>CM045998.1:27591152-30091152 GCA_025175895.1 Wurfbainia villosa
ACATGGGAGATCATGTTATTAGTTCCTTGTAGAGTATAAGTAGAGGCTCACAACTGAGATGGTTTTGGACAAACTATTGATATGGTTGTAGTGTAATTTGGTATTGGTTTGTCTTGATCATAGAATTACACTAGTACACTTTGTGTGTATTGAGCAGAACCGACTTAGAGGTGATTCAATTTATTATTGACTACATAATTGAATCGGACCTCGGATATTATGGTGTACATGCTCTTAATCCCGATATAATAACGGGCACATGTACATAATATTTATTTTTTTTATTTACCAATGGGCGAGATTTATAGATTAAATCGATAGGCTCAGTAAGTTGGGAAATGATATTATTTACATGGTGTGTCGTTGATTATAGGAGGAAACCGTGTCCTATATATTAAGAAGATTTCCCAACATGCGAATCTTGCTTGGAAGGTAAAATGACCAAGAGGCCTTTTCAGGCCAAGGGGTATAGAGCCAAAGATGTGTTGGAATTGGTTCATTTTGATTTGTGTGGTTCTATGTCTATCCAGGCTAGAGGTGGTTTTGAATATTTCATCTCTTTTATAGACGATTATTCAAGATATAGATACATTTACTTGATGCGCCGCAAGTCTGAATGCTTTGACAGGTTCAAAGAATTCAAGGCTGATGTGGAGAAACATCAAGATAAAAGTATCAAGACACTACGATCTGATCGTGGCGGTGAGTACCTCTTGAGAGAGTTTAGGAATTACTTATCAGAGGCTGGGATTCAATCCCAATTGTTTGTAGAGGAAATGTTGACTGCTAGAGGGGGGTGAATAGCGTCGTGCTAGTATGTTGATGGAATTCGTTCGCATTTGTCTCTACACAATCGTTAGTACGCAGTGGAATATAGAAGTACAATATAAAGACAAATACGAATATACAATCACAAGACAAAGATGTAATGTGGTTTGGAACCTCAAGGTTCCTACTCCACATATTGGGCTCAAACGAGCCCTAGCGATGCCAATCACACACCACTAATAAACACTCTTTCTCGGAACAATCCGGAGGTGGAAAAACCTCGTACAATAGTTTACAATAATAAACTAAATACAACAAGCAAATATAATGGAATGCAAGTAAAGAAAACTTTACAAAGAGCCTTGGATTGCTTGATCTTGGTTGCTTGAAGAATAGCCTTGGAGACCCTGATTTGCAGCAATAAATTACCCCAAAGTTGCTCAAAAACCATTGTTGATTTCCTCCTCCACGAGCTCCATTTAAAGCTTCTGCCTGGGCTGGAAATTGCCAATCAGTCGACTGCTCGAGACCATCAGTCGACTGATGACACTACTGCTATGAGACAACGGTGTAATCCACGCTGGAAAAATCCAATAGATAGGACATCAGTCGACTGATCATGTCCATCAATCGACTAATGGAGCCTTCACTCGATTGATAACCCCGCTGTCAAGTCTCGACTCCATTCTATGCTGAAATTCTCGAGCACCAGTCGACTGATCATGCTATCGATCGCTGCCATATCACGATCGGCCGCACCTTCTGGCAAATGATCGTCGATACTTCCCGCAGTCAAACCCTAGTTGACTCACACCAGTCGACTGCCATATGACACCAGTCGACTGGCACACCTTAAACATGAGGTTTTAACCCATGTATGGTTCCCCCATACTTGCTAGACCACCTGTAGCCTAGACTTAAGCCTTCTAGCCACCTCCATCAGCCTCGCGCCTCTCGGATCCCTCCAAGTCATCCATGACTTGTTCATCCATTGTGCTAGCCTTCAGGTGCTTCCATCGTCTATGTCATTCTAACGGTGTCTACACCACCAAGGCACATTGGACTTACACCGCCAAGACTCAGCTTGGACTTTACGCCGCCAACCATTAGACTTATGCTGCCAAGACTCCCGCTTGGACTTTATGCCGCCAATATCAAACCCCTTGGACTTTTCAAATGCCAAGACTCAGGCTTGGACTTTCCCTTGCCAACCCATGTTGGACTTTCCATGCCAAGACCTATGCTTGGACTTTTCCTTGCCATGCTTGGACTTTACATGCCAAGTACTCAAGACTTAGACTTTCCAAATGCCAAGTGTCCCACTTGGACTTTCCATGCCAAGTACCCATGACTTGGACTTTACCATCACATGGTTAACCCTAGTCAACCATCAAAATCCCCTCGAGTCAAACTCGAGTCCGGTTAATCATAACCCGGGTCGATTGTATCAACAATCTCCCCAAAACATTATCAGACATCAATGTCAAACATCAATGTCAAACTTCCATGTCAAACATCAAAACATCACTCGAATCAAACTCGAGTCCGGTCAATTGTGACCTGGGCCGATTGCACCAACAATCTCCCCCTTTTTTATGTTTGACAAAAAGACATATCTTTGAGTTAGAACACTAACTCAATTCTTCTTACCAATTATCCCAAATTGGTAATCCCTAACATTCTCCTCCGAATTGATAATTGATAACATCAATTGATAACACTCTCCATACCATTCTCCCCCAAAACATTCTCTCCCTTTTTGACTAACATAAAAAAGTTATCTCTCCAAGGAGGTCAATGTCTCATGTCCCAATGAGATCTTACAATCTCCCCCTTGGTCCAAAAATACCTAGGATGCCTACTATCTTCCTAGTGATAAGTCCCATATCACTCAAGAGAGATAATCCTATACACTCTCCCAATTTCTAAATTGGGTATCTCAAAATCCCATTTTTCTCCTCATGAGGAAAAATACCATTCATCATTCCATGAAGGATACCTCCCCTTAAAGGCTTGCTCCCCCTTGACCATTGCACCAACAATGTCCTTAGGAAGTCCCTAAGCCAATAGGAACTCTAAACCATCAAAAATAAGGTTCAAAGTTCAAACATGAACTCTCCACACCTTAAATTTGATACATAATCCTAACACCTCTCCTAATTCATATCCATTGGATTTTCACCCTTTATAATGCTTCCCAAAGTATATCCTAGGGTTAGGAGTAGTTAGGGAACTTTACCATGGCTGAAAATGGGCTAAACAACCTTGTTTTTCCCGAAATCAGCCTGACAGTCAACTCTATCATAGATCGATCACATTTCATCATCGATCGTCACTGTAGAGTGATCGATAATCAATTTTTGAATTTCAGTTATCAGAAATGGATTTTGAAAATTCATAAATAATTATACGTATATCGAAAAATCATGAAATTTCATACATATAATGCTTATGACCAATACAATGGGTGAAAAATGATAGAAAAATATTTTACCCATAAAATATCGAAATTGATACAAAGTTCAAAAGTGAAGAAAAACTTTAAAGTTTTAGCTCACTTTGTATCAACTTCATCAATGGTGATTGCTATCAAAAGATAGACTTCACCAAGGTTTTCTAAAAGGATTTTAAAATGTTTTTAAAACCTTATTTTGGATCATATTCCTTGGGCTTAATGTACATGACTTGTACACAAGCTTTTCCAATGATCCACAAATATGATAAGATGAGTTTTAGTTCATCTAGATGCAAAAACTATGCACCTTGAACTTAACTCATATCCTAGAATCTCACATGTATCTAGGGTGTATAAATACACATACATGTCAATTTAATGTGAGATGTGGGTTTTGTTCTCCTAATCTAGGGTTTCATGCATTCTCAAAGGCAACACTACTTGATTCCCTTTTAAATGGGACTAGAAGTCATGCCATTGTCCTTAAATCAATTTTCATTTACTTAAATGAATGAATGATCATGGCATAAATGATAACATAATTATACATGGCCAATGATCATGATGTCATGGCATATGATATAATCTAAAAACACATGACATTAAACCTTAATCCTAAACATGATCATGATATATAAATGATAAAAATAAATATGATGTCATGACATGTTATATGGAAAATAAAGGCATGACATATTAAAATGTATAGGTATAACAATACATAAATTTTAGTATTAATTGTCATTTGATTTAATTAAGTATATTTTGCCATATTATCACTTTTCTCCCAAGTGTGCCAAAAACTCAAAATGACACACTACAACCTCTAAATCGAAATTGTGCCAATTTAATTGATTTTTCATAATCCCAACAATGTATTGGCACATCCTAAAATCTTTTAGGATCAAAATATCAAATCTATTTCCAAGGTATCCATAACCTTGAAAATAACCTAAAGTGTCATCTTTACCATGGTTAGGTTAACTACCCTTCCATTTAAAGTTGGCACACCCTAAACCCATCTAGCATGAATCGATCACGCTCTTAGGAACCTAAAATTTATTTGAGCTCCTAGGGTTTACTAGGTATTCCATAGGGATGACCTCCCTAGATACCATCCTAATGACCCTTCTAGGTTTGTTAGCCTTGGTCATTTGGGTCTTGCTTAGGTTAACTCTAGGGGTTGTAGGGTCGATGTTGGTCGGCTAGAGGGGGTGAATAGCCTTTATCGTAGACGGTGGAATTCGTTCGTTCGTTGCTCATCTACAAAACTATTAGCGCAAGCGGAATATGCAAATACAAACAATTAAAGACAAAGAAAAGGAAGAATAAACACAAACGCTAACACCGCAATGTAACGTGGTTCACGGCTTCGCCGCTAGTCCACAGTTGGATTCGTCCACGGTGAATCACTCCGCAAGCTTTCACTATTCTCTCCTTTGCACCAAGTTAGGTGGAGGTAACCTCTTTAGACAAGAATCACTCCTCTTACAAATAGAATGTAAATAAACTTAAGTAAGAGGATGGAAAACCTTTAGGGCACTTTGGGAGAGTTTAGAGCATGAACATTAGCCTCCCAAAGCCTCACACCCCTCCTCTTTATAGAGGAAGAGGGTTTCTTCCCGTTGACACAGGATCAATCGACTGATATCCCTATCAGTCGATTGGTCCTGTAGTCGTTGCCAAATAATGGCTGCTTTCCACGTTGGCTTTCACCCAACGACTCCACCATCAGTCGACTGATGTCCCTATCAGTCGACTGATATCTACTTCCAGTCGAGTGCTCACGAGCTTGACTCATTTCTGTGCTTGAAACCCTTGCGACCAGTCGACTGATGGCTTCATCAGTCAACTGGTGGTCTCGCAGTCGACTGTTGGCACTTGAACCAGACTCGAACACTAGTCGAGTCACAGTCGACTTAGAGTGGTCAACTACCATAACATGGTAGTCGACTGATGTCAGAAAATCCCATCCGACACTTAGCCAAATGGTCAAGTTTCACCTAAGAGCACTACCCCTTCCCGGGTTACATTCGCTTACTCTCATCCCTTGGAGTCCCTCGCCTTCGAAGTTATCTTCGTCCGACCACGTCCCTTAGATGCACCAAGCGTATGACTCTGCAGCGCCATCCTTCGCGTCTAGCCCTGAAGTCTACTTCCTCCGGTCCCTCGGATGCTCCAAGCGCACGGCTTCCGCAAAGCCATCCTTCACTGACTCAAGGACCGAGTCATGAGATGTGAAAATCACCAAGGCTCCATGTGTGAATTACTAAGTCTTGCAAGACTCCAACGCATATATCACATCCAAACATCCTAACTTAAACCCTTTTCCACACACATCAAAACCATATCAAGGGTTGATTGAACTAACAATCTCTCCCTTTTTGATGTGTGGCAATCCGTTTAAGTTAGGTAAAACATTTGATAAAAATACTAAGGTAAGAAAGCATGTAAATAACATGATTAGCAACTCTCCCCCTGTAGGAATTGCTTCGGAGGCTCATTGGCTCCCATGTCCCCGGATTAAAATTTTCACTAATAAAAAAACTAATCCGGATGGGATGAGTTTCCTAATCACAACCATTTCGTCGTCATGCTAACAACTTGAGTGATCGCTTGAACAAACTAGTTGTTTAAGCAACCCAACTCTTCTAATTGGTTAGCCGCGGAAGAGACGACGGACGGATCGCCGGTTTTTGTGTTTGTCTTCGAGGTCCATGATTATACAAATACATACAAATGCAAACTAGTATAATCAACACATACTAACATAAAGATAAGAACATGCAAAGATCAATAAAAGTTGTAAAACTTTTATACCTCTCAATCTTCTATCGTATGTCCTATCTTCCTCGTGGACGTCGTGTGGGCGAAGATCCTCCACGAGTAGAAGCCTCCTAGATCACGTTCTTCCTTTCCTTGCTCGATCCGAACAAAGAGAAGAACCAAATAAAAACTCCTTCTCCTTTCTAGAACTGGCCACCAAGCCAAGGAGCTTGATATAACCGCCGGCCAAGTAGTAGTTTCTTGAGTGCCGGCCAACCTTGAAGCAAAGTTGCCGCCGACCACCAAAAGAGAAAAGAAGGGGGCGTCGACCAAGAGCTCCAAGGATAAAACCTAGCCCTTGTTTCCACCGGCCAAGGAGATGAGGAAGAAGGGAAGAGCGCCGGCAAAGGGTTGAGAGGAGGAAGAGGGGAGCTGGCCAAAACCCTAGGAAGAAGAAAGCCTTGCCTCCCACTTCTAGCCGCCAAATCTTCTCCAAAAACTCTAGCCGCCCAAAACCCTAATTCCCTTAGGGTTTCTTGCCTCCCAAGCTTAGGTAGACAAAACCCTAATCTCTAAAAAAAAAACAACTTACTTTGCCCCCCACTTAAGTCTCCCTTTTATAGAGTTAGGCTTAAGCCTTGATTTAATCACAACCGTTGGTTCTAGGGTTTCATCCCAACCGTCGGATCTAGAGTTTCATCCCAACCGTCAGATCTAGGGTTTAATCCCAACCGTTGGTTTTAGAGATTCAATCTTAACCGTCGGTTCTAGGGATTTAATCTCAACCGTCGGTTCTAGAGATTTAATCTCCACCGTCTGATCTAGATATTTAATCTCAACCGTCGGTTCTAGAGTTTTGTTTTCCATCCTTGGATCTAGACTTCATGAGGATTATATTAGGCTACGATAGGGACCATGAGGAGGAGTTGGATCTTGGCCACCCGATGGATCGGAACCACACAAACTTGATCCATCAATGATGTTCCATTCCACTAGAGGATCATCATTGAATTACCTCACCAACCCCCATAAATTAATATGGGCTCCACATATTATTTGTACATCCATCTCCCCGTGTTTAAAATATTGAATGTCCGTTAATTAATTGATTTACTGACCATCAATCAATTAACATCTAACTCCTCGAGTAGTACCACTCAACCTTATCATCATGTTGACTAAGTCAACCAGCTGGGTTTACATGATGAACCTTATGAGCTCCTCAAGGGGACATCATCAACCTAATATATAGGACACGATTTCCTCCTATAATCAACGATACACCATGTAAATAATATCATTTCCCAACTTACCGGGCATATTGATTTAATCCATCTAAATCTCACCCTTTGGTAAATCAAAGAAATAAATACTAAGTACATGTGCCCGTTATTATATCGGGATTAAGAGCATGTACAACATAATATCCGAGGTCCGATTCAATTATGTAGTCAGCAATAAATTGAATCACCTCTATGTCGGTCCTGCTCAATACACCTAAGTGTACTAGTATAACTCTATGTTCAAGACAAAACAATACCAAGCTGCACTACAACCATGCCAATGGTTTGTCCAAAACCATCTTGGTTGTGAGCCTCTACTTATATTCTACAAGGGACTGATAACATGATCTTCTGTGCCACACCAAGCACCATGTTATCTACAATGTAAAATATTAGACAATATGTACACATATAAAGTGCAAACAATGATCATGTGATTCTTATTTCAAAATAAAAATGTTCATACAAAAAGAGCTAGGCTTTCAGTATACATTCCAACAATCTCCCACTTATACTAAAAGACTATGCTGTCATCACACTGCCATACATCTGATCCCCATGTCCTCCACATGCCTATCAAACGCTTTCGCTGGAAGGGCCTTAGTGAATGGATCCGCCAGGTTATCCTCTGATGCAATATTGGCGACAGCTACTTCTCCTCGATTTACGATCTCTCGTATCAGGTGGTACTTGCGCTCTATGTGTTTACTCGCCTTTTGGGCTCGTGGTTCCTTCAAGTTTGCAACTGCACCACTGTTATCACAATAAATTGTGATAGTTCTGGGCAAACCATGAATCACATCCAAGTCCATCAAGAAGTTCCTGAGCCATACAGCTTCCTTGGCTGCCTCAGAGGCTGCCACATACTCAGCTTCCATGGTAGAGTTCCCCACACATTTCTGCTTGACACTCCTCCATACTATGGCTCCACCTCCAAAAGTAAACACAAACCCCGAGGTAGACTTACTGTTATCCCTATCTGATTGGAAATCAGAATCCGTGTAACCCACAGGGACTAATTGATCTGCCCGGTAAACCAGCATATAATCCCTAGCCCTTCTCAGGTACTTCAATATATGCTTTACCACAGTCCAATGTCTCTGTCCAGGATTTCTCTGATATCTGCTAACCATGCCCACGGCAAAGCAGATATCTGGTCTCGTACATAGCATAGCATACATGAGGCTTCCTACTGCCGAAGCATAAGGAACCGCCTTCATCTCCTCTATCTCCTTTGATGTTTTAGGACACATCTCTTTAGATAAAGGAACTCCATGCCTGAAAGGTAGAAAACCCTTCTTGGAGTTCTGCATGATAAAACGAGCTAGGACCGTATCTATGTATGAAGCTTAAGATAAGCACAACATCCTTTTCTTGCGATCCCTTATAACTTTGATCCCAAGGATGTGTCCCACTTCTCCCAAGTCCTTCATGTCAAACTATTTGGACAACCATACCCTTACGTCTGATAACACTTTGATATTGTTGCCAACTAACAAAATGTCATCTACGTATAGTACAAGAAATACCACTACGTTTCCGTCACATCTTTTGTATACACATGGCTCATCCGGACTCTGAATGAATCCATATGACTGGATTACCTCATCAAAATGGATGTTCCAAGATATGGAAGCTTGCTTCAATCCATAAATGGACCGATTAAGCTTACACACTAGATGCTCTTTGCCTTTAGCAATGAATCCCTCTGGTTGCCGCATATAGATGTTCTCCTCAAGACTTCCGTTAAGGAAAGCTGTCTTGACATCCATCTGCCAAATTTCATAATCCATATGAGCAACTATAGATAAGAGAATTCGGATAGACTTAAGCATAGCTACTGGCGAAAAAGTCTCCTCATAATCGATACCCTCTTTCTGAGTATACCCTTTCGCAACAAGCCTAGCTTTGAAGGTCTCAACCTTCCCGTCTACTCCTCTCTTTCTCTTGTAGATCCACTTGCATCTAATGGCTTTCACACCATCGAGTGGTTCTACTAGCTCCCAAATCTGATTAGAATCCATAGATTCTATCTCTGAATTCATCGCTATTTGCCAAGATACCGCATCTCTATCTTGGAGTGCCTCGTCATATGTCCAGGGATCAGGTTCATGTTCGCCAGGGACCAAATCAGAAGATTCTCCCAAGAACATGAATCTCTCGGGTTGTCTAACAACCCTCCCACTACGACGAGGTGCCTCCTATGTATGCTCTGTGACACGCGGTGCAGTGACTTGTGGTATCTCCTCTTGTATCGGTATCAAGTCCGGACTTCGCCAACTCCTCAAGAACAATCCTACTCGTGGCTTGTGGTTCAGGTTCATCACATAGTCCTCCTCTAGAAATCGGCAATGCGTACTCACGATCACCTTCCGATCTCTAGGACTATAGAACAAACCACCCTTCGCTCCCTTAGGGTAGCCAACAAACAAGCTGCATTTCTATACGAGATTCCAACTTACCAAAGATCTCCCTTCAAAGACATGTGCCGGACTACCCCAAATCCAATATGTCTTAGGATCCACAATCTACATGGGAGTAGAGGGTCGACTTAGATGGAACCAAGTTCGAATGTATCATGCGTTTCCAGAGCAAACCCCCAGAACGAATCAGGTAACTCAGAATAACTCATCATCGATCTAACCATCTCCATAAGAGTCCTATTCCTTCGCTCCGCCACACCATTCTGATGGGGTGTGCCAGGTGTGGACAATTAGGATTGAATCCCAGCCTCTGATAAGTAACTCTTAAACTCTCCCAAGAGGTACTCGCCACCGCGATCAGATCGTAGTGTCTTGATACTTTTACCTTGACGGTTCTCCACATCAGCCTTGAATTCTTTGAATCTGTCAAAGCATTCAGACTTGCGGCGCATCAAGTAAATGTATCCATATCTTGAATAATCGTCTATAAAAGAGACAAAATATTCAAAACCACCTCTAGCCTGGATAGACATAGGACCGCACAAATCAGAATGAACCAATTCTAACACATCTTTGGCTCTATACCCCTTGGCCTTGAAAGGCCTCTTGGTTATTTTACCTTCCAAGCAAGATTTGCAGGTTGGGAGATCCTCCACCACTAATGAACCCAAAGGTCCATCAGCTATCAACCTTTGAATTCTACTCAGGTTAATATGACCAAGCCTTAGATGCCAAAGATATGTTTGGTTCATTTTTGAAGGTTCTTTTCTCTTATTAGACTTAGAAGATGAGTTATTTACTTCTATATGCATCATGTGAGATTTCGGTTCAAGAGTGTACAAATTGCCAACCAATGTACCAGAACAGATAATCTCCCTATTCCTTTTTATAACAACTTTGTCATTAAAAGAAACAGAATATCCATCCATAAACAATTTAGAAACTGAAATTAGATTCTTTCTAAAAATAGGTACATAAAGACAATTTCTCAAAACCAAAACTTTATTCCTATCAAAAGATAAATGAACGTCTCCCACTACAATAGCCGCCACCTTTAAAGCATTGCCCATGAAGACGGTAATCTCTCCCTCAGCTAGTCATCAGGTTTCCTGGAACCCCTGCAAAGTATTGCAGACATGATCAGTGGCTCCTGTATCTACACACCAGGCACTGGTAGATAACACCGCTAAACATGTTTCAACAACTAAACAAGAAGATATACCTTTGTTCTTTCGGCGAGGACAGTCCGCCTTCCAATGTCCAGTTTGCTTGCAAGTGAAGCACTTGCCTTTCGGCTTCTTCACTCCTGTCTGAGGTCCTACTGCCACTTTCTTTGCTCCACCTTGCTTCTTCTTCTTCTTACCTTTCGGTTTAGAAGAAGAAACCTTCTGAGCAACCATGGCTTGAGCGCTTTGACAAAAAAGCCCCTCTGCCGCATGGAGTTCTGTCAGAAGCTCCGCCAACGAATACAACCTCTTGTTCATGTTGTAGTTGAGGTGGAACTGCTCAAAACTCCTAGGCAGAGACTGGAGAATGATATCGACCTTGGTTTCCCCATCGATCTCAGCTCCGAGGACTTCCATCTCATTAAGATGAGTCATCATCTTGAGAACATGATCCCTGACGGGTGTTCCCTCGATCATGGTGGTCGTCATCAAGTTTCTCATAGCCTCCTGTCTAGCCGCCCTACTCTGATGTCTGAAAAGTTCCTTGATATTGAACATCATGTCATAAGCTGTGGCCATGGCCTGATGCTGATGTTGCAGTACATTTGACATAGATGCCAAAATGTAACACCGCGCCATCTCATCTGCCTTGATCCATTTCTTATAACTTTCTTTCTCCTTTTCATCAGAGTCATCGGTGGGCTTAGGAGGATATACCTCGAAGAGTACAAATTTATACTCCTCTACAGTTAAGACAATATCCAAATTTCTTTTCCAATCAATATAATTTGTTCCAGTAAGTTTATTTTCTTTTAATATCACAGCAAGTGGGTTGAAAGCCATTTGAAAAACCTAAGAATCACAATGATCAAAATATTAGATTTCAAATATCATTGATTCCTCAAACAATAAAATTTCGAAATCAACCAACACCTCAAAACACCTAGAATATCGCATGCCACGATAGTGTGGACGTATACGAATTCTACATTTGTAAGAGGAGGTTTTACCCATTAATTTTATTATCTTATCAACCTTACTTTTTGACAAATAAAATTAATAGTTGGTTCCTCTTTGGCCCTACAAACAAAAGCAGTGACTCCGATGGGAAGGATACTTTTTATTTGCATCTAAGTGTGCACCATTACACGATACTAAGGGAATTATCTCGGATTATGTGCCTTATCGATGTGGAAGTACACACGCTTCTAAATAATTTCCTATAACCATTATTTGACCTATTGATCCGCAAACAAACCCATCCGATGGGGAGGAAGGCACTCAGAGCCGACGCGCAAGTTTGTTGCATCACACGTCAAATTGTAATGGAGGCCACGGGAATTAATTAAAATGTCCCTCTCCCACTTAGTAAATTGACAATGAGGAATTTTCAAGCACACACAACATGCATATAAAACAAATCAGCAATAAATATGGAAAAAAATAGAATTTTCCCAACTATTATGACATTGTTCTCCAATATGCATCCCGTCGTGTCGCCACCTTGTCCGCTCCACCTTTTCCCGTGCGCAAGTCACCAAAGAGATCCGAGCCGAGATAAACTATTTTAATTTACATCCATCGATCCTATACTCCACGAAAGAGTGTACAAATAATCTAGATCGAAAGTAAACTAAAATGAGTGGCTAAACTATGTCGTATTTAATTACAAAAATTAAATACTAATCTAGCCTCGTCAACCCCGAGGATTCAAATAATATACATACAATCACACACAAACAATCACATACACACATATAGCCATAATAGTCGGATCTTATGCATGCAACCAAAAAGTTAGCCTACGCACATCCTACTATTATCCGGCATACTCAATATATGATATGTGCATGAAAGTAACCGAATCCAAAACACACAAAATCAGAAACCTGGCTCTGATACCATTTGTAGGAATTGCTTCGGAGGCTCATTGGCTCCCATGTCCCCGGATAAAAATTTTCACTAATAAAAAAACTAATCTGGATGGGATGAGTTTCCTAAGCACAACCATTTCATCATCGTGCTAACAACTTGAGTGATCGCTTGAACAAACTAGTTGTTCAAGCAACCCAACTCTTCTAGTTGGTTAGCCGCGGAAGAGACGACGGACGGATCGCCGGTTTTTGTGTTTGTCTTCGGGGTCCATGATTATACAAATACATACAAATGAAAACTAGTATAATCAACACATACTAACATAAAGATAAGAACATGCAAAGATCAATAAAAGTTGTAAAACTTTTATACCTCTCAATCTTCTATCGTATGTCCTATCCTCCTCGTGGACGTCATGTGGGCGAAGATCCTCCACGAGTAGAAGCCTCCTAGATCACGTTCTTCCTTTCCTTGCTCTATCCGAACAAAGAGAAGAACCAAACAAAAACTCCTTATCCTTTCTAGAGCCGGCCACCAAGCCAAGGAGCTTGATATAACCGCCGGCCAAGGAGTAGTTTCTTGACCGCCAGCCAACCTTGACGCAAAGTTGCCGCCGACCACCAAAAGAGAAAAGAAGGGGGTGCCGGCCAAGAGCTCCAAGGATAAAACCTAGCCCTTGTTTCAACCGGCCAAGGAGATGAGGAAGAAGGGAAGAGCGCCGACAAAGGGTTGAGAGGAGGAAGAGGGGCATCGGCTAAAACCCTAGGAAGAAGAAAGCCTTGCCTCCCACTTCTAGCCGCCCAATCTCCTCCAAAAACTCTAGCCGCCCAAAACCCTAATTCCCTTAGGGTTTCTTGCCGCCCAAGCTTAGGTATACAAAACCCTAATCTCTCAAAAAAAACAACTTACTTTTCCGCCCACTTAAGTCTCCCTTTTATAGAGTTAGGCTTAAGCCTTGATTTAATCTCAACCGTTGGTTCTAGGGTTTCATCTCAACCGTCGGATCTAGGGTTTAATCCCAACCGTCGGATCTAGGGTTTCATCCCAACCGTCGGATCTAGGGTTTAATCCCAACCATTGGTTTTAGAGATTCAATCTTAACCGTCGGTTCTAGGGATTTAATCTCAACCGTCGGTTCTAGAGATTTAATCTCCACCGTCGGATCTAGAGATTTAATCTCAACCGTCGGTTCTAGAGTTTTGTTTTCCATCCTTGGATCTAGACTTCATGAGGATTATATTAGGCTACGATAGGGACCATAAGGAGGAGTTAGATCTTGGCCACCCGATGGATCGGAACCACACAAACTTGATCAATCAATGATGTTCCATTCCACTAGAGGATCATCATTGAATTACCTCACCAACCCCCATAAATTAATATGGGCTCCACATATTATTTGTACATCCATCTCCCCGTGTTTAAGATATCGAATGTCCGTTAATTAATTGATTTACTGACCATCAATCAATTAACATCTAACTCCTCGAGTAGTACCACTCAACCTTATCATCATGTTGACTAAGTCAACCAGCTGGGTTTACATGATGAACCTTATGAGCTCCTCAAGGGCACATCATCAACCTAATATATAGGACACGGTTTCCTCCTATAATCAACGGCACACCATGTAAATAATATCATTTCCCAACTTACCGGACATATTGATTTAATCCATCTAAATCTCACCCTTTGGTAAATCAAAGAAATAAATACTAAGTACATGTGCCCGTTATTATATCGGGATTAAGAGCATGTACAACATAATATCCGAGGTCCGATTCAATTATGTAGTCGGCAATAAATTGAATCACCTCTATGTTAGTCCTGCTCAATACACCTAAGTGTACTAGTGTAACTCTATGTTCAAGACAAAATAATACCAAACTACACTACAACCATGCCAATGGTTTGTCCAAAACCATCTTGGTTGTGAGCCTCTACTTATATTCTACAAGGGACTGATAACATGATCTTCTGTGCCACACCAAGCACCATGTTATCTACAATGTAAAATATTAGACAATATGCACACATATAAAGTGCAAACAATGATCATGTGATTCTTATTTCAAAATAAAAATGTTCATACAAAAAGAGCTAGGTTTTCAGTATACATTCCAACACCCCCTTAATACATGAAACTCCCCCTAAATATAATTCCCCCTTACTTAAACAAATATATTTCTCCTCCTTTGACACCATCAAAAATATGAAACAAAGTTTATCTAAGCATGGCATCAAGTTTAGAGGGAAACAAAAGACAAAACATGCCTTAAAATTGGATAAAAGAAGTTATTGGGCATGTTATCAGACGATCAGTCGACTGGTTCAGACTACCAGTCGACTGGCACTCTAATTTCAGAATTTTTTGATTTTCAGAGTGAATTTCAGAAATGCATTAGAAAATCTATAAAATTCAAAAAATCATGAAATTTGGGAAACACATTTCTTTTAAGGTCCTTTGTCAGTGAAAAATAATTCTTTATGAAAACTCATTATATTTTCAAAGATTTTCTAAAAATCCAAAAGTTTCAAAAACAACTAGGTTTTTGATCAAGTTTGTATCAATTTTAACACCTAGTTTTGCTTTCAATTGTTTCTAAATATGAACACACAGATTTTAAAGTAAGAAATTGTTTTGAAAACATATGAAATATCCAACCATGATCTTTGGGTAATATGTCTATGAATTAAACATAAGTCTTCCCCATGATTGGTCTATTATTGCTATTTTGACACTTAAATGACCATCTAAATGTCATAGGCATTAGTGGACCATTAGTATCATCCTATCATCTCACCCATGGTATGTTTTCAATCAAGGTAGCCTATGGTGAGTGAGAGATGTATCCTAAAGGTATTTATATACTTAACCTTCAATTTCATGCAATTTTACACAAGGTTAAGTATCATCCTATGATACCACATGATCATAAAGACATATATGTATGAATTTTACATTATGATCATGAAACAAATGTATTCATCAAATTGTGATCATGAATTAGGTATGAATTATGATAAAGAAATCAAGTATCACCAAAAGCATGATTTACACCCTATTTCCCATAATTATCTATCAAATATCAAGATCATAAATCATGATTGCAAACATATAACAATTACATTAACTATCATGATTTAAACATTATTATCAATTTATGGGCACATTATCATCACCCAACACTATTTCAAAAAAAATTTCCCGCCATCCTAAGTCAACCAAATAATAAGATATAGGTGAAATCTATATGGTTGACTAACCTAGGGTTTTCCTAACCCTTAAGGATGGATTTAGGAACCCAAAATAAATTCTTTCCTATTGGGTTCACTAAAAATTCCTTAGGGATCAATCTTCTAGCTATTACCTTCTTTTTGTCTTGACCCATAGCAATTAAGCATTTATAGGCCTTTTCATTTTTATTTTCCTTATATCCTAGGCCTTTCTTATTGAAGCTTGCCCTTTGACTCCCAATGATCATGTTAAGAGTGTTGGAGCCAATAGTGAATTTTTCTAGGACCTTGGTCAAATGATCTACCTTTTCCCTTAGGACCCTATTTTCTTCAATGCATGCATCATTAACATTAAAAGGTATAAAGTTATCATGTGAGCATGCATCATTGAAACTAGAAGAAATATTATCATTAATATTTGAGCATGCTTGTTCTAATTTATTTTCTAAAGCCTTAATTTGATCTAGTATTCATTTATTTTTCTTCTTAGCCCTAAATAAATCCTTAGTGAGACTAGAAATCATGGAAACTATTTTATGGGGTGAGAGATTCATTACCATAGTTTCCATGTCTTCTTCTTCTTCGGATGAGGATGGTGAAGAAGCTCCCCCTTCACTAGAGCTCTCCTCACTTGAGCTTGCTTCTTCATTTTCGGAGGAGGAGGAGTCTAGGTCGTCAAATGCCATCAACGCAAGGTTTGTGACAAATGCATTTTCTTCCTCCGATGATGATGAGGAGGAGGAAGGGTCATCCCAAGTTCTTGCTTTTAGTGCTTTGGCCTTCTCCTTTTCCTTGGCCTTCTTCTCTTCTTCCTTCTTCTTGCTCCCCTTCATCTTCTTCTTTTCTTCTTTCTTTCTCTTCTCCTCTTTGCTCTTGTTCAAGAGGGGACAATTGTCCCTTATGTGTCCCTCTCCTTGACAATTATAGCAAATCACCTTCCCCCTTGGTCTTCTCCTCCTATCATTAAATTTATTAAATTTAAAATTTTTCAAAGCACGTCTTACCACCCTTACCATGTAAGCTTCTTTCGTGCTATCCATGGAGGAGGAGGAGGATGCTTCGTCGGAGGAGGGAGTCTCCATCTTCTTTTTCCCTTTGTTGGCCATCAAGGCTACTCCTTTTGAAGATTGAAATCTTGACTCTTCTACTACTCCTTTGAGCCTTGTTTCGTGGAGCTCCATGGTTGAGAAGAATTCCTCCAAGGTACTAACTTCTAAGTTCTTGGAGATATAGAAGGAATCCACCATTGAGCTCCATCTTGAGGACCGGGGAAAGGCATCTATAGCCTTCATTACCATATCCCGGTTGGAGAGCTTTTCCACTACACTTGTCAAACCGGTTAGAATTTCTTTAAACCTAGAGTGTAGAGATTTTACCTTGTTTCCCTTTTCGAGTTTGATATTGGATAATTGTTAGGGCAATCTCTTGCCGTGATATGGTTTTGATGGTGTGGCAAAGGGTTTAAGTTAGTGTGTTATGTTTATTTGATATGTGCGTTGAAGTCGTGCAGGACTTAGTAATTCGCACATGGAGCCATGGCGAGTTTCACATCTCATGACTCGTGCCTTGAGTCGGTGAAGGATAGCTTTGCGGAAGCCGTGCGCTTGGAGCATCCGAGGGACCGCCGGACGAGAAGCTTGGAGTGAAGCCGGAGGAAGTAGACTTCGAGGCAAGAGGCGCGAAGGAGCATTGCAGTCGTGCGCTGATCGCCGGGGCGTGGCGAGAACGAGAACTTCCGGCGAAGGACTCAGAAATGAGAGTGGCGATTGTAAGGGGAGGGGTAGCTCTTAGGTGAAACTTGGCCATTTGGCCAAGTGACGGATGGGTTTTCGAGCGGTCATTGCCATGGAATGGCGGTCATTGCTAGTCAGTGTAGCTCGACTGGTATACGATCGATCGGTTTGTGGCGGCCGATCCATCGTTGCGATCGCCAACTGATCGGCTAGCTGGCGGCCGATCGGAGTCAATAGGGTTTTGCCAGAACCGCTCGTAGCCGGCCCAGGCGATTACGGTCGCATGATCGCTAAGAGTTCCGTTGGACAACAACGGTCGGCATCCGACGTGTTCGGAGGCCGTTGTAGTGACGGCGATCATTGCCATGGGCGTGATCGTGATGGCGGCTAGGAAGAAGTTAGCCCTCTCTATAAAAGAGAGGGTGTGAGCCTTTGAGAGGCTAATGCATAAGTTCCAAACAATCTTCCTAGTGCCCCACAAGCTCTAAACTCTTCTTACTCGCTTTTACTCCATTCTATTTGTAAGAAGAGTGATCTTGATTGTAAAGGTTACCTCCACCTAGCTTGGTGCAAAGGAGAGACCATTTAGTGGATTGGTTGAGCGGAGTGATTCACCGAGGACGAATCGGGGACCGTGGATTAGCGGCGTAGCCGTGAACCACGTTACATCTTGTGTTAGCATTGTCTATTTCCTTTGCTTTGCTTTTATTTGTTTAATTTGCTTGTATTGTTGTTTCCGCTTGCGCTAATCTAATTGTAGACGAGCAAATTCCGATAACCAACGAGCGAGGGCTATTCACCCCCTCTAGGCCATCCGGCCTCCTACAAGTGGTATCGAGAGGTTGCTTGTCACCGGACTAACCGCAACAAGCCCTACATCAATAAAATGGCGGCTCAACATCCATCCTCGAAGTTTGAAGGAGAATTAAGCAGTGGAAGAAGCGAATGGAGGTATTTTAAAGCAGTTTTGATATAATGATTACAATGGAATCCGGTTTCATTTTGCCTAGGGATGAAGAGGGAAGCCAATAGAAATCTAGGTGGACCAAGAAGCAAGAGAGCACCTTGCAAACTCAAAGCCAAGCACCATCTCTACAATGTGCTTCCTCAACAAGAAATCACCCGAATAGGAGAATGCCTAAGCGCCAAGGAGATGTGGGAGAAACTAATTGAGCTCCATGAAGGCACATCCGAGGCGAAGCTAGCTAGGAGAGATCTCCTCCGCTCTCAACTATCCAACATTAAATTAGAAAAGGGGGAAAAGGTAATCTCTTTACACTCTAGGTTTAAGGAAATTTTAATTGGGCTAACAAGTGTAGGTGAGAAGCTATCGAACCGGGACATGCTCATGAAGGCTATAGATGCCTTTCCCCGGTCCTCAAAGTGGAGCTCCATGGTGGACTCCTTCTACATGTCCAAGAACCTAGAAGTGAGTACCTTGGAGGAGTTCTTCTCGACAATGGAGCTCCACGAAACGAGGCTTGAAGGAATTCAAGAAGAGCCAAGAATTCAACCCTCAAGAGGAGTAGCATTGTTGGCAAACAAGGGGAAGAAGAAGATGGAAGTTTCCTCCTCCTCCTATGATGAAGCCTCCTCCTCCTCCATGGATAGCAGGAAGCCTACATGGTAAGGAAGGTGAGGCGTGTATTTAAGAATTTTAGATTTGATAAATCTAATGATAGGAATAGAAGACCAAGGGGAAGGTCATATGCAATTGCCAAGGAGAGGGACACATAAGGGACAATTGTCCCTCCTAAACAAAAGCAAGGAAGAGAAGAAAAGAAAGAAGAAAAGAAGAAGAAAAGGGGAGCAAGAAAAGAAGGAAGAGGAGAAGAAGACAAAAGAAAGGGAAGGCCAAAGCATTCAAGGCCAAGACATGGGATGATCCTTCCTCATCCTCCTCCTCATCATCGGATGAGGAGAATGCCTTTGTCGCCAATTTGGCCTTGATGGCCTTTGGCGACTTGGATTGCTCCTCCTCCTCAAAATGAAGGATCAAGCTCAAGAGGAGAGAGCTCAAGTGAAGGGGAGCCTCCTCCATCATCATCATCCTCATCATCCGAAGAAGAAGAAGAGGACATGGAAACTATGGTAGCAAAGCCTCCTAGTAAAATAGTTTCTATGATTTCTAGTTTAACTAGGGATTTGTTTAGAGCAAAGAAGAAAAATAAATGCATGCTAGATCAAATTAAGGCATTAGAAAATAAGCTAGAAAATGCATGCTTAAATAATAATGATACTTCTTCTTGCCATGATGATGCATGCTCACATGATAATTATGTGCCTTTAGATGTTAGTGATGCATGCATAGAAGAAAATAGGGCATTAAGGGAAAAGGTAGATTATTTAACCAAAGCCCTAGGAAAATTCACAATTGGCTCCAACACCTTGAATATGATCATAGGGAGCCAAAGGGCAAGTTTTAACAAGAAAGGCCTAGGATATAAAGAGAAGAAAAATGAGAAGGCCTATAGATGCCTAATAGCTAGGGGACAAGACAAAAACAAAGTAATAGCTAAGAAATGGATCCCCAAGGAATTTCTAGTGAACCCCATAGGCAAAAATCTATTTTGGGTTCCAAAATCCATCCTTAAGGGTTAGAAAACCCCTAGGGTAGTCAACCATATGAACCTAATCTATATCATATTTTGGTTGACTTAGGATGACGGGACAACATTTTTAGATAGTGTTGGGTGATGATAACGTGCCCATAAATAGGTAATAATGCTTAAATCATGATGATTAATGCAATTGCTATGTATATGTGTAATCATGATTTATGATTTTGATATTGGGCACATTATCATGAAAAATAGGTTTAAATCATGCTTTAGGTGATAACTTATTTATTATCATCATATAATGCCTAATGCATGGTTATAATTTGATGAAAACATGTATTTCATGGTCATAATGTGAAATTAAATCATATATATCATTATGATCATGTAGGTTGTTAGATTGACACTTAACCTTGATAGAATTGCTTGAATATATTGGTTAAGTATATATATACAAATACCCCCCCTAGGATGCATCTCACACTCACTATAGGCTAACTTGATTGCAAACTTAGCATGGGTGAGATGTTAGGATGATACAAATGTCCACTAATGCCTATGGCATTTAGATGGTCATTTAAAGTATCAAAATAGCAATAATAGACCAATCATGGGGAAGGCTTATGTTTAATTAATAGACATATTGCCCAAAGATCATGGTTGGATATTTCTAATGTTTTCAAAACAATTTCTTACCTTAAAATACATGTATTCATGTTTTGAAACAATTGGATGCAAAACTAGGTAGCTAACTTGATACTAGAATGATCAAAAACCTAGTGGTTTTTAGAACTTTTGGATTTTTGGCAAAAACAAGAAAATATAATGAGTTTTCATGAAAAACTATTTTTCATTGATAGATATACTTAAAAGAAATAAGTTCCTCGAATTTCATGATTTTTCGAATTTTCTGAAATTTTTAATGCATTTCTGAATTTCATCCAGAAAATCAGAAATTCGGCTTCCTTTGTGCCCGATCATTGCCATCGATAGCGATCATTGGTGGCAAAATCAGAATATTGAAGGCCGAATTCAGTTTGTAAACCTCCTACAAGTGGTAGAAATATACTTGATGCCATCAACAAATGGTACCCAATTTTTAAATCAACTTGACATATTTTTCCCTCCATTATACTTGATGCCATGAGCTTATAACATAGTGTTAATCTTTTTGATGGTGTCAAAGGGGGAGAAATAAGTATGTTTAAGTTAATCACTTTAGGGGGAGAAATATATTGTAGGGGGAGAAATATATGATAGGGGGAGAAAATTTACATGGAGAGTTTCATGGATTAAGGGGGAGTTGCATGTTGCTATATCATGTTTATCTTTACATGCTTTCTTACCCTTAGAATTTATATCAAATGTTTTTACCTAACTTAAACGGATTGCCACACATCAAAAAGGGGGAGATTGTTAGGGCAATCTCTTGCCGTGATATGGTTTTGATGGTGTGGCAAAGGGTTTAAGTTAGTGTGTTATGTTTATTTGATATGTGCGTTGAAGTCGTGCAGGACTTAGTAATTCGCACATGGAGCCATGGCGAGTTTCACATCTCATGACTCGTGCCTTGAGTCGGTGAAGGATAGCTTTGCGGAAGCCGCCGCGGCGCTTGGAGCATCCGAGGGACCGGACGAGAAGCTTGGAGTGAAGCCGGAGGAAGTAGACTTGAGGCAAGAGACGCGAAGGAGCATTGCAGAGCCGTGCGCTGATCTTTGCCGAGGACGTGGCCGAACGAAGAGAACTTCAAGGCGAAGGACTCAGAAATGAGAGTGGCGATTGTAACCCGGGAGGTAGCTCTTAGGTGAAACTTGGCCATTTGGCCAAGTGTCGGATGGGTTTTCGACACCACCGGCCGATGCCATGGAATGGCGATCGCTTCCGAGTCGAGTGTAGCTCGATCGTATACGATCGATCGTTTGCGCAGCAATGATCGCCATACGCCGGCGCCGACCAAGATTAGCATGACCAAGGCGCAATCGATCGTCAATAGGGTTTTGGCCATTGACCGGCCAGAGCCGATCGGGCAGCCGATTGACATCGTGAGGTCCAGCCCTCTATAAAAGAGAGGGTGTGAGCCTTTGAGAGGCTAATGCTTAAGTTCCAAACAATCTTCCTAGTGCCCCACAAGCTCTAAACTCTTCTTACTCGCTTTTACTCCATTCTATTTGTAAGAAGAGTGATCTTGATTATAAAGGTTACCTCCACCTAGCTTGGTGCAAAGGAGAGACCATTTAGTGGATTGGTTGAGCGGAGTGATTCACCGAGGACGAATCGGGGACCGTGGATTAGCGACGTAGCCGTGAACCACGTTACATCTTGTGTTAGCATTGTCTATTTCCTTTGCTTTGCTTTTATTTGTTTAATTTGCTTGTATTGTTGTTTCCGCTTGCGCTAATCTAATTGTAGACGAGCAAATTCCGATAACCAACGAACGAGGGCTATTCACCCCCCTCTAGCCGGCCATCCGATCTCTTACAATAATTGGGAGTGAAGGACATCTCTCCTTGCTAGCTTGGCTTCGGATGTGCCTTCATGAATTTCTATGAGCTTCTCCCACATCTCCTTGGCGCTAGCACACTCTCTTATCTGGTTGACTTCTTGTTGGGGGAGTACGTTGTAGAGGTGATGTTTGGCTTTTGAGTTTGCCAAGTACTCTTCCCTTTACCTCTTGCTCCACCTTGATTTTTCTAATGGCTCCCCTTCTTCATCCCTAGGCATTTCGAAACCATTTTCCATAATTAAAAGAATTTCGAAATCGATTTCGAAAAATACCTCCATTCTCTTTTTCCACCAAGAGAATTCGCCTTCAAACTTCGGTGGATGAATGTTCGAGCCGGCCATCTCTTGATATAGTGCTTGTGTTGGCGGTTAGTCCTCAACAAGCAACCTGGCTCTGATACAACTTGTAGGGTCGATGTTGGCCGGCTAGAGGGGGGTTAAGAGCCTTTGTCATAGACGGTGGAATTCGTTCGTTCGTTGTTCATCTACAAAACTATTAGCTCAAGCGGAATATGCAAATACAAACAATTAAAGACAAAGCAAAGGAAGAATAAACACAAACGCTAACACCGCAATGTAACATGGTTCATGGCTGCGCCGCTAGTCCACGGTTCGATTCGTCCATGGTGAATCACTCCGCAAACTTTCACTATTCTCTCCTTTGCACCAAGCTAGGTGGAGGTAACCTCTTTACACAAGAATCACTCCTCTTACAAATAGAATGTAAATAAACTTAAGTAAGAGGATGGAAAACCTTTAGGGCACTTTGGGAGAGTTTAGAGCATGAACATTAGCCTCCCAAAGCCCCACACCCCTCCTCTTTATAGAGGAAGAGGGTTTCTTCCCGTTGACACAGGATCAGTCGACTGATGTCCCTATCAGTCGACTGGTCTTGTAGTCATTGCCCAATAACGACTGCTTTCCACGTTGGCTTTCACCCAACGGCTCCACCATCAATCGACTGATGTCCCTATCAGTCGACTGATATCGACTTCCAATCGAGTGCTCGCGAGCTCGACTCGCTTCTGTGCTCAAAACCCTTGCAACCAGTCGACTGATGCCTTCATCAATCAACTGGTGGTCTCGCAGTCGACTGCCAATCCATGGCAGTCGACTGTTGGCACTTGAACCGGACTCGAACACTAGTTGAGTCACAGCCGACTTAGAGTAGTCAACTACCATAACATGGTAGTCGACTGATGTCGGGAAATCCCATCCGACACTTAACCAAATGGCCAAGTTTCACCTAAGAGCACTACCCCTTCCCGGGTTACATTCGCTCACTCTCATCCCTTGGAGTCCCTCGCCTTCAAAGTTATCTTCGTCCGACCACGTCCCTCGGATGCGCCAAGCACACGACTCTGCAGAGCCATCCTTCGCGTCTCGCTCTGAAGTCTACTTCCTTCGGTCCCTCGGATGCTCCAAGCGCACGGCTTCCGCAAAGCCATCCTTCACTGACTCAAGGACCAAGTCATGAGATGTGAAACTCGGCAAGGCTCCATGTGGGAATTACTAAGTCCTGCAAGACTTCAACGCACATATCACATCCAAACATCCTAACTTAAACCCTTTTCCACACACATCAAAACCATATCAAGGGTTGATTGCACTAACAGGGGTGACTCTCCTTGTAACCTTCTTAGTGGCTTCCCTAGGTTTCCTAGAAACCCTAGCCACTAGGCACATTCCTTGGTCAATCTTAGGGATGACTTCCCTATTGACCTTGGTCTTCCTAGACCTAAATTGTGTTCTATAATCAAATGGAACACTATGATAAGTCACCTTAGGCTTAGGTTTGTGACCCAAACCTTTCTTGCCCTTGGTTTACTTTTGTCTCCTATGCCCTAGGCCTTGACTCTTGGTACTAGACTCTTGACTTTGACCATTTGACCCTTTTATTTGGTTTTGCATAATCTTAAGGTTCTTCTCAAGTTTCTCTAGCCTTGACCTCAAGGCTTGATTTTCAACCTCTAATTGCCCAATTTTAGAATTTTGATTTGGTCTTTGGGCATGGTTCTTCCTAGGCATGTGCCTAGTCCATTTGGGGTTGAAACCTAGGTGCTCTTGTACCTTTCTAATTGTCTCCCTAGGTATAATTAGTCTAGAATTGTTTGACCTAGATTTGTCTTTAGATAAGATATTTTTAGGGACATTAGTCCCAAATTTCTCCTTAGTTTCAAAGTGAATATTCTTAGCTCCTAGGCAAAAATATTTGTTATTTCTAGCATGCTTTTCATTATAAATAGCAAGTGAATTGAAATTCCTAGCATGCTTTTGTCTATTAACTAAAGAAGGAGCATTACTAAATTTTACCTTAGGGTTAGCCTTAGCTCCCCCTACATGTGATGCTCCATTTTGAGTCTTCTTGCTCCCCCTAGAGCATTGACTCCTATAGTGCCCCTTTTGATGGCACGTGAAGCAAATGATGTGCTCCTTGCTTCTTTGATTTTGGGCACTGGCATCCTTGACCTTTGGCGCTGGTGGAGCTTTCTTTACCCTTTTCGGACACTTACTCTTGTAGTGTTTGGATTCCCTACACTCAAAACACATTATATGCATTTTATTTTGAAACTATGTGTTTGAGTTACCTAGGTTGGTGGTGAGGGTCTTTGAACTTGCTCTTCCTCTCTACCGGATGTAGATAGTTCTTCTTGTTGCTCCGATATTGAAGATGCCCTAATCTTCTCCCCTTCAATCCTAGAGGTGGAGGTCTCCTCTTCTTCCGCCAATCCGAAAGTTGATTCCTTCTGAACTTCCGAATCCTCACTCATTTGTGAGGATGAGGATTCATCTTTGGCCTCCTCTTCTTGAGCCGGTGATGGGTCTTCATGGAGCTTGGCCAATTCCCTCCAAAGCTCCTTGGCATCCATACAATCACCTAGGCTACACAAGAAATCATTAGGAATTAAATCAAAGATAAATTTGATTACCTTCTTGTTTTTCTCGAATTGTTGGAGTTGCTCCTCATTCCATTTCTTCTTCTTGAGGAAGCCACCTTTTGGTCCTCTTGGGTATTGGAATCCTTCTATTAGGATGGACCACTCCTCTAAATCCCTCATCATCAAAAAATCTTCAATTCTTTTCTTCCAAGAATTGAAGCCTTCTCATCCATATAGGGTGTAGGGCACTGGTGTATTGATGTCCCGACCTAGTTGTTCTTCCAACTCCATCTTCACTCTTTAGCGTCTTTAGCTCCTGGCAGTTAGTCCGTAGAAAAGCCCCGGGCTTTGATACCAATTGTAGAGGAAATGTTGACCGCTAGAGGGGGTGAATAGCATCGTGCTAGTATGTTGATGGAATTCGTTCGCGTTTGTCTCTACACAATCATTAGTATGCAGCGGAATATAGAAGTACAATATAAAGACAAATACAAATACACAATCACAAGACAAAGATGTAACGTGGTTTAGAACCTCAAGGTTCTTACTCCACGGATTGGGCTCAAACGAGCCCTAGCGATGCCAATCACACACTACTAATAAACACTCCTTCTCGGAACAATCCGGAGGTGGAGAAACCTCGTACAATAGTTTACAACAATAAACTAAATACAACAAGCAAATACAATGGAATGCAAGTAAAGAAAACTTTACAAAGAGCTTTGGATTGCTTGATCTTGGTTGTTTGAAGAATAGCCATGGAGACCCTGATTTGCAGCAACAAATCGCCCCAAAGTAGCTCAAGAATCATGGTTGATTTCCTCCTCCACGAGCTCCATTTAAAGCTTCTGCCTGGGCTGGAAATCGCCGATCAGTCAACTGCTCAAGACCATCAGTCGACTGATGACACTGTTGCTGTGAGACAACGGTGTAATCCACGCTGGAAAAATCCAACGGATAGGACATCAGTTGAATGATCATGTCCATCAGTCAACTGATGGAGCCTTCACTTTACTGCTAACCCCGCAGTCGAGTCTCGACTCCATTCTGTGCCAAAATTCTTTAGCACCAGTCGACTGATCACACGATCACGATCGTTGAGAGCCAAATCATCGCCCACCTCTAGCGGATCATTGCCGACACTTCCCACAGTCAAACCCTAGTTGACTCACACCAGTCGACTGCCATATTGCACTAGTCGACTGGCACACCTCTAACATGAGGTTTAACCCAAGTACAGTGCTCCCATACTTGCTAGACCACCCGTAGCCTAGACCTAAGCCTTCTAGCCACCTCCATTAGCCTCGCGCCTCTCGGATCCCTCCAAGTCATCCATAACTTGTTCATCCATTGCGCTAGCCTTCAGGTGCTTCCATCGGCTATGTCATGCTAACGGTGTCTACACCGCCAAGGTACATTGGACTTACGCCGCCAAGACTCCGCTTGGACTTTACGTTGTCAACCATTGGACTTATGCTGCCAAGACTCCCGCTTGGACTTTATGTCACCAATATCATACCCCATGGACTTCTCAAATGCCAAGACTCAGGTTTGGACTTTCCCTTGCCAACCTATGTTGGACTTTTCATGCCAAGACCCATGTTTGGACTTTTCCTTGCCAAGACCCATGCTTGGACTTTACATGCCAAGTACTCAAGACTTAGACTTTCCAAATGCCAAGTGTCCCACTTGGATTTTCCATGCCAAGTACCCATGACTTGGACTTTACCATCACATGGCCAACCCTAGTTAACCATCAAAATCCCCTCGAGTCAAACTCGAGTCCGGTTAATCATAACCTGGGTCAATTGTATCAACAATCTCCCCAAAACATTATCAGACATCAATGTCAAACTTCCATGTCAAACATCAAAACATCACTTGAGTCAAACTCGAGTCCAGTCAATCATACCTGGGCCGATTGCACCAACATTGTTTGCACCTGGCACACTCCAACAGAATGGTATAGCAGAGTGAAGGAATAAGACTCTTACAGAGTTGGTTAGATCGATGATGAGTTTTTCTCAGTTACCAGATTCGTTCTAGGAGTATGCTTTGGATATGGCAGTGTATATTCTGAACTTAGTACCATCTAAATCAGTGCCTTCTACTCCCATAAAATTATGGACAGGGTGAAAGCCTAGTCTAAGACATATTCGGATTAGGGGGAGTCCAACACATGTGCTGAAGGTAGATACTGGTAAGTTAGAATCTCGTACAGAAGTGTACATGTTCGTAGGCTATCCTAGAGGAACGAAAGATGGTTTGTTCTATAGTCCTAGAGATCAGATGGTGATCGTTAGCACAAACGCCAGATTTTTAGAGGAAGACTATGTGATGAACTACAAGCCCATGAGTAAGATTGTTCTGGAGGAATTGAGAGGGGAAGTCACTACTTCAGTACCACCGGTACAAGAGGATATACCACAAGTGACTGCACCACGTATCACAGAGGATACACAGGAGATACCTCATCATAGTGGGAGGGTTATTAGACAACCTGATAGATTTATGTTCTTGGGAGAATCTTCTTGATTTGGTCCCTAGCGAATATGAACCTGATCCCTGAACATATGACGAGGCAATCCAAGATAAAGATGCGGTATCTTGGCAAATTGCAATGAATTCTGAGATAGAATCTATGGATTCAAATCAGGTCTGGGAGCTAGTAAAACCACCCAATGGTGTAAAAACTATTGGATGCATGTGGATCTACAAAAGAAAGGGAGGAATAGACGGGAAGGTTGAGACCTTCAAAGCAAGGCTTATTACGAAAGGGTATACTCAGAAAGAGGGTATCGATTATAAGGAGACCTTTTCGCCGGTAGTCATGCTTAAGTGTATCCAGATTCTCTTATGTATTGCTGCTCATATGGATTATGAGGTGTGACAGATGGATGTCAAGACAGGTTTCCTTAATGGAAGTCTTGGGGAAAACATCTATATGGAGCAACCAGAGGGATTCATTGCAAAGGGCAAAGAGCATCTTGTGTACAAGCTTAATCGGTCCATTTATGGATTGAAGCAAGCTTCAAGATCTTGGAACATCTACTTTGACAAAGTAATTTAGTCTTATGGATTTATTCAAAGTCTGGATGAGTCTTGTATATACAAGAGATGTGACGGAAACGTAGTGGTATTTCTTGTACTATATGTAGATGACATTTTATTAATTGGCAACAATGTCAAGGTGTTGTCAGACGTAAGGGTATGGTTGTCCAAAAAGTTTGATATGAAGGACTTGGGAGAAGTGGGACACATCCTTGGGATCAAGGTTATAAGGGATCGTAGGAAAAGGATGTTGTGCTTGTCTCAAGCTTCATACATAGACACTATTTTGGCTCTTTTTAGCATGCAAAACTCCAAGAAAGGTTTTCTACCTTTTAGGCATAGAGTACCTTTGTCTAAAGAGATGTGTCCTAGAACATCAAAGGAGATAGAGGAGATGAAGGTGGTTCCTTATGCTTCGGCAATAGGAAGCCTCATGTATGCTATGTTATGTACGAGGTCGGATATTTGCTTTGCCGTGGGCATGGTTAGCAGATATCAGAGTAATCCAGGACAAGGACATTGGACTGCAGTAAAGCATATATTGAAGTACCTGAGAAGGACTAGGGATTATATGCTGGTATACCAGACAGATCAATTACTCTCTGTGGGTTTCACAGTTTCCGACTTCCAATCAGATAGGGATAATAGTAAGTCTACCTCGAGTTTTGTGTTTACTTTGGGAGGTGGAGCCATTGTATGGAGGAGTGTCAAGCAGAAATGCGTGGCGGACACTACCATGGAAGCTGAGTATGTGGTAGCTTCTGAGGCAGCCAAAGAAGCTGTATGGCTTAGAAACTTCTTGATGTACTTGGATGTGATTCCTGGTTTGCCTAGAACTATCACAATTTATTGTGATAGCAGTGGTGCAGTTGTAAACTCGAAGGAACCACGAGCCCATAAGGAAAGTAAACACATAGAGCACAAGTACCACCTGATACGAGAGATCGTAAAGAGGGTAGAAGTTGTTATCGCCAAGATTGCATCAGAGGATAACCTGGTAGATCCTTTCACTAAGGCCTTTCTAGCGAGAGCTTTTGATAGGCATGTGGAGGGAGTGGAAATCAAATGTATGACAGTATGATGACAACATAGTCTTTCAATATAAGTGGGAGATTGTTGGGATGTATACTGAAAATTTTATTCTTTGTATGAACATCTTTATTTCTGAAATAAGAATCACATAATCATTGTTTGCATATTTATGGTTATGCATATTGTCTGATACATTACATTATAGATAACATGGTATGTGCTGTCACACGGGAGATCATGTTATCAGTTCCTTGTAGAGTATAAGTAGAGGCTCACAACCGAGATGGTTTTGGACAAACCATTGGTATGGTTGTAGTGTAATTTGGTATTGGTTTGTCTTGACCATAGAATTATACTAGTATACTTTGTGTGTATTGAGCAGGACCGACTTAGAGGTGATTCAATTTATTGCTGACTACATAATTGAATCGGACCTTGAATATTATGGTATACATGCTCTTAATCCCGATATAATAACGGGCACATGTACTTAGTATTTATTTCTTTGATTTACCGATGGGCGAGATTTATAGATTAAATCGATAGGCTCGGTAAGTTGGAAAATGATATTATTTACATGGTGTGTCATTGATTATAGGAGGAAATTGTATCCTATGTATTAGGATGATGATGTCCCCTTGAGGAGCTCATAAGGATCATTATGTAAACCCTGCAGGTGGACTTGGTCCGGCATGATGATAAGGTTGAGTGGTACTACTCATGGAGTTAGATGTTGATTAATTAATTGTAGTAAATTAATTAATTGAAGGGCATTCGATATCTTAAATACGGGGAGACATTTGTACAATTAATATATGGAGCCCATATTTATTTATGGGGGTTGGTGAGGTAGATCAATGATAATTCTCTAGTGGAATGGATCATCATTAATGGATCGGGTTTGTGTGGTTCGTATCCATTGGGTGGCCAAGATCCAACTCCTCCTCATGGTCCCTATTGTAGCCTAATATAAATACCTCATGAAAGCATTGATCCGATGGTGGAAAATGAAACCCTAGATCCAATGGTGGAGATTGAAAGGAGGCTTAAGCCTAACTCTATAAAAGGAGGGCTAGGGCTTGGGCAGAATGGAGAACTGGGTAAATCCCAAAAACAAAACTATGAGGGCTTAGGCCCAAAGTGGACAATATCATGCTATTATGGAGATATATGATTCTTGTAGGCATTAACAATTGGTATCAGAGTTATGGTCCATGTCAAGCCATGAACCTTGAATGAAAGAAGTTGAGCTCCCATGTCTGGATCAAGAAAATCAGACACCAGGCAAGAAGTCCAGTTGGGTCGGGAGGACCGAACAACTGGCAAAAAGTATAGCTGGGTCAGGAGGACTAGACAGTTGGCAGGAAGTCCTGGTAGGTTGAGGATCAAACATCAAGCAGAGGATGTCCTTCGAGGACGAATAGGCTTGAGGGGGGGGGTCAATGTAGTTCTTCATTTGAGGGGGGATTGTTGGAGTATTGGGAATACAATCAAAGTCCCACATTGGTAAGACATGGAAAAGATTATGTGCTTATAAGATGAAAAGATATCTTCATTGGTATGAGGCCTTTTGGGAAGTGCCCAAAAATAAAACCATGAGGGCTTAGGCCCAAAGTGGATAATATCATGTCATTGTGGAGATATGTGAATCTTATAAGCACTAACAATTTGTATCAGAGCACTAACTTGGTTCATTGGGAGAGGGATATTTTTTTTAAAATTCCCATGGCCTCCACTATGATTTGACATGTGATGCAAACAAATTTGCGCATCGGCTCTGAGTGCCTTCCTCCCCATCGGATGAGTTTGTTTTGTAGATCACAGGGTCAAATATGGTTATAAGAAATTATTTAGGAGCGTGTGTACTTCCCCATCGGAAGGCACATAATCCGAGATAATTGCCTTGGTATCGAGTAATGGTGAACACTTAGATGCAAATAAGAGTATCCTCCCCATCGAAGTCACTGATTTTATTTGTAGGGCCGAAGAGAAACCAACTATTAATTCTATTTGTCAAAAAGTTAGATTGACAGGATAATAAAATTAATGGGTAAAACCTCCTCCTGCAAATGTATAATTCGTATATGTCTACACTATCGTGGCATACGATATTCTTGGTGTTTTGAGGTGTTGGTTGATTTTAAAATATTATTGTTTGAGCAATCAATAAATTTTTGAAATCTATTGTTTTGATCTATGTGATTCTTAGGTTTTTCAAAAATGACTTTCAACCCACTTGCTGTGATACTTAGTTGACGCTTACGAAAAGCTTCGCCTCGGTTGCTTGTGCATGGCGATCCTATCTACATCCCCGGATTAAAAAAAATTAATCCTTGACGAAGACGGATTACCCAAGCAACCGATCCATCATTATGCTATTCGATTAGAGTGATTTCTTGAACAAACTTGTTGTTCAAGCAACCTAACTCTTTTCCTTGATTAGCCGCGGAATAGATGTACGGATCGCCGATTTTTTTGTTTATCTTTGGGGTCCAAGTAAATTAGTCACATGCATTATACAAAAGAACTAAATCAAAATAAACAAGATTATACCTCTTGTATACCTCTTAATCTTCTATTGTATATCCTTTCCTCCTCTTGAACGTTGTGTGGGCAACAATCCTCCAAGAGTTGAAACCTCCTAGATCTTGTTCTTCCCTTCCTTGCTCTCTCCGAACAAAGGGAAGAAGAACCTCTCCCTTCTTCTCCTTTCTTATTCCGGACACAATCCCTTTGGAGGAAGATCAAACCTCTTCCTCCTCTTTTTTGTTGCCGCCGGCCACCAAGGAGAGGGAGATGAATGAGCGACAGCCAATGGAGAAAGAAAATCGCCGACCTTGGGTGGAGGAGAAGGTGGCACCGCCTTTACTTGGAAGAAGATAGGCGCCGCCTAAGAGGAGGTGGTGATGGGCGCCGGCAATAGGGAGAGGATACCAAGAGAAGGCAACCCTAACCCTAATCCTTTCATTGCTTCTATTGCCGCCCAATACCAATGAACCAAGTTCTCTCTTTCCGCCCAAGCCCTAGCCCTCCTTTTATAAAGTTAGGCTTAAGCCTCCTTTCAATCTCCACCATTGGATCTAGGGTTTCATTTTCCACCGTCGGATCTAGGCTTTCATGAGGATTTTAATAGGCTATAATATGGACCATAAGGAGGAGTTGGATCTTGGCCACCCAATGGATCCGACCCACATAAAATCTAATCCATTAATGATAATCCATTCCACTAGAGGATTATAATTGATCTACCTCTCCAAGCCCCATAAATAAATATGGGCTCCATATATTAATTGTACAAATATCTCCCCGTATTTAAGATCTCAAATGTCCGCCAATTAATTAATTTATTGACAATTAATTAATCAACATCTAACTCCATGAGTAGTACCACTCAACCTTATCATCATGTCGGACCAAGTCCACCTGAAGGGTTTACATGATGATCCTTATGAGCTCCTCAAGGGGATATCATCATCCTAATATATAGGACACAATTTCCTCCTATAATCAATGACACACCATGTAAATAATATCATTTCCCAACTTACCGAGCCTATCGATTTAATCTATAAATCTCGCCCATTGGTAAATCAAAGAAATAAATACTAAGTACATTTTTCCATTATTATATCGGGATTAAGAGCATTTACACCATAATATCCAAAGTTCGATTCAATTATGTAGTCAACAATAAATTGAATCATCTCTAAGTTGGTCCTGCTCAATACACACAAAATGTACTAGTGTAATTCTATGGTCAAGACAAACCAATACCAAATTACACTACAACCATACCAATGGTTTGTCCAAAACCATCTCGGTTGTGAGCCTCTACTTATACTCTACAAGGAACTGATAACATGATCTTCCGTGTGGCACCACACACCATGTTATCTACAATGTAATGTATCACACAATATGCATAACCATAAAAATGCAAACAATGATCATGTGATTCTTATTTCAAAAATAAAGATGTTCATACAAAAGATAGACTTTTCAGTATACATCCCAACAATCTCCCACTTATACTAAAAGACTATGTTGTCCTCATACAACCATACATCTGATTCTCATTCCCTCCACATGCCTATCAAAAGCTCTCATTGGAAGGGCCTTAGTGAAAGGATCTGCCAGGTTATCCTCTGATGCAATCTTTGCTACAACAACTTCTCATCGCTTTACGATTTCTCGTATCAGGTGGTACTTGCGCTCTATGTGTTTACTTGCCTTATGGGCTCGTGGTTCCTTCGAGTTTGCAATAGCACCACTATTATCACAATAAATTGTGATAGTTCTGGGCAAACTAGGAATCACATCCAAGTCCATCAAGAAGTTCTTGAGCCATACAACTTCTTTGGCTGCCTCAGAGGCTGCCACATACTTAGCTTCCATGGTGGAATCCGCCACGTATTTCTATTTGACACTCCTCCATACAATGGCTCCACCTCCCAAAGTAAACACAAAACCTGAGGTAGACTTATGATGCACATAAACGCGACCTCAAATCTCGCGACGGATACCGTCGAGGACTCAAAGCATGCGCTCAAGCTCAACTCCCGCAAGTGCACGAATGCCGTCAAGTAATAAATATTATCGATCCCATAGGGACTAGGATTCGAATATCAATATACTCAGTGGTTGTAATTGTTCGGACGTGATCTCTAAGAGGTTTCGGTTGGTGAGGGATGTCGATGGACTCTACTCTGTACGGTGTCACATGAAGGAGGAAAGGAGTGTGCCGAGGTCTTCAAAGGTGATTCTAGGACTTCGGTTTCGCTTGCATATCACAGAACAATATTGTCAATTGGCATTGTCTAGACGTTTACCTATGACTTTGTGGAAGGGACATCATACACTCTCCCGTAGAGCCGCCGCATCTACCGGGAGCTATCTCTGCCTAAAGGGATGGGATAGATGGTACGAGGATGCCAAATCAATTCCTACGGTGGACCGTTTCTGATTCCACCGCACCCTTCTCCCCACAGTTACAGGAGATCAAGTTTACCCCTAGGTTCCTTATATCAAATATCCTAAATTTTAGATTGCGAGGGTTGTCACCCCTCGTATCGCCTAAGCACAGTGGAAAGAAAACCAAAAACACATAGATATAGTTGAGAGCAACTACCAATTGTCAAATCAAACTCATGGGCAGAATTTAATATGAACCAACATTGTTTATGTACACAAGCTACTCCCTAATCCTAGAATCGAAAGTACTACTCCATGTATACGAAGGAAGAATCACAAAGCATGTCTAAGTTTGAATACATAAGGAATAAAGTGCAGAAATAAAGATATACAATGCTTTCGTGATTTTCTCTCCGACGTTGAATTGCAAGGTGTGGACCTCCGGCGGTGTTCCTCCTCCCCGTTGCAAGTTACCGAAGCTTTTTAGGGCTTCGTCATGCCATCCTAGCCGCCCTCCTCCCTAGGGTTTGGACATATCCATTCTTATATAGACATCGCCTCGGACTGCTGCAAAATTTGGAAAAAACCCTAGTCACGCAAATCTGTCGGGCCGCCACATGGCCGTGTGTTTCCACATGGCCAGGCCGTGTGCGACCCTGGGGTGCTGATCTCGCCCATTGGACATGGTCATGTGAATCCACACGCCCTAGCCGTGTCCCACTCTGTGTCTAGCTGCGAAATGTCCTTTTTTTGCTCCGAAAATGCATCTTTTTCACCCGAAAAGATAACCTGCACACAAAAGTACAATGAGCAGACCTTTGAACCAAAAAATAGGAAATGCGTACAAAAATAGAGTAACATATGCATGAAACTAACACAAAATGCAATGAGATGTGAGCGAAAACTACTCCTAAAACTCTATATGTTTTGCTCACATCACTTCTCCCAAACTTAAATCTTTGCTTGTCCTTAAGCAAACCTTTGTGCCATGAAATTTTAAAAAGATATTGTTCTATAATTAGCATGTTAACTAAATTTATCAGGTGGTATTTGCAATCAAAGCAAAACAAATATGTTCTAGAAGTTCACTAAGTTAGCTCCTCGTGCTCGTGCTAAGCGAATCATTCTTAGGGGATGCCCATTCCATGGTGAGTTAAGTCGTCACCCCATAGCTTTCCTAACGTTTCCGGCTCTTAGGCACTTACCTACCCAAAGCGAGGGTCGTTCTCTAGATCTAGCATAAAGTCTCAAAGGCATACTCGGTATTGAGAGAAATTAGTAGGTGTTTCTCTAGTAACCTAACTCGGTCTCAAAGGGGCACCTAGCCATTTCCACCCACGACAACTATTTTTTATCCCTCATAATCTCTTTTTTTTCTTCTCTTTTTTTTTCTCATTTCTTTTTCTCTTTTTCTTTTATTTCTCTTTTTCTTTTCTCTCTTTTATTTTTTGGCTCACTGGGATTTTGATTTTTCCAAATGGGCTTACACAATCCGAGCATCTCCAGTAACTAAAGTGCTAAACCTAGAGTCGCCTATGGATTCCAAAGTACTAGACTACTGAAGTGAATCATAACTAGGTATGTACTAGATTCTCCCTTTCAGAATATTCGACATGTGTAAGTGCAAAAATAAAGCTAACCAGTGTAAGTCTAGAACATTCAATGGAGCGAATAAAATAAAATACCACAAGATAAATGGAGTTAAGCTACCTATGGGAACAACTCATGCAAGCAACTTTCAAAAATACTATTGAGGTAGTTTTACAGACAACAAAAATTAAGTACTGAAAAAAACTCAACAACTCAGGCATGAATAAATGAAAATACCAGAAAAGAAACTACTGCTAGGAAACAAAACAAAATAAACCTTGGCGTCTCCCCCCCAGACTTAAATGAAAATATACCTCTAATATGGTGGACGAGGTGGAAAGTCTGGGAGCCTGGGCATCTTTGGATTCTAGGAGAACCTACTGCTGAGCCGCTGATGCCACATATACATGTGGTCGATCTGGGAGCTGGTGGATGCAGCGGTTGCTCGGTGCTCCTCCTCCCTAGCCCACTGTGCCTGCTGGGCATGCATGTGCTGCCACATCTCCCTGCGGTGGGCAACCTCATCCTGATGATGAACAACCTCCTCCTGGAAGTATATGCGGGCCTCATCATAGAACTCCTCAGCCCACTGGAAATGCTCCTGGAATCCCTAGAACTCTGTCTGCTGGTAGGCGCTCTGCTCCTCCCATCACTGCCTTTGCGTCTGCTGCTGCTCAGTGTAAATGTCATCGAGGCGTGATCGGAACTCCGAGAAATCATAGGCCGATGTACCTGCATCCTGCTCAAAAGTAGAAAAAAGTGGTGGTGCAGGTGTAGGCTCATGTCGGCGTGGACTAGGTGGGCTCCTATGCATATGTGGACTGGAGGGAGATTGATATAAAGGTGGAGAGATGGGCGCTAATGTGGATGGTCCCTCATGTGGAGGGGACTCCACTATCAGGTCCAAGAGTCAGTTGGCGCGTATAGCGATGGTGGTATGATCTGGGTCGAGGAGCCTAAGGGTCGTCAGATTTTTCCTTACAAAGCATAAGGAGTCTCCTTCTCTCACAATCATTTTCATGGCCATGCATACTCCTAGGTCGATCCTAGGGCTCCCCTCAATAATCTCTAATGTTGTGTAATCGTACCCTATCCTATGGCAAATGTGGGTAAGTAGGCCTCCCACATTGATCTCTCCTCGTGCTGCTTTGCCCATCTTCACTAAGTGTCTGATGAAGTGGGACCCTACATCGATACTACTCCTTTCTTGTAGCATATCCCATAGGCAAAGCAGCTCACTAGCTCTAACTACACCGTCACTCTCCCCATGACCAAATATAGTACTGGCCATGATGCGGTGAAGGTATCGAAAGACGGGGTTTTGGAGGCGCAACGCTTTGGCCCTAGATGGGTCATAAGCATTCTCCCCTGTCAACTCAATCCAAACTATCCTAGAGTTGTACCCATTAGGGGTCCTTCTCTCTCCTCCACTTGGTAAGCCAAAGCATGAGTTCCATTGGTGAAGGGTCCACTCATGCTCAATGTTAAAAAACCTAAAAGTTATCCTACCCTCCTCACTCTCTCTACCCGTTAAGACTTCCACCTCTAAGGAACTCAAAAATTCCAACACTATCCTAGGGTAGGTTAGGTGCCTCATTCCCATAATCTCTTCCCACCCCATTTTTGCAAATAGGGTTTGCATATCACCCAATAACCCTACAGATTCTAGTAAATCCTCATCTAAGTACCTAGTAGTAGTAAGTTTATGAGTAGAGAGCATATTGTATCTATCTCTATGTTCATTATTGCGAAAAAGTAGAGTGGGTAGGGCGTTACCCTCCTCTGGAGCTTGAGGGGCATCGGCTCTCCTTGTTCGTCGCTCCGAGGCATCGGATCGGGGTGCTACGTGTTGGGTCCTCCTCATCCTTGGTCCTTTTGGCTTCTTTAGAGGTTAAAAATGCTTCTAGATGGTGGGGAAGACGAAATCACACGGCTAGGGAAAGAACTTTTGAAGCACACGACGCAAATGGGGTGAAAACACATAGCTCGCCCCTTTTAACCTCGCACGCCACAGTCGTGTGAAAACACACGGCCAGGTCGTGTGCACCTTGGGTTGGTCGGGCATGGCTGTGGGAAAACACACGGCCAGGCAATGTGTCCCCCTTTTTCGCCCATTTATGCACTACGGTCCAAATTTTCTCATACACTTCACCGTGTAGGCTAATATGGATTTCATTTTTTCCTAACAAAGTTCTTTTCTAGTCCTAACTCTAAATGTGATGGAAATCAAAACTAAAATCAAACAAATGTATGAAATATAGTCAAAAAGGAAAATCTAAAACTAAACTTTGGTTGCCTCCCAAGAAGCGCTTTGTTTAAGGTCGTTTAGCTCGACCGCACTCTACTATCAACTCGGCTCTTGTGGTTCAGTGAACCTCCATTCATCCATCTCGGGATCTTCATCTGGAGGTTCCGGCTTCATTCAGCTAAATGTGAAGTCGTTGAGGTAGGGAGCTCTATGCTCCAAAAGGCTGAAAAGGATGATCTCCCCGTCTACCTCTAGAGAGATCTGGTGTGCCTTAACATCTATGCACGCCCCTGTAGTCGCTAGAAAAGTTCTTCCCAGAATAATGGGATTCTGGGGATTTGGTCCTGTGTCCAATATGATGAAGTCCGTGGGTATCACAAAATCCTCAATCATCACAGGCACATGTGGTAGCAGGCCAACGGGCTCCTTAACTGAATCATCCCCCATACAAATACCAAGATTCGTTGGTTCGAGCCCGCTCAGTCCCATCTTCAAATAGTATGTGTAGGGCATCACACTGACTGATGACCCCAAGTCGCATAGCGCTTCGTCGAAGCTCTGCCCATAAATTGAGAAGGGAATAACGAATTCACCAGAGTCCTCAAGCTGTATTGGAATCTTCTCTTCAAACTCTGCTTGGTCAGGTAGGGTGGAAATCATGGCTGCACACACCTTGGTGAATTAGCTACTTTGCCCCACTCCTTCCTCTTTTCCTTGACTCGCCGGAGAGCTCTTCACAGGTTGCGACACGGATTGGGCTATTTGGGCCACTTGCATCTCTAACATCCTAGTATGACTTGCAAGGCCATCAACGGTGGCCTTCAAGTCTCTGAGTGATTCTTCAGACTTCTGATGTTGACGACGAAATTCCTCATTGGCCTTAGTTTGGGTAGCGATGAAGTCCTCCATCATCAGTTCCAGTCTGGACTTCTGTGGTCGCTGCCCATTGCCCTGCTGCTAGCCATACTCCCCTGATGGTTGTGCGTTTCCCGAGTTATTCTTATAAGAGAAATTTGGGTGATTTCTCCATCCGGGATTATAAGTATTAGAGTATGGGTTTTGGGGCCTTTGGTCATAGTCCTCAATTGCGTCACAATGCTCAATCTGCTCGTCTGAGTACCCTTGCCTTCCATAGTGGTCCTCTCGATACACTGTCGCTCCCTCTCCAAAATCAATGGCCGCGCATGCAGATGAAGGATTCAAAGATTCAAATCATCTGCTGAGCATGTCCATCCTTACCGAAAGGTGGTCCATGGAGTTGACAGTGTATCATCCCACTGCAGGCATGGGTTGACCACGTTCGGAAGCCCATTGATGGTGGTTTTGGGTCACCTCTTCTATCAGCTCTTCCGCCTCCTCTATGATCTTATTCATCAGTGCTCCTCCTGCAGTAGAATCCAGGGACATCTTCGTGGCATAAGAGATCCCATTATAGAAAATGTGGATCACCAACCACCTCTCCAGTCCATGGTGGGGGCATTGGTAGAGTAGCCCCTTGTAGCGATCCCAAGCCTTGAATAAGGACTCCCCCTCCTTCTGGCAAAAGGTCGTGATAAGATGGTGCATGTGAGCAGTCTTACTTAGTGGGAAGTATTTATTCAGAAACTGCTACTCACACTGCTCCCATGTGGTGATGCTGCCAGAAGGTAGGGAGTGAAGTCATGCCTTAGCCTTATCCCGCAGTGAAAACGGGAACATGCTCAGGCGGATCGCGTCAGTAGGGACTCTGTTCATTTTCATCATTGAGCATATTTCAAGAAATGCCTCAAGGTGCCGGTTCGGATCTTCAGTCGCAGCTCCCCCGAATTGGCTCTACTGGACCATATGTATAAGTGTCGACTTCAGCTCAAAGTTATTTGCCGAAAAAGATGGTCCAACTATACTCGACCTGAATCCTCTAGCGGTATGAGCTGCATAGTCCCGCAGAGGTCGGCTACCTATGTTCACCTCGAATGCAGCTTGATCCTCCATCTTTCGCTGTTATGCTCTCTGACGGTGAAAGGTTCGCTCAATTTCTAAGTCGATCAAAATTAGACCTTCCAACCCTAATCGTCTAAGCAAATGACGAACCAAAGCACAAAGTTAAGAGTGCTAATCTAATTCTAAAAGCAGAAAATAAATCAATATAGCAAATAAAAATCTAAGATGCAATAAGTAAATAGGAAACTACTGCTAAAAATAAAAACTAAATCTAAATATGGAAAATATAGAACTAAAGAAAATAAGATAAACTAGAAAGAAAATAAAGCAAGCAAATAATCTAATCCTAAGTCCGATCCAATTTACCACCGTTCGATTTGATATCGAATCGATCAGTCCCCGGCAATGACGCCAAAAACTTGATGTGCATGGACGCGACCTCAAATCTTGCGATGGATACCATTGAGGACTCAAAGCGCGTGCTCGCGCTCAACGCCCGCAAGTGCACGGATGTCATCAAGTAATAAAGATTATCGATCCCACAGGGACTGGGATTCGAATACCAATATACTCAGTGGTTGTAATTGTTCGGACGTGATCTCTAAGAGGTTTTGGTTGGTGAGGGATGTTGATGGACTCTACTCTATACGGTGTCACATGGAGGAGGAAAGGAGTGTGCCGAGGTCTTCAAAAAGTGATTCTAGGACTTTGATTTCGCTTGCGTATCATAGAACAATGTTGTCAATTGGCATTGTCTAGACGTTTACCTATGGCTTTGTGGAAAGGACATCATACACTCTCTCGTAGAGCCGCCGCATCTACCAGGAGATATCTCCGCCTAAAGGGACGGGATAGACGGTATGAGGATGTCAAATCAATCCCTACGGTGGCCCGTTTCCGATTCCACCGCACCCTTCTCCCTGCAGTTATAGGAGATCAGGTTTACCTCTAGGTTCCTTATATCAAATCTCCTAAATTTTAGATTGCGAGGGTTGTCACCCCTCGTATCGCCTAAGCACAACAGAAAGAAAGACAAACACGCATAGATATAGTCGAGAGAAACTACCAATTGTCAAATCAAACTCATGGGAAGAATTTAACATGAACCAACATTGTTTATGTACACAAGCTACTCCCTAATACTAGAATCGAAAGTACTACTCCATGTATATGAAGGAAGAATCACAAAGTATGTCTAAGTTTGAATACATAAGGAATAAAACACAGAAATAAAGATATACAATGCTTTCGTGATCTTCTCTCCGACGTTGAATTGCAAGGTGTGGACCTCCGGCGGTGTTTCTCCTCCCCGTTGCGAGTTACCGAAGCTTTTTAGGGCTTTGTCATGTCATCCTAGCCGTCGTGCCTCCTCCCTAGGATTTGGGCGGAGCCATCCTTATATAGACATCGCCTCGGACTGCTGCAAAATCTGAAAAAAAACCCTAGTCACGCAAATTTATCGGGCTGCCACACGACCGTGTGTTTCCACATGGCCAGGTCGTGTGTGGCCCTGGGGTGATGATCTCGCCCATTGGACACGACCGTGTGAATCCACACGCCCTGGCCATGTCCCACTCTGCGTCTATCTGCGAAATGTCCTTCTTTTGCTCCGAAAATGCATCTTTTTCACCCGAAAAGCTAACCTGCACACAAAAGTACAATGAGCAAACCTCCAAACCAGAAAATAGGAAATGCGTGCAAAAATAGAGTAACATATGCATGAAACTAACACAAAATGCAATGAGATGTGAGCGAAAACTACCCCTAAATCCCTATATGTTTTGCTCACATCAACTTATTGTTATCCCTATCTGATTGGAAGTTTGAATCTGTGTAACCCATAGGGAGTAATTGATCTACCTGGTATACCAGAATATAATCCCTAGTCCTTCTCAGGTACTTCAATATATGGTTTACCACAGTCCAATGTTCCTATCCTAGATTACTCTGATATCTGCTAACCATGCCCATGACAAAGCAGATATCCGACCTTATACATAGCATAGCATACATGAGGCTTCCTATTGCCGAAGCATAAGGAATCACCTTCATCTCCTCTATATCCTTTGATGTTCTAGGACACATCTCTTTAGACAAAGGTACTCCATGCCTAAAAGGTAGAAAACCTTTCTTGGAGTTCTGCATGCTAAAACAAGCCAAAATGGTGTTTATGTATGAAGCTTGAGATATGAACAACATCTTTTTCCTGCGATCCCTTATAACCTTGATCCCAAGGATGTGTCCCACTTCTCCCAAGTCCTTCATTTCAAACTGTTTGGACAACCATACCCTTACATCTGATAACACCTTGACATTGTTGCCAATTAACAAAATGTCATCTACGTATAGTACAAGAAATACTACTATGTTTCCGTCACATCTCTTGTATACACAAGACTCATCTGAACTTTGAATAAATCTATAAGACTGGATTACCTCATCAAAGCGGATGTTCCAAGATCTCAAAGCTTGCTTCAATCCATAAATGGACCGATTAAGCTTGCACACAAGATGCTCTTTGCCCTTTGCAATGAATCCCTCTGGTTGCTCCATATAGATGTTTTCCTCAAGACTTCCATTAAGGAAAGTTGTCTTGACATCCATCTGCCACACCTCATAATCCATATGAGAAGCAATACATAAGAGAATCCGGATAGACTTAAGCATGGATATCGGCGAAAAGGTCTTCTCATAATCGATACCCTCTTTATGAGTATACACTTTCTCAACAAGCCTTGCTTTGAAGGTCTCAACCTTCCCTTATATTCCTTTCTTTCTTTTGTAGATTCACTTGCATCCAATGGTTTTTACACCATTGGGTGGTTCTACTAGCTTCCAGACCTGATTTGAATCCATAGATTCTATCTCAGAATTCATTGTACTTTGCCAAGATACCACATCTTTATCTTGGATTGCCTCATCATATGTCCAAGGATCAGGTTCACGTTCGCCAGGGGTCAATTTATTCAAAGTCCGGATGAGTCTTGTGTATACAAGAGATGTGACGGAAACGTATTGGTATTTCTTGTACTATATGTAGATAATATTTTGTTAATTGGCAACAATGTCAAGGTGTTATCAGATGTAAGGGTATGGTTGTCGAAAGAGTTTGATATGAAGGACTTGGGAGAAGTGGGACACATCCTTGGGATCAAGGTTATAAGGGATCGTAGGAAATGGATGTTGTGCTTATCTCAAGCTTCATACATAGACACCATTATGGCTCATTTTAGCATGCAGAACTCCAAGAAAGATTTTCTACCTTTTAGGCATGGAGTACCTTTATCTAAAGAGATGTGTCCTAGAACATCAAAGGAGATAGAGGAGATGAAGGTGGTTCCTTATGCTTCGGCAGTAGGAAGCATCATGTATGCTATGCTATGTACGAGGTCGGATATCTACTTTGCTGTGGGCATGGTTAGTAGATATCAAAGTAATCTAAGACAGGGACATTGGACTACGATAAAGCATATATTGAAGTACCTGAGAATGACTAGGGATTATATTCTGGTATACCAGGCAGATCAATTACTCCCTGTGGGTTACACAGATTCCGACTTCCAATCAGATAGGGATAACGGTAAGTCTATCTCAGAGTTTTGTGTTTACTTTGGGAGGTGGGACATTGTATAGAGGAGTATCAAGCAGAAATGCATGACAGACTCCACCATGGAAGCTGAGTATGTGGAAGCCCCTGAGGCAGCCAAAGAAGCTGTATGGCTTAGGAACTTCTTGATAGACTTGGATGTGATTCCTGGAGGAAGGCACTCAGAGCCGACACGCAAGTTTGTTTGCATCACATGTCAAATTGTAATGGAGGCCTTAGGAATTATTTATAAGCGTATGTACTTCCCCATCGGAAGGCTCATAATCCGAGATAATTGCCTTAGTATCGGGTAATGGAGAACACTTAGATGCAAATAGGAGTATCCTCCCCATCGGAGTCATTGCTTTTATTTGTAGGGCCGAAGAGGAACCAACTATTAAATTTATTTGTCAAAAAGTTAGGTTGACAAGATAATAAAATTAATGGGTAAAACCTCCTCTTACAAATGTAGAATTCGTATACGTCCACACTATCGTGGCATACGATATTCTCAGTGTTTTGAGATGTTGGTTGATTTTAAAATATTATTGTTTGAGGAATCAATAAATTTTTGAAATCTAATGTTTTGATCTATGTGATTCTTAGGTTGTTCAAAAATGACTTTCAACCCACTTGCTATGATACTAAAGGAAAATAAACTTACTGGACCCAATTATGTTGATTGGAAAAGGAATCTGGATATAGTCTTGACTGTTGAGGAGTACAAGTATGTACTTCTCGAAGAGTGTCCTCCTAAGACTGTGAATGATTCTAGGGAAAAGGAGAAAGAGAGTTATAAGAAGTGGATAAAGGCTGATGAGATGGCGCGGTGTTACATTTTGGCCTCTATGTCAAATGTATTGTAACATTAGCTTCAAGTCATGCCAACTGCTTATGACATGATGCTCAATCTCAAGGAACTTTTCGGACACCAGAATTGGGCTGCGAGGTAGGAAGCCATAAGGAACTTGATGACGACCACCATGGTCGAGGGAACACCCGTGAGGGATCATGTTCTCAAGATGATGGCTCATTTGAATGAGCTAGAAGTCCTTGGAGCTGAGATCAATGGGGAAACCCAGGTCGATATCATTCTCCAATCTCTACCTAAAAGTTTTGAGTAGTTTTGCCTAAATTACAACATGAATAAGAGGTTATATTCGTTGGCGGAGCTTCTGAAAGAACTCCAGGTGGCAGAGGAGCTTTTTCGTCAGAGTGCTCAGGCTCAAGCTATGGTTGCTCAGAAGGTTTCGACTTCTAAGCCGAAAGGTAAGAAGAAGAAGAAACAAAGTGGAGCAAAGGTGGCGGGAGGATCTCAGGGAGGAGTGAAGAAGCCGAAAGGCAAGTGCTTCACTTGCAAACAAACTGGACATTGGAAGAAGGACTGCCCCAACCAAAAGCAGAACAAAGGTATATCTTTTGGTCTGGTCGTCGAAACATATTTAGCGGTGTTATCTACCGACACCTGGTGTGTAGATACGGGAGCAACTGGTCATGTCTGTAATACTTTGCAGAGGTTCCAGGAAACCAGACGACTAGCTGAGGGGGAGATTACCATTTACTTGGGCGATGCTATGAAGGTGGCGGCTATTGCAGTGGGAGATGTTTATTTATCTTTTGATAGGAATAAAACTTTGGTTCTGAAAAATTGCCTTTATGTACCTTTATTTAGAAAGAATTTGATTTCGGTTTCTAAATTATTTTTGGATGGATATTCTATTTCTTTTAATGACAGAGTTGTTATAAAAAGGAATAGGGAGATTATCTATTTTGGTATATTGATAGGAAATTTATACACACATGAACCAAAAGCTCCCACAATGCAAATAGAAGTAAAAAACTCATCTTCTAAATCTAATAAGAGAAAAGAACCTTCGAAAATGAACCAAACATATCTTTGGCATCTAAGGTTAGGTCATATTAACCTAAGTAGAATTCAAAGGTTGATAGCTGATGGACCTCTGGGTTCATTAGTGATGGAAGATTTCCCAACCTGCGAATCTTACCTAGAAGGTAAAATGACCAAGAGGCCTTTTAAGGTCAAGGGGTATAGAGCCAAAGATGTGTTGGAATTGGTTCATTCTGATTTGTGTGGTCCTATGTCTATCCAGGCTAGAGGTGGTTTTGAATATTTCGTCTCTATTATAGACGATTATTCAAGATATGGATGCATTTACTTGATGCGCCGCAAGTCTGAATGCTTTGACAGGTTCAAAGGATTCAAGGCTGATGTAGAGAAACGTCAAGGTAAAAGTATCAAGACACTACGATCTGATCGTGGTGGTGAGTATCTCTTGGGAGAGTTTAGGAATTACTTATCAGAGGCAGGGATTCAATCCCAATTATCTGCACCTGGCACACCCCAACAGAATGGTGTAGCGGAGCGAAGGAATAGGATACTTTGGGAGATGGTTAGATCGATGATGAGTTATTCTGAGTTACCAGATCCATTCTGGGGGTATGCTCTGAATACGACAGTGTATATTCTAAACTTGGTACCATCTAAATCAGTGCCTTCTACTCCCACATGTGCTGAAGGCAGATGCTGGTAAGTTGAAACCTCGTACAGAAGTGTGCATGTTCGTAGGCTATCCTAGAGGAACGAAAGGTGGTTTGTTCTATAGTCCTAGAGATCAGAGGGTGATCGTTAGCACGAATGTCTGATTTTTAGAGGAAGACTATGTGATGAACCACAAGCCCATGAGTAAGATTATTCTGGAAAAATTGAGAGGGGAAGTCACTACTTCAGTACCACAATTAAAAGAGGATATACCATAAGTGACTGCACCGCGTGTCACAGAGGATACACAGGTGATACCTCATCATAGTGGGAGGGTTGTTAGACAGCCTTATAGATTTATGTTTTTGGGAGAATCTTCTAATTTGGTCCCTGGCGAACATGAACTTGATCCCTAGACATATGACGAGGCAATCCAAGATAAAGATGCGGTATCTTGGCAAAGTGCAATGAATTCTGAGGTAGAATCTATGGATTCAAATCAGGTATGGGAGCTAGTAGAACCACCCAATGGTGTAAAAATCATTGGATGCAAGTGGATATACAAAAGAAAGAGAGGAATAGACGGGAAGGTTGAGATCTTTAAAGTAAGGTTTATTGCGAAAGGGTATACTTAGAAAGAGGGTATCGATTATGAGGAGACCTTTTCGCCGGTAGTCATGCTTAAGTCTATCCGGATTCTCTTATGTATTGCTGCTCATATGAATTATGAGGTGTGGCAGATGAATGTCAAGACAGCTTTCCTTAATGAAAGTCTTGAGGAAAATATCTATATGGAGCAACCAGAGGGATTCATTGCAAAGGGCAAAGAGCATCTTGTGTGAAATCTTAATCAATCCATTTATGGATTGAAGCAAGCTTCGAGATCTTGGAACATCCACTTTGATGAGGTAATCTAGTCTTATGGATTTATTTAAAGTCTGGATGAGTCTTGTGTATACAAGAGATGTGATGAAAACGTAGTGGTATTTTTTGTACTATACGTAGATGACATTTTATTAATTGAAAACAATGTCAAGGTATTATCAGACGTAAGGGTATAGTTATCCAAACAGTTTGAAATGAAAGACTTGGGAGAAGTGGGATACATCCTTGGGATCAAGGTTATAAGGGATCACAGAAAAAGGATGTTGTGCTTATCTCAAGCTTCATACATAGACACCATTTTGGCTCGTTTGAGCATGCAGAACTCCTAGAAAGGTTTTCTACATTTTAGGCATGGAGTACCTTTCACTACAACAAAAATATGAAAAGACAACACCACAAAGACAACGATTTTTAGAGAAACTGTTGTCTTTTTGGTAAACGACAACGGTTTTTGACAAAACCGTTATCTTTGAGCATCCATATAACACAAAAGACAACGGTTTAACACTATCCGTTGTCGTTGAGTGTAGCTTTTTTAAAATCAACAACACAATTTACAACGGTTTTTTAAAACCGTTGTAAATTGTTAGATCCTTTTTAATGACATGTTTAATAAATATCATTATAGGTATTAAGTTTATATATATTTTAAAAAAAATTAGGTTAAATTATTTCCTCCGCCGTTCCTTAGCTAATTCCCTAATCAGTCAATAAAACCTAGTTTATTAATAAGCTAGGTTTGATTTTAAGGGGACATATTTTTTTCTTCCGGCCGATTTTTTTTTCTGTCCTCCGTCGTTTCTTCGTGAGAAGCTCAAGCCAGCCATCCCCTAGCGAAAGCCCTTGCCCTTTCGCCTTCTACCAGCTCGCATCTCCCGTTTCACTTCTCTGTACATCTCCCGATTTGCGCCACCGACTCTGCCCATTGCGTCGATGCGGTGATGGCGCCGGAGTTGTACCTAGGAGGGATACTGGTTCAAAATCAAAGTGATGCGGTTTCCAGTCCCCGCAGCAACATCATTAAGATCAAGGTTCTCTGCGTCTCCCACCTCCATGACGTCTTCGTCCCAGCCTAATCGACCTTCGGGGAGTTAAAGAAGATACGTGATAAAGAGATTGGCTTGGAGCCGCAGGAACAACGACTCTTATTCCGAGGCAAAGAGAAGGATGATGATGATTGTTTGCACATGGTCGGTATCAAGGACATGTCCAAGATCGTGCTTTTAGAGGACGTTGTGAGCAAGACCAGGAAAAGGAGCAAAATTGAGTAATGAGATGATTGACAATCTGACAAGGAAAACCAACCAACGATAAACTGGATCACATCGCAAATCTCTACCAGTACTTTGTCTTTAGGGTTTATCCTTGAATTGACTTCACGTAATCACGTAAGGACTATTAGATCTTTGGTCTTTTAGGTACTACGATTGTTCTAGCAAATTCGAACTTTTTTTGTATGTAGTTTCATTTTTTGACACGTTAATGGTTGAGATCGTTAGTTTGCTTTACCTCACTAGCATTTAAGCTCATTTTTGTTTAATGAATCATATTTTACTACAATAGTTTATTTGCATCTTTTGTGTGGTTGATGACACGATCCTTGTTCTTTCAACTATGTTGATTTTACCAAATGTCATTTGTTATGGATTTTTTTCATCACATTTTTATCTATAACGATAATTTTGTCCCATTTCTATTTTTTTGACAAACCTAATCACATTATTATTTGGATCCCGTCACGACGATGTGCACGAGATAAGTGGAGGAACTTGCTAAAGGAGTTTAAGAAGGCGACACCAATAAAGGAGTAGGGCGACCAAGATGTCATACTACAAGGAGTTGGAAGAGTTGCTCAAAGGAGGAGCAAGAAAGCCACTTCAAGAGCTCTTGGTGTCTAAGGTTGACACATACCTTGATTCCTGATAAAGGTGTTTTTTTCTTGTTATCACGACCTGAATCTCTACTTATCTTCTTTTTAAATTGTTCACTAGTTCACGAATTAGCATTTAATTTTGTTTAATTTGTTTACATCATCACAATCTGGAGTTAGCATTTACTTATGTTTTAAGTTGTTTGCAACTTCACAAGCTAGAATTAGCATTCGAATCCATTTAGTTTTATTTCATTTGAATCATTTGACGTTTTACTTATCCTCTTGTTTTAAATTAGAAATTATGTCACTCTCTCCATTTGACTCACGTTAATGCTTCACAATTCCCAAATCAAGTTTTGTAAAGTTTTTTTTCTTCCTTTTTTTCATGACACAATATAGTGATTGATAAATTCAATAAAACAGTGTTGTGGCCCCTATTTTTTTTGATAAGATACACAGTTGTTAGGAAAATTACTTTATAGCTATCAATGAGGTACGAGTATGGTTTGATGTAAGTCAAATCACAAATATAACCATGGTTGCATTTTAGACAGAAAAGAAAAAAAATTAACACAGTCATATTCCATTTTTGCCTCTCATTTCTTGTTCTTTTTGGGATTTCTTGAAAAAAAATGCATTCTGCAATGCCAATCATAACCATCTTTTGTCTCTCATTTCTTGGACTTTTTCAGCATTGTAAAAACAATTCCAACATATAATGACATTATAATCATCACTCGCCTCTTTGTTATTTATCCTTCATGGGAAAACATTTTTTTTGGTTTACTTTGTTAGGAATATAAAATAGGCTTCTTTTTTGAATTTCTCAGTATTGGAAGTGATCCCATGATGTTATGCTTAACTATGCCTGAGTTTTCTATTTACATTGTTTATCTATTAGTTGGCTATTGCATTCTAAATGTAAATTTTCTTAATTACCTTGATTGAACAGTGTGCTACATCTTATTTTCCCTATTTTATGAATTTATATATTCTTTGCTCATTTAAATTAAGAAACGTAATGACACTAAATTCTCAGAATCCACCCATGGTTACTCAAGTCACAAAGAGAAACCTAATTTTTTTCCTGTTCTGCACCCTCTATTGTCACAAGACTAGCAATACAAGGGATATATAGTGACATTCTAAACAACTAAGGCTAAACACAAGTGATAAAGAAAATAAGATGAGGTATTTTATTTGTTACATTATTCTGTATTGTTTAATGATGATTTTTTTTCTATTTCAGAATCATAATTTAATCAGCAAATGTGTATTCTAGCCGGGAGGAATCCACTTAATGCTAGAGTGATTACTAAGGAGAGATTTTCTTCTCGGCACATATTTCCTCATTATCCTATAAAACTTATGGCTAGTAATTTTATTCATGGAACTGATAATTTGGTTGGAAGCACCTTATTCATGGAACTGATAATGGTGTTGGAATTAAATATTATATTTAGTTCCCATAATTTTGGTTGCCAGCGTTGTTTCCTGTAGTATCTAGACCATCAAAATGTATTTGCCTATCCGATTTTATTTTGCATTTCAGAAGAGAAATTAATTTTGTCTCAGGTTTGTGATTTTGGTTTGTCAAGGTTGAAGCATCATACCTTCTTGTCGTCAAAGTCAACATCTGGAACGGTGCGTTTCTTACTCCACAACTTTTAAGAAGAATCATGTTTTGCTTTGTGTCGATTTTCCGATAAAATGAATAATCATTTGCTTATTCTGTATACCTCACATAAAGTTTCAAGTAGAGACATTAATTGAAGTCATTATACTTATCCTAATCCTGGTAACAAATTTTCATTCTAAGATCTATTGATCAGTATGTAATTATGCATTGTGGATCTCTGTGAGTTCAGAATTTACTTAAACCTATTGGATTTGGTATGTAGGTGACTCAATGTCATTGTAATATTTCTAGTGAAAAAAAAGGCTTGTAGGGATTCTTGAAATGCCTTTTACATTTGGAAAATTATATATGATTTGCCTTATGGTGTTATGCAAAACATGGGCTCGTTCAAAACTTTACATTCATGTGACTTTAGTGGGTGAAAGAGTCAATTTTTTGGTCATTGTTTTATTTCATTATTCTTCGTCAGTCAAATTTTTGCATGCTATTTTTTACAAAATTTATTGTCAAACCTACTATCATTGAGTAATACTATAGTGTGTTCTTATATTTCGGGGTTTCGGTTTATACCGTAAACTTGATTTGCTAATTTTTTTTATATAGTACTTATTCTTTTTACAGTTAGGTCATTGATTTGCTATTTTTCTCCTTACGCTTTATTATATTTTTATATCTGTTCTTTAAGGTACTCAAGTGTTTAATTACATTTTCATTCATTTATTCATATGCAGTTCGTAAAATCTGTGATAGCTGCAAAGAAAATTGATGAAGTACGTTCGGAGTGGACTGAATGCATACAAGATCACATATCTGAGGATTAGGAGAGATTTAAGTGTACCTCTTTTGGTTACATGTGGTAATCTATAAGTGTTTTGCTTATTATGCATAATACTTTTGGTGCATATGATGTGTAGTTGTTTTGCCACAGTAATATATATCGGTAAGAGTGATCATTTATAATGTGATGTGACCTTGTAATTTACATTGCTACAAGTGCGAGTGTATATATGTGTTTTCTATAATTCTTTTTGATGTTGTATGATTTATATTAAAAACGCAACACTATAAATCTACAACGGTTTATTGTGTTCTAGAGTAACCGTTGAGAAATGACAACGGTGAAAAATCGTTGTCTATGAGAAAAAAAAATCCGTGGTAAATCGATGGTCGGTCAAAGACAACGGTGAAAGTCCGTTGTAGATTTAAGGAAAAGACAACGGTGAAAAACCGTTGTCTATTAGCAAAATAATCCGTGGTAAATCGACCCGTTGTGAAAAGTGATTCGGTCAAAGACAACGGTTAAAAACCGTTGTCTTATCCTTGAAACGACAACGGTTTTTCACCGTTGTCTTTGCCCGAACCACTTTTCACAACGGGTCGATTTACCACGGATTTTTTTGCTAATAGACAACGGTTTTTCACCGTTGTCTATTCGATTTTTTGTTGTAGTGTTTATCTAAAGAGATGTGTCCTAGAACATCAAAAGAGATAGAGGAGATGAAGGCGGTTGATAACAACCAATTTGTCAGGTTATTTTGGTCCTTAATATTACTGTTTTAATCCTCTCGTGTGTTTATTTATAGATTATTTACATGTTTTATAAGTTGGATATATTTTTGGACCTTATTGTAAATTCTCCTAATTTTTGGACTTATATGCAAATTTTACATCTTAATCGTAGGAGATCGAGATGAGCCAATGGATTAGACTCAAGTTGGATCAAATATGGCTTCATCTAGGGCTAGAAGGATATTTTAAGCTGGATCAATCTGGACTTTTCATCATGATCGAGGGCAATTTAATCAAGAGATCAGATCTGAACGATATGGACTGTCCGATGAAAGCGGCTTGATTCTGAGCCATCTACCCATATCTGGAGAGATCCCGTCTGTACATATTGATCTGTACATCTGAGCCCTTCATCCAGATTTGACCGATCGTGATTTTCCCTTCGGATGGATCAGATCCATTCATTCCAAATCGGGAGAATCTGAGCCGTTGGAAGCACAGCTAGCTAAATGGATTAATCAAGGCAATTAAACCCTAGCTCTAAAGGATGGCGGAGATCAGATGAGGTTGTGATCGGACGTCTATGGAAAATCATTTAATGGCTCCTTCATCGTGACACAGATTCAGCCGGCATTTGCTTCTTCTTCGCGATTTCCACCCGACGCCACCACCGTCGTGCTCGCCGCTGCCTTCCTCGCCGATCACCGAAGAGGAAGGGGATCCCCTCCTTCTCTGGTGACTAGTGGTAGCCCTCTATCATCTCCTCACTCCGACAGCTCCGGCAGCCATCCGTTTCTTCACCGAGCTCTGCCGCCGCCGTCTTCACCACCACATCCGACCGGCGACCCCCACAGCTCCGGCCATCCACTACCGGTAGCTCCCTCAACCATCTCCATCCGACCAGCCCATCATAGCTCCGGCCTTCATCCAATTTCCAGCTCTGGCAGTTCTTGTTCCAGCTCAGTTTCATAATCGACAGCTTCATCACATAGATCAGCAGCTCCATTTTCCAGCATCTACAAGTTTTGATTGTTTGGTTGTTAATTGGGTTGAATGTTTGTAATTCACGATCTTCCATGTTTTGAATTGCATGTGCTTTGGTTAATTTTCTTCGTGCCTATTTGGTGTTCGATGAAATGCTTGATTGAATCTGTTTACATTATGCAAGTAGATTAGGATGTTTTCTTTAATTTTCCATAGTTGTAATGGGTTACACTAGGTTTAACTTCTGCACTTGAATTGTTGTCTTAGTTCCTGCACTTCCTTTATGCTTTTAAATGCATATTTTATGTTTTGTTTAATTTCTTCGCAAGCGTAGTTTAGTTAGATAAGATTTTGATTATGTGCATTGTCTTCCGTTCAGTCGGATTAGCCTTTTAAATTCCAACCCCCATTTGCAAACCCAAAGCAATAATTAGAAATCCTAAGTTTACTAATCTATTGATTACACTCGTTGGGAAACGATCCGGGCCATTCCCTATGCTATATTAGTGTAGAGGGGGTTCGATAATTAATTTGAAACGGTACCACGACAAATACCGCTACATCAAATTTTGGCGCCGTTGCCGGGGAGTGTAATGATGCTTGGTAGACTTAGTATTGTTTGTCCATCTTTCTAAAAAAAAAAATTCAAAATTCAAAACTTTTGTTGAGGGCTTAATTCTTTTAGGTCTTGTATATCCATGTTTTATATTTTGTTTGCTTCTTGTATCTTTTGATATTGTTTGTTAGTGTTTCAGGAAAGAACAAGAAATTTCTTTAAACAAGGATCCCTATTATCATAGATTAGGAGGCTTTCATCAGGCTTATGATTCAGGGATTAACATAACCGTTAGAGAACTCACTGCACCAGATATTGCTTGCCAATCTTTTTGCATTCAGTTTCCTGAATTAAATGTGGATGTTGAACTTTTTGAAATTGTACATTTGCTTCCGAAATTCCATGGTTATGCTAGTGAAGATCCAATTAGGCACTTGCAAGAATTTTATATGGTATGCTCAGCAATGAAGCCACGGGGTATATCACTGGAGGATATTATGCTCAGAGTATTTCTATTCTCTTTATCAGACAGGGCAAAAGATTGAATCTATTATCTTCCTCCTAGCTCTATTACATGTTGGAGTGAAATGAAGAAAGTCTTTTTGGAAAAAAATTTCCCTGCATCAAAGACCAAAGAAATTCGGAAGAGCATTTGTGGTATTCAGCAAATGATAGGAGAGACTCTATATGAGTATTGGGAGAGATTCAAAAGATTGTGTGCTAGTTGCCCCCATCACCAGATTAGCGATCACATACTCATCCTGCACTTCTTTGATGGATTATTTCCTATGGACAGGTGTATGCTTGATGTAGCTAGTGGAGGGCCCCTAGTCAACAAGACTCCTGCTCAGGCTAGAGAAATTATTGAGGTCACGGTTGTGAATTCACAACATTCTTATCAGCCTCCACCAGCATTTCAGAGGTTGACTCCTGAGTTCCAGATTAATTCAATGTTTAATAGCCCATAGCAGTCCTAGTAGATGCAAGCACAAGGATTTATTCAGCCTTCATCAGAGACCATTTCTCTGGATATCGATGCGCTAGAGGGGATGGATTGTGGAGTACGAGATAGTCGACTTTATGATTCTACTACTCTACAAGACTCCGATATTTCTATGTGCTACGGTACTGAAGCTATTGATGATGTGGATGTTATTGATGATAAGAGTACAGATATTATTGTAGATGATACTGGTACTCCTAATATTGTTAATGTTGCACATGATATTTCAAATGTAGCAGATATTATTACTTATATTGAGGTTGATGATGTTGTAAAGGAGACAGTGTCTGCAGAATTGTTATGTTTAGATATACAACTACCTGATAAGCCTGACTAGAATTGCTCTGAAGATATCAAGATGATTTCTATAGGAGTGATGGATAGCTGGAGAGCTCCAAATTGGACACTCCTATTACAGCCTAAGCCTCCAATATTTCTGCTTAACAAGGCCCCAACACCAAATATAGCAGTCTAGCTTCCAGACTGTTGCTCCAAATAAATCATCTTTGCCCGCCTGAGAGAGCCTTTGAGAAGACGATAGTGAAAGGAGTGGAATTTAGCTTAGCTCTTATTGTTCTACTTCTGGGTTGGATTTTACACTGGAATTATTCTCATCCACCTAGAAGAACCTTCACGAAGATGATGATGGAGGGAGCTAGACTTTACGACATAGACCACATGAAGAAGATGCTCACTTCCATTCGATCCACTCCACTCCCAGCCTGGCTACTACTCTTGAACCGCCTCCAACCGCTAGGACCCCAGGGAAGTTCATTCCTTTTCCCATCTCTTTTCTTTTTCTTTGTATATATACATTTCCTTGCTTTTGTTATTCTTGTTTTAGCTGGTTATTTTTGTTGTCAAGTTTTTAGTGTTGAGTTTTTGTTTTATAGTGTTTTGAAATAAATTTCCTATGCATTCCTTTATATCTTCTTAGAAGTTGTGAAAGCTAGTTAAATTTGATTGTCGAATTTTGGGATTTATTGCCATGAATGGATTATTTGATTGCATGTGGTTGCTACTTGGTGATAGACTGAGTTGATTAGTTTTGTTTACCTAGTGAGGATTGAGCCTATTTTTATTGCTTGTGTGTGGTGCACTTGTGGTATTGTAACTCTAGAACTTGCTTTGATTCTTTCGAGACCACACAACAATACGCTTGCATGATTATTATGAAAGCAATCACATTTATTTTCCTTCACTTTTTTTATCATCACATGCTTATTTGAATAACATTCTAGTCGTTCAACATTTCTATTTTTCTTTCCTTCCATTACTTTTCTTGTCCATTTCTATTTTTGGATGTGGAATACTTGGATGTTTCAAGATGAGTGTTTTGCCCAGGATGGATAAAAATTTAAGTGTGGGGGAGAGGAGTAGCTCAAGAGAATTTAGTGTAAGCATAGGCAAGTCGTGCTTGATCACCATAAGCTAGTCATGCTCTTTATCTTTTTAGCTGAGCTTGATGTTGGAGCATAGGGAAGTGCACTACATGTCAGAAAAAAAAAGTTTGAAAAAAAATACTAAAAAAAAGCTGGAAAAAAAGAGTTGAAAAAAAAATTGAGTACCCATGAAATAAAAAAAAAGTATTGTGAAAATTTTGACATGTGGTGTCATTCATTTTTATTTATGTGTGATAGTATTTTTATTAACGACATCCCTTGTTGCAGTTATTGAGAGATTTATTATATATCATGAGTAGATTTGTATTTAAGAATGTGATGAGGGTTGTTTACATGTTTATTGGGTTGGAAGAAAAGTTTTAAGGCAATGCTTTCTTGTACTCATCTATGTAGCATTCCAGTATTTCCATATTTTCTTCTTGCATTTCTTTAGCTATTTCATTTCTTATCTTTCTTTTCTTCCACAGATCTTGTCATTTTTCTTGTATTTATGTTTCCCTTATATTCTTAATAAGCCTTCAGTGATTGTGCATTCTTATGTGTATATAGTGCTGAAGGTAGAAGAAAAGCAAGCATATGGTAGTTCATAAACCATGAGTAGCTTGAGTGAACTCCACTATTACATGCTTATAAGAGCGAGAGAAACCACCACTTACCTTATGAGGCTTATTCATTCTTAGTCTATTCATGATGGATTGAAGTCACCATGTTTGATAACCTGTGTAAGATTTGAGTTCATGATTGCTTGAGTCTTTGAGAATTGATAATCCTAGGTAACTTTCTTTCATGATTTTCTATGTATGATTTGGAATTGCTAGGGAAATATATCTTTAGTTTGTTTTTAGTTTTATTTACTTGCTCAGGACGTGCAAGAATAAGTGTGAGGGAATTAATAACTACCATTTTGTCAGGTTATTTTGGTCCTTAATATCACTATTTTAATCCTCTCATGTGTTTATTTATCGATTATTTACATGTTTTATAAGTTGGATAAATTTTTGAACCTTATTGTAAATTCTCCTAATTTTTGGACTTATATGCAAATTTTACATCTTAATCGTAGGAGATCGAGATGAGCCAATGGATTAGACTCGAGTTGGATCAAATATGGCTTCATCTAGGGCTAGAAGGATATTTTAAGCTGGATCAATCTGGACCTTTCATCATGATCGAGGGCAATTTAATCAAGAGATCAGATCTGAGTGATATGGATCGTCTGATGAAAGCGGCTTGATTATGAGCCATCTACCTAGATCTGGAGAGATCCGGTCCATACATATTGATCTGTACATCTGATCCCTTCATCCAGATTCGACCGATCGTGATTAACCCTTCTGATGGATCAGATCCATTCATTCCAAATTGAGAGAATCTCAACCGTTGGATGCATAGCTAGCTTAATGGATTAATCAAGGCAATAAAACACTAGATCTAATGGACGGCTGAGATCATATGAGGCTTTGATCGGACGACTATGGAAAATCATTTAATGGCTCTTTCATCGCGACACAGATTCAGTCGACATTTGCTTCTTCTTCGCGATTTCCACCTGATGCCACCACCGCCGCGCTCGCCGTCGCCTTCCTCGCCGATCACCGGAGAGGAAGGGGATCCCCTCCTTCTCCGGTGACCAGTGGTAGCCCTCTATCATTTCCTCACTCCGACAGCTCCGGCAGCCATTCGTTTCTTCACCGAGCTCTGCCGCCGTCGTCTTCACCACCACATCCGGCTGGCTACCCCCACAGCTCCGGCCATCCACTACCGGTAGCTCCCTCAACCATCTCCGTCTGACCAGCCCATCACAGCTCCTGCCTTCATCCAATTTCCAGCTCCGACAGTTCCTGTTCCAGCTCGGTTTCATAATCGACATCGATCAGCAGCTCCATTTTCCAACATCTACATGTTTTGATTGTTTGGTTGTTAATTGGGTTGAATGTTTGTAATTCACGATCTTCCATGTTTTGAATTGCATGTGCTTTGGTTAATTTTCTTCATGCCTATTTGGTGTTTGATGAAATGCTTGATTGAATTAGTTTACGTTATGCAAGTAGATTAGGATGTTTTTGTAGGGTCGATGTTGGCCGACTAGAGGGGATGAATAGCCTTTATCATCGTATAATGGAAGTCGTTCGTTGATTGCTCTTCTACAAACTTAATTAGCGCAAGCGGAATATAAACAATTAAGACAAATGCAAAGAAAGAATAGAAATCACAAATGCTAACACCACAATGTAACGTGGTTCACGGTTTTGTCGCTAATCCACGGTCTGATTTGTCCAAGGTGAATCACGTCTCAATCTATCCACTAGATCTCTCCTTTGCACCAAACTAGGTGGAGGTAATTTCTTTTACACAAGAATCGCTCCTCTTACAATATAATGTAAATAAGCTTAAGTAAGAGGATGGAAAACGTGTTGGGCACTTGGGAGAAGTTTAGAGCATGAACATTAGGTCCCCAAAGCCCCTCACCTCTTCTTTTTATAGAAGAAGAGGGTTTCTTCCCGTTGACACAAGACCAGTCGACTAATACCTCGATCAGTCGACTGATCCTATAGTCGTTGCCCAATAACGGCTGCTTTCCATGTAAGATTTCACCCAACGGCTCCTACATCAGTCGACTGATCTTACCATCAGTCGACTGATCTTACCATCAGTCGACTGATGAAGCTATCAGTCGAGTGTCGGAAGCGAGCACTCCATCTCGCGTCGAAACCCTTGCGACCGATCGGTGATGCCTTCATCGGTCATTGGTGGTCTCGCGAATGACGCGATCCATGGTAGTCGACTGTTGACACTTGAACCGGACTCGAACACTAGTCGAGTCACAGTCGACTTAGAGTAGTCGACTATCATGACATGACAGTCGACTGATGTCGGGAAATCCCATCCGACACTTAGCCAATTGGCTAAGTTCCACCTAAGCGCACTACCCCTTCTCGGGTTACATTCGCTCACTCTCATCCCTTGGAGTCCCTCGCCTTTGAAGTTATCTTCGTTCGACCACGTCCCTCGGATGCGCCAAGTGCAGCCATCCTTCGCGTCTCGCCCTGAAGTCTACTTCCTCCGGCTTCACTCCAATCTCCTCGTCCGATGGTCCCTCAGATGCTCCAAGCACACGGCTTCCGCAAAGCTATCCTTCACCGACTCAAGGACCGAGTCATGAGAGGTGAAACTCGCCAATGCTCCATGTGCGAATTACTAAGTCCTGCAAGACTCCAACGCACATATCAAATCCAAACATCCTAACTTAAACCCTTTGCCACACATCAAAATCATATCACGAGTTGATTGCACTAACAAGCTCCCCCTTTTTGATGTGTGGCAATCCGTTTAAGTTAGGTAAACATATGATAAAAATATTAAGGTAAATAAACATGATTATCAACTCTCCCCCTTAATACATGAAACTCCCCCTAAATACAATTCCCCCTTACTTAAACATATATATTTCTCCCCCTTTGACACCATCAAAAATATTAAACAAAGTTTTTGTAAACATGGCATCAAGTTAGAGAAAAACAAAAGTCAAAACATGCCTTAAAATCAGATAAAAGAAGTTACTGGGCATGTTATCAGTCGATCAGTCGACTGGTTCAGACTACCAGTCAACTGGCACTCTGATTTCGAATTTTTCTGATTTTCAGGGTGAATTTCAGAAATGCGTTAAAAATTTCATAAAATTTGAAAAATCATGAAATTTGGGGAACACATTTCTTTTAAGATCTTTTATCAGTGAAAAATAGGTTTTCATGAAAAGTCATTATATTTTCAACGATTTTCCAAAAATCCAAAAGCTTCAAAAACAACTAGGTTTTTGATAAGTTTGTATCAATTTTAACACCTAGTTTTGCTTTAGATTGTTTCAAAACATGAACACACAAATTTTAAAGTAAGAAATTATTTTGAAAACATATTAAATATCCAACCATGATCTTGGGCAATATGTCTATGAATTAAACATAAGTCTTCCCCATGATTAGTCTATTATTGTTATTTGATACCTTAAATGACCATCTAAATGTCATAGGCATTAGTGGACCATTAGTATCATCCTATAATCTCACCCATGCTAAGTTTTCAATCAAGGTAGCCTATGGTGAGTGTGAGATGTATCCTAAAGGTATTTATATATACTTAACCATTAATTTCATGCAATTCTACACAAGGTTAAATATCATCCTAACATCCCACGTGATCATTAAGACATATATATATTAATTCCATATTATGATCATGAAACAAATGTATTCATCAAATTATAATCATGCACTAGGTATGAATTATGATAATAAGTAAAGTTTCACCCAAGGCATGATTAAAAACCTTGTTGCCCATGATTATATATCACATGTCAAGATCATAAATCATGATTGAAAACATATATAACAATTATATCAACTATCATGATTTAAGCATTATTATCAATTTATGGGCACATTATCATCATCCAACACTATGCTAAAAATGTATAGGTCATGAGTATCAAAATAACACTAAGTGTTGAGCATGATTTAAACTATTTATGGGTGCATTATCATCACCCAACACTATTTCAAAAACTTAATCCCGCCATCCTAAGTCAACCAAAAATATGATATAGGTAAAATTCATATGGTTGACTATCCTAGGGTTTTCCTAACCCTTAAGAATGGATTTAGGAATCCAAAATAAATTCTTTCCTATGGGGTTTACTAAAATTTCCTTAGGGATCCATTTTCTAGCTATTGTTTTCTTTTTGCCTTGACCCCTAGCAATTAAACATTTATAGACCTTTTCATTTTTATTTTCCTTATATCCTAGGCCTTTCTTATTGAAGCTTGCCATTTGGCTCCCTATGATCATGTTAAGGGTGTTGGAGCCTATGGTGAATTTTTCTAGGGCCTTGGTTAACTGATCTACTTTCTCTCTTAAAGCCCTATTTTCATCCATACATGCATCACTAACATTAAAAGGCATATAGTTATCATGTGAGCATGCATCATTGAGACTAGAAGAAACATTATCATTAATGTTTAATTATGCTTTTTCTAGTTTTTCTTCTAAATCCTTAATTTGATTAAGCATGCATTTATTTTTCTTCTTTGCCCTAAATAAGTCCTTAGTAAGGCTAGAAATCATGGAAACTATTTTATTGGGTGAGAGATTCATTATCATAGTCTCCATGTCTTCTTCGGATGAGGAAGATGATGATGAGCCTCCCCCTTCACTAGAGCTCTCCTCACTTGTGCTTTTTTCTTCTTGCTCGGAGGAGGAGGTGTCTAGGTCATCAAATGTCATTAGTGCCAAATTTGTGACAAAGGCATTTTCTTCCTCCGATGATGATGAGGAGGAGGAAGGATCATCCCATGTCCTTGCTTTTAGTGCCTTGGCCTTCCCCTTTTCTTTGGCCTTCTTCTCTTCTTCCTTCTTTTTGCTCCCCTTCTTCTTCTTTTCTTCTTTCTTCTTCCTCTCTTCTTTGCTCTTGTTCAAGAGGGGACAATTATCCCTTATATGTCCCTCTTGTTGGAAATTATAACATATTATCTTCCCCCTTGGTCTTCTTCTCCTATCATTAGATTTATTAAATTTAAAACTTTTTAAAGCACACCTTACCTTCCTTACCATATAAGCTTCTTCCATGCTATCCATGGAGGAGGAGGAGGATGCTTCATCGGAGGAGGAAGGAGTCTCCATCTTTTTCTTCCCCTTGTTGGCTACCAAGGCCACTCCTCTTGAAGGTTGAATTCTTAGCTCTTCATTTATTCCTTCAAGCCTTGTTTCATGGAGCTCCATGGTTGAGAAGAACTCCTCCAAGGTGCTCACTTCTAGGTTCTTTGACATGTAGAAGGAGTCCACCATTAAGCTCCATTTCGATGACCAGGGAAAGGCATCAATTACTCTCATAAGCATATCCCGGTTCGAAAGTCTTTCTCCTACACTTGTTAGCCAAATTAAAATTTCCTTAAATCGAGAGTGTAGTGAGGTTACCTTTTCTCCCTTTTCGGGTTTAATATTTGATATTTGGGAGCGGAGGAGGTCTCTCCTTGCAAGCTTAGCCTCCGAGGTACCTTCATGAAGCTCTACTAGCTTCTCCCACATCTCTTTAGCACTTGCACACTCTCCAATTCGGTTTACTTCTTGTTGGGGGAGTACATTGTAGAGATGGTGTTTTGCCTTTGAGTTTGCTAGGTACTCTTCCCTTTGCTTTTTAGTCCATATAGACTTCTCGATTGGCTCCCCTTCTTCATCCCTAGGTACTTCGAAACCATTTTCCATTATTAATAGAATTTCCAAAAAATACCTCCATTTGCTTCTTCCACCAAGCGAATTCCCCCTCAAACTTCGGCGGATGAATATTTGAGTCGACCATCTCTTGATGAAGTGCTTGTGGTGGCGGTTAGTCCTCGACAAGCGCCTTGGCTCTGATACCACTTGTAGTGTAATGCCCGCCCTTCCCGTACCTCAGAGGGGAGCGAAGGGCGACGCTACGCGATCATACATACATGCATATACATACAGCAGAAGCAATTAAAATAATAAAATCCCTTCTTAAGCTAACTATATTAACCTAGTCCATCTAACAGATTAATTATGATGTAACGATCTTAGCAATTTTCATAACTAAACATGTACTAAAGAAATTCGAGATTTATATAATAAATGGGAGTGACAACCAAAACAAAAACATCATCTAAGTCTTAACACTGAACGGTAAAACATGCATAATCTCCCCAAACCATAAACTAAATCTTATCCACCATGCCACTGCCACACACATCTTTGCCTCCTGCTGCTCCCTTCAATTATTCCATTCCTTGCCTTGCTCTGCAGTACAAGGGAAAAACGACACTATCAGCACATATGCTGAGTAAGATCCTTTCCTACTCACAAAAGCCATACGACATAAATTACACATAAGATAGTGACACGTTCATTTCACTAACATATAGTCATAGCATGGGTGTAACTATTAACATGATCATCAAGAGGCATATAGACTTAGCATTCAAAATTCATGAGTAAAGCAATCTGTGACATGATCATCTAGGACATGTATCCCCATGGCATTTTTATCACAATAACATAATATCTCGTAATAACATAGACATGGAATAGTTATATGCAGAATGCTCTTTGAAAACATATACTTTCATAAGTACTTAAACATAATCTCAACATTAGGGCCCGACATTGTATCCATGACTCGGCCCAGCCCATTTGGCGACCCCTTGTGGTCGTCGACCGTCGACCGTCGGCATGTCGACCATGTCATTACCACTAGGCCCGTACTTCGACCTAGGGGCAACTTTGGATACAAGCCATGCGTAAAGTAAAATAGCATACATGTTCTTTTACATAACATAAAGTGTGTTCTTGTCCCCACTCTTAGGGAAACATTTCTTAACCAATTCATATTCATAAGCCTTACGTAACCATGGCATAGGGGTGCCTATCGTTCATGAACATAAACAGGTACATCATGATAAAATGAGCAAACTTAACATATACATTATGATACAATGGTCCTACATCATCCGTTAACATGGACATAAGGTATGGAATCATTCAAATATATCATCTAACTAGCATCATATCAATACCATATATATATACCTAGCATAACATGGAAAATCATTCGGAATCATGTTCGGAATTTTTTTTATATTTATTTTCTTGTCCTTTGGACGACACACCCATGTTGTGGGGCGGCACACACGCTGGCCAGGAAAGTACGCCTACTAGGGCGGCACCTCCGTGATCGGCGACACGCTGGCGGCGGCATGCTTTGTGCCCGGGTAGCATGCTTTGTGCCCGAGCTGTTTGGCCCCGACACGCCTGTGCCGGGGCGGCATAGGCGTGTCCCGCGCTGCTCACCCCGACACGCCTGTGTCGGGGTGAAAGAGCGGCGTGTTGGCCTCTGTACGTGTTCTGCTTAACAAAATTTATACGAACCTCGTCCTAGGGTCTTAAGCAATATCAAACATGGAACCTCGACTAAGGTTAATCATATGCAATACAGGCAAAAGAAGAACATGAAAAACTCTTTATTGCATAGCACAACATTGGAAACATGAAAGCCATTCGAGAGAAACCCATGTACTGTAGGTGAGGGAATTCTCACCTTCGATTGCTTTAACTTATATTTGTAAAACCTAATGAGATGCAACCTTCTATCCCACCCTAGCAGCTGCCCTCCAAGGTCTCTTGAATCCCACCTTTCCTTGGATTCGGTGGAGAAGACAACCCTAGGAGAGAATTCTCCTTGATGTGTGGTTCGGCGGTGGAGGGATCAAGAGAGAGTAGAGAGGTGTCCTCTAGGGTATTAGGGAGGTTAAATTTATAACCATCAAGGCTTAACCTATTCCCTTATAAATTTCCTTAAATTTCTCTCTTTAACAGAATTAATTCCTTCTTCTATTAAATTCGTGACTTCTCCCTAATCATATAAAATTTTTATTGGACTTTTTTTTGGTGACTCACCCCTTCTTGTCCGGTTTTCTTTTCTTTTATTTCCTTTAAATCCCACGTAAGCCTATTATCATCATGCATAATTTTCTTTAACCCACATAAGGGCCCCTTTATTATCATGCCTCATTATCTATAAAACTCCTAAGATTTTTATGTAGGGTCGATGTTGGCCAGCTAGAGGGGGTGAATAGCCTTTATCGTTGTATGATGGAAGTCGTTCGTTGATTGCTCTTCTACAAACTTAATTAGCACAAGCAGAATGTAAACAATTAAGACAAATGCAAAGAAAGAATAGAAATCACAAACGCTAAAACCACAATGTAACGTGGTTCACTGCTTCGCCATTAATCCATGGTCCGATTCGTCCAAGGTGAATCACGCCTCAATCTATCCACTAGATCTCTCCTTTGCACCAAGCTAGGTGGAGGTAACCTCTTTTACACAAGAATCGCTCCTCTTACAATATAATGTAAATAAGCTTAAGTAAGAGGATGGAAAACGTGTTGGGCACTTGGGAAAAGTTTAGAGCATGAACATTAAGTCCCCAAAGCCCCTCACCTCTTCTTTTTATAGAAGAAGAGGGTTTCTTCCCGTTGACACAGGATCAATCGATTGATGCCCTGATCAGTCGACTGATCTTGTAGTCATTGTCCAATAACGGCTGCTTTCCACGTTGGATTTCACCCAACGGCTCCTACATCAGTTGACTGATCTTACCATCAGTCGACTGATGGAGCTATCAGTCGAGTGCCGGAAGTGAGCACTCCATTCTGTGCCCTAAACCCTTGTGACTACCGTGATCGATGCCTTCATCGATCGGAATCTCGCACCGATCGCCAATCTATGGCGAATGATCGCAGAACCGAACTCGAACACTAGTCGAGTCATAGTCAACTTAGAGTAGTTGACTACCATGACATGGCAGTCAACTGATGTCGGGAAATCCCATCCGACACTTAGCCAATTGGCCAAGTTCCACCTAAGCGCACTACCCCTTCTTGGGTTACATTCGCCCACTCTCATCCCTTGGAGTCCCTCGCCTTTGAAGTTATCTTCGTCCTGCCACATCCCTCGGATGTGCCAAGCGCAGCCATCCTTCGCGTCTCACCCTGAAGTATACTTCCTCTAGTTTCACTCCAATCTCCTCGTCCGACGGTCCCTCGGATGCTCCAAGCGCACGACTTTCGCAAAGCTATCCTTCACCGACTCAAGGACCGAGTCATGAGAGGTGAAACTCGCCAATGCTCTATGTGCGAATTACTAAGTCCTGCAAGACTCCAATGCACATATCAAATCCAAACATCCTAACTTAAACCCTTTTCCACACACATCAAAACCATATCATGAGTTGATTGCACTAACAGTTTTCTTTAATTTTCCATAGTTGTAATGGGTTAGACTAGGTTTAACTTTTGCACTTGAATTGTTGTCTTAGTCCCTGCACTTCCTTTATGCTTTTAAATGCTTATTTTATGTTTTGTTTAATTTCTTCGCAATCGTAGTTTAGTTAGATTAGAGTTTGATTATGTGCATTGTCTTCCGTTCAGTAGGATTATCCTTTTAAACTCCAACCCCCATTTGCAAACCCAAAGCAATAATTAGAAATCCGAAGTTTACTAATCTATCGATTACACTCATTGGGAAACGATCCGGGCCATTCCCTATGCTATATTAGTGTAGAGGGGGTTCGATAATTAATTTGAAACGGTACCACGACAAATACCGCTACATCAAATTTTGGCGCCGTTGCCAGGGAGTGTAATGATGCTTGGTAGACTTAGTATTGTTTGTCCATCTTTCTAAAAAAAATTCAAAATTAAAAACTTTTGTTGGGGGGATTAATTCTTTTAGGTCTTGTATATCCATGTTTTATATTTTGTTTGCTTCTTGTATCTTTTGATATTGTTTGTTAGTGTTTCAGGAAAGAACAAGAAATTTCTTTAAACATGGATCCCTATTATCAGAGATTAAGAGGCTTTCATCAGGCTTATGATTCAGGGATTAACAAAACTGTTAGGGAACTCACTGCACCAGATATTGCTTGCCAATCTTTTTGCATTCAGTTTCCTGAATTAAATGTGGATGTTGAACTTTTTGAAATTGTACATTTGCTTCCGAAATTCCATGGTTATGCTAGTGAAGATCCAATTAGGCACTTGCAAGAATTTTATATGGTATGCTGAGCAATGAAGCCACAGGGTATATCACTGGAGGATATTATGCTCAGAGTATTTCTATTCTCTTTATCAGACAGGGCAAAAGATTGGATCTATTATCTTCCTCCTGGCTCTATTACATGTTGGAGTGAAATGAAGAAAGTCTTCTTGGAAAAGTTTTTCTCTGCATCCAAGACCAAAGAAATTCGGAAGAGCATTTGTGGTATTCAGCAAATGATAGGAGAGACTCTATATGAGTATTGGGAGAGATTCAAAAGATTGTGTGCTAGTTGCCCCCATCACCAAATTAGCGATCACATACTCATCCTGCACATCTATGATGGATTATTTCCTATGGACAGGTGTATGCTTGATGTAGCTAGTGGAGGGGCCCTAGTCAACAAGACTCCTGCTCAGGTTAGAGAAATTATTGAGGTCACGATTGTGAATTCACAACATTCTTATCAGGCTCCACCAGCATTTCAGAGGTTGACTCCTGAGTTCCAGATTAATTTAATGTTTAATAGCCCATAGCAGTCCCAGCAGATGCAAGCACAAGGATTTATTCAGCCTTCATCAGAGACCATTTCTCTGGATATCATTGCGCTAGAGGGGATGGATTGTGGAGTACGCGGTAGTCGACTTTATGATTCTACTACTCTACAGGACTCTGATATTTCTATGTGCTACGGTAGTGAAGCTGTGGATGATGTGGATGTTATTGTTGATAAGAGTGCAGATATTATTGTAGATGATATTGGTACTCCTGATATTGTTAATGTTGCACATGATATTTCAGTTGTAGCAGATATTGTTACTTATATTGAGGTTGATGATGTTGTAAAGGAGACAGTGTCTACAGAATTGTTATGTTCAGATGTGCAACTACCTGATAAGCCTGACTAGAATTGCTCTGAAGATATCAAGATGATTTCTATAAGAGTGATGGATAGCTGGAGAGCTCCAGACTGGACACTCCTATATAGCCTAAGCCTCCAATATTTTTGCTTAACAAGGCCTCAACACCAAATATAGCAGTCCAGCTTCCAGACTGGTTGCTCCAAATAAATCGTCTTCGACCGCCTGAGAGAGCCTTTGAGAAGACGATAGTGAAAGGAGTGGAATTCATCTTAGCTCTTATTGTTCTACTTCTAGGTTGGATTTTACACTGGAATTATTCTCATCCACCTAGAAGAACCTTCACGAAGATGATGATGGAGGGAGCTAGACTTTACGACATAGACCACATGAAGAAGATGCTCACTTCCATTCGATCCACTCCACTCCCAGCCTGGCTACTACTCCTGAACCGCCTCCAACCGCCAGGACCCCAGGGGAGTTTATTCCTTTTCCCATCTCTTTTCTTTTTCTTTGTATATATACATTTCCTTTCTTTTGTTGTTCTTGTTTTAGCTGGTTATTTTGTTTGTCAAGTTTTTAGTGTTGAGTTTTTGTTTTATAGTGTTTTGAAATAAATTTCCTATGCATTCCTTTATATCTTCTTAGAAGTTGTGAAAGCTAGTTAAATTTGATTGTCGAATTTTGGGATTTATTGTCATGAATGGATTATTTGATTGCATGTGGTTGCTACTTGGTGATAGATTCTATGTTGATAGACTGAGTTGATTAGTTTTGTTTACCTAGTGAGGATTGAGCCTATTTTTATTACTTGTGTGTGGTGCACTTGTGGTTATTGTAACTCTAGAACTTGCTTTGATTCTTTCGAGACCACACAACAATACGCTTGCATGATTATTATGAAAGCAATCACATTTGTTTTCCTTCACTTCTTTTATCATCACATGCTTATTTGAATAACATTCTAGTCGTTCATCATTTCTATTTTTCTTTCCTTCCATTACTTTTCTTGTCCATTTCTATTTTTGGATGTAGAATACTTGGATGTTTCATGATGAGTGTTTTGCCCAGGATGGATAAAAATTTAAGTGTGGGGGAGAGGAGTAGCTCAAGAGAATTTAGTGTAAGCTTAGGCAAGTCGTGCTTGATCACCATGAGCTAGCCATGCTCTTTATCTTTTTAGCTGAGCTTGATGTTGGAGCATAGGGATGTGCACTACATGTCAGAAAAAAAAAGTTTGAAAAAAAAACTGAAAAAAAAGCTAAAAAAAAAAGTTGAAAAAATAAATAAATTGAGTGCCCATGAAATAAAAAAAAGTATTGTGAAAATTTTGACATGTGGTGTCATTCATTTTTATTTATGTGTAATAGTATTTTTGTTAACGACATCCCTTGTTGCAGTTATTGAGAGATTTATTGTATATCATGATTAGATTTGTATTTAAGAATGTGATGAGGGTTGTTTACATGTTTATTGGGTTGGAAGAAAAGTTTTAGGGCAATGCTTTCTTGTACTCATCTATGTAGCATTCCAGTATTTCAATATTTTCTTCTTGTATTTCTTTAGCTATTTCATTTCTTATCTTTCTTTTCTTCCACAGATCTTATCATTTTTCTTGTATTTATGTTCCCCTTATATTCTTAATAAGTCTTCAGTGATTGTGCATTCTTATGTGTATATAGTGGTGAAGGTAGAAGAAAAGCAAGCATATGGTAGTTCATAAACCATGAGTATCTTGAGTGAACTCCACTATTACATGCTTATGAGAGTGAGAGAAATCACCACTTACCTTGTGAGGCTTATTCATTCTTAGTCTATTCATGATGGATTGAAGTCACCATGTTTGTTAACCTGTGTAAGATTTGAGTCCATGATTGCTTGAGTCTTTGAGAATTGATAATCCTAGGTAACTTTTTTTCACGATTTTCTATGTATGATTTGGAATTGCTTGGGAAATATATCTTTAGTTTGTTTTTAGTTTTATTTACTTGCTCGAGACATATAAGAATAAGTGTGGGGGAATTTATAACTACCATTTTGTCAGGTTATTTTGGTCCTTAATATCATTGTTTTAATCCTCTCGTGTATTTATTTATCGATTATTTACATGTTTTATAAGTTGGATATATTTTTGGATCTTATTGTAAATTCTCCTAATTTTTGGACTTATATGCAAATTTTACATCTTAATCGTAGGAGATCGAGATGAGCTAATGGATTAGACTTGAGTTGAATCAAATATGGATTCATCTAGGGCTAGAAGGATATTTTAAGCTTGATCAATCTGAACCTTTCATCATGATCGAGGGCAATTTAATCAAGAGATCAAATCTGAGCGATATGGACCGTCCGATGAAAGCGGCTTGATTCTGAGCCATCTACGCAGATCTAGAGAGATCCGGTTCATACATATTGATCCGTACATCTAAGCCCTTCATCCAAATTTGACCGATCGTGATTATCCCTTCGGATGGATCAGATCCATTCATTCCAAATCGGGAGAATCTGAGCCGTTGGATGCACATCTAGCTTAATGGATTAATTAAGGCAATTAAACCCTAGCTCTAATGGACGGCTGAGATCAGATGAGGCTTTGATCGGACGACTGTGGAAAATCATTTAATGGCTCCTTCATCACGACACAGATTCAGCCAGCATTTGCTTCTTCTTCGTGATTTCCACCCGACGCCACCATCGTCGCGCTCGCCACCACCTTCCTCGTCGGTCGCCGGAAAGGAAGGGGATCCCCTCCTTCTCCAGTGATCGGTGGTAGCCCTCTATCATCTCCTCACTCCGACAGCTCCGACAGCCATCCGTTTCTTCACCGAGCTCTGCCACCGCCATCTTCACCACCACATCCAGTCGACGACCCCCACAGCTCTGGCCATCCACTACCGGTAGCTCCCTTAGCCATCTCCATCCGACCGGTCCGTCACAGCTCCGACCTTCATCCAATTTCTAGCTCCGGCAGTTCCTGTTCCAGCTCGATTTCATAATCGGCAGCTTCTTCACATCGATCAGTAGCTCCATTTTCTAGCATCTACATGTTTTGATTTTTTGGTTGTTAATTGGGTTGAATGTTTGTAATTCACGATCTTCCATGTTTTGAATTACATGTGCTTTGTTTAATTTTCTTCATGCCAATTTTGTGTTCGATGAAATGCTTGATTGAATTCGTTTACGTTATGCAAGTAGATTAGGATGTTTTCTTTAATTTTCCATAGTTATAATGGGTTAGACTATGTTTAACTTCTGCACTTGAATTGTTGTCTTAGTTCCTGCACTTCCATTATGCTTTTAAATGCTTATTTTATGTTTTGTTTAATTTCTTCACAAGCGTAGTTTAGTTAGATTAAAGTTTGATTATGTTCATTGTCTTCCATTTAGTAGGATTTGCCTTTTAAATTCCAACCCCCAATTGCAAACCCAAAGCAATAATTAGAAATCCTAAGTTTACTAATCTATCGATTACACTCGTTGGGAAATGATCCGGGCCATTCCCTATGCTATATTAGTGTAGAAGGGGTTCGATAATTAATTTGAAACGGTACCACGACAAATACCGGTACATCAGCAGTTCCTTATGCTTCGGCAGTAGGAAGCCTCATGTATGTTATGTTATGTACGAGTCCAGATATCTGCATTGCCATGGGCATGGTTAGCAGATATCAGAGTAATCTAGGACATGGACATTGGACTGCGGTAAAACATATATTGAAGTACCTGAGAAGGACTAGGGATTATATGCTGGTATACCAGGCAGATCAATTACTCCCTGTGGGTTACACAGATTCCAACTTTCAATCAGATAGGGATAACAGTAATTCTACCTCGGGTTTTTTGTTTACTTTAGGAGTTGGAGTCATTGTATGGAGGAGTGTCAAGAAGAAATGTGTGGCGGACTCCACCATAGAAGCTGAGTATATGACAGCCTCTGAGGCAGCCAAAGAAGTTGTATGGCTCAGGAACTTCTTGATGGACTTGTATGTGATTCATGGTTTTGTTAGTAATATATGAGAGATGTCCTATGGCAATCGCCTTATATATGAACCATTTATATGATAAATGAAGATTCACTATTTGAGTATACATGTTTTATGTATTTGATTGGATCTTAAACTCATTTACTGAATGTCCACGATATGATTCACAGCATGAGAGAATTTGTGATTGGATCACAACTAGTGAGTATCTCTACATGTGTAATTGTGATGTATCGGAATTATCCCTAGTCGATGAATTGATGGATTTAGACACCATCAATTCTGTCGAGACTAGCACGAGGTATACTCCTTGGTGTATCCAAGCAGCTGATTCTCATTGGCTGGAGACATAGTGATGTCCGGAGTTAATCGTGGATGCTAGTTATGGTAACTAGTTCATTGGAGTGACCAGCCGTAAGACTTCATATGGTTCTCTGCATATATAGATATGTCAATGAAGTTCTTACTGTGGCTTAAGTGCGATGTTCCTTTGACTTGCGGTATTCAAGTCATCTTGATCATGGAGACTTATGCTTTGACATCTTAAGCAAACATCTCTAAGGAGATGCGGACCCAGGATGATTGGGTATAAGTCGAAGTGATCGAAGGTGTTTGAATAGCCTATAAAGGATTCACCACTCCTTGCGAGGAGATGTATATCCATGGCCTCTCGTCGGATTGTTACTAAAGTCTTTGGCCAAAGCATTACATGTTTAGAGTAAAGTACTCTTCGATACATGTGGAGTAACTAGAATCCGTAGGACGAGGAAATGATACTTGGGCTAGGTGTGACGTAGTTAGCCTAGTGGGGACTGACACAATAGACCATGTCCTGAACCAAGTGGGTATAAGATGAGTGAAGGAAATGGGGCACGAATCATTCGAGCTGCTGAAGGGTTTCAGAAATAGTTCTGGATCAACCGTTGATCTTTTCGGTTAATTGGGGATCATGATGTACTACTAGGTGCCACTCATGATCATTCTATAATTAATGGTTAATTATAGATGTCCAACATAAACCGAGAACCTATTTGGTCACACGCACAACGAGCGTAATCCAAAGGATTTAAAACGAGCTTGAGAATGGGATTCTCAGACCGAGAGAAACTAGGTTTGGTTGGACCAAACATAAAGCGAGCATGAAATCGTTTCAGTCGCAATGGAAGCGTGGATGGGCCGTGTCTTATGAAGACATATGGATGAACCAAAATGGTTTGGTTCTAATCCAATGGAGGAGAATAAACCAAAGGGTTTGGTTTATTTTAAATGAATGAACCAAAAGTTGGTTCGGTTCGTTTTAACTTAAAATAAACCATCATGGTTTGGTTTATTTTAACTTATCTTAATGGAGCGGGTTAACGGGCCTAATGGTTATGATCCAATAACCATTAAGAGAATTAGTTCTCTATAAAAGAGGGCTTAATGGATAATTAAGCCCTAATCCAAAAACCCTAGCCTCAAGAGTTGCCGCCCACCCCTTGAAGGATTCGGCGCCAACCCTAGGCTGCCGCCCCTCTCCTTCTCCAACCGGCGTCGGAAGAGCCTTCCTTCCCTCGCGCGTCGGTATTGCCGGTTGGTGCTCCGGTGATCTTCCTTGGGTGTGGCGATAAGGTGAGCACTTGGCTTCCTTGTTTTGGCCGGCGCCTACTCCTCCACCAAGCTGTCCAGTTTTCTGGACAGCTTCTTCTCCTCTAGTCGGAGCGTCGTTTGGACGACGGTTAGAGCTCCGACAGCGGCTAACTTACCGGGGATTCGATCTCCGGTAATCCTTTGAGGTGGAGGACGAAGGATTCGTCAATTGGTTGACGAATACCTCTCCGGAGAAGCGAGTTTTTAAGAACTCGTATTAGGATCCGAATTTGGATTCGGATCGTGATCATCTCTCGATCACGTCATCTTCAACACGAGGCTAGTAACCCGTACGAAGATGAAGCTCGTGGCTTAGCGAAGTCATCCCGAGGAACTCGGCGTGGATACGGATAGAGACGATTCTAGCGAGGATCGTTCCGGTTGATGTCGTTCCCGCTACACGTCATACGAAAGGTATAACGTAGTTAAATTTCCTTTTATTGCAAATTTAAATTTACGGTTATGTCTACACTTGTTGTAATATGCATGCGTGTGTTGTGTGTGTTGTTATAAATAGAAGTATTTATTATTTTTATTGCTTCCGCTGTGTTCATGTTTACGAAACATGATCGAACACACACACGCCGCGGTGCCGGAAACCCAACAGTGGTATCAGAGCCCAGGTTGTGTTTCGACATAATCGTAAAAATCGTTTTGTGATAGTCATAATGTATTTCTGGAAATTTTCTAATTTTGGAAATTTAGAAGTATTTATGGAAATTTTTCAATTTTGGAAAGTCTAGAAGTATTTATGGAAATCTTCAACTTTTGGAAAGTTGGAAGTATTTATGGAAATTGATATTTTCCATAAATAAAATATTTGATTAGATTCTGGAAATTTATTTCCTAATTTAATCATGATTTGATTTGGGAAATCAAATCTTAAAATATTTTATTTCCATAAGTAGTTTTAATGATTTAGGAAATTGGTTTCCTAAATAGATTTTCCTTAATCAAATAATTCCATGAATAAAATATGTGATTAGATTTGGAAATTTGTTTCCTAATTTAATTATGATTTGATTTGGAGAATCAAATCTTAAACATATTTTATTTTCATAAATAGTTATGACATATAAGGAAATATATACATGACATAATTGTATGCCATGTAATTGCATTAGATGCATAACATTATGTCATGCGTGTCGTGACATGTAGATGTATGTCATGCCATATAGATAATAGTTATTTGCATGCAAAGAGGATGAGACATAAAAACCCTTAAACAATATTAAATCCTACACCTTCCATTAATATGGTTATAACCAGAGTTCCGTTTCTTGTTTGGGTTGTTGGACTCTCTCCAAGCCCAGCTCGAACCCGAACATGTTCAAACCATGGAATAGTTTAATACTAATATGGTAAGAGTCAGAGGTCAATCGTTAGCTTTGGTTGTTGGACTCTCTCCAAGCTGGGCTAATTGGTTGAATGCGCTCTAACCATATTAAAACTATTTCCCGATTAATGGGTTGGCTTTAACCTGGAGCATCGGCTTGTTGGACTCTCTCCAAGGTCGATGTAAAGGGAGGTGAAGTTGGGTGCTATGCATATGATGCATACTTGTTAATATGTTAACAACCCGATGTATGTGTGAACATTCAATTAGTTGATAGCACATTGTGATAGTTGCATATACGTGATATGCAATCGGTATAGATGATACCTACCGTCATAGTTATGAATGGCTTGTTGGACTCTCTCCAAGGTTGTTCATATCTTTGATAGATATCATCCCATTCGGAGATGGACCTACGATCTCCCGAAGTAATTTTGGGGTTTTTGAAATTCGAAAAATGAATGGGATTTATAAATGTATATTGATGCATTTTAAAATCATTTTCTCATATATGCTCGTTTTGTATTTCTAAGATTGATCATGATGTCTTTGAATTTGCGTTCCATTTTGGATTCGAATAAATTGACTAGTAGAGCTTTCTTGGGTGGCTTAGAAGAGAATTGTTCTCAAGGTTGAAAAGCTTGCAAATGTCCTCGGCGCCTCTTCCCGCGTCTAGTGACGATGCAACTCTGGACCAATTGTTGGCCTATCGTAAACATGTGAGTGATTCGAACAAATGAGTTGCATCATGCTAGCCGCGATGATGAAACCTAAGCTACAGCGTAATGAGCATATGGATGCTCATATCGTAGTCCTTCATTGTGAGTTGGTTGATGAGCAAGTGAGATTCGAAGGTTGAAGTCTCAAGCTCCTCTTCACCTCGAGATGCTAGAAGGTTCATCCGTAGTGCTGCTCGATATCTGAAAGACCGTGAGTCTTTAGAAGCATGGCGAGGGGCGGTGCTATTAGTTGATTCCCCAAGAAAGGTTCTAAGAGGAAGTCAAAGGAACAACAAAGGGAACGAAGAGAAAGGCTAAGAATGTAGAACTAGCACAAAAGGAAACTTGCCATCATTATGGCAAGGAGAGCCATTTGCGAAGAAAGTGCAAGATTTATCTTGAGTCCATGAAGAAGGATAAGGCATCGGATGCCCCATCTTCTTCAGAAATCTTCCTTATTGATTGTCATTCTATTTCCTCAGACACTTGGGTATTTGATACTGGGTGTGCCTCACATATATGTAATGACATACATGGGCTAAGGAATAGAAGAAGACTCGTCAAGGGAGAGTCAAATTTACGTGTTGGGAATGGAGCAACGGTTGCTGCACTCGCCATCGGAACGTATTTGTTGGAACTCCCTGTAGGACTTGTCTTAGAATTGGACAATTGCTTTTATGTTCCTTCGTTGATAAAGAACATCATTTCTATTTCTTGTTTAAATAGAAATGGGTGTCATTTGACTTTTAGTAACAATTGTTGTTACATGACTTTGAATGGAGTTCTTTAAGGGACTGGAACTTTAAGCAATGGTGTTTATATGTTGGACGTATCCAGTGACATTTTCAATATCGAAGCGAGCAACACGCGTGCTCGAAAGGATAATCAAATAGACTCCTATATGTGACATTGTCGTCTTGGCCATATAAGCAAGAAACGCATGTCCGAATTACACCGATGTGGAATTCTGGAATCGTTTGAATTGGATTCATACGATACATGCGAATCATGCTTAAAAGGCAAGATGACTAAGTTACCTTTTACTGGAAAAGGTGAACGAGTGGGAGAGTTGCTAGGTCTAATACATACTGATGTATGTGGACCTATGTCAACTCAAGCTTTAGGAGCCTATAACTACTTCATTACCTTCACCGATGATCACTCACGGTTTGGGTATGTGTTCTTGGTGAAACACAAGTCTAAAGCCTTTGAAAGGTTCAAAGAATTCAGAAATGAAGTAGAGAAACAACATGACAAGAGTATTAAAATACTTCGATCGGATCGAGGTGGTGAATACTTAAGTCAAGAGTTTCTTGATTATCTAAGAGACAATGGTATATTGTCTCAATGGACTCGCCTATACACCACAAAGATAATGGTGTATCCGAGAGGCGAATCGACCTTTGTTGGACATGGTCAGTCAATGATGAATCATGCGACTCTTCCCAAGTCCTTTGGGGTTATGCACTTCGCCAAGCTTATTTGTTAAATGTAATGCCTACCAAGGTAGTCTCAACTACTCCATATGAGATATGGAATAGTAAGAAACCTCATGTATCTTACTTGAAGATATGGGGTTGTCCCGCTTATGTGAAGCGATCAGATCGTATAAACCGATGCTAAGTCCGATAAATGTCTATTTATCGATACCCTAAGGAAACAAGGGGTTACCAATTCTATCATCCTGGAACAAAAGGTGTTTGTTTCAAGGCATGCGTGTTTCTAGAGAAAGAGTTTCTCTGCAAGAAAACAAAGGGGAGTGTCGCCGAGCTTGAGGAGGCTCGAGAGACTCAAATAGACATCGATGAGATACCTGGTGAAGCACAACAAATGACAACTCATAGTGATGAGCAATCTACGGTCGACCTATCAGTAACACCACATCTTCAGATCCGTAGAACACGCAATATTCCCGAGAGATATGGATTTCTAAGTGAATCGAACGACGGTTACTCATTGATGATGAGGAGCCTACCGCTTATGAAGAAGTGGCCGATGTTCGAAAGGGATAAGTGGCTTGTGCCATGAAGTCGAAATGGATTCCATGTATGAAACCAAGTTCGAACTTGGTTGACCCACCAAGGCATAAAGCCTATAGGGTGCAAGTGGGTTTTCAAGAAGAAAACCGACATGGATGGTAATGTGATTACCTATAAGGTTAGATTGGTGGCGAAAGGATATCGTCAAAAACAAGGTGTTGATTATGACGAAACCTATTCGCCTGTAGCTATGCTTAAATCCATTCGGATGCTCCTAGCCATAGCGGCTCATTATGATTATGAGATATGACAGATGGATGTGAAAACAATTTCCTTAATGGAAACTCGCCGAGGACGTGTATATGATACAACCGAGGGTTTCACATCTGCTGATAAAACCAAGGTATGCAAATCATGACGGTCCATTTATGGATCAAGCAAGCATCCAGAGTCGAATATCCGCTTTGATGAGACAATCAAAAGTTTGATTTCTCACAAAATCCGCATTTAACCTTGTGTGTACAAGAAGGTTAGTGGAGCGCAGCTTTGTTAGTATCAGATGTCGATAACATACTACTTTATAGGAAACGATGTTTCAATCTTACAAGAAGGTTTGGTTATCCAAGACATTCTCCATGAAAGACGGGAGAAGCAACCTACATCCTCGGATTAAGATCTATAGAGATAGATCAAAACGGTTGCTTGGTCTTTCGCAGCATATATATAGACCGAAAAGCAAAGAGGTTTAGCATGAATCCAAGAAAGGTTTCTACCCATCGTGCATGGGGTACACCTTTCAAGTCTATGTGTCCGCGCACGTAAGATGAGAGGATTTGCATGAGTAAGATTCCCATGCATCCGCAATAGGATCTATCATGTATGCTATGTTATGTACGAGGCCCGATGTATCGATGCCCGAGTGTCACGAACTACCACCAATCCAGAATGGATCATTGGGTGATGTTAAGACGATCCTAAGTACTTAAGAAGAACTAAGGATACGTTCCTAATATACGGAGAAGGGTACATGGTGATACGTGGGTATACTTGGATGCCACCCGCATGCATAAGGATGATTCCATGTCATTGTCCGGGTATGTATTCACCGAATGGAGGCGCAATAAGTTGGAAAGGTTCCAAGCTTGACACTATAGCGATTCTCGCCACTAAGGCGTAATACATCGCACTTGAAGCAAAGAAAGGAAGCTTTGATCAAGAAGTTCATCTCTGAACTTGATGTGGTCTCATCAATGATCCACACATGTGCTTCGCCGCTATCATCTTATCAGAGAGATCATCAGTAGGAACGAAATACACATCGAGACAATTCCCACTGAAAGGAACTTAGCGGATCCTTTGACTAAAGCATTACCTCAAAGTAACTTGGAGGGTCATGGTAGAGCTTATGGTATCGATACCGAGCGATTGGCATTAGGCCAAGGGAATCCGTTAGTAATATATGAGAGATGTCCTAAGGCAATCGCTTTATGTATGAACCATTTATATGATAAATGAAGATTCACTATTCGAGTATACATGTTTTATGTATTTGATCGATCTTAAACTCATTTATCAATGTCCACGATACGATTCACAAAGATGAGAGAATTTGTGATCGATCACAACTAGTGAGTATCTCTACATGTGTAATTGTGATGTATCGGAATTATCCCTAGTCGATGAATCGATGGATTCGACACCATCAATTTGCCGAGACTAGCACGAGGTATACTCGTGTATCCAAGTAGCCGATTCTCACCGGGCCGAGACATAGTGATGTCCGAGTTAATCGTGATGCTAGTTATGGTAACTAGTTCATCGAGTGACCACCGTAAGACTTCAGGTTCTCGTGCATATAGATATGTTAATGAAGTTCTTACCGTGGCTTAAGTGCGATGTTCCTTCGACTTGCAGATTCAAGTCATCTCGATCATAGAGACTTATGCTTTGACATCTTAAGCAAACATCTCTAAGGAGATGTGGACCCGGGATGATTGGGTATAAGTCGAAATGATCGAAGGTGTTTGAATAGCCTATAAAGGATTCACCACTCCTTGCGAGGAGATGTATACCCATGGCCTCTCGTCGGATTGTTACTAAAGTCTTTGGCCAAAGCATTACATGTTTAGAGTAAGGTACTCTTCGATACATGTGCAAGAACTAGAACTGTGAGGACGAGGAAATGATACTTGGGCTAGGTGTGACGAGTCACCTAGTGGGATCGATACAATAGACCATGTCCTGAACCAAGTGGGTATAAGATGAGTGAAGGGAATGGGGCACGAATCATTCGAGCTGCTGAAGGGTTTCAGAAATAGTTCTGGATCAACCGTTGATCTTTTCGGTTAATTAGGGATCATGATGTACTACTAGGTGCCACTCATGATCGTTCTATAATTAATGGTTAATTATAGACGGCCAATATAAACCGAGAACCTATTTGGTCACACGCACAACGAGCGTAATCCAAAGAATTTAAAATGAGCTTGAGAATGGGATTCTCAGACCGAGAGAAACTAGGTTTGGTTGGACCAAACATAAAGTGAGCACTTGGCTTCCTTGTTTTGGCCGGCGCCTACTCCTCCACCAAGCTGTCCAGTTTTCTGGACAGCTTCTTCTCCTCTAGTCGGAGTGTCGTTTGGACGACGGTTAGAGCTCTGACAGTGGCTAACTTACCGGGGATTCGATCTCCGGTAATCCTCTGAGGTGGAGGACGAAGGATTCGTCAATTGGTTGACGAATACCTCTCCGGAGAAGTGAGTTTTTGAGAACTCGTATTAGGATCCGAATTTGGATTCGGATCGTGATCATCTCTCGATCACATCGTCTTCAACACGAGGCTAGTAACCCGTACGAAGACGAAGCTCGTGGCTTAGCGAAGTCATCCCGAGGAACTCGGCGTGGATACGGATAGAGACGATTCTAGCGAGGATCGTTCCGGTTGATGCCGTTCCCGCTACACGTCATACGAAAGGTATAATGTAGTTAAATTTCCTTTTATTGCAAATTTAAATTTACGGTTATGTCTACACTTGTTGTAATATGCATGCGTGTGTTGTGTGTGTTGTAATAAATAGAAGTATTTATTATTTTTATTGCTTCCGCTGTGTTCATGTTTATGAAACATGATCGAATACACACACGCCGCGGTGCCGGAAACCCAACAGGTTTGCCCAGAACTATCACAATTTATTGTGATAACAATGGTGCGGTTGCAAACTCGAAGGAACCACGAGCCCATAAGGCAAGTAAACACATAGAGCGCAAGTACCACCTGATACGAGAAATCGTAAAGCGAGGAGAAGTTGCTGTAGCCAAGATTGCATCAGAGGATAATCTGACAGATCCTTTCACTAAGGCCCTTCCAGCGAGAGCTTTTGATAGGCATATGGAGAGAATGAGAATCAAATGTATGACAGTATGAGGACAACATAGTCTTTTAGTATAAGTGGGAGATTATTGGGATGTATACTGAAAAGTTTATTCTTTGTATGAACATCTTTATTTTCGAAATAAGAATCACATGATCATTGTTTGCATATTTATGATTATGCATATTGTCTGATACATTACATTGTTGATAACATGGTGTGTGGTGTCACACGGAAGATCATGTTATCAGTTCCTTGTAGAGTATAAGTAGAGGCTCACAACCGAGATGGTTTGGGACAAACCATTGGTATGGTTGTAGTGTAATTTGGTATTGGTCTGTCTTGACCATAGAATTGCACTAGTACACTTTGTGTGTATTAAGCAGGATCGACTTAGAGGTGATTCAATTTATTGCTGACTACATAATTGAATCGGACCTCAGATATTATGGTTTACATGCTCTTAATCCTGATATAATAATAGGCACATGTACTTAGTATTTATTTCTTTGATTTATCGATATGCGAGATTTATAGAATAAATCGATAGGCTCTGTAAGTTGGGAAATGATATTATTTACATGGTGTGTCATTGATTATAGGAGGAAATCGTGTCCTATATATTAGGATGATGATGTCGCCTTGAGGAGCTAATATGGATTATCATGTAAACCTTGCAGGTGAACTTGGTCTGGCATGATGATAAGGTTGAGTGGTACTACTCATAGAGTTAGATGTTGATTAATTAATTATCAGTAAATTAATTAATTGATCGACATTCAAGATCTTAAATACGGAGAGATATTTGTACAATTAATATATGGAGCCCATATTTATTTATGGGGCTTGGTGAGGTAGATCAATGATAATCCTTTAGTGGAATGAATTATCATTAATGGATCAGATTTTATGTGGGGCGGATCCATTGGGTGGCCAAGATCCAACTCCTCCTCATCGTCTCTATTGTAGCCTATTAAAATCCTCATGAAATCCTAGATCCGACGGTGGAAAATGAAACCCTAGATCCAACGGTGGAGATTGAAGAGAGGCTTAAGCCTAACTCTATAAAAAGAGGGCTAGGGCTTGGGCCGAAAGAGAGAACTTGGTTCATTGGTCTTGGGCGGCAATAGAAGCAAGGAAAGGATTAGCGTTAGGGTTGCCTTCTCTTGGTATCCTCTCCCTATTGTCGGCGCCTATCACCACCTCCTCTTAGGCGGCGCTTATCTTCTTCCAAGTAAAGGCGGCGCCACCTTATCCTCCACCCAAGGTCGGAGGTTTTCCTTCTCCATTGGCCATCGCTCATTTATCTCCCTCTCCTTGGTGGCCGGCGGCAACAACAAAGAGGAGGAAGAGGTTTGATCTTCCTCCAAAGGGATTGTGTTCGGAACAAGAAAGGAGAAGAAGGGAGAGGTTCTTCTTCCCATTGTTCGGAGAGAGCGAGGAAGGGAAGAACGAGATCTAGGAGGTTTCAACTCTTGAAGGATCGTTGCCCACACAACGTTCAAGAGGAGGAAAGGATATACAATAGAAAATCAAGAGGTATACAAGAGGTATAATCTTGTTTATTTTGATTTAGTTATTTTGTATAATGAATGTGGCTAATTTACTTGGACCCCAAAGATAAACACAAAAACCGACGATCCGTACATCATCTATTCCGTGGCTAATCGAGGAAAAGAGTTAGGTTACTTGAACAACAAGTTTGTTCAAGAGACTGTTAGGTTTCCGACACCGCGGTGAGTGGTTGTTCGAACATGTTTCGTAAACATGTGCACAGCGGAAGGAATAAAATAATAAATCTAATTTATTACAACACACACATCACACACATGCATAGTACAACATGTGTAGACATAACCGTAAATTCAAATTTTGCAATAAAAGGAAATTTATACTACGTATACCTGATGTATCACGTGTAGCGAGAAAGGCATCAATCGGAACGATCCTCGCTAGAATCCTCTCTATCCATATCCATGCCGAGTATCTTCGGGATGACTTCACAAAGTCATGAGCCTCGTCTTCGTACGGGTTACTAGCCTCGTGTTGAAGACGATGTGATCGAGAGAAGATCACGATCCGAATCAAAATTCGGATCCAAAACGACTCCTCAAAAACTCGCTTCTCCGGAGAGGTATTCGTCAACCGTTTGACGAATCCTTCGTCCTCCACCTATGAGGATTATCGGAGATCGAATCCCCGGCAAGGCTACCGCTGTCGGAGCTCCAAACGTCATCCAAACGATGCTCCGACGAGAAGGAAACAAGCTGTCTAGAAAACTGGACGACTTTGGTGGAGGAATAGGGGCCAGCCAAATAAGGTAGGTTGAGGCTCACCTTGTCGCCGGACCCAAAGGAGATCACCGGAGCTCCTCCGGCAGCAGCTCGACGCCGGTAAGAGGGAAGGATAGCACCTTCTGGATGCCGACAAGGGAGCTGGGCAGCAGCAAGAGGGTTGGCATCGACAAGACTTAGAGAGGAGAGGGGGTTGGGTGGCAACCACTAGATTAGGGCTTAACAAAACCCTTAAGTCCTATTTTATAGAGAACAAATTCTCTTAATAGTTATCGGATCATAACCAAAAGCCCGTTAACCCGCTCCATTAATTTAAGTTAAAATAAACCAAACCATGATGGTTTATTCTAAGTTAAAACGAACCGAACCAACTTTGGTTCATTCGTTTAAAACAAACCAAACCCTTAGGTTTATTCTCCTCCATTGGATTAGAACCAAACCAATTTGGTTCATCCATCATGTCTTCATAAGACACAGCCCATCCACGCTTCCATTGCGACTGAAACGATTTCATACTCGCTCCATGTTTGGCCCAACCAAACCTAGTTTCTCTCGGTCTGAGAATCTCATTCTCAAGCTCTTTTTAAATCATTCGGATTACGTTCGTTGTGCGTGTGACCAAATAGGTTCTCAGTTTATGTTGGCCGTCTATAATTATCCATTAATTATAGAACGATCATGAGTGACACCTAGTAGTACATCATGATCCCTAATTAACCGAAAAGATCAACGGTTGATCCAGAACTATTTCTGAAACCCTTCAGCAGCTCGAATGAATCGTGCCCCATTCCCTTCACTCATCTTATACCCACTTGGTTCAGGACATGGTCTATAGTGTCAGTCCCCACTAGGTTGACTACGTCACACCTAGCCCAAGTATCATTTCCTCATCCTACGGATTCTAGTTACTGCACATGTATCTAAGAGTACCTTACTCTAAACATGTAATGCTTTGGCCAAAGACTTTAGTAACAATCCGACAATAGGCCATGGGTATACATCTCCTCGCAAGGAGTGGTGAATCCTTTATAGGCTATTCAAACACCTTCGATCACTTCGACTTATACCCAATCATCTCGGGTACACATCTCCTTAGAGATGCTTACTTAAGATGTCAAAGCATAAGTCTTTATGATCAAGATGACTTGAATACCGTAAGTCAAAGGAACATCGCACTTAAGCTGCAGTAAGAACTTCATTGACATATCTATATATGCAGAGAACCATATGAAGTCTTACGGCTGGTCACTCCAATGAACTAGTTACCATAACTAGCATCCACGATTAACTCCGGACATCACAATGTCTCCACCCAGTGAGAATCAGCTGCTTGGATACACCGAGTATACCTCGTGCTAGTCTCGACAGAATTGATGGTGTCTAAATCCATCAATTCATCGACTAGGGATAATTCCGATACATCACAATTACACATGTAGAGATACTCACTAGTTGTGATTCAATCACAAATTCTCTCATGTTGTGAATCGTATCGTGGACATTCAGTAAATGAGTTTAAGATCTAATAAAATACATGAAAACATGTACACTCAAAAAGTGAATCTTTATTTATCATATAAATGGTTCAAACATAAGGCAATTGCCTTAGGACATCTCTCATATATTACTAACAAACTCACACTTGGCCTAATGCCAATCGCTATAATATCCAATACCATAAGCTCTAACATGACCCTCAAACTTACTTTGAGGTAATTCCTTAGTCAAAGGATCCTCTAAGTTCCTTTCAGTGGAGATTTTCTCGATTTGTATTTCTTTCCTACTGATGATCTCTCTGATAAGATGATAGCGGCGAAGCACATGTTTGGATCGTTGATGAGACCTTGTCTCTTTCGCCTGTGCAATTGCTCCATTGTTGTCGCAGTAAACCGGTATTTCTTCAACAATGGTTGGAATCACACCAAGTTCATAAATGAACTTCTTGATCCAAACCGCTTCCTTTGCTGCTTCCGAAGATGCAATGTATTCTGCCTCAGTGGTAGAATCCGCTACAGTGTCTTGTTTGGAACTTTTCCAACTCACTGCGCCCCCATTCAAGGTGAACACGTATCCGCATCGAGACTGAATCATCCTTGTCTCGTCTCGAAGCCGCATCCGTATACCCGCGTATCACCATGTCCCCTTCTCCATATATTAGGAACACATCCTTAGTTCTTCTTAAGTACTTAAGGATCGTCTTAACAGCCACCCAATGATCCATTCCTGGATCAAACTGGTATCTACTCGTGACACTCAGAGCATACGATACATCGGGCCTCATACATAACATAGCATACATGATAGATCCTATTGCGGATGCATAGGGAATCTTACTCATGCAAATCCTCTCGTCTTCTGTGCGCGGACACATAGACTTCAAAAGGTATATCCCATGCCTGATGGGTAGGAAACCTTTCTTGGATTCCGACATGCTAAACCTCTTTAGCACTCGGTCTATATATGTAGACTGCGAAAGACCAAGCAACCGTTTTGATCTATCTCTATAGATCTTAATCCCGAGGATGTAGGTTGCTTCTCCCAGGTCTTTCATGGAGAATGTCTTGGATAACCAAATCTTAACTGACTATAAGACTGAAACATCGTCTCCTATAAGTAATATGTCATCGACATACAATACTAGGAACACGACTGCACTCCCACTAACCTTCTTGTACACACAAGGTTCGTCTGGATTTTGTGAGAAATCAAACTTTTTGATTGTCTCATCAAAATGGATATTCCAGCTCCTGGATGCTTGCTTCAATCCATATATAGACCATCGCAATTTGTATACCTTGGTTTTATCAACCGATGTGAAACCCTCAGGTTGTATCATATACACATCCTCGAGCAGGTTTCCATTAAGGAAAATTGTTTTCACATCCATCTGCCATATCTCATAATCATAATGAGCCGCTATGACCAAGAGCATCCGAATGGATTTAAGCATAGCTATAGGTGAATAGGTTTCGTAATAATCAACACCTTATTTTTGACGATATCCTTTCGCCACTAATCTAGCCTTATAGGTAATCACATTACCATCCATGTCGATTTTCTTCTTGAAAACCCACTTGCACCCTATAGGCTTGATGCCTTCAGGTGGGTCAACCAAGTTCCAAACTTGGTTTTCATATATGGAATCCATTTCCGACTTCATGGCATCAAGCCACTTATCCCTTTCAGAACTTGTCAGCACTTCTTCATAACTGGTAGGCTCCTCATCATCAATGAGTAACACGTCTTTCGATTCACTTACGAGAAATCCATATCTCTCAGGAATGTTACGTGTTCTACCAGATCTACGAAGATGTGGTGTTTTAATAGGTCCATCCGATTGCTCATCACTATGAGTTATCGGCTGTTGTGCTTCACCAGGTATCTCATCAATGTCTATTTGAGTCTCTCGAGCCTCCTCAAGCTCGACGACACTCCCACTATTTTCTTGCAAGAGAAACTCTTTCTCTAGAAACACAGCATGCCTTGAAACAAATACCTTTTGTTCCACAGGATGATAGAATTGGTAACCCCTTGTTTCCTTAGGGTATCCAATAAATAGACACTTATCAGACTTAGCATCCAATTTGTCTGATACAGTCCGCTTCACATAAGCAGGACAATCCCATATCTTCAAGTAAGATACATGAGGTTTCTTACTATTCCATATCTCATATGGAGTAGTAGAGATTACCTTGGTTGGCATTCTGTTTAACAAGTAAACAGCTGTCTGAAGTGCATAGCCCCAAAAGGACTTGGGAAGATTTGCATGATTCATCATTGACCTGACCATGTCCAACAAGGTCCGGTTACGCCTCTCAGATACACCATTATGTTGTGGTGTATATGGAGGAGTCCATTGAGACAATATATCATTGTCTCTTAGATAATCAAGAAACTCTTGACTTAAGTATTCACCACCTCGATCTGATCGAAGTATTTTAATACTCTTGTCATGTTGTTTCTCTACTTAATTTCTGAATTCTTTGAACCTTTCAAAGGCTTTAGATTTGTGTTTCATCAAGAACACATACCCAAACCGTGAGTGATCATCGGTGAAGGTAATGAAGTAGCTATAGCCTCCTAAAGCTTGAGTTGACATAGGTCCACATACATAAGTATGTATTAGACCTAGCAACTCTCCCACTCGTTCACCTTTTCCTGTAAAAGGTAACTTAGTCATCTTGCCTTTTAACCATGATTCGCATGTATCGTATGAATCTAATTCAAACGATTCTAGAATTCCACATCGGTGTAATTCGGACATGCGTTTCTTGCTTATATGGCCAAGACGACAATGCCACATGTAGGAGTCTAATTGATTATCCTTTTGAGCATGCTTGTTGCTCGCTTCGATATTGAAAATGTCACTGGATACGTCCAACGTATAAATGCCATTGCTCAAAGTTCCAGTTCCATAAAGTACGCCATTCAAAGTTATATAACAACAATTGTTACTAAACGTCAAATGGTAACCATTTCTATTTAAGCAGGAAATAGAAACAATGTTCTTTATTAGAGAAGGAACACAATAGCAATTGTCCAGTTTCAAGACTAATCCACTAGGGAGCTTCAGCAAATAAGTTCCGATGGCGACCGCAGCAACCTTTGCTCCATTGCCAACTCACAAATTTGACTCCCCTCTGACGAGTCTTCTTCTATTCCTTAGCCCCTGTATGTCATTACATATATGTGAGCCACACCTAGTATCCAATACCCAAGTGTCTAAGAAAATAGAATGATAATCAATAACGAAGATACCTGAAGAGGATGGGGCATCGGATGCCTTCTTCTTCTTCATGGACTCAAGATAAATCTTGTAGTTTCTTCGCCAGTAGCCTTCCTTGCCACAATGATGGCAAGTGCCCTTTTGTGCTGGTTCTGCCTTCTTTGCCTTCTTATTCTTCCCTTTCTTCTGTTCCTTTGCCTTCCTCTTAGAACCTTTCTTTGAGGAATCAACTAACAGAACCACCTTCTCCTCATGCTTCACAGAAGGCTCCACAGTCTTCAACATATTGAGGAGCTCAGAAGTAGTGGATTCTAATTTGTTCGTCCGATAGTTCATCACAAATTATGAGAAACTCTTGGGCAAACAATGCAGAATTAAGTCAATACTTAATTCATGATCCATCACAAACCCGAGGGTGGCTAGCCGCTCGATGTACTCATTCATCTTTAGCACAAATTGCACTACAGACGAACCTTCTTGCATCTTCGTGGTGAAGAGAAGCCTGGAGACTTCGAACCTTTTGGATCTCGCTTGCTCATCAAACAGCTCATGAAGATGGAAGACCATGGTATTAGCATCCATATGCTCATGCTACTTTTGCAGCTTAGGTACCATCGCAGCTAGCATGATGCAACTCGCCAGTTCAGAATCTGCCACATGCTTCTGATAGACCAACATTTGGTCTAGAGTTGCATCGTCCTTAGGACGGTTGGGAAGAGGCTCTTCAAGGACATATGCTAGCTTTTCCGCCTTGAGAACAATTCTCAGGTTTCTAAGTCAGTCTAGTAAGTTAGGCCCAGTCAATTTGTTTGAATCCAAAATAGTGCGCAAATTCAAAGACGTTATGATCAATCGATTAACCTAGAAATACAAAACGAGCATATATGAGAAAATGATTTTTAAAATGCATCAATATACATTTATAAATCCCATTCATTTTTTGAATTTCAAAAACCTCAAAATCACTTCGGGAGATCGTAGGTCCATCTCCGAATGGGCTGATATCCATCATAGATATGAACAACCTTGGAGAGAGTCCAACAAGCCATTCATAACTACGATGATAGGTATCAACTATACCGATTGCATATCACGTATATGCAACTATCACAATGTGCTATCAACTAATTGAATGTTTACACATACATCAGGTTGTTAACACATTAACAAGTATGCATCATATGCATAGCACCCAAATTCACCTCCCTTCACATCGACCTTGGAGAGAGTCCAACAAGCCGATGCTCCAGGTTAAAGCTAACCCATTAATCGAGAAATAGTTTTAATATGGTTAGAGCGCATTCAACCAATTAGCCCGGCTTAGAGAGAGTCCAACAACCAAAGCTAACGATTGACCTCTGACTCTTACCATATTAGTATTAAACTATTCCATGGTTTAAACATGTTCGGGTTCGAGCCGGGCTTGGAGAGAGTCCAACAACCCGAACAAGAAACGGAACTCTGGTTCTAACCATATTAATGGAAGGTGTAGGCTTTAATATTGAGTTAGGGTTTTTATGTCTCATCCTCTTTGCATGCAAATAACTATTATCTACATGGCATGACATACATGACATACATCTACATGTCACGATACGCATGGCATAATGATATGCATCTAATGCAATTACATGACATACAATTATGTCATGTACAAAATTTCCTTATATGTTATAACTATTTATGGAAATAAAATATGTTTAAGATTTGATTCTCAAAATCAAATCATGATTAAATTAGGAAACAAATTTCCAAATCTAATCACATATTTTATTTGTGGAAATAGTTGATTAAGGAAAGTCAATTTAGGAAACTAATTTTCTAAATCATCAAAACTACTTATGGAAATAAAATATTTAAAGATTTGATTTCCCAAATCAAATCATGATTAAAATAGGAAAATTTTTTCCAAAATCTAATCAAATATTTTATTTATGGAAAATATCAATTTCCATAAATACTTCCAACTTTCCAAAAGTAGAAGATTTCCATAAATATTTCTAGACTTTCCAAAATTGAAAAATTTCCATAAATACTTCTAACTTTCCAAAAGTAGAAAATTTCCAGAAATATCATTATGACTATCGCAAAACATTTTTACGATTATGTCGAAACACAACCTGGGCTCTGATACCAATGTTAGGTTTCCGGCACCGTGGCGAGTGTGTGTTCGAACATGTTTCGTAAACATGTGCACAGCGGAAGGAATAAAATAATAAATCTAATTTATTACAACACACACATCACACGCATGCATAGTACAACATGTGTAGACATAACCGTAAATTCAAATTTTGCAATAAAAGGAAATTTATACTACGTATACCTGACGTATCACGTGTAGCGGGAAAGACATCAACCGGAACGATCCTCGCTAGAATCGTCTCTATCCGTATCCACGTCGAGTATCTTCGGGATGACTTCACAAAGTCACGAGCCTCGTCTTCGTACGGGTTACTAGCCTTGTGTTGAAGACGATGTGATCGAGAGAAGATCACGATCCGAATCAAAATTCGGATCCAAAATGAGTCCTCAAAAACTCGCTTCTCCGGAGAGGTATTCGTCAACCGTTTGACGAATCTTTCGTCCTCCACCTATGAGGATTACCGGAGATCGAATCCCCGGCAAGGTTGCCGCTGTCAGAACTCCAAACGTCGTCCAAACGACGCTCCGACGAGAAGGAAACAAGCTGTCCAAAAAACTGGACAGCTTTGGTGGAGGAATAGGGGCCGGCCAAATAAGGAAGGTTGAGGCTCACCTTGTCGCCGGACCCAAAGGAGATCACCGGAGCTCCTCCGGCAACAGCTCGACGCCAGCAAGAGGGAAGGACAGCACCTTCTAGACGCCGGCAAGGGAGCTAGGCGGCGGCAAGAGGGTTGGCGCCGACAAGACTTGGAGAGGAGAGGGGGTTGGGCGGCAACCACTAGATTAGGGCTTAACAAAACCCTTAAGCCCTATTTTATAGAGAACAAATTATTTTAATGGTTATCGGATCATAACCAAAAGCCCGTTAACCCGCTCCATTAATTTAAGTTAAAATAAACCAAACAATGATGGTTTATTTTAAGTTAAAATGAACCGAACCAACTTTAGTTCATTCGTTTAAAACAAACCAAACCCTTTGGTTTATTCTCCTCCATTGGATTAGAACCAAACCAATTTGGTTCATCCATCATGTCTTCATAAGACACGGCCCATCCACGCTTTCATTGCGACTGAAACGATTTCATGCTCGCTCCATGTTTGGTCTAACCAAACCTAGTTTCTCTCGGTCTGAGAATCTCATTCTCAAGCTCGTTTTAATCCTTCGGATTACACTCGTTGTGCGTGTGACCAAATAGGTTCTCATTTAATGTTGGTCGTCTATAATTAACCATTAATTATAGAACGATCATGAGTGCCACCTAGTAGTACATCATGATCCCCAATTAACCGAAAAGATCAACGGTTGATCCAGAACTATTTTTGAAACCCTTCAGCAGCTCGAATGAATCGTGCCTCATTCCCTTCACTACTGCACATGTATCTAAGAGTACCTTACTCTAAACATGTAATGCTTTGGCCAAAGACTTTAGTAACAATCCGACGAGAGGCCATGGGTATACATCTCCTCGCAAGGAGTGGTGAATCCTTTATAGGCTATTCAAACACCTTCAATCACTTCGACTTATACCCAATCATCCCGGGTCCACATCTTCTTAGAGATGCTTAATTAAGATGTCAAAGCATAAGTCTTTATGATCAAGATGACTTGAATACCGCAAGTCAAAGGAACATCGCACTTAGCTGCAGTAAGAACTTCATTGACATATCTATATATGCAGAGAACCATATGAAGTCTTACGGCTGGTCACTCCAATGAACTAGTTACCATAACTAGCATCCGCGATTAACTCCGGACATCACAATGTCTCCACCCAGTGAGAATCAGTTGCTTGGATACACCATGGAGTATACCTCGTGCTAGTCTCGACAGAATCAATGGTGTCCAAATCCATCAATTCATCGACTAGGGATAATTCCGATACATCACAATTACACATGTAGAGATACTCACTAGTTGTGATCCAATCACAAATTCTCTCATGCTGTGAATCATATCGTGGACATTCAGTAAATGAGTTTAAGATCTAATCAAATACATGAAAACATGTACACTCAAAAAGTGAATCTTCATTTATCATATAAATGGTTCAAACATAAGGCGATTGCCTTGGGACATCTCTCATATATTACTAACAGAGACCACTCCAATCGAATAGCACGATGATGGATCGGTTGCTTGGGTAATCCATCTTCGTTAAGGATTAATTTTTTATAATCCGGGGACGTAGATGGGATTACCATGTACGAGCGACCAAGTCGAAGCGAGAAGTGAAGCTTCGAACCTTCCAGTGGTATAAGAGCAATCCAGGACAGGGACATTGGACTACAGAAAAGCATATATTGATGTACCTGAGAAGAACTAGGGATTATATGCTGGTATACCAAGCAGATCAATTACTCCCTGTGGGTTACACAGATTTTGACTTCCAATTAGATAGGGATCACAGTAAGTCTACCTCTGGTTTTGTGTTTACTTTGGGAGGTGGAGCCATTGTATGGAGGAGTGTCAAGCAGAAATGCGTGGCGGACTCCACCATGGAAGCTGAGTATGTGGCAGCCTCTGAGGCAGCCAAAGGAGCTATATGGCTCAGGAACTTCTTGATGGACTTGGATGTGGGACTTGGATGTGATTCTTGGTTTGCCCAGAACTATCACAATTTATTGTGATAACAGTGGTGCAGTTACAAACTCGAAGGAACCACGAGCCCATAAGGCAAGTAAATACATAGAGCGCAAGTACCACCTGATACGAGAAATCGTAAAGCGAGGAGAAGTTGTTGTAGCCAAGATTGCATCAGAGGATAACCTGGCAGATCCTTTCACTAAGGTCGTTCCAGCGAGAGCTTTTGATAGGCATGTGGAGGAAATGGGAATCAGATGTATTACAGTATGAGGACAGCATAGTCTTTTAGTATAAGTGGGAGATTGTTGGGATGTATACTGAAAATTTTATTCTTTGTATGAACATCTTTATTTTCGAAATAAGAATCACATGATCATTGTTTGCATATTTATGATTATGCATATTGTCTAATACATTACATTATAGATAACATGGTGTGTGATGTCACACGGAAGATCATGTTTTCAGTTCCTTGTAGAGTATAAGTAGAGGCTCACAACCGAAGTGGTTTTGGACAAACCATTGGTATGGTTGTAGTGTAATTTGGTATTGGTTTGTCTTGACCATAGAATTGCACTATTACACTTTGTGTGTATTGAGCAGGAGCAACTTAGAGGCGATTCAATTTATTGCTGACTACATAATTGAATCAGACCTCGGATATTATGGTGTACATGCTTTTAATCCCGATATAATAAGGGGCACATGTACTTAGTATTTATTTATTTGATTTACTAATGGGTGAGATTTATAAAGGGTCGGATCCATTGGGTGGCCAAGATCCAACTCCTTCTCATGATCCCTATTGTAGCCTATTAAAATCCTCATGAAAGACTAGATCCGACAGTGGAAAATGAAACCCTAGATCCAACGGTGGAGATTGAAAGGTGGCTTAAGCCTAACTCTATAGAAGGAGGGCTAGGGCTTGGCCGGAAAAGACAGAGAACTTGGTTCATTGGTTTTGGGCGGCAATAGAAGCAAGGAAAGGATTAGGGTTAGGGTTGCCTTCTCTTGGTATCCTCTTTCTATTGCCGGCACCCATCACCACCTCCTCTTAGGTGGCACCTATCTTCTTCCAAGTAGAGGCGGCGCCACCTTCTCCTCCACCCAAGGTCGGCGGTTTTCCTTCTCCATTGGCCGTCGCTCATTCATCTCCCTCTCCTTGGTGGCCGGCGGCAACAACAAAGAGGAGGAAGAGGTTTGATCTTCCTCCAAAGGGATTGTGTCTGGAACAAGAAAGGAGAAGAAAGGAGAGGTTCTTCTTCCCTTTGTTCGGAGAGAGCAAGGAAGGGAAGAACAAGATCTAGGAGGTTTCAACTCTTGGAGGATCGTTGCCCACACAACGTTCAAGAGGAGGATAGGACATACAATAGAAGATCATGAGGTATACGAGAGGTATAATCTTGTTTATTTTGATTTAGTTCTTTTGTATATTGCATGTGGCTAATTTACTTGGACTCCGAAGATAAACACAAAAGTCGGCGATCCATACATCATCTATTCCGCGGCTAATCTAGGAAAAGAGTTAGGTTGCTTGAACAATAAGTTTGTTCAAGAGACCACTCGAATCGAATAGCACGATGATGGATCGGTTGCTTGGGTAATCCGTCTTCATCAAGGATTAATGTTTTTTAATCCAGGGACGTAGATATGATCGCCATGCACAAGCGACCAAGTCGAAGCGAGAAGCGAAGCTTCAAACCTTCAAGTGGTATTAGAGCCACGGTTTCCGGTTTTGTGTGTTTTGGATTCGGTTACTTTTATGCACTTATCATGTATTATATGTGCCAGATGATAGTAGGATGTGCGTAGGCTAACTTTTTGGTTGCAGGCATAAGATCCAACTATTATGGTCATATGTGTGTGTATGTGATTGGATGTGTGTAATTGTAATATTATTTGAATTCTCGGGGTTGACGAGGCTAGTATTTAATTTTTGTAATTAAGTACGACATTGTTTAGCCACTCTTTTATTTTAGTTTACTTTCGATCTAGATTTTATGTACACTCCTTTGTGGAGTATAGGATCGATGGATGTAAATTAAAATAATTATTCTCGGCTCGGATCTCCGGATGGCTTGTACGTGGCGTAGGGAGGAGCGGATGAGATGGCGACACGACGGGAGGCATAATGGAGAATAAAAGCTATAATAGTTGGAAAATATTTTTTTTTTCATATTTATTGCTTCTTGTTTGATATGCATGTCGTGTGCTAGGAAAATTTCTCATTTTAAATTACTAAGTGGGAGAGGGTTATTTTTTAAAAAATTCCCATGACTTCCATTACAATTTGACATGTGATGCAAACAAACTTGCGCGTCGGCTCTGAGTGCCTTCCTTTCCATCAGATGAGTTTGTTTTGCGGATCACAAGGTCAAATATGGTCATAGGAAATTATTTAGGAGCATGTGTACTTCCCCATCGGAAGGCACATAATCCGAGATAATTGCCTTAGTAACGGGTAATGGTGAACACTTAGATGCAAATAGGAGTATCCTCTCCATCGGAGTAACTGCTTTTATTTGTAGGGTCGAAGAGGAACCAACTATTAATTTTATTTGTCAAAAAGTAAGGTTGACAGGATAATAAAATTAATGGGTAAAACCTCCTCTTAGAAATGTAGAATTTGTATGCGTCCACACTATCGTGGCATATGATATTCTCGGTGTTTTGAGGTGTTGGTTGATTTTAAAATTTTATTGTTTGAGGAATCAATAAATTTTTGAAATCTAATGTTTTGATCTATGTGATTCTTAGGTTTTTCAAAAATGACTTTCAATCCACTTGCTGTGATACTAAAGGAAAATAAACTTACTGGACCCAATTATGTTGATTGGAAAAGGAATCTGGATATAGTCTTGACTGCTAAGGAGTACAAGTATGTACTTCTCGAAGAGTGTCCTCCTAAGCCTGCGGATGATTCTAGGGAAAAGGAGAAAGAGATTTATAAGAAGTGGATAAAGGCCGATGAGATGGCGCGGTGTTACATTTTGGCTTCTATGTCAAATGTATTGCAACATCAACATCAAGTCATGCCTACTACTTATGACATGATGCTCAATCTCAAGGAACTTTTCGGACACCAGAATCGAGCTGCGAGGTAGGAAGCCATGAGGAACTTGATGACGACCACCATGGTCGAGGGAACACCCGTAAGGGATTATGTTCTCAAGATGATGACTCATTTGAATGAGCTGAATGTCCTTGGAGCTGAGATCAATGGGGAAACCCAAGTCGATATGATTCTCTAATCTCTACTTAGGAGTTTTGAGCAGTTTCGACTGAACTACAACATGAATAAGAGGTTGTATTTGTTGGCGGAGCTTCTGATAGAACTTCAGGTGACAGAGGGGCTTTTTTGTCAGAGTGCTCAGGCTCAGGCCATGGTTGCTCAGAAGGTTTTGACTTCTAAGCCGAAAGGCAAGAAGAAGAAGAAACAAGGTGGAGAAAAGGTGGCAGGAGGATCTCAGGGAGGAGTGAAGAAGCCGAAAGGCAAGTGCTTCACTTGCAAGCAGATTGGACATTGGAAGAAGGACTACCCCAACCGGAAGCAGAACAAAGATATATCTTTTGTTCTAGTCATTGAAACATATTTAGCGGTGTTATCTACCGGAACCTAGTGTGTAGATACGGGAGCCACTGGTCAAGTCTGCAATACTTTGCAGGGGTTTCAGAAAACCAGACGACTAGTTGAGGGGGAGATTACCGTTTACTTGGGCGATGTCATGAAGGTGGTAGCTATTGCAGTGGGAGATGTTTATTTATCTTTTGATAGGAATAAAACTTGGTTCTGAGAAATTGCCTTTATTTAGAAAGAATTTAATTTCAGTTTCTAAATTTTTCTTGGATGGATATTCTATTTCTTTTAATGACAGAGTTGTTATAAAAAGGAATAGGGAGATTATCTGTTCTAGTGCATTGATAGGAAATTTATACACACTTGAACCAAAAGCTCCCACGATGCAAATAGAAGTAAATAGCTCATCTTATAAATCTAATAAGAGAAAAGAACCTTCGAAAATGAACCAAACATATCTTTGGCATCTAAGGTTAGGTCATATTAACCTAAGTAGATTTCAAAGGTTGATAGCTGATAGACCTCTGGGTTCGTTAGTGGTGGAAGATTTCTCAACCTGTGAATCTTGCCTGTGTTGGTGCAGTAGGCACCTAAGTCAAACCTGAGTTTTGATTATACCAAACGATACAAAGTTAAACTCATATCATTATCTCACGAGCTGAACTGAGTATGCAAAAAATTGCTATAGCTGGAGCTAAAGGCTAGCGACACCCGGAGGAAGCCGCAGTGGTCGGGCGACACTCGAGTGACTTCGGAGGGAGCCGAAGGAATCGAGTGGAAGGCCGGAAGCAAAAGCGACAAAGTAAGTATCGAGGTAAGCTCGTGTGTGTGAGTGTAAGTGAGGTCGTATCCTCTTTACGGGGATGATCTTAAGCGTAGATCCGACCAAAGACATTCTATAGATGGTCTAGGTCGAGATCGGACGGTCAACGACCGTCGGAACTATGTTTTTGTTGAGCTAACTTTGACTTACAGCAAGCATCAGTCGACTGCCAGCTTGGAGGACTCGACTGCCGGAGGTCAACACTCGACTGATGCTGCCATCAGTCGACTGATGATGGCCATCAGTCGACTGATGGTCAAAGGATCAGCTTCGAGGAGTCAAGGCTTATCACCAAATTTCAAGGGGAGTGGTGCTCAAATATGATTGGCTAGGGTTCCTCTCGAAAAGGGGCTCAAAGGCTATAAAAGGAGGTCCTAACCTAGGGTTTCTTCATCAATTCTAAGTGCTAAAAAGCCTCCGCAATGCTGCGACTCTCTGACGACTCTACAACAACGAAGTGCTACCAACAACCCTAGCTTAAGTTCCTTTTTTAGTTGTTGGTATAATCTTTATTTGTTATTGCTTTCAGTATTTCAATTCTTGTTAATCGAGGTTTTCTATCGTTGCATTTTACTTAAAGAGAAGAGAGGGTTTGTCTCTCTATCTTTCTTGCTTCGAAGGTTTTTGTAATCGTCAAACTCCTACCTCCAACAAGGAGGAGTGTTTTAGTGAATTGCCCTCTGTACACGGTCTAGGACCGTTAGGGCCTTGGAGTAGTAGCCGAAGGCTACGAACCAAGTAAAAAAATATCTTGTCTCTTTTTGTTTCATTTATCTTTCCGCTGCAGTTAATTGTTTTGATACGAACTTGAAAGGAAAAAGGTTTTTCGCTATTCACCCCCCTCTAGCAAACCACTTCGATCCAACAAGGGGGAGGATTCCTCAAGGGGGAGCACTTGAAAAAAAGTTTTTATATACTCCTGCTCATTCATGCATATCTCATACTCAATGCACTTAATTTATTTTTTCTTAACTTTGTATGTGAGTTTGCCATAAATCAAAAAGGGGAAGATATAAGACCGAGGGTGAGTACTTGAGAAAGAGTTTTAACTCTCCCCCTTGATGTTTGCTACTAAAAATTAAGTAACCGAAATTACTTAATATTAATAAGTTTTAAGTTAAGAAATCAAAAAATTGAATCCTTAACCTTGGCCTTTACTTTCGTTTTGTTAACAAAAACAAGTTAACTAAATGTGTTTAAGTTTAAGAATTCTCTTAACTTGTTGTGTTAACTTAAAGTTAAGTAAGCCCTGGCCATAAAAAAAATGATCCCTTAACTTTGGCCTTTTTCTCCCCCTTTTGCCATATATCAAAAGGAGTGAGGGTGTGTGTGAAATAAAATAAGTATTAATTTTGAAGTCCAAGCATGTTCCACATTATTTTTGAAAATAATATACTGAAAATAAGTTCATCTATAAAATGTTCGACTCATATTTGTCTTGATTGATATGAAAGATCAACCAGTCCTGGTCAGAGTCGGTTAGTATGTATGATTATACTCCATGGTTCATAGCGATGCACTAGCTCTACATCTGGGACCAGGAGTAAGGTCCTAACATCTCACGCCCATCTACGTGGCTAAGTACACAAACACATTAGTCCTATGTGTTGTGAGATGTACTGGCTCCTTAAATCTATAGGTGCATGATATCTAGGGTAAGTCCTATACTAGTTCCATGAAAAATGAAAAGTAAGAAATAGTAGTAATATAATTTGCAAAGTCCTATTCTACTATGCACATGCCCAATTTTCATCTTAATAGACTAAATTCAGCTTCGGGTAGGGGTTTAGTAAATAGGTCTGCAAAGTTAGACTTCGATTTGACGTATTCGAGTTGTATGGCTCCGTTGGCCACATGTTCTCGAATGAAATGGTGTTTGTGTTAGTGAAAGCTCTAGAGCCAATCATGTGATGATTGTTGTATGGACTTTATTGTATCATATTCCTATTTATAAAGGCATGGTTATTATTTTTACTTGTATTGGTGCCAAATAACTAAATATAATAATGTCCTTGAGTAGTAGGTTCTTATCTATATCAATCGATTGGTTGAATCGATAATGAGATGATATAGAGAACACTACTCTTAATTATTCCTAGTCGAGTATTAACATTCAGGGACAATGTTAATGCGTAGAGACTAGCATGTAGGTCAACAAGATGACTTGATCTCACAAGTCATGGATAAGAGATATCAAGTTGACACATGGGTATGCATTGGAGAATGTATATTGAATGACCCGCCATGAGAAAGTATCATGGATCGTTATATGAGTGTCATATACTTTCTCATGTGGCTATTAGTATGACTATTAGTCCTTAGACCTGAAGTCACCATGGTTCCCTACATAAGGAGTTGCATACTTTGGCTTCGTCAAACGTCACCCGTAAATGGGTGGACTATAAAGGCGATTACTGGGTATGTAACAAATTATGCGAAGGGATGTGAGTGATGTAGATGGGATCTATCCCTCCTATATGACGGGGGTGACATCGATATTCTTGATAGAGTGAGACCACGAAGTATATGGCCATGCCCAAATGAGTCAATATGATATATTGAGCTCATTTGATTAGAGTGAGTCTACTTGGGGTTCAAGATTTAGATTGTACCGAGGATGACACGGTCTATGCCTCGATTGGTCAATCTAGATGTCAAGGATAGAGGAACATTGTCACATATTGTGAGTCACAATTAGTAGTCACAAAGGTGATGTTGGAGCTCAACATTCTTGTAACTTGGGTAGCAATGATGTGTTGCTAGATACCGCTCATTGCTTATGTTCCTAAATCGGTTTAGGGACATTGCCAACGTTACAAGAACCTATAGGGTCACACACATAAGAGCAATTAGATGGAGATTAGGTTCATATGATGAACCATGAGGATTAGGTTCATGCGATGAACCAAATTGGATTAAGAGTAATCTAAATTAGACTAATTGAGTTAGACTCAAGTTGATTCAAGTGTTGAATGAGTCTAATTTAGATTTGATTCATCAAATCAATTTAAATTAAATGAATAGAAATTCATCAAATTAAATTGACTTGAGTCAAATGGTTATTTGATCAACCATGGGAGATTAGAGGTCAAGTTTGACTTGACTTGAGAGGGAAGATGAAAGGTCAAGTTTGACTTGACCAAATGTCATGTCATGATGATGACTTGGCATGGCCGACCAATGATGATGCTCCAGATCATCATTGACTTTGTCAATTGGTGCCACATCATGAGGGAGACCAAGGGTCATGGGAGTTACATGCATGCATGTAACCCCCTTCCTTGAAGTGGCCGGCCACTTTAGGGGTTTCAAAGTGGGAATTCATTTTATGAGTTACTCATTCCATCATCTTCAACCTTGGATCATCTTCCTCTCAAGCTATCTCCCTCTCCCAACCTCCTTGGCCGAAATTCCTAAAGGAGTGCTAGCACACTCTAAGGCATTTTTCTCCACCTATTGCTTGTGTGGATACCAATAGAGGAGTGTGCACTTGACACTCTCGAGTTCCGGCAACCTTTTGGACGAGCGAGATTTGCGAAGGGCATCGCATCGAGGGTAATGATCTCACCTCTTAGATCTAAGGTAGATCTAGGGTTTTAGTAAGCACATACATGTTTTATAATTTTTTATACTTCGCACGGATCCGTGGCCGGGGCTTCCGAGGTTTTCGCAACGCAAAAAGCGGTTTTTGCAGCTCGGAAAAACCCAACAGTTTGACCTCTATATGTTTGGTCCTAGAGTGACATATCGGATTTTTAGTAAGGTTAATTGAACTAATGTTATCTACGTGGAGTTTTGTGTTCGTAAAGTCTAACTTAAAGTCACGGAGAGTGTGCTTCATCCAAAGAAGCTGAGTGACACACTCACCCATCATAATGTATTCGGCTTCGGTGGTAGATAAGGCAACACAGTGTTGCTTCCTACTGCACCAACTCACTAGACTTGAGTCGAGAAGTTGACAACAACCACTCGTACTCTTTCTATCGAGCTTACTACCGGCATAGTCCGAATCGGAGTAGCCGGTTAGTTCGAACTCGGTAGATTTAGGATACCAAATACCGACATTAAGTGTACCCTTTAGATATCTAAGGATACGCTTGACTAGAGTTAGGTGAGACTCCTTGGCACAGGTTTGGAACCTTGCGCACATACTTACTGCAAATAAGATATCGGGTCGGCTTGCAGTTAAGTAAAAGAGACTCCCTATTACACTCCTATAGTATTTTAAATCAATTGAATTTCCGATTACATCTTCTTCTATATTCACATTAGTTGCCATTGGGGTATTAATAATTTTAGCGTCTTGCATTCCAAAGCGTTTAATTAATTCCTTAGTATATTTGCGTTGATGTAGGTATATTCCATCTTTAGTTTGTTTAATTTGTAGACCTAAGAAGAAGTTTAACTCGCCTACTAAATTCATTTCAAATTCACTTTCCATAAGTGAAATGAACTCATTTAGTAGGATTGAGTTGGTGGTTCCAAAAATAATATCATCTACGTAGATTTGGGCTATGAATATGTCTTTACCTAAGGTTTTTACGAAAAGGGTTGGGTCAACTACACCTTGGTTAAAATATTTGGACTTAAGATAAATCGAAAGTCTCTCGTACCAAGCTCGAGGAGCTTGTTTAAGTCCATAGAGAGCTTTCTTTAACCTAAGGACATGGTCGGGTTTGTCTAAACTTTCGAAACCGGGGGGTTGACTAACATAAACATCTTCTTTAATGTATCCATTTAAGAACGCAGTTTTCACATCCATTTGAAACAACTTAAATCCTTGATGTGCTGCATACGCTAATAGCATTCGAATGGACTCTAATCTAGCTACTGGGGCATAGGTCTCATCGTAATCTAAACCTTCGACTTAACTAAACCCTTTAGCGACTAGTCTAGCTTTATTCCTAACCACTTCACCTTTATCATCAAGTTTATTTCTAAACACCCACCTTGTTCCAATGGTTGTTTTATCTTTAGGTGGTGGTACTAATTCCCATACTTCGTTTCTAGTGAATTGAGCCAACTCTTCTTGCATTGCAATAATCCAATCGGGATCAAGAAGAGCTTGGTCAATAGTTTTGGGTTCAATTTTGGAAATTAAGGAGATTTGACTAAGGTTTCTGTATGAGGCTCTAGTTCGAACTCCTAGACTTGGATCACTTATCACTTGGTCGATAGGATGATTCGTTTGAGTCCTAGTTGGATTTGGGTTAGAGTCTACAACTTGATCAGTAGGATGACTCGTCTGAGTTCTAGTTTGGTTAGAGTCATCTATCACTTGGTCGATAGAGTGATTTGGTTGACTTAGATTAGGATTAACACTAGACCTGATCTCCGGATCAGAGTTAGGTCTAGTATGAATCGGCTCGCTAATTGGGGTTGCCGGGGGTTTTGTAGGTTCGTGTCCTTCATCAAATACTACATTGATAGTCTCTTCGACTCTAAGGGTGTCATGGTTATATACTCTATAAGCTCTACTTGTAGTCGAGTATCCTAGAAATATTTCGATCATAGTTTTGGGTGTAAATTTCCCTAGGTAATCCTTAGTATTTAGGATATGTACCTTACACCCAAATACCCTAAAGTACTTGATGTTAGGTATTTTATCGTGATAAATCTCGTATGAGGTCTTAAGGTGTCTCTTTACCATAAGGATCCTATTTTGGACATAGCATGCCGTACTTACGGCTTCCGCCCAAAACCTATCAGGTAGATTATATTCGTTTAACATTGTCCTAGCGGCTTCTTGTAGGATTCTATTTTTGCATTCTACTAGGCCATTCTGTTGTGGAGTTCTAGGGCAAGAGAATTCATGGTGGTATCCATTTAGATTACAGAATTCTGTAAACCTGTGGTTCTCGAATTCACCACCATGATCAGTCCTAAGTCTTTTGATTTTAATGCTTTGTTGATTTTCTATTAACTTAAATAGGTTGATTAATTGATCTAGGGTATCATTTTTGTGTTTGATGAACCTAATCCAAGTAAATTTAGAATAGTCATCAATTATGACTAAGCAGAATTTACTTCCATTAAGTGACTTAGCTCCATGTGAATCAAATATATCCATGTGTAGGAGCTTAAGCACACTTTTGGTTCGTTGTTGATTAGTTAGTTGATGTTGTGTCCTAGATTGTTTACCTTGTTGACAAGCATTACATATTTTATTATCCAAGTTATTAAGGTTAGGCAAACCTCTGACTAAGTCACTCTGACTCATCTTGTGGATGAGTCTTGGGTGTGAGTGGCCGAGTCGTCGGTGCCACAACCATGATTCCTCTTGCCGTATCATAAGACACTTAGTTGAGGAGTTAGTTAAGTTAATAGTGTAAATATTGTTATTTCTGGTTCCCTTAAGGATTGTTTTAGAGGTTTCATTTGTATTAATTACGCATTCGTTTTCTAGAAATACGACCTTATAGTTATTATCACACAATTGACTTACACTAAGTAAATTATATTGAAAATTTTCTACTAATAAAACATTTTGAATAACAAAATTTGAGTTAAGCTCAATATCACCTAATCCGATGATTTTGAGCTTGCCGTTATTTTCGAAGGCTACCGATCCTTGTCGTTTGAATCGAAGCTTCAAAAATTTGAGCTGATCCCCGGTCATGTGTCGGGAGAAACCACTGTCCAACATCCATTGATCCTACACGCAAGGTAGTTGGATCGGATATTGGATTTATTAAAGATTGGTTGAAAAATTATTAACCTAAATCATCTCACCCATGTCTACATGTTCAAACATGTTAACCCTATATGTTTTTGTGAGATGACTTCCAATTTTACTTGATTTAAATTTAATGGCTTAAACACTTGTCCACCTTGCGTTAGATTTGGATTTGACCTAGGCTTATCAAGTCACCTTTTCAAGATCATGGCTTCCAGGTCGTGGCGAGGCACAGAGGCCTTCTTTGATCGGAACAACGACCACTTCCTTAGACAAAGCCATTTTCAAGAAAATAGAGACTTGACTTACCTAAGACCACTTCCTGGTCTAACTAGTCTAGGATACGGCGAGGTAGCTTCAGCTAGTTCCGCTCGGTCAAGTGCACCGAACCAGATACGTCTTATCTAGCCCGAATACACAAGACACCGCTTTCTTAGCATACTATCATCTCGTCGCATCCTGGTACTATGTTATCAAGTATTAACGAGTTATAGTCCTATCTAACCATTCTAAAAGGAAAATCAAACTAAATAAAAACCTAAGCATGCAATTTCTAGGTTAAAACACAAACAAGTTTCGTACTAGCTCCCCCTGGACCGTTGAATCGATTCGGTCTCTCCACATAGTGGATTTGGTCCTTGGGAACCCAGTACTGGTTCGATCCTAAGTTTGAAATTAAGGTGGTCTTAGGGACCCATGCTTGGACATGTTTTTTATGTCGACTTACAATAGACATATACGACTTGTTGGTCGTATTTGAGCTAAACCCTAGCCCGGCCTTGTTGTACATGACCCTTTGCGATCCAAGTAGAAGGTCAAGTCCTTTGGATCCCAAAGTAAACCTTTCCAACGTATTCCTAAGATCTTTGACTTGACTGTTCAAGAGTGAGTTCTCAACTTCGAGTTTTTCAACCCGAGTTGAGTCCTCCTCTTGAACTCGACTAGTCGAAGAGGTTAGGGAGACCTCGTGTTTGAGGAGTTTAACTTCCTCAACCAAGGTCTCGACCTTGGACTTGGACTTAGCTAACTTTCTATTTAAAAACTTAATTGCACTATAGAGTGTAGTAATGAGAGACCGACTTACCTTGAGTGTATCTTTTGAACCGGATGCGTATCCGTGGCTTGTCTTGAATAGTGCTTCGCAGTTCGACTCGTCTTCGGTTTCCGATTCAAGCTCCAGTTCCGACTCCGTCTCTGATTCCACCAGTTTAGCCATGAGGACTCGATCATTGTCTTCTTCCTCGGAAGCTTCTTCCCAAGTAGCATTGAGTGCCTTTTTGTGTTTTGGTGCCTTGCTCTTGAGTTTTGGGCATTCGGACTTGATGTGTCCAAACCTGTTGCATTCATAACATCTAATATTAGAACTTTTAGGCTTACCTTCGTTGGGTCGAGTGATGGTTTGCTTTCGGCCCTTGACTATTCTCTGAACTAGGTTGACTAGTTCGGCCTCCATTTCCGGGTCGACCTCCGAGTCGGACTCATCCTTTTCTTCCTTCGGGGGTGGCTTGCTTGCGGTTTTCTTCCTCGAACCTGCAAAAAGTGTTATACCCTTCTCAAGTTCCGAGTTAGACTGCTCATGAAGTTCGAAATCAGAAAAGAGTTCATCTAACCTAAGTTTAGAAAGATCCTTGGAGACCTTGTAGGCATCGACCATGGATGCCCACAAGGTAGTCCTTTGAAAGGAATTTAGGACATACCTTATAAGGTCGTGATTTTCGACCTTTTGCTCGATCGCGTGTAGATTGTTGACTATGTCTTGGACGCGGGCGTGAAGTTGCATCGCAGACTCGTGTTCCTGCATTTTTAGATTATATAGTTTATTAAATAAAAAGTCACGCTTACATACCTTGGCTTCATCGGTCCCTTCGTGTAGCTCCACTAGCTTTGTCCAAAGGTCTTTTGCGCTTATGAAGGGGCCGACGCGATTTAGCTCCTCCTTGGACAAGCCGCATTGAAGGATTTGAGTTGCCTTAGCGTTGGCTTCGACTTGTCATTTTGTCGCAATGGTCCATTGGTAATAATCCAAAGATTCACCCACTTCATTAGTCGGAAGTGTGAATCCCGTTTGGATTATGATTCACATCTCGATTTGGGTTTTGAGAAAGCATTCCATCTGACCCTTCCAATAACGGAAGTCATCTCCGTTGTAAAACAGAGGTCAGACGGTGCTAAAACCCTCGAGATGGGCCATTAGAACAAAAGAAACAAGTAGACGAAGGCAAAAAAACCTAGCAACGACAAAAACACACAAGAAAGTACCAAGACTCGCGTCTTGGATTAGTAGTACGGTAGAAAAACTAAGCGAATGAATTAAATTCGAAATAAACAGAAAAAAAATCTGTAAAAATGTTAGATTGGTAGTTTCACCAAATCTTAGCACCCCCGGCTCTGATACCAATTGTTGGATCGAAGCGGTTCGCTAGAGGGGGGGTGAATAGCGAAAAACCTTTTTCGCTATTCACCCCCCCCCTCTAGCGAACCGCTTCGATCCAACAGCCTGGAAGGTAAAATGACCAAGAGGCCTTTTTAAGGCCAAGGGGTATAGAGCCAAAGATGTGTTGGAATTGATTCATTCTTATTTGTGTGGTCCTATGTCTATCCAGGCTAGAGGTGGTTTTGAATATTTCGTCTTTTTTATAGACGATTATTTAAGATATGGATACATTTACTTGATGCGCCACAAGTCTGAATGCTTTGACAGGTTCAAAGAATTCAAGACTGATGTGGAGAAACGTCAAGATAAAAGCATCAAGACACTACGATCTGATCGTGGTGGTGAGTACCTCTTGGGAGTGTTTAGGAATTACTTATCAGAGGCTAGGATTCAATCTCAATTGTCTGCACCTAGCACACCCCAACAGAATGGTGTAGCGGAGCAAAGGAATAGGACTCTTATGGAGATGGTTAGATCGATGATGAGTTATTCTGAGTTACCAAATTCGTTCTGGGGGTATGCTCTGGATACGACAGTGTATATTCTGAACTTGGTACCATCTAAATCAGTGCCTTCTACTCCCACAGAATTGTGGACTGGGCAAAAGCCTAGTCTGAGACATATTCGAATTTGGGAGAGTCCAACACATGTGCTGAAGGCAAATGCTGGTAAGTTAGAAACTCATACAGAAGTGTGCATGTTCATAGGCTATCCTAGAGGAACGAAAGGTGGTTTGTTCTATAGTCCTCGAGATCATAGGGTGATCGTTAGCACGAATGCCAGATTTTTAGAGGAAGACTATGTGATGAACCACAAACCCATGAGTAAAATTATTCTGGAGGAATTGAGAGGGGAAGTCACTACTTCAGTACCACCGGTACAAGAGGATATACCACAAGTGACTGCACCGCGTGTCATAGAGGATACATAGGTGATACCTCATCGTAGTGGGAGGGTTGTTAGATAGCATGATAGATATATGTTCTTGGGAGAATCTTCTAATTTGGTCCCTGGCGAACATGAACTTGATCCCTGGACATATGATGAGGCAATCCAAGATAAAGATGCGGTATCTTGGCAAAGTGAAATGAATTCTGAGATAGAATCTATAGATTCAAATCAGGTCTAGGAGCTAGTAGAACCACCCAATGGTGTAAAAACCATTGGAAGCAAGTGGATCTACAAAAGAAAGAGAGGAATAGACGGGAAGGTTGAGATCTTCAAAGTAAGGCTTGTTGCGAAAGGGTATACTCAGAAAGAGGATATCGATTATTAGGAGACCTTTTCGTCGATAGTCATGCTTAAGTCTATCTGGATTCTCTTATGTATTGCTGCTCATATGGATTATAAGTTGTGGCAGATGGATGTCAAGACAGCTTTCCTTAATGGAAGTCTTGAGGAAAACATCTATTTGGAGCAACCAAAGGGATTCATTGCAAAGGGCAAAGAGCATCTTGTGTGCAAGCTTAATCGGTCCATTTATGGATTGAAGCAAGCTTCGAGATCTTGGAACATCCACTTTGATGAGGTAATCCAGTCTTATGGATTTATTCAAAGTCCGGATGACCGAAGACGAATCAGACAATGGATTAGCGGCGAGGCCATGAACCACGTTACATATTGGTGTTAGCATTGTTTTATCTTTGTGTTGTTTTAATTGCTTGTTTAGTTTTATTTCTGTTGCGCTAATATTCTTTGTAGACAAGCAATTCCATCGTACGACGAAAGAGGGCTATTCACCCCCCTCTAGCCGGCCACCTACGTTCCAATAAGTGGTATCAGAGCCAAGGTAGCTTATCGAGGACTAACCACCACAACAAGCACTACATCAAGGATGGCTGACTCTAATATTCATCCGCCGAAGTTTAAAGGGAAATTTGCATGGTGGAAGAAACGCATGGAGGTATTTTTCGAAACCGACTTTGAAATCTTATTATTAATGGAAAATGGTTTCGAGATACCTAGGGATGAAGAAGGGAAGCCAATCGAGAAGTCTAGATGGACTAAAAAGCAAAGGGAAGAGTACTTGGCGAACTCAAAGGCAAAGCACCACCTATACAACGTACTCCCCCAACAAGAAGTGAATCAGATAGGGGAATGTGCAAGCACCAAGGAAATGTAGGAGAGGTTGGTGGAACTCCATGAAGGCACTTCCGAGGCCAAGCTTGTGAGAAGAGATCTCTTTCGCTCCCAATTAAGCAGCATCAAACTCGAAAAGGGAGAAAAGGTAAATTCTTTACATTCTAGGTTTAAAGAAATTTTAATTGGACTAACAAGTGTAGGAGAAAAACTTTCGAACCGGGATATGGTAATGAAGGCTATAGATGTCTTTCCCCGGTCATCGAAATGGAGCTCAATGGTGGACTCCTTCTACATTTCGAAGAATCTAGAAGTGAGCACCCTAGAAGAATTCTTCTCAACCATGGAGCTCCACGAAACAAGGCTTGAAGGAATAAGTGAAGAACCAAGAATCAAGCCGTCAAGGGGAGTGACACTAATAGCCAACAAGGGGAAGAAGAAGAAGATAGAGACTCCCTCCTCCTCCGATGAAGCATCTTCCTCATCCTCCATGAATAGCAATGAAGATGCTTATATGGTAAGGAAGGTAAAGTGTGCCTTAAGAAATTTAAAATTTAACAAATCTTATGATAGGAGAAGACACAAGAGGAAGATTATATGTTACAATTGCCAACAAGAGGGACATATAAGAGATGGTTGTCCTCTTTTAAACAAGAGCAAAGAAGAGAGGAGGAAGAAAGAGGAAAAGAAGAAGGGGAGCAAGAAAAAGGAAGAAGAAAAGAAGGCCAAGGAAAAGGGGAAGGTCAAAGCACTCAAGGCAAGGACATGGGATGATCCTTCCTCATCATGATCATCGGAGGAAGAAAATGCTTTTGTCACAAACCTTGCCTTGATGACATTTGATGATCTAGACTCCACCTCCTCCGAAGGTGAAAAATCAAGCTCAAGTGAGGAGAGCTCAAGTGAAGGGGGAGGCTCTTCATCATCCTCATCATCCGAAGAAAAAGACATGGTAACTATGGTAAAACATTTTCCCACTCAAGAAGTAGTTGCCATGATTTCTAGCTTAACTAGGGATTTGTTTAGGGCTAAGAAAAAGAATAAGAGCATGCTAGATGAAATTAAGGCCCTAGAAGAAAAATTAGAACAAGCATGTTTAAATGTTAATGATAATGCCTCTTCTAGTTTTGAAAATGCATGCTCACATGATAACTATATGCCTTTTGATATTAATGATGCATGTATTGAAGAAAATAGGGCTTTAAGGGAAAAGGTAGACCACTTGAGTAAAGCCCTAGAAAAATTCACAATTGACTCCAACACACTTAATATGATTATAGGGAGCCAAAGGGCAAGCTTTAATAAGAAAGGCCTAGGTTATAAGGGAAAGATAAATGAAAAGGCCTCTAAATATTTGATTGCTAGGGGTCAAGCCAAGAACAAGACAATAGCTAGAAAATGGATCCCTAAAGAATATTTAGTGAACCCTATAGGAAAGAACTTGTATTGGGTTCCTAAATCCATCCTTAAGGGTTAGGAAAACCCTAGGTTAGTCAACCATAAGGATTTTACTTATATCATATGTTTTGGTTGACTTAGGATGGCATGGACTTAATTTTTGAAATAGTGTTGGGTGATGATAATGCACCCATAAATAATTTAAATCATGCTTTAGGTGATACTTGACTTATTATCATGATTTTATACCTAATGCATGATTACAATTTGATTGATACATTTGTTTCATGATCATAATGTGAAATCAATGCATATATGTCTTTATGATCATGTGGTATGTTTGTATGATACTTAACCATGGGTAGAAATGCATGAAATTTTGGTTAAGTACAAATACCATTAGGAACATCTCACATTCCACTATAAGGCTAACCTTGATTGAAAACATAGCATGGTTGAGATGATAGGATGATACAAATGGTCCACTAATGCCTATGACATTTAGATGGTCATTTAATGTATCAATAGAGCAATAATAGACCAATCATGGGGAAAGCATATGTTTAATTCATAGACATATTGCCCAAAGATCATGGTTGGATATTTCAAATGATTTTAAAACCATTTTATACTTTGCAAATAGTGAGTTCATGTTTTTAAAAGTTTCAAGGCAAAACTAGGTTTTAAAGTTGATACAAAACTTTAGATATTTTGCAACTTTTGAGTTTTTGCCTAACTTTCAAAAATAAAATGAATTTTCATGAAAAATAATTCTTCACTGATAAAGGAACTCACAAGAAATATGTATTTCAAATTTCATGATTTTTCGAATTTCCTAGAATTTTTAATACATTTCTGAAATTGGATTTCGAAAATCAAAAAACCTGAAATTTGTGTGTCAGTCGACTGATGTACTGTGCACGAGCACAGTAACCTGATTTTATCAGGTTTTGTTTGGTTTTTGGGTATTTTTCCTCCTTAGAGTTGGTGCCATGTGTGTATGACATTTAGATAATGTTTTTGATGGTGTCAAAGGGAGAGAATTGATAGGTTTAACTGAATCATGCTAAAAGGGAAAATTTAGCATGTCTTAAGGGGGAGTTGCATGTTTAAGGGGGAGTTTTGATGCTTATATTATTTACATGCTTTCCTTGCTTATGTTGTTTATTGTTATTTGTTTTACCTAACTTAAACGAATTGTCACACATAAAAAAGGGGGAGATTGTTAGGGCAATAAACCCATGGGATATGGTTTTAATGTGTGTGACAAAGGGTTTAAGTTAGGTTGTTATTATTTTGATATGTGCATTGGAGTCTTGCAGGACTTAGTAATTCGCACATGGAGCTTTGGCAAGTTTCACCAACTCACAACCTCTGCTTGAGTCGGCGAAGGAGCATTACGAAGCCATGCGCTTGATGCATCCGAGGGACCGCCGGACGAGATGACTTGAAGTGAAGTCAAGGAACCAGACTTCGAGGACAAGAGACGCGAAGGAGCATTGTGAAACCGTGCACTTGGTGCTGCCGAGGGACGTGGCCGCGAACAAAGAGAGCTTCGGCAAGGGGCTTCAAGTGAGATGAGAGAATGAGTGAAATGTAAGTAGCTCATTAGGTGAACTTGATCGAATGGCTAAGTGTCGGAGGCTCGACCGCAAGGGTTGAGGTTTACCCGACCGCCGGATGCTCAAACGGATGTAAAGTTTGAGGTTTACCGACATCGATCGCATTGCCATGTCAATGATCGCTCCAGTCGATCGTGACTCGACTGGTGTTCGAGTCTGGTTTATGTGCCATCGATCGCCACGGGTTGGCGATGATCGTTCGAGATCTGATCGATGATGGCATCACCGATCGGGTCGTAAGGATTTCGGGCACAGAATGTTGATTAGTCGAGTGCTCGCTTTCGGCACTCGACTGATAGCTCCATCAGTCGACTGATGGAACGATCAATCAACTGATGTGGGAGTCGTTGGATGAAATCCAACGTGGAAGAAGCCGTTATTGGGTAATGGTTACAGGAGCATTCGACTGATCGGGGAATCAGTCGACTGCTAGTGGCCAATGGGAAGAAAACAATCTTCTCTATTTATAGAGAAGGTGTGGGCTTTTGGATGGGTAATGCTTATGCTCTAAGTGATCATCCAAGTGCCCCACAAGCTTCCAACTCTTTCTCTTGTTCTTATTTCAAATCCATTGTAAGAAAGAGTGTTCTTGTGTTGTAAGAAGGTTTACCTCCACCTTGCTTTGGCTAAAGGGAGAGACCATATTAGATTGGTTTCGAAGTGATTCATCGGAGACGAATCGGACTATGGATTAGCGGCGAGGCCATGAACCACGTTACATATTGGTGTTAGCATTGTTTTATCTTTGTGTTGTTTTAATTGCTTGTTTAGTTTTGTTTTCGTTGCACTAATATTCTTTGTAGACAAGCAATTCCATCTTACGACGAAAGAGGGCTTTTCACCCCCTTCTAGCCGGCCACCTACGTTCCAACAATGGATCGCTGCTCATATGGATTATGAGGTGTGGCAGATGGATGTCAAGACAGCTTTCCTTAATGGAAGTCTTGAGAAAAACATCTATATGGAGCAACCAAAGGGATTCATTGCAAAGGGCAAATAGCATCTTGTGTGCAAGCTTAATCGGTCTATTTATGGATTGAAGCAAGCTTCGAGATCTTGGAACATCCGCTTTGATGAGGTAATCCAGTCTTATGGATTTATTCAAAGTCCGGAAGAGTCTTGTGTATATAAGAGATGTGACGGAAACGTAGTGGTATTTCTTGTACTATACGTAGATGACATTTTGTTAATTGGCAACAATGTTAAGGTGTTATCAAACGTAAGGGTATGGTTGTCCAAACAGTTTGATATGAAGGACTTGGGAGAAGTGGGACACATACTTGGGATCAAGGTTATAAGGGATCGTAGGAAAATGATATTGTGCTTATCTCAAGCTTCATACATAGACACCATTTTGGCTCGTTTTAGCATGCAGAACTCCAAGAAAGGTTTTTTACCTTTTAGGCATGGAGTACCTTTGTCTAAAGAGATGTGTCCTAGAACATCAAAAGAGATAGAGGAGATAAAGGTGATTCCTTATGCTTCGGCAGTAGGAAGTCTCATGTATGTTATGCTATGTATGAGGCCAGATATTTGCTTTGTCGTGACCATGGTTATCAGATATCAGAGTAATCCAGGACGGGGATATTGGACTATGGTACAACATATATTGAAGTACCTAAGAAGGACTAGGAATTTATTAGTGAAAGCCCTAGAGCCAATCATGTGATGATTGTTGTATGGACTTTATTGTATCATATTCCTATTTATAAAGGCATGGTTATTATATTTACTTGTATTGGTGCCAAATAACTAAATATAATAATGTCCTTGAGTAGTAGGTTCTTATCTATATCAATCGATTGGTTGAATCGATAATGAGATGATATAGAGAACACTACTCTTAATCATTCCTAGTCGAGTATTAACATTCAGGGACAATGTTAATGCGTAGAGACTAGCATGTAGGTCAACAAGATGACTTGATCTCACAAGTCATGGATATGAGATATCAAGTTGACACATGGGTATGCATTGGAGAATGTATACTGAATGACCCGCCATGAGAAAGTATCATGGATCGTTATATGAGTGTCATATACTTTCTCATGTGGCTATTAGTATGACTATTAGTCCTTAGACCTGAAGTCACCATGGTTCCCTACATAACGAGTTGCATACTTTGGCCCGTCAAATGTCACTAAATGGGTGGACTATAAAGGCGATTCGGGTATGTAACTGAATTATGCGGAGGATGTGAGTGATGTAGATGGGATCTATCCTCCTATATGACGGGGTGACATCGATATTCTTGATAGAGTGAGACCACGAAGTGCATGGCCATGCCCAAATGAGTCAATATGAGATATTGAGCTCATTTGATTAGAGTGAGTCTACTTGGAGTTCAAGATTTGGATTGTACCGAGGATGACACGGTCTATGCCTCGATTGGTCAATCTAGATGTCAAGGATAGAGGGACATTGTCACATATTGTGAGAGTCACAATTAGTAGTCACAAAGGTGATGTTGGAGCTCAACATTCTTGTAACTTGGGTAGCAATGATGTGTTGCTAGATACGCTCATTGCTTATGTTCCTAAATCGGTTTAGGGACATTGCCAGCGTTACAAGAACCTATAAGTCACACACATAAGAGCAATTAGATGGAGATTAGGTTCATATGATGAACCATGAGGATTAGGTTCATGGGATGAACCAAATTGGATTAAAGTAATCAATTAGACTAATTGAGTTAGACTCAAGTTGATTCAAGTGTTGAATGAGTCTAATTGAGATTTGATTCATCAAATCAATTTAAATTAATGAATAGAGATTCATTATATTAAATTGACTTGAGTCAAGTGGTTAGATTTGATCAACCATGGAGATTAGAGGTCAAGTTTGACTTGACTTGAGAGGAAGATGAAAGGTCAAGTTTGACTTGACCAAATGCCATGTCATGATGATGACTAGGCATGGCGGCCAATGATGATGCTCCACATCATCATTGACTTGTCAGTGGTGCCACACATGAGGAGACCAAGGGTCATGGGAGTTACATGCATGCATGTAACCCCCTCCATGAAGTGGCGGCCACTTTGGGGTTATGGGTGGAGAATTTTTTTGGTGAGTTACACACTCTTAACTTCATCTTCTTCCTTGGGAATTTTTCTCTCAAGCTCTCCCTCTCCAACCTCATCTTGCCGAGACACCATAGAGTGCTAGCACACTCAAGTGTCTTTTCTCCACCTATTGCTTGTGTGGATACCATGAGAGTGTGCACTTGACACTCTCGAGTTCGGCGGACTTTGACGAGCGGGATAAGAAGGGCGCGTCGCTACGAGGGTAACGTTCTAACCTCTTAGATCTAAGGTAGATCTAGGATTTTTATAAGCACATACATGTAATTATAATTTTATACTTCTTGCGGATCCGTGGCGGGGCTTCGAGGTTTCCATGGCCAGCGGTTTTGCGGCTCGGAAAATCCCAACAGTATCGTGAGCCACGTATGAAGCATGTATGTGTTTCGTTTTTTGTAGTTTTTATATTAGATATAAAAATTACAGATTTATATGTTTCTGTAAATTTTCTTATTTTATAGAATTTTTGGGTATTTTTCTCAGAGTCTAAGCAACGAGTGTTGGGACACTGTAGGCTTCAACCGTCGAGAAAAACTCCTAATCGTAGTTCTCGCTTAGGTTTTTGGGACAGCGACTTAAGTCGCTGTAAGATCATTGTAGGGACACTCAAAGTTTATTTTAAGTAGGGCGCTGCCCTATCCCCTAAAGGGGTCATGTCCCGCGATCGCGCCTGAAACCGCTTAGCGGACCTGCTGAGAGTTGACTCATAAATTCGAAATAAATTAGGAAAAATTATAGAAATTTCTGTAAAATACATAATTTAGAATTATGTATAATTCTGTGATTGTCATGGCCCAATAACCCAATTGGATTGATTATGTGTTGTAATTCATACACGGCTGCTGCCGCTTTTGTGGTCAGGCGTGTTGTAAAGTGTTTGCGACCGCGCGCCGCACCTATTCTTTAATATTCTAGTTGTAAATAGTTTTAGACTCGAATGTAACTCGAGTTTCGTATTTGTAATGTACAAAATGGAGCGGTGGAAAGTCCACTTGAAGACGAGCTTACGAGAAGGGTGACGACGATTTACATGGCGGTCAAAGGAAGCGCTGAGAAGCCGCTAGCCTTAGGTTGATCTCCGATCTTCTCATTGGCTTGAGAAGATCGTAGTAGGGCCATGACTATATCACATTTAATGATATATATATATGGTGATATATATATATGTATATTTAATTGATTTTGCTTGTATGTATGTGATGCATGCTAGTAGAAACATGTTTGTATGTATATGATGCATGCTAGGTTAATTTTCTTGTATGTATATGATGCATGCTAGAATAATTAATGTATGTATATGATGCATGCTAATATAGGATAATAAAGGCCTAAATGCGTATAAGATACACATTACGATTAGATTAGATCATAATCGAATCAACTAAAAATGCCTACTGAGCCTGATACCCATCACTACCTCGATCATTTGTTGTTGCTGAATCGCCAAAGCAGAGCAACGATATTATCTTGGTAGGGTGCGGAGGGACAATCTTGGTCCCGCCTATCACGACTCGGGTTAGAGTAAGCTCAATTAGATTGAGCAAAACTAGTTAACTCAATTGGATCGAGTAGAACTATAGGCATATTCCAATCGTTGGAAAGATAGGTTAAGATCGCATTTACACTAAATCTTGGGCGATTTAGCCAAAGCTAACTCAAGGTCTTTTGTAAATGTGGGTCTTAATCCTATAAACAAGAGTTGCATAGAGATGTAATCGGTAATGTGTTACCCACCGATCGTACTAAGTCTTGGGCGATTTAGCCAAAGCTAACTCAAGGCTTAGTATGATGTGGATCTTGTCTCCAAGAATTATAGCTAGTTTGTATGAATCTAGTAAAAGTGGTTTGACCACATCCATAACTCGATTCTACAAAATTCCTATAATTTAGTGGGAGCATCATTTGATTAAAGGCCTAATTAAATGATAAAAGGAATATGATATTAATCCTCTGCAATGTATGTTGTAGATTACTATGTCAACAAACACGAACACTCTCTCTCTGCGATCCGTCTCGAGAAGGACAAGCTCAATGGAGCAAATTTCTCGGATGCACAGGAACCTGAGAATTGTTCTCACCCAAGAAAGGAAGCTGTACGTCCTGGAGCAGCCCATTCCGGAGGCACCTCCTGCCAATGCCTCGCGAGCTGACAAAGATGCTTACAAGAAGCATCATGATGATGCATTAGATGTGTCATGTCTAATGCTCGCGACCATGAACTCTGAGCTTCAGAAGCAACACGAGTTCATGAATGCTTATGATATGGTTGGACATCTTCGTCAACTATATCAAGGACAAGCTAGGCATGAGAGATATGAAGTCTCTAAGGCATTATTTGGGTCCAAAATGCAAGAAGGGACTCCCGTAGGTACATATGTACTCAAGATGATTGGGTACGTAGAAAACCTACAAAGGTTGGGATTCCCACTTGGCCAAGAGCTGGCCACTGACCTAATCTTGCAATCTTTGCCACAAGCCTTCAATCAATTTGTCATGAATTATAACATGAATGAAATTGATAAGCCATTGCCTGAAATGCTCAGCATGTTGAGAACTGCAGAGCTTAACCTTAAGAAGGGTAAATCTGACACCATTTTGATGGTGCAGAAAAAGAAAGGCAAGGGCAAGCCTAAAGGTAAGGGAAAGTCCCAAGCCAAGGGCAAAGGCAAAGAACTTAAACCCAAAGGAGGGGTAGCCAAGGAAGGGGCTTGCTTCCACTGCAAGGAAGCAGGACACTGGAAGCGTAACTGCAAGGCATACCTGGAAGATCTTAAGAAGAAGAGAAGTGAGACGTCTACTTCAGGTATAAATGTTATAGAAGTCAATCTATCTATTTCTTCATCATGGGTATTAGATACCGGATGTGCATCTCACATTAGAAATAGCAAGGCATTGACTAAAGGGCGCAGGTGGACCTACGAGCAGGCAATGGAGCAAGGGTCTGTCAGCCGCTGTAGGGAACTTATGATCTATCTCTCGCCTCCGGGCTTGTACTAGAATTAGAAGAATGTTGTTATGTGCCCGCTTTAACTAAGAACATCATTTTAGTTTCTTGTTTGGACAAGAAAGGGTTTTCATTTATAATAAAGAACAAATGTTGTTCACTTTATTTAAATGATATGTTCTATCAGTAGTGCACCTCTAATGAACGGACTCTACTTTCTAGACTTAGAGAGCCCTATCTATAACATAAGTACCAAGAGGTTCAAGTCAAATGAGTTGAACCAAACCTATCTCCTGCATTGTCGCTAGGTCACATAAATGAGAGTCGCTTATCTCACCATAAGGATGGGTCGCTAGACTCATTTGATTTTGAATCATATGAGACATGCGAAGTCTTGCCTTTTAGGCAAGATGACCAAGACTCCCTTTAGTGGACATAGCGAAAGAGCAACAGATTTGTTAGGACTTATACATAGTGATGTATGTGGTCCTTTCAATGTTGCTGCTAGAGGTGGTTATAGGTACTTCATTACATTTACTGATGACTTCAGTAGATATGGTTATGTGTATCTTATGACATCATAAATCAATCTTTGAAAAGTTCAAAGAATTCAAGAATGAAGTACAAAACCAAATTGGCAAGAGTATTAAGATACTTCGATCGATCGAGGTGGTGAATACCTTAGCCATGAGTTTCGTGGACTATCTAGCCGAGTGTGGATTCTATCCCAACTCACTCCTCCCGAACACCACAAAGGGAATGGTGTATCCGAAAGGAGGAATCGTTATCGATATGGTACGATCTATGATGAGTCACACAGATCTTCCTATATCCTTTTGGGGATATGCTCGACACAGCAGCCTTTACCCTTAACCGTGTACCATCCAAGGTCAGTGGTAAAGACACCATATCGATATGGACAGGAAAATCCCAAGATGTCTTTTATGAGGATTTGGGGTTGTGAGGCTTACGCTCGACGCCAAGTCTCGCATAAACCGGGACCCAAATCTGATAGGTGCTATTTTGTTGGATATCCCAAGGATACAAAGGGATATTATTTACATTCCCACCAAAGACAAAGTGTTTGTGGCAAAGACTGGGTTTTTCTAGAAAGGGATTTTGTTTCTAGAAAAACTAGTGGGAGTACCTTCGATCTTGAAGAAATTCAAGATAAGGACCATAGCACTGAGGCCTTGATGGATGTTGAATAGGAACCACAAAGTGTTGTGGGTGATGAGGTTGTTGCACAAAGAGTTGTGGAACAACCAATTCAAGTAGACCTACCTCTTCGCAGTCCGATAGGGTGCACGTCACCTGAGAGATACTCATTTCTCTTGTCGACCATGATGACGTTATGCTCATTGAGAATGAGCCTACCTCCTATCGTGAAGCCGTGATGAGCCCAGATTCGAGAAATGGCTAGACGCCATGAGAGATCCGAGATGGAATCCATGTACACTAACCAAGTATGGACTTTGGTTGATCCACCAAGGGGTCAAACCTATTGGGTGTAAGTGGGTCTTTAGGAGAAAGACTGCATGGATGGACTTACGATACCTATAAGGGCCGATTGGTGGCTAAAGGTTTCAAGCAAATTCATGGTATTGACTATGATGAAACCTTTTCTCCAAAGATGGCGATGTTTAAGTCCATTCGGATCTTGCTTGCTATTGCAAAGATACCACGATTATGAGATCCGACAGATGGATGTCAAAACCGCGTTCGAATGGAAACTTGCTCGAGGATGTGTACATGACACAACCCGAGGGTTTTGTAGATCCACAAAGATACTGGGAAGGTATGCAAGCCGCAAAGGTCCATTTATGGGCTAAAGCAAGCTTCTGAGCCGGAATCTTCGATTCGATGATGCGATCAAATAGTTTGGTTTCATCAAGAATGAAGATGAACCCCGTGTCTACAAGAGGGTTAATGGGAACACAGCTTGTGTTCCTTGTATTGTATGTGGATGACATACTACTCATTGGGAATGACATCCCTTCGCCATACCGAAGACTTGCCGGGACGCGTGCTTCTCAATGAAGGACTTAGGTGAAGCACAGATTCTAGGCATAAAGATCTATAGAGATAGATCTAAGAGATTGCTTGGCCTAAGTCGAGTACATATATTGACACGTATTACCGGTTTGCCATGCAATTCCAAGAAAGGACTTCGATGTCACATGGTGTGAGTCTTTCGAAGACTCAAAGTCCCTCTTCTAGAGAGGAGAGAGACCGCATGGATAAGATCCCTTACGCATCTGCTATAGGATCTATCATGTACGCCATGCTATGTACTCGTCCTGATGTCTCGTATGCTTTGAGCATGCAGTAGATACGATCAATGATCGGTGAGCGTCACTGGATAGCAGTCAAGAATATTCTTAAGTACTTGAGAAGGACTAAAGAATATTTCTTGATATTTGGAGGCGATGAGGAGCTAGCTGTAAAGGGTTACAGCGATGTCAGCTTCCAAACTGACCAGGATGATTATAGATCGCAGTCAGGGTTCGTGTTTTGCTTGAATAGGTAGCACTGTGAGCTGGAAGAGTTCCAAGCAGGACACAGTTATTGATTCTACAACAGAGGCCGAATATATCGGTGCTTCCATCTCATTCGTGAGATTGTCGATCGAGGAGATGTGAAGATTTGCAGAGTACCCACAGAGGCTAACATCGCAGATCCCTTGACCAAGGCTTTGGCACAGAAAAAGCATGATGGTCACACTAGGTCATTGGGTATTAGATACTACGGTGATTGGCACTAGTGCTAGTGGGAGATTATTAGTGAAAGCCCTAGAGCCAATCATGTGATGATTGTTGTATGGACTTTATTGTATCATATTCCTATTTATAAAGGCATGGTTATTATATTTACTTGTATTGGTGCCAAATAACTAAATATAATAATGTCCTTGAGTAGTAGGTTCTTATCTATATCAATCGATTAGTTGAATCGATAATGAGATGATATAGAGAACACTACTCTTAATCATTCCTAGTCGAGTATTAACATTCAGGGACAATGTTAATGCGTAGAGACTAGCATGTAGGTCAACAAGATGACTTGATCTCACAAGTCATGGATATGAGATATCAAGTTGACACATGGGTATGCATTCGAGAATGTATACTGAATGACCCGCCATGAGAAAGTATCATGGATCGTTATATGAGTGTCATATACTTTCTCATGTGGCTATTAGTATGACTATTAGTCCTTAGACTGAAGTCACCATGGTTCCCTACATAAGGAGTTGCATACTTTGGCTTCGTCAAACGCCACCCGTAAATGGGTAGACTATAAAGGCGACATCGGGTATGTAACGAATTATGCGGAGGGATGTGAGTGATGTAGATGGGATCTATCCCTCCTATATGACGGGGGTGACATCGATATTCTTGATAGAGTGAGACCACGAAGTGCATGGCCATGCCCAAATGAGTCAATATGAGATATTGAGCTCATTTGATTAGAGTGAGTCTACTTGGAGTTCAAGATTTAGATCATGCGAGGATGACACGGTCTATGCCTCGATTGGTCAATCTAGATGTCAAGGATAGAGGGACATTGTCACATATTGTGAGAGTCACAATTAGTAGTCACAAAGGTGATGTTGGAGCTCAACATTCTTGTAACTTGGGTAGCAATGATGTGTTGCTAGATACCGCTCATTGCTTATGTTCCTAAATCGGTTTAGGGACATTGCCAACGTTACAAGAACCTATAGGGTCACACACATAAGAGCAATTAGATGGAGATTAGGTTCATATGATGAACCATGAGGATTAGGTTCATGGGATGAACCAAATTGGATTAAGAGTAATCCAAATTAGACTAATTGAGTTAGACTCAAGTTGATTCAAGTGTTGAATGAGTCTAATTGAGATTTGATTCATCAAATCAATTTAAATTAATGAATAGAGATTCATTATATTAAATTGACTTGAGTCAAGTGGTTAGATTTGATCAACCATGGGAGATTAGAGGTCAAGTTTGACTTGACTTGAGAGGGAAGATGAAAGGTCAAGTTTGACTTGACCAAATGCCATGTCATGATGATGACTAGGCATGGCCAATGATGATGCTCCACATCATCATTGACTTGGTCAATTGGTGCCACATCATGAGGGAGACCAAGGGTCATGGGAGTTACATGCATGCATGTAACCCCCCCTCCATGAAGTGGCCGGCCACTTTGGGGTTATGGGTGGAGAATTTTTTTTGGTGAGTTACACACTCTTAACTTCATCTTCTTCCTTGGGAATTTTTCTCTCAAGCTCTCCCTCTCCAACCTCATCTTGCCGAGACACCATAGAGGAGTGCTAGCACACTCAAGTGTCTTTTTCTCCACCTATTGCTTGTGTGGATACCATAGAGGAGTGTGCACTTGACACTCTCAAGTTCCGGCGGACTTTTGGATGAGCGGGATAAGCGAAGGGCGTCGCTACGAGGGTAACGTTCTAACCTCTTAGATCTAAGGTAGATCTAGGATTTTTGTAAGCACATACATGTAATTATAATTTTTATACTTCGCACGGATCCGTGGCCGGGGCTTCCGAGGTTTCCGCAACGCAAAAAGCGGTTTTTGCGGCTCGGAAAATCCCAACAGAATTATATGCCCGTATACCAGGCAGATCAATTACTCCCTATGGGTTACACACATTTCGACTTCCAATCAGATAGGGATAACAGTAAGTCTACCTCGAGTTTTGTGTTTACTTTGGGAGGTGGAGCCATTATATGGAAGAGTGTGAAGCAGAAATGTGTGGCGGATTCCACCATGGAAGCTGAGTATGTGGCAACCTCTGAGGTAGCCAAAGAAGTTGTATGGCTCAGGAACTTCTTGATGGACTTGGATGTGATTCCTGGTTTGCCTAGAACTATCACAATTTATTGTGATAACAGTGGTGCAGTTGTAAACTCGAAGGAACCCCGAGCCCATAAGGCAAGTAAACACATAGAGCGCAAGTACCACCTGATACAAGAAATCGTAAAGCGAGGAGAAGTTGTTGTAGCCAAGATTGCATCACAGGATAACCTGGCAGATCCTTTCACTAAGGCCCTTCCAGCGAGAGCTTTAGATAGGCATGTGGAGGGAATGAGAATCAGATATATGGCAATATGAGGACAACATAGTCTTTTAGTATAAGTGGAAGATTGTTGGGATGTATACTGAAAAGTCTATCTTTTGTATGAACATCTTTATTTTTGAAATAAGAATCACATGATCATTGTTTGCATATTTATGGTTATGCATATTGTCTGATACATTACATTGTAGATAACATTGGGTGTGGTGTCACACGGGAGATTATGTTATCAGTTCCTTGTAGAGTATAAGTAGAGGCTCACAACCGATATAGTTTTGGACAAACCATTTGTATGGTTGTAGTTTAATTTGGCATTGGTTTGTCTTGACCATAAAATTACACAAGTACACTTTGTGTGTATTGAGCAGGATCGACTTAGAAGTGATTCAATTTATTGCTGACCACATAATTGAATCGAACCTCAGATATTATGGTGTATATGCTCTTAATCCCGATATAATAACGGGCACATGTACTTAGTATTTATTTCTTTGATTTACCAATGGGCGAGATTTATAGATTAAATTGATAGGCTCGATAAGTTAGAAAATGATATTATTTACATGGTGTGTCGTTGATTATAGGAGGAAACCATGTTCTATATATTAGGATGATGATGTCCCCTTGAGGAGCTCTTAAGGATTATCATGTAAACCTTGCAGGTGGACTTGGTTCGGCATGATGATAAGGTTGAGTGGTACTACTCATGGAGTTAGATGTTGATTAATTAATTGTCAGTAAATTAATTAATTGACGGATATTCGAGATCTTAAATACGGGGAGATATTTGTACAATTAATATATGGAGCCCATATTTATTTATGGGGGTTGGTGAGGTAGATCAATGATAATCCTCTAGTGGAATGGATTATCATTAATGGATCGGATTTTATGTGGGTCGGATCCATTGGGTGGCCAAAATCCAACTCCTCCTCATGATCCCTATTGTAGCCTATTAAAATCCTCATGAAAGCCTAGATCCGACGGTGGAAAATGAAACCCTAGATCCAACGGTGGAGATTGAAAGGAGACTTAAGCCTAACTCTATAAAAGGAGGGCTAGGGCTTGGGCGAAAAAGAGAGGGAACTTGGTTCATTAGTCTTGGGCAGCAATAGAAGCAAGGAAAGGATTTGGGTTAGGGTTGCCTTCTCTTGGTATCCTCTCCCTATTACCAGCGCCCATCACCACCTCCTCTTAGGCGTCGCCTATCTTCTTCCAAGTAGAGGTGACGCCACCTTCTCCTCCACCCAAGGTCGGTGGTTTTCCTTCTCCATTGGTCGTCGATCATTCATCTCCCTCTCCTTGGTGGCCGGCGACAATAACAAAGAGGAAGAGGTTTGATCTTCCTCCAAAGGGATTGTGTCCGGAACAAGAAAGGAGAAGAAGGGAGAGGTTCTTCTTCCCTTTATTCGGAGAGAGCAAGGAAGGGAAGAACGAGATCTAGGAGGTTTCAACTCTTGGAGGATCGTTGCCCACACAACGTTCAAGAGGAGGATAGGACATACAATAGAAGATCAAGAGGTATACGAGAGGTATAATCTTGTTTATTTTGATTTAGTTCTTTTGTATATTGCATGTGGCTAATTTACTTGGACCCCGAAGATAAACACAAAAACCGGCGATCCGTACATCATCTATTCTGCGGCTAATCGAGGAAAAGAGTTAGGATGCTTGAACAACAAGTTTGTTCAAGAGACCACTTGAATTGAATAGCACGATGATGGATCGGTTGCTTGGGTAATCCATCTTCATCAAGGATTAATTTTTTTTTATCCGGGGACGTAGATAGGATCGCCATGCACAAGCGACCAAGTGGAAGCGAGAAGCGAAGCTTCGGACCTTCACTTATGTTGCGTATCTATTACGGATCATGTGGATTGTGGATAGTGTATCTCTACGGACTGGTGGTCCTAGCTTTGTTATGATCAGTTGAGTATGACTCTCTGTAGGATAGAGAGTGTATTGATCAGTATGACTCTCTGTAGAATAGAGAGTATGTGATGGATGTATATATGTGTGACTGTGCATTCATGTCATTTACATGCATGCTGGTGACTTGGTCTCCCTTATGGTCGAGAGAGTCGTCAGTCATCTTGCCTCCATGGTTACTCACGGTAATATTAGCTGGTGTGAGGGCAGAGCATTTATTGTACCACACTCGATCACTATAGACGGTGGTATAGTTAGAGTTGTATGCAGTTGCCCTGCGTGTGTGGCACTCGACCACCCCGATTGTGTAGCTAGCTTTTTACGCTTATATGTTACTTATCCATACTCCCACTCGGCCACTCGAGAGTATTAGTTGGTGTTGAGTTGGGACAGTTGTCATGTCGAGCCACCTAGGCCACACTGGGGTCGTGGTAGCGAGTGGGGTGAGCAGACATGACCATGCATTATGCATCTATATATATACATGCTACTTGCATTTTCTATATGGTTGTGTATGGGATACCTGTATATAAGTTGGTCAGACTACTGGATACCTTTGACCAGTATCATGATGTAGTATGAGTTAGACCAGATTTATGATTTGTATTTGTTATAGAATGTTAGTAAGGCAGTTGTTGATCACAGAGTTAGTATTATTCATGTTGTATATTATGGATATATGCTCAGGTTGGATGAGTGTAGTGTAGTAGACTTTCAGGTATATCAGCACCTTACGTTATTCAGTTGTTTAGTTGGTATATGCAGATATATATATATATATATATATATATATATATATATATATATATATATATATATATATATATATATATATATTATACTTGTGTATACCTGTTGTATCTTTAGATGGTATATTGTCGAATCTCATGAGATTTATTCTATATATGCATTATCTTTCATATTACCGCTGAGTTTTATACTCACTACCATAGACCCTGGGTTTTCTTGTCGCCCAGGTAACAGGTAGCAGACTTGGTGAGGGCTTGGAGCATCGCTAGTTGATCCATCTCATCTCACTTCAGAGGCTCCTGTGGTTATTTTGGTTTTCCGTATGTTTTAGTTATGTACTTGGAGTTTATGTGGTGTTGGAATTGTTTTGTTTGTGTACACATGTGTTGTTTCGGATTTTATGTCAGTACTTTCTTATTTTATAGTCAGACATACCGGTATGCATTTTTGTTGAGTTTATTATTTAGTTGTGATGGTTTCAGCTGTGTTTTGATTTTGATATATATATATATATATATATATATATATATATATATATATATATATATATATATGTTGTGTGGTTGTGGCCGAAAGGCATTATATGAACAGGGTATTGTATCACGTACAAGGGAGATGTTGTGCATTTTTCGAGCGCAACATACTCTCGGGGCATGACACTGGGGGTAAGGTCAATCGACTGATAGACAAAAATTAGCTCAATGAAAAGTCTATAAGAAGGAGGCTTCATGAAGATTTAGAGACACCAGTACTTGGTGACTTAGAAAGAGAAATGTTGTTGCATTTTAGACCTTCTAAGTCACTCTAAAGCAACCAAACAGCGATCAAGCAAAAGTTCCCTTGTATAAAGCGTTCTTCGTATTGCATTTTCTTTACACTTGTATTTTTTTGTATCTCTTATAACAGAATATATTGTAAGAGGTTTCTCCACCTTCAAAAGGTTTCCGAGAAGGAGAAAGTGATAGTGGTAATACCACTAAGAGCTAGACTATCGAGTAGGAATTGGAGATTTAGAATTACGTAAAATCGATTTATCTTGTGCTTGTTGTATTTTATTTTGTTCATATTTTATTTTCACTGCATTAACACTTTGTAATCAAGCACGAGCCGGCCACAATCAAAGATCAAGAGTCGATTCACTATTCATCCCCCCTAGCAACACCAAGTTCGAACACTTATGACTTGATGAGGTCGAGTGTTAATGATGATTTATCATGACCAACACAACACTCTTAATTTTTTTTAAGGTTTAGTATAATTCAAAGAAGTTGCATGAGATAAACCAGAGATCACAAGACAAAAAGTAGTAGTGTTAATTAGCTCGAGAATCATAATTGGCACAACCATACTGATTATCTTAGTGATTCGAGGTCTAATAGAGTTCAAAGAGAGATGGTATGGAATATTTAAGGGACCGCAAGATAAAAAAATATTTAGATACAATGTTTGGTTGAAAGAAAGCAAACTATGTGGGCGAAACATGAAAAATAACATGTGCAATGAGCCAAGAATTTAGTACATTTAAGAGACAAGTAACGTGATGAAAGACAATCTCAACAATGAAGTCAAGTTATAGAATGTAAGCTCTGGTATATAAGTTGTGAGAATTTTTATCCTTGGGAGGGTAGATTTCAACTTAGGTAAAATTCTATTATAAGGACGATCTTAGTCAAGCTTCTAGTAGATTTTAGATTAAGTCTGGTTACTTAATTTAGTAAGTAAGTAGATTTTAGATTTTCTATCGTCGTCGTTGAATTGATTGAGCAAAAGACAAAAGATAATTTAGTAAAATGTTAAACTAAGTTATATATTAAAATCTCCAACCAAACAAGATTTTTATCAAAGGTTATACTTTATTCTAAGGTTATGTTTTATTCCCTGGTAATCACATAATCAAGATTATGTATGATTACTTGAATCAAACGCACCCTATGAGTTAAGTTAACTGAGAAGTCGACTTAGGTTAATTAGTTATTGGGCAAAATATTTTTGTTTTATAGCTAAGTTAATTGAACAGTCGATTGATCTATGACCAATCGATTAACAAAGAATTCAATTGATTGATGCTACAATAAAAAAAGTCAGAATGATTTGATGATGTGACAAAACTGTGATGCAATGGTCATATGAATTGACGACTATAATGGAAGAGTCGACTCAAATAATATTTGATAGACTTAGATGGATGCAATGGGAAATTAGTGGAGTGATGGACAATCATCAAATAATTGACGACAAATCAATTGAACAATAAATACAATTTTAAAAAATTGAAGGCTATAAAAAAAGAGTAAGGTTGATATTTAAAGATTGAAAAAATAGAGATCGGATAGATCCTTTTCTTGCATCATCTTAAAGCCTAGCTTCCTCTAAGTTCAATTATTGTCCACATTATAAGAGATTTCTTCGCTTCAAAGGTTTTAAATAGATTTTTAAGAGTGACTTACTAATGAATTATAAGCCGTAGGAATGAAGATTTTAAACTATATTATATGTTTACATTAGCAATTGTTATATTCATTACACTAATTCATATATAACTTTGCTAGACATCAGCAAAAGTAATATTAATTGATATTTACAAGAATAACCGCTATTTACTCTCTCTGATTTATTCAGTCATCCATTCCACCAGTTTCAAACTAATTGAATTGGTTTTGTCCTTAACTAATTCAACCCACGTTAAGCCCAAATCCCAAATCTCTCCGATCCCAAAGAGTTCAAATTAATGCCAAGTATCTGCCAAAATACACTTAACATGTGCTCATTTGACAAAATTGAGCTACACTTAATATGCACTCTTTTGAGCTGAATTGTGATGCTTCAAATTGCAAAAGTTTTAAAAATATAAATATTTCCTTTTTTCAATTATAAAACTTATGTATAACAGACAAAGTCTCTAGTCTCAAGAGAGTACAAGTCAGTAACAATAATTATCCCTACTTCCCTAATTTAAATGCTAACTATTTTTTTCTTCAAAAAAAGAACAACAACAAAATCTATGTGCATAATGTACAGAAGTGCAAGATATAAAAATGGACACTCGACGTGAAAGACAGAATGAATCACAGTGAAGTAGATGTGACCACCTATGAACAGTATTTATAAACTAGCTAATCAGACAACAAAACCTGCGCGAATGGCCTACGCTTATCGTCGAGAGTTAATCGGTTCAACTCCAGTTAAGTTGCAAATTATGATCAGATTCGTTTGCTCGCACTCAACGACAGCGTTACGTTTTCTTTTGCTGCTTCGCCCGCCCTAAAAGTCGATCATCTTTGAAGCCTCAACTAAATGAGACCACATCTTCGTTGTGTGTCTCAAGATTACTTATCGAAGATCAGTATCAGCTGGTAGGTATCAAGGGGGATCACATCTTCGATTGCTCTTGGAATTATTGCAGGGCGATAAGGTCTGAGAAAACCATGCTCTACCTACCTGCTGATTAATTAAATTAAATACTCTCAAACTATGGTCACAAGTGCTCTTATCGCCCGGGGACTCCAAGGCAGAGAGAGTCATTGTTATTGCATGAGAAAACTGCAATACGGTCGCAGCAGTTGGTGCTCGTCGTTGGGACGAAGTTATCGCAGCCCCATAAGCACACAACCAAAAGCTCACTGATAACTGCTGCGTTGAACACGATTCCACCAGTTTTGTCCATTTAATTACGTAATTGTTGCGGTTGGACATCAAATAAGGCTAATATTTGTCCGTTATGTTGTCTTGTCTTCCAGCTTTGGAGCACATCACAGCACAGCACAATATAGTCGACAGACTGCCAAACTTGGCTCAGGAGGAAAAGGGACAGCAAGAAAACTTTTTAAAAAGCACAAATAAGAAATGAAAAAAACGTGGTGCATTCTTAGTTTTCAATATAACTAGTAAATGCTTCGCGAGAAATAGAATCGATGAAGTAACAAAAAAATCATTACACTTCAACGTAAAACCTAATAATGACAGGTCATCATCATTTTTTTATGTCATTTGTTGAAACTAGGCATTTGTAGATGATTAATTATCTATATCAAATAATGGAGAACTTTTCTTTGTGTATCGCAATAATTTTAGATGTTTGTAGGAACTAAATTTATCTGTATTATATTATTGTAGAGATTTTCCACATCATTAAGTACTATTACTGAATGTTGAGGAACTGATCTCTTTCTTTGAATTCATACGATCTCTATGCTCATTAAGTATTACTACTGAATGCTTAACAAAATGTACAACAACGAGGTCAAGATCAAACTCTTTTAGACTAAATATATGATTAAACAATTCAAACCCAGAACTTTAAAGTGCCAATAATCTAGAATCTCAGTTATTGCAGACTTCATCAAGCGGGATCACTTTCCACCCCCTATTGGAACCAGCTAAAGACATTTCTATCATGAGGCTCGTAAGGTTGCTGTTCTACTGGCTGGCTCTCTGTAGACTCCATCGTCTTTGCAAAACGACCTTTTACCCTTGGCCTCATCTCAGCATAGGCCTTCCTCGAGGCATATCGTATCTGCTTCTCGTACCTCCTCTTCTTTCTCTTCTCTTTGTACCTCATGATCTTGGCTTCCCTCTCCATGGCCGGGTCACCTCGTCCCGCCGTCATTCCTTCCCCAACCTCTCTGACGTTGCTATCGTTCAAAGCATCGGCGGCGGGTGTGCTCCCCGAGAATGGCATCTACGAATCAAGATCAGTACGTCAGGTCTCATGACACATGAGATAAAATGCAGTTGGCCTTCTCTCTATTATGAATACATTGATCATAGAACAGTCGAAAAACCAACCATTTATATTAGAAAATTGTCAACATGTTTTAATTTCATAATGCTAGCCATTTTCTACTTAGAATTAATTTGCTGTTTCCCAAATGAAATATGTAAAGTCATTTGGTGCATGGATGCAGATTTTGAACCCAACATACAGGGCAGAAACTTCAAAACCCTTTACGAGCTAGCTTGCTAAGTTATCATCATCAATCCTCAAACACCCATACTTCAGTTACGTTAAACAATGACAACTGTAAAATGAGAAGTAAGGTGAACTCATGGAACAGTTAAAGACATTTAATTAAATAATTTTGAGATGACAAAAAGGAATTCTATGAATGGCTAAACAAGAATATAAGTTCGATAAGGACTTAACTAAGCAGCCAAGACGTTTAATTGGTCCTGCCCTCTACCAGTTTACCATGAAAAGAAGACAACACAAGCAATCTTTTAAGCCACAACTTGCTTTTCAGATAATACTAGTGGCACAGCTGATGTCTCTGCTTAATGGTTCTCAATATAATTAATATGATCCTACTTGTATCGCATATCGTGATGTCTTGACGTGGGGATCCATTATTGGATCGTGTTATAGAAAATCTTAGCTCCACATAAACAAAATGAGAATTTTAATTTTAAGAAGATCACAGACAAAATAAAAAGGGGGAGTGGACTCCAATTATCTAACCTAGCTAGCTATGCCCACAAAACTTGCATGAGATGTTCAAAATAATCGAATTCCACTCACGAAGGTGGCACCGGACGCCGCCTGCCCCACGGCCACCGCCGTCACCATTGGTACTGCGGGTACTGTCTCTGGTAGCCCTGCAGAGCTACTCAAGCTAACATCGAAGGTCAAACCATGTCTAGAGTCATGATCTCCTTCTCCCAGGCCATCCAGGTACCCGAATCCTCTGGCGGCCATTGCCGGGAGCTCCTCCGGCGGGGGATCACTGTCCTTGGGGTCGCTAAATATCCAGGCGACCGAGTCGTCGTGCCCAAAGAACTGGAACTCGCGCATGGGCTCGTTGAACAGGACCGGGATGGCGCGGTTGAGGTCGGTGCAGTGGGGGCACGCGCTGCCGCCGGTGCCTCGGCACACGTCGCACAGGTTGGACGCCGACATGGCTGCGATCATGTGACCGGGAACGGCCGCGGAAGGGAGAGCAGGGGAACGAGGGGTGGAGGTTGTTAGGGATGCGGGTGTGGTGGGAATGAAGTTAAGCGGATGTGTGGTGGCTAGATCCTCCGATGGACTGGAAGGCCAATGAAGAGCAAGGTAGAGATATAGTGATCACTGCTTTTCCTACGTGGTCGATTCCTTGCCATGTTTTATTTTGGCAATAGAAATAAGGAATTACGGTACAAACTATACTCCAAGAGTTTAGTGCTCAACGATTGAAGATTTTATATAAAAGGTTGGCACTTGGCAGCTCTCTCAGTGGTGGAGAAATTCTGGCTCCTGCGAGGGCCATCGACAAGGACTAGTGGCATCCCCACTAGCCGAAGCCAACTCGTGTGGGCTATAAATGCACCATCACGGCGACTCCGGCAGCGTGCATGCCATTTGCAAATCCGACATGGCGTGCCAAGGCGGCCTTCTATGGCGTTCCATGTTTCAGCACTGACAGAGGATTATTCCTCATGGCGCTTGAAAATCCAGAGGCTGTCCTTGAGTACAGTGTCATGTCAGAGAGAATATTGTAGCTTGATTAATTCAAGCAGTCAACATTAATGTGGAGTCGAAGAGAACCTAATTCATTTTATACCTCACGTTAGGAGAGCATTGAGGTGATGATTTTTTGTGTGATTATTATTGAAGTTGGAGTGTAGCGTGGAAGAAGTAGGAGATCGTCTGGTGGTTGTTTAAGAAAACAACATGTATATATGCTGTGCAAATCAGCTAACGTCGAGTCTACAAATGCATCAGTCGAAATAAAAGATGAATTAATTTCTACGCAGAGAAATATAAGGCGGAGGAATATATTTTGATTAGTTGTTTGTGGTGGAAAATCCAACAGAGATTTGGAGTTGTCGTATTGCTTTAGTAAAATCACGTGTTTCGCAAGACACTGTGAGACTTTTATCGACTGAAAGAAAAGAAATGAGAGACTTGTCCATGCATAATAGCGTGGACGCTTACTGCAGAGTTTTTAGTTCACATGAATAATTATTTTTCATTTATTGAGATAGATGGGAAAATATTAAGGCAATTTATAAATTGGACAAATCTTGTGATTTGAAGGAGTCGAGCCAATAACATTGTGAAGATGGATTATAAAGCAAGCAAATTGAGCAAGGCAAATGAATTGAAAAAATAAAATAAACTACTAAATTGGTTATTATTTTAATATCGTAGAGATTCTTGAATTTATACATTCAATTCAGTCAAATAAATAAATAAATAAATAAATAAATAAATAAATATATATATATATATATATATATATATATATATATATATATATATATATATATATATATATATATATATATATATGATGCGGTGAAGAAGATCTGTTGACTTCCTTTTGATGCGATGAAGCACGAAGGAAACTTAGGGGGGTTCTCTCCGGCCGCAACAGTAAAGATGAAAACGTAAAGCAGAGAAAGCGCAAACCAACACAGACAACAAAATCAAGACACAGGATATAACATGGTTCGGAATAAGGATTCCTACTGCACGGAGGTGAGCTCTCTCACCGGAGGTAGTGCCAAAGCACTTTCACTACGAACGTCCTCCTTCCCGGACAGGAAACTTCTGGAGGTCGAGGAAGAAACCTCTTACAGTCAAATCAAGATACAAGAAAGAGTACACGAAAGACGAAGATCACTACTCTCCTTCTCCAGTGAAGTGGTAGCTCTCCTTCTCCCAATGCGTCTTCATTTCTTGCTGGTTGGAAAAGATGCGAATCCCCTTCCTTCTGTCTTGTCTCTCCCTTTTATTTTTCCCCTCTGATCAGTTGTTACCTCGCAAGCTTTTCCCCTCGTACACGTGCCCACCACGTCCACCTGGAGAATAATTTTGTTACAGATACAAGGAACGAAGGCTCCTCGGAATATTATGTGGGAACCCCCCTTCTGTTGTATAACACCTTCTCATCTACATTTTGAGAAATACGCTAGCCTGCCCCTTTCAACCACTTACCTTCGGTGAAACTAATTTAGACCCATAACTCACGTGTGGCATAGCCCGTAGCTTCTTCTCAACCACCCAAACCAACTTTTCTTCTTCCCGTACCAAACTATCTCCGGGCTGACGATGCCGAACCGGTTTCTACCCGCTTCATCTGTGGCAAACCGGTTCTTACCTGCCTCATCTGTTTCGGGACCTACCAGGCCGAACCGCTTCTCGTTCATCCCCTAGCGAAGCGTTCCCCACCATTTCTTTGTCGTGCCGACTACCTCACCTTATCTTCCCGTTCCAATTGTCCCAGACGATCGCGCTCGAACCATTCTCCCTTATCTTCTTTGTCGAACCGATTATTTGGTTCGGATAATGTATTGCACGCGAGCCCTTTCATCTGGATCACAGAGAGAAAGGGTAACAGCAGTATCATTAGTCAACCCCCAAAATAGTCAAGTGAAGTCATAAGCTTGACTGTTTAAATCCTCTACTTCATCCTTTGCTTGTCGATTTAGATCCGTTCTTTGCCCTTTGCCTTACTCTGTATACTTGAAATAGCTTAATGGGCCCATGGGCCCCGCTCCCCCCTTTTCCCTTGGGTAGTCGAATAGTCACACGAAACCCTATATAAATCTTCGTCTTTCCCTTTTTAGGCAGAACTTAGCGTGCCTAACAATCCGGCCTCTCCCACTTCTTCTTCCTAGCGATTTTCTCCAACAACATTTTAGCGACCCAGTCCCCCCTTTTGCAAACGTTCATCCTTCATCCTTCAAGTAAGTGCTCCTCATTGCTTTGCACCTATGGTTTCCAAGACTTTACCCTCATCTCCCTGGTATGAGCAAACCATCACCCAACTGTATGGCGACCATTACTTCGTTAATATGACAAACCAATTCATAGACCATTCCATTCCATGTCGCTTCAACACTAAAACATACCGACCACATCGTCCTCCTCCTAGCATGACCTGCTTCTTCTCTGAATAATTCCTTAATGGCTCGTTTTTACCCCTACCTTCCCCTTATTTGGAAATCCTGGACTTTTACAGGCTGTCCCTAAATCAGTTTACCCCTAATTCCTTCTGTCTCTTGTCGGGGGCCATCATAGTGTTCCAACACTTGAATCTTCCTTTATCCCCCCAACTATTCCATTGCTTTTTCCAACTGAAGTCTTCTAAGGTAGGCCTTTTTTATTTTTCTAGCCGCACGGACTACCAATTTCTAGTAAATATGCCTTCTTCCCATAAAAGATGGGAAGAATTATACTTCTTCGCTCAGCTTCCATCATCTTTACCCCACTCGGATACTTGGAAGCTAGATCTTCCAGTGATGCCTCCTTTTCGTGAAATGAGGATGCAATGTCCTTTCTCAGAGGTCTATAAAGTATTGGGGGAATCCCACTACTACTCGGAATGCCTAATGAAACAACCACTCCTCTGCCACTTCAGACTGTCCCCTTTCCCTTTAACAACTCCGGCCGCCATAGGTAGGACAATATTAACATTTCGATATAACCTGTTATCTGAATCAACTTACCCTTTTTTCCCATGTATTTCGCAAACAATCTAATGCAGAGCGCTCTGGTAAAAGGCGAGAAGATCGAAGCAGCCAAGAAGAAGAAGACCTCCACCAAACAAGGTAAATCTGTAGCTGCCCCTTCTTCTCCGCGAAAGAAATTGCGCCTGATTAAGGAAGGAGTTCCCAGCTCTTCCTTCCTCTTCTTTTGATCAGCAAGAATCCCACCACATCACTATTTATGAACCAAGAATAAGGGATACCTCATTAGCCGCCCCATCTTCTTCTCCCCAAGGGGAAGATTCTCCTTCCCATTCTCCTATTTCATTCCCCATTCCTCTTGACTCTCCTGTAAATTCTCCGACCGAATCTACCCTCGCCATCATCCCTCTAGAAGCACTCCCTTCTCCTGCCCCCCTTCGGCATGACGGTCCCACTGATCTCTCCCCCCCTCCCCCCCGAACCCTTCAATGGTTACACTGGGGTCCCGCCTGAAGATCCGTCATCTTTCAGAGGTGAAGTTCAAGACCCCTACGACCAAGTGAGCAAACTGCTGGCCGAGGTAATTATGTTCCCTCTTTACCTTCAGCATATATCTATGTACATACAACTATATATCCACGCTTGACAGTTACATCCTCTTTTTTTTCAGGTTTCGGCCAAGCATAACAAGATGATATCTCACATAGCCAGTTTCAGTCCAATGTAGAGATGCCCTATTTTGCTTCCCTGGCGCACCAGAAATAGCTCACTCAACAACTGAGCGAAAAAGAGCAGAAGGAGTCTAACTTAATAAGCCAATGCGAAGATTCTATGACCCGACTAGCTCTGGCGCAAAGCGAGAATGAAGAACTTCAACATAAGAATAAAGACTTTGAACAACAAATTTTCTTGTAGTTCAGCCAGCTTCAGCAGGTGGATCTTCTGACTCATGAGCTAACAGGATATAAGAGACAGCTTGGGGACGCAATTATCCAAGCTGTTGATTCTTCGACGACAATTCAGCAGTTGTGGCGAGAGCATCAAGTATGGGAAGCTACCCAAAAGTCTTGTTTAGAGAAGTGTCAAAAACTCTCTTCAATGGTGGCTACCCTTCCTCAAGCCCTATCGACAGTTGTTAAATACTAAAATTTAAAATACTAAATTAAATAGCCAAAAATTTTGGGAAAATAATCCTAGGGATTATTTTTGGGATTTTCAGAGAATTTTAGAATTTTTTTCAGAATTTTTCTGGAATTAAAAGAGGCTTGTACGGGATATGTACGGGGATAATAAAAACAGACTTTTAAAGGGTCTGTTTTAATTATTTGATATAACCTAAGTTACTATGGTTATTTTCCCGATTTCGTTTCCTCTTCTCTCATTTTCTTCGGTGTCGTTCTGCATGAACCCGGTCGTTCCTCCTTTTCACTTGCGCATCTTCTCCCTCGCGACATTACTTTGCCGGTGCCATGGACAAGAAAGAGTAGTGAGTTTGGGGTCGGCGGCTGGAAGATTTCGCCGGATCTCCTTCCACGCGACGCCCTCCCCTTGCGCCACATCTCCAGTTTGCAGCGGTCTCCTCCTTTGCCACCGTCATCAACGCCCGAACTCGAGCGGACGGCGAGCGATGTTTCCCTCGTCGGTGAAGCCCAAACCTTAAATTGAAGGTCCATAGTTCGTTCCTGCGTGAGGGCAGTCGGTGGAGACTACTGCCGGTGTTTTGGCTAAGCGTAGCTGGAAGATTTTGAGCACCGATCTCAGCCCTTCTGGCTGAGTGTCGCCGAAAGATTTTGAGCATTGGTTGCAGCTGGTGAACAGGGTTGTTGGTTTTGTGGATTTCACAGCCGATTGTCTTCAGGAAGAGGTAAGTGCCGATTTCCTCCTTACTTTGGACAAGATCTAGGTTTAAGATGAGATATTTCCTTCACTAAGCTTGATTTGTCAATAGGGGCAGTGATCTGGCGTCGGTGAATAAAAGATAGGAGGAAGAGGGCTGCTGAGAGATTTCCAAGGCTGGTAAGTTTGATCTAGCCTCTCTTTTAGCTGTAAAATTGTTAGATTTTTTAGGGGTTGTGTTGTGGTAATGGTGGATGGATCTGGGAGTGGCTTGGTTATGGGTTGCAAATAGATTGGGTTGTTCCGATGAATAGAACAGGTTGTGTTGGTTGTTAACGGCTGTAAGTGGATTGTAGGTGTCATGTTGTGGGATCCAAGGGTTGGATCGAGTTTAAGGTAAGGGTTGGTTGAGCTGTGTGTATGTCACCTAGGGTTAGGTTGGATTTATACTTCTGATCGGTGAGATGTTCTATATATTGTTGTGGAGTTGTGAATTAGGCTTGAGGAAAATGAAGGATTTATTTAGGATGTTGTTAAATTCCATTGTTGCAATGGGGATGGCTATAATTGATTGGTTGGATTACATACAAGATGATTTTAACTTAATTACAGGTTATTGACAGTGGTTGTCTGTACTTTAGTTATATGATTTGGGTGTGAGTTAATTCTTAGTGATCTATGGTTGGCTGGGTTGTTGAGTTCGATGGGATGTTGATCGGTTCTGTAATTATGTATGGAGGATTGATTAGGTTAAATAGGATAACTAATTCAATCTAGTGGATCGGATATGAGGTCGATGTAGGATTCGATTCTATCATTTGTTGTGTGCTTGGATTTGATGGTAATTATATTTTATGCAGGTTTCGGTCACGAGACCGATCTACGGGTGTGAAGAGTTCATGATTACGAACATTATAGAAGGCGGGTATTTTGACTTATCTTTTAGATATAGTCATGTTGATATGCTAGTTAGGATAGCTTGCAATAATTTTCATGTTTATATGCCTAGTATATTTTTGTGCCTACTTGATACATGCATTTGATCGGTTATGATTATATCTTCCCTGTTTTACTTGGATCATAGATATGTACTTATTGGTTGTGCATATTATTCGGATATGTGTTTTAGTTGGATTTACATGCTTTAGTGTCATGCACCATCTTGCATGATTCCAAGCTGGCTGGACGGGATACCTTTATAGTAGAGCCCGCAGCCAGTTACATGGTCTGCACACACTGCCACTCATGGGTTAGTGGTACATCAAGAGGGTGTGTGCAGTTGCCCTGTCAGGCTCCGCTGGTCTGCTCATGGGTAGCGATGAGGCAGCGTGGTAGTGGGCAGGGAACCCTCCTCTGGTCTACAACACCGAGAGATGAGAGCTTTGCTCCCCCACTCTGTTTGGGGCAGGAGGATAAGTGTACTCCGACAACATCCTGTCCACTCGATCACTCAGGAGCAGTGATGGCAGAGTGCATAGTTGTCATAGCCCTACTCACTCGGCTTCACCATCGCGTGTGAGGCGGCTGACTGACATCAAGGGTGACCATGTCATTTGCACCGCATGCATTTTGCATGGATAACATTTGCCTTGGATGTTGCATATGATTGCCATGCATACAAGATACATATTTGTATATGGTATGATGACTTTATTTCTTCTGGTATGGCACATGCTCCTGTAGGGGATCTATTGGCCGGCTAGAGGGGGGTGAATAGCCCTCGTACGTTGGACGTCGTAAATTGCTCGTCTACAAAAGATTAGCGCAAGCGGAATATACAAATACAAAGCAAAAGACAAACAATAAAACAAACGCTAACACGATGGTATAACGTGGTTCACGGCTACGCCGCTAATCCACGGTCCCCGATTCGTCCTCGGTGAATCACTCCGTTGAACCAATCCACTAAATGGTCTCTCCTTTGCACCAAGCTAGGTGGAGGTAACCTTTACAACCAAGATCACTCTTCTTACAATAGGATTGAAGTAAAGACAAGTAAGAAGAGTTTAAAGCTTGTGGGGCACTAGGAAGATCGTTTGGAGTATGAGCATTAGCCTCTCAAAGGCTCACACCCTCTCTTTTCATAGAGAGGGCTAACTTCTTCCCGTTGGCCGCCATCGATCACGCGCCTTGGCCGATCGTGCACTACAACGGCCTCGAACACGTCGGATCCTGACCGTTGTAGTCCAACGAAACTCTTGGCGATCCGATGGACCTCATCGGGCCGATCCGCCCGTAGTCGATCGCCTATCGGCCACGAACGGTCTCAGTGGTCGAAACCCTATTGACAGATCTCGCCCGAATGATCGATGGTCTGAAGTCGCCACGATGCGCGATCGCCGCCAATCCGATCGATCGATACGGTCGAACTCACTCGACTCAGGCGATCATCGCCATGACATGGCAATCGGCCGATCGTGTCGAAAACCCATTCGACACTTGGCCAAATGGCCAAGTTTCATTTAAGAGCTACCCTTCCCCGGGTTACAATCGCCACTCATCTCCTGAGTCCTCGCCTCGGTTCTCTTCGTTCGCCACGCCCCTAAAGATCAGCGACGGCTCTGCAATGCTCCTTCGCGTCTCTTGCCTCGAAGTCTACTTCCTCCGGCTTCACTTCAAGATTCTCATCCGGCGGTCCCTCGGATGCTCCAATCGCACGGCTTCCGCAAAGCTATCCTTCACCGACTCAAGGCACGAGTCATGAGATGTGAAACTCGCCACGGCTCCATGTGCGAATTACTAAGTCCTACACGACTTCAACGCACATATCAAATCAACATAACATACTAACTTAAACCCTTTGCCACACCATCAAAACCATATTACGGCAAGAGATTGCCCTAACAATCTCCCCCTTTTTGATGTGTGGCAATCCGTTTAAGTTAGGTAAAAACATTTGATATAAATTCTAAGGTAAGAAAGCATGTAAAGATAAACATGATATAGCAACATGCCACTCCCCCTTAATCCATGAAACTCTCTATGCAAATTTTCTCCCCCTATCATATATTTCTCCCCCTAAAATAATTAACTTAAACATAATTATTTCTCCCCCTTTGACACCATCAAAAAGATTAACACAAAGTTATAAACTCATGACATCAAGTATAATGGAGGGAAAATACCAAAAACATGAATAAAATCTGAAATCAGAAAATTGCAGGCTGATTTTGGTGTGAGCAATGATCGCTATCAAGATGGCAATGATCGCACAATTGATTCAAATTACGATTTTGTAATTTCAGAAATGCATTAAAAATTTCAGAAAATTTGAAAAATCATGAAATTTGAGGAGCATATTTTTATTAAGTATATTAATCAAGGAAAAATAGTTTTTCATGAAAAATCATTATATTTTATGAGATTTGCCAAAAATCCAAACACTTGAAAAACCACTAATTTTTGAGCAAGTTAGTATCCATTTTAACACCTAGTCTTGCTTTGAATTGTTCCAAAACATGAATACATAGATTTTAGATTAAGAAATTGTTTTGAAAACATATGAAATATCCAACCATGATCTTTGGGCAATATGTCTATGAATTAAACATAAGCCTTCCCCATGATTGGTCTATTATTGCTATTTTGATACTTTAAATGACCATCTAAATGCCATAGGCATTAGTGGACATATGTATCATCCTAACATCTCACTCATGCTAAGTTTTCAATCAAGGTAGCCTATGGTGAGTGTGAGATGCGTCCTAGGGGGTATTTGTATATACTTAACCAATATATTCATGCAATTCTATCATGGTTAAGTATTAACCTAACAATTAACATGATCATAATGACATATATGATTTAATTTCACATTATGATCATGAAATGCATGTTTTCATCAATTTATAACCATGCATTAGGTATTATATGATGATAATAAACAAAGTATCACCTAAAGCATGATTTAAACCTATTTCTCATGATGATAATAAACAAAGTATCACCTAAAGCATGATTCAAACCTATTTCTCATGATAACATGCCAAATATCAAAATCATAAATCATGATTTAAAACATACATAGCAATTACATTAATCATCATGATTTAAGCATTATTACCTATTTATGGGTACGTTATCATCACCCAACACTATCTAAAAAAAAATGTTGTCCCGTCATCCTAAGTCAACCAAAATATGATATAGGTCAATTCCATATGGTTGACTACCCTAGGGGTTTTCTAACCCTTAAGGATGGATTTTGGAATCCAAAATAAATTCTTTCCTATTGGGTTCACTAAATATTCCTTGGGGATCCATTTTCTAGCTATTACCTTCTTCTTATCTTGTCCCCTAGCTATAAGGCATTTGTAGGCCTTTTCATTTTTCTTTTCCTTGTAACCTAGGCCCTTCTTGTTAAAACTTGCCCTTTGGCTCCCTAGGATCATATTTAAGGTGTTGGAGCCAATTGTGAATTTCTCTAGGGCTTTGGTTAAATAATCTACCTTTTCCCTTAAGGCCCTATTTTCATTTATACATGCATCACTAACATCTAATGGCACATAAAGGTCATGTGAGCATGCATCATCTAAGCTAGAAGAAATATTATCATTTAAGTATGCATTTTCTAGCTTATTTTCTAAATCCTTAATTTTATCTAGCATGCACTTATTTTTCTTTTTCATGCCAAATAAGTCCTTAGTTAAACTAGAGATTATGGAAACTATTTTCTTAGGAGAAGCATTTGTTACCATAGTTTCCATGTCTTCTTCTTCTTCTTCGGATGATGAGGATGTAGAAGCTCCCCCTTCATTTGAGCTCTCCCCACTTGAGCTTGATCTTTCATTTTCGGATGAAGAGCAATCCAGGTCATCAAAAGCCATCAAGGCCAAATTGGTGACAAAGGCATTCTCCTCATCCGATGATGATGAGGAGGATGAAGATGGGTCATCCCAAGTCCTTGCCTTGAGAGCTTTGGCCTTTCCCTTTTCCTTTGTCTTCTTCTCCTCTTCCTTGTTGGTGCAGTGGGCACCAAAGTCGAACCGGTATTTTGATTATGGCAAAAGGCTCAATAGTTAAGGGTATATTTGTTATCTTACGAGCTCAATTAAGTGTGCAGAAATGCTAAAGTTGAGCGGAAGGTCTGCGACACCCGGTGGGAACCGAGGTGGTCGGGCAACGCCAGAGGGACTTCGGAGGAAGCCGAGGTACTCGGGTGAAGACCGGAAGCGAGGCTACAAGGTAAGCTCGTGTGAAAGCGAAGCAAGGTCGTTAAGCGTAGATCCGACCCAATACCTCCAATGGAAGGTCTAGGTCGAGATCAAATGGTTAGAACCATCGTACTTTATATTTTAAGCTAACTTGTACTGCAGTCCAAAACCCTTTGACTACAGTCAACTGCTAGTCAAGTTCCAGCCTCGAGAAGAGCTCGAATTTCAAGGGGGTGAATTTGGACTTGACTCGTGTTTTGGTACAAAGGGTGATGTGGCATCAAGGTGGACATCCAAACCATCACCAAGCTTCCTTGTGGTGGACGCCCAAGATAAGGTGAGTTGGCACAAGATGGTTGGCTCCCATGATGTGGCACAAGTTGAATGGCTCCAACAAGTTGGCGCCCAAGGAGGTTGGAGGTGGCACAAGGTGGTTGGATGAAACACCTCATCCTCAAGTTGGCGCCCAAGGAGGTTGGAGGTGGCACAAGGTGGTTGGATGAAACACCTCATCCTTGAGTTGGCGCACAAGGAGGTTGGAGGTGGCACAAGGTGGTTGGATGAAACACCTCATCCTTGAGTTGGCGCACAAGAAGGTTGGAGGTGGCACAAGGTGGTTGGATGAAACACCTCATCCTTGAGTTGGGATAAGAACCTCACCTTGGACACTACCTATGTCTAAATTCATAGATCAATATCCATAAATAGACATGTTCAAGCCAAGCAAATTACAAGAATTCAAGAGCTCTCAACACGCCGTCGTAACGCCGCTACTACTACTCACATTTGCTACGACGAAGTGCCGACAACGAAAGCTACATCTTCTACTTATAAGAGTTGTCGGTATATTTATTTAAGTTCTACTTCTTTAAATTGTCTTTGTGCTTTAATCGTAATAAGGAAAGGGGGAGTGTCCCTTTGCCTTGATTTCTTTTTGTAATCGTTGCTCCTACCTCCAACGAGGAGGAGTGGTTTTAGTGAATTGCCCTCCGTACGTGATCAAGGATCACTAGGGCCGTGGATTAGCAATCGAAAGATTGTGAACCACGTAAAAATATCTTGTCTACTTTATATTTCATGCACTCTCTACTTGCTTTTTACTTATTGCAAAAGTTTTTAACGACATCGTATCGCTATTCACCCCCTCTCTAGCGACACTTTCGATCCAACAATTGGTATCGAGTGGGCGCTAAGATTCGTGAAACCACCAATCTAGCTTTGTTTTTCTTTTTTTCAGATTTTTATTTATTTATTTCTGTTTTCGTATAATTATTTCACTTGCTTATCTTCTCCTACATATAGAATTGCATTAGAGGCTTTAGGATCGGATAAGGTTGTCCTAGTTAGATCCCGAGTAAGGTTTCCTCGGAACTTCAACGACATTCGCATTTGATTGTTTATTTCTTTTGCAAGTTACATTTTATATATCTTTTTACTTCCCAAGATTACTAATCCAAGACGAAAGTCTTGGAATATTCTTTCGTGTGTTTTGCAAGATTCTTTTCGCTCGTTCTTCTTCTTGTTTTTAAATGGCCCATCTCGAAGGGTTTAGCACTTCCCGACCCCGCTTTTACAACGGTAATGACTTTCGTTATTGGAAGGGTCGGATGGAATGCTTTCTTAAAACCCAAATCGAGATGTGGATCGTAATCAAACCGGTTTCACACTTCCTATTAATGAAGATGGTGAATCTTTGGGTTACGATCAATGGTCAAATTCCATGAAAAACAAGTAGAAGCCGATGCCAAGGCAACTCAAATCTTGCAATGTGGGTTGTCAAGGAAAGAGCTCAACCGCGCGTCGGCCCCTTCATTAGTGCAAAGGACTTATGGACCAAGCTAGTGGAACTACGAAGGCACCGCGACACGAAGGTATGTAAAAGAGATTTACTTTTAAATAAATTGTATAACTTGAAAATGCAGGAAAACGAGACCGCAACTCAACTACATGCTCGTATCCAAGACATCACAACCAACTCCATGCCATCGGACAAAAGGTCGAGAATCGCGACCTTATCAGGTATTCTCTTAACTCGTTTCCTAGGACCACCTTGTGGGCATCCATGGTCGATGCCTACAAGGTCTCCAAGGACCTTTCTAAAATTAGGTTAGACGAATTGTTTTCAAAACTTGAATTACATGAGCAAACTAACGTGGTCGGGCCGAGAAGAGTATTGCGTTAGTTGCGAGTTCCAAGAAGAAGAAGCCCGCAAGCAAGCCACCCCGAAGGAAGAAGACGAGTCCGAATCGGAGTAGACTCGAAATAGAATCCGAACTAGTCAATCTAGTTGGAAGATGATCAAGAGGCAACGACCAACAACTCAAGGTAAGCCTAAACCTAATTCAAATACTTCTAATTTTAGATGCTATGAGTGCAACAGGTTCGGTCACATCAAGTCCGAGTGCCCAAAGCTAAAGAATAACGCATCAAAGACCAAGAAAGCGCTAAACGCTACTTGGGAGGAGTTGTCGGAGGAAGAAGACAATATCCAAGCTCTAATGGCCAAGCCGACCGAGCACGACTCCGAAACCGAAGAAGAGTCCGAGTCCGAATCCGATGATGAGCTTCCATTCAAGACAAGCCACGGATCCGTATCCGGTTCAAAAGAATCATTAAGGGTAAGTCGGTCGTTACTTAATACTTTGTATGGTGCAATTAAATTTTTAAATAAGAAACTAGCTAAGTCCGAGTCCAAGGTCGAGACCCTAATTGAGGAGGTTAACCTTCTCAAACATGAGGTCTCCTAACCTCTTCGACTACTCGTATTCAAGAGGAGGACTCAACTCAAGCTGAAAAGCTTGAAGTTGAGAACTCGCTTTTGAAAACACAAGTCAAGACCTTAGGAACACGTTGAAAGGTTCACTTTGGGATCCAAGGACTTGACCTCTTACTTGATCACAAAGGGCCGTGTACAACAAGGCGGACTCGGTTTAACTCAAATACAACCAATAAGTCATATATGTCTATAGTAAACCAACATAAGAAAAATGTCCAAGCATGGGTCCCTAAGACCACTTTGATTTCAACTTTAGGATCTAACATGTATTGGGTTCCCAAGGACCAAATTCACTATGTGAATAGACCCACTGATTCAATGGTCCAGGGGGAGCCAATACAAAATGTATTTTTGTTAAGTCTTAGAAATTGCATGCTTAGTTTTTCCTTTATTTTTAGAATGGTTAGATAGGACTCATAACCAACTAAAATCTGCGAAAAGATTGAGCCTCGGGAGCCTCTTTTTCAAAAATAAACCAACTAAAATCCTACGAAAAGATTGAGCCTCGGGGAGCCTCTTTTCAAAAATAACTAGTTAGACCAAGACGTAGTCTCAAGTAAGTCGAGTTATCAATTTCTTGAAATTAGCTTTGTCTAAGGAAGTGGTCGTTGTTCCGATCAAAGAAGGCCTCTGCGCCTCGCCACGACCTGGAAGCTAATCTCTTGAAAAGATTACTTGATGAGCTTAGACTAAATCCGAATCTAACCTAATGTTGGTTAATTTAAATTCATTAAAATTAATCAAGTAAAATTGATAGTCATCTCACAATAACACATAGGAATAACATGTTTTGATCATGTAGATATTGGTGAGATGATTTAGGTTTAAAAACTTACAAACAACCCTTTAGTAATTCCAATATCCGATCCAACTACCTTATGTGTAGGATCAATGGATGTTGGACAGTGGTTGCTCCCGACACATGACCGGGGATCAACTCAAATTTTCGAAGTTACGATTCAAACGACAAGGATCGGTAGCCTTCGGAAATAACGGCAAGCTCAAAATCATCGGATCAGGTGATATTGAGCTCAACTCTAACTTTACAATTCAAAATGTCTTATTAGTAGAAAACTTTCAATATAATTTACTTAGTGTAAGCCAATTGTGTGATAACAATTATAAGGTCATATTTCTAGAAAATGAATGCGTAATCAAAATAAATGCAACATCTAAAATAATACTTAAAGGAACTAGGAGTAGCAACATCTACACAATAAATTTACCTAACTCCTCAACCAAGTGTCTTATGACACAGCAAGAGGAATCTTGGTTATGGCACCGAAGACTCGGACACTCGCACCCAAGACTCGTCCACAAGATGAGTCAGAGTGGCTTGGTTATAGGTTTGCCTAAACTAAACAACTTGGATAATAAAATATGTAATGCTTGTCAACAAGGTAAACAATCTAGGACACAACATCAATTAACTAATCAAGAACGAACCAAAAGTGTTCTTGAGCTCCTACACATGGATCTATTTGATTCACATGGAGCTAAGTCACTCAATGGTAGTCAATTTTGCTTAGTCATAATTGACTATTCTAGATTTACTTGGGTTAGGTTTATCAAACATAAAAATGATACCTAGACCAACTAATCAATCTTTGTAGGTTAATCGAAAATCAAAAGAACCTTAAGATTAAAAGACTTAGAAGCGATCATGGTGGTGAATTCAAAACCACGAGTGTTTACAGATTTCAGTAACCTAAGCGGATACCACCATGAGTTTTCATGTCCTAGAACCCCACAACAAAATGGGTTAGTCGAACGGAAAAATAGAACCCTACAAGAAGCCGCTAGGACAATGTTAAACGAGTATAACCTACCCGATAGATTTTGGGCGAGGCCTAGTACGGCTTGCTATGTCCAAAATAGGATCCTTATGGTAAAGAGGCACCAAAAGACCTCAGAGATTTATCACGATAAAATACCGAACATCAAGTACTTTAGGGTATTTGGATGCAAGGTACATATCTTAAACACTAAGGATTACCTAGGAAATTCAAATCCAAAACCTCTCTCGGAACCTTTCTAGGATACTCAACCACCAAGAGAGCTTATAGGGTATACAATCACGACACTCTTAGAGTCGAAGAAACCATTAATATAGTTTTCGACGAAGGACACGAACCTGCTCAATCCTTAACAAAACCAACTAGCAAATCAACTTATAGCGAACCCGACTCGATCTTGAACTTGAATCTCGTCCCTAACCCAAGTCATCCTATCGACCAAGTGATAGATGACTCTAACCCAAGTCAAACTAGAACTCACCCAAGTCATCCTATCGACCAAGTGATAGATGACCCTAACCCGAGTCACACTAAGACTCAAACAAATCATCCTATCAATCAAGTTATAGGTGATCCAAATTTAGGGTTCGAACTAGAGCTTCATATCGAAACCTTAGTCAAATCTCGTTAATTTCCAAAATCGAACCCAAAACTATTGAACAAGCACTTCTTGATCCATTTGGATTATTGCTATGCAAGAAGAGCTAGCTCAATTCACTAGAAATGAAGTCCAGGAATTAGTACCACCACCTAAAGAAAAATCAATTATTGGAACAAGGTGGGTATTTCAAATAAACTTGATGATAAAGGTGAAGTAGTTAGAAATAAAGCTAGGTTAGTCGCAAAAGGGTTTAGTCAAGTCGAAGGTTTAGATTACGATGAGACCTACGCCCGTAGCTGACTAGAGTCCATCCGAATGTTGTTAGCATATCTTTGCACATCGAGGTTTTAAATTGTTTCAAATGGATGTCAAGTTAGCATTTTTGAATGGATACATTAAGGAAGAAGTTTACGTCAGTCCAACCTCCGGATTCGAAAATCTAGATAAACTGACCATGTCCTTAGACTTAAGAAAGCCCTATATGGACTCAAACAAGCCCCAAGAGCTTGATAAAGGCTTCGATCTATCTTAAGTCCAAAGGATTCAACCAAGGTTTAGTCGACCCAACCTTATTCGTTAAAACCGTAGGAAAAGAAATCTTTATAGCCCAAATCTATGTAGATGATATAATTTTTGGAACTACCAACTCGATCCTGCTAAACGAATTCATCTCACTTATGGAAAGTGAATTTGAAATGAATTTAGTGGGAGAGTTAAGTTTCTTCTTAGGTTTACAAATTAAACAAACTAAAGATGGAATATATTTACATCAACAAAAATATACTAAGGACTTAATAAATCGATTTGGAATGCAAGATGCTAAAATAATCAATACACCTATGGCAACTAATGTTAATATAAACGAAGATGTAGAAGGAAAACACGTTGACCTAAAATACTATAGGAGCGCAATAGGAAGTCTCCTATACTTAACCGCGAGCCGACCCGACATTTTATTCGCGGTAAGTATGTGCGCAAGGTTACAAACCTGTGCCAAGGAGTCTCACCTAACCCTAGTCAAGCGTATCCTTAGATATCTAAAGGGCACGCTAATCGTAGGTATTTGGTACCCTAGATCTACCGAGTTTAATCTAATCGGCTACTCCGACTCCGACTATGCCGGTAGTAAACTCGATAGAAAGAGCACGAGTGGTTGTTGTAAAATCCGGCTCGAGTCTAGTAAGTTGCAAGAGGAAGCGACATTGCGTTGCCTTATCTACCACCGGCGAATACGCTGCGATGGGTGAGTGTGTCTCTACTCCCGTGGATGAAGCACACTCTCCAAGACTTTAGCTTAATCTTTAACAACATTAAAACCTACATAGATAACATTAGTTCAATTAACTTAACTAAAAATCCAATATGTCATTCTAGGACAAAACATATAGAAGTTAAACACCACTTCATTAGGGAACATGTAACTAATGGAACTATACAACTAGAGTATGTTGAGTCCAAATCAAACCTAGCGGACATCTTCACCAAACCACTACAGAAGCCGAATTTAGTTTATTAAGACGAAAGTTAGGTATGTGCGTAATAGAGTAGGATTTAAATTTTTCTATATATGTACTCTACTTTTGCTTCTTTTTATGAAATTAGCCTAAGTCTTACCTTAGAAATCATATACCTATAGATTTAAGTAGCCAACACATCTCACAACACATAGGACTAATGTGTTTGTGTACTTAGCCACGTAGCAGGCGTGAGATGTTAGGACCTTACTCACAGTTCGAGCGTAGATTTGATTGCATCGACATGAACCATGGAGTATAATTATTTAAAATTAATCAACTCCTTCAAGACTTATTGATCATTCTATATCAATCAAGTCCAACCGGAGTTGTACATTTTAGATGAACATATTTTCAAGCTTATTATTATTTTAAAAAAAATATATATATTTATATTGGGAACTTGCTTGGACTTACAAACCCTAAAATATATTTACAAACTTTTTGAGTTAAGGCAAAAGGGGGAGAAAGTCACAAAAGTAAGGAAGAAAGTAAACAAAATTATTACCTTTTATATTAAGTAATTCCGTTTACTTAAGCAACTATTAAGGGGGAGTAAAAATTATTTTTCAAGAACTCACCTTCGGTCAAGGGGGAGGTTACCTCAAAGGGGAGAACTTGAAACAATAATATTTCTCACTCATGCTTAATCTTTATGCTAGCTCACTCATGCTTAATCTTTATGCTAGCTCATTCATATTTAATCTTTATGCTAGCTCATTCATGCTTAATCATTATGCTAGCTCATTCATATTTAATCTTTATGCTAGCTCATTCATGCTTAATCATTATGCTAGCTTACTGTTATGCTTAATTTTTCCTTAACTTTTGTGTCGGTTTGCCATGAATCAAAAAGGGGGAGATTGTTGGTGCAGTGGGCACCAAAGTCGAACCGGTATTTTGATTATGGCAAAAGGCTCAATAGTTAAGGGTATATTTGTTATCTTACGAGCTCAATTAAGTTTTCAGAAATGCTAAAGTTGAGCGGAAGGTCTGCGACACCCGGTGGGAACCGAGGTGGTCGAACGCGCCTTGAGGGACTTCGGAGGAAGCCGAGGTACTCGGGTGAAGACCGAGCGAGCAGGCTACAAGGTAAGCTCGTGTGAAAGCGAGCAAGGTCGTTAAGCGTAGATCCGAGGCCCAATACCTCCAATGGAAGGTCTAGGTCGAGATCAAATGGTTAGAACCATCGTACTTTATATTTTAAGCTAACTTGCTCGGTCCAAAACCCTTTGACTACAGTCAACTGCTAGTCAAGTTCGACCTCGAGAAGAGCTCGAATTTCAAGGGGTGAATTTGGACTTGACTCGTGTTTTGGTACAAAGGGTGATGTGGCATCAAGGTGGACATCCAAACCATCACCAAGCTTCCTTGTGGTGGGCCTTAAGATAAGGTGAGTTGGCACAAGATGGTTGGCTCCCATGATGTGGCACAAGTTGAATGGCTCCAACAAGTTGGCGCCCAAGGAGGTTGGAGGTGGCACAAGGTGGTTGGATGAAACACCTCATCCTCAAGTTGGCGCCCAAGGAGGTTGGAGGTGGCACAAGGTGGTTGGATGAAACACCTCATCCTTGAGTTGGCGCACAAGGAGGTTGGAGGTGGCACAAGGTGGTTGGATGAAACACCTCATCCTTGAGTTGACGCCCAAGGAGGTTGGAGGTGGCACAAGGTGGTTGGATGAAACACCTCATCCTTGAGTTGGGATAAGAACCTCACCTTGGACACTACCTATGTCTAAATTCATAGATCAATATCCATAAATAGACATGTTCAAGCCAAGCAAATTACAAGAATTCAAGAGCTCTCAACACGCCGTCGTAACGCCGCTACTACTACTCACATTTGCTACGACGAAGTGCCGCCGACAACGAAAGCTACATCTTCTACTTATAAGAGTTGTCGGTATATTTATTTAAGTTCTACTTCTTTAAATTGTCTTTGTGCTTTAATCGTAACAAGGAAAGGGGGAGTGTCCCTTTGCCTTGATTTCTTTTTGTAATCGTTGCTCCTACCTCCAACGAGGAGGAGTGGTTTTAGTGAATTGCCCTCCGTACGTGATCAAGGATCACTAGGGCCGTGGATTAGCAATCGAAAGATTGTGAACCACGTAAAAATATCTTGTCTACTTTATATTTCCGCTGTGCACTCTCTACTTGCTTTTTACTTATTGCAAAAGTTTTTTAACGACATCGTATCGCTATTCACCCCCCCCCCCTCTAGCGACACTTTCGATCCAACATTCCTTTTTCTTCTTGCTCCCCTTTTTCTTCTTCTTTTCTTCTTTCTTTTTCCTCTCTTCCTTGCTCTTGTTTAGGAGAGGACAATTGTCCCTTATGTGCCCTTCTCCTTGGCAATTGTAGCATATGACCTTCCCCCTTGGTCTTCTATTCCTATCATTAGATTTATCAAATCTAAAATTCTTAAATGCACGTCTTACCCTCCTTACCATATAGGCTTCTTCGGTGCTATCCATGGAGGAGGAGGAAGACGCTTCGTCATCGGAGGAGGAGGGGATTTCCATCTTCTTCTTCCCCTTATTTGCCAACAATGCTACTCCTCTTGAGGGTTGAATTCTAGGCTCCTCTTGTATTCCTTCAAGCCTAGTTTCGTGGAGCTCCATTGTTGAGAAAAATTCCTCCAAGGTACTTACTTCCAAGTTCTTGGAGATGTAGAACGAATCCACCATGGAGCTCCACTTTGAGGACCGGGGAAAGGCATCTATAGCCTTCATGAGCATGTCCCGGTTTGATAGCTTCTCACCTACACTTGTTAGCCCAATTAAAATTTCTTTAAACCTAGAGTGTAGTGAGGTTACCTTTTCTCCCTTTTCTAGTTTTATATTGGATAGTTGGGAGCGGAGGAGGTCTCTCCTTGCTAGCTTGGCCTCGGATGTGCCTTCATGGAGTTCTATAAGCTTCTCCCACATCTCTTTGGCGCTAGCACATTCTCCGATCCGGTTGATCTCTTGTTGGGGGACCACATTGTAGAGATGATGCTTGGCTTTTGAATTTGCAAGGTACTCTTCCCTTTGCCTTTTGGTCCACCTAGATTTCTCTATTGGTTTCCCTTCTTCATCCCTAGGCAAAACGAAACCGGATTCCATTGTAATCATTATATCAAAATCCGTTTCGAAAAATACCTCCATTCACTTCTTCCACCAAGCGAATTATCCTTCAAACTTCGGAGGATGAATGTTGGAGCCGGCCATTTTGAAAATTGCTTGTAGTGGCGGTTAGTCCTCGACAAGCTTTCCTCGGCTCTGATACCACTTGTAGGGGATCTATTGGCCGGCTAGAGGGGGGTGAATAGCCCTCGTACGTTGGACGTCGTAAATTGCTCGTCTACAAAAGATTAGCGCAAGCGGAATATACAAATACAAAGCAAAAGACAAACAATAAAACAAACGCTAACACGATGGTATAACGTGGTTCACGGCTACGCCGCTAATCCACGGTCCCCGATTCGTCCTCGGTGAATCACTCCGTTGAACCAATCCACTAAATGGTCTCTCCTTTGCACCAAGCTAGGTGGAGGTAACCTTTACAACCAAGATCACTCTTCTTACAATAGGATTAAAGTAAAGACAAGTAAGAAGAGTTTAAAGCTTGTGGGGCACTAGGAAGATCGTTTGGAGTATGAGCATTAGCCTCTCAAAGGCTCACACCTTCTCTTTTTATAGAGAGGGATAACTTCTTCCCGTTTGCCATCACGATGCATCGCCCCGGCGATCATTACTACAACGGCCTCCGAACACGTCGGATCCCGACCTGTAGTCCAATCTGGAACTCTTGGCGATCGATGGACTCATCACGATCACGCTTCCGTAGTCGATCGCCTGGCCTCTGACCGGCGGTCGAAACCCTATTGACTACGATCACGCCGCAATGATCGATCGATCGGCAATGACCGCCCATGATGGCGGCCGATCGCGCTCCAATTCAATATACCGAACTCACTGATTGAGAATGCGCATGACATGGCGGCCGACCGGTGTCGAAAACCCATCCGGACACTTGGCCAAATGGCCAAGTTTCACCTAAGAGCTACCCTTCCCGGGTTACAATCGCCACTCATCTCTGAGTCCTCGCCGGTTCTCTTCGTTTCGCCACGCCCCTGGCAGTGATCAGCGCGACGGCTCTGTCTCTTGCCTCGAAGTCTACTTCCTCCGGCTTCACTCCAAGATTCTCGTCCGGCGGTCCCTCGGATGCTCCAAGCGCACGGCTTCCACAAAGCTATCCTTCACCGACTCAAGGCACGAGTCATGAGATGTGAAACTCGCCACGGCTCCATGTGCGAATTACTAAGTCCTGCACGACTTCAACGCACATATCAAATCAACATAACATACTAACTTAAACCCTTTGCCACACCATCAAAACCATATTACGGCAAGAGATTGCCCTAACAGCTCCTATATCAGGGTAGGAGATTCCGGTAAGTACAGTCCTTTTGTATTTCTTTCTTGCATACCCTATATATAAGACTGTACTGGCATGATTGTTATTGTTTGCTATATCTTACTTTGCATATCGACTATATCCGCTGAGTTCATTGAACTTACCCCATTGTTTTATATCTATTTTAGGATAAAGCGGTTAGGAGAGTCCAATTGCCAAACCCCCCCTCGTCGTGATAGTTTTATTTGGTTATTTCATTTATGGTTTTGGATATTTTGATTAGAAGATATGTTTAGGATTGGAGTTGGATTTTGTTCTTGTGGATGTTTTGGTATGTCTTTATGGACCTCTGTTCGGAGTTTTATTTTGGATTGGATTTGGATGAGTATTCCTGCCCAGATGGCAGAAGGGGTAAGTCAAGAGGTGATAAATTTTATTTATTTACTTTGATTGATGGTCTGAGGCCTAATTATTACCTGCGTGGGTTGTTTGGATTCCGATCGTGTTGACCGATGTATAGTGGTCATGTAGGCCTTGTATGAAAAAATGGTATTGTCACCCGTACAGGGGAGATGCTGTCGGATTTTTGTCTGGCGGGGACTCCCTCGGGGCGTGACAATTTATTTGATATTAGAGCGCCTAGGTTTTCGAGTTCCTAGGGGTTTTTGGATTTTTCGGAGTTCACCACGTTTGACAGGTTTTTGCGAGTCAATCTGAAAATTTTTGGATTGACATGGATTTTCGATGATTTTTATGTTTCAGAAATTCGAGGTATTATTGACGAGGCCAAATTGGGGGATTTGGCGACGATGGGACCTCTCCTGGCGGTAAAATAGGTATGATGATTAGTTTTATATGTTATTATCTGGTAATAAATTTAACAGATATGAGACGAGGTGGGCGTGCTCCTGCACCGAGACGTGGTGTAGGGCAACCACGCAAGAGGACAATGAGATCTTTGGCGATGGAGTTGCCAGAAAGGTCTATAGAGTTATGACACATGTGCAAACTCGTAGTAGTGGTCGCCCACCAAGGCGACCAGCCGGAGTTGCCGTTAGTATTTATACTCCTGGTTAGATTGGCTATGTGTTTAGTGGATAACAGGAAATAACATTTAGTTTGTTGGTCACTATTAGTAATCGTAGATGGAGTTGACCACATGATTGACCTGTTCAGTCTGTGAGTCTTGAACCTGTGTCGAAAAGATGAATTGCCTTTGAGAGATGACTGATATCGAGTCGGAAAGCAGGGGTCAAGTCGTCACATTTATTGTGGAAATCAAAGACTACAGTGTTAGGGATTTTCACTAATTATTCTAGTCAGATTATTACCCTGTGGGGTAATGGACAAGGAATGTATACTATTGTTGATGCAGACAATGAAGGTTTAAGTTACGAAGTTCTATAGGGATTTTGATCCTTGAGCGGCTTGAGCTTAGATCGATAATGTTGAAGGTACTGTTAAGTACCTAACTTGTATTTATATAGGGGAAGTGGAGTTAGTTTCTTACTATTGCAATGATCAAGTTGTTACTTGGTGGAATATATAGAAGAAATTTTGGGGAAATAATTCATTACGGGATCACGGGTTCAGGATGTTTTCGAGAGATAATATTTTCCTATGTTATTTTGTATGACTCATTGTTGGGGAATGCTTGAGCCTTAAGTTGAGTGATAATTGTTAATGGAGTTCACTATAGAGTTTGTTATACTTGTAGAGTTTACCCCCCACTTAATGGTTTAAGATAGTGATTGAGTTGTCTTCAATCACCAACGATTTATTGGCTTACCTTTGGATTAAGATAGTTGGATCTTCCATCAGTTCCTATCGAGAGGCATTAGGTTGAGTCATATTTATGAAAATGACACTGCAGCAAGTGTCTCAAGATAATAGTGTAGTAAATCTAGTGATAATAACCTACACTTCTGATAAGGCAACCTTAGAAGTCGTGAACATGCTCTTCTAGCTGAATTTACATGGCATTATTTCGTTCCCATGTTGATGCTCGATATTGATCATGTCTGTTGTTAGAGATGGTAACTTGATGTTGATGATGGAAGTTTATAACCTCTTGAGTGATTGAGGGATTAGTTGAAATTTTAGTTTATTTTTAGTGGGATCAAGGCTCTGTCCCGGGAATGAAAGAAATTTATTGAGTTGTTGGTGGAAAATCCTGCGCTTCTCATTCCTACTCCAGAAATTCCATAACTCTGATTTGTTGCATTTACAGTCCCTAAGCTGTTTGCTGAATTACTTGATCTGGGTGACCAATCCGCGAAGGGATCCAAATCATTAAAAGAATTGTTAGAAGTCCCCGTGGGATTCTGGTTTTCATTAACACCCAATTTTGCACCAAACCCAGAATATGAGTTGAAGGAGGCCATTCTATGTTGACAGGAGTGCATGTTGGAGAGGTATGCTAGCTAGAAACTATAGTCAAAGACTGCAAAGGAATATCAGTGATAGGTGTCTGCTGCACAATTGGTACCAACTGTTCAGGTTGATGGCTGGCCTTTCCAGGAAGTGATGAATTGCCAGTCTTCTTTACTGCTGGACCCTAGTCTTCATCCCATGACGACCTACTCTTGGTTGGTGAGTTTTGTTTGGTTAGTTTTAACAATGGTTCAGTCTTCATTTCATTAGTTGACATGGCAGACAGTTTTAACTTCAGGAGATCCAGAATCAGTCACTGTGACACCCCGTTTCTCTTCTATATTCCTGCAAGAGGATAACTTGTGAATTACTTTCATACTTGCAAAATGAGGGGAAAAAAACACTGCTCCCAAGCACTTTTCTGGAGGTCTACTCGTCCTTACCTGCAGTGTATCCTTATGAAACACACACATAGTCCATTACAACCATCTTCATCATGGTGAAACTCTTCCTAGCACTTACCCATCATGGCCCAATAGGCTTTGATAGTTGACCAATCTACCAAGAACCTGATATCCTCTTTTCTTTTGGTTGCATAACCTTTGTCATAAACTTATGATAACTTAGAGCTGCTCCTAAGAAAGCCCCTCAAACACCTTGGCACTGAGCCTTCCTGGATAACCTTACCACCCACTTCACTGACATACACTGCACTCTTTTAGAATCATTGAGAATGATTGCTTCTTGCTTCCCCGTTTGGAAGCACTGAGGTAGTATTTCCCTCACTGGTACCAGACAAGACAAGCTCAAGAGCAATGAGTGCAGGAGGAGGGATCCTGTAAGATACCCATTTATCTCTGGTGGTATCTTGTTTTGAAAAGAAGTGAAGTGTATGAACTTGAATGACTTTGCAAGAAAAGTTAGGTCCAACTTATTGAGCCTTCTAAGTTTTGGAAACTAGTGGATATGAATTTGGAAAGTAATCGCAAAAACTTGTACTTACATCTGTTCAAATGGAAGTGATGATGAATTGAAGGTATTGCAAATTTGATCCTAGTATTCAGATGTTGTGCCCTGAGAATAATGTGGAGATGTAATTGAGATACTACAAATTTATCATTTTATTTATTGAGTGCAAAAGCTTTAATAGAATTTTGAAATAAAGGAGTAAAAAGAGAACTTATTCATTTACATTAGTACAATTGGAAAAAAAAACCCTTTTTGCTTGAGATGATCATTGTGATGATTATCAGAGGGGTATGTAATTGATTTATGGATGTTTAGAGGATGATTGTTGGAGATGTTATAGTATGGTGAGAGAGTTGACTTAGTTGTGTTAAAGTTGACTTGGTTGTTATGATGTGGATATCTGGATATTAATTTGGAGGTTATGATTGTGACATGATGGTATAAGAATGTCTCTCGGATGCTTGTATAATTCGAGAGTAATCAGATGTAGTGTCGGATGAACTTCTAGGCTTGCTGTTGTATAAGTAAGTAGGGTAGGCGATCAGAGTGATTTCGGAAATAGTTTTGATATCGAAGATCCCCTACTGGGTGATAATTTAATTGATACTGAGGTAATGATATTTTACGAGCCTAATGTTTTTACTTATGGTGCGTTGGCTTAGGGCTAGTGTAAAATGCACAAGGTTGTTGAAACTCGTAATATACTCAAGGAGATGTCATTCAATTGGCGGTGAGCCAAATCGAGTTGCTTAGATACCGTCATCGATCGGTCTTTTAAAGTTGGCAAGGTTGATGATGCCGAGAGGTATTTGTTAGAATGATGATATTACCAGGGGATAGTTTTGTTGGTATCAGTGTTGCTTAACACTATAGGAATTGGAAGAACATAAGTTGCGATTATCGGAGGTATTTGATGGGATATTTATCTGTCCCAGTATATTTTCTTGAGAAGATTTGGAACTCTTTGTTCAAAGAGGGATGAACCTTTGAGATTATACATTGATTATCGATGATGAAATGCGGTAGTGGTAGAAGGAAATTAATATCCTTCATTGTGGATAGAGGATCTATTTGGATCAGCTATATGACACCTGTGTATACTCTAGGATTGATTTATGACTGGTGGGTTGATATTGTAGTGACATGGTGTCATACAATTATCATTGTCGTCGAGATGGTGGATATATCATCATCCAAGAGTAAAGAGGATGCAGGTGTGTAGCGACGACAATTTCATACTTGGTATGAATTGTATGAGCTTTTGGATTATCTTATTAGACTCATTGATGACTTAGTCGTCCAAGGATTTGGGAAGTCGTATATTCTGGACACGATTGGATCAGTTGTGGTAGTTGGAGTTGCGCACTTGGACACTATAGATGGTGGTTTCCTTGTGTTGATTTGATTATTACCATAGATATAGATAGGATGCTCTAGTGGTACTACGTCGCTGACTGGTTGGACCAGGAAGGTGATGGAATTTACCTAGTCTGAAGTTTGTGAAACTAGTTTCAGGGCTCAGACGATGGTTGACAATTATGCTAGTATTGTTTAAATCGTTCTAGGAAGGATGGACGGGTAGTGTACATGGATGAATCATTTTGAGGATCGGAGCGATTCTGATGCTGTTGAATAAGACGTATCCTAAGCTTATGGCAGTTAAAGAATTGCGAGAGTTATTATGTTATTTTGTATAGGTGGTGGATCTTTAGAAAGGCATTTTTAGAAAGGCGGGGGTGATAGATTTTAGGGGATATCAGTAACCCCACTTGGTCACTTGAGGTGTGACTTGTCTTCAGATGCCTGAGATGGTTGTTATGACATCTCGTACTCATACATGAGTAGGAAATTTAGGGACTAAATTTTTATTAGTGGGGGAGAATGTTAAATACTGAAATTTAAAATACTAAATTAAATAGCCAAAAATTTCAGGAAAATAATCGTAGGGATTATTTTTGAAATTTTCAGAGAATTTTAGAAATTTTTCTAAAATTTTTCTGGAATTAAAAGGGGCTTGTACGGGATATGTACGGGGATAATAAAAACAGGCTTTTAAAGTGTCTGTTTTAATTATTTGATATAACCTAAGTTACTATGGTTATTTTCCCGATTTCGTTTCCTCTTCTCTTATTTTCTTCGGCGCCATTCCGCACGAACCCGGTCGTTCCTCCTTTTCACTTGCGCATCTTCTCCCTCACGACATTCCTTCACGGTGCGACACAAGCAAGCGGCGAGTTTGAATTCGGCGGTGGAAGATTCGGGATCTCCTTCCACGCGACGCTCCTTGCGCCACATCTCCGGGTTTGCGGTAGTCTCTCTCTCGCCATCTGCGTCACCGCTCAACTCGGCGACGACGAGCGACGCTTTCTCACGGTGAAGCCCAAACCTTAAATTGAAGGTCCATAGTTCGTTCCTGCATGAGGGTAGTCGGTGAAGACTACCGCCGGTGTTTTGGCCGAGCGTCGCCGAAAGATTTTGAGCACCGATCGCAGCCCTTCTAGCTGAGTGTCGCCGAAAGATTTTGAGCACCGGTTGCAGCTGGTGAACGTGGTTGTTGGTTCTATGGATTTCACGGCCGATTGTCATCAGGAAGAGGTAAGTGCCAATTTCCTCCTTACTTTGGACAAGATCTAGGTTTAAGATGAGATATTTCCTTCACTAAGCTTGATTTGTCAATAGGGGCAGTGATCTAGCATCGGTGAATAAAAGATAGGAGGAAGAGGGCTGCCAAGAGATTTCCAAGGCCGGTAAGTTTGATCTAGCCTCTCTTTTAGCTGTAAAATTGTTAGATTTTTTAGTGGTTGTGTTGTGGTAATGGTGGATGGATCTGGGAGTGGTTTGGTTATGGGCTACGAATAGATTGGGTTGTTCCGATGAATATAATGGGTTTTGTTGGCTGTTAACGACTGTAAGTGGATTGTAGGTGCCATGTTGTGGGATCCAAGGCTTGGATCGAGTTTGAGGTCAGGGTTGGTTGAGTTGTGTGTATGTCACCTAGGGTTAGGTTAGATTTATACTTCTGATCGGTGAGATGTTCTGTATATTATTGTGGAGTTGTGAATTAGGCTTGAGGAAAATGAAGGATTTATTTAGGATGTTGTTAAATTCCATTGCTGCAATGGGGATGGATATGATTGATTGGTTGGATTACATACAGGATGATTTTAACTTAATTACAGGTTATTGACAGTGGTTGTCTGTACTTTGGTTATATGATTTGGTGTGAGTTAATTCTTAGTGATCTATGGTTGGCTGGGTTGTTGAGTTCGGTGGGATGTTGATCGGTCTGTAATTATGTATGGAGGATTGATTAGGTTAAATAGGATAACTAAATCAATCTAGTGGATCGGATATGAGGTCGATGTAGGATTCGATTCGATCATTTGTTGTGTGCTTGGATTTGATGGTAATTATATTTTATGCAGGTTTCGGTCACGAGACCGGTCTACGGGTGTGAAGAGTTCATGATTACGAACATTATAGCAGACGGGTATTTTGACTTATCTCTTAGATATAGTCATGTTGATATGCTAGTTAGGATAGCTTGCAATAATTTTTATGTTTATATGCCTAGTATGTTTTTGTGCCTACTTGATACATACATTTGATCAGTTATGATTATATCTTCCCTGTTTTAATTGAATCATAGATATGTACTTATTGGTTGTGCATATTATTCGGATATGTGTTTTAGTTGGATTTACATGATTTAGTATCATGCACCATCTTGCATGATTGCATGCTGGCTGGACGGGGTTCCTTTATAGTTGAGCCCGCAACCAGTTACATGGTCTGCACACACTGCCACTCATGGGTTAGTGGTACATCAGGAGGGTGTGTGCAGTTGCTCTGTCAGGCTCCGCTGGTCCGCTCATGGGTAGCGATGAGGCAGCGTGGTAGCGGCAGAGGATCCTCCTGCAGTACGACACGGAGATGAGAGCTTTGCTCCCCACTCTGTTTAGGGGCGGGAGGATAGGTGTACTCAGATAGCATCACATCCCACTCGGTCACTTTCGGGAAGGCGATGATGGCCAGAGTACAGTTGTCATAGCCCTACCCACTCAGCTTCACCATAGCGTGTAGTAATTTGGTATGGCGTCAGAGGGTGACCATGTCATTTGCACCGCATGCATTTTGCATGGATATCATTTGTATTGTATTTGCTACATTTTTTATTGTTGCCTTGGATGTTGCATATGATTGCCATGCATACAGGATACATATTTGTATATGGTATGATGACTTTATTTCTTCTGGTATGGCACATGCTCCTATATTAGGGTAGGAGATTCCGGTAAGTACAGTCCTTTTGAATTTCTTTCTTGCATACCCTATATATGAGACTGTACTGGCATGATTGTTATTGTTATCTATATCTTACTTTGCATATCGACTATATCCGCTGAGTTCATTAAACTTACCCCGTTGTTTTATATCTATTTTAGGATGAAGCGGTTAGGAGAGTCCAGTTTCCAACCCCCCCCCCCCCCCTTCGTCGTGATAGTTTTATTTGGTTATTTCATTTATGGTTTTGGATATTTTGATTAGAAGATATGTTTAGGACTGGAGTTGGATTTATGTTCTTGTGGATGTTTTGGTATGTCTTTATGGACCTCTGTTCAGAGTTTTATTTTGGATTGGATTTGGATGAGTATTCCTGCCCAGATGGCAGAAGGGGTAAGTCAAGAGGTGATAAATTTTATTTATTTACTTTGATTGATGACCTGAGGCCTAATTATTACTTGCGTGGGTTGTTTGGATTCCGATTGTGTTGACCGATGTATAGTCGTCGTGTAGGCCTTGTATGAAAAATTGGTATTGTCACCCGTACAGGGGAGATGTTATCGGATTTTTGTTTGGCGGGGACTCCCTCAGGGCGTGATAGCAGTGGCTCGGCAGCAAACAGAACTTCATCGAGAATACTTCGAGGCTCTTTCTGCTCTGGGTCAGCGAGCCATAAAAGCAACAACCGAGAAGGATGCCCTGGCAGCCCAACTAGCTGAAAGTCAGGCCCAGCTAGCCACGTGTCAAGCTCAACTAGCTAGTTACCAGTCTCAACTGAAGGAGCAGGAGGCTGACCTGAAGGGACGTTATGTCAAGAAGGGAGTGGATCTATTTATACTTGGCTTCGACGGGTCCTCGGCCTTAAATGCTGAACGAGGATATCCTCTCCTCGGCACGAACACTAGCTATTTAAATCCCTTCGACGCTTTATCCAAGTGCCCTCCCGAACTTTTTGAACTGTAATTTATCACATTGTGATCCTTGTAATGACTTTTTGATGTTGAAGAATGTTCATGTTGACTCGGCTTTTTGTTATTCATCTTGGTATGGGTCGAGGATTTTGGGTTGGTTCTGTGCTTCCTTCTTTTTTGCAATTGTTCCCCATCTCCCGTCTCGCATGGAGCAATTACATACTTCGCTCGAGGACCCACTCGGAAGGTCCCGGATGATCTTCTTCATGCCTGACCCAATTTTGGCTTGATTAAAGATCGAGTTACTTTGGTCTCTTGATCTCCTTCGTCTACCTTGCTGCTTCGGAAATGATATATTGACAAGTACCTATGTCGATGCCATTATGATATTAGTCTCTTTATCTTCTTCTCCTTCTCGAGAACGAATGCAGTTCTTCTTCCCTCGACTATAAATTATCATTACCCATATCTTCGTCCTTCCATCTCACTCTCATGGCTTCGACGGAGCACGCCATTGAGATTTCTTCAGATTCTGACTCTTTTAAGCTGCAAGACTGGACCACTGAAGACTCAGAGGAATCTGAGACACGTTCAACGGCAACTTCAACCTTTCGCCCCTTCCTTTTCCACCCTTAACCACTGTTCCAATTCCTCCCGCAGGGAGATCCTTCCGAGCACCCTTCCCCTCCTTCCGCAATAGGGTATGAAACCCTCCCTTGACATGGGAATACACAGTAAGAGATCCCCAAGCCAGTGCTGAACATCCTCCACTTCCGCCGGACTTGGCGTTCGTTCTAATCTCTCCAGCGAAGATTCGTCTTCCCTCTTTTGATGAAGCTCCACCAGCAATACCTCCAGTTCAAGGTGATCTTTACAGAGTCATCTTGGCGCCTTCTCCTCCGGAGGAGCCTTCCAAGGATCCTCCTGTTAAGGATAACCCTAAAAAACTTGTATAAGGGTTAGCCTAAAAGATGTAAATATGATCGAAAATATTAATAAAGAGGGTACTGAGACTTCTCTTTGTCGTTTTCCTGTAAATGTAAGACAACTGTCACCAAAAAGGACTACCATCCCGTCTGAACATGTTTCCCCTTACTGCTTTCGAGGAATTTAAGTTGTCCTTCCCGAAGTTACTGCGCTACTAATTTCCACCCACTACCTTTATTTTTCTCCTTATTCACTAGCATTTATTATTTTACCTTCTCCACGAGTTAATGCACCTTCTTCCTTCGCCGTTATAAGGACCTTGAACCTTCGCCGCTTAACCTTCATCTTCTCTTTTTCTTCTCCCCGTCATGGAAGAAACTTCTGAACAGGGCAGCAGTTCTTGTCCTCCCGGGGGAAAAACTGAAGAACAACGCTATATTGCCAACCTGGAGGAGCAAGTGGCATATCTGCAGTGGCGCTTGAGGGAAGCTTCCACCAGCAACTACTCTTTGCGTCAGCAATTAGCAGTGTCCCAGAAGGATCTATCTAAGAACATCTTTATACAACAATCTTACCTTCGGCAGCTACGACATCAACCCCAGTCACGCAAAGAAGCTCCGTCATTTCCTCCCAACAAAGAACTGTAATACCCTATATATAAGGGTTTCTTTTGCTATTTTCTTCTTGTGAAGGAATTGTAATATGTAATCTTTTCGAAATAATGAACTTTCTGTAATGCAAGCCTTCACCTCTACTTTTCTCGCTTATCTTCTTCTTCCCACATTTCTCGAGCTATGTCGAATTCTATCTTCCTCGTATGCAAATTAAATAGATGTACTGCCCCTTCACCCTTTCATTGCGCAGGGATCACGCATACACCTCCCCCGTACGAAAATAAAATGACATATAGTTGAGGGAATACTCATCTCTTTCGTTCCGCCATCGCATGGGGATAAAAATAATATATAGTTGAGAGATAAACTCAACTCTTCCGTTTCACGGGGACAAAATAATATGCAGTTGAGAGATAAACTCAACTCTTCCGTTCCGCCACAGTACGGGGATAAAATAATATGCAGTTGAGAGATAAACTCAACTTTTCCGCTTCACGGGGATAAAATAATATGCAGTTGAGGAGTAACCTCAACTCTTCCGTTCCGCCACCACATGGGGATAAAATAATATATAGTTGAGAAATAAACTCAACTCTTCCGCTTCACGGGGATAAAATAATATGCAGTTCAGGAGTAACCTCAACTCTTCCGTTCCACCACCACATGGGGATAAAATAATATATAGTTGAGAAATAAACTCAACTCTTCCGCTTCACGGGGATAAAATAATATGCAGTTGAGAGATAAACTCAACTCTTCCATTCCTCCACCGCACGGGGATAAAATAATATATAGTTGAAAAATAAATTCAACTCTTCTGTTTCACGGGGATAAAATAATATGCAGTTGAGGAGTAACCTCAACTCTTCCGTTCCACCACCACACGGGAATAAAAATAATATGCAATTGAGAGATAAACTCAACTCTTCCGTTCCGTCACCGCACGGGGATAAAATAATATATAGTTGAGGAATGAACCCAACTCTTCCGTTTCACGGGGATAAAATAATATGTAGTTGAGGAGTAACCTCAACTCTTTTGTTCCGCCATCACACGGGGATAAAATAATATATAGTTGAAAAATAAACTCAACTCTTCCGCTTCATGGGGATAAAATAATATGCAGTTGAGGAGTAACCTCAACTCTTCCGTTCAGTTACCACACGGGGATAAAATAATATATAGTTGAGAAATAAACTCAACTCTTCCGCTTCACGGGGATAAAATAATATGCAGTTGAGAGATAAACTCAACTCTTCTGTTCCGCCACCGTTCGGGGATAAAATAATATATAGTTGAAAAGTAAACTCAACTCTTCCGTTTACGGGGATAAAATAATATGCAGTTGATGAGTAAATTTAACTCTTCCATTCCGCCACCACACGGGGATAAAAATAATATGCAATTGAGGAGTTACCTCAACTCTTCCGTTCCGCCACCACACAGGGATAAAAATAATATGAAATTGAGAGATAAACTCAACTCTTTCGTTCCACCACTGTACGGGGATAAAATAATATATAGTTGAGGAATGAACCCAACTCTTCCGTTTCACAGGGATAAAATAATATGTAGTTGAGGAGTAACCTCAACTCTTCCGTTCCGCCATCGCACGGAGATAAAATAATATGCAGTTGAGGAGTAACCTCAACTCTTCCGTTCCGCCACCGCACGGGGATAAAATAATATATAGTTGAGGAATGAACCCAACTCTTCCGTTTAACGGGGATAAAATAATATGTAGTTGAGGAGTAACCTCAACTCTTCCATTCCGCCACCGCACGGGGATAAAATAATATGTAGTTGAGGAGTAAACTCATCAATTTTAACAAATAATGGGCCATCAGAGGAATATATCATCAATTTTCTTCTTCTTAGGGCCTCCCTTTATATAAACTAGCAGCCCAATAGCAATCGCCAGCCCATTCCCCCCTCCTTTTATAGGGGGAGTTTCGTCTTTCCTCTCTTCTGTTATCGTCATTTCTTCTGCCTTTTCGTCTCCTTCTTCTTCGTCTGTTCTTATTTCCGCCGCCATCCTCCGGTGCCCCCAATCACTAACTTCAGCGCTTATCTTCTTTCTCCAATGGGCAAGATGCATTCCTCTTTCTACCGAGAAATAACAAACCATTACTCACACATCAAACGGGGTGAGGGTCAGCCGCCAGCATCAGCTTCACCCTCACCCTCGTCTATTACCATCCCACCTGCCTCATCTCTCCCTTCTTCTCCGCCTTCGCCTAAAACTCTTGTCCCATCTACCCTAGATGAGACTGGAGTAGTCAGCCCATCCTCATCTCCCATGTTACTTATAAACCCTATTTCTCCCATTTTCTCCCCCTCCGCCTTGGGTGTTCGGAAGTCGCCCCCTCTCTCATCACAACCTAAAGATGAACCCAGAGAGGTGGTGCGTCAACGCTAGTCGACTACAGATGCTTCTACATCCCCGCCTTCTCTTTCTCCGAAACATTCCACCACTCCTGAACCCATGGTAGTTGATATTCATCCACTGCCCATTTCCCCCGCTGCTCATAACTTGGAGAGCCCTTCACCTTCTATGGGCACTAGCCCGGGTCCTTCCACTTTTCACCTTCCCAACGAAGAGTTCTCTATCCCGATGCTTTCTATATCTTCCTCCCCAGATTCCTCTCCAAACCAATCCCCTTTTGTAAATTCTCGCATGCCAATCTCGCAGCCAACCACATTGAGTCTTCCACCCTACATTTCTGCTCCTCCTTTCGCATCCCCTATCTCTTTGAGCCCCCTTGCGAGGGCTCCTTCTTCTTTTTCTCCTGAACCCCCGATACAACCACTGACTTCCATCTATCCCTCCGCTATTATGAGTGAGCCTTCGCCTCGGGTGTCATCCGTCCCTTCTTCTTCCTCTACCCGGAATCTTCGAATACTAAATTTGGAAGAACTGGTTCCCTGGATGGAAGGCCTATGTCACACTCTGGAACTGGTATGTTTCTCAAATTGAGTTACTTGACCTTCTTCATTTGATGCCTCCTTTTTGATACACGGCTTACAGGCCCTCACCAATTATCAAGAACTGGATCACTCCATCCAGCAATATCAGGATCAATCCTTGCAATGGGAGCAACAACGATGGGAGGATCATACAGCTGCCCAGAACCGAGAGCAATTTCTGTCTCAGCAGCTGAAACAGTGCTAGGAACAACTAGCAGAGGCTCGTTCCCAACATCACAAGGATGCCGAAATTATAGCGGCATTACAAGAACAGTAACAGGCTCATACAGAATTATTATCTATCAGGCGGGACGTTCAACTACCACAACCTGACAAAGAGACTCCCCCTCCTCAAGAATTAACAGACCTTCGAAAGAAGGTGGCAGAACTTCTGCAGGAGAAACAAAAGGACTCTGAGATCATCGCAAACCTATGAATCCGACACCAGAGGGCGGAGGACAAGATAGGGGATCTCCGCACCCACCTGTGCAAGGAGGTACAAGAAAACTCCTCCTTAATAACTTCTAGGGGTCATGCTCACGCCCATATACACAGGCAAGAAACATCCCTCCAGAGGCTGGGCAATGAACTAGTCCGCACCAGATCCTATACAGATGTGGTGGGGAGAATTTTAGCTTCAATACGCCAGAACATGATGGATATGACTAATCTCCTTCAGAAGGACTAAATTTCCCGAGCAGACGACATCTCGATCTTGGAGGACGCCATCATGGAAGTATCCCAGCGTTATAGTGAAATGCGCCGAGCCCTCCGGGAGCAACAAGAGAAGTGTCACAGGCTCCATCGGAATAGAAGCCCTGACCACCCGAATCGACAGGAGCGGTTGGCCATCCTGATGCGTGCCACCTATCAAGATGGGTTTAATGAGGCGGTTCGGTAGTATGCTGATCAAGGACTTCCCCCTGCGAACCATCCCACTCTCTCCTTAAATTGGGAGGCCGACTTCCGAAGTTATCCTCTCGATCGATTTAAGTTATAACTTTATATACTGCTTCAGGACATGGCTCCCTTTTTATCTTCTTTTCTTTTCATAGCTCGCTACAAGGGCTATAGTACTACTGTAAATAACTCATCAATCAAACTTGGATTCACTATAAATCTAATCAACACAACAAATTGCCAAGTACATCCCTTCGGGAACCCCCAACTCCTTTTCTTTTATCCATCACTCCTTATACAATGTGAAAAGGTTTCAAGTGGATAGCGTTCCAGGGTCGAGGAAATTCCTTGCCCCGGTCATCCTTTAGATAATACGCTGCCCCTACTACGCGACGCATCACTTCATAGGGACCCTCTCAGTTTGGAGCTAACTTTCCAGGATCTCCAGCGGGATTAACTTTACGCAGAACCAAATCCCCCTCTTGAAATCTTCGGGGCATCATCTTTTTGTTAAAGGCTTGCTGCACTCTCCGCTTATAAAACTCTGCTCGCCTCCGTGCCATCTCTCTCTTTTCTTCCACCAAGTCTAACTCAGTGCTTCGAATAATTTGGTTCTGCTCTAGCTTATAAACTTCCACTCGGGTGCTACTTAAAAGGGCTTCCACCAGAATAACGGCCTCTGTCCCTTATACCAGGCTGAAAGGAGTTTCTCCCGTTGCAATTTTTGGTGTGGTTTGGTAGGCCCATAAGATTCCAGGCAGTTCTTCCACCCAATTCCCCCTCTGGGCCCCCAACTTAGTCTTCAACCCTTGAATAAGAATTCTATTAGTGACTTTAACTTGCCCGTTAGCTTGGGGGTGGGCTACCGAAGTGAAAGCTTACTGGATATTGAGACTTTGGCACCATTCTTTGATCTTCTTGCCCTGGAATTGTCGTCCGTTATCGTTAACAAACCTCCGGAGAATACCGTACCGATAGACAATATTCTTCCACAGGAATTGTATTACAGTATTCTAAGTAATTTTGGCAAGAGGCTCTGCTTCCACCCACTTGGAGAAATAATCCACAGCCACCAATAGGAATTTTTTCTGCAATGGTGCCACAGGCATAGGACCCACTATATCCATTCCCCACTGATCAAAAGGGCATGAAGCAACCACAACTTTCATTAATTCAGCCGGTCGTTTGGATCAGTTGCTATGCTTTTGACAGGCTGGGTAGGTTTGCACTATATGAGCTGCATCTTGTTGGAGGGTAGGCCAGAAATATCCTGCTAACAATGTCTTTGTAACGCCCGCCCTTATCTGCTCTCAGGGCGGCGCTACTTTTACCCCTTTCTTTTTTTTTCTTTTAAAACATAATACACATGGATCATTTCACCATTTACTTAAGCATGTTATCATGGCATAAACCTTCTTTTCTACATGCATCACCTATCTTATTCATAGTTAGCATGTTACCATATCTTATCTCATTTCATAACATGCCCATCATAAGGATCCATTCGTGAGTTCTATCATATCAACTTTCTTAAGTAATTGAACAATAACATAACTAAGCAATATCCAACATGGTACTAATAATTCACAAGTCTTATAAGCGGAAGCAAGGTCTTAAGTTGTTAATTGAGCATATAAATATAAGCAGATAGTAGTAGGGTCTTTCTCCACCATGCCACTATCACACACACTGGGCCCTTCCTGCTACCTCCTCTAGTTCAGGTTTCCTTGATCTGCAGTATATGGACAACATAAACTATAAGCATAAAGCTTAGTAAGATTCTTGCCTACTCACAAAAAACACGAACTTCATCAAGCAATTAGAAACATAATCATGCTAGCATAAATGGCCTAAGTATTCCATAGTAACACTAATCAACAACATACCATGTAATGAAACCTAAGCATGACATAGAGTTTACATCAGCATGCTAAGCATAATTAACACCAAGCAGGGCATAATCTAAACATAAGCATTCATGACATAAATCTTAGACATGCAGGAAGTACATAAACCCCAAATGTTCTTACTATAAGCATTATAACTTAGTAAAATCTAACATGCTTCAAGAACATAATTATAAGCATTTTTAACTTGAGCATAAACATTTATAATGACATAAATCCTAGACATGCATAAGGCACAAAATCACAAGTATTCTTAAACTACTGCAAGCATCATAACTTCATAGAGTCTAACATGCATAAAGGACATAATCATAAGCATTTTTAACTTGAGCATAAACATTTATAATGATATAAATCCTAAACATGCATAAGGTACATAATCACAAGCATTCTTAAACTACTGTAAGCATCATAACTTCATAGCATCCAAAATGCATAAAGGACATACTCATAAGCATTTTTTTTTTACTTGAGCATAAACATTTATAATGATATAAATCCTAAACATGCATAAGGTACATAATCACAAGCATTCTTAAACTACTGTAAGCATCATAACTTCATAGCATCTAAAATGCATAAAGGACATACTCATAAGCATTTTTTTTTAACTTGAGCATAAACATTTATAATGATATAAATCCTAAACATGCATAAGGTATATAATCACAAGCATTCTTAAACTACTGTAAGCGTCATAACTTCATAGCATCTAAAATTCATAAAGGACATACTCATAAGTATTTTTTTTTAACTTGAGCATAAACATTTATAATGACATAAATCCTAAACATGCATAAGGCACAAAATCACAAGTATTCTTAAACTACTGTAAGCATCATAACTTCATAGCATCTAAAATGCATAAAGGACGAGTTCGTAAGCATTCATAATCTTTAACATAAGCATACACAATTTCATAAAAGTCTTTCCTTTTCAAAATATATACATATAGATACTTCAATATCATCATAACTTGTTTGGGGGGCCCCAGGTTAAGTACCACATAATGCGCGTTCCCTAATAGGTCAGTAGCGAGCCACTGCACCTACTAGAGCAAGACCTCTTACGTCTTACAGGCAAGACCTCTTACGTCTTCTTATGTCCCTATGGATTTGATTAACGACCACCGACGGTCACTTAACCTCTTACAAAGTAAAATACTTAATTCCTTTCTTTTCTTGTCATAGTATAAAGAATGCTCTTGATCCCCAACATAAAAAGGGAAGTATCTTAATCTTATCTTGTCATAAGGAGAGCTCTTGATCCCTACTTGAAAGGGAAGCATCTCCACTTTATCTTATCTTAAGGAGAGCTCTTGATCCCTACTTGAAAGGGAAGCATCTCCATCTTATCATAAGGAGAGCTCTTGATCCCTACTTGAAAGGGAAGCATCTCCATCTTATCATAAGGACACATGCATTCATAACATAAGAGTACCCTAAAGGGGTCCTAAAGTATAAACATGTTCATCACACAAGCATATTATGGCACATTACACCATAAACATGTAGCATGTTTCTTAGGCATATTCAAGGCATATTAAATCATAAAAACATGTTCATCACCTAAGCATATTTCATGGCACATTACATCATAACATGTAGCATGTTTCCTAGGCATATTCAAGGCATATTAAATCATAAAAAAACATGTTCATCACCTAAGCATATTTCATGGCACATTACATCATAACATGAAGCCTATTTCTTTAGCATATTCATGGCATATTAATCACAAAGCATTTTCATCACCTAAAACTCCTACATGAGGCATACAACATCCCCTAGTTCCCTTAGAAGCCTTTTTCTTGCAACCCTAACCCTAGTTTCCTTGGGTGGCCGAAACTTGTGAAGGGCTCAAGCTTGGGTTTGTCCCCTAAAACTCATTCATGAAGCCTTATAACCTATCATAGCACCATTAGAAATATTTTCATGCAACCCTAACCCTAATTTCATGGGTTGGCCGAAACTTGTGAGGGGCTCAAGCTTGGGTTTGTCCCCTAAAATTCATTCATGAATCCTTATAACCTATCATAGTATCCTTAGAAATATTTTCATGCAACCCTAACCCTAATTTCATGGGTTGGCCGAAACTTTTGAGGGGCTCAAGCTTGGGTTTGTCCCCTAAAATTCATTCATGAAGCCTTATAACCTATCATAGTATCCTTAGAAATATTTTCATGCAACCCTAACCCTGATTTCATGGTTTGGCCGAAACTTGTAGGGTTAAGATCTTTGGATTTTTATCACCTAAATCTATTCATGTAGGCATATATCTGTTGGGTTTCCGGCACCGCGGCGTGTGTGTGTTCGATCACGTTTCGTAAACATGAACACAGCGGAAGCAATAAAAATAATAAATACTTCTATTTATTACAACACACACAACACACGCATGCATATTACAACAAGTGTAGACATAACCATAAATTTAAATTTGCAATAAAAGGAAATTTAACTACGTTATACCTTTCGTATGACGTGTAGCGGGAACGGCATCAACCGGAACGATCCTCTTAAGAATCGTCTCTATCCGTATCCACGCCGAGCTCCTCGGGATGACTTCGCTAAGTCACGAGCTTCGTCTTCGTACGGGTTACTAGCCTCGTGTTGAAGACGACGTGATCGAGAGATGATCACGATCCGAATCCAAATTCGGATCCTAAAACGAGTTCTCAAAACTCGCTTCTCCGGAGAGGTATTCGTCAACCGTTTGACGAATCCTTCATCCCCCACCTCAGAGGATTACCGGAGATCAAATCCCCGGTAAGTTATCCGCTGTCGGAGCACTAACCGTCGTCCAAACGACGCTCCGACAACAAAGAAACAAGCTGTCCAGAAAAACTGGACAGCTTTTGGTGGAGGAATAGAGGCCGGCTAAGGAAAGATGGAAGCTCACCTTATCACCGAACCCAAAGGAGATCGCCGGAGGGTCGCCGGAGGTTCTCCGGCTGAAGCTTGGACGCCGACAAAGACTTGGACGGCTACACACAAGCTGGGTGGCGGCAGCTTTAGGGTTGGCGCCGATTAACTCCAAGGTGGAGGTGGGCGGCAACTCAAGGGGGCTAGGGTTTGGATTAGTTAGGGTTTAACAATCCCTTAAGCCCTCTTTTATAGAGAACTAATTCTCTTAATGGTTAATGGATCATATCCATAAAGCCCGTTAACCCGCTCCATTAGGATAAGTTAAAATAAACCAAACCATGATGGTTTATTTTAAGTTAAAACGAACCGAACCAACCTTTGGTTCATTCGTTTAATATAAACCAAACCCTTTGGTTTATTCTCATCCATTGGATTAGAACCAAACCATTTTGGTCCATCCATTATGTCTTCATAAGACACGCCCATCCACGCTCCATTGCGATCAAACAATTTCATGTTTCGCTTATGTTTGGTCCAACCAAACATAGTTTCTCCTTGGCCGAGAATCCCATTCTCAAGCTCGCTTTAAATCCTTTGGATTACACTCACAGCTGTGACCAAATAGGTTCTCGCTTTATGTTGGCCGCCTATAATTAACCATTAATTATAGAACGATCATGAGTGGCACCTAGTAGTACATCATGATCCCCAATTAACCTAAAAGATCAACGGTTGATCCAGAACTATTTCTGAAACCCTTCAGTAGCTCGAATGAATCGTGCCCCATTCCCTTCACTCATCTTATACCCACTTGGTTCAGGACATGGTCTATAGTGTCAGTCCCCACTAGGCTGACTACGTCACACCTAGCCCAAGTATCATTTCCTCGTCCTACGGATTCTAGTTACTCCACATGTATCGAAGAGTACCTTACTCTAAACATGTAATGCTTTGGCCAAAGACTTTAGTAACAATCCGACGAGAGGCCATGGGTATACGTCTCCTCGCAAGGAGTGGTGAATCCTTTATAGGCTATTCAAACACCTTCGATCACTTCGACTAATACCCAATCATCCTGGGTCCACATCTCCTTAGAGATGTTTGCTTAAGATGTCAAAGCATAAGTCTCCATGATCAAGATGACTTGAATACCGCAAGTCAAAGGAACATCGCACTTAAGCCATAGTAAGAACTTCATTGACATATCTATATATGCAGAGAACCATATGAAGTCTTACGGCTGGTCACTCCAATGAACTAGTTACCATAACTAGCATCCATGATTAACTCCGGACATCACAATGTCTCCAGCCAGTGAAAATCAGCTGCTTGGATACACCAAGGAGTATACCTCGTGCTAGTCTCGACAGAATTGATGGTGTCCAAATCCATCAATTCATCGACTAGGGATAATTCCGATACATCACAATTACACATGTAGAGATACTCACTAGTTGTGATCCAATCACAAATTCTCTCATGCCGTGAATCGTATCGTGGACATTCAGTAAATGAGTTTAAGATCCAATCAAATACATTAAACATGTATACTCAAATAGTGAATCTTCATTTATCATATAAATGGTTCATACATAAGGCGATTGCCTTAGGACATCTCTCATATATTACTAACAATATCATAACCTAACTTCATAAGGGGGAGCTCTTCATGAAACCCTAACCCTAAACCCTTGGTGGCCGAAACATATAGGGTTAAAACCCTTGGACTTTTGTTACCTAAGGATCCCTACTTAGAGCATACAACATATAAAAGGTTTCCCTAATAGCATATTCCATGAATCCTAGCCCAAGACATTAGTTGGCCGAACATATGAAGCTCCAAACTCTTATTCTTTCATGTAATTCATCCTACAAAACTAATATACTGCAGGTGAGGAAATCTTACATCCTTCGCTTTGCTTTTTAGTTGGAAGATGACCTAATGGAAGCCAACCCTAGCCTTCTTCTTGCTTGGAGGGATTTCGGCCAAAGGTGCAAATGGAGAGGGGGAGCAAGGTGGTTTCGGTGAGGATGAAGAGGAGAGGAAGAAGTGGCCAAATGGGAACTTCCTTCTTCTTTATAAAGGGAGGAAGGGAAGTTCCTCTTTTCTTTTCCATGCCCCTTCATTTACCCTCATCACCCTTATCTATAATTCCCCTCTTCTCTTAATGATGTAATCCTATTGGGCTTATGGTTAGGGGGTACATCTATAGGGCTTGGCTATCTCTAGAGGTTTGGGGTTCAATTCCTAGGCCTTGCATCTCTTTTTGGCCATTTCCTTTTATTTTCGGAAAACCCCCATAAAGCCCATTATCGTCAAGCCAAAAATCCTCGTAAAATTGCTGGAGACTTTTACTGCTATAATCCTCATACCTTATAAAAGTTTCGGCCCTTGAAACTTAAAACAATTCTGTACTTCGCTTCATGTCCTCCTCTGCTCCTGTAGCTTCCTCGTATCGTTGATTCTGCCACAGGACCTTTACTAAGGGCACCTCTTTGTTCCTTAGCCTCTTGACTTCTCAGTCTAGTATCTGGATAGGCCGACTTTTCATACTCAGGTCCTCTTGAATTGGTACAGTTTGTGGCTCGATCACTTGGTCCACACTGGATAAGCATTTCTTGAGCATAGAGACATGGAACACGTTGTTTATAGCCGACATCTCTTGTGGCAGCTCCAGCTTGTAAGCTACCTTGCCCACTCTTTGCAATATCGGATACGGTCCACGAGCGTGGATTGTTTTACCCTTCCTTCCGAATCTCATCACTCCCTTCATAGGGGTCACTTTGAGGAATACCAGGTCCCCGACTTCAAATTCTAACGGTCTACGCCGCATATCCGCATAACTCTTTTGTCGGCTCTGAGCAGTTTCGATTCTCTGACGGATATTCTCAGATAGCTGGTGGTATTGTCAATAATATCGGCCCGAAAACCCATTTCCCTCCTTTCACCACCCTCGTACCAACAGATAGGAGACCTGCATCTCCTCCCGTACAGAGCTTCATATGGTGTCATTCCAATAGTAGCTGTAATCATTGTTGTAAGCAAATTCGCCAAGCACAAATATCGGCACCACTCCTTAAAGTCTAGGGCACAAGCCCGCAAACATATCTTCCAACACGGTTCACTCTTTATCTCGACCGTCGGTTACGAGGATGAAACGCAGCGATCTTTGAATCTCAACTTAGTGCCAAGAGCCTTCAACACATTCCCGTAAATGGGAGGTAAAATGGCCATCACTAGAAATAATAGCCTTAGGCACTCCATGTAATTTGATAATTTCCTTGACATATAATTGAGCTAGTCATCAATAGGTCATCTTAATTGTTGTGAAATGGGCAGACTTTTGTCACCTGGCCTATGATTACCCATATAGCATCGTAACCATTTGTTGTCTCGGCAATCCCGAGATAAAATCCATAGATATTTCTTCCCATTTCCACTGGAATCTGTATCGTTGCGGTAATCCCCTGAGTTTTTGGTGTTCGCCTTCACCTTACGCAGTCGGACAAGTGCCGACGATCGAGCCACATCCCTTTTCATGCCGGACCACCAAAATTTATCCCTTAAGTCCTGATACATTTTGTCAGATCCAGGATGCATGGTATAAGGTGTTCCGTGGGATTCCTCGAGTATCTTCTTCCGTAATTCCGGATCGTTCGGAATGCATAGGCGGTCCTGGAAGTATAATACTCCGCCGTTAGCGATGCAGAATCCATTATCCCTTCCTTCCCGGACTTCCTGTTTGATTTTCTGGATGTCAGAATCACCATCTTGCTTTCCCAATATATCGTCGAACAACGTCGGTGCTATTGCCATGGTGAAAAGCTGTCCAGAAATAATCTCTATTCCGTAATTCATTATATCCCTTTTCAGGGGCTGCGATAGCATTGATAAGGGCATCAAAGCGGCCATTTTGTTTCCACTCCTTATTCGTACGTTCTAGTCTACCCAACATTGTTCAATTATACCATACACATCCCAGGCAATGAACTCATTATCCATTTCAAAAAGTAAACGACTTATCATCTCTTATTCATATCTCTTATTCATATTTTCCGACTGTATGAAAAAATGTTAAAATATAACATTCCTTATTTCTAATTTACCACAGAAACTATTTGAGAAGATAGTTCATTATGACTCCCACTAGGACAAACCCTAGTGCGGTTGTAATTATTTTTAGTCATATCTTCCTTGGCCTCACTAGGGTGGTCTTCGACTGGCCAATAAGTTGACTGTTTACAGAACCCTCCTCCTTCCTCTCGCGGCCAGCTACCACCAGATTCTCTACCACAGGCTTCTCTTGAACCTTGTGCTCCAGCAGTTCCCAGCACAACTCCTCATAGGTTATCCGCCCTTCATAATGGCCCCACACGTGATGTGCAACTACCATGGACTCATTTGGCAGGGAGCAGACCAAGGCCCATATCCTATAATTGTCCAGTAACGGAAACTCCTGCCGCTCGAGTCTCCTAAAAAGACCATCGAGCCTTCTTATGTGTCCGATGACCCCACCATCTGGTTTATAGACTATCTCTTCAATAGCTTCCCTTAATCGGTTTCGTGACACATCACGACGGGTCATGGTAGTCATCGTCCATGCCATCTGAAAGTGAAATAAACCGGCTTAATTCAATTCAGATGAACATAGACCTTTCACAACTAATTACGAAAATCAAATCTTCGTAATTTTTAGGAGTTTTTTTTTTTGGAGTGTAATTAAACTAAGGCTAGCATAAGATTACCCTACATGGATTCATGCATATTTAAGCTAAAACCAAAAAGAACAATTATTAATCTCGCAAGGTAAGGTATCCTTCCTTGTGATACTTCTAAGTTAGAGTCATGTTTCCATCGTATAAAGCTTGGTCAGGTATACTATCTAAGTCACAACTATGATTCTATTATACTAAACAGGACGAGGTATTATTTCTATCTAAATCTCCAGTGTGAGTCCATTCTACTAAAGCATGATAAGGTATTATTTCATTCTAGATAGAAAACATTCTTCATTATAAAGGAAACTTAAGCATGCATAAAATTACTTACTTGGAAATAGCAGGATGGAGGCTTGATGTGTGATAGTGGAAAGGTGAACCCGCTCTGATACCACTGTAACGCTCCGCCTTATTCTGCTCTCGTATGGCGCTACTTTTACGCCTTTCTTTTTTTTTTCTTTTAAAACATAATACACATGGATCATTTCACCATTTACTTAAGCATGTTATCATGGCATAAACCTTCTTTTCTACATGCATCACCTATCTTATTCATAGTTAGCATGTTACCATATCTTATCTCATTTCATAACATGCCCATCATAAGGATCCATTCGTGAGTTCTATCATATCAACTTTCTTAAGTAATTGAACAATAACATAACTAAGCAATATCCAACATGGTACTAATAATTCACAAGTCTTATAAGTGGAAGCAAGGTCTTAAGTTGTTAATTGAGCATATAAATATAAGCAGATAGTAGTAGGGTCTTTCTCCACCATGCCACTATCACACACACTGGGCCCTTCCTGCTACCTCCTCTAGTTCAGGTTTCCTTGATCTGTAGTATATGGACAACATAAACTATAAGCATAAAGCTTAGTAAGATTCTTGCCTACTCACAAAAAAACACGAACTTCATCAAGCAATTAGAAACATAATCATGCTAGCATAAATGGCCTAAGTATTCCATAGTAACACTAATCAACAACATACCATGTAATGAAACCTAAGCATGGCATAGAGTTTACATCAGCATGCTAAGCATAATTAACACCAAGCAGGGCATAATCTAAACATAAGCATTCATGATATAAATCTTAGACATGCAGGAAGTACATAAACCCCAAATGTTCTTACTATAAGCATTATAACTTAGTAAAATCTAACATGCTTCAAGAACATAATTATAAGCATTTTTAACTTGAGCATAAACATTTATAATGACATAAATCCTAGACATGCATAAGGCACAAAATCACAAGTATTCTTAAACTACTGCAAGCATCATAACTTCATAGAGTCTAACATGCATAAATGACATAATCATAAGCATTTTTAACTTGAGCATAAACATTTATAATGATATAAATCCTAAACATGCATAAGGTACATAATCACAAGCATTCTTAAACTACTGTAAGCATCATAACTTCATAGCATCCAAAATGCATAAAGGACATACTCATAAGCATTTTTTTTTTTACTTGAGCATAAGCATTTATAATGATATAAATCCTAAACATGCATAAGGTACATAATCACAAGCATTCTTAAACTACTGTAAGCATCATAACTTCATAGCATCTAAAATGCATAAAGGACATACTCATAAGCATTTTTTTTTAACTTGAGCATAAACATTTATAATGATATAAATCCTAAACATGCATAAGGTACATAATCACAAGCATTCTTAAACTACTGTAAGCGTCATAACTTCATAGCATCTAAAATGCATAAAGGACATACTCATAAGCATTTTTTTTTAACTTGAGCATAAACATTTATAATGACATAAATCCTAAACATGCATAAGGCACAAAATCACAAGTATTCTTAAACTACTGTAAGCATCATAACTTCATAGCATCTAAAATGCATAAAGGACGAGTTCGTAAGCATTCATAATCTTTAACATAAGCATACACAATTTCATAAAAGTCTTTCCTTTTCAAAACATATACATATAGATACTTCAATATCATCATAACTTGTTTGGGGGGCCCTAGGTTAAGTACCACATAATGCGCGTTCCCTAATAGGCTGGGGTAGCGAGCCACCAGACCTACCAGAGCAAGACCTCTTACGTCTTACCAGGGCAAGACCTCTTACGTCTTCTTATGTCCCTATGGATTTGATTAACGATCACCTGACGGGTCGGGTACTTAACCTCTTACAAAGTAAAATACTTAATTCCTTTCTTTTCTTGTCATAGTATAAAGAATGCTCTTGATCCCCAACATAAAAAGGGAAGTATCTTAATCTTATCTTGTCATAAGGAGAGCTCTTGATCCCTACTTGAAAGGGAAGCATCTCCACTTTATCTTATCTTAAGGAGAGCTCTTGATCCCTACTTGAAAGGGAAGCATCTCCATCTTATCATAAGGAGAGCTCTTGATCCCTACTTGAAAGGGAAGCATCTCCATCTTATCATAAGGACACATGCATTCATAACATAAGAGTACCCTAAAGGGGTCCTAAAGTATAAACATGTTCATCACACAAGCATATTGCGTGGCACATTACACCATAAACATGTAGCATGTTTCTTAGGCATATTCAAGGCATATTAAATCATAAAAACATGTTCATCACCTAAGCATATTTCATGGCACATTACATCATAACATGTAACATGTTTCCTAGGCATATTCAAGGCATATTAAATCATAAAAAAAACATGTTCATCACCTAAGCATATTTCATGGCACATTACATCATAACATGAAGCCTATTTCTTTGGCATATTCATGGCATATTAATCACAAAGCATGTTCATCACCTAAAACTCCTACATGAGGCATACAACATCCCCTAGTTCCCTTAGAAGCCTTTTTCTTGCAACCCTAACCCTAGTTTCCTTGGGTGGCCAAAACTTGTGAAGGGCTCAAGCTTGGGTTTGTCCCCTAAAACTCATTCATGAAGCCTTATAACCTATCATAGCACCATTAGAAATATTTTCATGCAACCCTAACCCTAATTTCATGGGTTGGCCGAAACTTGTGAGGGGCTCAAGCTTGGGTTTGTCCCCTAAAATTCATTCATGAAGCCTTATAACCTATCATAGTATCCTTAGAAATATTTTCATGCAACCCTAACCCTAATTTCATAGGTTGGCCGAAACTTGTGAGGGGCTCAAGCTTGGGTTTGTCCCCTAAAATTCATTTATGAAGCCTTATAACCTATCATAGTATCCTTAGAAATATTTTCATGCAACCCTAACCCTGATTTCATGGTTTGGCCGAAACTTGTAGGGTTAATATCTTTGGATTTTTATCACCTAAATCTATTCATGTAGGCATATATCATAACCTAACTTCATAAGGTGGAGCTCTTCATGAAACCCTAACCCTAAACCCTTGGTGGCCGAAACATATAGGGTTTAAACCCTTGGACTTTTGTTACCTAAGGATCCCTACTTGGAGCATACAACATATAAAAGGTTTCCCTAATAGCATATTCCATGAATCCTAGCCCAAGACATTAGTTGGCCGAACATATGAAGCTCCAAACTCTTATTCTTTCATGTAATTCATCCTACAAAACTAATATACTGCAGGTGAGGAAATCTTACATCCTTCTCTTTGCTTTTTAGTTGGAAGATGACCTAATGGAAGCCAACCCTAGCCTTCTTCTTGCTTGGAGGGATTTCGGCCAAAGGTGCAAATGGAGAGGGGGAGCAAGGTGGTTTCGGTGAGGATGAAGAGAAGAGGAAGAAGTGGCCAAATGGGAACTTCCTTCTTCTTTATAAAGGGAGGAAGGGAAGTTCCTCTTTTCTTTTCCATGCCCCTTCATTTACCCTCATCACCCTTATCTATAATTCCCCTCTTCTCTTAATGATGTAATCCTATTGGGCTTATGGTTAGGGGGTACATCTATAGGGCTTGGCTATCTCTAGAGGTTTGGGATTCAATTCCTAGGCCTTGCATCTCTTTTTGGCCATTTCCTTTTATTTTCGGAAAACCCCCATAAAGCCCATTATCGTCAAGCCAAAAATCCTCGTAAAATTGCTGGAGACTTTTTACGGGCATTACAGTCTTCCTCGCCAAAGCTCTCCCTCCCAAATGATTGCTACAGCAACCTTCGTGGATCTCCCAAAGTACCCATTCAGCATCCTCCTTTCCCAAACACTTCAGTAGGGGTCGTCCAAAAGATGTTTTGTATAAGTCTCCATTTAAGAGGGTGAATCGTTTGGCTCTGCTAATTAAAGCAGATGCCACCCCTTTTTCTTTCGGGACCCTTCCATGCTGTAGATAAGCTATGATGTCAGTCCTCCAATCAAGGATCAGATCAGATTCAGGCACAACCTCCTCCACACTACATATCGTCAGAGAAGTAGGGATTTCCATGCAGACCGTTTCAAATGGCTTTACTTCTTCCATCACGCTAGCCAACCGAGCCAATTCATCCGCCTTCCCATTGTTCTCCCTTGGAATCTGCTTCAATAGGACCTGACGAAAATGAGCCTTTTTTTTTCTCAAAAGCCTTCAAGTATTTGTGCATCCTTTCTTCTCGATCCGTGAAAGAGCCTTGAAGTTGTGATACCGCCAACTGAAAATCCGAATGGATTATAATTGAGGTGGCCCCGACAGCTTTGGCATCCTGTAGCCTCGCTGGAATGGCTTCATACTCCGCTTCGTTATTAGATGCCCGATATCCCAGGTGCACAGCTACACGCGTCTCCTCTCTACCAGGGGAAATTAACAAGACTCCAACTCTGCTACCCGTGGATCCCAAAGAACCGTCCACAAATACCTTCCATGTATTTGACCCTTCTTCTTTTGTTGACGAGCTATTTCCCGAACCAATAGGTACTTCAGCTAGAAAGTCAGTAAGTGCCTGAGCCTTGATAACGGTTCGGGGTTGGTAATGAATGTCATATTCACTTAGTTCTACCACCCATTTAGCCAAGTTCTCAGAAAAATTAGGCTTGGTGACCACCTTACCCAATTCACTATGAGTCAAAACAGTGATAGGATGAGCCAGAAAGTATGGCCTCAATTTGCGGGCTGTCAAGACCAGAATATATGCCAACTTCTCTAACTCTGTGTAACGGGATTCAACCCCCTTCAGAATATGGTTGGTATAATAAATAAGCTGTTGATGAGAACCTTCTTGCTTCAGCAAAACTGAACTGATAGCTCCCTCTAAGACAGCCAAGTACATCAACAATGGCTCTCCTGCCATTGGCTTGGCTAGTAACGGAAGTCCGGCTAGATACTTCTTCAACTCTTAGAAAGCCTGCCCACACTGATCATCCCATTGAAATTTGGTAGCTTTACGCAGGATCTTAAAGAAAGGTAGCACTTTGTCCACCGATCTGGCTATAAATCGAGATAAAGAAACAATCCTCCCCACCAGCTTTTGAGTCTCTTGTAAATTAGTAGGTGACTTCATATTGCACAGTGCTTGCACCTTCTCTGGGTTAGCCTGCAGTCCCTTCTCAGTTACTATATATCTCAAGAATTTCCCACTCTTTACCCAGAACAGACATTTTTTAGGGTTCAGCTTCATATTATACCGTCTCAATGTAGCAAAAGTTTCATTTAGATCCTTAACCAAATCCCGAGTGGTCTTTGATTTTACTAGGATATCGTCCACATAAACTTCCATATTTTTCCCTTTTTACTCTGCGAAGATCCTATCCATGAGCCGTTGATATGTAGCCCCTGCATTTTTTAGGCCGAAGGGTATTACCACATAAGCATATAACCCTCCTGCCGTTACAAAACTAACCCTCTTCTGATATTCTTTTGCCAAGGGTATTTGATGATATCCCTGGTATGCATCCATTAAGGACACCACTTCATATCCTACTGTAGAATCCACCAATTGATCAATACGAGGCAAGGGGTAGCAGTCTTTAGGGCATGCTTTATTCAAATCGCGAAAATCAATACACATCCTCCACTGCCCAAAAGGCTTGGGGACCAAGACTACATTGGAGACCCACTCGGAGAATTGGATTTCCTTCACATGGCCCGCTTTTAACAATTTATCTACTTCCTCGGCTATAACCTTGTCCTTCTCAGGTCCAAAGTGTCACCGCTTCTGTTGGACGGGTGGGACTCCTCTGGTTATGTTGAGATGATGTTCAGCAACGCGAGGGTCAATTCCCGTGAGGTCATGCACGTCTCCTGCGAAGATGTCTTCGTTATTCTTCAGACAGGCCACCAACTCCTCCTTGGCCTCCAGCTGTTGTGCCACCCGTGTGGCCTTTCCCGGAGCTATCTCCACCAGCTCCCCTTCCTCTATCTTGTCCGCCTTGGGAGGAGATTCTTCTAGGACGCAAACATCATAAATGACGATGGTCTTTCCTTTGGGATCATCAGTTCAGGCCTTCTTCTGATCATCCCAGACCATTTGTACATAACAGCTCCTAGCGGCTTTCTGCTCGCCTCGGACTTCTCCCACCAACTGTTCGACTGGGAATTTCACCTTCTGGTGGTACGGGGAAGCCACCGCTAGAAAAATGGCAAGGAAAGGTTGACCAAGAATGACATTATAAGTGGACGGAGCATCCACAATGAGGAAGGGAACTATATTGGTTTTTTGGCTGGGCTTTGTGCCCAGAGTCAGGGGCAATGCAATCTGTCCTATGGGGTGGACCATATGTCCTGCGAACCCGAAGAGGGGTGTGGCCACATCTTCTAATTTGGGCATTTCAGTATATCTATCAAAGGCCTCTGGAAGAGGGATGTTACTTGAGCTTCCCGAATCAACTAATACCACAGCCGCCGTGGTTGCCTAAATCTGAGATCACTAAGGCGTCCGTGTGGGGTAGTAAGATGCCTCGGAGATCTTCCGGCCCGAACGAGATCGGTGGTGCGGTTTGGACAGTCTGGTCAGTGACGATGGCCAGACTTTCCATGAGACGGGCAGATGACTACCGCGCCCGATTGGAGTCTCTGTCAGTGGGTCCTCCTGCAATGACATGAATAACCCTCCATGTGGGGGCGTTATTTGGATGGGATGATGGGCCCTCACCTGATGGGCCTCCTTGAGAGATAACCTCCTGGGACGGAGTTTGGGGGTTCGGAGGGAAAGTAACTTGCGGTGGTTGGTTATATGGCCCTGGACGAGCCACATTGGGTTGTTGCCCTCGCCGTGCCGACCCTCCCATTTGAGGTCGTAGTTGTGGGTAAGCGGCTCAGAGGCGCTCCAATTCCTCCTGCAGCTTGAAACATCGGCCACTGGTGTGGCCATACTCCATGTGGTACTGGCAGAAAAATGGGGCGGGAGGATTGCGAGGTATTCGCCGGTACCCTGAGGGTCACTGTAGTAGACCTTGTTAATCATAGAATTCCATCTCCCGCTCCTTCCAAGTCCTAGCGGGAGGAACTGTATCGGCAGCCATAATCTGTAATGGCTGCGCAGGGCGAGCTCCCTATAGCAATAACCGAGGTCTGGGAGCCTCCAGTAAAAGAGGTCCCGTGAGGACCAAGGCTAATAAGCCTAGAAGAGTCATTAGGAGGGTATCTAGGGAGGTCATCCCTAAGGAATACCTAATTAACCCAAGGAGCTCAAATAGGTTTTGGGTTCCTATGAGCGTGATCAATTCATGCTAGATGGGTTTAGGTGTGTCATCCTTGATTGGAAGGGTAGCTAACCCAACCATAGCAACGTTGGCACTTTAGGATATTTTCAAGGTTATGGGTGCCTTGGAAATAAGTATGGAGCTAAATCCTAAAATATTTTAGGATGTGCCAATATACTTTGAAGATTATGAAAAATCAATCAAATTGCCACAATTTAGGTTTAGAGGTCTTAGTGTGCCATTTTAGGTTTTTGGCACACTTTGGAACAATTGATAATATGGAAAAATGAGATTAATTATAACAAATGGCAACTAATATTAAAATTTAGGTATTATTATACCAATACATTTTATTTTCCATGTTTTGTTTGTCATATACCATGTCATGACATCATTTTTATTTTTACCATTTATATGTCATGATCATGCTTAGGATTTAGGTTTTTATGTCATGTGTATTTAGATCTAATCATATGCCATGACATCATGATCATTGGCCATGCTTTACTTATGCTATCATTTATACCATGATCATTTCAAGCATTTAATTTGATTAAAATTGAGTTAAGGACAATGGCGTGACTTAAAGTCTCATTTATAAGGGAATCAAGTAGTGTTGCCTTAGAAAATGCATGAGACCTTAGTTTAAGATGAACAAAATCCACATCTCACAATCACATTGACATGTATATGTATTGATACACCCTAGATACATGTGAGATGCTAGGATATGAGTTAAGTTCAAGGTGCATAGTTTTTGCATCTAGATGAACCAAAACTCATCTTATTTTTAGTGGTGGATCATTGGGAAAACTTATGTTCAAGCCAACATTAAGCCCAAAGAATATGATCCAATATAAGGTTTTAAAAACTAATTTAAAAATATTTTGAAAAACCTTGGTGAAGTCTATCTTTTGATAGCAATCACCATTGATAAAGTTGATACAAAGTGAGTTCAAACTTTGAAGTTTTTCTTCATTTTTAAACTTTGTGTCAATTTCACTATTTTATGGGTAAAATATTTTTCTAACATTTTTCACCCATTGTATTGGTCATAAGTATTATACGTATGAAGTTTTATGATTTTTCAAATTACGTGTAATTATTTATGAATTTCTAAATTTTGACTCTGATAATTGAAAATCAGATTTTTTCATTTATCAGTCGACTGATGAGCATGACATTCGACTGCTCTCTGATAGAGTCGACTGCCAGGCTGATTTCGAGAAAAATTAGGTTGTTTAGCCCATTTTCAGCTATGATAAAGTTCTCTAAGCACTCCTAACCCTAGAATATGCTTTAGGAAGCATTATAAAGGGTGAAAATCCATTGGATATGGATTAGGAGAGTTGTTAAGGTGATGTATCAAATTTAAGGGGTTGGAAAGTTCAATGTTGAACTTTGAACCTTATTTTTGATGATTTAGAGTTCCTATTGGCTTAGGGATTTCCCAAGGACATTGTTGGTGCAATGGTCAAGGGGGGAGCAACCCTTTAGGGGGAGGTATCCATTATGGGATGATGAATATTATTTTTCCTCATGAGGGGGAGAAATGGGATTTGAGATACCCAATTTGGAAATTGAGAGAGTTTGTAGGGTTGTTTCTCTTGAGTGATATGGGACTTATCACTAGGAAGATTATAGGCATCCTAGGTATTTTTGGACCAAGGAGGAGATTGTAAGATCTCATTGGGACATGAGACATTGACCTCCTTGAAGAGAACCTTTTTAATGTTAGTCAAAAAGGGGGAGAATGTTTGGGAGAATTTATAGTATTACCAATTTGGTATAATTGATAAGAAGATTTGAGTTAGTGTTCTAACTCAAAGGTATGTGGTTTTATCAAATATCAAAAAGGGGGAGATTGTTGGTGCAATCGTCCCAGGTCACGATTGACAGGACTCGAGTTTGACTTGAGCGATGTTTTGATGTTTGACATTGATGTTTGATAATATTTTGGGGAGATTGTTGGTGCAATCGACCCGGGTCATGATTGACCAGACTCGAGTTTGACTCGAGGAGGACTTTGATGGTTGACTAGGGTTGACCATGTCATGGAAAATCCAAATCTTGAGTACTTGGCATGTAAAGTTCAAGCATGAGTCTTGGCACGGAAAGTCTAACATGGGTTGGTAAGGGAAAGTCCAAGCTTGAGTCTTGGCATTTGAGAAGTCCAAGAGGTTTGATATTGGCGGCGTAAAGTCCAAGTGGGAGTCTTGGCAACATAAGTCCAATGGTTGGCGGCATAAAGTCCAAGCGGAGTCTTGGCAGCGTAAGTCCAATGTACCTTGGAAGTGTAGACACCGTTAGCATGATATAGCCGATGGAAGCACCTGTAGACTAGCGTATGAGTGAACAAGTCATGAATGACTTGGAGGGATACGATAGGCGCGAGGCTGACGGAGGTGACTAGAAGGCTTAGGTCTAGGCTAAGGGTGGTCTAGCAAGTATGGGGGCACCATACTTGGGGTAAAACCTCATGTTTGAAGTGTATCAGTCGACTAGGACCTATGGGAAGTCGACTGGAGTGAGTAAACTAGGGTTTGACTACGGGGAGTGTCCTAGCAGTTGACTGCTAGAGGTGTGCAGTCGACTGATATGGTGATCAGTCGACTGATGCTCAAGAATTCGGGCACAGAATGGAGTCGAGCTCGACTGCTGGGGTTAACAGTCGAGTGAAGGCTCTATCAGTTGACTGATGAGTATGATTAGTCGACTAATTTCCTATCTGTTGGAATTTTCCAGCGTGGATCGCACCGTTGTCTCACAACAACAGTGTCATCAGTCGACTGATGGTCCCGATCAGTCGATTGATAGGAGAAATCCAGCCTAGGAAGCAGCTTTAAAGGGAGCTCTTGGAGGAGATTTCGATTTTGGTTCTTTGAGGAGTTTTTGGGGCGAATTGCTAGTGTAATTCAAGGTCTCCAAGTGCAACTCAACCAACCAAACAAGTAAGCTTCCAAAAGATCGATTGTAAAGTTTTTCTTTGCATTTCTTTTGTTGTATTTGCTTGTTGTATTTCGTATTACTGTTGTAATCATTTGTACAAGGTTTTTCCACCTCCGACTTGTGTCGAGAAGGAGTTATTGTTATAGTGGTGTGTGATTTGCATAGCCAGGGCTCTTACGAGCCAAATCCATGGAGTAGAAATCATTCGGTTCTGAAGCATGTTATATCGCTGTGTCTCTTATGCTTGTGTTTATTTTTGTTATTATATATTCCGCTGCATTAACAAGTATTGTAGAGACGAACGTGATCAAATTCCATCAAGCATCGACGACGCTATTCACCCCACTCTAGCGGTCACAACGGTCCCAACAAACCATACAACGACTCACCTATGCACTCCGGAGTGACTTTGACACAACAAAAATCATAATAGAAATCACATCCAAACTGAAACCACATCAAAGGCCAAATACATACAACACATTTGTATACCATAAATATGGAAATGATATAAGATAAAATCCCAAAATAATAATCCACAAGAATACAACAATATGGAAATAATATCTAACCATTCGGGGTGAGATGGGATCAGCTGGTGAAGCTCCAAACATCCAAGGAATCTTCTATTTATGACCTGGTCGACAAGAAAACCCAGCTGTGGTGGTGAGTATAAAACTTAGCGGTAATATGAAGGTAGTACATGAACAAAATATAAGGATATGGAGATCTATAGGTATACAGTTAGAGTTCAACAAATGTATAGTCTTAAGGTAATAACAACTAACCACCGGTATAGTCATAATCAATGCATATACCAAACTGATCAACTGAATAATATAATGTACCGACATACCTAAAGGTCTGCAGTGACACAACTCACAACAACCTAAACAAGTATACATTAATATAGCACATACCAATAACATACATAAAATACCACATCTACGATCAACACATAATCATATGAACAACGAATAATCAACTATATAGACAAACCTGATCCATACTCTATAGTAACATGACGTTGGTCAAATGCACATAACAGTCTAATCCAATAGGTACACTGCACATACCTAAACAATGATCCACACTGATCCTACTCATACCCATTATTAGGAACATTGTGCCCACTAGAGGGGGGGGGTGAATATTGCGTTCGTCATTTGCGATGGATCTCGATTGTGCTTGTCACTACAATGCTTGTTAATGCAGCGAAAATATGAAATACTACAACACAAACACGATCACAACACAAGGATATAATGTGGTTCGGAACCGAACGGTTTCTACTCCACGGATCGAGCTCTAGTGATGCATACAACACCACTAATCAAATAAACTCCTTCTCGGAACAATCCGGAGGTGAAGAAACCTCGTACAAGTGATTACAAAAGTAATACAATAAGAATATAAGCAAATACAATAATGAATTGCAATACAAGTAAAGAAAACAAATTTACAAGAGCCTTTTAATTGCTTGATCTTTGGTTGCTTGAATTGCACTTGGAGACCCTGATTTGTAGCAACAAATCGCCCCAAAGAAGCTCAAGAACCGCTAGTGAATCCTCCCTCCACAAGCTCCCTTTATAGTTGTTCTTTGGGCTAGATTTCGCCAATCAGTCGACTGATCGGGACCAGCAGTCAACTGGTGCCACTGTTGTCGTGAGACAAAGGCAAGATCCACGCTGGAAAAATCTAACGGATAGACCATCAGTCGACTGACCATACCCATCAATCGACTGATGGCTCAATCAGTCGAGTGGTCGACGCGATCACTTGATTGGAGAACCTTCTATGCCCGAGATCCCGACCATCAGTCGACTGATCACTAAATCGTCGGATCGACCGCTCATCGATTGAATGCGGGCTCGCGGCGCGATCGCCAGTGGTACTTCCTGATCAAACTCACGCCGAGAAGTCCCCGCCAGACGAAAATCCGGCAACATCTCCTCTGTACGGGTGACAATACTAATCTTGCATACAAGGCCTACATGACCACTATACATCGGTCAACATGACCGGAACAAAAACTACACACGCAGATAATAAATAGGCCTCAGGCCATCAATCCAAGTAAATAGCAACAGTCTACTATATCTAGACTTACCCCTTCTGCCATATGAGCAGGAATATACAACCAAACCAATCGAGTAGTCCATAAGGACATAACAAATATCTCCAAACCTCCACAAGTACATAACTAAAACAAACACAAGTCCTACACACTTCATCTAGTTAAAAACCAAAACCATAAGACCAATAAAATCTATCCTTTTGCCCCAAACAGAGTGGGGGAGCTAAGCTCTCATCTCCCGGTGTCATAGACCAGAGGAGGGATCCCTACCCGCTACCACGCTGCCTCATCGCTACCCATGAGCGGACCAGCGGAGCCTGACAGAGCAACTGCACACACCCTCCTGATGTACCACTAACCCATGAGTAGCAATGTGTGCAGGCCATGTAACTGGCTGCAGGCTCAACTATAAAGGAACCCCGTCCAGCCAGCATGCAATCATGCAAGATGGTGCATGATACTAAAGCATGTAAATCCAACTAAAAATACCAATCCGAATAATATGCACAATCAATAAGTGCATATCTATGATCCAAGTAACTATTATCCAAATAAAATAGGGAAGATATAATCATACTGATCAAATGCATGTATCTAGTAGGCACAAAAACATACTAGGCATATAAACATGAAAATTATTGCAAGCTATCCTAACTAGCATATCAACATGGCTATATCTAGGAGATAAGTCAAAATACCCGCCTGTTAAAATAAATGTCCGCAAGAATAAAATCGTCACGACCGGAAACCTGCCTCGTGATCGAAACCTGCATACAACATAACTATTGTTAAGCACAAAAATAACATCCATCGACAAATTGAATACTTAATCGATTTCATTGATAACCAAATTAACCCAAATTATTTCCAATTTTCACTAATTTTCCAACCATCTTATTAATATTTTCCTACCAAAAATATCCATACAATTATTTTATCCCACTAAATCAATTTCCTAAATTCACAGCCGACAACACCACCCACAGCCACCATCAACCCTCACTGCCCACCAACTTTCAGCAATCCTCAAGATTAAACCATAGGAATTGAACAAAAAAAAATCAACAACCAAGATTTACCTGTGCTAGGAAAACCATTCCCGACTGCTTACCACCCCTAATCCTCTGTCGATCAACCCATTGTTGGAATGTATACTGAAAGCCTAGCTCTTTTTGTATGAACATTTTATTTTGAAATAAGAATCACATGATCATTGTTTGCACTTTATATATTTATTATATGTGTGCATATTGTCTAATATTTTACATTGTAGATAACATGGTACTTGGTGTGGCACAGAAGATCATGTTATCAGTTCCTTGTAAAATATAAGTAGAGGCTCACAACCAAGATGGTTTTGGACAAACCATTGGCATGGTTGTAGTGTAGCTTGGTATTGTTTTTTCTTGAACATAGAGTTACACTAGTACACTTAGGTGTATTGAGCAGGACCGACATAGAGGTGATTCAATTTATTGCTGACTGCATAATTGAATCGGACCTCGAATATTATGTTGTACATGCTCTTAATCCCGATATAATAACGGGCACATGTACTTAGTATTTATTTCTTTTATTTACCAGAGGGTGAGATTTAGATGGATTAAATCAATATGCCCGGTAAGTTGGGAAATGATATTATTTACATGGTGTGCCGTTGATTATAGGAGGAAACCGTGTCCTATATATTAGGTTGATGATGTCCCCTTGAGGAGCTCATAAGGTTCATCATGTAAACCCAGCTGGTTGACTTAGTCAACATGATGATAAGGTTGAGTGGTACTACTCGAGGAATTAGATGTTAATTAATTGATGGTCAGTAAATCAATTAATTGATGGACATTCGATATCTTAAACACGGGGAGATTAATGTACGAATAATATATGGAGCCCATATTAATTTATGGGGGGTGGTGAGGTAGTTCAATGATGATCCTCTAGTGGAATGGAAAATCATTGATGGATCAAGTTTGTGTGGTTCCGATCCATCGGGTGGCCAAGACGCAACTCCTCCTTATAGTCCCTATTGTAGCCTAATATAATCCTTGTGAAGTCTAGATCCAAGAATGTAAAACAAAACCTAGAACCAACGGTTGGGATTAAATCCCTAGATCCGATGGTTAGGATGAAACACTAGAACCAACGGTTGGGATTAAATCCCTAGATCCGATGGTTAGGATGAAACCCTAGAATCGACGGTTGAGATTAAATCCCTAGATCCAACGGTTGGGATAAAACCCTAGATTCGACAGTTGGGATGAAATCCTAGATCCGACGGTTGAGATGAAACCCTAGATCCGATGGTTGGGATAAAACCCTAGATCTGACGGTGGAGGTTAAATCCCTAGATCCGATGGTGAAGATTAAAGGAGTCCTAAGCCTAACTCTATAAAAGGAAAGCTTAGGGTTGGGCGGCAAAAAAAAAATTGATTGAGGAATTAGGGTTTTTGCTCATCCAAAAGTGGGCGGCTAGGGTTTTTGGGTGGCTAGGGTTTTGGAGCAAAACAAGTGGGCGGCAACTCTTCCTTCTAGTTGATTGCCGGTGCCCATCCTCCTCCATCAACACTTGGCCGACGCCCATCCTAGAGACCTCTCCCTTCTTTTTTGGCCGGCGGTTCTCCTTCCATAGGTGGCCGACATTCATCTTCCTCCCTTCATCCTAGAGTGGCCGGCGGCAACACTTCTTGAAGTTGGCCGGCACATCATCCAATTGTTCCTTGGCCGGCGGTTGCACCAAATTCCCTAATTTGGTGGCCGGTTCTAGATAGGAAGGTATTTGTTGTTTCTTCTCTTTGTTCGCAGCGGACAAGGTGGAGAAGAAAGCGATCTAGAAGGCTTCTACTCGTGGAGGATCTTCGTCCACACGTCGTCCACGAGAAGGATAGGACATACGGTAGAAGATTGTGAGGTATAAAGTTATTTTAACTTTATTTATAGATATGAGCTTGTTCTTTTATGTTTTTATTATGCATGTGTAAATTAGTAAATATATTGTATAATCATGGACCCCGAAGACAAACACAAAAACCGGCGATCCGTCCGTCGTCTCTTCCGCGGCTAACCAACTAGAAGAGTTGAGTTGCTTGAACAACTAGTTTGTTCAAGCGATCACTCAAGTTGTTAGCACGACGATGAAATGGTTGTGCTAAGGAAGCTTATCCCATCTGGATTAATTCTTTCATTAGTGAAAATTTTAATCCGGGGACATGGGAGCCAATGAGCCTCCGAAGCAACCACCTTCAAGTGGTATCAGAGCCACGGTTTCCGGTTTTGTGTGTTTAGGATTCGGTTAATTTTTTATGCATTTTTCATATATTATATGTGCCGGATAATAGTAGGATATGCGTAGTTTAACTCTTTGGTTGCAGGCATAAGATCCGACTATTATGGCCATGTGTGTGTATGTGAATGGATGTGTGTAAAAATTTATTATTCGAATCCTCGGGGTTGACGAAGCTAGATTAGTATTTAATTTTTGTAATTAAATACGACATTGTTTAGCCGCTCATTTTAGTTTACTTTCAATCTAGATTATTTGTACACTCCTTCGTGGAGTATAGGATCAATGGATGTAAATTAAAATGTTTTATCTCGGCTCGGAACTCTTTGGTGACTTGCGCACGGGAAAAGATGGAGCGGATGAGGTGGCGACACGACGGGATGCATATTGGAGGACAATGCCATAATAGTTGGAAAAATTCTATTTTTTTCCATATTTATTGCTTATTTGTTTTATATGCATGTTGTGTATGATTTAAAATTCCTCATTTGCAATTTACTAAGTGGGAGAGGGACATTTTAAATAATTCCCGCGGCCTCCATTACAATTTGACGTGTGATGCAAACAAACTTGTGTGTTGGCTCTGAGTGCCTTCCTCCCTGCGAACGAGTTTGTTTGCAGATCACTAGGTCAAATAATGGTTATAAGAAATTATCTAGGAGCATGTGTACTTCCACAGCGGTAAGGCACATAATCCGAAATAATTCCCTCAGTATCGTGTAATGGTGCACACTTAGATGCAAATAAAGGTATCCTCCCCATCGGAGTCACTGCTTTTATTTGTAGGGTCAAAGAGGAACCAACTATTAATTTTATTTGTCAAAAAGTAAGGTTGACAAGATAATAAAATTAATGGGTAAAACCTCCTCTTACAAATGTAGAATTCGTATACGTCCACACTGCGTGGCATGCGACATTCTCGTTGATTTGAGGTGTTGGTTGATTTCGGGATTTTATTGTTTTGAGGAATCAATAATATTTGAAATCTAATATTTTGATCATTGTGATTTTTAGGATTTTCAAATGGCTTTCAACCCACTTGCTGTGATTTTAAAAGAAAACAAACTTACTGGTCCAAACTACATTGATTGGAAAAGAAACCTGGATATTGTCTTAACTGCGGAGGAGTACAAATTTGTACTCTTCGAGGTCTGTCCTCCTAAGCCCACCGATAACTCTGATGAAAAGGAGAAAGAACGTTATAAGAAATGGGTTAAGGCAGATGAGATGGCGCGGTGTTACATTTTGGCATCTATGTCAAATGTCTTTGCAACATCGACATCGAGCCATGTACTTGCTTATGACATGATGTTCAATCTCAGGGAACTTTTCGGACATTAGAGTAGGGCGGCTAGGCATGAGGCAATGAGAAACTTGATGACGACCACCATGGTCGAGGGAACACCCGTTAGGGATTATGTTCTCAAGATGATGGCTCATCTTAATGAGATGGATGTCCTCGGAGCTGAGATCGATGGGGAAACCCAGGTCGATATCATTCTCCAGTCTCTGCCTAGGAGTTTTGAGCAGTTCCGCCTCAACTACAACATGAACAAGAGGTTGTATTCGTTGGCGGAGCTTCTGACAGAACTCCAGGCGGCAGAGGGGCTTTTTCATCAAAGTGCTCAAGCCATGGTCGCTCAGAAGGTTTCTTCCTCTAAACCGAAAGGTAAGAAGAAGAAGAAACAAGGTGGAGCGAAGAAAGTGGCAGTGAGACCTCATGCAGGAGTGAAGAAGCCGAAAGGCAAGTGCTTCACTTGAAAGCAGAATGGACATTGGAAGGCGGACTGTCCTTGCCGAAAGAACAAAGGTATATCTTCTTGTTTAGTTGTTGAAACATGTTTAGCGGTGTTATCTACCAGTGCCTGGTGTGTAGATACAGGAGCCACTGATCATGTCTGCAATACTTTGCAGGAGTTCCAGGAAACCCGACGACTAGCTGAGGGAGAGATTACTGTCTTCATGGGCAATGCTTCAAAGGTGGCAGCTATTGCAGTGGGAGACATTTATTTATCTTTTGATAGGAATAAAGTTTTGGTTTTGAGAAATTGTCTTTATGTACCTACTTTTAGAAAGAATTTAATTTCAGTTTCTAAATTGTTTATGGATGGGTATTCTGTTTCTTTTAATGACAAAGTGGTTATAAAAAGGAACAGGGAGATTATCTGTTCTGGTACATTGGTTGGCAATTTATATACTCTTGAACCGAAAACTCCCACGATGCATATAGAGATCAATAACTCATCTTCTAAGTCTAATAAGAGAAAAGAACCTTCGCAAATGAACCAAACATATCTTTGGCATCTAAGGCTTGGTCATATTAACCTTAGCAGAATTCAAAGGTTGATAGCTGATGGACCTTTGGGTTCATTAGTGGTGGAGGATCTCCCAACCTGGGAATCTTGCTTGGAAGGTAAAATGACCAAGAGGCCTTTCAAGGCCAAGGGGTATAGAGCCAAAGATGTGTTGGAAATGGTTCATTCGATTTGTGCGGTCCTATGTCTATCCAGTAAGAGGTGGCTTTGAATACTTGCCGTCTCTTTTATAGGACGATTATTCAAGGTATGGATACATTTACTTGATGCACCGAAGTCTGAATGCTTTGACAAGTTCAAAGAATTCAAGGTGATGTGGAGAACCGCGTCAAGGTAAAAGTATCAAGACATTACGATCTGATCGTGGTGGCGAGTACCTCTTGGGAGAGTTTAGGAGTTACTTATCAGAGGCTGGGATTCAATCCCAATTGTCTGCACCTGGCACACCCCAGCAGAATGGTGTAGCTGAGCGAAGGAATAGGACTCTTATGGAGATGGTCAGATCGATGATGAGTTATTCTGAGTTACTTGTTTCGTTCTGGGGGTATGCACTGGATACGACAATGTACACTCTGAACTTGGTTCCATCTAAATCGCACTTTCTACCCTGTAGAATTGTGGACTAGGCGAAAGCCTAGTCTGAGACATATTCGGATATGGGGGAGTCCAACACATGTGCTGAAAGCTGATGCTGGTAAGTTGGAACCTCGTACAAAAGTGTGCATGTTTGTTAGCTACCCTAAGGGAACGAAAGGTGGTTTGTTTTATAATCCTAGAGATCAGAGGGTGATCGTTAGCACGACGCTTGATTTCTAGAGGAGGATTATGTAATGAACCACAAGCCCAAGAGTAGGATTGTTCTTGAGGAGTTGGCGAAGTCCGACTTGGTACCACTGCCGGTACAAGAGGAGACACCACAAGTCACTGCACCGCGTGTCACGGAGCATACACAGGAGGTACCTCGTCGTAGTGGGAGGGTTGTTAGACAACCCGATAGATTCATGTTTTTGGGAGAGTCTTCGGACTTAGTCCCTGGGGAACATGAACCTGATCCCTGGACATATGACGAGGCAATCCAAGATAGAGATGCGGTATCTTGGCAAAAAGCGATGAATTCAGAGATAGAATCTATGGATTCTAATCAGGTCTGGAAGCTAGTAGAACCACCCGATGGTGTAAAAACCATTGGATGCAAGTGGATCTACAAGAGAAAGAGAGGAGTAGACGGGAAGGTTGAGACCTTCAAAGTTAGGCTTGTTGCGAAAGGGTATACTCAGAAAGAGGGTATCGATTATGAGGAGACCTTTTCACCGGTAGCTATGCTTAAGTCTATCCGGATTCTCTTATCTATAGCTGCTCATATGGACTATGAGATTTGGCAGATGGATGTCAAGACAGCTTTCCTTAACGGAAGTCTTGAGGAGAACATCTATATGCGGCAACCAGAGGGATTCATTGCTAAAGGCAAAGAGCATCTTGTATGTAAGCTTAATCGGTCCATTTATAGATTGAAGCAAGCTTCTAGATCTTGGAACATCCGCTTTGATGAGGTAATCCAGTCATATGGATTTATTCAAAGTCCGGATGAGCCTTGTGTATACAAGAGATGTGACGGAAACGTAGTGGTGTTTCTTGTACTATACGTAGATGCCATTTTGTTAGTTGGCAACAATATCAAAGTGTTATCAGATGTAAGGGTATGGTTGTCCAAACAGTTTGATATGAAGAACTTGGGAGAAGTGGGACACATCCTTGGGATCAAAGTTATAAGGGATCGCAAGAAAAAGATGTTGTGCTTGTCTCAAGCTTCATACATTGACACTATCCTTGCTCGTTTTAGCATGCAAAACTCCAAGAAAGGTTTTCTACCTTTTAGGCATGGAGTTCCTTTATCTAAAGAGATGTGTCCCAAAACATCAAAGGAGATAGAGGACATGAAGGCGGTTCCTTATGCTTCGGCAGTAGGAAGCCTTATGTATGCTATGCTATGTACGAGACCGGATATCTGCTTTGCCGTGGGCACGGTTAGCAGATATCAGAGTAATCCTGGACAGGGACATTGGACTGCGGTAAAATATATATTTAAGTACCTGAGAAGGACTAGGGATTATATGCTAGTTTACCGGACAGATCAATTAGTCCCTGTGGGTTACACGGATTCGGATTTCCAATCAAATAGGGACAAGAGTAAGTCTACCTCGGGGTTTGTGTTTACTTTTGGAGGTGGAGCCATAGTATGGAGGAGTGTCAAGCAGAAATGCGTGGCGGACTCTACCATGGAAGCTGAGTATGTGGCAGCCTCTGAGGAAGCCAAGGAAGCTGTATGGCTCAGGAACTTCTTGATGGACTTGGATGTGATTCCTGGTTTGCCCAGAACTATCACGATTTATTGTGATAATAGTGGTGCAGTTGCAAACTCGAAAGAACCACGAGCCCATAAGGCGAGTAAACACATAGAGCGCAAGTACCACCTTATACGAGAGATCGTAAAGCGAGGAGAAGTTGCTGTCGCCAATATTGCATCAGAGGATAACCTGGCAGATCCATTCACTAAGGCCCTTCCAGCGAAAGCGTTTGATAGGCATGTGGAGGACATGGGGATCAGATGTATGGCAGAGTGATGACGGCATAATCTTTTAGTATAAGTGGGAGATTGTTGGAATGTATACTGAAAGCCTAGCTCTTTTTGTATGAACATTTTATTTTAAAATAAGAATCACATGATCATTGTTTGCACTTTATATATTTATTATATGTGTGCATATTGTCTAATATTTTACATTGTAGATAACATGGTGCTTGGTGTGGCACAGAAGATCATGTTATCAGTCCCTTGTAAAATATAAGTAGAGGCTCACAACCAAGATGGTTTTGGATAAACCATTGGCATGGTTGTAGTGTAGCTTGGTATTGTTTTTTCTTGAACATAGAGTTACACTAGTACACTTAGGTGTATTGAGCAGGACCGACATAGAGGTGATTCAATTTATTGCTGACTGCATAATTGAATCGGACCTCGGATATTATGTTGTACATGCTCTTAATCCCGATATAATAATGGGCACATGTACTTAGTATTTATTTCTTTGATTTACCAGAGGGTGAGATTTAGATGGATTAAATCAATATGCCTGGTAAGTTGGAAAATGATATTATTTACATGGTGTGCCGTTGATTATAGGAGGAAACCGTGTCCTATATATTAGGTTGATGATGTCCCCTTGAGGAGCTCATAAGGTTCATCATGTAAACCCAGCTAGTTGACTTAGTCAACATGATGATAAGGTTGAGTGGTACTACTCGAGGAATTAGATGTTAATTAATTGATGGTCAGTAAATCAATTAATTGACGGACATTCGATATCTTAAACACGGGGAGATTAATGTACGAATAATATATGGAGCCCATATTAATTTATGGCGGTTGGTGAGGTAGTTCAATGATGATCCTCTAGTGGAATGGAACATCATTGATGGATCAAGTTTGTGTGGTTCCGATCCATCGGGTGGCCAAGACCCAACTCCTCCTTATGGTCCCTATCGTAGCCTAATATAATCCTTGTGAAGTCTAGATCCAAGAATGTAAAACAAAACCTAGAACCAACGGTTGGGATTAAATCCCTAGATCCGATGGTTAGGATGAAACACTAGAACCAACGGTTGGGATTAAATCCCTAGATCCGATGGTTAGGATGAAACCCTAGAATCGACGGTTGAGATTAAATCCCTAGATCCGACGGTTGGGATAAAACCCTAGATCCGACGGTTGGGATGAAATCCTAGATCCGACGGTTGGGATGAAGTCCTAGATCCGATGGTTGAGATGAAACCCTAGATCCGACGGTTGGGATAAAACCCTAGATCCGACGGTGGAGGTTAAATCCCTAGATCCGACGGTGGAGATTAAAGGAGTCCTAAGCCTAACTCTATAAAAGGAAAGCTTAGGGTTGGGCGGCAAAAAAAAAAATTGATTGAGGAATTAGGGTTTTGGCTCATCCAAAAGTGGGCGGCTAGGGTTTTTGGGTGGCTAGGGTTTTGGAGAAAAACAAGTGGGCGGCAACTCTTCCTTCTAGTTGATTGCCGGCGCCCATCCTCCTCCATCAACACTTGGCCGGCGCCCATCCTAGAGGCCTCTCCCTTCTTCCTTGGCCGGCGGTTCTCCTTCCAAAGGTGGCCGGCATTCATCTTCCTCCCTTCATCCTAGAGTGGCCGGCGGCAACACTTCTTGAAGTTGGCCGGCGCATCATCCAATTGTTCCTTGGCCGGCGGTTGCACCAAATTCCCTAATTTGGTGGCTGGTTCTAGATAGGAAGGTATTTGTTGTTTCTTCTCTTTGTTTGCAGCGGACAAGGTGGAGAAGAAAGAGATCTAGAAGGCTTCTACTCGTGGAGGATCTTCTTCCACACGTCGTCCATGAGAAGGATAGGACATACGGTAGAAGATTGTGAGGTATAAAGTTATTTTAACTTTATTTACAGATCTGAGCTTGTTCTTTTATGTTTTGATTATGCATGTGTAAATTAGTAAATATATTGTATAATCATGGACCCTGAAGACAAACACAAAAATCGGCGATCCGTCCGTCATCTCTTCCGCGGCTAACCAACTAGAAGAGTTGAGTTGCTTGAACAACTAGTTTGGTCAAGAGATCACTCAAGTTGTTAGCACGATGACGAAATAGTTGTGCTAAGGAAGCTCATCCCATCCGGATTAATTCTTTCATTAGTGAAAATTTTAATCCGGGGACATGGGAGCCAATGAGCCTCCGAAGCAACTCCCTTCACCCAAACCCTTTGACATAGCCAAAACACCCCAATCGGCCCTCGTAGCAGGGTCGACAAGAACCCTTAGAACTGAAACCTAATTGACCTTACTCCGGCGATGCTTTGCCAGAAGGGCAGAGGAGACGTCGGCTGTGGACAGTGAGCGCACGACGTGTCGGGCGGCGGTCTGGTGGCTGCAGGCGCGCTGGAGAAAAAAAGAGGCAGCGGCTCGTGCGGCGGTCAGAGGTGAGGGGCCGATGGCCTGGGCACCGAGAAGGGCGGCGCCGGCTGCTGCGGAGAAAGTGACGACCGCAAGTCTCGACCGCGAGGAGAAAAATGAAAGGTGCGGCGTCGGACAGCGAAGGGAAGCACGCGATGCACCGAGGCAGTGGCGGCGAGCTCACGTCGCGTCGGGCGACGATGCTCACGGGAGCGCAAGTGAGTGCTGCGGCACGGTGGGGGAAGACACAGTGGCTTCGGGCGCGATCAAGAAACCACTCGGGAAAAAGGCGCTGAGGCAAGGAGGGGATCGCGAGAGGAACTGTCAAAGGGGAAAAAGGGGTCGCGGCGGGGAAGAAATAAAACCTAAGGAGGGATTAATGAGATAGGTTACGAAAATCGGTCCAATTTAATTAGCCCTAACCCTAGATTAGATTTTAAACAAATCCAAAAGCTTAACCCTAGATTTAGGTATTTAAACATAGGGTTTATCAAACCCATCAATTCCCCAATAATAATCTCGTACGGACTCCGTTTAAATCCAGAAAAATTCCTAAAATTCCCTAAAAATCCCGAAAAATTTCCAAGATTATTTTCTTAATTCTTTGGCCATTTAATTTAATATTTTAAATTTTCAGTATTTAACATTCTCTCCCACTAACAAAAATTTGGTCTCCAAATTTTCTACTCATATGCATAACAAGTAAGAAATACCACAAGTACTGAAAAATATATCTCACGTACCTTAATTAAATAAGTGGGGATATTGAGCTTTGATCTTTTCCTCAAGTTCCCATGTAGCCTCCTCATCCGTGTGGTGACTCCACTCGACCTCGACAAGTCGCACAACCTTGTTTCGCAACCGTCGTTCCTTGAAATAAAAAATCAGTACCGGAACCTCTGCGTAAGTAGCATCAGGTTGAATGGAACCTGACACATCTGACAGAATATGTGTAGCATCTGGCACATGTTGGTGCAATCGGCCCAGGTTGACTCGAGTTTGACTCGAGCAGTACCTTGATAGTATTTTGATGATAGACAAAACTCATGACATGGGATTGTCATGGGAATGTCCAACATGGGGTTGGCATGGAAAATCCAAGCATGGAGCTTGGTGTGGAAGTCCAAGGGGAAAGCCTTGGCATGGGAAAGTCCAAAGCATTGTGAAGCCGTGCACTTGGTGCTTGGCATGGGAAATCCAAAGCATTGCGAAGCCATGCGCTTGGTGCTTGGTGAGAAATGCATTGCGAAGCCATGCGCTTGGTGCATTTGGGAAGTCTTGAGAACTTGGCAAGTTCACAAGGCTCGGGTCCTTGAGTCGGTGAAGGATGGCATTGCGAAGCCGTGCGCTTGGTGCATCTGAGGGACCGTCGGACGGGGAGCGAATGGAGTGAGCCCAAAGGGAAGCATACTTCTAGGGTATGAGACATGAAAGATGGCGTTGCGAAGTCGTGCGCTTGGCGCATCCGAGGGATGTAGGCCGAGGGAAGAGAGCTTCGGTGGGGAACTCCATGAGGGATAAGGTGGACTTGGCCAAGTGGCTAAGACTGAGTGTCGGAGGCTCAAACATCGTTATGTTTGAGGTTTTAGCCGACATCAGTCGACTGACATAGGTGCCAGTCGACTGCTCTAGGTCGTATGGGTTCGACCAGTGTTCGATCAACTAAGTTCGAGTTGATCACCGCCGTAGAGGGAGGGCAATGATCGGAGGTAGGATCAGTCGACTGCCGAGGGATGGCAGTCGACTGATGACACTGTGCACGGGCACAGAATGGAGTCGAGCTCGCCAGCACTCGACTGATGGATGATCAGTCGACTGATGGGTGCCATCAGTCGACTGATGTGTGATCCGTTGGAACTTAACCAATGTGGATCTGGCCGTTGTGAGACAAGATTCTGAGGACGATCGTGATGGTCACGATCGATCGTGATGGGCGAACGACTTGATCACGCAGGTTATAAATGGAGCTTGAGTTGGAGGATTTCGCCAAGGCTTTTGAGGTGACTTTGGAGGGGAATTGCTGTTGCATTCCAGACCTTCAAGAGCAAGCAAAAGCAAGCAACAAGAAAGCGATCAAAACAATTGTGTAAAAGTTCTCTTTTGTATTGTCTTTGTATTTCTTGTTGTATTTCATATTACTTGTTGTAATAGCTTGTGAGAGGTTTCTCCACCTCCGACGTGTAGTCGATAAGGAGTGTTGTTAGTGCCGTGCGCATAACACGAGCTCGTTGAGCTCACCCCGTGGAGTAGGAACCATTCGGTTCCGAACCACGTATATGCTTGTGTATTGATTGTGCTTGTATTGTTGTTATTTCTATTGTTATTCCGCTGCGTATATTAACGACAATTATAGACAAGCACAGGAGAACAAACGAATTACGACATCCAACGAACGAGGGCTATTCACCCCCCTCTAGCCGGCCAATCGATCCCCCAACAAGTGGTATCAGAGCCGAGGTCGCTCTTCAAGGACTAACCGCCGCGAGAGCACTACAAATGGCTGGCTTCATCCATCCACCGAAATTCGATGGAGATTTTGCTTGGTGGAGGAAACGGATGGAGGTATATCTCGAAACCAATTTTGATTATATGATTATTGTAGAAAATGGTTTTGAGATGCCTAGGGACAAATACAACAAGCAAATTGAAAAGTCAAGGTGGACCCAAGACCAAATTAAGGATTTCAAGACAAATCTTGAGGTAATTAAATTGATTAGTGATTTATTACCTAACACTATTTGGTCTAGATTGGGTAATTTTAGGGATGCAAAGGAATTATGGGAGAAGATAATGAAATTTCAAGAAAGTTCCCAATCGGCACAAGTAGAGGAAGATGCCGTGGAAGAAAGCCCATCCACATTTGAAGATGTTGATGATTTGGTGGAGACTTCCACCTCTAGCATTGAGGGGGAGGAAAGGATTTCCACTCCGGAGCCAAGTCAAAATGAAGCATCTACCTCCGGAAGAAATGACCAAGAGGCTTCCACCAACTCCCTAGGTGACTCGTGTATTATAATTAATCGTAAAGATTATATTATTTGTTTTGAGTGTACGGAGAAAGGGCATTACAAGAGCAAATGCCCAAAATTGGCTAAGGAAAAGGCATCCGCACCAAAAGTCAACCCAAAGTCAAAGGATGCCGGTGTTCCCAAAATTAAAAGCAAAGAGCACATTGTGTGCTTCAAATGCAACCAACAGGGACATTACCGAAGCAAATGCCCTAGGGGGAGGAAGAAAGGGCAAGAAGGTGTAATTCATGTAGGGGGAGCTTCCCAAGCTAACCCTAAGGTATATTTAAATAATGCACCTTTAATTCCTAAAGTCAAAAAGCCTGCTAAAAATTATTTTAGTTCTCTTGCTATTATCAATGAAAAGCATGCTAAGAGAAATAATAAGGTGTATTGTCTAGGTGCCAAGCATGTTCATATAACTAAGGACAAACCTAGGACCCAAAACACTAGACCTATATTACCTAGGGAGTCCATTAGGAGAATCGAAAACCACCTAAGTGTCAACCCCAAGAAATCTAGACATATGCCTAAAAGGAAAAATAATTCCCAAAGAAAGAATGAAAATTTAAAATTGGGAAGATTAGAGGTGGAGAACCAATCCTTGAGGTCAAGGCTAGAAAAATTGGAGAAGGCCCTAGCAATAATATCAAATTCGGTTAAGGGGTCTAATGTACAAAAGTCAAGACCTAGAAAACAAGAAGTGTCTAAGGGCAAGAAGGGTTTGGGTCACAAACCTATGTCCTACCATAATGTTCCATTTAATTATGGAACCACATCTAGGTCTAGGAAAACCAAGGCTAATAGGGAAGTCATCCCTAAGTCTAGCCATGGTATGTGTTTAGTGGCTAACACCTCAAAGAAATCAAATGTAGCCACTAAGAAGGTCAATGGAGGAGTCACCTCTAGAGTTGACCCAAGTAAGACCCAAAAGACTATGGTTTCAAAACCTAAAAGGGTCATTAGGAAGGTATCTAGGGAAGTTATCCCTAGGGAATACCTTGTTAACCCAAGGAGCTCCAATAGGTATTGGGTTCCTAGAAGCGTGATCGATTCACGCTAGATGGGTTAGGGTGTGTCAACCCTAAATGGATGGGTAGTTAACCTAACCATAGTAGAGTTGACACATTAGGATGTGTCAATGTGTTTGAAAAGTTAAAAATGATTAAATTGGCACAATTAGGTCTTAGAGGTATTGGTGTGCCATTTTGGGTTTTTGGCACACTAGGAGGAATGATGGCATTAAGGCAAAATGTATTTAATCCCTAAAAATGGCAAATTGATTTTCACACTTAGGTATTCTATACCTTAGTATATTTTACTTGCCATGATTTTTTTGCCTTGTCATGTCATGACATCATTTTCATTTTTATCTATAAAATGTCATGATCATGTTTAGAATTATTTTTATATGTCATGTATGCTTAGTTCTCATTCACATGCCATGACATCATGATATTGGCATATGTTTTTATCTAAATCATATTTATGCCATAATCATATCATGCATTAAATAAAATGAAATTAAGGACTATGGCACAATTTGAAGGGAATCAAATTATGTTGCCTTAGAAATATGCATAAGAACATAAAGAACAAAAAACCCACATCTCACTAAGATATTTGACTTGTATGTGTTTTACACATCTAGATATAAGTGAGATGTTTAAGGAAAAGAAATTAAAGGTTTTGAAAACATTTTGAAAACATTTTGAAAAACTTTGGTGAAGCCTATCTTTTGATAGCTATCACCATTGAATGGGATGATACAAAGATGGCTCTTTATTGAAGCTTTTCTTAAATTTTGAACTTTGTATCAATCTCCTAATTTAATGGGTAAAATAATTTTCTAATATTTTTCACCCATAGTGTTTAGGATAAGTATTATACGTATGCATTTTCAAGATTTTTAAAATACTTCCGTTCAGTTACGTATTGCTACATCTATTTACAGCGAAAAAAGCTGGAATGCGATTATCGATCGTACTATAATCGTGATGTAATCGATCGATTGGTATCGATGGGTAGAGTGATTTGGGTAAACTTGATAGTTAGGCCCATGTTTAGCCATGTTTGGTCCTAACCACTCCTAACCTAGGATATGCTTGGGAGAGCATTAGAGAGGGTGGAAATCCATTGGATATGGATTAGGAGTTGGGTTGAGGGTGAGTATCAATTTTAAGGTGGATGAGAGTTCATTGTTGAACTTTGCCTTAATTTTGTTTGGTTCTTATTGGCTTAGGGACTCTCCAAGGACATTGTTGGTGCAATGGTCAAGGGGGAGCAAGCCTCTAGGGGGAGGTATCCATCATGGGAAGATGGATGTGTATTTCCTCATGGGAGGAAAATTGGGTTGCCTCTCTTTAAGTGATATGGGATCACTAGAAAGATTGTAGGCATGTGTTCCTCCAAGGGAGAGATTGTAAGATCTCATTGGGATATGAGACATTCATACCCTTGGGGAGGACCTTTTTGATGTAATGTCAAAAAGGGAGAGAAGTTACCAATTAGGGTTCGTTGGAATTCTCATTAGGATATGAGAATTGCCAATATGGGAGAATTGGTAGACTTGAGATGGTAGTTTTGTCAATCATCAAAAAGGGGGAGATTGTTGGTGCAATCGGCCTAGGTTGACTCGAGTTTGACTCGAGCAGTACCTTGATGGTATTTTGATGATAGACAAAACTCATGACATGAGATTGTCATGGGAAAGTACAACATGGGGTTGGCATGGAAAATTCAAGCATGGAGCTTGGTGTAGAAGTCCAAGGGGGAAGCCTTGGCATGGGAAAGTCCAAAGCATTGCGAAGCCATGCGCAGGTATGGCATGGGAAATCAAAGCATTCTTGGCCCGTGCGCTTGGTGCTTGGTGAGAAATGCATTGCGAAGCCGTGCGCTTGGTGCATTTGGGAAGTCTTGAGAACTTGGCAAGTTCACTAGGCTCGGGTCCTTGAGTCGGTGAAGGATGGCATTGCGAAGCCGTGCACTTGGTGCATCCGAGGGATCGCCGGACGGGGAGCGAATGGAGTGAGCCTAAAGGGAAGCATACTTCTAGGGTATGAGACGCGAAGGATGGCGTTGCGAAGCCATGCGCTTGGCGCATCCGAGGGACGTAGGCCGAGGGAAGAGAGCTTCGGTGGGGAACTCCATGAGGGATAAGGTGGACTTGGCCAAGTGGCTAAGACTGAGTGTCGGAGGCTCAAACATCATTATGTTTGAGGTTTTAGCCGACATCAGTCGACTGGCATAGGTGCCAGTCGACTGCTCTAGGTCATATGGGTTCGACCAGTGTTCGACTGAACCAAGTCTGGTTGATCGATCATTGCGGAGGAGGCAATCAGTTGGGAGGATCGATCGGCGAGGGGATGCGATCGGTGATGACCTGCGCAGACAGACAGAATGGGTCGAGCTCGCCCGGCCTCGGGATGGATGATCGATCGGTGATGGGTGCCATCAGTCGACTAATGTGTGATCCGTTGGAACTTAACCAACGTGGATCTGGCCGTTGTGAGACAACGGCTACGAGACCAGTCGACTGATGGTCACGATCAGTCGATTGATGGGCGCGAAAACAGCTTGATGCAGGTTATAAATGGAGCTCGAGTTGGAGGATTTCGCTAAGGCTTTTGAGTTGACTTTGGAGGGGAATTGCTGTTGCATTCCAGACCTTCAAGAGCAAGCAAAAGCAAGCAACAAGAAAGCGATCAAAACAATTGTGTAAAAGTTCTCTTTTGTATTGTCTTTGTATTTCTTGTTGTATTTCATATTACTTGTTGTAATAGCTTGTGAGAGGTTTCTCCACCTCTGACGTGTAGTCGATAAGGAGTGTTGTTAGTGTCGTGCGCATAACACGAGCTCGTTGAGCTCACCCCGTGGAGTAGGAACCATTCGGTTCCGAACCACATATATGCTTGTGTATTGATTGTGCTTGTATTGTTGTTATTTCTATTTTTATTCCGCTACGTATATTAACGACAATTGTAGACAAGCACACGAGAACGAACGAATTACGACATCCAACGAACGAGGGCTATTCACCCCCCTCTAGCCGGCCAATCGATCCCCCAACAGCACATACTTCCTCAACATGGACATATGGAACACATCGTGAATACTTGTCAAAGATGGTGGTAGCGCTAGATGATAAGCAACTGCTCCGATCCTCTCCAAAATCTCAAACGGACCAATGTATCTAGGAGCTAGCTTACCACCGAGGCCAAATCTCTTCACCCCTTTCATGGGTGAAACTCGCAGGAATACATGATCACCAACAGAGAACTCCAGAGGTCTCCGTCTCCGATCTGCATAACTCTTCTGGCAATCCTGCGCCTCTACCATCCTACGTCTTATAGTACGGACTAACTCTGCCTCATGCTAAGCTCTCTGGGGTCCTAGCAACTGGGCCTCCCCAACCTCCTCCCAGAGGGTGGGTGTACGACACTGTCTACCATATAATACCTCATACGGGGCCATTTGGATAGCCGAATGATAGCTATTATTGTAGGCGAATTCCACTAATGGTAAGTGATCCTCTCAGTTGCCCCCGAAATCTATCACATAGGACCTCAACAAATCCTCTAGTGTCTGAATGGTCCGCTCAGACTGTCCATCTGTCTGCAGATGGAAAGCAGTACTAAAATGAAGTTGCGTGCCTAAGGCTTATTGCAGACTCTGCCAGAACCGAGACGTGAACCGGGGATCTCTATCTGATATAATGCTCAAAGGAACACCATGCAATCTGATGATCTCCCGACAATATAACTCTGCCAAACGATCCAGAGAGTCAGTCTTTCGAATCGCTAAGAAGTGCGCGAATTTGGTTAGTCGGTCAACAACTACCCAAATCGCGTCATGGCCTTGATGTGTCCTAGGCAAACCCACCACCAAACTCATAATAATATGCTTCCACTTCCATTCCGGAATCAGAATTTCTTGAAGCATCTGTTCCTTAAACTAAAGCAACTCCGGAAATCATTATCCTCATCGGAGTCAGAGACGGTAGTCCATCTACCGTCCAAAATCCACTTCACCACACACTCTGTAAGTGCATGAGAGGCTATCACGACCAAACTTCCTTGTTACAACTGTTCGTGTTCCAGCTACTCTATAGTAGCTATCCAGTAGCTAGCCAAAACTCCATGAGCATTTCTGCTCCTCACCTATTCAAAACAACATAATAACTGCGAAGTCCACGTCATATATATGACGGCTTATCTCGCAGTCCTTTAATTACCGTAAGCTTAGGATACGTCTTATTCAATAGCATCGGAATCGCTCCGATCCCCGAAATGATGCATCCATGTACACTATCCTTCCATTCACACCAGAATGATTAATCAACATTGGCGTAAAAGTCAACCATCATCTGAACCCTGAAACTAGTTTCACAAGATTCAGACCAAGTAAAATTTCATCACCTTCCTGGTTCACCAGTCAGCGATGTAGTATCGCTTGAGCATCCTATCCATATCTATGGTAATAATCAAATCAATACCAGAAAACCACCATCTACGGTGGCCGAGTGTGCAACTCCAACACCACCATCAACAGTGGCCAAGTTACGCAACTCCAACGACAACATCTGATCCAAAATATATGACTTCCCAAATCCTTGAATGACTAAGTCATCAATAAGTCTAATAAGATAATCATAAGCTTATACAATTCATACCAAGTATGAAATTGTCGTCGCTACACATCTGCATTCTCTTTATTCTAGGCTGATGATATAACAATCATCACAATGACAATGATAATTGTATGACACTATGTCACTACAATATCATCACACCAGTCACAAATCAATCCTAGAGTATATACAGGTGTCCTATAGTTGATATAAATAGATCCTCAATCCACAATGAAAGATATTCATTTCCTTCCACAACTACCGCATTCTATCATCGATAATCGATGCATAATCTCCAAGGTCCATATCTCTTTTAAAAAAGAGTTCCGGATCTTCTCTAGAAAAATACTGGGACAGATAAATATCCCATCCAACACCTCCTATAATAAGGTAAAACGATCTTTCATCGTCTTGACCAGTGTAGGTATACACGCCTTATCCATAACCAAATCACTAATAGTAGGGACTGATATTCTCTAAGGGTTTACTCCTTGTCCTTCAAATTGGTGGCTAGCAGGCCAAATCCCTAGCTTCCTAATTCGACATCAGTCAGCACCTCTAAAGAGTCTGTACTTCTGAAATCACCGTTAGGTTCCGCAAGGTCAATACGTCATCGACCTCATCCCCGACCATGAGTAGGGGCAATTTCACTAAGTCAATACTTTTCCTAACCACTAAAGTACAGTAACCACTAAAGACAATACTTTTCCTATAGCTCAGAGATATCCTTCAGCTTGCCTGATCCTAAAACACGAGAACTCCCAAAAATCTAAGGAAAAGAAAATCCTCGAAACACAAAACCCACAAACCAAAACCACAAACCAATAAAATTGTAACATCCTGGGGGCATATCCGTCATCAAAATGACAGAGGAGTCCCTTAGTGACAATATTCAGAAATACCTGGACCAGATCTGGTAAAAACCTCGAAATAATAATAGAAATATAAGTATTTTATTAATTGCATGCATGCACGACTAAACATATATCCATTAAAGTAAAATAGTTTTTATGACACCAAAACAAATTGCGACAAAATACAAAATGCATAACCAAAATGCAATACCGATAAAGTAAACAAAGCGACATCTCGACGATGCAGTAGAACAAGCACGGCAAGGATCTCTTTGAGCGACTCGAAGGTAGGTCAACAGGACACGTCCTCTATCAGTTAACCTAGAGGATAAGTGAGGAGGGGGTGAGTACAACCACTCTGTGGATGTATAGACAATAGTGCATAATCATAATGCACATAATGGAAGTCATAGGGAACAAGATAGAGTAACCCAACCCTCAGAGTACCAATATCAGTCTGCAACTATCCTGATCCGCAGTATAACAAATATACCCACAACATACACAACTACTACAACAATCAGTGTACATTCGGATACCACGACAAAGTCTCGTGACTCTCGCACAAAAAGGAAACTACCTATGAGCTACCGCGAACGTAACCCATGGGCCGACAATCAATAGCACGGTCTACGCGCAACTATAGGCTACCACGAATGAGACTCACAGATAGACAAGCAGCATATAGATATCTAATTATTGACTGCACGAACTAGCGTACTACCACCAATAGGTCGCATGAGTAGTCGATTATCCTAGGTTGTTAAGCCTAGGGTTATCCAATATATCTAGCATAGAACGTCTATCAAAATTGATAAAGATCATCGATCTACAATTATGCTCATTGAGGCAGTCAAGCGAGAGTTTCAACACCTCTAATACGAAATGTTTACTAAAGTCGGTAAAGATCATCGATTTATAAATAAATACCTCGAGATGGTTAAGTCTAGGGTTCCAACCCTTCTAACATGAACGGTTATCAAGGTCGATAAAAATCACAAGTCCATTAATAAACATGTCGAGATGATTGATCATAGAGTTTCATCCCAACTAATAGGAAACGCCTATCAAGGCCAATCAGCACAACCCCTCTACTAACAAGCACGTCAAGAGGGTTAAGCCTAAATTATATCATTTCTACCAGTTTAATCATGCATGCTCCAACATGCTACCATGAACAGATCTTGTGGACACTTAAGATGTAAAGTAGCTATCTAGCTACAGGCATCATAGGAATCCGATTTTCACCAACTCCGAACGAATAACGCAAGAATATAACCTTGCAGTAGGTCATCTCAACCATGATTGGGAGGCATGATTGACCACAAATATACAAAGCACCTACCTATAGAGAGACTCTACTGCAGACTCTCTCTCAACCAAGAATGGGGAATATAGTAAGGATTAATCGCATCCTAACCATACGAACTCTACTAGTCCGATCACCATATCACTGAAACAGTAAATAGATAACCATATATCATTAAGTACATCCAGGTTATTACACCTAGGGTTCCAACACCTAGGGTTCTACTAATGTTGTTTCATTTCTGAGACCCGCTTCTACAGAATAACCTCATCTAAGTTATTCTACCTCTACTAGTCTTAATCATGGTATCCACCGCAAAAACACATAACCATATAAACATATAACACACTGTCTAATAAACGACAGCATAGTCATACTAATGGCAATCAATGGCTGAAATTTTAATTAGGGTATAACTAAAGGGTCATGCTAGAACAAAGTCAAGGCAACACTAAATAAAGCATCAGATACCTATATATACCATAAACTATGTAAGCAATGTAATCATGTCCTCATGCACTAGGATCTAGAAAGTCAAAGAACCTCTATGTATACCTTCTACAAATTTATCCATCTTAGTCATATTATTCAACTAGTCTAATCCTAATACTAGTCCAAAAAGTAAGAGGTAAACATCTACCAATAATATCTAATCATTTATATCACAATGATAACTAGCTACGTATAACAGTAATAGTAGTTAATAACCATATGCTAATGATAAACCAACAACCCCAAAATCTAACAGTCTAACAGATATAAGGTTAAAACAATACTAAACAAAACATGATACCACCGCATGACCAACATAATCAATATAAATATGCACTAAATCTAAAAATTTTCTATAATTTATTCACCTGTTAGCCATCTGGAGATGTCCTGTTGCCGCTAAATCCCCCATATTGACCTCGTCAATCATACCTCAAATTTTCGAAACATAAAATCGTCAGAAATCCATACAACTCCTAAAATACCTCAGTTAACCTGCCAAACGAGGCAAACTCCGAAAAATCCAAAAAAAACAAACCCCTAGGAACTCGTAAACCTAACTCTAATACCAAATAAATTGTCACGCCCCGGGGAAGTCCCCACCAGACGAAAATCCGACAACATCTCCCCTATACGAGTAACAATACCAATCTTGCATACAAGGCCTACATGGCCTATACATTGGTCAACACGACCGGAACAAAAACTACACACACAGATAATAAATAGGCCTCAAGCCATCAATCCAGGTAAATAGCAACAGTCTACTATATCTAGACTTACCCCTTCTACTATCTGAGCAGGAATATACAACCAAACCAATCGAGTAGTCCATAAGGACACAACAAATATCTCCAAACCTCCACAAGTACATAACTAAAACAAACACAAGTCCTACACACTTCATCTAGTTAAAAACCAAAACCATAAGACTAATAAAACCTATCCATTTTGATGAGGGGGATTGGCAGATGGACTCTCCTGGCATTTTCAACTTGAAACAGATGTAAAGTAACGGGGTAAGTTCAAAGAACTTAGCGGATAATAGTCGATATGAATAGCAAGATATAGATAACAATAAGAATCATGCTAGTACAGTCTCATATAAATAGGGTATGCAAGCAAGAAATACCAAAAGGACTGTACTTACCTGAATCACCTACCCTGATATAGGAGCATGTGCCTGACTAGAAGTAATAAAGTCATCACCATATATAAATATGAATCCTGTATGTATGACAATCATATGCAACATCCAAGGCATCAATAAAAATGCAACAAACATAATACAAATGCTATCCATGCAAAATGAATATCGTGCAAATGACATGGTCACCCCTGACGCCAGTCAGCCGCCTCACACGCGATGGTGAAGCCGAGTGGGTAGGGATATGACAACTGTGCACTCTGCCATCACTGCTCCTGAGTGACCGAGTGGACAGGATTCTATTAGAGTACACTTATCCTTTTGTCCCAAACAGAGTGGGGGAGCTAAGCTCTCATCTCCCAGTGTCATAGACCAGAGGAGGGATCCCTGCCCGCTACCACGCTGCCTCATCGCTACCCATGAGCGGACCAGCGGAGCCTGACAGAGCAACTGCACACACCCTCCTGATGTATCACTAACCCATGAGTGGCAGTGTGTGCAGGCCATGTAACTGGTTGCGGGCTCAACTATAAAGGAACTCCGTCCAGCCAGCATGCAATCATGCAAGATGGTGCATGATACTAAAGCATGTAAATCCTGTTGGTGGAACAATGCCCCAAGCATTTATATGTTTTGATGTTTGGATAATCATCTAAGTTAAGCAACAATTTGTGATCTAAATTGTGATGATGTTTAAGTGACAGGAAAATCCAAGTATGAAGACTTGGTGAAAGAAAAGTCCAAGGTAAAGGTTTGGCGGCATAAGACCAAGCATGTTGCCTTGGCAGCATTAAATCCAAACAAACCTTGGCAAAGGGAGTCCAAAAGCAAGTCTTAGCAGCGTAAGTCCAAGCATGTAGACTTGGCAACGTAAAGTCCAAGCACGCTTTGGCAAAGGAAAACCCTAGACATGACAAAATCGAAGGAAGCTCTTGGAAGCAAGGCGCAAAGGATGAACAAGTCACGGACTCGGAGGGATCCTGAAGGTGCAAGGCTTAAGGAAGAGCTAGGAGGTTAAGTCTAGGTCTAGGGGGTGAAATCAAGTGTGAAATATTCACACTTGATGAGTATCGATTGACGATCGATGTATCGATCGGCCCGTCAGTGCTCGGCGAGTCGGTAAAACCACGACGTGATCGCTTCGTGACCAAGGCGATCGATAATGTTATGTCGATCGACCGCCACGGTGGCGATCGGTGATAGACGTAAAAACAAGCACAGAATGGAGTCGCACTCGACTACGGCCGTGATCACTCGACTGATCACTCCATGAGTCGACTGATGGAGGGATCAGTCGACTGATGAAAGTGCCGTTGGATGAAACGACTCTGAATCCCGTGAATCTGGCTATTCAGAAGCCGTTAACCACGCGTGATCGTGATCGTACATCGATCGTGATCGTGCTCCAATGGGAAAATCAGCCTCTTCTCTATAAAAAGAGGGCTGGTGGAGGTTTTTGGAGTAAATGCTTATTCTCTAATCCCTCTCAAGAGCCTCCACGAATTCTCTAGCTTTCTAAGTGATTTAAATCTCCTCCTCTTCTCTCTAAGCTTAGATCTTCATTATTTGTAAAGAAGAGGAGTTATTTTATAAAGAAAGCTTATTAGTGGATATTGCTTGGATTGATCCACCTTAAGGATCACCGTGGAGTAGGAGCGCTATCTCCGAACCACGTAAAAGGCGTTGTTTGCGTTTTGTTATTGTTTTTACATATATTATTGTGTTTGCTTCCGCTAATCATTTTTGTAGAAACCGAAAAACGCTATTCACCCCCCCTCTAGCTTCCAAACGATCCCTAACAAGTGGTATCAGAGCCCGGATCGCATCGGAAGATCTAGCAATCAACCGGAGAAAAGATGGCATTTCAAGAGGGGTATAGCACGGCGAGGCCTCCGTTCTTCGACGGCAACAATTTCGGATATTGGAAAGGTAGGATGGAGTATTATTTAATGAACGATATTGAGAATTGGTTTAGTGTTGTAGATGGTTTTGAGAAGCCGATCGACGAATTCGGAGCACCACTACTGACAAAACATTGGACAAGAGAGATGGCCAAGAAAGCACAAGCAAATGCAAAAGCAACGACCACACTTCAATGTGGTCTATCCGAGGAGCAACTCTCTAAGGTCGGGCCATTCAACTCCGCAAAAGAGCTTTGGGAGAAGCTCATCGAACTCAACGAAGGATCCAAAGAGACAAGAAGGGCCAAGAGGGATCTTTTGATTTGCCAACTCCAAAGATTCACTATGAAGACAAATGAAACCGTGAGCCAAATGCACGGGCGCTTCAAGGAAGTAGTCAACGGACTACACGTTATAGGTGAAAAGGTCAACAACCGAGACCTTGTAAGGTATGTATTACAAGCTTTCCCTAGGACCACCTTATGGGCCTCAATGGTAGATGCCTATAAGGTCTCTAGGGATCTTTCATTAGTTAAATTAGATGAGCTATTTTGTGAATTTCAATTGCATGAACAAGCTAACACTTCATCCAAAGAGAAGGGTATAGCTCTTTTTGTAGGAAAGAAGGAGAAGAAGAAAAAGGAAAAGAAGGAGGTGTCTTCCTCATCCGAATCCGAGGAAGACTCATCAAGTAGTGAGGATGAGCTATCGGCAAGTGAGGTGGCACACTACGTCAAGAAATTTGGTGGGAAGTCAAGGAGGCTCACCAAGAAAGATGTGAAGAGGATGTTTCAATCCTCAAGAGGTAAATCTTCAAACAATTCAAATTCTATTTCTAACGTGACGTGTTTTGGTTGCAACAAGAAAGGGCATATAAAGCCAAATTGCCCGGAACTAAAGAAAAAGGAGGAGAAGGAAAAGAAGAAGAAGGAAAAGAAGGAAAAGAAGAAGAAGGAGGCGATGATGGCACAAACATGGGATACTCTAAGTATGGAGGAGTCTTCCGACGATGAAGAAGTTTGCCATACAACCCGGAACTTAGCCCTCATGGCATTGGAAGAAACCGGAAGCTCAAGCGAGGAGTCTTCTTCCTCTTCAAGCGATGAATCATCATCAAGTGATGATGATGAGGTAAACAACTCACCCAAAGTAGATTTACTTTATAAGACTATTGCATGCTTACAAAATGCTTTAAATAGATCAAAAACTAGGATTAAGGATCTAAAATTAGAGATCAAATCATTTAAGAATGTAGATGCATCATGTGATAAACCATCTAGTGATAATGATGATTGTACTCTTAGGGATGAAAATGATGAGTTAAGAAAAGAAATAGGTAAATTAAGAGCATGCCTAGAAAAGTTCACAAATGGTTCTAAATATCTAGATATGATTATTAAGGATCAAAGGGTAATTTACAATAAGGCCGGATTAGGATATAGACCTAAGGAGAAAGAGGTAGCATTTGCATCCCTAGTTAGTAGAAAATCAATGATTAAAAGCAAGGGGAGAAAGGCATGGGTACCTAAGAAATTTATAATTGATGCTAGTGGTCCTAAGATTTGGGTACCTAAGGATTGTGTTTTTCATGTGATATAGGTAGAAGAACCAAGCTTGTGGATAGTTGATAGTGGGTGCTCAAAGCATATGACCGGGGATGAGAGAAAATTCTCCACTATCAACCATACTAGCAAAGGAAAGGTGTCATTTGGTAATAGCGGTAAACTTAAAATTCTAGGAAAGGGCACCATTGAGGTATCTCCCAATCTTGCCATTCATAAAGTTCTATTAGTTAAAAATATGAAATTTAACCTACTTAGTGTAAGCTAATTATGTGATGCAAATTTTGATGTTAAATTTGATTCCTCAAAATGCTTTATAAGACACAAAACTATAAATGATTGCATGTTAGTAGGCTTTAGGAAATCAAATATATATTATGTTGATTTATCCTATGCTACTAATTCTTCCACTAAGTGTCTTATTGCAAAAGAGGAAAAAAGTTGACTTTGGCATAGGAGGCTAGGACACATAAACATGAAGAATATAGCCAAAATAGCTAAATTGAAGCTAGTCAAAGGATTGCCTAGAGTCAAATTTCTCAAGGACAAGATGTGTGATGCTTGCCAAGAAGGGAAGCAATCAAAAACATCACACAAAGGTAAAAATTTACTTAGTACCGCTTTACCGTTAGAATTATTACATATGGACCTATTTGATTGCCATAGTACCCCATCTATAATTGGTAGTAAATATTGCTTGGTAATAGTAGATGATTTTTCTAGGTTTACTTGGGTGTTTTTCTTGAAAAATAAAGATGAAACCTTAGAAATAATAATAGGATTTAGCAAAAGAGTAGAAAATGAAAGAAAACTCAAAATCAACCGGATCCGTAGTGATCATGGTGGAGAGTTTAAGAATTCTAACTTTTCAACTTTTGCTTAGAACAAGGGTACAAGCATGAATTTTCTTGTCCTAGAACACCCCAACAAAATGGGGTTGTGGAAAGGAAAAATCGTGCCCTACAAGAAGCGGCTAGGACAATACTTAATGCATATTCCTTACCTAGCTACTTGTGGGCGGAAGCGGTTAATACCGCTTGCTATATCCAAAATAGGGTATTGATTCATAGGTTTTTAGGAAAAACTCCATTTGAATTGTGGAATGGTACAATTCCAACAATTCATTATTTTAAGGTCTTTGGATGTAAAGTCTATATCTTAAATACCAAAGACAACCTAAGTAAGTTTGAGTCCAAAGCGGATGAGGGAATCCTAGTTGGATACTCATCCACTAGTGTAGGATATAGAGTTTACAATAAAAGGACTCAAAAGATTAAAGAATCTTCGAATGTTCAATTTGATGAAAATTCAAATACATACCCTAGGAAATCTCCTATTGATGATGACATAAACAATGAAAATCAAGGAATTACCCAACAATTGCAAGATTTAACCTTAGGGGGTAATGATCAAGGGGGAGGATTGGATCAAGGGGGAGTAAGGGATGACTCCGATGATGAACATAGGATTGAAGTTAATCATGATCAAACTCAACTTGATACACCTCCTAGAACCATAAGAGTTCATCAAAGTCACCCATTAGATCAAATTGTGGGTGAATTATCTCAAGAAGTTAGGACTAGGTCATTCCATAGGGATCCCACTAGTCATATAGCTCTAATTTCTCAAATTGAGCCCAAAAACATTAAAGATGCATTACTTGATCCGGATTGGATCTTAGCAATGCAAGATGAGTTGGCTCAATTTGATAGGAGTCAAGTGTGGGAGTTAGTTCCTAGACCAAGTGAAAACACTATTATTACTACAAGATGGGTCTTTAGGAACAAACTAGATGACCAAGGGAATATCACTAGAAATAAAGCACGATTAGTTGCAAGGGGTTTTAATCAAGTTGAAGGACTTGATTATGATGAAACATATGCCCCGGTTGCTAGATTAGAGTCCATTAGAATACTTTTAGCATATGCCTTTTATATGGGTTTCAAACTCCATCAAATGGATGTCAAATCGGCATTCCTAAATGGGTTTATTAAGAAAGAGGTGTATGTAGAACAACCTCCCGAGTTTGAAAATACGGACTACCCAAACCATGTATACAAGCTTAGGAAAGCCTTATATGGTTTGAAACAAGCTCCCCGGGCTTGGTATGAAAGATTGTCAACTTTCCTAATCTCTAAGGATTTCAAAAGGGTTAGTATAGATCAAACTCTCTTTATAAAGTCAACATCTAAGGACATCTTTGTAGCCCAAGTGTATGTCGATGACATTATCTTTGGGTCAACAAATGATGAACTTCTTCAAGACTTTATTCAAAATATGGAAAAAGAGTTTGAGATGAGTCTAGTTGGAGAATTAAATTTCTTCCTAGGTTTGCAAGTTAAACAAACTAGTGAAGGAATTTACATTTATCAAACCAAATATGCTAAGGAAATGATTAAGAAATTTGGTTTGGAAAATGCTAAGGTAGTGTCAACACCAATGGCAACCAATACTAAAATAGATAGTGATAGTGAAGGAAAACAAATAGATCTTACCCTTTATAGGAGCATGATTGGTAGCCTCTTGTATTTAACCACTAGTAGACCCGACATATTATTTGTGGTTGGTATGTGTGCTAGGTATCAATCATGTGCTAAGGAATCTCATTTAGTTGCCGTTAAAAGAATTTTAAGATATGTCAAGGGCACACTAAATGTAGGTCTATGGTACCCTAGGACTAGGTCTTTTGATTTAATTGGGTACACCGATTCTGATTATGCCAGTTGCAAATTGGATCGAAAGAGTACTAGTGGTGGATGCCAATTCCTTGGGTCCTCCCTAGTGAGTTGGAGTAGTAGGAAGCAACCTTGTGTTGCTTTATCCACCACCGAGGCCGAATATGTGGCTATGGGTGGTTGTGTAGCTCAACTCTTATGGATGAAACATACCCTAGAAGATTATGAGCTATCTTACTCCAACATGAAAGTATTTTGTGATAATGTGAGCACCATTAACTTGACCAAAAATCCGGTGCATCACTCTAGGACCAAGCACATTGAAATGAAGCATCACTTCATTAGAGACCATGTGGCTAAGGGGGACATTGAGCTCAATTATATTGAATCCAAGTCCAACTTAGCCGATATATTTACCAAGGCTCTCCCTGAAGTAGAATTTTCATCACTTAGGAGAGAACTTGGAATGTGCTTGGTTGAGTGAAGGTGTAGGTTTGCATGATCCTATAGAAATACTAGGTTTTATACCTTTAACCATCTCACAAAATACCTAAGAAACCATGATTTTTGTATTGAGCCACCTAGACAATATGTGAGATGTTAGGAAGATGCACTTGGTTCATCATGCTTGTTATGATGCATTACTATGGACCAAAGTGTCATCTAGAGACATTAATCCTTAATTGGACCAATCATTGGGAAGGCTTATACACAATTGATGTGCATATAGCTCCAAGAACATGATTGGAAATGTCAAATAAAACATATTTTAAACTATGTTTACCATACTTTGAAAAATAGTTTTCAAGTGAAACACAAAAGTGATACAAAGTTTGCAAAATTTTAGAACCTTTTGCTAGTTTCCAAAATTGTATCAATATTGAAATCTGGTAAACATATATTTTTCAAAATATTTTTCCTTGATAAAGTATGATTTCAGAAATGTGTACATAAATTTTCATGATTTTTCGAGGTTTCTAGAATTTCTGACGCATTTCTGAATTTGGACTGAAAAGGCTGATTTTCGTATTACAGGTGATCGGTTCGAAACCAGATCTGATATATTGTTTTCGGAAAATTAGCCTCATTTTCTGAGATTTAGTGTATCGTTGATATCCTAAAACTATAGCATGATAGTATTGAGTCTAAACAACGTGTATGGCTGTTTAATGTGATGTTTTAGGGGGAGTTTCACAAAATATATCTTTCTCCTCGAAAATATACATTGTTGGTGCAAAGTTAGGATTTAAACTTTCAAATTGTTTGATGACTTTAGCTCCACATGTATTTTATTCAGCATAATCTGTATCTTGGATTAAGGGGAGTTAAAATTTTAAAATCTATGCCTTAGTTCAAGATTGTTAAACACTCAATCTTCTCATGAAATATATGCTTTTATCTTTCTTCTCTTTTTGATGTGTGTCAAAGGGGGAGAAGAAATGTTTAAGTTAGAATTGGAATTGGATATATGATGTGATAATATGTGTATCTTTAAAAGACCTAACTTAAATGATTGCCAAACATCAAAAAGGGGAAGATTGTTGGTGCAACAATGCCCCAAGCATTTATATATTTTGATGTTTGGATAATCATCTAAGTTAGGCAACAATTTGTGATCTAAATTGTGATGATGTTTAAGTGACAGGAAAATCCAAGTATGAAGATTTGGTGAAAGAAAAGTCCAAGGTAAAGGTTTGGCGGCATAAGACCAAGCATGTTGCCTTGGCAGCATTAAATCCAAACGGACCTTGGCAAAGGGAGTCCAAAAGCAAGTCTTGGCAGTGTAAGTCCAAGCATGTAGACTTGGCGGCATAAAGTCCAAGCACGCTTTGGCAAAGGAAAACCCTAGACATGACAAAACCGAATGAAGCTCTTGGAAGCAAGGCGCAAAGGATGAACAAGTCGCGGACTCGGAGGGATCCTGAAGGCACAAGGCTTAAGGAAGAGCTAGGAGGTTAAGTCTAGGTCTAGGGGGTGAAATCAAGTGTGAAATATTCATCGTGATGTTGCGATGGCGGTGATGATAGGCGTAAAGCGAGCCGAGAGATGGAGTCGCGCTCATTGGCCGTGATCACTCGGTGATCACTCCATGAGGGCGATGGAGGGATCGGTCGTGATAAGTGTCCTTGGATGAAATGACTCACGAATCCGTGAATCGGCTATTGAAGTCGTTAACCACGCGGTGATCGTGATCTTGTTTGTTAGTAATATATGAGAGATGTCCTAAGGCAATCGCCTTATGTATGAACCATTTATATGATAAATGAAGATTCACTATTTGAGTATACATGTTTTATGTATTTGATTGGATCTTAAACTCATTTCTTGAATGTCCACGATACGATTCACAGCATGAGAGAATTTGTGATTGGATCACAACTAGTGAGTATCTCTACATGTGTAATTGTGATGTATCGGAATTATCCCTAGTCGATGAATTGATGGATTTGGACACCATCAATTCTTTCGAGACTAGCACGAGGTATACTCCTTGGTGTATCCAAGCAGCTGATTCTCACTGGCTGGAGACATTGTGATGTCCGGAGTTAATCGTGGATGCTAGTTATGGTAACTAGTTCATTGGAGTGACCAGCCGTAAGACTTCATATGGTTCTCTACATATATAGATATGTCAATGAAGTTCTTACTGTGGCTTAAGTGCGATGTTCCTTTGACTTGCGGTATTCAAGTCATCTTGATCATGGAGACTTATGCTTTGACATCTTAAGCAAACATCTCTAAGGAGATGTGGACCCGGGATGATTGGGTATAAGTCGAAGTGATCAAGGTGTTTGAATAGCCTATAAAGGATTCACCACTCCTTGCGAGGAGATGTATACCCATGGCCTCTCGTCGGATTGTTACTAAAGTCTTTGGCCAAAGCATTACATGTTTAGAGTAAAGTACTCTTCGATACATGTGGAGTAACTAGAATCCGTAGGACGAGGAAATGATACTTGGGCTAGGTGTGACGTAGTCAGCCTAGTGGGGACTGACACAATAGACCATGTCCTGAACCAAGTGGGTATAAGATGAGTGAAGGGAATGGGGCACGATTCATTCGAGCTACTGAAGGGTTTCAGAAATAGTTCTGGATCAACCGTTGATCTTTTCGGTTAATTGGGGATCATGATGTACTACTAGGTGCCACTCATGATCGTTCTATAATTAATGGTTAATTATAGACGGTCAACATAAACCGAGAACCTATTTGGTCACACGGACAACGAGTGTAATCCAAAGGATTTAAAATGAGCTTGAGAATGGGATTCTCAGACCGAGAGAAACTATGTTTGGTTGGACCAAACATAAAGCGAGCATGAAATTGTTTTAGTGGCAATGGAAGCGTGGATGGGCAGTGTCTTATGAAGACATAATGGATGGACCAAAATGGTTTGGTTCTAATTCAATGGATGAGAATAAACCAAATGGTTTGGTTTATATTAAACGAATGAACCAAAGGTTGGTTCGGTTCGTTTTAACTTAAAATAAACCATCATGGTTTGGTTTATTTTAACTTATCCTAATGGAGCGGGTTAACGGGCTTTATGGATATGATCCATTAACCTTTAAGAGAATTAGTTCTCTATAAAAGAGGGCTTAAGGGATTGTTAAACCCTAATCATCCAAAACCCTAATCAAGTTGTGGCCGCCCAACATAGAGTTGCCGCCCACCCCTTGTTGGTGAATTCGGCGCCCAACCCTAAGCCCATCCTTTGTGCCGCCGTCCAAGTCATTGCCGGCGACCAAGCTTCAGCCGGTGAACACTCCGGCGACCCTCCGGTGATCCCCTATAGGTTTGGCATCAAGGTGAGGCTTTTCTTTCCTTGGTTGGCCGGCGCCTATATCCTCCACCAAGCTGTCCAGTTTTCTGGACAGCTTCTCCTCCTCTCGTCGGAGCGTTGTTTGGACGACGGTTAGTGCTCCAACAGCGGCTAACTTACCGGGGATTTGATCTCCGGTAATCCTCTGAGGTGGAGGACGAAGGATTCGTCAAACGGTTGACGAATACCTCTCCGGAGAAGCGAGTTTTGAGAACTCGTTTTAGGATCCGAATTTGGATTCGGATCGTGATCATCTCTCGATCACGTCGTCTTCAACACGAGGCTAGTAACCCGTACGAAGACGAAGCTCGTGACTTAGCGAATTCATCCCGAGGAGCTCGGCGTGGATACGGATAGAGACGATTCTTACGAGGATCGTTCCGGTTGATGCCGTTCCCGCTACACGTCATACGAAAGGTATAACGTAGATAATTTTCTTTATTGCAAATTTTAATTTACGGTTATGTCTACACTTGTTGTAATAGCATGCGTGTGTTGTGTGTGTTGTAATAAATATAGATTTATTAATTTTAATTGCTTCCGCTGTGCTCATGTTTACGAAACATGATCGAACACACACACGCCGCGGTGCCGGAAACCCAACAGTGGTATCAGAGCCCAGGTTGTGTTTCGACATAATTGTAAAATGGTTTTGCGATAGTCATAATGTATTTCTGGATATTTTCTAAATTTTGGAAATTTAGAAGTATTTATGGAAATTTTTCAATTTTGGAAAGTCTAGAAGTATTTATGGAAATCTTCCACTTTTGGAAAGTTGGAAGTATTTATGGAAATTGATATTTTCCATAAATAAAATATTTGATTAGATTCTGGAAATTTGTTTCCTAATTTAATCATGATTTGATTTGGGAAATCAAATCTTAAAATATTTTATTTCCATAAGTAGTTTTAATGATTTAGGAAATTAATTTCCTAAATAGATTTTCCTTAATCAAATAATTCCATGAATAAAATATGTGATTAGATTTGGAAATTTGTTTCCTAATTTAATTATGATTTGATTTGGAGAATCAAATCTTAAACATATTTTATTTCCATAAATAGTTATGACATATAAGGAAATTATATACATGACATAATTGTATGCCATGTAATTGCATTAGATGCATAACATTATGCCATGCGTGTCGTGACATGTAGATGTATGCCATGTATGCCATGTCATGTAGATAATAGTTATTTGCATGCAAAGAGGATGAGACATAAAACCCTAACTCAATATTAAAGCCTACACCTTCCATTAATATGGTTAGAACCAGAGTTCTGTTTCTTGTTTGGGTTGTTGGACTCACTCCAAGCCCGGCTCGAACCTGAACATGTTCAAATCATTGGAATAGTTTACGTCTAATATGGTAAGAGTCAGAGGTCAATCGTTAGTTTGGGTTGTTGGACTCACTCCAAGCCTGGCTAATTGGTTGAATGCGCTCTAACCATATTAAAACTATTTCGCGATTAATGGGTCGGCTTTAACTTGGAGCATCGATTTGTTGGACTCACTCCAAGGTCGATGTGAAGAGAGGTGAAGTTGGGTGCTATGCATATGATGCATACTTGTTAATGTGTTAACAACCCAATGTATGTGTAAACATTCAATTAGTTGATAGCACATTGTGATAGTTACATATACATGATATGTAATCGGTATAAATGATTCCCACCATCATAGCTAAGAAAGACTTGTTGGACTCACTCCAAGGTTGTTCTTATCTATGATGGATATCGCCCATTCGGAGATGGACCTACGATCTCGAAGTGATTTTAAGGGTTTTGAAATTGAAAAATGAATGGGATTTATAAATGTATATTGATGCATTTAAAATCATCTTTCTCATATATGCTCGTTTTGTATTTCTAAGTTAATATATTGATCATGATGTGTTTGAATTTGCGTTCCATTTTGGATTCAAATAAATTGACTGGGCCGAACTTCTTGGACTAGCTTAGAAACTTGAGAATTGTTCTCAAGGTGGAAAAACTTGCGTATGTCCTCGAAGCGCCTCTTCCCGCCCATCCTAGTGACAATGCAACTCTGGACCAATTGTTGGCCTATCAGAAACATGTGAGTGATTCTGAACAAATGAGTTGCATCATGCTAGCCACGATGGAACCCAAGCTACGAAAGAAGCATGAGCATATGGATGCTCATATCGTAGTCCTTCATCTTTGTGAGTTGGTTGATGAGCAAGTGAGATTCGAAAGGTTCGAAGTCTCAAAGCTCCTCTTCACCTCTGAGATGCTAGGAGGTTCATCTGTGGTACTGCTCAATATGCTGAAGATTGTGGAGTCTTCTGAGAAGCATGAGCAGGGGATGGTGCTGTTAGTTGATTCCTCGAAGAAAGGTTCTAAGAGGAAGTCAAAAGGAACAGCAGAAGGGAAAGAAGAGAAGGGCTAAGAAGGTAGAACTAGCACAAAAGGAAACTTGCCATCATTATGGCAAGGAGAGCCATTTGCGAAGAAAGTGCAAGATTTATCTTGAGTCCGTGAAGAAGGATAAGGCATCGGATGCCCCATCTTCTTCAGAAAACTTCTTTATTGATTGTCATTCTATTTCCTCAGACACTTGGGTATTTGATACTGGGTGTGGCTCACATATATGTAATGACATACATGGGCTAAGGAATAGAAGAAGACTCGTCAAGGGAGAGTCAAATTTACGTGTTGGGAATGAAGCAAAGGTTGCTGCACTCGCCATCGGAACGTATTTGTTGAAACTCCCTGCAGGACTTGTCTTAGAACTGGACAATTGCTTTTATATTCCTTTGTTGATAAAGAACATCATTTCTATTTCTTGTTTAAATAGAAATGGTTTCCATTTAACGTTTAGTAACAATTGTTGTTATATAACTTTGAATGGCGTACTTTATGGAACTGGAACTTTGAGTAATGGTATTTATACGTTGGACGTATCCAGTGACATTTTCAATATCGAAGCGAGCAACACGCGTGCTCGAAAGGATAATCACATAGACTCCTATATGTGGCATTGTCGTCTTGGCCATATAAGCAAGAAACGCATGTCCGAATTACACCGATGTGGAATTCTGGAATCGTTTGAATTGGATTCATACGATACATGCGAATCATGCTTAAAAGGCAAGATGACTAAGTTACCTTTTAATGGAAAAGGTGAACGAGTGGGAGAGTTACTAGGTCTAGTACATACTGATGTATGTGGACCTATGTCAACTCAAGCATTAGGAGGCTATAGCTACTTCATTACCTTCACCGATGATCACTCACGGTTTGGGTATGTGTTCTTGATGAAACACAAGTCTGAAGCCTTTGAAAGGTTCAAAGAATTCAGAAATGAAGTAGAGAAACAACATGACAAGAGTATTAAAATACTTCGATCGGATCGAGGTGGTGAATACTTAAGTCAAGAGTTTCTTGATTATCTAAGAGACAATGGCATATTGTCTCAATGGACTCCGCCCTATACACCACAGAATAATGGTGTATCTGAGAGGCGTAACCGGACCTTGTTGGACATGGTCAGGTCAATGATGAATCATGCGACTCTTCCCAAGTCCTTTTGGGGTTATGCACTTCAGACAGCTGTTTACTTGTTAAACAGAATGCCTACCAAGGTAGTCTCTACTACTCCATATGAGATATGGGCTAGTAAGAAACCTCATGTATCTTACTTGAAGATATGGGGTTGTCCTGCTTATGTGAAGCGGACTGTATCAGACAAATTGGATGCTAAGTCTGATAAATGTCTATTTATTGGATACCCTAAGGACACAAGGGGTTACCAATTCTATCATCCTGTGGAACAAAAGGTGTTTGTTTCAAGGCATGCTGTGTTTCTAGAGAAAGAGTTTCTCTTGCAAGAAAACAGTGGGAGTGTCGTCGAGCTTGAGGAGGCTCGAGAGACTCAAATAGACATTGATGAGATACCTGGTGAAGCACAACAATGACAACTCATAGTGATGAGCAATCGAGGACCTATTGTAACACCACATCTTCGTAGATCCGGTAGAACACACAATATTCCCGAGAGATATGGATTTCGTAAGTGAATCGAACGACGTGTTACTCATTGATGATGAGGAGCCTACCAGTTATGAAGAAGTGCTGACAAGTTCAGAAAGGGATAAGTGGCTTGGTGCCATGAAGTCGGAAATGGATTCCATGTACGAAAACCAAGTTTGGAACTTGGTTGACCCACCTGAAGGCATAAAGCCTATAGGGTGCAAGTGGGTTTTCAAGAAGAAAACCGACATGGATGGTAATGTGATTACCTATAAGGCTAGATTTGTGAAAGGATATCGTCCAAAAACAAGGTGTTGATTATGACGAAACCTATTACGTAGCTATGCTTAAATCCATTCGGATGCTCGCCATAGTGGCTCATTATGATTATGAGATATGACAGATGGATGTGAAAACAACTTTCCTTAATGGAAACCTGCTCGAGGACGTGTATATGATACAACCTGAGGGTTTCACATCGGTTGATAAAACCAGGTATGCAAATTGCGACGGTCCATTTATGGATTGAAGCAAGCATCCAGGAGCTGGAATATCCGTTTTGATGAGACAATCAAAAAGTTTGATTTCTCACAAAATCCAGACGAACCTTGTGTGTACAAGAAGGTTAGTGGGAGGCAATCGTGTTCCTAGTATTGTATGTCGATGACATACTACTTATAGAAGCGATGTTTCAATCTTCTGATCAGTGAAGGTTTGGTTATCAAAGACATTCTCCATGAAAGACCTGGGAGAAGCAACCTACATCCTCGGGATTAAGATCTATAGAGATAGATCGAAACGGTTGCTTGGTCTTTCGCAGTCTACATATATAGACCGAGTGCTAAAGAGGTTTAGCATGTCGGAATCCAAGAAAGGTTATCTGCCCATCAGGCATGGGGAACACCTTTCGAAGTCTATGTGTCCGCGCACAGAAGACGAGAGGATTTGCATGAGTAAGATTCCCTATGCATCCGCAATAGGATCTATCATGTATGCTATGTTATGTACGAGGCCCGATGTATCGTATGCTCTGAGTGTCACGAGAAGATACCAGTCTGATCCAGGAATGGATCATTGGGTGACTGTTAAGATGATCCTTAAGTACTTAAGAAGAACTAAGGATAAGTTCCTAATATATGGAGAAGGGTACATGGTGATACGTGAGTATACAGATGCCAGATCCAGACAGACAAGGATGATTCCATGTCTTAGTCTGGGTATGTATTCACCTAGAATGGAGGCGCAATAAGTTGGAAAGGTTCCAAGCTTAACACTATAGCGGATTCTGCCACTAAGGCAGAATACGTTGCAGCTTTGGAAGCAGCAAAGGAAGCGGTTTGGATCAAGTAGTTCATCTATGAACTTGATGTGGTCTCATCAATGATCCAAACATGTGCTTCGCCGCTATCATCTTATCAGAGAGATCATCAGTAGGAACGAAATACAAATCGAGAAAATTCCCACTGAAAGGAACTTAGCGGATCCCTTGACTAAGGCATTACCTCAAAATAAGTTTGAGGGTCATGTTCGAACTTATGGTATTGGATACCGTAGCGATTGGCATTAGGCCAAGTGGGAGTCTGTTAGTAATATATGAGAGATGTCCTAAGGCAATCGCCTTATGTATGAACCATTTATATGATAAATGAAGATTCACTATTTGAGTATACATGTTTTATGTATTTGATTGGATCTTAAACTCATTTACTGAATATCCACGATACGATTCACAGCATGAGAGAATTTGTGATTGGATCACAACTAGTGAGTATCTCTACATGTGTAATTGTGATGTATCGGAATTATCCTTAGTCGATGAATTGATGGATTTGGACACCATCAATTCTGTCGAGACTAGCACGAGGTATACTCCTTGGTGTATCCAAGCAGCTGATTCTCACTGGCTGGAGACATTGTGATGTCCGGAGTTAATCGTGGATGCTAGTTATGGTAACTAGTTCATTGGAGTGACCAGCCGTAAGACTTCATATGGTTCTCTACATATATAGATATGTCAATGAAGTTCTTACTGTGGCTTAAATGCGATGTTCCTTTGACTTGCGGTATTCAAGTCATCTTGATCATGGAGACTTATGCTTTGACATCTTAAGCAAACATCTCTAAGGAGATGTGGACCCGGGATGATTGGGTATAAGTCGAAGTGATCGAAGGTGTTTGAATAGCCTATAAAGGATTCACCACTCCTTGCGAGGAGATGTATACCCATGGCCTCTCGTCGGATTGTTACTAAAGTGTTTGGCCAAAGCATTACATGTTTAGAGTAAAGTACTCTTCGATACATGTGGAGTAACTAGAATCCGTAGGACGAGGAAATGATACTTGGGCTAGGTGTGACGTAGTCAGCCTAGTGGGGACTGACACAATAGACCATGTCCTGAACCAAGTGGGTATAAGATGAGTGAAGGGAATGGGGCACGATTCATTCGAGCTACTGAAGGGTTTCAGAAATAGTTCTGGATCAACCGTTGATCTTTTCGGTTAATTAGGGATCATGATGTACTACTAGGTGCCACTCATGATCGTTCTATAATTAATGGTTAATTATAGACGGCCAACATAAACCGAGAACCTATTTGGTCACACGCACAACGAGTGTAATCCAAAGGATTTAAAAAGAGCTTGAGAATGGGATTCTCAGACCGAGAGAAACTATGTTTGGTTGGACCAAACATAAAGCGAGCATGAAATTGTTTCAGTCGCAATGGAAGCGTGGATGGGCAGTGTCTTATGAAGACATAATGGATGGACCAAAATGGTTTGGTTCTAATCCAATGGATGAGAATAAACCAAATGGTTTGGTTTATATTAAACGAATGAACCAAAGGTTGGTTCGGTTCGTTTTAACTTAAAATAAACCATCATGGTTTGGTTTATTTTAACTTATCCTAATGGAGCGGGTTAACGGGCTTTATGGATATGATCCATTAACCATTAAGAGAATTAGTTCTCTATAAAAGAGGGCTTAAGGGATTGTTAAACCCTAATCATCCAAAACCCTAATCAAGTTGTGGCCGCCCAACATAGAGTTGCCGCCCACCCCTTGTTGGTGAATTCGGCGCCCAACCCTAAGTGCCGCCGCCCATCCTTTGTGCCGCCGTCCAAGTCATTGCCGGCGACCAAGCTTCAGCCGGTGAACACTCCGGCGACCCTCCGGTGATCCCCTATAGGTTTGGCATCAAGGTGAGGCTTTTCTTTCCTTGGTTGGCCGGCGCCTATATCCTCCACCAAGCTGTCCAGTTTTCTGGACAGCTTCTCCTCCTCTCGTCGGAGCGTCATTTGGATGACGGTTAGTGCTCCGACAGCGGCTAACTTACCGGGGATTTGATCTCCGGTAATCCTCTGAGGTGGAGGACGAAGGATTCGTCAAACGGTTGACGAATACCTCTCCGGAGAAGCGAGTTTTGAGAACTCGTTTTAGGATCCGAATTTGGATTCGGATCATGATCATCTCTCGATCACGTCGTCTTCAACACGAGGCTAGTAACCCGTACGAAGACGAAGCTCGTGACTTAGCGAAGTCATCCCGAGGAGCTCGGCATGGATACGGATAGAGACAATTCTTACGAGGATCGTTCCGGTTGATGCCGTTCCCGCTACACGTCATACGAAAGGTATAACGTAGATAATTTTATTTATTGCAAATTTTAATTTATGGTTATGTCTACACTTGTTGTAATAGCATGCGTGTGTTGTGTGTGTTGTAATAAATATAGATTTATTAATTTTAATTGCTTCCGCTGTGCTCATGTTTACGAAACATGATCGAACACACACACGCCGCGGTGCCGGAAACCCAACAGCTGTACATCATTCGACTGATCGTGCTCCAACGGGAAAATCAATCTCTTCTCTATAAAAAGAGGGCTGGTGGAGGTTTTTGGGGTAAATGCTTATTCTCTAATCCCTCTCAAGAGCCTCCACGAATTCTCTAGCTTTCTAAGTGATTTAAATCTCCTCCTCTTCTCTCTAAGCTTAGATCTTCATTCTTGGTAAAGAAGAGGAGTTGCTTTGTAAAGAAAGCTTATTAGTGGATATTGCTTGGATTGATCCACCTTAAGGATCACCGTGGAGTAGGAGCGCTATCTCCGAACCACGTAAAAGTCCTTGTTTGCGTTTTGTTATTGTTTTTACATATATTATTGTGTTTGCTTCAGCTAATCATTTTTGTAGAAACCGAAAAACGCTATTCCAAACGATCCCTAACAAATCCAACTAAAAATACCTATCCGAATAATATGCACAATCAATAAGTGCATATCTATGATCCAAGTAACTATGATCCAAATAAAACAGGGAAGATATAATCATACTGATCAAATGCATGTATCTAGTAGGCATAAAAATATACTAGACATATATGTTAGGGCAATCTCTTGCCATGATAAGGTTTTGATGTGTGTGGCAAAGGGTTTAAGTTAGTTTGTTATTGTGATTTGATATGTGCGTTGAAGTTCTGCAGGACTTAGTAATTCGCACATGGAGCCTTAGCGAGTTTCACATCTCATGACTCGGTCCTTGAGTCGGTGAAGGATAGCTTTGCGAAAGTCGTGCGCTTGGAGCATCTGAGGGACCGCAGGACGAGGAGCTTGGAGTAAAGCCGTAGGAAGTAGACTTCGAGGCAAGAGACGCAAAGGAGCATTGCAGAGCCATGCGCTTGATGCTGCCGAGGGACATGGCCGCGAACAAAGAGAACTTCAAAGGCGAGGGACTCCGAGGGATGAGAGTGAGCGAATGTAACCCGGGAAGGGGTAGTAGCTCTTAGGTGAAACTTGGTCTTTTGGCCAAGTGTCAGATGAGTTTTTCGACACGATCATTGCCATGTCATGGCGATCGCTTGCTCTAATCGATGGTTCGATCGACTGGTTTAAGGAGCTGAATCAAGTTGACAGTTGACTGAAGACATGGGCAGTCGACTGATGGCTTGATCAGTCGACTACTCATGAGCAACAGTCGACTGATAGAACTGTGCATGGGCACAGAATGGATTCGAGCTCAAGAGCACTCGACTGATGGTAGGATCAGTCGACTGATGCCTGTGTCGTTGGATGAAATCCAATGTGGAAAGCAGCCATTATTGGGCAACGACTATAGGACCAGTCGACTGATCGGGGTCATCAGTCGACTGCTCCTGTGTCAACGGGAAGAAACCCTCTTCCTCTATAAAAAGGAAGGGTATGGGGCTTTGGGGGGCTAATGCTTCAACTCTAATCTGCTCCCAAAGTGCCATAAACGATTTCCCACTCTTCTACTTGCTCTAATTCTCATTCTATTGTAAGAAGAGGAATTTTAAAGAGGTTACCTTTACCTAGCTTGGTGCAAAGGGGAGACTTAGTGGATTTGGCAAAGGAGTGATTCACCTTGGATGAATCAGGATCGTGGATTAGCGACGTAGCCGTGAACCACGTTACGACTTTGTGTTAGCATTGTTTATTTCCTTTGCTTTGTCTTTATTTGTTTAATTTGCTTGTCTTGTTGATTCCGTTGCACTAATCTTGTTTGTAGATGAGCAAATACAGTTATCCATCGATCGAGGGCTATTCACCCCCCTCTAGCCGGCCACCACGACTACACATCGATCCAACAAGTGGTATCAGAGCTAAGTCGCTTGTCGTGGACTAACCGCCGCAACAAGCACTTCATCAAAAGATGGCCGGCTCGAACATTCATCTGCCGAAGTTCGAAGGGGAATTCGCTTGGTGGATGAAGCGAATGGAAGTATTCTTCGAGACCGATTTTGATATTATGCTTATAATGGAAAATGGTTTCGAGTTGCCTAGGGATGAAAGGGGTGAACCAATTGAAAAATCATGATGGACTAAGAAGCAAAGAGAGGAGCACCTTGCAAACTCAAAGGCAAAACATCATCTTCTCAATGTGCTCCCTCAACAAGAGATCAACCGGATCGGAGAATGTACTAGCACCAAAGAGATGTGGGAGAAGCTTATAGAACTCCATGAAGGTAAATCCGAGGCCAAGCTCGCAAGGAGAGATGTCTTCCTCTCCCAACTCAATAACATTAAACTAGAAAAGGGAGAAAAGATACTTTCCTTACATTCTCGTTTCAAGGAAATTATAATCGGTTTGTCAAGTGTAGGTGAGAAGCTATCAAACCGGGATATGGTTATGAAGGCTATAGATGCCTTTCCACGATCCTCAAAGTGGAGCTCCATGGTGGACTCCTTCTATATTTCGAAGAATTTAGAAGTGAGCACCTTGGAGGAGTTCTTCTCAACAATAGAGCTCCACGAAATGAGGCTTGAAGGAATACAAGAAGAGTTAAAGTTTCAACCTTCAAGAGGAGTAGCCTTGATGGCACATAAGGGGAAGAAGAAGATAGAGTTTCCCTCCTCCTCCGATGAAGCGTCCTCATCTTCCTCCATGGATAGCACGGAAGAAGCCTACATGGTAAGGAGGGTAAGGCGTGCTTTAAAAGGGTTTCAATTTAATAAATCTAATGATAGGAGGAGAAGACCAAGGGGAAAGGTAATTTGTTACAATTGCCAAGGAGAGGGGCACATAAGGGACAATTGTCCCCTCCTAAACAAGAGCAAAGAAGAGAGGAAGAAGAAAGAAGAAAAGAAGAAGAAGAAGGGGAGCAAGAGAAAAGAAAGGCAAAGAAAAAGGAAAGGCCAAGGCATTCAAAGCAAAGACATGGGATGACCCTTCTTCCTCATCCTCATCCGAAGAAGAAGAACATGTCTACTCCAACCTTGCCCTAATGGCCTTCGACGACTTGGATTGCTCCTCCTCTAAAAATGAAGGATCAAGCTCAAGTGGAGAGAGAGCTCAAGTGAAGGGGGAGCCTCCTCTACATCCTCATAATCGGAAGAGGACTTGGTAAGTGAGGTAACAAATCTACCCCCTAAGCAAATTATGTCTATGATTTCTAGCCTCACTAAGGATTTATTTAGAGCAAAGAAAAAGAATAAGTGCATGCTAGATCAAATTAAGGACTTAGAAGAAAAATTAGAAAAAGCATGCTTAAATGATAATGATAATGATGCATGCTCACATGATAACTATGTGCCATTAGATGTTAATGATGCATGGATAGAAGAAAATAGGGCTTTAAGGGAAAAGGTAGATCACTTGACCAAAGCCCTAGAAAAATTCACTATTGGCTCAAACACTTTGAACATGATCATAGGGAGACAAAGAGCAAGTTTTAACAAAAAAGGCCTAGGATATAAGGAAAAGAAAAATGAAAAGGCCTATAAATGCCTAATGGCTAGGGGACAAGATAAGAATAAGGTAATAGCTAGAAAATGGATTCCTAAGGAATTTCTAGTGAACCCCATAGGCAAGAATTTGTATTGGGTTCCAAAATCCATCCTTAAGGGTTAGAAAAACCCTAGGATAGTCAACCATATGGACTTGACCTATATCATAATTTGGTTGACTTAGGATGACGGGATAACATTTTTGAAATAGTTTTGGGTGATGATAATGTGCCCAAAAATAGATAATAATGCTCAAATCATGATAATTAATGAAATTGTCATGTAAGTTTGCAATCATGATCTATCATCTTGATTTTTGGCACATAGTCATATGCATTAAGGTTTAAATCATGCTTTAGGTGATATTTGCTTTAGTATCATGATATAATACCTAATGCATGATTATTACTTGATGAATACATTTGTCTCATGATCATAATGTAAAATTAATATACATCTTTATGATCATGTAGAATGATAGGATGATACTTAACCTTGATAGAATTGCATGAAAATTGGTTAAGTATATACAAATACCTTTAGGATACATCTCACACTCACTATAGACTACTTTGATTGAAAACTTAGCATGAGTGAGATGTTAGGATGATACAAATGTCCACTAATGCCTATGGCATTTAGATGGTCATTTAAGGTATCAAAATAGGAATAATAGACCAATCATGGGGAAGGCTTATGTTTAATTCATAGACATATTGCCCAAAAATCATGGTTGGATATTTCATATGTTTTCAAAACAATTTCTTACTTTAAAATCTATGTGTTCATGTTTTGAAACAATCCAAAGCAAAACTAGGTGTTAAAATGGATACTAACATGCTAAAAAACCTAGTGGTTCTTAAAGCTCTTGGATTTTTGGAAAATCTCTGAAAATACAATGATTTTTCATGAAAAACTATTTTTCATTGATAGATATACTTACAAGAAATATGTTCCCCAAATTTCATAATTTTTTGAATTTTTTGGAATTTTTAATGCATTTCTGAATTTGATCCTAAAATCGAAATTCACAAACCATGTGCCATGACCGGTGGCTGCAAATTAGAACAAGGCGTTTTTAAACCAATTTTTGGTATTTTCCTTCTATTAGACTTGATGCCATGAGTTTATAACTTAGTATTGATCTTTTTGATGGTGTCAAAGGGGGAGAAATGATTATGTTTAAGTAAATTATGATAGGGGGAGAAATATGTATGGGGAGTTTCATGGATTAAGGTGGAGTTGTATGTTGCTATATCATATTTATGTTTACAAGCTTTCGTAACTTATAAATTTCGATCAAATGTTTTTACCTAACTTAAACGGATTGCCACACATCAAAAAGGGGGAGATTGTTAGGGCAATCTCTTGCCATGATAAGGTTTTGATGTGTGTGGCAAAGGGTTTAAGTTAGTTTGTTATTATGATTTGATATGTGCGTTGAAGTCGTGCAGGACTTAGTAATTTGCACATGGAGTCTTGGCGAGTTTCACATCTCATTACTCGGTCCTTGAGTCGGTGAAGGATAGCTTTGCGAAAGCCGTGCGCTTGGAGCATCCGAGGGACCGCCGGACGAGGAGCTTGGAGTGAAGCCGTAGGAAGTAGACTTCGAGGCAAGAAACGCGAAGGAGCATTGCAGAGCAGTGCGCTTGATGCTGCCGAGGGACATGGCCACGAACGAAGAGAACTTCAAAGGCGAGGGACTCCGAGGGATGAGAGTGAGCGAATGTAACCCGGGAAGGGGTAGTAGCTCTTAGGTGAAACTTGGTCTTTTAGCCAAGTGTCGGATGAGTTTTCCCGACACCAGTCGACTGCCATGTCATGGCAGTCGACTGCTCTGAGTCGATGGTTCGATCGACTGGTTTAAGGAGATGAATCAAGTTGATAGTTGACTGAAGACATGGGCAGTCGACTGATGGCTTGATCAGTCGACTGCTCATGAGCACCAATCGACTGATAGCACTGTTCACAGGCACAGAATGGAGTCGAGCTCAAGAGCACTCGACTGATGGTTTATCAGTCGATTGATGGTAGGATCAGTCGACTGATGCCTGTGTCGTTGGATGAAATCAAATGTGGAAAGTAGCCGTTATTGGACAACGGCTACAGGACCAGTCGACTGATCGGGGTCATCAGTCGACTGCTCCTGTGTCAACGGGAAGAAACCCTCTTCCTCTATAAAAAGGAAGGGTATGGGGCTTTGGGGGGGCTAATGCTTCAACTCTAATCTGCTCCCAAAGTGCCATAAATGATTTCCCACTCTTCTACTTGCTCTAATTCTCATTCTATTGTAAGAAGAGGAATTGCAAAGAGGTTACCTCCACCTAGCTTGGTGCAAAGGAGAGACTTAGTGGATTTGGAAAAGGAGTGATTCACCTTGGACGAATCGGGATCGTGGATTAGCGGCGTAGCCGTGAACCACATTACGACTTTGTGTTAGCATTGTTTACTTCCTTTGCTTTGTCTTTATTTGTTTAATTTGCTTGTCTTGTTGTTTCCGTTGCGCTAATCTTGTTTGTAGACGAGCAAATACCGTTATCCATCGATCGAGGGCTATTCACCCCCCTCTAGCCGGCCACCACAACTACACATCAATCCAACAATATGAACATGAAAATTATTGCAAGCTATCCTAACTAGCATATCAACATGACTATATCTAGGAGATAAGTCAAAATACCCGCCTGTTAAAATAAATGTCCGCAAGAATGAAATCGTCACGACCGGGAACCTACCTCGTGATCGAAACCTGCATACAACATAACTATTGTTAAGCACAAAAATACAATCCACTGACAAATCGAATACTTAATCGATTTCGTTCATAACCCAATTAACCCAAACTATTTCCAATTTTCACTAATTTTCCAACCATCTTATTAATCTTTTCCTACCAAAAATATCCATACAATTATTTTATCCCACTAAATCAATTTCCTAAATTCACAGCTGTCAACACCACCCACAACCACCATCAACCCTCACTGCCCACCAACTTTCAGTAATCCTAAAGATCAAACCATAGGAATTGAACAAAAAAATCAACAACCGAGATTTACCTGTGCTAGGAAAACCCTTCCCGACTGCTTACCACCCCTAATCCTCTGTCGATCAGCCCAAACCCTTTGACATAGCCAAAACACCCCAAGCAGCCCTCGTAGCAGGGTCGACAAGAACCCTTAGAACCGAAACCTAACTGACCTAACTCCGGTGACGCTTGGCCAGAAGGGCAGAGGAGACGTCGGCTGTGGACGGCGAGCGCACGACGTGTCGGGCGGCGGTCCGGTATGCAGCGCCTGGGAAGAGAAGAGGCGCGCTCGTCGCGGCGGCCGAGGCGAGGAGCCGATCGCATCGGGAAGGCGCAACCACAAGTCTTGACCATGAGGAGAAAAATGAAAGGAGCGGCGTCGGATAGCGAAGGGAAGCACGCGACGTGCCGAGGCAGCAGCGACAGTGGACGGCGAGCTGGCGTCGCATCGGGCGACGGTGCTCGCAGGAACGCAAGTGAGTGTTGTGGCACAGTGGGGGAAGATGCAGTGGCTTCGAGCGCAATTAAGAATCCGCTTGGGAAAAAGGCACTGTGGCGAGGAGGGGATCGCGAGAGGAACTGCCGAAGGGGAAAAAGGGGTCGCGGCGGGGAAGAAATAAAACCTAAGGAGGGATTAATGAGATAGGTTACGAAAACCAGTCCAATTTAATTAGCCCTAACCCTAGATTAGATTTTAAAAAAATCCAAAAGCTTATCCCTAGATTTAGGTATTTAAACATAGGGTTAATCAAACCCATTAATTCCCCAATAATAATCTCGTATGGACTCCGTTTAAATCCATAAATATTCCGAAAAAATTCCTAAAATTCCCTAAAAATCTCGAAAAATTTCTAGGATTATTTTCTTAATTCTTTGGCCATTTAATTTAATATTTTAAATTTTCAGTATTTAACACAAACCCTAGTTGACCCACACCAGTAGACTGACCCATGATCCCAGTCGACTGATACACCTCAAACATGAGGTTTTAACCCAAGTATGGTACCCCCATACTTGCTAGACCACCGGTAGCCTAGACCTAAGCCTTCTAGCCACCTCCGTCAACCTCGCGCCTATTAAATCCCTCCAAGTCATCCATGACTTGTTCTTCCATACGCTAGACTTCAGGTGCTTCCATCGGCTATTGTCATGCTAACGGTGTCTACACTGCCAAGGCACATTGGGCTTACGCTGCCAAGACTCCCGCTTGGACTTTATGCTGCCAACCTTGGACTTATGTTGCCAAGACTTCACCCTTGGACTTTACATCACTAATATTTCCCTTGGACTTTCCAAATGCCAAGACTCAAGCTTGGACTTTCCCTTGCCAACCCATGTTGGACTTTCCATGCCAAGACCCATGCTTCGACTTTCCTTTGCCAAATCATGTTGGACTTTCCCTTGCCAAGACCTATGCTTGGACTTTACATGTCAAGTACTCAAGACTTGGACTTTTCCCATGACAATGGTCAAACCATAGTCAAACATCAAATACTAACCTGGGTCGATTGTGCCAATCTCCCCAACACATGTCAGACATCCATGTCAAAAATCAAAATACTTACTTGAGTCAAACTCGAGTCTGGTCAATCGTGACCTGGGCCGATTGCACCAACAATCTCCCCCTTTTTGATGTTTGACAAAAACACCCTTGAGTTAGGCCCCTAACTCAAATTCCCTTACCAATTATCCTAAATTGGTAATTTTAACATTTCCCCGTTTTTGATATACATAAAAAAGGTTTACCCAAGGAGGTCAATGTCTCATATCCAATGAGATCTTACAATCTCCCCCTTAGTCCAAAAATACTTAGGATACCTATAATCTTCCTAGTGATAAGTCTCATATCACTCAAGAGAGGCAATCCTATACACTCTCACAATTTCCAAATTGGGTATCTTAAAATACCATTTCTCCCCCTCATGACAAAAAATAATATCCATCATCCCATGATGGATACCTCCCCCTAAAGGCTTGCTCCCTCTTGACCATTGCTTCAACAATGTCCTTGGGAAGTTCCTAAGCCAATAGGAACTCTAAACCATCAAAAATTATGGTTCAAAGTTCAACATAGAACTTTCCCATACCTTAAATTTGATACATCATCCTAACAACTCTCCTAATCCATATTTAATGGATTTACACCATTTCCAATGCTTTCCAAAGCATATCCTAGGGTTAGGAGTATTTAGGGAACCCTAACATAGTTGAAATTGGGCTAAACATACCTTATTTTCTCGAAATCAGCCTGGCAGTCGACTGTCGTGCTCATCAGTCGATTGCCAACAAGGGCAGTCGACTGATAACTGAAAAAAAAAAAATCCTATTTTTAGTTATCAGAATCGAATTTTGAAAATTCATAAATAATTATACGTAATTCAAAAAATCATGAAACTTCATACGTATAATACTTATGACCAATACAATGGGTGAAAAATATTTGAAAAAAATTTTACCCATAAAATAGTGAAATTGACACAAAGTTCAAAAGTGAAGAAAATCTTCAATGTTTGAGCTCACTTTGTATCGACTTCATCAATGGTGATTGCTATCAAAAGATAGACTTCACCAAGGTTTTCTAAAATGATTTTAAAATATTTTTTGAAAACCTATATTGGATCATGTTCCTTGGGCTTAATGTACATGACTTGAACATAAGCTTTCCCAATGATCCACAAATAATATAAGATGAGTTTAGGTTCATCTAGATGCAAAAACTATGCACCTTGAACTTAACTCATATCCTAGCATCTCACATGTATCTAGAGTGTATCAATACACATACATGTCAATGTAATGTGAGATGTGGATTTTGTTCATCCTAAACTAGGGTTTCATGCATTTTCTAAGACAACCCTACTTGATTCCCTTATACATGGGACTTCAAGTCATGTCATACTTCTTAAATCAATTTTAATCAAATTAAATGCATGAATGATCATGGCATAAATGATGATATAAATAAACATGGCCAATGATCATGATGTCATGTCATATGATATAATCTAAATATACATGACATTAAAAACTAACCCTAAACATACTCATGACATTTTATATGATTAAAAATAGATATGATGTCATGACATGTTATATGACAAACAAAGCATGAAAAATGAAATATAAAGGTAAATAATAACTAAATTTTAATGTTAATTGCCATTTGCTATTATTAAGTCTATTTTGCCATATTGTCAATTATCTCTCAAGTGTGCCAAAAACCCAAAATGACACACTAAGACCTCTAAACCTAAGTTGTGCCAATTTGATTGATTTATCAAACTTCTTAAATAATATTGTCACATCCTAAAATCTTTTAGGATTATAATTCAAACCTATTTCCAAGGTTTCCATAACCTTGAAAATTACCTAAAGTGCCACCTTTACTATGGTTAGGTTAACTACTTATCTAGCGTGAATCGATCACGCTCCTAGGAATCTAATACCTATTGGAGCTCCTTGGGTTTACTAGGTATTCACTAGGGATAACTTCCCTAGATATCTTCCTAATGACCCTTCTAGGCTTGGTAGCCTTGGTCATTTGGGTCTTGACTAGGTTAACCTTAAGGATTGCCTCCCTAGTAACCTTCTTAGTGGTCTTCCTAGGTTTCATGGAAACCTTGGTCAACCTTAGGGATGACTTCCCTATTGACCTTGATCTTCCTAGACCTAGGTTGTGTTCCATAATCGAATGGAACACTTTGGTAGATTTCTTTAGGCTTAGGTTTGTGACCCAAACCTTTCTTGCCCTTGGTTGACCTTTGTCTCCTAGGCCCTTGACTTTTGCCATTTGACACCTTAAATTGATTTTGTATATTCCTAAGTGTCTTCTCTAATTTTTCAAGTCTTAACCTCAAGACTTGATTTTCCAATTCTAATTGCCCAATTTTTGAATTTTGATTTGGTCTTTGGGCATTGTTCTTCCTAGGCATGTGTCTAGTCCATTTAGGATTAAAACCTAGGTGGTCTTTAATTTTTCTAATAGATTCCATAGGTAGGTTTTTCTAGGGACATTAGTCCCAAATTTCTTGTTATTGTTAAAATGGACACTTTTTGCACCTAGACAATAAAATCTATTTTTACTAACATGCTTTTCATGAGTGATAGCAAGAAAATTAAAAGCATGCTTTTGATTTTTAAACTTAGAAGGTGCATTATTGAAATATACCTTAGGGTTAGCTTTTGAAGCTCCCCCTACATTGTTGACTCCTTCTTGGCCTTTTTTCCTCCCCCTAGGGCATTGACTCCTAAAGTGTCATTTTTGTTGACATTTGAAGCAAATGATGTCCTCCTTGCTTTTATGTGTTCGGGGACCGACACTCTTGACCTTTGGAGTCGGTGGAGTCTTCTTGACCCTTTTAGGACACTTACTCTTGTAGTGTTCGAATTCCCTACACTCAAAACATATATATAATATGATTTTTTTTACGAATTGATATGTTTGAGTTACCTAGGGTGGTGGTAGGTGCCGGAGTTTGAGCTTCTTCATCTTGACCAGATGTGGAAGGCTCTTCTTGATGCTCCGGAGTGGAAGGTCTAATCCTCCCCCTCAATCCTAGAGGTGGAGGCTTCTTCCAATTCCGCCTCTTCTTCCTCTTTTGATTGGGATATGGATGTTGATTCCCTATCAACTTCCGAATCCTCACTTGCTTGTGAGGATGAAGGTTCTTCTTCTTCGGGCTCTTGGACCGGTGATGGATTTTCATGAAGCTTGGCCAAATCGCTCCAAAGTTCCTTGGCATCTATGTAATTTCCAACATACACACAATTTCGTTAGGAACTAAATCAACCAAGAATTTTATTACCTTTGTGTTTTTCTCGAATCTTTGGAGTTGTTCCTCACACTATCTCTTCCTCTTGAGGAATCCTCCCTTTAATCCTCTTGGATATTCGAATCCTTCCATCAAAATGGACCATTCTTTAAAGTCCCTCATCAAATTCTCGTCCATGAATTTGAGGAATCCTCATGATGAAGTCTTCAATTCTTCTCTTCCATGAATTGAAGCCTTCTCGTCCATATAGCGCGTACGGGACCGGTGTGTTGATGTCCCATCCTAGTTGTTCCTCAAATTCCATCTTGTTCTTCACCCTCTAGTGGTGCTCTCTTGGCGGTTAGTCCAAATGAAGAGTGGCCTGACTCTGATACCAATTGTTAGGAACATTGTGCCCGCTAAAGGGGGGGGTGAATAGCACGTTCGTCATTTGCGATGGATCTCGATCGTGCTTGTCTCTACAATGCTTGTTAGCACAACGGAAATATGAAATACTACAACACAAACACGATCACAACACAAGGATATAACATGGTTCGGAATCGAACGGTTCCTGCTAAACGAGCTCTAGCGATGCATATAGCCCCACTAATCAAATAAACTCCTTCTCAAAACAATCCGGAGGTGGGGAAATCTTGTACAAGTTATTACAAAAGTAATGTTGATGCAGTAAGCATCACTCCTTAGTTTTGATGTATGAACTATAGTTAATAGTTAGGACTCATGTGTGATCTAATACAAGTGTTAAGTGTGCAGGCTTAATAGGAAGTCCTAGTAGGTCATGTTGACCGGATACTAGGCATGAATCTTGACAGATTAGGAAGATCGGACACCAGGCATGAAGTCCAAATGGGTCGCATGGACTAGACATCTGGCATGAAGACCGATTGGGTCAGGGGACCGGACAATCGGTAAAAAGTCTAGCTGAATCAGGCAGATCGGACAACTGGTGGAAGCCCTGGTGGGTCAAATCGGATGTCAAGGATGGTAAGTCTGGCAGGTAGCCGGTAGGTAAGCCTCGAGTGAAGAGATGAAACTGAGTCCTCTGTACGGGGACAAAGCTAGGCGTTAATCCGACGAAAAGTCCGCGTGGGACTTAGTAGTCGAGATCGAGCTATTACTATTGCTATTGCATTTCATATTATTTGTTTTGTGCTAATCCTATTTTGCAAGAATCAGTCGACTGAATGGATTCAAGTCGACTAAAGTCCAGTTGACTGGATACCTATTTGGTAGGATCAGCTGGTGATATTTCAAAGATCGTGTGATGCAGATGGAAAGGGCTTGAGTCGACTGAAGAGTTTGAGTCGACTGAAGAGTGAAATTTCCCGATGTGGAGCCGAGTGACGTGGAGTCGACTGAAGGGGATTCAGTCGACTGGAAGATCACGAATTCAATATCGACGGGCTGATGTGGAGTCGACTAAAAGGCATTCCAGTCGACTAGAAAGAGTTTATAAAAGTCGTGCTCGACCAGAACTCGATATCAACATTCAATCAACGTCGAAGTGCTGCTGAAATACTTGCTCGTCCACTAAACTTTCATTCCATAATAAGGCGACTTCCGACACACTGCAACTACCTCTACAATCTCTTAGTGTCGGTAAAAAGTCTTGTATTTTATTTTAATTTATTATTTCGCTTCTGCACTTAATTTTAAGAAGAGTGGGTAGTGTGTTACCCTTCTTCATCATTTGTAAAAAGCAAAACCCTCCGAAGTCGAGAGTTCTCGAGTCGGAGGGTATTTAGTAAATTGCCCATCGAGGTAGCTCACGGGAGAGCTACGAGCCTTGGAGTAGTAACCTAGTCCGGGTTGTGAACCAAGTAAATTGACTGTTTTGATAATTGTCTTTATATTCCGCTATGTACTTTGATTAGAATAAATAATATAAAATTAGTTTAAAATTATAAAATACCGAGATTCACCCCCTCTCTCGGTTCATTCGATCCTACAATTGGTATCAGAGCAGGGGCGCTCCGAGTTGGTGAAACCACCATCGTGAGTTTTAAGTTGCATTAGAATAATTTTTATTGTATTAGAATAATTTTTATTGCTTTAGAATAATTTTTATTGCATTAGAATAATTTTAAAATTCTTTAAAATAATTTTCTGCATATTAAATTCATTTTCTGCATTTTAAAATTTTTTAAAATAATTTTCTGCATTTTAAAATTCTTTAAAATAATTTTCTGCATATTAAATTAATATTTTGTATTTTAAAATTCACTAAAATAATTTTCTGCATATTAAATTTATATTCTGCATATTTAATTCATATTCTGCATAATAAAATTCATTAAATTCATTTTCTGCATATTAAAATTCATTAAATTCATTTTCTGCATATTTAATTCCATTAAATTCATTTTCTGCATTTCAAAATTCATTAAATTCATTTTTTGCATATTAAAATTCGTTAAATTTATTTTCAGCATATTAAATTAATTTTCAGCATATTAAATTAAGTTTTTGCATATTTAAAATTCATTAAAATATTTTTCTACATATTAGGATAATTTTCTACATATTAGATTTATTTTATTTAATTTAATTTTGGTCCTTAGAAAGTATTTCATTGATAATGTTACATTTAGAGGGTCTAAGCACGGTTCGCCCTCCTCTCTTTAACGGAGAGAATTTTCATTCTTTGAAGAGGCGAATGAAGTATTTTTTGAAAACCGACCTAAAGGTCTGGTTCTCGATTAGGAAAGGGTTCATAGCTCCGGTAGATGACTCGGGTAAAGTGTTAGATCCGGAGAAATGGACCGCAAACTTTAGGAAAAAGGATCAAGTCGATTACAAGGCTTTAAACACCTTGCAATGCGGACTTACAAATGAGGAGCTAAATCGAGTCGGGTCCGTTCAAAATTAGAAAGAGTTATGGATAAATTAATTAATTTACATGAACAGGCTAATTTGAGTCAACCCGAGGATGGTTTAGTTTTGATGGCAGGAACGAACACAAAAGGAAAGAAATCCAAATCAAGAAAGAGGAAAATGAAGAAAGCATCTAAGGCAAAATTGGACAAGTCATCGTCGGAAGAGTCGGATGCAAAAATATCAACGAATTGCTTCGTAGCACTCATGGCAGCAGACGAGTCTGAAGACGTGACAAACTCTGAGTCCGAGTCCGAGTCCGAGAGAAACCACGGATCCGCATACGTTTCCGAAGGTTCTGACAAGGTAACTTCTCCCCAAGAAGATAAATTGTATAACATTATTGCATGCTTAGGTAGGAAACTAGCCAAGTCCGAAAATCGAGTCTACTCACTTCTTGAGGAAGTCTAAGTACTTAAGGAGTAAGTCAACTTGAAGACTTCGACTTGCCAAATTAAGGATAGAGACTCAACTCGAGTTAAAAAGCTTGAGGAAGAGAACTCGGTCCTAAAAAGGCAAGTAGAAGATCTAACCGGATTGTTGGAAAGGTTCACTTCGGGCTCCAAGTATCTCAACATGATGCTTGGGTCTCAACGAGCCGTGTACAACAAGTCTGGACTCGGATACAAGGCTAAGGACACAAATATATCATACATGTCCTTGTTTAATAGAAATGCTAAGGGTCGAGTCCAAGCTTGGGTTCCTAAGACTAGCTTAGTCAACCAAGTTGGACCGAACCAATTTAGGGTTCCCAAGAGTCAAGTTCACTTAGTGAACAAAACTCAATCTAGCTACCATTTAGGGGGAGCTAATGTTAGTGAAAGCCCTAGAGCCAATTATGTGATGATTGTTGTATGGACTTTATTGTATCATATTCCTATTTATAAAGGCATGGTTATTATATTTACTTGTATTGGTGCCAAATAACTAAATATAATAATGTCCTTGAGTAGTAGGTTCTTATCTATATCAATCGATTGGTTTAATCGATAATGAGATGATATAGAGAATACTACTCTTAATCATTCCTAGTCAAGTATTAACATTCAGGGACAATGTTAATGCATAGAGACTAGCATGTAAGTCAACATGATGACTTGATCTCACAAGTCATGGATATGAGATATCAAGTTGACACATGGGTATGCATTGGAGAATGTATACTAAATGACCCACCATGAGAAAGTATCATGGATCGTTATATGAGTGTCATATACTTTCTCATGTGGCTATTAGTATGACTATTAGTCCTTAGACCTAAAGTCACCATGGTTCCCTACATAAGGAGTTGCATATTTTGGCTTCGTCAAACGTCACCCGTAAATGGGTGGACTATAAAGGCAATTACTGGGTATGTAACAAATTATGCGGAGGGATGTGAGTGATGTAGATGGGATCTATCCCTCCTATATGACGGGGGTGACATCGATATTCTTGATAGAGTGAGACTACGAAGTGAATGGCCATGCCCAAATGAGTCAATATGAGATATTGAGCTCATTTGATTAGAGTGAGTCTACTTGGAGTTCAAGATATAGATTGTACCGAGGATGACACGGTCTATGCCTCAATTGGTCAATCTAGATGTCAAGGATAGAGGGACATTGTCACATATTGTGAGAGTCACAATTAGTAGTCACAAAGGTGATGTTGGAGCTCAACATTCTTGTAACTTGGGTAGCAATGATGTGTTGCTAGATACCGCTCATTGCTTATGTTCCTAAATTGGTTTAGGAGCATTGCCAACGTTACAAGAACCTATAGGGTCACACACAAAGGGCAATTAGATGGAGATTAGGTTCATATGATGAACCATGAGGATTAGGTTCATGGGATGAACCAAATTGGATTAAGAGTATCTAAATTAGACTAATTGAGTTAGACTCAATTTGATTCAAGTGTTGAATGAGTCTAATTTAGATTTGATTCATTGAGTCAATTTAATTTAATGAATAGAGATTCATTAAATTAAATTGACTTGAATCAAGTGGTTAGATTTGATCAACCATGGGAGATAATAGGTCAAGTTTGACTTGACTTGAGAGGGAAGATGAATGGTCAATTTTGACTTGACCAATTGCCATGTCATGGTGACTTAGCATGGGGCCGACCAATGATGATGCTCCACATCATCATGGACACATCATGGGGTGCCACCTCATGAGGGAGACCAAGAGCCATTGGTTCTTGGAGTTACATGCATGCATGTAACCCCCTTATAGTGGGTTATGAAAGTGTGAAGTTAAGGTGTGTAACTTCATCTTCTTCCTTGGTTCTTCCTCTCTTGCTATCCCAATCCTTCTTGGCCGAAATTTCCATGAGTGCTTGCACACTCTAGGTTGAGTTTCTCCACCTATTGCTTGTGTGGATACCAATAGAGGAGTGTGCACTTGACACTCTCAAGTTCCGGCAAACCTTTTGGACGAGCGGGATTTGCGAAGGGCATCGCATCGAGGGTAACTTCTTATCATGTAGATCTAGAGTAGATCTAAAGGTATTAAATACATACATGTTAGTTTTATATTTTATACTTCTCACGGATCCGTGGCCGGGGCTTCTGAGGTTTCCGTAATGCAAAAAGCGGTTTTTGCGGCTCGGAAAACCCAACAGCTAACACTTTGTTTGTTTCCTTGTTTAGTTAAATACTTGCATGCTTTAGTTTACTTTACTTGCTTAATTTAGAATGGACTAGATAGGAAAAGAAATAGTTTAAACTTGAACAATCTAGTACTAAGACAAGTGAACTGATAGTAAGTTAGGGAAGCTCTTCGAAGTGTATGTCTAGGAAGTGGTCGTTGCTCCGATTACCAAGAAGGCCATGTGCCTCGCCATGACCTAGTGCACTAAGTTGAGTGGAACTGACCGAAGCTAACTCACTAAGTCTTTAACTAGTTAGACCAAGGCTTAATCTAAAGTGAATCAAGTACTTGATTCCTTTATTGACTTTGTCTAGGGAGTGGTCGTTGCTCCGATAACCAAGAAGGCCATGTACCTCATCACGACTTGGAAGTCAATACTAGAAAAACCTACTTGACTAGCTCAAACCAAGCTTGAATCTAACACAAGTTTAAATACTTTGAAATTTCTCATTAAATTTAATTGAGATAAAAGAAATTCTCATCTCACAAAACTCATAAGATTAAATGTATTGAAAACCTAGCTTAGGTGAGATGATTTAGATCTTAATTAGTTTAATGTAGCTTAACTAAACCTAATATACTTAAACCAAGATTAATAAATCTATCTTAACAATAACTTAATTAAACTTAACAATAACTTAATTAAACTTAACAACAACGTAATTAAACTTAACAATAACTTAATTAAACTTAACAACAACGAAATTAAACTTAACAATAACTTAATTAAACTTAACAACAACGTAATTAAACATAACAATAACTTAATTAAAATTAATTACAACTTAATTAAACTTAACAATAACGTAATTAAACTTAACAATAACTTAATTAAACTTAACAACAATGTAATAAACTTAACAACTAAACTTAACAACTTAACTAAACAACTAAACTTAACAACTTAACTAAACAATTAAACTTAACTTAACCTAAACTTAACTAAACAACCTAGCCTAACCAATTTAATTGATTCAACCCTGATCAACTAATTCAACCCCAATCAACATATTCAACTCAATTCTAAACAACTCAACTTTAATTCTAAAAGAATCAACATAATTAAGGGGGAGTTAAGATATATTATAATTCTAGGGGGAGTTAAACATTTAAAATTTTATTTTAAAAAATAAAATAAATATAAATATAACAATGTTACTTTAAGGGGGAGATCAAGAGTCTAGGGGGAACCTAAAATATTGTACTAAATTATGATATTCTCTAAAATTATGCTGGAATTGGATAAGAAATACTCCTAAGGGGGAGAAAAGCTTAAGCTTGAATGCTCTTTGAAAAGCTTAAATAGTTTCAAGTTTATTAGACTTAAATTAAGGAGGAGAAAAACTTACTTTGAAAAGATTATTAAGTCTTAAAAGGATTAAAGATTTTTAAAATTACTCTTTGGGTTTTGATGTGTGGGAATTAAACATTATAAAGCTTAATTCTTGGGGAAGTTTTGAAAAACTTTAAAGGGTTTGAAAAATTTTAAAAAACTTTGAAAATTTTGAAAACTTTAAATTATTCAGGGGGAGTTCTGAAAAACTTTGAAAAATTTTAATTATTCAAGGAAAAGTTGTTAATTCTTGAATTTTTTTTTGAAAAGGTTAAATTGTTCAAGGGTTGTTTTTGAAAATGTGTCTTGATAAAATATAATATACTAAGTTCATATCTTTAATTTCACCCTTATTTTGATGTATGTCAAAGGGGGAGAGAAGAGATATAAAATTATAAGGTATAAATTTAAGAAGAAGAGAGATAAAATTAGAGAAGATGCAAAGATTTGATAAGGATTAATGCATGTCATGGTTAAATTTATGCATCTATATTCATTACAAAAGTTGTAAGTTCATTTCTTATACATGTTAAATATGGAGATTGGTATTTGAATCTCCTAACTTTAACTGATGTGTTGTCATACATCAAAAAGGGGGAGATTGTTGATGCAGTAAGCATCACTCCTTAGTTTTGATGTATGAACTACAGTTAATAGTTAGGACTCACGTGTGATCTAATATAAGTGTTAAGTGTGCAAACTTAACAGGAAGTCCTAGTAGGTAATGTTGACTAGATACTAGGCATGAATCTTGACAGATCAGGAGGACCGAACACCAGGCATGAAGCCCAGATGGGTTGCGTGGATCGGACATCTAGCATGATGACCGGTTGGGTCAGAAGATCGAACAATCGACAAAAAGTCCAGCTGGGTCAGGTAGACCGGACAGCTAGTAGAAGCCCTGGTGGGTCATATCAGATGTTAAGGATGGTAAGTTCGGCAGGTAGCCGACAGGTAAGCCTCGAGTGAAGAGGTGAGGCCGAGTCCTCTGTAGGGGGACAAAGCTAGGCGTTGATCTGACGAAAAGTCCGTGTGGGACTTAGTAGTCGAGATCGAGCAGTATTACTATTGCTATTGCATTTCATATTATTTATTTTGTGCTAATCCTGTTTTGCAGTAATCAATCGACTGAATGGATTCAAATCGACTGAAGTCCAGTCAACTAGATACCTATTTGGCAGGATCTGATGGTGATCGATCAAAGATCGTGAAACGCAGATGGAAAGGGCTTGAGTCGACTGAAGAGAGAGATTTCCCAATGCGTAGCCGAGTGATGTGGAGTCGACTGAAGGGGATTCAGTCGACTAAAAGACCACAAATTCTATATCGACGGACTGATGTGGAGTCGACTGGAAAGAATTTCAGTCGACTAGAAAGAGTTTATAAAAGTCATGCTCGATCAGAACTCGATATCAACATTCAATCAACGTCGAAGTGTTGCCGAAATACTTGCTCATCCACTAAACTTTCATTCCACAACAAAGCGACCATCCGACACACTGCAACTACCTCTACAATCTCTTAGTGTCGGTATAAAGTCTTATATTTTATTTTAATTTATTATTTTGCTTCTGCACTTAATTTTAAGAAGAGTGGGTAATGTGTTACCCTTCTTCATCATTTGTAAAAAGCGAAACCCTCCGAAGTCGACAGTTCTCGAGTCGGAGGGTATTTAGTGAATTACCCATCGAGGTAGCTCACGGGAGAGCTACGGACCTTGGAGTAGCAACCCAGTCCGGGTTGTGAACCAAGTAAATTGCCTGTGTTGATAATTGTCTTTATATTTCGCTGTGTACTTTGATTAGAATAAATAATATAAAATTAGTTTAAAATTATAAAATACAGAGATTCACTCCCTATCTCGGTTTACTCAATCCAACAAGTAATACAATAAGAATACAAGCAAATACAATAATGATTTGCAATACAAGTAAAGAAAACAACTTTACAAGAGCCTTTTGATTGCTTGATCTTTGGTTGCTTGAATTGCACTTGGAGACCCTGATTTGCAGTAGCAAATCGCCCCAAAGAAGCTCTAGAACCGCTAGTGAATCCTCCTTCCATGAGCTCGCTTTATAGTTGCTCCTTGGGCTAAATTTTGCCTATTAGTCGATTGATCAGGACCATCAGTCAACTGGTGCCACTGTAGTCGTGAGACAACGGCTAGATCCACGCTGGAAAAATCCAACGGATAGACTATCAGTCGACTGATGGTTCAATCAGTCGAGTGATCGATGCGATCACTCGACTGGAGAACCTTCTGTGCCCGAGATCTCAACCATCAATCGAATGATCACCATATCAGTCGACTGATTAGGCCATTAGTGGACTACCAGGACACTTCCCGCAGTCAAACCCTAGTTGACCTACACCAGTCGATTGACCCGTGGTCCCAATCGACTGATACACCTCAAACATGAGGTTTTAACCCAAGTATGGTGCCCCCATACTTGCTAGACCACCCGTAGCCTAAACCTAAGTCTTCTAGCCACCTCCGTCAGCCTCGCGCCTATCGGATCCCTTCAGGTCATCCATGACTTGTTCTTCCATATGCTAGCTTTCAGGTGCTTCCATCGGCTATTGTCATACTAACGGTGTCTACACCGCCAAGGCACATTGGGCTTACACTGCCAAGACTCCCGCTTGGACTTTACGCCGCCAACCATTGGACTTATGCTGCCAAGACTTCACCCTTGGAATATAGGCCGCCAATATTCCCGTTGGACTTCCCAAATGCCAAGACTCAAGCTTGGACTTTCCCTTGCCAACCCATGTTAGACTTTCCATGCCAAGACCCATGCTTGGACTTTTCTTTGCCAACCAATGTTGGACTTTCCCTTGCCAAGACTCATACTTGGACTTTACATGCCAAGTACTCAAGACTTGGACTTTTCCCATGACAATGGTCAAACCATCGTCAAACATCAAATACTAACCTTGGTCGATTGTGTCAATCTCCACAACACATGTCAGACATCAATGTCAGACATCCATGTCAAACATCAAAACACTTACTCGAGTCCGGTCAATCGTGACCTGGGACGATTGCACCAACACCCACATACACCATATACTATAGTATAGAACATGTAAATGATATGCATAATGTTGTACAAACATGTGCAACAATCATAGCTCAACCAAATGCAACATCTCACAAGCATATATAAAACATACCTCTCTCTCTCTCTCTCTCTCTCACACACACACACACACACACACACACACACACACATATCACAACTAACAATGCATATGTATGGTCATGTCTGCGGACCCTATGCACAACCACGACCCTAGTATGGCTTGGGTGGTGAGTATAAACCCAGGGGTAATATATAGAAAGTGCATGAACAACATATAGGGATATAGAGATCTACAAGTTGTAAGAGATCGGATGGCCGACTAGAGGGGGGTGAATAGCCCTCGTTCGTTGGTTATCGGAATTTGCTCGTCTACAATTAGATTAGCGCAAGCGGAAACAACAATACAAGCAAATTAAACAAATAAAAACAAAGCAAAGGAAATAGACAATGCTAACACAAGATGTAACGTGGTTCACGGCTACGCCGCTAATCCACGGTCCCCGATTCGTCCTCGGTGAATCACTCCGCTCAACCAATCCACTAAATGGTCTCTCCTTTGCACCAAGCTAGGTGGAGGTAACCTTTACAATCAAGATCACTCTTCTTACAAATAGAATGGAGTAAAAGCGAGTAAGAAGAGTTTAGAGCTTGTGGGGCACTAGGAAGATTGTTTGGAACTTGAGCATTAGCCTCTCAAAGGCTCACACCCTCTCTTTTTATAGAGAGGGCTAACTTCTTCCCGTTGGCCGCCATCACCGATTGCCGCCATGGCGGATCGGCTGCTGCAACGGCCTCCGAACACGTCGGATCCGACCGCTGTTGTCCAGCGGAACTCTTAGCGATCATTGCTGGACCTCACCGGGATCATTCGCGACCCGTATCGATCGCCCGATCGGCTCGAGCGGATGGCAAAACCCTATTGACGATCATTGCGCCTTCCGATCGCCGCTAATCTTAGCCGATCGGGCCAGCGTATGGCGATCGGCTAACGCCGATGGCAATCGATCGTATACGGTCGAGCTACACTCGACTCGGAAGCGATCATTGCCATTCCATAGCGATCGGTAGTGTCGAAAACCCATCAGACACTTGGCCAAATGGCCAGATTTCACCTAAAACTACCCTCCCGGGTTACAATCGCTCACTCTCATCTCTCGGAGTCCCTCGCCTTCGAAGTTCTCTTCGTTCTCGGCCACGTCCCTCGGCAGCATCAGGCGCACGGCTCTGCAATGCTCCTTCGCGTCTCTTGCCTCGAAGTCTACTTCCTTCGGCTTCACTCCAAGCTTCTCGTCCGGCGGTCCCTCGGATGCTCAAGCGCCGCGGCTTCATAAGCTATCCTTCAGGACTCAAGGCCTGAGTCATGAGATGTGAAACTTCGCCATGGCTCCATGTGCGAATTACTAAGTCTGCCCGACTTCGCACATATCAAATAAACATAACACACTAGCAAACCCTTTGCCACACCATCAAAACCATATCACGCAAGAGATTGCCCTAACAATCTCCGCCTTTTTTATGTGTGACAATCCTTTTAAGTTAGGTAAAAAGATTTGTTATATATTCTAAGGTAAGTAAGCATGTAAAGTTATACATGATATAGCAACATGCAACTCCCCCTTAATCCATGAAACTCTCCATATTAAATTTTCTCCCTTATCATATATTTCTCCCTACAATATATTTCTCCCTAATGTGATTAACTTAAACATACTTATTTCTCCCCCTTTGACACCATCAAAAAGATTAACACTAAGTTATAAGCTCATGGCATCAAGTATAATGGAGGAAAAAATATGTCAAGTTGATTTAAAAAACTGTAGGAGGCATCAAGTATATTTCTACCACTTGTAGGAGGTTTACAAACTGAATTCGGCCTTCAATATTCTGATTTATAGCCACCAATGATCGCTATCGATGGCAATGATCGGCACAAAAGGAAGCCAATTCTGATTTTTACGGATGAAATTCAGAAATGTATTAAAAATTCCAGAAAATTCAAAAAATCATGAAATTCGAGGAACATATTTCTCTTAAGTATGCCTATCAAGGAAAAATAGTTTTTCATGAAAAATCATTATATTTTACAAGATTTGCCAAAAATCCAAACACTTGAAAAACCACTAGTTTTTGAGCATGTTAGTATCCATTTTAACACCTAGTTTTGCATCCAATTGTTTCAAAACATGAATACATGTATTTTAAGGTAAGAAATTGTTTTGAAAACATTAGAAATATCCAACCATGATCTTTGGGCAATATGTCTATTAATTAAACATAAGCCTTCCCCATGATTGGTCTATTATTGATATTTTGATACTTTACATGACCATCTAAATGCCATAGGCATTAGTGGACATTTGTATCATCCTAACATCTCACCCATGCTAAGTTTGCAATCAAGTTAGCCTATAGTGAGTGTGAGATGCATCCTAGGGGGGGTATTTGTATATATATACTTAACCAATATATTCAAGCAATTTTATCATGGTTAAGTATCAACCTAACAACCTACATGATCATAATGATATATATGATTTAATTTCACATTATGATCATGAAATACATGTTTTCATCAAATTATAACCATGCATTAGGCATTATATGATGATAATAAATAAGTTATCACCTAAAGCATGATTTAAACCTATTTTTCATGATAATGTGCCCAATATCAAAATCATAGATCATGATTACACATATGCATAGAAATTACATTAATCATCATGATTTTAAGCATTATTACCTTTTTATGGGCACGTTATCATCACCCAACACTATCTAAAAATGTTGTCCCGTCATCCTAAGTCAACCAAAATATGATATAGGTCAAGTTCATATGGTTGACTACCCTAGGGGTTTTCTAACCCTTAAGGATGGATTTTGGAACCCAAAATAGATTTTTGCCTATGGGGTTCACTAGAAATTCCTTGGGGATCCATTTCTTAGCTATTACTTTGTTTTTGTCTTGTCCCCTAGCTATTAGGCATCTATAGGCCTTCTCATTTTTCTTCTCTTTATATCCTAGGCCTTTCTTGTTAAAACTTGCCCTTTGGCTCCCTATGATCATATTCAAAGTGTTGGAGCCAATTGTGAATTTTCCTAGGGCTTTGGTTAAATAATCTACCTTTTCCCTTAATGCCCTATTTTCTTCTATACATGCATCACTAACATCCAAAGGCATATAATCATGTGAGCATGCATCATCTAAGCTAGAAGAAATATTATCATTTAAGCATGCCTTTTCTAATTTTTGTTCTAATTCCTTAATTTGTTCAAGCATGCATTTATTTTTCTTCTTTGCCCTAAATAGATCCTTAGTTAAACTAGAAATCATAGAAACTATTTTACTAGGTGAGAGATTGGTTACCATAGTTTCCATGTCCTCTTCTTCTTCTTCGGATGATGAGGAGGATGATGATGTGGAGGAGGCTCCCCCTTCACTTGAGCTCTCTCCTCTTGTGCTTGATCCTTCATTTTCGGAGGAGGAGCAATCCAAATCGTCAAAGGCCATCAAGGCCAAATTGGCGACAAAGGCATTCTCCTCATCCGATGATGAGGAGGAGGATGAGGAAGGATCATCCCATGTCTTGGCCTTGAATGCTTTGGCCTTCCCCTTTCCTTTTGTCTTCTTCTCCTCTTCCTTCTTTTTCTTGCTCCCCTTTTTCTTCTTCTTTTCGTCTTTCTTTTTCCTCTCTTCCTTGCTTTTGTTTAGGAGAGGACAATTGTCCCTTATGTGTCCCTCTCCTTGGCAATTGTAGCATATCACCTTCCCCCTTGGTCTTCTATTCCTATCATTTGATTTATCAAATCTAAAATTCTTAAATACACGCCTCACCTTCCTTACCATGTAGGCTTCCTCGGTGCTATCCATGGAGGAGGAGGAGGCTTCATCATCGGAGGAGGAGGGGATCTCTATCTTCTTCTTCCCCTTGTTTGCCAACAATGCTACTCCTCTTGAGGGTTGAATTCTTGGCTCTTCTTGAATTCCTTCAAGCCTCGTTTCGTGGAGCTCCATTGTCGAGAAGAACTCCTCCAAGGTACTTACTTCCAAGTTCTTGGACATATAGAAGGAGTCCACCATGGAACTCCACTTTGAGGACCGGGGAAAGGCATCTATAGCCTTCATGAGCATGTCCCGGTTTGATAGCTTCTCACCTACACTTGTTAGCCCAATTAAAATTTCTTTAAACCTAGAGTGTAGTGAGGTTACCTTTTCTCCCTTTTCTAGTTTTATATTGGATAGTTGGGAGCGGAGGAGATCTCTCCTTGCTAGCTTGGCCTCGGATGTGCCTTCATGGAGTTCTATAAGCTTCTCCCACATCTCCTTGGCGCTAGCACATTCTCCGATCCGGTTGATCTCTTGTTGAGGGAGCACATTGTAGAGATGGTGCTTGGCTTTGGAGTTTGCAAGGTGCTCCTCTCTTTGCCTCTTGGTCCACCTAGATTTCTCTATTGGCTTCCCTTCTTCATCCCTAGGCAAAACGAAACCGGATTCCATGGTAATCATTATATCAAAATCCGTTTCGAAAAATACCTCCATTCGCTTCTTCCACCAAGCGAATTCTCCTTCAAACTTCGGAGGATGGATGTTGGAGCCGGCCATTTTTGATGTAGGGCTTGTTGCGGCGGTTAGTCCGGTGACAAGCAACCTGGCTCTGATACCACTTGTAAGAGATCGGATGGCCGGCTAGAGGGGGGTGAATAGCCCTCGTTCGTTGGTTATCGGAATTTGCTCGTCTACAATTAGATTAGCGCAAGCGGAAACAACAATACAAGCAAATTAAACAAATAAAAACAAAGCAAAGGAAATAGACAATGCTAACACAAGATGTAACGTGGTTCACGGCTACGCCGCTAATCCACGGTCCCCGATTCGTCCTCGGTGAATCACTCCGCTCAACCAATCCACTAAATGGTCTCTCCTTTGCACCAAGCTAGGTGGAGGTAACCTTTACAATCAAGATCACTCTTCTTACAAATAGAATGGAGTAAAAGCGAGTAAGAAGAGTTTAGAGCTTGTGGGGCACTAGGAAGATTGTTTGGAACTTGAGGGGCCGATCCAGTCGATCGCCCGGCTACGAGCGGATCCTGCGGGCTAACCCTATTGACCACCGATCGGCCGCCCGCAGCCGATCGTGTCTTGGCAAATCGACCGCTAACGATGGCGCCGCGATCACGCCATAAAACCGGCTGGGCCAGATATCACCGAGCTACACTCGACTCGAAGCTGATCGCCATTCCATGGCAGTCGACTGGTGTCGGGAAAACCCATCCGACACTTGGCCAAATGGCCAAGTTTCACCTAAGAGCTACCCCTCCCCGGGTTACAATCGCTCACTCTCATTTCTCGGAGTCCTTCGCATTCGAAGTTCTCTTCGTTCTCGGCCACGTCCCTCGGCAGCATCAGGCGCACGGCTCTGCAATGCTCCTTCGCGTCTCTTGCCTCGAAGTCTACTTCCTCCGGCTTCACTCCAAGCTTCTCGTCCGGCGGTCCCTCGGATGCTCCAAGCGCACGGCTTCCGCAAAGCTATCCTTCACCGACTCAAGGCACGAGTCATGAGATGTGAAACTCGCCATGGCTCCATGTGCGAATTACTAAGTCCTGCACGACTTCAACGCACATATCAAATAAACATAACACACTAACTTAAACCCTTTGCCACACCATCAAAACCATATCACGGCAAGAGATTGCCCTAACACAAGTATATATGTGAAGATCTACAGGTATACAGAATACAGAATATGTCCAATAGACATATAGTCCTATCCAAATCTAATAACAAGTAACCACAGTATAGTCATACTCAATGCATATATTAAACTGATCAACTGAACATGAAGTAATGTACCAACGTACCTGACGGTCTGCAACACCATAAGCTATATCATCCTAAATAGATATACAATAACATAACCCATATAACATACAAAGTCAATCCCATATCTGACCAAAACTCAGACATATGAACAGTATATAATCACATGTAATAACATCCCGGTCTATACCACACTATGACATGATGCTAATCAAATGCATACAATAGTCTGGACCAACACATATATCATGCTCAACACACAGTAGTATATAATATGCAAATGATATGTAATATAATCAACAAACATATGCATCAATCATAGCTCAATCAAATGCAACATCTTACAGGCATATGTAAAATATATATCAAATACATTCATACATATATATCAGCAATGCATATGCATGACCATGTCTGCGGACCCGTCCAACTACGACCCCTAGAGTGGCACAACATGACTACTATCATGACTCCAGCTACCACTACTCTCGAATTGTAACATCCCAAATTTTAGTTACCATATTTTTATTAAAAGGAAATATATATATATATATATATATATATATATATATATATATATATATATATATATATATATATATATATATATATATATATATATATATAGAAATATAGAATAAAAAAAAAGTTGAATAAATAGTTCGTAGTCAAGGTTTGAACCATGAACCGTTGATTTGGGGGAATAGGCTTTCCACCACTAAGTCATAAGATTACCAATGAGTAGGATAAAACAGAATATATCTATTGGTAGAAAAAAAGAAAGAATTTGATTAATCTAGCTAATTATTTAAAGGGATAATTAGGTTAAGAAAAATCCTAATTTATATATATATCATCTCTTCTCTCTTTTCCCCAAAAATTCCCACGCCGCCTCTCTCTCTCCCTCCTCTCTCCAACACCGATGCCCTCTCTCTCTGTCTCTCTCTCTCTCTCACTCATTTTCTCCAGCCGTCGAGAACTCCAACGTCGATGCCCACTCTCTCTACCTCTCTCTCTCTCTCTCTCTCTCTCTCTCTCTCTCTCTCGCTCGTGGGATAATTCAAGAAGAGATTTTCAAGAGGGACTTGGTAGAGGATCATGCTAAAGCAAGGAAACACGTAGGAGGTCTTCTCTTTGCGAAGTCTAACGGTATAAATTGGTGAAAAAATATAAGATGTAAGTATCCCCTCACCTGCAGTATAAGTGCTTACGATGTAATGTTGTATGCTTGATTTTGAATGAAAGAATCTAGAACTATGTGTAGAAGGTTCGGCTAATAGGATTAGAGAAATTATTCTTGAACAATCTTATGAAACTCTTTTTTTTAGCTTAAGGGGCACTAAATTTCAGAAGCTGTCTTAGTAATAATTAACCAAAATAATAGTAGTTGATGTTTTTTTCATCTCACATCAAATTGGTCAAACCAAAATATATATTGAGTTGGTTTTACTTGATTCCAAGTGCTATGACAGTTTGTTCTGTCAAAAATTAGCCAAGGAAATGTGTCTATTGATTCAACATAAGTTTTATTTAGCTCCAACAAATTGTAAACCCCAGCAATTTTATTAGGAGTACTGGAGGATCTTACTAGGAATAGTAAGTGGGTGTGCTGGCATTGGTAAAGTCATCTTATTATTATAAGAACGAAACATCTGTCTATTTATATTTTTGGGGAATTGCTAATTTGTGTTAATCCATTGTACTTAGTTAATGTTTTCTAAGATTTGTATATATTTATTAAATTTTTTGCATATTTTATTGTAAAGGATGTGTCAGTTTGGTAGGCTTGCATGAATCTTCTTGTGCTTGTAACAAGGTTTTGATTTGATGATTTCTATTTATGTTAGCTTAATTTTCCTTATGTCACTACCTTATGCCATGTTAAATTGTACTCATGCCGATTTAAGCTATGCTACATGCTTATGTTTTCACCCATATTAGGCATGACTCACGTATATGAAATGTCTAAGAAGTGTTTCCCTAAGAGTGGGGACAAGAACACTCTTTAGGATAAAGAACATGTATGTTATTTTACTTTATGCATGGCTTGTACCGGACCCTAACAAGGTCCACGGGATGGGCTCCAAGGTTGCCCCTAGGTCGATGGACATAGTACGGACCTAGTAACCTAGTAGGTTCGGGATTAGCTACCTCGGATCTATTTAGGATGCGCGCGAATGATGTATGTGGTACAATGCCGGGCCCAATATGTTGAGATTATGTTTAAGTATATAAACTATATGTTTTCAAAGAGCATCCTGCATATACCATTTTATGTTCATCGAATTATCATATTTAGAGACAATGTACTGTTGCGATGAAAATGCTAAGTTTATGTTCTTTTCCTAAATTGATCATGTCTCTACTTTAAATAAATGCTATGCTCATAAGTTGTTTAAACGAACATGTCATTACTTTACGTTTAATTCATGATGTATGTTTTTGTGAGTAGGAAAGGACCTTACTAAGTCTATGTGCTTACAATTTACTTTCCTTGTACTGCAGAAAAGGGCAAGGAATGGATAAATTAAAGGGAGCAGTAGGAGGGGCAAAGGTGTGTGTGGCAGTGGCATGGTGGACGAGATCATTTTTCATATACGGACTTATGCATGATTTTCAGTTTATGTGTAAACTGTTAGGAGACGTTAATGCTTTCTATGGTGGTTACTCATGTTTATTTTTATGAACCTTGAAATGGTTAATACATGTTTAGTTAAATAAATTGCTAAGACCTTTTGTCATGATTAAATTGTTAGGTTGATTGGGTTAATGTAATTAGAGTTAAAATTTATAAAGTTTTTAAATGCTTCCGCTGTTATATGCTTGAATGTATGATCATGTAGCGCCGCCGCCCGTCTATAGGATGTGTGTTAGGAGGACGGGAAGGGCGGCCGTTACAGGTGGTATCAGAGCAGATCTGCCTTTCCACTACACACACATCAAGCTCCAATCCTGCCGCTCCAAGTAAGAACATCAATATATGTATGATAATCTTATGCTAGCCTCATTATAATATATGAAGATAAACATGGCTGGAAGACGTAGTAATAGGGTCGATGAGATAGTAATATATGGAAGACGTAGTAATAGGGTCGATGAGATAGTAATATAGGGAAGACGTAGGAATAGGATCGATGAGACAGTAATATATGGAAAATGTAGTAATAGAGTCGATGAGACAGTAAGTCGCTCTCCATGGGGAGCTCCAGTACTGTTGGTAAAGAAGAAAGATGGGTCTATTCGAATGTACATAGACTACCGAGCACAAAATAATGTGACGATCAAGAATAGGTACCCTTTACATTGGATTGATGACCTGTTCGACCAGCTAAAGGGTGCCACCGTCTTCTCAAAGATTGACCTCAGATCTGGCTATCATCAAGTGAAAGTGAAACCAGATGATATACCGATGATAGCTTTCCGAACAAGATACGGACATTATGAGTTCGTAGTCATGCCTTTCGGAGTGACGAATGCTCCTGCTATGTTCATGGACCTGATGAATCGGGTATTCTCGATGTTTCTTGACAAGTTCATGATTGTCTTCATTGACGATATCCTCGTCTATTCGAGAAATCAAGAAGAGCATGTTGAACACCTGAAGATGGTATTACAGATTCTTCAAGAAAAGCAACTATATGTCAAGTTCTCCAAATGTGAATTTTGGCTCGATCAAGTATCTTTTCTGGGTCATATTATATCCAAAGATGGAGTTATGGTAGACCCAAGAAAGATTGAAGCTGTGAGTAACTAGAGCAGGTCAAAGAATGCTAGTGAAGTGAGGAGTTTTCTCAGATTAGCGAGCTATTACTGGAAATTCATAGAAGACTTCGCCAGAATAGCAGTACCTATGATAGTTCTCACCCGGAAGAACAAGAAGTATGTATGGACAAAGGAATGTGAGAAGAGTTTCTTGGAGCTAAAAAGGAGACTTACAAGTGCTCCAATCCTTACTCTCCCAGAGAACGACAAGAGCTTCGAAATGTACAGCGATGCCTCTGGATTGGGACTCGGAGCTGTACTTATGCAGAGGGGTAAAGTTATTGCCTATGCCTCTAGGCAACTCAAGGAACATGAAAAGAACTATCCCACTCACGATTTAGAGCTAGCAACTGTGGTCTTCGATCTCAAGGTATGGAGGCACTATCTGTATGGAGCACTGTGCAAGATTTATACGGATCACCGGAGTCTACGATATTTCTTCACTCAGAAGGACCTCAATATGAGACAACGCAGATGGCTGGAGCTCGTGAAGGTCTATGACTGCGAGATCTTTTACCATCCTGGCAAGGCAAACAAAGTGGCTGATGCACTCAGCAGGAAGTCCAGTGCCACCCTGATGTCCTTATTGGTATTGTCTCGACCGCTGGAGAAGGAAATTATGCGCTATGAAATCGAGGTTATTTCCGGGCAGCTTTCGACCATGGCAATAATACCAGCACTATTCGATGACATATTAGCAAAACAAAGTGATGATCCAAGTCTCCAGAGGATCAAGCAGGAGATCCTAGAAGGAAAAGGCCAGGGTTTCCGTATCGCCAATAGCGGAGTATTATACCTTAGGGATCGGTTATGTATCCCTAACGATCCGGAACTATGCAAAAAGATATTAGAGGAGGCTCACGGAACCCCCTATTCTATGCATCCGGGATCCACCAAAATGTATCAAGACCTGAAAGAGAAGTTCTGGTGGTCCGGTATGAAGAGGGACATAGCTCAACACCTCAGTACATGCCTGACATGCCAGCAAGTTAAAGCAGGACACCAGAGGCCTGGAAGAGTTCTGCAATCGATCCAAATTCCGAAGTGGAAATGGGAAGACATCTCTATGGATTTCATTTCAGGTCTTCTCAGGACTACGAACGGATATGAAGCTATATGAGTTATCATTGACAGATTGACAAAGTCAGCTTATTTCCTAGCGATCAAGATGACATATTCAATTGAGCAACTGGCTCAATTATATGCTCAGGAAATCATCAGACTGCATGGTATTCCCAAGACCATCATTTCAGATAGGGATGGTCGCTTCACTTCACAGTTTTGGGGATACGTTCATAAGGCACTTGGCACGAAGCTACGTTTCAGTACCGCCTTTCATCCTCAGACAGATGGGCAAAGAGAAAGGGTGAACCAAGTACTGGAAGACATGTTACGAGCTTGTGACTTGGATTTCAAAGGGAGTTGGTGCCGCTACTTATGTTTAGCGGAATTCGCTTACAATAATAGCTACCAAGCTACCATCGGAATGGAACCTTATGAAGCATTATATGGGAGGAGATGAAGGTCTCCGATCTGTTGGTACGAAGGTGGTGAGAAGAAAGAGATGGGACTTCAGATGGATTTCATCGACGACACCACCCGAGCGATACAGAATATCCGCCAAAGAATAGAGACTGCTCGAGCCGACAGAAGAACTATGCGGATCAGTCACGTAGACCTTTGGAATTAAATGTCAGAGATTTGGTATTTCTCTGGGTAGCTCCTATGAAAGGAATAATGAGATTCGGGAAGAAAGGAATGCTAAGTCCGCGATACCTAGGATCGTACAAGATCCTGAAAAGAGTTGGCAAGGTAGCTTACGAGCTAGGACTACCTCAGGAGATGTCTGCTATTCACAACGTGTTGCATGTCTCGATGCTTAAGAAGTGCATTTCCAGTACCGACCAAGTGGTCGATCCACAAACAGTGCAAATTCAAGAGGACCTGAGCTATGAAAGTCGACCTATCCGGATACTAGACCGAGAAGTCAAAAGACTAAGGAATAAAGAAGTACCCTTAGTGAAGGTCCTATGGCAAAGTCAACGATACGAAGAAGCCACCTTGGAACGTGAGGATGACATGAAGCAAAAGTACTCCGAATTGTTCTAAGTTTCGAGGACGAAACTTTTATAAGGTATAAGGGATTGTAACATCCCAAATTTTAGTTACTATATTTTTATTTAAAGGAAATATATATATATATATATATATATATATATATATATATATATATATATATATATATATATATATGTATAGAAATAAGAATAAAAAAAAAGATGAATAAATAGTTCGTAGTCGAGGCTTGAACCATGAACCGTTGATTTGGGGGAATAGGCTTCGCACCACTAAGTCATAAGATTACCAATGAGTAGGATATAACAGAATATATCTATTGGTAGAAAAAAAGAAAGAAGTCGATTAATCTAGCTGATCATTTAAAGGGATAATTAGGTTAAGAAAAATCCTAATATATATATATATCATCTCTTCTCTCTTTTCCCCAAAAATTCCCACGCCGTCTCTCTCTCTCCCTCCTCTCTCCAACGCCGACGCCCTCTCTCTCTCTCTCTCTCTCTCTCTCTCTCTCTCTCTTTCTGTCGCTTATTTTTCTCCAGCTGCCGAGAACTCCAACGCCGACGCCCACTCTCTCTACCTCTCTCTCTCTCTCTCTCGCTCTCTCTCTCTCTCTCTCACACTTGTTTTTCTCCAGCCACCGAGAAAAACAAGAGAGAAAAAGAAAAAAAAAGAGAGCCTCTATAATTTCTTCATCGTGGGATAATTCAAGAAGACATTTTCAATAGGGACTTGGTAGAGGATCACGCTAAAGCAAGGAAACACGTAGGAGGTCTTCTCTTTGCGAAGTCTAACGGTATAAATTGGTGAAAAAGCGTAGGATGTAAGTATCCCCACACCTGCAGTATAAGTGCTTACGATATAATGTTGTATGCTTGATTTTGAACGAAAGAATCTAGAACTATGTGTAGAAGGTTCGGCTAATAGGATTAGAGAAATTATTCTTGAACAATCTTATGAAACTTTTTTTTTTTTAGCTTAAGGGGCACCAAATTTCAGAAGTTGTCTTAGTAATAATTAACCAAAATAATAGTAGTTGATGTTTTTTTTCATCTCACATCAAATTGGTCAAACCAAAATATATATTGAGTTGGTTTGGCTTGATTCCAAGTGCTATGACAATTTGTTGTGTCAAAAATTAGCCAAGGAAATGTGTCTATTGATTCAGCATAAGTTTTATTTAGCTCCAACAAATTGTAAACCCCAGCAGTCTTATTTGGAGTACTAGAGGATCTTACTAGGAATAGTAAGTGGGTGTGCTGACATTGGTAAAGTCATCTTATTATTATAAGAACGAAACATCTGTCTATTTATATTTTTAGGGAAATGCTAATTTGTGTTAATCCATTGTACTTAGTTAATGTTTTCTAAGATTTGTATATATTTCTTAAATTTTTTGCATATTTTATTGTAAAGGATGTGTCAGTTTGGTAGGCTTGCATGAATCTTCTTGTGCTTGTAACAAGGTTTTGATTTGATGATTTCTATTTATGTTAGCTTAATTTTCCTTATGTCACTACCTTATGCCATGTTAAATTGTACTCATGCCGATTTATGCTATGCTACATGCTTATGTTTTCACCCATGTTAGGCATGACTCACGTATATGAAATGTCTAAGAAGTGTTTCCCTAAGAGTGGGGACAAGAACACTCTTTAGGACAAAGAACATGTATGTTATTTTACTTTATGCATGGCTTGTACCGGACCCTAACAAGGTCCTCGGGATGGGCTCCAAGGTTGCCCCTAGGTCGACAGACATAGTACGGACCTAGTAACCTAGTAGGTTCAGGATTAGCTACCTCGGATCTATTTAGGATGTGCACGAATGATGTATGTGGTACAATGTCGGGCCCAATATGTTGAGATTATGTTTAAGTATATAAACTATATGTTTTCAAAGAGCATCCTGCATATACCATTTTATGTTCATCGAATTATCATGTTTAGAGACAATGCAATGCTATGGCGAAAATGCTAAGTTTATGTTCTTTTCCTAAATTGATCATGTCTCTACTTTAAATAAATGTTGTGCTCATATGTTGTTTAAACGAACATGTCATTACTTTACATTTAATTCATGATGTATGTTTTTGTGAGTAGGAAAGGACCTTACTAAGTCTATGTGCTTACAATTTACTTTCCTTGTACTGAAGAAAAGGGCAAGGAATGGTTAAATTAAAGGGAGCAGCAGGAGGGGCAAAGATGTGTGTGGCAGTGGCATGGTGGACGAGATCATTTTTCATATACGGACTTATGCATGATTTTCAGTTTATGTGTAAACTGTTAGGAGACGTTAATGCTTTCTATGGTGGTTACTCATGTTTATTTTTATGAACCTTGAAATGGTTAATACATGTTTAGTTAAATAAATTGCTAAGACCTTTTTCCATGATTAAATTGTTAGGTTGATTGGGTTAATGTAATTAGAGTTAAAAGTTGTAAAGTTTTTAAATGCTTCCGCTGTTATATTTATAAATGTATGATCGCGTAGCGCCGCCACCCATCTATAGGATGTGTGTTAGGAGGACGGGAAGGGTGCCCGTTAGAGGTGGTATCAGAGCAGATCTGCCTTTCCACTACACACACATCAAGCTCCAATCCTGCCGCTCCAAGTAAGAAATTCTATGTCTACTCTATTTTTTGTTCATGTATGATAAGAAATGCTTTTAGTTTAAATATGCATGAATATATGTACGATAATCTTATGCTAGCCTCATTATAATATATGAAGATAAACATGGCTGGAAGACGCAGTAATAGGGTCGATGAGATAGTAATATATGGAAGACGTAGTAATAGGGTCGATGAGATAGTAATATAGGGAAGACATATTAATAGGATCGATAAGACAGTAATATATGGAAGACGTAGTAATAGAGTCGATGAGACAGTAAGTCGCTCTCCATGGGGAGCTCCAGTATTGTTGGTAAAGAAGAAAGATGGGTATATGCGAATGTGCATAGACTACCGAGTGCTAAATAATGTGACGATCAAGAACAGGTACCCTTTACTTGTAGGGGATCGATTGGCCGGCTAGAGGGGGGGAGAATAGCCCTTTTCGTTTGGATGCCGGTATTTGCTCGTCTACAAAACTAATTAGCGCAAGCGGAAGACTAATAAAGACAAGCAAATAGAAATACGAGAAAACAAACGTTAACAAAGAATGTAACGTGGTTCACGGCTACGCCGCTAATCCACGGTCCCTGATTCGTCCTCGGTGAATCACTCCGTTAAACCAATCCACTAAATGGTCTCTCCTTTGCACCAAGCTAGGTGGAGGTAACCTTTACAAATCAAGCACACTCTTCTTACAAATAGAATGGAGTAAGAACAGGTAAGAAGAGTTTAGAGCTTGTGGGGCACTAGGAAGATTGTTTGGAGTATGAGCATTAGCCTCTCAAAGGCTTACACCCTCTCTTTTTATAGAGAGGGCTAACTTCTTCCCGTTGGCCGCCACCAGTCGACTGCCGCCCTTGGCAGTTGACTGCCGTCACTACAACGGCCTCCGAATACGTCGGATCCCGACCGTTGTAGTCCAACGGAACTCTTGGCGGCCGATCGATGGACCCTCATCACGATCACGCCTTAGTCGATCGCCTGGCCGCTACGAACGGTTCTGGTCGAACCCTTATTGACCGATCATCGCCTTCCGATCGATGGTCTTGGTAGTCGACGCTTACGATGGAAGTCATTCACGCTACAATCCAATCGATCGTATACCGTCAAACTCACTCGACTCGAGCCATCGCCATGACATGGCATGACCGTGTCGGAAAACCCATCCGACACTTGGCCAAATGGCCAAGTTTCACCTAAGAGCTACCCTTCCCGGGTTACAATCGCTCACTCTCATTTCTGAGTCCTCGCCAGTTCTCTTCATTCTCGCCACGCCCCTCTCATCGGCGCGCGGCTCGAATGCTCCTTCGCGTCTCTTGCCTCGAAGTCTACTTCCTCCGGCTTCACTCCAAGCTTCTCGTCCGGCGGTCCCTCGGATGCTCCAAGCGCACGGCTTCCGCAAAGCTATCCTTCACCGACTCAAGGCACGAGTCATGAGATGTGAAACTCGCCACGGCTCTATGTGCGAATTACTAAGTCCTGCACGACTTCAACGCACATATCAAATCAACATATCAAACTAACTTAAACCCTTTGCCACACCATCAAAACCATATTATGGCAAGAGATTGCCCTAACAATCTCCCCCTTTTTGATGTGTGGCAATCCGTTTAAGTTAGGTAAAACATTTGATATAAATTTTAAGGTAAGAAAGCATGTAAAGATAAACATGATATAGCAACATGAAACTCCCCCTTAATCCATGAAACTCTCTATGCAAATTTTCTCCCCCTATCATATATTTCTCCCCCTAAAACCTAAAATAATTAACTTAAACATAATTATTTCTCCCCCTTTGACACCATCAAAAAGATTAACACTAAGTTATAAGCTCATGGCATCAAGTATAATGGAGTGAAAATATGACCAGTTGATTAAAAAATTGGGTACCACTTGTTGATGGCATCAAGTATATTTCTACCACTTGTTGTAGGTTTACAAACTGAATTCGGCCTTCAATGTTCTGATTTAGAGCCACCAATGATCAGCTATCGATGACAATGATCGCACAAAGGAATCCAAATTTTTGATTTTCTGGATGAATTTCAGAAATGCATTATAAATTCCAAAAAATTCAAAAAATCATGAAATTTGGGGAACATATTTATTTTAAGTATATCTATCAATGAAAAATAGTTTTTCATGAAAACTCATTATATTTTCTTGTTTTTGCCAAAAATCCAAAAGCTCTAAAAACCACTAGGTTTTTGATCATTCTAGTATCAAGTTAGCTACATAGTTTTGCATCCAATTGTTTCAAAACATGAATACATGTATTTTAAGGTAAGAAATTGTTTTGAAAACATATGAAATATCCAACCATGATCTTTGGGCAATATGTCTATGAATTAAACATAAGCCTTCCCCATGATTGGTCTATTATTGCTATTTTGATACTTTAAATGACCATCTAAATGCATAGGCATTAGTGGACATTTGTATCATCCTAATATCTCACCCATACTAAGTTTGCAATCAAGTTAGCCTATATTGAGTGTGAGATGCATCCTAGGGGGTATTTGTATATACTTAACCAATATATTCATGCAATTCTATCATGGTTAAGTATCAACCTAACAACCTACATGATCATAATGACATATATGATTTAATTTCACATTATGATCATTAAATGCATGTATTCATCAATTTATAGTCATGCATTAGGTATTATATGATGATAATAAATAAAGTATCACCTAAAGCATGATTCAAACCTATTTCTCATGATAACGTGCCAAATTTCAAAAACATAAATCATGATTGCAAATATACATAGGGATTACATTAATCATCATGATTTAGGCATTATTACCTATTTATGGGCACGTTATCATCACCCAACACTATCAAAAAAAAAAAATGTTGTCCCGTCATCCTAAGTCAACTAAAATATGATATAGGTCAATTCCATATGGTTGACTACCCTAGGGGTTTTCTAACCCTTAAGGATGGGTTTTGGAACCCAAAATAAGTTCTTTCCTATTGGGTTCACTAAATATTCCTTGGGGATCCATTTCCTAGCAATTACCTTCTTTTTATCTTGTCCCCTAGCTATAAGGCATTTATAGGCCTTTTCATTTTTCTTTTCTTTGTATCCTAGGCCTTTCTTGTTGAAACTAGCTCTTTGGCTCCCTAAGATCATTTTTAAGGTGTTGGAGCCAATTGTGAATTTCTCTAGGGCTTTGGTTAAATAATCTACCTTTTCCCTTAATGCCCTATTTTCCTCTATGCATGCATCATTAACATCTAAAGGCATATAATCATGTGAGCATGCATCATTTAAGCTAGAAGAAATATTATCATTTAAGCATGCATTTTCTAGTTTATTTTCTAGGTCCTTAATTTGATCTAGCATGCTTTTGTTTTTCTTCTTAGCTCTAAATAAATCTCTAGTTAAGCTAGAAACCATGGAAACTATTTTCTTAGGGGTTAGATTTGTTACCATAGTTTCCATGTCCTCTTCTTCTTCGGATGAGGAGGATGTAGAAGCTCCCCCTTCATTTGAGCTCTCCTCATTTGAGCTTGATCCTTCATTTTCGGATGAAGAGCAATCCAAGTCATCAAAGGCCATCAAGGCCAAATTGGTGACAAAGGCATTCTCCTCATCCGATGATGATGAGGAGGATGAAGATGGATCATCCCAAGTCCTTGCCTTGAGAGCTTTAGCCTTTCCCTTCTCCTTTGTCTTCTTCTCCTCTTCCTTCTTTTTCTTGCTCCCCTTTTTCTTCTTCTTTTCTTCCTTCTTTTTCTTTTCTTCTTTGCTTTTGTTTAGGAGAGGACAATTGTCCCTTATGTGCCCTTCTCCTTGGCAATTGTAGCATATGACCTTCCCCCTTGGTCTTCTATTCCTATCATTAGATTTATCAAATCTAAAATTCTTAAATGCACGTCTTACCCTCCTTACCATATAGGCTTCTTCGGTGCTATCCATGGAGGAGGAGGAAGACACTTCGTCATCGGATGAGGAGGAGATTTCCATCTTCTTCTTCCCCTTATTTGCCAATAATGCTACTCCTCTTGAGGGTTGAATTTTAGGCTCCTCTTGTATTCCTTCAAGCCTAGTTTCGTGGAGTTCCATTGTTGAGAAGAACTCCTCCAAGGTGCTCACTTCTAAATTCTTTGAGATATAGAATGAGTCCACCATGGAGCTCCACTTTGAGGACCGGGGAAAGGCATCTATAGCCTTCATGAGTATGTCCCTGTTTGATAGCTTCTCACCTACACTTGTTAGCCCAATTAAAATTTCTTTAAACCTAGAGTGTAGTGAGGTTACCTTTTCTCCCTTTTCTAGTTTTATATTGGATAGTTGGGAGCGGAGGAGGTCTCTCCTTGCTAGCTTGGCCTCGGATGTGCCTTCATGGAGTTCTATAAGCTTCTCCCACATCTCTTTGGCGCTAGCACATTCTCCGATCCGGTTGATCTCTTGTTGAGGGAGCACATTGTAGAGATGGTGCTTGGCTTTGGAGTTTGCAAGGTGCTCCTCTCTTTGCCTCTTGGTCCACCTAGATTTCTCTATTGGCTTCCCCTCTTCATCCCTAGGCAAAACGAAACCGGATTCCATTGTAATCATTATATCAAAATCCATTTCGAAAAATACCTCCATTCGCTTCTTCCACCAAGCGAATTCTCCTTCAAACTTCGGAGGATGGATGTTGGAGCCGGCCATTTTGAAAGTTGCTTGTTGTGGCGGTTAGTCCTCGACAAGCTTTCCTCTGCTCTGATACCACTTGTAGGGGATCGATTGGCCGGCTAGAGGGGGGGAGAATAGCCCTTTTCGTTTGGATGCCGGTATTTGCTCGTCTACAAAACTAATTAGCGCAAGCGGAAGACTAATAAAGACAAGCAAATAGAAATACGAGAAAACAAACGCTAACAAAGAATGTAACGTGGTTCACGGCTACGCCGCTAATCCACGGTCCCTGATTCGTCCTCGGTGAATCACTCCGTTAAACCAATCCACTAAATGGTCTCTCCTTTGCACCAAGCTAGGTGGAGGTAACCTTTACAAATCAAGCACACTCTTCTTACAAATAGAATGGAGTAAGAACAGGTAAGAAGAGTTTAGAGCTTGTGGGGCACTAGGAAGATTGTTTGGAGTATGAGCATTAGCCTCTCAAAGGCTTACACCCTCTCTTTTTATAGAGAGGGCTAACTTCTTCCCGTTGGCCACCACCAGTCGACTGCCGCCCTTGGCAGTTGACTGCCGTCACTACAATGGCCTCCGAACACGTCGGATCCCGACCGTTGTAGTCCAACGGAACTCTTAGCGATCGGCGATGGACCTCATCGATCATGCTCTCGTAGTCGATTGCCCGATCGGCTACGAGCGATTAATGGCGAACCCTTATTGACTAGTCGATGCGCGCTTGGATCGGTGATCTTCTGGCGATCGGCGCCCACGTATGGAAGTCATGCTGGCCACAATCCGATCGATTGTATACGGTCGAACTCACTCGACTCGGAAGCGATCAGCCGCCATGACATGGCAGTCGACTGGTGTCGGGAAAACCCATCCGACACTTGGCCAAATGGCCAAGTTTCACCTAAGAGCTACCCTTCCCCGGGTTACAATTGCTCACTCTCATTTCTCGGAGTCCCTCACCTTCGAAGTTCTCTTCATTCTCGGCCACGTCCCTCGGCAGCATCAGGCGCACGGCTCTGCAATGCTCCTTCGCATCTCTTGCCTCGAAGTCTACTTCCTCCGGCTTCACTCCAAGCTTCTCGTCCGGCGGTCCCTCGGATGCTCCAAGCGCACGGCTTCCGCAAAGCTATCCTTCACCGACTCAAGGCACGAGTCATGAGATGTGAAACTCGCCACGGCTCTATGTGCGAATTACTAAGTCCTGCACGACTTCAACGCACATATCAAATCAACATATCAAACTAACTTAAACCCTTTGCCACACCATCAAAACCATATTATGGCAAGAGATTGCCCTAACATTACTATGGATTGATGACCTGTTCGACCAGCTAAAGGGTGCCACCGTCTTCTCAAAGATTGACCTCAGATCTGGCTATCATCAAGTGAAAGTGAAACCAGATGATATACCGAAGATAGCTTTCTGAACAAGATACGGACATTATGAGTTCGTAGTCATGCCTTTCGGAGTGACGAATGCTCCTGCTATGTTCATGGACCTGATGAATCGGGTATTCTCGGCGTTTCTTGACAAGTTCGTGATCGTCTTCATTGACGATATCCTCGTCTATTCGAGAAATCAAGAAGAGCATGCCGAACACCTGAAGATGGTATTACAGATTCTTCGAGAAAAGCAACTATATGCCAAGTTCTCCAAATGTGAATTCTGCCTCGATCAAATATCTTTTCTGGGTCATATTATATCCAAAGACGGAGTTATGGAAGATCCAAGAAAGATTGAAGCTTTGAGTAACTGGAGCAGGTCAAAGAATGCTAGTGAAGTGAAGAGTTTTCTCAGATTAGCGGGCTATTATCGGAAATTCGTAGAAGACTTCGCCAGAATAGCAGCACTTATGATAGTTCTCACCCAGAAGAACAAGAAGTATGTATGGACGGAGGAATGTGAGAAGAGTTTCTTGGAGCTGAAAAGGAGACTTACAAGTGCTCCAATCCTTACTCTCCTAGAGAATGAAAAGAGCTTCGACATGTACAGTGATGCCTCCGGATATGGACTCGTTGCTGTACTTATGCAGAGGGGTAAAGTTATTGCCTATGCCTCTAGGCAACTCAAGGAACATGAAAAGAACTATCCCACTCATGATTTAGAGCTAGCAGCTGTGGTCTTCGATCTTAAGGTATGGAGGCACTATCTGTATGGAGCACTGTGCAAGATTTATACGGATCACCGGAGTCTGCAATATTTCTTCACTCAGAAGGACCTCAATATGAGACAACGCAGATGGGTGGAGCTTGTGAAGGACTATGACTGCGAGAACTTTTACCATCCTGGCAAGGCAAACAAAGTGGCCGATGCACTCAGTAGGATGCCCTTATCGGTATTGTCTCGACCGCTGGAGAAGGAAATTATGCGCTATGGAATCGAGGTTATTTTCGGGCAGCTTTCGACCATGGCAATAATACCAGCACTATTCGATGACATATTAGCAAAACAAAGTGATGATCCAAGTCTCCAGAGGATCAAGCAGGAGATCCTAGAAGGAAAAGGTGAGGGTTTCCGTATTGCAAATAGCGGAGTATTATACCTTAGGGATCGGTTATGTATCCCAAACGATCCGGAACTACGCAAAAAGATATTAGAGGAGGCTCAGAGAATCCTCTATTCTATGCATCTGTGATCTACCAAAATGTATCAAGACCTGAAAGAGAAGTTCTGGTGGTCTGGTATGAAGAGGGACGTAGCTTAGCACGTCAGTACCTGCCTGACATGCCAGCAAGTTAAAGCAGAACACCAGAGGCCTGGAGGAGTTCTGCAACCGATCCAAATTCCGGAGTTGAAATGGGAAGATATCTCTATGGATTTTATTTCAGGTCTTCCCAGGACTACGAACGGATATGACGCTATATGGGTTATCATTGACAGATTGACAAAGTCAACTCATTTCCTAGCGATCAAGATGACATATTCGATTGAGCAACTGGCTCAATTATATGCTCAGGAAATCATCAAACTGCATGGTATTCCCAAGCCCATCATTTCAGATAGGGATGGTCGCTTCACTTCACAGTTTTGGGGATGCGTTCATAAGGCACTTGGCACGAAGCTGCATTTCAGTACCGCCTTTCATCCTCAGACAGATGGGCAAATAAAAAGGGTGAACCAAGTACTGGAAGACATGTTACGAGCTTGTGCCTTGGATTTCAAAGGGAGTTGGTGCCGCTACTTATGTTTAGCGGAATTCGCTTACAATAATAGCTTGAAATGGCACCTTATGAAGCATTATATGGGAGGAGATGTAGGTCTCCGATCTGTTGGTACGAAGGTGGTGAGAAGAAAGAGATGGGACTTCAGATGGATTTCATTGACGACACCACCCGAGCGATACAGAATATCCGCTAAAGAATAGAGACTGCTCAGAGCCGACAGAAGAACTATGCGGATCAGTCATGTAGACCTTTGGAATTCAATGTCGGAGATTTGGTATTTCTCTGAGTAGCTCCTATGAAAGGAATAATGAGATTCGGGAAGAAAGGAATGCTAAGTCCGCGATACCTAGGATCGTACAAGATCCTGAAAAGAGTTGGCAAGGTAGCTTACGAGCTAGGACTACCTTAGGAGATGTCTGCTATTCACAACGTGTTCTATGTCTCGATGCTTAAGAAGTGCATTTCCAGTACCGACCAAGTGGTCGAGCCACAGACGGTGCATATTCAAGAGGACCTGAGCTATGAAAGTCGACCTATCCTGATACTAGACCGAGAAGTCAAAAGACTAAGGAATAAAGAAGTATCCTTAGTGAAGGTCCTATGGCAAAGTCAACGATACGAAGAAGCCACCTGGGAATGTGAGGATGACATGAAGCAAAAGTACCCCGAGTTGTTCTAAGTTTTCAGGATGAAACTTTTATAAGGTAAAAGGGATTGTAACATCCCAAATTTTAGTTACTATATTTTTATTTAAAGGAAATATATATATATATATATATATATATAGAAATAAGAATAAAAAAATATGAATAAATAGTTCGTAGTCGAGGCTTGAACCATGAACCGTTGTTTTGGGGGAATAGGTTTCCCACCACTAAGTCATAAGATTACCAATCAGTAGGATATAACAGAATATATCTATTGGTAGAAAAAAAGAAAGAAGTTGATTAATCTAGCTGATAATTTAAAGGGATAATTAGGTTAAGAAAAATCCTAATTTATATATATATCATCTCTTCTCTCTTTTCCCCAAAAATTCCCACGTCGTCTCTCTCTCTCCCTCCTCTCTCCAACGTCGACGCCCTCTCTCTGTCTATCTCTCTCTCGCGCTCATTTTTCTCTAGCCGCCGAGAACTCCAACGCCGACGCCCACTCTCTCCACCTCTCTCTCTCTCTCTCTCGCTCATTTTTCTCTAGCCGCCGAGAAAAACAAGAGAGAAAAAGAAAAAAAAAGAGAGCCTCTATAATTTCTTCATCGTGGGATAATTCAAGAAGAGATTTTCAAGAGGGACTTGGTAGAGGATCACGCTAAAGCAAGGAAACATGTAGGAGGTCTTCTCTTTGTGAAGTCTAATGGTATAAATTGGTGAAAAAGTGTAGGATGTAAGGATCCCCTCACCTGCAGTATAAGTGCTTACGATGTAATGTTGTATGCTTGATTTTGAACGAAAGAATCTAGAACTATGTGTAGAAGGTTCGGCTAATAGGATTAGAGAAATTATTCTTGAACAATCTTATGAAACTCTTTTTTTTAGCTTAAGGGGCACCAAATTTGTTTATCTTAGTAATAATTAACCAAAATAATAGTAGTTGATGTTTTTTTCATCTCACATCAAATTGGTCAAACCAAAATATATATTGAGTTGGTTTGGCTTGATTCCAAGTGCTATGACAGTTTGTTGTGTCAAAAATTAGCCAAGGAAATGTGTCTATTGATTCAACATAAGTCTTATTTAGCTCCAACAAATTGTAAACCCCAGCAGTCTTATTAGGAGTACTGGAGGATCTTACTAGGAATAGTAAGTGGGTGTGCTGGCATTGGTAAAGTCATCTTATTATTATAAGAACGAAACATCTGTCTATTTATATTTTTAGGGAAATGCTAATTTGTGTTAATCCATTATACTTAGTTAGTGTTTTCTAAGATTTGTATATATTTCTTAAATTTTTTGCATATTTTATTGTAAAGGATGTGTCAGTTTGGTAGGCTTGCATGAATCTTCTTGTGCTTGTAACAAGGTTTTGATTTGATGATTTCTATTTATGTTAGATTAATTTTCCTTATGTCACTACCTTATGCCATGTTAAATTGTACTCAAGCCGATTTATGCTATGCTACATGCTTATGTTTTCACCCATGTTAGGCATGACTCACGTATATGAAATGTCTAAGAAGTGTTTCCCTAAGAGTGGGGACAAGAACACTCTTTAGAACAAAGAATATGTATGTTATTTTACTTTATGCATGGCTTGTACCGGACCCTAACAAGGTCCACGGGATTGGCTCCAAGGTTGCCCCTAGGTCGACGGACATAGTACGGACCTAGTAACCTAGTAAGTTCAGGATTAGCTACCTCGGATCTATTTAGGATGTGCGCGAATGATGTATGTGGTACAATGCCGGGCCCAATATGTTGAGATTATGTTTAAGTATATAAACTATATGTTTTCAAAGAGCATCCTGCATATACCATTTTATGTTCATCGAATTATCATGTTTAGAGACAATGTACTGTTGCGATAAAAATGCTAAGTTTATGTTCTTTTCCTAAATTGATCATGTCTCTACTTTAAATAAATGCTATGCTTTTATGTTCTTTAAATGAACATGTCATTACTTTACGTTTAATTCATGATGTATGTTTTTGTGAGTAGGAAAAAACCTTACTAAGCCTATGTTCTTACAGTTTACTTTACTTGTACTGCAGAAAAGGGCAAGGAATGGATAAATTAAAGGGAGCAGTAGGAGGGGCAAAGATGTGTGTGGCAGTGGCATGGTGGACGAGATCATTTTTCATATACGGACTTATGCATGATTTTCAGTTTATGTGTAAACTGTTAGGAGACGTTAATGCTTTCTATGGTGGTTACTCCTGTTTATTTTTATGAACCTTGAAATGGTTGATACATGTTTAGTTAAATAAATTACTAAGACCTTTTGCCATGATTAAATTGTTAGGTTGATTGGGTTAATGTAATTAGAGTTAAAAGTTGTAAAGTTTTTAAATGCTTCCGTTGTTATATGCATGAATGTATGATCGCGTAGCGTCGCTGCCCGTCTATAGGATGTGTGTTAGGAGGACGGGAAGGGTGGGCGTTACACTAATGGCTGAGTTGGGTAGTATGACTGAGTAGCATATAAGCGTAAAGAGCTAACTACTCCAAGGGGCCCCTGTTGCTAGCCATGCCGTCCCTACCCATGAGTAGACAAGCGCAGCACACAGGACCGTCTATAGTGGGCGAGTGCGCTAACTACCACTCTGCACAGTGGCCAATTGCGCATCTCCAGCTACCACCGTCTATAGTGGCCGAGCGTGGCACATCCAATGCTCTACCCTCAACCCTGCTACCACTACCCTGAGTGGCCGGGGAGGCAGGATGACTGACGACCCGTCTCAACCACAAGGGAGACTCCAGTCGATAGCATGCATGAAATGTAATGAAGCATAGCTCCACATACGTATCCTCACAACACTCCCTATCCCATGGGGAGTCCTGGTCAACCAAAAGTCAACTATACAAGGACTACTAAACCACAAGACACTCTCTCTACCACACAGAGAGTCATACACAATTGACAGTCAACCATGCTAAGACCTCCAACCCGTAGCGATATACTATCGACAATCCATATAAACATACCCAGATACACGATCCATAATGGATATACAATCACGCTAGGACCCCTAGTCCATAGCCACATACTGACAACCACACACCTATCTATGACCAAACAACTAGAACCGCCATAGATGCACAACTGATATGTGTATGATATAACAATCGACTCCATAATCTAATCCATCACATAACCCTAGTGATGTAACACAGTAACCCAATCTGAGGTCACAAAGATAACCCTAACCACATGTACTTAACTGAACATCCTGTTTGATCGAAGCGGTTCGCTAGAGGGGGGGGGGTGAATAGCGAAAAACCTTTTTTTTTCGAGTTCGTATCAAAACAATTAAGTGCAACGGAAAGATAAATGAAACAAAAAGAGACAAGATATTTTTTTACTTGGTTCGTATCCTTCGGCTACTACTCCAAGGCCCTAATGGTCCTAGACCATGTACGAAGGGCAATTCACTAAAACACTCCTCCTCGTTGGAGGTAGGAGTTTGACGATTACGAAAACCTTCGAAGCAAAAAGATAGAGGGACAAACCCTCTCTTCTATTTAAGTAAAATGCAATGATAGAAAACCTTGATTAAAAAGAATTGCAATATTGAAAGCAATAACAAAGTAAGATTATACCAACAACTAGAAAAAAAGAACTTAAGCTAGGGTTGTTGGCAGCACTTCGTTGTTGTAGAGTCGTCAGAGAGTCGCAGCATTGCGGAGGCTTTTGAGCACTTAGAATTGATGAAGAAACCCTAGGTTAGGACCTCCTTTTATAGCCTTTGAGCCCCTTTTTGAGAGGAACCCTAGCCAATCATATTTGAGCACCACTCCCCTTGAAATTTGGTGATAAGCCTTGACTCCTCGAAGCTGATCCTTTGACCAGCGATCGGTGATGGCCATCATTAATCGTGATGGCGGCGCCGAGTGCTAACTCTCCCGATCAGCTGATTGGCGGCGGTAGTTCTCCAAGCTAGCAGTCGAATGATGCTTGCTGCAAGTCAAAGTTAGCTCAACAAAAACATAATATCGACAGTCGTCGACCGTCCGATCTCGACCTAGACCATCTATAGGATGTCTTTGTTAGTGAAAGCCCTAGAGTCAATCATGTGATGATTGTTGTATGGACTTTATTGTATCATATTCCTATTTATAAAGGCATGGTTATTATATTTACTTGTATTGGTGCCAAATAACTAAATATAATAATGTCCTTGAGTAGTAGGTTCTTATCTATATCAATCGATTGGTTGAATCGATAATGAGATGATATAGAGAACACTACTCTTAATCATTCCTAGTCGAGTATTAACATTCAGGGACAATGTTAATGCATAGAGACTAGCATGTAGGTCAACAAGATGACTTGATCTCACAAGTCATGGATATGAGATATCAAGTTGACACATGGGTATGCATTGGAGAATGTATACTGAATGACCCGCCATGAGAAAGTATCATGGATCGTTATATGAGTGTCATATACTTTCTCATGTGGATATTAGTATGACTATTAGTCCTTAGACCTGAAGTCACCATGGTTCCCTACATAAGGAGTTGCATACTTTGGCTTCGTCAAACGTCACCCGTAAATGGGTGGACTATAAAGGCGATTACTGGGTATGTAACAAATTATGCGGAGGGATGTGAGTGATGTAGATGGGATCTATCCCTCCTATATGACGGGGGTTACATCGATATTCTTGATAGAGTGAGACCACGAAGTGCATGGCCATGCCCAAATGAGTCAATATGAGATATTGAGCTCATTTGATTAGAGTGAGTCTACTTGGAGTTCAAGATTTAGATTGTACCGAGGATGACACGGTCTATGCCTCGATTGGTCAATCTAGATGTCAAGGATAGAGGGACATTGTCACATATTGTGAGAGTCACAATTAGTAGTCACAAAGGTGATGTTGGAGCTCAACATTCTTGTAACTTGGGTAGCAATGATGTGTTGCTAGATACCGCTCATTGCTTATGTTCCTAAATCGGTTTAGGGACATTGCCAACGTTACAAGAACCTATAGGGTCACACACATAAGAGCAATTAGATGAAGATTAGGTTCATATGATGAACCATGAGGATTAGGTTCATGGGATGAACCAAATTGGATTAAGAGTAATCCAAATTAGACTAATTGAGTTAGACTCAAGTTGATTCAAGTGTTGAATGAGTCTAATTGAGATTTGATTCATCAAATCAATTTAAATTAATGAATAGAGATTCATTATATTAAATTGACTTGAGTCAAGTGGTTAGATTTGATCAACCATGGGAGATTAGAGGTCAAGTTTGACTTGACTTGAGAGGGAAGATGAAAGGTCAAGTTTGACTTGACCAAATGTCATGTCATGATGATGACTAGGCATGGCCGGCCAATGATGGTGCTCCACATCATCATTGACTTGGTCAATTGGTGCCACATCATGAGGGAGACCAAGGGTCATGGGAGTTACATGCATGCATGTAACCCCCCCTCCATGAAGTGGCCGGCCACTTAGGGGTTATGGGTGGTGAATTCATTTGATGAGTTACTCTCATTACTTCATCTTCAACCTTGGTGCTCTTCCTCTCAAGCTCTACCTCTCCAAACCTAATCTTGCCGAAATTCGCAAGGGAGTGCTAGCACACTCTAAGGCATTTCTCTCCACCTATTGCTTGTGTGGATACCATAGAGGAGTGTGCACTTGACACTCTCGAGTTCCGGCGAACTTTTGGACGAGCGGGATAAGCGAAGGGCGTCGCTACGAGGGTAACGTTCTAACCTCTTAGATCTAAGGTAGATCTAGGATTTCTGTAAGTACATACATGTAATTATAATTTTATACTTCGCACGGATCCGTGGCCGGGGCTTCCGAGGTTTCCGCAACGCAAAAAAAGCGGTTTTTGCGGCTCGGAAAAACCCAACAGTGGTATCAGAGCCACGTGCGAAGCATGTATGTGTTTCATTTTTGTAGTTTTTATATTAGATATAAAAATTACAGATTTATATGTTTCTGTAAATTTTCTTATTTTATAGAATTTTTGGGTATTTTTCTCGTAGAGTCGAAGCAACGAGTGTTGGGACACTCGTAGGCTTCAACCGTCGAGAAAAACTCTCCGAATCAGCGAGTTCTCGCTTTAGGTTTTTGGGACAGCGACTTAAGTCACTGTAAGATCATTGTAGGGACACTCGTGAAGTTTATTTTGCAAGTAGGGGCGCTGCCCCTATCCCCGAAAGGGGCCATGTCCCGCGATCGCGCCCGGAAACCGCTTAGCGGGACCGTTTCGGAGGGGTGACTCATAAATTCAAAATAAATTAGGAAAAATTATAGAAATTTTCTGTAAAAATACATAATTTAGAATTATGTATAATTCTGTGATTGTCATGGCCCAATAACCCAATTGGATTGGATTATGTGTGTTGTAATTCATAATACGGCCTGCGTGCCGTTTTGTGGTTGTGCGTGTTGTAAAGTGTTTGCGACCTGCGCGTCGCACCTATTCTTTTAATATTCTAGTTGTAAATAGTTTTAGACTCGAATGTAACTCGAGTTTCGTATTTGTAATGTACAAAAATGGAGCGGTGGAAAGTCCACTTGAAGACAAGCTTACGAGAAGGGTGACGACGACACATGGCGGTCAAAGGAAGCGCTTGGAGAAGCCGCTAGCCTTAGGTTGACCGTCCGATCTTCTCATTGGCTTGAGAAGATCGTAGTAGGGCCATGACTATATCACATTTAATGATATATATATATGTTGATATATATATATGTATATTTAATTGATTTTGCTTGTATGTATGTGATGCATGCTAGTAGAAAAATGTTTGTATGTATATGATGCATGCTAGGTTAATTTTCTTGTATGTATATGATGCATGCTAGAATAATTAATGTATGTATATGATGCATGCTAATATAGGATAATAAAGGCCTAAATGCGTATAAGATACACATTACGATTAGATTAGATCATAATCGAATCAACTCGAAAATGCTCACAGGGCCTTGATGCCCATCACTACCTCGATCATTTGTTGTTGTTGAATGCGCGCGAGCAGCGCATATTATCTTGGTAAGTGCGGAGGGACAATCTTGGTCCCGCCTATCACGACTCGGGTTAGAGTAAGCTCAATTAGATTGAGCAAAACTAGTTAACTCAATTGGATCGAGTAGAACTATAGGCATATTCCAATCGTTGGAAAGATAGGTTAAGATCGCATTTACACTAAATCTTAGGCGATTTAGCCAAAGCTAACTCAAGGTCTTTTGTAAATGTGGGTCTTAATCCTATAAACAAGAGTTGCATAGAGATGTAATCGGTAATGTGTTACCCACCGATCGTACTAAGTCTTGGGCGATTTAGCCAAAGCTAACTCAAGGCTTAGTATGATGTGGATCTTGTCCCACAAGAATTATAGCTAGTTTGTATGAATCTAGTAAAAGTGGTTTGACCACATCCATAACTTGATTCTACAAAATTCCTATAATTTAGTGGGAGCATCATTTGATTAAAGGCCTAATTAAATGATAAAAGGAATATGATATTAATTCTCTGCATTGTATGTTGTAGATAACTATGTCGACAAACACGAACACTCTCTCTCTGCGATCTGTCCTTGAGAAGGACAAGCTCAATGGAGCAAATTTCTGGGTGATGCAGAACACAGAGTATTCTCACCCAAGAAAGGAAGGTATGCGTCTGGGCGGCCCATTAGGAGGCACCTCCTGCCACTACCTCGCGAGCTGACAAAGATGCTTACAAGAAGCATCAAGATGATGCATTAGATGTGTCATGTCTAATGCTCGCGACCATGAACTCTGAGCTTCAGAAGCAACACGAGTTCATGAATGCTTATGATATGGTTGGACATCTTCGTCAACTATATCAAGGACAAGCTAGGCATGAGAGATATGAAGTCTCTAAGGCATGGAAGATCTTAAGAAGAGAAGTGAGACTTCTACTATAAATGTTATAGAAGTCAATCTATCTATTTCTTCATCATGGGTATTAGATCGGATGTGCATCTCACATTTGTACCAATGTGCGGTGAGAAATAGCGGGGCATTGACAAAGGCGAGGTGGACCTACAGTAGGCAATGGAGCAAGGGTTCTTTCTTTATTCTTTGTAGGAACTTATGATCTATCTCTGCCCTCTGGGCTTGTACTAGAATTAGATGAATGTTGTTATGTGCCTGCCTTAACTAAGAACATCATTTCAGTTTCTTATTTGGACAAGAAAGGGTTTTCATTTATAATAAAGAACAAATGTTGTTCAGTTTATTTAAATGATATGTTCTATTGTAGTGCACCTCTAATGAACGGACTCTACTTTCTAGACTTAGAGAGCCCTATCTATAACATAAGTACCAAGAGGTTCAAGTCAAATGAGTTGAACCAAACCTATCTCTGGCATCGTCGCTTAGGTCACATAAATGAGAGTCGCTTATCTCAGCTCCATAAGGATGGGCTGCTAGACTCATTTGATTTTGAATCATATGAGACATGCGAGTCTTGCCTTTTAGGCAAGATGACCAAGACTCTCTTTAGTGGACATAGCGAAAGAGCAACAGATTTGTTAGGACTTATACATAGTGATGTATGTGGTCCTTTCAATGTTGCTGCTAGAGGTGGTTACAGGTACTTCATTACATTTACTGATGACTTCAGTAGATATGGTTATGTGTATCTTATGACACATAAATCTGAATCCTTTGAAAAGTTCAAAGAATTCAAGAATGAAGTACAAAACCAGCTTGGCAAGAGTATTAAGATACTTCGATCAGATCGAGGTGGTGAATACCTTAGCCATGAGTTTCGTGACTATCTAGCTGAGTGTGATTCTATCCCAACTCACTCCTCCTGGAACACCACAGTGGAATGGTGTATCCGAAAGGAGGAATCGTACCCTATTGGATATGGTACGATCTATGATGAGTCACACAGATCTTCCTATATCCTTTTGGGGATATACTCTGGACACAGCAGCCTTTACCCTTAACCGTGTACCATCCAAGGCTGTGGTAAAGACACCATATACGATATGGACAGGGAAAAATCCCAAGATGTCTTTTATGAAGATTTGGGGTTGTGAGGCTTACGTTCGACGTCAAGTCTCGATACAATGGGACCCAAATCCGATAGGTGCTATTTTGTTGGATATCCCAAGGATACTAAGGGATATTACTTCTACATTCGGTCCTACAAAGTGTTTGTGGCAAAGACCGGGTTTTTCTAGAAAGGATTTTGTTTCTAGAAAAACTAGTGGGAATACCTTCGATCTTGAAGAAATTCAAGATAAGGACCATATGCGAGGCCTTGATGGAGGTTGAGCAGGAACCACAAAGTGTTGTGAGTGATGAGGTTGTTGCACAAAGAGTTGTGGAACAACCACATTCAATAGACCTACCTCTTGCAGTCGATAGGGTACATCGTCGGCTGAGAGATACTCATTTCTCTTGTCGACCATGATGACGTTATGCTCATTGAGAATGAGCCTACCTCCCTATCGGAAGGCGTGATGAGCCCAATTCGAGAAATGGCTAGGACGCCATGAGATCAGAGATGGAATCCATGTACACTAACCAAGTATGGACTTTGATTGATCCACCAAGGGTCAAACCCATTGGGTGTAAGTGGGTCTTTAGGAGAAAGGCGACATGGATGGACTTACGCATACCTATAAGGGCGATTGGTGGCTAAAGGTTTCAAGCAAATTCATGGTATTGACTATGATGAAACCTTTTCTCGATGGCGATGTTTAAGTCCATTCGGATCTTGCTTGCTATTGCGACATACCACGATTATGAGATCGGCAAATGGATGTCAAAACTGCATTTACGAATGAAACTTACTCGAGGATGTGTACATGACACAACGAGGGTTTTGTAGATCCACAACATCTTTGGGAAGGTATGCAGCTGCAAAGGTCCATTTATGGGCTAAAGCAAGCTTCTCGGGTGGAATCTTCGATTCGATGATGCGATCAAGCAAGTTGGTTTCATCAAGAATGAAGATGAACCACTGTGTCTACAAGAGGGTTAATGGGAACACAGTTGTGTTCCTTGTATTGTATGTGGATGACATACTACTCATTGGGAATGACATCCCTTCGCTACAGTCTGTGAAGACTTGGCTGGGGACGTGCTTCTCAATGGAGGACTTAGGTGAAGCGACTGTATTCTAGGCATAAAGATCTATAGAGATAGATCTAGAGATTGCTTGGCCTAAGTCGAGTACATACATTGACAGTATTACTTGGTTTGCCATGCGAATTCCAAGAAAGGACTTCATGATGTCACGGTGTGAGTCTTTCGAAGACTCAAAGTCCCTCTTCTAGAGAGGAGAGAGACGCATGGATAAGATCCCTTACGCATCGCTATAGGATCTATCATATGCGCCATCTTGTGTACTCGAGATGTCTCGTATGCTTTGAGCATGACGAGTAGATACCAGTCAGATCCAGGTGAGCGTCACTGGATAGCAGTCAAGAATATTCTTAAGTACTTAAGAAGGACTAAAGAATATTTCTTGATATTTGGAGGCGATGAGGAGCTAGCTGTAAAGGGTTCTGGCGATGCCCGGCTTCCAACCGACGGGATGATTATAGATCGCAGTCAGGGTTCGTGTTTTGCTTGAATAGGTAGCACTGTGAGCTGGAAGAGTTCCAAGCAGGACACAGTTATTGATTCTACAATAGAGGCCGAATATATTGGTGCTTCCATCTCATTCGTGAGATTGTCAATCGAGGAGATGTGAAGATTTGCAGAGTACCCACAGAAGCTAACATCGCAGATCCCTTGACCAAGGCTTTGGCACAGAAAAAGCATGATGGTCACACTAGGTCATTGGGTATTAGATACTACGGTGATTGGCACTAGTGCTAGTGGGAGATTGTTAGTGAAAGCCCTAGAGTCAATCATGTGATGATTGTTGTATGGACTTTATTGTATCATATTCCTATTTATAAAGGCATGGTTATTATATTTACTTGTATTGGTGCCAAATAACTAAATATAATAATGTCCTTGAGTAGTAGGTTCTTATCTATATCAATCGATTAGTTGAATCGATAATGAGATGATATAGAGAACACTACTCTTAATCATTCCTAGTCGAGTATTAACATTCAGGGACAATGTTAATGCATAGAGACTAGCATGTAGGTCAACAAGATGACTTGATCTCACAAGTCATGGATATGAGATATCAAGTTGACACATGGGTATGCATTGGAGAATTACGTATTGCTATGACACTTCATGAAAGTATCATGGATCGTTATATGAGTGTCATATACTTTCTCATGTGGCTATTAGTATGACTATTAGTCCTTAGACCTGAAGTCACCATGGTTCCCTACATAAGGAGTTGCATACTTTGGCTTCGTCAAACGTCACCCGTAAATGGGTGGACTATAAAGGCGATTACTAGGTATGTAACGAATTATGCGGAGGGATGTGAGTGATGTAGATGGGATCTATCCCTCCTATATGACGGGGGTTACATCGATATTCTTGATAGAGTGAGACCACGAAGTGCATGGCCATGCCCAAATGAGTCAATATGAGATATTGAGCTCATTTGATTAGAGTGAGTCTACTAGGAGTTCAAGATTTAGATTGTACCGAAGATGACACGGTCTATGCCTCGATTGGTCAATCTAGATGTCAAGGATAGAGGGACATTGTCACATATTGTGAGAGTCACAATTAGTAGTCACAAAGGTGATGTTGGAGCTCAACATTCTTGTAACTTGGGTAGCAATGATGTGTTGCTAGATACGCTCATTGCTTATGTTCCTAAATCGGTTTAGGGACATTGCCAGCGTTACAAGAACCTATAAGTCACACACATAAGAGCAATTAGATGGAGATTAGGTTCATATGATGAACCATGAGGATTAGGTTCATGGGATGAACCAAATTGGATTAAGAGTAATCCAAATTAGACTAATTGAGTTAGACTCAAGTTGATTCAAGTGTTGAATGAGTCTAATTGAGATTTTATTCATCAAATCAATTTAAATTAATGAATAGAGATTCATTATATTAAATTGACTTGAGTCAAGTGGTTAGATTTGATCAACCATGGGAGATTAGAGGTCAAGTTTGACTTGACTTGAGAGGGAAGATGAAAGGTCAAGTTTGACTTGACCAAATGCCATGTCATGATGATGACTAGGCATGGCCGGCCACTGCTGGTGCTCCACATCATCATTGACTTGGTCAATTGGTGCCACATCATGAGGGAGACCAAGGGTCATGGGAGTTACATGCATGCATGTAACCCCCCCTCCATGAAGTGGCCGGCCACTTAGGGGTTATGGGTGGTGAATTCATTTGATGAGTTACTCTCATTACTTCATCTTCAACCTTGGTGCTCTTCCTCTCAAGCTCTACCTCTCCAAACCTAATCTTGCCGAAATTCGTAAGGGAGTGCTAGCACACTCTAAGGCATTTCTCTCCACCTATTGCTTGTGTGGATACCATAGAGGAGTGTGCACTTGACACTCTCGAGTTCCGGCGAACTTTTGGATGAGCGGGATAAGCGAAGGGCGTCGCTACGAGGGTAACATTCTAACCTCTTAGATCTAAGGTAGATCTAGGATTTCTGTAAGTACATACATGTAATTATAATTTTATACTTCGCACGGATCCGTGGCCGGGGCTTCCGAGGTTTCCGCAACGCAAAAAAAGCGGTTTTTGCGGCTCGGAAAAACCCAACAGTCTTTGGTCGGATCTACGCTTAAGATCATCCCCATAAAGAGGATACGACCTCACTTACGCTCACACACACACAAGCTTACCTCGATACTTACTGTGTCGCTTCCGCTTCCGGCCTTCCACCCGATTCCTTCGGCTCCCTTCGAAGTCACTCGAGTGTCGCTCGACCACCTCGGCTTCCTTCGGGTGTCGCTAGCCTTCAGCTCTAGCTATAGTAATTTTTTGCACACTCGATTCAGCTCATGAGATAACGACATGAGCTTAACTTTGTATCGTTTGCTATAATCAAAACTCAGGTTCGACTTACGTGCCTACTGCACCAATAATCTCCCCCTTTTTGATTTATGGAAAACCCACATACAAAGTTAAGAAAAATAACTTAAGTGCATTAAGAAAAATGAGTTAGAGATATGCATGAATGAGCAGGAGTATAAAAACTTTTATGCATGAATGAGCAGGAGTATATAAAAGCTTTTTGTTCAAGTGCTCCCCCTTGAGGAATCCTCCCCCTTGACCGAGGGTGAGTACTTGAGAAAGAGTTTTAACTCTCCCCCTTGGTCTTGAGAAAGAGTTTTAACTCTCCCCCTTGGTGTTTGCAACTAAACAAAAGAATTAAGTAACTGAAATTACTTAATATTGGCCATAGTGTTTAAAATAAGTTTTAAGTTAAGAGATCAACCTTGGCCTTTACTTCCCCTTGATAACAAGTTAACTTAAAGTTAAGTAAATTACTTCCGTTTTGTTAACAAGAACAAGTTAACTGAATGTGTTTAAGTTAAGAAAGCCTTTGCCATATAAAAAAAAATGATCCCTTAACTTTGGCCTTTTTCTCCCCCTTTTGCCATATATCGAAAAGAGTGAGGGTGTGTGTGAAATAAGTATTAATTTTAAAGTCCAAGCATGTTCCACATTATTTTGAAAATAATATACTGAAAATAAGTTCATCTATAAAATGTTTGACTCATATTTGGCTTGATTGATATGAAAGATCAACCAGTCCTGGTCAGAGTTGGTTAGTATGTATGATTATACTCCGTAGTTCATAGCGATGCACTAGCTCTACATCTAGAACTAGGAGTAAGGTCCTAACATCTCACACCCATCTACGTGGCTAAGTACACAAACACATTAGTCCTATGTGTTGTGAGATGTACTGGCTCCTTAAATCTATAGGTGCATGATATCTAAGGTATGTCCTATGCTAGTTCCATAAAAATGAAAATTAAGAAATAGTAGTAAGAAAATATAATTTGCAAGTTCCTATTCTACTACGCACATGCCCAATTTTCGTCTTAATAGACTAAATTCGACTTCGGGTAGGGGTTTAGTAAATAGGTCTGCTAAGTTAGACTTTGATTCGACGTATTCGAGTTGTATGGCTCCGTTGGCCACATGTTCTCGAATGAAATGGTGTTTGACCTCTATATGTTTGGTCCTAGAGTGACATATCGGATTCTTTGTAAGATTAATTGAACTAATGTTATCTACGTGAAGTTTAGTATTCGTAAAGTCTAACTTAAAATTGCGGAGAGTGTGCTTCATCCAAAGAAGCTGAGTGACACACTCACCCATCGCGATGTATTCGGCTTCGGTGGTAGATAAGGCAACACAGTATTGCTTCCTACTGCACCAACTCACTAGACTCGAGCCGAGAAGTTGACAACAACCACTCGTACTCTTTCTATCGAGCTTACTATCGGCATAGTCCGAATCGGAGTAGCTGGTTAGTTCAAACTCGGTAGATCTACGATACCAAATACCGACATTAAGTGTACCCTTTAGATATCTAAGGATACACTTGACTAGAGTTAGGTGAGACTCCTTGGCACAGGTTTGAAACCTTGCGCACATACTTACTGCAAATAAGATAATAGGTCGGCTTGCAGTTAAGTAAAGGAGACTCCCTATTACGCTCCAATAGTATTTTAAATCAATTGGGTTTCCAATTACATCTTCTTCTATATTAACATTAGTTGCCATTGGGGTATTAATAATTTTAGCGTCTTGCATTCCAAAGCATTTAATTAATTCCCTAGTATATTTGCGTTGATGTAGGTATATTCCATCTTTAGTTTGTTTAATTTGTAGACCTAAGAAGAAACTTAACTCGCCTACTAAATTCATTTCAAATTCACTTTCCATAAGTGAAATGAACTCATTTAGTAGGATTGAGTTGGTGGTTCCGAAAATAATATCATATATGTAGATTTGGGCTATGAATATGTCTTTACCTAAGGTTTTTACGAAAAGGGTTGGGTCAACTACACCTTGGTTAAAGCCTTTGGACTTAAGGTAAATCGAAAGTCTCTCGTACCAAGCTCAAGGAGCTTGTTTAAGTCCATAAAGAGCTTTCTTTAACCTAAGGACATGATTGGGTTTGTCTAAACTTTCGAAACCAGGGGGTTGACTAACATAAACTTCTTCTTTAATGTATCCATTTAAGAATGCAGATTTCACATCCATTTGAAACAACTTAAATCCTCGATGTGCTGCATATGCTAATAGCATTCGAATGGACTCTAATTTAGCTACTGGGGCATAAGTCTCGTCGTAATCTAAACTTTCGACTTGACTAAACCCTTTAGCAACTAGTCTAGCTTTATTTCTAACTACTTCACCTCTATCATCAATTTTATTTCTAAACACCCACCTTGTTCCAATGATTGTTTTATCTTTAGGTGGTGGTACTAATTCCCATACTTCGTTCCTAGTGAATTGATCCAACTCTTCTTGCATTGCAATAATCCAATCGGGATCAAGAAGAGCTTGGTCAATAGTTTTGGGTTCAATTTTAGAAATCAAAGATATTTGACTAAGGTTTCTGTATGAGGCTCTAGTTCGAACTCCTAGACTTGGATCACCTATCACTTGGTCGATAGGATGATTCGTTTGAGTTCTAGTTTGGTTAGAGTCATCTATCACTTGGTCGATAGAGTGACTTGGTTGACTTAGGTTAGAATTAACACTAGACCTGATCTCCGGATCATAGTTAGGTCTAGTATGAGTCAGCTCGCTAATTGGGGTTGTCGGGGGTTTTGTAGGTTCGTGTCCTTCATCAAATACTAAATTGATAGTCTCCTCGACTCTAAGGGTGTCGTGGTTATATACTCTATAAGCTCTGCTTGTAGTTGAGTATCCTAGAAAGATTCCGGTCGTGGTTTTGGATGTAAATTTCCCTAGGTAATCCTTAGTGTTTAGGATATGTACCTTACACCCAAATACCCTAAAGTACTTGATGTTAGGTATTTTATCGTGATAAATCTCGTATGAGGTCTTAAGGTGCCTCTTTACTATAAGGATCCTATTTTGGACATAGCATGCCGTACTCACGGCTTCCGCCCAAAACCTATCGGGTAGGTTATACTCATTTAACATTGTCCTAGCGGCTTCTTGTAGGATTCTATTTTTGCGTTCTACTAGGCCATTTTGTTGTGGAGTTCTAGGGCAAGAGAACTCATGGTGGTATCCATTTAGGTTACAGAATTCTGTAAACCTATGGTTTTTGAATTCACCACCATGATCAGTCCTAAGTCTTTTGATTTTAATGTTTTGTTGATTTTCTATTAACTTAAATAGGTTGATTAATTGATCTAGGGTATCACTTTTGTGTTTGATGAACCTAACCCAAGTAAATCTAGAGTAGTCATCAATAATGACTAAACAGAATTTACTTCCATTAAGTGACTTAGCTCCGTGTGAATCAAATAGATCCATGTGTAGGAGCTCAAGCACACTTTTGGTTCATTCTTGATTAGTTAGTTTATGTTGTGTCCTAGATTGTTTACCTTGTTGACAAGCATTACATATTTTATTATCGAAGTTATTGAGGTTAGGCAAACCTCTGACTAAGTCACTCTGACTCATCTTATGGATGAGTCTTGGGTGTGAGTGACCGAGTCGTCGGTGCCACAACCATGTTCCTCTTGCCGTGTCATAAGACACTTAGTTGAGGAGTTAGTTAAGTTAATAGTGTAACTGTTGTTATTTCTAGTTCCCTTAAGAATTGTTTTAGAGGTTTCGTTTGTATTAATTACGCATTCATTTTCTAGAAATATGACCTTATAGTTATTATCACACAATTGACTTACACTAAGTAGATTATATTGAAAATTTTATACTAATAAAACATTTTGAATAACAAAATTTGAGTTAAGCTCAATATCACCTGATCCGATGATTTTGAGCTTGCCGTTATTTCCGAAGGCTACCGATCCTTGTCATTTGAATCGAAGCTTCAAAAACTTGAGTTGATCCCCGGTCATGTGTCGGGAGTAACCACTGTCCAACATCCATTGATCCTACATGCAAGGTAGTTGGATCGGATATTGGATTTATTAAAGATTGGTTGAAAATTATTAACCTAAATCATCTCACCCATGTCTACATGATCAAACACGTTAACCCTATATGTTCTTGTGAGATGACTTCCAATTTAACTTGATTTAAATTTAATGACTTAAACACTTGTCAACCTTGTGTTAGATTCAGATTTGACCTTAGGCTTATCAAGTCACTTTTTCAAGATCATGGCTTCCAGGTCGTGGCGAGGCATAGAGGCCTTCATTGATCGGAACAACGATCACTTCCTTAGAAAAAGACATTTTCAAGAAAATAGTAACTTGACTCACCTAAGACCACTTCCTGGTCTAACTAGTCTAGGATACGGCGAGGTAGCGTCAGCTAGTTCCACTCGGTCAAATGAACCGAACTAGATACGCCTTATCTAGCTTGAATACACGAGACTCCGTTTTCCTAGCGTACTATCATCTCGCCGCGTCCTGGTACTATGTTATCAAGTGTTGACGAGTTATAGTCCTATCTAACCATTCTAAAAAAAATCAAACTAAATAAAAATCTAAGCATGCAATTTCTAAGTTAAAACACAAACAAATTTCGTACTAGCTCCCCTTGGACCGTTGAATCGATTCGGTCTCTCCACATAGTGGATTTGGTCCTTGGGAACCCAGTACTGGTTTGATCCTAAGTTTGAAATCAAGGTGGTCTTAGGGACCCATGCTTGGACACGTTTTTTATGTCGACTTACAATCGACATATACGACTTATTGGTCGTGTTTGAGCTAAACCCTAGCCCGACCTTGTTGTACACGGCCCTTTGCCATCCAAGTAGGAGGTCAAGTCCTTTGGATCCCAAAGTAAACCTTTCCAACGTATTCCTAAGATCTTCGACTTGACTCTTCAAGAGTGAGTTCTCAACTTCGAGTTTTTCAACCCGAGTTGAGTCCTTCTCTTGAACTCGACTAGTCGAAGAGGTTAGGGAGACCTCGTGTTTGAGGAGTTTAACTTCCTCAACCAGGGTCTCGACCTTGGACTTAGACTTAGCTAACTTTCTATTTAAAAACTTAATTGCATTATAAAGTGTAGTAATGAGAGACCGACTTACCTTGAGTGTATCTTTTGAACCGGATGCGTATCCGTGGCTTGTCTTGAATAGTGCTTCACAGTCTGACTCGTCTTCGGTTTCCGATTCAAGTTCCGGTTCCGACTCCATCTCCGATTCCACCGGTTTATCCATGAGGACTCGATCATCATCTTCTTCCTCGGAAGCTTCTTCCAAAGTAGCGTTGAGTGCCTTTTTGTGTTTCGGTGCCTTGCTCTTGAGTTTTGGGCATTCGGACTTGATATGTCCAAACCTGTTGCATTCATAACATCTAATATTTAAACTTTTAGGCTTACCTTCGTTGGGTCGAGTGACGGTTCATTTTTGGCCCTTGACTATCCTTCGAACTAGGTTGACTAGTTCGACCTCCATTTCCGAGTCGACCTCCGAATCCGACTCATCCTCTTCTTCCTTCGGGGGTGGCTTGCTAGCGGTTTTCTTCTTTAAACCTGCAAATAGTGCTACACCTTTCTCGGGTTCCGAGTTAGACTGCTCATGAAGTTCGAAATCAGAAAAAAGTTCATCTAACCTAAGTTTAGAAAGATCCTTGGAGACCTTGTAGGCATCGACCATGGATGCCCACAAGGTAGTCCTCGGAAAGGAGTTTAGGACATACCTTATAAGGTCGCAGTTTTCGACCTTTTACCCGATTGCGTGTAGATTGTTGACTATGACCTGGACGCGGGCGTGGAGTTGTGTCGCCGTTTCATGTTCCTGCATTTTTATATTATATAATTTATTAAATAAAAGGTCGCGCTTACATACCTTGGCTTCATCGGTCCCTTCTGTTGGGGGATCGATTGGCCGGCTAGAGGGGGGTGAATAGCCCTCTTCGTTGGATGTCGTATTTTGCTCGTCTACAAAAGATTAGCACAAGCGGAATATGCAAATAAAGACAAGCAAATAGAAGTTACAAGAAAACAAATGCTAACAAGAAGATGTAACGTGGTTCACGGCTACGTCGCTAATCCACGGTCCGATTCGTCCAAGGTGAATCACTCCTCCAAAGCCAATCCAATATTGGTCTCTCCTTTGCACCAAGCTAGGTGGAGGTAACCTTTATAACCAAGATCACTCTTCTACAATGGAATGAAGATTAGAGCAAGTAGAAGAGTGGAAAAGCGTTTAGGGCACTTTGGGAGTAGTTGGCCGTTCAAGCATTAGCCTCCCAAAGCCCCAACCCCTTCCCCTTTATAGAGGAAGAGGGTTTCTTCCCGTTGACACAGGCGGTCGATGCCCTTGATCGGTCCGATCGGTCCCGTAGCCGCTGCCCAATAACGGTGCTTTCCACGCTGGATTCCATCCAGCGGTATTGTCATCATCGATCGATGATGGCACCCATCGATCGATCGATGTCAACGCCGAGTGCTCAACGAGGTCGACTCCACTGCGTGCGCGTGCATTGCCATCGATCGGCCGTCTCATGCGGCCGATCGATCAAACCATCTTATTTGCCCATGCTAGCGATGTTGATCAACTTGATTCACCGACTTAAACGGTCGATCTAACCATCGACTGGGAAGCGACCGCCATGACATGGCAATGACCGGGTGTCGAAAACTCATCCGACACTTGGCCAAATGGGGCTGTTTCACCTAAGAGCTACCCTTCCCGTTACAATCGCCACTCATCTCCTGAGTCCTCGCCTTCGTTCTCTTCGCTCGCCACGCCCCTAAAGATCAGCGCACGGCTCGCAATGCTCCTTCGTGTCTCTTGCCTCGAAGTCTACTTCCTCCGGCTTCACTCCAAGCTTCTCGTCCGACGGTCCCTCGGATGCTCCAAGCGCACGGCTTCTGCAAAGCAATCCTTCACCAACTCAAGGACCGAGTCATGAGATGTAAAACTCGCCACGACTCCATGTGCGAATTACTATGTCCTGCATGACTTCAACGCACATATCAAATCAACATAACAAACTAACTTAAACCCTTTGCCACACACATCAAAACCTAATCATGGCAAGAGATTGCCTTAACAATCTCCCCCTTTTTGATGTGTGGCAATCCGTTTAAGTTAGGTAAAAACATTTGATAAAAATTCTAAGGTAAGAAAGCATGTAAACATAAACATTGATATAACATCATGCAACTCCCCCTTAATCCATGAAACTCTCTCTACAAATTCCCCCATATCATAATTAACTTAAACATAATATTTTCTCCCCCTTTGACACCATCAAAAAGATTAACACTAAGTTATAAACTCATGACATCAAGTCTAATAGAAGGAAAATACCAAAAATTAGTCTAACTATTCTGATTGATCATTGGTTGGACTACTACCGACCGCATCAATGACGATTTTTCAGAACTTTCTGATTTTCGGACCGAAATTCAGAAATGCATAAAAAATTCTAGAAAATTCGAAAAAAATCATGAAATTTGGTGAACATATTTCTTGTAAGTATATCTATCAATGAAAAATAGTTTTTATGAAAAATCATTATATTTTCTGATATTTGCCAAAAATCCAAAAGCTTTAAAAACTACTAGGTTTTTGATCATGATAGTATCAAGTTTAACACCTAGTTTTGCATCCAATTGTTTCAAAACATGAATACATAGATTTTAGATTAAGAAATTGTTTTGAAAACATATGAAATATCCAACCATGATCTTTGGGCAATATGTCTATGAATTAAACATAAGTCTTCCCCATGATTGGTCTATTATTGCTATTTTGATACCTTAAATGACCATCTAAATGCCATAGGCATTAGTGGACATTTGTATCATCCTAACATCTCACCCATGCTAAGTTTTCAATCATGGTAGCCTATAGTGAGTGTGAGATGTATCCTAGAGGGTATTTGTATATACTTAACCATTTTATTCATGCAATTCTATCAAGGTTAAGTATCAACCTAACAATCCTCATGATCATAAAGATATATATGACTTAAATTCATATTATGATCATGAAACACATGTATTCATCAATTTTTAATCATGCATTAGGTATTATATCATGATAATAAGCAAATATTATCTAAGGCATGATTTAAATCCTATTTCTCATGATGATGTGCCAAAAATCAAAATCATAAATCATGATTGCACATACACATAACAATTACATTAATTATCATGATTTAAGCATTATTAACTATTTATAGGCACGTTATCATCACCTAACACTATTTAAAAATGTTGTCCCGCCATCCTAAGTCAACCAAAATATGATATAGGTCAATTGCATATGGTTGACTACCCTAGGGTTTTCTAACCCTTAAGGATGGATTTTGGAACCCAAAATAAGTTCTTGCCTATGGGGTTCACTAAAAACTCCTTGGGAATCTATTTCCTAGCTATTACTTTCTTCTTATCTTGTCCCCTAGCAATTAGGCATTTTTAGGCCTTTTCATTTTTCTTTTCTTTATAACCTAGGCCCTTTTTGTTGAAGCTAGCTCTTTGGCTCCCTATGATCATGTTCAAGGTGTTGGAGCCTATAGTGAATTTTTCTAGGGCTTTTGTCAAAAAATCTACCTTTTCCCTTAAAGCCCTATTTTCTTCTATGCATGCATCATTAACGTCAAATGGCATATATTTATCATGTGAACATGCATCATCATCATTATCATTAAAACATGCTTTTTCTAATTTTTGCTCTAATTCCTTAATTTTGTCAAGCATGCTTTTGTTCTTTTTCTTGGTCCTAAATAAGTCCTTAGTGAGGCTAGAAATCATAGACATAATTTGCTTAGGGGGTAGATTTGTTACCTCACTTACCAAATCCTCTTCTTCGGATGAGGAGGATGTAGAGGCTCCCCCTTCACTTGAGCTTGATTCTTCATTTTCGGTGGAGGAGCAATCCAAGTCATCGAAAGCCATCAATGCAAGGTTGGAGTAGACATGCTCTTCTTCATCGGATGAGGAAGAGGAAGCAAGGTCATTCCATGTCTTTGCTTTAAGAGCCATGACCTTTCCTTTTTCCTTGGCCTTCTTTCCTTCTTCCTTCTTTTTACTCCCCTTTTTCTTCCTTTTTTCTTCTTTCTTTTTCTTCTCTTCCTTGCTCTTGTTTAGGAGGGGACAATTATCCCTTATGTGCCCCTCTCCTTGGCAATTGTAGCATATGACTTTCCCCCTCGGTCTTTTACTCCTATCATTGGATTTATTAAATCGAAAACCTTTTAAAGCACGCCTTACCCTCCTTACCATATAGGCTTCTTCGGTGCTATCCATGGAGGAGGAAGATGCTTCATCATCGGAGGAGGAGGGGATATCTATCTTCTTCTTCCCCTTATTTGCCATCAAAGCTACTCCTCTTGGCTCTTCTTGTATTCCTTCAAGCCTCGTTTCGTGAAGCTCCATGGTTGAGAAGAACTCCTCCAAGGTGCTCACTTCTAAATTCTTTGAGATATAGAAGGAATCCACCATGGAGCTCCACTTTGAGGATCGCGGAAAGGCATCTATAGCCTTCATAACCATATCCCAGTTTGATAGCTTCTCACCTACACTTGACAAACCGGTTATAATTTCCTTGAAACGAGAATGTAAGGAAATTACCTTTTCTCCCTTTTCTAGTTTAATGTTGTTGAGTTGGGAGCGGAGGAGGTCTCTCCTTGCTAGCTTCGCCTCGGATGTGACTTCATGAAGCTCAATTAGCTTCTCCCACATCTCCTTGGCACTTAGACATTCTCCAATTCGGTTGATCTCTTATTGGGGAAGCACATTGAAAAGATGATGTTTGGCTTTTGAGTTTGCAAGGTGCTCTTCCCTTTGCTTTTTGGTCCACCTAGATTTCTTTATTGGCTTCCCTTCTTCATCCCTAGGCAAAACGAAACCGGATTCCATTGTAATCATAATATCAAAATCCGTTTCGAAAAATACCTCCATTCTCTTTTTCCACCAAGAGAATTCGCCGTCGAACTTCGGTGGGTGGATGTTGGAGCCGGCCATTTTGAATGTTGCTTGTTGTGGCGGTTAGTCCTCGACAAGCTTTCCTTGGCTCTGATACCACTTGTTGGGGGATCAATTGGCAGGCTAGAGGGGGGGTGAATAGCCCTCTTCGTTGGATGTCGTATTTTTCTCGTCTACAAAAGATTAGCACAAGCGGAATATGCAAATAAAGACAAGCAAATAGAAGTTACAAGAAAACAAATGCTAACAAGAAGATGTAACGTGGTTCACGGCTACGCCGCTAATCCACGGTCCGATTCGTCCAAGGTGAATCACTCCTCCAAAGCCAATCCAATATTGGTCTCTCCTTTGCACCAAGCTAGGTGGAGGTAACCTTTACAACCAAGATCACTCTTTTACAATGGAATGAAGATTAGAGTAAGTAGAAGAGTGGAAAAGTGTTTAGGGCACTTTGGGAGTAGTTGGGCATTCAAGCATTAGCCTCCCAAAGCCCCAACCCCTTCCCCTTTATAGAGGAAGAGGGTTTCTTCATGCCCTTGATCGATCGGTGGTCCTGTAGCCGATAATAATGCTTTCCACGTTGGATTCCATCCAACGGTATTGGCATCAGTCGACTGATGGCACCCATCAGTCGACTGATGTCAATCAGTCGAGTGCTCAACGAGGTCGACTCCACTCTGTGCCCGTGCATAGTGCCATCGGTCATTGCCGTCCGCCAGCGGTCGGTGATCGATCAAGCCATCATCGATCATTGCCCATGCCGTGATCGATTGATCAACTTGATTGGTGAAACCACGGTCGATCTAACCATCGACTCGAGCGATCGGCCCGCCATGACATGGCAGTCGACTGGTGTCGGGAAAACTCATCCGACACTTGGCCAAATGGCCAAGTTTCACCAAAGAGCTACCCCTTCCCGGGTTACATTCGCTCACTCTCATCCCTCGGAGTCCCTCGCCTTCGAAGTTCTCTTCGTTTGCGGCCACGTCCCTCGGCAGCATCAGGCGTATGGCTCTGCAATGCTCCTTCACGTCTCTTGCCTCGAAGTCTACTTCCTCCGGCTTCACTCCAAGCTTCTCGTCCGGCGGTCCCTCGGATGCTCCAAGCGCACGGCTTCCGCAAAGCAATCCTTCACCGACTCAAGGACCGAGTCATGAGATGTGAAACTCGCCACGGCTCCATGTGCGAATTACTAAGTCCTGCAAGACTTCAATGCACATATCAAATCAACATAACAAACTAACTTAAACCCTTTGCCACACACATCAAAACCTAATCATGGCAAGAGATTGCCCTAACACCTTCGTGTAGCTCCACTTGCTTTGTCCAAAGGTCCTTTGCGCTGATGAAGGGGCCGACGCAATTTAACTCCTCCTTGGACAAGCCGCATTGGAGGATTTGTGTTGCCTTGGCGTCGGCTTCGACTTGTCGTTTTGTCGCAATGGTCCATTGGTCATAACCCAAGGATTCACCCACTTCGTTAGTCAGAAGTGTGAAACCCGTTTGGATTATGATCCACATCTCGATTTGGGTTTTGAAAAAGCATTCCATCCGACCTTTCCAGTAACGGAAATCATCTCCGTTGTAAAACGGAGGTCGGACGGTGCTAAAACCCTCGAGATGGGTCATTTGAAAGGGAAACCTTGCACAAAAAAATACCAAAAAAAAAAACACGAAAAAGGTTCCAAGACTTCTCCTTGAATTAGTAATGTAGGAAATGAAAAGAAACAAAAGGAATAAACGAGAAATAACCAACTAAAATAAAAGATGAGCACTTACAACCTTCGATGTCCCGGAAATGGTACTAAACGATGGTTTTTCGGGATGAATACAGCTTGTTACGAGAGTTTACCCTCTTAAGAAGGGTAGATCTTTCCGAGAGCTTCATTTTGGTAGGTAGACCGTTTCATGGGTCAACTTGTACGAAAAGTTATGCCCGTTTTACCGTCGGCTACTCCAAAAGCGAATACTTGCAAAACAAAACCAAACGAAGAGTACCAAGACTTCGTCTTGGATTAGTAGTGCTGGAGAAAAATTTAAATGAACGAAAAATAAATCTGTAAAAAATGCTAGATTGGTGGTTTCACCAAATCTAAGCGCCCCCGGCTCTGATACCAATTGTTGGATCGAAGCGGTTCGCTAGAGGGGGGGGTGAATAGCGAAAAACCTTTTTTTTTCGAGTTCGTATCAAAACAATTAAGTGCAGCGGAAAGATAAATGAAAAAAAAAGACACAAAATATTTTTTTTACTTGGTTCGTAGCCTTTGGCTACTACTCCAAGGCCCTAACGGTCCTAGACTGTGTACGGAGGGCAATTCACTAAAACACTCCTCCTCGTTGAAGGTAGGAGTTTGACGATTACAAAAACCTTCGAAGCAAAAAGATAGAGAGACAAACCCTCTCTTCTATTTTAGTAAAATGCAATGATAGAAAACCTTGATTAAAAAGAATTGCAATATTGAAAGCAATAACAAAGTAAGATTATACCAACAACTAGAAAAAAAGAACTTAAGCTAGGGTTGTTGGCAGCACTTCGTTGTTGTAGAGTCGTCGGAGAGTCGCAGCATTGCGGAGGCTTTTGAGCACTTAGAATTGATGAAGAAAGCGTAGGTTAGGACCTCCTTTTATAGCCTTTGAGCCCCTTTTCGAGAGGAACCCTAGCCAATCATATTTGAGCACCACTCCCCTTGAAATTTGGTGATAAGCCTTGACTCCTCGAAGCTGATCCTTTGACCATCGATCGATGGCCATCATCGATCAGCGATGGCGACATCGATCAGTGCTAACCTCCGTGATCGGCGATTGATGGCAATGAGTCCTCCAAGCTGGCAGTCGACTGATGCTTGCTGCAAGTCAAAGTTAGCTCAATAAAAACGTAATATCGATAGTCGTCGACCATCCGATCTCGACCTAGACCATCTATAGGATGTTTTTGGTCGGATCTACGCTTAAGATCATCCCCGTAAAGAGGATACGACCTCACTTACGCTCACACACACACGAGCTTACCTCGATACTTACTGTGCCACTTTCGCTTCAGGCCTTCCACTCGATTCCTTCGGCTCCCTCCGAAGTCACCCGAGTGTCGCCCGACCACCGCGGCTTCCTCCGGGTGTCGCTAGCCTTCAACTCTAGCTATAGTAATTTTCTGCACACTCTATTCTGCTCGTGAGATAACGACATGAGCTTAACTTTGTATCGTTTGCTATAATCAAAACTCAGGTTCGACTTAGGTGCCTACTGCACCAACACATCCATCAGCTAACACATAATAGGGTTTGTAGTTCATATCTGTGATAGATAAACGATGAAGTAATAGCAATATATCTCAAAGGTCAAGGCTAAGTACAAGCACATGATTAAATAAGAGTAGAGTCAAGGTAAAAGAATTCAACATAAATCCAAATTCATGCACCGGAATTAGTCAAAACTACCTGACCAGGATAGATATTACCCACCTGATACGAAGCTCGAAATAATCCTCATGGTCGTGGACCTACTTCATATCCCAAACCTACACATAATAGCAAACTATGATTAAGTTCTATTACACAATGAATGATCGAATCAAATCCTACATCGACTCCGTATCCCGATCAACTATAGTGATCTAGTTATCCAATTATCCTAATCAAGCCTTCACATCTATCTATATATTGCATCACCAGCCAACCACCATATCAGATAAACAAAACAACCAATGGTATAAATCCATAAACATCCAAATCTAGACTTACTTTACACCACATCAATCCCATAGCTTATCTGAAAGAATACCTTATCCCATAACTCACCTAGTGCAACTTTAATCACAGCTGCCCAAATCCAAATATAGGTATTAGATCTGCATCAACCAGCCAAGTCAAGCAAAACATAACTCAGATCATCCTCATTACCTATAATCAACTATAATTATCACACAACAACTGTAATTCAACCCAACTCTATGCTTACCTTGCTTTACCATCACCCACACCTCTTCAAATCCATCAACTTGCCGTTGAGCTACAAGAGTAGCATTCATCCACCTCATCTCGAAATGGATATGGAATTTCCAGAGCAATCTCTGGTCCTCTGATCGAGCCACCAACGACTATCGCCACTTTAGATCTCAACAGTAGCCCCGACAAGGCCGACGATGGAGAACTCCGGCGGCAAAACGGCGACGACCATCAATAGAAAGAAAAAGCAATGAGGGTCCAAGCTCGAGAAGTGGGGATTAGGAAGAAGAACTGGTGAGTGAAAGCTTAGAGAAGAGAGAAGCAGTGACATCGTTGAACTAGGTACTCACCTTGGCAAGAAAAGCTCAACGGAGCTTGCTGTCGGCGGAATCGAGGGGTCGGAGGAGCTAGCTGCAGGTAGATCGTCGGCCGAACGAAAAATGATAGCAGTGACAAATCGATCCCGTGGATAGAGTAGAGATCGAGCAGCACCGACGTTGCTATTGGCATCGCGTGGTCGGTCGAGATGGTCGACGATGATCGTCGAGCTCGCGATCGGAAGAAGAAGAGAAGAAATCGCGATCGGGAAAATGAGGGAGGAAAGGAAAATCGGGCGATAAATTTCAGATCTGGTTTGAGAGGCTTTTAAAGGTCGGTCAACGACTTGAGCTAACTCAAGTCCAACCACAACCAACCTAGGTTTAACCCAATCTCTCTATTTGACTTTAAATCTTCTTCGTATGAACTCCTTTTGAATCCGAAAAAATTTCTGTGAACTCCTGAGAAATTTTGTAAGACAATTTCTCAATTAACAAAGGGTATTTTATTATTATTATTATTATTATTTTTCGATATCCTATAGAGATATATGCTACACCATGGGGGTCCCTACTGCTGGCCGCTCCGTCACTACCCATAAGTGGTCGAGCACCGCCCACAAGACAACTGCACACAACTCCAACTACCACCATCTATAGTGGGCGAGTGCGCAACAACTACCACCACCAACAGTGGCCAAGTACGCAACTCTAGCTACCACCATCTATAGTGGTCGAGTGCGGCACAACAGATGATTTGCGCTCAACCCTGCTACCACTACCCCAAGTGGCCGAGGAGGCAGGATGATTGACGACTTATCTCAACCATAAGGGAGACTCAGTCATCAGCATGCATGCAATGTAATGATGCATAACTCTACACACATAAATCCACAACACTCCCTCTATCCCACATAGAGTCATACACAACTGACAGTCAACCACACTAGGACCTCCAGTCTGTAGCGACATACTATCGACAATCAACCATGCTAGGAGCTCTAGTCCGTAGCGACACACTATCAACAATCCATACAACCATACACAGACACATGATCCATAATGGATATACAACCACGCTAGAGACACACTATTGACAACCCACACAACCACACATAGATACATGATCCATAATAGATACGCAATGTAAAGGAATATGATACGACACTCAGCTCTACATTTACAACATCACCCACCCCCAGGTGATTAATTCGTATGACACAAATCGAGTTTACAACAACACTCAACTACATACACATAAGTCCACATACCATAGCATCTGTAATCTATAATCATGATAAATGAAATGTAGAGATAACAACAGAGCATTTCAAAGTCCAAAGACTAAGTATCAAGCAACGAAATAATATGAGTGGAATCAAGGTAATGTCATCATAAAAATAAAAGTCATGCACCAAGTTTAGCTATCTACCTGACCAGGGTAGAATATTACCCACCTGATACAAAGCTTATAATAGAAATCCTCACGGCTGTGGACCTGCTTCATATCCCAAACCTGCACATAATAGCAAACTATGATTAAGTACAAGCACCCGAAAAATATACAAACTAACCACTACTTCATTTCTATGTTCGCATCCTTTCATCGTCTACGAGTTAAAAACTCCCCCGATACTGTAGATCACCTTCATCTCCTTCACAACCAACCCATGTACAACACATACACAACACCATACACACACCTACATCCTCTCATAGTAGCACAACAACACACAACAACCCAAATCAATTTCACACATGCACGAATCTAACCAACCATCAATTGGATTCCTCAACTCAAACCCAACTGCATCCCAGAATTACACTCTTAAACCCATAGCTGCTACAACCAAACAATCACCCAATTCATCGACTTTAGCTCCCACACCCGGCACAAAACAGAGTATCACCATTAGCATCCCCAATCAACCTTACCCACATTTCACAACAAAGGATTAGAACACTGATCAACCCTGACTGAGCACACATCCCTCCCTTTTGTTCTTCACTCACCCACAGTCGCGCAACTCCTTGGATCCATGCAACATTCGGCTTGTTCCACCAAAGAAAATTCCCTCCTCTGGATCAAATCACACCGGCAATCAAAACCAAACTGAACATACAACAGATAAGGGGAAAATAGATTGGGACTTACCAACACTTGGGATCCATCGGCGAAGCTTCTTCCCTAATCCTCTGTTCATCGGAGAAATCCAAGCTCCAAAGATTGCCCAAACACCGATCCAAGCTAAACAAGAAACCCATAACTAGATCTAAGGAAAATCAACAATTGAAACCTAAAGCAAACAAATCGTGGCACCTTTGTCGGTAGCTCACTGCAGCGGTAGCAACATCGCCGATCTGCCCATGCGAGGGATCGCTGAGATCTCAGAAGAAAAAGATCAAGCTGACCTCCGACCGGAAGGACCAACTGGAGCGGTGACATCACCGAGCTCTCTCATGAGGAGGTCGACGAGCTAGGAGGAGCAGGGTCCGGTGATGAGAAGAGACAAGACAAATGTGCGGAGAGGAAGGGGGAGAAATCGCGATGAGAAATAAAATCGCGATGGGTTCAACTTAAATAGGTTGTTCGACCTTTGGGTTTAAGCCGACCGATTTTGGTCCAAGTCTGACCTAAGTTAACCCATCCAATTAATTAAACCCAATTAGCTACTTATAGGGGATAATCCTCAGACTTAGATTTACTTAATTTTTTTTCACCGTATTCTTACAGCTCGGGTGAGCACGCAAAGCGTATGGTGCTTGGGATGTCAAGAAGTTGGAATTGCATGGTGTTCGAAATCTGGGGTGCTCGGGTGAGCACGCAGAGCACGCAGAGCATCTGGTGCTCGGGATCGCAAGGTGCTCAGGAGCATGGGGTACTCGGGGCAGAGCACAGAGCACACATTATGCTCGATTGCTCGGCTACTCATGATGAAAAGTGTGGTGCTTGGGTTCTCATGGTTCTCAACTAGCTCAGAAGTGTGCTTGGACAAAGCACGGTCCTACTTACGGTGCTTGGGGGTGCTCAGGTAAGGAGCACAGGTTGATGATTAGGGGTGCTTAAGTAAGGAGTGCAGCGCTTGGTGCTCGGAAGAGGAGCGCAGTGCGATGCTCGGGCTTGTGCGTGTGATACTCGAATGTCCGTGATGAAGCACAATGATGTGAGACTATGTTTTGATTACTCAGGGGCGAAGCGCAGGAAAACTATGTGGTATTGGCACTACAATAAAAATGGTATTTAGCGACGACTATTTTTCATTGTTAATACACAATATTCACCGCTAAATCATATTAACGACGATAATATTTCAGTGCTAGTATCGTCGCAATAAGCTTGTCGCTAAGAGACTTTAATGATGAAATTTTAATGTTTCGTCGTTAACATTAACGACGATGAAAAAAACATCACAAATAATAATATTTCATCACTAAATTTGGAATATCGGAAAGGAAAGAATCACTGATATTGGCAACAAAATATATTAGTTTCGTCGCTAATAATCAGTCGACTGGAGGAAGAAAGCAGTCAACTGCCCATAATTTGGCCAGCCACAAAATATTTTTTAGTCGACTGGCCAGTCGACTAAATCTTTTGTGATGAATATTTCATAGTATTCATCGCTAATATCTTATAACAGTCGACTACTTTATTTAGAGAGTCAACTGATATGCAAAATTATGATGCCCATGTATCGAACATTAGTGACGATATTAAAATATTTCGTCGCTAACGTTGTAAAATCCTGATGTTGTGTATCGACGATTAGTGATGAAATTCAACAACATCGTCGCTAATCATGCAAAAATAGATTTCTAGAACCCCTTTTATTTGTATTCGATATCTTGTAATACAATATCAACAAATAACTTAAGAACATACAACTCAAATAATTTAACAACAATTACATTTAACCACAACTAATCACATAACATAATCGAAATACATAATTAGAAACCTAACTTCAAGTACAAAACATCCAATTTTACAAATTCATAGTATCCAAATTTAAAAACATTCAAGTTCAAAATTTCACTAACTCAAAATATAAATGTTCACAAAATCTTAGGTGGAGGAGGAGGTGGAGCTAAAGATGACTCATGTATCAATAATTGTAATGCTCCAGGTGCAAGCCGATTCAGAATTGCTTCAAACATATCTTGTCTTGATCTTATTGATGCCAACTCATCTTGGGTGCTTGCTAATTGAACTCGAGTGTTTGCTAGCTCCTCTTGTGTCCCTTCTAATCATTGCTTAGCGGACTCAAGTTTTTCACGTAGTGTTGTGTTAGTTAATCAAGAGGAGGAGCTGGCATCCGAAGAAGTGGATCAAACTTATTTTGACCCACTTTCAAGTCCTCTAATATATCCAGAATGAACACCAGGACCTGATCACAAACTTGATCTACAATCTGGACTGCATCGATGACATCTCCAATTTCTTGTGATTGAATGTGCTCATCTCGCATTCTCACCATATCACCCTAAGAATAACAAACATATTATTAATATGTTTAAAAAGAATTATGCAAATTTAAAAACAACTTTACTAAATTATATCGATTATATCTTATGTATGCAGTCTCAACTCTCTCCCTACTCCACCCTTTTGACGAGCTATAATGGGTTATATTAAATATAGTAATCCAATCTTTTCTCTATGACTGATCGGTCTGAAAAATATTATAATGTATTAATATTAAAAATAATAAACAATATATTGTAACTATAAAGTTTGTACTTACACCATCGTAACTGTATTGATGAATGATTTTGAGCCACCTCGATGGGTATATAGAAGTTGTGATCGATTTTGCGAATTTGTTGTCGATCGTGTTTACAATACAAAAATTTATTAAAATAAAAAGTAAAGTAATAGTTGTAGAACAAATATTTTAATTTTTATATAACATAGGTAATTGGTATAGATTGAGTTACTTGAAATTTCTCTTATTCAAATAGATCGGACATATAGTTCTAATCTTCCCGTGTCTCACAAAACACGATCGACATATGATGTCGGCGCTCAGTAGGGCGAAGATGCAGTAGGCTCTTATAATGAGTGTGCATCTTATTTCTATTGTCTCTATACCTTGTACTCATTAATCTATCGGTCTCCTTTCTTACCGACATTGCCTCATCGGCAAAACTGATATCGAAAGTAGCCTGAAAAAATACCAATATTGAAATTTATTAACAGGATGACTGATTATATAAATTTCAAATTACTCGTAGTTATTGATAATTGATCATATATCATATGTTTATTGTCCACGGAGATATGCTTCAAACTCTTAGCTTGTAGAGGAGCAAACTTCTTAATTGACAGACCTAACTTTGTCATAAAAGTAGCTACATTTTGCTCGATTTGATGACCATTGCTTTTACAAAAGGTAATGGGTAATTTACCTCGTTCCTCGATTTGTCGTCGGAGCCGATCAGAGTGTGTGCCTCATGTCTCTCTACGTGTCGGACGAACTGTAAATCAAAAAGTGTTAACAATTAACAAGTCAAATAAATAGCAAACTAAATAAATATATTTTAAACCAAATAACTAACCAGTAGGAGAACTATCATCGTCAGGTGTGGGCACAACTGGAGGGCACTCAATTCTCTTAGGCGGCATAGCTGTGACATAAGGATCAAATATAGATCGACATATAATGAAAGATTATCTTAAATACATGAATTATAAATGAAGAAAAATATAAATAACATGTAAATACATCTAATCACTATTATCATCTGAAAAGGATAAATGATCATCCGCCTCACTATAAATTTCACTATCTTCACCCTCATCAATACGATTACTTTGAGTGCCCCTATCCAGATCCACTTGTGCATTTGTCATATTTATTTGTTGACGCTCAACATCTAATCGACATAGTTGAGTTATCTCTAAGTCTTCACCGACTACTGAAGTTGAATCATTGGATGAAATCTCTTGGTTTGGCTCTATATTCAAGATATTTCCAACCTCAAAATCTTCAGATACTTCATCAACTTCAGTTACTTCGTATATTTCTCGGTGGTGAACCCTTTGCACTACCTTCGATTGTCCTCCACGCTTGATATCATTAAAATAATACACTTGATTTGCTTGGTTTGCCAAAATGAATGGGTCATCATCGTACCATATTTTAGAAGTGTCAATACACAAGAGATCATACTCTTCAACCAATGATTTTTTTTGAGATTACATTGGAACCATTTGCACCAAAATAATTGGACTTTATATCTAAAAGAGTAAAATATTTGAACCACATCCTTCAACACACCAAAAAAAATCCAAATTGTCCCCATCGTCAGAGGATGGAACGTTGACCCCACTATTCTGAGTAGTTCTGCGTGAATCACGGGACCTCGTATGATATCGAATACCATTTATAATGCATGCATCATACAGTTAAACTTCAGTATTAGGTCCCATTATTAAATAGTATAACTCATTTGTGATCTCTGAATTTATAAAAAAATTTAGCGCTATAATTTTATCCCTAAATCACAATGGAAAATCTCACTCATGATATTGCATAACTTGATCAATATAAACTTTTTGTGACATAAGTTGCAGATGTTGATTGTATAAAAACTTAATCAATTTAAAATTTGTTAATGAAATAGAATTAAAAAAATAATTTAATGTAAAAACTTACTTTCGATATCGATCGACTTTACAATTGTTCAGAATGTACCAATGTGCTTTCTTGAACAAATACAATGACAATTTCAAACTGTGTTGGTTGCTAAAGACTCTTGTTTACTGTGAGAAAAATACTTAAATTGCATATTAATGGTTGAATATCTTTATTCCGTTCTGGCCTAGAAAAGCTTGTCTCAATTTGACTCATATATAATGAACTGAAAGTCAATGCCTTATTTACAATATACCCCTCTGCAATAGATCCTTCAGATCGTGCTTTATTACGAACATATTTTTTTAGTCTTCCCAAATATCTCTCAAAAGGATACATCCATCGTGACAAAACTGGCCTAGCTAACATGGCTTCACGAGGTAAATGAACTATCAAATGAACCATATGTTAAAAAATATTGGAGAAAATATTCGTTCCATCTTACACAATATCATGACTATTTGCTCCTCCATTTTACATAAGTTCGTTGTGTGTAAAGATCTTGCAGTAATTTTTTTGAAGAAATCACATAACTCATTTAGTGTGATATATATGCCTTTCGGGAAAAATTTACATACAACAACTGGAAGTATTCTATGCAACAATACATGACAATCATGTGATTTCAGTCCATATATCTTTCCTTCACTTGCATTTACATTTCTAGATATATTAGCAGCATATCCATATGGAAACTTCATAGATTTTAAGAATTGACAAAATTCATGCCTTTCTTCCAATGTCAACGTGTAACTTGCATACGATTTTTTGAATTTGTCTCCTACTGTCTGTAAATGTAATTCACTCCTTATTCCCATGTTCTACAAGTCTAATCTTGCTTTAAACGTATCCTTTGACTTTCCATCTATATTCAATAATGTGTCAATCAAAGCATCAAAGATATTCTTTTCAATATGCATCAAATCTAAATTGTATCTCAACTTTAAATCTGACCAATATGATAACTTAAAAAATATAGCCTTCTTTACCCAATTTGTATCATCCAAAGATCGCTGTTGTTTTTTACTGAATGAAGGATGCTTACTGAATGTCACTTGGGGCAACACATCTAACTGTGCTAAAATCTCATATCCATTAATTATTTGTGGTGGCCCTTCTTTTTCAACCTTTCCATTGAAATATTTATTTCTACACCATGAGTGTTGCACATTCAAGAATTGACGGTGACATATGTAGCATATTTTACTCCTTAATCCTTAAGATTTGGTTTCATTCAGACATACTGGATATGCTTTATAACACTTTGTGCACCATCCAGAAACTGTTCCATATGCTGGAAAGTCATGAATGGTTCATATATCAGCAACATATAATTGAAATACTTGTTCAGTCGATGCATCATATGCTTCCACCCCCTCATCCCATAGCTCATTTAGTTCATTTATCAGAGGTCGTAGATATACATCTATCTCTTTGCCAGGTGATTTAGGCCCAGGAATTAAAAGAGACATAATCAAGTATGGTGGCTTCATCATTTTCCATGGTGGAAAATTATAATTCACTAGTATAACAGGCCACATACTATAAGCATTTGACATGTTTCCAAAAGGATTAAAATCGTCAGTAGCCAACCCTAAGCAAATATTTCATGGATCACCTGCAAATATTTCATGTGCATTGTCAAATTCTTTCCATGATTCACTATCAGCTGGGTGTCTTAATACACCATTTGTTTCAACTCGCTTTTCTTTATGCCATCTCATATCTTTTGATGTATGCTTCAAAATAAACAACCTCTTAAGTCTCAGTTTTAGAGGGAAATATTGAAGAATTTTCTGAGGATTCTTTTTTTTATTCATCTCGTCGTACTTTTATCTGGGCTCTTTGTACACTGGACATGTATCTTTATTCTCGTGTTCATCCCAAAATAATATACAATCATTCTTACAGACATATTTTCTCATATGTCAGTCTTAACTCTTTTAATAATTTTTTTGCTTCATAATGAGAGTTTGAAATCATATTCGATTTGGGAAATGCCTCTTGCAATAACTGAAGTAACATATCAAAAGATTTATTGCTCCAACCATTTAACACCTTCACATGCATTTGCTTCACCATAAAATTGAATACCGAAAAATTAGTACAATTGAGATATAGTTCTTTTTGTGCTTCTTCAAACATTGAAGTATAACTTTGTCTAAAATCATAAGCATTCGTGTTTTTATTGATATCATCTGATTGAGCCTCATTGGTGTTTATATTTTCTATATTTCATAAATCAATAAACATGTCTTCAAAATCATCTGCTTCGACATTAAAATCATTGATGGATGATGTAGAAGCTTCTCCATGAAAGTTCCATACTTTATATAATTTATCAAATCCCCACCTATAAAGATTTCCTCGCACATAATCCAACTCATATTTAAATAAATTGCCACATCGATGACATGAACAATAAATTTTTGATAAATTTAGACTGATCATGTAATTCTCTGCCACATTTAAAAACTGATTCAACCCATTTATATATTTAGGATTAATTCAATTCTGAATTGTTATCCAACTTTTATCCATATTTTAAAACCTAGTGAAACATATATTAGATGCCAAATTATTTAATAAATAAGTCTTATAAATAAGTTTGATGGTAACTTTTAATACAATTATTTTTGCAACTTAAATTTATTGATCACATCAAAATTAATCATAAAATTTATCATTTAAACATCATAATAACCTTAAGGATCAATATATCTAACAAATTATAATCTGAGAATCAAAAAACCGTACCATTATCCAATAAACTTCAAAATAATCCTAAAATGATCGTCTAAATATCAAAATATCTCCAAATTTATCATCTAAAAAACAAATTAACTCTAAGCAACCCTTTTATCGTAAGCATAAAAATAAATTATAATTCCTACTTCCTTAACCTTAACCCTAAAATATCTATCAAATATATAGACAAATAAAGTAGGTCATATATAATGGGTGGGATTAGATGATTGGAACTACCAATTTGAAATAATTGGTAAGGGAATTTGAGTTAGGGGCCTAACTCAAAGGTGTTTGATTTTTGTCAAACATCAAAAAGAGGGAGATTGTTGGTGCAATCGGCCCAGGTCTCGATTGACCAGACTCGAGTTTGACTCGAGTAGTGTTTTGATGTTTGACATTGATGTCTGACAAGTGTTGGGGAGATTGTTAGTGTAATCGACCTAGGTCATATTTGAGGTTTGACGATGGTTTGACCATTGTCATTGGAGAAGTCCAAGTCTTGTGTACTTTGCATGGAAAGTCCAACATAGTTGGCGACGTAAAGCCCAAGCGGAGTCTTGGCAGCGTAAGACCAATGTTCCTTGGCAGTGTAGACCACATTAGCATGACAATAGCTGATGGAAGCACCTGAAGGCTAGAGTATGGATGAACAAGTCATGGATGACTTGGAGGGATCCGATAGGCATGAGGCTGACGGAGGTGGCTAGAAGGCTTAGGTCAAGGTTAGAGGGGGGTGAATAGCCTCTTTTCGTTTCTACAAGAAAGGTTAGCGGAAGCAAAACAAATACTAAACAAAATTAAGAAGCTAAAACACAATAGCTAACAAGAGAGATTTTACGTGGTTCGGAGATTAAGCTCCTACTCCATGGTGATTCTTAAGGTGGATCAATCCAAGCATTCTCCACTACAAAGCTGTCTCTTACAAGACCCTTCTCTTCTTACAAAAGATGAAGATGAAGACTAGAGAGGAGGGGGATTAAAAGCACTTAGAAAGCTTATGAAAAACATGGGAGCTTGAGAGTATGGTTGGAATATAAGCACTAGCCACTTCAAGCACCCCATGACCTCTTTTTATAGAGAAGAGGCTGATTTTCCCGCTGAGCCTTGATCAGTCGACTGATGGTCTCCATCAGTCGACTGCTGTTGTAGCCGAAGCAATCGAACGACTTCTGACAAGCCAAATTTGCGATCGTCACTACCCAATGAGAAGTCGATCAGTCGACTGATTGAGTAACCAGTCGAGTGCTCTAAACGATCACTCGACTGGAGAACCTTTTGTGCCGACGTCCACTTATAGCAGTCGACTGCTAGGGTATAGCAGTCGACTGATGGGTGGATCAGTTGACTGCCAAACCCTAGCAATCAACTGTTCGACCATAGAATCAGCCGTCTTCAGTCGAGTGACTGAACAGTCGACTGAAACAAGTTACCAGTCGACTGGCACACTTCAAGTATGATAAATTCATGCTTGAAGTCAACTCCCTAGACCTAGACTCAACCTTCTAGCTCTTCCTTCAGCCTTGTGCCTCTAGGATCCCTCCGAGTCCGCGACTCCTTCATTCTTGCACTTGCTTCCAAGAGCTTCCATCGGTTTCGTCATGTCTTGGGTTTCTTTTTTGCCAAAGGACCGCTTGGACTTTACGCCGCCAAGACTACATGCTTAGACTTACGTTGCCAAGACCTTGCCTTTGGTCTTCCTTTGCCAAGGTTCACTTAGACTTTATGCTGCCAAGACTACATGCTTGGTCTTACGCCGCCAAGACCTTCCCTTGGACTTCTTTTTCCAAGATCATACTTGGACTTTCCTTTGCCAAGTCTTTATACTTGGATTTTCTGTCACTTAACACATTCATGGTTAGATCACAAAACATTGCCTAAGTATATGATTATCCAAACATTAAAACATATAAATGCTTGGGGCATTATTGTACCAACAATCTCCCTCTTTTTGATGTTTGACAATCATTTAAGTTAGGTCTTAACATATGCACATAATGAAAACATCATATTTCTAATATGAGTTCTAACTTAAAGTTTTCCTCTCTCCCTTTGACATACATCAAAAAGAGAAGGATTCATACAATGATAAGTTCATGAAAGAATTGAATTGGTTATGTCTTGAACTAAGGTTTAAGATAGATATGGGGCTCCCCCTTAATACAAGACATGGTTCATGATGTGTGAATAACATGTGGAGCAAAGCATAAATAAGAGATATGAAACTATGTCCTAACTTTGCACCAACAATATAAATGTAGGGAATGAAAAGATTTCACGATGAAGCTCTCCCTAAAATAATGCATCAATTAGTTCTATACCCTTTTAATTACTTGGATTATCATATCATAGGGTTAGGACACTTAAGATTATACTTAAGTCAAGAAATAAGGCTGATTTGCAGAAAAATCAGAGTGGCAGTCGACTGCCACTCCTGAAATGTCAATTTTAGCCTTTTCATCCCAACTTCAGAAACATGCCAAAAATTTTAGAAACATCGAAAAATCACAAAATTTTGTAGACACATTTCTGAAACCATTTTATATCAAGTAAAAATAATTTGAAAAATATATATTTTCTAGATTTCGAAAATGGTACAATGTTGAGAACTAGCAAAAGCCTTAATGAAATTTTAATGCTTTGTGCCACTTTTGCTTGTCAAGTGAAAACTGTTTTTCAAAATATAATAAACCTAGTTTAAAATATATTTTGTTTGACATTTCCAATCATGTTCTTAGAACTATATGCACATCAATTGTACATAAGCCTTCCCAATGATGGGTCCAATGAAAGACTAATGTCTCTAGATGGAATTTTGGTTCATAGTAATGCATCATAACAAGCATGATGAACCAAATTCATCTTCCTAACATCTCACATATTGTCTAAGTGACTCAATACAAAAATCATGATTTCTTAGGTATTTTGTGAAATGCTTAGAGGTATAGTCCTAGATTTTCTATAGGATCATGCAAACCTAGACCTCTATTCTACTAAGCACATTCCAAGTTCTCTCCTATGTGATGAATAATCCGCTTCGGGGAGAGCCTTGGTGAATATATCGGCTAGGTTGGACTTGGATTCTATGTAATTGAGTTCAATGTCCCCTTTATCCACATGATCTCTATTGAAGTGATGCTTCACTTCAATGTACTTAGTCCTAGAGTGATGTACCAAATTTTTGGTCAAATTTATGGTACTCAAATTATCACAATAAACCTTGATATTGGAGTAGTGTAGCTCATAGTCATCTAGAGTGTGTCTCATCCAAAGTAATTGAGCCACACAACCACCCATAGCCATATATTCGGCTTCGGTGGTGGACAAAGCAACACAAGATTGCTTTCTACTACTCCAACTAACTAGGGAGGATCCAAGAAATTGGCATCCACCACTAGTACTCTTCCTATCCAACTTGTAACCGACATAGTCGGAATCGGTGTACCCAACCAAATCAAAAGATTTTGTCCTAGGGTACCAAAGTCCTAAATTTAATGTGACTTTGATATATCTTAAAATTCTCTTAATGACCACTAAATGGGACTCTTTGGCACATGATTGGTACCTAGCACACATACCTACTGCAAATAATATATCGGGTCTACTAGCGGTTAGATATAATAAGCTACCAATCATACTCCTATTAAGTTTAAGGTCAATTGATATTCCTTCATGATCATTATCTATTTTTGTATTGGTTGCCATAGGAGTTGAAACTACCTTAGCATTTTCCAAACCAAATTTCTTGATCATTTCTTTGGCATATTTGGTTTGGTATACATAAGTACCTTCATTAGTTTGTTTGACTTATAATCCTAAGAAGAATTTTAATTCTCCAAACTCATTCTCCATATTTTTGATGAAATCTTGAAAGAGTTCATCATTTGTTGACCAAAAAATGATGTCATCTACATATACTTGGGCTACAAAGATATCCTTTGATTTTGACTTTATGAAGAGAGTTTAATCTACTTGACCTCTTCTAAACCCTTTAGAAACTAAGAAAGATGACAATCTTTCATACCAAGCCCGGGGAGCTTGTTTTAACCCGTATAAAACTTTTGTAAGCTTATATACATGGTTTGGATAATCTATATTTTCAAACCCGGGAGGTTGCTCTACATATACTTCTTCCTTAATAAACCATTTAGGAATGCCAATTTTACATCGATTTTATGGAGTTTAAAATCCATGTAAGAGGCATATCCTAATAGAATTCTAATGGATTCTAACCTAGTAACCGGGGCATAGGTTTCATCATAATCAAGTCCTTCAACTTGATTGAAGCCCCTTGCAACTAACCTTGCCTTATTCCTAGTTATATTACCTTGATCATCTAATTTGTTCCTAAAGACCCATCTAGTGGTAATAATGGTGCTATCATTGGGTCTAGGAACTAGCTCCCATACTTGACTCCTTTCAAATTGAGTCAATTCATCTTGCATTGCTAAGATCCAATCTGGATCAAGCAATGCATCATTGATTGATTTGGGCTCAATTTGAGAGATAATAGCTATTTGACTAGTGGGAGCTCTATGAAAGGACCTAGTTCTAACACCTTGGGATAATTCTCCTACAACTTGGTCAAGAGGATGATTTTGATTAATTCTTAATGTTCTAAGAAGTGTATTAAATTGATTTTGATCTTGGTTATCCTCAATTCTCCTTTCATCATCCGAATCTCCTCTTGCTCCCCCTTCATTATTACTCACTAATCCTCCCCCTTGATTATTACCCCCTAAGGTCAAGTCTTGAAATTTTTGTGTAATCTCTTGATTTTTGTCATTGATATCATTATCAATGGGGGATTTCCTAGGGTAAGTGGTAGAGGTTTCATCAAATTGAACATTTGAGGATTCCTCAACCTTTTGAGTTCCCTTGTTATAAACTCTATACCCTCTACTAGTGGATGAGTATCCAACTAGGATTCCCTCATCCACTTTGGATTCAAATTTACCTAAATTGTCTTTGATATTTAAGATGTAAGTTTTACATCCAAAGACCTTAAAATAGTGAATTGTAGGAATTGTGTCATTCCATAATTCAAAGGGTGTTTTTCCTAAAAAACCTATGTATGAAAACCATATTTTGGATATAGCAAGCGGTATTAATCGCTTCCACTCACAAGTAGCTAGGAAGTGAATATGCATTAAGCATAGTCCTAGCCGCCTCTTGTAGGACACGATTTCTCCTTTCCACCACTCCATTTTTTTGGGGTGTTCTAGGACAAGAGAATTCATGCTTGTACCCTTGTTCTAAGCAAAATTTGGAGAAATTAGAATTCTCAAATTCTCCACCATGATCACTACGGATCCGATTGATTTTGAGACTTCTTTCATTCTCTACTCTTTTACTAAAACCTATGATTATTTCTAGGGTTTCATCCTTATGTTTCATAAAATATACCCATGTAAATCTAGAAAAATCATCAACTATAACTAAGCAATATTTACTACCATTTAAAGAAGGAGTATTATGACAATCAAATAAATCTAAATGAAAAAGTTCTAAAGGTAAAGATGTATTAATTAAGGTTTTACCCTTGTGTGATGACTTTGATTGTTTTCCTTCTTGACATGCATCACACATCTTGTCCTTGAGATACTTGACATTTGGCAAACCCTTGACTAGCTCCATCTTGGCTATCTTGGCAATATTTTTAATGTTGATGTGCCCAAGCCTCCTATGCCATAACCAACTTTCTTCTTCTTTTGCCATAAGACACTTAGGGGAGATGTTAGAAGCATAGGATAAATCAACATAATAAATATTTGATTTTCTATATCCTACTAATATGCAATCATTTAATGTCTTATGTCTTATAAAGCATTTAGAAGAGTTAAATTGAACATCAAAGTTGACATCACATAATTGACTTACACTAAGCAAGTTAAACTTCATATTTTTAACTAACAATACTTTATGAATAGCAAGATTTGGAGATACCTCAATTGTGTATTTTCCTAGAATTTTAAATTCTCCACTATTTCCAAAAGACACGATCCCCTTGCTAATGTGGTTGATTGTGGAAAATTTGCTCTCATCACCGGTCATATGTTTTGAGCAACCACTATCAACAATCCACAAGCTTGGTCCTTCTACCTATATAACATGAAAAATACAAGTCTTAGGCACCCACATCTTTGGACCGGTAGCTTTAACTACATAGCTCTTGGGAACACATGCCTTTCTAACCATGCCCCTAATGGTTGATTTCCTACTAACAAGGGAGATAAAGGCTACTTCCTTCTCCTTAGGCCTATATCCTATTCCGGCCTTGTTGTAGATAGCCCTTTGATCCCTAAGTATCATATCTAGGTATTTGGAACTATTTGTAAATTTTTTTAAGCATGCTCTTAGTTCACCTATTTCTTTTCTTAGTTCATCATTTTCATTCCTAAGTGAGCATGCATCATCACAAGAAATTTCTGCATCCTTAATTGATTTAATTTCTACTTTTAAATCCTTAATCCTAGATTTTGATTTATTTAGAGCACTTTGAAGACATGCAATGGTTTCATAAAGTAAGTCTATCCTAGGGGAGTCTTTTACCTCATTGTCACTAGAGGACGATTCGTCGCTTGAGGATGATGATGACTCCTCACTTGAGCTATCTTCTAGGGCCATGAGTTCCATATTTCTTGTGATGTGGCAAATTTCTTCATCATCGGAGGAATCTTCTACACTTTGTGTATCCCATGTTTGGGCTACCATGACTTCCTTCTTCTTCTTCTCCTTCTTTTCCTTCTTCTTCTTTTCCTTGTCCTCCTTCTTCTTTAGGTCGGGCAATTTGGCTTGATGTGCCCTTTCTTGTTACAACCATAACAAATTACGTTAGTGTTTAAACTTGAACTACTAGAGGATTTACCTTTTGAGGATTGAAACATCCTCCTCACATCCTTCTTGGTGAGCTTCCTTGACCTCCCACCAAACTTCTTCACATAGTAAGCCACCTCACTTGCCGATAGCTCTTCATCACTACTAGATGACTCCTCCTTGGATTCGGATGAAGAAGAGAACTTTTTCTTCTCCTTCTTCTTCTTGTACTTCTTCCCTACAACAAGAGCTATACCTTTTTCTTTCGAAGAAGTATTAGCTTGCTCATGCAACTCAAATTCACAAAATAGTTCATCTATCTTAACTAAAGAAAGGTCCCTAGAGACTTTATACACATCAACCATTGATGCCCATAAAGTTGTTCTAGGGAAAGCTTGTAGGACATACCTTACAAGATCTCAATTTTTGACCTTCTCACCTATTATATGTAGTCCGTTGACTACCTCCTTGAAGCGACCGTGCATTTGGCTCACGGTCTCGTTGGTCTTCATGTTGAAGCTTTGGAGTTGACCTATCAAAAGGTCCCTCTTTGCTCTTCTTGTCTTCTTTGACCCTTCATTTAGTTCGATGAGCTTCTCCCAAAGCTCCTTTGCGGATTCGAAGGGTCCTACTTTTGATAGTTGCTCCTTTGATAGACCACATTGGAGTGTGGTCATTGCTTTTGTATTTGCTTGCGCCTTCTTTGACATTTCTCTTGTCCAATCCTTGGTTGGTATGGCGCTCCAAACTCATCGACCGACTTCTCGAACCCATCTACAATACTAAACCAATTGTCAATATCATTCATAAGGTAGTATTCCATCCTACCTTTCCAATATCCAAAGTCGTTGCTGTTGAAGAATGGAGGCCTCGTCGTGCTATACCCCTCTTGAAATGTCATCATGCTCCGGTTGATTGTTAGATCTTCCGACGCGATCCGGGCTCTGATACCACTTGTAGGGGATCTTTGGAAGGCTAGAGGAGGGGGTGAATAGTCTCTTTTCGTTTCTACAAGAAAGGTTAGCGGAAGCAAAACAAATACTAAATGAAATTAAGGAGCTAAAACACAATCGCTAACAAGAGAGATTTTACGTTGTTCGGAGATTAATCTCCTACTCCACGGTGATCCTTAAGATGGATCATTCCAAGCAATTATCCACTAAAAATCTCTCTCTTACAAGACCCTCCTCTTCTTACAAAAGATGAAGATGAAGATTAGAGAGGAGGGGGATTAAAAGCACTTAGAAAGCTTAGGAAAAATGTGGGAGCTTGAGAGTATGGTTGGAATATAAGCACTAGCCACTTCAAGCACCCCATAGCCTCTTTTTATAGAGAAGAGACTAATTTTTTCCATTGAGCCTCGATCAGTCGACTGATGGTCTCCATCAGTCGACTGCTGCTATAGCCGAAGCAATCCAACGACTTCTGACAAGTCGGTTCGCGATCGTCACTACCCAACGGGAAGCTGATCAGTCGACTGTTTATACCATCAGTTGACTGATTGAGTAACCAGTCGAGTGCTCCAAGCGATCACTCGACTGGAGAACCTTCTGTGCCGATGTCCACTTATAGCAGTCGACTGCTAGGGTATAGCAGTCGACTGATGGGTGGATCAGTCGATTGCCAAACCTTTGCAATCAACTGTTCAACCACAGAATCAGTCATCTTCAGTCGAGTGACTGATCAATCGACTGGAATAAGTTACCAGTCAACTGCACACTTCAAGTATGATAAATTCATGCTTGAAGCTAACTACTTAGACCTAGACTCAACTTTCTAGCTCTTCCTTCAGCCTTGCACCTCCAGGATCCCTCCGAGTCCGTGACTCCTTCATCCTTGCACTTGCTTCCAAGAGCTTCCATCAGTTTCGTCATGTCTTGGGTTTCTCTTTTGCTAAAAGACCGCTTAGACTTTACGCCGCCAAGACTACATGCTTGGACTTACGCTGGCAAGACCTTGCCTTTGGTCTTCCTTTGCTAAGGTTTGCTTGGACTTTACGCCGCCAAGACTACATGCTTGGTCTTATGCCGCCAAGACCTTCCCTTGGACTTCTTTTGCCAAGATCATACTTGGACTTTCCTTTGCCAAGTTTTTATACTTGGATTTCCTATCACTTAACACGTTAACAGTTAGATGACAAAATATTGCCTAACTATAGATGATTATCCAAACATCAAAACTTATAAATGCTTGGGGCATTGTTGCACCAACACAATGGGTGAGATTAGATGATTAGACATTCTTGCAGACCAAATAGTATAATAAATGTTAACGAGCAAAATTAAATGTTTCTAAAGTGGCATAGTACTTGATGAACTATAAATCTCTTTTCATGGGGACTTAAAGCAAGGCAATAATAGGTATTACATATAATTTCTATCGATCATTGATTTCATATTTACTTAGGTACATGAATAGATATGGATAAATATATTACAAGATCAAATAACACACATGGTTTACCTGATAATTTCTATAATTATCATCTAAGTATAAAAAAACACTAAATTCATCATCTAAGTATCCAATATCTCTAAATTTATAATTTAAAATTCATTGTTTACTTGATAATCTAATCATAACAATAACATAAAAAATATCATTAATTTTATTTTAAAACATAGTACAATTGCTACTAATTTATTTTTTTTTAAATCTCCAAAAAATCCTAAGTCAGAGGCCAAGCTGGAGACGAAGCCAAGTAGGATGTCGGAGCCGGAGACCGGAGCTGGAGATAGAGGCCGAGTAGGAGGCTGGAGATGGCAACTGAGTCGGATACCTGGGAGAATCAATGGAGTCAGAGCTGGAGGCCAGAGTTGGCAGACGAGAGGCAAGAGGCGAGAGGCGAGAGGCAAGAGGCGGAAGAGAGACGACTCACGGGAGCAGGAGTCAGAGCAAAAGAATCGTTGGAGCAGGAGTCGGAGTGGAAGAATGGCCGAAAGCAGAGGAATCGCCGGAGCAAAAGTCAGAGTAGAAGAATCGTCGAGAGTGGAATCGCCGGAAGAGAGGAGTCACCTAGAAATTTAGGGGAATACGATGGGTCAAGGTTTTTTTTTACTCGTATATTAGTGACGAAAAAAGTTATTTCATCGCTAACATTTATTACCTTAGCGACGAACTTTATATTCTCATTGCTAATATTCTGATTATTAGCGATGAACTATACATATCGTCGCATAAAATAGGCACCATCGGTTGAATGGTGGTATACATCAGTCGACTGTCCATAATTTGGCCTATCACAGAATATTTTTCAGTCGACTGGTCAGTCAACTGTCATTATTAGTGACGAAACATAAGAATATCTTCGCTAAATGTATATATATTAGCGACAAAATATTAGTTTCGTCGCTAATTCTCATTTTGAATAAAGACTAGCGACAAATATTTTTAATTAATCTCCAATATTTTTATATTAGCAATGAAAAATTATTATTTTGTTGCAAATATGACATTATTCTGATAATTAATATTTTTAATACATTTATTTATGATGATCATAAAATTCATCAGTAATTGTTACTGTTAGCGATGAATTATTAACTCGTCGCTAATATTTCGTTGCTATTTTATTGATTTCTTGTAGTGTGGAAGTGTTGTATAGGATGCACATGTCTCACTAAATTGGTTATGGACGAGTCAGTGTTGGCTGAGTTGGGACTAGCCATGTAAGTACCAAACTAAAATCCAATTAGATGACTTGGAATTTATTTTTCAAAGTCAATAGTTGTCAATCTAGTTGAATCATTTGAGGTGACAGTCTATTGAAAACTCCTAAAATTCAAGAAGATTTATTTTTATTGATTTATTTTGTGTTTGTTCAATGCCTGTTCAAATTGAATTAAGTCGGTTTTGTATGGGTTGGTCGGTTATGTACTAAATATGTTAATTTCAATTTCAAATGGCACGGGTGAGTTGTACAATGACTCATCGTGATTTGTTACAAAATAAGTCGAGAGAAGCTATCTAGAGGATAGTTTATAATCTGGCTTATGGAGTAGAGGATACATTGGCAGACTCGATGATCATTTTTTGGAGACTCGAGATGTAAGAGTTTCCAATCCTGGATAACAATTAGATATGGGTGTTGGTGCGTTCTCTATGAAAAATCTCAGTGTAGTAGCACACCACATATAGGGGTGCTATGAAGGATGTAAAACATATGCTGAGATGTGTATAGTGTTAGGAATAGTTGGCGTCGCTAGAGGGGGGTGAATAGCACTTTTTCTTCGTCGCTTGAAATTCGATTGATCGTTCGATTGCTTGTCTACAATGATGTTAGTGTGTAGTGGAATATACAACAAATACAAATGCACAACAAGAATACACAAGCATATAACCCGGTTCAGAACCTAGGGTTCCTACTCAACAGGTTGAGCTCAAGTGAGCTCTAGTGATGCACACCAATACTAATGAACCTCTCTTTCTTGGAAAACACTTTGAAGGTGGAGAAACCTCTTACAAATGATTACAACAGTAATATAAAAATAAGATACAATCAAATACAAGAATACAAATGAAATGTAAAGAATAACTTTACAAGAGAGTTCCTTGATTGCCTTGCTTGTTACTTGCTTTGGATTACTCTTGAAGGTCTGGAATGCAGCACCAATTCTCCTTCAAAATCTCTCCAAAAACTGATGCAAAATCCTCCATCTCGAGCTCCTTTTATAACCTGTATCGAGTTGATTTTGCGCTCAGTAGTCGACTGCCAAAAGACATTAGTCAACTGCTCATAGTGCTGATGTCTCACAATGGCTCAATCCATGTTAGAAAAACTCCAAAGGATATCACAACAGCCGACTGCTGCCCGACAGTTAAATGATCAATCGACTACCAAAGCTTCTGTGCTTGTGTCAACTTAAATCAGTCGACTACTTGTGGATAAGTTGACTGGTAAACCCTAGAAGTCGACTGCCAAGGCCACAGATCAACAGCCAAGCCTTAGTCGACTCTCGACCAGTCGACTGATCCAAGTTGACTAGGCTGCCAAGTGTCAAACACTTAACCAATCGACTGATCCATAACCCCAGTCGACTGATAAACCTCAACCATGAGGTTTAACTCAAGTATGATCCCCTCATACTTGATAGACCACCCTTAGCCTAGACCTAAGACTTCGAGTCACCTCCATTAGCCTCACGCGTATCGGATCCCTCCAAGTCATCCATGACTTGTTCATCCATACACTAGCATTCAAGTGCTTCCATCGGCTATTGTCATGTTAACCGGGTCTACTTTGCCAAGATACATTTGGACTTGCATCGCCAAGGCAAACACTTGGACTTTACACTACCAAACATTAGACTTATGACGCCAAGACTACAGGTTGGACTTATGCTGCCAAGACTATACCTTTGGACATTCCAAATGCCAAGTATCCATACTTGGACTTTCACTACCAAAGTTCACTTGGACTTTACACTGCCAAGACTACACTGTAAAATACCGGGGAAAAAAAAATAATAATAGAAAATACCCTTGTTAATTAAGAAATTACCTTATAGAATTTTCAGGAATTTTTAGAAATTTTTCTAGATTTAAATGGAAGTCTTATGGATATTTCATGGGGATAAAATGGATAGACTTTTATAAAGCCTATTTAGACGGGAATTAAATGGGTTAATTAACCCAATGCTTTCCGTTTTCCCATCGATTCTTTTTCCCCCGACTCCTCTTCTTCTTTTCCCCGATTCTTCTTCCCAATCGCCGATTTCACCTAGACGCGAGATCAAGCCTCCGCACTTTCTTCTCCCCGCGTGCCACCCATGCTCGAGCTCGCCCCATCTTTGTCGCTCTGCTTGATCTCCGCTTGATCTACACCCAAAGTCGCCTTGGATCGCTCTAAGCTTGGCTTCGTCGGCACTGTTGCCCTCTCACCGACCTCTGGTTTTCACATCTCGATCGATTCCCCCTCGCCACGAAATCCATCTGCTTCCGACCTTCCTTGAACTGGATCTCACCAGTCGCCTAGATCTCCGTCATCGGAAATCTCAAGTTGAACAGTCGCCGCCCTCGGTTGATGCAGGAAACAGCGAGCCCGATCTGCCATCGCGTTGCAGCCTTTCGCTCACAGTCACGAGGTGGAGTCTCATCGCACTGGAAGACCGTCGAACGTGGAATCCTCGCACAGGATTCCAGCGTGTGCCCTCACGGGGAGGGAGTGCTTTTACTGGGAGCTTGGAGAGCGATGATGAAGACACTTTGTTCCGAAGGAGGGCTGGAGTCTGTGTCGACAGTGTTACGAATCGGGAGTTATTCTTCTCAGTCGAAGCCGGAGCAAGGTGAGCAGTGCCCTCTTCCCTGATCTCGGATAGATCCCTCTCTAATCGTAGTTCTTCTTTTGAATTTCTGGGCAACTCTGGTGATAGGGCAGCAGGTTTTTCTGCCGGTGAACAGAATAAGGAAGAAGGGAAGGTTGCTGTCAATGGGAGGTCCTATCGTCGTGCCCCATTTCCGAAACCAAGATCTGTCTTCGCTGTTTCGAAGCCTTCCTCTACCGTGAGCTCTCGCACCTCTGCCACAACTCAGGTCTCCGATGAGATTCGTGATCGTTCTTCGATCGATTGCAGCAATGATTCCTTGCTCAGTCGTCATTGCCATTTCTGGTGGGTATAGCACCGTGATTGTGATGAAAAGTGGTAAGTGTTGTGGATTTGAAGATTAATATGTCAAGGGAACGTTAATACTGTATAGATTTTAGGTGATGAAAATAATGTGAATAAGGTTGTCGTCTCCTATCTAAATTGTTTGTACAGATTTTACACTGAGTTGGAATAAGATGCTGGGTAGAGGAAGTGATGCTTGATAGGCTGTGTACAATTGGATTGATGTGAGGTAAGTGTAGATTTTGGAATTCTGGAAATTAGGATTTGATTTGCAGTACGTTTATTATCGGTATAGTGTACAATTGTAAATTGGCGAAGGGGGTGATTCGAGGAGGGTGAATTCTATATACGATTTGAGTAAATGCAGATCTAATATCATATACTTGGTGTAGGAAGTGGTATGGATGATACAAGCTCGGTAAGTTCATATTTGATATCATATGGTTGTGTAATATTCTTACCGTTAGCTTTGTTGTGGATGCGATTATTTAAAAAGTCCACGAACAAGGGGTTAATCCTTTGGTTAAATTTTTGGATTTGATTCTTATTCCTAGAGTTTGATTATACTAGCATGTGGTTATATTGGATTCTACCATTTCAGATATTGGATTCGAGGTAGAGATCTTGGATGCGAGGACCATCAACATGAGCTACATAGCAGGTGGGTAATTCCTACCCTAGTCAGGTAGTTTTAATGCATACAAATTTAGATATATGATTATCTTAAATGACCAAGTTACCTTGACCTTGCTCTGATTATCTTATGCTTGAACTTATCGTTGGATGTATTTATGCTCAATTGTTGATATCACATATTCCCTATCATGACTTAGGAGTTATAGATGTGATGTAAATTTGCCTAGATGTTTAGTAGGGTGTAAATGTTAGTACGGGTAATGAACCAATTTATAAATTGACAAAAAGGTCATCTGTGGGTAGGTAATGCCCTAAATGTTGGATTTATTTCCAATACTCGTATGTTGCATGTTAGGACTTGTGCGCCCGCTAGAGGGGGGGGGGGGGTGAATAGCGCGTTGACCGTACGTAGATGGAATTTGATCGCATTCGCTTGCCTATGATTGTTAGTACGCAGCAGAATATAGAAATGAAACAACAATCACAATAACAAGCATACAAACACAAGGATATAACGTGGTTCGGAACCGAAACGGTTCCTACTCCACGGATTGGGTTCGTATGAACCCTAGCGATGCCACAAACACCACTAAGCAATAAACTCCTTCTCGACAACAAGTCGGAGGTGGAGAAACCTCGTACAATGGATTACAACAAGTAATACACAAAAATACAAGCAAATACAAAGGAAATGTAAAGAACACTTTACAAAATTAGGGTTTGAGCGCTTTGCTTGTTGGTTGCTTGGATGAGGTTGAAGGGCCCTGAAATGCACCTGTAAATCGACTTCAAATCGCCTCAAGAAAGCTCCCCAAGAATTGATAATGAAATCCTCCACGAGCTCCTCTTTTTAACCATCATCGGGCTGGAATTCTGCCAATCAGTCGATTGTCATAAGTCACCAGTCGACTGATGCCACTATTGTCGTGAGACAACGGCTCAATCTACGTCGGACAAGTTCCAACGGGACTCTTGGCCGATCGCGCCAACATTGGCCGATCGACGGCGCCCGTAGTCAATCGCCCGGCCACTACGGAGGCGTTACGTGCTCGACACTCGGGCGATTGGTATGCGTCCCTTTGCGATCGACTCCGTCTACATCGATCGCTTCCAATGAGCAGTCGACTGCCAGAGCAATTCCAGCTCTTAAATGACAGTCGAACTCAAGTCGACTCACGACAGTCGAATAGGTCATAATACCAGTCGACTGCCAACCTCAAAAATGAAGTTTTAACCCAAGTATGGTGCCCCCATACTTGCTAGACCACCCTTAGCCTATACCTAAGCCTTCTAGCCACCTCCATCAGTCCCACGCCTCTCGGATCCCTCCAAGTCATCCATGACTTGTTCATCCATCGCGCTAGCCTCCAGGTGCTTCCCTCGGCTATGTCATGCTAACGGTGTCTACACCGCCAAGGCACATTGGACTTACGCCGCCAATATCCATCCCCTTGGACTTCTCAAATGCCAAGACTCAAGCTTGGACTTTCCCTTGCCAACCCATGTTGGACTTTCCATGCCAAGACCCATGCTTGGACTTTTCCTTGTGCCACGTACTCAAGACTTGGACTTTCTCAAATGCCATGTGTCCCACTTGGACTTTCCATGCCAAGTACCCATGACTTGGACTTTCCCAAATGCCAAGTGTCCCACTTGGACTTTCCATGCCAAGTACCCATGACTTGGACTTTCCCTTAATCACATGGTCAACCCTAGTCAACCATCAAAGTCTCCCTCGAGTCAAACTTGAGTCTAGTCAATTATAACCTGGGTCGATTGCTCCAACAATCTCCCCAACATATTAACCGACATCAATGTCCAACATCAATGTCAAACCACTTTGTCAAACATCCTATGTCAAACATCAAAATATTACTCGAGTCAAACTCGAGTATGGTCAATCGTGACCTGGGCCGATTGCACCAACAATCTCCCCCTTTTTGATGTTTGACAAAACACACCTTGAGTTATTCCCCTAACTCAAATTCCCTTACCAATTATCTTAAATTGGTAGTTTTAGCTTCTCCCCCTTTTTGACATACATCAAAAAGATTATCTCTCCAAGGAGGTCAATGTCTCATGTTTTAATGAGATCTTACAATCTCCCCCTTGATCCAAAAATAAACACCTAGGATGCCTACCATCTTCCTAGTGATAAGTCCCATATCACTCAAAAGAGGCAATCCTATACTCTCTCCCAATTTCCAAATTGGGTTTCTCAAACATCCCATCAAATTTCCCAATTGATGATATTCTCCCAATAACTTCTCCCCCTTCAAGAGGAGAAACACATCCATCATCCCAAGATGGATAACTCCCCCTAAAGGCTTGCTCCCCCTTGACCATTGCACCAACAATGTCCTTGGGAAGTCCCTAAGCCAATAGAAACTCTAAACCATCAAAATTAAGGTTCTAAGTTCAAACTTGAACTTTCCATACCCTAAATTTGATACTTTGACCTAACACTTCTCCTAATCCATATCCAATGGATTTTCACCCTTTATAATGCTTCCCAAAGCATATCCTAGGGTTAGAAGTGGTTAGGGACCTTTACCATGGCTGAAAATGGGCTAAACAGACCTTGTTAACCCATAATCAGACTTGGCAAATCGACTCTATCAAGATAACGATCGCCACTCTCATCGATCGATTGCCACAAAGGCGTCGGTGATCGACTAAATTTCTAAATTTCAGCTATCAGAATCGAGTTTTGAAAAGTCATAAGTAATTCTACGTATTTTGAAAAATCACAAAACTTGATACGTATATTACTTATAGTCAATAAAATGAGTGAAAAATATTTGAAAATTATTTTACCCATAAAATAGTGAGTTTGATACAAAACTCAAAACCATTGAAATTTTCAATGTTTTGGCCCTATTTTGTATCAACTCTATCAATGGTGATTGCTATCAAAAGATAGACTTCACCAAGGTTTTTCAAAATGATTTTAAAATGTTTTCAAAACCTTATTTTGGATCATATTCCTTGGGCTCTATGCACATGACTTGTACACAAGCTTTCCCAATGATCCACTAATCATATAAGATGAGTTTGAGTTCATCTAGATGCAAAACCTATGCACCTTGAACTTAACTCATATCCTAGCATCTCACATGTATCTAGGGTGTATAAATACATATACATGTCAATTGGATGTGAGATGTGGGTTTTGGTTCATTTAAACTAGGGTTTCATGCATCTTCAAAGGCAACCCTACTTGATTCCCTTATGAATGGGACTCCAAGTCATGTCATAGTCCTTAAATCAATTTCAATCGAAATTTTCTTAAATGCATGAATGATTATGGCATTAATGATGATATAAATAAGCATATGCTCATAATCATGATGTCATGGCATAAGATGAGATCTAAAAACACATGACATTTAAAACTTAATCCTAAAACATGAACATGACATATAAAATGATTAAAAGTAAGCATGATGTCATGGCATGTTATATGGCAAACAAAGCATGACATATAAAATATATAGGTATAATAATACCTAAATTTTAATATTAATTGCCATTTTTTGGGATTAATCATATTTTTCCATATTAACCTAATCTCCCTAGTGTGCCAAAAACCCAAAATGGCACACTAACCTCTAAACCCAACTTGTGCCAATTTGATCATTTTATCAAAACTTCTCAATTAATATTGGCACATCCTAAGATCCTTTAGAATTCAAATCTAACCACATCCCAAGGTAACCATAACCTTGAAAATGACCTAAAATGCCACTTTTGCCATGGTTGAGTTAACTACCCATCCAATCAAGGTTGGCACACCCTAAACCCATCTTAGCATGAATCAATCACGCTCTTAGGAACCCAAAATCGATTTGAGCTCCTAGGGTTAATTAGGTATTCCTTAGGGATAACCTCCCTAGATACCTTCCTAATGGCCCTTCTAGGCTTATTAGCCTTGGTCACTTGGGTCTTGCCTAGGTTGACTCTAGGGGTAACTCCCCTTGCAACCTTCTTGGTGGCCACCCTAGGTTTCCTAGAAACCCTAGCCACTAGGCACAACCTTTGGTCAACCTTAGGGATGACTTCCCTATTGACCTTGGTCTTCCTAGACCTAGTTTGTGTCCCATAATCAAATGGAACACTATGGTAAGCTACCTTAGGCTTAGGTTTGTGACCCAAACCTTGCTTGCCCTTGGTTGACTTTTGACTCTTAGGTCCTTGGTGTTGACTTTGACTTTTGGACCTTTGACTTTGACCATTAGACCCTTTAAATTGGTTTTGTATATTCCTAAGGGTCTTTTCTAGTTTCTCAAGCCTTGACCTCAAGGCTTGGTTTTCTAATTCCAATTGCCCAATTGATTTTTGATTAAATTCTTGGGCATGAGACTTTCTAGGCATATGCCTAGTCCATTTAGGGTTTAGACCTAGATGTTCTTGTACCTTCCTAATTGTCTCCCTGGGTAGGATTGGTCTTGAGTTATTTGACCTAGGTTTATCCTTAGATAACTTGTTTTTAGGGACATTAGTCCCAAATTTCTCCTTACTTTTGAAGTTAACACTTTTAGCTCCTAAACAAATGTATTTATCTCTAGCATGCTTTTCATGGTGAATTGCGAGAGAATTAAAATTTCTAGCATGCTTTTGACTTTTAAATTTAGAAGGTGCATTATTTAAATATACCTTAGGGTTAGCTATAGAAGCTCCCCCTACTTGTAATGCTCCTCCTTGCCCCTTCTTCTTCCCCCTAGGGCATTGACTTCGATAATGCCCCTTTGAATTGCACTTGAAGCATATGATGTACTCCTTGCTCTTTTGACTTGGGGCACCGGCATCCTTGACTTTTGGTGCCGGTGGAGCTTTCCTAACCTTCTTTGGGCACTTTCCCTGATAGTGCCCGGTTTCCCTACACTCAAAACATATTATATACATTTTATTATTAACACATATGTTTGAGTTACCTAGGTCAATGGAGACCGGAATTGGACTTTGGGTTTCTTCATCTTGACCGGATGTCGAAGCTTCTTCTTGATGTTCCGGTGTGGAAGTTCTCTCCTCCCCCTCAGACCTTGAAGTGGATGCTTCTTCCACTTCCTCCACCGATCTAGAAGTTGACTCCCTATCAACCTCCGAATCCTCAAGCTCTTTAGATGATGATGTATTTGCTTGAGCTTGAGAGGGTGAACACTCCTCTTCTTCTTCTTCTTCTTGGATTGATGATGGATTTTCATGAATCTTTGCCACTTGGCTCCACAACTCCTTAGCATCCATATAGTACCCTACCATACACACAATTTCATTAGGGACCAAATCAAGAATAAATTTTACTACCTTCATGTTTTTCTCGAAGGCTTGGAGTTGATCTTCACTCCACTTCTTCTTCTTGAGGAACCCTCCCTTTGGTCCGATTGGATAGCTAAAACCCTCCATCAAGATAGACCATTCTTCGAAGTCCCTCATCATTAGGAAGTCTTCAATTCTTGACTTCCATTGCTTAAACCATTCTTGTCCATAGAAGGTATAGGGGATAGGTGTGTTGATATCCCATCCCAAATGTCCTTGGATTTCCATCTTTCCCTCTAGCGTCTTGACTCCGGGTTGTTAATCCGTAGAAGAGCCCCGGGCTCTGATACCACTTGTTAGGACTTGTGCGCCCGGTAGAGGGGGGGTGAATAGCACGTTGACCGTGCGTAGATGGAATTTGATTGCGTTCGCTTGACTATGATTGTTAGTACGCAGTGGAATATAGAAATGAAACAACAATCACAATAACAAGCATACAAACACAAGGATATAACATGGTTCGGAACCGAAACGGTTCCTACTCCACGGATTGGGTTCATATGAACCCTAGCGATGCCACAAACACCACTAAGCAATAAACTCCTTCTCGACAATAAGTCGGAGGTGGAGAAACCTCGTACAATGGATTACAACAAGTAATACACAAAAATACAAGCAAATACAAAGGAAATGTAAAGAACACTTTACAAAACTAGGGTTTGAGCGCTTTGCTTGTTGGTTGCTTGGATGAGGTTGAAGGGCCCTGAAATGCACCTGCAAATCGACTTCAAATCGCCTCAAGAAAGCTCCCCAAGAACTGATAATGAAATCCTCCACGAGCTCCTCTTTTTAACCTGCATCGGGCTGGATTTCTGCTTATCAGTCAACTGCCATAAGTCACCAGTCGACTGATGCCACTGTTGTCGTGAGACAATATCTCAATCCACGTCGGACAAGTTCCAACGGGACTCTTGGTAGTCGACTGCCAACATTGGCAGTCGACTAACATCGCCCATAGTCGACTGCCCAGTCGGCTACAGAGTGTTCTGTGCTCGACACTCGGTGGCGATCATCGTCCCTTAGCGATCATTGTCTATATCGATCATCGCTCCAATGAGCGATCGCAGCAATTCCAGCTCTTAAATGGCAGTCGAACTCAAGTCGACTCACGACAGTTGAACCGGCCATAATGCCAATCGACTGCCAACCTCAAAAATGAGGTTTTAACCCAAGTATGGTGCCCCCATACTTGCTAGACCACCCTTAGCCTAGACCTAAGCCTTCTAACCACCTCCATCAGCCTCACGCCTCTTGGATCCCTCCAAGTCATCCATGACTTGTTCATCCATGGCGCTAGCCTCCAGGTGCTTACCTTGGCTATGTCATGCTAACGGTGTCTACACCGCCAAGGCACATTAGACTTACGCTGCCAAAACTCCACTTGGACCTTACGCCACCAATATCCATCCCCTTGGACTTCTTAAATGCCAAGACTCAAGCTTGGACTTTCCCTTGCCAACCCATGTTGGACTTTCCATGCCAAGACCCATGCTTGGACTTTTCCTTGTGCCAAGTACTCAAGACTTGGACTTTCCCAAATGTCATGTGTCCCACTTGGACTTTCCATGCCAAGTACCCATGACTTGGACTTTCCCAAATGCCAAGTGTCCCACTTGGACTTTCCATGCCAAGTACCCATGACTTGGACTTTCCCTTAATCACATGGTCAATCTTAGTCAACCATCAAAGTCTCCCTCGAGTCAAACTCGAGTCTAGTCAATTATAACCTGGGTCGATTGCTCCAATAATCTCCCCAACATATTAACCAACATCAATGTCAAACCACTTTGTCAAACATCCTATGTCAAACATCAAAACATTACTCGAGTCAAACTCGAGTATGGTCAATCGTGACCTGGGCCGATTGCACTAACATTGCATACTTATTACCAACCATGTGTTGTGTAATAGTTAAGTGAAGGGTGATTAGTGTGTCGCTATGGACCGGTGGTCCCAGCTTGTTATGATCAGTCGAGTATGACTCTCTACAGGATAGAGAGTGCGTCGAGCAGTTGAGTATGACTCTCTATTGGATAGAGAGTTATGATCAGTTGAGTACGGCTCTCTACAGGATAGAGAGTCCGTCGATCAGTTGAGTACGACTCTCTACAGGATAGAGAGTGTATTGATCAGATGAGTACGACTCTTTGTTGAACAGAGAGTCTGTGGTAGATGGTTGTACGTGTGACAACATACTCATGCCATTTGCATGCATTCTGATGACATAGTCTTCCTTGGGGTTGAGAGAGTCGTCAGTCATCTTGCCTCCCAGAGCACTCCCCGCGGAGTAATTGGTGTGAGGGCTGAGCATCTATTGTGTCGCACTCTTCCACTATAGACTGTGGTAGTTGGAGTTACGTGCAGTTGTCCTGGGTGCGTGGTACTCGACCACTCATTGGTTGTGTTATCGTATTGGCCAGTAGCAGGGACCCCCGTTGTGTAGCGAGCTCTTTACGCTCATATTCTACTTGATCATACTGCCCACTCAGGCACTCTATAGCAGTAGTTGGTGTGAGTTGGGACAGTTATCATGTCGTGCCACCTAGGCCACACTGGAGTCGTGGTAGCGAGTAGGGTTGAGCAGGCATGACCATGCATGCTGCATTGCCGTATCTGATGGCACTTTGCATATTACCATATAAATATATATATATATATTGGTGGAGATTAATATATATATATATGCAGTCTATATATATATGCTTATTGTGATGTTGCATTTGATTGTATTATGCTTGCTGCATTTGATTGTACATCATATTCATGCATGCTTCTTGCATATGTTATACGGTTGTGTCGGATATTGGTATATGTGTTGGATAGATCATTAGATACCTTGACCTGTAGCTTGTGTATATTGTGAGTTGATCTTACTCTTCCTGTTATATATATGTTGGATATATGTTCAGGTTGGATCAGAGTAGCGTAGCAGACTTCAGGTATGTCTGCATTTTACATTGTTTATTTGGTTAGACGGTATATGCTTGTATTTATATACTATGCTAATATACCTATTGTACCTCTAGATTATGTTGTTGAAATACATGTGATATTACATATATACATGTTTTTCTATTACCTGCTGAGTTTTACTCACCACCACCATGGACCCTTGGTTTTTCTGTCGCCCAGGTAATAGGTAGAAGTCTTTGTGACGGCTTGGAGCACCGCTGGCTAACATCTCATCTCACCTCTGAGGCTCCCGTGTTTGTTTTGGGCTTTCCGTACATTGTGTTATGTATTTGGAGTTCGTGATGTACTATGTTATAGATTCGGATTTTGTCGAGGTTTCGTGTTGTTGTGATGTGTTAGTCATATCGGTATGCATGTGTGTAGCTTGTTGTATTATGTTTCCACTGTGCTTCAAGTAGTGGTTGTATTTACTTTATATGTTATGTTGTTATTGTGGGCCTATGGACCTTGTATTAACCCGAAGTGTTGCCACGTACAGGGGAGATGTCGTTCGTTTGATTTTCAGCTCGGCATGTCCCGGGGCGTGACATACACACTTGGACTTATGCTGCAAAGACTGTACCTTTGGATTTTCCTTGCCAAGTACCCATGACTTGGACTTTGCTAAGACCCATGCTTGGACTTTTCATGCCAAGTATCCATGACTTGGACTTTATATGTCAAATACTCATGACTTAGACTTTACTTGCCAAGTACGCATGACTTGGACTTTACTATTGCCAAGACCCATGCTTGGACTTTCCTTGCTAAGACCATTCTTAGACTTCCCATGACAATCACATTATTAATCATTTTGTCAAAACATCAAAACACTACTTGAGTCAAACTCGAGTCTGGTCAATCGTGACCTGGGATGATTGCACCAATAATCTCCCCCTTTTTGATATTTGACAAAACCTTTGAGTTAGGCTACCTAACTCAAGCCATCAATTCTTTCCCTTTTTGACATACATCAAAAAGTCTCTCCCCAAGGGAATCAATGTCTCATATAACAATGAAATAACTTAATCTCTCCCTTGGTCCAAAATCATCATTAATGTCCTCATTTTCTTTAGTGATACTCCCTTATCACTAAATGCAAGGCATTTTCTCTATTTTCCAACTCTCCCCCTTTGAGGAAAAAACTCATCCATCATCTCTTGATGGATAATCTCTCCCTAAAGGCTTGCTCCCGTTTGACCATTGCACCAACAATATTTTTGGAGAGTTCCTAAGCCAATAGGAACACTAGACCATCAAAATTAAGGGGAAATGTCCAAACTTGAACTTTCACACGCCTCAACATTTGGTACTCCACACAAAACAACTCTCCTAATCCATTTCCAATGGATTTTCACCCTTCCAATGCTTTCTAAAGCATATCTTAGGGTTAGGAGATGTTAGGGTACCTAGGGATGGCTGAAAATGGGCTAAGCAAACCCTGTTTATCTAAAATTAGACCCATCAGTCGACTTAATCAGCAATCAGTCGATTGCCATTTGCATCAGTCGACTGCCATTAAGCGACAGTCGATTGATATCTTCAAACTCAGAAATCAAAAATTAGAAATGAATTTTTGAAAATCATAAGTAATTATACGTAATTTGAAAAATTATGAAAATGTAAGGGATCGTATGACCACTAGAGGGGGGAGGTGAATATTGTCGTGCTATGTTCAATGGAATTCGATCGCATGCTTGCTACAATTGTTAGTGTACACAATGGAATATATAATGATAGAAACAAATACACAACAACAAGCACACACTACACAAGAATATACGTGGTTTGGAACCTTAGGGTTCCTACTCCACGGGGCAAGATCAACAAATTCTAGTGATGCACACACCACTAATAAATCTCCTTCTCGATGGCACACTAGAGGTGGAGAAACCTCGTACAAATGTTTACAATAATAAATAAAATATATAAGAAAATACAAATAAATACAACTGAAATGTAAAGAATACTTTACAAACTAGGACTTTGAAAGCTTTGCTTGTTGGTTGCTTGGATGAGCTTGAAGGACCTTGAAATGTGCTTGCACTTCACCTTCAAATCGCCTCAACAACTTCCCAAGAAACTATGACCGAAATTCTCCATGAGCTGCTCCTTTTATCCTTGCATCGGGCTAATTCTGCGCCTGATAGTCGACTACCATAAGGCCCCAGTCGACTGCCAACAGTGTCATTGTCTCACAATGAGCTTAATCCACGTTGGCATTCAAGCCAACGGATACATTGGTAGTCGACTTCCATTACCAGCAGTCGACTGCCAAGCTCGTAGCCGACTGCTCATTCGGCTACCGAGCATTTTGTGCTCACGACCAACACTAGCAAAAGTCAACTTCCCTCCATGGCAGTCGACTGATCAAGGCTAGTCAACTGCCCAATATTGGTAGTTGATTGTCATGCCTACTTGTCGTAGTCGAACGCCAGTCGACTCACGGCAGTCGACTGGTCATAATTCCAGTCGATTGCTCAGTGTCGACTCGGCTGCCAAGTGTTAAAACACTTGACCAGTCGACTAGTCCATAACCCCAGCCAACTGCTACACCTCAACCATAAGGTTTACCCCAAGTATGATGCCCTCATACTTGCTAGACCACCCTTAGCCTATACGTAAGCGTTCTAGCTATTGGATCGGAGAGAATCGCTAGAGGGGGGTGAATGGCGATAGAAAACTTTATTCGATTTGAATATCACAGTGGAATAATAAAAGATAAAAAAAAGTAAGGAGGCACTTTATTTTTACTTGGTTCGCAACCAAAGGGTTGCTACTCTAAGGCCCCGCGATCCTAGACCGCGTACGAAGGGACAATTCACTAAAGATCTCCTCCTCATTGGAGGTAGGAGACAACGAATACAAAGAAAACAAGACCGAGGAAGAGGTACAAGCCCACCTATCCTCTATACGATTAAAAGCTCGATTACAATTAAGAAATGTAAAGTAAAGATAGCTAAATGAAAATCACTTACTCGAAGATCCGGAGTTTAGACGTATCGTTGGCGTTATGGCGACATCGTATTGTCGTTTGAAGGCACGATGTTGTCAGAGCACTTTGGGAGCGATTAGAGATGATCCAAAAGGGTGAAACCCCCTTCTTTTATATACCTCCAAGCTCTAGCTCATTGAGATCTAGATCTGGGTCAAAGAGCCTCATCTCCCCAGGATAAGTGGAGCTTATCTTGACTTTCTTCAAGATGGACAATTTAAATGACAGTCGACTGATGGTCTTCATCAGTCAACTGATGCTAGTAGCAATTGACTACCAATAGCCAGCAATTGACTTCCAGCTTGGTTACTCCCTTGCAGTAAAGAGTTAGCACAGAAATACGAGTAATGGATATTTTGACGGTTCCTTACCATCCGATCTCGACCTAGACCTTCCCTGGAAAAGTCTTAGCCGGATTGCCACCTAAGTTCGTCCCCGTATAAAGGACATAGCCTCACCACTACTCCGCACTCGTGATTACCTTTGGTCCTTTCTAACTTATCGCTTAGCTTTCAGTCTCCACCTAGGTTCCTCAACTCCACGAGGTTCTCCTGGAGTCGCCCGACCACCATGGTTTCTCGACTCGAGATTCTTCGGGTGTCGTTTGACCTTGGGCTTAGCTTAAACACTTCCTGCACACTTAAAACAGTTCATGAGATAACAATAAGAGCTTAACTTTAAACATTTTCCATAATCAAAACCTAGGTTTGATTATCTGGTGCTATTGCACCAACAATCTCCCCCTTTTTGATCTATGGCAAACCAATTCAAAGTTAAGGGAATTTAAGCATGAAATGAAGTAGTAATAACATAAGTAGTAAACATGTAGTACTATGAAATAAGTTTGAAGCTTGTAGTAAATAAGTAAGTGTGAAAGTAAGTGTGAGAAATAAGTATGACTAACTTAGTATGAGTATGAGTAAGCTCTTTTTCAAACCGCCCCCCTCAAGGTTACCTCCCCCTTGACCTTGGGTGAGTGAAAAAGAAGCTTAGCCCTCCCCCTTAACATTTGGCACTTAAAGAAAGTTTAAGTAAGTTAAGGTTTTCAAAAAAAAAAAAACTTTTGATCCCTTAACTTTGGCCTCTCTTCTCCACTTAGAGAAAGTAAGTTAAGTTTTCAAAAAAAACTTCTGATCCCTTAACTTTGGCCTTTCTTCTCCCCCTTTTGCCATATATCGAAAATAAGTGTGGGTTTACAAAAAATTAGAAAAATATGTTTGTAAGTCCAAGCATGTCCCTTTACTTTTGAAAATAATAGTTTCAAAATAGACTCAACTAATAGCATGTTTAGCTACTCTTTTTGACTTAATTGATATAAAATAATCAATAAGTCTTGATTAGAGTTGGTTAGTTTGAATAATTATACTCCATGATTCATATCGATGCACTTGATCTACATCTGAATCAGGAGTAAGGTCCTAACATCTCACGCTCATCTACGTGGCTCAATACACAAACACATTAATCATATGTGTTGTGAGATGTGTTGGCTCCTTAAATCTATAGGTGCATGCTTTCTAAGGTAAAACCCTAAGCTAGTTCCTCACGACCACAAGAGCTTCAACCATTCAGAAGGAATCTTCTCCGACACCACGTGCTGCATCTTATACTACATTTTGTTCGGTATAGAACAATCATTAATTCATTTTATTTCGCTTGTAAATTTAATTTCAAGAGAGAGTAGGTTGTTACTCTTCTCTCATATTTGTAAAAAGCGAACACCCTATCAAAGTTGAGAGTTCTCGAATCGGAGGGTATTATAGAGATTGTGCATCGAGGTAGCTCGTGGTAGAGCTACGGGCCTTGGAGTAGTAACCTGGTTCTAGTTGTGAACCAAGTAAATTGCTGTGTCAAACTTATTTAATTTCCGCTGCATATTCTGTTTAGAGAAATTTATAAAATATCGAGATTCAACCCCCTCTCTTGGTTTACTCGATTCTACAATTAGTATCAGAGCAAGGGGCGCTCTGAGTTGGTGAAACCACCATTGTGAGCTTTAGATTAGTTTACAATATTTTCTATTGCATTAAATAATTTTTTTATTACTTTAGATAAATTTTTTTATTTCATTAGAATAATTTTTATTGCTTAGAATAATTTTTATTGCTCTAGAATAATTTTTATTGCTCTAGAATATTTTTTATTGCTTAAAATAATTTTTATTGCTCTAGAATTATTTTTATTGCTCTAGAATAATTTTTATTGCTCTAGAATAATTTTTATTACTCTAGAATAATTTTTATTACTTTAGATAATTTTTTATTTCATTAAAATAATATTTATTGCATTAGAATAATTTTTATCGTGTTAAAATATTTTTTTTGCATTTTAAAATAATTTTCTGCATTTTAAAATTCACTAAAATAGTTTTTTGTATTTTAAAATAATTGTTTTCATTTTAAAATTCACTAAATTAATTATCTGTATTTTAAAATTCATTAAAATAATTCTCTGCATATTAAATTAATATTTAACATATTTAAATTAATTAAAATAGTTTTCTATATATTAGGATTTTCTTCATACTAGATTTATTTCAGTTAAGTTAATTTTTGTCCTTAGAAAAATATTTCATTAATAATGTCACACTTAGAGGGATACAACACCGTTCACTCTCCTCTCTTTAACGGAAAGGACTTTTCCTACTGGAAAAGGCGAATGGAGTGTTATTTGAAGACCGACTTAGAGGTCTGGTTTTCAATTAGGAAAGAGTTCACAACTTTGGTAGACGACTTAGGAGAGTTGTTAGAACCAAAGAAATGGACCTCGAATATTAGGAAGAGAGCTTAAGTCGATTACAAGGCACTTAACACCTTGCAATGTGGACTTACTAAAGAAGAGCTAAATAGGGTAGGTCCATTTGAAAATTCTAAACAATTATGGGAGAAATTAATTGAATTGCATGAGGGTACAAATGACACTAGGATAGCTAAACGGGACATGCTTTTAAATAAATTATTTAATTGTAAAATGAACGAAAATGAAAACGCTAGTCAACTTCATACTAGGATTAAAGATATATTAAATGGATTGCATTTAATAGGACACCAAATAAAGAATAGGGACTTAATTAGGAATACCCTTAAAACATTTCCGAGAAATGCCTTATGGACATCGATTGTTGATGCCTATAAGGTATCTAGGGATCTCTCCACAATTAGGTTAGATAAACTATTTTGTGAACTTGAACTACACGAACAAGCAAACTCGGGTCAAATCGAGAATGGTATAGCTTTGATGGCAGGTTCAACTAAAAAGGAAAGAAAAGTGAAGGTTAATGTAACGCCCGCAAAATTTCTAGAAATTTTATAAAATTTTTTGCATTATCATAATGGGCTTTTATGTGGGCTCTTTCAAAAATAAAAGAAAATAGAGCCAAAATGGGATGCAAGGCCCAAGGTTTGAACCATAAATCTCCAAGTAGATAACTAAACCTTAGGATGCATCCAATAACCAGAAGCCTAGTAGGGTTGTGCTATTAGAAGGACATGGGAAATGATAGTTAAGGGTGAGGGAGGCTAAGGGACACCTTCAAGTGAATAAATAGGAGTATGAGAAGACAAGAGAACCCAAGTTGGCATTCTCCTCTTTCTCTTCTTCTTCCCCACCGAAACCCTAGCTCTCCCTTCTTCCATTTCCGAAAACCAACCAAGCAAAAAGAAAACTCTAGTCTTGGCATCACATAGGGTATTTTCTACTACTAAACAAGTGAAAGGATGTAAGTATCCCCTCACCTGCAGTACAAGTTGTTTCGGTTGATAGTTGCTTAAAGATCTCCTTTGAAACTCTCGGCCAAGACTCCTTCATGCTTCCAATGATTTTTCCATGCCATGTTTTGTATGAATATGATGATAATATGTTGATAGCTAGGTTTGGTTTGAGTGTTTGATCCCAAGGCCCTTGAAACTTTCGGCCAAGACCCATATATGCTCCTAATAGTCTTCCATGCTATGATCTATATGTTTCCATGCCATGTTTTGTATGTAGATGAAGATGACATGATGATAGCTAGGTTTGGTTTGAGTACTTGATCCCAAGGCCCCTTGAAACTTTCGGCCAAGACCCATATATGCTCCTAATGGTCTTCCATGGTATGATCTATATGTTTCAATGCCATGTTTTGTATGTAGATGAAGATGACATGATGAGAGCTAGGTTTGGTTTGAGTATTTGATCCCAAGGCCCCTTGAAGCTTTCGGCCAAGACCCATATATGCTCCTAATGGTCTTCCATGCTATGATCTATTTGTTTCCATGCCATGTTTTGTATGTAGATGAAGATGACATGATGATAGCTAGGTTTGGTTTGAGCATTTGATCCCAAGGCCCCTTGAAACTTTCGACCAAGACCTATATATGATCCTAATGGTCTTCCATGCTATGATATATATATTTCCATGCCATGTTTGTATGTAGATGAAGATAATATGTTGATAGCTAGGCTTGATTTGAGTGGTTGTGTAAAATTCCGGAAAAAAATATATATATCCCTTGCTAATTGGGAATTATCTTGTGGAATTTTTCAGGAGTTTTTAGAAAATTTTCAGGATTTAAAATGAGCTTAAATCCTAGTCTAGGGGTTAATTGGGTTTATTAACCTAACCCTAAGATTAATGGGTTAATAGAAACCGGATTAAATCTCGAACCCGATCCGCATAACCCATTTCCTATCCGCAAACGTTTCTGTGGTTTCTCATCGGCTTTATCACGAGCATTTTCTTCCTCTTCCAATTCCCGATCCCGATTCTTCTTCTCTTCTCTCCCTCGTGCGCCCGACAACGCCCCCCGTCGATTGCCTCTGCTGCAGCCATCGCTCATGCGCCGCCGTCCTTGCACGTCGGCCGACAGCCACGACCTTCGCACACTCGCCATCGGATCTGCTCTTCCCACTCGCCGACGACGCCCGATTTTCCTCATCTCCACTCATCGCCGCCGAATCTGGCCCTTCTTGCTCGTCGCCGCCTCTGATCAGTCGTTGCTGGCCGACCTCCCGATGACACAAGCCTCAAGCCAGCCGCAAGCTCTCATTTCCCTTCGATCGCTGGCACCCCAAACCAACCGCGAGCTCCTTTTCGATCGCCGGTGCCCCAAGTCGCTGCTGCCGCAGCGAGTCCAGTTTTGGTGATGGAGTCGTTGATTTCCTCTGTTTTTCTCCCGAGCGAGCAGATCACCCATGTGTCGCCTATTTCGATTAGTCGTGTGCTGCCATCTCCTTGTCGTGCCCTTGTTCGATCTGTCGATCCAGACGGCAGCGAACTCCAATAGCCTTCCCTCCCTCACTGGTCGCCATGGTCGCCACTGTATGCCTCTACCGACAGTTGATCATGTCGATCTCCACCGCAGTAAGCTTCGGGGCAGTCTGGGAGGGTTCGAGATAAGATCCACGAATCAACCCCATTTGATATCGGGTAATTCTGTTCATCCTTTTGTTGCTATAAATTGAGACTGCATTGATCAGTGGATCAATTTGAAATATAGCTCTGATATAACTTTGATCAGGGGAGGAAAGGGGGGGGGACTGCTGAGAGATTTCTAAGATAGGTAAGCTGTATTTAGAGCTGTGATGTTTTCTTTGTTCTGTTCTTGAATTATGGATGCAAGGAGTAGTTTTCATGAAGGTTTGTAATGGGTTCTAGGCGATGTTAGCAAGGTTTGTTTCCTGCTCCTTCGATGGCAGGATGTGAAGTGTTCAGATTGAAGGGACTGTGATGGGTAAGTTCAGATCAAATCTTATCTTTTATAGTGGTAATGGTGTTAATATTGGAATTTCATACAGTATAGGGAAGCTGTAGTGTAGGTGTTATGATTGAAGATTGATTTTTTCACTTATCTTATCAGTGATGTAATTACGGCAGATTACGCGTGAAGGCTACTATTTGGAAGCATTTGCTTTTGTTTCGACTATGGGATCCTAAAATTTGAAACAAGAAGTTGAGCCAGCAAAGCTAGGCTTGGTAAGTTTGATTTGGGATTTGATACCATCATTGGACTTATGAAAGAATTTGTCAAAGTTGCATGTTGATCGCAGGATTTTGATAAGTGATAGATGCTGATATGTGAGGACTTTGATATGAGGCAGGTTCGCGGACGCAAATAAACTCAGCATAGTCTACATGGCAGGTGGGTAATTTCCTACCTGGTCTGGGTAGATGTATTGCATTCAGATTTAGTCATAGATATGAGCATGTTAGGTGTTCATATTACCTTGACCCTGCTCTCATTATCGTATGCTTGAACTTATCGTTGGATATATTTATTCTCAATTGTTGATATCACATATACCCTATCATGATTTAGGAGTTATAGATGTGATGTAAATTGGCCTAGATGTTTAGTAGGGTGTAAATGTTAGTACGGGGGATGACCCAATTTATAAATTGGAAAAAAGTCATCTATGGATATGTAATGCCTAAATGTAGGATTTATTTTCAATACCCGTATGTTGCATACTGTTACCAACCATGAGTTGTGTAATGGTTAAGTGAAGGGTGATTAGAGTGTCGTTGTGGACCGGTGGTCCCAACTTGATATGATCAGTTGAGTACGACTCTCTATTGAATAGAGAGTTATGATCAGTTGAGTATGACTCTCTACAGGATAGAGAGTCCATCGATCTGTTGAGTACAACTCTCTACAGGATAGAGAGTATTGATTAGATGGGTATGACTCTTTGTTGAACAGAGAGTATGTGGCAGATGGTTGTACGTGTGACAGTATACACATGTCATTTGTATGCATTCTGACGACATAGTCTCCCTTGGGGTTGAGAGAGTCATCAGTCATCTTGCCTCCCAGAGCACTCCCCGAGGAGTAACTGGTGTGAGGGCAGAGCATATGTTGTGCCGCACTCTACCACTATAGACTGTGGTAGTTGGAGTGTGTGCAGTTGTCCTGGGTGCGTGGTACTCGACCACTCAATGGTAGTATTAGTCGGAGTGGCTAGCAGCAGGGACCCCCATTGTGTAGCGAGCTCTTTACGCTCATATGCTACTTGATCATACTGCCCACTCGACCACTCTATAGCAGTGGTTGGTGTGAGTTGGGACAGTTTTCATATCGTGCCACCTAGGCCACACTGGGGTTGTGGTAGCGAGTAGGGGTGAGCAGGCATGATCATGCATGCTGCATTGCGGTATCTGATCGCACTTTGCATATTACCATATATAGATACATATATGTATGTATATATATATATGGATGGTTGAGATTAATATATATATAGATACAGTATATATATATATGCTTATTGTGATGTTGTATTTGACTGTACTATGCTTGTTGCATTTGGGTGTACATCATATTCATGCATGTTTCTTGCATTTGTTATATGATTGTGTCAGATACTGGTATGGGTTGGACAGACCATTAGATACCTTGACTTGTAGCTAGAGTATATTGTGAGTTGATCTACTCTTCCTGTTATATATATATATATTTAATATATGTTCAGGTTTGATCAGAGTAGCATAGCAGATTTCAGGTATGTCTGCATTTTTATGTTGTTTATTTAGTTAGACGGTATATGCTTGTATTTATATACTATGCTGATATACCTGTTGTACCTCTAGAGTATATTGTTGAAAATACATGTGATATGACATATATACATGTTTTTCTATTACCTGCTGAGTTTTACTCACCACCCCCCACGGACCCTAGGTTTTTCACGCCTGTGTAGGTAGAAGACTTCGTGTGACTTGGAGCACCAGGTGACTTCTCATCTCACCTCCGAGGCTCCCGTATTGGTTTTGGGCTTTGCGTCCGTTGTGTGTTGTATTTGGAGTTTTCGTAGTGTACTGTGTTGTGGACTTGTAGATTCAGATTTTGTCGATGTACTGTATGTGGTTGTGGTGTGTTAGTCATACCGGTATGCATGATGTGGATGTATTGTATATGTGGGGTTATGGGTATGTCATTGTATTAGTTTTCGCTGTGTTTCGTTATGTTGTTGTATTTTTATTTGTTATATTGTTGTTATTGTGGGCCTACGGGCCTTGTATTAACCCGAAATGTTGCCACGTATAGGGGAGGTGTCGTCCGTTTGATTTTCGCCTCGGTATGCTCTCGGGGCGTGACAACTTTAGTGGTATCATAGCCAAAGGTTCTACGATGCCATACAATGATGTTTTGTGTCGAGTCTTGGATTCTCAGGAGTCGATTTATTCGGTTTTGGTTTTCTGAGATGAGATGGATAGCAGCCTGAGCTCCAAGCAGCATGAGGTAAGAATTCCTGAAAACTTATAGTTTAGTAGATATTTATCTAAACTTGATCAGTAGGTGTATACAATAGAGTTATGACACCTGTGCAGACTTGTAGGGAGGTCGTCCACCGAGGCGACCAACCGGAGTGACCTTTAGGGTTTATACTCCCGGTTTTGTTGGCTATGCTTTTAGTGTAAATAACAGGGAATAACCTGTACTGTGTTGGTTATTGTTCGTAAATGTGGTATGAGTTAACTCCGGAAATGACCTATTAAGTCTGTGAGTCTTGAACCTGTATCGAAAAAGGTGATTTACCTTTGAGAGCCGACTGATACCGAGTCGGAAAACAGGTGTCAAGTCGTCACATTTCTCTTAGAGATTTTGACTAATTAAGCTAGTCAGATCATTACCTGTTGGGTAATGGACAAGACAAATTGTCTATTGTTGATGCAGATAGCGGAAGGCTAGGTTACAGTGTTTCATAGGGATTTTATCCCTGAGTTGTTCATATTGGGTTGTATAACTTTGAGGGTACTTTTGAGTACTTAACTTGTGTTATACAGAGAAGGTAGAGTTGTTTGCATACTATTATCGGGATCAAGCCGGTATTTGGTGATAAATGCAGAAAATAATCTTCGGGAAATAATATATCACTTGATCATGGTCTAGTGATGTTGAAAGAGAGTATTTCCCTGTGTCACTTTTAGTGACACATTGTAAGGAATTCTTGAGCTTCCAGAAAGGGCGATCGGTTAGTAATAATGTACTGTGCAGAGTTGTGAGACTTGTAGAGGTTACTACCACCTAATAGCTCAAGAAGATGAATGGATGATTTTAGCCACCCAGAGTTATTGGCTTATAGTTGGATTGGGATGTCGAGATCTTCAACCAGATCCTGCCGGAAGACGTTGGATTGAGACAGGAGTTTAGAAATGACTCCGTACAATGGTTTAAGAGTTGGAAAACGATAAGAAGATAATGAAGGTCAACTTAATAGAGTCAGAAGTCTCCGACTGTTGGATAAAAGGAGCAAGATCGGAGTCATAGGCTTTGAGCTATTTTCCGATTATAGAAGATCAACCAGAGATCATCAGGATGTTCTCATGGATATCAGCAAAATCAGAACAAAGAACTGGAAGGATTGTGGCGCGATACGAGAACACGAAGACACGCTGGCCGATTATCCGTTGAGCCATTCGGTGTTGCTATTGTTGAGCAACCAGTACAGTGGAGGAGGTGTACCTTGAAGATTCAGTTGAAGACTACCAATGGTGTTCCGGGAGGGTGATGCACCGTCTCGTCATCAGAGATCAGCACTGAAGATTGGGTTATCTCATCAGCAGCGACCTACTACCTCAGGTATGGGTGGAGTTTCGTGATACTTCCCTTCAAGGGAAGTGATTTACGCAGCAGTATCAGCAGAAGACATCGTAGAAGACACATGCAGACAACAACAATTACCTTCAGATGTGATTTGATTTGTACATAGGAGAGAGTATACGACGGTGGTCGTATTTATTTTGTATTCTACAGTTGTAGCTCGTAGATTTAAGTGATAGGATCAGATGATATAGGAAAAATCCTTGGATCATTCATCGCAGAAATGCGACCGCTTTGTTGCGGATTGTTAGATCTGATCTTATTCTCTTCGGAGAAAGGCCGAGACCTGCATGGAGCCTTTGGGATCGGATCGACAGATATTTCATCGTTCAGGGTATTACTCTAGTTTTACCCTCTGGGTTAATATGTTGAGAGATGCTTGTAGTTACAGGTATCTATATCTAGAACATTCTCAGTTGAATTAGAAGGGTCCTTTACATCGACTTGTGGGTCGATGGTATCTCTACCATCAGGTGAGATGAGGATCAACAATTAAGAAGTCAAGGGATGCCCTTAGACTCTGATAGACATATCTTTACTACAGACATATCCTTACGGATGGTCAAGTTGTTGAGATTATAGTATGATTATGTCTCTCAGATGTGCGTATAATCCGAGAGCATTCAGATGTAGTTTCGGATGAACTCCTAGGCTTGCCGTTGCTTAGGCAAGTGGAGTAGGCAATCGAAATGATTGCGGAAATAGTTCTGATATCGAAGATCCTATACCGGGTGATAATTTGACTGGTATAAGTGTTACTAAACACTATGGAAATTGGAAGAACGTAAGTTGTGATTATAGGAGATGTTGGAAGGAGATATTTATCTATCCCAATATTTCTCCTTGAGAAGGATCCAGAACTCTTTGATAAAAGAGGGATGAACCTTTGAAATTATGCATCGATTATCGAAGATGGAATGCGATAATTGTTGAAAGTAAATATCCTACGTTGAGGATAAATGATCTGTTTAGATAAGCTAAAGACACCTGTGTATACTCTAGGGTTGGTTTACGACTGGAGAGTTGATATGATAGTGACATAGTGTCATATAAGTATCATTGTCGTTGTGATGATTGATATATCATCAGCCTAGAGAAAAGGGGATGCAGGTGTGTGGAGACGATAATTTCATACTTGGTATGAATTGTATGAATTTTGATTAAGTTGCTAGACTAATTAACGATTTAGTCGTCACGAGATTTGAGAATCGTGTATCCTGAACACGATAGGATCCTTTTGTAGTTGTGTAACCTGGCCACTATTGATTATGGTAGTTGGAGTTGCGCACTCGACCACCGTAGATGGTGGTTTGCCTTGTATGGTTTGGTTAGTACTGTAGATGTTGATAGAATGTCTTAGCATTACTATACCACAGACTTGTTTGACAAAAGTGATGTTGGAAATCATTTAGTCGGAAGCTGGTGAAACCAGTTACAAGACCTACACGGCGATTAACTTTTACACGAGTATTAGTTAATCCTTCCAGAGGGGATAAAAGGATGATGTACGCAGATACGTCGTTTCAGGGATCAGAGTGATTCCGATGCAGATGAATGAGGCATATCTTATGCCTACGATAGTTAAGAAACTACGAGATAGTCTGTCATATACATGACGAAGCTTTAGTAGTTATTATCTGGATTTGTAATTGTATGGAGCAGGAATGCTCATGGGATTTTGACTAGCTACTGGGTAGCTACTATAGAGTTGCTGGAATGTGAACAGTTGCGACTTGTGAGATTGGGCGCTATAGTCTCTCATGCACTTACAGAGTGTGTGGTGGAGTGGATTTTGGACGGTAGATGGACTTCTCTTGTGAGAAGATAAATTTTTCGCCTCTAATATGGATATGTGTTTTTGGGACACACATCCACTTAAGATAGAGTTGCTATCGGAGGCACCTTATATGGGATTTGCTATGCATCCTGGTGGTACTCGGATGTACCAAGATTTGAGATGTTTATACTGGTGGAATGATATAAAGAGAGTTATAGCAGATTTTGCCGCTCGATGTTTAGTATGCCAGTAGGTGAAGGCTGAACATCAGAAACTCGCTGGATTGCTCTAGAAAATTCCTATTCCGGAATGGAAGTGGGAGCATATCATGATTGATTTCGTTACGGGATTGAATAGAACCCGTAAAGGACGTGATGCGATTTGGGTGATTGTGGATCGACTGACCAAATTAGCTCATTTCCTTCCTATTCGTGGGTCGTACTTGTTAGTTATAGCCCTAGAACCAATCATGTGATGGTTGAATAGGGAACATTTTGTATCATATTCTATAAAGGCAAAGGATTGGTTATTATATTTACGTCTTGCTTGTGCCAGCTAAATTAAATATAATAATGCCCTAGAAAAGTAGGTTCTTATCCACAGCACATCAATTGGAAAAATTGATTATGAGAGGTTGTAGGGAACACTTTCCTAAATGTTCCTAGTCAAGTATTAATATGCAAGGGCAATATTAATACATAAAGACTAGCATGTAGGTCAATTGATGACTTGATCTCACAAGTCATGGATATATGATATCAAGTTGACACATGGGTATATATTAGAGAATATATACTGAACTGACCCGCCATGAGAAAGTTTCATGGATCGTCATATGAGTGTCATAAACTTTCTCATGTGACTATTGGTATGAATAGTTCTCAAACCTGAAGTCACTACGGTTCCCTACATAAGGAGTTATGTACTTTGGTATCGTCAAACGTCACCCGTAACAGGGTGGACCATAAAGGCGATTACTGGGTATATAACAAATTATGCGGAGGGATGTGAGTGATGTAGATGAGATCTATCCCTCCCATATGACGAGAGTGATATCTGTGGGCCCCTTGATTGAGTAGAACTACTAAAACGCATGGCCATGCTCGAATGAGTCAATATGAGATATTGAGCTCATTTGTTTGAGTTAGTTTACTCAGGGATCAAGAAACACATAGATTGATCGAGGATGAAACGGTCTATGCCTCATTGGTCAATATGATATCAAGGATAGAAGGACACGGTCATACATTATAGTAGTCACGGAAAGGTTAGTCGGATCTTGACTTATTTCGTAACTTGGGTAGCAATGATGTATTGCTAGATGCCGCTCATTGCTTGTGTATCTAAAAGAGTTTAGATCCACTGCCAACGTTATGAGAGCCTATAGGGTCACACACAAAGAGCATGATGATTAGAAGAATTAGTGCATTCTAGTTTGACTAGAATAATTTGGGAATAAGCTTAAGTACAAAATGGTTTTTGGACTTTAAGCTTAATGAGAATTTTAGCTTGTTGATTTAATGAGATTAATTCAATATGCTAAGCTTATTAATTTAATAAGATTAAATAAATATGTTATCATGATAGCCTAAGCTTAATTGATTTAGTAAGATTAATTCAATATGTTACCTTATTGATTCAATAAGATTAATTCAATATGATAACATAAGCTTATTGAATTAATAAGATTAATTCAACATGCATGAATGCCACATAAGCATGCCACCTAAGCTTGATGTGGTGGAAGGAGACAAAGGGTTTTGACCTTTGGAATTTCTCCACATGTGGCCGGCCAAACAAGGAGTGATTATTTTCAATGCAATTGATTGCATTGAATGTGATAGGAGGTGAAAGGTTTTTTCAATCCTATAAAACACTCCATGGGGTGGCCGGCCAAAGTGGTGGAAGCTTGAGGCTTGGAGAGAGCTTGGTGGTGAGAGGCTTTGGTTGTGTGGCTTTTGTGAGTGTAGGCTAGCAAGAAGAGTGGTCTTCTTCTTCCTTTCTCTTTTTCCCTACCTTCCTCTCCTTTAGGGACTTCTCTAGCAAGAAGTAAAGGAGAGCTCTTCTAGTTTCTTTTGTGAGACAAGAGCTTGCTCGTGTGGATACATATAGAGGCATGGACATTTGAACGTGCTAAAATATCCAACAAACCCAAGGAGAAGCGGGATTAAAAAGGGCATGCAACAAAGGTAATATTCTCCTATAAGATAGGTTTTGAGAAATTTATTTTTTTGTACGAGGTTTTCTTTCGCAAGGATCACTTCGAAGGGATCCTATTTTTCCGTTGCGCATATGCTATTTTGCATAAAAAAAAAGATCCCTACAGTGGTATCAGAGCCACTTGCGAAAGATCGTATAAAAAAAATAGGTTTTCTCTATTTTATATATGATATAGAAGTAGGATAAATTTTATTACGAGTTGATAATTGCATTAGCAATTTTTTAAACATAATAAAATATCCGATGTCTTTTAAAAGTTAAAATTGACATGGTGCATGGTTATGGCCTAGTCCCAAAAAGTTTGTGAATGTGTGTGTTGTAATTCTTAATACGGCCTGCGTGTCGTGCCTTTCTCCTAAAATTCTTGTTGTAAAAATTAGTTTTAGACTCGAATGTAACTCGAGTATTTCTCCTTTTGTAATATACAAAATAAAGATGGAGGGTCCATTGGAAGATGACGTTACAAGGAGGAAGTCAACACAAGACAACCAAAAGGAAGCACTTGGGAGAAGATGCTATCCCTAGGTTGACCAATCAATCTTTTCATTGGCTTGAGAAGATTGTAGAATAAGGGCCATAACCATGACACGCTTAGTTTAATATGTATGTGATGCATGTTAATTTAGCTTATATGTGATGTATGCTAATATGTATGTGATGCATGTTTAAGTTTATTTCTTAATAAGTCAAAAACGATATGCCTACCAAAGTTTGGTACTCACTACTTCCTCGATCATTTGTTGTTGGGTTTGCCAAAGCAAAGCAATGCATTTTATCTTGGAAGAGTACGAGTGGACAATCGTGATGTCCCACTATCAAACTTGGTTAAGACTTAATTAAGTTTTTCTTAATTAATTAAGAAAGTAGAGGCATATATTAGCTTTGAACATAAGTTTTAAAAATTAGTTTTGTGTAATTTCCGAACATCAGCTTTGTCTTAGAAAGTGGTCGTTGCTCCGATATCAAAGAAGGCCTCTGTGCCTTGCCACGGCCTGGAAGCTGGTTTAGGAATAATCACTAAACTAATCTAAACTTAACCAAAGCTATTAAAGAGTTACATCAGATGTAATTGGAAAAAGATTGCCTACCTAATCATACTACGTCTTGGGCGATTAGCCAAAGCTAACTCAAGATGAAGTATGATGTGGATCTTTATCCCATATAAATTTATAGCTAAATAGAAGTTAATGATGTAAGCAAAATGTGTTTGCCTACATCAATGATTAGCTCATATCAAAGCTATGAGAATTTAGTGGGAGCCTCATTTAATTAAAGGCCTAATTAAATGACTTAGGTATGATACTTAATTTTGCATTTTAATGTTGTAGATCACCATGTCATCTAACACGAGACACCCCCTCAACTTGCGATCTGTCCTTGAGAAAGACAAGCTCAATGGAGCTAACTTTCTAGACTGGTATAGGAACTTGAGGATTATCCTCAAGCAAGAACGTAAATTGTATGTCCTAGAGCAGTCTATCCCTGAAACACCCGCCCCTGCAGCCACTCGTGCTGAAAAGGATGCTTATAAGAAGCATCAAGATGACGCATTAGATGTGTCATGTCTTATGCTTGCCACCATGAACTCTGAGCTTCAGAAGCAACATGAGAACATGGATGCCTATGATATGGTTGAGAATTTGAAACAACTATATCAAGGACAAGCTAGGCATGAGCGTTTTGAAGTGTCTAAGGCTCTTTTTGCATGCAAGATGCAAGAAGGAACACCTGTAGGAACTCACGTACTTAAAATGATAGGGTACGTTGAGAACCTTGAAAGACTAGGTTTTCCACTGAGCCAAGAATTGGCAACCGATGTTATCCTACAATCATTGCCGGAAGCATATAATCAATTCGTCATGAATTATAATATGAATGAAATTGATAAGCCTTTGCCTGAGATTCTCAGCATGTTAAGAACTGCTGAACCGAATCTCATGAAGAAAGTTAGTAATGTACTAATGGTCAAGAAGGGCAAAGGTAAGCACAAAGGCAAGGGTAAGACCCAAGCCAAAGGAAAGGCCAATTCATCCACTTCAAAGGGTAAAGGTAAAGTACCTAAGGAAGAGGATTGTTTCCATTGCGGTGATACTGGACACTGGAAGTGGAACTGCAAAGTCTACCTTGAGGAAGTAAAGAAGAAAAGAAGTGGGACTTCTGCCTCAGGTATACACATTATAGAAGTTAATCTATCTATTTCTTCTACAAGGGTATTAGATACCGGATGTGCATCTCACATTTGTACTAATGTGCAGGGACTGAGAAATAGTAGACTAATGACAAAGGGCGAAGTGGACCTACGAGTAGGCAATGGCGCAAAAGTTGCTGCTGTAGCTGTAGGAACATATTCTTTGTCTTTGTCCACTGGGCTTATCTTATAACTAGAGGAGTGCTTTTATGTACCTGCATTAACGAAGAACATAATTTCTGTATCTTGTTTAGACAAGAAAAACTTTTCTTTTATAATAAAGGACAAATGTTGTTCCATTTATTTGAATGAAATGTTCTATTGTAATGCACCACTTATGAATGGTCTCTATGTTCTAGATTTAAAAAACCCAATTTATAACGTAAATACCAAACGGTTCAAATCGATAATTTGAACCAAACATATCTCTGGCACTGTCGCCTACGTCACATAAATGAAAAACGCATATCCCAACTCCATAAAGATGGATTATTAGACTCATTTGATTTTGAATCATATGAGGTATACGAATCTTGTCTTTTAGGAAAGATGACTAAAACTCCATTTAGTGGACATGGAGAGAGAGCGACGGACTTGTTAGGACTCATACATACTGATGTATGTGGCCCTTTCAACGTCGAAGCCAGAGGAGGCAATAAGTACTTTATTACTTTCACTGATGATATGAGTAGATTTGGCTACTTATATTTGATGAGACATAAGTCAGAATCCTTTGAAAAGTTCAAAGAATTCAAGAATGAAGTACAAAACCAACTTGGTAAGCGTATTAAGCTACTTCGATCAGATCGAGGTGGTGAATACCTTAGTCAAGAGTTTCGTGATCACCTGGCTGAGTGTGGGATAATATCCCAACTCACTCCACTTGGAACACCACAATGGAATGGTGTATCTGAGAGGAGAAATCGTACTCTATTAGATATGGTACGATCAATGATGAGCCAGACTGATCTACCTACTTCCTTTTGAGGTTTATCTCTAGAGACAGCCGCTTTCACACTTAATCGCGTCCCATCAAAAGCTGTAGAAAAGACACCATATACGTTATGGACTGGAAAGAGTCCCAAAATATCTTTTATAAAGATTTGGGTTGTGAAGCTTATGTTAGACGTCAAGTCTCAGATAAACTAGGACCCAAATCAGATAAGTGTTATTTTATAGGATATCCCAAGGAAACTAAGGGATATTACTTTTACAATCCCACACTTGGCAAGGTGTTTGTTGCCAGAAATGTTGTCTTTCTAGAAAGAGAATATATTTCTAGAAAAACTAGTGGGAGTAAAATTCATCTTGAAGAAATTCAAGATGAAGATAACACTAAGGCTTCGATGGAAAATGAACAGGCACCACAAAGTGTTGTGGATGAAGAAATTGTTGCCCAAAGAGTTGTGGAGCAAACACCTGTTCAAGTAGACCAACCTCTTCGTAGATCTGATAGGATCCGTCGTCAACCCGAGAGATATTCTTTTCTCTTGACTGACAACGATGATGTATTGCTTGTCGATCTTGACGAGACTACATCCTATCAAGAAGCTATGATGAGCCCAGATTCCGAGAAATGGCTAGAGGCCATGAGATCCGAAATGGAATCCATGTACACTAACCAAGTATGGATTTTGGTTGATCCACCTGAAGGGGTAAAACCCATTGGGTGTAAGTGGGTCTTTAAAGTAAAGACTGACATGGATCGTAATAAGCATACCTATAAAGGTAGATTGGTGGCTAAAGGATTCAAACAAATTCATGGTATTGACTATGATGAAACCTTTTCACCAGTTGCGATGCTTAAATCCATTCGGATCATACTTGCTATTGCAACCTACCACGATTATGAGATCTGGTAGATGGATGTCAAAACTGCTTTTCTGAATGAAAAGCTACTCGAGGATGTGTACATGACACAGCCTGAGGGTTTTGAAGATCCAAAGCATCCTGGAAAGTATGCAAACTGCAAAGGTCCATTTATGGACTAAAGCAAGCCTCTCGAAGCTGGAATATTCGATTCGATGATGCAATCAAGGAGTTTGGTTTCATCAAAAATAAAGATGAACCTTGTGTCTACAAGAGAAATAGTGGGAGCACAGTTGTATTTCTTATCTTGTATGTAGATGACATACTTCTCATCGGAAATGATATTCCCTCACTCCAGTCTGTGAAGATGTGGTTAGGGAATTATTTCTCGATGAAAGACTTAGGTGAAGCTGCCTATATTCTAGGCATCAAGATCTATAGAGATAGATCTAAAAGATTACTTGGCCTAAGTCAGAGTACATACATTGATAAAGTGCTAGATCGTTTTGCTATGAAAAATTCCAAGAAAGGATTTCTGCCTTTATCACATGGTGTGAGTCTTTCGAAGACTCAATGTCCCTCTTCTAAGGAGGAGAGAGATCGCAAGGATAAGATCCCTTATGCATCTGCTATAGGGTCTATCATGTACGCCATGCTTTGTACTCGTCCTGACGTCTCGTATGCTTTGAGCATGACGAGTAGATACCAGTCGGATCCAGGTGAAAGTCACTGGATAGCAGTCAAAAATATTCTTAAATACTTATGAAGAACGAAAGAATATTTCCTGATATTTGGAGGCAATGAGGAGCTAACTGTAAAGGGTTACAGTGATGCAAGCTTCCAAACAGACAAGGATGACTATAGATCGCAATCGGGGTACGTGTTTTTCCTGAATGGTGGAGCTGTGAGCTGGAAGAGTTCGAAGCAGGACACAGTTGCTGATTCTACAACAGAAGCCGAGTATATTACTGCATCTGATGCAATAAAGGAGGCTGTTTGGCTCCACAAGTTCATCAGTGAACTTGGGGTAGTTCCTAGCATTGCAGATCCAATAGACCTCTATTGTGACAACAATGGGGCTATTGCACAGGCTAAGGAACCTCGATCACATCAGCGGACCAAACACATACTGCGGTGCTTCCATCTCATTCGAGAGATCATCGATAGAGGAGATGTGAGGATATGCAGAGTACCGACAGAAGCTAACATCGCAGATCCATTGACCAAGGCTTTGGCACAGAGGAAGCATGATGGTCACACTAGGTCACTAGGTATCAGATATTATAGTGATTGGTACTAGTGCTAGTGGGAGATTGTTAGTTATAGCCCTAGAACCAATCATGTGATGGTTGAATAGGGAACATTTTGTATCATATTCTATAAAGGCAAAGGATTGGTTATTATATTTACGTCTTGCTTGTGCCAGCTAAATTAAATATAATAATGCCCTAGAAAAGTAGGTTCTTATCCACAGCACATCAATTGGCAGAATTGATTATGAGAGGCTGTAGAGAACACTTTCCTAAATGTTCCTAGTCAAGTATTAATATGCAAGGGCAATATTAATACATAAAGACTAGCATGTAGGTCAATTGATGACTTGATCTCACAAGTCATGGATATATGATATCAAGTTGACACATGGGCATATATTAGAGAATATATACTGAACTGACCCACCATGAGAAAGTTTCATGGATCGTCATATGAGTGTCATAAACTTTCTCATGTGACTATTGGTATGAATAGTCCTCAAACCTGAAATCACTACGGTTCCCTACATAAGGAGTTATGTACTTTGGTATCGTCAAACGTCACCCGTAACAGGGTGGACCATAAAGGCGATTACTGGGTATATAGAAATTATGCGGAGGGATGTGAGTGATGTAGATGGGATCTATCCCTCCCATATGACGGGAGTGATATATGTGGGCCCCTTGATTGAGTAGAACTACTAAAACGCATGGCCATGCTCGAATGAGTCAATATGAGATATTGAGCTCATTTGTTTGAGTTAGTTTACTCAGGGATCAAGAAACACATAGATTGATCGAGGATGACACAGTCTATGCCTCATTGGTCAATCTGATATCAAGGATAGAAGGACACGGTCATATATTATAGTAGTCACGGAAAGGTTAGTCGGATCTTGACTTATTTCGTAACTTGGGTAGCAATGATGTATTGCTAGATGTCGCTCATTGCTTGTGTATCTAAAAGAGTTTAGATCCACTGCCAACGTTATGAGAGCCTATAGGGTCACACACAAAGAGCATGATGATTAGAAGAATTAGTGCATTCTAGTTTGACTAGAATAATTTGGGAATAAGCTTAAGTACAAAATGGTTTTTGGACTTTAAGCTTAATGAGAATTTTAGCTTGTTGATTTAATGAGATTAATTCAATATGCTAAGCTTATTAATTTAATAAGATTAAATAAATATGTTATCGTGATAGCCTAAGCTTAATTGATTTAATAAGATTAATTCAATATGTTACCTTATTGATTTAATGAGATTAATTCAATATGATAACATAAGCTTATTGAATTAATAAGATTAATTCAACATGCATGAATGCCACATAAGCATGCCACCTAAGCTTGATGAGGTGGAAGGAGACAAAGGGTTTTGACCTTTGGAATTTCTCCACATGTGGCCGGCCAAAAAAGGAGTTTGATTATTTTCAATGCAATCGATTGCATTGAATGTGATAGGAGGTGAAAGGCTTTTTCAATCCTATAAAACACTCCATGGGGTGGCCGGCCAAAGTGGTGGAAGTCTGAGGCTTGGAGAGAGCTTGGTGGTGAGAGGCTTTGGTTGTGTGGCTTTTGTGAGTGTAGGCTAGCAAGAAGAGTGGTCTTCTTCTTCCTTTCTCTTTTTCCCTACCTTCCTCTCCTTTAGGGACTTCTCTAGCAAGAAGTAAAGGAGAGCTCTTCTAGTTTCTTTTGTGAGACAAGAGCTTGCTCGTGTGGATACATATAGAGGCACGGACATTTGAACGTGCTAAAAGATCCAACAAACCCATGGAGAAGCGGGATTAAAAAGGGCACGCAACAAATGTAATATTCTCCTATAAGATAGGTTTTGAGAAATTTATTTTTTTGTACGAGGTTTTCTTTCGCAAGGATCACTTGGAAGGGATCCTATTTTTCAGTTGCGTATATGCTATTTTGCATAAAAAAAAAAGATCCCTACAGTACTCGTTGGACCATCTGGCAACGTTGTATTGCTGAAAGATTATCGGATTGGGTGGGGTACTTTTGAGTACTATATCTGATAGAGACCCACGTTTTACCTTGCAATTTTGACAGAGTCTGCATCAGACTATGGGAACAGAATTTCAGCTCAGTACAACATTTCATCCGCGGTTTGATGGGCTGTCTGAGCGTACAATTCAGACATTGGAGGATCTATTAAGATCTTGTGTCATGAATTATGGAGGTAGTTGGGAGAATCATGTTCCTTTAGTGGAATTTGGCTGTAAGAACCATTATCACTCATCCATTCAGATGACTTCTTTTGAGGCCCTATACGGTAGATCCTGTAGATCTCCCGTGTTGTGGGAGGAAGTCGGGGAACGACAGCTGTTGGAGGCCACAGAGTATCCAACATGATGCAGAGTTGGAACATGTCGTCGGATGAGAGTTATTAGGGGTTCCGATTCTACCTTAGTCTAAGGCAACCTATGAGGAGATTCCGGTGCGAATTTTTGGTCGCAAGGAGCGACAATAGTGAGACGAAAACCATCCGACTCGTAAAGGTTGGATGAAAGCATCAAAGCGATGAGGAGGCTATGTGGGAGCTGGAAGATACTATCCGAGCTCGATATCCTCATCTGTTCACATGAGAAATAATTGTGGTCCTTTCGGAAACTTGCTTGAAGTAATTTTTGCATGTTAGTCTGAAATTTGGGGACCAAATTTTTATAAGTGGGGGAGAATGTAAAATACCGGAAAAAATATATATATATATCCCTTGCTAATTGGGAATTATCTTGTGGAATTTTTCAGGAGTTTTTAGAAATTTCTCAGGATTTAAAATGAGCTTAAATCCTAGTCTAGGGGTTAATTGGGTTTATTAACCTAACCCTAAGATTAATGGGTTAATAGAAACCGGGTTAAATCTCGAACCCAATCCGCATAACCCATTTCCTCTCCGCAAACGTTTCTGCGGTTTCTCATCGGCTTTATCACGAGCGTTTTCTTCCTCTTCCAATTCCCGATCCCGATTCTTCTTCTCTTCTCTCCTTCGCGCACCTGACAACGCCCCCCGTCGATTGCCTCTGCTACAGCCATCGCTCATGCGCTGTCGCCCTTGCGCGTCGGTCGGCAGCCACGACCTTCGCACACTCGTAGTCGGATCTTCTCTTCCCACTCGCCGCCGATGCCCGATCTGCCTCTTCTCCACTCGTTGTCGCCGAATCTGGCCCTTCTTGCTCATCACCGCCTATGATCAGCCATTGCCGGTCGACCTCCAGACGACGCAAGCCTCAAGCCAGCCACGAGTCTCGTTGCCCTTCGATCACCAGTGCCCAAAGCCAGCCGCGAGCTCCTTTTCGATCATCGGCGCTCCAAGTCGCTGCTGCCGCAACGAGTCCAGTTTTGGTGATGGAGTCGTTGATTTCCTCTGTTTTTCTCCCGAGCGAGCAGATCAACCCTGTGTCGCCTATTTCGATCAGCCGTGTGCTGCCATCTCCTTGAAGTGCCCTTGTTCGATCTGTCGATCCAGACGGCAGTGAACTCTGATAGCCTTCCTTCCCTCACTGGTCGCCATGGTCGCCACTGTATGCCTCTGCCGACAGTTGATCTCGTCGATCTCCACCGCAGTAAGCTTCGGGGCAGTCTGCGAGGGTTCGAGATAAGATCCACGAATCAACCCCATTTGATGTCGGGTAATTCCGTTTATCCTTTTTTTTTTTGCTATAAATTGAGACTTCATTGATCAGTGGATCAATTAGAAATATAGATCTGATATAACTTTGAACAGGGGAGGAAAGGGGGGGGGACTGCCGAGAGATTTCTAAGACAAGTAAGCTTTATTTACAGCTATGATGTTTTCTTTGTTCTGTTCTTGAATTATGGATGCAAGGAGTAGTTTTCATGAAGGTTTGTAATGGGTTCTAGGCGATGTTAGCAAGGTTTGTTTCCTGCTCCTTCGATGGCAGGATGTGAAGTGTTCAGATTGAAGGGACTACGATGGGTAAGTTCAGATCAAATCTTATCTTTTATAGTGGTAATGGTGTTAATATTGGAATTTCATACAATATAGGGAAGCTGTAGTGTAGGTGTTATGATTGGGGATTGATTTTTCCACTTATCTTATCAGTGATGTAATTACGGCAGATTACGTGTGAAGGCTGCTATTTGGAAGCATTTGCTTTTGTTTCGACTATGGGATCCTGAAATTTGAAACAAGAAGTTGTGCTAGCAAAGCTAGGCTTGGTAAGTTTGATTTGGGATTTGATACCATCATTGGACTTATGACAGAATTTGTCAATGTTGCATGTTGATCGCAAAATTTTGATAAGTGATAGATGGTGATATGTGAGGACTTTGATATGAGGCAGGTTCGTGGACGCAAATACACTCAGCATAGTCTACATGGCAGGTGGGTAATTTTCTACCTAGTCCGGGTAGATGTATTGCATTCAGATTTAGTCATAGATATGAGCATGTTAGGTGTTCATATTACCTTGACCCTGCTCTCATTATCGTATGCTTGAACTTATCGTTGGATATATTTATGCTCAATTGTTGATATCACATATACCCTATCATGATTTAGGAGTTATAGATGTGATGTAAATTGGCCTAGATGTTTAGTAGGGTGTAAATGTTAGTACGGGGGATGACCCAATTTATAAATTGGAAAAAAGTCATCTATGGGTAAGTAATGCCCTAAATGTAGGATTTATTTCCAATACCCGTATGTTGCACACTGTTACCAACCATGAGTTGTGTAATGGTTAAGTGAAGGGTGATTAGAGTGTCGTTGCGGACCGGTGGTCCCATCTTGATATGATCAGTTGAGTACGACTCTCTATTGAATAGAGAGTTATGATCAGTTGAGTACGACTCTCTACAGGATAGAGAGTCCATCGATCTATTGAGTACAACTCTCTACAGGATAGAGAGTATTGATTAGATGGGTATGACTCTTTGCTGAACAGAGAGTCTGTGGTAGATGGTTGTACGTGTGACAGTATACACATGTCATTTGCATGCATTCTGACGACATAGTCTCCCTTGGGGTTGAGAGAGTCGTCAGTCATCTTGCCTCCCAGAGCACTCCCCGAGGAGTAACTGGTGTGAGGGCAGAGCATCTGTTGTGCCACACATTACCACTATAGACGGTGGTAGTTGGAGTGCGTGCAGTTGTCCTAGGTGCGTGGTACTTGACCACTCATTGGTAGTGTTAGTCGGAGTGGCCAGCAGCAGGGACCCCCATTGTGTAGCGAGCTCTTTACGCTCATATGCTACTTGATCATACTGCCCACTCGACCACTCTATAGCAGTGGTTGGTGTGAGTTGAGACAGTTGTCATGTCGTGCCACCTAGGCTACACTGAGGTCGTGGTAGCGAGTAGGGGTGAGCAGGCATGATCATGTATGCTGCATTGCCGTATCTGATCGCACTTTGCATATTACCATATATAGATACATATATGTATGTATATATATATATATATATAGATGGTTGAGATTAATATATATATAGATACAGTCTATATATATATGCTTATTGTGATGTTGCATTTGACTGTACTATGCTTGCTGCATTTGGGTGTACATCATATTCATGCATGTTTCTTGCATTTGTTATACGATTGTGTCGGATACTGGTATGGGTTGGACATACCATTAAGTACCTTGACCTGTAGCTAGAGTATATTGTGAGTTGATCTACTCTTCCTGTTATATATATATATATTTGATATATGTTCAGGTTGGATCAGAGTAGCATAGCAGACTTCAGGTATGTCTGCATTTTTATGTTGTTTATTTGGTTAGACGGTATATGCTTGTATTTATATACTATACTGATATACCTATTGTACCTCTAGAGTATGTTGTTGAAAATACATGTGATATGACATATATACATGTTTTTCTATTACCTGCTGAGTTTTACTCACCACCCCCCACGGACCCTGGGTTTTCTGTCGCCCAGGTAACAGGTAGAAGACTTCGTGACAACTTTGAGCACCGTTGGCTGACTTCTCATCTCACCTCCGAGGCTCCCGTATTGGTTTTGGGCTTTGCGTCCTCCGTGTGTTGTATTTGGAGTTTTCGTAGTGTACTGTGTTGTGGACTTGTAGATTCGGATTTTGTCGATGTACTGTATGTGGTTGTGGTGTGTTAGTCATACCGGTATGCATGTTGTGGATGTATTGTATATGTGGGGTTATGGGTATGTCGTTGTATTTGTTTCCGCTGTGTTTCGTTATGTTGTTGTGTTTTTATTTGTTATATTGTTGTTATTGTGGGCCTACGGGCCTTGTATTAACCCGAAATATTGCCACGTATAGGGGAGGTGTCGTCCGTTTGATTTTCAGCTCGGTATGCTCTCGGGGCGTGACAGGTTGATCCCAAAGCCCCCTTGAAACTTTCAGCCAAGTCCTAGTTGTGCTCCTAATGGTCTTCCATGTCATGATCTATATGTAATGGATGTTAACATGTGGTTAGTTAAATCTTGTACAAGTTGTTTAGGGTTTAAATTCTTAAGAACCCTCCCTTAGGGTTTCGGCCCACCCATGCTCATGCCCTCTAATAATCCTCCATGCCATGCTACATGTATATAAGATGTTAATATGATGTTAGTTAGACTTTATGATAGCATGATTGGTTTAGGTCACTACCTTATGACCATGTTAATTGTATGAATGTATGATTATGTTATGCTCATTGCCATGTTAATTGTAGGAATGTATGATTATGTTATGCTCATTGCCATGTTAATTGTATGAATGTATGATTATGTTATGCTCATTGCCATGTTAATTGTATGAATGTATAATTTTGTTATGCTCATTGCCATGTTAATTGTATGAATGTATGATTATGTTATGCTCGTTGCATCATGATGAACATGTATGATGAAAATGCCTAAGAGATGCTTCCCTAAGAGCACTCTTTATGTTATGAAAAGAAATATGATATGTTATGAAGAAACCACATGATATGCTATGATAAGGAACATGATATGTTATGAAAAGAAATATGATATGTTATGAAGAAGGAACATGATATGTTATTTTACTTTGTGCATGGCTTGTACCGGACCCTAACAAGGTCCAAGGGATGGGCTCCTTCGTGCCCCTAGGTCGACGATCATAGTATGCACCTAGTACGGGATGGGCTCCTAAGTTGTCCTAGGCCGATGGACATAGTACGGGCCTAGGATGGGCTTCTATGTTATGATTGTCCCTAGGTCGACGGACATAGTACGGGCCTAGTAACCTAGTAGGTTCGGGATTAGCTACCTCGGGTCTATTTAGGGATGCGGGCAATGATGATGATGAATGTGGTACAATGCCGGACCCAATATGTTGAGATTATGTTTAAGTACTTATAAAATATATGTTTTCAAAGAACATCTTGCATATACCCCTTTCCATTTCTATATGTTCTTTTATGTTTATATGAATGTTATGCTTATATGTTCTTGTATGATGATATGAATGCTTTGCTTATATGTTCTTGTACGTTTATATTAATGCTATGCTTATATGTTCTTGTATGTTTATATGGATGCTATGCTTATATGTTCTTGAATGTTTATATGAATGTTATGCTTATATGTTCTTAAATGATCATGTCACTACTCTATGTCTAAGTCTTGATGTATGGTTTTTGTGAGTAGGAAAGGATCTTACTAAGCCTATGTGCTTATAGTTTTCATGTTTCCCTTGTACTGCAGATAAGGGTAAAGAATGGCTAAACTAAAGGGAGCAGCAGGAGGGGCAAAGTGTGTGTGGTAGTGACATGGTGGAGGAGATCTGTTTATGTTCACAAACTTATGCATGTTTTCCTTTAAGTTTTGCATGCTAGTTGTTAAGAGTCGAACTCTACTTGATGTTGATGGTTGCTACTTGGTGTCCTTTAAGTTGATTATCATGAACTTGAACTAAGTACTTATGAAATGATGATGCATGCTCCATGTTTCATGTTCTATGTTTTAAAAAGAAAAAAAAAAGTCTAAAGTCTTCCACTGTAAATGCATGTAGTCTTCCGCTGTAGATGTATGTATGCATGATCGCGTCGCGCCGCCATTAAAAAAGGGCGGGCATGACAGTTGAGTCCGAAGACGAGTCGGAGTAGGAAACAAACGGAGAAGAGGAGATTGTAAATATGGTAAGAAAAATGTTCAACCGAAAGAAGTGGTTTACAAAGAAAGACGCCAAAAAGATGGCCGACAACAAGCCGAGACCTCGATCGGAAGTGACTTGCTATGAATACAACGGAAAAGGACATTACAAGCCGGAGTGCGCAAACTTAAAAAAGGAAGAAAAACCAAAAAAGGAAAAGAAGAAGAAGGCTCTTAAGGCTACATGGGATGAGTCGTCATCGGAGGAGTCGGACCCGGAAGAGACGAAGATAAGCTTTGTTGCGTTTATGGCCGAATCAAGATCCGGAGCCGAGTCAAGTTCCGAATATGAGTCCTATTCTGAGTCCGAGAGAAGCCACAGATCCGCATCCATTTCTAAAGGTTCTGACGAAGTGACTTCTCCCATAGAAGATAAATTATATAATATCATTGCATGCTTAGGTAGGAAGTTAGCTAAGTCCGAAAATTGTGTCGACTCGCTACTTAAGGAAGTCCAAGTACTTAAGGAGCAAGTCAACTCGAAGACTTCGACTTGCCAATTTAAGGATAGACCTCAACTCAAGTTGTAAAACTTGAGGAAGAGAACTCAGTTCTAAAAAGGCAAGTAGAAGATCTAACTGGATCTTTGGAAAAGTTCACTTCAGGCTCCAAGTATCTCAACATGATGCTTGGATCTCAGTGAGCTATGTACAACAAATCCGGACTCGGGTATAAGGCTAAGTCTACCTATAAATCTTACATGTCATTACTTAGCCGAAATGCTAAGAATCGAGTCCAAGCATGGGTTCTTAAGTCTAGCTTAGTCAACCAAGTTGGGCCAAATCAATTTTGGGTTTCCAAGTGTCAAGTTCACTTAGTGAACAAAAGTCAAACTAGCTACCATTTAGGGGGGGCTAGCACCTTGCTTGTTTCCTTGTTTAGTTAAACACTTGCATGTTTCAGTTAACTTTCCTTGTTATAGTCTAACACTTGCTTGCTTTAGTTAAACTTCCATATTTTAGTTAAACACTTGAATGTCTTAGTTTACTTTACTTGCTTAATGTAGAATGGACTATATAGGAAACAAAGTAGCTTAAACTTGAACAACCTAGTACTAAGACAAGTGAACTGATAGTAAGTTGGGGAAACTCTTTGAAGTGCATGTCTAGGAAGTGGTCATTGCTCCGATAATCAAGAAGGTCATGTGCCTCGCCACGACCTGGTGCAGTAAGTCGAGTGGAACTGACTGAAGCTAACTCACTAAGTCTTTAACTAGTTAGACCAAGGCTTAATCTAAAGTGAATCAAATAGTTGATTCCTTTATTGACTTTGTCTAGGAAGTGGTCATTGCTCCGATAACCAAGAAGGTCATGTGCTTCGCCATGACCTGGAAGTCAATACTAGAAAAACCTACTTGACTAGCTCAAACCAAGCATGAATCTAACACAAGTTTAAACACTTCGAAATTGTTCATTAAATTTAATTAAGATAAAAGAAATTCTCATCTCACAAAACTAGTAGGAATAAGTGTATTGAAAACCTAGCTTGGGTGAGATGATATAGATCTTAATTAAGCTGAATTAAACCAAATGTATTTCAACAACTTACCTTAATTAAACTAAACTTAACAAATATACCTAACTAAACAAATTTTCTTAACTTAATTTAATTCAACCCAACCTAATTTACCTGCTTGACAAATTTACAACTAAAATAGAAAATTCATCCTACTCAAGGTTTGAATTATCTTAATCCATGTAGGACTCCAGAATTGACCAATGGATTCTGTATAGTGGCTGCTCCAGACATATGACTGGAGATAGTCAAAAGTTCTCGGAACTAAGCTACAAGAACCTAGGAATAGTTGCCTTTGGAAACAACGGCAAACTTAAGGCAATTGGATCAGGTAACATTGAATTAGAATATAATTTTATTATACAAAAATTCTGCTAGTAGATAATTTTAAATTTAATTTGCTTAGTATAAGTCAGTTGTGTGATGCTGGTTATGTAGTATAATTTTTATCTAATGAATGTTTGATTAACGATATTAAAAATTCAAAAATATTACTTAAATGAGTTAGGGATAAAAATACATATTCAATAAGTTTAGAAAGATCCTCAAATAAGTGTCATATGACACGACAAGAGGAGAGTGTTGTGGCATAGGAGACTTGCTCACACCAACTTTAGGAATATATCAAAGTTAAGTGAAACTAATCTAGTTAGAGGGTTGCCCAAACTTAAAAATATTGAAAACAAAGTTTTTAATGCTTGTCAATAAGGAAAACAAACTAAGTCTCAACATAAATTAACTGATCAAGATAGAACAAACTCAATACTTGACTTAATCCACTTAAATTTATTCGATTCACATGAAGTAAAATCATTAAATGGTAATCTATATTGTTTAGTAATAGTAGACGATTACTCTAGATTTACATGGGTAAAATTTTTAAAACATAAAGATGAAACATTTGAGGTATTTAAAAATTTTAGTAAACAAATAGAAAACGAAAAAGATCATAAGATAAAAAGAATTCGAAGTGATAATGGAGGAGAATTTAAAAATGAAAAATTTACAATAATGTGTTTAGAAAATTGATATCATCATGAATATTCACGTCCTAGAACACCTCAATAAAATGACATAGTAGAAAGAAAAAATAGAACTTTACAAGAAGCTGCTAGGTCAATGATAAATGAATATAACCTACCTAGTTACTTGTGGGCCGAAGCAATAAACACTGCATGTTATGTGCAAAATAGAGTAATAATTAATAAAATACATAACAAAACATCTTATGAAATTTTTAACAATAAAATACCTTCAATAAAATATTTTAAAGTATTTGGATGTAAAGTATTTATTTTAAATACAAAAGACCATTAAGGAAAATTCTCTTCAAAAACCGATGAAGGGATATTTTTAGGATACTCTAACACTAGTCGAACCTACAGAATTTATAATAAGAAAACCCTAAAAATTGAAGAAATAACAAATGTAAATTTTGATGAGGAAGAAACCACTAATAAACAATCAAATATATTGAAAAATAATAAAAATGATCTAAATAAAATTACACATGATGAAGAAGAACAACTTAATCCTAACCAATGTGGAGAAAACTTAAAGACATCTAGAATTAATCCTATTCATCAAATAGATCATGTATTAGAAAATCCAAATTTAGGAGTTCAAACCAGATCATCTCTAAGAAACTTAAGTCAACTCGCATTAATATCAAAAATAGAACCAAAAACAATAGAGGAGGCCTTACCAAAAACTGATTGGATAATAGCCATGCAAGAAGAATTAGCACAATTCGATAGAAATGAAGTATGAGACCTAGTACCTCCACCTGCAAATAAATCAATAATAGACACTAAATGGGTGTTTAGAAATAAATTAAACGACTAAGGAGAAATCGTTAGGAATAAAGCTAGATTAGTAGCTAAGAAGTTCAGTCAGGTAGAAGGGTTAGATTATGATGAAACTTATGCACTAGTGGCTAGACTTGAGTCAATTAGAATGTTACTAGCATATACGACACATAAAGGGTTCAAATTATACCAAATGGATGTAAAATACACATTTTTAAGCGGAGTAATAAAAGAGGAAGTATATATAGGTCAACCTCCTGGCTTTGAAAGTTTAGAATATCCTAATCATGTATATAGATTAAAAAAGGCATTATATGGTCTAAAACAAGATCCTAGAGCCTGGTACAAAAGACTATCATCATACTTAAGTTCTAAAGGGTTAAGACAAGGTCAAATTGATTCAACACTTTTCGTAAAAACGTTAAACAAAGATATTTTTATTGCTCAAATATATGTAGATGACATAGTCTTTGGATCCACAAATTCAAAATTTTTAAAGGAATTTATAACCCTAATGGAACAAGAATTAGAAATGAGTTTAGTAAGTGAGTTAAACTTCTTCCTAGGTTTACAAATAAAACAAACAAGAGACGGTAATTATATATACCAAAATAAATATGTAAAAGAGTTAATTAAGAATTTTAGTATGGAAAATGCAAAAGAAATTAAAACACCTATGGCTACGAATGTTATATTAAATGATGACAAAGAAGGAAACTCTGTGGATCTAAAGTACTATAGAAGCGTCATAGGTAGTTTACTTTACTTAACTACAAGTAGACCCGACATACTATTTGCAGTAAGCATATGTGCCAGATACCAAACATGTGCTAAGGAGTCACATTTAACACATGTTAAAAGAATATTAAGATACATTAAAGGAACAATTAATGTAGGAATGTGATATCCAAGATCTAGTACCTTTGAGTTAATAGGATATTCTGACTCGGACTATGCAGGATGTAAATTAGATATAAAAAGTACTAGTGGAGGATGCCAGCTCTTAGGATCCTGCTTAGTAAGCTGGTCCAGTAGGAAGCAACACTGTGTTGCACTTTCCACAACTGAAGCAGAATACATAACATTAGGTGAATTTGTAGCACAACTATTATGGATGATTCACACACTTAAGGATTTTGAACTAGATTACAAAAAGGTAAAGACATTAGTTGGTAACATAAGTTCAATAAATTTAACAAAAAATCCAATTCATCACTCATATACTAAACACATTGATGTGAAACATCATTTTGTAAGGGATCATGTGGCGAAAGGTAATATTGAACTCAACTATGTTGAGTCCAAATCAAACCTTGCCGACATATTCACTAAACCACTTCCGGAAGCAGAGTTTAGTACGCTTAGAAGAAAATTAGGTTTATGCTTGGTAGATTAGGAATATTATTTTTCATGCTTATCATTTTGACGTATTTTGAAAAGTAATAATATAATATTATTTTTTTAAAAAAATTGGAAATTAATCTAGATGAGGTCAATCTAGACTTCATGATCCTATAGAACTAAATAGCCTTTGCATCTCACAAACACCTAGGATTACCTGTTTATGTATTAAGCCACGAAGATGGACGTGAGATGTTAGGACTACACCCCTGGTTCAAGATGTAGATCCAGTGCATCGAAATAAACCAAAATGGGTTTTACAAAAGCAAATCGATCACTTTGGTGACTGACACTAATTCAAAGCTTGATGATTAACTCTATATCATTTGAGCTAGAAAAGAGTTGGACATTTTCTTTAAGGACAATTTTTAGATGTGTATTTTCAAAATTTTATTTTAAGGTACTCATGCTTGGCCTTAATCCCTATCACTTTTTTCAAAAAAAATTTAAAAAGTTAAAATTTTTGAAAATTTGAATTATTCAAATGGAGTTTTGAATATTTTTGAAAATATTTAGATTTTTTTAAAATTGTGAAATTTTAAAATTTTGAATTATTCTGGGAGAGTTTCTTAATATGTTTTAAAATTTTTGAAAACTTGAAAATTTTAAATTATTCAGGGGAGTTTTGAAAATTTTAAAAAAATTGAAAATTTTGAAAATGTTGAATTTTTCAGAGGGAGTATTGAAATATTTTGAAATTTTGAATTATTCAGGGGGAGTATTGAAAACTTTTGAATTATTTAGGGGGAGTTATGAAAAATTTTGAAAAATTTTGAATTGTTCAAGGGGAGTTATGAAAATATTTCTTGATAAAATATCATAATAACTCTCTAATACATTATGTTCATATCTTTAACTTAACCCTTATTTTGATGTATGTCAAAGGGGGAGAGAAAAGACATAAAATTATAGATTTAAAATAAAATATAAATTTAAAAGGATGCAAAAATTTGATAAGGATGAATGCATTTCATACACGGTTAAATTTATACATGACAAAAGTTTTAAATTCAATTCTTACACATGTCAAAATATGAAGATTGGTATTTGATTCTCCTAACTTTAACTGGTGTGTTGTCATACATCAAAAAGGGGGAGATTGTTGATAAAGTAAGTGTCACGCCCCGAGGGAGTCCCCGCCAGATGAAAATTCGACAGCATCTCTCCTGTACGGGTGACAATACGAATCTTGAATACAAGGCACACACGATCCACTATACATCGGTCAACACGACCAGAACATGAACCACACCAACAACCAAAATAAATAAAAAGTCTACAACATCTAGACTTATCTCTTCTGCCATATGAGTAGGAATACACAACCAAAACGAATCGAATAAAAGTCCATAAGAACATATCAAATACCACCAAAACATCCGCGAGTATATAACCAAAACACAAGTCCTACACATGTCTTCTAGTCAATATAACCAAAAGCCATAAGACCAAAAATAAAACCATTATGACGAGGGGGATTGGCAGCTGGATTCTCCTGACAATGTCAACCTGAAATAGATGTAAAATAACGGGGTAAGTTGAACGAACTCAGTGGGTATCAAGTCGACATGCATAGTAAGATATATCTAACAATAATAATCATGCCCGTACAGTCTCCCGATCAAGAATAGGAATTGCAAGAAAGAAATGCGGAAAGACTGTACATACCTGAATCTCCTATCCTGACATAGGAGTGTGAGCCATACTAGCAGAAATAAGGTCGTCAGACCAAATACATGAAGTATCCTGTGCATGTCAATCATATGCAACAACCAAGGCAACAATCAAAATGCAGCAAACACAAACAAATGCCATCCATGCAATATGCATGAGATACAAATGACATGGTCACCCCTAATGCCAGTCAACCGCCTCACACGCGATGGTGAAGCCGAATGGGTAGGGCTATGACAACTGTGCACTCTGCCTTCACTGCTCCTGAGTGACCGAATGGACAGGATGTTGTTGGAGTACACCTATCCTCCTACCCCAAACAGAGTGGGGGAGCAAAGCTCTCATCTCCTGGTGTCATAGACCAAAGGAGGGATCCCTGCCCGTTACCACGCTGTCTCACCGCTACCCATGAGCGAATCAGCAGAGCCTGACAGAGCTACTGCACACACCCTCCTGATGTACCACTAATCCATGAGTGACAGCGTGTGCAGATCATGTAACTGGCTACGGGCTCAACTACAAAGGAATCGCCGACCAGCCAGCATGCAATCATGCAAGATGATGCATGACACTAAAACATGTAACACCAACCAATATATGACTCCAAATTATATGTACAAAAAAAATAATGAGTACACATCAATGATCTAGGTATACAGGGAAAGTATATCTAAAAGCAAATCAAGTGCATGTCACAACTCCCAAAATAAGTACACATGGCAGGTATCAAGATAATATCGACTAAGATAGAAATGCATGCATCAGGTATGACACAGTGACATACCAGGGCAGATAAAACATAAAAATTACTGTGAGCTATAGCCAACCACGCATATCAACATGACAATATCTAAAAGATAAGTCAAAGTACCCGTCTTCTATAATGCTCAAAATAATGCAATCTTCATGCTCGTTGACCTATCTCGTGACCGAAACCTGCATAAAATATAATATACTTAGATTATATTGCTAACCCTAATATCAAGTCCAAAACTTAATGAATTAAACTATCCACCTAAACGATCACTCACTGTCGTATCAAAATATAATTCCTTCCCAAATTAACTCCCAATTTCACAAATTATCTAACCCATTCACACCATCCTTTACGCAATTCTCCCCGCCCACAATCGCATTTAATCGCTCACACCACCCAACAACAACCTCACAACCACTTCGCGGCTAAGAACAACCTCACAGCCGACTCCATCCCTAAACAGATCTTCACAGCCGCACAAACACCCTTCATACCCATTCACAGCCGGCCAAAACCCCACATCACAGACAATCTGCAAAAACTCCAACACCTAGCTGTGCACAGCCGGCGCAACCATTCACAACCCCTTTCCACTCTCACATGGCAGCCAATCCAGATAAACAACATCAATGAAAGGAAAGATAGATTAGCTTACCCGCCGTTTGAAACTCATCTGTAGCAATTTCCCCCAGATCCACCCTGTTCGTCAGAAACCACAACCCTAGGAACTCCACCGGCAGCCAACTCCCCTTATCCCCTGTTCACCAGAGCAAAGTCTCGGCTGCCCTAAATCAACGGATCAAGCTAAGTGAAGGAAAAATCTCATCTTAAACCTAGATCTCATCCAAAATAAGGAGAGGAGCAGAGCTTACCTATCTCCGGCGACCACTGGCAGTCGTTCCCTTGTCCCCTATTTGCCGGTGCAACTCAACACCGGATCCCCTACTCCGGCAGAGAAATCGTGGCTTCGAAAGAACAAGATGCGGACGTCGTCGGCGCAAGCTTCCAGTCGACGACCCAAGCTCGCTGCTCTGGCTCGTCCGTAGCACCGTCGAGGGCAGATGGTCGCCGCTTGCCGAAGAAATGGAAGAGTTGTCTGTGGAAGAGGGTAGGCACGAGGAGAAGGTGTTACGGGAAAGAAGAAGCCGGGACGGTGTCGAATGGGAACAGATCGCGAGAGAAGATCGTGAGGGAGGGGTGTGGTCGTGAGAGGAAGCAGCGAGGGAGAGGAAATTCGATGCTGGGGGAGGGTGGGAAGAGTTATCACGAGAGAAGAGGGAGTCGGGCGCGACGGGGAAAGAAAAGGAGAAATAGAAAACCTAGGTTTTCTATTTAAAACCTTAGGTTAATAAAATTTATTAACTCCTCAATATCAAATAATATAAACAGGCCTTGTAAAAGCCTGTTAAATCTTTCCATATATAATATCATAAGAACTCCGTTTAAATCCAAATAAATTCTAAAAAAATTCCTAAAATTTTCCAAAAATCCCGAAATAATTCCTAGGATTATTTTTCCTAAATTTTGGCCATTTAATTTTAAATTTTAAATTTTCCGTATTTAACATTCTCCCCCACTAATAAAAATTTGGTCCCCAAATTGTTGGATCGAGAAGCGTCGCTAGAGGGGGGGGGGGTGAATAGCGATCGTAAATCTTTTCTTTTTCGTTCGTTCAATACGCAAAGTAAGCACAGCGGAAAATAAATGAACACGTTTATTTTACTTGGTTCACAACCCAGCGGTTGCTACTCCAAGGCCCTATCGGTCCTAGACCGCGTACGGAGGGCAAAGCACTAAAACGTCTCCTCCTCGTTGGAGGTAGGAGACAACGATTACAAAAACCGAATACACGAGGATGAGGCAACAAGCCTACCTCACCTCGTTATGAAGATAAAAATACAGAATATAATATCAAAAATATTACTTGAATCTGCTGCCGACGAAGAAGATCAAAACTTGGCGTCGCGTCGGCGTTATGACGGTGTTGAAGCGTTGGCGTTGTAGGAGCACTTGATGAATAATTGATGTGATTTGGAGATGAATCCTCCCCTCCTTTTATAGACTTTAGCCTCTGAATTTGTCTCCTATTTCTTTGGAACGGATCATGAATTTTTCCAAATTTTTATCGCGAAGTGGCCGCGTCAAACGTTATCCGTTTTGACCTAGCGCAAAAGCTGAATCGTCGCCATCAGTCGACTGATGCCTCTCATCGATCGTGATACTGATCGATGCATCTCATCGATCCAAGCGATAATCGATCGCCCAATGTCCAGGATCATTTGCCGGCTGGCCACTTCCCTGCAGTAAGAGATTAGCTCGAAAAATGATAAATACGACGGTTTCTAACCGTCCGATCTCGACCTAGACCTTCCACAGGAAGTCTTAGTCGAATCGTCGCCTACGGTCGTCCCCGTAAAGAGGACACGACCTTACAATCTCTCACTCACACGAGCTTACCTCGATAGTAGCTCTCGCTTCCGGCCTTCCACTCGATTCCTTCGGCTCCCTCCGAATTCACTCAAGTGTCGCCCGACCACCACGGCTTCCTCCGGGTGTCGCTAGCCTTCAGCTCCAGCTTTAGTACTTTTCTGCACACTTGATTTAGCTCGTGAGATAACAATATAAACTTAACTTTGTGTCTTTGCCATAATCAAAACACAGGTTCGATTATCTAGTGCCCCTGCACCAACACAAATTTCCTACTCAAATGCATAATGAATAAGAGATACCACAAGTACTGAAAATATATCTCACGCACCTTAAGTAAACAGGTGGGGGTATTGAGCTTTGATCTTTTCCTCAAGCTCCCAAGTAGTCTCCTCATCGGTGTGGTAACTCCACCCGACTTTAACAAGTCGTACAGTCTTGTTCCGTAAATGTCGTTCTTTGTGATCCAGAATCCGTACCGGAACCTCTTCGTAAGTAGTATCAGGTTGAATGTGTTAGTGAAAGCCCTAGAGCCAATAATGTGATGATTGTTGTATGGACTTTATAGTATCATATTCCTATTTATAAAGGCATGGTTATTATATTTACTTGTATTGGTGCCAAATAACTAAATATAATAATGCCCTTGAGTGGTAGATTCTTATCTATATCAAATGATTGGTTGAATCGATAATGAGATGATATAGAGAACACTACTCTTAATCATTCCTAGCCAAGTATTAACATTCAGGGACAATGTTAATGCTTAGAGACTAGCATGTAGGTCAACATTATGACTTGATCTCACAAGTCATGGATATGAGATATAAAGTTGACACATGGGTATGCATTGGAGAATGTATATTGAATGACCCGCCATGAGAAAGTATCATGGATCGTTATATGATTGTCATATACTTTCTCATGTGGCTATTAGTATGACTATTAGTCCTTAGACCTGAAATCACCATGGTTCCCTACATAAGGAGTTGCATACTTTGGCTTCGTCAAACGTCACCTGTAAATGGGTGGACTATAAAGGCGATTATTGGGTATGTAACAAATTATGCGGAGAGATGTGAGTGATGTAGATGGGATCTATCCCTTCTATATGACGGGGGTGACATCGATATTCTTGATAGAATGAGACCACGAAGTTCATGGCCATGCCAAAATGAGTCAATATGAGATATTGAGCTCATTTGATTAGAGTGAGTCTACTTGGAGTTCAAGATATAGATTGTACCGAGGATGACACGGTCTATGCCTCGATTGGTCAATCTAGATGTCAAGGATAGAGGGACATTATCACATATTGTGAGAGTCACAATTAGTAGTCACAAAGGTGATGTTAGAGCTCAACATTCTTGTAACTTGGGTAGCAATGATGTGTTGCTAGATACCGCTCATTGCTTATGTTCCTAAATCGGTTTAGGGACATTGCCAACGTTACAAGAACCTATAGGGTCACACACATAAGGGCAATTAGATGGAGATTAGGTTCATATGATGAACCATGAGTGTTAGGATCTTTGTAATGGCTAGAGGGGGGGTGATTAGCCTTTCTTCGTTTCTAACAATAGGTTAGCGGAAGCAATACAATACAAATAAGAATACAACTAAGAAAACAATGAAAGTGATGCTAACACCCGATGTACGTGGTTCGAAGATGACACTCCTACTCCACGGCAATCCGTAAGGTGGATTAGCCCTAGCCAATCTTCACTAAAACCTCCTTTGGATGAACCAAGGTGGAGAAACCTTTTCTTACAATGCTCTCCTCTTCTTTACAATGATGGAAGATTAGAATCTAGAGAAGAGGAGGTTTAGAATCACTAAAGCACTTGGGAAAGCTTGGTGAGCACGAGGGTATTGGTAGGAATGAGAGCACTAGCTTCACCAAGTTCCCCAAGGCCCCTTTTTATAGAAGAGGGGTTGTTTTTGCCATTGGGCTTCGATCAGTCGACTGATGCTTACATCAGTCGACTGTCGCCGAAGCCAACGGCTTCTGAACCGCAATCTCCGCGGAGATTTGTAGCCGCAATTTCCAATGGCCAAGTGATCAGTCGACTGATCCCTCCATCAGTCGACTGATGGAGTGATCAGTCGAGTGATCGTAGGCCGCAGTCGAGTGCAACTACATTCTGTGCTTGTATTTGCATTGATCGATCATTGCCGCTGTTGGCGATCGATTGCAACATCGATTGCCCTTTATCAGCGATCGGTGATGGTCGTGGTTTCACCGACTCGGTCGAGCACTGACGATCGGTGATACATCGTATCGGATCGATACTCATCAAGTATGAGTAATTCATACTTGATTTTACACCCTAGACCTAGACTCAACCTTCTAGCTCCTCATTAAGCCTTGCGCCTCTAGGATCCCTCCGAGTTCGTGACTTGTTCATCCTTTACGCTTTGCTTCCAAGAGCTTCCTTCGGTTTCGTCATATCTTGGGTTGCCAAATGCTTGGACTTTACGCCGCCAATACTACAAGCTTGGACTTATGCTGCCAAGACCTTACTTTGGACTTCCTTTGCCAAGATCATACTTGGTCTTCCTTTGCCAAGGTTCACTTGGACTTTACGCTGCCAAGACTACAAGCTTGGTCTTATGCTGCCAAATCCGTCCCTTGGACTTTCCTTGCCAAGATCATTCTTGGACTTCTCTTTTACCAAGTCTTCATCCTTGGATTTTCCTGTCACTTAAATATGTTCGTAATTAGATCACACAATATTGCCTAACTTAGATGATTATCCAAACATCAAAACATATAAATGCTTGGAGCATTGTTGCACCAACAATCTCCCCCTTTTTGATGTTTGGCAATCATTTAAGTTAGGTCTTTTAAAGATACACATAATCATATTTTCAATTCTAACTTAAACATTCCTTCTCCCCCTTTGACATACATCAAAAAGAGAAGGATTCATCAATGAAAGAATTAAACTTGTTGTATCTTGGACTAAGGTATAAGATTGATATTAAGCTCCCCCTTAATCCAAGATATGCCTTATGATGTGTAAATAGTATTTGAAACAAAGCATAACAAAGATTCAAAAATTAACTCCTAGCTTTGCACCAACAATGGAAGTTTGGGGATGAAAAAGATATAACTTATGAAACTCCCCCTAAAACATTGCATTAAACAGTCCTAAAACTTGTTTATACTCAATATTATCATGCTATAGTTTTAGGACATCAAGGATACACTAAATATCAGAAAATGGAGCTAATTATCATAAAATACAGTGTATCAGTCGACTGGTTTCTGAACCAGTCGACTGCTACGCCTGAAATCGAAATTTCAGCCTTTTCAGCCCAACTTCAGAAATGCGGTAGAAATTCCAGAAATCACGAAAAATCACGAAATTTTGCGTACACATTTCTGGAATCATACTTTATTAAGGAAAAATAGTTTAAAAAATATATGTTTTCCAGATTTCAAGATTGATACAAACATGGATCCTAACAAAAGTTCTAAAGATTTTGCAAACTTTGTATCACTTTTGTGTTCCACTTGAAAACTATTTTTTAAAATATGATGAATATAGTTTAAAATATATATGATTTGGAATTTCCAACCATGTTCTTAGAGCTATGTATCCATTACTTGAATACAAGCCTTCCCAATGATTGGTCCATAAGGTATTTATGTCTCTAGGTGTGTCATTGACTTATAGTAATGCATCATAACAAGCATGATGAGCCAAGTACACCTTCCCTATCATCTCACATATTTCTAAGTGTCTCAATACAAAAATCAAGGTTTCTTAAGGCTTTTGTGAGATGAATCAAGGTATAAAGCTTAACATGGGATCATGCAAACCTAGACTTTTACTCTACAAAGCACATACCAAGCTCTCTCCTTAATGATGAAAATTCGGTTTCGGGAAGAGCTTTGGTGAAGATATCGGCAAGGTTAGACTTAGATTCTACATAATTAAGTTCAATGTCCCCTCTTGCCACATGATCTCTTATGAAGTGATGTTTCACTTCAATGTGCTTGGTCCTAGAGTGATGTAGTTTTGGTCAAGTTGATGGTACTCACATTATCACAATAAACTTTAATGTTAGAGTAGTGTAGCTCATAGTCCACAAGAGTATGTCTCATCCAAAGTAATTGAGCTACACAACCACCCATAGCCACATATTCGGCTTCGGTGGTTGATAAAGCAATACAATGTTGCTTCCTACTACTCCAACTAACTAGGGAGGACCCAAGAAATTGGCATCCACCACTAGTACTCTTCCTATCCAATTTGCATCTGACATAATCGGAATCGGTATAACCAAGCAACTCAAAGGACCTAGTCCTAGGATACCAAAGTCCTACATTTAGGGTGCCTTTAATATATCTTAAAATTCTCTTAACAGCTACTAAATGTGATTCTTTGGCACAAGATTGGTATCTTGCACACATACCTACCGCAAACAAGATATCGGGTCTACTAGCGGTTAGGTATAGTAGGCTACCAATCATACTCCTATAAAGTTTAAGATCAATCGATTTACCATCATGATCACTATCTATTCTAGTGCTAGTGGCCATAGGAGTGGTTACAATTTTGGCATTTTCCAAACCAAATTTCTTGATCATTTTATTTGCATATTTGGTTTGATAAATATGAATACCTTCATTGGTTTGTTTGACTTGTAACCCTAGGAAAAAGTTGAGCTCTCCAACTAAACTCATTTCAAATTCATTTTCCATGTTTTTTATAAAGTCTTGAAGAAGATCATCATTTGTTGACCCAAAAATAATGTCATCAACATATATTTGGGCTATAAAGATATCCTTTAATGTTGACTTTATAAACAAGGTTTGATATACTTGGCCTCTCTTAAAATTCTTAGAAATTAAGAAAGATGACAATCTTTCATACCATGCCCGGGGAGCTTGTTTTAACCCATATAATGCTTTCCTAAGCTTATATACGTGGTTTGGATAATCTATGTTCTCAAACCCGGGTGGTTGCTCTACATATACTTCCTCCTTAATATAACCATTTAAGAATGCCGATTTTACATCCATTTGGTAAAGTTTAAATCCCATATAGGAAGCATACCCTAAGAGAATTCTAATAGATTCTAATCTAGCAACCGGGGCATAAGTCTCATCATAGTTAAGCCCTTCAACTTGATTGAATCTCGTAGCAACTAACCTAGCCTTATTTCTAGTGATATTTCCTTGAACATCTAGCTTATTTCTATAGACCCATCTTGTAGTAATTATGGTGCTATCATTGGGTCTAGGTACTAATTCCCATACTTGACTCCTCTCAAAATGAGCCAATTCATCTTGCATTGCCAAAATCCAATCCGGATCATGTAATGCATCATTGATCGATTTGGGCTCAATTTGTGAAATAAGAGCAACTTGACTAGTAGGAGGTCTATGAAATGACCTAGTTCTTACTCCTTGAGATATATCTCCTACTACTTGGTCAAGTGGATGATCTTGATGAATTCTTTCATATTGATTATTGTTATCTTCCACCCTTCTTTCTGAAGAGAGTTGCTTCGGAGGCTCATTGGCTCCCATATCCCCGGATTAAAATTTTCACTAATGAAAGAACTAATCCTGATGGGATGAGTTTCCTTAGCACAACCAATTCGTCGTCGTGCTAACAACTTGAGTGATCGCTTGAACAAACTAGTTGTTCAAGAAACACAACTCTTCTAGTTGGTTAGCCGCGGAAGAGACGACGGACGGATCGCCGGTTTTTGTGTTTGTCTTCGGGGTCCATGATTATACAAAAAATATATACTAATGCACACTTGTATAATCAACACATAAAAGAACATGCTAAGATCAGAAAATAAAGTTGTAAAACTTTTATACCTCACGATCTTCTACTGTATGTCCTATCCTCCTCGTGGACGACGTGTGGGCGAAGATCCTCCACGAGTAGAAGCCTTCTAGATCGCATTCTTCCCTTCCTTGTTCGCTGCGAAAAAAGAGAAGAACAAAACAAAAAAACTCCTCCTTTCTAGAATCGGCCACCAATCAAAAGAGCTCGATGTAGCCACCGGCCAAGGAGCGAATAGATGAGCGCCGGCCAACTTGTTGCAATGTTGCCGCCGGCCACCTAGAGGTTGGAGAAGCGCCGACCACCAAGGAGTGAACGCCGGCCAACCTTGAAGAGAGGTTTCCGCCGGCCAAGGAATAAGAGAGGGACCAAGAGGATGGGCGCCGGCCAAGTCTTGATGGAAGAAGATGGGCGCCGGCCACTTGTCCAAGAGTTGCCGCCCAAGCCAAAGCTTCCAAACCCTAGCCACCCAACCTAAAACCCTAACTCCAATTCAACCATTACTTGCCGCCCAACCTAAGCCCTCTATTTATATAATTGGCCTTAAGCCTCCTTTAATCTCCACCGTCGAATCTAAGGATTTAATCTCCACCGTTGGATCTAGGGTTTTATCCCAACCGTCGGATCTAGGGTTTCATCCCAACCGTCGGATCTAGGATTTCATCCCAACCTTCGGATCTAGGGTTTCATCCCAACCGTCGGATCTAGGGTTTTATCCCAACCGTCGGATCTAGGGATTTAATCCCAACCGTCGATTCTAGGGTTTCATCCTAACCATCGAATCTAGGGATTTAATCCCAACCGTTGGTTCTAGGGTTTCATCCCAACCATCGGATCTAGGGATTTAATCCCAACCATTGGTTCTAGAGTTTTGTTTTACATCCTTAGATCTAGATTTCATGAGGATTATATTAGGCTACGATAGGGACCATAAGGAGGAGTTGGATCTTGGCCACCCAATGGATCGGAACCACACAAACTTGATCCATCAATGATGTTCCATTCCACTAGAGGATCATCATTGAACTACCTCACCAACCCCCATAAATTAATATGGGCTCCATATATTATTTGTACATTCATCTCCCTGTGTTTAAGATATCGAATGTGTGTCAATTAATTGATTTACTGACCATCAATTAATTAACGTCTAACTCCTCGAGTAGTACCACTCAACCTTATCATCATGTTGACTAAGTCAACCAGCTGGGTTTACATGATGAACCTTATGAGCTCCTCAAGGGGACATCATCAACCTAGTGTATAGGACACGGTTTCCTCCTATAATCAACGGTACACCATGTAAATAATATCATTTCCCAACTTACCGGGCATATTGATTTAATCCATCTAAATCTTACCCTGTGGTAAATCAAAGAAATAAATACTAAGTACATGTGCCCATTATTATATCAGGATTAAGAGCATGTACAACATAATATCCGAGGTTCGATTCAATTATGTAGTCAGCAATTAATTGAATAACCTCTATGTTGGTCCTGCTCAATACACCTAAGTGTACTAGTGTAACTCTATGTTCAAGATAAAACAATACCAAGCTACACTACAACCATGCCATTGGTTTGTCCAAAACCATCTTGGTTGTGAGCCTCTACTTATATTTTACAAGGGACTGATAACATGATCTTCTGTGCCACACCAAGCACCATGTTATCTACAATGTAAAATATTAGACAATATGCACACACATGTAATAAATATATAAAGTGCAAACAATGATCATGTGATTCTTATTCCAAAATAAAATGTTCATACAAAAAGAGCTAGGCTTTCAGTATACATTCCAACACTTTCATCATCGGAGTCTCCTCTTCCTCCCCCTTGATCATTACCCCTTATGGTCAAATTTAGAAGTTTTTGGGTAATGTCTTGGTTATTGTCATTAATATCCTTATCAATGGAGGACTTTCTAGGGTAGGTACTAGTGGTTTCATCAAATTGAACATTGGAGGACTCCTCAATCCCTTGGGTTCTCTTATTGTAGACTCTATACCCTCTACTTGTGGATGAGTATCCAACTAGGATTCCCTCATCCGCTTTGGATTCAAATTTTCCTAAGTTATCTTTGGTATTTAGAATATAAACTTTACATCCAAAGACTTTGAAATAATGAATTGTGGGAATAGTCCCATTCCATAATTCAAATGGTGTATTTCCTAAAAACCTATGGATTTGAACCCTATTTTGGATATAGCAAGCGGTATTAACCGCTTCCGCCCACAAGTAGCTAGGTAGAGAATATGCATTAAGCATAGTCCTAGCCGCCTCTTGTAGGGCACGATTTCTCCTTTCCACCACCCCATTTTGTTGGGGTGTTCTAGGACAAGAGAACTCGTGCTTGTACCCTTGCTCTAAACAAAATTGTGAAAATTTAGAATTCTCAAATTCACCACCATGATCACTACGGATCCGGTTGATTTTGAGACTCTTTTCATTTTCAACCCTTTTACTAAATCCTATGATTATTTCTAAGGTATCATCCTTATGTTTCATAAAATAAACCCAAGTATACCTAGAAAAATCATCTACTATGACTAAACAATATTTGTTACCATTTAAAGAAGGAGTACTATGACAATCAAATAAATCAAGATGCAATAGTTCTAATGGTAAGGAAGTATTAGTTAAGGTTTTACCTTTGTGTGATGCCTTTTTTGTTTTCCTTCTTGGCATGCATCACACATTTTGTTCTTGACATATTTGATCTTTGGTATCCCTTTGACCAACTCCAACTTGGCTACCTTGGCTATGTTTTTCATGTTGATGTGCCCCAATCTCCTATGCCATAGCCAACTCTCTTCTTCTTTTGCAACAAGACACTTAGTAGAAATGTTAGAGGCATATGAAAGATCAACATAATAAATGTTTGATTTCCTATATCCAACTAACATACAATCATTTAATTCCTTGTGTCTAATCATGCATTTAGAGGATTCAAAAGAAACATGGTAGCTTGCATCACAAAGTTGACTAACACTTAATAAATTAAATTTCATATTTTCAACTAGTAAAACTTTGTGAATGACAATTTTGGGGGTTACCTTAATTGTACCTCTACCTAATATCTTGAGTTTTCCACTATTCCCAAAGGACACCGCTCCCTTCTTCACATACTTAATTGTGGAGAACTTGCTCACATCCCCGGTCATGTGTGTTGAGCAACCGCTATCCACAATCCACAAACCTTTTTCACCTACCTAAATCACATGAAAAACACAAGCTTTTGGTACCCAAACATTTGGACCGGTAGCATTAAGTAAAAACTTCTTAGGTACCCATGCTTTCTTGACCTTACCCTTAATGGTTGCTTTCCTATTAATCAATGAAATATAAGCAACTTCCTTTTCCTTCGACTTATATCCTAAACCAGCCTTGTTGTAAACGACTTTTTGTCGACTAAGGATCATATCAAGATATTTTGAGCCATTTGAAAATTTCTCTAAACATACTCTTAATTCACTAACCTCATCCTTAAGTTTGTCATTTTCTTCCTTAAGCATGCAAGAATCAACATGTGAAAGTTTTTCATTCCTAATGGCCTTTAGTTCTACCTTCATGCTCTTAACCTTAGATTTAGACTTATCTAGAGCTTCTTTAAGATAGGCAATTGATTTATAAAGAAGCTTAACTTTGGGAGAGTTCATTACCTCATCGTCACTAGATGACGATTCATCACTTGAAGAGTCTTCTTGGCTTGATGTACCGGAGTCATCTTCTAGGGCCATGAGTGCCACATGGCGTGTGATGTGGCAAAGCTCATCATCGGAGGAGGAGTCTTCAACACTTGGTGTGTCCCATGTGGTTTGAGCCACCATGGCCTCCTCCTTCTTCTTCTCCTTCTTGTCCTTCTTTTTCTTTTCTTTTCCTTCCTTATTTTTTAGCTCCGGGCAATTTGGCTTTATGTGCTCCTTCTTATTGCAAGCATGGCAAATTACATTATTGTTAAAATTTGAATTACCACTAATTTTACCTCTTGAGGAATGGGACCCCTTCCTTGCTTCTCTATTCTTGAATTCCTTTGATTTTCTAAGGAACTTCTTGACAAAATGGGCCATCTCACTAGCCGAGTCTCCATCACTACTTGACTCACGCTCCGACTCGGATGATGATGACACCTCTTTCCTTTCTTTCTTCTTCTTTTCTTTCTTCCCAACAAATAGAGCTAAACCCTTTTCCTTAGAAGACATGTTAGTTTGCTCATGCAATTCAAACTCACAAAATAATTCATCAATTTTAATTTGAGAAAGATCCCTAGTTATCTTAATGGCATCAACTATAGAACTCCATAAAGAATTTCTAGGAAATGCTTGAAGAATATAACTTACCAAGTCCCGGTTGTCAACTCGCTCACCTATGATGTGAAGTCCATTCACAATTTCCTTGAACCTTCTATGCATTTGACTCACGGTTTCATGCATCTTCATTTGGAAGGCTTGAAGTTGTCCAATTAGCAAGTCCTTCTTGGCCCTCTTTGACTCCTTGGATCCTTCATTTAGCTCAATGAGCTTTTCCCATAGCTCCTTGGAGGATTCGAAAGGGCCTACCTTGTTGAGTTGCTCCATGGTAATACCGCATTGAATGGTGAGTACCGCCTTTGCATTTGATTCGAACTTCCAGTTCATTTCCCTTGTCCAATCCATGCTTGGAATAGGGTTTCGATGTTCATCCACCGGTTCCTCGAAGCCATCTACAATACTATGCCAAATTTCAATATTGCTCATTAGATAATACTTCATCCTACCTTTCCAATATGCAAAGTGACTCCCATCGAAGAGTGGTGGCATGGTGGTGTTATATCTCTCTTGAAGAGCCATTGATGCCTTGATTGATGGTGAAATCTTCCAAGCTATCCGGGCTCTGATACCACTTGTTAGGATCTTTGTAATGGCTAGAGGGGGGGGGGTGATTAGCCTTTCTTCATTTCTAACAATACGTTAGCGGAAGCAATACAATACAAATAAGAATACAACTAAGAAAACAATGAAAGTGATGCTAACACCCGATGTACGTGGTTCGGAGATGACGCTCCTACTCCACGGCAATCCGTAAGGTGGATTAGCCCTAGCCAATCTTCACTAAAACCTCCTTTGGATGAACCAAGGTGGAGAAACCTTTTCTTACAATGCTCTCCTCTTCTTTACAATGATGGAAGATTAGAATCTAGAGAAGAGGAGGTTTATAATCACTAAAACACTTGGGAAAGCTTGGTGAGCACGAGGGTATTGCTAGGAATGAGAGCACTAGCTTCACCAAGCTCCCCAAGGCCCCTTTTTATAGAAGAGGGGCTGTTTTTCCCGTTGGGCTTCGATCAGTCGACTGATGCTTACCATCAGTCGACTGCCGCCGAAGCCAACGGCTTCTAAACCGCAATCTCCGCGGAGATTCGTAGCCACAATTTCCAACGGCCAAGTGATCAGTCGACTGATCCCTCCATCAGTCGATTGATGGAGTTATCGATCAGTGATCGTAAACGCGATCGAGTCGCGACTACATTACGTGCTCGTATTTGCGTTAATCGATCGCCCCGCTGTTGGCGATCGACTAATTATCGATCGATCATTGCCGCTGTCAGCGGATCAAGCGATGGTCGGTTTCACCCGACTCGATCGAGCACTGACGATCGGTGATACATCGACTGATACTCATCAAGTATGAGTAATTCATACTTGATTTTACACCCTAGACCTAGACTCAACCTTCTAGCTCCTCATTAAGCCTTGCGCCTCCAGGATCCCTCCGAGTCCGCGACTTGTTCATCCTTTGCGCTTTGCTTCCAAGAGCTTCCTTCGGTTTCGTCATATCTTGGGTTGCCAAATGCTTGGACTTTACGTCGCCAACACTACAAGCTTGGACTTATGCTGCCAAGACCTTACTTTGGACTTCCTTTGCTGTAGCGCCCACCCTTATCTGCTCTCAGGGCGGCGCTACTTTTTCCCCTTTCTTTTTCATTTCTTTTAAAACATAATACACATGGATCCTTCCACCATCATACTTAAGCATGTTATCATGGCATAAACCTTCTTTTCTACATGCATCACCTATCTTATTCATAGTTAGCATGTTACCATATCTTATCTCATTTCATAACATGCCCAACATAAGGATCCATTCGTGAGTTCTATCATATCAACTTTCTTAAGTAATTGAACAATAACATAACTAAGCAACACCCAACATGGAGCTAATAATTCATAAGTCTTATAAGCGGAAGCAATGTCTTAAGTTGTTAATTGAGCATATAAATATAAGCAGATAGTAATAGGGTCTTTCTCCACCATGCCACTATCACACACACTGGGCCCTTCCTGCTACTTCCTCTAGTTCAGGTTTCCTTGATCTGCAGTATATGGACAACATAAACTATAAACATATAGCTTAGTAAGATTCTTGCCTACTCACAAAAAAATCACGAACTTCATCAAGCAATTAGAAACATAAGCATGCTAGCATAAATGGCCTAAGTATTCCATAGTAACACTAATCAACAACATACCACGTAATGAAACCTAAGCATGGCATAGAGTTTACATCAGCATGCTAAGCATAATTAAAACCAAGCAGGGCATAATCTAAACATAAGCATTCATGATATAAATCTTAGACATGCAGGAAGTACATAAACCCAAATATTCTTAACTTACTATAAGCATCATAACTTAGTAAAATCTAACATCCTTAAAGGACATAATCATAAGCATTTTTAACTTGAGCATAAACATTTGTAATGACATAAATCCTAAACATGCATAAGGTACATAATCACAAGTATTCTTAAACTACTTTAAGCATCATAACTTCATAGAGTCTAACATGCATAAAGGACATAATCATAAGCATTTTTAACTTGAGCATAAACATTTATAATGACATAAATCCTAAACATGCATAAGGTACATAATCACAAGTATTCTTAAACTTAACCATAAGCATTCCCGACATCATAAATAAGAAACATGCATAAAGTACATAGTAACCACATTCTTAAACTTAACTCTAAACATCATAATGTCATAACATCTAAAATGCATAAAGGACGAGTTCGTAAGCATTCATAATCTTTAACATAAGCATACACAATTTCATAAAAGTCTTTTCTTTTCAAAACATATACATATAGATACTTCAACATCATCATAACTTGTTTGGGGGGCCCTAGGTTAAGTACCACATAATGCGCGTTTTCTAATAGGGGTAGCGAGCCACGGACCTACAGCAAGACCTCTTACATCTTACCAGGGCAAGACCTCTTACGTCTTCTTATGTCCCTATGGATTTGATTAACGACCACCTGACGGGTCGGGTACTTAACCTCTTACAAAGTAAAATACTTAATTCCTTTCTTTTCTTGTCATATTATAAAGAATGCTCTTGATCCCCAACATAAAAAGGGAAGCATCTTAATCTTATCTTATCATAAGGAGAGCTCTTGATCTCTACTTGAAAGGGAAGCATCTCCATTTTATCTTATCTTAAGGAGAGCTCTTGATCCCTACTTGAAAGGGAAGCATCTCCATCTTATCATAATGAGAGCTCTTGATCCCTACTTGAAAGGGAAGCATCTCCATCTTATCTCCAGGACACATGCATTCATAACATAAGAGTACCCTAAAGGGGTCCGAAAGTATAAACATGTTCATCACTTAAGCATATTTCGTGGCACATTACATCATAAACATGAAGCATATTTCCTTGGCATATTCATGGCATATTAAATCACAAAAACATGTTCATCACCTAAGCATATTTCATGGCACATTACATCATAAACATGAAGCATATTTCCAAGGCATATTCATGGCATATTAAATCAAAAAGCATGTTCATCACCTAAGCATATTTCATGGTACATTACATCATAAACATGAAGCATATTTCCTTGGCATATTCATGGCATATTAAATCAGAAAACTTGTTCATCACATAGCCTAACTACATAAGGGGGGGGGGGGTGTTTTCATGAAGCCCTAACCCCAAAACCAATATTGGCCGAAACCTGTAAGGTATTCCAACATGGCAGTGTTTAGTCACCTAAAACTCCTACATGAGGCATACAACATCCCCTAGTTCCCTTAGAAGCCTTTTTCTTGCAACCCTAACCCTAGTTTCATTGGTTGGCCGAAACTTGTGAGGGGCTCAAGCTTGGGTTTGTCCCATATAATTCATTCATCAAGTCTTATAACTTATCATAGTATCATTAGAAATATTTTTCATGCAGCCCTAACCCTAATTTCATGGGTTGGCAGAAACTTGTGAGGGCTCAAGCTTGGGTTTGTCCCCTAAAATTCATTCATGAAGCCTTATAACCTATCATAGTATCATTAGAAATATTTTTCATGCAACCCTAACCCTAATTTCATGGGTTGGCCGAAACTTGTAAGGTTAAGATCTTTGGACTTCTGTCACCTAAATCTATTCATGTAGGCATATATCATAACCTAACTTCATAAGGGGGAGCTCTTCATGAAACCCTAACCCTAAACCCTTGGTGGCCGAAACATATAGGGTTAAAGCCTTTGGACTTTTGTTACCTAAAGATCCCTACTTGGAGCATACAACCTATAAAAGGTTTCCCTAATACCATTTTCATGAATCCTAGCCCAAAACTTAGTTGGCCGAAACATATAAAGCTCCAAACTTCATATTTCTTTCATGTAATTTATCCTACAAAACTAATATACTGCAGGTGAGGAAATCTTACATCCTTCGCTTGCTTTTGGTGGGTAGTTGACCTTATGGAAGCAAAGAACTAACTTCTTCTTGCTTGGATGAAGTTCGGCCAAAGGTGCAAATGGAGAGGGAGAGCAAGATGGTTTCGGTGAGGATGAAGAGGAGAGGAAGAAGTGGCCAAATGGGAACTTCCTTCTTCTTTATAATGGGAGGAAGAGAAGTTTCTCTTTTCTTTTCCATGCCCCTTCATTTACCCTCATCACCCTTATCTATAATTTCCCTCTTCTCTTAATGATATAATCCAATTGGGCTTATGGTTAGTGGGTGCATCTATAGGGCTTGGCTATCTCTAGAGGTTTGGGGTTCAATTCCTAGGCCTTGCATCTCTTTTTGGCTATTTCCTTTTATTTTCGGAAAACCCACATAAAGCCCATTATCGTAAAGCCAAAAATTCTTGTAAAATTGCTGGAGACTTTTTACGGGCGTTACAATCCCTCATACCTTGTAAAGGTTTCGTCCTCAAAACTTAAAACAATTCTGGGTACTTCTACTTCATGTCCTCCTCTCGTTCCCAGGTAGCTTCCTCGTATCGTTGATTACCTTGCAGGACCTTTACTAAGGGCACCTCTTTGTTCCTTAGCCTCTTGACTTCTCGGTCTAGTATCTGGATAGGCCGACTTTTCATACTCAGGTCCTCTTGAACTGGTACAGTTTATGGCTCGATCACTTGGTCCACACTGGATAAGCATTTCTTGAGCACAAAGACATGGAACACGTCGTGTATAGCCGACATCTCTTGTGGCAGCTCCAGCTTGTAAGCTACCTTGCCCACTCTTTGCAATATCGGATACGGTCCTACATAGCGTGGATTCAGTTTACCCTTCCTTCCGAATCTCATCACTCCCTTCATAGGGGTCACTTTGAGGAATACCAGGTCCCCGACTTCGAATTCTAACGGTCTACGCCGCATATCCGCATAGCTCTTTTGTCGGCTCTGGCGATTTGATTCTCGGCGGATAATCGTATATAGCGGGTGGTATTGTCAATAATATCGGCACGAAGACCCATTTCCCTCCTTTCACCACCCTCGTACCAGCGGATAGGAGACTGCATCTTCTCCGTATAGAGCTTCATATGGTGCCATTCCAATAGTAGCAGTAGCTGTTGTTGTAAGCAAATTACGCAGCACAAATATCGGCAAAGTCTAGGGCACAAGCCCACAACATATCTTCGGCCTGGTTCCTCTTTACATCGCCAGTGATGCGAGGATGAAAGCGATCTTTGAATCTCAACTTAGTGCCAGAGCCTTACAGACACATTCCCAGAAATGGGAGGTAAAACGGCCATCACGGTCAGAAATAATAGCCTTAGGCACTCCATGTAATTTGATAATTTCCTTGACATATAATTGAGCTAGCTGCTCGACCGAATAGGTCATCTTAATTGCCAGGAAATGGGCAGACTTTGTCAACCGGTCTATGATTACCCATATAGCATCGTAACCATTTGTTGTTCTGGGCAATCTCGAGATAAAATCCATAGATATTTCTTCCCATTTCCACTCTGGAATCTGTATCGGCTGCAGTAATCCCCCAGGTTTCTGGTGTTCTGCCTTCACCTTCTGGCAGGTCAAACAAGTGATGACGTACTGAGCCACATCCCTTTTCATGCCGGACCACCAAAATTTATCCCTTAAGTTTTGATACATTTTGTTAGATCCAGGATGCATGGTATAAGGTGTTCCATGGGATTCCTTGAGTATCTTCTTCCGTAATTCCGGATCATTCGGAATGCATAGGCGGTCCTGGAAGTATAATACTCCGTCGTTGGCAATGCATAATCCATTATCCCTTCCTTCCCGGACTTCCTGTTTGATTTTCTGGATGTCTGAATCACCATTTTGCTTTCCCAATATATCATCGGACAACGTCGGTGTTATAGCCAGGGTGGAAAGCTGTCCAGAAATAATCTCTATTCCGTAATTCATTATATCCCTTTTCAGGGGCTGCGATAGCATTGATAAGGACATCAAAGCGGCAGGACTTTACGCTTGGCCTTTGGATGATAGAATATCTCACAATCATAATCTTTGACTAGCTCGAGCCATCGTTGCCTCATATTTAGGTCTTTACGGTGAAGAAATATCTCGGACTCGGTGATCTGTATAAATCTGCCGAGTTAAAGTATAAGTAGTGCCTCCATATTTTGGAGCGAACACCACGGTGCTAGTTCTAAGTCATGGGTAGGATAATTTCTTTTCGTGCTCCTTGAGCTGTCTAGAGGCGTAAGCGATAACCTTGCCATTTTGCATGAGTACAGCTCCGAGCCCCAGTTTAGAAGCGTCACTATACATATCGAAGATTTCATTATCTTGAGGAGAGTCGAGAATGGGGCGTGGTTAGTCTCCTCTTGATTCATAAAACTCCTCTCACGATCCTCGATCCATTAGTATTCTTTGGTCCTTTGGGTGAGTGTCATAGGGCTACAATTCTAGAGAAGTCCTCTACAAATTTTCGTAATAGCACTGCTGGCAGAAAACTTCCGACTTCACTCGCATTCCTTGGCCTATTCCAGTTCCTCCACTTCAATCCTTATTGGGTCTACCATGAGTCCTTCTTTAGAGATGACATGACCCAAACGACATGATTGAGCAGAACTCACATTTGGAGAAATTTGCATATAGTTGCTCTTTACGAAGAAAGCGTAAATCTGTCTTGGATGTTCAACATGCTCTTCTTGGTTTCTCGAGTAGATAAGAATATCGTCGATGAAAATGATTACATATTTGTCGAGGAAGGCCGAGAATACTCGATTCATCAGGTCCATGAACATCGCATAAGCATTGGTTACTCCGAAGGGCATAACTACGAACTCATAATGTCCGTATCTCGTTCAGGAGGCCATCTTCGGAATATCACCGGGCTTTACTTTTACTTGATGATAGCCAGACCTGAGATCGATCTTGGAAAAGACAGTAGCTCCCTTCAGTTGGTCGAACAGGTCGTCGATCCTGGGAAGGGGGTACCTATTCTTGATGGTCACGTTGTTCAGTGCCCGGTAGTCTATACACATTCGCATAGATCCATCCTTTTTCTTTATGAACAACACTGGAGCTCCCCATGGTGAGTGACTGGGACGGATAAATCCCTGGTCAAGTAACTCCTGTAGCTTCTTCTGAAGTTCTTTCAACTCAGTCGGCGCCATACGGTAAGGTTCCTTGGAGATCGGATTAGTTCCGGGAATCAATTCGATCTCGAACTCAATTTCTCTATCAGGTGGTAATCCAGGTAGGTCATCCGGGAATACCTCCGGATGGTCACATACCACTCTGACCTCTTCTATTTTCTGGTTCTTTGTGGATATGGTATCCACCACATGGGCTAGAAATCCGGTGCATCCATTTTCTAGCATTTTTTGGGCTTTTAGCGCCGATAAAAATTTCCTCGTTCCTTTCTTTGACTCCCCGATAAACTCAAATGAAACCTCTGCTTCGGGTCGAAAGGTCACCCTCCGTTTACGGCACTCAATTGAAGCACCGTACTTGTGCAGAAAATCCATGCCCAATATAACATCATAGTCCCACATATCTAGGACTATCAGGTCACAATAGAGCTCCCTGTCTGCGAGTCTAATTGGTGCGCCTTGAGAATATGGGTGGATGGCATCACTTCTCCCGAAGGTAACATTGTTAAATTTATAGTCCAAGACTTGGGGATGCCTATCTATCTTTCTTGTGAAAGGCGTAGAGATGAGCAGATGGGTTGCCCGGTGTCAAATAACAACTTTGTAGCATCTTGGTGAAAATAAATATCGACTGTGACAGCCAGTCGAGGCACTCGCCACATCTTCCACAGTGAGGAGAACACCTTGGCATTTGTCCCAGCAGGCGGGGCTTCGACCTCCCTTGGCTTATCTGGGGACCCTCTATCGCTGCATCTGGTGAAGGTGTGGAGGAGCTCACGGTCTTGGACATCTTCTTGAGTGCTGAACTCGGGTAGAGGCGGTTCCAAGCTATGTGCCCCTCGATCCACGATTGTAACACTTCCTCGTGCCACAGCGACATTCCCGGATACTTCTTCCCACATGTAGGGCGATCGGGATACCCGGATCTGGTGTTCCTGGGCCCCTTTTGGGTCATTCCAATGTTTCTTCTTGCCATGCGATCCCTCTTCCGGCTAGTATTACGAGATTTGGATCTCCGTCAGTGCCTTACTCTGTGGATGTTGTTCGAGTAGTGCTCGGTGACGATGCACTCTTGAATAGCTCTTGGCGATGCAGGGTCGATTGACTCACGGGCCACATTCGAGGGCTATCTCGGTGAACATTTTGTGAGTCGATCCTCTCCCTTTCGATCGACTAACTGGCAGAGGCGTGCGGTCGGTTGAACCTTTTCATAGCTTCACTAAGCGATAGATCGCCTTGCGGAACTTGAGAACTCATCATAGTGCTTATTTGTGATCCGTCTCTCGAAAGAACTCCTCGAAGAACTCCGCTTCAAAATCATCCACCTCATTTGATTTACTTGTCTCTTTGCTTTAACTCTCTCCCACCACATCCTTGCATCTCGGAAAAGACGAGCGAGGCACATTTTATCTTTTCGTGCTCGGGCCAATCCAGCAGCTCCACGATGCTCTCAACTGTTTTAAACCAGGCTTGGGCATCCCATGGTTCGCCGACACGATGAAATTTTTGGCTTGACCTCTGCTGAATCGGATAGGCTTGGCAGATTAAGGTGCTTGCACCATACTGGTCGTATTAGGAGTTACGTTCTGCGTCCCTGGCATGGTGCTAGGGTTCCCTTGTTGATTCGTGAGAGCATTGATAACCCGGTGTTTTACGTGACTTTGTAGCTCGGTAACCACATGCTTAAAATCTGGTGGGGGTTCTGAGTCATTCCCTCTAGCACTACGTCTCCCGTTCATGTTATCTAAGTGATAAATAAATAATTTAATTAAGGTGTTATTATAATTTCTACTCCTATACAGGCATCTAACATCCCATATCATAAACAAGGTAAGGTATCCTTTCTAGTGATACTTGTAGGTTGGAGTCGTGTTTCCATCGTATATAGCTTGGTCAGGTATACTATCTAAGTCACAACTATGATTCCATTATACTAAACAGGACGAGGTACTATTTCTATCTAAATCTCAAGTGTGAGTCCATTCTACTAAAGCATGATGAGGTATTATTTCATTCTAGATAGAAGACATTCTTCATTATAAAGGAAACTTAAGTATGCATAAAATTACTTACCTGGAAATAGCAGGATGGAGGCTTGATGTGTGATAGTGGAAAGGTGAACCCGCTCTGATACCACCTGTAGCGCCCGCCCTTATCTGCTCTCAGGGTGGCACTACTTTTTCCCCTTTCTTTTTCATTTCTTTTAAAACATAATACACATGGATCCTTCCACCATCATACTTAAGCATGTTATCATGGCATAAACCTTCTTTTCTACATGCATCACCTATCTTATTCATAGTTAGCATGTTACCATATCTTATCTCATTTCATAACATGCCCAACATAAGGATCCATTCGTGAGTTCTATCATATCAACTTTCTTAAGTAATTGAACAATAACATAACTAAGCAACATCCAACATGGTGCTAATAATTCACAAGTCTTATAAGCGGAAGCAAAGTCTTAAGTTGTTAATTGAGCATATAAATATAAGCAGATAGTAATAGGGCCTTTCTCCACCATGCCACTATCACACACACTGGGCCCTTTCTGCTACTTCCTCTAGTTCAGGTTTCCTTGATCTGCAGTATATGGACAACATAAACTATAAGCATATAGCTTAGTAAGATTCTTGCCTACTCACAAAAAAACCACGAACTTCATCAAGCAATTAGAAACATAAGCATGCTAGCATAAATGGCCTAAGTATTCCATAGTAACACTAATCAACAACATACCACGTAATGAAACCTAAGCATGGCATAGAGTTTACATCAGCATGCTAAGCATAATTAAAACCAAGCAGGGCATAATCTAAACATAAGCATTCATGATATAAATCTTAGACATGCAGGAAGTACATAAACCCAAATATTCTTAACTTACTATAAGCATCATAACTTAGTAAAATCTAACATGCTTAAAGAACATATTCATAAGCATTTTTAACTTGAGCATAAACATTGTAATGACATAAATCCTAAACATGCATAAGGTACATAATCACAAGTATTCTTAAACTACTGTAAGCATCATAACTTCATAGAGTCTAACATGCATAAAGGACATAATCATAAGCATTTTTAACTTGAGCATAAACATTTATAATGACATAAATCCTACACATGCATAAGGTACATAATCACAAGTATTCTTAAACTTAACCATAAGCATTCCCGACATCATAAATTCGAAACATGCATAAAGTACATAGTCACCACATTCTTAAACTTAACTCTAAACATCATAACATCGTAACATCTAAAATGCATAAAGGATGAGTTCGTAAGCATTCATAATCTTTAACATAAGCATACACAATTTTATAAAAGTCTTTTCTTTTCAAAACATATACATATAGATACTTCAACATCATCATAACTTGTTTGGGGGGCCCCCAGGTTAAGTACCATATAATGCGCGTTCCCTAATAGGCTGGGGTAGCGAGCCACCAGACCTACTAGAGCAAGACCTCTTACGTCTTACCAGGGCAAGACCTCTTACGTCTTCTTATGTCCCTATAGATTTGATTAACGACCACCTGACGGGTCGGGTACTTAACTTCTTACAAAGTAAAATACTTAATTCCTTTCTTTTCTTGTCATATTATAAAGAATGCTCTTGATCCCCAACATAAAAAGGGAAGCATCTTAATCTTATCTTATCATAAGGAGAGCTCTTGATCCCTACTTGAAAGGGAAGCATCTCCATTTTATCTTATCTTAAGGAGAGCTCTTGATCCCTACTTGAAAGGGAAGCATCTCCATCTTATCATAAGGAGAGCTCTTGATCCCTACTTGAAAGGGAAGCATCTCCATCTTATCTCCAGGACACATGCATTCATAACATAAGAGTACCATAAAGGGGTCCTAAAGTATAAACATGTTCATCACATAAGCATATTTCGTGGCACATTACATCATAAACATGAAGCATATTTCCTTGGCATATTCATGGCATATTAAATCACAAAAACATGTTCATCACCTAAGCATATTTCATGGCACATTACATCATAAACATGAAGCATATTTCCTAGGCATATTCATGGCATATTAAATCACAAAGCATGTTCATCACCTAAGCATATTTCATGGCACATTACATCATAAACATGAAGCATATTTCCTAGGCATATTCATGGCATATTAAATCAGAAAACTTGTTCATCACATAGCCTAACTACATAAGGGGGGAGGGGTGTTTTCATGAAGCCCTAACCCCAAAACTAATATTGGCCGAAACCTGTAAGGTATTCCAACATGGCAGTGTTTAGTCACCTAAAACTCCTACATGAGGCATACAACATCCCCTAGTTCCCTTAGAAGCCTTTTTCTTGCAACCCTAACCCTAGTTTCATTGGTTGGCCGAAACTTGTGAGGGGCTCAAGCTTGGGTTTGTCCCCTACAATTCATTCATGAAGTCTTATAACTTATCATAGTATCATTAGAAATATTTTTCATGCAGCCCTAACCCTAATTTCATGGGTTGGCCGAAACTTGTGAGGGCTCAAGCTTGGGTTTGTCCCATAAAATTCATTCATGAAGCCTTATAACCTATCATAGTATCATTAGAAATATTTTTCATGCAACCCTAACCCTAATTTCATGGGTTGGCCGAAACTTGTAAGGTTAAGATCTTTGGACTTCTGTCACCTAAATCTATTCATGTAGGCATATATCATAACCTAACTTCATAAGGGGGAGCTCTTCATGAAACCCTAACCCTAAACCCTTGGTGGCCGAAACATATAGGGTTAAAACCTTTGGACTTTTGTTACATAAAGATCCCTACTTGGAGCATACAACCTATAAAAGGTTTCCCTAATAGCATTTTCATGAATCCTAGCCCAAAACTTAGTTGGCCGAAACATATAAAGCTCCAAACTTCATATTTCTTTCATGTAATTTATCCTACAAAACTAATATCTTGGTGATGAAATCTTACATCCTTCGCTTGCTTTTGGTGGGTAGTTGACCTTATGGAAGCCAAGAACTAACTTCTTCTTGCTTGGATGAAGTTCGGCCAAAGGTGCAAATGGAGAGGGGGAGCAAGATGGTTTCGGTGAGGATGAAGAGGAGAGGAAGAAGTGGCCAAATGGGAACTTCCTTCTTCTTTATAATGGGAGGAAGAGAAGTTTCTCTTTTCTTTTCCATGCCCCTTCATTTACCCTCATCACCCTTATCTATAATTCCCCTCTTCTCTTAATGATATAATCCTATTGGGCTTATGGTTAGTGGGTGCATCTATAGGGCTTGGCTATCTCTAGAGGTTTGGGGTTCAATTCCTAGGCCTTGCATCTCTTTTTGGCTATTTCCTTTTATTTTCGGAAAACCCACATAAAGCCCATTATCGTAAAGCCAAAAATTCTCGTAAAATTGCTGGAGACTTTTTACGGGCGTTACATTTGCCAAGATCATACTTGGTCTTCCTTTGCCAAGATCATACTTGGTCTTCCTTTGCCAAGGTTCACTTGGACTTTACGCTGCCAAGACTACAAGCTTGGTCTTATGCTGCCAAATCCGTCCCTTGGACTTTCCTTGCCAAGATCATTCTTGGACTTCTCTTTTACCAAGTCTTCATCCTTGGATTTTCCTGTCACTTAAACATGTTCGTAATTAGATCACACAATATTGCCTAACTTAGATGATTATCCAAACATCAAAACATATAAATGCTTGGAGCATTGTTGCACAAACAATGAGAATTAGGTTCATGGGATGAACCAAATTGGATTAAGAGTAATCCAAATTAGACTAATTGAGTTATACTCAAGTTGATTCAAGTGTTGAATGAGTCTAATTTAGATTTGATTCATTAAGTCAATTTAAATTAATGAATAGAGATTCATTAAATCAAATTGACTTGAGTCAAGTGGTTAGATTTGATCAACCATGGGAGATTAGAGGTCAAGTTTGACTTGACTTGAGAGGGAAGATGAAAGGTCAAGTTTGACTTGACCAAATGCCATGTCATGATGATGACTTGGCATGGCCGGCCAATGATGATGATCCACATCATCATTGACTTATCATGTGGTTCCACATCATGAGGGAGACCAAGAGCCATGGGAGTTACATGCATGCATGTAACCTCCCAAGCCTTGAAGTGGCCGGCCACTTTAGGAGTTTTGGATGGTTGAATTCATTTGGTGAGTTACACACAACTTCATCTTCTTCCTTGGATCAACTTCCCTCAAGCTCTCCCTCTCTCCTTCCTCATCTTGCCGAGCATCTAAGGAGTGCTAGCACACTCAAGATTACTTTTCTCCACCTTTTGTTTGTGTGGATACCAATAGAGGAGTGTGCACTTGATGCTCTTGAGTTCCGGCGAACCTTTTGGACGAGCGGGATTTACGAAGGCCGTCGTATCGAGGGTAATGTCCTTATCATATAGATCTAAGGTAGATCTAGGGTTTTATATAAGCACATACATGTTTTAGTTTTAATACATCTTCGCACGGATCCGTGGCCGGGGCTTCCGAGGTTTCCGCAACACAAAAAGCGGTTTTTGCGGCTCGGAAAAAACCCAACAGTGGTATCAGAGCCACGTGAGAAGCATATATGTGTTTCGTTTTTATATTAGATATAAAAATTACAGATTTTTATGTTTATGTAAATTTCCTAATTTTATAGAATTTTTGGGTATTTTTCTCGAAGAGTCGAAGCAACGAGTGTTGGGACACTTGTAGGCTTCAACCGTCGAGAAAAACTCTCCGAAACGGCGAGTTCTCGCTTTAGGTTTTTGGGACAGTGACTTAAGTCACTGTAGGATTGTAATAGGGACACTTGCAAAGTTGATTTTGTGAGTATGGGCGCTGCCCCTATCCTCGAAAGGGGCCTTGTCCCGCGATCGCGCTCGGAAACCGCTTAGCGGGACCGTTACAGAGAGGTGACTCATAAATTTGGAAAAACAAAATTAGGAAAAATTATAAAAATTTTCTGTAAAAATACATAATTTAGAATTATGTATAATTCTGTGATTGTCATGGCCCAATGATCCCAATTTGATTGGAATATGTGTGTTCTAATTCATAATACGACCTGTGTGCCATTTTTGTGGTTGTGCGTGTTGTATAGTGTATGCGACCTGTGCGTCGTACCTCTTCTTTTGAAATTCTAGTTGTAAATAGTTTTAGACTCGAATGTAACTCGAGTTTCATATTTGTAATGTACAAAATGGAGCGGTGGAAAGTCCACTTGTAGACGAAGTTACGAGAAGGGTGCCGACGACACATGACGGTCAAAGGAAGCGCTTGGAGAAGCCGATAGCCTTAGGTTGACCGTCCGATCTTCTCATTGACTTGTGAAGATCGTAGTAGGGCCATGACTACATCACAGTTAAATGTATATATATATGTTGATATATATATATATATATATATATATATATATATATATATATATATATATATATATATATATATATATATATATATATATAAATATAAATTTAATTTTGCTTGTATGTATGTGATGCATGCTAGTAGAATAATGCTTGTATGTATATGATGCATGCTAGGATAATTTTCTTGTATGTATATAATGCATGCTAGAATAATGTATGTATGTATGTGATGCATGCTAATATAGGATAATAAAGGCCTCAATGCGTATATGATACACATTACGATTAGATTAGATCATAATCGAATCAACTCGAAAATGCCTACCGAGCCTTGATACCCATCACTACCTCGATCATTTGTTGTTGTTGAATCTGTCAAAGCAGAGCAACGCATATTATCTTGGTAGGGTACGGAGGGGCAATCTTGGTCCCGCCTATCACGCTTGGGTTAGAGTAAGCTCAATTAGATTGAGCAAAACTAGTTAACTTAATTGGATCGAGTAGAACTATAGGCATATTCCAACCGTTGGAAAGATAGGATAAGATCGCATTTACACTAAATCTTGGGCGATTTAGCCAAAGCTAACTCAAGGTCTTTTGTAAATGTGGGTCTTGATCCTATAAACAAGAGTTGCATAGAGATGTAATCAGTAATGTGTTACCCACCAATCGTACTAAGTCTTGGGCGATTTAGCCAAAGCTAACTCAAGGCTTAGTATGATGTGGATCTTGTCCCGCAAGAATTATAGCTAGTTTGTATGAATCTAGTAATGTGGTTTGACCACATCCATAACTCGATTCTACAAAATTCCTATAATTCAGTGGGAGCATCATTTTATTAAAGGCCTAATTAAATGATAAAAGGAATATGATATTAATTTTCTGCATTGTATGTTGTAGATAACTATGTCGGCAAACACGAACACTCTCTCTCTACGTTCTATCCTTGAGAAGGACAAGCTCAATGGAGCAAATTTCCTAGACTGGTACAGGAACCTGAGAATTGTTCTCATCCAAGAAAGGAAGTTGTACGTCCTGGAGCAACCCAATCCGGAGGCACCTCCTGCCACTGCCTCGCGAGCTAACAAAGATGCTTACAAGAAGCATTAAGATGATGCATTAGATGTGTCATGTCTAATGCTCGTGACCATGAACTCTGAGCTTCAGAAGCAACACGAGTTCATGAATGCTTATGATATGGTTGGACATCTTCATCAACTATATCAAGGACAAGCAAGGCATGAGAGATATGAAGTCTCTAAGTCATTGTTTGGGTCCAAAATGCAAGATGGGACTCCCGTAGGTCCATATGTCCTCAAGATGATTGGGTACGTAGAAAACCTACAAAGGCTAGGATTCCCACTTGGCCAAGAGCTGGCCACTGACCTGATCTTGCAATCTTTGCCACAAGCCTATAATCAATTTGTCATGAATTACAACATGAATGAAATTGATAAGCCACTGCCTGAGATGCTCAGCATGTTGAGAACTGCTGAGCTTAACCTTAAGAAGGGAAAATCTGACACCATTTTGATGGTGCACAAAAAGAAAGGCAAGGGCAAGCCTAAAGGTAAGGGAAAGTCCCAAGCCAAGGGCAAAGGCAAAGAACTTAAACCCAAGGGAGGGGTAGCCAAGGAAGGGGCTTGCTTCCATTGCAAGGAAGCTGGACACTGGAAGCGTAACTGCAAAGCTTACCTGGAAGATCTTAAGAAGAAAAGAAGTGAGACTTCTACTTCAGGTATAAATGTTATAGAAGTCAATCTATCTATTTCTTCATAATGATTATTAGATACCGGATGTGCATCTCACATTTGTACCAATGTGTAGGCGCTGAGAAATAGCAGGGCATTGACAAAGGGCGAGGTGGACCTTCGAGTAGGCAATGGAGCAAGGGTTGCTGCTGTTGCTGTAGGAATTTATGATCTATCTCTGCCCTCTGGGCTTGTAGTAGAATTAGATGAATGTTGTTATGTGCCTTCTTTGACTAAGAACATGATTTCGGTTTCTTGTTTGGACAAGAAACGATTTACATTTATAATAAAGAACAAATGTTGTTCAGTTTATTTAAATGATATGTTCTATTGTAGTGCACCTCTAATGAACGGACTCTACTTTTTAGACTTAGAGAGCTCTATCTATAACATAAGTGCCAAAAGGTTCAAGTTAAATGAGTTGAACCAAACCTATCTCTGATATTGTCGCTTAGGTCACATAAATGAGAGTCGCTTATCTCAGCTCCATAAGGATGGGCTGCTAGACTCATTTGATTTTGAATCATATGAGACATGCGAGTCTTGCCTTTTAGGCAAGATGAACAAGACTCCCTTTAGTGGACACAGCGAAAGAGGAACATATTTGTTATGACTTATACATAGTGATGTATGTGGTCCTTTCAATGTTGTTGCTAGAGGTGGTTACAGATACTTCATTACATTTACTGATGACTTCAGTAGATATGGTTATGTGTATCTTATAACACATAAATCAGAATCCTTTAAAAAGTTCAAAGAATTCAAGAATGAAGTACAAAACCAGCTTGGCAAGAGTATTAAGATACTTCGATCAGATCGAGGTGGTGAATACCTTAGCCATGAGTTTCGTGACTATCTAGCTGAGTGTGAGATTCTATCCCAACTCACTCCTCCTGGAACACCACAGTGGAATGGTGTATCCGAAAGGAAGAATCGTACCCTATTAGATATGGTACATTTTATGATGAGTCACACAGATCTTCCTATATCCTTTTGGGGATATGTTCTAGATACAGCAGCTTTTACCCTTAACCATGTACCATCCAAGGTTGTCATAAAGACACTATATACGATATGGACAGGGAGAAATCCCAAGATGTCTTTCATGAGGATTTGGGGTTGTGAGGCTTACGTTCGACGTCAAGTCTCAAACAAACTGGGACCCAAATCCGATAGGTGTTATTTTGTTGGATATCCCAAGGATACAAAGGGATATTACTTCTACATTCCCAGTCAGCACAAAGTGTTTGTGGCAAAGACTGGAGTTTTTCTAGAAAGGGATTTTATTTCTAGAAAAACTAGTGGGAGTACTTTCGATCTTGAAGAAATTCAAGATAAGGACCATAACACTAAGGCCTTGATGGAGTTGAGCAGGAACCACAAAGTGTTGTGGGTGATGAGGTTGTTGCATAAACAGTTGTGGAACAACCACCTGTTCAGGTAAACCTACCTCTTCGCAGATCTGATAGGGTACGTCGTCAGCCTGAGAGATACTCATTTCTCTTGTCTGACCATGATGACGTTATGCTCATTGAGAATGAGCCTACCTCCCATCAGGAAGCTATGATGAGCTCAGATTCTGAGAAATGGCTAGAGGCCATGAGATCCGAGATGGAATCCATGTACACCAACTAAGTATGGACTTTGGTTGATCCACCTGAAGGGGTCAAACCCATTGGGTGTAAGTGGGTCTTTAGGAGAAAGACTGACATGGATGGACTTACACATACCTATAAGGGTCGATTGGTGGCTAAAGGTTTCAAGCAAATTCATGGTATTGACTATGATGAAACCTTTTCTCCAATGGCGATGTTTAAGTCCATTCGGATCTTGCTTGCTATTGCAGCATACCACGATTATGAGATCTGGCAGATGGATGTCAAAACCGCATTTCTGAATGGAAACTTACTCGAGGATGTGTACATGACACAACCTGAGGGTTTTGAAGATCCCCAGCATACTGGGAAAGTATGCAAGCTGCAAAGGTCCATTTATGGGCTAAAGCAAGCCTCTCAGAGCTGGAATCTTCGATTCGATGATGCGATCAAACAGTTTGGTTTCATCAAGAATAAAGATGAACCCTGTGTCTACAAAAAGGTTAATGGGAATACAGTTATCTTCCTTGTATTGTATGTGGTTGACATACTACTCATTGGGAATGACATCCATTCGCTACAGTCTGTGAAGACTTGGCTGGGGACGTGCTTCTCAATGAAGGACTTAGGTGAAGTAGCCTGTATTCTAGGAATCAAGATCTATAGAGATAGATCTAAGAGATTGCTTGGCCTAAGTCAGAATACATACATTGACACAGTATTACTACGGTTTGCCATGCAGAATTCCAAGAAGGGACTTCTGCCGATGTCACATGGTGTGAGTCTTTCGAAGACTCAAAGTCCCTCTTCTAGAGAGAAGAGAGACCGCATGGATAAGATCCCTTACACATCTGCTATAGGATCTATCATGTACGCCATGTTGTGTACTCGTCCTGATGTCTCGTATGCTTTGAGCATGACGAGTAGATACCAGTTAGATCCAGGTGAGCGTCACTGAATACCACGTATATCTTGTGTTGTGTGATTGTGTATTGTTGTTAGTTTCATTATTATTGTTATTCCATTGCGCTAACGACAATTGTAGACGAGCACACAACGAGAACGATCGTATTCCACCATACGATGATTGAGGGCTATTCACCCCCCTCTAGCTGACCACCATCGATCCTACAAGTGGTATTAGAGCCAAGGCGCTTGTCGAGGACTAATCGCCGACACAAGCACTACAAAATGGCCGGCAACATCCATCCACCGAAATATGATGGAAACTTTTCTTGGTGGAAGAAAAGGATGGAGGTATATTTCGAAACCAATTTCGATTTCATGTTAATTATAGAAAATGGTTTTGAAATGCTTAGGGATAGAGAAAACAAGCCCATTGAGAAGTCAAGGTAGACCCAAGACCAAATCAAGGACTTCAAGATAAATCTCGAGGTTGTAGGGTCGATATGTTGGCCGGCTAGAGGGGGGTGAATAGCCTGTCGTAGACGTTGAAATTCGTTCATTCATTGCTCGTCTACAAAACTATTAGCGCAAACAGAATATGCAAATACAAACAATTAAAGACAAAGCAAAGAAAGAATAAACACAAACGCTAACACCACAATGTAACATGGTTCACGGCTGCGCCGCTAGTCCACGGTCCAATTCGACCACGGTGAATCACTCCGCAAGCTTCCACTATTCTCTCCTTTGCACCAAGCTAGGTGGAGTAACCTCTTTACAAGAATTCACTCCTCTTACAAATATGATGTAAATAAATCCAAGTAAGAGGATGGAAAAACATTAGGGAACTTTGGAAGAGTTTAGAGCATAAACATTAGGCCCCTAAAGCCCCACACCCTTCCTCTTTATAGAGGAAGGGGGTTTCTTCCTGTTGACACAGGAGCAGTCGACTGATGTGCCTATCAGTCGACTGGTCCTGTAGCCATTGCCCAATAACGACTGCTTTCCACATTGGACCTATCAGTCGAGTTCTCCTGAGCTAGACTCGCTTTTGTGCCCGAAACCCTTGCAACCAGTCGACTGATGCCTTCATCAGTCGACTGGTGGTCTCGTAGTCGACCGCCATTCCATCTGTTGGCACTTGAATCAGACTCAAAAACTAGTCATATCACAGTCGACTTAGAGTAGTCAACTACCATAACATGGCAGTCGACTGATGTCGGGAAATCCCATCCGACACTCAGCCAATTGACCAAGTTTCACCTAAGAGCACTACCCCTTCCTGGGTTATATTCGCTCATTCCCATCCCTTGGAGTCCCTCGCATTTGAAGTTATCTTCGTCCGACCACGTCCCTTGGATGCGCCAAGCGCATGACTCTGCAGCGCCATCCTTCGCGTCTTGCCCTGAAGTCTACTTCCTCCGGCTTCACTCCAAGCTCCTCGTCTGGCGATCCCTCGGATGCTCCAAGCGCACGACTTCTGCAAAGCCATTCTTCACCGACTCAAAGACCGAGTCATGAGATGTGAAACTCGCCAAGGCTCCATGTGCGAATTACTAAGTCCTGCAAGACTCCAATGCACATATTAAATCCAAACATCCTAACTTAAACCCTTTGCCACACACATCAAAACCATATCACGGGTTGATTGCACTAATAATCTCCCCCTTTTTGATGTGTGGCAATCCGTTTAAGCTAGGTAAAACATTTGATAAAAATACTAAGGTAAGAAAGCATGTGAATAAACATGATTAACAGCTCTCCCCCTTAATACATGAAACTCCCCCTAAATACAATTCCCCTTTACTTAAACATATATATTTCTCCCCCTTTGACACCATCAAAAATATTAAACAAAGTTTATATAAGCATGACATCAAGTTTAGAGGAAAACAAAAGCTAAAACATGCCTTAAAATCGGATAAAGGAGGTTATTGGGCATGTTATCAGACGATCAGTCGACTGGTTTAGACTACCAGTCAACTAGCACTCTGATTTCAGAATTTTCTAATTTTTAGTGTGAATTTCAAAAATGCATTAGAAAATCTATAAAATTCGAAAAATCATGAAATTTGGGGAACACATTTCTTTTAAGGTCCTTTATAAGTGAAAAATAGTTCTCCATGAAAAATCATTATATTTTTAAGTATTTGCTAAAAATCCAAAAGTTTCAAAATCAACTAGTTTTTTGATCAAGTTTGTATCACTTTTAACACCTAGTTTTGCTTTAAATTTTTTCATAACATGAACACACAGATTTTAAAGTAAGAAATTGTTTTGAAAACATATGAAATATTCAACCATGATCTTTGGGCAATATGTCTATGAATTAAACATAAGTCTTCCCCATGATTGGCCTATTATTGCTATTTTGATACTTTAAATGACCATCTAAATGTCATAGGCATTAGTGGACATTTGTTGTTAAATACTGAAAATTTAAAATATTAAATTAAATGGCCAAATAATTTAGCAAAATAATCCTGGAAATATTTTGGTATTTTTCTGGAATTTTAGGAATTTTTCCACAATTTTTCTGGATTTAAACGGAGTCCGTACGAGATTTTTATGGGGATAAAATAAATAGGTTTTAGGTGGGGTCTATTTAAGGGGTTTAATACACGATGAAAACCTAAAATTCCTTTTCTTTATCTATTTTTTCCCCGTCGTGACTCCTTCGACAGTTACCTTTCGCGAGCCCACCTCCGCCGGCGTCGTCTTCTCCGCCGCCGGTTCCTTCTTCCCCGATCCCTTTTTCTTTCTCGCGATCTCAGGCGTTGTTCCTAAATTTTCCCGAGTTCTCCTTCCTCGCGGCAAAAATCAGCAGTTGTGCCCTCTTCTTTCTTCCTCGCGGCAGCTCGACGCCGCCGCGCCCGACGCCATCCCTCTTCTCCGCCGGCGACCTCTTCTTCGTTGATTGCTCCGCGGCAGACGGCTCTCGCTGTTCTCTTCATCCCTGACCGCCGCGCCCGACGCCCCTCCTCCGCACGCGTCGGCCTCCACGGCCACGGAATCATCGCCGCTCACAACCGCGACAACAGGATCATGCCGGTCGTCCCTCTACAAGCGCCGACCACCGTTCGCCTTTCCCGGTGCCCAGGTCGCCGACTCCAGCCGCGCGCGCCGACCTCCACCGCCACAGCCTCGTCGTCGGTTTCCTCTTCCCTAGACGATGAGCGCCGGTTGTTCTTCGGCCAGTTTCTGCCACACCAAGGAGAATACCACTGAGGGGAGCTTCCAAATTTCTAGTATAGCTTGTTTTTCTTTTTACTTCGTTTGTTCCAGTGGGTGCGGTTTAGGTGAAGAGGAACGTCTGTGGATTTGAGGGGGGTTGTTGGCTGAGAGGGCAGTGAGGTTTTATTGGGAGGTTTCAATCACAGGTATTTCTTGAGTTATCTATTGTTTGATCTTCATGATTTTTGTAGGTGATGAATTAGGTTAGTCGATTAGGAATTAATTGGGTAAATTGGTTGGTACAATTAATTGATAAATTAAAAGGTATTAAATTTTATTTATTTGGCTTAGGTTATTAAAATGCGAGTTAATCCAGGTTTAATTGATTAATTATCTTATCATTAATTAATCAAAATTTTTATCAATTGATTTAGTGGGCTAAATTAATTGTATGGATATTTGTGGACAAGGAAAATTGGAAATAGTTTGGCTTAATTGGGTTATGAAGGAAATCGATTAATTATTCGATTTGTCGATGAATTGCATTTTTGTGCTTAACAAAGGTTATGCTATATGTAGGTTTCAGTCACGAGGCAGGTCCCCGATCGTGACGATTTCATTGTTGCGGATATTTATATTCAGGCGGGTATTTTGACTTATCTTTTAGATATAGTCATTGTTGATATGCTAGTTAGGATAACTTACAATAATTTTTCATGTTTATATGCCTAGTATGCTTTTGGTGCCTACTTGATACATGCATGTGATAGGATATGATTATATCTCCCTGTTTGACTTGGATCATAGTTATTTGGATTATGGATATGTACATATTGATTGTACATATTATTCGGATAGGTATTTTGAGTAGGATTTACATGCTTTAGTATCATGCACCATTTTTGCATGATTGCATGATGGTTGGACGGGGTTCCATTATTGTTAAGCCCGCAGCCAGTTACATGGCCTGCACACACTGCCACTCATGGGTTAGTGGTACATCAGGAGGGTGTGTGCAGTTGCTCTGTCGCTCATGGGTAGCGATGAGGAAGCGTGGTAGCGGGCAGGGATCCCTCCTCTGGTCTATGACACCGGGAGATGAGAGCTTAGCTACCCCACTCTATTTGGGGCAGAAGGATAGGTGTACTCCGACAACATCCTGTCCACTCGGTCACTCAGGAGCAGTGATGGCAGAGTGCACAGATGTCATAGCCCTACCCACTCGGCTTCACCATCGCGTGTGAGGCGGCTGACTGGCGTCAGGGGTGACCATGTCATTGGCACGGCATGCACTTTGCACATATCGCATTTGTATTGTGTTTGATGCATTTTTATTGATGCCTTGGATGTGCATATGATTGTCATGCATACAGGATACATATTTATATATATGGTGAGGACTTTATTACTTCTAGTCAGGCACATGCTCCTATATCAGGGTAAGAGATACAGGTAAGTACAGTCCTTTTGTATTTCTTGCTTCCATACCCTATTTATGTGAGACTGTACTGGCATGATTTTTATTATTAGCTATATCTTACTTTGCATATCTACTATACCCACTGAGTTCTTTGAACTTATCCCGTTGATTTATATCTATTTCAGGATGAAGCTGTCAGGAGAGTGCAGCTGCCAAACCCCACTCGTCGTAAATGTCTGATTTGGATATTTGTGTTATGGTATTTGGATTTTGATTAGAGACATGTTTAGGATTGGTGGTTGATATTTGTATTCGTGGATTTTTGGTGTTCTTATGGACTTTTATTCGGTTTTGTTGGATTAGTTTTGGTGAGTATTCCTACCCAGATGGCAGAAGGGGTAAGTATAGTTGTGATAGATATTATGCATTTATTTTGGTTGATGGCCAGAGGCCTATCTTTATTATCTGCGTGTGACTTTGGATTCCGGTCGTGTTAACCGATGTATAGTGGCCGTGTAGGCCTTGTATGTAAATTGGCATTGTCACCTGTACAGGGGAGATACTGCCGGATTTTCGTCTGGTGGGGTCTCCTTCGGGGCGTGACATTTGTATCATCCTAACATCTCACTCATGCTAAGTTTTCAATCACGGTAGCCTATTGTGAGTGTGAGATGTATCCTAAAGGTATTTATATATACTTAACCATTAATTTCATGCAATTATACACAAGGTTAAGTATCATCCTAACATACTACATGATCATAAAGATATATATGTATGAATTTCACATTATGATCATAAACCAAATGTATTCATCAATTATAATCATGCATTAGGTATAACATCATGATAGCAAGTCAAATATCACCTAAAACATGATTTATCCTATTTAAGGGTGCATTATCATCACCCAACACTATTTCAAAAAAATTTTCCCGCCATGCTAAGTCAACCAAAATATGATATAGATAAATTCCATATGGTTGAATATCTTAGGGTTTTCCTAACCCTTAAGAATGGATTTAGGAACCCAAAACAAGTTCTTTTCTATTGGGTTCACTAAAAATTCTTTAGGGATCCATTTTCTATCTATTGTCTTCCTTTTATCTTAACCCCTAGCAATTAAACATTTATAGGCCTTTTCATTTTTATTTTCCTTATATCCTAGGCCTTTCTTATTGAAACTTGCTCTTTGGCTCCCTATAATCATGTTAAGGGTGTTGAAGTCTATATTAAACTTTTCTAGGGCCTTGGTCAAATGATCTACCTTTTCCCTTAACATCCTATTTTCCTCAATGCATGCATCATTAACATCAAATGGCATATAGTCATGTGAGTATGCATTATCAAGGCTAGAAGAAGTATCATCATTAATATTTAAGCATGCTTTTTCTAGTTTATTTTCTAAATCCTTAATTTGATCTATCATGCATTTATTCTTTTTCTTTACCCTAAACAAGTCTTTAGTGAGGCTAGAAATAATTGACATAATTTTCTTAGGAGGTAGATTCGTTACCTCACTTACCAAATCCCCTTCCGATGATGAGGATGTAGAAGAAGCTCCCCCTTCACTTGAACTCTCCTCACTTGAGCTTGCTTCTTCTTTTTTGGAGGAGGAGGTGGAGTCTAGGTCATCAAAGGCCATCAGGGCAAGATTTGAGTAGACATGTTCTTCTTCTTCGGATGAGGATGAGGAAGAAGGATCATCCCATGTCTTTGCCTTTAGTTCTTTAGCCTTTCCCTTTTCTTTGGCCTTCTTCTCTTCTTCCTTCTTCTTGCTTCCCTTCTTCTTCTTTCCTTCTTTCTTCTTCCTATCTTCTGTTGGGGGATCGATACGGCCGACTAGAGGGGGGGTGAATAGCCCTCGTTCGTTGGATGTCGTATTTTGCTCGTCTACAAAATGTTAGCGCAAGCGGAATATGCAAATATAAATAAAGACAAGCAAAATATAAACAAGCAATACAAACACCGAGATGTAACGTGGTTCACGGCTACGCCGCTAATCCACGGTCCGATTCGTCCTCGGTGAATCACTCCGCAATCTATCCACTAGATCTCTCCTTTGGACAAAGCTAGGTGGAGGTAACCTCTTTACACAAAAACACTCCTCTTACAAATATAATGGAAATAAGCTCAAGTAAGAGGATGTAAAGATTTAGGGAACTTTGGGAGAGTATTAGAGCATAAGCATTTTTGGCTCCCAAAGCCTCATCCCCTTCCTTTTTATAGAGGAAGAGGGTTTCTTCCCGTTGACACAGGATCAGTCGACTGATACCCTCGATCAATCGACTGATCACGTAGCCATTGCCCAATAACGACCGCTTTCCATGTTGGATTCCATCCAATGGTATTGGCATCAGTCGACTAATGGCACCATCAGTCGACTGGTGCTCGATCAGTCGAGTCCTCAACGAGGTCAACTCCACTGCGTCTGCGTAGCATCACCGATCATTGTCGCCCTTGGCGATCGATCAAGCATTCCGATCGCCCATGCCCAAGAATGATCGATCAACTTGATTCACTTAACCCGATCTAACCATCATCGACATGGCAGCGACACTTGGCCAAATGGCCAAGTTTCACCTAAGAGCTACCCCTTCCCGGGTTACAATCGCTCACTCTCATCACTCGGAGTCCCTCGCCTTCGAAGTTCTCTTCGTTCACGGCCACGTCCCTCGGCAGCATCAGGCGCACGACTCTGCAATGCTCCTTCGCGTCTCTTGCCTCGAAGTCTACTTCCTCCGACTTCACTCCAAGCTTCTCGTCCGACAGTCCCTCGGATGCTCCAAGCGCACGGCTTCCGCAAAGCAATCCTTCACCGACTCTAGGACCAAGTCATGAGATGTGAAACTCGCCACGGCTCCATGTGCGAATTACTAAGTCCTGCACGACTTCAACGCACATATCAAATCAACATAATAAACTAACTTAAACCCTTTGCCACACACATCAAAACCTAATCATGGCAAGAGATTTCCCTAACAATCTCTCCCTTTTTGATCTGTGGCAATCCGTTTAAGTTAGGTAAAAACATTTGATAAAAATTCTAAGGTAAGAAAACATGTAAACATAAATATGATATAGTAACATGCAACTCCCCCTTAATCCATGAAACTCTCTCTACAAATTCTCCCCCTATCATAATTAACTTAAACATAATCAATTCTCCCCCTTTGACACCATCAAAAAGATTAACACCAAGTTAAAAACTCATGGCATCAAGTATAATAGAAGGAAAATACCAAAAATTGGAATAAAACCTGAATTCATCCTTCACTGTTCAATTTTTCAGGCCATCAGTCGACTGGTTCAGACTACCAGTCGACTGGCACAAGGTTTTCAGGAATTCCTGATTTTCGGATCGAAATTCAGAAATGCATTAAAAATTCCAAAAAATTCGAAAAATCATGAAATTTAGGGAACATATTTCTTGTAAGATTCTTTATCAGTGAAAAATAGTTTTTCATGAAAAGTCATTATATTTCCAGAGATTTGACAAAAATTCAAAAGTTTTAAAAACCACTAGGTTTTTGATCATTCTAGTATCAAGTTTAACACCTAGTTTTGTATCCAATTGTTTCAAAACATGAATACATAGATTTTAAAGTAAGAAATTGTTTTGAAAACATATGAAATATCCAACCATGATCTTTGGGCAATATGTCTATGAATTAAACATAAGTCTTCCCCATGATTGGTCTATTATTGTTTTTTTGATACCTTAAATGACCATCTAAATGCCATAGGCATTGGTGGAAATTTGTATCATCCTAACATCTCACCCATGCTAAGTTTTCAATCATGGTAGCCTATAGTGAGTGTGAGATGCATCCTAGAAGGTATTTATATATACTTAACCATTATATTCATGCAATTCTCTCAAGGTTAAGTATCATCCTAACAATCCCCATGATTATAATGACATACATGAATGAATTACACATTATGATCATTAAATACATGTATTCATTGAATTGTTATCATGCATTAGGTATTATATGATGATAATTAGCAAATATCACCTAAGGCATGATTTAACCCTATTTCTCATGATGATGTGCCAAATTTCAAAATCATAAATCATGATTGCACATATACATAGCAATTACATTGATTATCATGATTTAAGCATTATTATCAATTTATAGGCATGTTATCATCACCTAACACTATTTAAAATTGTTGTCTCGCCATCCTAAGTCAACCAAAATATGATATAGGTCAATTGCATATGGTTGACTACCCTAGGGTTATCCTAACCCTTAAGGATGGATTTTGGAACCCAAAATAAGTTCTTGCCTATGGGGTTCACTAGATACTCCTTAGGAATCCATTTCCTAGCTATTACTTTCTTCTTATCTTGTCCCCTAGCAATTAGGCATTTATAGGCCTTTTCATTTTTCTTTTCATTATATCCTAGGCCCTTTTTGTTGAAGCTAGCTCTTTGGCTCCCTATAATCATGTTCAAGGTGTTGGAGCCTATAGTGAATTTTTCTAGGGCTTTTGTCAAGTAATCTACCATTTCCCTTAGAGCCCTATTTTCATCCATGCATGCATCACTAACATTAAATGGCATATATTCATGTGAGCATGCATCATTTAAGCTAGAAGAAATATTATCATCATTTAAGCATGCTTTTTCTAGTTTATTTTCTAGGTCCTTAATTTGATCTAGCATGCTTTTGTTCTTCTTCTTAGCTCTAAATAAATCCCTAGTTAAGCTAGAAACCATGGAAACTATTTTCATAGGAGTTAGATTCGTTACCATAGTTTCCATGTCCTCTTCTTCTTCTTCGGATGAGGAGGAGGTAGAGGCTCCCCCTTCATTTGAGCTCTTTCCACTTGAGCTTGATTCTTTGTTTTCGGTGGAGGAGCAATCCAAGTCATCGAAGGCCATTAGAGCAAGATTTGAGTAGACATGCTCTTCTTCATCAAATGAGGAAGAGGAAGAAGGGTCATCCCATGTCTTGGCCTTAAATGCTTTGGCCTTCCCCTTTTCCTTTGCCTTCTTTTCTTCTTCCTTTTTCTTGTTCCCCTTTTTCTTCTTCTTTTCTTCCTTCTTTTTCTTTTCTTCCTTGCTCTTGTTTAGGAGGGGACAATTGTCCCTTATGTACCCTTCTCCTTGGCAATTGTAGCATATGACCTACCCCCTTGGTCTTCTATTCTTATCATTAGATTTATAAAAATGAAAACCTTTTAAAACACGTCTTACCCTCCTTACCATATAGGCTTCTTCAGTGGTATCCATGGAGGAGGAGGAAGAGGCTTCATCATCGGAGGAGGAGGGGATCTCTATCTTCTTCTTCCCCTTGTTTGCCAACAATGCTACTCCCCTTGAAGGTTGAGGTCTTGGCTCTTCTTGTATTCCTTCAAGTCTAGATTCATGTAATTCCATAGTGGAGAAAAATTCATCTAGAGTACTTACCTCTAGATTCTTTGAAATATAAAATGAGTCCACCATTGAACTCCACTTGGATGATCGGGGAAAAGCATCTATGGCTTTCATTATCATATCCCGGTTGGAGAGATTTTCACCTACACTTGTTAGCCCAATTAAAATCTCTTTAAACCTAGAATGCAATGAAGTTACCTTTTCTCCCTTTTCTAATTTAATGTTGGATAATTGGGAGCGGAGGAGATCTCTTCTTGCAAGTTTAGCATTCGAGGTACCTTCATGAAGCTCTACTAGCTTTTCCCACATTTCCTTGGCACTTAGGCAATCTCCAATTCTATTTATTTCTTGTTGAGGAGGCACATTGTATAGATGGTGCTTGGCTTTTGAGTTTGCAAGGTGCTCCTCTCTTTGCCTCTTGGTCCACCTTGACTTCTCTATTGGCTTCCCCTCTTCATCCCTAGGCAAAACGAAACCGTATTCCATTGTAATCATAATATCAAAATCCATTTCGAAAAATACCTCCATTCTCTTTTTCCACCAAGAGAATTCGCCGTCGAACTTCGATGGGTGGATGTTTGAGCCGGCCATTTTGAAAGTTGCTTGTTGTGGTGGTTAGTCCTCGACAAGCTTTCCTTGGCTCTGATACCACTTGTTGGGGGATCGATACGGCCGGCTAGAGGGGGGGTGAATAGCCCTCGTTCGTTGGATGTCATATTTTGCTCATCTACAAAACGTTAGCGCAAGCGGAATATGCAAATATAAATAAAGACAAGAAAAATATAAACAAGCAATACAAACACCGAGATGTAACGTGGTTCACGGCTACGCCGCTAATCCACAGTCCGATTCGTCCTCGGTGAATCACTCCGTAATCTATCCACTAGATCTCTCCTTTGCACAAAGCTAGGTGGAGGTAACCTCTTTACACAAAAACACTCCTCTTACAAATATAATGGAAATAAGCTCAAGTAAGAGGATGGAAAGCTTTAGGGAACTTTGGGAGAGTATTAGAGCATAAGCATTTTTGGCTCCCAAAGCCTCATCCCCTTCCTTTTTATAGAGGAAGAGGGTTTCTTCCCGTTGACACAGGATCAGTCGACTGATGCTCTCGATCAGTCGACTGATCCCGTAGCCGTTGCCCAATAACGACCGCTTTCCACGTTGGATTCCATCCAATGGTATTGGCATCAGTCGACTTATGGCACCATCAGTCGACTGGTGCTCGATCAGTCGAGTCCTCAACGAGGTCGACTCCACTGCGTCGTGCCCGTGCAGTGCCATCGATCATTGCGTCCCTTGGCGGATCGGTGATCAACCATCGATCTCTGCCCATGCCACGATCAACTTGATTGACTTAAACGGTCGATCTAACCATCGATTAGCGATCAGCGATCGCCATGACATGGCGGTCGGCCCGGTTTCGAAAACTCATCCGACACTTGGCCAAATGGCCAAGTTTCACCTAAGAGCTACCCCTTCCCGGGTTACAATCGCTCACTCTCATCCCTCGGAGTCCCTCGCTTTCGAAGTTCTGTTCGTTCGCGGCCACGTCCCTCGGCAGCATCAGACGCACGACTCTGCAATGCTTCTTCGCATCTCTTGCCTCGAAGTCTACTTCCTCCGGCTTCACTCCAAGCTTCTCGTCCGGCGATCCCTCGGATGCTCCAAGCGCACGGCTTCCGCAAAGCAATCCTTCACCGACTCAAGGACCGAGTCATGAGATGTGAAACTCGCCACGGCTCCATGTGCGAATTACTAAGTCCTGCACGACTTCAACGCACATATCAAATCAACATAATAAACTAACTTAAACCCTTTGCCACACACATCAAAACCTAATCATGGCAAGAGATTGCCCGAACATCTTCTTTGCTCTTGTTCATGAGGGGACAATTATCCCTTATGTGTCCCTCTCCTTGGCAATTATAGCAAATTATCTTCCCCCTTAGTCTTCTCCTCCTATCATTGGATTTATTAAATTTAAAGTTTTTCAAAGCACGTCTTACCTTCCTTTCCATATAAGCTTCTTCCGTGCTATCCATGGAGGAGGAGGAGGATGCTTCATCATCATCGGAGGAGGGATTCTCCATCTTCTTCTTCCCTTTGTTGGCCATCAAGGCTACTCCTCTTGAAGGTTGAATTCTTGGCTCTTCATTTATTCCTTCAAGCCTTGTTTCATGGAGCTCCATGGTTGAGAAGAATTCCTCCAAGGTGCTAACTTCTAGGTTCTTGGAGATGTAAAAAGAGTCCACCATTGAGCTCCATCTTGAGAACCGAGGGAAGGCATCTATTGCCTTCATGAGCATGTCCCTATTTGAAAGCTTCTCCCCTACACTAGATAAACTGGTTATTATTTCTTTAAATCTAGAGTGTAGTGAGGTTACCTTTTCTCCCTTTTCAAGTTTGATATTCGTTAGTTGGGAGTGGAGGAGGTCTCTCCTTGCAAGCTTGTCCTCCGAGGTACCTTCATGAAGCTCTACTAGCTTCTCCCACATCTCCTTGGCACTAGAGAAATCCCCAATCCGGTTGATCTCTTGTTGGGGAAGTACGTTGAGGAGATGGTGCTTAGCCTTTGAATTTGCAAGGTGCTCCTCTCTTTGCTTTTTAGTCCACCTTGATTTGTCTAGTATTCTCCCCTCTTCATCCCTAGGCATCTCAAAACCGTTTTCCATTATAAGCATAATATCGAAATTGGTTTCAAAGAATACCTCCATTCGCTTCTTCCACCAAGCGAATTCCCCCTCGAACTTCGGCGGGTGAATATTTGAGCCAGCCATCTTTGATGAAGTGCTTGTTGTGATGGTCAGTCCTCGACAAGCAACCTGACTCTGATACCACTTGTAGGGTCGAAATGTTGGCCGACTATAGGGGGGTCAATAGCCTTTGTCGTAGACGTTGAAATTCGTTCGTTCGTTGCTCGTCTACAAAACTATTAGCGCAAGTGGAATATGCAAATACAAACAATTAAAGACAAAGCAAAGGAAGAATAAACACAAATGCTAACACCGCAATGTAACGTGGTTCACGGCTGCACCGCTAGTCCATGGTCCGATTCGTCCACGGTGAATCATTCCGCAAGCTTCCACTATTCTCTCCTTTACACCAAGGTAGGTGGAGGTAACCTCTTTACAAGAATTCACTCCTCTTACAAATATGATGTAAATAAAACCAAGTAAGAGGATGGAAAAACTTTAGGGCACTTTGGAAGAGTTTAGAGCATAAACATTAGGCCCCCAAAGCCCCACACCCTTCCTCTTTATAGAGGAAGAAGGTTTCTTCCCGTTGACACAGGAGTAGTCGACTGATGTCCCTATCAGTCGACTGGTCCTGTAGCCATTTCCCAATAACGGCTGCTTTCCATGTTGAATTCCATCCAACGACACCATCATCAATCAACTGATCTTACCATCAGTTGACTGATGGACTTATCAGTCGAGTGCTCGCGAGCTAGACTCGCTTCTGTGCCCGAAACCCTTGTGACCAGTCAATTGATGCCTTCATCAGTCGACTGGTGGTCTCGTAGTCGACTGCCATTCCCTGGCAGTCGGCTATTGGCACTTGAACCGGACTCAAATACTAGTCAAGTCACAGTCGACTTAGAGTAGTCAACTACCATAACATGACAGTTGACCGATGTCGGAAAATCCCATCCGACACTTAGCCAATTGGACAAGTTTCACCTAAGAGCACTACCCCTTCCCGGGTTACATTCGCTCATTCTCATCTCTTGGAGTCCCTCGCCTTTGATGTTATCTTTGTCCGGCCACGTCCCTCGGATGCGCCAAGTGCATGGCTCTACAGCGCCATCCTTTACGTCTCGCCCTGAAGTCTACTTCCTCCGACTTCACTCCAAGCTCCTCGTCTGACGGTCCCTCGGATGCTCCAACCGCATGGCTTCCGCAAAGCCATCCTTCACTGACTCAAAGACCGAGTCATGACATTTGAAACTCACCAAGGCTCCATGTGTGAATTACTAAGTCCTGCAAGACTCCAACGCACATATCAAATCCAAACATCCTAACTTAAACCCTATGCCATACACATCAAAACTATATCACGGGTTGACTGCACTAATAGAGGTAATAAAATTACTTATTGATTTGTTACCTAACACTATTTGGTCTAGATTGGGTGACTATAGGGATGCAAGGGGGCTATAGAATAAGGTAATGAAATTCCAAGAAAATTCCCAACTGACACAAGTAGAGGAGAATGCCGAGGAAGAAGCACCCACCACATTTGAAGATGTTGATGATTTGGCGGAGACCTCCACTTCTAGCATTGAGGGGGAGGAAAGAGTCTCCATTCTGAAGCAAAGTCAAAACGAAGCATCTACCTTCGGAAGATGTGATCAAGAGCCTTCCACCACCTCCCTAGGTAACTCAAGTATTCTGATTTTAAATAAAGATCATATAATATGCTTTGAGTGTAGGGAGAAAGGGCATTATAAGAGTAAATGCCCTAAATTGGCCAAGGAGAAGGTTCAACCAGCACCAAAAGTCAAAAATGCCGGAGTCCCCACAATTAAGAGAAAAGAGCACATTGTGTGCTTCAAATACAACCAAAGGGGGCACTACCGAAGCCAATGCCCTAGGGGGAGGAAGAAAGGGAAAGAAGGTGTATCTCATGTAGGGGGAGCTTCTAAAGCTAACCCTAAGGTAATTTTAAATTATGCACCTTCAATTCCTAAAGTTAAAAAGCATGCTAAGAACTATTTTAGTTCTCTTGCAATTATTAATGAAAAGCATGCTAGTAGGAATATAAAGTTTATTGTCTAGGTGCCAAGCATGTTAGTTTATCTAAGGACAAACCTAGGACCAATAACACTAGAACTATTCTACCTAGGGAGTCAATTAGGAGAATAGAAGAAAATCTAGGCATGAACCCTAAGAAGGGTAGACACATGCCTAAGAAGAAGAACATTTCCCAAAAGATTAATGAAAACTCAAAATTGGGAAGGTTAGAAGTGGAGAACCAAGCCTTGAGGTCAAGGCTTGAAAATTTGGAGAAGACCCTAGCCATAATCACAAATTCGGTTAAGGGGTCTAATGTACAAAAGTCAAGACCTAGGGTTTAAAAACGGTCTAAGGGCAAAGAAGGTTTGGGTCACAATCCTAAGCCAAAGAAGACATATCATAATGTTCCATTTAATTATGGAACTGTTGGGTTTTCCGAGCCGCAAAAATCGCTTTTTGCGTTGCGGAAACCTCAGAAGCCCGGCCACAGATCTGTGCGAAGATATATAAAATAAAACATGTATGTGTTTAAAGATCCTAGATCTACCTTAGATCTACAAGATGAGAGTGTTACCCTCGTAGCGACGCCCTTCGCTTATCCCGCTCGTCCAAAAGCTTTGCCGGAACTTAAGAGTGTCAAGTGTACACTCCTCTATTGGTATCCACACGGACAAATGGTGGAGAAACACAACCTAGAGTGTGCTAGCACCCCTTGGAAGTTTCGGCCAAGGTAGAGGATTGGGAGAGCAAGCTTGAGAGGAAGAGCAAGAAAGAAGATGAAGTTCGTCCAAATAACTTCACACTAATGCAAAAAAGTGGCCGACCACTCTTAGATGGGGGTTTACATGCATGTATGTAATTCCAAGAGCTAATGACTCTTGGTCTCCCTCATGAGGTGGCACCACATGATAAGTCCATGATGATGTGGAACATCATCATTGGTCGGCCCCCATGCCAAGTCATCATGACATGTCAATTGATCAAGTCAAAATTGACCATTCATCTTCCCTCTCAAGTCAAGTCAAACTTGACCTCTTATCTCCCATGGTTGATCAAATCTAACCATTTGATTCAAGTCAATTTGATTTAATGAATCTCTATTCATTAATTTAAATTGACTCAATGAATCAAATATAAATTAGACTCATTCAACACTTGAATCAAATTGAATCTAACTCAATTAGTCAAATTTGGATTACTCTTAATCGAATTTGGTTCATCCCATGAACCTAATCCTCATGGTTCATCATATGAACCTAATCTCCATCTAATTGCCCTTTGTGTGTGACCCTATAGGTTCTTATAACGTTGGCAATGCTCCTAAACCAATTTAGGAAGATAAGCAATGAGTGATATCTAGCAACACATCATTGCTACCCAAGTTACAAGAATGTTGAGCTCCAACATCACCTTTGTGACTACTAATTGTGACTCTCACAATATGTGACAATGTCCCTCTATCCTCGACATCTAGATTGACCAATTGAGGTATAGGTCGTGTCATCTTCGGTACAATCTATATCTTGAACTCCAAGTAGACTCACTCTAATCAAATGAGCTCAATATCTCATATTGACTCATTTGGGCATGGCCATGCACTTCGTGGTCTCACTCTATCAAGAATAACGATGTCACTCCCGTCATATAGGAGGGATAGATCCCATCTACATCACTCACATTCCTCCGCATAATTTGTTACATACCCAGTAATCACTTTTATAGTCCACCCATTTACCGGTGACGTTTGACGAAGCCAAAGTATGCAACTCCTTTTATAGTCCACTCAAGGACGTTATTATACTTAGTTATTTGGCATCAATACAAGTAAATATAATAACCATGCCTTTATAAATAGGAATATGATACAATAAAGTCCATACAACAATCATCACATGATTGGCTCTAGGGCTTTCACTAACAATCTCCCACTAGCACTAGTGCCAATCACCGTAGTATCTAATACCCAATGACCTAGTATTACCATCATGCTTTTTTTGTGCCAAAGCCTTGGTCAAGGGATCTGCGATGTTAGCCTCTGTGGGTACTCTACAAATCTTCACATCTCCTCTATCGATAATCTCTCGAATGAGATGGAAGCGCCGTAGTATGTGTTTGGTCCGTTGGTGTGAGTGAGGTTCCTTAGCCTGTGCAATCGCTCCATTGTTGTCACAATAGAGCTCTATGGGATCTGCTATGCTAGGAACCACCCCAACCTCAGTAATGAACTTGCGGATCCAAACTGCCTCCTTCACTGCCTCTGATGCAGCGATATACTCGGCCTCTGTTGTAGAATCATCAACTGTGTCCTGCTTCGAACTCTTCCAGCTCACAGTGCCACCATTCAAGCAAAACATGAACCCTGATTGCGATCTATAATCATCCTAGTCAGTTTGGAAGTTGGCATCGCTGTAACCCTTTATAGCTAGCTCCTCATCGCCTCCAAATATTAATAAATATTCTTTAGTCCTTCTCAAGTACTTAAGAATATTCTTGACTGTTATCCAGTGACGCTCACCTGGATCTGACTGGTATCTACTTGTCATGCTCAAAGCATACGAGATATCAGGATGAGTACATAACATGACGTACATGATAGATCCTATAGCAGATGCGTAAGGGATCTTATCCATGCTGTCTCTCTCCTCTCTAGAAGAGAGACTTTGAGTCTTCGAAAGACTCACACCATGTGACATCGGCAGAAGTCCCTTCTTGGAATTCTGCATGGCAAACCGTAGTAATACCGTGTCAATATATGTACTTTGACTTAGGCCAAGCAATCTCTTAGATCTATCTCTATAGATCTTGATGCCTAGAATACAGACTGCTTCACCTAAGTACTTCATTGAGAAGCACGTCCCCAGCCAAGTCTTCACAGACTATAGCGAAGGGATGTCATTCCCAATGAGTAGTATGCCATCCACATACAATACAAGGAAGACAATTGTGTTCCCATTAACCCTCTTGTAGACACAGTGTCACGTCCCGAGGGCCTATTCGCCATCCAAATGACGGAGGAGCCCCTTAGTGACAATATTCATAAACACAATACTGAAACCAGATCTGGTAAAAACTCTGAAATAATATAGAAGTATAATTATTTTATGGATCGCATGCATGCATGACTAAGTATCAATTAATTAAAAGTAAAATACATTTTTAACACTAAATCCAATTTCAACAAAATCCAAAATGCATAAACAAATTATGATAACAACAAAAGAAAGATCGAACGACATCTCGATCGAATGCTGTGAGACCAGCACGACCAGGGACTCTTTGAGCGACACAATGGTAAGTCAACTGGACTCATCCTCTATCAGCTAACCTAGAGAATATGAGAAAAAGGGGGTGAGTACAACCACTCAGTGGGTGGATAGAATAAAGTGCATAATCATAATGGACATAATGGATAGTTGGACATAATGAACATAATGAAAGTCAAAGAAACCAACTAGAGTAACTCAAACCTCAGAGTATCTGTATCAGTCCGCCGCTAACCTATACAACAATATAATAAATACATCTATAACACATAACCAACTGTAAATCTACAAGTAATGAATATCAGGAAACCGCGACAAAGCCTCGACTCTCGAGGTAATGCGAAGAGGTACTATCTACTAACTACCACGAACGAGACTCGTGGGTCGACAAGCAAAATACGAAGTACTGTCTATGGAGTGTAGGCCATACTAGCAGGAGTAAGGTCGTTAGACCAAATATAAGATGTATCCTATATGCATGTCAATCATATGCAACAACCAAGGCAGCAACCAAAATGCAGCAAACACAAACAAATGCAATCCATGCGATATGCATGCGATGCAAATAACATGGTCACCCCTGACGCCAGTCAGCCGCCTCACACGCGATGGTGAGGCTGAGTGGGTAGGGCTATGACAATTGTACACTCTGCCATCACTGCTCCCGAGTGACCGAGTGGACAGGATGCTGTCAGAGTACACCTATCCTCCTACCCCAAACAGAGTGGGGGAGCAAAGCTCTCATCTCCCCGTGTCGTAGACCAGAGGAGGGATCCCTGTCTGCTACCACGCTGCATCACAACTACCCATGAGCGGACTAGCGGAGCCTGACAGAGCAACTGAACACACCCTCCTGATGTACCACTAACCCATGAGTGACAGTGTGTGCAGGCCATGTAACTAGCTGCAGGCTCACTACAAAGGAGTCGCTACTCGCCAGCATGCAATCATGCAAGATGGTGCATGTCCCTAAAGCATGTAACACCAACCAATATACATCTCCAAATAATATGTACAAAAAAAAAAGAGTACATATAGATGACCTAGGTATACAGGGAAAGTATATCTAAAAGCTAGTCAAGTGTATGTCACAACTCCTAGAATAAATACATCAAGGTAGTAAAACCAGGGTTCCAACCCTTCTAACATGAACACCTATCACGGCCGTTAAGATCATAAACCTTCTCATAACACATCGAGACGATGAAGTCTAAATTATACCATTTTTACCAATTCAATCATGCATGATACAACATGCTACTACAAATAGATCTCGTGGGTACTTAAGATGTAAGGTAGTCATTTAGCTACAACCGATATACGATTCCAATTATCACTAACTCCAAAAGGATAATACCAGAGTATGACTTTACGGTAAGTCATCTCATCCATGATTGGTAAACACGATCTACCCCAGATATACAAAGCAACCATAGAAAATTCTATTGTAAACTTTCTCAACTACGAATGAGAGACATAGTTGACAACCAAAATAGGAGAAATAGTATATACCCTCTAAGGATCATACCACCTCTGATAGTTCAATCACAATATCCACAGAACCAATAAGTAGATCAAACCTATACCAACAACATCTACCAATAAGCATGTCCAAATTATTATGTCTAGGACTCCAACACCTAGGGTTATATCATTGTCGTTTCATTCCTTAGATTCGGTCCTAAGAGATAACCTCATCTAAATTATACTATCTCTATAGCAATTGGATGTCCCTATACCACCGAGCACATCTGAGTTATTACACCTAGGATTCTACTAATGTTATTTTTTTTCCTGAGATCCGCCCCTACGGAATCACCTCACCTAAGTTATACTATCTACTAATCTCAATCATGGTATCAATCGCGACAATACATAACCAAATTAGCATTTAACCATGATGTCCAATAATAACAGCAAAAACACATTAATGGAGATCAATAGCAGAAACTAATGATTGTATAACTAAGGAGGGCATGCCAAGACAAAGTCAAGGAATACTAAATAAAGCATCAGATGCCTATATATATATATATCCTAAACTACGTAAGTCATGTAATCATGTCATCATGCACTAGGATCTAGAGAATCAAAGAACCTATATGTGTACCTTCTACGAATTTATCTATTTTAGTCATATTATTCTACTAGTCTACTCCTAATATTAGTCCAACAATTAAGAGGTAAACATCTACCGATAATACCTAATCATTTCTATCTCAATGATAACTAGCTACGTATAACAGTAATAGCAATTTATAATCATATGCTAACGATAAACCAGCAACCTAAAAATTCCACAGTCTATCAGATATAAGGTTAAAACAACGCTAGACAAATCACAAAGTAAAAATATGATACCAACCTAAGTAAACAACATAACCAATATAACCAATACAAACATACACTAAATTCTGAAATTATAGAATCCACCCACCTGGTATATTGTAACGCCCGCCCTTATCTGCTCTCAGGGCGGCGCTACTTTACTATTTTTTTTTAACATGTTATCATAACTTAAATCTTCTTTTGCACATGCGTCACATATCATATTCATAATCAGCATGTTAACATATCTTGTCACATTTCTAACTTGCATAACATAAAGAGTCATTCATGAGTTCTTAAGTAATTGAACAGTAACATAAATACGCATCATCCAACATGATACTAAGGATTCATAAGTCTTATAAGCGGAAGCAAAGTCTTAAGTGGTTCATTGTGCATGTAATATAAGCAGATAGTAACAGGGTCTTTCTCCACCATGCCACTATCACACACACTTGGCCCTTCCTGCTACTTCCTCTAGTTCAGGTTTCCTTTATCTGCAGTATACGGACAACATAAACTATAAGCATATAGCTTAGTAAGATTCTTGCCTACTCACAAAAGCCACAAACTTCATCAAGCAATTAGAAACATGAGCATACTAGCATAAATAGCCTAAGTGTTTCATAGCAACACTAATCAACAAACATACCCATGTAATAAAAAAAACCTAAGCATGGCATAGAGATTACATCAGCATGTTAAGCATAATTAAATCTAAGCAGGGCATAATTTAACATAAGCATTCGTAACATTGTAAATCTTAGACATGCACAAAGTACATAATCACAAATATTCTTAACTCAACTATAAGCATCATAACTTCATAAAATCTAACATGTATAAAGGACAAGTTCATAAGCATTCATAACATAAGTATCCGTAACATCATAAATCTTAAACATGCATAAAGTCCTATAGTCACAAATATTCTTAACTCAACTATAAGCATCATAACTTCATAAAATCTAACATGTATAAAGGACAAGTTCATAAGCATTCATTACATAAGTATCCGTAACATCATAAATCTTAAACATGCATAAAGTCCATAGTCACAAATATTCTTAACTCAACTATAAGCATCATAACTTCATAAAATCTAACATGCATAAAGGACAAGTTCATAAGCATTCATAACATAAGTATCCGTAACATCATAAATCTTAAACATGCATAAAGTCCATAGTCACAAATATTCTTAACTCAACTATAAGCATCATAACTTCATAAAATCTAACATGCATAAAGGACATAATCATAAGCATTTTTAAACTTAACCATAAGCATTCATAGACTTTAACATAAGCATGCACAATTTCATAAAAGTCTTTTCTTTTCAAAACATATACATATAGATACTTCAACATAATCATAACTTGCTTCGGGGGCCCCAGGTTAAGTACCACATAATGCGCGTTCCCTAATAGGCTGGGGTAGCGAGCCACCAGACCTACTAGAGCAAGACCTCTTACATCTTCTTATGTCCCTATGGATTTGATTAACGACCACCTGACGGGTCGGGTACTTAACCTCTTACAAAGTAAAATACTTAATTCCTTTCTTTCTTGTCTTATCATAAGAAGAGCTCTTAATCCCTACTTGAAAGGGAAGCATCTCCATCTTATCTTATCATAAGGAGAGCTCTTAATCCCTACTTGAAAGGGAAGCATCTCCATCTTATCTTATCATAAGGAGAGCTCTTAATCCCTACTTGAAAGGGAAGCATCTCCACCTTAGACATTTCATAGAATACATGCATTCATAACATAAAGGGGTCCTAAAGCACAAACATGTTCATCACATAAGCATATTTCATAGGCATATTCATGGCATGTTAAATCATAAAACATGTTCATCACATAGGCGTATTTCATGGCATATTATATCATAAACTTGTTCATCACATGAGCATATTTCCTAGGAATATTCATGGCATATTAAATCATAAAACAGGTTCATCACCTAATCATATTTCATAGGCATATTCATGGCATATTAAATCATAAAACATGTTCATCACATAGGCATATTTCCTAGGCATATTCATGGCATATTAAATCATAAAACATGTTCATCACATAGGCATATTTCCTAGGCATATTCATGGCATATTAAATCATAAAACATGTTCATCACATAGGCATATTTCCTAGGTATATTCATGGCATATTAAATCATAAAACATGTTCATCACATAGGCATATTTCCTAGGCATATTCATGGCATATTAAATCATAAAACATGTTCATCACATAGGCATATTTCCTAGGCATATATCATAACATAACTTCATAAGGGGCATTTTCATGAAACCCTAACCCTAAAACCATGGGTGGCCGAAACTTATAGGGGCACAAGGCTTGGGTTTTTGTCACCTAAATTCATTCATGTAGGCATGTATCATAGCATAACTTCATAAGGGGCATTTTCATGAAACCCTAACCCTAAAACCATGGGTGGCCGAAACTTATAGGGGCACAAGGCTTGGGTTTTTGTCACCTAAATTTATTCATGTAGGCATATATCATAGCATAACTTCATAAGGGGCATTTTCATGAAACCCTAACCCTAAAACCATGGGTGGCCGAAACTTATAGGGGCACAAGGCTTGGGTTTTTGTCACCTAAATTTATTCATGTAGGCATATATCATAGTATAACTTCATAAGGGGCATTTGCATGAAACCCTAACCCTAAATTCCTTGGTTGGCCGAAACATATATGGCCATGAGTTAGGTTTTTGGCACCTAAAAATCCCTACTTGAAGCCTACACTCTATGAACATAACCTTAGAATCAAGTTCATGCAACCCTAACCCTAAAAGCTTGGGTTGGCCGAAACATGTAAGGGCTAAACTCCTTGGACTTTTGACCCTAAAGATTCCTACTTGAAGCATACAACCCATAAAAATTTCCCTAGTAGCATTTTCATGAATCCTAGCCCATAAACTTAGTTAGCCGAGACCTAGGGGGCTACAACTTCATATTTCTTTCATGTAACCTACCCTACAAAACTAATATACTGCAGGTGAGGGAATCTTACATCCTTCGCTTGTTTGTAGTGGGTAGTTGACCTTATGGAAGCCAAGAACTAGCTTCTCCTTGCTTGGATGAGGTTTGGCCAAAGGTGAAAATGGAGAGGGGGAGAGATGGGTTTTCGATGAGGAAGAAGAAGGGAAGAAGAAGTGGCCAAGTGGAAACTTCCTTCTTCTTTATAAAGGGAGGAAGAGAAGTTTCTCTTCTCTTTTCCATGCCCCTTCATTTACCCTCATCACACTTATCTACAATTTCCCCTCTTCTTCTAATGATATAATCCTATTGGGCTTCTGGTTAGTGGGTGCATCTATAGGGCTTGGCTATCTCTAGAGGTTTGGGGTTCAATTCCTAGGCCTTGCATCTCTTTTTGGCTATTTTCTTTTATTTTTCGAAAAAACCCACATCAAGCCCATTATTGTAAAGCCAAAAATTCTCGTAAAATTGCTAGAAATTTTATGGGCGTTACAATCCCTCATACCTTGTAAAAGTTTCGTCCTCGAAACTTAAAACAATTCAGTATACTTCATGTCCTCCTCTCGTTCCCAGGTAGCTTCCTCGTATTGCGGATTCTGCCACAGGACCTTTACTAAGGGCACTTCTTTGTTCCTTAGTCTCTTGACATCTCGGTCTAATATCTAGATAGGCCGACTTTCAATACTCAGGTCCTCTTGAACTTGTACTGTTTGCGGCTCGATCACTTGGTCCGCACTGGATATGCATTTCTTGAGCACAGAGACATGGAACACGTTGTGTATAGCCGACATCTCTTGAGGCAGCTCCAGCTTGTATTCTACCTTGCCAACCCTCTGCAATATCGGATATGGTCCCACGTAGCGTGGATTCAGTTTACCCTTCCTTCCGAATCTCATCACTCCCTTCATAGGGGTCACTTTGAGAAATACCAAATCTCCGACTTCGAATTCTAACGGTCTACGCCGCATATCCGCATAGCTCTTTTGTCGGCTCTGGCGGTTCGATTCTCTCGATGGATATTCAGATAAGCGCGGGTGGTATTGTCAATAATAACGGCCTGAGGACCCATTTCCCTCCTTTCACCACCCTCGTACCAACAGATAGGAGACCTGCATCTTCTCCCGTATAGAGCTTCATATGGTGCCATTCCGATAGTAGCTTGGTAGCTGTTGTTGTAAGCAAATTCTGCCAAGCACAAATATCGACACCAGCTCCCCTTAAAGTCTAGAGCACAAGCCCGCAACATATCTTCCATCACCTGGTTCACTCTTTCTGTCTGACCATCGGTCTGAGGATGAAACGCAGTGCTGAATCTCAACTTTGTGCCAAGAGCCTTCTGAACACATTCCCAAAAATGGGAGGTGAAATGGCCATCACGGTCAGAAATAATAGCCTTAGGCACTCCATGTAATCTGATAATTTCCTTGACATATAATTGAGCTAGATGCTCAACCGAATAAGTCATCTTAATCGCCAGGAAATGGGCAGACATTGTCAACTGGTCTATGATTACCCATATAGCATCGTAACCATTTGTTGTTCTGGGTAATCCCGAGATGAAGTCCATAGAAATTTCTTCCCATTTCCACTCTGGAATCTGTATTGGCTGCAGTAATCCCCCAGGTTTCTGGTGTTCTGCCTTAATCTTCTGGCAGGTCAAACAGGTGCTGACGTGCTGAGCCACATCCCTTTTCATGCCGGACCACCAAAATTTATCTCTTAAGTCCTGATACATTTTATTAGATCCAGGATGCATGGTATAAGGTGTTCCATGGGATTCCTCGAGTATCTTCTTCCGTACTCGGATCGCCCGTAATACATAGTCATCCGGAGGTATAATAGTCATCGAAATGCGGAATCCATTATCCCTTCTTTCCAGGACTTCCTGTTTGATCTTCTGGATGTCTGAATCACCATCTTACTTTCCCATTATATCGTCGAACAGCGTCGATGCTATCATCATGGTGGAAAGTTGTCCAAAAATAATCTCTATCCCGTAATTCATTATTTCCCTTTTCAGGGGTTGAGATAGCATCGATAAGGACATCAAAGCGGCACCGGACTTTCTGCTCAGTGCATCTGCCACTTTGTTGGCCTTCCCGGGATGATAGAATATCTCACAATCATAATCTTTGACTAGCTCGAGCCATCGGCGTTGCCTCATATTTAGGTCTTTCTGAGTGAAGAAATATCTCAGACTCTGGTGGTCTGTATAAATCCTGCACCGAGCTCCGTATAAGTAGTGCCTCCATATTTTCAGAGTGAACACCACGACTGCTAGTTCTAAGTCATGGGTAGGATAATTTCTTTCGTGCTCCTTGAGCTGTCTAGAGGCGTAAGCAATAACCTTGCCATTTTGCATAAGTACAGCTCCGAGCCCTAGTTTAGAAGCGTCACTATACATATCGAAGCTTTCATTATCTTCAGGGAGAGTCAGAATGGGAGTGTTGGTTAGTCTCCTCTTCAGTTTCGTAAAACTCCTCTCACAGTCCTCAGTCCATTTGTATTGCTGGTCCTTTCGGGTGAGGGCTGTCATAGGGCCTGCAATTCTAGAGAAGTCCTCTACAAATTTTCTGTAGTAGCCTGCTAGCCCGAGAAAACTTCTGATTTCATTTGCATTCCTTGGCCTATTCCAGTTCCTCACAGCTTCAATATTTATTGGGTCTACCATGATTCTTTCTTTAGAGATGACATGACCCAAGAACGACACTTGATTGAGCCAGAACTCACATTTGGAGAATTTCGCATATAGTTGCTCTTTCTGAAGAATCAGAGTAGTCTTGGATGTTGATGCTCTTCTTGGTCTCTCGAGTAGATAAGAATATCGTCGATGAAAACGATTACAAATTTGTCGAGGAAGGCCGAGAATACTCGATTCATCAGGTCCATGAACATCATAGGAGCATTGGTTACTCCGAAGGGCATAACTACGAACTCATAATGTCCGTATCTCATCCGGAAAGCCGTCTTCGGAATATCGCCTGGCTTTACTTTTACTTGATGATAGCCAGACCTGAGATCGATCTTGGAAAAGATAGTAGCTCCCTTCAGTTGGTCGAACAGGTCGTCGATCCTGGGAAGGGGGTACCTATTCTTGATGGTCACGTTGTTCGTGCCCGAGTCTATACATTCGCATAGACCCATCTTTTTCTTTATGAAGACCTTTGGAGCTCCCCATGGTGAGTGGTCGCGAATAAATCCTAGGTCAAGTAACTCTGTGGTTTAAGTTCTTTCAACTCAGTCGGCGCCATACGGTAAGGTGCCTTGAAGATCGGATTAGTTCCGGGAATCAATTCGATCTCGAACTCAATTTCTCTATCAGGCGGTAATCCAGGTAGGTCATCAGGGAATACCTCTGGATGGTCACATACCACTCTGACATCTTCTATCTTCTGGTTCTTTGCTGATATGGTTTCCACCACATGTGCTAGAAATCCGGTGCATCCCTTTTCTAACATTCTTCGGGCTTTTGGCGACGATAAAAATTTCCTCGTTCCTTTCTTTGACTCCCCGATAAACTCAAATGAAACCTCTGCTTCGGGTCGGAAGGTCACCCTCCGTTTATGACACTCAATTGAAGCACCGTACTTGTGCAGAAAATCCATGCCCAATATAACATCATAGTCCCACATATCTAGGAGTATCAGGTCACAATAGAGCTCCCTGTCTGCGAGTCTAATTGGTGCGGCGCGCAGAATATGGGTGGACGGCATCACTTCTCCCGAAGGTAACGTGGTTAAAAATTTATAGTCCAAGACTTGGGGATGCCTATCTATCTTGCTTGTGAAAGGCGTAGAGATGAACGAATGGGTTGCCCCAGTGTCAAATAACACAGTAGCATACTGACTGAAAATAAATATCTGACCTGTGACAACCGTCGAGGCACTCGCCACATCTTCCCTGGTGAGGGAGAACACCCTGGCATTTGTCCCAACGGGTGGGGCTTCCAGTCTCCCTTGGCTTATCTGAGGACCCTCTATCGTAGCCTGCATATGGTGAAGCTGTGGAGGAGCTCCCGGGTACGGGACATACTACAGAGGAGGTGCCGGAACTCGGGTAGGGCAGTTCCAAGCTATGTGCCCCTCTAGTCCACAGTTGTAACACTTCCTCGTGCCCTGACGACATTCCCCCGGATGCTTCTTCCGGCCCCTTTTGCCCATTCCACTGCTTTTCTTCTTGCCACCGTGGTCCCTCTTCCCTAGTATTCGGGATTTGAATCTGCAGTCTGCGCCTTACTCTGTGTGATCGATGTTGTTCAGGTAGTGCTCGGTGACCAGTGCACTACTGAATAGCTCTTCGGTGGTCTGGGGTCGATTGACTCCGCCGGCCACATTCAGGGCTATCTCCGGTCGCAACATTTTCAGCAGGAGTCTGATCCTCTCCCTTTCAGTACCGACTAACTCTGGGCAGAGACGTGCCAGTCGGTTGAACCTTTTCATAGCTTCACTAACTGATAGATCGCCTTGTCGGAACTCGAGGAACTCATCGTAGTGCTTATTTGTGATCCGTCTCTGAAAGAACTCCTCAAGAACTCCGATTCAAAGTCATCCACCTCATTTGATTTACTTGTCTCTTTGCTTTGACTCTCTCCCACCACATCCTTGCATCTCGAAAAAGGCGAGCGAGGTACATTTTATCTTTTCGCTCGGGCCAATCCAAAGAAAGCTCCACGATGTTTCCAACGCTTTTGAACCAGTGCTTGGGCATCCCATGGTTCGCACTGTAGAAATTTTCGTTTCACTCGCCATCAATCGATAGCTTTCGGCCTGACTTTGGCAAGATTGATTAGCGGTGTTGCACCATAGTGGTCGTGTTAGGAGTTACGCTCAAGGCCCTCGTGTGGTGCTAGGTTCCTGTTGATTCGTGAGAGCATTGATAACCACCGTTGTTCGCGCGACTGACGTCAGTAGTCTGCAGAACCACATGCATCAACCGTGGGGTGCCGAGTCATTCCTCTAGCACTACGCCTCCCGCTCATGTTATCTAAGTGATAAATAAATAATTAATTAAGGTATTATTATAATTTCTTCTCATACGCATCTAACATCCCATATCGTAAACAAGGTAAGGTATCCTTTCTAGTGATATTCCTAGGTTAGAGACATGTTTCCATCCTATAAGGCATGGTAAGGTATCATTACTATCTAAGTCACGAGTACGTTTCCATTCTACTAAACAGGATGAGGTATTACTTCTATCTAAGTCACAAGTATGGTTCCATTCTACTAAAACATGGTGAGGTATTATTTCTATCTAAATAGAAGACATTCTTCATTATAAAAGAAACTTAAGTATACATAAAGTTACTTACTTGGAAACAGCAGGAAGGAGGCTTGATGTGTGATAGTGGAAAGGTGAACCCGCTCTGATACCACCTGTAACACCCGCCCTTATCTGCTCTCAGGGCGGCGCTACTTTACTGTTTTTTTTTAACATGTTATCATAACTTAAATATTCTTTTGTACATGCATCACATATCATATTCATAATCAGCATGTTAACATATCTTGTCACATTTCTAACTTGCATAACATAAAGAGTCATTCATGAGTTCTTAAGTAATTGAACAGTAACATAAGGACACACGAATCTGATAGCATCTCCCCTGTACGGGTGACAATACGAATCTTGAATACAAGGCACACACGACCCACTATACATCGGTCAACATGACCGGAACATAAACCACACATACATATCATATATGGCCTCAGGCCAACAACCAAAGTAAATAAAAAGTCTACAACATCTAGACTTATCTCTTCTGCCATCTGAGAAGGAATACACTACCAAAACGAATCAAATAAAAGTCCATAAGGACATATCAAATACCACCAAAATGTTGGATTGAGAAGCGTCGCTAGAGGGGGGTGAATAGCGAGCATAGAATTTCTTTTCGTTCGTTAAAATACAAGTAGACACAGCGGAAAAATAAGAAGACAAGTTTATTTTTACTTGGTTCACAACCCAACGGTTGCTACTCCAAGGCCCTAACGGTCCTAGACCGCGTACGGAGGGCAAAGCACTATAATGTCTCCTCCTCATTGGAGGTAGGAGACAACGATCACAAAACCGGAAGTACGAGGATGAGGCAACAAGCCTACCTCACCTCGTTATGAATAAAAAAAAAAGAATACAATAATAAAAGAAATTACTTGCTACTATTGCTGACGAAGAGGATTAGAACTTGTTGTCGCGTCGACGTTATGACGGTGTTGGAGCTTTGGCGTTGTAGGAGCACATGAGAATAATCTTGATGGTATTTGGAGTTGGAATCCTCCCCTCCTTTTATAGATTTTGGCCTCTGAATATGTCTCCTAATGTTTTGGAACAGATCCCAAAGTTGTACAAAATTTTATCGCGAATTGGTCGCGTCAAATGTTATTCGTTTTGACCAAGAACAAAGGTTGATTGGTCGCCATCAGTCGACTGATGCCTCTAATCAGTCGACTGCCCCATATCCAGCAGTCGACTGCTAGCCTGGCCACTTCCCTGCAGTAAGAGGTTAGTATAGAAAATGGTAAATATGACAGTTTTTAACCGTCCGATCTTGACCTAGACCTTCCACAGGAAGTCTTAGTCGGATCACCGCCTACGGTCGTCCCCGTAAAGAGGACACGACCTTACTATCTCTCACTCATACGAGCTTATCTTGATACTTACATTGTAGCTCTTGCTTCCGACCTTCCACTCGATTCCTTTGGCTCCCTCCAAAGTCACTCGAGTGTCGCCCGACCACCGCGGCTTCCTCCGGGTGTCGCTAGCCTTCAGCTCTAGCTTTAGTACTTTTCTTCTAGTCGATTTAGCTCGTGAGATAACGATGTAAACTTAACTTTGTGTCTTTGCCATAATCAAAACACAGGTTCGATTATCTAGTGCCCCTGCACCAACACAAAACATCCACGAGTATATAACCAAAACACATGTCCTACACATGTCTTCTAGTTAATATAACCAAAACCATAAGACCAAAAACAAAACCATTACGATGAGGGGGATTGGCAGCTGGACTCTCCTGACAGTGTCAACCTGAAATAGATGTAAAACAATGAGATAAGTTCAATGAACTTAGCGGGTATCAAGTCGACATGCAAAGTAAGATATATCTAACAATTATAATCATGCCCGTACAGTCTCCCGATCAATAATAGGAAATGCAAGAAAGAAATGCGAAAAGACTATACTTACTTGAATCTCCTATCCTGACATAGGAGTGTGAGCCATACTAGCAGAAATAAGGTCGTCAGACTAAATACATGATGTATCATGTATGCATGTCAATCATATGCAACAACCAAGGCAACAATCAAAATGCAGCAAACACAAACAAATGCCATACATGCAATATGCATGAGATGCAAATGACATAGTCACCCCTAACGCCAGTCAACCGCCTCACACGCGATGGTGAAGCCGAGTGGGTAGGGCTATGACAACTGTGCAATCTACCATCACTGCTCCTAAGTGACCGAATGGACAGGATGCTATCGGAGTAGACCTATCCTCCTACCCCAAACAGAGTGGGGGAGCAAAGCTCTCATCTCCTGGTGCATTGACCAAAGGATGGATCCCTGCCCGCTACCACGCTGCCTCACCGCTACCCATGAGCGGACCAGCGGAGCTTGACAGAGCTACTGCACACACCCTCCTAATGTACCACTAACCCATGAGTGGCTGTGTGTGCAGATCTTGTAACTGACTGTAGGCTCAACTACAAAGGAATTGCTGACCAGCCAGCATGCAATAATGCAAGATGGTGCATGACACTAAAACATGTAACACCAACCAATATACGACTCCAAATAATATGTACAAAAAAATAATGAGTACATATCAATGACCTAGGTATACAGGGAAAGTATATCTAAAAGCAAATCAAGTGCATGTCACAACTCCCAAAATAAGTACACATGGCAGGTATCAAGATAATATCGACTAAGATAGAAATGCATGCATCAGGTATGACACAGTGACATACCAGGGCAGATAAGACATAAAAATTACTATGAGCTATAGCCAACCACGCATATCAATATGACAATATCTAAAAGATAAGTCAAAGTACCCGCCTTCTATAATGCTCGAAATAATGCAATCTTCACGCCCGTTGACTTGTCTCGGAACCGAAACATGCATAAAACATAATATACTCAGATTATATTACCAACCCTAATATCAAGTCCAAAACCTAATGGATTAAACTATCCACCTAAATGATCACTCATTGCCGTATCAAAATATAATTCCTTCCCAAATCAACTCCCAATTTCACAAATTATCTAACCCATTCATAGCTATCCCAGCTGTTTACAACCGTTAATTCTCCTGCCCATAGTCGTATGACCGTTCACAGCTCAACCAACAACAACCTCACAACCACTTCGTGGCCAAGAACAACCTCATAGCCGACTCCATCACTATACAGATCTTTACAGCCACACAGACACCCATCAAACCCATTCACAGCTAGCCAAAACCCCACATCACAGACAATCTTCACAAAACTCCATCACCTAGCCGTGCACAGCTGGTACAGCCATTCATAGCTGTTGGTACAGGGGCACCAGATAATCGAACTTGTGTTTTGATTATGGCAAAGACACAAAGTTAAGTTTACATCATTATCTCACGAGCTAAATCGAGTATGCAGAAAAGTACTAAAGCTAGAGCTGAAGGCTAGCGACACCCGGAGGAAGCCGCGGTGGTCACGCGACACTCGAGTGACTTCGGAGGGAGCTGAAGGAATCGAGTGGAAGGCCGAAAGCGAAAGTGACACAGTAAGTATCGAGGTAAGCTCATGTGAGTGAGAGATGGAAAGGTCGTGTCCTCTGTACGGGGATGACCATAGGCGGCGATCCGACTAAGACTTCTTGTGGAAGGTCTAGGTCAAGATCGGATGGTTAGAAACCGTCGTATTTATCATTTTCCGAGCTAACCTCTCACTGCGAAGTGGCGGTGCCGTGATCTTGGCCATTGGTCGATCGGGATGATCATCGATCGTGATGGGAATCATCGATCGTGATGGCGATCGACCTTTGCACTAGGTCAAAATGGATAAGGTTTAACGTGGCCACTTCGCGATAAAAATTATACAACTTCATGATTTGTTCCGAAAAAAGAGGAGACATATTCAGAGGGCAAAATCTATAAAAGGAAGGGTGGATTCCAACTCCAAACATCATCAAGTTTATTCATCAAGTGCTCCTACAACGCCAACGCTCCAACACCGTCATAACACCGATGCTACAACAAGTTCAGATCTTCTTCGTCGGCAGCAGCATCTAGTAATATATTTTGATATTGTATTCTTTGTTTTTATTCATAACGAGGTGAGGTAGGCTTGTTGTCTCATCCTCGTACATTCGGTTTTGTGATCGTTGTCTCCTACCTCCAACGAGGAGGAGACGTTATAGTGCTTTGCCCTCCGTACGTGGTCTAAGACCGATAGGGCCTTGGAGTAGCAACCGCTAGGTTGTGAACCAAGTAAAAATAAATGTGTCTCTTTATTTTCCACTGCTCTTACTCATTTAATTATCTACTCGAACGAAACATCGAAAAGATTTACGATCGCTATTCACCCTCCCCCCCTCTAGCGACGCTTCTCAATCCAACAACAACCCCTTCCCACTCTCACACGGCAGCCAATCCAGATAAACAACATCAATGAAAGGAAAGATAGATGAGCTTACCCTCAGTTTGAACCTCACCGGCAGCAATTTCCCCCAGATCCACCCTGTTCGCCGGAAACCACAGCCCTAGGAACTCCATCGGCAGCCAACTCCCCTTATCCCCTATTCACCAGAGCAAAGTCTCGACTGCCCTAAATCAATGGATCAAGCTAAGTGAAGGAAAAATCTCATCTTAAACCTAGATCTCATCCAAAATAAGAAGAGGAGCAGAGCTTACCTATCTCTGGCGACCACCGACAGGCCTTCCCTTGTCCCCTATTCGCCGACGCAACTCAACACCGGATCCCTTGCTCTGGTAGAGAAATCATGGCTTCGGCAAAATAAGATGCGGACGTCGCCGGTGCATGCTTCCAGCCGACGACCCAAGCTCGCTGCTCTGTCTCGTCCGTGGCACCATCGAGGGCAGACGATCGTCGCTTGCCGAAGAAATGGAAGAGCTGTCTACGGAAGAGGGCAGGTGCGGGGAGAAGGTGTCACGGGAAAGAAGAAACTGAGATGGCATCGCGTGGGAACAGATCGTGAGAGAAGATCGTGAGGGAGGGGTGTGGTCATGAGAGGAAGCAGTGAGGGAGAGGAAATTCGACGCTGGGGGGGGGAAGAGTTATCGCGAGAGAAGAGGGAGTCGGGCGCAGCGGGGAATGAAAGGGAGAAATAGAAAACCAAGGTTTTCTATTTAAACCCTTAGATTAATAAAATTTATTAACTCCTCAATATCAAATAATCCAAACAGGCCTTGTAAAAGCCTGTTAAATCTTTCCATATATAATATTATAAGACCTCCGTTTAAATCCAAAAAAATTCTAAAAAAATTCCTAAAATTCTCCAAAAATCCCAAAATAATTCCTAGGATTATTTTTCCTAAATTTTGTCCATTTAATTTTATATTTTAAATTTCCCATATTTAACAGTAAGCATCACTCCTTAGTTTTGATGTATGCACCACAGTTAAGAGTTAGGATTCACGTGTGATCAATATAAGGGTTAAGTGTGCAGGCTTAATATGAAGTCCTAGTAGGTCGAGTTGACCGGATACTAGGCATGAATCTTGATAGATCAGGAGCACCGGACACCAGGCATGAAGTCCAAATGGGTCATGTGGACTGGATATTTGGCATGAAGACCGATTGGGTCAGGAGACTGGACAATTGGCAAAAAGTCCAGTAGGGTCAGGCAGACCGGACAACTGGTGGAAGCCCTTGTTGGTCAGATCGGATGTCAAGAATGGTAAGTTCGGCAGGTAGTCGGTAGGTAAGCCTCGAGTGAAGTGGTGAGGCAGAGTCCTCTGTAGGGGGACAAAGCTAGGCATCGATCCAACGAAAACTTCGCGTGGGACTTAGTAGTTGAGATTGAGCAGTATTACTACTGCTTTCATAATTCATGTTATATATTTTGTGCTAATCCTATTTTGCAGGGATGAGTTTGAGCGTTCGACACTTGACTTAGCCATTCGACTAAGTTCACATATGAGCTACCATTATAATCGCTCAATCTCTCATCTCCCATGAAGTCCCTCGCCGAAGCTCTCTTCGTTCAGCCACGACCCTCGGATGCACTAAGCCTGCGGCTCCTCCAGTGCCATCCTTCGTGTCTCACCCTGAAGTCTGCTTCCTTTGGCTTCACTCCAATGCTCCTCGTCTGGCGGTCCCTCGGATGCACCAAGCACACAACTTCCACAATGTCATCCTTCACCGACTCAAGGACCCGAGCCATGAGATGGTGAACTCGTCAATACTTCATCAAGTCAACACATGTGTGATTCACTTAAGTCCTGCATAACTTAAACACACACATCAAATCACATAAACAACCTAACCTAAACCCTTTTCCACACACATCAAAACCAAACCATACTTGGATTGATTGGCCTAACAATCTCCCCCTTTTTGATGTGTAGCAACATGTTTAAGTTAGGTAAAACATTAACAAAATACACTAAGGATGGAAAGCATGTAAATATAACATGAGCATCAAAACACTCCACCTTAATACATGCAACTCCCCCTTAACATATGCTATTTTCTCCCCTAGCATGATTAACTTAAACTCTAACAATTCTCCGCCTTTGACACCATCAAAAACATCACACAAATGTTATACAACAAGGTATCAAAGTCTAAGGGAATAAAACGACTTAAATCTGACTTAAATCCACCTAAAATAGGTTACTGTGCTTGTGCACACTCCATCAATCGACTAGTTCAGACTACCAGTTGACTGGCACCTGATTTCTAGCCTTTTCTGATTTTCGAACCCAAGTTCAAAAATGCAATAAAAATTATAGAAAATTTGAAAAATCATGAAATTCGAGGAACATATTTCTTATATGTCCCTTTATCAATGGAAAAAAAATTTCATGAAAATTCAATCAATTTTTGAAAATAAGGCAAAAACTCAAAAGTTTGAAAAAGACTCAATTTTGTATCAACTTGAAAGCTAGTTTTGCCTTAGAAACTTTTCAAAGCATGAACTCACAGTTTATAAAACATAAAATGATTTTAAAACATTTAAAATATCCAACCATGATATTTGGGCAATATGTCCATGAATTAAACATAAGCTTTCCCCATAGTTGGTCTTTAATTGCTATGTCATGATACTGTAAGTGACCCATCTAAATGCCATAAGCATTAGTGAAACACTTGTATCAATCTAACATCTCACCCATGCTATGTTTTCAATCAAGTTAGCCTTATGGTGAATGTGAGATGTAACTAAGGTATTTATACTTAACCATAAATTTCATGCAATTTCTACCATAAATTTCAAAAACACCCATCATGATCATAAAACAAGGATTATTCATAATTGCACATTATGATCATAAATCAAGTATATCCTCAAGTATCACAAATCATGATTCAAACATAATTACCCAAATCATCCACCATGCTCATAATAAGTCAACCACATAATATGATATGAAAAATATTCAAGTATGGTTGACTATCCTAGGTTTCTCTAACCCTTGAGGATTGACTTGGGAACCCAATATAAATTTTACCCAATGGGGTTCACCAAGTACTCCTTTGGGATCCATTTCCTAGCTACCATGGTTGTTTTAGCTTGTCCTCTAGCAATTAAACAATGGTAGGTTTTTTCATTTTTGGATCCTTTATAACTTAGGCCATTCTTGTTAAAACTTACTCTTTGGCTCCCAATGATCATATTTAAAGTGTTTGAGCCAATGGTAAACTTTTCAAGGGACTTAGTAAGAAAATCTACCTTTTCCCTTAGAATCCTATTTTCTTCTTGTTGGTGTAATCAACCCGGACTCAAGTTTAACTTGAACTATATTTTGATGTTAGACAAAACGTACAACATGGGATTGTCATGGAAAGTCCAACATGGGTTGGCCACGTAAATCCAAGTGTGTTGCCTTGGTGGCGAAAAGTCCAAGCATGGGGCTTGGTGTTGGGAAAATCCAAGCATAGAGCTTGTTGTTGGAAAGTCCAATATGGGTTGGCCACGTAAGTCCAAGTGTGTAGCTTTGGTGGTGAAAGTCCAAGCATGGGGCTTGGCATGGAAAATCCAAGCATGAGGCTTGGTGTGGGAAGTCTCGAGGACTTGGCAAGTTCACTAGGCTCGGGGTCCTTGAGTCGGTGAAGGATGACATTGCGAAGTCGTGCGCTTGGTGCATCAGAGGGATCGCTGGACGGGGAGCGAATGGAGTGAGGCCCAAGGGAAGCAGACTTCGAGGGCAAGAGACAAGAAGGATGGCATTGTGAAGTCGTGCGCTTGGTGCATCTGAGGGACGTAGGTCGAGAGAAGAGAGCTGAGGGTAGGAAACTTCGCTTCCCACTTCAACTTGGTCGCTTGTTCATGGCGATCCCGTCTACGTCCCCGGATTAAAAAAAATTAATCCTAGACAAAAAATGGTTTACCCAAGCAACCATTTCATCGTCGTGCTATTCGATTAGAGTGGTCACTTGAACAAACTTGTTGTTCAAGCAACCAACTTCTATTATTCGAATAGCCGCGGAATAGACGATGTATGGATCGCCGGTTTTTACGTTTGTATTCAAGGTCCAAGTAAATTTAGCCACATATAATTGAAAACAATTATAAAAATAATACAAAAGAACATAAACAAGCATTATACCTCTCGATCTTCTATTGTATGTCCTTCCTCCTTTTGGACGTCGTGTGGGCGATTATCTTCCAAAAGTCTAAGCCTCCTAGATCACCAATCTTCCTTTCCTTGTTCACTCCGAACAAAGGAAGATCATAAAAAAAATCTCTTCTCCTTCCTTTAACCGACCACCAAACTCCAAGCTTGATGCTTGCCGCCGACCAAAAAGAGAATAAAGGAGGAAGTGGGTGCCGGCCAAGAGCTCCAAGGAACCACCCTAACCCTTGTTTCCACCGGCCAAGGAGAGGAGGAAGAAGAGGTTGAGCGCCGGCCAAAGAGAAGAAAAGGAAAGGGAGCTCCGGCCAAAACCCTAGCCGCCCAAAGCTCTCCAAACCCTAGCTACCCAAAACCCTAATCCCCTTCCAATTCCTCTTGCCGCCCACCCTTATGCCTCCTTTTATAGAGTTAGTCTTAAGCCTTCTTTTAATCTCCACCGTCGGTTCTAGGGATTTAATCTCAACCGTCGGATCTAGAGATTTAATCTCAACCGTCGATCTTAGAGATTTAATATCTACCGTCGGATCTAGAGATTTATTCTTCATCATCGGATCTAGGCTCCATGAGGTTTTAATAGGCTACAATAGGGACCATGAGGAGGAGTTGGATCTTGGCCACCCAATGGATCAAGCCCATATAAAGTCCGATCCATTAATGATAATCCATTCCACTAGAGGATTATCATTGATCTATCTCACCAACCCCCATAAGTTAATATGGGCTCCTTATATTATTTGTACTTTTATCTCCCCGTGTTTAAGATCTCGAATGTCCGTCAATTAATTAATTTACTGACAATTAATTAATCAACATTTAACTTCATGAGTAGTACCACTCTACCTTATCATCATGTCGGACTAAGTCCACCTGCAGGGTTTACATGATGAACCTTATAAACTCCTCAAAGGGACATCATCATCCTAATATATAGGACACAGTTTCCTCCTATAATCAATGACACACCATATAAATAATATCATTTTCCAACTTACCGAGCCTATTGATTTACTCTATAAATCTCACCCATTGGTAAATCAAAGAAAAGAATACTAAGTATATGTGCTCATTATTATATCGGGATTAAGAGCATGTACAATATAATATCTGAGATCCGATTCGATTATGTAGTCAACAATAAATCGAATCACCTCTAAGTCGGTCCAGCTCAATACACACAAAGTGAACTAGTGTAATTCTATGGTCAAGACAAACCAATACCAAATTACACTACAACCATACCAATGGTTTGTCCATAACCATCTTGGTTGTGAGCCTTTACTTATACTTTACAAGGAACTGATAACATGATCTCCCGTGTGACACTACACACCATGTTATCTACAATGTAATGTATTAGACAAAATGCATAACCATAAATATGCAAACAATGATCATGTGATTCTTATTTCAAAATAAAAATGTTCATACAAAAGATAGACTTTTCAGTATACATCCCAACAATCTCCCACTTATACTAAAAGACTATGCTATCCTCAAACTGCCATACATCTGATTCCCATTCCCTCCACATGCCTATCAAAAGCTCTTGCTGGAAGGGCCTTAGTGAAAGGATCTGCCTAGTTATCCTCCGATGCAATCTTGGCCACAACAACTTCTCCTCTCTTTACAATTTCTTGTATCAGGTGGTACTTGCGCTCTATGTGCTTACTTGCCTTATGGGCTCATGGTTCATTCGAGTTTGCAACTACACCACTATTATCACAATAAATTGTGATAGTTCTGGGCAAACCAGGAATCACATCCAAGTCCATCAAGAAGTTCCTGAGCCATACAGCTTCTTTGGCTGCCTCAGAGGCTACCACATACTCAACTTCCATAGCAGAGTCCACCACGCATTTCTGCTTGACACTCCTCTATACAAGGCTCCACCTCCCAAAGTAAATACAAAACCTGAGGTAGACTTACTGTTATCCCTATCTGATTGGAAGTCAGAATCTGTGTAACCCATAGGGTGTAATTGGTCTGCCTGGTAAACTACCATATAATCCCTAGTCCATCTCAGGTACTTCAATATATGTTTTACCACAGTCCAATGGCTCTGTCCAAGATTACTCTGATATCTGCTAACCATGCCGATGGAAAAGCAGATATCCAGTCTCGTACATAGCATAGCATACATGAGGCTTCCTACTGCCGAAGCATAAGGAACCACCTTCATCTCCTCTATCTCCTCAGATGTTCTAGGACACATCTCCTTAGATAAAGGAACTCCATGCCTGAAAGGTAGAAAACCTTTCTTGGAGTTCTGTATGCTAAAATGATCCATAATGGTGTCTATGTATGAAGCTTGAGATAAGCACAACATCCTTTTCCTGCGATCCCTTATAACCTTGATCCCAATGATGTGTCCCACTTCTCCCAAGTCCTTCATATCAAACTGTTTGGACAACCATACCCTTACGTCCGATAACACCTTGACATTGTTGCCAATTAACAAAATTTCATCTACGTATAGTATAAGAAATACCACTACGTTTCCGTCACATCTCTTGTATACACAAGACTCATCCGGACTTTGAATAAATCCATAAGACTGGATTACCTCATCAAAGTGGATGTTCCAAGACCTCGAAACTTGCTTCAATCCATAAATTGACCGATTAAGCTTGCACACAAGATGCTCTTTGCCCTTTGTAAAGAATCCCTCTGGTTGCTTCATGTAGGTGTTTTCCTCAAGACTTCCATTAAGGAAAGCTGTCTTGACATCCATCTGCCATACCTCATAATCCATATGAGCAGCAATCCATAAGAGAATCCAGATAGACTTAAGCATGGCTACCGGAGAAAAGGTCTCCTCATAATCGATGCCCTCTTTCTGAGTATACCCCTTTGCAACAAGCCTCTCTTTGAAGGTCTCAACCTTCCCGTCTATTCCTTTCTTTCTTTTGTAGATCCACTTGCATCCAATGACTTTTACACCATTGGGTAGTTCTACTAGCTCCCAGACCTATTTTGAATCCATAGATTCAATCTCAGCATTCATTGCACTTTGCCAAGATACCGTAACTTTGTCTTGGATTGCCTCTTCATATGTCCAGGGATCATGTTCATGTTTGCCAGGGACAAAATTAGAAGATTCTACCAAGAACATGAATCTATCAGGATGTCTCATAACCCCCCCCCCCCACTACGACGAGGTATTACCTATGTATCCTCTGTGACATGCGGTGCAGTGACTTGTGGTATATCCTCTTGTACCGGTGGTACTGAAGTAGTGACTTCCCCTTTCAATTCCTCCAGAATAATCTTACTCATGGGCTTATGGTTCATCACATAGTCTTCCTCTAGAAATCTAGTGTTCATGCTAACGATCACCCTCTGATCTCTAGGACTATAAAACAAACCTCCTTTCGTTCCTCTAGGATAGCCAACGAACATGCGTACTTCTGTACGAGGTTCCAACTTACCAGCATCTGCCTTTAGCACATATGTTGGACTCCCCCAAATCCGAATATGTCTTAGACTAGGCTTTCGCCCAGTCCACAATTCTGTGGGAGTAGAAGGCACTGATTTAGATGGTACCAAGTTTAGAATATACACTGTCGTATCTAGAGCATATCCCCAGAACGAATCTAGCAACTCAGAATAACTCATCATCGATCTAACCATCTCCATAAGAGTCATATTCCTTCGCTCTGCTACACCATTCTGCTAGGGTGTGCTAGGTGCAGACAATTGGGATTGAATCCCAGCCTCTGATAAGTAATTCCTAAATTCTCCCAAGAGGTACTCACCACCATGATCAGATCGTAGTGTCTTGATACTTTTACCTTGACATTTCTCCACATCAGCCTTGAATTCTTTGAACTTGTCAAAGCATTCAGACTTGCGGCGCATCAAGTAAATGTATCCATATCTTGAATAATCATCTATGAAAGAGACGAAATACTCAAAACCACCTCTAACTTGGATAGACATAGGACCACACAAATCAGAATGAATCAATTCCAACACATCTTTGGCTCTATACCCCTTGGCCTTAAAAGGCCTCTTGGTTATTTTACCCTCCAAGCAAGATTCGCAGGTTGGGAAATCTTTCACCACTAATGAACCCAGAGGTCCATCAACTATCAACCTTTGAATTCTACTTAGGTTAATATGACAAAGCCTTAGATGCCAAAGATATGTTTGGTTCATCTTCGAAGGTTCTTTTCTCTTATTGGAATTAGAAGATGAGTTATTAACTTCTATTTGCATTGTGGGAGCTTTTGGTTCAAGTGTATATAAATTTCCTATCGATGTACTAGAATAGATAATCTCCCTATTCCTTTTTATAACAACTTTGTGATTAAAAGAAATAGAATATCCATTCATAAATAATTTAGAAACTAAAATCAAATTCTTTCTAAATAAAGGTACATAAAGGCAATTTTTAAGAACCAAAATTTTATTTTTCTCAAAAGATAAATAAACATCTCCCACTGCAATAGCCGCCACCTTCGTAGCATCGCTCAAGTATACGGTAATCTCCGCCTCATCTAGTCGTCTGGTTTTCTGGAACCCCTGCAAAGTATTGCAGACATGATCAGTGGCTCACGTATCTACACACCAGGTGCCGATAGATAACACCGCAAAACATGTTTCAACGACTAGTCCAAAAGATATACCTTTGTTCTGCTTCCGGTTGGGGTAGTCCTTCTTCTAGTGTCCAGTCTGCTTGCAAGTGGAGCACTTGCCTTTCGGCTTCTTCACTCCTCCCTGAGTTCCTCCCGCCACCTTTGCCCCAACTTGTTTCTTCTTCTTCTTGCCTTTCGGCTTAGAAGCAGAAACCTTTTGGGCAACCAAGGCCTGTGCCTGAGCACTCTGACGAAAAAGCCCTCTCACGCTGGAGTTACAAGCTCCGCCAATGAATACAACCTCTTGTTCATGTTGTAGTTCAGGCGAAACTGCTCAAAACTCCTAGGTAGAGACTGGAGAATGATATCGACCTGGGTTTCCCCATCGATCTCTGCTCCGAGGACTTCTAGCTCATTCAAATGAGTCATCATCTTGAGAACATGATTCCTTATGGGTGTTCCATCGATCATGGTGGTCGTCATCAAGTTCCTCATGGCTTCTTGCCTAGTAGCCCGATTCTGGTGTCCGAAAAGCTCTTTGAGATTGAGCATCATGTCATAAGCAGTGGGCATGGCTTGATGCTGATGTTGCAGTACATTTGACATAGATGCCAAAATGTAACATCGCACCATCTCATCAGTCTTAATCCACTTCTTATAACTCTCCTTCTCCTTTTCCCCAGAATCATTCGTAGGCTTAGGAGGGCACTCTTCGAAGAGTACATATTTGTAATCCTCAGCAGTCAAGACAATGTCAAGATTCCTCTTCCAATCAACATAATTGGGTCTAGTAAGTTTATTTTCTTTCAGTATCACAGCAAGCAGATTGAAAGTCATTTTGAAAAACCTAAGAATCACATAGATCAAAACATTAGATTTCAAAAAATTATTGATTCCTCAAACAATAAAATTTTAAAATCAACCAAGACCTCAAAACACCGAGAATATCGTATGCCACGATAGTGTGGATGTATACGAATTCTACATTTGTAAGAGGAGGATTTACCCATTAATTTCACTATCTTGTCAACCTAACTTTTTGACAAATAAAATTAATAGTTGGTTCCTCTTCGGCACTACAAATAAAAGCAGTGACTCCGATGGGGAGGATACTCCTATTTGCATCTAAGTGTTCACCATTACTCGGTACCAAGGTAGTTATCTCGGGTTATGTGCCTTCCGATGGGGAAGTACACTCGCTCCTTAATAATTTTCTATAACCATATTCGACCATGTGATCTACAAACAAACTCATCCGATGGGGAGGAAGGCACTCAGAGCCGACGCGTAAGTTTGTTTGCATCGCATGTCAAATCATAATGGAGGCCGTGGGAATTTATAAAAATATCCCTCTCCCACTTAGTAATTTAAAATTGAGGAATTTTCTAGCCTACGACATTCATATCAAATAATAAGCAATAAATATGAAAAAGAAATATTTTCCAACTATTATGGCTTTTGTCTCTAATATGTCTCCTGTCGTATCGTCATCTCGTCCGCTCCTCCCTACGCCATGTACAAGCTATCCGGAGATCCGAGCCGAGAAAAACTATTTTAATTTACATCCATCGATCCTATACTTCACGAAGGAGTGTACATGAAATCTAGATCAAAAGTAAACTAAAATAAAAAGAGTGGCTAAACAATATCGTACTTAATTAAAAAAAAAAATTAAATACTAGCCTCAAAAACCCCGAGGATTCAACAAAATATAGAATTACACACATACAATCACATACACACATATGACCATAATAGTTGGATCCTATGCCTACAACCAAAAAGTTAACCTATGCACATCCTACTATTATCCGACACATATAATATATGAAAAGTGCATAAAAGTAACCGAATCCTAAACACACAAAACCGGAAACCTGGCTCTGATAACACTTGAAGGTAGGAAACTTCGCTTCCCACTTCAACTTGGTCGCTTGTTTATGGCGATCCCGTCTACATCCTCAGATTAAAAAAAATTAATCCTAGACAAAAAGGGAATACCCAAGAAACCGTTTCATCATCGTGCTATTCGATTAGAGTGGTCACTTGAACAAACTTGTTGTTCAAGCAACCAACTTCTATTATTCGAATAGTTGCGGAATAGACGATGTACGGATCGCCGGTTTTTGCGTTTGTATTCGGGGTCCAAGTAAATTTAGCCACATATAATTGAAAACAATTATAGACATAATACAAAAGAACATAAACAAGCATTATGTTGGGGGATCGATTGGCCGGCTAGAGGGGGGTAAATAGCCCTCGTTCGTTGGATGTCGTAATTCGTTCATTTTTGTTGCGTGCTCATCTACAATTCTTGTTAGCGCAGCGGAATTACAATAACAATACTAACAAGATGCACAAATACAAATAAGCACACGCAAACACACACGATATACATGGTTCGGAACCGAATGGTTCCTACTCCACGGGCGAGCTCCTCGAGCTCTAGTTATGCACACGACACTAACTAAACTCCTTCTCGACAACACGTTGGAGGTGGAGAAACCTCTCACAAGCAATTACAATGTAATATAGAAATACAGACAAGAATACCAATACAATACAAATGAAATACTTTTCACCGATTGCTTTTGATCACTTGTTTGTTGCTTGCTTTGATTGGCTCTTGAAGGACTGGAATGCAACAGCAATTCCCCTCTAATAGCTCCACAAAAACCATGGCAAAAACCTCCATCTCGAGTTGTTTTCGCGCCTAGCAGTCGACTGCCAAAAGGCCCCAGTCGACTGCCCCTGTAGTCGTTGTCTCACAATAGCCAGATCTACGTCGGACAAGTTCCAACATATCACCTACCAGTCGACTGATGATGCCCATCAGTCGACTGGTGACCTAGTAGTCGACTGCTCAGTCGGCTATGGAGCGTTCTATGCTCGCGACACTCCTATCAGTCGATTGCCATCCTAGCCGATCATTGCCGACGCCGGCCGATCGCTACCCATGCGATCCATGGCGATCGCGCCAAGCACAAAACCCTAGCCTTACACCAGTCGAACCCTAGTCGACTTGGATCAGTCGAATCGGCACCTATGCCAGTCGACTGATGTCGGGAAAAACCTCAAACACAAAGTTGTTTGAGAATCCGACCATCGGGTAAACCCTCAAACATCAAGTTTGAGCTTCCGACACTCAGTCTTAGCCACTTGGCCAAGTCCACCTTATCCCTCATGGAGTTCCCCACCGAAGCTCTCTCCCCTCGGCCTACGTCCCTCGGATGCGCCAAGCGCACGGCTTCGCAACGCCATCCTTCGCGTCTCATACCCTAGAAGTATGCTTCCCTTTGGGCTCACTCCATTCGCTACTCGTCTGGCGGTCCCTCGGATGCACCAAGCGCACAACTTCGCAATGCCATCCTTCACCGACTCAAGGACCCGAGCCTAGTGAACTTGCCAAGTTCTCAAGACTTTCCAAATGCACCAAGCGCACGGCTTCGCAATGCATTTCTCACCAAGCACCAAGCGCACGGCTTCGCAATGCTTTGGATTTCCCATGCCAAGCATCAAGCGCACAGCTTCACAATGCTTTGAACTTTCACACCAAGCTCCATGCTTGGATTTTCCATGCCAACCCCATGTTGGACTTTCCCATGACAATCTCATGTCATGAGTTTTGTCTATCATCAAAATACTATCAAGGTACTGCTCGAGTCAAACTCGAGTCAACCTGGGCCGATTGCACCAACAATCTCCCCCTTTTTGATGTTTGATAAAACTACCATCTCAAGTCTTACAATTCTCCCATATTGGCAATTCTTATATCCCAATGAGAATTCCAACGAACCCTAATTGGTAACTTGGTAACTTCTCCCCCTTTTTGACATTACATCAAAAAGGTCCTCCCCAAGGGTATGAATGTCTCATATCCCAATGAGATCTTACAATCTCTCCCTTGGAGGAACACATGCCTACCATCTTTCTAGTGATCCCATATCACTTAAAGAGAGGCAACCCAATTTTCCTCCCATGAGGAAATACACATCCATCTTCCCATGATGGATACCTCCCCCTAGAGGCTTGCTCCCCCTTGACCATTGTACCAACAATGTCCTTGGAGAGTCCCTAAGCCAATAGGAACATTAACCAAATCAAAATTAAGGCAAAGTTCAACAATGAACTCACTTCCACCTTAAAATTGATACTCACCCTCAACCCAACTCCTAATCCATATCCAATGGATTTCCACCCTCTCTAATGCTCTCCCAAGCATATCCTAGGGTTAGGAGTGGTTAGGGGACCTTAACCTATCTGAACATGGGCCTAACCAACAAGGTTTACCCGAAATTAGCTTGGGCAATGATCAAAATCGAAATCGGTCATTGCCACTTCCATCGATCGACTAACCTCCTGGCGAATGATCGATAATCAGATTTGATTTTTTGAATTTCAGAAATGACTTTCCGAAATTCATAAGTAAATATACATAAGTTTAAAAATCTTGAAATTTGGTATGTATATTACTTATCACAATCATTATGGGTGAAAAATATTGGAAATTTATTTTACCCATTAAATTAGGAGATTGATACAAAGTTCAAAAGTTTAGAAAAGCTTCAATAAAGAGCCCTCTTTGTATCATCCCATTCAATGGTGATAGCTATCAAAAGATAGACTTCACCAATGTTTTTCAAAATGTTTTTAAAACCTTTATTTTCTTTTTCCTAAACATCTCACAAATATCTAGATGTGTAAAACACATACAAGTCAAGTTTTTAGTGAGATGTGGGTTTTGTTTTCTTTATGTTCTCATGCATATTTCTAGGCAACATTAATTTGATTCCCTTCAAATTGTGTCATAGTCCTTAACTCCATTTTAAACTATGCATGATATGATTATGGCATAAATATGATTTAGATAAAAATATATGCCAATATCATGATGTCATGGCATGTGAATGAAAACTAAGCATACATGACATCTAAAAATAATTCTAAACATGATCATGACATTTTATAGATAAAAATGAAAATGATGTCATGACATGACATGACAAACAAATCATGGCAAGTAAAATATTCTAAGGTATAGAATACCTAAGTGTGAAAATCAATTTGCCATTTTTAGGGATTAAATACACTTTGCCTTAAACCATTCATTTCCCTAGTGTGCCAAAAACCCAAAATAGCACACCATGACCTCTATGACCTAATTGTGCCAATTTAAATCATTTTTAACTTCTCAAACCATATTGGCACACCCTAATGTATCAACTCACAATGGCTAGGTTAACCACCCATCCACTTAGGGTTGACACACCCTAACCCATTTAGCGTGAATCAATCACGCTCTTAGGAACCCAATATCTATTGGAGCTCCTTGGGTTAACAATGTATTCCCTAGGGATAAATTCCCTAGATACCTTCCTAATGACCCTTTTAGGCTTTGAAGCCATAGTCTTTTGGGTCTTTCCTAGGTCAACTCTAGAGGTGACTCCTCCATTGACCTTCTTAGTGGCTACATTTGATTTCTTTGAGGTGTTAGCCACTAAACACATACCATGGCTAGACTTAAGGATGGCTTACCTATTAGCCTTGGTTTTCCTAGACCTAGAAATAGTTCCATAATTAAATGGAACATTATGATAAGTCTTCTTGGGCTTAGGTTTGTGACCCAAACCTTCCTTGCCCTTAGACCGTTTTTGAACCTTATGTCTTGACTTTTGGGCATTTTACCCTAGAATTGAATTTTCTATGATTCTAAGGGCTTTCTCCATTCTCTCAAGTCTTGACCTCATGACTTGGTTCTCTAGCTCCAATTTTTCCATTTTTGAATTTTCATTAGATTTTTGGGAAGGCCTCTTCTTCTTAGGCATGTGCCTAGACTTTTTGGGATTAATACCCAAATTTTCTTCTACTCTCCTAATTGACTCCCTAGGCAAGATATTTCTAGAATTATGAGTCCTAGGTTTGTCTTTAGTCATATGAACATGCTTGGCACCTAAGCAATTAACCTTATTGTTTCTCCTAGCATGCTTTTCATTAACAATAGCAAGAAAGCTAAAATAATTCTTAGCATGCTTTTTAACTCTAGGAATTAAAGGTGCATTAAATAAATTTACCTTAGGGTTAGCTTTAGGAGCTCCCCCTACATGAGTTGCACCTTCTTGCCCTTTCTTCCTCCCCCTAGGGCATTGGCTTCGGTAGTGTCCCCGTTGGTTGCACTTGAAGCACACAATGTGCTCTTTGCTCTTAATTGAGGGAACACCGGCATCGTTTGACTTTGGGTTGACTTTTGGTGTCGATGCCTTCTTCTTAGCCAATTTAGGGCATTTGCTCTTGTAATGCCCTTTCTCCCTACACTCAAAGCATATTATGTGATTTTTATTTAAAATTACAACACTTGAGTTACCTAGGGAGGTGGTGGAGGCCTCTTCACTTCTTCCGGAGGTAGAAGCTTCATCTTGATCTTTCTCCGGAGTAGAAACCCTTTCCTCCCCCTCAATGCTAGAGGTGGAGGTCTCCACCAAATCATCCACGTCTTCAAAAGTGGATGATGATTCTTCTTCGGCATTCTCCTCTACTTGTGCCGATTGGGAATTTTTTTGGAATTTCATTACCTTATTCCATAATTCCCTTGCATCCCTATAATCACCCAATCTAGACCAAATAGTGTTAGGTAACAAATCACTAATCAACTTGATTACCTTGAGATTTGTCTTGAAGTCTTTGATTTGGTCTTGGGTCCATTTTGACTTCTCAATTCGCTTGTTGTACTTGTCCCTAGGCATTTCAAAACCATTTTCTATAATAATCATATAATCAAAATCGGTTTCTAGGTATACCTCCATTTTTCTTCTCCACCATAGGAAATCTCCTTCGAATTTTGGTGAATGGATGAAGCCGGCCATTTTGTAGTGCTCTCGCGGCGGTTAGTCCTTGAAGTGCGACCTCTGCTCTGATACCACTTGTTGGGGGATCGATTGGCCGGCTAGAGGGGGGTGAATAGCCCTCGTTCGTTGGATGTCGTAATTCGTTCGTTCTTGTTGCGTGCTCGTCTACAATTCTTGTTAGCGCAGCGGAATAACAATAACAATACTAACAAGATGCACAAATACAAATAAGCACATGCAAACACACACGATATACGTGGTTCTGAACCGAATGGTTCCTACTCCACGGGCGAGCTCCTCGAGCTCTAGTTATGCACACGTCACTAACTAAACTCCTTCTCGACAACATGTCGGAGGTGGAGAAACCTCTCACAAGCAATTACAATGTAATATAGAAATACAAACAAGAATACCAATACAATACAAAAGAAACACTTTTCACCGATTGCTTTTGATCACTTGTTTGTTGCTTGCTTTGATTGGCTCTTGAAGGACTGGAATGCAGCATCAATTCCCCTCCAATATCTCCACAAAAAACATGGCAAAAACCTCCATCTCGAGCTCCTTTTATAACCTGCATCGAGCTGTTTTCGCGCCTAGCAGTCGACTGCCAAAAGGCCCCAGTCGACTGCCCCTATAGCAGTTGTCTCACAACGGCCAGATCCACGTCGGACAAGTTCCAATGGATCACCTACCAGTCGACTGATGATGCCCATCAGTCGACTGTTGACCTAGTAGTCGACGGCTCAGTCGGCTATGGAGCATTCTGTGCTCGCGACACTCCTATCAGTCGACTGTCATCCCTCGGCAGTCGACTGCCAGTCCATGGCAGTTGACTACAAAGCACAAAACCCTAGCCTTACACCAGTCGAATCCTAGTCGACTTGGATCAGTCGAACCGGCACCTATGCCAGTCGACTGATGTCGGACAAAACCTCAAACACCAAGTTGTTTGAGCATCCGACCGTCGGGTAAACCCTCAAACATCAAGTTTGAGCCTCCAACACTCAGTCTTAGCCCCTTGGCCAAGTCCACCTTATCCCTCATGGAGTTCTCCACCGAAGCTCTCTCCCCTCGGCCTACGTCCCTCGGATGCGCCAAGCGTATGACTTTGAAACGCCATCCTTCGCGTCTTATACCCTAAAAGTATGCTTCCCTTTGGGCTCACTCCATTCGCTCCTCGTCCGGCGATCCCTCGGATGCACCAAGCGCATGACTTCGCAATGCCATCCTTCACCGACTCAAGGACCCAAGCCTAGTGAACTTGCCAAGTTCTCAAGACTTTACAAATGCACCAAGCGCATGGCTTCGTAATGCATTTCTCGCCAAGCACCAAGCGCACGGCTTCGCAATGCTTTGGATTTCCCATGCCAAGCACCAAGCGCATGGCTTCACAATGCTTTGGACTTTCACACCAAGCTCCATGCTTGGATTTTCCATGCCAACCCCATGTTGGACTTTCCCATGACAATCCCATGTCATGAGTTTTGTCTATCATCAAAATACTATCAAGGTACTGCTCGAGTCAAACTCGAGTCAACCTGGGCCGATTGCACCAACATATTATACCTCTCGATCTTCTATTGTATGTCCTTCCTCCTTTTGGACGTCGTATGGGCGACGATCTTCCAAAAGTCGAAGCCTCCTAGATCACCAATCTTCCTTTCCTTGTTCACTCCAAACAAAGGAAGATCATATAACAAATCTCTTCTCCTTCCTTTAACCGACAACCAAACTCCAAGCTTGATACTTGCCGCCAGCCAAAGAGAGAATAAAGGAGGAAGTGGGCGCCGACCAAGAACTCAAAGGAACCACCCTAACCCTTGTTTCTGCCGGCCAACGACAGGAGGAAGAAGAGGTTGAGCGACGGCCAAGGAGAAGAAAAGGAAAGGGAGCGCCGGCCAAAACCCTAGCCGCCCAAAACCCTAATCCCCTTCCAATTCCTCTTGTTGCCCACCCTTATGCCTCCTTTTATAGAGTTAGGCTTAAGCCTTCTTTTAATCTCCACCGTCGGTTCTAGGGATTTAATCTCAACCGTCGGATCTAGAGATTTAATCTCAACCGTCGGTCTTAGAGATTTAATCTCTATCGTCGGATCTAGATATTTATTCTTCATCATCGGATCTAGGCTCGATGAGGTTTTAATAGGCTACAATAGGGACCATGAGGAGGAGTTGGATCTTGGCCACCCAATGGATCAAGCCCACATAAAGTCCGATCCATTAATGATAATCCATTCCACTAGAGGATTATCATTGATCTATCTCACCAACCCCCATAAGTTAATATAGGCTCCTTATATTATTTATACATTTATTTCCCCGTGTTTAAGATCTCGAATGACCATCAATTAATTAATTTACTGACAATTAATTAATCAACATCTAACTCCATGAGTATACCACTCAACCTTATCTTCATGTCGGACCAAGTCCACCTCCAGGATTTACATGGTGAACCTTATGAGCTCCTCAAGGGGACATCATCATCCTAATATATAGGACACAGTTTCCTCCTATAATCAACGACACACCATATATAAATATTATCATTTCCCAACTTACCGAGACTATCGATTTGCTCTATAAATCTCTCCCATTGGTAAATCAAAGAAATGAATACTAAGTATATGTGTCCATTATTATATCGGGATCAAGAGCATGTGCAACATAATATCTGAGGTTCGATTCGATTATGTAGTCAGCAATAAATCGAATCACCTCTAAGTCGGTCTTGTTCAATACACACAAAGTGTACTAGTGTAATTCTATGGTCAAGACAAACTAATACCAAATTACACTACAACCATACCAATGGTTTGTCCATAACCATCTCGGTTGTGAGCCTTTACTTATACTTTACAAGGAACTGATAACATGATCTCCCGTGTGACACTACACACCATGTTATCTACAATGTAATGTATTAGATAAAATTCATAACCATAAATATGCATACAATGATCATGTGATTCTTATTTCAAAATAATGATGTTCATACAAAAGATAGACTTTTCAGTATACATCCCAACAAGAGCATCGGTGGGGAACTCCATGAGAGGATGAGGTGGACTTGGCCAAGTGGCTAAGACTGAGTGTCGGATGCTCAAACGTGGTGTTTGAGGGTTTATCTGATGGTCGGATGCTCAAACAAATTGGTATTTGAGGTTTTACCTGACATCAATCGACTGGTATAGGTACCAGTCGACTGCTCTAAGTCGATTGGACTCGACTAGTGTTTGACTGACTAGGTTCTGGCCGAACAGTCGACTACCGAGAGAGGGCAGTCTGTTGGGTTTCCGGCACCGCGGCGTGTGTGTGTTCGATCACGTTTCGTAAACATGAACACAGCGGAAGCAATAAAAATAATAAATCTACATTTATTACAACACACACAACACACGCATGCATATTACAACAAGTGTAGACATAACCGTAAATTTAAATTTGCAATAAAAGGAAATTTAACTACGTTATACCTTTCAGATGACGTAGCGGAACGCATCAACCGAACGATCCTCGCTAGAATCGCTCTATCCAGATCCACGCCGAAGTTCCTCGATGACTTCGCTAAGCCACGAGCTTCGCCTTCAGACGGGTTACTAGCCTCGTGTTGAAGACGACGGATCGAGATGATCACGATCCGAATCCAAATTCGGATCCTAATACGAAGTTCTCAAAACTCGCTTCTCCGAGAGGTATTCACAACCAATTGACGAATCCTTCGCCCTCCACCCAGAGGATTACCGGAGATCGAATCCCCGGTAAGTTAGCCGCTGTCGGAGCTCTAATCGCCGTCCAAACTACGCTCCGACGAGAGGAGAAGAAGCTGTCCAGAAAACTGGACAGCTTGGTGGAGGAGTAGGCGCCGGCCAAAACAAGGAAGCCAAGTGCTCACCTTTTCACCGAGGCCTAGGAAGATCACCGAGGGTCGCCGAGGGTTCACACGCTGAAGCTTGGATCGGCAAGGAGCTGAGACAAGAGTACAACCAAGGGCAAGAATGGAGGTTGGGCGGCACAACTAGGTTGGGCGGCAACTCCAAGCTAGGGTTTGGATTAGGGCTTAATTATCCATTAAGCCCTCTTTATAGAGAACTAATTCTCTTAATGGTTATTGGATCATAACCATTAGGCCCTAACCCGCCTCCATTAGTATAAGTTAAAATAAACCAAACCATGATGGTTTATTTTAAGTTAAAACGAACCGAACCAACTTTTGGTTCATTCATTTAAAATAAACCAAACCCTTTGGTTTATTCTCCTCCATTGGATTAGAACCAAACCATTTTGGTTCATCCATTATGTCTTCATAAGACACGGCCCATCCACGCTTCCATCATGATCAAACGATTTCATGCTCGCTTATGTTTGGTCCAACCAAACCTAGTTTCTCTGGTCCGAGAATCCCATTCTCAAGCTCGCTTTAAATCCTTTGGATTACGCCACAGCGCGGTGACCAAATAGGTTCTCGCTTTATGTTGGCCGCCTATAATTAACCATTAATTATAGAACGATCATGAGTGGCACCTAGTAGTACATCATGATCCCCAATTAACCGAAAAGATCAACGGTTGATCCAGAACTATTTCTGAAACCCTTCAGCAGCTCGAATGATTCGTGCCCCATTCCCTTCACTCATCTTATACCCACTTGGTTCAGGACATGGTCTATTGTGTCAGACCCCACTAGGTCGACTACGCCACACCTAGCCCAAGTATCATTTCTCGCCCCACGGATTCTAGTTACTCCACATGTATCAAGAGTACCTTACTCTAAACATGTAATGCTTTGGCCAAAGACTTTAGTAACAATCCGACGAGAGGCCATGGGTATACATCTCCTCGTAAGGAGTGGTGAATCCTTTATAGGCTATTCAAACACCTTCGATCACTTCGACTTATACCCAATCATCCCGGGTCCACATCTCCTTAGAGATGTTTGCTTAAGATGTCAAAGCATAAGTCTCCATGATCAAGATGACTTGAATACCGCAAGTCAAAGGAACATCGCACTTAAGCCACAAGAAGAACTTCATTGACATATCTATATATGCAGAGAACCATATGAAGTCTTACTACCGGTCACTCCAATGAACTAGTTACCATAACTAGCATCCACGATTAACTCCGACATCACAATGTCTCCAGCCAAGTGAGAATCACCGCTTGGATACACCAAGGAGTATACTCGTACTAGTCTCGATGTAATCGATGGTGTCCAAATCCATCAATTCATCGACTAGGGATAATTTCAATACATCACAATTACACATGTAGAGATACTCACTAGTTGTGATCCAATCACAAATTCTCTCATGCTGTGAATCGTATCGTGGACATTCAATAAATGAGTTTAAGATCCAATCAAATACATAAAACATGTATACTCAAATAGTGAATCTTCATTTATCATATAAATGGTTCATACATAAGGCGATTGCCTTAGGACATCTCTCATATATTACTAACAGACTCCCACTTTGCCTAATGCCAATCGCTACGGTATCCAATACCATAAGCTCGAACATGACCCTCAAACTTATTTTGAGGTAATGCCTTAGTCAAGGGATACGCTAAGTTCCTTTCAGTGGGAATTTTCTCGATTTGTATTTCGTTCCTACTGATGATCTCTCTGATAAGATGATAGCGGCAAAGCACATGTTTGGATCATTGATGAGACCACATCAAGTTCAGAGATGAACTTCTTGGTCCAAACCGCTTCCTTTGCTGCTTCCAAAGCTGCAATGTATTCTGTCTTAGTGGCAGAATCTGCTATAGTGTCAAGCTTGGAACCTTTCCAACTTATTGCGCCTCCATTCCAGGTGAATACATACCCAGACAAAGACATGGAATCATCCTTGTCTGTCTGGAGCTGGCATCCGTATACCCACGTATCACCATGTACCCTTCTCCATATATTAGGAACGTATCCTTATTTCTTCTTAAGTACTTAAGAATCATCTTAACAGTCACCCAATGATCCATTCCTGGATCAGACTGGTATCTGCTCGTGACACTCAGAGCATACGATACATCGGGACTCGTACATAACATAGCATACATGATAGATCCTATTGCGGATGCATAGGGAATCTTACTCATGCAAATCCTCTCGTCTTCTGTGCGCGGACACATAGACTTCGAAAGGTGTACCCCATGCCTGATAGGTAGGAAACCTTTCTTGGATTTCGACATGCTAAACCTCTTTAGCACTCGGTCTATATATGTAGACTGCAAAAGACCAAGCAACCATTTCGATCTATCTCTATAGATGTTAATCCCGAGGATGTAGGTTGCTTCTCCCAGGTCTTTCATGGAGAATGTCTTGGATAACCAAACCTTCACTGACTGTAAGATTGAAACATCGTTTCCTATAAGTAGTATGTCATCGACATACAATACTAGGAACACGACTGCACTCCCACTAACCTTCTTGTACACACAAGGTTCGTCTGGATTTTGTGAGGAATCAAACTTTTTGATTGTCTCATCAAAACGGATATTCCAGCTCCTGGATGCTTGCTTCAATCCATAAATAGACCGTCGCAATTTGCATACCTTGGTTTTATCAACCGATGTGAAACCCTCAGGCTGTATCATATATGTTGGGTTTCCGGCACCGCGGCGTGTGTGTGTTCGATCATGTTTCGTAAACATGAGCACAGCAGAAGCAATAAAAATAATAAATACTCCTATTTATTACAACACACACAACACACGCATGCTATTACAACAAGTGTAGACATAACCGTAAATTAAAATTGCAATAAAAGGAAATTAAACTACGTTATACCTTTCGTATGACGTGTAGCGGGAACGGCATCAACCGGAACGATCATCGTAAGAATCGTCTCTATCCGTATCCACGCCGAGCTCCTCGGGATGACTTCGCTAAGTCACGAGCTTCGTCTTCGTACGGGTTACTAGCCTCGTGTTGAAGACGACGTGATCGAGAGATGATCACGATCCGAATCCAAATTCGGATCCAAAACGAGTTCTCAAAACTCGCTTCTCCGGAGAGGTATTCGTCAACCGTTTGACGAATCCTTCGCCCTCCACCTCAGAGGATTACCGGAGATCAAATCCCCGGTATGTAAGCCGCTGTCGGAGCACTAACCGTCGTCCAAACGACGCTCCGACGAGAGGAGAAGAAGCTGTCCAGAAAACTGGACATCTTGGTGGAGGAGATAGGCGCCGGCCAAAACAAGGAGAGAAAAGCCTCACCTTGATGCCAAACCTATAGGAGATCACCGGAGGGTCGCCGGAGGTTCACCGGCTGAAGCTTGGTCGCCGGCAAGGAGCTAGACGGCAGCACAATCAAGCTGGGCGGCAAGGAGGTTGGGCGGTACAACCAGGTTGGGCGGCAACTCCTTGGAGGCTAGGGTTTTGATTTTGGATTAGGGTTTAACAATCCCTTAAGCCCACTTTTATAGAGAACTAATTCTCTTAATTGTTAATGGATCATATCCATAAAGCCCGTTAACCCGCTCCATTAAGATAAGTTAAAATAAACCAAACCATGATGGTTTATTTTAAGTTAAAACGAACCGAACCAACTTTTGGTTCATTCGTTTAAAATAAACCAAACCCTTTGGTTTATTCTTATCCATTGGATTAGAACCAAACCATTTTGGTCCATCCATTACGTCATCCACGCTTCCATTGCATCAAAACAATTTCATGCTCGCTTTATGTTTGGTCCAACCAAACATAGTTTCTCTCTGCGAGAATCTCATTCTCAAGCTCGCTTTTAAATCCTTTGGATTACACTCAGCGTGTGACCAAATAGGTTCTCGGTTTATGTTGGCCGTCTATAATTAACCATTAATTATAGAACGATCATGAGTGGCACCTAGTAGTACATCATGATCCCCAATTAACCGAAAAGATCAACGGTTGATCCAGAACTATTTCTGAAACCCTTCAGTAGCTCGAATGAATCGTGCCCCATTACCTTCACTCATCTTATACCCACTTGGTTCAGGACATGGTCTATTGTGTCAGTCCCCACTAGGCTGACTACGTCACACCTAGCCCAAGTATCATTTCCTCGTCCTACGGATTCTAGTTACTCCACATGTATCGAAGAGTACTTTACTCTAAACATGTAATTCTTTGGCCAAAGACTTTAGTAACAATCCGACGAGAGGCCATGGGTATACATCTCCTCGCAAGGAGTGGTGAATCCTTTATAGGCTATTCAAACACCTTCGATCACTTCGACTTATACCCAATCATCCCGGGTCCACATCTCCTGAGAGATGTTTGCTTAAGATGTCAAAGCATAAGTTTCCATGATCAAGATGACTTGAATACCGCAAGTCAAAGGAACATCGCACTTAAGCCACAGTAAGAACTTCATTGACATATCTATATATGCAGAGAACCATATGAAGTCTTACGGCTGGTCACTCCAATGAACTAGTTACCATAACTAGCATCCACGATTAACTCCGGACATCACTATGTCTCCAGCCAGTGAAAATCAGCTGCTTGGATACACCAAGGAGTATACCTCGTGCTAGTCTCAACAGAATTGATGGTGTCCAGATTCATCAATTCATTGACTAGGGATAATTCCGATATATCACAATTACACATGTAGAGATACTCACTAGTTGTGATCCAATCACAAATTCTCTCATGCTGTGAATCGTATCGTGGACATTCAGTAAATGAGTTTAAGATCCAATCAAATACATAAAACATGTATACACAAATAGTGAATCTTCATTTATCATATAAATGGTTCATACATAAGGCGATTGCCTTAGGACATCTCTCATATATTACTAACAGACTCCCACTTGGCCTAATGCCAATCGCTACGGTATCCAATACCATAAGCACCAACATGACCCTCAAACTTACTTTGAGGTAATGCTTTAGTCAAAGGATCCGCTAAGTTCCTTTCAGTGGGAATTTTCTCGATTTGTATTTCGTTCCTACTTATGATCTCTCTGATAAGATGATAGCGGCGAAGCACATGTTTGGATCGTTGATGAGACCTTGGCTCTTCGCTCGGCAATTGCTCCATTGTTGTCGCAGTAGACCGGTATTGCTTCAACAATGGCCAGAATCACACCAAGTTCATGAACGAACTTCTTGATCCAAACCGCTTCCTTTGCTGCTTCCGAAGCTGCAATATATTCTGCCTCAGTGGTAGAATCCGCTACAGTCTCTTGTTTGGAACTTTTCCAACTCACTGTGCCCCCATTCAAGGTGAACACGTATCGCATCGAGACTCGGAATCATCCTTGTCCGTCTCGAAGCCGCATCCGTATACCCGCGTATCACCATGTCCCCTTCTCCATATTAGGAACACATCCTTAGTTCTTCTCAAGTACTTAAGGATCGCCTTAATACCGCCAATGATCCATTCTCGGATCGATCGTATCTCGCCGTGACACTCAGAGCATACGATACATCGGGCCTCGTATATAACATAGCATACATGATAGATCCTATTGCGGATGCATAGGAATCTTACTCATGCAAATCCTCTCGCCTTCGCGGCGCGGACATAGACTTTGAAAGGTGTACCCCATGCCCGATGGGCGGATAACCTTTCTTGGATTCCGACATGCTAAACCTCTTTAGCACTTTCGGCCTATATATGTAGACTGCGAAAGACCAAGCAACCGTTTCGATCTATCTCTATAGATCTTAATCCCAAGGATGTAGGTTGCTTCTCCCAGGTCTTTCATGGAGAATGTCTTGGATAACCAAACCTTAACTGACTGTAAGATTGACACATCATTTCCTATAAGTAATATGTCATCGACATACAATACTAGGAACACGACTGCACTCCCACTAACCTTCTTGTACACACAAGGTTCGTCTGGATTTTGTGAGAAATCAAACTTTTGATCGTCTCATCAAAACGGATATTCCAGACTCTGGATGCTTGCTTCAATCCATAAATGGACTGTCGCAATTTGCATACCTTGGTTTTATCAACCGATGTGAAACCCTCAGGTTGTATCATATACACGTCCTCGAGCAGGTTTCCATTAAGGAAAGCTGTTTTCACATCCATCTGCCATATCTCATAATCATAATGAGCCGCTATGGCCAGGAGCATCCGAATGAATTTAAGCATAGCTACAGGCGAATAGGTTTCGTCATAATCAACACCTTGCTTTTGACGATATCCTTTCGCAACCAATCTAGCCTTATAGGTAATCACATTACCATCCATGTCGGTTTTCTTCTTGAAAACCCACTTGCACCCTATAGGCTTTATGCCTTCAGGTGGGTCAACCAAGTTCCAAACTTGGTTTTCGTACATGGAATCCATTTTCGACTTCATGGCACCAAGCCACTTATCCCTTTCTGAACTTGTCAGCACTTCTTCATAACTGGTAGGCTCCTCATCATCAATGAGTAACACGTCGTTCGATTCACTTACGAGAAATCCATATCTCTCAGGAATATTGCGTGTTCTACCAGATCTATGAAGATGTGGTGTTACAATAGGTCCAGCCGATTGCTCATCACTATGAGTTGTCGGCTTTTGTGCTTCACCAGGTATCTCATCAATGTCTATTTGAGTCTCTCGAGCCTCCTCAAGCTCGACGACACTCCCACTGTTTTCTTGCAAGAGAAACTCTTTCTCTAGAAACACAGCATGCCTTGAAACAAACACCTTTTGTTCCACAGGATGATAGAATTGGTAACCCCTTATTTCCTTAGGGTATCCAATAAATAGACATTTATCAGACTTAGCATCCAGTTTGTCTGATACAGTCCGCTTCACATAAGCAGGACAACCCCATATCTTCAAGTAAGATACATGAGGTTTCTTACCATTCCATATCTCATACGGAGTGGTTGAGACTACCTTGGTAGGCATTCTGTTTAACAAGTAAACAGCTGTCTGAAGTGCATAACCCCAAAAGGACTTGGGAAGAGTTGCATGATTCATCATTGACCTGACCATGTCCAACAAGGTTCGGTTACGCCTCTCAGATACACCATTATGCTGTGGTGTATAGGGCGGAGTCCATTGAGAGAATATGCCATTGTCTCTTAGATAATCAAGAAACTCTTGACTTAAGTATTCACCTCATCGATCCGATCGAAGTATTTTAATACTCTTGTCATGTTGTTTCTCTACTTCATTTCTGAATTCCTTGAACCTTTCAAAGGCTTCAGACTTGTGTTTCATCAAGAACACATACCCAAACCGTGAGTGATCATCGGTGAAGGTAATGAAGTAGCTATAGCCTCCTAATGCTTGAGTTGACATAGGTCCACATACATCGATGTACTAGACCTAGTAACTCTCCCACTGCTCACCTTTTCCAATAAAGGTAACTTAGTCATCTTGCCTTTTAAGCATGATTCGCATGTATCGTATGAATCCAATTCAAACGATTCCAGAATTCCACATCGGTGTAATTCGGACATGCGTTTCTTGCTTATATGGCCAAGACGACAATGCCACATATAGGAGTCTATGTGATTATCCTTTCGAGCACGCGTGTTGCTCGCTTCGATATTGAAAATGTCACTGGATACGCCCAACGATAAATGCCATTACTCAAAAGTTCCAGTTCCATAAAGTACGCCATTCAAAGTTATATAACAACAATTGTTACTAAACGTTAAATGGAAACCATTTCTATTTAAGCAGGAAATAGAAACAATGTTCTTTATTAGAGAAGGAACATAATAGCAATTGTCCAGTTCCAAGACTAGTCCACTAGGAGCTTCAAAGAATAAGTTCCGAGATGGCGATGCAAAGAACCTTTGCTCCATTGCCAACTCGCAAATTTGACTCCCCTCGACAAGTCTTCTTCTATTCCTTAGCCTGTATGTCATTACATATATGTGAGCCACACCCAGTATCCAATACCCAAGTGTCTAAGGAAATAGAATGACAATCAATAACGAAGATACCTGAAGAGGATGGGGCATCGGATGCCTTCTTCTTCTTCATGGACTCAAGATAAATCTTGTAGTTTCTTCGCCAGTGGCCTTCCTTGCCACAGTGATGGCAAGTGCCCTTGCGGTTCGCCTTCTTTGCCTTTTCTTTCCTTTCTTCGTTCTTTTGCCTTCCTCTTAGAACCTTTCTTTGAGGAATCAACTTCAATGAACCGCCTTCTCCTCATGCTTCACGAAGGCTCCAGTCTTGACATATTGAGGAGCTCGGGAATGCCGGATTCCAATTTGTTCATCCGATAGTTCATCACAAATTGCGAGAAACTCTTGGGCAAACAATGCAAATTAAGTCAATACTTAACTCATGATCCATCACAAAACCGAGGGTAGCTAGCCGCCGATGTACCTGCTCATCTTTAGCACAAATCAGATTACGCATTTAACCTTCTTGCATCTTCGTGGTGAAGAGGAGCCTAGAGACCTCGAACCTTCGGATCTCGCTTGCTCATCGAACAACTCATGAAGATGGAAGACCATAGTGTTAGCATCCAGGTACCATCGCCAGCATGATGCAACTCGCCACCAGACCGCCACATGCTTCCGATAGACCAACATTTGGTCCGAGTTGCATCGCCTTAGGACGTCAGAAGAGGCTCTTCAAGGACATATGCAAGCTTTTCCGCCTTGAGAACAATTCTCGTTTCTAAGCCGAAGTTAGGCCGGTTTTGTTCAATCCAAAATAGTGCGCAAATTCAAAGACGTCATGATCAATTTATTGACCTAGAAATACAAAACGAGCATATATGAGAAAATGATTTTAAAATGCATCAATATACATGTATAAATCCCATTCATTTTTCGAATTTCAAAAACCCCAAAATCACTTCGGGAGATCGTAGGTCCATCTTCGAATGGGCTGATATCCATCATAGTTATGAACAACCTTGGAGAGAGTCCAACAAGCCATTCATAACTACGACGGTAGGTATCATCTATACCGATTGCATATCCCGTATATGCAACTATCACAATGTGCTATCAACTAATTGAATGTTCACACATACATCGGGTTGTTAACACATTAACAAGTATGCATCATATGCATAGCACCCAACTTCACCTCCCTTTACATCGACCTTGGAGAGAGTCCAACAAACCGATGCTCCAGGTTAAAGCCAACCCATTAATCAGGACATAGTTTTAATATGGTTAGAGCGCATTCAACCAATTAGCCCAGCTTGGAGAGAGTCCAACAACCAAAGCTAATGATTGACCTCTGACTCTTACCATATTAGTATTAAACTATTCCATGGTTTGAACATATTCAGGTTCGAGCCGGGCTTGGAGAGAGTCCAACAACCCAAACAAGAAACAGAACTCTGGTTCTAACCATATTAATGGAAGGTGTAGGCTTTAATATTGATTAAGGGTTTTTATGTCTCATCCACTTTGCATGCAAATAACTATTATCTACATGGCATGGCATACATGGCATACATCTACATGTCACGACACGCATGGCATAATGTTATGCATCTAATGCAATTACATGGCATACAATTATGTCATGTCTATATTTCCTTATATGTCATAACTATTTATGGAAATAAAATATGTTTAAGATTTGATTCTCCAAATCAAATCATAATTAAATTAGGAAACAAATTTCCAAATCTAATCACATATTTTATTCATGGAATTATTTGATTAAGGAAAATCTATTTAGGAAACCAATTTCCTAAATCATTAAAACTACTTATGGAAATAAAATATTTTAAGATTTGATTTCCCAAATCAAATCATGATTAAATTAGGAAACATATTTCCAGAATCTAATCAAATATTTTATTTATGGAAAATGTCAATTTCCATAAATACTTCCAACTTTCCAAAAGTGGAAGATTTCCATAAATACTTCTAGACTTTCCAAAATTGAAAAATTTCCATAAATACTTCTAAATTTCCAAAATTTAGAAAATTTCCAGAAATACATTATGACTATCGCAAAACCATTTTACGATTATGTCGAAACACAACCTGGGCTCTGATACCACTGTTGGGTTTCCGGCACTGCGGCGTGTGTGAGTTCGATCATGTTTCGTAAACATGAGCACAGCGGAAGCAATAAAAATAATAAATACTCCTATTTATTACAACACACACAACACACGCATGCTATTACAACAAGTGTAGACATAACCAAAAATTAAAATTGCAATAAAAGGAAATTAAACTACGTTATACCTTTCGTATGACGTGTAGCGGGAACGGCATCAACCGGAACGATCCTCGTAAGAATCGTCTCTATCCGTATCCACGCCGAGCTCCTCAGGATGACTTCGCTAAGTCACGAGCTTCGTCTTCGTACGGGTTACTAGCCTTGTGTTGGAGACGACGTGATCGAGAGATGATCACGATCCGAATCCAAATTCGGATCCAAAATGAGTTCTCAAAACTCGCTTCTCCGGAGAGGTATTCGTCAACCGTTTGACGAATCCTTCGTCCTCCACCTCAGAGGATTACCGGAGATCAAATCCCCAGTATGTAAGCCGCTGTCGGAGCACTAACCGTCGTCCAAACGACGCTCCGACGAGAGGAGAAGAAGCTGTCCAGAAAACTGGACATCTTGGTGGAGGAGATAGGCGCCGGCCAAAACAAGGAGAGAAAAGCCTCACCTTGATGCCAAACCTATGGCAAGGAGCTAGACGGCAGATCAATCAGTCTGGCGGCAAGAGGTTGGCGCAAGACAAGGTTGAGGCGAAGTTGGCAACTCCTTGGAGGCTAGGGTTTTGATTTTGGATTAGGGTTTAACAATCCCTTAAGCCCACTTTTATAGAGAACTAATTCTCTTAATGGTTAATGGATCATATCCATAAAGCCCGTTAACCCGCTCCATTAAGATAAGTTAAAATAAACCAAACCATGATGGTTTATTTTAAGTTAAAACGAACCAAACCAACTTTTGGTTCATTCGTTTAAAATAAACCAAACCCTTTGGTTTATTCTTATCCATTGGATTAGAACCAAACCATTTTGGTCCATCCATTACGTCTTCATAAGACGAAGCCCATCCACGCTTCCATTGCGACTGAAACAATTTCATGCTCGCTTTATGTTTGGTCCAACCAAACATAGTTTCTCTCGGTCTGAGAATCCCATTCTCAAGCTCGTTTTAAATCCTTTGGATTACACTCATTGTGCGTGTGACCAAATAGGTTCTCGGTTTATGTTGGCCGTCTATAATTAACCATTAATTATAGAACGATCATGAGTGGCACCTAGTAGTACATCATGATCCCCAATTAACCGAAAAGATCAACGGTTGATCCAACTATTTCGAAACCCTTCAAGAATGAATGAATCGTGCCCCATTCCCTTCACTCATCTTATACCCACTTGGTTCAGGACATGGTCTATTGTGTCACCCTCACTAGGTCGACTCACGCCACACCTAGCCCAAGTATCATTTCCTCGTCCTCACGGATTCTAGTTACTCCACATGTATCAAGAGTACTTTACTCTAAACATGTAATGCTTTGGCCAAAGACTTTAGTAACAATCCGACGAGAGGCCATGGGTATACATCTCCTCGCAAGGAGTGGTGAATCCTTTATAGGCTATTCAAACACCTTCGATCACTTCGACTTATACCCAATCATCCCGGGTCCACATCTCCTCGGAGATGTTTGCTTAAGATGTCAAAGCATAAGTCTCCATGATCAAGATGACTTGAATACCGCAAGTCAAAGGAACATCGAACTTAAGCCACAGTAAGAACTTCATTGACATATCTATATATGCAGAGAACCATATGAAGTCTTACGGCTGGTCACTCCAATGAACTAGTTACCATAACTAGCATCCACGATTAACTCCGGACATCACTATGTCTCCAGCCAGTGAAAATCAGCTGCTTGGATACACCAAGGAGTATACCTCGTGCTAGTCTCAACAGAATTGATGGTGTCCAGATTCATCAATTCATCGACTAGGGATAATTCCGATATATCACAATTACACATGTAGAGATACTCACTAGTTGTGATCCAATCACAAATTCTCTCATGCTGTGAATCGTATCGTGGACATTCAGTAAATGAGTTTAAGATCCAATCAAATACATAAAACATGTATACTCAAATAGTGAATCTTCATTTATCATATAAATGGTTCATACATAAGGCGATTGCCTTAGGACATCTCTCATATATTACTAACAATATACACGTCCTCGAGCAGGTTTCCATTAAGGAAAGCTGTTTTCACATCCATCTGCCATATCTCATAATCATAATGAGCCGCTATGGCCAGGAGCATCCGAATGGATTTAAGCATAGCTACAGGCGAATAGGTTTCGTCATAATCAACACCTTGTTTTTGACGATATCCTTTCGCCACCAATCTAGCCTTATAGGTAATCACATTACCATCCATGTCAGTTTTCTTCTTGAAAACCCACTTGCACCCTTTAGGCTTTATCCCTTCAGGTGGGTCAACCAAGTTCCATACTTGGTTTTCATACATGGAATCCATTTCCGACTTCATGGCACCAAGCCACTTATCCCTTTCTGAACTTGTCAGCACTTCTTCATAACTGGTATGCTCCTCATCATCAATGAGTAACACGTCGTTCGATTCACTTACGAGAAATCCATATCTCTCAGGAATATTACGTGTTCTACCAGATCTACGAAGATGTGGTGTTACAATAGGTCCAGTCGATTGCTCATCACTATGAGTTGTCGGCTGTTGTGCTTCACCAGGTATCTCATCAATGTCTATTTGAGTCTCTCGAGCCTCCTCAAGCTCGACGACACTCCCACTGTTTTCTTGCAAGAGAAACTCTTTCTCTAGAAACACAGCATGCCTTGAAACAAACACCTTTTGTTCCACAGGATGATAGAATTGGTAACCCCTTGTTTCCTTAGGGTATCCAATAAATAGACATTTATCAGACTTAGTATCCAATTTGTCTGATACAGTTCGCTTCACACAAGCAGGACAACCCCATATCTTCAAGTAAGATACATGAGGTTTCTTACTATTCCATATCTCATATGGAGTAGTTGAGACTACCTTGGTAGGCATTCTATTTAACAAGTAAACAGCTATCTGAAGTGCATAACCCCAAAAGGACTTGGGAAGAGTCGCATGATTCATCATTGACCTGACCATGTCCAACAAGGTCCGGTTACGCCTCTCAGATACACCATTATGCTGTGGTGTATATGGCGGAGTCCATTGAGACAATATACCATTGTCTCTAAGATAATCAAGAAACTCTTGACTCAAGTATTCACCACCTCGATCCGATCGAAGTATTTTAATACTCTTGTCATGTTGTTCCTCTACTTCATTTCTAAATTCTTTGAACATTTCAAAGGCTTCAGACTTTGTGTTTCATCAAGAACACATACCCAAACCGTGAATGATCATCGGTGAAGGTAATGAAGTAGCTATAACCTTCTAAAGCTTGAGTTGACATAGGTCCACATACATCAGTATGTATTAGACCTAGTAACTCTCCCACTCGTTCACCTTTTCCAGTAAAAGGTAACTTAGTCATCTTGCCTTTTAAGCATGATTCACATGTATCGTATGAATCCAATTCAAACGATTCCAGAATTCCACATCGGTGTAATTCGGACATGCGTTTCTTGCTTATATGGCCAAGACGACAGTGCCACATATAGGAGTCTATTTGATTATCCTTTCGAGCACGCTTGTTGCTCGCTTCGATATTGAAAACGTCACTGGATACGTCCAACGTATAAACACCATTGCTTAAAGTTCCAGTCCCATAAAGAATTCCATTCAAAGTTATGTAACAACAATTGTTACTAAAAGTCAAATGGTACCCATTTCTATTTAAACAAGAAATAGAAATGATGTTCTTTATCATCGAAGAAACATAAAAGCAATTGTCCAGTTCTAAGACAAGTCCTGTAGGGAGTTTCAACAAATACGTTCCGATGGCGAGTGCAGCAACCTTTGCTCCATTCTCAACACGTAAATTTGACTCTCCCTTGACGAGTCTTCTTCTATTCCTTAGCCCATGTATGTCATTACATATATGTGAGCCACACCCAGTATCCAATACCCAAGTGTTTGAGGAAATAGAATGACAATCAATAACGAAGATATCTGAAGAAGATGGGGCATCCGATGCCTTATTCTTCTTCACGGACTCAAGATAAATCTTGCACTTTCTTCGCAAATGGCTCTCCTTGCCATAATGATGGAAAGTTTCCTTTTTGAGCTGGTTCTGCCTTTTTAGCCCTTTTCTTCTTCCCCTTCTATTGTTCCTTTGACTCCCTCTTAGAACCTTTCTTCGAGGAATCAACTAGCAACACCGTCCCCTGCTCATGCTTCTCAGAAGGTTCCACAGTCTTCAGCATGTTGAGCAGTACCATAGATGAACCTTCTTACATCTCAGAGGTGAAGAGGAGCTTGAAGACTTCAAACCTTTCGAATCTCACTTGCTCATCAACCAACTCATAAATATGAAGGACTACGATATGAGCATCCATATGCTCATGCTGTTTTCGTAGCTTGGGCTCCATCATGGCTAGCATGATGCAACTCATTTGTTCAGAATCACTCAAATGTTTCTGATAGGCCAACAATTGGTCCAGAGTTGCATTGTCACTAGGATGGGCGGGAGGAGGCGCTTCGAGGACATACGGAAGCTTTTCCACCTTGAGAACAATTCTCAAGTTTCTAAGCTAGTCCAAGAAGTTCGGCCCAGTCAATTTATTTGAATCCAAAATGGAACGCAAATTCAAACACATCATGATCAATATATTAACTTAGAAATACAAAACGAGCATATATGAGAAAGATGATTTTAAAATGCATCAATATACATTTATAAATCCCATTCATTTTTCGAATTTCAAAAAACCCCAAAATCACTTCGGGAGATCGTAGCTCCATCTCCGAATGGGCTGATATCCATCATAGTTATGAACAACATTGGAGAGAGTCCAACAAGCCATTCATAACTACGACGGTAGGTATCAACTATACCGATTGCATATCACGTATATGCAACTATCACAATGTGCTATCAACTAATTGAATGTTCACACATACATCGGGTTGTTAACACATTAACAAGTATGCATCATATGCATAGCACCCAACTTCACCTCCCTTTACATCGACCTTGGAGAGAGTCCAATAAGCCGATGCTCCAGGTTAAAGCCAACCCATTAATCGGGAAATAGTTTTAATATGGTTAGAGCGCATTCAACCAATTAGCCCAGCTTGGAGAGAGTCCAACAACCAAAGCTAACGATTGACCTCTGACTCTTACCATATTAGTATTAAACTATTCCATGGTTTGAACATGTTCTGGTTCGAGCCGGGCTTGGAGAGAGTCCAACAACCCAAACAAGAAACGGAACTCTGGTTCTAACCATATTAATGGAAGGTGTAGGCTTTAATATTGTTTAAGGGTTTTATGTCTCATCCTCTTTGCATGCAAATAACTATTATCTACATGGCATGGCATACATGACATACATCTACATGTCACGACATGCATGACATAATGTTATGCATCTAATGCAATTACATGGCATATAATTATGTCATGTATATATTTCCTTATATGTCATAACTATTTATGGAAATAAAATATGTTTAAGATTTGATTCTCCAAATCAAATCATAATTAAATTAGGAAACAAATTTCCAAATCTAATCACATATTTTATTCATGGAATTATTTGATTAAGGAAAATCTATTTAGGAAACCAATTTCCTAAATCATTAAAACTACTTATGGAAATAAAATATTTTAAGATTTGATTTTCCAAATCAAATCATGATTAAATTAGGAAACAAATTTCCAGAATCTAATCAAATATTTTATTTATGGAAAATATCAATTTCCATAAATACTTCCAACTTTCAAAAAGTGGAAGATTTCCATAAATACTTCTAGACTTTCCAAAATTGAAAAATTTCCATAAATACTTCTAAATTTTCAAAATTAGAAAATTTCCAGAAATACATTATGACTATCGCAAAACCATTTTTACGATTATGTCGAAACACAACCTGGGCTCTGATACCACTGTTGGGTTTCCGGCACCGCGGCGTGTGTGTGTTCGATCACGTTTCGTAAACATGAACACAGCGGAAGCAATAAAAATAATAAATCTACATTTATTACAACGCACACAACATACACATGCATATTACAACAAGTGTAGACATAACCGTAAATTTAAATTTGCAATAAAAGGAAATTTAACTACGTTATACCTTTCGTATGACGTCTAGCGGGAACGATATCAACCGGAACGATCCTCGCTAGAATCGTCTCTATCCGTATCCACGCCGAGTTCCTCGGGATGACTTCGCTAAGCCACGAGCTTCGTCTTCGTACGGGTTACTAGCCTCGTGTTGAAGACGACGTGATCGAGAGATGATCACGATCTGAATCCAAATTCGGATCCTAATACGAGTTCTCAAAACTTACTTCTCCGGAGAGGTATTCGTCAACCAATTGATGAATCCTTCGTCCTCCACCTCAGAGGATTACCGGAGATCGAATCCACGGTAGTTTAGCCGCTGTCGGAGCTCAAACCGTCGTCCAAACGACGCTCCGACGAGAGGAGAAGAAGCTGTCCAGAAAACTGGACAGCTTGGTGGAGGAGTAGGCGCCGGCCAAAACAAGGAAGCCAAGTGCTCACCTTTTCACCGAGGCCTAGGAAGATCACCGGAGGGTCGCCGGAGGGTTCACCGGCTGAAGCTTGGACGCCGGCAAGGAGCTAGACGGCAGCACAACCAGCTGGGCGGCAATGGAGGTTGGGCGGCACAACTAGGTTGGGCGGCAACTCCAAGCTAGGGTTTGGATTAGGGCTTAATTATCCATTAAGCCGTCTTTTATAGAGAACTAATTATCTTAATGGTTATTGGATCATAACCATTAGGCCCGTTAACCCGCTCCATTAAGATAAGTTAAAATAAACCAAACCATGATGTTTTATTTTAAGTTAAAACGAACCGAACCAACTTTTGGTTCATTCGTTTAAAATAAACCAAACCCTTTGGTTTATTCTCCTCCATTGGATTAGAACAAAACCATTTTGGTTCATCCATTATGTCTTCATAAGACACGGCCCATCCACGCTTCCATTGTGACTGAAATGATTTCATGCTCGCTTTATGTTTGGTCCAACCAAACCTAGTTTCTCTCGGTCTGAGAATCCCATTCTCAAGCTCGTTTTAAATCCTTTGGATTACGCTCATTGTTCGTGTGACCAAATAGGTTCTCGGTTTATGTTGTCCATCTATAATTAACCATTAATTATAGAACGATCATGAGTGGCACCTAGTAGTACATCATGATCCCCAATTAACCGAAAAGATCAACGGTTGATCAAGAACTATTTCTGAAACCCTTCAGCAGCTCGAATGATTCGTGCCTCATTCCCTTCACTCATCTTATACCCACTTGGTTCAGGACATGGTCTATTGTGTCAGTACCCACTAGGCTGACTACGTCACACCTAGCCCAAGTATCATTTTCTCGTCCTACGGATTCTAGTTACTCCACATGTATCGAAGAGTACCTTACTCTAAACATGTAATGCTTTGGCCAAAGACTTTAGTAACAATCCGAGGAGAGGCCATGGGTATACATCTCCTCGCAAGGAGTGGTGAATCCTTTATAGGCTATTCAAACACCTTCGATCACTTCGACTTATACCCAATCATCCCGAGTCCACATCTCCTTAGAGATGTTTGCTTAAGATGTCAAAGCATAAGTCTCCATGATCAAGATGACTTGAATACCGCAAGTCAAAGGAACATCGCACTTAAGCCACAGTAAGAACTTCATTGACATATCTATATATGCAGAGAACCATATGAAGTCTTACGGCTGGTCACTCTAATGAACTAGTTACCATAACTAGCATCCACGATTATCTCCGGACATCACAATGTCTCCAGCCAGTGAGAATCAGCTGCTTGGATACACCAAGGAGTATACCTCGTGCTAGTCTCGACAGAATTGATGGTGTCCAAATCCATCAATTCATCGACTAGGGATAATTCCGATACATCACAATTACACATGTAGAGATACTAACTAGTTGTGATCCAATCACAAATTCTCTCATGCTGTGAATCGCATCGTGGACATTCAGTAAATGAGTTTAAGATCCAATCAAATACATGAAACATGTATACTCAAATAGTGAATCTTCATTTATCATATAAATGGTTCATACATAAGGCGATTGCCTTAGGACATCTCTCATATATTACTAACACGATCATTGCAAGCACCGCGATCTGATGAAGGCATCGCCGGTCGTGAGTGAATTCACCACGAAGGTCTTCGGTGAGTGATCACGGAGAGCACTTGACTGATGGGATCATCAGTCGACTGATGGACATGATCAGTCGACTGATGATGGATCCTTTGGAACTTTGCCAGCGTGGATCAAGTCGTTGTGAGACAATGGCTACGGGACCAGTTGACTGATGGTCACGATCAGTCGACTAATGGGCATAGAATCAGCTTGATGCAGTTTATAAAGGGAGCTTGAGATGGAGGATTTCGCCAAGACTTTTGGGAAGATTTTGAAGGGGAATTGTTGCTGCATTCCAGTCCTTCAACAGCAATCCAAAGCAAGCAACAAGCAAGTGATCAAAGCGAAGTTTTGTAAAGTGTTCTTTACTTGTATTTCTTCTTGTATTTATAATTGCTTGTATTACTTAGTGTAATTGCTTGTACGAGGTTTCTCCACCTTCGACGTGTTGTCGAGAAGGAGTTGTTGTTAGTGTCGTGTGCATAACACGAGCTCGTTGAGCTCACCTCGTGGAGTAGGAACCCTAAGGTTTCGAACCACGTATATCATGTTGTATTGTGTGTGCTTTGTATTTATCTCGTGTATTCGTACTTGTTATTTGTATTTCCGCTACGCTAATGAATTGTAGAGATGAGAACTCAACGAACAAACGATTTCCACCATACGCTTGGTGGGGCTATTCACCCCCCTCTAGATGACCATCGATCCTCCAACAAGTGGTATCAGAGCAAGGAGCTTGTCGAGGACTAACCGCCAACACAAGCACGACAAGATGGTCAGCTTCAACCTCCAACCACCAAAATTTGAAAGAGATTTTCAATGGTGGAGAAGAAATATGGAGGCATATCTCGAAATCAATTTTGATATAATGTTAATTCTAGAAAATGATTTCGAAATGCCTAGGGACAAAGGAAATAAGCCAATGGAGAAGTCAAGATGGACCAAGGATCAAATCAAGGACTTCAAGACCAATATCAAGGTAATCAAGATGCTAAGTGATTTGATTCCTAACAACATTTGGTCTAGGCTAGGTGAATATAGGGATGCAAAGGACCTATGGCATAAGGTGATCAAATTCAATGAACATCCCGAACCGGCACAAGTAGAGGAGGAAGCTGAGGAAGAATGCCCATCAACATCCGGATCCGAGGATGTTGGAGAATCGCCATCTAGATTCGAAGATGTGGATGACTTGGTGGAAACCTCCACCTCTAGCATTGAGGGAGAGGAGAGGTCTTCCATCCCATAACAAGATCAAGACAAAGAATCTACATCCGGGAGAAGTGAAGATCAAGAGGCTTCCACCTCCCTAGGTAACTCATGCATTATAATTAAAGATAAAAAATACATAATATGCTTTGAGTGTAGGGAAATCGGGCATTACAAGAGTAAATGCCCAAAATTGTCTAAGAAGAAGGTACCGACGCCAAAAGTCAACCAAAAGTCAAAGGATGCCGGAGTCCTCGATAGAAAGAGCAAAGAGTACATTGTGTGCTTCAAATGCAACCAAAGAGGACATTACCGAAGCCAATGCCCTAGGGGAAGGAAGAAAGGGCAAGAAGGGGTATCTCATGTTGGGGGAGCTTCCAAAGCTAACCCTAAGGTAAATTTAGTTAATGTACCTTCAATTTCTAGGACAAAGAAGCATGCTAATTACTTTAGTTCACTTGCCATAATCAATGAAAAACATGCTAGTAGGAATAAATATTTTTGTTTAGGTGCCAAGCATGTTAGTTTACCTAAGGACAAACCTAGGACCAATAACACTAGACCTATCCTACCTAAGGAGTCCATTAGGAGAATAGAAGAGAATTTAGGCATAAACTCTAAAAAGGGTAGACACATGCCTAAGAAGAAAAATAATTCCCAAAAGATAAATGAAAAATCAAAATTGGGAATATTAGAGGTGGAGAACCAAGCCTTGAGGTCAAGGCTTGAAAAATTGGAGAAGACCCTCAAAATTATAACAAATTGATTTAAGGGGTCAAACGGTCAAAATCTAGGACCTATGAGACAAGAACCGTCCAAGGGCAAGAGAGGTTTGGGTTACAAACCTAAGTCCTATCATAATGTTCCATTCAATTATGGAACTCTTTCTAGGTCTAGGAAAACCAAGGCTAATAGGGAAGTTATCTCTAAGATTAGCCATGGTGTGTGTCTAGTGGCTAAAAAGTCAAGAAAATCTAATGTAGCCACTAAGAAGGTCAAAGGGGGAGTTACCTCTAGAGTTGACCTAGGAAAGACCCAATTGACTAAGGCTTCAAAGCCAAAAAGGGTCATTAGGAAGGTATCTAGGGAAGTTATCCCTAGTGAATACCTAGTTAACCCAAGGAGCTTCAATAGATATTGGGTTCCTAGGAGCGTGATCGATTCACGCTAGATGGGTTAGGATATGTCAACCCTAAGTGGATGGGTAGTTAACCCAACCATGGTGAGTTGACACTTTAGGATGTGCCAATGTGGTTTGAGAAGATGAAAAATAATTAAATTGGCACAAGTAGGTCTTAGAAGTCATGGTGTGTCATTTTGGGTTTTTGGCACACTAGGGGGATAATTGGCATTAAGGCAAAAATGGATTTGATTTTAGAAATGACAATTTGAGCTTAACACTTAAATATTCTATACCTTAGTATTTTATAATTGTCATGCTTTATTTACCTTACCATGACATGACATCATATTTATTTTTATCATATAAAATGTCATGATCATATTTAGGGTTATGTTTGTATGTCTTGTATGCTTAGATTTTATTCACATGCCATGACATCATGATTTTGGCACATGCTTTTATTCTTGTTATCATTATTCTATAATCATCATTCATGCATAAATAAAATGGATTTAAGGACTAAGGCATGATTTGAAGTCCCATGCATAAGGGAATCAAATAATGTTGCCTAGAAAAATGCATGAGACCTTAAATGAACAAAGCCCACATCTCACTAATACTTGACTTGTATGTGTTTTACACATCTAGATACAAGTGAGATGTTTAGTAAAATAAAATTAAAAGTTTTAAAAACATTTCAAAATCATTTTGAAAAATCTTGGTGAAGTCTATCTTTTGATAGCAATCACCATTGAATGAGTTGATACAAAGAAGGCTCAATATTGAAGATTTTCTCAACTTTTGAACTTTGTGTCAATCTAACTATTTTGTGGGTAAAATAATTTTATAATATTTTTCACCCATAATGCTTGTGATAAGTAATGTACTACAAATTTTCATGATTTTTCAATGTATGTATATTTACTTATGAATTTTGGAACTTAAGTTCTGAAAACTGAAAACTGCATTTTACAGTTATTAGTCGACTGCCATGGATGGCAATCGACTGATGAGGGAAGGAGTCGACTGGTAGCTGAGAGAGTCGACTGATAATGCTGGTTTCGGATAAACCTTGGTTGTTAGGCTCATGTTCAGCTATGTTTTGGTTCCCTAACCACTCCTAACCCTAAGACATGCTTTGGAGAGCATTAGAAAGGGTGGAAATCTATTGGATATGGATTAGGAGAAGTGTTTAGGGCAAGTATCAATTTTAAGGTGTTTGAAAGTTCAATGTTGAACTTGTGCCTTAATTTTAATTGTTTAAGTATTCCTATTGGCTTAGGGACTCTCCAAGGACATTGTTGGTGCAATGGTCAAGGGGGAGCAAGCCTTTAGGGGGAGGTATCCATCATGGGAAGATGGATGTGTATTTCCTCATGGGAAGAAAATTGAGGGAGTGTCTCTCTTAAGTGATATGAGACTTATCACTAGAAAGATAGTAGGCATGTGTTTTCCTCCAAGGGAGAGATTGTAAGATCTCATTGGGATATGAGACATTCATACCCTTGGGGAGGACCTTTTTGATGTATGTCAAAAAGGGGGAGAAGTTACCAATTGATATAGTTTGAATTCTCATTGGGATGTGAGAATTGCCAATTGGGGATAATTGGTAGACTTGATTTTGGTTTTGTCCAACTTCAAAAAGGGGGAGATTGTTGGTGCAATCGGCCCGGCCTCGAGTTTGACTCGAACTGTATTTTGATGTTAGACAAAACGTATGACATGGGATTTTCATGGGAAGTCCAACATGGGTTGGCTACGTAATTCCAAGTGTGTAGCCTTGGTGGTGAAAAGTCCAAGCATGGGGCTTAGTGTTGGGAAAATCCAAGCATAAGGCTTGGTGTTGGAAAGTCCAACATGGGTTGGCCACGTGAGTCCAAGTGTGTAGCCTTGGTGGTGAAAGTCCAAGCATGGGGCTTGGCATGGAAAATCCAAGCATGAGGCTTGGACTTGGCAAGTTCACTAGGCTTGGGGTCCTTGAGTCGATGAAGGATGGAATTGCGAAGTCGTGCGTTTAGTGCATCTGAGGGACTGTCGGACGGGGAGCAAATGGAGCGAGTCCCAAGGGAAGCATACTTCAAGGGAAAGAGACACAAAGGATGGCAATGTGAAGTCGTGCGCTTGGTGCATCCGAGGGACGTAGGCTGAGGGAAGAGAGCTTCGGTGGGGAACTCCATGAGATGATGAGGTGGACTTGGCCAAGTTGCTAAGACCGAGTGTCGGATGCTCAAACGTGGTGTTTGAGGGTTTACCCGACCATCGAATGCTCAAAAAACTTGGTGTTTGAGGTTTTACCCGACATCATTCGACTGATATAGGTACCAGTCGACTGCTCTAGGTCAATTGGAGTCAATCGGTGTTCGACTGACCAAGTTCTGGCCGAACAATCGACTGTCAAGGGAGGGCAGTCGACTACCGACACCACTAGTCGACTGATGAAGGAATCAATCGACTGGTCGCGGTGAATTCAGCCACAAAAGGTCTTCCAGTTGAGTGATCACAGAGAGCACTCGACTGATGAGATCATCAGTCAACTGATGGGCATGATTAGTCAACTGATGATGGATCCGTTGGAACTTTGCCAGCGTGGATCAAGTCATTGTGAGACAACGGCTACAGGATCAGTCGACTGATAGGTGCAGAATCAACTCGATGCAGATTATAAATGGAGCTCGAGATGAAGGATTTCGCCAAGACTTTTGGGAAGATTTTGAAGGGGAATTGCTACTGCATTCTAGTCCTTCAAGAGCAATCCAAAGCAAGCAACAAACAAGTGATCAAAGTGGATTTTTGTATAGTGTTCTTTACTTGTATTTCTTCTTATATTTGTAATTGCTTGTATTACTTAGTGTAATTGCTTGTACGAGGTTTCTCCACCTCCGACGTGTTGTCGAGAAGGAGTTGTTCTTAGTGTCGTGTGCATAACACGAGCTCTTTGAGCTCACCCCGTGGAGTAGGAACCCTAAGTTCCTAACCACATATATCGTGTTGTATTGTGTGTGCTTTGTATTTGTCTCGTGTATCGTACTTGTTATTTGTATTTCCACTGCGCTAACGAATTGTAGAGACGATCACTCAACGAACGGACGATTTCCACCATACACGCGAATTGGGGCTATTCACCCCCCTCTAGTCGGCCATCGATCCTCCAACACTTCTAAGCATGCATCATTAACACTAGAAGAAGAATCATTAGCATGTGAGCATGCATTTTTGAGTTTTTCTTCTAGAGCCTTAATTTCATCAAGCATGCATTTATTTTTCTTTTTCATTCTAAATAAGTCCTTAGTCAAGTTAATAATCATTGAAATAACCTTTTTAGGAGGGAGATTTGTTACCTCACTTACCCAATCTCCTTGTTCCAAATCCGATGAAGATGATGCTCCCCCTACACTTGAGCTTGTTTCTTCTTGTTCGGATGAGGTGGAGGCTACATCATCCATTCCCATTAATGCAAAATGGGAGATGATCTCTTCTTCTTCCGATGATGATGGATCGTCCCATGTCACTTTTAGGTTCCGGGACTTTGACTTCTTCTCATTCTCCTTTGACTTCTTTTCATCCTTCTTCTTGATTTCTCTCTTCTTGTCATTTTTCTTTCTTTCTTCTTTGCTCTTGTTTAATTGGGGGCACTCTCTCTCATATGTCCCTCTCCTTGGCAATTGTAGCATATAATTTTCCTTTGCCTTCTTCCCCTATCATAAGATTTGTTAAATTTAAAATTTTTCAATCCACCTCTCACCTTTCTTACCATGTAGGCCTCTTCATTGCTATTCATTGATGAGGAAGATTCTTCATCCGATGAGGAGGGTGGAGTCTCCTTCTTCTTCTTTACTTTTTCGGCTACAAGCACTACTCCCCTTGATTGCTTGATTGGATCTTCTACTATACCTTCAAGCCTAGTTTCATGTATTTCCATGGTAGAAAAGAATTCTTCTAGAGTACTTACCTCTAGATTCTTTGAGATGTAGAATGAATCTACCATGGAGCTCCATTTTGATGACCGAGGGAAGGCATCTATTGCTTTCATGATCATGTCCCGGTTCGAGAGCTTCTCCCCTACACTATATAACTCATTTATTATTTCTTTAAATCTTGAATGCAAGGATAGTACCTTTTCTCCTTTGTCTAGTTTGATGTTGTTTAATTGTGATCGGAGTAGGTCCCTTCTTGCTAGCTTTGCTTCGGATGTGCCTTTATGAAGCTCCACTAGCTTCTCCCACATCTCCTTGGCACTAGCGCACTCTCCAATCCTATTGATTTCTTGTTGAGGGAGCATGTTGTAGAGATGGTGCTTGGTTTTTTAATTTGCAAGGTGCTCCTCTTTTTGCTTCTTAGTCCACCTTGATTTTTCGATTGGCTTCCCCTTTCTTCATCCCTAGGTATATCAAAATCGGTTTCCATAATAACCATAATATTAAAATCCATTTCGAAGAATACCTTCATTCTCTTTTTCCACCAAGCGAAGTCGCCTTCGAATTTGGGTGGATGGATGTTGGAGTCGGTCATTTCGTTGATTGCTTGTTTTGGCGATGAGACCATCGACAAGCTCCTCGCTCTAATACCACTTGTTAGAGGATCGTGGCCCGGCTAGAAGGGGGGGGGGGTTGAATAACCTTTCATGTACGATGGACTTCATTCATCTTAATCGCCTAAGATAATCGTTAGCACAGCGAAAAACTAATAATAAAGCTAAAACAAAGATAATCAAGCTAAGCAAGAATAAAATAATAGAGCAATCGCAAACTCAAGGATGTAACGTGGTTCACGGCCCTTGCCACTAATCCATGGACGATTCGTAAGGTGAATCACTCCTCAACTCAATCCACTAGTCTCTCCTTTAGCCCAAAGCAAGGTGGAGGTAAACCTTCTTACACAATCTCTCCCTCTTACAATATAATTGAGATAAGAACAAGTAAGAGAAGAGGAAAACATTTAGGGCACTTGGGAGTATGATTATGAGTGAAGCATTAACCTCCCAAAGGCACCCAATCCCTCTTTTTATAGAGAAGAGGGCTTTCTTCCCATTGGGCATGCATCAGTCAACTGTCGCCGTTCCAACGACTTTTGACCATGCCAGATCATGATCACCAACGCATATCAAACCCCGAGAGTATATCGTGCCGAAAATCAAACGGATGACATCTCCCCTGTACGTGGCAACATATATAGTTAATACAAGGCCCTTGGGCCCACAATCACAATATAATAAACATAATGACATCGAAACATAGCGGAAACATAATACCACATACCCACAACCACACATACCGATATACGAATCCGAAACCACACAGGTGTACACTGACCAACAAGCCCACAATACCAAAATAGTACATAAAACTCCAAAAACACTGAAGTACACGAAAAGAACTAAAATCCATGGGAGGATCGGAAAGTGAGATCACGTCACGAAGACTTCTACATTACAGGCAGAAAAACCCAGGTTCCATGGTGGTGAGTAAAACTCAGCAGGTAATAGAAAAAATATGTATATATCAGATATCACATGTAATTCAATAGAAAAATCTATAGGTACATCAGGTAACAACTAGCATGATAAACATATCCATGTATATACCTTCTAACCAAATGACCAACGTAAAATGCAGACATACCTGAAAGTCTGCTACGCTACTCCTATCCAACCTGAGCACATATCCACAATATATGTATGTAATAGGAAGTCTGCTCTAAACCATACAATGTCATTAATACGTCAAAGAATGCAATAGACTAACCAACAAATATATAGGTATCCAACACAACCATATAAGTGATGCGGGTAGCATGTATGAAGATGATGTACAACCAAATGCAACAAGCATAGTCCAATCAAATACAACATCACAATAATCATATATATATAGACTGCATATATATATATATATACTAATCACAATCATCCATTTATATATATATATATATATATATATATATATATATATATATATATATATATATATATATATATATATATATATATATATCGCAATATGCAAAAATGCCATAAGTCACGGCAATGCAGCATGCACGGTCATGCCGGCTCACCCTAAAGCTACCACGACCCTAGTGTGGCCTCGGTAGCTAGACATGACAACTATCCCAACTCAACACCAACCACTACTCTCGAGTGGTCGAGTGGGTCATATGATCGAGTAGCGTATAAGCGTGAAGAGCAAGCTACTCGACGGGGGTCCCTACTATTGGCCACTCCGACAGTCACTACCCATGAGTGGTCGAGTGCCACACACGCAGGACTACGACACACAAATCCAACTACCACTGTCTATAGTGGTAGAGTGTAGTACCACAATGCTCTGCCCTCACACCGGTTACTCCTCCTATGAGTAACCGTGGAGGCAGGATGACTGACGACCCTCTCAACCATAAGGGAGACCACATCGCCAGCATGCATGCAAATGACATGAATGCTCTGTCACACAAATAGACATCCACCACAGACTCTCTATTCTACAGAGAGTCATACCAATCAGATCAATGCACTGTCTATCATCACAGTAGAAATTCGTACTCAGTGATTATAACAAGCTAGGACCACCAGTCTGTAGCGACACACTAAGTACAATTCACCTGACAATTTACATAATACATGATCCGTAGTAAACATGCAACCTAAGGGTATTAGAATTAACCCTACGTTCAAGACATTACTTACCTACGGATGACCTTTTTGCCCAATTTACAATTAGGTCGTCATCCGGACTTTACTATTTGCACCTAACTAAACAAATTCTAGATTACTTACATCACATCTGTAACTCCTAATCATGATGAAGTGAGATATGATAACAACAATAGAGCATAACAGGCCAAAGATAAAGTATCAAGCGCAAGAGTAAATAAGTTCAGAGTCAAGGTAACATGATCATATAAGATGATCGTATATCTAAATCTGCATGCATTAAAACTACCTGACTAGGGTAGGAAATTACCCACCTGATTTGATGACTTGTCTGAGAACACAAGTTGTCTTCACGTCTGTGAACCTACTTCATATCAAAGTCCTCACGCTGTTTCCACCTTAACCCACTTCTTAATCTACTTAGAGAATCCGGTCTTCATTTAATCTAAATAAATCAAACATCACCAAACAATAAACATGGACTATATCATCACTATATAATTATAGCATATCCATATCAGTTTACCAAACAAAATTGATACACAACTATGAACAACCAAAACTTACTCACCAAGCCAAGCTTCCATCTGCTCAACTTCTTGATCCCCATCAGATCTGAATCCAGCAATCAAACTGGAAATCCATTCCAAACTTCAATCTATCAATCTCTATTTACCTCTGATCCACACATTCCAACAAATCTTTATCTAATGGAAATAGAACAATACTGAAACCTTACTAGCAATATAGTTAGTAATTGAAGAAATCCCTCGTTGATCGATCACAACTCCGAGTCAATCAAACCCAGATCATCTTCTTCACCTAATCATTGCCACATATCCCAAACATCACAGATCCTACAAGAAATGCTACTTATTAAATCTATAATCTCAAAACAAGAGAAAGGTGAAGGATTTACCCTCGATTGGTAATGTAGATGGCTGCCAAAAAGATTACATGGTAAAGGCGATTGGCCACAATTGGTTGTGTGAACGAGGATTGTTGAAACACTATCGCGAAGCTGAGCACTAGCAAGAGACTGACAACCACAAGTTAGTTTCTCGCTGTGACACTGGATAATAATCATCATCGAGCTGGATGTCTTGGTGCTTACTGTGATATTGTCCCTCCCGGTTGAAACTAGTCGGTGTCGCGCGATGGGGCGATTTGGAAAAGAGACGAAGGTGAGTGAACCGGTGGAAGAGGAAGGAGAAAACGACTAATGTTGCTGCGATCACGATCGAAGAGGTCGTCAAGACTCACCACCATCTGGATCACTAGAGTATCTCAAGGAGGTGGCAACGCGTGGCGATTCACATCAAGGAATAGGTCGGTAGTCGGATCGTGAACCGCGTAAGGAGGTGGTGGCGGATCCGCCGGGTGAAGATCTCTGGCAGGTGCGACCATGTTGAGGCGGCATCGAGCAAGGTTGCAATGTCAGTGGCGAAAAGGAAGGAAATCGATTGACCGATGGTAGGAGCAGCCAGCTAGGGTGCCACCGTCTTCGGATCGCCCACTTAAGGAGGCCGGCGCTGGAAAGCTCGGGGTGGAGAAGGGATCGTCAACGCCTGTGGTTATCTGGACCGGTGGAATGCAGTAGGAAGGCGGTGGAGACGGTCCAGTGGCGACTGGCGTTGTGACGATGCTCGATCGGGAGAACAGAAGGGCGGATGCGATGCTCGCGTGGCTTGCCACGATGCCACGATTGTGTTGGATCGAAGCGGATCGCTAGAGGGGGGGTGAATAGTGATAAAACCTTTTTTTGTTCGTTTGTTAAAAACTGAGTAGATAATTAATTGCAGCAGAAAGATAAGCAATAAATAAAGGAGACAAATATTTTTACTTGGTTCGTAGCCTTCGTCTACTACTCCAAGGCCCTAGTGGTCCTTGACCACGCACGGAGGACAAAACACTAAAGAACTCCTCCTCGTTAGAGGTAGGAGTTAATCGTTACAAATAAAAGCAAAAAGCTTGAGGTAGAGGGACACTCCCCCTCTCCTCGTTACGATAAAAGCTCCGAGATTTAAAAGTAATGAACTGAAATAAACAACTTAAACCGACGTAATAAAAAGAAAACAATTAAACCTAGATGTCGGAGAAGAAGCACTTCGTTGTCGGAAAATTATAGCTTGGCGGAGGCTTTTGGAAGCTTAGAATTGATGAATAAACCCTAGGATTGGCCGGCCCTCCTTTTATAGCCTTTGAGCCCCTTTTCGAGAGGAACTTCACCCAATAGAGTTTTGGCACATGGCTCCTTGAAAAATGGTGATAAGGCTTGACTCCTTGAGGCTGATCCTTGACCATCAGTCGACTGATGGCCATCATCAGTCGACTGATGGTAGCATCAGTCGAATGCTAACCTCCGGCAGTCGACTGTTGGATGGAAGTTGAGTCCTCCAAGCTGGCAGTTGACTGATGCTAGCTGCAAGGCAAAGTTAGCTTAACAAAAACATTATTTGGACGACCTCCGACCATCCGATCTCGACCTAGACCACCTATAGGATGTCTTTGGTCGGATCTATGCTTAAGATCATCCCCGTAAAGAGGATACGACCTTACTTACGCTCGCACACATGAGCTTACCTCGATACTTACTGTGTTGCTTTTTCTTTCGGCCTTCCACTCGATTCCTTCGCCTCCCTCCGAAGTCACTCGAGTGTCGCCCGACCACCGCAGCTTCCTCCGGGTGTCGCTAGCCTTCAGCTCCAGCTATAGCAATTTTCTGCACACTTGATTCAGCTCGTGAGATAACGACATGAGCTTAACTTTGTATCGTTTTCTATAATCAAAACTCAGGTTCGACTTAGGTGCCAACTGCACCAACAGATCGACCGACAATCGAAGGGGTCGGCGGCGAGTGGGAAGAACAGATCCGGCGGCGACGAGTGGAGACGAGATGACGGAGATCTCTCGGCAAAAAGGACAATCGTGATTGGGGAGGGAAAGATGAAAATGAGAAGGAGGCGAGGAGATGAGGAGTTGCGATGAGGAAGAAGGACTCGCGCGGATGAGGAAAAGAAACCAAAGGAAATCGCTCGGCCATTAAACCAAACGGGTCGGGTTTTAGGATAACGGGTTGGGTTTTAGACTCCGTTATGGATTAAACCTATTTAGGTCTAATTAATCCCATATGCTCTAATCCTAGGCTAGGATTAAATTAAATCCCTAACCTCTTTATTTTTTTCCGGTATTTTACATTCTCCCCCACTAATAAAAATTTGGTCCCCAAATTTTGTACTAACATGCAAAAATTTACTTCAAGCAAGTTTCCGAAAGGACCACATACATTCCTCAAGTGAACAGATGAGGCTATCAAGCTCGAATAGTATCTTCCAGCTCCCACGTAGCCTCCTCATCGATATGATGTTGTCATCCAACCTTTACGAGTCGGATGGTTTTGTTCCACAACTGACGCTCCTTGCGACCCAGAATCCGCACTGGAATCTTCTCATAGGTCGCATTAGACTGAGGTGGGATTGGTACCTCTTTCAGAAACATGATAAGAATGCGTCACGTATTTCCTCAGCATAAAAACATGAAATACATTGTGAACACCCGCCAGTGTCAGAGATAAAGCCAACTGTAAGCTACACCTCCAATCTACTCCAATATCTCAAATGGACCAATGTAGCATGGAGTTAATTTTCCTTTCAACCCAAATCTTTTGACTCCTTTGATGGGTTAAACTCGTAGGAATACATGATCCCCGACTGAGAGTTCTAAAGGTGTTCACCTCCGATCGACATAACTCTTCTGGCGATCCTATGCCTCAGATCGACAATGCCGGCGGTCGTCTGGACTGGTGGAGCGCAGTAGGAAGGCGGTGTCGAAGGGGTGGAGAAGGGATCGTCAACACCCGCAATCATCTAGATCGGTGGAGCGTAGTAGGAAGGCGGTGGCGATGGTGCGGCGGTGACTGGCGTTGCAACGACGCTCAATCGGGAGAACAGAAGGGCGGCTGTGGTGCTCATGTGACTTGCCACGATGCCATGATCGACTGACAATCGAAGGGGTCGGCGGCAAGTGGGAAGAGCAGATCTGGCGGCGATGAGTGGAGACGAGACGATGGAGATCTCTCGGCAAGAAGAACAATCACGATTGGAGAGGGAAAGAAGAAAATGAGAAGGAGGCGAGGAGATTCAACGATGAGGATATGAGGAGTTGCGGTGAGGAAGAAGGGCTTGCGCGGATGAGAAAAAGAAACCGAAGGAAACCGCTTGACCATTAAACCAAACGGGTCAAGTTTTAGGATAACGGGTCAGGTTTTAGACTCCATTATGGATTAAACCTATTTAGGTCTAATTAATCCCATATGATCTAATCTTAGGTTAGGATTAAATTAAATCCCTAACCTCTTTCTTTTCGTATTTTACAAGTCGATCGATCATACTGTCGGTCGTCGATCAAGCTCATCATCGAGTGATCTAGTTAATCACAACTTAAAAACTTTACGTGCTCGTAACCACCTTCATCACCGGTGATGGTGCAATGATCGATCGCCAAACCCTAGCAATGATCGCTAGAGGCCAAAAGTCCATCAGTCGAACACCAGTCAAGTGCCATCGACTCAGAGCAGTCGACTAGTGTCGGATAAAACCTCAAACAAAACACTTGTTTGAGCCTCTGACGGTCAGGTAAACCTCAAATCACCTGTTTGAGTATCCGACACTTCCATTCGTTGGGTAGAAACCTCAAACTCATGTTTGAGCATTCGACTTGTCGGGTAAAACCTTAAACCTAAGTTTGATCATTTGACACTTGACTTAGCCATTCGGCCAAGTTCACCTATGAGCTACCATTACAATCGCTCAATCTCTCATCTCCCATGGAGTCCCTCACCGAAGATCTCTTCATCCAGCCATGTCCCTCAGATGGACTAAGCCCGCCGCTCCTCCAGTGTCATCCTTCGCATCTTGCCCCGAAGTCTGCTTCCTTTGGCTTCACTCCAATGCTCCTCGTCCGGCAGTCCCTCGGATGCACCAAGCGCACAGCTTTCGCAATGTCATCCTTCACCGACTCAAGGACCCGAGCCATAAGATGGTGAACTCGCCAATGCTTCATCAAGTCAACACATGTGTGATTCACTTAAGTCTTGCACAACTTAAACACACACATCAAATCACATAAATAACCTAACTTAAACCCTTTTCCACACACATCAAAACCAAACCATACTTGGGTTGATTGCCCTAATAGTTCGTCCACTTGTCGCAATCTAAGAACTCGTCGTCTTCGTTGGTAGGTAGTGAGAATCCGATTTAAATGACGATCCACATCTCGACATCGATTTTTAAATAAAACTCCATCCGACCCTTCTAGTAGCGGAAGTCATCTACGTTGTAAAATGGAGGTCGGGTAATGCTAAACCCTTCGAGATGGACCATTAAAACCAAATCTTGCACACAAAGAAACACATGAAAATTGCCAAGACTTTTGGTCTTGGATTAGTAGTGCAGGAAAAACAATAACGAAAAGCTAAAAAAAATGAAAAAAAAAACAAAAGTGCTAGATTGGCGGTTGCACCAAATCATAGCGCCCCCGCTCTGATACCAATTGTTGGATCGGAGAGAATCGCTAGAGGGGGGGGTGAATAGCGATAGAAAACTTTACTTTTCGATTCAATTTGAATAGCATAGCAGAATAATAAAAGATAAAACAAAAGTGAGGAGGAACTTTGTTTTTACTTAGTTCGCATCCGAAAGGTTGCTACTCCAAGACCTTGTGATCATAGACCGCCCGATCTCGACGGTTCATTACTCAATCAAAATATGAGTAATGGATATTTTGACGGTTCCTTACCATCCGATCTCGACCTAGACCTTCCCTGGGAAGTCTAAGCCGGATCGTCGCCTAAGTTTATCCCCGTACAAGGGACACAACATCACCACTACTCTGCACTCGTGCTTACCTCTGATCCTTTCTGACTTGTCGCTTAGCTTCCGGTCTCTGCCTAGGTTCCTCATCTTCACGAGGTTCTTGACGTAGGCAGGGTAGCGGGGCGGCATTAAAAACCTTTCATGCGTGAGGTTAGGATAGAGAGGAAAGAGAGAATCGAAGGAGAAGGGGGATTCGTAAAGAAAAGAGGAACACCTCTTAGTTTAAATGAAAAGAAATATTATTATTCAAAACTGAATATTTTACAAGAGCCTAAACCTATGTTTAAATAGGCTTAGAAAGAGAATGTTTCTTTATGCTAAAAAAAATAAACTAACTTTAACAGAAATTTCTTAATAAGTAAAAAAGTTAAAATAAAAAAAAAATAAAAAGTCTAAGTCAAAAATTTCTTAACAAAATAGAAAAGAAAATATCAAAATTTTAAAACTAAAAAAAAAAAATTAAATGAAAATTCGTAATAAATAAATTTAATAATAAAATTTTAATGAAATTCTAAAAAACGATCGAAAATTAAAATAAAATGAAAATTCGAAATAAATAAAATTAATAATAAAATATTAATGAAATTCTAAATAACGGCGAAAATTAAAATTAAATAAAAAGTCAAAATTAATAAAATTAATAATAAAATATTAATGAAACTCTAAATATCGGCGGCAGCTTGCTACGACCATGGCTTGGTCCATGGTTGGGTCGTGGTCTTTGCTGGAGGTCCCATGTCGAGCCACGAAATGATTCACGCTCGTGGTGGTGATCACGAGAAGGCTATGGTGGCCTTTAGGAACTCCTTTACACTTCGTCCTTATCCAAAATGAAGGATATCAATATCAGGAGGCCATGGAGGCGTTGAAATCTTTATTTTAGGACTCAATTTCTCCTTATCATTATTTAGATGAAAGTAGGATCGCATCTTATGATAAAAATTGATCAAGATGCTGAATGCGCCTGCATCAGCCACCCGGGGTTGAAAAGAACTCGCCCTCGAGTTCGAACTAGTGTCATCTCCTTCTTTGGTATAAGGAATCATGCTCTCTCGGGTGTATTCTCGATCTACTAACTTCATCACCTATTGCGTATTCTTCCATCTATCATGGATAACAACTTTGCGATCGTGCTGCCAATGTGGGTCCAATAATATGTAGCATGCAACTATCGTTTCAACATTGTGGAGGAGAAGATTCTTTTGAGTAATCAGTGTCTCGTTGTCATATCCATAAAGTACCTCATTATCATCGTAGATGCCCATGTATTCTTCAACCAATATGTCATCTTCATCGTAGATGCTATTTTCTCCTTCAACCGATATGCTCATGTCTTCTTCAACCAATATGTGGTCTTCATCCCTCATATCATCCTTAGGTGAGAGATCAAGTAATGTCTCAAGGCCATCTTCACAAAGTAGCTCGTCATTATCGTACTCATCATAGATGGGGTCACCCATGACCTCGTCAATGTCATAGACAAAGTCTTCCATGTTTACTTTAATTTCCTCATCTATATTATCATCATCGTAGACGGGGTCTTCTACATCTTCTTTAGTTTGCTCGTCATTGACAGAATCTTCAATGTCTTCATTATCAGCGTAGATAGAGTCTTCATACCATTCTTTACTACCATAATATTCTTGATGACGTAGAATTTTAGAGCATCGAAGAGATACCTCAAGTTCTCCCAAACAACATGCCGAGTTAATGCTTCGATTTTTCTTCGTAGATTCTTGATGATCTCTTGGGAACTTCGATCCTGGGGTGAGGCTTCCTCAATCGGAACCTGCCAATCAAGACCATAATCACAACCATGACGATCATCTATGAATCGCAATCGCCGATATAACTCTACGACTTGTCTCTGTAGATCTTTGATGGTCTCTTGGGAACATCAATCCTAGGGTGTGTCTTCCTCAATCAAAACCTACCGATCACGTCCATAACCATGACCATGACAACCATTCATTGATCTTCGAGATAACTCCGTGATTGATCTCTGTAGATCGATCAGTTCACGGGTACTTTTATCCTAGGGAGCGACTTCCTCAATCAGAACCTGGCTATCACGTCCATGACCACAACCACAATGTCCCTCCATAGATCTAGGGCTCTGATACCAACTGACGCAGGCGGGGCAGCGGGGTTAGCGCTAAAAACCTTCCAAGCATGAGGTTAGGATGGAGGGGCAGAGAGAATCGAAGGAGAAGAGGGAATTCACAAACAAAAGAGGGAGACCTCTTAGTTTAAATGAAAAGAAATATTATTAATCAAAACTGAATATCTTACATGAGCCTAAACCTATATTTAAATAGGCTTAGGAAGAGAATGTTTCTTGATGCTAAAAAAAAATAAACTAACTTTAACAGAAATTTCTTAAAAAGTAAAAAAGTTAAAATAAAAAAATAAAAAGACTAAGTCAAAAATTTCTTAATGAACCAAAAAAGCAAATATCAAAATTTTAAAAATAAAAAAATTAAATTAAATCAAAATTTGTAATAAATAAATTTAATAATAAAATATTAATGAAATTCTAAAAAATGACCAAAAATTAAAATTAAATAAAAATTCAAAATAAATAAAATAAATAATAAAATATTATAAAAAATGGCGAAAAATTAAAATTAAATAAAAATACGAAATAAATAAAATTAATAATAAAATATTAATGAAAGTCTAAATGTCTAAATAAACTTGCTATGACTATGGCTTGGTCCTTGCTGGAGGTCTCATGTCGAGCCACGAAATGATTCACGCTCGTGGCAACCACGAGAAGACTATGGTGGCCTTTAGGAACTTCTTTACACCTCGTCCTGATCCAAAATGAAGGATATCAATATCATGAGGCTATGGAGGCATTGAAATCTTTATTTTAGGGCTTCATTTCTCCTTGTCATTATTTAGATGAAAGCGGGATCACATCTTATGATAAAAATTGATCAAAATGATGAATGCGCCTGCATCAGTTCTCCTGGTGTCACCCGACCACCATGGTTTCTCGACTCGAGATTCTCCGAGTGTCGCTTGACCTTGGGCTTAGCTTAAACACTTCTTGCACACTTAACACAGCCCATGAGATAACAATAAGAGCTTAACTTTGAACCTTTTGCCATAATTAAAACTTAGGTTCGATTATCTGATGCCACTATACCAACACTAGCCACCTCCATCAACCTCACGCCTATTGGATCCCTCCAAGTCATCCATGACTTGTTCATCCATACGCTAGCCTTTAGGTGCTTCCTTTTGGGAATCGCCATCGTGCTAGCTCGGAGGCTCATTGGCTCCCATGTCCCTGGATTAAAATTTTCAACAAATGAAAACTAATCCGGATAGGATGAGTTTCCTAAGCACAACCAATTCGTCGTCGTGCTAACGACTTGAGCGATCGCTTGAACAAACTAGTTGTTCAAGCAACCAAACTCTTCTAGTCAATTAGCCGTGGAAGAGACGATGGACGGATCACCGATTTTTGTGTTTATCTTCGGGGTCCATGATTATACAAATACATACACATGCAAACTAGTATAATCAACACATACTAACATAAAGGACATAAGCTAGCATATCAATAAGAACATGCAAAGATCAATAATAAAAGTTATAAAACTTTTATACCTCTTGATCTTCTATCGTATGTCCTAACCTCCTTGTAGACTTCGTGTGGGCGAAGATCCTCCATAAGTTGAAGCTTCCTAGATATTCTTCAATCCAAGAAAGAAAAACTCTGCTTCCCTTCTTGCTGGAGCCAACCACCAATCCACAAAGGTTTGATGCTGCCGGCCCCAAGAATAGAGAGAACTAAATGGAAACCTCCAAGGAACCTAACTAGGGACAAACCCTAGCTTCTAGTGCTGCTGGCCAAGATGGAGTGAAGAAGAGAAAGGGAATATGTTGGGCGCCGGTCAAGGTGGAGGGAATAGAGGAAGGAGCCGGCCACACCCTAGGAAGAAGAAGAGCTCCTCTCCTATAGTTGCCGCCCACCTTCTTTCAAACCCTAGCCGCCCAACCATAGGAGCCAAACCCTAATTAAGGTTTCCTCCTTAGGCTTTCTTGCCGCCCAACCAAGGTGGAAGAAGGAGATCTAGGAACCGGCCACCTTCCCTAGGAAGAAGAAGAACTCTTCTCCTATAGTTGCTGCCCCTCACCTTCCAAACCTTTCCACCCAACCAAAGGAGCCAAACCCTAATCTAATTATGGTTTCCTCCTTAGGGTTTCTTTGCCGCCCAAGCCATTGATGGGCAAAACCCTAATCTCCAAAACATCCAACAACATCAACCTTCTTGCCGCCCACCTTAAGCCCATATATATAGAGTTAGGTTTAGGCCTTGGTTAATCTCCACCGTCGGATCTAGGGTTTCATCCCAACGGTCGGATCTAGGGTTTCATCCCAACCGTCTGATCTAGGGTTTCATCCCAACCGTCGGATCTAGGGTTTTATTCCAACCGTCGGATCTAGGGTTTCATCCCAACCGTCGGATCTAGGGTTTCATCCCAACCGTCGGATCTAGGGTTTCATCCCAACCGTCGGATCTAGGGTTTCATCCCATCATTGGATCTAGACTTCATGAGGTTTATATTAGGCTACGATAGGGACCATGAGGAGGAGTTGGATCTTGGCCACCCGATGGATCGAAACCACACAAACTTGATCCATCAATGATGTTCCATTCCACTAGAGGATCATCATTGAACTACCTCACCAACCTCCATAAATTAATATGGGATCCATATATTATTTGTACATCCATCTCCCCGTGTTTAAGATATTGAATGCCCGTCAATTAATTGATTTACTGACCATCAATTAATTAACATCTAACTCCTCAAGTAGTACCCTCAACCTTATCATCATGTATACTAAGTCAACCTGCAGGGTTTACATGATGAACCTTATGAGCTCCTCAAGGGGACATCATCAACCTAATATATAGGACACGGTTTCCTCCTATAATCAACGGCACACCATGTAAATAAAATCATTTCCCAACTTACCGGGCATATTGATTTAATCCATAGAAATCTCACCCTATGGTAAATCAAAGAAATAAATACTAAGTACATGTGCCCGTTATTATATCGGGATTAAGAGCATGTACAACATAATATTCGAGGTTCGATTCAATTATGTAGTTAGCAATAAATTGAATCACCTCTATGTCGGTCCTGCTCAATACACCTAAGTGTACTAGTGTAACTCTATGTTCAGGACAAAACAATACCAAGCTACACTACAACCATGCCAATGGTTTGTCCAAAACCATCTTGGTTGTGAGCCTCTACTTATATTCTACAAGGAACTGATAACATGATCTTCTGTACCTCACCAAGCACTATGTTATCTACAATGTAAAATATTAGACAATATGCACACATATAATAAATATAAAGTGAAAACAATGATCATGTGATTCTTATTTCAAAATAAAATGTTCATACAAAAAGAGCTAGGCTTTCAGTATACATTCCAACAATCTCCCACTTATACTAAAAGACTATGCTGTCCTCTTACTGCCATACATCTGATTCCCCTTCCCACCACATGCTTATCAAAGCTCTCGCTAGAAGGGCCTTAGTGAAAAGGGTCTACCAGGTCATCCTCTGATGCAATCTTGGCGACAACAACTTCTACCTTCTTAGCGATTTCTCGTATCAGGTGGTACTTGCGCTCTATGCATTTACTTACCTCATGGGCTCGTGGTTCCTTCGAGTTTGCAACTACACCATTATTATCACAATAAATTGTGATACTTTTGGGCAAACCAGGAATCACATCGAAGTCCATCAGGAAGTTCCTGAGCCACACAGTTTCTTTGGCCGCCTAAGAGGCTGCCACATACTCAGTTTCCATGGTGGAGTCCGCCACGCATTTCTGCTGGACACTCCTCCATACAATGGCTCCACCTCCCAAAGTAAACACAAAACCTGAGGTAGACTTACTGTTATCCCTATTAGATTGGAAATCAGAATCCGTGTAACCCACAGGGAGTAATTGGTCTGCCTGGTAAACTAGCATATAATCCCTAGTCCTTCTCAGGCACTATAATATATGCTTTACCGCAGTCCAATGTCCCTGTCCTAGATTACTCTGATATCTTCTGACCATGCCTACGGCAAAGCAGATATCTAGTCTCGTACAGAGCATCGCATACATGAGGCTTCCTACTGCCAAAGCATAAAGAACCGCCTTCATCTCCTCTATCACCTCAGATGATCTAACACACATCTCCTTAGATAAAGGAACTCCATGCCTGAAAGGTAGAAAAACCCTTCTTGGAGTTTTGCATGATAAAATGCTCCATAATCGTGTCTTTGTATGAAGCTTGGGATAAGCACAACATCCTTTTCCAGCGATCCCTTGATCCTAAGGATGTGTCTCACCTCTCCCAAGTCCTCCATATCAAACTGTTTGGACAACCATACCCTTACGTCCGATAACACTTCGATGTTGTCGCCAACCACCAAAATATTATCTACGTATAGTACAAGAAATACCACTACGTTTCCGTCACATCTCTTGTATACACAAGACTCATCCGGACTTTGAATAAATCCATAAGTTTGGATTTACCTCATCAAAGCGGATGTTCCAAGACCTCGAAGCTTGTTTCAATCCATAAATGGACTGATTAAGCTTGCATACAAGATGCTCTTTGCCCTTAGCAATAAATCCCTCTGGTTGCTTCATATATATGTTCTCCTCAAGACTTCCATTAAGGAAAGCTGTCTTGACATCCATCTGCCACACCTCATAATACATATGAGCTGCTATGCATAAGAGCTCCCAGACCTGATTTGAATCCATAGATTCAATCTCAGTATTCATTGTACTTTGCAAAGATGCTGCATCTATATCTTGGATTGCCTCGTCATATGTCCAGGGATCAGGTTCATGTTCATCAGGGACCAAATTGGAAGATTCTCCCAAGAACATGAATCTATCAGGCTATCTCACAACCCTCCCACTACGACGAGGTATCACCTGTGTATCCTCTGTGACACGCGGTGCAGTGACATGTGGTATATCCTCTTGTACCGGTGGTACTGAAGTCGGGACTTCCCCTGTCAACTCCTCAAGAACAATCCTACTCGTGGGCTTGTGGTTGATCACATAGTCCTCCTCTAGAAATCTGGCATACGTACTAACGATCACCCTCTGATCTCTAGGACTATAAAACAAACCACCCTTCGTTCCCCTAGGATAGCCAACAAACAAGCGCACTTCTATACGAGGTTCCAACTTACCAGCATCAGCCTTCAGCACATGTGCTGGACTCCCCCATATCCGAATATGTCTTAGACTAGGCTTCCGCCCAGTCCACAACTCTATGGGAGTAGAAGGCACTGATTATGTGGAACAAAGTTCAGAATGTACACCGCCGTATCTAGAGCATATCCCCAGAACGAATCTGGCAAGTCAGAATAACTCATCATCGATCTAACCATCTCCATAAGAGTCCTATTCCTTCGCTCTGCTACACCGTTCTGCTGGGGTGTGTCAGGTGCAGACAATTGGGATTGAATCCCAACCTCTGATAAGTAATTCCTAAACTCTCGCAAGAGGTACTCACCACTACGATCAGATCGTAGTGTCATCTTGAATAATTGTCTATGAAAAAGACGAAATATTCAAAACTACCTCTTGCCTGGATAGTCATAGGACCATACGAATCAGAATGAACCAATTCCAACACATATTTGGATCTATACCCCTTGGCCTTGAATGACCTCTTGGTCATATTACCCTCCAAGCAAGATTCGCAGGTTGGGAGATCCTCCACCACTAATGAACCCAAAGGTCCATCAGCTATCAACCTTTGAATTCTGCTTAGGTTAATATGACCAAGCCTAAGATCCCAAAGATATGTTTGGTTCATCTTCGAAGGTTCTTTTCTCTTATCGGAATTAGAAGATGAGTTATTAACTTCTATTTACATCGTGGGAGCTCGTGGTTCAAGTTATAAATTTCCTATCTATGTACCTGAATAGATAATGACCCTATTCCTTTTATAACATATCTGTCATCAAAAGAAATAGATTATCCATCCATAATTTAGAAACCGAAAGCAATTCTTTCTAAATAAAGGTACATAAAGAAAATTCTTAAGAACCAAAAACTTTATTTTTCTCAAAAGATAAATAAAACATCTCCCACTGCAATAGCCGCCATCTTCATGACATTGCCCAAGTAAATGGTAATATCCCCTTTAGCTAGTCGTCGGGTTTCTTGGAACCCCTGCAAAGTGTTGCAGACATGATTAGTGGCTCTCGTATCTACACACTAGGTGCCGGTAGATAATGCCTCTAACCATGTTTCAACGACTGGACCAAAGGATATACATTTGTTCTTGCTTCGGATTGGGATAATCCTTCTTCTTATGTCCAGTCTGCTTGCAAGTGAAGTACTTGCCTTTCGACTTCTTCACTCCTCCCTGAGATCCTCCCACCACTTTTGCTCCACCTTGTTTCTCCTTCTTCTAGCCTTTCGGCTTAGAAGTAGAAACCTTTTTGAGCAACCATGGCTTGAGGACACTCTTTGAAAAGTTCATACTTGTACTCCTTAGCAGTTAAGACAATATCTAGATTCTTTTCCAATCAATATTAATTGGGTACAGTAAGTTTATTTCCTTTAGTATTACAACAAGTGGACTGAAAGTCATTTTGAAAATCCTAAGAATCACATAGATCATTACTTTAGATTTCAAATATTATTGATTCCTCGAAACAATAAAATACCGAAATCAACCAACACCTCAAAACACCGAGAATATCGCATGCCACGTTGTGTGGACGTATACGAATTCTGCATTTGTAAGAGGAGGTTTTACCCATTAATTTTATTATCTTGTCAACCTTACTTTTTGACAAATAAAATTAATAGTTGATTCCTCTTTGGCCTTACAAATAAAAGCAGTGACTCCGATGGGGAGGATACCTTTATTTGCATCTAAGTGTGCACCATTACACGATACTAAGTGAATTATTTCGGATTATATGCCTTACCACTGTGGAAGTACACACGCTCCTAGATAATTTCCTATAACGATTATTTGACCTAGTGATCCGCAAACAAACTCATCCGCAGGGAGGAAGGCACTCAGAGCCGACACACAAGTTTGTTGCATCACACGTCAAATTGTAATGGAGGCCGCGGGAATTAATTAAAATATCCCTCTCCCACTTAGTAAATTGAAAATGAGGAATTTTCAAGCACACACAACATGCATATAAAACAAATCAGCAATAAATATGAAAAAAACAGAATTTTTCCAACTATTATGGCTTTGTTCTCCAATATGCGTCCCGCCGTGTCGCCACCTCGTCGGCTCCACCTTTTCCATGCGCAAGCCACATAAAGAGATCCGAGCCGAGATATATCATTTTAATTTACATCCATCGATCCTATACTCCACGAAGGAGTGTACAAATAATCTAGATCGAAAGTAAACTAAAATGATCGGCTAAACAATGCCGTATTTAATTACAAAAATTAAATACTAATCTAGCCTCGTCAACCCCGAGGATTCAAATAATAAATATTTACACACATACAATCACATACACACATATGGCCATAATAGTCGGATTTTATGCCTGCAACCAAAGAGTTAAACTATGCATATCCTACTATTATCCGACACATATAATATATGAAAAAGTGCATAAAAAATTAATCGAATCCTAAACACACAAAACCGAAAACTGTGGCTCTGATACCATTTGTTGGGAATCACCATCGTACTAGCTCGGATGCTCATTGGCTCCCATGTCCCCGGATTAAAATTTTCAACAAATGAAAACTAATCCAGATGGGATAAGTTTCCTAAGCACAACCAATTCATCGTCGTGCTAACGACTTGAGCGATCGCTTGAACAAACTAGTTGTTCAAGCAACCAAACTCTTCTAGTCAATTAGCCGCGTAAGAGACGACGGACGGATCATCGGTTTTTGTGTTTATCTTTGGGGTCCATGATTATACAAATACATACACATGCAAACTAGTATAATCAACACATACTAACATAAAGAACATAAGCTAGCATATCAATAAGAACATGCAAAGATCAATAATAAAAGTTATAAAACTTTTATACCTCTTGATCTTGTATCGTACGTCCTAACCTCCTTGTAGACTTCATGTGGGCGAAGATCCTCCACAAGTTGAAGCTTCCTAGATCTTCTTCAATCCAAGAAAGAAGAACTCTCCTTCCCTTCTTGCTTGAGCCAACCACCAATTCACAAAGGATTGAGGCCGCCGGCCCCAAGAATAGAGAGAACTAAATGGAAACCTCCAAGGAACCAAACTAGGGACAAACCCTAGCTTCTAGTGCCGCCGGCCAAGATGGAGTGAAGAGGAGAAAGGGAATATATTGGGCGCCGGTCAAGGTGGAGGGAATAGAGGAAGGAGACGGCTACACCCTAGGAAGAAGAAGAGCTCCTCTCCTATAGTTGCTGCCCACCTTCTTTCAAACCCTAGCCGCCCAACCATAGGAGCCAAACCCTAATTAGGGTTTCCTCCTTAGGCTTTCTTGCCGCCCAACCAAGGTGGAAGGAGGAGATCTAGGAACCGGCCACCTTCCCTAGGAAGAAGAAGAACTCTTCTCCTATAGTTGCCGCCCCTCTCCTTCCAAACCTTTCCGCCCAACCAAAGGAGCCAAACCCTAATCTAATTAGGGTTTCCTCCTTAGGGTTTCTTGCCGCCCAAGCCATTGATGGGCAAACCCCTAATCTCCAAAACATCCAACAACATCAACCTTCTTGCCGCCCACCTTAAGCCCATATATATAGAGTTAGGTTTAGGCCTTGGTTAATCTCCACCGTCGGATCTAGGATTTTATCCCAACCGTCGGATCTAGGGCTTCATCCCAACCGTCGGATCTAGGGTTTCATCCCAACCGTCGGATCTAGGGTTTCATCCCAACCGTCGGATCTAGGGTTTCATCCCAACCGTCGGATCTAGGGTTTCATCCCATCATTGGATCTAGACTTCATGAGATTTATATTAGACTACGATAGGGACCATGAGGAGGAGTTGGATCTTGGCCACCCGATGGATCGGAACCACACAAACTTGATCCATCAAAGATGTTCCATTCCACTAGAGGATCATCATTGAACTACCTCACCAACCTCCATAAATTAATATGGGATCCATATATTATTTGTACATCCATCTCCCCGTGTTTAAGATATCGAATGTCCGTCAATTAATTGATTTACTAACCATCAATTAATTAACATCTAACTCCTCGAGTAGTACCACTCAACCTTATCATCATGTTGACTAAGTCAACCTGCAGGGTTTACATGATGAACCTTATGAGCTCCTCAAGGGGACATCATCAACCTAATATATAGGACACGATTTCCTCCTATAATCAATGACACACCATGTAAATAATATCATTTCCCAACTTACCGGGCATATTGATTTAATCCATAGAAATCTCACCCTTTGGTAAATGAAAGAAATAGATACTAAGTACATGTGCCCGTTATTATATCAGGATTAAGAGCATGTACAACATAATATCCGAGGTCCGATTCAATTATGTAGTCAATAATAAATTGAATCACCTCTATGTCGGTCCTGCTCAATACACCTAAGTGTACTAGTGTAACTCTATGTTCAAGACAAAACAATACCAAGCTATACTACAACCATTCCAATGGTTTGTCCAAAACCATCTTGGTTGTGAGCCTCTACTTATATTCTACAAGGAACTGATAACATGATCTTCTGTGCCACATCAAGCACCATGTTATCTACAATGTAAAATATTAGACAATATGCACACATATAATAAATATAAAGTGCAAACAATGATCATGTGATTCTTATTTCAAAATAAAATGTTCATACAAAAAAAGCTAGGCTTTCAGTATACATTCCAACACTTCCATCGGCTATTGTCATGCTAAGCTGGTCTACACCGCCAAGGCACATTTGGACTTACGCTGCCAAGACACATGCTTGGACTTTACGCCGCCAAACATTGATCTTATGCTTCCAAGACTCCGCCCTTGGACTTTACGCCGTCAATATCAATCCTTTGACTTCCCAATTACCAAGTACCCATGACCTGGACTTTCATTACCAATACTACACACTTGGATTTATGTGGCCAAGACTGCACCCTTGGACTTTCCATGCCAATCCATGTTGGACTTTCCAAATGCCAAGACCCATGCTTGGACTTTCCATTGCCAAGTACCCAAGACTTGGACTTTATAATTGCCAAGATCCATGCTTGAACTTTCCATGCCAAGTGTCCCACTTGGACTTCTCCATCATATGGTCAATCCCATGTCAACTATATAGTCAACCCATTGTCAAACAATGGTCAACTCATTGTCAAACTTCAAAATACTATTCTAGTCAAACTCGAGTTTGGTCAATCATGACCTGGGTCGATTGCACTAATAATCTCCTCCTTTTTGATGTTTGACAAAAATCAATTGTTGGTGCAGGGGCACTAGATAATCGAACCTGTGTTTTGATTATGGCAAAGACACAAAGTTAAGTCTACATTGTTATCTCACGAGCTAAATCAAGTGTGCAGAAAAGTGTTAAAGCTGGAGCTGAAGGCTAGCGACACCCGGAGGAAGCCGTGGTGGTCGGGCGACACTCGAGTGACTTCGGAGGGAGCCGAAGGAATCGAGTGGAAGGCCGGAAGCGAGAGCTACTATCGAGGTAAGCTCGTGTGAGTGAGAGATTGTAAGGTCGTGTCCTCTTTACGGGGATGACCGTAGGCGGCGATCCGACTAAGACTTCCTGTGGAAGGTCTAGGTCGAGATTGGACGGTTAGAAACCGTCGTATTTATCATTTTCTGAGCTAACCTCTTATTGCAGGAAAGTAGCCAAGCTGGCAGTCGACTGCTAGAAAATGGAGCAGTCAACTGATGCCCATCAGTCGACTGATGGGAGGCATCAGTCGACTGATGGCGATGATTCAGCTTTTGCGCTAGGTCAAAACGGATAACGTTTGACGCGGCCACTTCGCGATAAAATTTGGAAAACTTCATGATCCGTTCCAAAAAAAGAGGAGACAAATTCAGAGGCCAAATTCTATAAAAGGAGGGGAGGATTCTATCTCCAAATTACATCAAGTTTATTCATCAAGTGCTCCTACAATGCCAACGCTCCAACATCGTCATAACGCCGACGCGACGTCAAGTTTCGATCTTCTTCATCGGCAACAGAATCAAGTAATATTTTTGATATTGTATTCTTTGTTTTTCTTCATAACGAGGTGAGGTAGGCTTGTTGCCTCATCCTCGTATATTCGGTTTTGTGATCGTTGTCTCCTACCTCCAACGAGGAGGAGACGTTATAGTGTTTTGCCCTCCGTACGCGGTCTAGGACCGATAGGGCCTTGGAGTAGCAACCGCTGGGTTGTGAACCAAGTAAAATAAACGTGTTCATTTATTTTCCGCTGTGCTTACTTTGCGTATCGAACGAACGAAAAAGAAAAGATTTACGATCGCTATTCATCCCCCCTCTAGCGACGCTTCTTGATCCAACATCAAACACCTTTAAGTTAGAACACTAACTCAATCCAATCCTCCCAATTGTCCAAATTGGGAATTCTCACATTCTCCCATCAATTTTCCCATCAATTCTTCCCCTTTTTGACATACATCAAGAAGGCTCTCTCCAAGGGTATGAATGTCTCATATCCCAATGAGATCTTACAATCTCCCCCTTAGTCCAAAAATATCTAGGATGCCTTCACTCTTACAAGTGATAAGTCCCATATCACTAAAGAGAGGCAATCCTTCAAACTCTATAAATTTTCTAAATTATCCCCCTTATAATGAAGAATACATCCATCATCCGATGATGGATAACCTCCCTCTAAAGGCTTGCTCCCCCTTGACCATTGCATCAATAATGTCCTTGGAGAGTCCCTAAGCCTATAGGAACACTAAACCATCAAAATTAAGGGAAAAAGTTCAAACTTGAACTTTCATACATCTGAAAATTTGATAAATCACCCAAACAACTCTCCTAATTCATATCCAATAGATTTTCACCCTTCCAATGCTTTCCAAAGTATATCCTAGGGTTAGGAGCAGTTAGGGTAGCCTAACATAGCTAAAACATGGGCTAAACATCCTTGTTTATCCGAAATCAACCATGACAGTTGACTTTGTCAATCAACAGTCGACTGCCCTTGATGCCAATCGACTGCCATCCATGGCAGTCGACTGATTTCTGCAAGTGTAGAAATCAAGTTCAAAAACTGAATTTGTGAAAAACATAAGTAATTATACGTAGTTTGATAAATAGTGAAACTTCATACGTATAATACTTATAATAATCATAATGGATGAAAAATATTTGAAAAATAAAATACCCATTAAATATTGAGATTGATACAAATTTTAAAACCATTGATAACTTCAATATTTTTGACCTATTTTGTATCAATTTCTTCAATGGTGACTTCTATCAAAAGATAGATTACACCAAGGGTTTTCAAAATGATTTTAAAATGATTTTAAAATCTTATATTGAACCATGGTCTATGGGCTTAATGCACATGACTTGTACATAAGCTTTCCTCTTGATTCATCCATGGTATAAGGTGAGTTTGAGTTCATCTAGATGCAAGAACTATTCACCTTGAACTTAACTCATTTTCTAGCATCTCACATATGTCTAGGGTATAGCAATACATGCACATGTCAATGTGATGTGAGATGTGGGTTTTGTTCATCCTAAACTAAGGTCTCATGCATTTTTCTAAGGCAACACTCTTTTATTCCCTTATACATGGGACTTCAAATCATGTCATAGTCCTTAATTCAATTTTAGTTAATACATGAATGATGATTATGACATAAGTGATAGCATAAATAAAGCATGTGCCAATAATCATGATGTCATGACATATGAAGACAATCTAAGTATACATGACATTAAAAACTTAAATCTAAGCATTATCATGACATATAAAGTGATTAAAATGAAATATGATGTCATGACATGGCATATGGAAAACAAATCATGAAAAATAAAATATAAAGGTATAAGACTACCTAAGTTTTAGTATTAATTGTCATTTGTTATAGTTATACCAAATTTGCCATAACACAAACCTTCTCCCAAGTGTGACAAAACCCAAAAATGGCACACCAAGACCTCTAAACATAATTGTGCCAATTTGATTGATTTTTCAACTTCTATGAATTATATTGGCCCATCCTAAAATCCTTTAGGATTAAATTCAACCTTATTTCCAAAGTATCCCATAACCTTGGAAATGACCTAAAGTGTCAACTCTACCATGGTTAGTTTAACTACCCATCCACTTAGGGTTGATACATCCTAACCCATCTAGCGTGATGGAATCACACTCCTAGTAACCTAATACCTATTGGAGCTCCTTGAGTTTACAAGGTATTCACTAGGGAAGACCTCCCTTGATACCTTTCTAAAGACCCTCCTAGGCTTAGAAGCCTTGGTCATTGTGGTCTTACCTAGGTTTACTCTAGGGGTAACTCCCCTTGTAACCTTCTTAGTTGCTTCCCTAGGTTTCCTTGAAACCTTTGCCACTAGACACTTACCATGGTTACCCTTAGGGATGACTTCCCTAGTAACCTTGGTCTTTCTAGATCTATGAATGGTTCCATAATCGAATGGAACTCTATGATAGGTCTCTTTGGGTTTAGGTTTGTGACCCAAATCTTTTTTGCCCTTTTATGGTTCTTGTTTTCTAGACTCCAATTTTTGTCCACTTGACCCTTGAATTTGCATCTTCCTAAGGGTCTTCTCTAATTTCTCATGTTTTGGGCTCAAAACTTGATTTTCTAATTCTAATTGACCAAATTTTGAATTTTCATTTAATCTTTGGGCATGGTTCTTCCTTTTAGGCATATGCCTACCCTTCTTAGTGTTAATGCCCAAATGACTCTCTATCTTCCTAATTGACTCCCTAAGTAGAATTGGTCTAGAGTTATTAGTTCCAAATTTTGCCTTAGTTCTAAAATTATCACTCTTAGCACCTAGGCAATAAAATCTATTATTTCTAGCATGCTCCTTATGATTATGCACAATTGCAAGACTATTAAAAGCATGCTTTTCATTATAAAATAAAGAAGGTGCATTACTAAATTTTACCTTAGGGTTTGCTTTAGAAGCTCCCCCTACATGTGATACTCCTTCTTGTCCCTTGGTTTGCTTTCTTTCCCTAGAGCATTGACTTCGGTAGTGTCCCCGTTGTTGGCATTTGAAGCACGCCACGTGCTCCTTGCTCTTAATTGTTGGGGCACCGAGTTCCTTGACCTTTGGCACAACTTGTGCTATTTTCTTGACCCATTTCGGACACTTGCTCTTGTAATGTCCGGCATCCCTAAACTCAAAGTATACAATATGTTTTTTATTTTTAATTGAAATGCTCGAGTTACCTAGACCGGAAGTGGAATTTTGAACTTCTTCAACTCTTCCGGATGTTGATGGTTCTTCTTGATTTTGCTCTTGTTCCGGAGTGGATATTCTCTCCTCCCCCTCAATCCTAGAGGTGGAGGCTTCTCCTACTTCTTCCACCTCTTCTGATTCGGATGTTGATTCCCTTTCAACCTCCGAATCCTCAAGCTCTTGAGATGATGATATACTCGCTTCTTCTTGAGCTTGAGAGGATGAACACTCCTCCTCTACTTCATGAGTCGATTGAGGCTCCTAATGAAATTTTGCCAATTTACTCCAAAGGTCCTTGGCATCCTTATATTCACCTAAACTACACAAAATATCATTTGGTATTAAATCGACCAAGAATTTTATTATGTTTTTATTTTTCTCGAATTCTTAGAGTTGTTTCTCGGTCTACTTCTTCATTTTGATAAATCCTCCCTTTGATCCGCTTGGATATTTGAATCCTTCCATCAAGATGACCCAATCTTTAAAGTTCCTCATCATTATGAATTCTTCAATCCTGGTCTTCATTTGATTGAAGCCTTCTCGTCCATAGAGGGTGTATGGAATTGGCGTGTTGATGTCCCATCCCAATTTCTCTTCAAACTCCATCTTCTTTCTTCCCTCTAACGGTGCTCCCTTGGCTGTCAAATCTTGAAGAGCGGCCTCGCTCTGATACCACTTGTAGGGGATCGTATGACTGCTAGAGGAGGTTGGGGGTGAATAGCATCGTGCTACGTTCAACGGAATTCAATCGCGTGCTTGCTACAATTGTTAGTGTATGCAGCAGAATATATAATGATAGAAATAAATACACAACAACAAGCACACACTACATAAGAATAAACGTGGTTTGGAACCTTAGGGTTCCTACTCTACGGGGCGAGTTCAACGAGCTCTAGTGATGCACACACCACTAATAAGTCTCCTTCTCGGTGACACACCGGAGGTGGAGAAGCTTTGTACAAGTGTTTACAACAATAAACAAAATATACAAGCAAATACAAAGAAATACAACCGAAATGTAAAGAGCCCTTTACTAACTAGGGCTTTGAATGTTTTGCTTGTTGGTTGCTTGGATGAGCTTGAAGGACCCAGAAATGCGCCTGCACTTCGCCTCAACAACCTCCCAAGAAACCATGGTTGAAATCTTCCACGAGATGCTCCTTTTATCCCTACATCGGGCTAATTCCGTGCCTAGCAGTCGACTACCATAAGGCCCCAGTCGACTACCAATAGTGTCGTGGTCTCACAACGGGCTTAATCCACGTTGGCATTCAAGCCAATGGATACACTACCAAGCTCAGAGTCGAAGCTCGATCGGCCATCGAAAGCATTCTATGCTCGCAACCAACACCAGCAGCAGTCGATTGCCCTCAATGGAAAATGATTGATCAAGGCCAGTCGACTGCCCAATGTTGGTAGTTGACTACCAAGGTTACTTGCCACAATCGAATGTCAGTCGACTCATGACAGTCGACTAGTCATAATCGGTCATTGCTCGGTCGACTCGCGCGCTAAGTGTCAAAATACTTGACCAGTCGACTGCTACACCTCAACCATGAGGTTTACCCCAAGTATGATGCCCTCATTCTTACTAGATCACTCTTAGCCTAGACCTAAGCCTTCTAGCCACCTCCATCATCCTCACACTTATCGGATCCCTCCAAGTTATCCATGACTTGTTCATCCATATGCTAGCCTTCAGGTGATTCCATTGGCTATTATCATACTAAGCTGGTCTACACCGCCAAGGCACATTTGGGCTTATGCTGCCAAGACACATGCTTGGATTTTACGCTGTCAAACATTGGACTTATGCTGCCAAGACTCCACCCTTAGACTTTACACCGGCAATATCAACCCTTCGACTTCCCAATTGCCAAGTACCCATGACCTGGACTTTCACCACCAAGACTACACACTTAGACTTACATGACCAAGACTACACCCTTGGACTTTCCATGCCAACTCCATGTTGGACTTTCCAAATGTCAAGACCCATACTTGGACTTTCTATTGCCAAGTACCCAAGATTTTGACTTTACCATTTCCAAGACCTATGCTTGGACTTTCCATACCAAGTGTCCCACTTGAACTTCTCTATCATATGGTTAATCCCATGTCAACCACATAGTCAACCCATTGTCAAACAATAGTCAACTAATTATCAAACAAAAAAACACTATTCGAGTCAAACTCAAGTCTGGTCAATCGCGACCTGAGCCAATTGCACAAACAATCTCTCCCTTTTTGATGTTTGACAAAAACCAAACACCTTTGAGCTAGAACACTAACTCAATCCAATCCTCCCAATTTTCCAAATTGGGAATTCTCACATTCTCCCATCAATTTTCCCATCAGAAAATTCTTATGTATAATACTTATATCAAATAAAATGTGTGAAAAAATAATTTTGAATTAAAATACCCATTAACATGAGAGTTTGATACAAAGTTTAAAATCATTGAAAACTTCAATGTTTTGAGCCTACTTTGTATTAACTTCATCAATGATGATTGATATCAAAAGGTATACTTCACCAAGGTTTTCTAAAATGTTTTAAAAATATTTTTGAAAGACTATTTTGAACTATGGTCTATCGGCTCAATGCACATGATCTTTACATAAGCTTTCCTCATGATTCATCATTATCATTTAATGAGTTCTAAGTTCATTATGATGTACTAAATAAGCACATGAACTTAACTCATTTCCTAGCATGTCACATTTGTCTAAGGTGTATAAATACACATATATGTCAATCTAATATTTTTGTGAGATGTGGGTGTTGGGATGTATACTGAAAAGTCTATCTTTTGTATGAACATCTTTATTTTGAAATAAGAATCACATGATCATTGTTTGCATATTTTTATGACTATGCATATTGTCTAATACATTACATTGTAAATAACATGGTGTGTGGTGTCATACGGGAGATCATGTTATCAGCTCCTTGTAAAGTATAAGTAAAGGCTCACAACCGAGATGACTTTGGACAAACCATCGGAATGGTTATAGTGTGATTTAGTATTGGTTTGTCTTGACCATAGAATCACACTAGTGCACTTTGTGTGTATTGAGCAAGACTGACTTAGAGGTGATTCGATTTATTGCTGACTACATAATCGAATCGGACCTCAGATATTATTTTGTACATGCTCTTAATCCTGATATAATAACGGGCACATATACTTAGTATTCATCTCTTTGATTTACCAATGGGTGAGATTTATAGATTAAATCGATAGGCTTGGTAAGTTGGGAGATGATATTATTTATAGATTTATAGATTAAATCGATAGATTCAAAATGACTTTCAACCCACTTGCTGTGATACTGAAAGAGAACAATTTACTGGACCCAACTATGTTGATTGGAAGAGGAATCTAGACATTGTCTTGACTGCTGAGGAATACAAATATGTACTTCTCGAAGAGTGCCCTCCAAAGCCTGTAGATGATTCTGGGTAAAAGGAGAAAGAGAGTTATAAGAAGTGGATCAAGGCCGATGAGATGACACGGTGTTACATTCTGGCATCTATGTCAAATGTACTGCAACATCAGCATCAAGCCATGCCCACAGCTTATGACATGATGCCCAATCTCAAAGAGCTTTTCGGACACCAGAATCGGGTTGCGAGGCAGGAAGCCATGAAGAACTTGATAACGACCACCATGATCGAGGGAACACCCGTGAGGGATCATGTTCTCAAGATGATGACTCATTTGAATGAGCTGGAGGTCCTTGGAGCTGAGATCGATGGGGAAACCCAGGTCGATATCATACTCCAGTCTATACCTAGGAGTTTTGAGTAGTTTTGCCTGAACTACAACATGAACAAGAGGTTGTATTCGTTGGCGGAACTTCTGATAGAACTCCAAGCGGCAGAGGGGCTATTTCGTCAGAGTGCTCAGGCACATGCCATAGTGACCCAAAAGGTTTCTACTTCTAAGCTGAAAGGCAAAAAGAAGAAGAAACAAACTGGGATGAAGGCGGTGGGAGGTACTCAGGGAGGAGTGAAGGAGCCGAAAGGCAAGTGCTTCACTTGTAAGCAGACTGGACACTGGAAGAAAGACTGCCCCAACCGCAAGAACAAAGGTATATCTTTTGGTCTAGTCGTTGAAACATGTTTAGCGGTGTTATCTACCGGCACTTGGTGTGTAGATATGGGAGTCACTGATCATGTCTGCAATACTTTGCAGGGGTTCCAGGAAACCAGACGACTGGCTGAGGGGGAGATTACCGTGTACTTGGGCGATGCCACGAAGGTGGCGACTATTGCAGTGGGAGACGTTCATTTATCTTTTGAGAAAAATAAACTTTTGGTTCTTAAGAATTGCCTTTATGTACCTTTATTTATAAAGAATTTAATTTCGGTTTCTAAATTTTTTATGGATGGATATTCTATTTCTTTCAATGACAAAGTTGTTATAAAAAGGAATAGGGACATTATCTATTCTGGTACATTGATAGGAAATTTGTACACACTTGAACCAAAAGCTCCCACGATGCAAATTGAAATTAATAACTCATCTTCTAATTCCAATAAGAGAAAAGAACCTTCGAAGATGAACCAAACATATCTTTGGCATCTTAGGCTTGGTCATATTAACCTAAGCAGAATTCAAAGTTTGATAGCTGATGGACCTTTGGGTTCATTAGTGGTGGAGGATTTTCCAACCTGTGAATCTTGCTTGGAGGGTAAAATGACCAAGAGGCTTTTTAAGGCCAACGGGTATAGAGCCAAAGATGTGTTAGAATTGGTTCATTCTGATTTGTGTGGTCCTATGTCTATCCAGGCTAGAGGTGGTTTCGAGTATTTCATCTCTTTTATAGATGATTACTCGAGATATAGATACATTTACCTGATGCGCCGCAAGTCTGAATGCTTTGACAAGTTCAAAGAATTCAAGGCTGATGTGGAGAAACGTCAAGGTAAAAGTATCAAGACAATACGATATGATCGTGGTGACGAGTACCTCTTGGGAGAGTTTAGGAATTACCTATCAAAGGCTGGGATTCAATCCCAATTGACTGCATCTGGCACACCCCAGTAGAATGGTGTAGCAGAGCGAATGAATAAGACTCTTATGGAGATGGTTAGATCGATGATGAGTTATTCTGAGTTTCCAGATTCATTCTGGGGATATGCTCTAGATACGGCAGTGTACATTATGAACTTAGTTCCATCTAAATCAGTGTCTTCTACTCCCACAGAATTATGGACTGGGCAAAAGCCTAGTCTAAGACATATTCGGATATGGGGGAGTCCAGCACATGTGCTAAAGGCAGATGCTGGTAAGTTGGAACCTCGTTCAGAAGTTTGCATGTTTGTTGGCTATCCTAAAGGAACGAAGGGTGGTCTATTTTATAGTCCTAGAGATCAGAGGGTGATCGTTAGCACGAATGCCAGATTTCTAGAGAAAGACTATATGATAGGCCACAAGCCCAACAGTAAAATTGTTCTAGAGGAATTAAAAGGGGAAGTCACTTCTTTAGTACCACCGGTATAAGAGGATATACCACAGCGAGAGCTTTTGATAGACATGTGGAGGGAATGAGGATCAGATGTATGGCAGTTTGAGGACAACATAGTCTTTTAGTATAAGTGGGAGATTGTTGGGATGTATACTGAAAAGTCTATCTTTTGTACGAACATCTTTATTTTGAAATAAGAATCACATGATCATTGTTTGTATATTTTTATGACTATGCATATTGTCTAATACATTACATTATAGATAACATGGTGTGTGGTGTCACACGGGAGATCATGTTATCATCTCCTTGTAAAGTATAAGTAAAGGCTCACAACCGAGATGGCTTTGGACAAACCATCGGAATGGTTGTAGTGTGATTTGGTATTGGTTTGTCTTGACCATAGAATCACACTAGTGCACTTTGTGTGTCTTGAGCAGCACCGACTTAGAGGTGATTCGATTTATTGCTGACTACATAATCGAATCGGACCTTAGATTATTTTGTACATGCTCTTAATCCTGATATAATAACGGGCACATATACTTAGTATTCATCCCTTTGATTTACCAATGGGCGAGATTTATAGATTAAATCGATATGCTCGGTAAATTGGGAGATGATATTATTTATATGGTGTGCCGTTGATTATAGGAGGAAACCGTGTCCTATATATTAGGATGATGATGTCCCCTTGAGGAGCTCATAAGGTTCATCATGTAAACCTTGCAGGTGGACTTGGTCCGGCATGATGAAAAGGATGAGTTGTACTACTCATGGAGTTAGATGTTGATTAATTAATGGTCAGTAAATTAATTAATCGATGGACATTCTAGATCTTAAACACGGGGAGAAAATGTACAAATAATATATGAAGCCCATATTAACTTATGGGGGTTGGTGAGGTAGATCAATGATAATCCTTTAGTGAATTGGATTATCATTAATGGATCGGACTTTATGTGGGCTTGATCCATGGGTGGCCAAGATCCAACTCCTCCTCATGGTCTCTAATGTAGCCTATTAACACCTCATGAAGCTTAGATCCAATGGATAGAAACAAAACTCTAGATCCAAAGGTAGAGATTATATCTCTAGATCCGACGGTTGAGATTAAAACTCTAGATCCGACGGTTGAGATTAAATTCCTAGAACCAATGATGGAGATTAAAAAGAGACTTATCCTTAACTCTATAAAAGGAGCACAAGGGGTTGGCGTGGAGAATTAATCAATAGGAGCTAGGGTTTTGGAGTTGGCGGCAAGAAGAGGAGCTAGGGTTTGGGCTTGGGCGGCACCTAATAAGGAAAGTTTTCCTTGACTTATCCTTCTTCCTCAAGCTGTCGGTGCCCCTTGAAGCTCTTCCAACCCTTGGCCGACATCCAAACTCCCTCTTCTCCTTCTCCTTGGCCGGTGGAACAAAGGTTTAGGGTCCTCCCTTTAAGCTTTTGGCCGGTAACCCTTAATCTCTTCTTCCTTCTTGGCCGGTGGCAAAGCTCCATCCTTGGAGGTTGTTGGTTGGTTGAAAGAAGGAATAAAACTTTGTTTCTATTCTTCCTCTTGCTCGGAACGAGCATGGAAGGAAGATTGGCCATCTAGGAGCTTCAACTTTTGGTAGATCGTCGCCCACACGACGTCCGAAAGGAGGAAGGTCATACATTAGAATATTGAGAGGTATATCTATTCTCTATTCTCTTTTGTTACTTTCTTGTATTTATTTTTTCAATTATGAGCATGATATATTCTGTTTTTGGCTAAATAATACTTGGATCCCGAACATAAATACAAAAGCCGATTTATCTGCAGACATCATCTATTCCGCGTCTACTCGTAGAATAGAGGTTGGTCACTTGAACAACGAGTTTGTTCAAGTGACCTCTCTAAACGAATAGCACGACGATGACTTGGTTGTTTGAGCATCCCTTTTGTCTAAGATTAAATTTTTTTAATCTTGGGACATCGATGGGATCTCCATGAACAAACAACTGAGGTGAAGTGGGAAGCGAAGTTTCCCCTCACGGATCAATGAAACCAAACCTTCAATGGGTTTAGGTTCTTAGGGTTTCATGTATTTTTCTAGGCAACTCTATTTAATTCCCTTATACATGGGATTTCAAATCATGTCATTATCCTTAAATCAATTTTAATTAACCTAAATGCATGAATGATGATCATGGCATATAAGATAGCATAATTAACCATGTGCCAATGATATATGGTGTCATGGCATAAACATAATCCTAAATACACAGATGATATATTAACCTAAGTATTAATCATGACATTTTATATGATTAAATGAAATATGATGTCATGACAAGGCAAGGCAAGCAAAGCATGACAATTTTACAATATCAAGGTATAAAAATACCTAAAATTTAAACCTAATTACCATTTCCTAGTATTAAACCCAAATTTGCCATAATGAATCGATCTTCCAAGTATGCCAAAAACCCAAAATGACACACCATGACCTCTAAACCTAGTTGTACCAATTTTGATTGACTTTTCAAACTCCTTGAATTTTATTAGCACATCCTAAAATCCTTTAGGATTAAGTCTCAATTTCATTTCCAAAGTATCACATAACTTTGAAAATGTCATAAAGTGTCAACTTTGCTATGGTTAGGTTAACTACCCATCCATTCAAGGTTGACACAACCTAACCCATCTAGCTTGAAGGGATCACGCTCCTAGGAATCCAATACCTATTGGAACTCCTTGGGTTAACTAGGTACTAACTAGGGATATCCTCCCTTAGTACCTTCCTAATGACCCTTCTAAGCTTTGAAGTCTTAGTCATTTGGGTCTTGTCAAGGTCATCTCTAGGGATAACTCCCCTTGTAACCTTGCTAGTGACTTTCCTAGACTTCTTCGAAGCCTTAGTCACTTGACACTTACCATGGTTAGCCTTAGGGATGACTTCCCTAGTAACCTTGGTTTTCCTAGACATATGGGTGGTTCCATAGTCAAATGGAACATTGTGATAGATAGGCCTATCTATCTTGGACCTAGGCTTGTGACTCAAACCTTCTTTCCCATAGAACAACCTTGCCTATTAACCCCTATATTTTGTCCATTAGACCCTAGAATCATATATTCCATCTTCTTAAGGGTCTTCTCCATTTTCTCAAGCTTTGACATCAAAGCTTGATTTTCAACCTCCACTTTTCTAATATTGGATTGCCCATTATAATTTTGAACATTCTTGTTCTTCCTAGGCATATGTCTATGGTTCTTGGGATTAATCCCTAGATTCTCCTCTATCTTCCTAATTGCTTCCTTAGGTAGAATTGTTCTTGAGTTATTGATTCTAGATTTGTCCTTAGGTAAATTAACATGTTTGATACCTAAGCAATAATATTTGTTATTTCTAGCATAATTTTCATGAGTATTAGCAACGAAATTTCTAGCATGCTTCCTATCATTATGAAAAGTAGGAGCATTATTTAAATGTACCTTAGGGTTTTCTTTAGAACCTCCCCCTAAATGTGATACTCCTCTTTTGCCCTTGGTTTGCTTCCTCCTCCTTGGGCATTGAGTCCTATAGTGGCCCCTTTGATTGCACTTGAAGCAAATGATATGCTCCTTGCTCTTTTGTATCACGGCATCGGTGCCCTTAGACTTTTGCACCACTTGTGATGTCTTCTTGACTCGCCTTGGACACTTACTCTTGTAATGTCCATTTTCCCTACACTCAAAACACACAATATGATTTTTATTTTTATTCATTGTGCTTGAGTTACCTAGGCCAGAATTTTGAATTTGTTTTTCATCTCTCCCGGATGTTGAAGCTTCTTCTTGCTCTTCCTCTGACATGGAAGGTCTCTCTTCCCCTCAATCCTCGAGGTGGAGGCTTTCTCCAACCTCTTCGACTTCTTCTCCGGATGTTGATCGTCCCCCAACTTTCGATTCTTCATTGTCTTGAGAGGATGATGGTGTTTCTTTCTCTTTGGGCTCCTCTAATTGAACTGATGATGGATCTTCATGAAGCTTGATCAACTTGCTCCATAATTCTTTAGCATCCTTATAATCTCCTACCTTATGCAAGATATTACTAGGCATAAAGTTAGTCAAAATTATCATTACCTTTTTATTAATTTTGTATTTCTTGTTTTGCTCCTCGGTTCACTTCTTCTTCTTGAGGACACTTCCTTTCTTGTCCTTGGGAGGATCAAAACTATCTAAAACACCACACCAATAATCTATATCTTTCATTAAAAAATATTCCATTTTACCTTTCCAAACCGCGAAATCTTCTCCGCCAAAGAAAAATAAGACTGTGGTGTCACCCCCCCCCCCCCAATCTTTCTTGAAACTCCATCTTCTTCACTGTTGGACCGTTGGTGGCCGGCTAGAGGGGGGTGAATAGCCCTCTTTCGCGTACGGTGGAATTACCTTGCTTAATTGTCTACAAATTATGGTTAGCACAAGCGGAAATACTAAAATCAAAGAAAATTAAGTAAATACAAGAAGTAAAGGAACACAAACGCTAACAAGAGTGTGTAACGTGGTTCACGGCCTTACCGCTAATCCATGACCCGATTCGTCCAAGGTGAATCACGCCTATAACACTTCCACTAATCTCTCCTTTGCACAAAGCTAGGTGGAGGTAACCTTTCTTACAAGAATTCTCTCCTCTTATAATAAGATGAAAATAAACACAAGGAAGAGGAGGAAAATTATTTTGGGCACTTGGGACATGTTTAGCAATGAACCATTAGCCTCCCAAGATGACCCAAGGCTCCTTTTTATAGAGAAGGAGCCTTTCTTCCCGTTGAGCAGATAGCAGTCGACCGATGCCTCGATCAGTCGACTGTCGCTGTAGCCGTTGCCCTATAACAGCTTCTTACATGTTGGATTCCAACCAATTGCTCCCACATCAGTCGACGATGGAGCTATCAGTCGAGTGGTCGACGCGATTACTCGACTGTTGAAACTTCGCGTTCGAACTCGACATCACCGACCGCTCCTTGGAAGTCGATCGATGGAGTTAACAATCGACCGCCACAAGTCGGGCAAATGATCGTTTCGGCCAGAACTTGACTCGAACACCACGAGTCTCCGCTGATTTAGAGCATGATCGCTACCTATAGCAATGATCGGTGTTGGGAAAACCCATCCGACACTTAGCCAATTGGCCAAGTTTCACATAAGTGCTACCCCATCCCAGGTTACATTCGCTCACTCTCATTTTCCCTTGGAGTCCCTCACCTTTGAAGTTCTATTCGTCCGATCGTATCCCTCGAATGTGCCAAGTGCATAGCTTTGCAGCGCCATCCTTCGCGTGTCGCCCTGAAGTCTACTTCCTTCGCCTTTACTCTAATGCTCCTCATCCGGCGGTCCCTCAAATGCACCAAGCGCACGGCTTTCACAATGCATCTTTCACTGACATAAAGATCGAGTCATGAGAGGTGAAACTTGCCAATGCTATCGTCATCCATTTGCAAATTTCTAAGTCCTGCATGACTTCAACGCACATATCAAATCCATATCAATCCTAACTTAAACCCTTTGCTGCACACATCAAAACCACATCACAAGGGTTGATTGCCCTAACAATCTCCCCCTTTTTGATGTGTGGCAATCTGTTTAAGTTAGGTAAAACAATTACAATAAAAACATAAGGCAAGAAAGCATGTAAATAACATGAGTATAAAAACTCCCCCTTAAGACAAGCTAAATTTCCCTTTAGCATGATTAACTTAAACTCACAATTTCTCCCCCTTTAAAACCATCAAAAACATTATTCAAATGTTATACACTCATGACATCAAGTCTAATGGAGGAAAAATACCAAAAACCAACCCAAAACCTGATAAAATAGGTTACTGTGCTCATGCATAGTACATCAGTCGACTGAATCAGAGGATCAGTCGATTGGCACTCAATTTTCAGGATTTTCTAATTTCGGAGCCCGATTTTAGAAACGCATTAAAAATTCCAAAAAAATTCGAAAAATCATGAAATTTGAAGTACATATTTCTAGTGAGTTCCTTTATCAGTGAAAAATGATTTTTCATAAAAATTCATTTTGTTTTCGAAAATTAGGCAAAAACTCAAAAGTGTTAGGAATATTGGAACGGCTAGAGGGGGGGGTGAATAGCGTCAATGAAATTCTTTCACGTTTGTTTCTACAATTTCGTTAGCGCAGCGGAAATAGAAAAGTAATAACGATAACGAAATGCACAACACGCTAACACAACGATATAACATGGTTCGGAACCACACGGTTCCTACTCCACGGATCGGGTTCGTACGAACCCTAGCGATGCCAATCACACACCACTATAATAATAACTCCTTCTCGGAACAATCCGAAGGCGGAGAAACCTCGTACAATATGATTACAACAATAATCAAGTAGATACAAGCAAAAAACAATATGAAATACAAATGCAAGTAAAGGAAAAACACTTTACAAGAGCTTTGGATTGCTTGATCTTTGATTGCCTTGAACTAGCTTTGAAGGACTGGAAAGCACCAACTTCCCCCTTCAATTTCGCTCAAGAAAATCGCTATCTTTTCCTCCATCACGAGCACCTTATATAGCTTCAACCTGTGCTAGAAAAGGTTGATCAGTCGACTGCTCGGGACCATCAGTCGACTGATCACACTGTTGCTGTGAGACAACGGTGTAATCCACGCTGGAAAAATCCAACGGCTAGGACATCAGTTGACTGATCATGACCATCAGTCGACTGATGAGTCATCACTTGATCGCTCTCAACAATGAGTGAGACTCCATTCTCGTGGTCAAAATCCGAGCATCGATCGATAACATAACGATCGCTTAATAGCGGCGCCGATCGCTAGGCTACTTCCCGCATAAACTAGTTGACTCACCCAATGACTTCCACATGGCACCAGTCGACTGGCACACCTCAAACATGAGGTTTTAACCCAAGTATGGTTCCCCCATACTTGCTAGACCACCCTTAGCCTAGACCTAAGCCTTCTAGCCACCTCCATCAGCCTCACGCCTCTCGGATCCCTCCAAGTCATCCATGACTTGTTCATCCATCGCGCTAGCCTTCAGGTGCTTCCGTCGGCTATGTCATGCTAACGGTGTCTACACCGCCAAGGCACTTTGGACTTACGCCACCAAGACTTCGCTTGAACTTTACGCCGCCAACCATTGGACTTTTTCTGCCAAGACTCCCGCTTGGACTTTACGCCACCAATATCAAACCCTTGGACTTCTCAAATGCCAAGACTCAAGCTTGGACTTTCCCTTGCCAACCCATGTTGGACTTTTCATGCCAAGACCAATGCTTGGACTTTTCATGAGCCAAGTGTTCCACTTGGACTTTCCATGCCAAGTACTCAAGACTTGGACTTTACCAAATGACAATTACATTGTCATATGTTTTTGTCAAAACATCAAAACATCACTCGAGTCAAACTCGAGTCCTGGTCAATCGTGACCTGGGCCGATTGCACCAACAATCTCCCCCTTTTTGATGTTTGACAAAAACCAAACAAATTATTGAGTTAGAACACTAACTCAAATCCCTTACAAATTATCCCAAATTGGTAAATACTCTCCAAATGTTCTCCCCCAAACATTCTCCCCCTTTTTGACTAACATCAAAAAGGTTTCCTCCCCAAGAGGGTCAATGTCTCATGTCCCAATGAGATCTTACAATCTCCCCCTTGGTCCAAAAATACTTAGGATGTCTACCATCTTCCTAGTGATAAGTCCAATATCACTCAAGAGAGACAATCCCATTTACTCTCCCAATTTCCAAATTGGGTCTCTCAAAAGTCCCATCAATTTCCCAATTGATGTCATATTCTCCCAATAACTTCTCCTCTTCAAGGAGAAAAATACATCCATCATCCCAAGATGGATACCTCACCCTAAAGGCTTTCTCCCCCTTGACCATTGTACCAACAATGTCCTTGGGCAGTCCCTAAGCCAATAGGAACTCTAAACCATCAAAATTAAGGTTAGAAATTCAATATAGAACTTTCCAACACCTTAAAATTGATACAAACCCTAAATACTTCTCCTAATCCATATCCAATGGATTTTCACCCTTTATAATGCTACCCAAAGCATATCCTAGGGTTAGGAGTGATTAGGGACCATATAATCAGAATGAAATCAGTTAAACAATCTTGTTTTCCCGAATAAAGCTACAATGAGTGATTCAGAAATCGCGATCGGCATCTTCATCACCGATCGCCACCAATAGCATGATCGATAATCAAATTTCCGAATTTCAGTTATCAGAGTTGAATTTCAGAAAATCATAACTAATTATATGTATATCGAAAAATCACGAAATTTGGTATGTATAATACTTATAACACATACAATCAGTGAAAAATTTTGGAAAAATATTTTTACCATAGAAATAGGAGATTGATACAAAATCCAAAAGTGATTAAAAACTTTAAAGTTTAAGCTCACTTTGTATCAATCTTATCAATGGTTATTGCTATCAAAAGATAGGCTTCACCAAGGTTTTTCAAAATGATTTTAAAATGTTTTTGAAAGCCTATTTTGAACCATAATTTATTGGCTAAATAACATAGCTTGTATATTAGGTTTGCTTATGATTCTTGGTGATAATTAGAATAAGTTTGAGTTCATCTAGATGCACTACCCATGCACCTTGAACCTAACTTATTATCCTAGCATCTCACATGTATCTAGGATGTATAAATACACATACATGTCAATGTGATGTGAGATGTGGGTTTGGATTCACTTTATCTAGGGTTTCATGCATTTCCTAGGCAACCCTACTTGATTCCCTTATAAATGGGACTTCAAGTCATGCCATAGTCCTTAAATCAATTTCAACCAATTGCCTTAAATGCATGAATGATTATGGCATTAGAAATGATATATAAATAAGCATATGCTCATAATCATGATGTCATAGCATAAGATGAAATTTAAGAACACATGACATCTAAAATAACTCTAAACAATGACATGACATGGTATATGGTAGGATGCGATTTCATGTCATGATATATCAACTTTTATAAGCAATACCATTATACAAATACTCATCCAGACACACAAGATTTTCAGAAACAAAAATTTCATTTAACTTAAAAATTTAGTCTTTTACATTCAAAATGGAGATTGGCTATGCTCAATCTCACTACAAAAACTGACAACCACAGAAAATCTAATATCCTCAATATCTAATCGTCTGCAGGAGGTGGCGGTGGAGGAGGCTGCTGACTCAGGGTCCAGGCCCGCATCATCTCTAACATATCGAGCTGACACTGCTTGATGCGGCTTTGGGACTCTTCCATCCGATCCAGATGTGTGCCAAAGGATTCCTAGCCTGCCAATAACTCTACTTAGCGCCAATCGATCACGATAGTCTCGAAATCGGACTCGGTCCCACGACGATCATCCGATGGACCCGCCATGATGCATCTGCCAGATCCGATCGCCCCTCATCGGCGCGTCTACATCCTCGTAGTCCTCTGCTGTATCTCTGGGTACTAGAGGAGGCTCTCTGCATGCCCTGGGTGGTGGTCGTGGCGCCAACTCCATCTGTCCAGTCCCCATATATAGCTTTGCTAACGAGAAGTTACGAACTGATATACAGTCGTACACCTCCGATAGCGCTCTCAGAGAACCCCTGTGGATGTTAACCCCTACGGACTCTAGCCATGCTGTGATGATATGACCATATGGCATATGCACTTTCCCTTGGACAGGGGAAGTGAAATGCACAATGCAATGAAACATGTTTAGTGCAAAGTTAATGTCGAACCTATGCCGCATGGCGTATAGAAGAAATAGATGGGGAGGCCGAATCTTGGCCAGACCCTGAGTGACGATAGGAAGAAAACACCCAACAATGACCTTGTAAAGGACATTGTCAGGTGCAGATAACTCAGTGATAGGGAATAAGGTTTGGGCCGGTGGACGAGGATAACCAAAGATATGCTCATGCATGGACTCCATAGAGATATGGCCAAAGGGCTCAGGTAAAGGAAAATCCATGGTAGGGAAAAAGATAAAGGTGTCATCTGAGGGCCTACACTCGAGAAACTCCTGCAGTATCGCAGGAGTGAACTCTAACTCACGTTTTGCAACGCGAGTAGTGTAGGTAGGACCGTCATCCACCTTTTTTAGGTTTTGTTAAAATTCCTTAAGAAGGTCATCATTAATTGGATGTGTGCATAAGACAACTTTCATGAGATTGTAGTATGCAATTAATTCTATGACATCACTACAATGGCGGTTGAAAAAGTCTCTATCGATGTACCTAACCAACATAGGCTGGTACAATCGAGATTCACCCTCGGGTGGATCATTCCTACGGGCTCTCCTATTATGAATGCAATGTAATGATATGACATGCAAGGACATAATACATGATTAGATAAAACCTAAATTATAATGGAAAGGAAAATTAGGGCTTGGGTAAAAAGATTGTTACTTAGGCGCCATTTGGAGGTGTGGCCGGAGGGAAAACTCAGATGTTACTGGGGTCAGTTGAAAATTCGCTTGAGACGCTTGAACCCTAATCGGAACAAGGAACCAACCCTAGAATGAGTGAAATGAGGCTTGAAATAAGTGAACTAAGGTAAAATAGGGCTCATCTAACAAACCTAACACCTTGGGCGGGTGGCACGGCCGGAAAGATCGTCGGAGAACAAGAATGGCGATTGGAGAAGGAGAGAAGAGCGAAGGCGCGTCGAGTGAAGACGTCGAACCCTAGCGGTTCGGCGTTATAAAATCACGATGCAGTCGACTGATGTGTAGCATCAGTCGACATATAGTGGTTTATTACCGGGTTTACCGAGCTAGCCGATCGCTTCCGGCTCGGCAATCGATCACGAACCTTCGTGATGTGTTATAGTAGCATCACGATCGATGTTGCTCATCACGATCGATGCGCGCAGATCACCGATCGCCAGAGAGCGATCGATTGACCTCAGGTGAATATAGCATCACGATCGATGTATCCCATCACGATCGATGTTCAAGCAATGAGTCATGAAGCCAAGATTTGACCGATGACCGATCGTATCGTGCTACAAAGTTGTTATCGATTGATATCTGATTTCCAGTTCTGAAATTCTGAAAATCTCGATTTCTTCATCTAATTAATCCATTTTATCATGTTTATTCTTGTATATCGAATATATTGATGTTACACTTACATTCATGTATTCGTTAATGTATTTTAATGTTTTATTTCATTTTTGCAAACATTAACATTCAATGATTTCCAAATCCTAACATCTCACCCTTTCTAAGTGTTGAAATACACAATCAAGGTAAAAGACTTGTTTTGTGAGATGCAATCCATCCTAGACATTCCTTCCATGCAAACATATGGTAAAATATATGAAGCATGGTGAGTACAATACATCAAGTTGTGTGACACTTGAGTATCACTCTTGATGTTACTTTTACATGAACTTTTAAAGTGTGCCAACAATCAAAGTTACACACTATGATCTCTAAATCTAGATTGTGCCAATTTTGATTATTTTATCAAACTTCTCAATTAGTATTGGTACATCCTAAACCCACCTAGTGTGAATCAATCACGCTCTTAGGAACCCAAAACCGATTTGAGCTCCTAGGGTTAATTAGGTATTCCTTGGGGATAACCTCCCAAGATACCTTCCTAATGACCTTCCTAGGCTTATTAGCCTTGGTCATTTTGGTCTTGCCTAGGTTGACTCTAGGGGTAACTCCCCTTGCAACCTTCTTAGTGGCCACCCTAGGTTTCTTAGAAACCTTGGCCACTAGGCACAACCCTTGGTCAACTCTAGGGATGACTTCCCTATTGACCTTGGTCTTCCTAGACTTAGTTAGTGTTCCATAGTCAAATGAAACACTATGATAAGTCACCTTGGACTTAGGTTTGTGACCCAAACCATTCTTTCCCTTGGTTGACTTTTGACTCTTAGGTCCTAGATGTTGACTTTGACTTCTTGACCTAGGAGTTTGACCATTAGACCCTTTAAATTGATTTTCCATAGTGTTGAGGATCTTCTCAAGTTTTTCAAGCCTTGACCTCAAGACTTGGTTTTCTAATTCCAATTGCCCAATTTTAGAATTTTGATTTAAAACTTGGGCATTTGACTTTCTTGGCATATGCTTAGTCCATTTTAGATTAAAACCTAGATGTTCTTGTATTTTCTTAATAGATTCCCTAGGTATGGTTTTTCTAGGGACATTAGTCCCAAATTTCTCCTTATTACTAAAATGGACACTTTTAGCTCCTAAGCAAAAACATTTATTCCTATTAGCATGCTTTTTATAAATTGCAGGAGAATTTAAATTCCTAGCATGCTTTTTAACATTTAAATTCGAAGATGCACTACTAAATGTACCTTAGGTTAGCCTTAGCTCCCTTACTTGTGATGCTTCTTCTGGGTCTTTTCCTCCTTAGAGCATTGACTTCTATAATGCCCCTTTTGATGGCACTTGAAGCATATAATATGCTCCTTGCTCTTTTGACTTGGGGAACCGGCATCCTTTGATTTTTGTTGACTTTTGGGCACCGGAGAAGCTTTCCTAACCTTCTTTGGGCATTTGTTCTTGTAATGCCCATACTCCCTACACTCAAAGCACATTATATGATTTTTATTTGAAGATAAAGTGTTTGAGTTACCTAGGGTGGTGGTAGGTGCCGGAGTTGAATTTTGAGCTTCCTCATCTTGATCGGATGTTGAAAGCTCTTCTTGAGGTTACTCCGGTGTAGAGGATGGTCTCTCCTCCTCAATCCTAGAAGTAGATGCTTCTTCCACCTCTTCTACTTCTTCTTTCTCCGATTCAGAAGTTGACTCCATCTCAACTTCCGATTCCTCACTTTCACTTGAGGATGAACTCTCCTCATGAAGTCTTGCCAATTTTCTCCATAGCTCCTTGGCATACATGTAATCCCCTAGCTTGCACAAAACATCATTAGGGATTAAATCTTCCAAAAGTTTCGTTACCTTAACTTCGGTCGTGAGCTTTTGGCGTTGCTCTTGGGTCCACTTTTTCAATTTTAGGATATTCCCCTTCATATCCCTAGGGGGTTCAAGGCCTTCAACGAGGATGAACCAATCCTCTATGTTCAACGAGGATGAACCAATCCTCTATGTTCATCATCAAGAATGTTTCCATTCTTGCTCTCCACGCCGGAAAATCTTCTGGATCATATGGAGGTGGAGCATTGATATCCCATCCAAGCTTGTCTTGGAATTCCATCTTCACCCTCTAGCCTTTTGTCTTAGCACCCGGCGGTTAGTCCGTAGAAGAGCCCCGGGCTCTGATACCACTTGTTAGGAATATTGGAACGGCTAGAGGGGGGTGAATAGCGTCAATGAAATTCTTTCACGTTTGTTTCTACAATTTCGTTAGCGCAGCGGAAATAGAAAAGTAATAACGATAACGAAATGCACAACACGCTAACACAACGATATAACGTGGTTCGGAACCACACAGTTCCTACTCCACGGATCGGGTTCGTACGAACCCTAGCGATGCCAATCACACACCACTATAATAATAACTCCTTCTCGGAACAATCCGAAGGCGGAGAAACCTCGTACAATATGATTACAACAATAATCAAGTAGATACAAGCAAAAAACAATATGAAATACAAATGCAAGTAAAGGAAAAACACTTTACAAGAGCTTTGGATTGCTTGATCTTTGATTGCCTTGAACTAGCTTTGAAGGACTGGAAAGCACCAACTTCCCCCTTCAATTTCGCTCAAGAAAATCGCTATCTTTTCCTCCATCACGAGCTCCTTATATAGCTTCAACCTGTGCTGGAAAAGGTTGATCGATCGCTCGGGACCATCGATCGATCACCTGTTGTGAGACAACGGTGTAATCCACGCTGGAAAAATCCAACGGCTAGGACATCAGTCGACTGATCATGACCATCAGTCGACTGATGAGTCATCACTCGACTGATGAGTCATCACTCGACTGCTCGTCTCAGCAGTCGAGTGAGACTCCATTCTGTGGCCGAAAATCCGAGCATCGATCATTGCTCGTCATCGCGACCGCCTAATAGTGGCATCGCTAGGCTACTCAGCCAAACCTTAGTTGACATGACGCCACATGGCACCACGATCCGGGCACACCTCAAACATGAGGTTTTAACCCAAGTATGGTTCCCCCATACTTGCTAGACCACCCTTAGCCTAGACCTAAGCCTTCTAGCCACCTCCATCAGCCTCACGCCTCTCGGATCCCTCCAAGTCATCCATGACTTGTTCATCCATCGCGCTAGCCTTCAGGTACTTCCATCGGCTATGTCACGCTAACGGTGTCTACACCACCAAGGCACTTTGGACTTACGCCGCCAAGACTCCGCTTGGACTTTACGCCGCCAACCATTGGACTTATGCTGCCAAGACTCCCGCTTGGACTTTACGCCGCCAATATCAAACCCTTGGACTTCTCAAATGCCAAGACTCAAGCTTGGACTTTCCCTTGCCAACCCATGTTGGACTTTTCATGCCAAGACCAATGCTTGGACTTTTCATGTGCCAAGTGTCCCACTTGGACTTTCCATGCCAAGTACTCAAGACTTGGACTTTACTAAATGACAATTACATTGTCATATGTTTTTGTCGAAACATCAAAACATCACTCGAGTCAAACTCGAGTCCTGGTCAATCGTGACCTGGGCCGATTGCACCAACAAAAAGTTGCAAAAAGTCTAAGGATTGTATCATCTTTGAAACCTAGTTTTTCCTTGAAACTTTTCAAAACAAGAACTCACTGTTTATGAAACATAAAATGTTTTTAAATCATTTAAAATATCCAACTATGATCTATGGGCAATATGTCCATTGATTAAACATTTGATTTCTCCATAGTTGGTCTATGATTTCTCTAATGATACACTTAATGACCCATCTAAAAGCCATAAGCATTAGTGGACCATTTGTATCATCCTATCATCTCACCCATTGCTATGTTCTCAATCAAGTAAGCCTTATAGTGGGATGTGAGATGTATCTAAAGGTATTTATACTTAACCAAAATTTCATGCAACTCTACCCATGGTTAAGTATCATCCTAAAAACCCAATCATGAACATGCATCAAGAATTATCAATCATGATCATAAATCATCAATTATTGCATATCATGATTATAAATCACTAATTACATATCATGATCATAAAATATAAAATTAAGCATGAATCATGATTCAAGCATTCAATTTATGGGTTATACATTATCATCACCCAACACTATGTTAACAATTTATAACCCACACCATTCTAAGTCAACCATATGATATGATATAAATAAAATCTTCATGATTGACTATACTAGGGTTTTCCTAACCCTTAAGAATGGATTTGGGAACCCAATATAAATTCTTTCCTATAGGGTTCACCAAAAATTCTTTAGGGATCCATTTTCTAGCTATTGTTTTATTTTTGGCTTGACCCCTAGCTATTAGGCAATGATAGGTCTTTTCATTTTTATTTCCTTTATAACCTGGCCCTTTCCTATCGAAGCTTGCCCTTTGGCTTCTAATTATCATGTTCAAAGTATTGGAGCCAATAGTGAATTTCTCTAGGGCCTTAGTTTAATGGTCTATCTTTTCCCTTAAGGACTTGTTTTCATCCATACATGCATCACTAACATTAAGAGGAATGTAATCATTTTGTGAGCATGCATTTTCTAGTTTCTCCTCTAGGGCTTTAATTTCATTTTGCATGCATTTATTTCTCTTTTTAGCCCTAAATAAGTCCCTAGTAAGGCTAGAAATCATAGAAATTACTTAATGGGAGGGTAATTTCGTTACCTTACCCAATCCCCTTCCGATGATGAGGATGAAGATGAGGACACTCCCCCTTCACTCAAGCTCTCCTCCTCGCTAGTGCTTCTTTCTTCTTCCTCGGAGGAGGTGGTGCCCAAGTCATCTATCCCCATTAGAGCAAGGTTTGTGAAGGCCTCTTCTTCTTCGGATGAGGATGATGGATAATCCCATGTAGCCTTGTGTGCCTTGGCCTTCCCTTTCTCCTTCGATTTCTTCTCTTCATCCTTCTTCTTTCTCCCCTTCTTCTTCTCTTCTTTCTTTCTCCTTTCCTTTTTGCTCTTGTTCAATAGGGGACAATCATCCCTTATATGCCCCTCTCCTTGGCAATTGTAGCAAATAATTTTTTGCCTCGGCCTTCTCCTTCGATCATTAGATTTGTTAAATTTAAAATTCTTCAAAGAAAGCCTTACCTTCCTTACCATGTAGGCTTCTTCCATGCTATCCATGGAGGAGGAGGATGAATCTTCATCGGATGAGGAGGGTGAAGGCATCTTCTTCTTCTTCTTTCCCTTCTCGGCCATGAGTGCTACTCCCCTTGATTGACTCCTTGGCTCTTCTACAATACCTTCAAGTTGTGTTTCATGCAATTCCATAGTAGAAAAGAATTCCTCTAGAGTACTTACCTCTAGATTCTTGAAGATGTAGAAGGAGTCCACCATGGAGCTCCATTTGGATGACCGAGGGAAGGCATCTATGGCCTTCATGATCATGTCTCTATTTGAGAGCTTCTCCCCTACACTTGTTAGGCAAATAATAACTTCTTTAAAGCATGAATGAAGAGATATTACCTTCTCCCTCTTATCGAGTTTGATGTTGTTGAGTTGGGAGCGAAGAAGGTCCCTTCTTGCTAGTTTGGCTTCCGAGGTGCCTTCATTGAGTTCTACAAGTCTCTCCCACATTTCCTTGGCGCTTGAGCATTCACCAATTTTCCAAGTTCTCCTCTCTTTTCTTTTTGGTCCATCTTGATTTTTCTAGCATTCTCCCCCCTCCATCCCTAGGAACTTCGAAACCGTTTTCCATAGTGAGCATTATATCAAAATCGGTCTCGAAGAATGCCTCCATTCACTTTTTCCACCAAGCGAATTCTCCTTCAAACTTCGGCGGATGAATATTTGAGTCGCCCGTCTTTGTTGTCGTTCTTGTAGCGGCGGTGAGTTCGAAGAAAAGCAACTTGGCTCTAATACCACTTTTTGAACCGTCGGTGGGCGACTAGAGGGGGTGAATAGCCCTCCTTCACGTACGGTGAAATTAGCTCACTTAATTGTCTACAAATTACAGTTAGTGCAAGCAGAAATACTAAAATCAAAGACAATTAAGTAAATGCAAGAAGTAAAGGAACACAAATGCTAACAAGAGTGTGTAACGTGGTTCGCGGCCTTACTGCTAATCCACGACCCGATTCGTCCAAGGTGAATCACGCCTATAACACTTCCACTAATCTCTCCTTTGCACAAAGCTAGGTGGAGGTAACCTTTCTTACAAGAATTCTCTCCTCTTACAATAAGATGAAAATAAACACAAGGAAGAGAAGGAAAATCATTTTGAGCACTTGGGAGATGTTTAGCAATGAACCATTAGCCTCCCAAGATGACCCAAGGTTCCTTTTTTATAGAGAAGGAGCCTTTCTTCCCATTGAGCAGCTAGCAGTCGACTGATGCCTCGATCAGTCAACTGCCGCTGTAGTCGTTGCCCTATAACGGCTTCTTCCATGTTGGATACCAACCAATGACTCCCACATAAATTGACTGATCTTACCATCAGTCGATTGATGGAGCTATCAATCTAGTGGTTGACACGATCACTCGACTACTAAAGCTTCTGTGCCCGAAACCCTCGACATCAGTCGACTACTCCCCTTGGTAGTCGACTGATGGAGCTAGTAGTCGATTGCCATAAGCTAGCAGTCGACTGTTCGGCTATAACTTAGACTCGAACACCAATCGAGTCTCCAGTCGACTTGGAGCAGTCGACTGCTACCTATAGCAGTCGACTGGTGTCGAAAAAACCCATCCGACACTTAGCCAATTGGCCAAGTTTCCCCTAAGCGCTACCCCATCCCGGGTTACATTCGCTCACTCTCATTTTCCCTTGGAGTCCCTCACCTTTGAAGTTCTCTTCATCCGACCATGTCCCTCGGATGCGGAAAGCGAATGGCTTCGCAGTGCCATCCTTCGTGTCTTTCCCTGAAGTCTACTTCCTTCGGCTTCACTCCAATGCTCCTCGTCCGACGATTCCTCGGATGCACCAAGCGTACGACTTCCGCAATGCATCTTTCATCGACTCAAAGACCGAGTCATGAGAGGTGAAACTTGCCAATGATATTATCATTTATGTGTGAATTACTAAGTCCTGCATGACTTCAACGCACATATCAAATCCATATCAATCCTAACTTAAACCCTTTGCCACACACAGCAAAACCACATCACATGGGTTGATTGCCCTAACATTCACCTCTAGCGATGCTCCCTTGTTGTTAAGCCTTGAAGAGTGACCCACTATGATACCACTTGTTAGGAATGGTTGGCGTCGCTAGAGGGGGTGAATAGTATTTTTGCTTCTTCGCTTGAAATTCAATTGATCGTTCGATTGCTTGTCTACAATGATGTTAGTGCACAATGAAATATACAACAAATACAAATGCACAACAAGAATACACAAGCATATAACGTGGTTTGGAACCTAGAGTTCTTACAATATGGGTCAAGCTCAAGTGAGCTCTAGTGATGCACACCACCACTAATGAACCTCACCTTCTTGGAAAACACTCCGAAGATAGAGAAACCTCTTAGAAATGATTACAACAATAATATAATAATATGATACAATCAAATACAAGAATACAAATGAAATGCAAAGAAAAAATTTACAAGAGAGTGCTTTGATTGCCTTGCTTGTTGCTTACTTTGGATTGCTCTTGAAGGTCTGGAATGAAACAACAATTCTCCTTCAAAATCTCTCAAAAAACTGATGCAAAATCCTCCATCTTGATCTCTTTTTATAACCTGCATCGAGCTGATTTCGCGCCCAGTAGTCAACTGCTCATAGTGTCATTGTCTTACAACGACCCAATCCATGCTGAAAAAACTCCAACTGATATCACAGTAGTCGACTGTTGCTCAGCAGTCGACTACCAAAGCTTCTATGCTTGTGTCCACTTAAATCAGTCGACTGCTTGTGGACCAGTCGATTATTAAACCCTAGTAGTCGACTGCCAAGGCCAAAGATAAGTAGTCGAGCCTCAGTCGACTCCCTACTAGTTGACTGGTCATAATCCCAATCAACTGATCCAAGTTAACTAGGTTGCCAAGTGTCAAACACTCATCCAGTTGATTAATACATAATCCCAGTGAACTAATAAACCTTCACCATGAGGTTTAACTCAAGTATGATCCCATCATATTTGATAGACCACCCTTAGCCTTGACCTAAGTCTTCTAGCCACCTCCATCAGCCTCATGCATATCGGATCCCTCCAAATCACCCATGACTTGTTCATTCATACGCTAGCCTTCAAGAGCTTCAATCGACAATTATCATGCTAACCGGGTCTACTTTGCTAAGATACATTTGGAATTACGCCACCAAGGTAAACGCTACGACTTTACGCCGCTAAACATTGGACTTATGCCGCCAAGACTATAGCTTCGACTTATGCTGCCAAGACTAAACCTTTGGACTTTCTAAATGGTAAGTATCCATACTGTAGGGGATCGATCGGCCGGCTAGAGGGAGTGAATAACCCTCAATCATTTGGTGGTGGATTTTGCTCGTCTACAAAGAGATTAGCGCAAGCAGAAAAACAAAACAAGTCAAGCAAAATAGAAATAAGAATACAAACAATGCTAACACCGAAATGTAACGTGGTTCACGGCTACGCCGCTAATCCACGATCCCGATTCTTCCAAGGTGAATCACTCCTTTGCCAAATCCACTAGATCTCTCCTTTGCACAAAGCTAGGTGGAGGTAACCTCTTTTACACAAGGATAACTCTTTTACAATAGAATGAAGATTAGAACAAGTAGAAGAGTGGAAAACCCCTTAGAGCACTTTGAGAGATGTTATGAGTTAAAGTATTAGGTGCCCAAAGCCCCACACCCTTCCTCTTTATAGAGGAAGAGGGTTTCTTCCCATTGACACAGGAGCAGTCGACTGATGTCCCGATCAGTTGACTGGTCCTGTAGTCGTTGCCTAATTACGGCTGCTTTCCACGTTGGATTTTATCCAACGGTACCGACATCAGTCGACTGATATTTCCATCAGTCGATTGATGCTTGATCAGTCGAGTGCTCGCGAGCTTCACTCCATTTTGTTCCCAAAACACTTGCTACCAGTCGACTGATGCCTTTATCGATCGGTGGGTCTCTCGATCATTGCAATTCCATGGCGCATTGTCTGAACTGAACGGACTCGAACACTAGTCGAGTCACCGTCGACTTAGAGTAGTCGACTACCATAACATGGTAGTCAATTGATGTCGAGAAATCTCATCCGACACTTAGCCAAATGGCCAAGTTTCACCTAAGAGCGCTACCCCTTTCCTGGGTTACATTCACTCACTCTCATCCCTCGGAGTCCCTTGCCTTTGAAGTTTTCTTCGTCCGGCCACGTCCCTCAGATGCGCCAAGCGCACGGCTCTGCAGCGCCATCCTTCGCGTCTCATCCTGAATTCTACTTCCTCCTGCTTCACTCTAAGCTCCTCGTCCGACAGTCCCTCATATGCTCCAAGCGCACGACTTCCGCAAAGCCATCCTTCACCGACTCAAGGTGAATTACTAAGCCCTGCAAGAATCCAAGGCACATATCAAATCTTAATGACAATCTAACTTAAACCCATTGCCACACACATCAAAACCTTATCATGGCAAGAGATTGGCCTAACAATCTCCCCCTTTTTGATGTGTGGCAATCCGTTTAAGTTAGGTAAAACATTTGATAAACTATTAAGGAAAGAAAGCATGTAAATAACATGATTAGCAACTCTCCCCCTTAATACATGAAACTCCCCCTAAATATATTCCCCCTTACTTAAACATATACATTTCTCCCCCTTTGACACTATGAAAAATAATTAACAAAGTTTATATAGCATGGCATCAAGTCTAGAGAGAAACAAAAACCAAAATATGCCTTAAAATTGGATAAAAGAAATTACTGGACATGTTATCAGGCTACCAGTCGACTTGTTCAGACTACCAGTCGACTGGCACATGTATTTCGGGTTTTTCAGGTTTTCAGGGTGGATTTCAGAAATGCATTAGAAAATCTATAAAATTTGAAAAATCATGAAATTTGGGGAACACATTTTTTTAAGTATATATATCAATGAAAAATAGTTTTTCATAAAAAAACATTATATTTTCAGAAATTTGCCAAAAATCCAAAAGCTTTAAAAACAACTAGGTTTTTGATCAAGTTTGTATCCATTTTAACACCTAGTTTTGCTTTGAATTATTTCAAAACATGAATACATAGATTTTAAAGTAAGAAATTGGTTTGAAAACATATGAAATATCCAACCATGATCTTTGGACAATATATCTATGAATTAAACATAAGCTTTCCCCATGATTGGTCTATTATTGCTATTTTGATACTTTAAATGACCATCTAAATGCCATAGGCATTAGTGGACATTTGTATCATCCTAACATCTCACTCATGCTAAGTTTTCAATCAAGGTAGCCTATGGTGAATGTGAGATGTGTTGGGGATCGATTGGCCGGCTAGAGGGGGGTGAATAGCCCTCGTTCGTTGGATGTCATATTTTGCTATTCTATAAAACGTTAGCGCAAGCGGAATATGCAAATACAAATAGATAAAGACAAAGCAAAAGATAAACAAACAATGCTAACAAGGATGTAACGTGGTTCATGGCTACACCGCTAATCCACGACCCGATTCGTCCTCGGTGAATCACTCCGCCAAAACCAATCCACTATTCGTCTCTCCTTTGCACCAAGCTAGGTGGAGGTAACCTTTACAATCAAGATCACTCTTCTACAATGGAATGAAGATTAGAGCAAGTAGAAGAGTGGAAAAATGTTTAGGGCACTTTGGGAGTAGTTGGGCGTTCAAGCATTAGCCTCCCAAAGCCCCACTCCCTCTCTTTTTATAGAGAGGAAGATTTTCTTCCCGTTGGGCGCCACCAGTCGACTGCTGCCCTTCGGAAGTCGACTGCCGCCACTCCAACGGCCTCCGAATACGTCGGATCCCGACCATTGTAGTCCAACGAAACACTTGGCAGTTGACTGATGGACCTCATCAGTCGACTGTTGCCTCGTAGTCGACTGCCCAGTCTGCTACGAGCGGTTCTGTGGCCCTAACCCTATTGACCAGTCGACTGCCCACATATGGCAGTCGACTGCTGGCCACAATTCATCCAGTCGACTACCAGTCGAACTACATTTGACTCAGAGCAGTTGACTGCCATTCCATGGCAGTCGACTGATGTCGGGAAATCCCATCCGACACTTAGCCAAATGGCCAAGTTTCACCTAGGAGCTACTACCCCTTCCGGGGTTACATTCGCTCCTCTCGTCTCTCGGAGTCCCTCGGCTTCGAAGTTATCTTCGTTCTCGGCCACGTCCCTCGGCAGCATCAGGAGCATGGCTCTGCAATGCTCCTTCGCGTCTCTTGCCTCGAAGTCTACTTCCTTCGACTTCACTCCAAGCTCCTCATCCGGCGGTCCCTCGGATGCTCCAAGTGCACGGCTTCCGCAAAGCTATCCTTCACCGACTCAAGGCCCGAGTCATGAGATGTGAAACTCGCCACGGCTACATGTGCGAATTACTAAGTCCTGCACGACTTCAACGCACATATCAAGTCAACATAACAAACTAACTTAAACCCTTTGCCACACACATCAAAACCTTATCATGGCAAGAGATTTCCCTAACAATCTCCCCCTTTTTGATGTGTGGCAATCCGTTTAAGTTAGATAAAAACATTTGATAAAAATTTCTAAGGTAAGAAAGCATGTAAACATAAACATGATATAGCAACATGCAACTCCCCCTTAATCCATGAAACTCCCCATACATATTTCTCCCCCTATCATAATTTACTTAAACATAATTACTTCTCCCCCTTTGACACCATCAAAAAGATTAACACTAAGTTATAAACCCATGGCATCAAGTTTAATAGAAGGAAAATACCCAAAAACATGATTAAAATTGAAATCAGAAAATATTGGACTGTATTTTAGGTGGGCAATGATCACTATCAAGATGTATAATGACCGCACAAAGGATTCCAAATTCGATTTTCAATGCATTATAAATTCCAAAAAATTCTAAAAATCATGAAATTTGAGGAACATATTTATTTTAAGTATATATATCAATGAAAAATAGGTTTTCAAGAAAATTCATTATATTTTTTGAGATTTGCCAAAAATCCAAAAGCTTTAAAAACCACTAGTTTTTGAGCATGTTAGTATCCATTTTAACACCTAGTATTGTTTAGGATTGTTTCAAAACATGAATACATGGATTTTAAAGTAAGAAATTGTTTTGAAAACATGTGAAATATCCAACCATGATCTTTGGGCAATATATCTATGAATTAAACATAAGCCTTCCCCATGATTGGTCTATTATTGCTATTTTGATATTTTAAATGACCATCTAAATGCCATAGGCATTAATGGACATTTGTATCATCCTAACATCTCACCCATGCTAAGTTTTCAATCAAGGTAGCCTATTGTGAGTGTGAGATGCATCCTAGGGGGTATTTGTATATACTTAACCATTATATTCATGCAATTTTATCAAGGTTAAGTATCAATCTAACAATCCTCATGATCATAAAGACATATATCAATTAATTCTACATTATGATCATGAACCTAAAATATTCATCAATTAATGATCATGCATTAGATATTATATCATGATTATAAGCAAAATATCACCTAAGGCATGATTTAAACCCTATTTCTCATGATGATGTGCCAAATTTCAAAATCATAAATCATGATTGCAAACATGCATAGTAATTACATTAATCATCATGATTTAAGCATTATTAACTATTTATAGGCACGTTATCATCACCTAACACTATTTAAAAAATGTTGTCCCGCCATCCTAAGTCAACCAAAATATGATATAGGTCAATTGCATATGGTTGACTACCCTAGGGGTTTTCTAACCCTTAAGGATGAATTTTGGAACCCAATACAAATTCTTGCCTATAGGGTTTACTAAAAACTCCTTGGGGATCCATTTCCTAGCAACTACTTTCTTCTTATCTTGTCCCCTAGAAATTAGGCATTTATAGGCCTTTTCATTTTTCTTTTCTTTGTATCCTAGGCCTTTCTTATTGAAGCTAGCTCTTTGGCTCCCTATGATCATGTTCAAAGTGTTGGAGCCAATTGTGAATTTCTCTAGGGCTTTGGTTAAATAATCTACCTTTTCCCTTAAAGCCCTATTTTCATCTATGCATGCATCACTAACATTAAATGGCATATATTCATGTGAGCATGCATCATCATCATTATCATTAACACATGCTTTTTCTAATTTTTGCTCTAATTCCTTAATTTGGTCAAGCATGCTTTTGTTCTTTTTCTTGGCTCTAAATAGATCCTTAGTTAAGCTAGAAATCATGGAAACTATCTTATGGGGTGAGAGATTCGCTACCATAGTTTCCATGTCCTCTTCTTCTTCGGGTGAGGAGGTAGAGGAGGCTCCCCCTTCACTTGAGCTCTCTCCACTTGAGCTTGATTCTTCATTTTCGGTGGAGGAGCAATCCAAGTCATCAAAGGCCATCAAGGCCAAATTGGTGACAAAGGCATTCTCCTCATCCGATGATGATGAGAAGGATGAGGATGAAGGATCATCCCAAGTCTTTGCTTTGAATGCCTTGGCCTTTCCCTTTTCCTTTGCCTTCTTTTCTTCTTCCTTTCTCTTGCTCCCTTTCTTCTTCCTCTTTTCTTCTTTCTTTTTCTTCTCTTCCTTGCCCTTGTTTAGGAGGGGACAATTATCCCTTATGTGCCCCTCTCCTTGGCAATTGTAGCATATGACCTCCCCCCTTGGTCTTCTATTCCTATCACTTGATTTATGAAAATGAATACCTTTTAAAGCACGTCTTACCCTCCTTACCATATAGGCTTCTTCGGTGCTATCCATGGAGGAGGAGGAAGACGCTTTGTCATCGGAGGAGGGGATCTCTATCTTCTTCTTCCCCTTATTTGCCAACAATGCTACTCCCCTTGAAGGTCGGATTCAAGGCTCTTCTTGTATACCTTCAAGCCTCGTTTCGTGGAGCTCCATTGTTGAGAAGAATTCCTCCAAGGTGCTTACTTCTAAGTTCTTGGAGATATAGAATGAGTCCACCATGGAGCTCCATCTTGAGGACCGGGGAAAGGCATCTATGGCCTTCATTACCATATCCCGGTTGGAGAGCTTTTCACCTACACTTGTTAAACCGGTTAGTATTTCCTTAAATCTAGAGTGTAAGTATTTTACCATCTCTCCCTTTTCAAGTTTGATATTGGACAATTGGGAGCGAAGAACATCTCTCCTTGCTAGCTTTGCCTCGGATGTGCCTTCATGGATTTCTATTAGTTTCTCCCACATTTCCTTGGCGCTAGCACACTCTCCTATCCTATTGATATCTTGTTGAGGGAGGACATTGTATAGGTGGTGCTTGGCCTTTGAATTTGCCAAGTATTCTTCTCTTTGCCTCTTGCTCCACCTTGATTTCTCCAATGGCTCCCCATTTTCGTTCCTAGGCAACTCGAAACCGTTTTCCATTATTAATAGAATTTTAAAGTCGGTTTCGAAGAATACCTCCATTCTCTTTTTCCACCAAGAGAATTCGCCGTCGAACTTCGGTGGGTGGATGTTGGAGTCGGCCATTTTGAATGTTGCTTGTTGTGGCGGTTAGTCCTCGACAAGCTTTCCTTGGCTCTGATACCACTTGTTGGGGATCGATTGGCCGGCTAGAGGGGGGTGAATAGCCCTCGTTCGTTGGATGTCGTATTTTGCTCGTCTACAAAATGTTAGCGCAAGCGGAATATGCAAATACAAATAGATAAAGACAAAGCAAAAGATAAACAAACAATGCAAAAAAGGATGTAACGTGGTTCACGGCTACGCTGCTAATCCACGACCCGATTCGTCCTCGGTGAATCACTCCGCCAAAACCAATCCACTATTGGTCTCTCCTTTGCACCAAGCTAGGTGGAGGTAACCTTTACAATCAAGATCACTCTTCTACAATGGAATGAAGATTAGAGCAAGTAGAAGAGTGGAAAAACGTTTAGGGCACTTTGGGAGTAGTTGGGCGTTCAAGCATTAGCCTCCCAAAGCCCCACTCCCTCTCTTTTTATAGAGAGTAAGATTTTCTTCCCGTTGGCCGCCAACAGTCGACTGCTGCCCTTCAGCAGTCGACTGTAGCCACTCCAACGACCTCCGAACACGTCAGATCCCGACCATTTTAGTCTAACGAAACACTTGGCAGTCGACTGATGAACCTCATTAGTCAACTGCTGCCTCGTAGTCGACTGCCCAGTCGGCTACGAGCGATTATGTGACCCGAACCCTATTGACCAGTCGACTGCCCACATATGGTAGTCGACTGCTGGCCACAATTCAGCCAGTCGATTACCAGTCGAACTACATTCGACTCAGAGCAGTCGACTGATGTCGGGAAATCCCATCCGACACTTAGCCAAATGGCCAAGTTTCACCTAGGAGCTACTACCCCTTCCGGGGTTACATTCGCTCACTCTCGTCTCTCGGAGTCTCTCGCCTTCGAAGTTATCTTCGTTCTCGGCCACGTCCCTCGGCAGCATCAGGCGCACGACTCTGTAATGCTCCTTCGCGTCTCTTGCCTCGAAGTCTACTTCCTTCGGCTTCACTCCAAGCTCCTCGTCCGGCGGTCCCTCGTATGCTCCAAGCGCACGGCTTCCGCAAAGCTATCCTTCACCGACTCAAGGCCCGAGTCATGAGATGTGAAACTTGCCACGGCTCCATGTTGGAATTACTAAGTCCTGCACGACTTCAACGCACATATCAAGTCAACATAACAAACTAACTTAAACCCTTTGCCACACACATCAAAACCTTATCATGGCAAGAGATTGCCCTAACAAGATGCATCCTAAAGGTATTTGTATATACTTAACCATTATTTTCATGCAATTCTATCAAGGTTAAGTATCATCCTATCATTTCTCATGATCATAAAGACATATATGAATTAATTTCACATTATGATCATGAAACAAATGTATTCATCAAATTGTGATAATGCATTAGGTATTACATCATGATAATAAAGAAAATATCACCTAAAGCATGATTTATCTACTTATAGGTGCATTATCATCACCTAACACTATTTCAAAAATATTGTCCCGCCATCCTAAGTCAACCAGAAATATGATATAGGTGAAATCCTTATGGTTGACTATCCTAGGGTTTTCTTAACCCTTTAGGACGGATTTAGGAACCCAAAATAAGTTCTTTCCTATGGGGTTCACTAAATACTCCTTAGGGATCCATTTTCTTGCAATTACCTTATTTTTGTCTTGACCCCTAGCAATTAGACATTTATAGGCCTTTTCATTTTTTTTCCTTTTATCCTAGGCCTTTCTTGTTGAAGCTTGCCCGTTGGCTCCCAATTATCATGTTAAGAGTATTGGAGCCTATTGTAAATTTTTCTAGGGCCTTGGTCAAATAATCTACCTTTTCCCTTAGATCCCTATTTTCTTCTATGCATGCATTATTAACATTGAAAGGCATATATTCATGTGAGCATGCATCATCATGACTAGAAGAAATATTTTCATTAATATTTAAGCATTCTTTTTCTAATTTTTCTTCTAAGTCCTTAATTTGATCTAGCATGCTCTTGTTCTTTTTCTTGGCTCTAAATAAATCCTTAGTAAGACTAGAAATCATGGACATTATTTGCTTAGGGGGTAGATTCGTTACCTCACTTACCAAATCCTCTTCTGATGATGAGGATGTAGAGGAGGCTCCCCCTTCACTTGAGCTTGATCTTTCTTCTTGCTCAGAGGTCGTCAAAAGCCATTAATGCCAAATTTGTGACAAAGGCATTCTCCTCTTCCGATGATGATGAAGATGATGAAAAGGGGTCATCCCATGTCCTTGCTTTTAGTGCCTTGGCCTTCCCTTTTTCTTTGGTCTTCTTTTCTTCTTCTTTTTTCTTCTTGCTCCCCTTCTTCTTCTTTTCTTCCTTCTTTCTCTTCTCCTCCTTGCTTTTGTTCAAGAGGGGACAATTGTCCCTTATGTGTCCCTCTCCTTGGAAATTGTAGCAAATAATCTTCCTGCTTGGTCTTCTTCTCCTATCATTAGATTTATTAAATTGAAAACCTTTTAATGCACACCTTACCCTCCTTACCATATAGGCTTCTTCCGTGCAATCCATGGAGGAGGAGGAGGATGCTTCATCGGAGGAGGAGGGGATCTCCATCTTCTTCTTCCCCTTGTTGGCAAAAAGTGCTACTCCTCTTGAAGGTTGAAATTTTGGCTCTTCTATTATTCCTTCAAGTCTTGTTTCATGGAGCTCTATTGTTGAAAAGAACTCCTCCAAGGTGCTCACTTCTAAGTTCTTTCACATGTAGAAGGAGTCCACCATTGAGCTCCATTTTGATGACCGGGGAAAAGCATCAATTACTTTCATAAGCATGTCCCAGTTGGAGAGCTTTTCACCTACACTTGTCAAACCGGTTAGAATTTCCTTAAATCTAGAGTGTAGGGATTTTACCTTCTCTCCCTTTTCGAGTTTGATATTGGACAATTGGGAGCGAAAGACATCTCTCCTTGCTAGCTTCACCTCGGATGTGCCTTCATGAATCTCTATTAGTTTCTCCCACATTTCCTTGGCGCTAGCACACTCTCCTATCCGATTGACTTCTTGTTAGGGGAGGACATTGTAGAGGTGATGTTTGGCTTTTGAATTTGCCAAATACTCTTCCCTTTGCCTCTTGCTCCATCTTGATTTTTCCAATGGCTCCCCTTCTTCATCCCTAGGCATTTCGAAACAGTTTTCCATAATAAAAAGAATTTCAAAATCGATCTCGAAAAATACCTCCATTTTCTTTTTCCACCAAGAGAATTCCCCCTTAACTTTGGCGGATGAATATTAGAGCCTACCATTCTTGAATGTGCTTGTTGTGGCGGTTAGTCCTCGACAAGCTTTCCTTGGCTCTGATACCACTTGTAGGGGATCGATCGGCCGGCTAGAGGGGGTGAATAGCCCTCAATCATTTGGTGGTGGATTTTGCTTGTCTACAAAGAGATTAGCGCAAGAAGAAAAATAAAACAAGACAAGCAAAATAGAAATAAGAATACAAACAATGCTAACACCGAAATGTAACGTGGTTCACGGCTATGCTGCTAATCCACGATCCCGATTCATCCAAGGTGAATCACTCCTTTGCCAAATCCACTATATCTCTCCTTTGCACAAAGCTAGGTGGAGGTAACCTCTTTTATACAAGGATCACTATTCTACAATAGAATGAAGATCAGAACAAGTAGAAGAGTGGAAAAACCCTTAGAGCACTTTGGGAGATGTTATGAGTTAAAGCATTAGGCCCCCAAAGCCCCACACCCTTCCTCTTTATAAAGGAAGAGGGTTTCTTCCTGTTGACACAAGAGCAGTCGATTGATGTCCCTATCAGTCGACTGGTCCTGTAGCCGTTGCCTAATAATGACTGTTTTCCATGTTGAATTTTATCCAAAGATACCGACATCAGTCAACTGATATTGACATCAGTCGACTGATGCTCGATCAATCGAGTGCTCGCGATCTTGACTCCATTCTGTGCCCAAAACACTTGCTACCACCAACCATTCCATGGCAATGATCGCTGCACTTGAACTGCATCAACACTAGTCGAGTAACTCCGACTTAGAGTAGTCGACTACCATAACATGGTAGTCAATCGATGTCAAATCCCATCCGACACTTAGCCAAATGGCCAAGTTTCACCTAAGAGCGCTACCCCTTTCCCGGTTTACATTCGCCACTCTCATCCTCGAGTCCTCGCCTTTGAAGTTATCTTCATCCGCCACATCCCTGATATGCCAAGCGCACGACTCAGTGTCATCCTTCGCGTCTCGCCCTGATGTCTACTTTCGCCTGCTTCACTCCAAGCTCCTCGTCCGACAATCCCTCGGATGCTCCAAGCGCATGGCTTCCGCAAAGCCATCCTTCACCGACTCAAGGACCGAGTCATGAGAGGTGAAACTCGCCAAGACTCCATGTGCGAATTACTAAGCCCTGCAAGACTCCAACGCACATATCAAATCATAATGACAATCTAACTTAAACCCTTTGCCACACACATCAAAACCTTATCATGGCAAGAGATTTCCCTAACACATACTTGGAATTTCACCGCCAAAGTTCACTTGGACTTTACGTCGCCAAGACTACACTCTTGGACTTGTGCTGCCAAGACTATAAGTTTGGATTTTGCTTGCCAAGTACCCATGACTTGGACTTTACCATTGCCAAGACCCATGCTTGGACTTTCCAGGTCAAGTACCCATGACTTGGACTTTACATGCCAAGTACCCATGACTTGGACTTTACCTGCCAAGTTCCCATCACTTGGACTTTACCATTGCCAAGACCCATGCTTGGACTTTCCTTGCCAATACCATTCTTGGATTTCCCATGACAATCACATTGTCAATCATTTTGTCAAAACATCAAAACACTACTCGAGTCAAACTCGAGTCTAGTCAATCTTGACCTGGGTTGATTGCACCAACATATAGAACTACTTCACCATGTGGATCAGGAGAATCCTGAAGAGATCGAGGAGGATTCAGAAGAGGATTCAGAATAAGAGTTAAATGTGGACACGATAGAGAATTCTAAAGCTAGTCAGCCTGAATGTGCCCTAGTTGAGTCAAGGAAGATAGGACTAGTAATGATTACTAATGTGCTAGTGTTTGTCCTTGGTGGATTAGTAATTATTTATCTAGTTTATTAGAGTAGTTAATGTCTTAAATAAAGAATGTTATGTCATGTTAATAGTTTTAAAAGAATTTATTAAATGTTAACAAAGTACAATATGTCTATGTTAATGATGAGTTCATTTCAATGATTAGTTCATTTAATGTTGTATAATCTACATAATAAGTTGATTAACACGCTTGATGATTAGTTCATCTAATTAAATGATTAGTTCATTTAAAGAAATGATTAGTTCTTTTTTATTAATAACATGATTAGTTCATCTAATTAAATGATTAGTTCATTTAAAAAATGATTAGTTCTTTTTTGTTAATATCATGATTAGTTCATATGATAAATTAATGATTAGTTCATTAAATGGGATATATGTCATATAGTTGATCAATAACAGTCAGATTGGAACATCCGAATGATGAGTGGAAATATAGTTGCCACTTGATTTTGTAAACTAATTCAGACTTATATTAAGTCAATCAGAAATTGCACATATATGATTTACACTGAATAACTAAATAATATATTTATTTATGGTAGATTATGACTACTAAAAACATCATAGTTGAACTTAATAAGGGTGAGAAACTTAATGGGGACAACTACCAAATTTGACACCTCAAGATACAATATGTTCTTGAGGAAAAATAAGTTCTAGAGGTTGTTCATCATATTATAGAAGAACATGTTGATGGTTTGACTGTACAACACAGACGAGATCTTGATGCTTTTAAGCCATTAAAGAAAAAGGACTCCACTGCTTAGGGTATATTGATTAGTTCAATGATAAATGACTTGGTTTTTGAGTACGAGTCATTTCATCAACTCATTCTGCCTAGGTAGCCCTTAGGAAAAAAGTATAGTGGAATGAGTCTAAGCAAACTTCGACAGTTGACAATTAAGTTTGATAGTTACAAAAAGTGCCCGAATGTATCCATGGTTCAACACCTGAGAGAGTTCCCTTCCAGATTGTTAGGAGATCATGAAACAAAATTTGACTCACAATAAGAGTATAAAGACTTTCACCATGTTAAACTAGAGGCAGAGAGAGTTAAATCTGCAAGTAGTTCTGGACAAACTTATGTAGTTATCAATTCTGAAGATCATTAGGATCTAAGAAGAAAAAGAGGTTCAAGAAGAAAGGGAAAAGAAGCTAGTGCTACTACTGGGTTTCCCAAACAAGAAGAAAGGAAAGAAGACTGGAAAGAAATCTAAAAAGAAGTTGACTTGCTTTAATTGTGGCAAGAAGGGCCACTTTGCTCGAGAATTTACTAAGCCGAAAAAGGTATATCCAAGTCTGTCTTCTTTTTCTGAACATTATGTTGCTAGTTCTGTATTGTTAGCTGATTTTTATCACATGAATGAGTTATATTTGTGGAGTACCATCGGGTAATAGGTGCTAATAGATGGATATATGTATGAAACAATGCAAGGATTGAAGTCAAAGGAATTGACACTTGAAAACTCAACCTTCGTGATAGACGTACTTTGTTTCTATATGATGTCCTCTATGCTCTTGAGATATGATAGAATCTAGTTTTCATTACATGTCTTCTTGATTTGGTATATTGTATTAACTTTTACAACCATTGTGTAGAACTTCAAATTAACTTTGTGTTAATAGGATATGATTTTTTAACTAATGGTTTTATGGTTCTTGATGTAGAATCGAATATCAATTATCGGATTGATGGTTGTTTTTCAAACATTGCTCTTACTAGTGATGTAGTTATAATTGATGATGTTTGACATGCTAGATTAGGACATATAGGACAAGAACGTATTGTTAGGGCAATCTCTTGCCGTAATATGGTTTTGATGGTGTGGCAAAGGGTTTAAGTTAGGTTGTTATTGTGATTTGATATGTGCGTTGAAGTCATGCAGGACTTAGTAATTCGCACATGGAGCCGTGGCGAGTTTCACATCTCATGACTCGGGCCTTGAGTCGGTGAAGGATAGCTTTGCGGAAGTCGTGCGCTTGGAGCATCCGAGGGACCGCCGGACGAGAAGCTTGGAGTGAAGCCGGAGGAAGTAGACTTCGAGGCAAGAGACGCGAAGGAGCATTGCAGAGCCGTGCGCCTGATGCTGCCGAGGGATGTGGCCGCGAACGAAGAGAACTTCGAAGGCGAGGGACTCCGAGGGATGAGAGTGAGCGATTGTAACCCGGGAAGGGTAGCTCTTAGGTGAAACTTGGCCATTTGGCCAAGTGTAGGATGTCATGGCACGATCAGTCGATGGTTCGATCGACCGGGTATAAGACCGATTTAGTGCTTGCAGCGATCGCCATGGTGGATCGGCAATGATCGATGTCGACATAGTCGGCGCCAAGGAATGGCAATGATCGATGGCACCGCTGCGGGCACAGAATGGAGTCGACTCCATTGAGCACTCGACTGATCGAGCATCAGTCGACTGATGGTAGGATCAGTCGACTGATGCCACTGACGTTGGATGGAATCCAATGTGGAAAGCGACCGTTATTGGGCAACGGCTACAGGACCAGTCGACTGATCGAGGGCATCACTCGACTGCTCTTGTGTCAACGGGAAGAAACCCTCTTCCTCTATAAAAAAGGAAGGGGATGGGGCTTTGGGAGGCTAATACTTAAGCTCTAAACTTCTCCCAAAGTGTCATACACGATTTCCTACTCTTCTTACTTGCTTTTACTTCAATCTTATTGTAAGAAGAGTGCTCTTGGTTGTAAAGGTTACCTCCACCTAGCTTGGTGCAAAGGAGAGACCAATAGTGGATTGGTTTTGGTGGAGTGATTCATCGAGGACGAATCGGACTGTGGATTAGCGGCGTAGCCGTGAACCACGTTACATCTCGTGTTTGTATTGCTTGTCTATCTTTTGTGTTGTCTTTATTTGTATTTGTATATTCCGCTTGCTCTAACGCTTTGTAGACGAGAGAATTATGACATCCATTGTAAGAGGGCTATTCACCCCCCTCTAGCCAGCCAATCGATCCCCAACAAGTGGTATCAGAGCAAGGTTGCTTGTCACCGGACTAACCACCGCAAGAAGCTCTACATCAAAAATGGCCGGCTCAAACATTCATCCACCGAAGTTTGAAGGGGAATTCGCTTGGTGGAAGAAGCGAATGGAGGTATTCTTCGAAACCAACTTTGAAATCCTTTTAATAATGGAAAACGGTTTCGAGTTGCCTAGGAACGAAGATGGGGAGCCATTGGAGAAATCGAGATGGAGCAAAAGACAAAGAGAAGAGTATTTGGCAAATTCAAAGTCCAAGCACCACCTATACAATGTACTCCCTCAACAACAAGTCAACCGGATAGGAGAGTGTGCTAGCGCCAAGGAAATGTGGGAGAAATTAATAGAGATCCATGAAGGCACATCCGAGGCAAAGCTAGCAAGGAGAGATGTCCTTCGCTCCCAATTGTTCAATATCAAACTCGAAAAGGGAGAGAAGGTAAAATCTCTACACTCTAGATTTAAGGAAATTCTAACCGGTTTGACAAGTGTAGGTGAAAAACTCTCCAACCGGGATATGGTAATGAAGGCCATAGATGCCTTTCCCCGGTCCTCAAGATGGAGCTCCATGGTGGACTCATTTTACATCTCCAAGAACTTGGAAGTAAGTACCTTGGAGGAGTTTTTCTCAACAATGGAGCTCCACGAAACGAGGCTTGAAGGAATACAAGAAGAGCCAAGAATCCAACCTTCAAGAGGAGTAACTTTGATAGCAAACAAGGGGAAGAAGAAGATGGAAATCCCCTCCTCCTCCGATGATGAAGCATCCTCATCCTCCTCCATGGATAGCACCGAAGAAGCATATATGGTAAGGAGGGTAAGACGTGCTTTAAAGGGTTTTCATTTTAATAAATCTAATGATAGGAATAGAAGACCAAGGGGGAAGGTCATATGCTACAATTGCCAAGGAGAGGGCCACATAAGGGACAATTGTCCCCTCCTAAACAAGAGCAAGGAAGAGAAGAAAAAGAAGGAAGAAAAGAAGAAGAAGAAGGGGAGCAAGAAGAAAGAGGAGAAGAAGACAAAGGAAAAGGGGAAGACCAAGGCACTCAAAGCAAAGACATGGGATGACCTTGCTTCTTCATCCTCATCCAAAGAAGAAGAGCATGTCTATTCCAACCTTGCATTAATGGCCTTTGACGACTTGGATTGCTCTTCCTCCGAAAATGAAGGATCAAGTCCAAGAGGAGAGAGCTCAAGTGAAGGGGGAGCTTCTACATCCTCCTCATCCGAAGAAGAAGAAGAGGATATGGAAACTATGGTAACGAATGCCTCTCCTAAGAAAATAGTTTCCATAATTTCTAGTTTAACTAAGGACTTATTTGGAATGAAAAATAAAAATAAAAGAATGCTTAATCAAATTAAGGCATTGGAAAATAAGCTAGAAAATGCATGCTTAAATGATAATATTTCTTCTAGCTTAAATGATGCATGCTCACATGATCTTTATGTGCCATTAGATGTTAGTGATGCATTCATAGAAGAAAATAGGGCCCTAAGAGAAAAGGTAGACTATTTAACCAAAGCCCTAGAAAAATTCACAATTGGCTCCAACACATTAAATATGATTATTGGGAGCCAAAGAGCTAGCTTCAACAAAAAGGGCCTAGGATACAAAGAAAAGAAAAATGAAAAGGCCTATAAATGCCTAATAGCTAGGCGACAAGATAAAAAGAAAGTAATTGATAGAAAATGGATCCCCAAGGAGTATCTTGTGAACTCAATAGGAAAGAACTTATTTTGGGTTCCAAAATCCATCCTTAAGGGTTAGAAAACCCCTAGTGTAGTCAATCATATGCAATTGACCTATATCATATTTTGGTTGACTTAGGATGGCGGGACAACATTTTTAGAATAGTGTTGGGTGATGATAACGTGCCCATAAATAGATAATAATGCCTAAATCATGATGATTAATGTAATTCCTATGTATTGTTGCAATCATGATTTATGATTTTGAAATTTGGCACATTATCATAAGAAATAGGCTTAAATCATGCTTTAGGTGATATTTTGTTTATTATCATGATATAATACCTAATGCATGATTAAAAATTGATGAATACATGTATTTCATGATCATAATGTAGAATTCATTCATATATGTCATTATGATCATGTGGATTGTTAGGGTGATACTTAACCTTGATAGAATTGCATGAATATAATGGTTAAGTATATACAAATACCTCTAGGATGCATCTCACACTCACTATAGGCTAACTTGATTGCAAACTTAGCATGGGTGAGATGTTAGGATGATACAAATGTCCACTAGTGCCTATGGCATTTAGATGGTCATTTAAGGTATCAAAATAGCAATAATAGACCAATCATGGGGAAGGCTTATGTTTAATTTATAGACATATTGCCCAAAGATCATGGTTGGATATTTCATATGTTTTCAAAACAATTTCTTAATCTAAAATCTATGTATTCATGTTTTGAAACAATTGGAACCAAAACTAGGTGTTAAGCTTGATACTAGAATGGTCAAAAACCTAGTGGTTTTTAAACCTTTTGGATTTTTGGCAAACACGTGAAAATATGATGATTTTTCATGAAAAATTATTTTTCACTGATAAAGAACCTTACAAGAAATATGTTCCCAAAATTTCATGATTTTTTGAATTTTCTGGAATTTTTAACGCATTTCTGAAATTCGGTTCGAAAATCAGAATTTTCTGGAAACTGCGTGCCAGTCGACTGGTGGCCTGTAAATCAGAACAGTAATGTCCAAATTCAGTTTTGAAACTAATTTTTGGTATTTTTATTCTATTAGACTTGATGCCATGAGTTTATAACTTAGTATTAATCTTTTTGATGGTGTCAAAGGGGGAGAATTGATTATGTTTAAGTAAATTATGATAGGGGGAGAAAATTGAGAATTTGTAGAGTGAGTTTCATGGATTAAGGGGGAGTTGCATGTTGCTATATCATGTTTATGTTTACATGCTTTCTTACCTTAAAATTTATATCAAATGTTTTTACCTAACTTAAACGGATTGCCACACATCAAAAAGGGGGAGATTGTTAGGGCAATCTCTTGCCGTAATATGGTTTTGATGGTGTGGCAAAGGGTTTAAGTTAGGTTATTATTGTGATTTGATATGTGCGCGAAGTCGAGGCAGACTTAGTAATCTGCACATGGAGCCGCGGCGAAGTTTCACATCTCATGACTCGTGCCTTGAGTCGTGAAGGATAGCTTTGTAAGCCGCGGCGCTTGGAGCACCCGAGGGACCGCCGGACGAGAAGCTTGGAGTGAAGCCGGAGGAAGTAGACTTCGAGGCAAGAGACGCGAAGGAGCATTGCAGAGCCGTGCGCCTGATGCTGCCGAGGGACGTGGCCGCGAACGAAGAGAACTTCGAAGGCGAGGGACTCCGAGGGATGAGAGTGAGCGATTGTAACCCGGGAAGGGTAGCTCTTAGGTGAAACTTGGCCATTTGGCCAAGTGTATCGATCGATGTCGAAGCGACCGGAATGGCAGGCCGATCGATGACCGCGCACGCACGTAATGGAGTAGATTCCATTGAGCACTCGACTGATCGAGCATCAGTCGACTGATGGTAGGATCAGTCGACTGATGCCAGTGCCGTTGGATGGAATCCAACGTGGAAAGCGGCCGTTATTGGGCATGGCTTACGGTGACCCGATCCGATCGAGGGCATCACCGATCGCTTCCCGTGTCAACGGGAAGAAACCCTCTTCCTCTATAAAAAGGAAGGGGATGGGGCTTTGGGAGGCTAATGCTTAAGCTCTAAACTTCTCCCAAAGTGACATACACGATTTCCTACTCTTCTTACTTGCTTTTACTTCAATCTTATTGTAAGAAGAGTGCTCTTGGTTGTAAAGGTTACCTCCACCTAGCTTGGTGCAAAGGAGAGACCAATAGTGGATTGGTTTTGGCGGAGTGATTCACCGAGGACGAATCGGACCGTGGATTAGCGGCGTAGCCGTGAACCACGTTACATCTCGTGTTTGTATTGCTTGTCTATCTTTTGTGTTGTCGTTATTTGTATTTGTATATTCTCTGCGCTTAACGCTTTGTAGACGAGAGAATTACGACATCCATTGTAAGAGGGCTATTCACCCCCTCTAGCCGGCCAATCGATCCACAACACGTATGAATTGATTAGCGAGAGAGAGTTTGTTGGGCACTTGTGCTAATATTAACTTGTCTATATGTGAGCATTGTATTGCTAGAAAAGCAATTAGGAAACCATTTGGTAAGGCTATTAGGGATGAATCACCATTACAATTAATTCATTCGGATAATTATGGTCCAATGAATGTGAAGGCTATACATGGAGCTTCCTATTTCATTATATTCATTAATGATTTCACTTGTTTTGGTCATGTGTATTTGATTTCTCATAAATCTGAAGCATTTGATTACTTCATTTGTTATATGAACGAAGTTGAGAATCAATTTGATAGTAAGGTTAAGACCTTACGAACGGACTGTGAAGGTGAATATTTATCTGATTAATTCAAGATAATTTGTAAGGATAAAGGGTTATTCGACAGCTAACAATCCCAGTGCGGATCACTTTATAAGCACTTTTTATGACCTAAAGGGGTGAAAACCCCCTTTCTTTTATAGCCTTGGAAGCTCCCCAACATTCAGTTCTAGCTCATGGTCAAAGAACCTCATCTCCCCATGATAAGTGGAGCTTATCTTGACTCTCCTCGAGGTAGACAGTTTGACTGACAGTCGACTGATGAACCCTACCAGTCGACTGATACCACCAGCAGTTGACTACCAGCTTGTTTACTCCACTACAACAACAAGTTATCTTGAAATGAAAACAATACAGGTGAATTCGACGACTACTTACTGTCCGATCTCAACCTAAACCTTCCACGGGAAGTCTTAGTTGGATCGCCGCTTAAGGATGTCTCCGTACGAAGGACCTGGCCTTACATTCACTCACACACGAGCATAACTTAGGTTCTTTTGTGACTTGCAGCTTTACTTTTGGTATCCACCTGGGTTCTTCAGCTCCCTCCGAAGTTCTCCCAGTGCCTCCCGACCACCACGGTTTCCCAACTTGGGATTCTCCGGGTGTTACTGACCTTCAGCTCAGCTTAACCATTCCTGCACACTTGGTTCAGCTCGTTAGACAACAATATGACTTTATCTTTGGGTCTTTGCCATAATCAAAACCTAGGTTCGATTATCTGGTGCCTACTGCATCAACAATCTCCCCCTTTTTGATCTATGGCAAACCGACACAAAGATAAGGGAAAAATTAACGCATAAGAGTGCATTAAGTAAGTGAAATGATTATTATGAATATAAAATAAGCATAAATTTGAAAGAAGCATAAATGCATAACTTAGTAAGTTAGTGTGAGTAACTTAATAAGTTAGCATAAGTAGGAGTATGAGTAAAACTCTTTTTCAAGTCCTCCCCCTTAAGGTAACCTCCCCCTTAACCTTAGGTGAGTACTTGAAAAAGGAGCTTAGCTCTCCCCCTTAACGGTTGCAACTTAAGTAATCAAGATTACTTAACATTGGCCTAAATGTTTAAGTTAAGTTTAAGTTAAGTTATCAAAAATTAATTTTTGATCTCTTAACTGTTGGTGCAATCGGCCCAGGTCACGATTGACCAGACTCGAGTTTGACTCGAGTGATGTTTTGATGTTTGACATAGTATGCTTGACATTGATGTTTGACATTGATGTCGGTTAATATTTTGGGAAGATTGTTGGAGCAATCGACCCAGGTTATAATTGACTAGACTCGAGTTTGACTCGAGGGAGTCTTTGATGGTTGACTAGGGATTGACCATGTGATTATGGGAAAGTCCAAGCATGGGTCTTGGCAAGGTAAAGTCCCAATCATGGGTACTTGGAATGGAAAGTCCAAGTGGGACACTTGGCATTTGGGAAAGTCCAAGTCTTGAGTACTTGGCACAAGGAAAGTCCAAGCATGGGTCTTGGCATGGAAAGTCCAACATAGGTTGGCAAGGGAAAGTCCAAGCATGGGTCTTGGCATGGAAAGTCCAACATGGGTTGGCAAGGGAATGTCCAAGCTTGAGTCGTGGCATTTGAGAAGTCCAAGGGGTTTGATATTGGCAGCGTAAAGTCCAAGCGGAGTCTTGGCGGCGTAAGTCCAATGTGCCTTGGCGGTGTAGACACCGTTAGCATGACATAGCTGATGGAAGCACCTGAATGCTAGCGCGATGGGTGAACAAGTCATGGATGACTTGGAGGGATCCGAGAGGCGTAAGGCTGATGGAGGTGGCTAGAAGGCTTAGGTCTAGGCTAAGGGTGGTCTAGCAAGTATGGGGACACCATACTTGGGTTAAAACCTCATCTTTGAGGTTGGCAGTCAACTGGCATTATGGCCGATTCGACTTCCATTTGACGAGGATGGCGATCATTGCCAGTTGAGTTGCCAGCACAGAATGCTCTGTAGCCGACTGGGTAGTCGACTATGGGTGTTGGCAGTTGACTGATGAGAGTCTCGTTGGAACTTGTCCAACGTGGATTGAGTCGTTGTCTCACAGCTACAGTGTTGGCAGTCGACTGGGGACTTATGGCAGTCGACTGCTAGGCGGAAATCCAGCCCGACGCAACATAAAAAGGGGAGCTCGTGGAGGATTTCATCATCAGTTCTTAGGGAGCTTTCTTGAGACGATTTGAAGGCGATTTGCAAGTGCATTTCAGGGTCCTTCAACCTCATCCAAGCAACCAACAAGCAAAGCGCTCAAACCCTAGTTTTGTAATGTGTTCTTTACATTTCCTTTATATTTGCTTGTATTTCTTTCGTTTATTGTTGTAAATGTTTGTACGAGGTTTCTCCGCCTCCGACTTGTTGTCGAGAATGAGTTTATTGATTAGTGATTGCATTGGCGTCGCTAGAGCTCGTTAGAGCTTGATCCATGGAGTAGGAACCGTTCGGTTCCGAACCACGTTATATCTTTGTATTCGTGGTTATTTCAATTCGTTATTGCTTGTATTATTACTATTCCGCTGCGCATAACGAGTTTTGTAGAGACGATCACGAACGATTTCCATCTACCTACGGGCAACGCGCTATTCACCCCCCCTCTAGCGGGCGCACAGGTCCTAACATTAACTTTGGTATTTTTCTCCTCCAGTTGCCATTAAAAAGGCTAAGTTAAGTAATCACTTACTTAACTTTGGCATGATGGTTTTATGTTTAGAATTAAATTAAGTTATCAAAAAAAAAATTGATCCCTTAACTTTGGCCTTTTCTCCCCCTTTTGCTATAAATCGAAAAGTGTGGGGGTTTATAGAAAAATCATTTTCGAAACATAGTGATTATGTTTTATAAGTCCAAGCATGTTCCTATTAGATTATGAAAATAATACTTTAAACATAAGCTCAACTAATAGAATGTTCAACTCTATTTGACTTGATTGATATAGAATGATCAAAAATCCTGATTAGAGTTGGTTAATTTAGATACACTACAACAAAAATATGAAAGGACAACACTACAAAGACAATGGATTTTAGAGAAACTGTTGTGATTTTGATAAACAACAACGGTTTTTGACAAAACCGTTACCTTTGAGCATCCATATAACACAAAAGACAACGATTTAACTCTATCCGTTGTCGTTGAGTGTAGTTTTTTTTAAATCAACAACACAATTTACAACGGTTTTTCAAAACTGTTGTAAATTGTTAATTTTTATTTTTATCTTAATAATATTTGGGACAATGGTGCAATGAACTATTGTCAATAAGAAGGTTTTCATAACATTTGGTACAACGATAAAACACCGTTGTCGTTGTAATACTAATACAACGGTTATAAACCATTGTCAATGAAATATTATTTAAAAAAAAATACAAATTATTTTATTTATTATTAATACTATTTTTTAAATTATTGGAAATATTTTTTTTAATTTATAAATATATAAGATTACAAAATAAAATAAAATTATTTAACCAATAATAAATTAAATAAATTTTAATATATTACAAAATTTAAATCATGGTATTTAAATTATATATAAGGAATAATATCCTCTCTCTATATATATAGGTTAAAAGGTTAATTTCATAAATCCTGTTGCTTTTCTTCCTTCCTTTCACTGTTTCCCGAGCTTCCACCCGACAACGCTTTCGTCGTTTTCCCAAACTTCCACCCGATAGTGCTTCCGCCATTTTCCTGAGCTTCCGCTCGATAGCGCTTCATCCATTTCCCCTTCCGATATATTCCCCATAGGTTTCGCCCGATAGCTTCCATTGTTTTCCCAAACTTCCACCCGATAGCGCTTCCGTCGTTTTCCTGAGCTTCTGCTCGATAGCGCTTCATCCATTTCCCCTTCCGATGTTTTCCTCATAGGTTTCACCCAATAGCTTCCGTCGTTTTTCCCATACTTCGTTTTTTCCATAACTTCTGCCCGATACTCCGATAGTGCTTCTGTCATCCCATCGATTCTCTTCCTCGTTTAGCGGGTTCACTATAAGAATAATAGTCTATTATGATATTTTTTTAACGACACTTATAAAATAATATAGTTATAAACACTTTATAAGAATGATTATTGTAAAAAAAAAATTCAATTAGATCCATTTTAATAACATATTTAAGAAATATCATTATAGGTATTAAGTTTATATATATTTAAAAAAAATTAGGTTAAATTATTTCCTCCGTCGTTCCTTAGCTAATTCCCTAACCCTCTCCGTCGCGCCATTTCTAATTTCCTAAACCTCGCTGTTCTCTGCTATTCCCTAATTTCCCTTCCACCATGTGAGCAGACTCGTCCGTCCCTTCCACCATGTGAGCACACTTGTTCGTCCCTTTCTCGGACAAACCTTTCGTGACTTCTCCTTGTTAGTAATATATGAGAGTTGTCCTAAGGCAATCGCCTTATGTATAAACCATTTATATGATAAATGAAGATTCACTATTTGAGTATACATGTTTTATGTATTTGATTGGATCTTTAACTCATTTACTGAATGTCCACGATACGATTCACAACATGAGAGAATTTGTGATTGGATCACAACTAGTGAGTATCTCTACATGTGTAATTGTGATGTATCGGAATTATCCCTAGTCGATGAATTGATGGATTTGGACACCATCAGTTTTGTCGAGACTAGCACGAGGTATACTCCTTGGTGTATCCAAGCAGCTGATTCTCACTGGCTGGAGACATAGTGATGTCCGGAGTTGATCGTGGATGCTAGTTATGGTAACTAGTTCATTGGAGTGACCAGCCATAAGACATCATATGGTTCTCTGCATATATAGATATGTCAATGAAGTTCTTACTGTGGCTTAAGTGCGATGTTCCTTTGACTTGCGGTATTCAAGTCATCTTGATCATGGAGACTTATGCTTTGACATCTTAAGCAAACATCTCTAAGGAGATGTGGACCCGGGATGATTGGGTATAAGTCGAAGTGATCGAAGGTGTTTGAATAGCCTATAAACGATTCACCACTCCTTGCGAGGAGATGTATACCCATGGCCTCTCGTCGGATTGTTACTAAAGTCTTTGGCCAAAGCATTACATGTTTAGAGTAAGGTACTCTTCGATACATCTGGAGTAACTAGAATCCGTAGGACGAGGAAATGATACTTGGGCTAGGTGTGACGTAGTCAGCCTAGTGGGGACTGACACAATAGACCATGTCCTAAACCAAGTGGGTATAAGATGAGTGAAGGGAATGGGGCACGATTCATTCGAGCTACTGAAGGGTTTCAGAAATAGTTCTGGATCAACCGTTGATCTTTTCGGTTAATTGGGGATCATGATGTACTACTAGGTGTCACTCATGATCGCTCTATAATTAATGGTTAATTATAGACGGCCAACATAAACCGAGAACCTATTTGGTCACACGCACAACGAGTGTAATCCAAAGGATTTAAAACGAGCTTGAGAATGGGATTCTCAGACCGAGAGAAACTATGTTTGGTTGGACCAAACATAAAGCGAGCATGAAATTGTTTCAGTCCCAATGGAAGCGTGGATGGGCCGTGTCTTATAAAGACATAATGGATGGACCAAAATGGTTTGGTTCTAATCCAATGGATGAGAATAAACCAAAGGGTTTGGTTAATATTAAACGAATGAACCAAAGGTTGGTTCGGTTCGTTTTAACTTAAAATAAACCATCATGGTTTGATTTATTTTAACTTATCTTAATGGAGCGGGTTAACGGGATTTATGGATATGATCCATTAACCATTAAGAGAATTAGTTCTCTATAAAATAGGGCTTAAACCCTAATCCAAGAACCCTAATTAGAGTTGCCGCCCAACCTAATTCTGCCGCCCCCTCCATCTTCTCTCCTAGTCGGTGCCAACCCTAGGTGTGCCGCCGCCCAGCTTTTGTGCCGCCGTCCAAGTCATTGCCGGCGACCAAGCTTCAGCCGGTGAACACTCCGGCGACCCTCCGGTGATCTCTTGTGGGTTCGGTGATAAGGTGAGCTCCACATCTCCTTTGGCCGGCCTCTATTCCTCCACCAAAAGCTGTCCAGTTTTTCTGGACAGCTTGTTTCTTTGTTGTCGGAGCGTCGTTTGGACGACGGTTAGTGCTCCGACAGCGGCTAACTTACCGGGGATTTGATCTCCGGTAATCCTCTGAGGTGGAGGACGAAGGATTCGTCAAACGGTTGACGAATACCTCTCCGGAGAATCGAGTTTTGAGGACTCGGTTTTGGATCCGAATTTGGATTCGGATTGTGATCATCTCTCGATCACGTCGTCTTCAACATGAGGCTAGTAACCCGTACGAAGACGAAGCTCGTGGCTTAGCGAAGTCATCCCGAGGAGCTCGGCGTGGATACGGATAGAGACGATTCTTACGAGGATCGTTCCGGTTGATGCCGTTCCCGCTACACGTCATACGGAAGGTATAACGTAGTTAAATTTCCTTTTATTGCAAATTTTAATTTACGGTTATGTCTACACTTGTTGTAATATGCATGCGTGTGTTGTGTGTGTTGTAATAAATATAGATTTATTATTTTTAATTGCTTCCACTGTGCTCATGTTTACGAAACATGATCGAACACACACACGCCATGTGATCAAACCCAACAAAGGGTATCGAGCCTGTGTTGTGTTTCGACATAATCGTAAAATGGTTTTATATAGTCATAATGTATTTCTGGAAATTTTCTAAATTTTGGAAATTTAGAAGTATTTATGGAAATTTTTCAATTTTGGAAAGTCTAGAAGTATTTATGGAAATCTTCCACTTTTGGAAAGTTGGAAGTATTTATGGAAATTGATATTTTCCATAAATAAAATATTTGATTAGATTCTGAAATTTGTTTCCTAATTTAATCATGATTTGATTTGGGAAATCAAATCTTAAAATATTTTATTTCCATAAGTAGTTTTAATGATTTAGGAAATTGGTTTCCTAAATAGATTTTCCTTAATCAAATAATTCCATGAATAAAATATGTGATTAGATTTGGAAATTTGTTTCCTAATTTAATTATGATTTGATTTGGAGAATCAAATCTTAAACATATTTTATTTCCATAAATAGTTATGACATATAAGGAAATTATATACATGACATAATTGTATGTCATGTAATTGCATTAGATGCATAACATTATGCCATGCGTGTCGTGACATGTAGATGTATGCCATGTATGCCATGTAGATAATAGTTATTTGCATGCAAAGAGGATGAGACATAAAAACCCTTAATCAATATTAAAGCCTACACCTTCCATTAATATGGTTAGAACCAGAGTTCGGTTTCTTGTTTGGGTTGTTGGACTCTCTCCAAGCCCGGCTCGAACCTGAATATGTTCAAACCATGGAATAGTTTAATACTAATATGGTAAGAGTCAGAGGTCAATCGTTAGCTTTGGTTGTTGGACTCTCTCCAAGCTAGGCTAATTGGTTGAATGCGCTCTAACCATATTAAAACTATGTCCTGATTAATGGGTTGGCTTTAACCTGGAGCATCGGCTTGTTGGACTCTCTCCAAGGTCGATGTAAAGGGAGGTGAAGTTGGGTGCTATGCATATGATGCATACTTGTTAATGTGTTAACAACCTGATGTATGTGTGAACATTCAATTAGTTGATAGCACATTGTGATAGTTGCATATACGGGATATGCAATCGGTATAGATGATACCTACCGTCGTAGTTATGAATGGCTTGTTGGACTCTCTCCATGGTTGTTCATAACTATGATGGATATCAGCCCATTCGGAGATGGACCTACAATCTCCCGAAGTGATTTTGGGGTTTTTGAAATTCAAAAAATGAATGGGATTTATAAATGTATATTGATGCATTTTTAAAATCATCTTTCTCATATATGCTCGTTTTGTATTTCTAAGTTAATATATTGATCATGATGTGTTTGAATTTGCGTTCCATTTTGGATTCAAATAAATTGACTGGGCCGAACTTCTTGGACTGGCTTAGAAACTTGAGAATTGTTCTCAAGGTGAAAAGCTTGTGTATGTCCTCGAAGCGCCTCTTCCCGCCCGTCCTAGTGACGATGCAACTTTGGACCAATTGTTGGCCTATCAGAAACATGTGAGTGATTCTGAACAAATGAGTTGCATCATGCTAGCCGCGATGGAACCCAAGCTACGAAAGCAGCATGAGCATATGGATGCTCATACCGTAGTCCTTCATCTCTGTGAGTTGGTTGATGAGCAAGTGAGATTCGAAAGGTTCGAAGTCTCCAAGCTCCTCTTCACCTCTGAGATGCAAGGAGGTTCATCTGTGGTATCTCAACATCTTTGTCAAGACTGTGGAGCCTTCTGAGAAGCATGAGTAGGGGACAGTGTTGTTAGTTGATTCCTCGAAGAAAGGTTCTAAGAGGGAGTCAAAGGAACAACAGAAGGGGAAGAAGAAAAAGGCTAAAAGGCAGAACCAGCTCAAAAGGGCACTTGCCATCATTATGGCAAGGAGGGTCATTGGCGAAGAAATTGCAAGGTTTATCAAGAGTCCGTGAAGAAGGATAAGGCATCGGATGCCCCATCTTCTTCAGAAATCTTCTTTATTGATTGTCATTCTATTTCCTTAGACACTTGGGTATTGGATACTGGGTGTGGCTCACATATATGTAATGACATACATGGGCTAAGGAATAGAAGAAGACTCATCAAGGGAGAGTCAAATTTACGTGTTGGGAATGAAGCAAAGGTTGCTGCACTCGCCATCGGAACGTATTTGTTGAAACTCCCTGCAGGACTTGTCTTAGAACTGGACAATTGCTTTTATATTCCTTTGTTGATAAAGAACATCATTTCTATTTCTTGTTTAAATAGAAATGGTTTCCATTTGACGTTTAGTAACAATTGTTGTTACATAACTTTGAATGGGGTTCTTTATGGGCCTGGACCTTTAAGCAATGGTGTTAATACGTTGACGTATCCAAAGGACATTTGCATATCGGGCGAGCAACAACAAAGTGTTCGAAAGGATAATCAAATAGACTCCTACATGTGGCATTGTCGTCTTGGCCATGTAAGCAAGAAACGCATGTCCGAATTACACCGATGTGGAATTCTGGAATCGTTTTGAATTGGATTCATACGATACATGCGAATCATGCTTAAAAGGCAAGATGACTAAGTTACCTTTTACGGGAAAAGGTGAACGAGTGGGAGAGTTACTAGGTCTAATACATACTGATGTATGTGGACCTATGTCAACTCAAGCTTTAGGAGGCTATAACTACTTCATTACCTTCACCGATGATCACTCACGGTTTGGGTATGTGTTCTTGATGAAACACAAGTCTGAAGCCTTTGAAAGGTTCAAAGAATTCAGAAATGAAGTAGAGAAACAACATGACAAAAGTATTAAAATACTTCGATTGGATCGAGGTGGTGAATACTTAAGTCAAGAGTTTCTTGATTATCTAAGAGACAATGACATATTGTCTCAATGGACTCCGCCATATACACCACAGCATAATGGTGTATCTGAGGGGCGTAACCGGACCTTGTTGGACATGGTCAGGTCAATGATGAATCATGTGACTCTTCCCAAGTCCTTATGGGGTTATGCACTTCAGACAGCTGTTTACTTGTTAAACAGAATGCTTACCAAGGTAGTCTCAACTACTCCATATGAGATATGGAATAGTTAGAAACCTCATGTATCTTACTTGAAGATATTGGGTTGTCCTGCTTATGTGAAGCGGACAGTATCAGACAAATTGGATGCTAAGTTTGATAAATGTCTATTTATTGTATACCCTAAGGAAACAAGGGGTTACCAATTCTATCATCCTGTGGAACAAAAGGTGTTTGTTTCAAGGCATGTTGTGTTTCTAGAGAAAGAGTTTCTCTTGCAAGAAAACAGTGGGAGTGTCGTCGAGCTTGAGGAGGCTCGAGAGACTCAAATAGACATTGATGAGATACCTGGTGAAGCACAACAGCCGACAACTCATAGTGATGAGCAATCGGCTGGACCTATTGTAACACCACATCTTCGTAGATCTGGCAGAACACGCAATATTCCTGAGAGATATGGATTTCTCGTAAGTGAATCGAACGACGTGTTACTCATTGATGATGAGGAGCCTATCAGTTATGAAGAAGTGCTGACAAGTTCAGAAAGGGATAAGTGGCTTGGTGCCATGAAGTCGGAAATGGATTCCATGTATGAAAACCAAGTTTGGAACTTGGTTGACCCACCTGAAGGCATAAAGCCTATAGGGTGCAAGTCGGTTTTTAAGAAGAAAACCGACATGGATGGTAATGTGATTACCTATAAGGCTAGATTGGTGGCGAAAGGATATCGTCAAAAACAAGGTGTTGATTATGACGAAACCTATTCGCCTGTAGCTATGCTTAAATCCATTCGGATGCTCCTGGCCATAGCGGCTCATTATGATTATGAGATATGACAGATGGATGTGAAAATAGCTTTCCTTAATGGAAACCTGCTCGAGGACGTGTATATGATACAGCCTGAGGGTTTCACATCGGTTGATAAAACCAAGGTATGCAAATTGCGACGGTCCATTTATGGATTGAAGCAAGCATCCAGGAGCTGGAATATCCATTTTGATGAGACGATCAAAAAGTTTGATTTCTCACAAAATCCAGACGAACCTTGTGTGTACAAGAAGGTTAGTGGGAGTGCAGTCGTGTTCCTAGTATTGTATGTCGATGACATACTACTTATAGGAAACGATGTTTCAGTCTTACAGTCAGTGAAGGTTTGGTTATCCAAGACATTCTCCATGAAAGACCTGGGAGAAGCAACCTACATCCTCGGGATTAAGATCTATAGAGATAGATCGAAACGGTTGCTTGGTCTTTCGCAGTCTACATATATAGACCGAGTGCTAAAGAGGTTTAGCATGTCGAAATCCAAGAAAGGTTTCTTACCCATCAGGCATGGGGTACACCTTTCGAAGTCTATGTGTCCGCGCACAGAAGACGAGAGGATTTGCATGAGTAAGATTCCCTATGCATCCGCAATAGGATCTATCATGTATGCTATGTTATGTACAAGGCCCGATGTATCATATGCTCTGAGTGTCACGAGCAGATACCAGTCTGATCCAGGAATGGATCATTGGGTGGCTGTTAAGACGATCCTTAAGTGCTTGAGAAGAACTAAGGATGCGTTCCTAATATATGGAGAAGGGTACATGGTGACACGTGGGTATACGGATGCCAGCTCCAGACAGACAAGGATGATTCCATGTCTCAGTCTGGGTATGTATTCACCTAAAATGGAGGTGCAATAAGTTGGAAAGGTTCCAAGCATGACACTATAGCGGATTCTGCCACTAAGGCAGAATACGTTGCAGCTTTGGAAGCAGCAAAGGAAGCGGTTTGGATCAATAAGTTCATCTATGAACTTGATGTGGTCTCATCAATGATCCAAACATGTGCTTCGCCGCTATCATCTCATCAGAGAGATCATCAGTAGGAACGAAATACAAATCGAGAAAATTCCCACTGAAAGGAACTTAGCGGATCCTTTGACTAAGGCATTACCTCAAAATAAGTTTGAGGGTCATGTTAGAGCTTATGGTATTGGATACCGTAGCGATTGGCATTAGGCCAAGTGGGAGTCTGTTAGTAATATATGAGAGATGTCCTAAGGCAATCGCCTTATATATAAACCATTTATATGATAAATGAAGATTCACTATTTGAGTATACATGTTTTATGTATTTGATTGTATCTTAAACTCATTTACTGAATGTCCACGATACGATTCACAGCATGAGAGAATTTGTGATTGGATCACAACTAGTGAGTATCTCTACATGTGTAATTGTGATGTATCGGAATTATCCCGAGTCGATGAATTGATGGATTTGGACACCACCAGTTCTGTCGAGACTAGCACGAGGTATACTCCTTGGTGTATCCAAGCAGCTGATTCTCACTGGCTGGAGACATTGTGATGTCCGGAGTTAATCGTGGATGCTAGTTATGGTAACTAGTTCACTGGAGTGACCAGTCGTAAGACTTCATATGGTTCTCTGCATATATAGATATGTCAATGAAGTTCTTACTGTGGCTTAAGTGCGATGTTCCTTTGACTTGCGGTATTCAAGTCATCTTGATCATGGAGACTTATGCTTTGACATCTTAAGCAAACATCTCTAAGGAGATGTGGACCCGGGATGATTGGGTATAAGTCGAAGTGATCGAAGGTGTTTGAATAGCCTATAAAGGATTCACCACTCCTTGCGAGGAGATGTATACCCATGGCCTCTCGTCGGATTGTAACTAAAGTCTTTGGCCAAAGCATTACATGTTTAGACTAAGGTACTCTTCGATACATGTGGAGTAACTAGAATCCGTAGGACGAGGAAATGATACTTGGGCTAGATGTGACGTAGTCAGCCTAGTGGGGACTGACACAATAGACCATGTCCTGAACCAAGTGGGTATAAGATGAGTGAAGGGAATGGGGCACGATTCATTCGAGCTACTGAAGGGTTTCAGAAATAGTTCTGGATCAACCGTTGATCTTTTCGGTTAATTGGGGATCATGATGTACTACTAGGTGCCACTCATGATCGTTCTATAATTAATGGTTAATTATAGACGGCCAACATAAATCGAGAACCTATTTGGTCACACGCACAACGAGTGTAATCCAAAGGATTTAAAACGAGCTTGAGAATGGGATTCTCAGACCGAGAGAAACTATGTTTGGTTGGACCAAACATAAAGCGAGCATGAAATTGTTTCAGTCGCAATGGAAGCATGGATGGGCCGTGTCTTATGAAGACATAATGGATGGACCAAAATGGTTTGGTTCTAATCCAATGGATGAGAATAAACCAAAGGGTTTGGTTTATATTAAATGAATGAACCAAAGGTTGGTTCGGTTCATTTTAACTTAAAATAAACCATCATGGTTTGGTTTATTTTAACTTATCTTAATGGAGCGGGTTAACGGGCTTTATGGATATGATCCATTAACCATTAAGAGAATTAGTTCTCTATAAAATAGGGCTTAAACCCTAATCCAAGAACCCTAATTAGAGTTGCCGCCCAACCTAATTGTGCCGCCCCCTCCATCTTCTCTCCTAGTCGGCGCCAACCCTAGGTGTGCCGCCGCCCAGCTTTTGTGCCGCCGTCCAAGTCATTGCCGGCGACCAAGCTTCAGCCGGTGAACACTCCGGCAACCCTCCGGTGATCTCTTGTGGGTTCGGTGATAAGGTGAGCTCCACATCTCCTTTGGCCGGCCTCTATTCCTCCACCAAAAGCTGTCCAGTTTTTCTGGACAGCTTGTTTCTTTGTTGTCGGAGCGTCGTTTGGACGATGGTTAGTGCTCCGACAGCAGCTAACTTACCGGGGATTTGATCTCCGGTAATCCTCTGAGGTGGAGGACGAAGGATTCGTCAAACGGTTGACGAATACCTCTCCGGAGAATCGAGTTTTGAGGACTCGGTTTTGGATCCGAATTTGGATTCGGATTGTGATCATCTCTCGATCACGTCGTCTTCAACACGAGGCTAGTAACCCGTACGAAGACGAAGCTCGTGGCTTAGCGAAGTCATCCCGAGGAGCTCGGCGTGGATACGGATAGAGATGATTCTTATGAGGATCGTTCCGGTTGATGCCGTTCCCGCTACACGTCATACGGAAGGTATAACGTAGTTAAATTTCCTTTTATTGCAAATTTTAATTTACGGTTATGTCTACACTTGTTGTAATATGCATGCGTGTGTTGTGTGTGTTGTAATAAATATAGATTTATTATTTTTAATTGCTTCCGCTGTGCTCATGTTTACGAAACATGATCGAACACACACACGCCGCGGTGCCGGAAACCCAACACTCCTTCCTTCCAATTGATGGCATCTTGTTTGTTCCTATCTGATTCCTATTTGTTTGTGTTCGGTGTTTGCCTTAAAAAATGCAAATTTGCATGCTTTTGATAGATTCGTCTCGACGATATGATGGCCGCTTCGGCTAGCTACATTTAGATCGACTCGAAAGTTTTTTTCTTTTATCTGTGCAATGTTCCATCTGGAAGATTTAGGTTTGAGGTGAGAAGTTGTTCGTTGCCTGAGATATGAAAATCTTTTATCGATCCTCTTCATTGTCATTTCTTACACAACTAGAAATCCCTTAAGAATCTGATCTTAAGCTTGATCTAATTGTTTGTTTCTGTTTGAAATAAGAGTTTATTTTGATTTTTTTCCCACATTGTCAATGTTACACTGGTTAAAGCTGAATCGGGAGAGAAGTTGAATCAATCATGGTTGAGGTAGATGATAACGATGCCATTATGGATAATACCTGGCTGTCTCCAAATTCAAGCTCAAGAACTCTATTGTTAAACTCTTCAAATGGTACGAGATCATTCTCAACTTTCTTGGTAAAGAATGGAAATTTGGGGATTCCATGGAGCTTTGAAAACCAAAAGGTGAATGTGTAAGATACGGGGAAAAATATATATATAATAATAAAATAAATACTCTTTATTAATGGAGAAATTGTCTTATATAATTTCTCAGAAGTTCACAGAAATTTTCCTAGATTCAAAAGGAGTTCATACGATTGTTTAATAGGAAGTTTAAGGTCTAAATGAAAGATTGGGTTAAACCTAGGTAAGCTTTGGTTAGACTTGAGCTAGCTCAATCAAACCGTCCTTTAAATCCCGATTTCTCAGCTGCGATTCTCTTCATCCGTTTTGATTCCACGCCGCGATCCCCGAATATCTATCTCGCGATTTCCCTTTTTCACCGTGCGATTTCTTCTTCAACTCCGGCTTCTTCCTATTTCTTTCCCGATTCGAGATGCTCCTCGCCAAGAGCTCTCCGTCGCTTCTCCTTCTTCGCTCAAGCATCGCCGGAGTGGTCGCTGTTGGGTTTCCGGCACCGCGGCGTGTGTGTGTTCGATCATGTTTCGTAAACATGAGCACAGCGGAAGCAATAAAAATAATAAATACTCCTATTTATTACAACACACACAACACACGCATGCTATTACAACAAGTGTAGACATAACCGTAAATTAAAATTGCAATAAAAGGAAATTAAACTACGTTATACCTTCCGTATGACGTGTAGCGGGAACGGCATCAACCGGAACGATTCTCGTAAGAATCGTCTCTATCCGTATCCACGCCGAGCTCCTCGGGATGACTTCGCCAAGCCACGAGCTTCGTCTTCGTACGGGTTACTAGCCTCGTGTTGAAGACGACGTGATCGAGAGATGACCACGATCCGAATCCAAATTCGGACCTAAAAACAAGTCCTCAAGACTTGCTTCTCCGGAGAGGTATTCGTCAACCGATTGACGAATCCTTCGTCCTCCACCTCAGAGGATTACCGGAGATCAAATCCCCGGTATGTTAGCCGCTGTCGGAGCACTCACCGTCGTCCAAACGACGCTCCGACGAGAGGAGAAGAAGCTGTCCAGAAAACTGGACAGCTTGGTGGAGGATATAGGCGCCGGCTAAAGAGGAGATGGAGGCTCACCTTTACACCGAACCCAAGGGAGATCACCGGAGGGTCGCCGGAGGTCCACCGGCCGAAGCTTGGACGCCGGCAAAGAGATGGCAGCAGCTCAATGAGGTTAAGGGCTGCCTTGTTGTTGACGCCACCAACAAGAGGGAGAGGGGTGGGCGGCCAATTAGGGTTGCCTCAAAAATTAGGTTTTTACAAAAACCCTTAAGCCCTATTTTATAGAGAACCAATTCTCTTAATGGTTATTAAATCATAACCATTAGGCCCGTTAACCCGCTCCATTAAGATAAGTTAAAATAAACCAAACCAAGATGGTTTATTTTAAGTTAAAACAAACCGAACCAACTTTTGGTTCATTCGTTTAAAATAAACCAAACCCTTTGGTTTATTCTTATCCATTGGATTAGAACCAAACCATTTTGGTCCATCCATTATGTCTTCATAAGACACGGCCCATCCACGCTTCCATTGCGACTGAAACAATTTCATGCTTGCTTTATGTTTGGTCCAACCAAACATAGTTTCTCTCGGTCTGAGAATCCCATTCTCAAGCTCGTTTTAAATCCTTTGGATTACACTCGTTGTGCGTGTGACCAAATAGGTTCTCGGTTTATGTTGGCCGTCTATAATTAACCATTAATTATAGAACGATCATGAGTGGCACCTAGTAGTACATCATGATCCCCAATTAACCGAAAAGATCAGATTGATCGTAACTATTTCAAACCCTTCAAGAGCTCGAATGAATCGTGCCCCATTCCCTTCACTCATCTTATACCCACTTGGTTCAGACATGGTCTATTGTGTCACCTCACTAGGTCGACTCACGCCACACCTAGCCCAAGTATCATTTCTCGTCCCCACGGATTCTAGTTACTCCACATGTATCGAAGAGTACCTTACTCTAAACATGTAATGCTTTGGCCAAAGACTTTAGTAACAATCCGACGAGAGGCCATGGGTATACATCTCCTCGCAAGGAGTGGTGAATCCTTTATAGGCTATTCAAACACCTTCGATCACTTCGACTTATACCCAATCATCCGGGTCCACATCTCCTTAGAGATGTTTGCTTAAGATGTCAAAGCATAAGTCTCCATGATCAAGATGACTTGAATACCGCAAGTCAAAGGAACATCGCACTTAAGCCACAGTAAGAACTTCATTGACATATCTATATATGCAGAGAACCATATGAAGTCATACGGCTGGTCACTCCAATGAACTAGTTACCATAACTAGCATCCACGATTAACTCCGGACATCACTATGTCTCCACCGGAGAATTTCGCTTGGATACACCAAGGAGTATACCTCGTGCTAGTCTCGACAGAATTGATGATGTCCAAATCCATCAATTCATCGACTAGGGATAATTCCGATACATCACAATTACACATGTAGAGATACTCACTAGTTGTGATCCAATCACAAATTCTCTCATGCTGTGAATCGTATCGTGGACATTCAGTAAATGAGTTTAAGATCCAATCAAATACATAAAACATGTATACTCAAATAGTGAATCTTCATTTATCATATAAATGGTTCATACATAAGGCGATTGCCTTAGGACATCTCTCATATATTACTAATAGACTCCCACTTGGCCTAATGCCAATCGCTACGGTATCCAATACCATAAGCTCTAACATGACCCTCAAACTTACTTTGAGGTAATGCTTTAGTCAAAGGATCCGCTAAGTTCCTTTCAGTGGGAATTTTCTCGATTTGTATTTCGCTTCCTACTTTTGATCTCTCCGATAAGATGATAGCGGAACACATGTTTGGATCATTGATGAGACCACATCAAGTTCGAGATGAACTTTGATCCAAACCGCCTTTGTCGCCTAAAGCCGCAACGATTCTGCCTTAGTGGCAGAATCCGCTATAGTGTCAAGCTTGGAACCTTTCCAACTTATTGCGCCTCCATTCTAGGTGAATACATACCCAGACTGAGACATGGAATCATCCTTGTCTGTCTGGAGCTGGCATCTGTATACCCACGTATCACCATGTACCCTTCTCCATATATTAGGAACACATCCTTAGTTCTTCTCAAGTACTTAAGGATCGTCTTAACAACCACCCAATGATCCATTCTCGATCAAATGCATCGCCGTGACACTCAGAGCATACGATACATCGGGCCTCGTACATAACATAGCATACATGATAGATCCTATTGCGGATGCATAGGGAATCTTACTCGTGCAAATCCTCTCGTCTTCTGTGCGCGGACACATAGACTTCGAAAGGTGTACCCCATGCCTGATGGGTAAGAAACCTTTCTTGGATTCCGACATGCTAAACCTCTTTAGCACTCGGTCTATATATGTAGACTGCGAAAGACCAAGCAACCGTTTCGATCTATCTCTATAGATCTTAATCCCAAGAATGTAGGTTGCTTCTCCCAGGTCTTTCATGGAGAATGTCTTGGATAACCAAACCTTAACTGACTGTAAGATTGACACATCGTTTCCTATAAGTAGTATGTCATCGACATACAATACTAGGAACACGACTGCACTCCCACTAACCTTCTTGTACACACAAGGTTCGTCTGGATTTTGTGAGAAATCAAACCTTTTGATCGTCTCATCAAAACGGATATTCCAGCTCCTGGATGCTTGCTTCAATCCATAAATGGATCGTCGCAACTTGCATACCTTGGTTTTATCAACCGATGTGAAACCCTCAGGCTGTATCATATACACGTCCTCGAGCAAGTTTCCATTAAGGAAAGCTATTTTCACATCCATCTGCCATATCTCATAATCATAATGAGCTGCTATGGCCAGGAGCATCCGAATGGATTTAAGCATAGCTACAGGCGAATAGGTTTCGTCATAATCAACACCTTGTTTTTGACGATATCCTTTCGCCACCAATCTAGCCTTATAGGTAATCACATTACCATCCATGTCGGTTTTCTTCTTGAAAACCCACTTGCACCCTATAGGCTTTATGCCTTCAGGTGGGTTAACCAAGTTCCAAACTTGGTTTTCGTACATGGAATCCATTTCCGACTTCATGGCACCAAGCCACTTATCCCTTTCTGAACTTGTCAGCACTTCTTCATAACTGGTAGGCTCCTCATCATCAATGAGTAACACGTCATTCGATTCGCTTACGAGAAATCCATATCTCTCAGGAATATTGCGTGTTCTACCAGATCTACGAAGATGTGGTGTTACAATAGGTCCAGCCGATTGCTCATCACTATGAGTTGTCGGCTGTTGTGCTTCACAATGTATCTCATTAATGTCTATTTGAGTCTCTCGAGCCTCCTCAAGCTCGACGACACTCCCACTGTTTTCTTGCAAGAGAAACTCTTTCTCTAGAAACACAGCATGCCTTGAAACAAACACCTTTTGTTCCACAGGATGATAGAATTGGTAACCCCTTGTTTCCTTAGGGTATCCAATAAATAGACATTTATCAGACTTAGCATCCAGTTTGTCTGATACAGTCCGCTTCACATAAGCAGGACAACCCCATATCTTCAAGTAAGATACATGAGGTTTCTTACCATTCCATATCTCATATGGAGTAGTTGAGACTACCTTGGTAGGCATTCTGTTTAACAAGTAAACAAATGTTCAAGTGCATAACCCCAAAAGGACTTGGGAAGAGTCGCATGATTCATCATTGACCGACCATGTCCAACAAGGTCCTAAGTTACGCCTCAGATACACCATTATGCTATGGTGTATAGGGCGGAGTCCATTGAGACAATATGCCATTGTCTCTTAGATAATCAAGAAACTCTTGACTTAAGTATTCACCACCTCGATCCGATCGAAGTATTTTAATACTCTTGTCATGTTGTTTCTCTACTTCATTTCTGAATTCTTTGAACCTTTCAAAGGCTTCAGACTTGTGTTTCATCAAGAACACATACCCAAACCGTGAGTGATCATCGGTGAAGGTAATGAAGTAGCTATAGCCTCCTAAATCTTGAGTTGACATAGGTCCACATACATCAGTATGTACTAGACCTAGTAACTCTCCCACTCGTTCACCTTTTCCAGTAAAAGGTAACTTAGTCATCTTGCCTTTTAAGCATGATTCGCATGTATCGTATGAATCCAATTCAAACGATTCCAGAATTCCACATCGGTGTAATTCGGACATGCGTTTCTTGCTTATATGGCCAAGACGACAATGCCACATATAGGAGTCTAATTGATTATCCTTTCGAGCACGCTTGTTGCTCGCTTCGATATTGCAAATATCACTGGATACGTCCAACGTATAAACACCATTGCTTAAAGTTCCAATCCCATAAAGAACTCCATTCAAAGTTATGTAACAACAATTGTTACTAAAAGTCAAATGGAACCCATTTCTATTTAGACAAGAAATAGAAATGATGTTCTTTATCAACGAAGGAACATAAAAGCAATTGTCCAGCTTCTAAGACAAGTCCACAGGAGTTCCAACAAATACGTTCCGATGGCGAATGCAAGAACCTGCTCCATTCCCAACACGTAAATTTGACTCTCCTTGACGAAGTCTTCTTCTATTCCTTAGCCCATGTATGTCATTACATATATGTGAGCCACACCTAAGATCAAATACCCAAGTGTCCGAGGAAATAGAATGACAATCAATAAAGAAGATTTCAAGAAGATGGGGCATCCGATGCCTTATCCTTCTTCATGGACTCAAGATAAATCTTGCACTTTCTTCAAGAATAGCTCTCCTTGCCATAATGATGGCAAGTTTCCTTTGTGCTAGTTCTACCTTCTTATTTCTCTTCTTTCCTTCCCTTTTCTTCGACTTCCTCTTAGAACCTTTCTTGAGGAATCAACTACACCGTCCTGCTCATGCTTCTCGAGAAGACTCCACAGTCTTGACATATTGGCGATACCACAGATGAACCTCCTAGCATCTCGGAGGTGAAGAGGGCTTTGAGACTTGAACCTTTGAATCTCACTTGCTCATCAACCAACTCACAAAGATGAAGGACTACGATATGAGCATCCATATGCTCATGCTGCTTTCGTAGCTTGGGTTCCATCGTGGCTAGCATGATGCAACTCATTTGTTCAGAATCACTCACATGTTTCTGATAGGTCAACAATTGGTCCAGAGTTGCATCGTCACTAGGACGGGCGGGAAGAGGCGCTTCGAGGACATTTGCAAGCTTTTCAACCTTGAGAACAATTCTCAAGCTTTTAAGCCAGTCCATGAAGCTCGGCCCAGTCAATTTATTTGAATCCAAAATGGAACGCAAATTCAAACACATCATGATCAATATATTAACTTAGAAATACAAAACGAGCATATATGAGAAAATGATTTAAAATGCATCAATATACATTTATAAATCCCATTCATTTTTCAATTTCAAAACCCCAAAATCACTTCGGGAGATCGTAGGTCCATCTCCGAATGGGCTGATATCCATCATAGATAAGAACAACCTTGGAGTGAGTCCAACAAGCCATTCTTAGCTATGATGGTGGGTATCTAGTATACCGATTACATATCATGTATATGTAACTATCACAATGTGCTATCAACTAATTGAATATTTACACATACATTGGGTTGTTAACACATTAACAAGTATGCATCATATGCATAGCACCCAACTTCACCTCTCTTCACATCGACCTTGGAGTGAGTCCAACAAATCGATGCTCCAAGTTAAAGCCGACCCATTAATCGCGAAATAGTTTTAATATGGTTAGAGCGCATTCAACCAATTAGCCAGGCTTGGAGTGAGTCCAACAACCCAAACTAACGATTGACTTATGACTCTTACCATATTAGAGTTAAACTATTCCAATGATTTGAACATGTTCAGGTTCGAGCCGGGCTTGGAGTGAGTCCAACAACCCAAACAAGAAACAGAACTCTGGTTCTAACCATATTAATGGAAGGTGTAGGCTTTAATATTGAGTTAGGGTTTTATGTCTCATCCTCTTTGCATGCAAATAACTATTATCTACATGGCATGGCATACATGGCATACATCTACATGTCACGACACGCATGGCATAATGTTATGCATCTAATGCAATTACATGGCATACAATTATGTCATGTACATAATTTCCTTATTTGTCATAACTATTTATGGAAATAAAATATGTTTAAGATTTGATTCTTCAAATCAAATCATAATTAAATTAGGAAACAAATTTCCAAATCTAATCACATATTTTATTCATGGAATTATTTGATTAAGGAAAATCTATTTAGGAAACCAATTTCCTAAATCTTTAAAACTACTTATGGAAATAAAATATTTTAAGATTTGATTTCCCAAATCAAATCATGATTAAATTAGGAAACAAATTTCCAGAATCTAATCAAATATTTTATTTATGGAAAATATAAATTTCCATAAATACTTCCAACTTTCCAAAAGTGGAAGATTTCCATAAATACTTCTAGACTTTCCAAAATTGAAAAATTTCCATAAATACTTCTAAATTTCCAAAATTTAGAAAACATCCAGAAATACATTATGACTATCGCAAAACCATTTTTACGATTATGTCGAAACACAACCTAGCTCTGATACCACTGTTGGGTTTCCGGCACCGCGGCGTGTGTGTGTTCGATCATGTTTCGTAAACATGAGCACAGCGGAAGCAATAAAAATAATAAATACTCCTATTTATTACAACACACACAACACACGCATGCTATTACAACAAGTGTAGACATAACCGTAAATTAAAATTGCAATAAAAGGAAATTAAACTACGTTATACCTTCCGTATGACGTGTAGCGGGAACGGCATCAATCGGAACGATTCTCGTAAGAATCGTCTCTATCCGTATCCACGCCGAGCTCCTCGGGATGACTTCGCCAAGCCACGAGCTTCGTCTTCGTACGGGTTACTAGCCTCGTGTTGAAGACGACGTGATCGAGAGATGACCACGATCCGAATCCAAATTCGGACCTAAAAACAAGTCCTCAAGACTTGCTTCTCCGGAGAGGTATTCGTCAACCGATTGACGAATCCTTCGTCCTCCACCTCAGAGGATTACCGGAGATCAAATCCCCGGTATGTTAGCCGCTGTCGGAGCACTAACCGCCGCCCAAACGACGCCCGACGAGAAGAAGCTGTCCAGAAAACTGGACAGCTTGGTGGAGGATATAGGCGCCGCCAAAGAGGAGATGGAGGCTCACCTTACACCGAACCCAAGGGAGATCACCGGAGGGTCGCCGAGGTCCACCGCCAAGCTTGACGCCGCAAAGAGATGGCAGCAGCTCAATGAGGTTAAGGGCTGCTCTTGTTGTTGACGCCAACAACAAGAGGGAGAGAGGGGTGGGCGGCCAATTAGGGTTGCCTCAAAAATTAGGTTTTTACAAAAACCCTTAAGCCCTATTTTATAGAGAACCAATTCTCTTAATGGTTATTAAATCATAACCATTAGGCCCGTTAACCCGCTCCATTAAGATAAGTTAAAATAAACCAAACCAAGATGGTTTATTTTAAGTTAAAACAAACCGAACCAACTTTTGGTTCATTCGTTTAAAATAAACCAAACCCTTTGGTTTATTCTTATCCATTGGATTAGAACCAAACCATTTTGGTCCATCCATTATGTCTTCATAAGACACTGCCCATCCACGCTTCCATTGCGACTGAAACAATTTCATGCTCGCTTTATGTTTGGTCCAACCAAACATAGTTTCTCTCGGTCTGAGAATCCCATTCTCAAGCTCGTTTTAAATCCTTTGGATTACACTCGTTGTGCGTGTGACCAAATAGGTTCTCGGTTTTTGTTGGCCGTCTATAATTAACCATTAATTATAGAACGATCATGAGTGGCACCTAGTAGTACATCATGATCCCCAATTAACCGAAAAGATCAACGGTTGATCCAGAACTATTTCTGAAACCCTTCAGTAGCTCGAATGAATCGTGCCCAATTCCCTTCACTCATCTTATACCCACTTGGTTCAGGACATGGTCTATTGTGTCAGTCCCCACTAGGCTGACTACGTCACACCTAGCCCAAGTATCATTTCCTCGTCCTACGGATTCTAGTTACTCCACATGTATCGAAGAGTACCTTACTCTAAACATGTAATGCTTTGGCCAAAGACTTTAGTAACAATCCGACGAGAGGACATGGGTATACATCTCCTCGCAAGGAGTGGTGAATCCTTTATAGGCTATTCAAACACCTTCGATCACTTCGACTTATACCCAATCATCCCGGGTCCACATCTCCTTAGAGATGTTTGCTTAAGATGTCAAAGCATAAGTCTCCATGATCAAGATGACTTGAATACCGCAAGTCAAAGGAACATCGCACTTAAGCCACAGTAAGAACTTCATTGACATATCTATATATGCAGAGAACCATATGAAGTCTTACGGCTGGTCACTCCAATGAACTAGTTACCATAACTAGCATCCACGATTAACTCCGGACATCACTATGTCTCCAGCCAGTGAGAATCTGCTGCTTGGATACACCAAGGAGTATACCTCGTGCTAGTCTCGACAGAATTGATGATGTCCAAATCCATCAATTCATCGACTAGGGATAATTCTGATACATCACAATTACACATGTAGAGATACTCACTAGTTGTGATCCAATCACAAATTCTCTCATGCTGTGAATCGTATCGTGGACATTCAGTAAATGAGTTTAAGATCCAATCAAATACATTAAACATGTATACTCAGATAGTGAATCTTCATTTATCATATAAATGGTTCATACATAAGGCGATTGCCTTAGGACATCTCTCATATATTACTAACAGTTGCCAGGTCCGTCGAAAGCCTGCAGCAGCAGCATTGGTCTATTTGCCACCATCGATGCCTGACCTAGTCATCGGATCACGTCGCCACCATCCGGTTCCTTCTCTTCTTCATCCACTGTAGCTTCTTCTTCTGCCATTTTTGTGTCAGGATCTCAACTCGCACAGCCGCCTGCTCACCATCTCGAATAGCTCAGTGGTCGACCCCCTCTGCTGCTAGCAGAGACACTGCCATCGTTGGATCTCCATGTGCAAGGTGGGTTGATTGAGCTGGATCACTCGATGCTCTAGTTGTGCCATTTCCGAGCAGCTATCGTTGAAAATAGTTGAGGCCAGATTTTTTGTTCCATCTACTCTGATCAAGGTTGGTCAATCATTGCATAGTGTCAATTGTCTACTGTTGATGTGGAATTTGTATATCAGAAGCTTTGGAATGGAAGTCGAGCTTGGTTTGGCAGTGATGTTGCTGAAATAGGGAAGGAGAATACCATTACAGTGGTGTCACTTCAGTGATTTGGAGGTTGCAATCTGTGGTGATGCTTGGTATGCCGGTTGTGGGGGTTGTAAATAGGTGGATGTTGTTTGGATTGGTGTGGTTGCAGATTATATGGTGAGTTTTCATGTTGAATTGAATGAGTAAGGTTGTAGTTCTCTTCGATGATCTTCAATCGATGACATAGTTTCCTAATTTGTGCTGATCAGGGTTGCAAATAATTCAGTGCAGCTATCATTGTGCTAGGTGGGGGCTTGGATTTGTGATTGCTTGCTTCTGACCTCGATGATAGCCAAGTGTTCTATTTCGTATGGTAATGCTTCAATACCATTAATATGGATCTAACTAGCATTTTGGGTTAATCTGATGATACACTTATTGTAGGAGAAGGGTGATAAGTGTGATTTATGTGTGTACAGGATGTTGATTCGAGATAAACTCTTGGACGTGAAGACAATGATGTTTGCATATAATTTACATTATCAGGAGGGTAATATCTACCCTGGTCAAGTAGTTTTGATCCGAATCTGGTGCATGAATTTGGATTTATACTGAATTCTTTTACCTTGACTCCACTCTTATTTTATCATGTACTTGTACTTAGCCTTGACCTTTGAGATATATTATTGTTACTTCATTGATTATCTATCATGGATATGAACTACAAATCGTATTGTGTGTTAGCTGATGGATGTTCAGTAAGTACATGTGGTTAGGGTTATCTTTGTGACCTCAGATTGGGTTACTGTGTTACATCACTAGAGTTAGGTGATGAATTAGATTAGGGAGTCAATTGTTGTGTCGTACACTTATTAGTTGTGCATCTATGGTGGATCTAGTTGTCTGTGCATAAATAAGTGTGTGGTTGTCAGTATGTGGCTATGGACTGGAGGGTCTAGCGTTATTGTCTATCCATTATGGATCGTATATTTGTGTATGGTTATATGGATTGTTGATAGTATATCGCTACGGACTGGAGGTCTTAGCGTGGTTGATTGTCAGTTGTGTATGACTCTCTGTGTGGTAGAGAGAGTATCTTATGGATTAGTAGTCCTTGCATAGTTGACTTTTGGTTGACCAGGACTCCCCATGGGATAGGGAGTTTTGCGAGGATATGTATATGGAGTTATGCATCATTACATTGCATGCATGTTTTCGACTGGGGTCTCCCTTGTGGTTGAGATGGGTCGTCAGTCATCCTACCTCCCCGGCCACTTGGGGTAGTGGTAGTAGGGTTGAGGGCAGAGCATTGGATGTGCCGTGCTCGGCCACTATAGACGGTAGTAGCTGGAGATGCGCACTTGGCCACTGTGCAGAGTGGTAGTTAGCGCACTCGCCCACTATAGATGGTGGTTGTGTGTTGTGCAGTTGTCCTGTGTGCGGCGGTTGTCTACTCATGGGTAGGGATGGCGTGGCTAGCAGCGGGGACCCCTAGGAGTAGTTAGCTCTTTATGCTTATATGATACTCAGTCATACTTCCCAATTCGGTCACTCGAGAGTGGTGGCGGCTGGACTCGGGATAGTAGTCATGTTGTGCCACCCTGGCCACTCTGGGGTTGTGGTTGGATGGGTTCGCAGACATGGCCATGCATATGCATTGCTGATATATATGTATGCATCTATTTGATATATGTTTTACATATGCCTGTGAGATGCTGCATTTGATTGAGCTATGATTGCTGCTTATGTTTGTACATCATGATACGTGCCATTTGAATATTATATATTGTTGTGTGTTAAGCATGATATATGGGTTGGTCCAGACTGTTTTAGGCATTTGATTAGCGTCATGTCATAATATAGTATGGACCGGGATGTTATTACATGTGATTATATACTGTTCATATGTCTGAGTGTTGGTCAGATATGGGATTGATTTTGTACGTTATATGGGTTATGTTATTGTATACCTGTTCAAGATGATATAGCTTATGTTGTTGTAGACCGTCAGGTACGTTGGTACATTACTTCTTGTTTAGTTGATCAATTTAGTATATGCATTGAGTATGACTATACTGTGGTAACTTGTTATTATATTTGAATAGGATTGTATGTCTATTGGACTCATTCTGTATACCTATAGATCTTCACATATATACTTGTAGATCTTTATATCCGTATATGTTGTTCATGCACTTTCTACATAGTACCCCTGAGTTTATACACACCACCCAGGACCCTGGGTTTCCTGTCGCCCAGGTAACAGGTAGAAGATTCCTTGGATGTTCGGAGCTCCGCCAGCTGATCCCATCTCACACCGAACAGATGGAGGTTTATTACGATTTGTGGTAATCTGTTGGATTATCATTTTGAGATTTTATCCTGTATCATTTTCGTATTTGTGGTTACGGATGTGTTGTATGTATTTGACTTCTGATGTGGTTTATGTTGTGTCAAGTCACTCCCGAGTGGATAGTTGAGTCATTGTATATTTATTATTTGTCAGTATCTTCCACTGTGTTTGTATGGATTATGTCTATATATTTGTTATGTGATTGTGGCCGAAAGGCTTTATGTATATCAGGAAATTGTATCACATACAGGGGAGATGTTGTCCGATTATTTTCGGCTCGGCATACTCTCGGGGCATGACAATTTTATTGGTATCAAAGCCCTAGGTTGCCAAGTCCACTTTTGGGATTTTATTTCGTTCGAACATCGTGTTTTGCTTTACTCAGTTTTGGTTTTGTGAGTTCTGGGATCTGGCTGTTGCGGACATCTCCGAGCTACAAGGTTTAAGGTATGTTAACTGTTATTACACATCCTTCTGTTAGTTATGCATTTAGTTTCTTATAACAAGGATGACTTGTAGGGTGTTGGTTAGTATTCGTAACCGTGGTTTGAGTTGACCACGGGAACAACATGTTGAGGTTATTAGACATGTACCTACTATCGAAAAGGTAATTACCTTTGAGAGTCGATTGATACCGAGTCGGAAAATAGGGGTTAGGTAGTCATATCTCTTGTGGAGATCAAAGATTACAGTCCTAAGGATTTTCACTAATTATACTTGTCAGATTCTTACCTGAGGGGTAATGGACTAAGCGAGTATACTATTGCTGATGCAGATAGTAGAAAATTAGTGGATGATATTCATAGGGATTTTGATCCCTAGGTTAGTCGTTCTAGGTTGTATAACTTTGAGAGTACTTTTGAGTACTTAACTCATGTTATATGAAGATATTGGAGTTGGTTGCATACTATTATCGAGATCAAGCCGATACTTGGTGGAAGAGATAGGAACTAACCTTCGAAATATCACACATCACTTGGCTATGGTGTAGTGATGTTGTGAGAGAGTATTTTTCCACGTCATCCTCTTTGACTCATCATCAAAGAATTCTTGAGCTTCAAGTGGGGTGATCGTCCGGTAACTGAAGATACCATGCAAAGTCATTAGACTTACAAAGGTTACGACCACCTAATAGCTCAAGGATGTGATTGGATTGATTTCGGCCATCCATGGTTTATTGGCTGACATCTTGATCAGGATGTTTGGATCGTCTACCAGATCCTATCGGAAGGCATTAGATCGAGTCATGTGTATAGAAGTGACTCTGTAGCAAGTGTTTTAAGAGTTGGAGATTTGATAAGCAAATATTGCAAGTCAAATTATTGGAATTAGAAGTCTCCGAATGTTGGACAAAAGGAGCAAGATTTGAGTCATGGGTCATGAGCAACTATTGGAGAGTTTTTCGATTATAGAAGTGTTGGGTGAATGCTTTGGAGGCTCATTGGCTCCCATGTCCCCGGATTAAAATTTTCACTAATGAAAGGATTAATCCGGATGGGATGAGTTTCCTTAACAACACCATTTCGTCGTCATGCAAACAACTTGAGTGGTCGCTTGAACAAACTAGTTGTTCAAGCAACACAGCTCTTCTAGTTGGTTAGCCGCGGAAGAGACGACGGATGGATCGCCGGTTTTTGTGTTTGTCTTCGGGGTCCATGATTATACAATATATATTCAAACACACACATGCATAATCAAAACAAATAAGAACATGCTCAGATCTGTACATAAAGTTAAAATAACTTTATACCTCACGATCTTCTACCGTATGTCCTATCCTTCTCGTGGACGACGTGTGGACGAAGATCCTCCACGAGTAGAAGCCTTCTAGATCGCTTTCTTCTCTACCTTGTCCGCTGCGAACAAAGAGAAGAACTAGCAAATACCTCTCCTATCTAGAACCGGCAACCAAATTAGGGAATTTGGTGCAACCGCCGGCGAAGGAGCAATGGATGATGCGCCGGCCAATTTCAAGAAGAGTTGCCGCCGGCCACTTTGGAGAATAGGGAGGAGGAAGAGAACCGGCCACCAATGGGAGGAGAACCGCCGGAAAAAGAAGAAGAGAGTGGCTAAGATGAAGGGCGCCGGCCAAGGAATGATTGAAGGAGGTGGGCGTCGGCAACAATTTTGGATGAAGATGGTTGCCGCCCACCCTAGCTCCAAACCCTAGCCGCCCACTATCCAAGAGCCAAACCCTAATTCCAATTCCAAACCTTGATTATTCTTGCTGCCCAACCCTAAGCATCTATTTATATAATAGGGCTTAAGCCTCCTTTAATCTCCACCGTCGGATCTAGGGATTTAATCTCCACCGTCGGATCTAGGATTTTATCCCAACCGTCGGATCTAGGGTTTAATCCCAACCATCGGATCTAGGATTTCATCCCAACCGTCGGATCTAAGGTTTCATCCCAACCGTCGGATCTAGGGTTTTATCCCAACCGTCGGATCTAAGGATTTAATCCCAACTGTCGATTCTAGGATTTCATCCTAACCATCGGATCTAGGGATTTAATCCCAACCGTTGGTTCTAGGGTTTCATCCAACCATCGGATCTAGGGATTTAATCCCAACCGTTCGTTCTAGGTTTTGTTTTACATTCTTGGATCTAGACTTCATAAGGATTATATTAGGCTACGATAGGGACCATAAGGAGGAGTTGGGTCTTAGCCACCCGATGGATCGGAACCACACAAACTTGATCCATCAATGATGTTCCATTCCACTAGAGGATCATCATTGAACTACCTCACCAACCCCCATAAAACAATATGGGCTCCATATATTATTTGTACATTGATCTCCCCGTGTTTAAGATATCGAATGTCCGTCAATTAATTGATTTACTGACCATCAATTATTTAACATCTATTTCCTCGAGTAGTACCACTCAACCTTATCATCATGTTGACTAAGTCAACCAGCTGGGTTTACATGATGAACCTTATGAGCTCCTCAAGGGGACATCATCAACCTAATATATAAGACACGGTTTCCTCCTATAATCAACGACACACCATGTAAATAATATTATTTTCCAACTTACCGGGCATATTGATTTAATCCATCTAAATCTCACCCACTGGTAAATCAAAGAAATAAATACTAAGTACATGTGCCTGTTATTATATCGGGATTAAGAGCATGTAGAACATAATATCCGAGGTCCGATTCAATTATGTAGTCAGTACTAAATTGAATCACCTCTATGTCAGTCCTACTCAATACACCTAAGTGTACTAGTGTAACTCTATGTTCAAGATAAAACAATACCAAGCTACACTACAACCATGCCAATGGTTTGTCCAAAACCATCTTGGTTGTGAGTCTTTACTTATATTTTACAAGGTACTGATAACATGATCTTCTGTGCCACACCAAGCACCATGTTATCTACAATGTAAAATATTAGACAATATGCACACATATATAATGAATATATAAAATGCAAACAATGATCTTGTGATTCTTATTTCAAAATAAAATGTTCATACAAAAAGAGCTAGGCTTTCAGTATACATTCCAACAATCTCCCACTTATACTAAAAGACTATGTCGTCATCACTCTGCCATACATCTGATCCCCATGTCCTCCACATGCCTATCAAACGCTTTCGCTAGAAGGGCCTTAGTGAATGGATCCGCCAGGTTATCCTCTGATGCAATCTTGGCGACAGCAACTTCTCCTCCCTTTACGATCTCTCGTATGAGGTGGTACTTGCACTCTATGTGTTTACTCGCCTTATGGGCTCGTGGTTCCTTCGAGTTTGCAACTGCACCACTATTATCACAATAAATTGTGATAGTTCTGGGCAAACCAGGAATCACATCCAAGTCCATCAAGAAGTTCTTGAGCCATACAGACTTCCTTGGTCGCCTCGGAGGTGCCACATACTCAAACTTCCATGGTAGAGTCCGCCACGATTTCGCTTGACACTCCTCCATGCTATGGCTCCACCTCCAAAAGTAAACACAAACCCCGAGGTAGACTAACTCTTGTCCCTAAATGATTGGAAATCTTAATCAGAGTAACCAACAGGGACTAATTGATCTGCCCGGTAAACCAGCATATAATACCTAGTCCTTCTCAGGTACTTCAATATATGCTTTACCGCAGTCCAATGTCCCTGTCCAGAATTACTCTGATATCTGCTAACCATGCCCACGGCAAAGCAGATATCCGGTCTCGTACATAGCATGACATACATAAGGCTTCCTACTGCCGAAGCATAAGGAACCGCCTTCATGTCCTCTATCTCCTTTGATGTTCTGGGACACATCTCTTTAGATAAAGGAACTCCATGTCTAAAAGGTAGAAAACCTTTCTTGGAGTTCTGCATGCTAAAACGAGCAAGGATAGTGTCAATGTATGAAGCTTGAGACAAGCACAACATCCTTTTCTTGCAATCCCTTATAACTTTGATCCCAAGGATGTGTCCCACTTCTCCCAAGTCCTTCATGTCAAACTGTTTGGACAACCATACCCTTACATCTGATAACACTTTGATATTGTTTCCAACTAACAAAATGTCATCTACGTTAGTACAAGAAACACCACTACGTTTCCGTCACATCTCTTGTATACACAAGGCTCATCCGGACTTTGAATAAATCCATATGACTGGATTACCTCATCAAAACGGATGTTCCAAGATCTAGAAGCTTGCTTCAATCCATAAATGGACCGATTAAGCTTACATACAAGATGCTCTTTGCCTTTAACAATGAACCCCTCTGGTTGGCGCATATAGATGTTCTCCTCAAGACTTCCGTTAAGGAAAGCTGTCTTGACATCCATCTGCCAAATCTCATAATCCATATGAGCAGCTATAGATAAGAGAATCCGGATAGACTTAAGCATAGCTACCGGCGAAAAGGTCTCCTCATAATCGATACCCTCTTTCTGAGTATACCCTTTCGCAACAAGCCTAGCTTTTAAGGTTTCAACCTTCCGCCTACTCCTCTCTTTCTCTTGTAGATCCACTTGCATCCAATAGTTTTTACACCATCGGGTGGCTCTACTAGCTCCCAGACTGATTAGAATCCATAGATTCTATCTCAATTCATCGCTTTTGCCAAGATATCGATCTCTATCTTGGATTGCCTCAGTCATATGTCCAGGGATCAGTTCATGTTCACTGTGACTAAGTCCAAGACTCTCCCAAAAATATGAATCGTCGGGTTGTCTAACAACCCTCCCACTACGACGAGGTGCCTCCTGTGTATGCTCGTGACACGCGTGCATGACTTGTGGTGTCTCCTCTTGTACCGGTGGTCATCAAGTCGGACTTCCCATCATCTCCTCAAGAACAATCCTACTCGTGGGCTTGTGATTCATCACATAGTCTTCCTCTAGAAACACGGCATTCTGACTCACGATCACCTTCCGATCTCTAGGACTATAGAATAAACCACCCTTCGTTCCCTTAGGGTAGCCAACAAACAAGCGCACTCATGCATTTAGATTCCAACTTACCAAAGATCTCCCTTCAAAGACATGTGTTGGATTACCCCAAACTAATATGTCTTAGACTAGGCTACCACCCACAACTCAGGAGTAGAGGGTACTGACTTAGATGGAACCAAGTTCGTAATGTGTTCATTGCTTCCAGAGCAAACCCCGTAACAATCAGTAACTCGAATAACTCATCATCGATCCGACCATCTCCATAAGAGTCCTATTCCTTCGCCTCCGCCACACCATTCTCACTGGGTGTGCCAAAGTGATAATTGGGATTGAATCCCACCGATAAGTAACTCCTAAACTCTCCCAAGAGGTACTCGCCACCACGATCGATCAGAATGTCTTGATACTTTTACCTTGACGGTTCTCCACATCACCTTGAATTCTTTGAACTTGTCAAAGCATTCAGACTGCGCGATCAAGTAAATGTATCCATATTTGAATAATCGCCTATAAAAGAGACAAAGTATTCAAAGCCACCTCTTGCCTCGGATAGACATAGGATCACACAAATCGTAATGAACCAATTCTAACACATCTTTGGCTCTATACCCTTGGCCTTAAAGGCCTCTTGGTCATTTTACCTTCCAAGCAAGATTTGGGAGATCCTCCACCACTAATGAACCCAAAGGTCCATCAGCTATCAACCTTTGAATTCTACTTAGGTTAATATGACCAAGCCTTAGATGCCAAAGATATGTTTGGTTCATTTGCGAAGGTTCTTTTCTCTTATTAGATTTAGAAGATGAGTTATTTGCTTCTATTAGCATCGTGGAAGTTTTTGGTTCAAGAGTATATAAATTGCCAACCAATGTACCAGAACAGATAATCTCCCTATTCCTTTTTATAACCACCTTGTCATTAAAAGAAACAGAATATCCATCCAAAAACAATTTAGAAATTGAAATTAAATTCTTTCTAAAAGTAGGTACATAAAGACAATTTCTTAAAACCAAAAATTTATTCCTATCAAAAGATAAATAAATGTCTCCCACTGCAATAGCCGCCACCTTTGAAGCATTGCCCATGAAGACGGTAATCTCTCCTCCCTAGTCATCGGTTTCTGGAACCCCGCAGTATTGCAGACATGATCGATGGCTCTGTATCTACACACACGTAATCGTAGATAACACCGCTAAACATGTTTCAACAACTAAACAAGAAGATATACCTTTGTTCTTACGGCGAGGACAGTCCGCCTTCCAATGTCCAGTCTGCTTGCAAGTGAAGCACTTGCCTTTCGGCTTCTTCACTCCTGCCTGAGGTCCTGTTGCCACCTTCTTCGCTCCACCTTGCTTCTTCTTCTTCTTACCTTTCGGTTTAGAGGAAGAAACCTTCTGAGCGACCATGGCTTGAGAACTCTGATGAAAATGCCCCTCTGCCACCTGGAGTTCTGTCAGAAGCTCCGCCAACGAATACAACCTTTTGTTCATGTTGTAGTTGAGGCGGAACTGCTCAAAACTCCTAGGCAGAGACTGGAGAATGATATCGACCTAGGTTTCCCCATCGATCTCAGCTCCTAGGACTTCCATCTCATTAAGATGAGCCATCATCTTGAGAACATGATCCCTAACGGGTGTTCCCTCGATCATGGAGGTCGTCATCAAGTTTCTCATAGCCTCCTGCCTAGCCGCCCTACTCTGATGTCCGAAAAGTTCCTTGAGATTGAACATCATGTCATAAGTTGTGGCTATGGCCTGATGCTGATGTTGCAGCACATTTGACATAGATGCCAAAATGTAACACCGCGCCATCTCATCTGCCTTAACCCATTTCTTATAACGTTCTATCTCCTTTTCATCAGAGTCATCTGAGGGCTTAGGAGGACAGACCTCGAAGAGTACAAATTTGTACTCTTCCGTAGTTAAGACAATATCCAGGTTTCTTTTCCAATCAATGTAGTTTGGACCAGTAAGTTTGTTTTCTTTTAAAATCACAGCAAGTGGGTTGAAAGCCATTTGAAAATCCTAAAAATCACAATGATCAAAATATTAGATTTCAAATATTATTGATTCCTCAAAACAATAAAATCTCGAAATCAACCAACACCTCAAAACATCGAGAATATCGCATGCCATGATAGTGTGGACGTATACGAATTCCACATTTGTAAGAGGAGGTTTTACCCATTAATTTTATTATCTTGTCAACCTTACTTTTTGACAAATAAAATTAATAGTTGGTTCCTCTTTAGCCCTACAAATAAAAGCAGTGACTCCGATGGGGAGGATACCTTTATTTGTATCTAAGTGTGCACCATTACACGGTACTAAGGGAATTATTTCAGATTATGTGCCTTACCGATGGGGAAGTACACACGCTCCTAAATAATTTCCTATAACCATTATTTGACCTAGTGATCCGCAAACAAACCCATCCGATGGGGAGGAAGACACTCAAAGCCAACACGTAAGTTTGTTGCATCACACGTCAAATTGTAATGGAGGTCGTGGGAATTAATTAAAATATCCCTCTCCCACTTAGTAAATTGCAATCGAGGAATTTTAAACATACACAACATGCATATAAAACAAATAAGCAATAAATATGGAAAAAACAGAATTTTTCCAACTATTATGGCATTGTCCTCCAATATGCATCCCGTCGTGTCGCCACCTCGTCCGCTCCATCTTTTCCCGTGCACAAGTCACCAAAGAGTTCCGAGCCGAGATAAATCATTTTATTTACATCCATCGATCCTATACTCCACGAAAGAGTGTACAAATAATCTAGATCGAAAGTAAACTAAAATGATCGGCTAAACAATGTCGTATTTAATTACAAAAATTAAATACTAATCTAGCCTCGTCAACCCCGAGGATTCAAATAATAAATTATTTTTTTTACACACATCCATTCACATACACACACATGGCCATAATAGTCGGATCTTATGCCAGCAACCAAAGAGTTAAACTACGCATATCCTACTATTATCCGCACATATAATATATGAAAATGCATAAAAATTAATCAATCCTAAACACACAAAACCTAAACCGATGGCTCTGATACCAGTTGTTGGGTGAATGCTTCGGAGGCTCATTGGCTCCCATGTCCCCGGATTAAAATTTTCACTAATGAAAGGAATAATCCGGATGGGATGAGCTTCCTTAACAACACCATTTGGTCATCGTGCTAACAACTTGAGTGGTCGCTTGAACAAACTAGTTGTTCAAGCAACACAACTCTTCTAGTTGGTTAGCCGCGGAAGAGACGACGGATGGATCGCCGATTTTTGTGTTTGTCTTCGGGGTCCATGATTATACAATATATATTCATACACACACATGCATAATCAAAACAAATAAGAACATGCTCAGATCTGTACATAAAGTTAAAATAACTTTATACCTCACGATCTTCTACCGTATGTCCTATCCTTCTCGTGGACGACGTGTGGACGAAGATCCTCCACGAGTAGAAGCCTTCTAGATCGCTTTCTTCTCTACCTTGTCCGCTGCGTACAAAGAGAAGAACTAGCAAATACCTCTCCTATCTAGAACTGGCCACCAAATTAGGGAATTTGGTGCAACCGCCGGCCAAGGAGCAATGGATGATGCGCCGACTAACTTCAAGAAGAGTTGCCGCCGGCCACTTTGGAGAATAGGGAGGAGGAAGAGAATCGGCCACCAATGGGAGGAGAACCGCCGGCAAAAGAAGAAGAGAGTGGCTATGATGAAGGGCGTCGGCCAAGGAATGATTGAAGGAGGTGGGCGCCAGCAACAATTTTGGATGAAGATGGTTGCCGCCCACCCTAGCTCCAAACCCTAGCCGCCCACTATCCAAGAGCCAAACCCTAATTCCAATTCCAAACCTTGATTATTCTTGCCGCCCAACCCTAAGCATCTATTTATAGAATAGGACTTAAGCCTCCTTTAATCTCCACCGTCGGATCTAGGGATTTAATCTCCACCGTCGGATCTAGGATTTTATCCCAACCGTCGGATCTAGGGTTTAATCCCAACCATCGGATCTAGGATTTCATCCCAACCGTCGGATCTAAGGTTTCATCCCAACCGTCGGATCTAGGGTTTTATCCCAACCGTCGGATCTAAGGATTTAATCCCAACCGTCGATTCTAGGATTTCATCCTAACCATCGGATCTAGGGATTTAATCCCAACCGTTGGTTCTAGGGTTTCATCCAACCACCGGATCTAGGGATTTAATCACAACCGTTGGTTCTAGGTTTTGTTTTACATTCTTGGATCTAGACTTCATAAGGATTATATTAGGCTACGATAGGGACCATAAGGAGGAGTTGGGTCTTGGCCACCCGATGGATCGGAACCACACAAACTTGATCCATCAATGATGTTCCATTCCACTAGAGGATCATCATTGAACTACCTCACCAACCCCATAAATCAATATGGGCTCCATATATTATTTGTACATTAATCTCCTGTTTAAGATATCGAATGTTCACAATTAATTGATTTGACCATCAATTAATTAACATCTATTTCTAGTAGTACCACTCAACCTTATCATCATGTTGACTAAGTCAACCAAATTGGGTTTATATGATGAACCTTATGAGCTCCTCAAGGGGACATCATCAACCTAATATATACGGCTTTCCTCCTATAATCAACGGCACACCATGTAAATAATATTATTTCAACTTACGGGCATATTGATTTAATCCATCTAAATCTCACCCATCGTAAATCAAAGAAATAAATACTAAGTACATGTGCCCGTTATTATATCGGGATTAAGAGCATGTACAACATAATATCCGAGGTCCGATTCAATTATGTAGTCAGTACTAAATTGAATCACCTCTATGTCGGTCCTACTCAATACACCTAAGTGTACTAGTGTAACTCTATGTTCAAGATAAAACAATACCAAGCTACACTACAACCATGCCAATGGTTTGTCCAAAACCATCTTGGTTGTGAGCCTTTACTTATATTTTACAAGGTACTGATAACATGATCTTCTGTGCCACACCAAGCACCATGTTATCTACAATGTAAAATATTAGACAATATGCACACATATATAATGAATATATAAAATGCAAACAATGATCATGTGATTCTTATTTCAAAATAAAATGTTCATACAAAAAGAGCTAGGCTTTCAGTATACATTCCAACAAGAAGACCGACTGCAGATCGTCAGCATCTTCTCATGTTTATCAGTGAACTCACAAGAAAGACTTCTAAGGTATTATGTGTGTGCAGTGCGGGTCACGACAAGATGCGGAGCAAGATTATCCGATGGATCATTTTGTTCATTTGTACTATCAACAGCCAGTACCTACGAGGAGAGTATGTACCTTGAAGACGCAGTTGAAGACTATAGATGATGCTTTTGAGAGGACGATCCACAACCTCGGAAGCCGAGATCATCACGAAAGAGTGGATTATCACACTAGCAGCAATCTATTACCTCAGACATAGTGTAGTTCTTCGATACTTCCATCCAAGATAAGCGAGTTACTCAGCACTATCAGCAGAAGACATCTCAGAATACTCAGACATCCAGACGACAACAACTGTTACCTCCCCAGGCGTAGCTATATCTTTCGCAGAGTTGGAGCGTGTTACGATTCAATATTTTTCAGTCGGTGGTGTACTCTTTACCCGTACAACAGTGTTTACCATCACTATTGCAATTGTTTCAGTTTGTACCTCAGTTTCAACAGTTGACTTCAGTTCCTCCATGGTAGTCCTTTGCATTTACAGGAGCTCAGCCGTCAAGAATAGATGTTGGGCGAGTTTACATGGTTACTTGAAATGAGGTATAGAAGACCGAAGAAATGGTCATTCGGGGTATAACTTTAGGTTATCTTATTTGCGGATGTATCGAGAGATACTGGTAGTTTATAGGTAGCATGGTCTAGAATATTCTTAGATAGGATTAGAAGGGTTCCTATTGACTTATGGGTTGGTGATTGTTCTCTATCGTCCGATGAGATGTTGATCAACAACCAAGAAGTCAAGGGATACCCTTAGCCTTTACTAGACATACCTTCACTATAAACATATCCTTACAGGTAGTTAAATTGTTGAAATGAGGGTATAACATGTATCTCAGATGTGCATATAGTTCAAGAGTTTTCGGATGTAGTTTCGGATAAACTCCCGAGCTTGCCACTACATGGGCAAGTAGGAATATGCGATTGGGGTGATTTCGAGAATAGTTCCGATATTGAAGACCTCATACCGGAAGATGATTTTATTGGTATCAGTATTGCTAAACACTGTGGAAATTGGAAGAACATAAGTTGTGATTTATCTATCCCAGTGTTTCTTCTTGAGAAGACTCGGAATTCTTTGTTAAAAGAGAGACAAACCTTTGAGGTTATGCATCGATTATCGATGTTGGAATGCGAAAGCTGTTGAAAATGGATATCCTTCGTTATGGATAGATGATTTGTTTAGTTCAGCTAAATGACACCTGTGTAGACCATAAGGTTGATCTATGATTGGAGTGTTGATATTGTAGTGACTTAGTGTCAGACAATTATCATTGTTGGTGTGATGATTGATATATCAGCAGCATAGAGTAACAGGATCCAGGTGTGTAGAAGACGACATTTCATATTTGGTATGAATTTTAGGAGATGTTGATAATATTGTTTGACTTATTAACTATTTAGTCGTTCATGAAGTGATTGGACTAGTGCGTGGTTGTCTTTTTAGACGATATGTTTGGATAGGATGCTCTAGCATTACTACACGGCTGATCTATTGGACCAAGAAGGTGATGGAAATCACTTGGTCAGAAGTTTTGAAACTAGGTTTTAGGGACTAGATGGTGGCTGACTTTTGCATCAGTGTTAGTTAGTCCTTCTATTGTGGATGGAAGGGTACTGTACATAGATGCATCATTTCAGGGATTAGGAGCAATCCCGATGCAGTTGTATGAGACGTATCTTATGCTTATGGCAGCTGAGGGTTTATGAGATAAGTTATCATATACATGACATGGATTTAGCAGTTATTATCCTGATTTGACTATTTTGAAGAGTAGATCATTTCTCTTATGAGAAAGCAATTCTCCGTCTCCAAGGAGAATAGTGGGTTACAGAGTGGTATTTCGATATAGGAAAAGTTGTTTTAGGAGACTCTTCATTCGAGATTGATGATTCATTCAGAGTGGATCTGGTAATAGTGAGTATTGAGACGTTCCGATTGGTGGAACGATATGTGGGACATGGATGATTCCGTAGTTTGATGTTGGGTGTGCCAATAAATAAAGGTGGAATATTGTTGATCGGTAGGGTTATGTGTTGTGATGAATTTGGAGCCTAGTATGTTAGATTGTGTTGGGAGATTATCTAGAATCCCGAAAGGAATTGATGTGATTTAGATAATCGATGGTCGATTAGTCAAGTCTGCTCATTTTCTACCGAGCCGTAAGGTGGATTTCGTTGGATCGCTTGATGGAATTATATCCATGGAGTATCCTTGAGTATCATTTCTGATAGTGATTCAAGATTTACCTTACGGATCTGGCAAAGTCTCCCACCGATCACGAGTATAGAGCTCCACTCTAGTACAATTATTTACCTTTTGGTAGATGCTCCATAGGAATGTGGTAATCAGACTTTCAAAGGATCTGTTGAGAGTATCTACGATAGATTTTAGAGGCTATCTGTACCCCCTTAGATACTTGAGATGGTTGTGTGACATCTCGTACTCGTAGATGAGTCAAAAATTTGGGGACCAAATTTTGTTAAGTGGGGGAGAATGTAATGTTAGTGCTTATAAGCTCCACATATCTCCACAATGGCATGATATTGTCCACTTTGGGTCTAAGCCCTCATGGTTTTATTTTTGGGCTTTACCCAAAAGGCCTCATTCCAATGGAGATATCTTTTTTCTTATAAGCACATGATCTTTTCCATGTCTTACCAATGTGGGACTTTGATTGTATTCCCTATACTCCCAACAATCCCCCCCTCAAACGAAGGACCACATTGGGCCCCCCCTCAAGCCTATCCCTCCTCGAAGGATTTTCTCTGCTTGATGTCCGATCTTTAACCCACCAGGACTTCCTGCCAGTTGTTCGGTCCCCCCGACCCAACTAGACTTCCTTCCTGATGTCTAGTTCTCTTGATCCGGACGTGGGAGCTCAACTTCCTTCGTTCGAGGTTCATGGCTTGACATGGACCATGGCTCTGATACCAATTGTTAGTGCTTATAAGCTCCACATATCTCCACAATGGCATGATATTGTCCACTTTGGGTCTAAGCCCTCATGGTTTTATTTTTGGGCTTTACCCAAAAGGCCTCATTCCAATGGAGATATCTTTTTTCTTATAAGCACATGATCTTTTCCATGTCTTACCAATGTGGGACTTTGATTGTATTCCCTATACTCCCAACATGTAAGATACGGGAAAAAATATATAATAATAAAATAAATGGAAATTTTATTAATGGAGAAATTGTCTTATATAATTTCTAAGGAGTTCACAAAAAAAATTTTGGATTTAAAAGGAGTTCATACGATTGTTTAATAGGAAGTTTAAGATCTTAATAGAAGATTGGGTTAAACCTAGGTTAGCTTTGGTTAGACCTGGGCTAGCTCAATCGAACCGGCCTTTAAATCCCGATTTATCAGCTGCGATTTTCTTCATCTGTTTTGATTCCGCACTGCGATCCCCGAATCTCGATCTCGCGATTTCCCTTCTTCATCGCACGATTTCTTCTTCATCGCCGACTTCTTCCTATTTCTTTCCCAATTTGAGCTGCTCCTCGTCAAGAGCTCTTCGCCGCTTCTCCTTCTTTCCTCAAGCGTCATCGAAGTGGTCGCCAGGTACGTCGAACACCTGCAGTAGCAGCATCGGTCGATTTGCCACCACCGATGCTTGAGCTAGTCGTCGGATTGCATCGCGACCATCTGGTTCCTTCTCTTCTTCATCCACTGTAGCTTCTTCTTCCGCCATTTTGGTGTCAGGGATCTCAACTCGCACAGCCGCCTGCTCACCATCTTGAATAGCTCGACAGCCGACCCCCTCTGCTGCTAGCAGAGACACTGCCATCGTTGGATCTCCTTGTGCAAGGTTGGTTGATTGAGATGAATCACTCGATGCTCTAGTTGTGCCATTTCCGAGCAGCTACCGTTGAAAATGGTTGAAAGAAGATTTTGTGTTCCATCTACTCCAATCAAGGTTGGTCAATCACTGCCTAGTGTCGATTGTCTACTGTTGATGTGGAATTTATAGATCAGAAGCTTTGGAATGGAAGTCATGTTTGGTTTGGCGGTGATGTTTGTTAGTAATATATGAGAGATGTCCTAAGGCAATCGCCTTATGTTTGAACCATTTATATGATAAATGAATATTCACTATTTGAGTATACATGTTTTCATGTATTTGATAAGATCTTAAACTCATTTACTGAATGTCCACGATACGATTCACAGCATGAGAGAATTTGTGATTGGATCACAACTAGTGAGTATCTCTACATGTGTAATTGTGATGTATCGAAATTATCCCAAGTCCATGAATTGATGGATTTTGACACCATTGATTCTGTAGAGACTAGCATGAGGTATACTCCTTGGTGTATCCAAGCAGCTGATTCTCACTGGCTAGAGACATTGTGATGTCCGGAGTTAATCGTGGATGGTAGTTATGGTAACTAGTTCATTGGAGTGACCAGTCGTAAGACTTCATATGGTTCTCTGCATATATAGATATGTCAATGAAGTTCTTACTGCAGCTTAGGTGCGATGTTCCTTTGACTTGCGGTATTCAAGTCATCTTGATCATAAAGACTTGTGCTTTAACATCTTAAGCAAGCATCTCTAAGGAGATGTGGACCCGAGATGATTGGGTACAAGTCGAAGTGATCGAAGGTGTTTGAATAGCCTATAAAGGATTCACCACTCCTTGCGAGGAGATGTATACCCATGGCCTCTCGTCGGATTGTTACTAAATTCTTTGGCCAAAGCATTACATGTTTAGAGTAAGGTACTCTTCGATACATGTGCAGTAACTAGAATCCGTAGGACGAGGAAATGATACTTGGGCTAGGTGTGATGTAGTCAGCCTAGTGGGGACTGACACTATTGAATCCCAGCCTCTGATAAGTAATTCCTAAATTCTCCCAAGAGGTACTCACCACCATGATCAGATCGTAGTGTCTTGATACTTTTACCTTGACATTTCTCCACATCAGCCTTGAATTCTTTGAACTTGTCAAAGCATTCAGACTTGCGGCGCATCAAGTAAATGTATCCATATCTTGAATAATCATCTATGAAAGAGACGAAATACTCAAAACCACCTCTAACCTGGATAGACATAGGACCACACAAATCAGAATGAATCAATTCCAACACATCTTTGGCTCTATACCCCTTGGCCTTAAAAGGCCTCTTGGTTATTTTACCCTCCAAGCAAGATTCGCAGGTTGGGAAATCTTTCACCACTAATGAACCCAGAGGTCCATCAACTATCAACCTTTGAATTCTGCTTAGGTTAATATGACAAAGCCTTAGATGCCAAAGATATGTTTGGTTCATCTTCGAAGGTTCTTTTCTCTTTTTGGAATTAGAAGATGAGTTATTAACTTCTATTTGCATTGTGGGAGCTTTTGGTTCAAGTATATATAAATTTCCTATCGATGTACTAGAACAGATAATCTCCCTATTCCTTTTTATAACAACTCTGTGATTAAAAGAAATAGAATATCCATTCATAAATAATTTAGAAACTGAAATCAAATTCTTTCTAAATAAAGGTACATAAAGGCAATTTTTAAGAACCAAAATTTTATTTTTCTCAAAAGATAAATAAACATCTCCCACTGCAATAGCCGCCACCTTCGTAGCATCGCTCAAGTATATGGTAATCTCCGCCTCAGCTAGTCGTCTGGTTTTCTGGAACCCCTGCAAAGTATTGCAGACATGATCAGTGGCTCCCGTATCTACACACCATGTGCCGATAGATAACACCGCAAAACATGTTTCAACGACTAGTCCAAAAGATATACCTTTGTTCTGCTTCCGGTTGGGGTAGTCCTTCTTCTAGTGTCCAGTCTGCTTGCAAGTGGAGCACTTGCCTTTCGGCTTCTTCACTCCTCCCTGAGTTCCTCCCGCCACCTTTGCCCCAACTTGTTTCTTCTTCTTCTTGCCTTTCGGCTTAGAAGCAGAAACCTTTTGGGCAACCATGGCCTGTGCCTGAGCACTCTGACGAAAAAGCCCCTCTGTCGCCTGGAGTTCTGTCAGAAGCTCCGCCAATGAATACAACCTCTTGTTCATGTTGTAGTTCAGGCGAAACTGCTCAAAACTCCTAGGTAGAGACTGGAGAATGATATCGACCTGGGTTTCCCCATCGATCTTTGCTCCGAGGACTTCTAGCTCATTCAAATGAGTCATCATCTTGAGAACATGATTCCTTATGGGTGTTCCATCGATCATGGTGGTCGTCATCAAGTTCCTCATGGCTTCTTGCCTAGTAGCCCGATTCTGGTGTCCGAAAAGCTCTTTGAGATTGAGCATCATGTCATAAGCAGTGGGCATGGCTTGATGCTGATGTTACAGTACATTTGACATAGATGCCAAAATGTAACAACGCACCATCTCATCAGTCTTAATCCACTTCTTATAACTCTCCTTCTCCTTTTCCCCAGAATCATTCGCAGGCTTAGGAGGGCACTCTTCGAAGAGTACATATTTGTAATCCTCAGCAGTCAAGACAATGTCAAGATTCCTCTTCCAATCAATATAATTGGGTCCAGTAAGTTTATTTTCTTTCAGTATCACAGCAAGCAGATTGAAAGTCATTTTGAAAAACCTAAGAATCACATAGATCAAAACATTAGATTTCAAAAAATTATTGATTCCTCAGACAATAAAATTTTAAAATCAACCAAGACCTCAAAACACCGAGAATATCGTATGCCACGATAGTGTGGATGTATACGAATTCTACATTTGTAATAGGAGGCTTTACCCATTAATTTCACTATCTTGTCAACCTAACTTTTTGACAAATAAAATTAATAGTTGGTTCCTCTTCGGCACTACAAATAAAAGCAGTTACTCCGATGGGGAGGATACTCCTATTTGCATCTAAGTGTTCACCATTACTCGGTACCAAGGTAGTTATCTCGGGTTATGTGCCTTCCGATGGGGAAGTACACTCGCTCCTTAATAATTTTCTATAACCATATTCGACCATGTGATCTACAAACAAACTCATCCAATGGGGAGGAAGGCACTCAGAGCCGACGCGCAAGTTTGTTTGCATCGCATGTCAAATCATAATGGAGGTCGTGGGAATTTATAAAAATATCCCTCTCCCACTTAGTAATTTAAAATTGAGGAATTTTCTAGCCTACGACATTCATATCAAATAATAAGCAATAAATATGAAAAAGAAATATTTTCCAACTATTATGGCTTTTGTCTCCAATATGTCTCCTGTCGTATCGTCATCTCGTCCGCTCCTCCCTACGCCATGTACAAGCTATCCGGAGATCCGAGCCGAGAAAAACTATTTTAATTTACATCCATCGATCCTATACTTCACGAAGGAGTGTACATGAAATCTAGATCAAAAGTAAACTAAAATAAAAAGAGTGGCTAAACAATGTCGTACTTAATTAAAAAAAAAAATTAAATACTAGCCTCATAAACCCCGAGGATTCAACAAAATATAGAATTACACACATACAATCACATACACACATATGACCATAATAGTTGGATCCTATGCCTATAACCAAAAAGTTAACCTATGCACATCCTACTATTATCCGACACATATAATATATGAAAAGTGCATAAAAGTAACCGAATCCTAAACACACAAAACCGGAAACCTGGCTCTGATAACACTTGAAGGTAGGAAACTTCGCTTCCCACTTCAACTTGGTCGCTTGTTTATGGCGATCCCGTCTATGTCCTCAGATTAAAAAAAATTAATCCTAGACAAAAAGGGAATACCCAATAAACCGTTTCATCGTCGTGCTATTCGATTAGAGTGGTCACTTGAACAAACTTGTTGTTCAAGCAACCAACTTCTATTATTCAAATAGTTGCGGAATAGACGATGTACGGATCGCCGATTTTTGCATTTGTATTCGGGGTCCAAGTAAATTTAGCCACATATAATTGAAAATAATTATAGACATAATACAAAAGAACATAAACAAGCATTATGTTGGGGGATCGATTGGCCGGCTAGAGGGGGGTAAATAGCCCTCGTTCGTTGGATGTCGTAATTCGTTCATTCTTGTTGCGTGCTCATCTACAATTCTTGTTAGCGCAGCGGAAAAACAATAACAATACTAACAAGAAGCACAAATACAAATAAGCACACGCAAACACACACGATATACGTGGTTCGGAACCGAATGGTTCCTACTCCACGGGCGAGCTCCTCGAGCTCTAGTTATGCACACGACACTAACTAAACTCCTTCTCGACAACACGTTGGAGGTGGAGAAACCTCTCACAAGCAATTACAATGTAATATAGAAATACAAACAAGAATACCAATACAATACAAAAGAAATACTTTTCACCGATTGCTTTTGATCACTTGTTTGTTGCTTGCTTTGATTGGCTCTTGAAGGACTGGAATGCAACAGCAATTCCCCTCTAATAGATCCACAAAAACCATGGCAAAAACCTCCATCTCGAGCTCCTTTTATAACCTGTATCGAGCTGTTTTCGCGCTTACATCGCCAAAGGCCCCCTAGTCGTTGTCTCACAACAGCCAGATCCACGTCGGACAAGTTCCAACATATCACCTACCAGTCGACTGATGATGCCCATCAGTCGACTGGTGACCTAGTAGTCGACTGCTCAGTCGGCTATGGAGCGTTCTATGCTCGCGACACTCCTATCAGTCGATTGCCATCCTCGGATTGCCGATTCCATGGCAATCGCCAAGCACAAAACCCTAAAACTCATTTACACCGGGCCAACTCCTAGTCGACGGATCACTGGACACCTATGCTACGATCGATGTCGGCAAAACCTCAAACACCAAGTTGTTTGAGCATCCGACCGTCGGGTAAACCCTCAAACATCAAGTTTGAGCCTCCGACACTCAGTCTTAACCACTTGGCCAAGTCCACCTTATCCCTCATGGAGTTCCCCACCGAAGCTCTCTCCCCTCGGCCTACGTCCCTCGGATGCGCCAAGCGCACGGCTTCGCAACGCCATCCTTCGCGTCTCATACCCTAGAAGTATGCTTCCCTTTGGGCTCACTCCATTCGCTCCTCGTCTGGCGGTCCCTCGGATGCACCAAGCGCACGACTTCGCAATGCCATCCTTCACCGACTCAAGGACCCGAGCCTAGTGAACTTGGCAAGTTCTCAAGACTTTCCAAATGCACCAAGCGCACAACTTCGCAATGCATTTCTTACCAAGCACCAAGCGCACGGCTTCGCAATGCTTTGGATTTCCCATGCCAAGCACCAAGCGCACAGCTTCACAATGCTTTGGACTTTCACACCAAGCTCCATGCTTGGATTTTCCATGCCAACCCCATGTTGGACTTTCCCATGACAATCTCATGTCATGAGTTTTGTCTATCATCAAAATACTATCAAGGTACTGCTCGAGTCAAACTCGAGTCAACCTGGGCCGATTACACCAACAATCTCTCCCTTTTTGATGTTTGATAAAACTACCATCCCAAGTCTACCAATTCTCCCATATTGGCAATTCTTATATCCCAATGAGAATTCCAACGAACCCTAATTGGTAACTTGGTAACTTCTCCCCCTTTTTGACATTACATCAAAAAGGTCCTCCCCAAGGGTATGAATGTCTCATATCCCAATGAGATCTTACAATCTCTCCCTTGGAGGAACACATGCCTACCATCTTTCTAGTGATCCCATATCACTTAAAGAGAGGCAACCCAATTTTCCTCCCATGAGGAAATACACATCCATCTTCCCATGATGGATACCTCCCCCTAGAGGCTTGCTCCCCCTTGACCATTGTACCAACAATGTCCTTGGAGAGTCCCTAAGCCAATAGGAACATTAACCAAATCAAAATTAAGGCAAAGTTCAACAATGAACTCTCTTCCACCTTAAAATTGATACTCACCCTCAACCCAACTCCTAATCCATATCCAATGGATTTCCACCCTCTCTAATGCTCTCTCAAGCATATCCTAGGGTTAGGAGTGGTTAGGGGACCTTAACCTATCTGAACATGGGCCTAACCAACAAGGTTTACTTTGGGCAATGATCAAATCGAAATCAATTACATTTCATCACCGATCACCTGGCAATGATCGATAATCGATTTTGCTTTTTGAATTTCAGAAATGACTTTTCGAAATTCATAAGTAAATATACATAAGTTTAAAAATCTTGAAATTTGGTATGTATATTACTTATCACAATCATTATGGGTGAAAAATATTGGAAATTTATTTTACCCATTAAATTAGGAGATTGATACAGAGTTCAAAAGTTTAGAAAAGCTTCAATAAAGAGCCCTCTTTGTATCATCCCATTCAATGGTGATAGCTATCAAAAGATAGACTTCACCAATGTTTTTCAAAATGTTTTTAAAACCTTTATTTTCTTTTTCCTAAACATCTCACAAATATCTAGATGTGTAAAACACATACAAGTCAAGTTTTTAGTGAGATGTGGGTTTTGTTTTCTTTATGTTCTCATGCATATTTCTAGGCAACATTAATTTGATTCCCTTCAAATTGTGTCATAGTCCTTAACTCCATTTTAAACTATGCATGATATGATTATGGCATAAATATGATTTAGATAAAAATATATGCCAATATCATGATGTCATGGCATGTGAATGAAAACTAAGCATACATGACATCTAAAAATAATTCTAAACATGATCATGACATTTTATAGATAAAAATGAAAATGATGTCATGACATGGCATGACAAACAAATCATGGCAAGTAAAATATTCTAAGGTATAGAATACCTAAGTGTGAAAATCAATTTGCCATTTTTAGGGATTAAATACACTTTGCCTTAAACCATTCATTTCCCTAGTGTGCCAAAAACCTAAAATAGCACACCATGACCTCTATGACCTAATTGTGCCAATTTAAATCATTTTTAACTTCTCAAACCATATTGGCACACCCTAATGTGTCAACTCACAATGGCTAGGTTAACCACCCATCCACTTAGGGTTGACACACCCTAACCCATTTAGCGTGAATCAATCACGCTCTTAGGAACCCAATATCTATTGGAGCTCCTTGGGTTAACAATGTATTCCCTAGGGATAACTTCCCTAGATACCTTTCTAATGACCCTTTTAGGCTTTGAAGCCATAGTCTTTTGGGTCTTTCCTAGGTCAACTCTAGAGGTGACTCCTCCATTGACCTTCTTAGTGGCTACATTTGATTTCTTTGAGGTGTTAGCCACTAAACACATACCATGGCTAGACTTAGGGATGGCTTCCCTATTAGCCTTGGTTTTCCTAGACCTAGAAATAGTTCCATAATTAAATGGAACATTATGATAAGTCTTCTTGGGCTTAGGTTTGTGACCCAAACCTTCCTTGCCCTTAGACCGTTTTTGAACCTTAGGTCTTGACTTTTGGGCATTTGACCCTAGAATTGAATTTTCTATGATTCTAAGGGCTTTCTCCATTCTCTCAAGTCTTGACCTCAAGACTTGGTTCTCTAGCTCCAATTTTCCCATTTTTGAATTTTCATTAGGTTTTTGGGAAGGTCTCTTCTTCTTAGGCATGTGCCTAGACTTTTTGGGATTAATACCCAAATTTTCTTCTACTCTCTTAATTGACTCCCTAGGCAAGATATTTCTAGAATTATGAGTCCTAGGTTTGTCTTTAGTCATATGAACATGCTTGGCACCTAAGCAATAATCCTTATTGTTTCTCCTAGCATGCTTTTCATTAACAATAGCAAGAAAGCTAAAATAATTCTTAGCATGCTTTTTAACTCTAGGAATTAAAGGTGAATTAAATAAATTTACCTTAGGGTTAGCTTTAGGAGCTCCCCCTACATGAGTTGCACCTTCTTGCCCTTTCTTCCTCCCCCTAGGGCATTGGCTTCGGTAGTGTCCCCGTTGGTTGCACTTGAAGCACACAATGTGCTCTTTGCTCTTAATTGAGGGAACACCGGCATCGTTTGACTTTGGGTTGACTTTTGGTGTCGATGCCTTCTTCTTAGCCAATTTAGGGCATTTGCTCTTGTAATGCCCTTTCTCCCTACACTCAAAGCATATTATGTGATTTTTATTTAAAATTACAACACTTGAGTTACCTAGGGAGGTGGTGGAGGCCTCTTCACTTCTTTCGGAGGTAGAAGCTTCATCTTGATCTTTCTCCGGAGTAGAAACCCTTTCCTCCCCCTCAATGCTAGAGGTGGAGGTCTCCACCAAATCATCCACGTCTTCAAAAGTGGATGATGATTCTTCTTCGGCATTCTCCTCTACTTGTGCCGATTGGGATTTTTTTTGGAATTTCATTACCTTATTCCATAATTCCCTTGCATCCCTATAATCACCCAATCTAGACCAAATAGTGTTAGGTAACAAATCACTAATCAACTTGATTACCTTGAGATTTGTCTTGAAGTTTTTGATTTGGTCTTGGGTCCATTTTGACTTCTCAATTGGCTTGTTGTACTTGTCCCTAGGCATTTCAAAATCGTTTTCTATAATAATCATATAATCAAAATCGGTTTCTAGGTATACCTCCATTTTTCTTCTCCACCATAGGAAATCTCCTTCGAATTTTGGTGGATGGATGAAGCCGGCCATTTTGTAGTGCTCTCGCGGCGGTTAGTCCTTGAAGTGCGACCTCTGCTCTGATACCACTTGTTGGGGGATCGATTGGCCGGCTAGAGGGGGGGTGAATAGCCCTCGTTCGTTGGATGTCGTAATTTGTTCGTTCTTGTTACGTCCTTGTCTACAATTCTTGTTAGCGCAGCGGAATAACAATAACAATACTAACAAGATGCACAAATACAAATAAGCACACGCAAACACACACGATATACGTGGTTCTGAACCGAATGGTTCCTACTCCACGGGCGAGCTCCTCGAGCTCTAGTTATGCACACGTCACTAACTAAACTCCTTCTCGACAACACGTCGAAGGTGGAGAAACCTCTCACAAGCAATTACAATGTAATATAGAAATACAAACAAGAATACCAATACAATACAAAAGAAACACTTTTCACCGATTGCTTTTGATCACTTGTTTGTTGCTTGCTTTGATTGGCTCTTGAAGGACTGGAATGCAGCAGCAATTCCCCTCCAATAGCTCCACAAAAACCATGGAAAAAACCTCCATCTCGAGCTCCTTTTATAACCTGCATCGAGCTGTTTTCGCGCCTAGCAGTCGACTGCCGAAAGGCCCCAGTCGACTGCCCCTATAGCAGTTGTCTCACAACGGCCAGATCCACGTCGGACAAGTTCCAATGGATCACCTACCAGTCGACTGATGATGCCCATCAGTCGACTGGTGACCTAGTAGTCGACGGCTCAGTCGGCTATGGAGCGTTCTGTGCTCGCGACACTCCTATCAGTCGACTGTCATCCCTCGGCAGTCGACTGCCAGTCCATGGCAGTTGACTACCAAGCATAAAACCCTAGCCTTACACCAGTCGAATCCTAGTCGACTTGGATCAGTCGAACCGACACCTATGCCAGTCGACTGATGTCGGACAAAACCTCAAACACCAAGTTGTTTGAGCATCCGACCGTCGGGTAAACCCTCAAACATCAAGTTTGAGCCTCCGACACTCAGTCTTAGCCACTTGGCCAAGTCCACCTTATCCCTCATGGAGTTCCCCACAGAAGCTCTCTCCCCTCGGCCTACGTCCCTCGGATGCGCCAAGCGTACGACTTTGAAATGCCATCCTTCGCGTCTTATACCCTAAAAGTATGCTTCCCTTTGGGCTCACTCCATTCGCTCCTCGTCCGACGGTCCCTCGGATGCACCAAGTGCACGACTTCGCAATGCCATCCTTCACCGACTCAAGGACCCGAGCCTAGTGAACTTGCCAAGTTCTCAAGACTTTCCAAATGCACCAAGCGCACGGCTTCGCAATGCATTTCTCACCAAGCACCAAGCGCACGGCTTCGCAATGCTTTGGATTTCCCATGCCAAGCACCAAGAGCATGGCTTCACAATGCTTTGGACTTTCACACCAAGCTCCATGCTTGGATTTTCCATGCCAACCCCATGTTGGAATTTCCCATGACAATCCCATGTCATGAGTTTTGTCTATCATCAAAATACTATCAAGGTACTGCTCGAGTCAAACTCGAGTCAACCTGGGCCAATTGCACCAACATATTATACCTCTCGATCTTCTATTGTATGTCCTTCCTCCTTTTGGACGTCGTGTGGGCGACGATCTTCCAAAAGTCGAAGCCTCCTAGATCACCAATCTTCCTTTCCTTGTTCACTCCAAACAAAGGAAGATCATATAACAAATCTCTTCTCCTTCCTTTAACCGACAACCAAACTCCAAGCTTGATACTTGCCGCCGGCCAAAGGGAGAATAAAGGAGGAAGTGGGCGCCGACAAAGAACTCAAAGGAACCACCCTAACCCTTGTTTCTGCCGGCCAACGACAGGAGGAAGAAGAGGTTGAGCGACGGCCAAGGAGAAGAAAAGGAAAGGGAGCGCCGGCCAAAACCCTAGCCGCCCAAAACCCTAATCCCCTTCCAATTCCTCTTGCCGCCCACCCTTATGCCTCCTTTTATAGAGTTAGGCTTAAGACTTCTTTTAATCTCCTCCGTCGGTTCTAGGGATTTAATCTCAACTGTCGGATCTAGAGATTTAATCTCAACCGTAGGTCTTAGAGATTTAATCTCTATCGTCGGATCTAGATATTTATTCTTCATCATCGGATCTAGGCTCGATGAGGTTTTAATAGGCTACAATAGGGACCATGAGGAGGAGTTGGATCTTGGCCACCCAATGGATCAAGCCCACATAAAGTCCGATCCATTAATGATAATCCATTCCACTAGAGGATTATCATTGATCTATCTCACCAAACCCCATAAGTTAATATAGTCTCCTTATATTATTTGTACATTTATCTCCCCGTGTTTAAGATCTCGAATGACCGTCAATTAATTAATTTATTGACAATTAATTAATCAACATCTAACTCCATGAGTATACCACTCAACCTTATCTTCATGCCGGACCAAGTCCACCTCCAGGATTTACATGGTGAACCTTATGAGCTCCTCAAGGGGACATCATCATCCTAATATATAGGACACAGTTTCCTCCTATAATCAACGACACACCATATAAATATTATCATTTCCCAACTTACCGAGCCTATCGATTTACTCTATAAATCTCTCCCATTGGTAAATCAAAGAAATGAATACTAAGTATATGTGTCCATTATTATATCGGGATCAAGAGCATGTGCAACATAATATCTGAGGTTCGATTCGATTATGTAGTCAGCAATAAATCGAATCACCTCTAAGTCGGTCTTGTTCAATACACACAAAGTGTACTAGTGTAATTCTATGGTCAAGACAAACTAATACCAAATTACACTACAACCATACTAATGGTTTGTCCATAACCATCTCGGTTGTGAGCCTTTACTTATACTTTACAAGGAACTGATAACATGATCTCCCGTGTGACACTACACACCATGTTATCTACAATGTAATGTATTAGATAAAATTCATAACCATAAATATGCATACAATGATCAAGTGATTCTTATTTCAAAATAATGATGTTCATACAAAAGATAGACTTTTCAGTATACATCCCAACAAGAGCTTCGGTGGGGAACTCCATGAGAGGATGAGGTGGACTTGGCCAAGTGGCTAAGACTGAGTGTCGGATGCTCAAACGTGGTGTTTGAGGGTTTACCTGATGGTCGGATGCTCAAACAACTTGGTATTTGAGGTTTTACCTGACATCAATCGACTGGTATAGGTACCAGTCGACTGCTCTAAGTCGATTGGACTCGACTAGTGTTTGACTGACCAGGTTCTGGCCGAACAGTCGACTACCGAGAGAGGGCAGTCTGTTGGGTTTCCGGCACCGCGGCGTGTGTGTGTTCGATCACGTTTCGTAAACATGAACACAGCGGAAGCAATAAAAATAATAAATCTACATTTATTACAACACACACAACACACGCATGCATATTACAACAAGTGTAGACATAACCGTAAATTTAAATTTGCAATAAAAGGAAATTTAACTACGTTATACCTTTCGTATGACGTGTAGCGGGAACGGCATCAACCGGAACGATCCTCGCTAGAATCGTCTCTATCCGTATCCACGCTGAGTTCCTCGGGATGACTTCGCTAAGCCATGAGCTTCGTCTTCGTACGGGTTACTAGCCTCGTGTTGAAGACGACGTGATCGAGATATGATCACGATCCGAATCCAAATTCGGATCCTAATACGAGTTCTCAAAACTTGCTTCTCCGGAGAGGTATTCGCCAACCAATTGACGAATCCTTCGTCCTCCACCTCAGAGGATTATCGTAGATCGAATCCCCGGTAGTTTAGCCGCTGTCGGAGCTCAAACCGTCATCCAAACGACGCTCCGATGAGAGGAGAAGAAGCTGTCCAGAAAACTGGACAGCTTGGTGGAGGAGTAGGCGCCGGCCAAAACAAGGAAGCCAAGTGCTCACCTTTTCACCGAGGCCTAGGAAGATCACCGGAGGGTCGCCGGAGGGTTCACCGGCTGAAGCTTGGACGCCGGCAAGGAGCTAGACGGCAGCACAACCAGCTGGGCGGCAATGGAGGTTGGGCGGCACAACTAGGTTGGGCGGCAACTCCAAGCTAGGGTTTGGATTAGGGCATAATTATCCATTAAGCCCTCTTTTATAGAGAACTAATTATCTTAATGGTTATTGGATCATAACCATTAGGCCCGTTAACCCGCTCCATTAAGATAAGTTAAAATAAACCAAACCATGATGGTTTATTTTAAGTTAAAACGAACCGAACCAACTTTTGGTTCATTCGTTTAAAATAAACCAAACCCTTTGGTTTATTCTCCTCCATTGGATTAGAACCAAACCATTTTGGTTCATCCATTATGTCTTCATAAGACACGCGACCCATCCACGCTTCCATTCATGAAACGATTTCATGCTCGCTTTATGTTTGGTCCAACCAAACATAGTTTCTCTCGGTCTGAGAATCCCATTCTCAAGCTCGTTTTAAATCCTTTGGATTACACTCGTTGTGCGTGTGACCAAATAGGTTCTCGGTTTATGTTGGCCGTCTATAATTAACCATTAATTATAGAACTATCATGAGTGGCACCTAGTAGTACATCATGATCCCCAATTAACCGAAAAGATCAACGGTTGATCCAGAACTATTTACAAACCCTTGGCTCGAATGATTCGTGCCCCATTCCCTTCACTCATATTATACCCACTTGGTTCAGGACATGGTCTATTGTGTCAGTCCCCACTAGGCTGACTACGTCACACCTAGCCAAAGTATCATTTCCTCGTCCTACGGATTCTAGTTACTCCACATGTATCGAAGAGTACCTTACTCTAAACATGTAATGCTTTGGCCAAAGACTTTAGTAACAATCCGACGAGAGGCCATGGGTATACATCTCCTCGCAAGGAGTGGTGAATCCTTTATAGGCTATTCAAACACCTTCGATCACTTCGACTTATACCCAATCATCCCGGGTCTACATCTCCTTAGAGATGTTTGCTTAAGATGTCAAAGCATAAGTCTCCATGATCAAGATGACTTGAATACCGCAAGTCAAAGGAACATCACACTTAAGCCACAGTAAGAACTTCATTGACATATCTATATATGCAGAGAACCATATGAAGTCTTACGGCTGGTCACTCCAATGAACTAGTTACCATAACTAGCATCCACGATTAACTCCGGACATCACAATGTCTCCAGCCAGTGAGAATAAATTGCTTGGATACACCAAGGAGTATACCTCGTGGTAGTCTCGACAAAATTGATGGTGTCCAAATCCATCAATTCATCGACTAGGGATAATTCCGATACATCACAATTACTCATGTAGAGATACTCACTAGTTGTGATCCAATCACAAATTCTCTCATGCTGTGAATCGCATCGTGGACATTCAGTAAATGAGTTTAAGATCCAATCAAATACATGAAACATGTATACTCAAATAGTGAATCTTCATTTATCATATAAATGGTTCATACATAAGGCGATTGCCTTAGGACATCTCTCATATATTACTAACAGACTCCCACTTGGCCTAATGCCAATCGCTACGGTATCCAATACCATAAGCTCGAACATGACCCTCAAACTTATTTTGAGGTAATGCCTTAGTCAAGGGATCCGCTAAGTTCCTTTCAGTGGAAATTTTCTCGATTTGTATTTTGTTCCTACTGATGATCTCTCTGATAAGATGATAGCGGCGAAGCACATGTTTGGATCATTGATGAGACCACATCAAGTTCAGAGATGAACTTCTTGATCCAAACCGCTTCCTTTGCTGCTTCCAAAGCTGCAATGTATTCTTCCTTAGTGGCAGAATCCGCTATAGTGTCAAGCTTGGAACCTTTCCAACTTATTGCGCCTCCATTCCAGGTGAATACATACCCAGACAAAGACATGGAATCATCCTTGCGTCGAGTCGCATCCGTATACCCACGTATCACCATGTATCCTTCTCCATATATTAGAACGATCCTTATTTCTTCTTAAGTACTTAAGAATCGCCTTAATAATCACCCAATGATCCATTCTCGATCGATCAGTATCTGCCGTGACACTCGAGCATACGATACATCGGGCCTCGTACATAACATAACATACATGATAGATCCTATTGCGGATGCATAGGAATCTTACTCATGCAAATCCTCTCGCCTTGCGCGGACACATAGACTTCGAAGGTGTACCCCATGCCTGATGGGTAGGAAACCTTTCTTGGATTCCGACATGCTAAACCTCTTTAGCACTCGGTCTATATATGTAGACTGCGAAAGACCAAGCAACCGTTTCGATCTATCTCTATAGATGTTAATCCCGAGGATGTAGGTTGCTTCTCCCAGGTCATTCATGGAGAATGTATTGGATAACCAAACCTTCACTGACTGTAAGATTGAAACATCGTTTCCTATAAGTAGTATGTCATCGACATACAATACTAGGAACACGACTGCACTCCCACTAACCTTCTTGTACACACAAGGTTCGTCTGGATTTTGTGAGAAATCAAACTTTTTGATTGTCTCATCAAAACGGATATTCCAGCTCCTGGATGCTTGCTTCAATCCATAAATAGACCGTCGCAATTTGCATACCTTGGTTTTATCAACCGATGTGAAACCCTCAGGCTGTATCATATACACGTCCTCGAGCAGGTTTCCATTAAGGAAAGCTGTTTTCACATCCATCTGCCATATCTCATAATCATAATGAGCCGCTATGGCCGTGGAGCATCCGAATGGATTTAAGATAGCTACAAAGTAATAGGTTTCCCATAATCAACACCTTGTTTTTGACGATATCCTTTCGCCACCAATCTAGCCTTATAGGTAATCACATTACCATCCATGTCGGTTTTCTTCTTGAAAACCCACTTGCACCCTTTAGGCTTTATCCCTTCAGGTGGGTCAACCAAGTTCCAAACTTGGTTTTCATACATGGAATCCATTTCCGACTTCATGGCACCAAGCCACTTATCCCTTTCTGAACTTGTCAGCACTTCTTCATAACTGGTAGGCTCCTCATCATCAATGAGTAACATGTCGTTCGATTCACTTACGAGAAATCCATATCTCTCAGGAATATTACGTGTTCTACCAGATCTACGAAGATGTGGTGTTACAATAGGTCCAGTCGATTGCTCATCACTATGAGTTTTACCGTCAGGCTTCACCGTGTATCTCATCAATGTCTATTTGAGTCTCTCGAGCCTCCTCAAGCTCGATGACACTCCCACTGTTTTCTTGCAAGAGAAACTCTTTCTCTAGAAACACAGCATGCCTTGAAACAAACACCTTTTGTTCCACAGGATGATAGAATTGGTAACCCATTGTTTCCTTAGGGTATCCAATAAATAGACATTTATCAGACTTAGTATCCAATTTGTCTGATACAGTCCGCTTCACATAAGTAGGACAACCCCATATCTTCAAGTAAGATACATGAGGTTTCTTACTATTCCATATCTCATATGGAGTAGTTGAGACTACCTTGGTAGGCATTCTGTTTAACAAGTAAACAGTTGTCTGAAGTGCATAACCCCAAAAGGACTTGGGAAGAGTCGCATGATTCATCATTGACCTGACCATGTCCAACAAGGTCCGGTTACGCCTCTCAGATACACCATTATGCTATGGTGTATATGGCGGAGTCCATTGACACAATATACTATTGTCTCTAAGATAATCAAGAAACTCTTTACTCAAGTATTCACCACCTCGATCCGATCGAAGTATTTTAATACTCTTGTCATGTTGTTCCTCTACTTCATTTCTAAATTCTTTGAACCTTTCAAAGGCTTCAGACTTTGTGTTTCATCAAGAACACATACCCAAACCGTGAATGATCATCGGTGAAGGTAATGAAGTAGCTATAACCTCCTAAAGCTTGAGTTGACATAGGTCCACATACATCAGTATGTATTAGACCTAGTAACTCTCCCACTCATTCACCTTTTCCAGTAAAAGGTAACTTAGTCATCTTGCCTTTTAAGCATGATTCGTATGTATCGTATAAATCCAATTCAAACGATTCCAGAATTCCACATTGGTGTAATTCGGACATGCGTTTCTTGCTTATATGGCCAAGATGACAGTGCCACATATAGGAGTCTATTTGATTATCCTTTCGAGCACGCTTGTTGCTCGCTTCGATATTGAAAACGTCACTGGATATGTCCAACGTATAAACACCATTGCTTAAAGTTCCAGTCCCATAAAGAACTCCATTCAAAGTTATGTAACAACAATTGTTACTAAAAGTCAAATGGTACCCATTTCTATTTAAACAAGAAATAGAAATGATGTTCTTTATCATCGAAGAAACATAAAAGCAATTGTCCAGTTCTAAGACAAGTCCTGCAGGGAGTTTCAACAAATACGTTCCAATGGCGTGTGCAGCAACCTTTGCTCCATTCCCAACACGTAAATTTGACTCTCCCTTGACGAGTCTTCTTCTATTCCTTAGCCCATGTATGTCATTACATATATGTGAGCCACACCCAGTATCCAATACCCAAGTGTTTGAGGAAATAGAATGACAATCAATAACGAAGATATCTGAAGAAGATGGGGCATCCGATGCCTTATTCTTCTTCACGGACTCAAGATAAATCTTGCACTTTCTTCGCAAATGGCTCTCCTTGCCATAATGATGGCAAGTTTCCTTTTTGAGCTGGTTCTGCCTTTTTAGCCCTTTTCTTCTTCCCCTTCTATTGTTCCTTTGACTCCCTCTTAGAACCTTTCTTCGAGGAATCAACTAGCAACACCGTCCCCTGCTCATGCTTCTCAGAAGGTTCCACAGTCTTCAGCATGTTGAGCAGTACCACAGATGAACCTTCTTACATCTCAGAGGTGAAGAGGAGCTTGAAGACTTCGAACCTTTCGAATCTCACTTGCTCATCAACAAACTCATAAAGATGAAGGACTACGATATGAGCATCCATATGCTCATGCTGTTTTCGTAGCTTGGGTTCCATCATGGCTAGCATGATGCAACTCATTTGTTCAGAATCACTCACATGTTTCTGATAGGCCAACAATTGGTCCAGAGTTGCATTGTCACTAGGATGGGCGGGAGGAGGCGCTTTGAGGACATACGCAAGCTTTTCCTCCTTGAGAACAATTCTCAAGTTTCTAAGCTAGTCCAAGAAGTTCGGCCCAGTCAATTTATTTGAATCCAAAATGGAACGCAAATTCAAACACATCATGATCAATATATTAACTTAGAAATACAAAACGAGCATATATGAGAAAGATGATTTTAAAATGCATCAATATACATTTATAAATCCCATTCATTTTTCGAATTTCAAAAAACCCCAAAATCACTTCGGGAGATCGTAGGTCCATCTCCAAATGGGCTGATATCCATCAGAGTTATGAACAACCTTGGAGAGAGTCCAACAAGCCATTCATAACTACGACGGTAGGTATCAACTATACCGATTGCATATCACGTATATGCAACTATCACAATGTGCTATCAACTAATTGAATGTTCACACATACATCGGGTTGTTAACACATTAACAAGTATGCATCATATGCATAGCACCCAACTTCACCTCCCTTTACATCGACTTTGGAGAGAGTCCAACAAGCCGATGCTCCAGGTTAAAGCCAACCCATTAATCGAGAAATAGTTTTAATATGGTTAGAGCGTATTCAACCAATTAGACCAACTTGGAGAGAGTCCAACAACCAAAGCTAACGATTGACCTCTGACTCTTACCATATTAGTATTAAACTATTCCATGGTTTGAACATGTTCGGGTTCGAGCCGGGCTTGGAGAGAGTCCAACAACCCAAACAAGAAACGGAACTTTGGTTCTAACCATATTAATGGAAGGTGTAGGCTTTAATATTGTTTAAGGGTTTTTATGTCTCATCCTCTTTGCATGCAAATAACTATTATCTACATGGCATGACATACATGACATACATCTACATGTCACGACATGCATGACATAATGTTATGCATCTAATGCAATTACATGGCATACAATTATGTCATGTATATATTTCCTTATATGTCATAACTATTTATGGAAATAAAATATGTTTAAGATTTGATTCTCAAAATCAAATCATAATTAAATTAGGAAACAAATTTCCAAATCTAATCACATATTTTATTCATGGAATTATTTGATTAAGGAAAATCTATTTAGGAAACCAATTTCCTAAATCATTAAAACTACTTATGGAAATAAAATATTTTAAGATTTGATTTCCCAAATCAAATCATGATTAAATTAGGAAACAAATTTCAAGAATCTAATCAAATATTTTATTTATGGAAAATATCAATTTCCATAAATACTTCCAACTTTCAAAAAGTGGAAGATTTCCATAAATACTTCTAGACTTTCAAAAATTGAAAAATTTCCATAAATACTTCTAAATTTCTAAAATTAGAAAATTTCCAGAAATACATTATGACTATCGCAAAATCATTTTTACGATTATGTCGAAACACAACCTGGGCTCTGATACCACTGTTGGGTTTCCGGCACCGCGACGTGTGTGTGTTCGATCACGTTTCGTAAACATGAACACAGCGGAAGCAATAAAAATAATAAATCTACATTTATTACAACACACACAACACACGCATGCATATTACAACAAGTGTAGACAAAACCATAAATTTAAATTTGCAATAAAAGGAAATTTAACTACGTTATACCTTTCGTATGACGTGTAGCGGGAACGACATCAACCGGAACGATCCTCGCTAGAATCGTCTCTATCCGTATCCACGCCGAGTTCCTCGGGATGACTTCGCTAAGCCACGAGCTTCGTCTTCGTACGGGTTACTAGCCTCGTGTTGAAGAACGTGATCAAGAGATGATCACGATCCGGATCCTAATACGAGTTCTCAAAACTTGCTTCTCCGGAGAGGTATTCGCCAACCAATTGACGAATCCTTCATCCTCCACCTCAGAGGATTACCGGAGATCGAATCCCCGGTAGTTTAGCCGCTGTCGGAGCTCAAACCGTCGTCCAAACGACGCTCCGACGAGAGGAGAAGAAGCTGTCCAGAAAATTGGACAGCTTGGTGGAGGAGTAGGCGCCGGCCAAAACAAGGAAGCCAAGTGCTCACCTTTTCACCGAGGCCTAGGAAGATCACCGGAGGGTCGCCGGAGGGTTCACCGGCTGATGCTTGGACGCCGGCAACGAGCTAGACGGCAGCACAACCAGCTGGGCGGCAATGGAGGTTGGGCGGCACAACTAGGTTGGGCGGCACAACTAGGTTGGGCGGCACAACTAGGTTGGGCGGCACAACTAGGTTGGGCGGCACAACTAGGTTGGGCGGCAACTCCAAGCTAGGGTTTGGATTAGGGCTTAATTAACCATTAAGCCCTCTTTTATAGAGAACTAATTCTCTTAATGGTTATTGGATCATAACCATTAGGCCCGTTAACCCGCTCCATTAAGATAAGTTAAAATAAACCAAACCATGATGGTTTATTTTAAGTTAAAACCAACCGAACTAACTTTTGGTTCATTCGTTTAAAATAAACCAAACCCTTTGTTTTATTCTCCTCCATTGGATTAGAACCAAACCATTTTGGTTCATCCATTATGTCTTCATAAGACACGGCCCATCCACGCTTCCATTGCGACTGAAACGATTTCATGCTCGCTTTATGTTTGGTCCAACCAAACCTAGTTTCTCTCGGTCTGAGAATCTCATTCTCAAGCTCGTTTTAAATCCTTTGGATTACGCTCATTGTGCGTGTGACCAAATAGGTTCTCGGTTTATGTTGGCCATCTATAATTAACCATTAATTATAGAACGATCATGAGTGGCACCTAGTAGTACATCATGATCCCCAATTAACCGAAAAGATCAATGGTTGATCCAGAACTATTTCTGAAACCCTTCAGCAGCTTGAATGATTCGTGCCCCATTCCCTTCACTCATCTTATACCCACTTGGTTCAGGACATGGTCTATTGTGTCAGTCCCCACTAGGCTGACTACGTCACACCTAGCCCAAGTATCATTTCCTCGTCCTACGGATTCTAGTTACTCCACATGTACGAAGAGTACCTTACTCTAAACATGTAATGCTTTGGCCAAAGACTTTAGTAACAATCCGACGAGAGGCCATGGGTATACATCTCCTCGCAAGGAGTGGTGAATCCTTTATAGGCTATTCAAACACCTTTGATCACTTCGACTTATACCCAATCATCCCGGGTCCACATCTCCTTAGAGATGTTTGCTTAAGATGTCAAAGCATAAGTCTCCATGATCAAGATGACTTGAATACCGCAAGTCAAAGGAACATCGCACTTAAGCCACAGTAAGAACTTCATTGACATATCTATATATTCAGAGAACCATATGAAGTCTTACGGCTGGTCACTCCAATGAACTAGTTACCATAACTAGCATCCACGATTAACTCCGGACATCACAATGTCTCCAGCCAGTGAGAATCAGCTGCTTTGATACACCAAGGAGTATACCTCGTGCTAGTCTCGACAGAGTTGATGGTGTCCAAATCCATCAATTCATCGACTAGGGATAATTCCGATACATCACAATTACACATGTAGAGATACTCACTAGTTGTGATCCAATCACAAATTCTCTCATGCTGTGAATCGCATCGTGGACATTCAGTAAATGAGTTTAAGATCCAATCAAATACATGAAACATGTATACTCAAATAGTGAATCTTCATTTATCATATAAATGGTTCATACATAAGGCGATTGCCTTAGGACATCTCTCATATATTACTAACACAGTCGACTGCCGACACCACCAGTCGACTGATGAAGGCATCAGTCGACTGGTCGGAGTGAATTCAGCCACAGAAGGTCTTCCAGTCGAGTGATCACGGAGAGCACTTGACTGATGGGATCATCAGTCGACTGATGGACATGATCAGTCAACTGATGATGGATCCTTTGGAACTTTGCCAGCATGGATCAAGTCGTTGTGAGACAATGGCTACGGGACCAGTGGACTGATGGTCACGATCAGTCGACTAATGGGCATGGAATCTGCTCGATGCAGTTTATAAAGGGAGCTTGAGATGGAGGATTTCGACAAGACTTTTGGGAAGATTTTGAAGGGGAATTGCTGCTGCATTCCAGTCCTTCAACATCAATCCAAAGCAAGCAACAAGCAAGTGATCAAAGCGAAGTTTTGTAAAGTCTTGTTTACTTGTATTTCTTCTTGTATTTGTAATTGCTTGTATTACTTAGTGTAATTGCTTGTACGAGGTTTCTCCACCTTCGACGTGTTGTCGAGAAGGAGTTGTTGTTAGTGTCGTGTGCATAACACGAGCTCGTTGAGCTCACCTCGTGGAGTAGGAACCCTAAGGTTTCGAACCACGTATATCATGTTGTATTGTGTATGCTTTGTATTTGTCTCGTGTATTCGTACTTGTTATTTGTATTTCCGCTACGCTAATGAATTGTAGAGATGAGAACTCAACGAACAAACAATTTCCACCATACACGCGAATTGGGGCTATTCACCCCCCTCTAGATGACCATCGATCCTCCAACAAGTGGTATCAGAGCAAGGAGCTTGTCGAGGACTAACCGCCAACACAAGCACGACAAGATGGTCGGCTTCAACCTCCAACCACCAAAATTTGAAAGAGATTTTCAATGGTGGAGAAGAAATATGGAGGAATATCTCGAAATCAATTTTGATATAATGTTAATTCTAGAAAACGATTTCGAAATGCCTAGGGACAAAGGAAATAAGCCAATGGAGAAGTCAAGATGGACCAAGGATCAAATCAAGGACTTCAAGACCAATATCAAGGTAATCAAGATGCTAAGTGATTTGATTCCTAACAACATTTGGTCTAGGCTAGGTGAATATAGGGATGCAAAGGACCTATGGCATAAGGTGATCAAATTCAATGAACATCCCGAACCGGCACAAGTAGAGGAGGAAGCCGAGGAAGAATGCCCATCAACATCCGAATCCGAGGATGTTGGAGAATCTCCATCTAGATTCGAAGATGTGGATGACTTGGTGGAAACCTCCACCTCTAGCATTGAGGGAGAGGAGAGGTCTTCCATCCCATAACAAGATCAAGACAAAGAATCTACATCCGGGAGAAGTGAAGATCAAGAGGCTTCCACCTCCCTAGGTAACTCATGCATTATAATTAAAGATAAAAAATACATAATATGCTTTGAGTGTAGGGAAATCGGGCATTACAAGAGTAAATGCCCAAAATTGGCTAAGAAGAAGGTACCGACACCAAAAGTCAACCAAAAGTCAAAGGATGCCGGAGTCCTCGATAGAAAGAGCAAAGAGTACATTGTGTGCTTCAAATGCAACCAAAGAGGACATTACCGAAGCCAATGCCCTAGGGGAAGGAAGAAAGGGCAAGAAGGGGTATCTCATGTTGGGGGAGCTTCCAAAGCTAACCCTAAGGTAAATTTAGTTAATGTACCTTCAATTTCTAGGACAAAGAAGCATGCTAATTACTTTAGTTCACTTGCCATAATCAATGAAAAACATGCTAGTAGGAATAAATATTTTTGTTTAGGTGCCAAGCATGTTAGTTTACCTAAGGACAAACCTAGGACCAATAACACTAGACCTATCCTACCTAAGGAGTCCATTAGGAGAATAGAAGAGAATTTAGGCATAAACTCTAAAAAGGGTAGACACATGCCTAAGAAGAAAAATAATTCCCAAAAGATAAATGAAAAATCAAAATTGGGAGGATTAGAGGTGGAGAACCAAGCCTTGAGGTCAAGGCTTGAAAAATTGGAGAAGACCCTCAAAATTATAACAAATTCATTTAAGGGGTCAAACGGTCAAAATCTAGGACCTATGAGACAAGAACCGTCCAAGGGCAAGAGAGGTTTGGGTTACAAACCTAAGTCCTATCATAATGTTCCATTCAATTATGGAACTATTTCTATGTCTAGGAAAACCAAGGCTAATAGGGAAGTTATCTCTAAGATTAGCCATGGTGTGTGTCTAGTGGCTAAAAAGTGAAGAAAATCTAATGTAGCCACTAAGAAGGTCAAAGGGGGAGTTACCTCTAGAGTTGACCTAGGAAAGACCCAATTGACTAAGGCTTCAAAGCCAAAAAGGGTCATTAGGAAGGTATCTAGGGAAGTTATCCCTAGTGAATACCTAGTTAACCCAAGGAGCTTCAATAGATATTGGGTTCCTAGGAGCGTGATCGATTCACGCTAGATGGGTTAGGATATGTCAACCCTAAGTGGATGGGTAGTTAACCCAACCATCGTGAGTTGACACTTTAGGATGTGCCAATGTGGTTTGAGAAGATGAAAAATAATTAAATTGGCACAAGTAGGTCTTAGAAGTCATGGTGTGTCATTTTGGGTTTTTGGCACACTAGGGGGATAATTGGCATTAAGGCAAAAATGGATTTGATTTTAGAAATGACAATTTGAGCTTAACACTTAAATATTCTATACCTTAGTATTTTATAATTGTCATGCTTTATTTACCTTACCATGACATGACATCATATTTATTTTTATCATATAAAATGTCATGATCATATTTAGGGTTATGTTTGTATGTCTTGTATGCTTAGATTTTATTCACATGCCATGACATCATGATTTTGGCACATGCTTTTATTCTTGTTATCATTATTCTATAATCACCATTCATGCATAAATAAAATGGATTTAAGGACTAAGGCATGATTTGAAGTCCCATGCATAAGGGAATCAAATAATGTTGCCTAGAAAAATGCATGAGACCCTAAATGAACAAAGCCCACATCTCACTAATGTTGGGATGTATACTGAAAGCCTAGCTCTTTTTGTATGAACATCTTTATTTTGAAATAAGAATCACATGATCATTATTTGCACTTTATATTTATATATGTGCATATTGTCTAATACTTTACATTGTAGATAACATGGTGCCTGGGTGTGGCACAGAAGATCATGTTATCAGTCCCTTGTAGAGTATAAGTAGAGGCTCACATCCAAGATGGTTTTGGACAAACCATTGGAATGGTTGTAGTGTAGCTTGGTATTGTTTTGTCTTAAACATAGAGTTACACTAGTACACATAGGTGTATTGAGCAGGACCGACATAGAGGTGATTCAATTTATTGCTGACTACATAATTGAATCGGACCTCGGATATTATGTTGTACATGCTCTGAATCCCGATATAATAACGGGCACATGTACTTATTATTTATTTCTTTGATTTACCAGAGGGTGAGATTTCTATGGATTAAATCAATATGCCCGGTAAGTTGGGAAATGATATTATTTACATGGTGTGTCGTTGATTATAGGAGGAAACCGTGTTCTATGTATTAGGTTGATGATGTCCCCTTGAGGAGCTCATAAGGTTCATCATGTAAACCCTGCAGGTTGACTTAGTCAACATGATGATAAGGTTGAGTGGTACTACTCGAGGAGTTAGATGTTAATTGATTGATGGTCAGTAAATCAATCAATTGACGGACATTCAATATCTTAAACACGGGGAGATGGATGTACAAATAATATATGGAGCCCATATTAATTTATGGGGGTTGGTGAGGTAGTTCGATGATGATCCTCTAGTGGAATGGAACATCATTGATGGATCAAGTTTTTGTGGTTCCGATCCATCGGGTGGCCAAGACCCAACTCCTCCTCATGGTCCCTATCGTAGCCTTACATAAACCTCATGAAGTCTAGATCAAATGATGGAAAAAAAATCTCTAGATCCGACGGTTAGGATTAAATCCCTAGAATCGACGGTTGAGATTAAATCTCTAGATCCGACGGTTGGGATTAAAACCCTAGAACCGACGGTTGAGATTAAACCAAGGCCTAAACCTAACTCTATAAAAGGGTGGCTTGGGTTGGGCGGAAAAAACAAGTTTTGGAATGATGGAGTTGGATGGCTTGGGCGGCAAGAAAATAGGAGGAGTCTAGGGTTAGGGTTTGGTTAATGGTCTTGGGCGGCAACATGAAGAAGACTTCTCTTCTTCTTCTTCCCAATGATGGCCGGCAATTCTTTCCCCCTTTTTCTCCTTAGTTTGGCCGGCGCCCAAGCTTCTCCATCCTTTCTATGGCTTAGGTTGGATGGCATTAGGAGAGTCTCCCTTGGGCGGCAACCAAATCCTATAGAGGATAGGATTGGTGTTGGGCGGCTAGGGTTAGGGTTTTGGGATTAGGTTAAGGCAACAAGGAGATGAAGATTCATTTCTTCTTCCTTCTAAGTGTTGGCCGGCCACTATCCTTGTACCCTCTACCTTGGCCGGAGCTCAACCCATTCTCCTTCACTTCATCCTTGGCCGGAAATTAGGAGGACCTTTCCTAGGGTTTGGGCAGCAACAAGGAGGAGGATTGTTTTCCTTTCCTTTCTCCAAGTGTTGGCCGGTGCCCATACCCTTGGTGTTTCTCTTTTGGTTGGTTTCCATTTTGTTCTCTTTGGACCGGCGGCAAACATCATGCTTGGAGCTTGATGGTTGGTCCTAGATAAGAGATGAGTTTTGTTTCCATTATGTTCTCTCTATTCTTGGGGCTGGTGGCATTAATCCTTTGTGGATTGGTGGTTGGCTCAAGCAAGAAGGGAAAGAGAGTTCTTCATTCTTTGGATTGAAGAAGATTTAGGAAGCTTCAACTTGTGGAGGATCTTCGCCCACACGAAGTCTACAAGGAGGTTAGGACATATGGTAGAAGACCAAGAGGTATAAAAGTTTTACAACTTTTATTATTGTTCTTTGCATGTTCTTATTTGATATGCTAGCTTATGTTCTTAATGTTAGTGTATGTTGATTATACTAGTTTACATTTGCATGTATTTGTGTAATCATGGAACCCGAAGATAAACACAAAAATCGGCGATCCATCCGTCGTCTCTTCCGCGGCTATATGACTAATACTTCGTTCAGTTACGTATTGTCTCTAAACGTGCGCCGCAGGTGAAAAGTGGTATCGGATCTAAAATCTTCAGCGGACTAACACACAGAGCAAGATCGCTGGGAAGTGTTGGGAAAATCATCTGAAAGCCTAGCCTTGAGGTCAAGGCTTAAGGAAAAACCTGAAAAACATCCTCAACTATTATACCTAGAAAGTCAAATTGCAGGTCAATTAAGTTCAAAAACTTGGAGTGTTAATTTGGATTCGGTTACTTTCATGCACATATCATATATTGAGTATGCCAGATAATAATAGGATGTGCGTAGGCTAACTTTTTGGTTGCAGGCATAAGATCCGACTATTATGGCTATATGTGTGTATGTGGTTGTTTGTGTGTGATTGTGTGTATATTATTTGAATCCTCGGGGTTGACGAGGCTAGATTAGTATTTAATTTTTGTAATTAAATATGACATTGTTTAGCCACTCTTTATTTTATTTTACTTTCGATCTAGATTTCATGTACACTCCCTCGTGGAGTATAGGATCGATGGATGTAAAATAAAATAGGTTTTATTCTCGGCTCGGATCTCCGGATAGCTCGTACATGGCGTAGGAGTAGCAGACGAGGTGGCGACACGACGGGACGCATATTGGAGAACAATGCCATAATAGTTGGAAAAATTCTGATTTTTCCATATTTATTGCTGATTTGTTTTATATGCATGTTGTGTGTGCTTGAAAATTCCTCATTTTCAATTTACTAAGTGGGAGAGGGATATTTTAATTAATTCCCGCGGCCTCCATTACAATTTGACATGTGATGCAACAAACTTGCGCGTCGGCTCTGAGTGCCTTCCTCCCCATCGGATGAGTTTGTTTGCGGATCACTAGGTCAAATAATGGTTATAGGAAATTATTTAGGAGCGTGTGTACTTCCCCATCGGTAAGGCACATAATCCGAAATAATTCCCTTAGTACCGTGTAATGGTGCACACTTAGATGCAAATAAAAAGTAGTTTTATTTGTAGGGCCGAAGAGAAACCAACTATTAATTTTATTTGTCAAAAAGTAAGGTTGACAAGATAATAAAATTAATGGGTAAAACCTCCTCTTACAAATGTAGAATTCGTATACGTCCACACTATCGTGGCATGCGATATTCTCGGTGTTTGAGGTGTTGGTTGATTTCAAATTTTATTGTTTGAGGAATCAATAATTTTTTATTGAAATCTACAGTAATAATAAGCATGTTGTGTGTGCTTAAAAAATTCCTCATTATCAATTTACTAAGTGGGAGAGGGATATTTTAATTAATTCCCGCGGCCTCCATTACAATTTGACATGTGATGCAACAAACTTGCGCGTCGGCTCTGAGTGCCTTCCTCCCCATCGGATGAGTTTGTTTGCGGATCACTAGGTCAAGTAATGGTTATAGGAAATTATTTAGGAGCGTGTGTACTTCCCCATCGGTAAGGCACTGATGTGTGTAAATCATGCTATGTTTTCACTACTCCATATACATGCATTCTATCACATTTCATATCCTAGGCATGTATTTTATCATGATTCAGTTAAAGTTTAGCATATTTTGGACGAAGAGACTGCTTTTGGGTGTTTTTGTGTTAACAGGGCGAAGAAACAGGCGTATCAAAACAACACAGGCGTGTTAGAAATGAACACGCCCGTGTCATGAGAGCCAGCAGCCGACACGCCCCAGTTCAGCTCCGACACGCCCTAGTTCAAAGATCGACATGCCTGTGTCAAGGGTTCCAACAGCCGACACGCCCAGTTCAAGCGCAACACGCTCGGAGGGAAATGCCCGACACGCCAGTGCCCTCATTTGGCACGGGCATGTTGGCCTGATTCTAGAATTCCTTTTCTGCGAGCAATCAGGATCTTCGTCTCAATTACAGGGAAATTTATTGCCTTAATTGAAGAGGAGGCCAAGGCTATAAAAGAGGAGAGATTCTAACCCTAAAGGAGGACGGCGGGTGGTCAGAGATCGACGACAGAAGAAGATAAAGAGAAGGAGCCGGCAGAAGAAGGATATGGCACCCAGTATCGTAATTTCTTTCTCTAGTAATTCTTGTCAGACTATGGAGTAGTATCCTGTAATCTTAGGATGGGGGAGTAGCCCTTGACAATTTATGATGGAAGATATAATCTATACTACCTGAACTATTGTTTATTTTGATCTGGTTCTTTTGGATTCTTATTGATAAACCTAAGGAGCAAAGGGGAAGTACCTAACAGTGAACCCGAGTTACCGAAAGCCAGAACCAACTAGGGAATAACTCCTACTAATAGCGGTAGTGTATCTATGAGGGCTTGCGGGGGTCTCGTGACAGGTCTCCTTAGCTGATTATGGTCCCGTGTGCAAGCCTACCGTGAAGAGGAAATTTGACTCTAGAGGAACTCTAATGAATTTAATGGATCTATCAAATCCAGTTTTTACCAAGTAATGGAGGTAAGACATAGGGAGGTTTCATGGGGTCGTGACAGTCCCTTAGCTGATTATGATCCCCTATGCTCGAACACCGTGACAGGTAAATTGAGTTTGATAGGTACAGTTAACGTAGACCTCAAAAGGGGCCGTTGATTTACCTTAGGATAGGTTCCATCAAAACAACTCTAATAAGGGTAGGAAAGAATTAAATCACCTTATAAATCATCGACGTGGTGAAACCCATATCCTGAGATTCTCCTCAACTCTTGACTTTCAGCTCGTTCTTCTCATTCGTTGTTCTTGACTTCTCAGGTTCTTTGCTTAAACCACAATTCGATTGACTAGATAACTTGGTATCACGACCACTCGGTAATTGACCCAATCCCTGTGGGATCGATATTTTTATTACTTGACAACAACCGTGCACTTGCGGAAAAAAATGACATCAAGTTTTTGGCGCCGTTGCCAGGGATTGGCACTCAATATTGAATTGAGCGTGATTTAGTTAATCTAGGTTTCTGTTTTTGTTTTTTTTCTTTCTTTTTGTCTATTCTGAATTCTTGTTTTGGGAGCCTCTCTTGTCGTTGCATGCACAGATTTAATAGGGAAATCACCGATATTGATCCTGAGATAGAGAGAACGTTCCTTGCTAGAAGACGATTTCAAAGCAGAAGAAAATCTGACCTCCAACATGGCTGATCAGAATGAGAATAAACCTCTAAGGGATTAAGCAACACCTAGTACAAGGGGATTGAGATCGAGTATTAGAAGACCCCCTATTGAAGCGAACAATTTTGAATTAAAACCGGCTCTACTATCCATGGTCCAACAGCATCAATTCGGAGGAGCACTCACTGAAGATCCAAATCTACACTTGGAAGTATTTTTGGAATTTTGCGAAACTTTAAAAGCCCGAATGGAGCCTCGGTGATGCTATTAGGCTTGCGCTTGTTTCCTTTCTCATTGGGACAAAGCTAGAGCTTGGCTACACTCTCTTCCAGCAGATTGTATAACTACCTGGGATCAGCTGGAGCAAAGATTCTTAGACAAGTATTTTCCACCCAGCAAAACTGCAAGTCTTCGTTATCAAATCACGAATTTTGCGCAAAAGGATGGAGAAACATTATTTGAAGCCTGGGACAGATTTAAGGGATTACTACAGCAATGCCCTCATCATGGGCTGGAGAAGTGGCTCATTGTTCATACTTTCTACAATGGAATCTCGTATGCTACTAAAGTTTCTCTTGATTCTGCTGCAGGAGGAGCTCTTATGAACAAAACATTGGATGAAACTTTTGAGATCATCGAGAATGTGGCAATGAATTCTCACCAATGGGCTACAGAACGAGGATATCAAACTAAAATGCCAGGTAAGTTTGAGGTAAGTACCATTGATCTACTCAGTGCAAAAGTCGATGCGTTAACTCAAAAGCTCGAACATTTTAATGTATCAGCTGTAAACTCATCTAATGTCACTTGCAAGATCTGTGGTGTAACAGGACATGTAGCGATGAATTGCCAAATCCTACATGCACCATCTGAAGGAGCTGGGATTGAGCAAGTGGATGCGCTAAAAAATTTTAATCAGAAGCCTAATGGTGGCAACCCTTACTCAAACACGTACAATCCCGGTTGAAGGAATCATCCCAACTTTTCGTATAGAGCAAATCAAAATTCTTACGGTGAACAATTTTGGAGCACCTTCGGGATTTCAGCCAGGACCCAAGTCGAGCTTAGAAAAGATGATGGAAAATTTTATTACGTGTCAGGGGAAGATAAATGATGAATTTCGATAGCATATTGTAGAATCAAATCGGCAACATCAAAATAATACCGAGGCAATCAAGCAATTGGGAAGCAAGGTTGATAATTTGACTAATCACACAAGAATGCTGGAAAATCAAATTTCCCAAATTGCCACCAAGATCAAGGGCCTTGGATTTCTGAAATTGAGTAAACCCAGTCGAGCATTGTAATTCTATAAGTTTGAGAAGTGGAAGGATTTTAGAAGGAGACAGAGCTCAACAAGCAGCCTCTGACACGAGTGTGTCAGAGTTGGAAGAAGAAAGACGACGCTGGTGAATAGCAAAGGCCGACAACACACGACCCGGGCGTGTTGTTCAACACGCTGAGGAAAGCGGACACGCGGCGCGTGTCACCGACACACCCGTGTCGGGTAACTCCGGCCGACACGCCCGGCTGGCTGTGCAGGCGTGTCGAATAGGGAACCAAGAACATATAAGCCCCCTATCCCGTTCCCTCAAAGGCTGATTAAGGAAAAATTGGATGAACAATTTGGTAAGTTCCTTGAGGTAATTAGGAAGCTATATATCAATACACCTTTTATAGAAGCTCTTCAACAAATGCCCACATACTCCAAGTTCTTGAAGGACAACTTAACAAATAAAAGAAAAGTCGAGGAGCATGTAACAGTGGCTCTTACTGAGGAGTGCAGCGCGTTAATTAAGAACATGGTACCTCCCAAACTAAATGATCCGGGTAGCTTTTCTATACCTTGCATAATTAATGACTCAAATTTTGATAAGGCTTTTTGCGATTTGGGCGCCAGTGTAAATCTGATACCTCTTTCCATATGCAAGAAATTGGATTTGGGAGAAATGAAACTAACTACTATGGCCTTGCAGTTAGCTGATCGCTCCATTAGATATCCTTTGGGAATCTTAGAAGATGTACCAGTCACAGTGGGAAATTTTATTATTCCTGCAGATTTTGTAGTACTAGACATGGATGAAGACCCATGTATTCCACTCATTTTGGGGAGACCTTTCTTGGCTACTGCAGGAGCAATGATAGATGTCAAGAACCACAAACTCTCACTTGCATTTGGAAACGACAAAATTGAATTTGACCTTTCAAAAGCTGTTAAACAACCTTCTGTTTTTGATGTTTGTTGTAGGATTGATAGTCTCCAGTCAATAGCACTAGAAGGAGCACCAAAACAAACTCATCTTAATAAGCTCGGAGGGGATTTTGAGGATAAAGAGTCGAGATTTCATGACCCCAACCTCACACCACAGGTAGAACTTAAGCATCTTCCATCCACACTCAGGTATGAATTCCTTGGCGAAAACTCTACTTATCCTGTGATCATTAATGCTAATCTGAGCAATGCAGAGACCAAAAAACTGATTGAGGTATTGAAAACACATAAGAATGTCATTGGATACAAGCTTGATGATATTAGGGGAATTAGTCCATCGGTTTGCATGCACAGAATTCTACTAGAAGACAATTTTAAAACCTCTATAGAGCATCAAAGAAGGTCAACCACTATGAAAGAGATAGTCAAGAAAGAGGTCATGAAATTGCTAGATGCAGGAATTATCTATCCAATATCCGATAGCGAATGGGTAAGTCCAGTCCATGTCGTGCCAAAGAAAGGGGGGGTAACGGTGATAAGGAATGCTACGAATGAGTTAATCCCCACTAGAACTGTTACGGGATGGAGAATGTGCATTGATTATAGGAAATTGAATAAAGAAACTAGAAAGGACCACTTCCCCATCCCATTTATATACCAAATGCTAGACCGATTGGCAAAACACTCTCATTTCTGTTACTTAGATGGATACTCTGGTTTTTATCAAATCCTTATTTATCCTAATGACCAAGAGAAAACAACTTTCACCTGCCCATATGGTACTTTTGCTTTCAGAAGAATGCCTTTTGGACTATACAATGCACCGGCCACATTTCAGAGGTGTATGACTTCAATTTTTTTTGACATGATCGAGATGTAGGGAAATCTCGTATGCCAAATGGCATATGCGCAACGGAAAATAGGATCCCTTCCAAGTGATCCATGCGAAAGCAAACTCGTACAAAATAAATTTCTCTAAACCAAACCTATCTTATAGGAGAGTTCTACCTTTGTTGCGTGCCCTTTGCAATCCCGCTTTTCCTTTCGGTTTGTTGGATCTTTAGCACGTTCAAGTGTCTGTGCCTCTATACGTATCCACACGAGCACGCTCTTGTCTCACAAAAGAAAACTAGAGGAGCTCTCCTTTACTTCTTGCTAGAGAAGTCCCTAAAGGAGAGGAAGCTAGGGAAAAGAGAAGGGAAGAAGAAGACTACTCTTCTTGCTACTCACAAAAGGCCACACAACAATAAGCTCTCAAGCTCTCTCCAAGCCTCAAGCTCCCAACAACCACACTCCACAACCACAACAACAATTGCTATGGAATGGCGCCACTTCATGGTCTTTATAGGGTTGGAAAACCCTTTCACCTCCTACCATTCAATGCAATCCATTGCATTGGGACATTTGTTTGGCCGCCACTTAAGGAGACAAAACCATTTTGTTTCCTTCCACCTTATCTAGCTTAGGTGGATGCTTAGGTGGCATGCTTATGTGGCATGCTTATGTGGCATTCTTATGTGGCATTCATGCATGTTGATTTAATCTTATTAATTCAATTAAGCTTATGTTATCATATTGAATTAATCTTATTAATTCAATTAAGCTTATGTTATCATATTGAATTAATCTTATTAAATCAATAAGGTAACATATTGAATTAATCTCATTAAATCAATTAGCTAAAATTCTCATTAAGCTTAAAGTCCAAAACCATTTTGTACTTAAGCTTATTCCCATATTATTCTAGTCAAACTAGAATACTCTAATTCCTCGAATTATCATGCTCTTTGTGTGTGACACTATAGGCTCTCATAACGTTGGCAGTGGACCTAAACTCTTTTAGATACACAAGCAATGAGCGGCATCTAGCAATACATCATTGCTACCCAAGTTACGAGATAAGTCAAGATCCGACTAACCTTTCCGTGACTACTATAATATATGACTATGTCCTTCTATCCTTGATATCATTGATCAATGAGGCATAGATCGCGTGTCATCCTCGATCAATCTATGTGTTTCTTGATCCCTGAGTAAACTAACTCAAACAAATGAGCTCAATATCTCATATTGACTCATTCGAGCATGGCCATGCGTTTTAGTAGTTCTACTCAATCAAGGGGCCCACCGATATCACTCCCGTCATATGGAAGGGATAGATCCCATCTACATCACTCACATCCCTCCGCATAATTTGTTACATACCCAGTAATCGCCTTTATGGTCCACCCTGTTACGGGTGACGTTTGACGATACCAAAGTACATAACTCCTTATGTAGGGAACCGTAGTGACTTCAGGTCTAAGGACTATTCATACCAATAGTCACATGAGAAAGTTTATGAAACTCAAATAACGATCCATTAAACAAACTCATGCCCGCACAGTTCAGTATATATACTCCAATATATACCCATGTGTCAACACGATATCATATATCAATGACTAGTAAGATCAAGTCATCAATTGACCTACATGCTAGTCTTTATGTATTAATATTGCCCTTGCATATTAATACTCGACTAGAACATTTAGGAAAGTGTTCTCTACAGCCTCTCATAATCAATTCTGCCAATTGATGTGCTGTAGATAAGAACCTACTTTTCTAGGGCATTATTATATTTAAATTAGCTGGCACAAGCAAGATGTAAATATAATAACCAATCCTTTGCCTTTATAGAATAAGATACAAAATGTTCCCTATTCAACCATCACATGATTGGTTCTAGGGCTTTAACTAACAATCTCCCACTAGCACTAGTACCAATCACTATGATATCTAATACCTAGTGACCTAGTGTGACCATCATGCTTCCTCTGTGCCAAAGCATTGGTCAATGGATCTGCGATGTTAGCTTCTGTCGGTACTCTGCATATCCTCACATCTCCTCTATCGATGATCTCTCGAATGAGATGGAAGCGCCGCAGTATGTGTTTGGTCCGCTGATGTGATCGAGGTTCCTTAGCCTGTGCAATAGCCCCATTGTTGTCACAATAGAGGTTTATTGGATCTGCAATGCTAGGAACTACCCCAAGTTCACTGATGAACTTGCAGAGCCAAACAGCCTCCTTTCACGCATCGATGCCGAATGTACTGCTCATGTAGAATCAAGAATCGTGTCTCGCTCAACTCTTCCACCACGGCTCCACCATTCAGGCAAAACACGTACCCCGATTGCGATCTATAGTCATCCTTGTCTGTTTGGAAGCTTGCATCACTGTAACCCTTTACAGTTAGCTCCTCATTGCCTCCAAATATCAAGAAATATTCTTTCGTTCTTCGTAAGTACTTAAGAATATTTTTGACTGCTATCCAGTGACTTTCACCTGGATCTGACTGGTATCTACTCGTCATGCTCAAAGCATACGAGACGTCAGGACGAGTACAAAGCATGGCATAATGATAGACCCTATAGTGATGCATAAGGGATCTTATCCATGCGATCTCTCTCCTCCTTAGAAGAGGGACATTGAGTCTTGAAAGACTCACACCATGTGATAAAGCGAAACCCTTTCTTAGAATTTTGCATAGCAAAACGATCTAGCACTTTATCAATGTATGTACTCTGACTTAGGCCAAGTAATCTTCTAGATCTATCTCTATAGATCTTGATGCCTAGAATATAGGCAGCTTCACCTAAGTCCTTCATCGAGAAACAATTCCCTAACCACATCTTCACAGACTGGAGTGAGGGAATATCATTTCCGATGAGAAGTATGTCATCTACATACAAGACAAGAAATACAACTGTGCTCCCACTATTTCTCTTGTAGACACAAGGCTCATCTTCATTCTTGATGAAACCAAACTCTTAGATTGCATCATCGAATCGAAGATTCCAAATTCGAGGCTTGCTTTAGTCCATAAATGGACCTTTTGCATATAGATACCTTTCCAGGATGCTTTGGATCTTCAAAACCCTCAGTTGTGTCATGTACACATCCTCGAGTAGCTTTCCATTCGTAAAAGCGGTTTTGACATCCATCCGCCAGATCTCATAATCATGGTAGGTCATGATAGCAAGTATGATCCGAATGGATTTAAGCATCGCAACTGGTGAAAAGGTTTCATCATAGTCAATACCATGAATTTGTTTGAATCCTTTAGCCACCAATCTACCTTTATAGGTATGCTTATTACCATCCATGTCAGTCTTTACTTTAAATACCCACTTACACCCAATGGGTTTTACCCCTTCAGGTGGATCAACCAAAGTCCATACTTGGTTAGTGTACATGGATTCCATTTCGGATCTCATGGCCTCTAGCCATTTCTCGGAATCTGGGCTCATCATAGCTTCTTTATAGGATGTAGGCTCGTCAAGATTGATAAGCAATACATCACCGTTGTCAGTCAAGAGAAAAGAATATCTCTCGGGTTGACGACGGATCCTATTAGATCTACGAAGAGGTTGGTCTTCTTGAACAGGTGTTTGCTCCACAACTCTTTGGGCAACAAATTCCTCATCCACAACACTTTGTGGTGCCTGTTCATTTTCCATCGAAGCCTTAGTGTTATCATCATCTTGAACTTCTTCAAGATGAATTTTACTCCCACTAGTATTTCTAGAAATAAATTCTCTTTCTAGAAAGACAAAATTTCTGGCAACAAACACCTTGCCAAGTGTGGGATTGTAAAAGTAATATCCCTTAGTTTCCTTGGGATATCCTACAAAATAACACTTACCGATTTGGGCCCTAGTTTATCCGAGACTTGACGCCTAACGAAGCTTCACAACCCCAAATCTTTATAAAAGACATTTTGGGACTCTTCTCCATATAGTATATGGTGTCTTTTCTACGGCTTTTGATGGAATGCGATTAAGTGTGAAAGCGGCTGTCTCTAGAGCTAAACCCCAAAAGGAAGTAGGTAGATCAGTCTGGCTCATCATTGATCGTACCATATCTAATAGAGTACGATTTCTTCTCTCAGATACACCATTCCATTGTGGTGTTCCAGGTGGAGTGAGTTGGGATATTATCCCACACTCAGCCATGTGATCACGAAACTCTTGACTAAGGTATTCACCACCTCGATCTGATCGAAGTAGCTTAATACGCTTACCAAGTTGGTTTTGTACTTCATTCTTGAATTCTTTGAACTTTTCAAAGGATTCTGACTTATGTCTCATCAAATATAAGTAGCCAAATCTACTCAGATCATCAGTGAAAGTAATAAAGTACTTATAGCCTCCTCTGGCTTCGACATTAAAAGGGCCACATACATCAGTATGTATGAGTCCTAACAAGTCCGTCGCTCTCTCGCCATGTCCACTAAATGGAGTTTTAGTCATCTTTCCTAAAAGACAAGACTCGCATACCTCATATGATTCAAAATCAAATGAGTCCAATAATCCATCTTTATGGAGTTGGGATATGCATTTTTCATTTATGTGACCTAGGCGATGCGATGGAGATATGTCAGTTCAAATCATTCGATTTGAACCGTTTGGTATTTACGTTATAAATTGGGTTATCTAAATCTAGAACATAGAGACCATTCATAAGTGGTGCATTACAATAGAACATTTCATTTAAATAAATGGAACAACATTTGTCCTTTATTATAAAAGAAAAGTTTTTCTTGTCTAAACAAGATACAGAAATTATGTTCTTTGTTAATGCGGGTACATAGAAGCACTCCTCTAGTTCTAAGATAAGCCCAGTGGGCAAAGACAAAGAATATGTTCCTACAGCTACAGCAGCAACTTTTGCGCCATTGACTACTCATAGGTCCACTTCACCCTTTGCCATTATTCTACTATTTCTCAGTCCCTGCACATTAGTACAAATGTGAGATGCACATCCCAGATCTAATACCCATGTAGAAGAAATAGATAGATTAACTTCTATAACGTGTATACGAGGCGTAAGTCCCACTTCTCTTGTTCTTTACTTCCTCAAGGTAGACTTCCGCCTGTTGTCGATCTCACCGCAATGGAAGCTCCCTTCCTTAGGTACTTTACCTTTACCCTTTGAAGTGGATGAATTGGCCTTGCCTTTGGCTTGGGTCTTACCCTTGCCTTTGCGCTTACCTTTGTCCTTCTTGACCATTAGTACATTACTAACTTTCTTCTTGAGATTTGGTTCAGCAGTTCTCAACATGCTGAGAATCTCAGGCAAAGGTTTATCAATTTCATTCATGTTATAATTCATGACGAATTGATTGTATGCTTCCGGCAACGATTGCAGGATAACATCGGTTGCCAATTCTTGGCTCAGTGGAAAACCTAGTCTTTCAAGGTTTTCAACGTACCCAATCATTTTGAGTACGTGAGTTCCTACAGGTGTTCCTTCTTGCATTTTGCATGCAAAAAGAGCCTTAGACACTTCAAAACGCTCGTGCCTAGCTTGTCCTTGATATAGTTGTTTCAAATGCTCAACCATATCATAGGCATCCATGTTCTCATGTTGCTTCTGAAGCTCAGAGTTCATGGTGGCAAGCATAAGGCATGACACATCTAATGCGTCATCTTGATGCTTCTTATAAGCATCCTTTTCAGCACGAGTGGCCGTAGGGGCGGGTATTTCAGGGGTAGCCTGCTCTAGGACATATAGTTTGCGTTCTTGCTTGAGGATAATCCTCAAGTTCCTATACCAGTCAAGAAAGTTTGCTCCATTGAGCTTGTCCTTCTCAAGGACAGATCGCAAGTTGAGGGGGTGTGTCGTGTTAGATGACATGGTGATCTACAACATTAAAATGCAAAGTTAAGTATCATACCTAAATCATTTAATTAGGCCTTTAATTAAATGAGGCTCCCACTAAATTCTCATAGCTACTATTTAGCTATAAATTTATATGGGATAAAGATCCACATCATAATTCGTCTTGAGTTAGCTTTGGCTAATCGCCCAAGACGTAGTATAATTAGGTAGGCAATCTTTTGCCAATTACATCTGATGTAACTCTTTAATAGCTTTGGTTAAGTTTTAGATTAGTTTAGTGTTTATTCCTAAACCGAGCTTCGGTGTGGCGAGGCACAGGGGGCCTTCTTGGATATCGAACAACGACCACTTCTAAGACAAAGCTGATGTTCGGAAATCACACAAAACTAATGTTAACACTTATGTTCAAAGCTAATATATGCCTCTACTTTCTTAACCAATTAAGAAAACACTTAATTAAGTCTTAACCAAGACTGATAGCGGGACATCACGATTGTCCACTCGCACCCCTCCAAGATAAAATGCATTGCTTTGCTTTGGCAAACCCAATAACAAATGATCGAGGAAGTAGTGAGTACCAACTTTGGTAGGCATATCGTTTAGACTTATTAAGAAATAAACATGTATCATATACATATTAGCATACATCACATATAAGCTAAACAAATCATGCATCACATACAAGCTAAACTAACATGCATCACATACATATTAAACTAACGTGTCATGGTTATGGCCCTTATTCTACAATCTTCTCAAGCCAATGAAAAGATTGATTGGTCAACCTAGGGATAGCATCTTCTCCTAAGTGCTTCCTTTTGGTTGTCTTGTGTGTTGACTTCCTCCTTGTAACCTCATCTTCCAATGGACCCTCCATCCTTGTTTTGTACATTACAAAAGGAGAAATACTCGAGTTACATTCGAGTCTAAAACTAATTTTACAACAAGAATATAAGGAGAAAGGCACGACACACAGGCCGTATTAAGAATTACAACACACAATCACAAACTTTTTGGGACTAGGCCATAACCATGCACCATGTCATTTTAACTTTTAAAAGACATTGGATATTTTATTATGTTTGAAAATTTGCTAATGCAATTATCAACTCATAATAAAATTTATCCTACTTCTATATCACATATAAAATAGAGAAAACCTATTTTTATACGATCTTTCGCAAGTGGCTCTGATACCACTGTAGGGAAATCTCGTATGCCAAATGGCATATGCGCAACGGAAAATAGGATCCCTTCCAAGTGATCCATGCGAAAGCAAACTCGTATAAAATAAATTTCTCTAAACCAAACCTATCTTATAGGAGAGTTCTACCTTTGTTGCGTGCCCTTTGCAATCCCGCTTTTCCTTTCGGTTTGTTGGATCTTTAGCACGTTCAAGTGTCCGTGCCTCTATACGTATCCACACGAGCACGCTCTTGTCTCACAAAAGAAAACTAGAGGAGCTCTCCTTTACTTCTTGCTAGAGAAGTCCCTAAAGGAGAGGAAGCTAGGGAAAAGAGAAGGGAAGAAGAAGACTACTCTTCTTGCTACTCACAAAAAGCCACACAACAATAAGCTCTCAAGCTCTCCAAGCCTCAAGCTCCCAACAACCACACTCCACAACCACAACAACAATTGCTATGGAATGGCCGGCCACTTCATGGTCTTTTATAGGGTTGGAAAAACCCTTTCACCTCCTACCATTCAATGCAATCCATTGCATTGGGACATTTGTTTGGCCGGCCACTTAAGGAGACAAAACCATTTTGTTTCCTTCCACCTTATCTAGCTTAGGTGGATGCTTAGGTGGCATGCTTATGTGGCATGCTTATGTGGCATTCTTATGTGGCATTCATGCATGTTGATTTAATCTTATTAATTCAATTAAGCTTATGTTATCATATTGAATTAATCTTATTAATTCAATTAAGCTTATGTTATCATATTGAATTAATCTTATTAAATCAATAAGGTAACATATTGAATTAATCTCATTAAATCAATTAGCTAAAATTCTCATTAAGCTTAAAGTCCAAAAACCATTTTGTACTTAAGCTTATTCCCATATTATTCTAGTCAAACTAGAATACTCTAATTCCTCTAATTATCATGCTCTTTGTGTGTGACCCTATAGGCTCTCATAACGTTGGCAGTGGACCTAAACTCTTTTAGATACACAAGCAATGAGCGGCATCTAGCAATACATCATTGCTACCCAAGTTACGAGATAAGTCAAGATCCGACTAACCTTTCCGTGACTACTATAATATATGACTATGTCCTTCTATCCTTGATATCAGATTGATCAATGAGGCATAGACCGTGTCATCCTCGATCAATCTATGTGTTTCTTGATCCCAGAGTAAACTAACTCAAACAAATGAGCTCAATATCTCATATTGACTCATTCGAGCATGGCCATGCGTTTTAGTAGTTCTACTCAATCAAGGGGCCCACCGATATCACTCCCGTCATATGGAAGGGATAGATCCCATCTACATCACTCACATCCCTCCGCATAATTTGTTACATACCCGATGTCGCCTTTATGGTCCACCCTGTTACGGGTGACGTTTGACGATACCAAAGTACATAACTCCTTATGTAGGGAACCGTAGTGACTTCAGGTCTGAGGACTATTCATACCAATAGTCACATGAGAAAGTTTATGACACTCATATAACGATCCATGAAACTTTCTCATGGCGGGTCAGTTCAGTATATATTCTCCAATATATACCCATGTGTCAACTTGATATCATATATCCATGACTTGTGAGATCAAGTCATCAATTGACCTACATGCTAGTCTTTATGTATTAATATTGCCCTTGCATATTAATACTCGACTAGGAACATTTAGGAAAGTGTTCTCTACAGCCTCTCATAATCAATTCTGCCAATTGATGTGCTGTAGATAAGAACCTACTTTTCTAGGGCATTATTATATTTAAATTAGCTGGCACAAGCAAGATGTAAATATAATAACCAATCCTTTGCCTTTATAGAATATGATACAAAATGTTCCCTATTCAACCATCACATGATTGGTTCTAGGGCTTTAACTAACACGAGAATATAATGGAAGTGTTCATGGATGATTTTTCTGTATATGGAGCAGATTTTGATATGTGTTTATCTAATTTGGTAATGGTCTTGCAGAGATGCGAGGAAATGAATTTAATGCTTAACTGGGAGAAGTGCCACTTCATGGTGCGAGAAGGCATAGTACTTGGGCACCTAGTCTCACACCGTGGTATCGAGGTGGACATTGCAAAAACTGAAGTGATCAAGAAGTTGCCTCCTCCAAGCGATGTCGAGGAGTGCATAGTTTCCTAGGACATGCGAGGGTTCTACCGACGGTTCATCAAAGACTTCTCAAAATTTCAAAACCATTAACTAATTTGCTTGCTAAAGATGTGTTTCACTTGATAATCCTTGTCTTGATGCATTTTCCAGTTAAAGGAAGCATTAACAACCGCCCCAATAATGCAACCTCTAGATTGAGTCTCCTTTTGAAATTATGTGATGCCAGCTGATTTTCTTGTGGGAGCAGTGTTAGGACAAAGGAAGGATCGCAAGGTGTATGCAATCTACTACGCCAGTAAAACATTGGATGAAGCACAAATGAATTATGCTACCACAGAGAAGGAACTCTTGGCTATAGTATTTGCTTTCGACAAGTTCAGATCTTATATCATAGGGACCAAGGTGATAGTTTACAGATCATCCACAAGATATTTCAGCAAAAAAGAATCTAAGCCAAGACTGATCCGGTGGATACTTCTCCTACAAGAGTTTGACTTAGAAATTCGAGACAAGCAAGGAACGGAGAACGTAGTTGCAGACCATCTATCGAGGCTTCATCTAGAACCAAATGCGGGACGAGCCGACGATCTTGCTATAAATGACTTCTTTCGGTATGTCGATTTTGCCAACTACCTAGCTTCATGGATAATACCTTCTCACATGAGTTATCATCAGAGGAAGAAGTTCTTCTTGATGTAAAGCATTATGTGTGGGACTAACCATTCTCGCTCAAGCACAAGGGGCGGATGCTATATATCGAAGATGCGTATCCAAGAAGAAGAGATTGAGGATATATTGTATCACCGCTATTCTTCTTACGCATATGGAGGTCACGCGAGCATAGACAAGATCATGGCAAAGGTTTTGCAAGCGGATTTTATTGGCCTCATATTTAGAGACTCTAATTATGTGATCCGTCAAAGGACTGGGAACATACAAGGAGACATGAGATGCCTCAAAATTTGATATTGGAAGTCGAATTGTTCGACGTCTGGGGAATTGACTATATGGGACCCTTCCCTACTTCCTATAAAAATACCTATATCCGTAGCGTGGACTATGTGTCTAAATGGGTTGAGGCTCTACCATCCCCTCTTGTGATGCAAAAGCAGTCATTAAGCTCTTTAAGAGTATAATATTTCCAAGATTTGGAATACCGAGAGCGAATAAGTGATGGAGGCTCACACTTTATTGAAAGACAATTTGAAAGTCTTCTCAAGAAGTATGGAGTAACCCATAAACTAGCCTCACCATATCATCCACAAACGAGCGGGCAAGTAGGAGTTTCGAATAGGGAAATCAAGACTATCTTGGAGAAAACAGTATCAAGATCAAGGAAGGATTGGTCTTTAAGACTTGATGATGCTTTATGGGCCTATCGAATCGCTACAAGACACCCATTGGAATGACTCCATTTCGATTAGTTTATGGAAAACCATGTCATCTTCCGGTTGAAATAGAGCACAGGCATATTGGGCAATTAAATGGCTTAATTTTGACTGAAGAAAGGAGAAAAGAAAGCTATGACTAAATGAACTTGAAGAACTACGCCTTGATGCTTATGAACATGCAAGGTCTTACAAGGAGAAAGCGAAGAGGTGGCATGACAAGAACATCATGCAGAGAATTCCATCAAGGAGACTTGGTATTACTATTCAACTGATTGAAACTCTTTCCTGAAGTCAAATCCAGATGGTCGGGGCCATATCGAGTTGAAAAGGTTTATCGTCATGGAGCTATTGATATATCTAGTGAGTCTACGGGAATTTTCAAAGTAAATGGTCAAAGACTTAAGAGATACTTCGCAAACAATTCTGTTGAGCTAATTAGAGATGAGGAGGGGCAGAGCACACTCCTCAAGCCATATCCCCAAAACTAGGGAGTAACCGAGGGGTCAAGCTAACGACCTTAAACAAGCGCTTCTTGGGAGGCAACCCATGCTATTTTCATTTTTTTTAGTCACTTTATTTTATTTTATTTTATTCTTTATTCTATTTTTATTTTTTCAGGTTTTTAGGATACGTGCCACTGCGTGCCACTGCGTGCCACTGCGTGCCAAGTTGACACGACCCGCCTGTGCCGAACGACACAGGCGTGTTGTTGGTACCCGAAGACAACACAGGCAGAGCGTGCTGACTAGCACGCCCGTGTCGCACACTTCTCAACCTCAGCACGCCTGGGCCAGACTGCGGCACGCCTGGGCTAGACTGCGGCACGCCTGGGGAGCGACGGAGCACGCCTATGTCGCGCTTAAACGGGTCGGGTATTTGCGTAAGAGGATGCCCGACACGCCTATGCTGCGGATAGCCCTCTAAAACCGACCCGAGCACGCCCTAATTTTCCACTCGCGATCCAAGGTTGAAGCAGCCGCCGTCGGTCTCTCTCTCAAGCAGCCGAGGAGCTAACCTGCTGTCTCTCCATCACCAACGCCATGAGCAAGCGAGTGAAGACTAGAGGAGGAGCTTCTTCCTCTTCGGCAAGGGACAAGGGGAAAAGAAAAGCTCAGGATTTGGGTAACGAACCTCCTCCGACCTCTAGCCATCCATATGGAATTGTTTTTAGAGATGATGTTATGAAGACTAAATTCAGTAAGCTTGAAAAAAGGAAGTTAGTATCTACAAGAACTATAGACTTCTACACGTTGACCACCCTAGGGTTAAGAGATGACATAACTTGGTTAACCAATAGGATAGGATGGACCGAGTTTATCACGCACCATCATCTTACTTACCCGAGCATCACTCTTGAATTCCTTAGCTCCCTGTCTGCTGAAACACTGCAAGGAAAGGATTGTGAGGAAGGAAAAATAAAATTTAGATTAATGAACCATGAGTTTACCCTTTCTTTAAGTGATTTTAATACGATATTTGATTTTCCTAGCGGAGGGGAGAGGCACATTCATAGACATTTTATTGATCATCAATTTTGGAGATTAATTTCTGATGACCCTCGCCCCTATGATGCATCCAGGTCCAAATCATTTAACATCCCTAATCCTACTTTTCGTTATCTCCTTAGATTCATGGCTAATACAATCTCGGGAAGATATGATAGTGCAGGGGTGGCTAGGCAAAGTGAGTTACAATTTTTATGGGCCATGCTAAATGAAGTTAATATTGATTCTGGAGCCCATATGGTTAGACATCTAGTTAAGGTTAGTAATAGCCCATCCGGAGTCATAGTCATAGGTGGTATTATCACTAGGATTGCTGTAGCCTTAGGATGTGATTTAGATGACCTTGAATATTGTCCTGCTAGCCCTAGATTGGGTTTGGATGCTTGTATAAATATGAAGATGATTGAGGCATGTGACGAGGGATATCGTTTGGTGTTAAGAAATGGAATTAAAATCCCTCTTCCGAACCCTGAGCGGATAACTGTACGTAATTCATCCAATTGGCTTTTTAGAGATGTCCAGGAACCCTTTCCTACCCCCACTGCCCATGCTCCATCACCCCCTCCTAGGGAGCCATCTCACATAACCCCTGAGCCATCACGTCGACTCAACCCCACGGTTTCCCTCACGACAATGTTTCAGCAGGTACTCTTCTTTTGATTTTTCAGGATTCCTATCATCATTCGAAGCTTTCAGGGTCAAACATACCTCGCACATAGGTATGTGGGATCGGTATGCCCAAGCTACGGAGGAGCACCATCGTATAGTGACACAACATTTGGACAGGCGGTGATTTTTACAGAGAGAGGCGATGAGTTTTTCATCACGAGTCCGCCGGAGGGAAGATGATGATAGATTTTACAGAGTCCTGGAATTTTACCAGAGCGCGAAGGTGGGGCGTGAGGAGGATGCTAGTAGTGAAGACGATGACCATTGACCACCTTGAACTATTTTGTGAGTTTCGATGCACATGCTTTATTGTTTGTTTCTATCTCTACTTAGATTTTTAGTTTGATACCGCCATTTTGTTTGCATCTTTCATATATCATAACAGGCATTTTTTTATATCATCTAGTGTAATACAATCAACATTGGTCGGATCATGATATTCCTTTTGCCTATTTGATAAGAACCCTATTTCACTTCTAACACGGCCTATAGGTCCGAGGTATCCAATGAAAAGATTTAAATCCCCACATCAGGACAGTACTGATTTTCCATTGGAGACTTACCTGCGCAACTTGGTTACTGGAGAAACACTTTCACTAGAAGATTGTTTAAAAAAAAAAAAAAAAGGCTTTACTGGAATTGTTTTCAAGCACCCCTTTGAGACCAAGTAGTTACTGGGGAAACACCTAAAAGGTGCCCCTTTGAGACTAACTAGTTACTGGGGAAATGCTCTCTATAATTCCTTTCCTTCTCTCTTCTTAGAAAGTGCTCCTTTGAGACCTTTTGATGATAGGTAAGAATGATCCATGCATTAAGGCAGGTAAGTGCCTCTATGCCGAAAATAAGAATGTTCTACGATAGAAGGGATGTCAAGTCCAGATTGGTGTCCAATGACTTTAGTCCACCTTTTCACGTGCACTATATAGGGATCTTTCAAACTTGGCAACTAGGAATGATTTGAAAAATTAAGATCAGATTGTATACCTTTGGATGGTGTCTAGCATTTCCACAATTAAGTTGTCTTTTGGGTTTTCTTTGCTTGAGGACAAGCAAAAGTTTAGGACTAGGGGATTTTGATGTGTGTAAATCTTGCTATGTTTTCACTACTCCATATACATGCATTCTATCACATTTCATATCCTAGGCATGTATTTTATCATGATTCAGTTAAAGTTTAGCATATTTTGGACGAAGAGACTGCTTTTGGGTGTTTTTGTGTTAACAGGGCGAAGAAATAGGCGTATCAAAACAACACAGGCGTGTTAGAAATCAACACGCCCGTGTCATGAGAGCCAGCAGCCGACATGCCCCAGTTCAGCTCCGACACACCCTAGTTCAAAGATCGACACGCCTGTGTCAAGGGTTCCAGCAGCCGACACGCCCAGTTCAGCTTCGACACGCCCCAGTTCAAGCGCAACACGCTCGGAGGGAAATGCCTGACACGCCAGTGCCCTCATTTGGCACGGGCGTGTTGGCCTGATTCCAGAATTCCTTTTCTACGAGCAATCAGGATCTTCATCTCAATTACGGGGAAATTTATTGCCTTAATTGAAGAGGAGGCCAAGGCTATAAAAGAGGAGAGATTCTAACCCTAAAGGAGGACGGCGGGTGGTCAGAGATTGACGACAGAAGAAGATAAAGAGAAGGAGCCGGCAGAAGAAGGATATGGCACCCAGTATCGTAATTTCTTTCTCTAGTAATTCTTGTCAGACTATGGAGTAGTATCCTGTAATCTTAGGATGGGGGAGTAGCCCTTGACAATTTATGACGGAAGATATAATCTATACTACCTGAACTATTGTTTATTTTGATCTGGTTCTTTTGGATTCTTATTGATAAACCTAAGGAGCAAAGGGGAAGTACCTAACAGTGAACCCGAGTTCCCGAAAGCCAGAACCAACTAGGGAATAACTCCTACTAATAGCGGTAGTGTATCTATGAGGGCTTGCGGGGGTCTCGTGACAGGTCTCCTTAGCTGATTATGGTCCCGTGTGCAAGCCTACCGTGAAGAGGAAATTTGACTCTAGAGGAACTCTCATGAATTTAATGGATCTATCAAATCCAGTTTTTACCAAGTAACGGAGGTAAGACATAGGGAGGTTTGCGGGGGTCTCGTGACAGGTCCCCTTAGCTGATTATGATCCCCTATGCTCGAACACCGTGACAGGTAAATTGAGTTTGATAGATGCGAGTTAACGTAGACCTCGAAAGGGGCCGTTGATTTACCTTAGGATAGGTTCCATCAAAACAACTCTAATAAGGGTAGGAAAGAATTAAATCACCTTATAAATCGTCGACGTGGTGAAACCCATATCCTGAGATTCTCCTCAACTCTTGACTTTCAGCTCGTTCTTCTCATTCGTCGTTCTTGACTTCTCAAGTTCTTTGCTTAAACCACAATTCGATTGACTAGATAACTTGGTATCACGACCACTCGGTAATTGACCCAATCCCTGTGGGATCGATATTTTTATTACTTGACAACAACCGTGCACTTGCGGAAAAAAATGACATCAGGCACATAATCCGAGATAATTCCCTTAGTACCGTGTAATGATGCACACTTAGATGCAAATAAAAAGTATCCTCCCCATCGGAGTCACTGCTTTTATTTGTAGGGCCAAAGAGGAACCAACTATTAATTTTATTTGTCAAAAAGTAAGGTTGACAAGATAATAAAATTAATGGGTAAAACCTCCTCTTACAAATGTAGAATTCGTATACGTCCACACTATCGTGGCATGCGCTATTCTCGGTGTTTTGAGGTGTTGGTTGATTTTGGAATTTTATTGTTTTGAGGAATCAATAAAATTTGAAATATAATATTTTGATCATTGTGATTCTTAGGATTTTCAAAATGACTTTCAGTCCACTTATTATGATACTAAAGGAAATAAACTTACTGTACCAAAATAATGTTGATTGGAAAAGAATCCAGATATTGTCTTATCTGCTAGGAAGTATAGTATGCACTCTTCGAAAAGTATCCTCAAGCCATGGTTGCTCAAAAAGGTTTCTACTTCTAAGCCGAAAGGCAAGAAGAAGGAGAAACAAGGTGGAGCAAATGTGGTGGGAGGATCTCAGGGAGGAGTGAAGAAGCCAAAAGACAAGTACTTCACTTACAAGCAGGATGGACATTGGAAGGAGGACTGTCCCAATCCAAAATAGAACAAAAGTATATCTTTTGGTCTAGTCGTTGTAACATGGTTAGCGGTGTTATCTACCGGCACCTGGTGTGTAGATACGAGAGCCACTAATCATGTCTGTAATACTTTGCAGGGGTTCCAGGAAACCCGACGACTAGCTAAAGGGGATATTACCATTTACTTAGGCAATGCCATGAAGATGGCGGCTATTGCAGTGGGAGATGTTTTATTTATCTTTTGAGAAAAATAAAGGTTTTGGTTCTTAAGAATTTCCTTTATGTACCCTTATTTAGAAAGAATTGATTTCGGTTTCTAAATAGTTTTTGGATGGATAATCTATTTCTTTTCATGACAGATTTGTTATAAAAGGAATAGGGACATTATCTATTCAGGTACATAGATAGGAAATTTATAACTTGAACCACAAGCTCCCACGGTGCAAATTGAAATTAATAACTCATCTTCTAATTCCAATAAGAGAAAAGAACCTTCGAAAATGAACCAAACATATCTTTGGCTTCTTAGGCTTGGTCACATTAACCTAAGCAGAATTCAAAGGTTGAAAGCTGATGGACCTTTGGGTTCATTAGTGGTGGAGGATCTCCCAACCTACGAATCTTGCTTGGAGGATAAGATGACCAAGAGGCCTTTTTAAGACCAGGGGGTATAGAGCCAAAGATGTGTTAGAAATGGTTCATTCTGATTTGTGTGGTCCTATGACTATCTAGGCAAGAGGTGGTCTTGAATATTTCGTCTCTTTTATAGACAATTATTCAAGATATGGATGACACTTCGATCTGATCGTGGTGGTCACAACCTCTTGGGAGAGTTTAGGAACTACTTATCAGAGGTTGGGATTTAATCCCAATTGACTGCACCTGGCACACCCCAACAGAACAGTGTAGCAGTACGAAGGAATAGGACTCTTATGGAGATGGTTAGATCGATGATGAGTTATTCTGACTTGTTTTGTAGTCCTAGAGATCAGAGGGTGATCGTTAACACGAATGCCAGATTTCTAGAGGAAGACTATGTGATAAGCCACAAGCCCAAGAGTAAAATTGTTCTGGAGGAGTTAAAAGGGAAGTCACTTCTTTAGTACCACCGGTACAAGAGGATATACCACATGTCACTGCACCGCGTGTCACAGAGGATACACAGGTGATACCTCGTCGTAGTAGGAGGGTTGTTGGACAACCTCTCAGATTCATGTTTTTGGACAAATCTTCTGATTTGGTCCTTAGCAAACATGAACCTGATCCCTAGACATACGAAGAGGCAATCCAAGATATAAATACAGCATCTTTGCAAAGTGCAATGAATACTGAGATTGAATCTATGGATTCAAGACAGGTCTGGGAGCTCTTATGCATAGCAACTCATATGGATTATGAGGTGTGACAAATGGATGTCAAGACAGCATTCCTTAGTGGAAGTCTTGAGGAATCCATCTATATGAAGCGACCAGAGGGATTCATTGCTAAGGGCAAAGAGCGTATTGTATATAAGCTTAATCGGTCCGTTAATGGACTGAAGCAAGCTTTGAAGTCTTGGGACATCCGTTTTGAGGAGGTAAATCCAGTCTTATGGATTTATTCAAAGTTCGGATGAGTCTTGTGTATATCAGAGATGTGACGGAAACGTAGTGGTATTTTTGTACTATACGTAGATGACATTTTGGTGGTTGGCGACAACATCGAAGTGTTATCAGACGTAAGAGTATGGTTGTCCAAACAGTTTGATATGAAGGACTTGGGAGAAGTGGGTCACAACCTTGGGATCAAGGTTGTTGTGCTTATCCCAAGCTTCATACATAGACATGATTTTGGATCGTTTTAGCATGCAAAACTCCAAGAAGGGTTTTCTACCTTTCAGGCATGGAATTCCTTTATCTAAGGAGATGTGTCCTAGATCATCTGAAAAGATAGAGGAGATATAGGCAGTTCCTTATGCTTCGGCGGTAGGAAGCCTAATGTATGCTATGTACGAGACCAGATATCTGCTTTGCCGTAGGCATGGTCAGCAGATATTAGAGTAATCCAGGACAGGGACATTGAACTGCGGTAAAGCATATATTGTAGTGCCTAAGAAGGACTAGGGATTATATGCTAGTTTATCGGGCAGACCAATTACTCCCTGTGGGTTACACGGATTCTGATTTCCAATCATATAGGGACAACAATAAGTCTACCTCAGGTTTTGTGTTTACTTTTGGAGGTAGAGCCATAGTATGGAAGAGTGTCAAGCAGAAATGCGTGGCGGACTCTACCATGGAAGCTGGGTATGTGGCGCATGCCAAAAAGAAGCGCAACTGGCTCAGGAACTTTCTGATGGACTTGGATGTGATTCCTGGTTTGCCCAGAACTATTACAATTTATTGTGATAATAATGGTGTAGTTGCAAACTCGAAGGAACCACGAGCCCATAAGGCTAGTAAACACATAGAGTGCGAGTACCACCTGATACGAGAAATCGTAAAGGAGGTAGAAGTTGCTGTCGCCTAGATTGCATCAGAGGATGACCTGGTAGACCCTTTCACTAAGGCCATTCTGGCGAGAGCTTTGATAGGCATGTGGAGGGAAAGGGAATCAGATGTATGGCAGTATAAGGACAGCATAGTCTTTTAGTATAAGTGGGAGATTGTTGGGATGTATACTGAAAGCCTAGCTCTTTTTGTATGAACATCTTTATTTTGAAATAAGAATCACATGATCATTATTTGCACTTTATATTTATATATGTGCATATTGTCTAATACTTTACATTGTAGATAACATGATGCCTGGGTGTGGCACAGAAGATCATGTTATCAGTCCTTTGTAGAGTATAAGTAGAGGCTCACATCCAAGATGGTTTTGGACAAACCATTGGAATGGTTGTAGTGTAGCTTGGTATTGTTTTGTCTTAAACATAGAGTTACACTAGTACACTTAGGTGTATTGAGCAGGACCGACATAGAGGTGATTCAATTTATTGCTGACTACATAATTGAATCGGACCTCGGATATTATGTTGTACATGCTCTTAATCCCGATATAATAACGGGCACATGTACTTAGTATTTATTTCTTTGATTTACCAGAGGGTGAGATTTCTATAGATTAAATCAATATGCCCGGTAAGTTGGGAAATGATATTATTTACATGGTGTGCCGTTGATTATAGGAGGAAACCGTGTCCTATGTATTAGGTTGATGATGTCCCCTTGAGGAGCTCATAAGGTTCATCATGTAAACCCTGCAGGTTGACTTAGTCAACATGATGATAAGGTTGAGTGGTACTACTCGAGGAGTTAGATGTTAATTGATTGATGGTCAGTAAATCAATCAATTGACGGACATTCGATATCTTAAACACGGGGAGATGGATGTACAAATAATATATGGAGCCCATATTAATTTATGGGGTTTGGTGAGGTAGTTCGATGATGATCCTCTAGTGGAATGGAACATCATTGATGGATCAAGTTTTTGTGGTTCCGATCCATCGGGTGGCCAAGACCCAACTCCTCCTCATGGTCCCTATCGTAGCCTTACATAAACCTCATGAAGTCTAGATCAAATGATGGAAAACAAATCTCTAGATCCGACGGTTAGGATTAAATCCCTAGAACCGACGGTTGAAATTAAATCTCTAGATCCGACGGTTGGGATTAAAACCCTAGAACTGACGGTTGAGATTAAACCAAGGCCTAAACCTAACTCTATAAAAGGGTGGCTTGGGTTGGGCGACAAAAACAAGTTTTGGAATGATGGAGTTGGATGGCTTGGGCGGCAAGAAAATAGGAGGAGGCTAGGGTTAGGGTTTGGTTCATGGTCTTGGGCGGCAACATGAAGAAGACTTCTCTTCTTCTTCTTCCCAATGATGGTCGGCAATTCTTTCCCCCTTTTTCTCCTTAGTTTGGCCGGTGCCCAAGCTTCTCCATCCTTTCTATGGCTTAGGTTGGATGGCATTAGGAGAGTCTCCCTTGGGCGGCAACCAAATCCTATAGAGGATAGGATTGGTGTTGGGCGGCTAGGGTTAGGGTTTTGGGATTAGGTTGGGCGGCAACAAGGAGATGAAGATTCATTTCTTCTTCCTTCTAAGTGTTGGCCGGCCACTATCCTTGTACCCTCTACCTTGGCCGGAGCTCAACCCATTCTCCTTCACTTCATCCTTGGCCGGAAATTAGGAGGACCTTTCCTAGGGTTTGGGCGGCAACAAGGAGGAGGATTGTTTTCCTTTCCTTTCTCCAAGTGTTGGCCGGTGCCCATACCCTTGGTGTTTCTCTTTTGGTTGGTTTCCATTTTGTTCTCTTTGGACCGGCGGCAAACATCATGCTTGGAGCTTGATGGTTGGTCCTAGATAAGAGATGAGTTTTGTTTCCATTATGTTCTCTCTATTCTTGGGGCCGGTGGCATTAATCCTTTGTGGATTGGTGGTTGGCTCAAGCAAGAAGGGAAAGAGAGTTCTTCATTCTTTGGATTGAAGAAGATCTAGGAAGCTTCAACTTGTGGAGGATCTTCGCCCACACGAAGTCTACAAGGAGGTTAGGACATACGGTAGAAGACCAAGAGGTATAAAAGTTTTACAACTTTTATTATTGTTCTTTGCATGTTCTTATTTGATATGCTAGCTTATGTTCTTAATGTTAGTGTATGTTGATTATACTAGTTTACATTTGCATGTATTTGTGTAATCATGGACCCCGAAGATAAACACAAAAACCGGCGATCCATCCGTCATCTCTTCCGCGGCTATATGACTAGAAGAGTTGGTTGCTTGAACAACTAGTTTGTTCAAGCGATCGCTCAAATCATTAGCACGACGACGAAATTGGTTGTGCTTAGGAAACTCATCCCATCTGGATTAGTTTTCATTAGTGAAAATTTTAATCCGGGGACATGGGAGCCTATGAGCATTCCGAGGAATAGCACATTGCCAACATTTGGTATCAGAGCTTCTGGGCAATACCAACAACTAATACTTGACTTGTATGTGTTTTACACATCTAGATACAAGTGAGATGTTTAGTAAAATAAAATTAAAGGTTTTAAAAACATTTCAAAATCATTTTGAAAAATCTTGGTGAAGTCTATCTTTTGATAGCAATCACCATTGAATGAGTTGATACAAAGAAGGCTCAATATTGAAGATTTTCTCAACTTTTGAACTTTGTGTCAATCTAACTATTTTGTGGGTAAAATAATTTTATAATATTTTTCACCCATAATGCTTGTGATAAGTAATGTACTACAAATTTTCATGATTTTTCAATGTATGTATATTTACTTATGAATTTTTGAACTTATGTTCTGAAAACTGAAAACTGAAAACTGCATTTTACAGTTATTAGTCGACTGCCATGGATGGCAATCGACTGATGAGGGAAGGAGTCGACTGGTAGCTGAGAGAGTCGACTGATAATGCTGGTTTCGGATAAACCTTGGTTGTTAGGCTCATGTTCAGCTATGTTTTGGTCCCCTAACCACTCCTAACCCTAAGACATGCTTTGGAGAGCATTAGAAAGGGTGGAAATCTATTGGATATGGATTAGGAGAAGTGTTTAGGGCAAGTATCAATTTTAAGGTGTTTGAAAGTTCAATGTTGAACTTGTGCCTTAATTTTAATTGTTTAAGTATTCCTATTGGCTTAGGGACTCTCCAAGGACATTGTTGGTGCAATGGTCAAGGGGGAGCAAGCCTTTAGGGGGAGGTATCCATCATGGGAAGATGGATGTGTATTTCCTCATGGGAAGAAAATTGAGGGAGTGTCTCTCTTAAGTGATATGAGACTTATCACTAGAAAGATAGTAGGCATGTGTTTTCCTCTAAGGGAGAGATTGTAAGATCTCATTGGGATATGAGACATTCATACCCTTGGGGAGGACCTTTTTGATGTATGTCAAAAAGGGGGAGAAGTTACCAATTGATATAGTTTGAATTCTCATTGGGATGTGAGAATTGCCAATTGGGGATAATTGGTAGACTTGAGTTTGGTTTTGTCCAACTTCAAAAAGGGGGAGATTGTTGGTGCAATCGGCCCGGCCTCGAGTTTGACTCGAACTGTATTTTGATGTTAGACAAAACGTATGACATGGGATTTTCATGGGAAGTCCAACATGGGTTGGCCACGAAATTCCAAGTGTGTAGCCTTGGTGGTGAAAAGTCCAAGCATGGGGCTTAGTGTTGGGAAAATCCAAGCATAAGGCTTGGTGTTGGAAAGTCCAACATGGGTTGGCCACGTAAGTCCAAGTGTGTAGCCTTGGTGGTGAAAGTCCAAGAATGGGGCTTGGCATGGAAAATCCAAGCATGAGGCTTGGTGTGGGAAGTCTTGAGGACTTGGCAAGTTCACTAGGCTTGGGGTCCTTGAGTCGATGAAGGATGGCATTGCGAAGTTGTGCGCTTGGTGCATCCGAGGGACTGTCGGACGGGGAGCGAATGGAGCGAGTCCCAAGGGAAGCATACTTCAAGGGAAAGAGACACAAAGGATGGCAATGTGAAGTCGTGCGCTTGGTGCATCCGAGGGACGTAGGCTGAGGGAAGAGAGCTTCGGTGGGGAACTCCATGAGATGATGAGGTGGACTTGGCCAAGTGGCTAAGACCGAGTGTCGGATGCTCAAACGTGGTGTTTGAGGGTTTACCCGACCATCGAATGCTCAAAAAACTTGGTGTTTGAGGTTTTACCCGACATCATTCGACTAGTATAGGTACCAGTCGACTGCTCTAGGTCAATTGGAGTCAATCAGTGTTCGACTGACCAAGTTCTGGCTGAACAGTCGACTGTCGAGGGAGGGCAGTCGACTATCGACACCACCAGTCGACTGATGAAGGAATCAATCGACTGGTCGCGGTGAATTCAGCCACAAAAGGTCTTTCAGTTGAGTGATCACAGAGAGCACTCGACTGATGAGATCATCAGTCAACTGATGGGCATGATCAGTCAACTGATGATGGATCCGTTGGAACTTTGCTAGCGTGGATCAAGTCGTTGTGAGACAACGGCTACAGGATCAGTCGACTGATGGGCGCAGAATCAACTCGATGCAGATTATAAATGGAGCTCGAGATGGAGGATTTCGCCAAGACTTTTGGGAAGATTTTGAAGGGGAATTGCTACTGCATTCTAGTCCTTCAAGAGCAATCCAAAGAAAGCAACAAACAAGTGATCAAAGTGGATTTTTGTATAGTGTTTTTTACTTGTATTTCTTCTTATATTTATAATTGCTTGTATTACTTAGTGTAATTGCTTGTACGAGGTTTCTCCACCTCCGACGTGTTGTCGAGAAGGAGTTGTTCTTAGTGTCGTGTGCATAACACGAGCTCTTTGAGCTCACCCCGTGGAGTAGGAACCCTAAGTTCCTAACCACATATATCGTGTTGTATTGTGTGTGCTTTGTATTTGTCTCGTGTATCGTACTTGTTATTTATATTTCCACTGCGCTAACGAATTGTAGAGACGAGCACTCAACGAACGGACGATTTCCACCATACACGCGAATTGGGGCTATTCACCCCCCTCTAGTCGGCCATCGATCCTCCAACACTTCTAAGCATGCATCATTAACACTAGAAGAAGAATCATTAGCATGTGAGCATGCATTTTTGAGTTTTTCTTCTAGAGCCTTAATTTCATCAAGCATGCATTTATTTTTCTTTTTCATTCTAAATAAGTCCTTAGTCAAGTTAATAATCATTGAAATAACCTTTTTAGGAGGGAGATTTGTTACCTCACTTACCCAATCTCCTTGTTCCAAATCCGATGAAGATGATGCTCCCCCTACACTTGAGCTTGTTTCTTCTTGTTCGGATGAGGTGGAGGCTACATCATCCATTCCCATTAATGCAAAATGGGAGATGATCTCTTCTTCTTCCGATGATGATGGATCGTCCCATGTCGCTTTTAGGTTCCGGGACTTTGACTTCTTCTCATTCTCCTTTGACTTCTTCTCATCCTTCTTCTTGATTTCTCTCTTCTTTTCATTTTTCTTTCTTTCTTCTTTGCTCTTGTTTAATTGGGGACACTCTCCCTCATATGTCCCTCTCCTTGGCAATTGTAGCATATAATTTTCCTTTGCCTTCTTCCCCTATCATAAGATTTGTTAAATTTAAAATTTTTCAATCCACGTCTCACCTTTCTTACCATGTAGGCCTCTTCATTGCTATTCATTGATGAGGAAGATTCTTCATCCGATGAGGAGGGTGGAGTCTCCTTCTTCTTCTTTACTTTTTCGGCTACAAGCACTACTCCCCTTGATTGCTTGATTGGATCTTCTACTATACCTTCAAGCCTAGTTTCATGTAATTCCATGGTAGAAAAGAATTCTTCTAGAGTACTTACCTCTAGATTCTTTGAGATGTAGAATGAATCTACCATGGAGCTCCATTTTGATGACCGAGGGAAGGCATCTATTGCTTTCATGATCATGTCCCGGTTCGAGAGCTTCTCCCCTACACTATATAACTCATTTATTATTTCTTTAAATCTTGAATGCAAGGATAGTACCTTTTCTCCTTTGTCTAGTTTGATGTTGTTTAATTGTGATCGGAGTAGGTCCCTTCTTGCTAGCTTTGCTTCGGATGTGCCTTCATGAAGCTCCACTAGCTTCTCCCACATCTCCTTGGCACTAGCGCACTCTCCAATCCTATTGATTTCTTGTTGAGGGAGCATGTTGTAGAGATGGTGCTTTGTTTTTTAATTTGCAAGGTGCTCCTCTTTTTGCTTCTTAGTCCACCTTGATTTTTCGATTGGCTTCCCCCTTCTTCATCCCTAGGTATATCAAAATCGGTTTCCATAATAACCATAATATTAAAATCCATTTCGAAGAATACCTTCATTCTCTTTTTCCACCAAACGAAGTCGCCTTCGAATTTGGGTGGATGGATGTTGGAGTCGGTCATTTCGTTGATTGCTTGTTTTGGCGATGAGACCATCGACAAGCTCCTCGCTCTAATACCACTTGTTAGAGGATCGTGGCCCGGCTAGAAGGGGGGGTTGAATAACCTTTCATGTACGATGGACTTCATTCATCTTAATCGCCTAAGATAATCATTAGCGCAGCAAAAAACTAATAATAAAGCTAAAACAAAGATAATCAAGCTAAGCAAGAATAAAATAATAGAGCAATCGCAAACTCAAGGATGTAACGTGGTTCACGGCCCTTGCCACTAATCCATGGACGATTCGTAAGGTGAATCACTCCTCAACTCAATCCACTAGTCTCTCCTTTAGCCCAAAGCAAGGTGGAGGTAAACCTTCTTACACAATCTCTCCCTCTTACAATATAATTGAGATAAGAACAAGTAAGAGAAGAGGAAAACATTTAGGGCACTTGGGAGTATGATTATGAGTGAAGCATTAACCTCCCAAAGGCACCCAATCCCTCTTTTTATAGAGAAGAGGGCTTTCTTCCCATTGGGCATGCATCAGTCAACTGTCGTCGTTCCAACGACTTTTGACCATGCCAGATCATGATCGTCACAGCCAACGACTGTCAAACCCCGAGAGTATATCGTGCCGAAAATCAAACGGATGACATCTCCCCTGTACGTGGCAACATATATAGTTAATACAAGGCCCTTGGGCCCACAATCACAATATAATAAACATAATGACATCAAAACATAGCGGAAACATAATACCACATACCCACAACCACACATACCGATATACGAATCCGAAACCACACAGGTGTACACTGACCAACAAGCCCACAATACCAAAATAGTACATAAAACTCCAAAAACACTGAAGTACACGAAAAGAACTAAAATCCATGGGAGGATCGGAAAGTGAGATGGGATGGTTCGCCAACGAAGCTCCAAGCCGTCACGAAGACTTCTACCTGTTACCTGGGCGACAGAAAAACCCAGGTTCCATGGTGGTGAGTAAAACTCAGCAGGTAATAGAAAAAATATGTATATATCAGATATCACATGTAATTCAACAGAAAAATCTATAGGTACATCAGGTAACAACTAGCATGATAAACATATCCATGTATATACCTTCTAACCAAATGACCAACGTAAAATGCAGACATACCTGAAAGTCTGCTACGCTACTCCTATCCAACCTGAGCACATATCCACAATATATGTATGTAATAGGAAGTCTGCTCTAAACCATACAATGTCATTAATACGGGTCAAAGAATGCAATAGACTAACCAACAAATATATAGGTATCCAACACAACCATATAAGTGATGCGGGTAGCATGTATGAAGATGATGTACAACCAAATGCAACAAGCATAGTCCAATCAAATACAACATCACAATAATCATATATATATAGACTGCATATATATATATATACTAATCACAATCATCCATATATATATATATATATATATATACATGCATATATGTATATATATGGCAATATGCAAAAATGACATAAGTCACGGCAATGCAGCATGCACGGTCATGCCGGCTCACCCTAAAGCTACCACGACCCTAGTGTGGCCTCGGTAGCTAGACATGACAACTGTCCCAACTCAACACCAACCACTACTCTCGAGTGGTCGAGTGGGTCATATGATCGAGTAGCGTATAAGCGTGAAGAGCAAGCTACTCGATGGGGGTCCCTACTATTGGCCACTCCGACAGTCACTACCCATGAGTGGTCGAGTGCCACACACGCAGGACTACGACACACAAATCCAACTACCACTGTCTATAGTGGTAGAGTGTAGTACCACAATGCTCTGCCCTCACACCGGTTACTCCTCCTATGAGTAACCGTGGAGGCAGGATGACTGACGACCCTCTCAACCATAAGGGAGACCACATCGCCAGCATGCATGCAAATGACATGAATGCTCTGTCACACAAATAGACATCCACCACAGACTCTCTATTCTACAGAGAGTCATACCAATCAGATCAATGCACTGTCTATCCTGTAGAGAGTCGTACTCAACTGATTATAACAAGCTAGGACCACCAGTCTGTAGCAACACACTAAGAACAATTCACCTGACAATTTACATAATACATGATCCGTAGTAAACATGCAACCTAAGGGTATTAGAATTAACCCTACGTTCAAGACATTACTTACCTACGGATGACCTTTTTGCCCAATTTACAATCAGGTCGTCATCCGGACTTTACTATTTGCACCTAACTAAACAAATTCTAGAGTACTTACATCACATCTGTAACTCCTAATCATGATGAAGTGAGATATGATAACAACAATAGAGCATAACAGGCCAAAGATAATGTATCAAGCGCAAGAGTAAATAAGTTCAGAGTCAAGGTAACATGATCATATAAGATGATCGTATATCTAAATCTGCATGCATTAAAACTACCTGACCAGGGTAGGAAATTACCCACTTGATTTGATGACTTGTCTGAGAAGACAAGTTGTCTTCACGTCTGTGAACCTACTTCATATCAAAGTCCTCACGCTGTTTCCACCTTAACCCACTTCTTAATCTACTTAGAGAATCCGGTCTTCATTTAATCTAAATAAATCAAACATCACCAAACAATAAACATGGACTATATCATCACTATATAATTATAGCATATCCATATCAGTTTACCAAACAAAATTGATACACAACTATGAACAACCAAAACTTACTCACCAAGCCAAGCTTCCATCTGCTCAACTTCTTGATCCCCATCAGATCTGAATCCAGCAATCAAACTGGAAATCCATTCCAAACTTTGATCTATCAATCTCTATTTACCTCTGATCCACACATTCCAACAAATCTTTATCTAATGGAAATAGAACAATACTGAAACCTTACTAGCAATATAGTTAGTAATTGAAGAAATCCCTCGTTGATCGATCACAACTCCGAGTCAATCAAACCCAGATCATCTTCTTCACCTAATCATTGCCACATATCCCAAACATCACAGATCCTACAAGAAATGCTACTTATTAAATCTATAATCTCAAAACAAGAGAAAGGTGAAGGATTTACCCTCGATTGGTAATGTAGATGGCTGCCAAAAAGACTACACGGTAAAGGCGATTGGCCACAATTGGTTGTGTGAACGAGGATTGTTGAAACACTATCGCGAAGCTGAGCACTAGCAAGAGACTGACAACCACAAGTTAGTTTCTCGCTGTGACACTGGATAATAATCATCATCGAGCTGGATGTCTTGGTGCTTACTGTGATATTGTCCCTCCTGGTTGAAACTAGTCGGTGTCGCGCGATGGGGCGATTTGGAAAAGAGACGAAGGTGAGTGAACCGGTGGAAGAGGAAGGAGAAAACGACTAATGTTGCTGCGATCATGATCGAAGAGGTCGTCAAGACTCACCACCATCTGGATCGCTAGAGTATCTCAAGGAGGTGGCAATGCGTGGCGATTCACATCAAGGAATAGGTCGGTAGTGCTCACCGTCTTCTGGATCAGCGGAGCACGGTAAGGAGGTGGCGGCTGGATCTGGCTGCCGGTGAAGATCTCTGGCAGGGGCGACCATGTTGAGGAGGCATCGAGCAAGGTTGCAATGTCAGTGGAGAAAAGGAAGGAAATCGATTGACCGATGGTACGAGCAGCCAGCTAGGGTGCCACCGTCTTCGGATCGCCCACTTAAGGAGGCTGGCACTTGAGGGCTCGGGGTGGAGAAGGGATCGTCAACGCCTGTGGTTATCTGGACCGGTGGAATGCAGTAGGAAGGCGGTGGCGACGGTCCAGCGGTGACTGGCGTTGTGACGATGCTCGATCGGGAGAACAGAAGGGCGGATGCGATGCTCGCGTGGCTTGCCACGATGCCACGATTGTGTTGGATCGAAGCGGATCGCTAGAGGGGGGGGGGTGAATAGTGATAAAACCTTTTTTTGTCCGTTTGTTAAAAACCGAGTAGATAATTAATTGCAACAGAAAGATAAGCAATAAATAAAGGAGACAAATATTTTTACTTGGTTCGTAGCCTTCGGCTACTACTCCAAGGCCCTAGTGGTCCTTGACCACGCACGGAGGAAAAAACACTAAAGAACTCCTCCTCGTTAGAGGTAGGAGTTAATCGTTACAAATAAAAGCAAAAAGCTTGAGGTAGAGGGACACTCCCCCTCTCCTCGTTACGATAAAAGCTCCGAGATTTAAAAGTAATGAACTGAAATAAACAACTTAAACCGACGTAATAAAAAGAAAACAATTAAACCTAGATGTCGGAGAAGAAGCACTTCGTTGTCGGAAAATTATAGCTTGGCGGAGGCTTTTGGAAGCTTAGAATTGATGAAGAAACCCTAGGATTGGCCCTCCTTTTATAGCCTTTGAGCCCCTTTTCGAGAGGAACTTCACCCAATAGAGTTTTGGCACATGGCTCCTTGAAAAATGGTGATAAGGCTTGACTCCTTGAGGCTGATCCTTGACCATCAGTCGACTGATGGCCATCATCAGTCGACTGATGGTAGCATCAGTCGAATGCTAACCTCCGGCAGTCGATTGTTGGACGGAAGTCGAGTCCTCCAAGCTGGCAGTCGACTGATGCTAGCTGCAAGGCAAAGTTAGCTTAACAAAAACATTATTTGGACGGCCTCCGACCATCCGATCATGACCTAGACCACCTATAGGATGTCTTTGGTCGGATCTATGCTTAAGATCATCCCCATAAAGAGGATACGACCTTACTTACGCTCGCACACATGAGCTTACCTCGATACTTACTGTGTTGCTTTTGCTTTCGGCCTTCCACTTGATTCCTTCGCCTCCCTCCGAAGTCACTCGAGTGTCGCCCGACCACCGCAGCTTCCTCCGGGTGTCGCTAGCCTTCAGCTCCAGCTATAGCAATTTTCTGCACACTTGATTTAGCTCGTGAGATAACGACATGAGCTTAACTTTGTATCGTTTGCTATAATCAAAACTCAGGTTCGACTTAGGTGCCAACTGCACCAACAGATCGACCGACAATCGAAGGGGTCGGCGGCAAGTGGGAAGAACAGATCCGGCGGTGACGAGTGGAGATGAGACGACGGAGATCTCTCGGCAAAAAGGACAATCGTGATTGGGGAGGGAAAGAAGAAAATGAGAAGGAGGCGAGGAGATGAGGAGTTGCGATGAGGAAGAAGGGCTCGCGCGGATGAGGAAAAGAAACCAAAGGAAATCGCTCGGCCATTAAACCAAACAGGTCGGGTTTTAGGATAACGGGTTGGGTTTTAGACTTCGTTATGGATTAAACCTATTTAGGTCTAATTAATCCCATATGCTCTAATCCTAGGCTAGGATTAAATTAAATCCCTAACCTCTTTATTTTTTTGCTGGTATTTTACATTCTCCCCCACTAATAAAAATTTGGTCCCCAAATTTTGTACTAATATGCAAAAATTTACTTCAAGCAAGTTTCCGAAAGGACCACATACATTCCTCAAGTGAACAGATGAGGCTATCGAGCTCGAATAGTATCTTCCAGCTCCCACGTAGCCTCCTCATCGATATGATGTTGTCATCCAACCTTTACAAGTCGGATGGTTTTGTTCCACAACTGACGCTCCTTGCGACCCAGAATCCGCACTGTAATCTTCTCATAGGTCGCATTAGACTGAGGTGGGATTGGTACCTCTTTCAGAAACATGATAAGAATGCGTCACGTATTTCCTCAGCATAAAAACATGAAATACATTGTGAACACCCGCCAGTGTCAGAGATAAAGCCAACTGTAAGCTACACTTCCAATCTACTCCAATATCTCAAATGGACCAATGTAGCATGGAGTTAATTTTCCTTTCAACCCAAATCTTTTGACTCCTTTGATGGGTTAAACTCGTAGGAATACATGATCCCCGACTGAGAGTTCTAAAGGTGTTCACCTCCGATCGACATAACTCTTCTGGTGATCCTATGCCTCAGATCGGCAATGCCGGTGGTCGTCTAGACTGGTGGAGCGCAGTAGGAAGGCGGTGTCGAAGGGGTGGAGAAGGGATCTTCAATGCCCACAATCATCTAGATCGGTGGAGCGTAGTAGGAAGGCGGTGGCGATGGTGCGGCGGTGAGTGGCGTTGCAACGACGCTCAATCGGGAGAACAGAAGGGCGGCTGTGGTGCTCACGTGACTTGCCATGATGCCATGATCGACTGACAATCGAAGGGGTCGGCGGCAAGTGGGAAGAGCAGATCTGGCGGCGATGAGTGGAGACGAGACGATGGAGATCTCTCGGCAAGAAGAACAATCACGATTGGAGAGGGAAAGAAGAAAATGAGGAGGCGAGGAGATTCAGCGATGAGGATATGAGGAGTTGCGGTGAGGAAGAAGGGCTTGCGCGGATGAGAAAAAGAAACCGAAGGAAACCGCTTGACCATTAAACCAAACAGGTCAAGTTTTAGGATAACGGGTCAGGTTTTAGACTCCATTATGGATTAAACCTATTTAGGTCTAATTAATCCCATATGATCTAATCTTAGGTTAGGATTAAATTAAATCCCTAACCTCTTTCTTTTTTTTCGGTATTTTACAATGACACACTCGTCAGTCGACTGATCATGCCTGTCAGTCGACTGATCAAGCCATCAGTCGAGTGATCTAGTTAATCAGCCGACTTAAAAACTTTCTGTGCTCATAACCACCTTCATCAGTCGACTGATGGTGCAACAGTCGACTGCCAAACCCTAGCAGTCGACTGCTAGGCCAAAAGTCCATCAGTCGAACACCAGTCAAGTGCCATCGACTCAGAGCAGTCGACTAGTGTCGGGTAAAACCTCAAACAAAACACTTGTTTGAGCCTCTGACGGTCGGGTAAACCTCAAATCACCTGTTTGAGTATCCGACACTTCCATTCGTTGGGTAGAAACCTCAAACTCATGTTTGAGCATTCGACTTGTCGGGTAAAACCTTAAACCTAAGTTTGATGATTTGACACTTGACTTAGCCATTCGGCCAAGTTCACCTATGAGCTACCATTATAATCGCTCAATCTCTCATCTCCCATGGAGTCCCTCACCGAAGTTCTCTTCATCCAGCCATGTCCCTCGGATGGACTAAGCCCGCCGCTCCTCCAGTGTCATCCTTCTCATCTTGCCCCGAAGTCTGCTTCCTTTGGCTTCACTCCAATGCTCCTCGTCCAGCCTCTGGATGCACTAAGCAAGATACTTGCAATGTCATCCTTCACCGACTCAAGGACCCGAGCCATAAGATGGTGAACTCGCCAATGCTTCATCAAGTCAACACATGTGTGATTCACTTAAGTCTTGCACAACTTAAACACACACATCAAATCACATAAATAACCTAACTTAAACCCTTTTCCACACACATCAAAACCAAACCATACTTGGGTTGATTGCCCTAATAGTTCGTCCACTTGTCGCAATCTAAGAACTCGTCGTCTTCGTTGGTAGGTAGTGAGAATCCGATTTAAATGACGATCCACATCTCGACATCGGTTTTTAAATAAAACTCCATCCGACCCTTCTAGTAGCGGAAGTCATCTACGTTGTAAAATAGAGGTCGGGTAATGCTAAACCCTTCGAGATGGACCATTCAAACCAAATCTTGCACACAAAGAAACACATGAAAATTGCCAAGACTTTTGGTCTTGGATTAGTAGTGCAGGAAAAACAATAACGAAAAGCTAAAAAAAATGAAAAAAAAAAAACAAAAGTGCTAGATTGGCGGTTGCACCAAATCATAGCGCCCCCGCTCTAATACCAATTGTTGGATCGGAGAGAATCGCTAGAGGGGGGGTGAATAGCGATAGAAAACTTTACTTTTCGATTCAATTTGAATAGCACAGCAGAATAATAAAAGATAAAACAAAAGTGAGGAGGAACTTTGTTTTTACTTAGTTTGCATCCGAAAGGTTGCTACTCCAAGACCTTGTGATCATAGACCGCCCGATCTCGACGGTTCATTACTCAATCAAAATATGAGTAATGGATATTTTGACGGTTCCTTACCGTCCGATCTCGACCTAGACCTTCCCTGGGAAGTCTAAGCTGGATCATCGCCTAAGTTTATCCCCGTACAAGGGACACAACCTCACCACTACTCTGCACTCGTGCTTACCTCTGATCCTTTCTGACTTGTCGCTTAGCTTCCGGTCTCTGCCTAGGTTCCTCATCTTCATGAGGTTCTTGACGTAGGCAGGGTAGCGGGGCGGCGTTAAAAACCTTCCATGCATGAGGTTAGGATAGAGAGGACAGAGAGAATCGAAGGAGAAGGGGGATTCGTAAAGAAAAGAGGAACACCTCTTAGTTTAAATGAAAAAAATATTATTATTCAAAACTGAATATTTTACAAGAGCCTAAACCTATGTTTAAATAGGCTTAGAAAGAGAATGTTTTTTTATGCTAAAAAAAATAAACTAACTTTAACAGAAATTTCTTAATAAGTAAAAAAGTTAAAATAATAAAAAAAAAAAAGTCTAAGTCAAAAATTTCTTAACAAAATAGAAAAGAAAATATCAAAATTTTAAAACTAAAAAAAAAAAATTAAATGAAAATTCGTAATAAATAAATTTAATAATAAAATATTAATGAAATTCTAAAAAATGATCGAAAATTAAAATAAAATGAAAATTCGAAATAAATAAAACTAATAATAAAATATTAATGAAATTCTAAATAATGGCGAAAATTAAAATTAAATAAAAATTCAAAATTAATAAAATTAATAATAAAATATTAATGAAACTCTAAATATCGGCGGCAGCTTGCTACGACCATGGCTTGGTCCATGGTTGGGTCGTGGTCTTTGTTGGAGGTCCCATGTCGAGCCACGAAATGATTCACGCTCGTGGTGGTGATCACGAGAAGGCTATGGTGGCCTTTAGGAACTCCTTTACACTTCGTCCTTATCCAAAATGAAGGATATCAATATCAGGAGGCCATGGAGGCGTTGAAATCTTTATTTTAGGACTCAATTTCTCCTTATCATTATTTAGATGAAAGTAGGATCGCATCTTATGATAAAAATTGATCAAGATGCTGAATGCGCCTGCATCAGCCACCCGGGGTTGAAAAGAACTCGCCCTCGAGTTCGAACTAGTGTCATCTCCTTCTTTGGTATAAGGAATCATGCTCTCTCGGGTGTATTCTCGATCTACTAACTTCATCACCTATTGCGTATTCTTCCATCTATCATGGATAACAACTTTGCGATCGTGCTGCCAATGTGGGTCCAATAATATGTAGCATGCAACTATCGTTTCAACATTGTGGAGGAGAAGATTCTTTTGAGTAGTCAGTGTCTCGTTGTCATATCCATAAAGTACCTCATTATCATCGTAGATGCCCATGTATTCTTCAACCAATATGTCATCTTCATCGTAGATGCTATTTTCTCCTTCAACCGATATGCTCATGTCTTCTTCAACCAATATGTGGTCTTCATCCCTCATATCATCCTTAGGTGAGAGATCAAGTAATGTCTCAAGGCCATCTTCACAAAGTAGCTCGTCATCATCGTACTCATCATAGATGGGGTCGCCCATGACCTCGTCAATGTAATAGACAAAGTCTTCCATGTTTACTTTAATTTCCTCATCTATATTATCATCATCGTAGACGGGGTCTTCTACATCTTCTTTAGTTTGCTCGTCATTGACAGAATCTTCAATGTCTTCATTATCATCGTAGATAGAGTCTTCATACCATTCTTTACTACCATAATATTCTTGATGACGTAGAATTTTAGAGCATCGAAGAGATACCTCAAGTTCTCCCAAACAACATGCCGAGTTAATGCTTCGATTTTTCTTCGTAGATTCTTGATGATCTCTTGGGAACTTCGATCCTGGGGTGAGGCTTCCTCAATCGGAACCTGCCAATCAAGACCATAATCACAACCATGACGATCATCTATGAATCGCAATCGTCGATATAACTCTACGACTTGTCTCTGTAGATCTTTGATGGTCTCTTGGGAACATCAATCCTAGGGTGTGTCTTCCTCAATCGAAACCTGCCGATCACGTCCATAACCATGACCATGACAACCATTCATTGATCTTCGAGATAACTCCGTGATTGATCTCTGTAGATCGATCAGTTCACGGGTACTTTTATCCTAGGGAGCGACTTCCTCAATTAGAACCTGGCTATCACGTCCATGACCACAACCACAATGTCCCTCCATAGATCTAGGGCTCTGATACCAACTGACGTAGGCGGGGCAGCGGGGTTAGCGCTAAAAACCTTCCAAGCATGAGGTTAGGATGGAGGGGCAGAGAGAATCGAAGGAGAAGAGGGAATTCACAAACAAAAGAGGGAGACCTCTTAGTTTAAATGAAAAGAAATATTATTAATCAAAACTGAATATCTTACATGAGCCTAAACCTATATTTAAATAGGCTTAGGAAGAGAATGTTTCTTGATGCTAAAAAAAAATAAACTAACTTTAACAGAAATTTCTTAAAAAGTAAAAAAGTAAAAATAAAAAAATAAAAAGACTAAGTCAAAAATTTCTTAACGAACCAAAAAAGCAAATATCAAAATTTTAAAAATAAAAAAATTAAATTAAATCAAAATTTGTAATAAATAAATTTAATAATAAAATATTAATGAAATTCTAAAAAACGACCAAAAATTAAAATTAAATAAAAATTCAAAATAAATAAAATAAATAATAAAATATTATAAATAATGGAGAAAAATTAAAATTAAATAAAAATATGAAATAAATAAAATTAATAATAAAATATTAATGAAAGTCTAAATAACGACGACAGCTTGCTATGACTATGGCTTGGTCCTTGCTGGAGGTCTCATGTCGAGCCACGGAATGATTCACGCTCGTGGCAACCACGAGAAGACTATGGTGGCCTTTAGGAACTTCTTTACACCTCGTCCTGATCCAAAATGAAGGATATCAATATCATGAGGCCATGGAGGCATTGAAATATTTATTTTAGAGCTTCATTTCTCCTTGTCATTATTTAGATGAAAGCGGGATCACATCTTATGATAAAAATTGATCAAAATGATGAATGCGCCTGCATCAGTTCTCCTGGTGTCACTCGACCACCATGGTTTCTCGACTCGAGATTCTCCGAGTGTCGCTTGACCTTGGGCTTAGCTTAAACACTTCTTGCACACTTTACACAGCCCATGAGATAACAATAAGAGCTTAACTTTGAACCTTTTGCCATAATTAAAACCTAGGTTAGATTATCTGATGCCACTATACCAACACTAGCCACCTTCATCAGCCTCACGCCTATTGGATCCCTCCAAGTCATCCATGACTTGTTCATCCATACGCTAGCCTTTAGGTGCTTCCTTTTGGGAATCGCCATCGTGCTAGCTCGGAGGCTCATTGGCTCCCATGTCCCCGGATTAAAATTTTCAACAAATGAAAACTAATCCGGATGGGATGAGTTTCCTAAGCACAACCAATTCGTCGTCGTGCTAACGACTTGAGCGATCGCTTGAACAAACTAGTTGTTCAAGCAACCAAACTCTTCTAGTCAATTAGCCGTGGAAGAGACGATGGACGGATCACCGATTTTTGTGTTTATCTTCGGGGTCCATGATTATACAAATACATACACATGCAAACTAGTATAATCAACACATACTAACATAAAGGACATAAGCTAGCATATCAATAAGAACATGCAAAGATCAATAATAAAAGTTATAAAACTTTTATACCTCTTGATCTTCTATCGTATGTCCTAACCTCCTTGTAGACTTCGTGTGGGCGAAGATCCTCCACAAGTTGAAGCTTCCTAGATCTTCTTCAATCCAAGAAAGAAAAACTCTGCTTCCCTTCTTGCTTGAGCCAACCACCAATCTACAAAGGATTGATGCTGCCGGCCCCAAGAATAGAGAGAACTAAATGGAAACCTCAAAGGAACCTAACTAGGGACAAACCCTAGCTTCTAGTGCCGCTGGCAAAGATGGAGTGAAGAGGAGAAAGGGAATATGTTGGGCGCCGGTCAAGGTGGAGGGAATAGAGGAAGGAGCCGGCCACACCCTAGGAAGAAGAAGAGCTCCTCTCCTATAGTTGCCGCCCACCTTCTTTCAAACCCTAGCCGCCCAACCATAGGAGCCAAACCCTAATTAGGGTTTCCTCCTTAGGCTTTCTTGCCACCCAACCAAGGTGGAAGAAGGAGATCTAGGAACCGGCCACCTTCCCTAGGAAGAAGAAGAACTCTTCTCCTATAGTTGCTGCCCCTCTCCTTCCAAACCTTTCCACCCAACCAAAGGAGCCAAACCCTAATCTAATTATGGTTTCCTCCTTAGGGTTTCTTTGCCGCCCAAGCCATTGATGGGCAAAACCCTAATCTCCAAAACATCCAACAACATCAACCTTCTTGCCGCCCACCTTAAGCCCATATATATAGAGTTAGGTTTAGGCCTTGGTTAATCTCCACCGTCGGATCTAGGATTTCATCCCAACCGTCGGATTTAGGGTTTCATCCCAACCGTCGGATCTAGGGTTTTATTCCAACCGTCGGATCTAGGGTTTCCTCCCAACCGTCGGATCTAGGGTTTCATCCCAACCGTCGGATCTAGGGTTTCATCCCAACCGTCGGATCTAGGGTTTCATCCCATCATTGGATCAAGACTTCATGAGGTTTATATTAGGCTACGATAGGGACCATGAGGAGGAGTTGGATCTTGGCCACCCGATGGATTGGAACCACACAAACTTGATCCATCAATGATGTTCCATTCCACTAGAGGATCATCATTGAACTACCTCACCAACCTCCATAAATTAATATGGGATCCATATATTATTTGTACATCCATCTCCCCGTGTTTAAGTTATCGAATATCCGTCAATTAATTGATTTACTGACCATCAATTAATTAACATCTAACTCCTCGAGTAGTACCACTCAACCATATCATCATGTTTACTAAGTCAACCTGCAGGGTTTACATGATGAACCTTATGAGCTCCTCAAGGGGACATCATCAACCTAATATATAGGACATGGTTTCCTCCTATAATCAACGGCACACCATGTAAATAATATCATTTCCCAACTTACCGGGCATATTGATTTAATCCATAGAAATCTCACCCTATGGTAAATCAAAGAAATAAATACTAAGTACATGTGCCCGTTATTATATCGGGATTAAGAGCATGTACAACATAATATCCGAGGTTCGATTCAATTATGTAGTGAGCAATAAATTGAATCACCTCTATGTCGGTCCTGCTCAATACACCTAAGTGTACTAGTGTAACTCTATGTTCAAGACAAAACAATACCAAGCTACACTACAACCTTGCCAATGGTTTATCCAAAACCATCTTGGTTGTGAGCCTCTACTTATATTCTACAAGGAACTGATAACATGATCTTCTGTGCCACACCAAGCACCATGTTATCTACAATGTAAAATATTAGACAATATGCACACATATAATAAATATAAAGTGAAAACAATGATCATGTGATTCTTATTTCAAAATAAAATGTTCATACAAAAAGAGCTAGGCTTTCAGTATACATTCCAACAATCTCCCACTTATACTAAAAGACTATGCTGTCCTCTTACTGCCATACATCTGATTCCCCTTCCCACCACATGCCTATCGAAGCTCTCGCTAGAAGGGCCTTAGTGAAAAGGGTCTACCAGGTCATCCTCTGATGCAATCTTGGCGACAGCAACTTCTACCTTCTTAGCGATTTCTCGTATCATGTGGTACTTGCGCTCTATGCATTTACTTACCTCATGGGCTCGTGGTTCCTTCGAGTTTGCAACTACACCACTATTATCACAATAAATTGTGATATTTTTGGGCAAACCAGGAATCACATCGAAGTCCATCAGGAAGTTCCTAAGCCACACAACTTCTTTGGCCGCCTAAGAGGTTGCCACATACTCAGTTTCCATGGTGGAGTCCGCCACACATTTCTGCTGGACACTCCTCCATACAATGGCTCCACCTCCCAAAGTAAACACAAAACCTGAGGTAGACTTACTGTTATCCCTATTAGATTGGAAATCAAAATCCGTGTAACCCACAGGGAGTAATTGGTCTGCCTGGTAAACTAGCATATAATCCCTAGTCCTTCTCAGGCACTATAATATATGCTTTACCGCAGTCCAATGTCCCTGTCCTGGATTACTCTGATATCTTCTGACCATGCCTACGGCAAAGCAGATATCTGGTCTCGTACAGAGCATCGCATACATGAGGCTTCCTACTGCCAAAGCATAAAGAACCGCCTTCATCTCCTCTATCACCTCAGATGATCTAACACACATCTCCTTAGATAAAGGAACTCCATGCCTGAAAGGTAGAAAAACCCTTCTTGGAGTTTTGCATGATAAAATGCTCCATAATTGTGTCTTTGTATGAAGCTTGGGATAAGCACAACATCCTTTTCCAGCGATCCCTTGATCCTAAGGATGTGTCTCACCTCTCCCAAGTCCTCCATATCAAACTGTTTGGACAACCATACCCTTACGTCCGATAACACTTCGATGTTGTCGCCAACCACCAAAATATTATCTACGTATAGTACAAGAAATACCACTACGTTTTCGTCACATCTCTTGTATACACAAGACTCATCCGGACTTTGAATAAATCCATAAGTTTGGATTTACCTCATCAAAGCGGATGTTCCAAGACCTCGAAGCTTGTTTCAATCCATAAATGGACCGATTAAGCTTGCATACAAGATGCACTTTGCCCTTAGCAATAAATCCCTCTGGTTGCTTCATATAGATGTTCTCCTCAAGACTTCCATTAAGGAAAGCTGTCTTGACATCCATCTGCCACACCTCATAATACATATGAGCTGCTATGCATAAGAGCTCCCAGACCTGATTTGAATCCATAGATTCAATCTCAGTATTCATTGCACTTTGCAAAGATGCTGCATCTATATCTTGGATTGCCTCGTCATATGTCCAGGGATCAGGTTTATGTTCGTCAGGGACCAAATCGGAAGATTCTCCCAAGAACATGAATCTATCAGGCTATCTCACAACCCTCCCACTACGACGAGGTATCACCTGTGTATCCTCTGTGACACGCGGTGCAGTGACATGTGGTATATCCTCTTGTACCAGTGGTACTGAAGTCGGGACTTCCCCTGTCAACTCCTCAAGAACAATCCTACTCGTGGGCTTGTGGTTGATCACATAGTCCTCCTCTAGAAATCTGGCATACATACTAACGATCACCCTCTGATCTCTAGGACTATAAAACAAACCACCCTTCGTTCCCCTACGATAGCCAACAAACAAGCGCACTTCTGTACGAGGTTCCAACTTACCAGCATCAGCCTTCAGCACATGTGCTGGACTCCCCCATATCCGAATATGTCTTAGACTAGGCTTCCGCCCAGTCCACAACTCTATGGGAGTAAAAGGCACTGATTATGTGGAACCAAGTTCAGAATGTACACCGCCGTATCTAGAGCATATCCCCAGAACGAATCTGGCAAGTCAGAATAACTCATCATCGATCTAACCATCTCCATAAGAGTCCTATTCCTTCGCTCTGCTACACCATTTTGCTGGGGTGTGCCAGGTGCAGACAATTGGGATTGAATCCCAACCTCAGATAAGTAATTCCTAAACTCTCCCAAGAGGTACTCACCACTACGATCAGATCGTAGTGTCATCTTGAATAATTGTCTATGAAAAAGATGAAATATTCAAAACTACCTCTTGCCTGGATAGTCATAGGACCATACGAATCAGAATGAACCAATTCCAACACATATTTGGATCTATACCCCTTGGCCTTGAATGGCCTCTTGGTCATATTACCCTCCAAGCAAGATTCGCAGGTTGGGAGATCCTCCACCACTAATGAACCCAAAGGTCCATCAGCTATCAACCTTTGAATTCTGCTTAGGTTAATATGACCAAGCCTAAGATCCCAAAGATATGTTTGGTTCATCTTCGAAGGTTCTTTTCTCTTATCGGAATTAGAAGATGAGTTATTAACTTCTATTTGCATCGTGGGAGCTCGTGGTTCAAGTTATAAATTTCCTATCTATGTACCTGAATCGATAATGTCCCTATTCCTTTTATAACATATCTGTCATCAAAAGAAATAGATTATCCATCCATAATTTAGAAACTGAAAGCAATTCTTTCTAAATAAAGGTACATAAAGAAAATTCTTAAGAACCAAAAACTTTATTTTTCTCAAAAGATAAATAAAGTATCTCCCACTACAATAGCCGCCATCTTCATGACATTGCCCAAGTAAATGGTAATATCCCCTTTAGCTAGTCGTCGGGTTTCTTGGAACCCCTGCAAAGTGTTGCAGACATGATTAGTGGCTCTCGTATCTACACACCAGGTGCCGGTAGATAATGCCTCTAACCATGTTCCAACGACTGGACCAAAGGATATACATTTGTTCTTGCTTCAGATTGGGATAATCCTTCTTCTTATGTTCAGTCTGCTTGCAAGTGAAGTACTTGCCTTTCGACTTCTTCACTCCTCCCTGAGATCCTCCCACCACTTTTGCTCCACCTTGTTTCTCCTTCTTCTAGCCTTTCGGCTTAGAAGTAGAAACCTTTTTGAGCAACCATGGCTTGAGGACACTCTTTGAAGAGTGCATACTTGTACTCCTTAGTAGTTAAGACAATATCTAGATTCTTTTCCAATCAATATTAATTGGGTACAGTAAGTTTATTTCCTTTAGTATTACAACAAGTGGACTGAAAGTCATTTTGAAAATCCTAAGAATCACATAGATCATTACTTTAGATTTCAAATATCATTGATTCCTCGAAACAATAAAATCCCGAAATCAACCAACACCTCAAAACACCGAGAATATCGCATGCCACGCTGTGTGGACGTATACGAATTCTGCATTTGTAAGAGGAGGTTTTACCCATTAATTTTATTATCTTGTCAACCTTACTTTTTGACAAATAAAATTAATAGTTGATTCCTCTTTGGCCTTACAAATAAAAGCAGTGACTCCGATGGGGAGGATACCTTTATTTGCATCTAAGTGTGCACCATTACATGATACTAAGTGAATTATTTCGGATTATGTGCCTTACCGCTGTGGAAGTACACACGCTCCTAGATAATTTCCTATAACCATTATTTGACCTAGTGATCCGCAAACAAACTCATCCGCAGTGAGGAAGGCACTCAGAGCCGACACACAAGTTTGTTGCATCACACGTCAAATTGTAATGGAGGCCGCGGGAATTAATTAAAATATCCCTCTCCCACTTAGTAAATTGAAAATGAGGAATTTTCAAGCACACACAACATGCATATAAAACAAATCAGCAATAAATATGAAAAAAATAGAATTTTTCCAACTATTATGGCTTTGTTCTCCAATATGCGTCCTGCCGTGTCGCCACCTCGTCCGCTCCACCTTTTCCATGCGCAAGCCACATAAAGAGATCCGAGCCGAGATATATCATTTTAATTTACATCCATCGATCCTATACTCCACGAAGGAGTGTACAAATAATCTAGATCGAAAGTAAACTAAAATGATCGGCTAAACAATGCCGTATTTAATTACAAAAATTAAATACTAATCTAGCCTCGTCAACCCCGAGGATTCAAATAATAAATATTTACACACATACAATCACATACACACATATGGCCATAATAGTCGGATTTTATCCCTGCAACCAAAGAGTTAAACTATGCATATCCTACTATTATCCGACACATATAATATATGAAAAAGTGCATAAAAAATTAATCGAATCCTAAACACACAAAACCGAAAACTGTGGCTCTGATACCATTTGTTGGGAATCGCCATCGTGCTAGCTCGGATGCTCATTGGCTCCCATGTCCCCGGATTAAAATTTTCAACAAATGAAAACTAATCCATATGGGATAAGTTTCCTAAGCACAACCAATTCGTCGTCGTGCTAACGATTTGAGCGATCGCTTGAACAAACTAGTTGTTCAAGAAACCAAACTCTTCTAGTCAATTAGCCGCGGAAGAGACGACGGACGGATCGTCGGTTTTTAAGTTTATCTTTGGGGTCCATGATTATACAAATACATACACATGCAAACAAGTATAATCAACACATACTAACATAAAGAACATAAGATAGCATATCAATAAGAACATGCAAAGATCAATAATAAAAGTTATAAAACTTTTATACCTCTTGATCTTGTATCGTATGTCCTAACCTCCTTGTAGACTTCGTGTGGGCGAAGATCCTCCACAAGTTGAAGCTTCCTAGATCTTCTTCAATCCAAGAAATAAGAACTCTCCTTCCCTTCTTGCTTGAGCCAACCACCAATTCACAAAGGATTGATGCCGCCGGCCCCAAGAATAGAGAGAACTAAATGGAAACCTCCAAGGAACCAAACTAGGGACAAACCCTAGCTTCTAGTGCCGCCGGCCAAGATGGAGTGAAGAGGAGAAAGGGAATATGTTGGGCGCCGGTCAAGGTGGAGGGAATAGAGGAAGGAGACGGCTACACCCTAGGAAGAAGAAGAGCTCCTCTCCTATAGTTGCCGCCCACCTTCTTTCAAACCCTAGCCGCCCAACCATAGGAGCCAAACCCTAATTAGGGTTTCCTCCTTAGGCTTTCTTGCCGCCCAACCAAGGTGGAAGGAGGAGATCTAGGAACCGGCCACCTTCCCTAGGAAGAAGAAGAACTCTTCTCCTATAGTTGCCGCCCCTCTCCTTCCAAACCTTTCCGCCCAACCAAAGGAGCCAAACCCTAATCTAATTAGGGTTTCCTCCTTAGGGTTTCTTGCCGCCCAAGCCATTGATGGGCAAACCCCTAATCTCCAAAACATCCAACAACATCAACCTTCTTGCCGCCCACCTTAAGCCCATATATATAGAGTTAGGTTTAGGCCTTGGTTAATCTCCACCGTCAGATCTAGGGTTTTATCCCAACCGTCGGATCTAGGGTTTCATCCCAACCGTCGGATCTAGGGTTTCATCCCAACCATCGGATCTAGGGTTTCATCCCAACCGTCGGATCTAGGGTTTCATCCCAACCGTCGGATCTAGGGTTTCATCCCATCATTGGATCTAGACTTCATGAGATTTATATTAGGCTACAATAGGGACCATGAGGAGGAGTTGGATCTTGGCCACCCGATGGATCAGAACCACACAAACTTGATCCATCAATGATGTTCCATTCCACTAGAGGATCATCATTGAACTACCTCACCAACCCCCATAAATTAATATGGGCTCCATATATTATTTGTACATCCATCTCCCCGTGTTTAAGATATCGAATATCCGTCAATTAATTGATTTACTGACCATCAATTAATTAACATCTAACTCCTCGAGTAGTACCACTCAACCTTATCATCATGTTGACTAAGTCAACCTGCAGGGTTTACATGATGAACCTTATGAGCTCCTCAAGGGGACATCATCAACCTAATATATAGGACACGGTTTCCTCCTATAATCAATGACACACCATGTAAATAATATCATTTCCCAACTTACCGGGCATATTGATTTAATCCATAGAAATCTCACCCTTTGGTAAATCAAAGAAATAGATACTAAGTACATGTGCCCATTATTATATCGGGATTAAGAGCATGTACAACATAATATCCGAGGTCCGATTCAATTATGTAGTCAGCAATAAATTGAATCACCTCTATGTCGGTCCTGCTCAATATACCTAACTGTACTAGTGTAACTCTATGTTCAAGACAAAACAATACCAAGCTACACTACAACCATTCCAATGGTTTGTCCAAAACCATCTTGGTTGTGAGCCTCTACTTATATTCTACAAGGAACTGATAACATGATCTTCTGTGCCACATCAAGCACCATGTTATCTACAATGTAAAATATTAGACAATATGCACACATATAATAAATATAAAGTGCAAACAATGATCATGTGATTCTTATTTCAAAATAAAATGTTCATACAAAAAAAGCTAGGCTTTCAGTATACATTCCAACACTTCCATCGGCTATTGTCATGCTAAGCTGGTCTACACCGCCAAGGCACATTTGGACTTACGCTGCCAAGACACACGCTTGGACTTTACGCCGCCAAACATTGATCTTATGCTTCCAAGACTCCGCCCTTGGACTTTATGTCGTCAATATCAATCCTTGGACTTCCCAATTACTAAGTATCCATGACCTGGACTTTCATTACCAATACTACACACTTGGATTTATGTGGCCAAGACTACACCCTTGGACTTTCCATGCCAAATCCATGTTGGACTTTCCAAATGCCAAGACCCATGCTTGGACTTTCCATTGCCAAGTACTCAAGACTTGGACTTTATAATTGCCAAGATCCATGCTTGAACTTTCCATGCCAAGTGTCCCACTTGGACTTCTCCATCATATCGTCAATCCCATGTCAACTATATAGTCAACCCATTGTCAAACAATGGTCAACTCATTGTCAAACTTCAAAACACTATTCGTGTCAAACTCGAGTTTGGTCAATCATGACCTGGGTCGATTGCACTAATAATCTCCTCCTTTTTGATGTTTGACAAAAATCAATTGTTGGTGCAGGGGCACTAGATAATCGAACCTGTGTTTTGATTATGGCAAAGACACAAAGTTAAGTCTACATTGTTATCTCACGAGCTAAATCAAGTGTGCAGAAAAGTGTTAAAGCTAGAGCTGAAGGCTAGCGACACCCGGAGGAAGCCGTGGTGGTCGGGCGACACTCGAGTGACTTCGGAGGGAGCCGAAGGAATCGAGTGGAAGGCCGTAAGCGAGAGCTACTATCGAGGTAAGCTCGTGTGAGTGAGAGATTGTAAGGTCGTGTCCTCTTTACGGGGATGACCATAGGCGGCGATCCGGCTAAGACTTCCTGTGGAAGGTCTAGGTCGAGATCGGACGGTTAGAAACCATCTTATTTATCATTTTCTGAGCCAACCTCTTATTGCAGGAAAGTGGCCAAGCTGGCAGTCGACTGCTAGAAAATGGAGCTGATCGATGCCCATCACCGATCGATGGAGGCATCACGATCGATGGCGACGATTCGACTTTGTGCTAGGTCAAAAGCGGATAACGCGTTTGATCACCCAGCGATAAAATTTGGACAACTTCATGATCCGTTCCGAAAAAAGAGGAGACAAATTCAGAGGCCAAATTCTATAAAAGGAGGGGAGGATTCCATCTCCAAATTACATCAAGTTTATTCATCAAGTGCTCCTACAACGCCAATGCTCCAACATCGTCATAACGCCGACGCGACGTCAAGTTTCGATCTTTTTCGTCGGCAGCAGAATCAAGTAATATTTTTGATATTGTATTCTTTGTTTTTCTTCATAACGAGGTGAGGTAGGCTTGTTGCCTCATCCTCGTATATTCGGTTTTGTGATCGTTGTCTCCTACCTCCAACGAGGAGGAGACGTTATAGTGCTTTGCCTTCCGTACACGGTCTAGGACCGATAGGGCCTTGAAGTAGCAACCGCTGGGTTGTGAACCAAGTAAAATAAACGCGTTCATTTATTTTCCGCTGTGCTTACTTTGCGTATCGAACGAACGAAAAAGAAAAGATTTACGATCGCTATTCACCCCCCCCCCCTCTAGCGACGCTTCTTGATCCAACATCAAACACCTTTAAGTTAGAACACTAACTCAATCCAATCCTCCCAATTGTCCAAATTGGGAATTCTCACATTCTCCCATCAATTCTTCCCCTTTTTGACATACATCAAGAAGGCTCTCTCCAAGGGTATGAATGTCTCATATCCCAATGAGATCTTACAATCTCCCCCTTAGTCAAAAAATATCTAGGATGCCTTCACTCTTACAAGTGATAAGTCCCATATCACTAAAGAGAGGCAATCCTTCAAACTCTATAAATTTTCTAAATTATCCCCCTTATAATGAAGAATACATCCATCATCCGATGATGGATAACCTCCCTCTAAAGGCTTGCTCCCCCTTGACCATTGCATCAAAAATGTCCTTGGAGAGTCCCTAAGCCTATAGGAACACTAAACCATCAAAATTAAGGGAAAAAGTTCAAACTTGAACTTTCATACATCTTAAAATTTGATAAATCACCCAAACAACTCTCCTAATCCATATCCAATAGATTTTCACCCTTCCAATGCTTTCCAAAGTATATCCTAGGGTTAGGAGCAGTTAGGGTAGCCTAACATAGCTAAAACATGGGCTAAACATCCTTGTTTATCCGAAATCAACCATGACAGTTGACTTTGTCAATCAACAGTCGACTGCCCTTGATGCCAATCGACTGCCATCCATGGCAGTCGACTGATTTCTGCAAGTGTAGGAATCAAGTTCAAAAACTGAATTTGTAAAAAGCATAAGTAATTATACGTAGTTTGAAAAATAGTGAAACTTCATACGTATAATACTTATAATAATCATAATGGATGAAAAATATTTGAAAAATAAAATACCCATTAAATATTGAGATTGATACAAATTTTAAAACCATTGATAACTTCAATATTTTTGACCTATTTTGTATCAATTTCTTCAATGGTGACTTCTATCAAAAGATAGATTACACCACGGTTTTTCAAAATGATTTTAAAATGATTTTAAAATCTTATATTGAACCATGGTCTATGGGCTTAATGCACATGACTTGTACATAAGCTTTCCTCTTGATTCATCCATGGTATAAGGTGAGTTTGAGTTCATCTAGATGCAAGAACTATTCACCTTGAACTTAACTCATTTTCTAGCATCTCACATATGTCTAGGGTATATCAATACATGCACATGTCAATGTGATGTGAGATGTGAGTTTTGTTCATCCTAAACTAAGGTCTCATGCATTTTTCTAAGGCAACACTATTTTATTCCCTTATACATGGGACTTCAAATCATGTCATAGTCCTTAATTCAATTTTAGTTAATACATGAATGATGATTATGACATAAGTGATAGCATAAATAAAGCATGTGCCAATAATCATGATGTCATGACATATGAAGACAATCTAAGTATACATGACATTAAAAACTTAAATCTAAGCATTATCATGACATATAAAGTGATTAAAATGAAATATGATGTCATGACATGGCATATGGAAAACAAATCATGACAAATAAAATATAAAGGTATAAGAATACCTAAGTTTTAGTATTAATTGTCATTTGTTATAGTTATACCAAATTTGCCATAACACAAACCTTCTCCCAAGTGTGACAAAACCCAAAAATGGCACACCAAGACCTCTAAACATAATTGTGCCAATTTGATTGATTTTTCAACTTCTATGAATTATATTGGGCCATCCTAAAATCCTTTAGGATTAAATTCAACCTTATTTCCAAAGTATCCCATAACCTTGGAAATGACCTAAAGTGTCGACTCTACCATGGTTAGTTTAACTACCCATCCACTTAGGGTTGATACATCCTAACCCATCTAGCGTGATGGAATCACACTCCTAGTAACCTAATACCTATTGGAGCTCCTTGAGTTTACAAGGTATTCACTAGGGAAGACCTCCCTTGATACCTTTCTAAAGACCCTCCTAGGCTTAGAAGCCTTGGTCATTGTGGTCTTACCTAGGTTTACTCTAGGGGTAACTCCCCTTGTAACCTTCTTAGTTGCTTCCCTAGGTTTCCTTGAAACCTTTGCCACTAGACACTTACCATGGTTACCCTTAGGGATGACTTCCCTAGTAACCTTGGTCTTTCTAGACCTATGAATGGTTCCATAATCGAATGGAACTCTATGATAGGTCTCTTTGGGCTTAGGTTTGTGACCCAAATCTTTTTTGCCCTTTTATGGTTCTTGTTTTCTAGACTCCAATTTTTGTCCACTTGACCCTTGAATTTGATTTTGCATCTTCCTAAGGGTCTTCTCTAATTTCTCATGTTTTGGGCTCAAAACATGATTTTCTAATTCTAATTGACCAAATTTTGAATTTTCATTTAATCTTTGGGCATGGTTCTTCCTTTTAGGCATATGCCTACCCTTCTTAGTGTTAATGCCCAAATGACTCTCTATCTTCCTAATTGACTCCCTAAGTAGAATTGGTCTAGAGTTATTAGTTCCAAATTTTGCCTTAGTTCTAAAATGATCACTCTTAGCACCTAGGCAATAAAATCTATTATTTCTAGCATGCTCCTTATGATTATGCACAATTGCAAGAGTATTAAAAGCATGCTTTTCATTATAAAATAAAGAAGGTGCATTACTAAATTTTACCTTAGGGTTTGCTTTAGAAGCTCCCCCTACATGTGATACTCCTTCTTGTCCCTTGGTTTGCTTTCTTCCCCTAGAGAATTGACTTCGGTAGTGTCCCCGTTGTTGGCATTTGAAGCACGCCACGTGCTCCTTGCTCTTAATTGTTGGGGCACCGAGTTCCTTGACCTTTGGCACAACTTGTGCTATTTTCTTGACCCATTTCGGACACTTGCTCTTGTAATGTCCAGCATCCCTAAACTCAAAGTATACAATATGTTTTTTATTTTTAATTGAAATGCTCGAGTTACCTAGACCGGAAGTGGAATTTTGAACTTCTTCAACTCTTCCGGATGTTGATGGTTCTTCTTGATTTTGCTCTTGTTCCGGAGTGGATATTCTCTCCTCCCCCTCAATCCTAGAGGTGGAGGCTTCTCCTACTTCTTCCACCTCTTCTGATTCGGATGTTGATTCCCTTTCAACCTCCGAATCCTCAAGCTCTTGAGATGATGATATACTCGCTTCTTCTTGAGCTTGAGAGGATGAACACTCCTCCTCTACTTCATGAGTCGATTGAGGCTCCTAATGAAATTTTGCCAATTTACTCCGAAGGTCCTTGGCATCCTTATATTCACCTAAACTACACAAAATATCATTTGGTATTAAATTGACCAAGATTTTTATTACGTTTTTATTTTTCTCGAATTCTTAGAGTTGTTTCTCGGTCTACTTCTTCATTTTGATAAATCCTCCCTTTGATCCGCTTGGATATTTGAATCCTTCCATCAAGATGACCCAATCTTTAAAGTTCCTCATCATTATGAATTCTTCAATCCTTGTCTTCATTTGATTGAAGCCTTCTCGTCCATAGAGGGTGTATGGAATTGGCGTGTTGATGTCCCATCCCAATTTCTCTTCAAACTCCATCTTCTTTCTTCCCTCTAATGGTGCTCCCTTGGCTGTCAAATCTTGAAGAGCGGCCTCGCTCTGATACCACTTGTAGGGGATCGTATGACTGCTAGAGGGGGTTGGGGGTGAATAGCATCGTGCTACGTTCAACGGAATTCAATCGCGTGCTTGCTACAATTGTTAGTGTATGCAGCAGAATATATAATGATAGAAATAAATAAACAACAACAAGCACACACTACATAAGAATAAACGTGGTTTGGAACCTTAGGGTTCCTACTCTACGGGGCGAGTTCAACGAGCTCTAGTGATGCACACACCACTAATAAGTCTCCTTCTCGGTGACACACCGGAGGTGGAGAAGCTTTGTACAAGTGTTTACAACAATAAACAAAATATACAAGCAAATACAAAGAAATACAACCGAAATGTAAAGAGCCCTTTACTAACTAGGGCTTTGAATGTTTTGCTTGTTGGTTGCTTGGATGAGCTTGAAGGACCCAGAAATGCGCCTGCACTTCGCCTTCAAATCGCCTCAACAACCTCCCAAGAAACCATGGTTGAAATCTTCCACGAGATGCTCCTTTTATCCCTACATCGGGCTAATTCCGCGCCTAGCAGTCGACTACCATAAGGCCCCAGTCGACTACCAATAGTGTCGTGGTCTCACAACGGGCTTAATCCACGTTGGCATTCAAGCCAATGGATACTCTGGAAGTCGACTGTCATTACCAGCAGTCGACTACCAAGCTCGTAGCCGACTGCTCAGTCGGCTACCGAGCATTCTATGCTCGCAACCAACACCAGCAGTAGTCGATTGCCCTCAATGGAAAATGATTGATCAAGGCCAGTCGACTGCCCAATGCTGGTAGTCGACTACCAAGGTTACTTGCCACAGTCGAATGTCAGTCGACTCATGACAGTCGACTAGTCATAATCCCAGTCGACTGCTCAGTGTCGACTCGGCTGCCAAGTGTCAAAATACTTGACCAGTCGACTGCTACACCTCAACCATGAGGTTTACCCCAAGTATGATGCCCTCATTCTTACTAGATCACTCTTAGCCTAGACCTAAGCCTTCTAGCCACCTCCATCATCCTCACACTTATCGGATCCCTCCAAGTTATCCATGACTTGTTCATCCATATGCTAGCCTTCAGGTGATTCCATCGGCTATTGTCATACTAAGCTGGTCTACATCGCCAAGGCACATTTGGGCTTATGCTGCCAAGACACATGCTTGGATTTTACGCTGTCAAACATTGGACTTATGCTGCCAAGACTCCACCCTTAGACTTTACACCGCCAATATCAACCCTTGGACTTCCCAATTGCCAAGTACCCATGACCTGGACTTTCACCACCAAGACTACACACTTAGACTTACATGACCAAGACTAGACCCTTGGACTTTCCATGCCAACTCCATGTTGGACTTTCCAAATGTCAAGACCCATACTTGGACTTTCTATTGCCAAGTACCCAAGATTTTGACTTTACCATTTCCAAGACCTATGCTTGGACTTTCCATACCAAGTGTCCCACTTGAACTTCTCTATCATATGGTCAATCCCATATCAACCACATAGTCAACCCATTGTCAAACAATAGTCAACTAATTATCAAACAAAAAAACACTATTCGAGTCAAACTCAAGTCTAGTCAATCGCGACCTGGGCCAATTGCACCAACAATCTCTCCCTTTTTGATGTTTGACAAAAACCAAACACCTTTGAGCTAGAACACTAACTCAATCCAATCCTCCCAATTTTCCAAATTGGGAATTCTCACATTCTCCCATCAATTTTCCCATCAGAAAATTCTTATGTATAATACTTATATCAAATAAAATGTGTGAAAAAATAATTTTGAATTAAAATACCCATTAACATGAGAGTTTGATACAAAGTTTAAAATCATTGAAAACTTCAATGTTTTGAGCCTACTTTGTATTAACTTCATCAATGATGATTGATATCAAAAGGTATACTTCACCAAGGTTTTCTAAAATGTTTTAAAAATATTTTTGAAAGACTATTTTGAACTATGGTCTATCGGCTCAATGCACATGATCTGTACATAAGCTTTCCTCATGATTCATCATTATCATTTAATGAGTTCTAAGTTCATTATGATGTACTAAATAAGCACATGAACTTAACTCATTTCCTAGCATGTCACATTTGTCTAAGGTGTATAAATACACATATATGTCAATCTAATATTTTTGTGAGATGTGGGTGTTGGGATGTATACTGAAAAGTCTATCTTTTGTATGAACATCTTTATTTTGAAATAAGAATCACATGATCATTGTTTGCATATTTTTATGACTATGCATATTGTCTAATACATTACATTGTAAATAACATGGTGTGTGGTGTCATACGGGAGATCATGTTATCAGCTCCTTGTAAAGTATAAGTAAAGGCTCACAACCGAGATGACTTTGGACAAACCATCGGAATGGTTGTAGTGTGATTTGGTATTGGTTTGTCTTGACCATAGAATCACACCAGTGCACTTTGTGTGTATTGAGCAGGACCGACTTAGAGGTGATTCGATTTATTGCTGACTACATAATCGAATCGGACCTCAGATATTATTTGTACATGCTCTTAATCCCGATATACTAACGGGCACATATACTTAGTATTCATCTCTTTGATTTACCAATGGGCGAGATTTATAGATTAAATCGATAGGCTCGGTAAGTTGGGAGATGATATTATTTATATGGTGTGTCGTTGATTATAGGAGGAAACCATATCCTATATATTAGGATGATGATGTCCCCTTGAGGAGCTCATAAGGTTCATCATGTAAACCCTGCAGGTGGACTTGGTCCTGTATGATGAAAAGGTTGAGTGGTACTACTCAAGGAGTTAGATGTTGATTAATTAATGGTCAGTAAATTAATTAATCGATGGACATTCGAGATCTTAAACACGGGGAGAAAATGTACAAATAATATATGGAGCCCATATTATCTTATGGGGGTTGGTGAGGTAGATCAATGATAATCCTTTAGTGGATTGGATTATCATTAATGTATCGGACTTTATGTGGGCTTGATCCATGGGTGGCCAAGATCCAACTCCTCCTCATGGTCCCTAATGTAGCCTATTAACACCTCATGAAGCTTAGATCCAATGGATAGAAACAAAACTCTAGATCCAAAGGTAGAGATTAAATCTCTAGATCCGACGGTTGAGATTAAAACTCTAGATCCGACGGTTGAGATTAAATCCCTAGAACCAATGGTGGAGATTAAAAGGTGGCTTATCCCTAACTCTATAAAAGGAGCACAAGGGGTTGGCGTGGAGAATTAATCAAGAAGAGCTAGGGTTTTGGAGTTGGCGGCAAGAAGAGGAGCTAGGGTTTGGGCTTGGGCGGCACCTAATAAGAAAAGTTTTCCTTGACTTATCCCTCTTCCTCAAGATGTCGGCGCCCCTTGAAGCTCTTCCAGCCCTTCTCCTTGGCCGGTGGAACAAAGGTTTAGGGTCCTTCCTTGAAGCTTTTGGCCGGAAACCCTTAATCTCTTCTTCCTTTTTGGCCGGTGGCAAAGCTCCATCCTTGGAGGTTGTTGGTTGGTTGAAAGAAGGAATAGAGCTTTGTTTCTATTCTTCCTCTTTCTCGGAATGAGAAAGGAAGGAAGATTGGCGATCTAGGAGCTTCAACTTTTGGTAGATCGTCGCCCACACGACGTCCAAAAGGAGGAAGGTCATACATTAGAAGATCGAGAGGTATATCTATTCTCTATTCTCTTTTGTTACTTGCTTGTATTTGTTTTTTCAGTTATGAGCATGATATATTCTGTTTGTGGCTAAATAATACTCCCAAACATAAATACAAAAGTCGGCGATCCGTACATCGTCTATTCCGCGGCTACTCGTAGAATAGAGGTTGGTCACTTGAACAACGAGTTTGTTCAAGTGACCTCTCTAAACGAATAGCACGACGATGACTTGGTTGTTTGAGCATTCCCTTTTGTCTAGGATTAAATTTTTTTAATCCGGGGATATCGATAGGATCGCCATGAACAAACAACCGAGGTGAAGTGGGAAGCGAAGTTTCCCGTCACGGATCAATGAAACCAAACCTTCAATTGGTATCAGAGCAAAGTTTTCCGATTTTGTGTGTTTAGGATTCGGTTAATTTTAATGCACTTTTCATATATTATATGTGCCAGATAATAGTAGGATATGCGTAGGTTAACTCTTTGGTTGCAGGCATAAGATCCGACTATTATGGCGATATGTGTGTATGTGATTGTATGTGTATATTTTGTTGAATCCTCGGGGTTGACGAGTCTAGTATTTAATTTTTTGTAAATTAGATGCGGCATTGTTTAGCCACTCTTTTTATTTTAGTTTATTTTCGATCTAGATTTCATGTACACTCCCTCGTGGAGTATAGGATCGATGGATGTAAATTAAAATAGATTGTAGTCTCGGCTCGGATCTCCGGATGGCTCGTACATGGCGTAGGAGGAGCGGATGAGAAAGCGATACGACGGGAGACATATTGAAGACAAAAGTCATAATAGTTGGAAAATAATTTATTTTTCATATTTATTGCTTTTTGTTTGATATGCATGTCGTAGGCTAGGAAAATTCCTCAATTTCAAATTACTAAGTGGGAGAGGGAAATTTTTATAAATTCCCACGGCCTCTATTACGATTTGACAAGTGATGCAAACAAACTTGCACGTCAGCTCTAAGTGCCTTCCTCCCCATCGGATGAGTTTGTTTGCGGATCACAAGGTCAAATATGGTTATAGGGAATTATTAAGGAGCGTGTGCACTTCCCCATCGGAAGGCTCATAACCCGAGATAATTACCTTGGTACCGAGTAATGGTGAACACTTAGATACAAATATAAGTATCCTCCCCATCGGAGTCACTGCTTTTATTTGTAGGGCCAAAGAGGAACCAACTATTAATTTTACTTGTCAAAAAGTTAGGTTGACAAGATAGTAAAATTAATGGGTAAAACCTCCTCTTACAAATGTAGAATTCGTATACATCCACACTATCGTGGCATACGATATTCTCGGTGTTTTGAGGTGTTGGTTGATTTTAAAATTTTATTGTTTGAGGAATCAATAATATTTTGAAATCTAATATTTTGATTTATGTGATTCTTAGGTTTTCTTTCAAAATGACTTTCAACCCACTTGCTGTGATACTGAAAGAGAACAAACTTACTGGACCCAACTATGTTGATTGGAAGAGGAATCTAGACATTGTCTTGACTGCTGAGGAATACAAATATGTACTTCTCGAAGAGTGCCCTCCAAAGCCTGTAGATGATTCTGGGTAAAAGGAGAAAGAGAGTTATAAGAAGTGGATCAAGGCCGATGAGATGACACGGTGTTACATTCTGGCATCTATGTCAAATGTACTGCAACATCAACATCAAGCCATGCCCACAGCTTATGACATGATGCCCAATCTCAAAGAGCTTTTCGGACACCAGAATCGGGTTGCGAGGCAGGAAGCCATGAAGAACTTGATAATGACCACCATGATCGAGGGAACACCCGTGAGGGATCATGTTCTCAAGATGATGACTCATTTGAATGAGCTGGAGGTCCTTGGAGCTGAGATCGATGGGGAAACCTAGGTCGATATCATACTCCAGTCTATACCTAGGAGTTTTGAGTAGTTTCGCCTAAACTACAACATGAACAAGAGGTTGTATTCGTTGGCGGAACTTCTGATAGAACTCCAAGCGGCAGAGGGGCTATTTCGTCAGAGTGCTCAAGCACATGCCATAGTGACCCAAAAGGTTTCTACTTCTAAGCCGAAAGGAAAAAAGAAGAAGAAACAAACTAGGACGAAGGCGGTGGGAGGTACTCAGGGAGGAGTGAAGGAGCCGAAAGGCAAGTGCTTCACTTGTAAGCAGACTGGACACTGGAAGAAAGACTGCCCCAACCGCAAGAACAAAGGTATATCTTTTGGTCTAGTCGTTGAAACATGTTTAGCGGTGTTATCTACCGGCACCTGGTGTGTAGATATGGGAGTCACTGATCATGTCTGCAATACTTTGCAGGGGTTCCAGGAAATCAGACGGTAGTGAGGAGATTACTACAGTATACTTAGGCGTGCCACGAAGGTGGCGGCTATTGCAGTGGGAGACGTTCATTTATCTTTTGAGAAAAATAAACTTTTGGTTCTTAAGAATTGCCTTTATGTACCTTTATTTATAAAGAATTTAATTTCGGTTTCTAAATTTTTTATGGATGGATATTCTATTTCTTTCAATGACAAAGTTGTTATAAAAAGGAATAGGGACATTATCTATTCTGGTACATTGATAGGAAATTTGTACACACTTGAACCAAAAGCTCCCACGATGCAAATTGAAATTAATAACTCATCTTCTAATTCCAATAAGAGAAAAGAACCTTCGAAGATGAACCAAACATATCATTGGCATCTTAGGCTTGGTCATATTAACCTAAGCAGAATTCAAAGTTTGATAGCTGATGGACCTTTGGGTTCATTAGTGGTGGAGGATTTCCCAACCTGTGAATCTTGCTTGGAGGGTAAAATGACCAAGAGGCTTTTTAAGGCCAACGGGTATAGAGCCAAAGATGTGTTAGAATTGGTTCATTCTGATTTGTGTGGTCCTATGTCTATCCAGGCTAGAGGTGGTTTCGAGTATTTCGTCTCTTTTATAGACAATTACTCGAGATATAGATACATTTACGATCGCCATGAAGTCAGATGCTTTGACAAGTTCAAAGAATTCAAGGCTGATGTGGAGAAACGTCAAGGTAAAAGTATCAAGACAATATGATCTGATCGTGGTGGCGAGTACCTCTTGGGAGAGTTTAGGAATTACCTATCAAAGGCTGGGATTCAATCCCAATTGACTGCACCTGGCACACCCCAGTAGAATGGTGTAGCAGAGCGAACGAATAGGACTCTTATGGAGATGGTTAGATCGATGATGAGTTATTCTGAGTTTCCAGATTCATTCTGGGGATATGCTCTAGATACGGCAGTGTACATTATGAACTTAGTTCCATCTAAATCAGTGTCTTCTACTCCCATAATTATGGTGGGTGGGCAAAAGCCTAGTCTAAGACATATTCGGATATGGGGGAGTCCAGCACATGTGCTAAAGGCAGATGCTGGTAAGTTGGAACCTCGTTCAGATGTTTGCATGTTCGTTGGCTATCCTAAAGGAACGAAGGGTGGTCTATTTTATAGTCCTAGAGATCAGAGGGTGATCGTTAGCACGAATGCCAGATTTCTAGAGAAAGACTATATGATAGGCCACAAGTCCAACAGTAAAATTGTTCTGGAGGAATTAAAAGGGGAAGTCACTTCTTTAGTACCACCGGTATAAGAGGATATACCACAAGTCACTACACCGCATGTCACAGAGGATACATAGGAGATATCTCATCGTAGTGGGAGGGTTGTTAGACAGCCTGATAGATTCATGTTCTTGGGAGAAAATTCTGATTTGGTCCCTGGTGAACATGAACCTGATCCCTGGACATATGACGAGGCAATCTAAGATATAGATGCAGCATCTTGGCAAAGTGCAATGAATACTGAGATTAAATCTATGGATTCAAATCAGGTATGGGAGCTAGTGGAACCACCCGATGGTGTAAAAACCATTGGATGCAAGTGGATCTAAAAAAGAAAGAGAGGAATAGATGGGAAGGTTGAGACCTTCAAAGCAAGGCTTGTTGCGAAGGAGTATACTCAGAAAGAGGGTATCGATTATGAGGAGACCTTTTCGCCGGTAGCCATGCTTAAGTCTATCCGGATTCTTTTATGCATAACAGCTCATATGGATTATGAGGTGTGGCAAATGGATGTCAAGACAGCTTTCCTGAATGGAAGTCTTGAGGAAGACATCTATATGAAGCAACCAGAGGGATTCATTGCTAAAGGCAAAAAGCATCTTGTATGTAAGCTTATCGGTCTATTTATGGATTGAAGCAAGCTTCGAGGTCTTAGAACATCTGCTTTGATGAGGTAATCCAGTATTATGGATTTATTCAAAGTCCGGATGAGTCTTGTGTATACAAGAGATGTGACAGAAATGTAGTGGTATTTCTTGTACTATACATAGATGACATTTTATTGATTGGCATAATATCAAGGTGTTATCGGACGTAATGGTATGGTTGTCCAAACAGTTTGATATGAAGGACTTGGGAGAGGTGGGACACATCCTTGGGATCAAGGTTATAAGGGATTGCAGGAAAAGGATGTTGTGCTTATCCCAAGCTTAATACATAGACACGATTATGGATCGTTTTAGCATGCAGAACCCCAAGAAGGGTTTTCTACCTTTCAGGCATGGAGTTCCTTTATCTAAGGAGATGTGTCCTAGATCATCTGAGGAGATAGAGGAGATGAAGGCGGTTCCTTATGCTTCAGCAGTAGGAAGCCTCATGTATGTGATGTTATGTACGAGACCAGATATCTGCTATGCCGTGGGCATGGTCAGCATATATCAGAGTAATCCAGGATAGGGACATTGGACTACGGTAAAGCATATATTGAAGTACCTGAGAAGGACTAGGGATTATATGCTAGTTTACCAGGCAGACCAATTACTCCCTGTGGGTTACACGGATTCTGACTTCCAATCTGATAGGGATAACAGTAAGTCTACCTCAAGTTTTGTATTTACTTTGGGAGGTGGAGCCATTGTATGGAGGAGTGTCAAGAAGAAATGCGTGGCTGACTCTACCATGGAAGCTGAGTATGTGGAAGCCTCTGAGGCGGCCAAAGAAGCTGTGTGGCTCAGGAACTTCCTGATGGACTTGGATGTGATTCCTAATTTGCCCAGAACTATCACAATTTATTGTGATAATAGTGGTGCAGTTGTAAACTCGAAGGAACCACAAGCCCATAAGGCTAATAAACACATAGAGCGCATGTACCACCTGATACGAGAAATCGTAAAGAGAGGAGAAGTTGCTGTGGCCAAGATTGCATCGGAGGATAACCTGGCAGATCCTTTCACTAAGGCCCTTCCAGCGAGAGCTTTTGATAGACATGTGGAGGGAATGAGGATCAGATGTATGGCAGTTTGAGGACAACATAGTCTTTTAGTATAAGTGGGAGATTGTTGGGATGTATACTGAAAAGTCTATCTTTTGTACGTACATCTTTATTTTGAAATAAGAATCACATGATCATTGTTTGTATATTTTTATGACTATGCATATTGTCTAATACATTACATTATAGATAACATGGTGTGTGGTGTCACACGGGAGATCATGTTATCATCTCCTTGTAAAGTATAAGTAAAGGCTCACAACCGAGATGACTTTGGACAAACCATCGGAATGGTTGTAGTGTGATTTGGTATTGGTTTGTCTTGACCATAGAATCACACTAGTGCACTTTGTGTGTCTTGAGCAGCACCGACTTAGAGGTGATTCGATTTATTGCTGACTACATAATCGAATCGGACCTTAGATTATTTTGTACATGCTCTTAATCCTGATATAATAACGGGCACATATACTTAGTATTCATCCCTTTGATTTACCAATGGGCGAGATTTATAGATTAAATCGATATGCTCGGTAAATTGGGAGATGATATTATTTATATGGTGTGCCGTTGATTATAGGAGGAAACCGTGTCCTATATATTAGGATGATGATGTCCCCTTGAGGAGCTCATAAGGTTCATCATGTAAACCCTGCAGGTGGACTTGGTCCGGCATGATGAAAAGGTTGAGTTGTACTACTCATGGAGTTAGATGTTGATTAATTAATGGTCAGTAAATTAATTAATCGACGGACATTCTAGATCTTAAACACGGGGAGAAAATGTACAAATAATATATGGAGCCCATATTAACTTATGGGGGTTGGTGAGGTAGATCAATGATAATCCTTTAGTGAATTGGATTATCATTAATGGATCGGACTTTATGTGGGCTTGATCCATGGGTGGCCAAGATCCAACTCCTCCTCATGGTCTCTAATGTAGCCTATTAACATCTCATGAAGCTTAGATCCAATGGATAGAAACAAAACTCTAGATCAAAAGGTAGAGATTATATCTCTAGATCCGACGGTTGAGATTAAAACTCTAGATCCGACGGTTGAGATTAAATCCCTAGAACCAATGGTGGAGATTAAAAAGAGGCTTATCCTTAACTCTATAAAAGGAGCACAAGGGGTTGGCGTGGAGAATTAATCAATAGGAGCTAGGGTTTTGGAGTTGGCGGCAAGAAGAGGAGCTAGGGTTTGGGCTTGGGCGGCACCTAATAAGGAAAGTTTTCCTTGACTTATCCTTCTTCCTGAAGCTGTCGGCGCCCCTTGAAGCTCTTCCAACCCTTGGCCGACATCCAAACTCCCTCTTCTCCTTCTCCTTGGCCGGTGGAACAAAGGTTTAGGGTCCTCCCTTGAAGCTTTTGGCCGGCAACCCTTAATCTCTTCTTCCTTCTTGGCCGGTGGCAAAGCTCCATCCTTGGAGGTTGTTGGTTGGTTGAAAGAAGGAATAAAACATTGTTTCTATTCTTCCTCTTGCTCGGAATGAGCATGGAAGGAAGATTGGCCATCTAGGAGCTTCAACTTTTGGTAGATCGTCGCCCACACAACGTCCGAAAGGAGGAAGGTCATACATTAGAATATTGAGAGGTATATCTATTCTCTATTCTCTTTTGTTACTTTCTTGTATTTATTTTTTCAATTATGAGCATGATATATTCTGTTTCTGGCTAAATAATACTTGGATCCCGAACATAAATACAAAAGCTGACGATTCATACATCATCTATTCCGCGTCTACTCGTAGAATAGAGGTTGGTCACTTGAACAACGAGTTTGTTCAAGTGACCTCTCTAAACGAATAGCACGACGATGACTTGGTTGTTTGAGCAATCCCTTTTGTCTAAGATTAAATTTTTTTAATCTTGGGACATCGATGGGATCTCCATGAACAAACAACTGAGGTGAAGTGGGAAGCGAAGTTTCCCCTCATGGATAAATGAAACCAAACCTTCAGTGGGTTTAGGTTCTTAGGGTTTCATGTATTTTTCTAGGCAACTCTATTTAATTCCCTTATACATGGGACTTCAAATCATGTCATTGTCCTTAAATCAATTTTAATTAACCTAAATGCATGAATGATGATCATGGCATATAAGATAGCATAATTAACCATGTGCCAATGATATATGGTGTCATGGCATAAACATAATCCTAAATACACACATGACATATTAACCTAAGTATTAATCATGACATTTTATATGATTAAATGAAATATGATGTCATGACAAGGCAAGACAAGCAAAGCATGACAATTTTACAATATCAAGGTATAAAAATACCTAAAATTTTAACCTAATTGCCATTTCCTAGTATTAAACCCAAATTTGCCATAATGAATCGATCTTCCAAGTATGCCAAAAACCCAAAATGACACACCATGACCTCTAAACCTAGTTGTACCAATTTTGATTGACTTTTCAAACTCCTTGAATTTTATTAGCACATCCTAAAATCCTTTAGGATTAAGTCTCAATTTCATTTCCAAAGTATCACATAACTTTGAAAATGTCATAAAGTGCCAACTTTGCTATGGTTAGGTTAACTACCCATCCATTCAAGGTTGACACAACCTAACCCATCTAGCTTGAAGGGATCACACTCCTAGGAATCCAATACCTATTGGAACTCCTTGGGTTAACTAGGTACTAACTAGGGATATCCTCCCTTAGTACCTTCCTAATGACCCTTCTAAGCTTTGAAGTCTTAGTCATTTGGGTCTTGTCAAGGTCATCTCTAGGGATAACTCCCCTTGTAACCTTGCTATTGACTTTCCTAGACTTCTTCGAAGCCTTAGTCACTTGACACTTACCATGGTTAGCCTTAGGGATGACTTCCCTAGTAACCTTGGTTTTCCTAGACATATGGGTGGTTCCATAGTCAAATGGAACATTGTGATAGATAGGCCTATCTATCTTGGACCTAGGCTTGTGACTCAAACCTTCTTTCCCATAGAACAACCTTGCCTATTAACCCCTATATTTTGTCCATTAGACCCTAGAATCATATATTCCATCTTCTTAAGGGTCTTCTCCATTTTCTCAAGCTTTGACATCAAAGCTTGATTTTCAACCTCCACTTTTCTAATATTGGATTGCCCATTATAATTTTGAACATTCTTGTTCTTCCTAGGCATATGTCTATGGTTCTTGGGATTAATGCCTAGATTCTCCTCTATCTTCCTAATTGCTTCCTTAGGTAGAATTGTTCTTGAGTTATTGATTCTAGATTTGTCCTTAGGTAAATTAACATGTTTGATACCTAAGCAATAATATTTGTTATTTCTAGCATGATTTTCATGAGTATTAGCAACGAAATTTCTAGCATGCTTCCTATCATTATGAAAAGTAGGAGCATTATTTAAATGTACCTTAGGGTTTTCTTTAGAACCTCCCCCTAAATGTGATACTCCTCTTTTGCCCTTGGTTTGCTTCCTCCTCCTTGGGCATTGAGTCCTATAGTGGCCCCTTTGATTGCACTTGAAGCAAATGATATGCTCCTTGCTCTTTTGTATCACGACATCGGTGCCCTTAGGCTTTTGCACCACTTGTGATGTCTTCTTGACTCGCCTTGGACACTTACTCTTGTAATGTCCATTTTCCCTACACTCAAAACACACAATATGATTTTTATTTTTATTCATTGTGCTTGAGTTACCTAGGCCAGAATTTTGAATTTGTTTTTCATCTCTCCCGGATGTTGAAGCTTCTTCTTGCTCTTCCTCCGACATGGAAGGTCTCTCTTCCCCCTCAATCCTCGAGGTGGAGGCTTTCTCCAACCTCTTCAACTTCTTCTCCAGATGTTGATCATCCCCCAACTTTCGATTCTTCATTGTCTTGAGAGGATGATGGGGTTTCTTTCTCTTTGGGCTCCTCTAATTGAGCTGATGATGGATCTTCATGAAGCTTGATCAACTTGCTCCATAATTCTTTAGCATCCTTATAATCTCCTACCTTATGCAAGATATTACTAGGCATAAAGTTAGTCAAAATTATCATTACCTTTTTTTTAATTTTGTATTTCTTGTTTTGCTCCTCGGTTCACTTCTTCTTCTTGAGGACTCTTCCTTTCTTGTCCTTGGGAGGATCAAAACTATCTAAAACACCACACCAATAATCTATATCTTTCATTAAAAAATATTCCATTTTACCTTTCCAAACCGCGAAATCTTCTCCGTCAAAGAAAAATAAGACTGTGGTGTCACCCCCCCCCCAATCTTTCTTGAAACTCCATCTTCTTCACTGTTGGACCGTCGGTGGCCGGCTAGAGGGGGGTGAATAGCCCTCTTTCGCGTACGGTGGAATTACCTCGCTTAATTGTCTACAAATTATGGTTAGCGCAAGCGGAAATACTAAAATCAAAGAAAATTAAGTAAATACAAGAAGTAAAGGAACACAAACGCTAACAAGAGTGTGTAACGTGGTTCACGGCCTTACCGCTAATCCATGACCCGATTCGTCCAAGGTGTATCACGCCTATAACACTTCCACTAATCTCTCCTTTGCACAAAGCTAGGTGGAGGTAATCTTTCTTACAAGAATTCTCTCCTCTTATAATAAGATGAAAATAAACACAAGGAAGAGGAGGAAAATTTTTTTGGGCACTTGGGACATGTTTAGCAATGAACCATTAGCCTCCCAAGATGACCCAAGGCTCCTTTTTATAGAGAAGGAGCCTTTCTTCCCGTTGAGCAGATAGCAGTCGACCGATGCCTCGATCAGTCGACTGTCGCTGTAGTCGTTGCCCTATAACAGCTTCTTACATGTTGGATTCCAACCAATGGCTCCCACATCAGTCGACTAATCTTACCATCAGTCGACGATGGAGCTATCAGTCGAGTGGTCGACGCGATTACTCGACTGTTGAAACTTCGTGCGAAACTCGACATCACCGATTCCGCTCCTTGAAGTCGATCGATGGAGCTAATAATCGACCGCCACAAGTCGGGCAATGATCGTTCGCAAAACTTGACTCGAACACCACCGAGTCTCCGGGATCGCTACCTATAGCAATAAACCCATCCGACACTTAGCCAATTGGCCAAGTTTCACCTAAGTGCTACCCCATCCCAGGTTACATTCGCTCACTCTCATTTTCCCTTGGAGTCCCTCACCTTTGAAGTTCTCTTCGTCCGATCGTATCCCTCGAATGTGCCAAGTGCATAGCTTTGCAGCGCCATCCTTCGCGTGTCGCCCTGAAGTCTACTTCCTTCGCCTTCACTCCAATGCTCCTCATCCGGCGGTCCCTCAAATGCACCAAGCGCACGACTTTCGCAATGCATCTTTCACTGACATAAAGACCGAGTCATGAGAGGTGAAACTTGCCAATGCTATCGTCATCCATTTGCGAATTTCTAAGTCCTGCATGACTTCAACACACATATCAAATCCATATCAATCCTAACTTAAACCCTTTGCTGCACACATCAAAACCACATCACAAGGGTTGATTGCCCTAACAATCTCCCCCTTTTTGATGTGTGGCAATCCGTTTAAGTTAGGTAAAACAATTACAATAAAAACATAAGGCAAGAAAGCATGTAAATAACATGAGTATAAAAACTCCCCCTTAAGACATGCTAAATTTCCCTTTAGCATGATTAACTTAAACTCACAATTTCTCCCCCTTTGAAACCATCAAAAACATTATTCAAATATTATACACTCATGACATCAAGTCTAATGGAGGAAAAATACCAAAAACCAACCCAAAACCTGATAAAACAGGTTACTATGCTCATGCATAGTACATCAGTCAACTGAATCAGAGGATCAGTCGATTGGCACTCAGTTTTCAGGATTTTCTAATTTCGGAGCCCGATTTTAGAAACGCATTAAAAATTCCAAAAGAATTTGAAAAATCATGAAATTTGAAGTACATATTTCTAGTAAGTTCCTTTATCAGTGAAAAATGATTTTTCATAAACATTCATTTTGTTTTCGAAAATTAGGCAAAAACTCAAAAGTGTTAGGAATATTGGAACGGCTAGAGGGGGGGTTTGAATAGCGTCAATGAAATTCTTTCACGTTTATTTCTACAATTTCGTTAGCGCAGCGGAAATAGAAAAGTAATAACGATAACGAAATGCACAACACGCTAACACAATGATATAACATGGTTCGGAACCGCACGGTTCCTACTCCACGGATCGGGTTCGTATGAACCCTAGCGATGCCAATCACACACCACTATAATAATAACTCCTTCTCAGAACAATCCGGAGGCGGAGAAACCTCGTACAATATGATTACATCAATAATCAAGTAGATACAAGCAAAAAACAATATGAAATACAAATGCAAGTAAAGGAAAAACACTTTACAAGAGCTTTGGATTGCTTGATCTTTGATTGCCTTGAACTAGCTTTGAAGGACTGGAAAGCACCAACTTCCCCCTTCAATTTCGCTCAAGAAAATCGCTATCTTTTCCTCCATCACGAGCTCCTTATATAGCTTCAACCTGTGCTGGAAAAGGTTGATCAGTCGACTGCTCGGGACCATCAGTCGACTGATCACACTGTTGCTGTGAGACAACGGTGTAATCCATGCTGGAAACATTCAACGGCTAGGACATCAGTTGACTGATCATGACCATCAGTCGACTGATGAGTCATCACTCGACTGCTCGTCTCAACAGTCGAGTGAGACTCCATTCTGTGGCCGAAAATCCGAGCATCAGTCGACTGATAACATAATCAGTCGATTGCTCGTCCATCAGTCGACTGCCTAACAGTGGCAGTCGACAGCTAGGCCACTTCCCGTAGTCAAACCCTAGTTGACTCAGTCCAGTCGACTTCCACATGGCACCAGTCGACTGGCACACCTCAAACATGAGGTTTTAACCCAAGTATGGTTCCCCCATACTTGCTAGACCACCCTTAGCCTAGACCTAAGCCTTCTAGCCACCTCCATCAGCCTCACGCCTCTCGGATCCCTCCAAGTCATCCATGACTTGTTCATCCATCGCGCTAGCCTTCAGGTGCTTCCGTCGGCTATGTCATGCTAACGGTGTCTACACCGCCAAGGCACTTTGGACTTACGCCACCAAGACTTCGCTTGGACTTTATGCCGCCAACCATTGGACTTTTGCTGCCAAGACTTCCGCTTGGACTTTACGCCACCAATATCAAACCCTTGGACTTCTCAAATGCCAAGACTCAAGCTTGGACTTTCCCTTGCCAACCCATGTTGGACTTTTCATGCCAAGACCAATGCTTGGACTTTTCATGAGCCAAGTGTTCCACTTGGACTTTCCATGCCAAGTACTCAAGACTTGGACTTTACCAAATGACAATTACATTGTCATATGTTTTTGTCAAAACATCAAAACATCACTCGAGTCAAACTCGAGTCCTGGTCAATCGTGACCTGGGCCGATTGCACCAACAATCTCCCCCTTTTTGATGTTTGACAAAAACAAAACAAATTATTGAGTTAGAACACTAACTCAAATCCCTTACAAATTATCCCAAATTGGTAAATACTCTCCAAATGTTCTCCCCCAAACATTCTCCCCCTTTTTGACTAACATCAAAAAGGTTTCCTCCCCAAGAGGGTCAATGTCTCATGTCCCAATGAGATCTTACAATCTCCCCCTTGGTCCAAAAATACTTAGGATGTCTTCCATCTTCCTAGTGATAAGTCCAATATCACTCAAGAGAGACAATCCCATTTACTCTCCCAATTTCCAAATTGGGTCTCTCAAAAGTCCCATCAATTTCCCAATTGATGTCATATTCTCCCAATAACTTCTCCTCTTCAAGGAGAAAAATACATCCATCATCCCAAGATGGATACCTCCCCCTAAAGGCTTTCTCCCCCTTGACCATTGTACCAACAATGTCCTTGGCATCCTAAGCCAATAGGAACTCTAAACCATCAAAATTAAGGTTAGAAATTCAATATAGAACTTTCCAACACCTTAAAATTGATACAAACCCTAAATACTTCTCCTAATCCATATCCAATGGATTTTCACCCTTTATAATGCTACCCAAAGCATATCCTAGGGTTAGGAGTAATTAGGGACCATAACAAATCAGTTAAATAAATCTTGTTTTCCCGAATCGGGCTACCCGATGAAAGTGATTCAGAAATCACGATCGCACTTCCATCGATCATTGCCGCCAATAGCGATGATCGATAACTGAAATTTCCGAATTTCAGTTATCAGAGTTGAATTTCAGAAAATCATAACTAATTATACGTATATCAAAAAATCACGAAATTTGGTACGTATAATACTTATAACACATACAATCAGTGAAAAATTTTGGAAAAATATTTTTACCATAGAAATAGGAGATTGATACAAAATCCAAAAGTGATTAAAAACTTTAAAGTTTAAGCTCACTTTGTATATCAATCTTATCAATGGTGATTGCTATCTAAAGATAGGCTTCACCAAGGTTTTTCAAAATGATTTTAAAATGTTTTTGAAAGGCTATTTTGAACCATAATTTATTGGCTAAATAACATAGCTTGTATATTAGGTTTGCTTATGATTCTTGGTGATAATTAGAATAAGTTTGAGTTCATCTAGATGCACTACCCATGCACCTTGAACCTAACTTATTATCCTAGCATCTCACATGTATCTAGGATGTATAAATACACATACATGTCAATGTGATGTGAGATGTGGATTTGGATTCACTTTATCTAGGGTTTCATGCATTTCCTAGGCAACCCTATTTGATTTCCTTATAAATGGGACTTCAAGTCATGCCATAGTCCTTAAATCAATTTCAACCAATTACCTTAAATGCATGAATGATTATGGCATTAGAAATGATATATAAATAAGCATATGCTCATAATCATGATGTCATAGCATAAGATGAAATTTAAGAACACATGACATCTAAAATAACTCTAAACAATGACATGACATGGTATATGGTAGGATGCGATTTCATGTCATGATATATCAACTTTTATAAGCAATACCATTATACAAATACTCATCCAGACACACAAGATTTTCAGAAACAAAAATTTCATTGAACTTAAAAATTTAGTCTTTTACATTCAAAATGGAGATTGGTTATGCTCAATCTCACTACAAAAACTGACAACCACAGAAAATCTAATATCCTCAATATCTAATCGTCTGCAGGAGGTGGCGGTGGAGGAGGCTGACTCGTGGTCGAGCCCGCATCATCTCTAACATATCGGTGTGACATCGCTTGATGCGGCTCGACTCTTCCATCCGATCCGGGCGTGTGCGAAGGATTCTACGCCCAATAACTCTGACAGCCTAGCGTCAACCGACTGCTGATAGTCCTGAAATCTGGACTCTAGCCGGCCACGATGATCATCTGATGGACCCGCCGCTGATGCATCTGCCGGCATCTGATCATCCTCATCAGCGGCGTCTACATCCTCGTAGTCCTCTGCTGTATCTCTGGGTACTGGAGGAGGCTCTCTGCATGCCCTGGGTGGTGGTCGTGGCGCCAACTCCATCTGTCCAGCCCCCATCCATAGCTTTGCTAACGAGAAGTTACGAATCGATATACAACAGACACCTCCGATAGCGCTCTCAGAGAACCCCTGTGGATGTTAACCCCTACGGACTCTAGCCATGCTGTGATGATATGACCATATGGCATATGCACTTTCCCTTGGACAGGGGAAGTGAAATGCACAATGCAATGAAACATGTTTAGTGCAATGTTAATGTCGAACCTATGCCGCATGGCGTATAGAAGAAATAGATGGGGAGGCCGAATCTTGGCCAGACCCCGAGTGACGATAGGAAGAAAACACCCAACAATGACCTTGTAAAGGACATTGTCAGGTGTAGATAACTCAGTGATAGGGAATAAGGTTTGGGCCGGTGGACGAGGATAACCAAAGATATGCTCATGCATGGACTCCATAGAGATATGGCCAAAGGGCTCAGGTAAAGGAAAATCCATGGTAGGGAAAAAGATAAAGGTGTCATCTGAGGGCCTACACTCGAGAAACTCTGCGATGTCGCGAGAGTGAACTCTAACTCGCGTTTTGCAACGCGAGTAGTGTAGGTAGGACCGTCATCCACCTTTTTTAGGTTTTGATAAAATTCCTTAAGAAGGTCATCATTAATTGGATGTGTGCAAAAGACGACTTTCATGAGATTGTAGTATGCAATTAATTCTATGACATCACTACAATGGCGGTTGAAAAAGTCTCTATCGATGTACCTAACCAACATAGGCTGGTACAATCGAGATTCACCCTCGGGTGGATCATTCCTACGGGCTCTCCTATTATGAATGCAATGTAATGATATGACATGCAATGACATAATACATGATTAGATAAAACCTAAATTATAACGGAAAGGAAAATTAGGGCTTGGGTAAAAAGATTGTTACTTAGGCGCCATTTGGAGGTGTGGCCGGAGGAAAACTTCGAGATATTCTTGAAATCGTCGGAAAATTAAAGGAGGCTTGAACCCTAATCGGAACAAGGAACCAACCCTAGAATGAGTGAAATGAGGCTTGAAATAAGTGAACTAAGGTAAAATAGGGCTCATCTAACAAACCTAACACCTTGGGCGGGTGGCACGGCCGGAAAGATCGTCGGAGAACAAGAATGGCGATCGGAGAAGGAGAGAAGAGCGAAGGCGCATCGAGTGAAGCGCGAACCTAAGCGGTTGGCGTTATAAAAATCGCGATCGATCGATTGATGTGTGCATCGATCGACATTAGCGATTTATTATCGGAGTTTCACCAGCGATCGGCCGATCATTGCTCGGCTCGGCCGATCATTCTTGAACCTTACGATGTGCTATAGTAGCATCGATCGTGATGTTGCTCATCGATCGATCGGGATGTCGCATCACTCGGCCTCGTCGAGCTGACCCTCAGCCTCGGTGAATAGTGCCATCAGTCGACTGATGTATCCCATCAGTCGACTGATGTTCAAGCAGTCGAGTCATGAAGCTAGCACTTGACTGATGACCGCATCATATCGTGCTGATGTTATCGATCGGTGATATCAGATCGATCGGGATAATCAGATTTCTTCATCTAATTAATCCATTTTATCATGTTTATTCTTGTATATCGAATATATTGATGTTACACTTACATTCATGTATTCGTTAATGTATTTTAATGTTTTATTTCATTTTTGCAAACATTAACATTCAATGATTTCCAAATCCTAACATCTCACCCTTTCTAAGTGTTGAAATACACAATCAAGGTAAAAGACTTGTTTTGTGAGATGCAATCCATCCTAGACATTCGTTCCATGCAAACATATGGTAAAACATATGAAGCATGGTGAGTACAATACATCAAGTTGTGTGACACTTGAGTATCACTCTTGATGTTACTTTTACATGAACTTTTAAAGTGTGCCAACAATCAAAGTTACACACTATGATCTCTAAATCTAGATTGTGTCAATTTTGATTATTTTATCAAACTTCTCAATTAGTATTGGTACATCCTAAACCCACCTAGCGTGAATCAATCACGCTCTTAGGAACCCAAAACCGATTTGAGCTCCTAGGGTTAATTAGGTATTCCTTGGGGATAACCTCCCTAGATACCTTCCTAATGACCTTCCTAGGCTTATTAGCCTTGGTCATTTTGGTCTTGCCTAGGTTGACTCTAGGGGTAACTCCCCTTGCAACCTTCTTAGTGGCCACCCTAGGTTTCTTAGAAACCTTGGCCACTAGGCACAACCCTTGGTCAACTCTAGGGATGACTTTCCTATTGACCTTGGTCTTCCTAGACTTAGTTAGTGTTCCATAGTCAAATGGAACACTATGATAAGTCACCTTGGACTTAGGTTTGTGACCCAAACCATTCTTTCCCTTGGTTGACTTTTGACTCTTAGGTCTTAGATGTTGACTTTGACTTCTTGACCTAGGAGTTTGACCATTAGACCCTTTAAATTGATTTTGCATAGTGTTGAGGATCTTCTCAAGTTTTTCAAGCCTTGACCTCAAGACTTGGTTTTCTAATTCCAATTGCCCAATTTTAGAATTTTGATTTAAAACTTGGGCATTTGACTTTCTTGGCATATGCCTAGTCCATTTTAGATTAAAACCTAGATGTTATTGTATTTTCTTAATAGATTCCCTAGGTATGGTTTTTCTAGGGACATTAGTCCCAAATTTCTCCTTATTACTAAAATGGACACTTTTAGCTCCTAAGCAAAAACATTTATTCCTATTAGCATGCTTTTTATAAATTGCAGGAGAATTTAAATTCCTAGCATGCTTTTTAACATTTAAATTCGAAGATGCACTACTAAAATGTACCTTAGGGTTAGCCTTAGCTCCCCTTACTTGTGATGCTTCTTCTTGGGTCTTTTTCCTCCCCTTAGAGCATTGACTTCTATAATGCCCCTTTTGATGGCACTTGAAGCATATAATATGCTCCTTGCTCTTTTGACTTGGGGAACCGGCATCCTTTGATTTTTGTTGACTTTTGGGCACCGGAGAAGCTTTCCTAACCTTCTTTGGGCATTTGCTCTTGTAATGCCCATACTCCCTACACTCAAAGCACATTATATGATTTTTATTTGAAGATAAAGTGTTTGAGTTACCTAGGGTGGTGGTAGGTGCCGGAGTTGAATTTTGAGCTTCCTCATCTTGATCGGATGTTGAAAGCTCTTCTTGAGGTTGTTCCGGTGTAGAGGATGGTCTCTCCTCCTCAATCCTAGAAGTAGATGCTTCTTCCACCTCTTCTACTTCTTCTTTCTCCGATTCGGAAGTTGACTCCATCTCAACTTCCGATTCCTCACTTTCACTTGAGGATGAACTCTCCTCATGAAGTCTTGCCAATTTTCTCCATAGCTCCTTGGCATACATGTAATCCCCTAGCTTGCACAAAACATCATTAGGGATTAAATCTTCCAAAAGTTTCGTTACCTTAACTTCGGTCTTGAGCTTTTGGCGTTGCTCTTGGGTCCACTTTTTCAATTTTAGGATATTCCCCTTCTTATCCCTAGGGGGTTCAAGGCCTTCAACGAGGATGAACCAATCCTCTATGTTCAACGAGGATGAACCAATCCTCTATGTTCATCATCAAGAATGTTTCCATTCTTGCTCTCCACGCCGAAAAATCTTCTGGATCATATGGAGGTGGAGCATTGATATCCCATCCAAGCTTGTCTTGGAATTCCATCTTCACCCTCTAGCCTTTTGTATTAGCTCCCGGCGGTTAGTCCGTAGAAGAGCCCCGGGCTCTGATACCACTTGTTAGGAATATTGGAATGGCTAGAGGGGGGTGAATAGCGTCAATGAAATTCTTTCACGTTTGTTTCTACAATTTCATTAGCGCAGCGGAAATAGAAAAGTAATAACGATAACGAAATGCACAACACGCTAACACAACGATATAACGTGGTTCGGAACCGCACGGTTCCTACTCCACGGATCGGGTTCGTACGAACCCTAGTGATGCCAATCACACACCACTATAATAATAACTCCTTCTCGGAACAATCCGGAGGCGGAGAAACCTCGTACAATATGATTACAACAATAATCAAGTAGATACAAGAAAAAAACAATATGAAATACAAATGCAAGTAAAGGAAAAACACTTTACAAGAGCTTTGGATTGCTTGATCTTTGATTGCCTTGAACTAGCTTTGAAGGACTGGAAAGCACCAACTTCCCCCTTCAATTTCGCTCAAGAAAATCGCTATCTTTTCCTCCATCACGAGCTCCTTATATAGCTTCAACATGTGCTGGAAAAGGTTGATCAGTCGACTGCTCGGGAACATCGATCTGATCACCGCTATCGTGAGACAAGCGGTGTAATCCACTGGAAAAATCAGCGGCTAGGACATCGATCGGTGATCATGACCATCGGTCTGATGAGTCATCACTCGGTGATGAGTCATCACTCATGCTCGTCTCGGCGGATCGAGTGAGACTCCGATACGTAATGAAAATCCGAGCATCGGATCGGTGATAACATAATCGATCATTGCTCGTCCATCGATCGGCCTAATAGTGGCGCGGTCATTGCTACTTCCGGATCAAACCTTAGTTGACTCAGTCCAGTCGACTGCCAGATGGCACCAGTCGACTGGCACACCTCAAACATGAGGTTTTAACCCATGTATGGTTCCCCCATACTTGCTAGACCACCCTTAGTCTAGACCTAAGCCTTCTAGCCACCTCCATCAGCCTCACGCCTCTCGGATCCCTCCAAGTCATCCATGACTTGTTCATCCATCGCGCTAGCCTTCAGGTACTTCCATCGGCTATGTCACGCTAACGGTGTCTACACCACCAAGGCACTTTGGACTTACGCCACCAAGACTCCGCTTGGACTTTACGCCGCCAACCATTGGACTTATGCTGCCAAGACTCCCGCTTGGACTTTACGCCGCCAATATCAAACCCTTGGACTTCTCAAATGCCAAGACTCAAGCTTGGACTTTCCCTTGCCAACCCATGTTGGACTTTTCATGCCAAGATCAATGCTTGGACTTTTCATGTGCCAAGTGTCCCACTTGGACTTTCCATGCCAAGTACTCAAGACTTGGACTTTACCAAATGACAATTACATTGTCATATGTTTTTGTCGAAACATCAAAACATCACTCGAGTCAAACTCGAGTCCTAGTCAATCGTGACCTGGGCCGATTGCACCAAGAAAAAGTTGCAAAAAGTCTAAGGATTGTATCATCTTTGAAACCTAGTTTTTCCTTGAAACTTTTTAAAACAAGAACTCACTATTTATGAAACATAAAATGTTTTTAAATCATTTAAAATATCCAACTATGATCTATGGGCAATATGTCCATTGATTAAACATTTGATTTCTCCATAGTTGGTCTATGATTGCTCTAATGATACACTTAATGACCCATCTAAAAGTCATAAGCATTAGTGGACCATTTGTATCATCCTATCATCTCACCCATTGCTATGTTCTCAATCAAGTAAGCCTTATAGTGGGATGTGAGATGTATCTAAAGGTATTTATACTTAACCAAAATTTCATGCAACTCTACCCATGGTTAAGTATCATCCTAAAAACCCAATCATGAACATGCATCAAGAATTATCAATCATGATCATAAATCATCAATTATTGCATATCATGATTATAAATCACTAATTTCATATCATGATCATAAAATATAAAATTAAGCATGAATCATGATTCAAGCATTCAATTTATGGGTTATACATTATCATCACCCAACACTATGTTAACAATTTATAACCCACACCATTCTAAGTCAACCATATGATATGATATAAATAAAATCTTCATGATTGACTATACTAGGGTTTTCCTAACCCTTAAGAATGGATTTGGGAACCCAATATAAATTCATTCCTATAGGGTTCACCAAAAATTCCTTAGGGATCCATTTTCTAGCTATTGTTTTATTTTTGGCTTGACCCCTAGCTATTAGGCAATGATAGGTCTTTTCATTTTTATTTCCTTTATAACCTGGCCCTTTCCTATCGAAGCTTGTCCTTTGGCTTCCAATTATCATGTTCAAAGTATTGGAGCCAATAGTGAATTTCTCTAGGGCCTTAGTTAAATGGTCTATCTTTTCCCTTAAGGCCTTGTTTTCATCCATACATGCATCACTAACATTAAGAGGAATGTAATCATTTTGTGAGCATGCATTTTCTAGTTTCTCCTCTAGGGCTTTAATTTCATTTTGAATTCATTTATTTCTCTTTTTAGCCCTAAATAAGTCCCTAGTAAGGCTAGAAATCATAGAAATTACTTAATGGGAGGGTAATTTGGTTACCTTACCCAATCCCCTTCCGATGATGAGGATGAAGATGAGGACACTCCCCCTTCACTCGAGCTCTCCTCCTCGCTAGTGCTTCTTTCTTCTTCCTCGGAGGAGGTGGTGCCCAAGTCATCTATCCCCATTAGAGCAAGGTTTGTGAAGGCCTCTTCTTCTTCGGATGAGGATGATGGATAATCCCATGTAGCCTTGTGTGCCTTGGCCTTCCCTTTCTCCTTCGATTTCTTCTCTTCATCCTTCTTCTTGCTCCCCTTCTTCTTCTCTTCTTTCTTTCTCCTTTCCTTTTTGCTCTTGTTCAATAGGGGACAATCATCCCTTATATGCCCCTCTCCTTGGCAATTGTAGCAAATAATTTTTTGCCTCGGCCTTCTCCTTCGATCATTAGATTTGTTAAATTTAAAATTCTTCAAAGAAAGCCTTACCTTCCTTACCATGTAGGCTTCTTCCATGCTATCCATGGAGGAGGAGGATGAATCTTCATCGGATGAGGAGGGTGAAGGCATCTTCTTCTTCTTCTTTCCCTTCTTGGCCATGAGTGCTACTCCCCTTGATTGACTCCTTGGCTCTTCTACTATACCTTCAAGTTGTGTTTCATGCAATTCCATAGTAGAAAAGAATTCCTCTAGAGTACTTACCTCTAGATTCTTGAAGATGTAGAAGGAGTCCACCATGGAGCTCCATTTGGATGACCGAGGGAAGGCATCTATGACCTTCATGATCATGTCTCTATTTGAGAGTTTCTCCCCTACACTTGTTAGGCAAATAATAACTTCTTTAAAGCATGAATGAAGAGATATTACCTTCTCCCTCTTATCGAGTTTGATGTTGTTGAGTTGGGAGCGAAGAAGGTCCCTTCTTACTAGTTTGGCTTCCGAGGTGCCTTCATTGAGTTCTACAAGTCTCTCCCACATTTCCTTGGCGCTTGAGCATTCACCAATTTTCCAAGTTCTCCTCTCTTTTCCTTTTGGTCCATCTTGATTTTTCTAGCATTCTCCCCCCTCCATCCCTAGGAACTTCGAAACCATTTTCCATAGTGAGCATTATATCAAAATCGGTCTCGAAGAATGCCTCCATCACTTTTTCCACCAAGCGAATTCTCCTTCAAACTTCGGCGGATGAATATTGGAGTCGCCCGTCTTTGTTGTCGTTCTTGTAGCGACGGTGAGTTCGAAGAAAAGCAACTTGGCTCTAATACCACTTGTTGAACCGTCGGTGGGCGACTAGAGGGGGTGAATAGCCCTCTTTCACGTACGGTGAAATTAGCTCACTTAATTGTCTACAAATTACAGTTAGTGCAAGCAGAAATACTAAAATCAAAGACAATTAAGTAAATGCAAGAAGTAAAGGAACACAAATGCTAACAAGAGTGTGTAACGTGGTTCGCGGTCTTACTGCTAATCCATGACCCGATTCGTCCAAGGTGAATCACGCCTATAACACTTCCACTAATCTCTCCTTTGCACAAAGCTAGGTGGAGGTAACCTTTCTTACAAGAATTCTCTCCTCTTACAATAAGATGAAAATAAACACAAGGAAGAGAAGGAAAATCATTTTGAGCACTTGGGAGATGTTTAGCAATGAACCATTAGCCTCCCAAGATGACCCAAGGTTCCTTTTTATAGAGAAGGAGCCTTTCTTCCCATTGAGCAGCTAGCAGTCGACTGATGCCTCGATCAGTCAACTGCCGCTGTAGTCGTTGCCCTATAACGGCTTCTTCCACGTTGGATACCAACCAATGACTCCCACATAAATCGACTGATCTTACCATCAGTCGATTGATGGAGCTATCAATCGAGTGGTTGACACGATCACTCGACTACTAAAGCTTCTGTGCCCGAAACCCTCGACATCAGTCGACTACTCCCCTTGGTAGTCGACTGATGGAGCTAGTAGTCGATTGCCATAAGCTGGCAGTCGACTGTTCGGCTATAACTTAGACTCGAACACCAATCGAGTCTCCAGTCGACTTAGCGGTCATTGCTACCTATTGATCGGTGGTGTCGGAAAAACCCATCCGACACTTAGCCAATTGACCAAGTTTCCCCTAAGCGCTACCCCATCCCGGGTTACATTCGCTCACTCTCATTTTCCCTTGGAGTCCCTCGCCTTTGAAGTTCTCTTCATCCGACCATGTCCCTCGGATCCGAAAAGCGAATGGCTTCGCAGTGTCATCCTTCGTGTCTTTCCCTGAAGTCTACTTCCTTCGGCTTCACTCCAATGCTCCTCGTCCGACGATTCCTCGGATGCACCAAGCGTACGACTTCCGCAATGCATCTTTCATCGACTCAAAGACCGAGTCATGAGAGGTGAAACTTGCCAATGATATTATCATTTATGTGTGAATTACTAAGTCCTGTATGACTTCAACACACATATCAAATCCATATCAATCCTAACTTAAACCCTTTGCCACACACAGCAAAACCACATCACATGGGTTGATTGCCCTAACATTCACCTCTAGCGATGCTCCCTTGTTGTTAAGCCTTGAAGAGTGACCCACTATGATACCACTTGTTAGGAATGGTTGGTGTCGCTAGAGGGGGTGAATAGTATTTTTGCTTCTTCGCTTGAAATTCAATTGATTGTTCGATTGCTTGTCTACAATGATGTTAGTGCACAATGAAATATACAACAAATACAAATGCACAACAAGAATACACAAGCATATAACGTGGTTTGGAACCTAGAGTTCTTACAATATGGGTCAAGCTCAAGTGAGCCCTAGTGATGCACACCACCACTAATGAACCTCACCTTCTTGGAAAACACTCCGAAGATAGAGAAACCTCTTAGAAATGATTACAACAATAATATAATAATATGATACAATCAAATACAAGAATACAAATGAAATGCAAACAAAAAATTTACAAGAGAGTGCTTTGATTGCCTTGCTTGTTGCTTACTTTGGATTGCTCTTGAAGGTCTGGAATGAAACAACAATTCTCCTTCAAAATCTCTCAAAAAACTGATGCAAAATCCTCCATCTTGATCTCTTTTTATAACCTGCATCGAGCTGATTTCGCGCCCAATAGTCGACTGCTCATAGTGCCATTATCTTACAACGACCCAATCCATGCTGAAAAAACTCCAGTGATATCACGATGATGATATTGCTCGTGATCGACTACCAAAGCTTCTATGCTTGTGTCCACTTAAATCAGTCGACTGCTTGTGGACCAGTCGATTATTAAACCCTAGTAGTCGACTTCCAAGGCCAAAGATAAGTAGTCGAGCCTCAGTCGACTCCCTACCAGTTGACTGGTCATAATCCCAATCAACTGATCCAAGTTAACTAGGTTGCCAAGTGTCAAACACTCATCCAGTTGATTAATACATAATCCCAGTCAACTAATAAACCTTCACCATGAGGTTTAACTCAAGTATGATCCCATCATATTTGATAGACCACCCTTAGCCTTGACCTAAGTCTTCTAGCCACCTCCATCAGCCTCATGCATATTGGATCCCTCCAAATCACCCATGACTTGTTCATTCATACGCTAGCCTTCAAGTGCTTCAATCGACAATTATCATGCTAACCGGGTATACTTTGCTAAGATACATTTGGAATTACGCCACCAAGGTAAACGCTACGACTTTACGCCGCTAAACATTGGACTTATGCTGCCAAGACTATAGCTTCGACTTATGCTGCCAAGACTAAACCTTTGGACTTTCTAAATGGCAAGTATCCATACTGTAGGGGATCGATCGGCCGGCTAGAGGGAGTGAATAACCCTCAATCGTTTGGTGGTGGATTTTGCTCGTCTACAAAGAGATTAACGCAAGTAGAAAAACAAAACAAGTCAAGCAAAATAGAAATAAGAATACAAACAATGCTAACACCAAGATGTAACGTGGTTCACGGCTACGCCGCTAATCCACGATCCGGATTCTTCCAAGGTGAATCACTCCTTTGCCAAATCCACTAGATCTCTCCTTTGCACAAAGCTAGGTGGAGGTAACCTCTTTTACACAAGGATCACTCTTCTACAATAGAATGAAGATTAGAACAAGTAGAAGAGTGGAAAAACCCTTAGAGCACTTTGAGAGATGTTATGATTTAAAGTATTAGGCGCCCAAAGCCCCACACCCTTCCTCTTTATAGAGGAAAAGGGTTTCTTCCCATTGACACAGGAGCATTCGACTGATGTCCCGATCAGTTGACTGGTCCTGTAGTCATTGCCTAATTACGGTTGCTTTCCACGTTGGATTTTATCCAACGGTACCGACATCAGTCGACTGATATTTCCATCAGTCGATTGATGTTCGATCAGTCGAGTGCTCGCGAGCTTGACTCCATTCTGTTCCCAAAACACTTGCTACCCGGTCGGTGATGCCTTTATCGGATCGGTGGTCTCTCGATCATTGCAATTCCATGGCGGTCATTTGTTAACACTGAACGGACTCGAACACTAGTCGAGTCACCGTCGACTTAGAGTAGTCGACTACCATAACATGGTAGTCAACTGATGTCGGGAAATCCCATCCGACACTTAGCCAAATGGCCAAGTTTCACCTAAGAGTGCTACCCCTTTCCTGGGTTACATTCACTCACTCTCATCCCTCGGAGTCCCTTGCCTTTGAAGTTTTCTTCGTCCGGCCACGTCCCTCAGATGCGCCAAGCGCACAGCTCTGCAGTGCCATCCTTCGCGTCTCATCCTGAATTCAACTTCCTCCTGCTTCACTCTAAGCTCCTCGTCCGACAGTCCCTCATATGCTCCAAGCGCACGACTTCCGCAAAGCCATCCTTCACCGACTCAAGGTGAATTACTAAGCCCTGCAAGAATCCAAGGTACATATCAAATCTTAATGACAATCTAACTTAAACCCTTTGCCACACACATCAAAACCTTATCATGGCAAGAGATTGGCCTAACAATCTCCCCCTTTTTGATGTGTGGCAATCCGTTTAAGTTAGGTAAAACATTTGATAAACTATTAAGGAAAGAAAGCATGTAAATAACATGATTAACAACTCTCCCCCTTAATACATGAAACTCCCCCTAAATATATTCCCCCTTACTTAAACATATACATTTCTCCCCCTTTGACACTATGAAAAATAATTAACAAAGTTTATATAGCATGCCATCAAGTCTAGAGAGAAACAAAAACCAAAATATGCCTTAAAATTGGATAAAAGAAATTACTGGACATGTTATCAGGCTACCAGTCGACTGGTTCAGACTACCAGTCGACTGGCACATGTATTTCAGGTTTTTCAGGTTTTCAGGGTGGATTTTAGAAATGCATTAGAAAATCTATAAAATTCGAAAAATCATGAAATTTGGGGTACACATTTTTTTAAGTATATATATCAATGAAAAATAGTTTTTCATAAAAAAACATTATATTTTCAGAAATTTGCCAAAAATCCAAAAGCTTTAAAAACAACTAGGTTTTTGATCAAGTTTGTATCCATTTTAACACCTAGTTTTGCTTTGAATTATTTAAAAACATGAATACACAGATTTTAAAGTAAGAAATTGTTTTGAAAACATATGAAATATCCAACCATGATCTTTGGACAATATGTCTATGAATTAAACATAAGCTTTCCCCATGATTGGTCTATTATTGCTATTTTGATACTTTAAATGACCATCTAAATGCCATAGGCATTAGTGGACATTTGTATCATCCTAACATCTCACTCATGCTAAGTTTTCAATCAAGGTAGCCTATGGTGAATGTGAGATGTGTTGGGGATCGATTGGCCGGCTAGAGGGGGGTGAATAGCCCTCGTTCGTTGGATGTCATATTTTGCTCGTCTACAAAACGTTAGCGCAAGCGGAATATGCAAATACAAATAGATAAAGACAAAGCAAAAGATAAACAAACAATGCTAACAAGGATGTAACGTGGTTCACGGCTACACCGCTAATTCACGACCCGATTCGTCCTCGGTAAATCACTCCGCCAAAACCAATCCACTATTGGTCTCTCCTTTGCACCAAGCTAGGTGGAGGTAACCTTTACAATCAAGATCACTCTTCTACAATGGAATGAAGATTAGAGCAAGTAGAAGAGTGGAAAAATGTTTAGGGCACTTTGGGAGTAGTTGGGCGTTCAAGCATTACCCTCCCAAAGCCCCACTCCCTCTCTTTTTATAGAGAGGAAGATTTTCTTCCCGTTGGGCGCCACGATCATGCCGCCCGCGCGATCGCCGCCACTCAAGCGGCCTCCGAACACGTCGGATCGACCATTGTAGTCAGCGGAACACTTGGCGATCGGCTGATGGACCTCATCGTCATTCGGCTCTTCATCAATCGGCCCGCGATCGGCTCACGGCGGTCTGTAACTCGAACCCTATTGACGATCGGCGCCCACATATGGCGGTCATTGCTGCTCCTCCGGTCGAACTACATTCGACTTCAGGCGATCATTGCCATTCCATGGCGGTCGGTGATCTCGAAATCCCATCCGACACTTAGCCAAATGGCCATGTTTCACCTAGGAGCTACTACCCCTTCCGGGGTTACATTCGCTCACTCTCGTCTCTCGGAGTCCCTCGCCTTCGAAGTTATCTTCGTTCTCGGCCACGTCCCTCGGCACCATCAGGAGCACGGCTCTACAATGCTCCTTCGCATCTCTTTCCTCGAAGTCTACTTCCTTCGGCTTCACTCCAAGCTCCTCGTCCGGCGGTCCCTCGGATGCTCCAAGTGCACGGCTTCCGCAAAGCTATCCTTCACCGACTCAAGGCCCGAGTCATGAGATGTGAAACTCGCCACGGCTACATGTGCGAATTACTAAGTCCTGCACGACTTCAACGCACATATCAAGTCAACATAACAAACTAACTTAAACCCTTTGCCACACACATCAAAACCTTATCATGGCAAGAGATTTCCCTAACAATCTCCCCCTTTTTGATGTGTGGCAATCCGTTTAAGTTAGATAAAAACATTTGATAAAAATTTCTAAGGTAAGAAAGCATGTAAACATAAACATGATATAGCAACATGCAACTCCCCCTTAATCCATGAAACTCCCCATACATATTTCTCCCCCTATCATAATTTACTTAAACATAATTACTTCTCCCCCTTTGACACCATCAAAAAGATTAACACTAAGTTATAAACCCATGGCATCAAGTTTAATAGAAGGAAAATACCCAAAAACATGATTAAAATTGAAATCAGAAAATATTGGACTGTATTTCAGGTGGGCAGTCGACTGCTATCAGTATGGCAGTCGACTGGCACAAAGGATTCCGAAATTCTGATTTTCTGGGTGAAATTCAGAAATGCATTATAAATTCCAGAAAATTCTAAAAATCATGAAATTCGAGGAACATATTTATTTTAAGTATATATATCAATGAAAAATAGGTTTTCAAGAAAATTCATTATATTTTCTGAGATTTGCCAAAAATCCAAAAGCTTTAAAAACCACTAGTTTTTGAGCATGTTAGTATCCATTTTAACACCTAGTATTGCTTAGGATTGTTTCAAAACATGAATACATGGATTTTAAAGTAAGAAATTGTTTTGAAAACATGTGAAATATCCAACCATGATCTTTGGGCAATATGTCTATGAATTAAACATAAGCCTTCCCCATGATTGGTCTATTATTGCTATTTTGATACTTTAAATGACCATCTAAATGCCATAGGCATTAATGGACATTTGTATCATCCTAACATCTCACCCATGCTAAGTTTTCAATCAAGGTAGCCTATTGTGAGTGTGAGATGCATCCTAGGGGGTATTTGTATATACTTAACCATTATATTCATGCAATTTTATCAAGGTTAAGTATCAATCTAACAATCCTCATGATCATAAAGACATATATCAATTAATTCTACATTATGATCATGAACCTAAAATATTCATCAATTAATGATCATGAATTAGATATTATATCATGATTATAAGCAAAATATCACCTAAGGCATGATTTAAACCCTATTTCTCATGATGATGTGCCAAATTTCAAAATCATAAATCATGATTGCAAACATGCATAGTAATTACATTAATCATCATGATTTAAGCATTATTAACTATTTATAGGCACGTTATCATCACCTAACACTATTTAAAAAATGTTGTCCCATCCTAAGTCAGCAAAATATGATATAGGTCAATTGCATATGGTTGACTACCCTAGGGGTTTTCTAACCCTTAAGGATGAATTTTGGAACCCAATACAAATTCTTGCCTATAGGGTTTACTAAAAACTCCTTGGGGATCCATTTCCTAGCAACTACTTTCTTCTTATCTTGTCCCCTAGCAATTAGGCATTTATAGGCCTTTTCATTTTTTTTTTCTTTGTATCCTAGGCCTTTCTTATTGAAGCTAGCTCTTTGGCTCCCTATGATCATGTTCAAAGTGTTGGAGCCAATTGTGAATTTCTCTAGGGCTTTGGTTAAATAATCTACCTTTTCCCTTAAAGCCCTATTTTCATCTATGCATGCATCACTAACATTAAATGGCATATATTCATGTGAGCATGCATCATCATCATTATCATTAACACATGCTTTTTCTAATTTTTGCTCTAATTCCTTAATTTGGTCAAGCATGCTTTTGTTCTTTTTCTTGGCTCTAAATAGATCCTTAGTTAAGCTAGAAATCATGGAAACTATCTTATGGGGTGAGAGATTCGCTACCATAGTTTCCATGTCCTCTTCTTCTTCGGGTGAGGAGGTAGAGGAGGCTCCCCCTTCACTTGAGCTCTCTCCACTTGAGCTTGATTCTTCATTTTCGGTGGAGGAGCAATCCAAGTCATCAAAGGCCATCAAGGCCAAATTGGTGACAAAGGCATTCTCCTCATCCGATGATGATGAGGAGGATGAGGATGAAGGATCATCCCAAGTCTTTGCTTTGAATGCCTTGGCCTTTCCCTTTTCCTTTGCCTTCTTTTCTTCTTCCTTTCTCTTGCTCCCTTTCTTCTTCCTCTTTTCTTCTTTCTTTTTCTTCTCTTCCTTGCCCTTGTTTAGGAGGGGACAATTATCCCTTATGTGCCCCTCTCCTTGGCAATTGTAGCATATGACCTCCCCCCTTGGTCTTCTATTCCTATCATTTGATTTATGAAAATGAATACCTTTTAAAGCACGTCTTACCCTCCTTACCATATAGGCTTCTTCGGTGCTATCCATGGAGGAGGAGGAAGACGCTTCGTCATCGGAGGAGGAGGGGATCTCTATCTTCTTCTTCCCCTTATTTGCCAACAATGCTACTCCCCTTGAAGGTCGAATTCTAGGCTCTTCTTGTATACCTTCAAGCCTCATTTCGTGGAGCTCCATTGTTGAGAAGAATTCCTCCAAGGTGCTTACTTCTAAGTTCTTGGAGATATAGAATGAGTCCACCATGGAGCTCCATCTTGAGGACCGGGGAAAGGCATCTATGGCCTTCATTACCATATCCCGGTTGGAGAGCTTTTCACCTACACTTGTTAAACCGGTTAGTATTTCCTTAAATCTAGAGTGTAAGTATTTTACCTTCTCTCCCTTTTCAAGTTTGATATTAGACAATTGGGAGCGAAGAACATCTCTCCTTGCTAGCTTTTTCTCGGATGTGCCTTCATGGATTTCTATTAGTTTCTCCCACATTTCCTTGGCGCTAGCACACTCTCCTATCCTATTGATTTCTTGTTGAGGGAGGACATTGTATAGGTGGTGCTTGGCCTTTGAATTTGCCAAGTATTCTTCTCTTTGCCTCTTGCTCCACCTTGATTTCTCCAATGGCTCTCCATTTTCGTTCCTAGGCAACTCGAAACCGTTTTTCATTATTAATAGAATTTCAAAGTCGGTTTCGAAGAATACCTCCATTCTCTTTTTCCAACAAGAGAATTCGCCGTCGAACTTCGGTGGGTGGATGTTGGAGTCGGCCATTTTGAATGTTGCTTGTTGTGGCGGTTAGTCCTCGACAAGCTTTCCTTGGCTCTGATACCACTTGTTGGGGATCGATTGGCCGGCTAGAGGGGGGTGAATAGCCCTCGTTCGTTGGATGTCGTATTTTGCTCGTCTACAAAATGTTAGCGCAAGCGGAATATGCAAATACAAATAGATAAAGACAAAGCAAAAGATAAACAAACAATGCTAAAAAGGATGTAACGTGATATTGACATCAGTCGACTGATGCTCGATCAATCGAGTGCTCGCGATCTCGACTCCATTCTGTGCCCAAAACACTTGCTACCAGTCAACTGTCATTCCATGGCAGTCGACTGTTGGCACTTGAACCGGACTCGAACACTAGTCGAGTAACCGTCGACTTAGAGTAGTCGACTACCATAACATGGTAGTCAACTGATGTCGGGAAATCCCATCCGACACTTAGCCAAATGGCCAAGTTTCACCTAAGAGCGCTACCCCTTTCCCGGGTTACATTCGCTCACTCTCATCCCTCAGAGTCCCTCGTCTTTGAAGTTATCTTCATCCGGCCACATCCCTCGGATATGCCAAGCGCACGACTCTGCAGTGTCATCCTTCGCGTCTCGCCCTGATGTCTACTTTCGCCTGCTTCACTCCAAGCTCCTCGTCCGACAATCCCTCGGATGCTCCAAGCGCACGGCTTCCGCAAAGCCATCCTTCACCGACTCAAGGACCGAGTCATGAGAGGTGAAACTCGCCAAGGCTCCATGTGCGAATTACTAAGCCCTGCAAGACTCCAACGCACATATCAAATCATAATGACAATCTAACTTAAACCCTTTGCCACACACATCAAAACCTTATCATGGCAAGAGATTTCCCTAACACATACTTGGAATTTCACCGCCAAAGTTCACTTGGACTTTACGTCGCCAAGACTACACTCTTGGACTTGTGCTGCCAAGACTATAAGTTTGGATTTTGCTTGCCAAGTACCCATGACTTGGACTTTACCATTGCCAAGACCCATGCTTGGACTTTCCAGGTCAAGTACCCATGACTTGGACTTTACATGCCAAGTACCCATGACTTGGACTTTACCTGCCAAGTTCCCATCACTTGGACTTTACCATTGCCAAGACCCATGCTTGGACTTTCCTTGCCAATACCATTCTTGGATTTCCCATGACAATCACATTGTCAATCATTTTGTCAAAACATCAAAACACTACTCGAGTCAAACTCGAGTCTAGTCAATCTTGACCTGGGTTGATTGCACCAACATATAGAACTACTTCACCATGTGGATCAGGAGAATCCTGAAGAGATCGAGGAGGATTCAGAAGAGGATTCAGAATAAGAGTTAAATGTGGACACGATAGAGAATTCTAAAGCTAGTCAGCCTGAATGTGCCCTAGTTGAGTCAAGGAAGATAGGACTAGTAATGATTACTAATGTGCTAGTGTTTGTCCTTGGTGGATTAGTAATTATTTATCTAGTTTATTAGAGTAGTTAATGTCTTAAATAAAGAATGTTATGTCATGTTAATAGTTTTAAAAGAATTTATTAAATGTTAACAAAGTACAATATGTCTATGTTAATGATGAGTTCATTTCAATGATTAGTTCATTTAATGTTGTATAATCTACATAATAAGTTGATTAACACGCTTGATGATTAGTTCATCTAATTAAATGATTAGTTCATTTAAAGAAATGATTAGTTCTTTTTTATTAATAACATGATTAGTTCATCTAATTAAATGATTAGTTCATTTAAAAAATGATTAGTTCTTTTTTGTTAATATCATGATTAGTTCATATGATAAATTAATGATTAGTTCATTAAATGGGATATATGTCATATAGTTGATCAATAACAGTCAGATTGGAACATCCGAATGATGAGTGGAAATATAGTTGCCACTTGATTTTGTAAACTAATTCAGACTTATATTAAGTCAATCAGAAATTGCACATATATGATTTACCTTTGAATAACTAAATAATATATTTATTTATGGTAGATTATGACTACTAAAAACATCATAGTTGAACTTAATAAGGGTGAGAAACTTAATGGGGACAACTACCAAATTTGACACCTCAAGATACAATATGTTCTTGAGGAAAAATAAGTTCTAGAGGTTGTTCATCATATTATAGAAGAACATGTTGATGGTTTGACTGTACAACACAGACGAGATCTTGATGCTTTTAAACCATTAAAGAAAAAGGACTCCACTGCTTAGGGTATATTGATTAGTTCAATGATAAATGACTTGGTTTTTGAGTACGAGTCATTTCATCAACTCATTCTGCCTAGGTAGCCCTTAGGAAAAAAGTATAGTGGAATGAGTCTAAGCAAACTTGACGATTGACAATTAAGTTTGATAGTTACAAAAAGTGCCGAATGTATCCATGGTTCAACACGAGTTCCCTTCAGTTGTTAGGAGATCATGAAACAAAATTTGACTCACAATAAGAGTATAAAGACTTTCACCATGTTAAACTAGAGGCAGAGAGAGTTAAATCTGCAAGTAGTTCTGGACAAACTTATGTAGTTATCAATTCTGAAGATGATTAGGATCTAAGAAGAAAAAGAGGTTCAAGAAGAAAGGGAAAAGAAGCTAGTGCTACTACTGGGTTTCCCAAACAAGAAGAAAGGAAAGAAGACTGGAAAGAAATCTAAAAAGAAGTTGACTTGCTTTAATTGTGGCAAGAAGGGCCACTTTGCTCGAGAATTTACTAAGCCGAAAAAGGTATATCCAAGTCTGTCTTCTTTTTCTGAACATTATGTTGCTAGTTTTGTATTGTTAGCTGATTTTTATCACATGAATGAGTTATATTTGTGGAGTACCATCGGGTACTAGGTGCTAATAGATGGATATATGTATGAAACAATGCAAGGATTGAAGTCAAAGGAATTGACACTTGAAAACTCAACCTTCGTGATAGACGTACTTTGTTTCTATATGATGTCTTCTATGCTCTTGAGATATGACAGAATCTAGTTTTCATTACATGTCTTCTTGATTTGGTATATTGTATTAACTTTTACAACCATTGTGTAGAACTTCAAATTAACTTTGTGTTAATAGGATATGATTTTTTAACTAATGGTTTTATGGTTCTTGATGTAGAATCGAATATCAATTATCGGATTGATGGTTGTTTTTCAAACATTGCTCTTACTAGTGATGTAGTTATAATTGATGATGTTTGACATGCTAGATTAGGACATATAGGACAAGAACGTATTGTTAGGGCAATCTCTTGCCGTAATATGGTTTTGATGGTGTGGCAAAGGGTTTAAGTTAGGTTGTTATTGTGATTTGATATGTGCGTTGAAGTCGTGCAGGACTTAGTAATTCGCACATGGAGCCGTGGTGAGTTTCACATCTCATGACTCGGGCCTTGAGTCGGTGAAGGATAGCTTTGCGGAAGTCGTGCGCTTGGAGCATCCGAGGGACCGCCGGACGAGAAGCTTGGAGTGAAGCCGGAGGAAGTAGACTTCGAGGCAAGAGACGCGAAGGAGCATTGCAGAGCCGTGTGCCTGATGCTGCCGAGGGACGTGGCCGCGAACGAAGAGAACTTCGAAGGCAAGGGACTCCGAGGGATGAGAGTGAGCGATTGTAACCCGGGAAGGGTAGCTCTTAGGTGAAACTTGGCCATTTGGCCAAGTGTAGGATGGTTTTTCCCGACACCAGTCGACTGCCATGTCATGGCAGTCGACTGCTCTAAGTCGATGGTTCGATCGACTGGTATAAGACCAGTTTAGTGCTTGCGGGCCGATCGCCATGGTGGCGATCGGTGATGTCGACGATGGTCGATCGCCAAGGAATGGCGGTCGGGATGCGCTGCACGGGCGAATGGAGTCGACTCCATTGGCGCCGTGATCGAGCATCGGTCGGATCGATGGTAGGATCGATCGATCGTGATGCGATGGCGTTGGATGGAATCCAATGTGGAAAGCGGCCGTTATTGGGAAATGGCTACAGGACCAGTCGACTGATCGAGGGCATCAGTCGACTGCTCCTGTGTCAACAGGAAGAAACCCTCTTCCTCTATAAAAAGGAAGGGGATGGGGCTTTGGGAGGCTAATACTTAAGCTCTAAACTTCTCCCAAAGTGCCATACACGATTTCCTACTCTTCTTACTTGCTTTTACTTCAATCTTATTGTAAGAAGAGTGCTCTTGGTTGTAAAGGTTACCTCCACCTAGCTTGGTGCAAAGGAGAGACCAATAGTGGATTGGTTTTGGCGGAGTGATTCACCGAGGACGAATCGGACCGTGGATTAGCGGCGTAGCCGTGAACCACATTACATCTCGTGTTTGTATTGCTTGTCTATCTTTTGTGTTGTCTTTATTTGTATTTGTATATTCCGCTTGCGCTAACGCTTTGTAGACGAGAGAATTACGACATCCATTGTAAGAGGGCTATTCACCCCCCTCTAGCCGGCCAATCGATCCCCAACAAGTGGTATCAGAGCAAGGTTGCTTGTCACCGTACTAACCGCCGCAAGAAGCTCTACATCAAAAATGGCCGGCTCAAACATTCATCCACCGAAGTTTGAAGGGGAATTCGCTTGGTGGAAGAAGCGAATGGAGGTATTCTTCGAAACCAACTTTGAAATCCTTTTAATAATCGAAAACGGTTTCGAGTTGCCTAGGAACGAAGATGGGAAGCCATTGGAGAAATCGAGATGGAGCAAAAGACAAAGAGAAGAGTATTTGGCAAATTCAAAGTCCAAGCACCACCTATACAATGTACTCCCTCAACAAGAAGTCAACCGGATAGGAGAGTGTGCTAGCGCCAAGGAAATGTGGGAGAAATTAATAGAGATCCATGAAGGCACATCCGAGGCAAAGCTAGCAAGGAGAGATGTCCTTCGCTCCCAATTGTCCAATATCAAACTCGAAAAGGGAGAGAAGGTAAAATCTCTACACTCTAGATTTAAGGAAATTCTAACCGGTTTGACAAGTGTAGGTGAAAAACTCTCCAACCGGGATATGGTAATGAAGGCCATAGATGCCTTTCCCCCGTCCTCAAGATGGAGCTCCATGGTGGACTCATTTTACATCTCCAAGAACTTGGAAGTAAGTACCTTGGAGGAGTTTTTCTCAACAATGGAGCTCCACGAAACGAGGCTTGAAGGAATACAAGAAGAGCCAAGAATCCAACCTTCAAGAGGAGTAACTTTGATAGCAAACAAGGGGAAGAAGAAGATGGAAATCCCCTCCTCCTCTGATGATGAAGCATCCTCATCCTCCTCCATGGATAGCACTGAAGAAGCATATATGGTAAGGAGGGTAAGACGTGCTTTAAAGGGTTTTCATTTTAATAAATCTAATGATAGGAATAGAAGACCAAGGGGGAAGGTCATATGCTACAATTGCCAAGGAGAGGGCCACATAAGGGACAATTGTCCCCTCCTAAACAAGAGCAAGGAAGAGAAGAAAAAGAAGGAAGAAAAGAAGAAGAAGAAGGGGAGCAAGAAGAAAGAGGAGAAGAAGACAAAGGAAAAGGGGAAGACCAAGGCACTCAAAGCAAAGACATGGGATGACCTTGCTTCTTCATCCTCATCCAAAGAAGAAGAGCATGTCTTTTCCAACCTTGCATTAATGGCCTTTGACGACTTGGATTGCTCTTCCTCCGAAAATGAAGGATCAAGTCCAAGAGGAGAGAGCTCAAGTGAAGGGGGAGCTTCTACATCCTCCTCATCCGAAGAAGAAGAAGAGGATATGGAAACTATGGTAATGAATGCCTCTCCTAAGAAAATAGTTTCCATAATTTCTAGTTTAACTAAGGACTTATTTGGAATGAAAAAGAAAAATAAAAGCATGCTTAATCAAATTAAGGCATTGGAAAATAAGCTAGAAAATGCATGCTTAAATGATAATATTTCTTCTAGCTTAAATGATGCATGCTCACATGATCTTTATGTGCCATTAGATGTTAGTGATGCATTCATAGAAGAAAATAGGGCCCTAAGAGAAAAGGTAGACTATTTAACCAAAGCCCTAGAAAAATTCACAATTGGCTCCAACACATTAAATATGATTATTGGGAGCCAAAGAGCTAGCTTCAACAAAAAGGGCCTAGGATACAAAGAAAAGAAAAATGAAAAGGCCTATAAATGCCTAATAGCTAGGTGACAAGATAAAAAGAAAGTAATTGATAGAAAATGGATCCCCAAGGAGTATCTTGTGAACTCAATAGGAAAGAACTTATTTTGGGTTCCAAAATCCATCCTTAAGGGTTAGAAAACCCCTAGGGTAGTCAACCATATGCAATTGACCTATATCATATCTTGGTTGACTTAGGATGGCGGGACAATATTTTTAGAATAGTGTTGGGTGATGATAACGTGCCCATAAATAGATAATAATGCTTAAATCATGATGATTAATGTAATTCCTATGTATGGTTGCAATCATGATTTATGATTTTGAAATTTGGCACATTATCATAAGAAATAGGCTTAAATCATGCTTTAGGTGATATTTTGTTTATTATCATGATATAATACCTAATGCATGATTAAAAATTGATGAATACATGTATTTCATGATCATAATGTAGAATTCATTCATATATGTCATTATGATCATGTGGATTGTTAGGGTGATACTTAACCTTGATAGAATTGCATGAATATAATGGTTAAGTATATACAAATACCTCTAGGATGCATCTCACACTCACTATAGGCTAACTTGATTGCAAACTTAGCATGGGTGAGATGTTAGGATGATACAAATGTCCACTAGTGCCTATGGCATTTAGATGGTCATTTAAGGTATCAAAATAGCAATAATAGACCAATCATGGGGAAGGCTTATGTTTAATTCATAGACATATTGCCCAAAGATCATGGTTGGATATTTCATATGTTTTCAAAACAATTTCTTAATCTAAAATCTATGTATTCATGTTTTGAAACAATTGCAACCAAAACTAGGTGTTAAGCTTGATACTAGAATGGTCAAAAACCTAGTGGTTTTTAAACCTTTTGGATTTTTGGAAAAAATGTGAAAATATGATGATTTTTCATGAAAAATTATTTTTCAATGATAAAGAACCTTACAAGAAATATGTTCCCAAAATTTCATGATTTTTTGAATTTTTTGGAATTTTTAACGCATTTCTGAAATTCGGTTCGAAAATCAGAATTTTTTGAAACCTGCGTGCCAGTCGACTGGTGGCCTGTACATCAGAACAGTAATGGCCAAATTCAGTTTTGAAACTAATTTTTGGTATTTTTCTTCTATTATACTTGATGCCATGAGTTTATAACTTAGTATTAATCTTTTTGATGGTGTCAAAGGGGGAGAATTGATTATGTTTAAGTAAATTATGATAGGGGGAGAAAATTGAGAATTTGTAGAGTGAGTTTCATGGATTAAGGGGGAGTTGCATGTTGCTATATCATGTTTATGTTTACATGCTTTCTTACCTTAAAATTTATATCAAATGTTTTTACCTAACTTAAACGGATTGCCACACATCAAAAAGGGGGAGATTGTTAAAGCAATCTCTTGCCGTAATATGGTTTTGATGGTGTGGCAAAGGGTTTAAGTTAGGTTATTATTGTGATTTGATATGTGCGTTGAAGTCGTGCAGGACTTAGTAATTCACACATGGAGCCGTGGCGAGTTTCACATCTCATGACTCGGGCCTTGAGTCGGTGAAGGATAGCTTTGCGAAAGTCGTGTGCTTGGAGCATCCGAGGGACCACCGGACGAGAAGCTTGGAGTGAAGCCGGAGGAAGTAGACTTCGAGGCAAGAGACGCGAAGGAGCATTGCAGAGTCATGCGCCTGATGCTGCCGAGGGACGTGGCCGCGAACGAAGAGAACTTCGAAGGCGAGGGACTCCGAGGGATGAGAGTGAGCGATTGTAACCCGGGAAGGGTAGCTCTTAGGTGAAACTTGGCCATTTGGCCAAGTGTCGGATGGTTTCTCGACAGTCCAATGCCATGTCATGGCATGATCGCTCTAAGTCGATGGTTCGATCGACCGTATAAGACCATTTAGTGCTTGGCGATCGATTGCCATGGGCATCGATCGTGATGTCGGCCCGATGCAATGACTATCGTGGCTTAGCGATTCCATTGAGCACTCGGGATCGAGCATCGATCACGATCGATGGTAGGATCGATCGTGATGCGTGTCGTTGGATGGAATCCAGCGTGGAAAGTGGCCGTTAGTATTGAGCAATGGCTCTGAGGACGGTCGGTGATCGAGGGCATCACCGATCGCTCTCGTGTCAACGGGAAGAAACCCTCTTCCTCTATAAAAAGGAAGGGGATGGGGCTTTGGGAGGCTAATGCTTAAGCTCTAAACTTCTCCCAAAGTGACATACACGATTTCCTACTCTTCTTACTTGCTTTTACTTCAATCTTATTGTAAGAAGAGTGCTCTTGGTTGTAAAGGTTACCTCCACCAAGCTTGGTGCAAAGGAGAGACCAATAGTGGATTGGTTTTGGCGGAGTGATTCACCGAGGACGAATCGGACCGTGGATTAGTGGCGTAGCCGTGAACCACGTTACATCTCGTGTTTGTATTGCTTGTCTATCTTTTGTGTTGTCTTTATTTGTATTTGTATATTCCGCTTGCGCTAACGCTTTGTAGACGAGAGAATTACGACATCCATTGTAAGAGGGCTATTCACCCCCTCTAGCCGGCCAATCGATCCACAACACGTATGAATTGATTAGCGAGAGAGAGTTTGTTGGGCACTTGTGCTAATATTAACTTGTCTATATGTGAGCATTGTATTGCTAGAAAAGCAATTAGGAAACCATTTGGTAAGGCTATTAGGGATGAATCACCATTACAATTAATTCATTCGGATAATTATGGTCCAATGAATGTGAAGGATATACATGGAGCTTTCTATTTCATTATATTCATTGATGATTTCACTTGTTTTGGTCATGTGTATTTGATTTCTCATAAATCTGAAGCATTCGATTACTTCATTTGTTATATGAACGAAGTTGAGAATCAATTGGATAGTAAGGTTAAGACCTTACGAACGGACTGTGAAGGTGAATATTTATCTGATTAATTCAAGATAATTTGTAAGGATAAAGGGTTATTCGACAGCTAACAATCCCGAATTGCGGGATCACTTTATAAGCACTTTTTATGACCTAAAGGGGTGAAAACCCCCTTTCTTTTATAGCCTTGGAAGCTCCCCAACATTCAGTTCTAGCTCATGGTCAAAGAACCTCATCTCCCCATGATAAGTGGAGCTTATCTTGACTCTCCGATCGGTGATGAACCCTACTCGACGTGATACGATACCACGGAGCTTGACTACCAGCTTGTTTACTCCACTACAACAACAAGTTATCTCGAAATGAAAACAATACAGGTGAATTCGACGACTACTTACTGTCCGATCTCAACCTAAACCTTCCACGGGAAGTCTTAGTTGGATCGCCGCATAAGGATGTCTCCATACGAAGGACCTGGCCTTACATTCACTCACACACGAGCATACCTTAGGTTCTTTTGTGACTTGCAGCTTTACTTTGGGTATCCACCTGGGTTCTTCGGCTCCCTCCGAAGTTCTCCCAGTGCCTCCCGACCACCATGGTTTCCCGACTGACCTTCAGCTCAGTTTAACCATTCCTGCACACTTGGTTCAGCTCGTTAGACAACAATATGACTTTATCTTTGGGTCTTTGCCATAATCAAAACCTATGTTCGATTATCTGGTGCCTACTGCACCAACAATCTCCCCCTTTTTGATCTATGGCAAACCGACACAAAGATAAGGGAAAAATTAACGCATAAGGGTGCATTAAGTAAGTGAAATGATTATTATGAATATAAAATAAGCATAAATTTGAAAGAAGCATAAATGCATAACTTAGTAAGTTAGTGTGAGTAACTTAATAAGTTAGCATAAGTAGGAGTATGAGTAAAACTCTTTTTCAAGTCCTCCCCCTTAAGGTAACCTCCCCCTTAACCTTAGGTGAGTACTTGAAAAAGGAGCTTAGCTCTCCCCCTTAACGGTTGCAACTTAAGTAATCAAGATTACTTAACATTGGCCTAAATGTTTAAGTTAAGTTTAAGTTAAGTTATCAAAAATTAATTTTTGATCTCTTAACTGTTGGTGCAATCGGCCCAGGTCACGATTGACCAGACTCGAGTTTGACTCGAGTGATGTTTTGATGTTTGACATAGTATGCTTGACATTGATGTTTAACATTGATGTTGGTTAATATTTTGGGAAGATTGTTGGAGCAATCAACCCAGGTTATAATTGACTAGACTCGAGTTTGACTCGAGGGAGTCTTTGATGGTTGACTAGGGATTGACCATGTGATTATGGGAAAGTCCAAGCATGAGTCTTGGCAAGGTAAAGTCCAAGTCATGGGTACTTGGAATGGAAAGTCCAAGTGGGACACTTGGCATTTGGGAAAGTCCAAGTCTTGAGTACTTGGCACAAGGAAAGTCCAAGCATGGGTCTTGGCATGGAAAGTCCAACATAGGTTGGCAAGGGAAAGTCCAAGCATGGGTCTTGGCATGGAAAGTCCAACATGGTTTGGCAAGGGAATGTCAAGCAGTCATTGGCATTTGAGAAGTCCAAGGGGTTTGATATTGGCGGCGTAAAGTCCAAGCGGAGTCTTGGCGGCGTAAGTCCAATGTGCCTTGGCGGTGTAGACACCGTTAGCATGACATAGCCGATGGAAGCACCTGAAGGCTAGCGCGATGGGTGAACAAGTCATGGATGACTTGGAGGGATCCGAGAGGCGTAAGGCTGATGGAGGTGGCTAGAAGGCTTAGGTCTAGGCTAAGGGTGGTCTAGCAAGTATGGGGACACCATACTTGGGTTAAAACCTCATCTTTGAGGTTGGCGATCAAGCTGCATTATGGCCATTCGACTTGCCATTTGAGAGTGAAATAGCTCAGCGATCATTGCTCGTTGGAGCAGCGATCGGCCCGATGTCGGCGAGTCATTGCGAGGATGGCGATCGGCGCAAGTTGATGCTCGAACTTGTCCAAGCGTGGATTGAGTCGTTGTCTCAGCTTCTGATGTTAGCGATCGGAGGACTTATGGCGATCATTGCTGGCGGAAATCGGCCCCGCAAGATAAAAAGGGGAGCTCGTGGAGGATTTCATCATCAGTTCTTAGGGAGCTTTCTTGAGGCGATTTGAAGGCGATTTGCAAGTGCATTTCAGGGTCCTTCAACCTCATCCAAGCAACCAACAAGCAAAGCGCTCAAACCCTAGTTTTGTAAAGTGTTCTTTACATTTCCTTTATATTTGCTTGTATTTCTTTCGTTTATTGTTGTAAATGTTTGTACGAGGTTTCTCCGCCTCCGACTTGTTGTCGAGAATGAGTTTATTGATTAGTGATTGCATTGGCGTCGCTAGAGCTCGTTAGAGCTTGATCCATGGAGTAGGAACCGTTCGGTTCCGAACCACGTTATATCTTTGTATTCGTGGTTATTTCAATTCGTTATTGCTTGTATTATTACTATTCCGCTGCGCATAACGAGTTTTGTAGAGACGATCATGAACGATTTCCATCTACCTATGGGCAACGCGCTATTCACCCCCCGCTCTAGCGGGCACACAGGTCCTAACATTAACTTTGGTCTTTTTCTCCTCCAGTTGCCATTAAAAAGGCTAAGTTAAGTAATCACTTACTTAACTTTGGCATGATGGTTTTATGTTTAGAATTAAATTAAGTTATCAAAAAAAAATTTGATCCCTTAACTTTGGCCTTTTCTCCCTCTTTTGCTATAAATCGAAAAGTGTGGGGGTTTATAGAAAAATCATTTTCGAAACATAGTGATTATGTTTTATAAGTCCAAGCATGTTCCTATTAGATTATGAAAATAATACTTTAAACATAAGCTCAACTAATAGAATGTTCAACTCTATTTGACTTGATTGATATAGAATGATCAATAAATCCTGATTAGAGTTGGTTAATTTAGATACACTACAACAAAAATATGAAAGGACAACACTACAAAGACAATGGATTTTAGAGAAACTGTTATGATTTTGATAAACAACAACGGTTTTTGACAAAACCGTTACCTTTGAGCATCCATATAACACAAAAGGCAACGATTTAACACTATCCGTTGTCGTTGAGTGTAGTTTTTTTTAAATCAACAACACAATTTACAACGGTTTTTCAAAACTGTTGTAAATTGTTAATTTTTATTTTTATCTTAATAATATTTGGGACAATGGTGCAATGAACTATTGTCAATAAGAAGGTTTTCATAACATTTGGTACAACGATAAAACACCGTTGTCGTTGTAATACTAATACAACGGTTATAAACCATTGTCAATGAAATATTATTTTAAAACAAATACAAATTATTTTATTTATTATTAATACTATTTTTTAAATTATTGGAAATATTTTTTTTAATTTATAAATATATAAGATTACAAAATAAAATAAAATTATTTAACCAATAATAAATTAAATAAATTTTAATATATTACAAAATTTAATCATGGTATTTAAATTATATATAAGGAATAATATCCTCTCTCTATATATATAGGTTAAAAGGTTAATTTCATAAATCCTGTTGCTTTTCTTCCTTTCAGTCGTTTTCCCGAGCTTCCACCCGACAACGCTTTCGTCGTTTTCCCAAACTTCCACCCGATAGTGCTTCCGCCATTTTCCTGAGCTTCCGCTCGATAGCGCTTCATCCATTTCCCCTTTCGATATATTCCCCATAGGTTTCGCCCGATAGCTTCCGTTGTTTTCCCAAACTTCCACCCGATAGCGCTTCCGTCGTTTTCCTGAGCTTCTGCTCGATAGCGCTTCATCCATTTCCCCTTCCGATGTTTTCCTCATAGGTTTCACCCAATAGCTTCCGTCGTTTTTCCCATACTTCATTTTTTCCATAGCTTCTGCCCGATACTCCGATAGTGCTTCTGTCATCCCAACGATTCTCTTCCTCGTTTAGCGGGTTCACTATAAGAATAATAGTCTATTATGATATTTTTTTAACGACACTTATAAAATAATATAGTTATAAACACTTTATAAGAATGATTATTGTAAAAAAAATATTCAATTAGATCCTTTTTAATAACATATTTAAGAAATATCATTATAGGTATTAAGTTTATATATATTTAAAAAAAATTAGGTTAAATTATTTCCTCCGTCGTTCCTTAGCTAATTCCCTAACCCTCTCCGTCGCGCCGTTTCTAATTTCCTAAACCTCGCTGTTCTCTGCTATTCCCTAATTTCCCTTCCACCGTGTGAGCGGACTCGTCCTTCCCTTCCACCATGTGAGCACACTTGTCCGTCCCTTTCTCGGACAAACCTTTCGTGACTTCTCCTTCCTTCCAATTGATGGCATCTTGTTTGTTCCTATCTGATTCCTATTTGTTTGTGTTCGGTGTTTGCCTTAAAAAATGCAAATTTGCATGCTTTTGATAGCTTCGTCTTGACGATATGATGGCCGCTTCGGCTAGCTACATTTAGATCGGCTCGAAAGTTTTTTTCTTTTATCTGTGCAATGTTCCATCTGGAAGATTTAGGTTTGAGGTGAGAAGTTGTTCGTTGCCTGAGATATGAAAATCTTTTATCGATCCTCTTCATTGTCATTTCTTACACAACTAGAAATCCCTTAAGAATCTGATCTTAAGCTTGATCTAATTGTTTGTTTCTGTTTGAAATAAGAGTTTATTTTGATTTTTTTCCCACATTGTCAATGTTACACTGGTTAAAGCTAAATCGGGAGAGAAGTTGAATCAATCATGGTTGAGGTAGATGATAACGATGCCATGATGGATAATACCTAGCTGTCTCCAAATTCAAGCTCAAGAACTCTATTGTTAAACTCTTCAAATGGTTCGAGATCATTCTCAACTTTCTTGGTAAAGAATGGAAATTTGGGGATTCCATGGAGCTTTGAAAACCAAAAGGTGAATGTGTAAGATACGGGGAAAAATATATATATAATAATAAAATAAATACTCTTTATTAATGGAGAAATTGTCTTATATAATTTCTCAGGAGTTCACAGAAATTTTCCTAGATTCAAAAGGAGTTCATACGATTGTTTAATAGGAAGTTTAAGGTCTAAATGAAAGATTGGGTTAAACCTAGGTAAGCTTTGGTTAGACTTGAGCTAGCTCAATCAAACCGTCCTTTAAATCCCGATTTCTCAGCTGCGATTCTCTTCATCCGTTTTGATTCCACGCCGCGATCCCCGAATATCTATCTCGCGATTTCCCTTTTTCACCGTGCGATTTCTTCTTCAACTCCAGCTTCTTCCTATTTCTTTCCCGATTCGAGATGCTCCTCGCCAAGAGCTCTTCGTCGCTTCTCCTTCTTCGCTCAAGCATCACCGGAGTGGTCGCCAGGTCCGTCGAACGCCTGCAGCAGCAGCATCGGTCTATTTGCCACCATCGATGCCTGACCTAGTCATCGGATCACGTCGCCACCATCCGGTTCCTTCTCTTCTTCATCCACTGTAGCTTCTTCTTCTGCCATTTTGGTGTCAGGATCTCAACTCGCACAGCCGCCTGCTCACCATCTCGAATAGCACAGTGGTCGACCCCCTCTGCTGCTTGCAGAGACACTGCCATCGTTGGATCTCCATGTGCAAGGTGGGTTGATTGAGCTGGATCACTCGATGCTCTAGTTGTGCCATTTCTGAGCAGCTATCGTTGAAAATAGTTGAGGCCAGATTTTGTGTTCCATCTACTCTGATCAAGGTTGGTCAATCACTGCATAGTGTCAATTGTCTACTGTTGATGTGGAATTTGTATATCAGAAGCTTTGGAATGGAAGTCGAGCTTGGTTTGGCAGTGATGTTGCTGCAATAGGGAAGGAGAATACCATTACAGTGGTGTCACTTCAGTGATTTGGAGGTTGCAATCTGTGGTGATGCTTGGTATGCCGGTTGTGGGGGTTGTAAATAGGTGGATGTTGTTTGGATTGGTGTCGTTGCAGATTATATGGTGAGTTTTCATGTTGAATTGAATGAGTAAGGTTGTAGTTCTCTTCGATGATCTTCAATCCATGACATAGTTTCCTAATTTGTGCTGATCAGGGTTGCAAATAATTCAGTGCAGCTATCATTGTGCTAGGTGGGGGCTTGGATTTGTGATTGCTTGCTTCTGACCTCGATGATAGCCAAGTGTTCTATTTCGTATGGTAATGCTTCAATACCATTAATATGGATCTAACAAGCATTTTGGGTTAATCTGATGATACACTTATTGTAGGAGAAGGGTGATAAGTGTGATTTATGTGTGTACAGGATGTTGATTCGAGATAAACTCTTGGACATGAAGACAATGATGTTTGCATATAATTTACATTATCAGGAGGGTAATATCTACCCTGGTCAAGTAGTTTTGATCCGAATCTGGTGCATGAATTTGGATTTATACTGAATTCTTTTACCTTGACTCCACTCTTATTTTATCATGTACTTGTACTTAGCCTTGACCTTTGAGATATATTATTGTTACTTCATTGATTATCTATCATGGATATGAACTACAAATCGTATTGTGTGTTAGCTGATGGATGTTCAGTAAGTACATGTGGTTAGGGTTATCTTTGTGACCTCAGATTGGGTTACTGTGTTACATCACTAGAGTTAGGTGATGAATTAGATTAGGGAGTCAATTGTTCTGTCGTACACTTATTAGTTGTGCATCTATGGTGGATCTAGTTGTCTGTGCATAAATAAGTGTGTGGTTGTCAGTATGTGGCTATGGACTGGAGTGCCTAGCGTTATTGTATATCCATTATGGATCGTATATTTGTGTATGGTTATATGGATTGTTGATAGTATATCGCTACGGACTGGAGGTCTTAGCGTGGTTGATTGCCAGTTGTTTATGACTCTCTGTGTGGTAGAGAGAGTATCTTATGGATTAGTAGTCCTTGCATAGTTGACTTTTGGTTGACCAGGACTCCCCATGGGATAGGGAGTTTTGCGAGGATATGTATATGGAGTTATGCATCATTACATTGCATGCATGTTTTCGATTGGGGTCTCCCTTGTGGTTGAGATGGGTCGTCAGTCATCCTACCTCCTCGGCCACTTGGGGTAGTGGTAGTAGGGTTGAGGGCAGAGCATTGGATGTGCCGCGCTCGGCCACTATAGATGGTAGTAGCTGGAGATGCACACTTGGCCACTGTGCAGAGTGGTAGTTAGCGCACTCGCCCACTATAGACGGTGGTTGTGTGTTGTGCAGTTGTCCTGTGTGCGGCGGTTGTCTACTCATGGGTAGGGACGGCGTGGCTAGCAGCGGGGACCCCTAGGAGTAGTTAGCTCTTTATGCTTATATGGTACTCAGTCATACTTCCCAATTCGGTCACTCGAGAGTGGTGGCGGCTGGACTCGGGATAGTAGTCATGTTGTGCCACCCTAGCCACTCTGGGGTTGTGGTTGGATGGGTTCGCAGACATGGCCATGCATATGCATTGCTGATATATATGTATGCATCTATTTGATATATGTTTTACATATGCCTGTGAGATGCTGCATTTGATTGAGCTATGATTGCTGCTTATGTTTGTACATCATGATACATGCCATTTGAATATTATATATTGTTGTGTGTTAAGCATGATATATGGGTTGGTCCAGATTGTTTTAGGCATTTGATTAGCGTCATATCATAATATAGTATGGACCGGGATGTTATTACATGTGATTATATACTGTTCATATGTCTGAGTGTTGGTCAGATATGGGATTGATTTTGTACGTTATATGGGTTATGTTATTGTATACCTGTTCAGGATGATATAGCTTATGTTGTTGTAGACCGTCAGGTACGTTGGTACATTACTTCTTGTTTAGTTGATCAATTTAGTATATGCATTGAGTATGACTATACTGTGGTAACTTGTTATTATATTTGAATAGGATTGTATGTCTATTGGACTCATTCTGTATACCTATAGATCTTCACATATATACTTGTAAATCTTTATATCCGTATATGTTGTTCATGCACTTTCTACATAGTACCCCTGAGTTTATACACACCACCCCGGACCTTGGGTTTCCTGTCGCCAGTGCAATTAGAAGATTCCTTGGATGTTGAGCTCACGGTGATCCCATCTCACACCGAACAGATGGAGGTTTATTACGATTTGTCGTAATCTGTTGGATTATCATTTTGAGATTTTATCCTGTATCATTTCCGTATTTGTGGTTACGGATGTGTTGTATGTATTTGACTTCTGATGTGGTTTATGTTGTGTCAAGTCACTCCCGAGTGGATAGTTGAGTCATTGTGTATTTATTATTTGTCAGTATCTTCCGCTGTGTTTGTATGGATTATGTCTATATATTTGTTATGTGATTGTGGCCGAAAGGCTTTATGTATATCAGGAAATTGTATCACATACAGGGGAGATGATGTCCGATTATTTTCGGCTCGGCATACTCTCGGGGCGTGACAATTTTATTGGTATCAAAGCCCTAGGTTGCCAAGTCCACTTTTGGGATTTTATTTCGTTCGAACATCGTGTTTTGCTTTACTCAGTTTTGGTTTTGTGAGTTCTGGGATCTGGCTGTTGCGGACATCTCCGAGCTACAAGGTTTAAGGTATGCTAACTGTTATTACACATCCTTCTGTTAGTTATGCATTTAGTTTCTTATAACAAGGATGACTTGTAGGGTGTTGGTTAGTATTCGTAACCGTGGTTTGAGTTGACCACGGGAACAACATGTTGAGGTTATTAGACATGTACCTACTATCGAAAAGGTAATTACCTTTGAGAGCCGACTGATACCGAGTCGGAAAATAGGGGTTAGGTAGTCACATCTCTTGTGGAGATCAAAGATTACAGTCCTAAGGATTTTCACTAATTATACTTGTCAGATTCTTACCTGAGGGGTAATGGACTAAGCGAGTATACTATTGCTGATGCAGATAGTAGAAAATTAGTGGATGATATTCATAGGGATTTTGATCCCTAGGTTAGTTGTTCTAGGTTGTATAACTTTGAGAGTACTTTTGAGTACTTAACTCATGTTATATGAAGATATTGGAGTTGGTTGCATACTATTATCGAGATCAAGCCGATACTTGGTGGAAGAGATAGGAACTAACCTTCGGAATATCACACATCACTTGGCTATGGTGTAGTGATGTTGTGAGAGAGTATTTTTCCACGTCATCCTCTTTGACTCATCATCAAAGAATTCTTGAGCTTCAAGTGGGGTGATCGTCCGGTAACTGAAGATACCATGCAAAGTCATTAGACTTACAAAGGTTACGACCACCTAATAGCTCAAGGATGTGATTGGATTGATTTCGGCCATCCATGGTTTATTGGCTGACATCTTGATCAGGATGTTTGGATCGTCTATCAGATCCTATCGGAAGGCATTAGATCGAGTCATGTGTATAGAAGTGACTCTGTAGCAAGTGTTTTAAGAGTTGGAGATTTGATAAGCAAATATTGCAAGTCAAATTATTGGAATTAGAAGTCTCCGAATGTTGGACAAAAGGTGCAAGATTTGAGTCATGGGTCATGAGCAACTATTGGAGAGTTTTTCGATTATAGAAGACCGACTGCAGATCGTCAGCATCTTCTCATGTTTATCAGTGAACTCAGAAGAAAGACTTCTAAGGTATTATGTGTGTGCAGTGCGGGTCACGACAAGATGCGGAGCAAGATTATCCGATGGATCATTTTGTTCATTTGTACTATCAGCAGCCAGTACCTACGAGGAGAGTATGTACCTTGAAGACGCAGTTGAAGACTATAGATGATGCTTTTGAGAGGACGATCCACAACCTCGGAAGCCGAGATCATCACGAAAGAGTGGATTATCACACTAGTAGCGATCTATTACCTCAGACATAGTGTAGTTCTTCGATACTTCCATCCAAGAGAAGCGAGTTACTCAGCACTATCAGCAGAAGACATCTCAGAAGACTCAGACATCCAGACGACAACAACTGTTACCTCCCCAGGCGTAGCTATATCTTTCGCAGAGTTGGAGCGTGCTATGATTCAATATTTTTCAGCCGGTGGTGTACTCTTTACCCGTACAGCAGTGTTTACCATCACTATTGCAATTGTTTCAGTTTGTACCTCAGTTTCAACAGTTGACTTCAGTTCCTCCATGGTAGTCCTTTGCATTTACAGGAGCTCAGCCGTCATGAATAGATGTTGGGCGAGTTTACATGGTTACTTGAAATGAGGTATAGAAGACCGAAGAATTGGTTATTCGAGGTATAACTTTAGGTTATCTTATTTGCGGATGTATCGAGAGATACTGGTAGTTTATAGGTAGCTTGGTCTAGAATATTCTTAGATAGGATTAGAAGGGTTCCTATTGACTTATGGGTTGGTGATTGTTCTCTATCGTCCGATGAGATGTTGATCAACAACCAAGAAGTCAAGGGATACCCTTAGCCTTTACTAGACATACCTTCACTATAAACATATCCTTACAGGTAGTTAAATTGTTGAAATGAGGGTATAACATGTATCTCAGATGTGCATATAGTTCAAGAGTTTTCGGATGTAGTTTCGGATAAACTCCCGGGCTTGCCACTACATGGGCAAGTAGGAATATGCGATTGGGGTGATTTCGAGAATAGTTCCGATATTGAAGACCTCATATCGGAAGATGATTTTATTGGTATCAGTATTGCTAAACACTGTGGAAATTGGAAGAACATAAGTTGTGATTTATCTATCCCAGTGTTTCTTCTTGAGAAGACTCGGAATTCTTTGTTAAAAGAGAGACAAACCTTTGAGGTTATGCATCGATTATCGATGTTGGAATGCGAAAGCTGTTGAAAATGGATATCCTTCGTTATGGATAGATGATTTGTTTAGTTCAGCTAAATGACACCTGTGTAGACCATAAGGTTGATCTATGATTGGAGTGTTGATATTGTAGTGACTTAGTGTCAGACAATTATCATTGTTGGTGTGATGATTGATATATCAGCAGCATAGAGTAACAGGATCCAGGTGTGTAGAAGACAACATTTCATATTTGGTATGAATTTTAGGAGATGTTGATAATATTGTTTGACTTATTAACTATTTAGTCGTTCATGAAGTGATTGGACTAGTGTGTGGTTGTCTTTTTAGACGATATGTTTGGATAGGATGCTCTAGCATTACTACACGGCTGATCTATTGGACCAAGAAGGTGATGGAAATCACTTGGTCAGAAGTTTTGAAACTAGGTTTTAGGGACTAGATGGTGGCTGACTTTTGCATCAGTGTTAGTTAGTCCGTCTATTGTGGATGGAAGGGTACTGTACATAGATGCATCATTTCAGGGATTAGGAGCAATCCCGATGCAGTTGTATGAGATGTATCTTATGCTTATGGTAGCTGAGCGTTTACGAGATAAGTTATCATATACATGACATGGATTTAGCAGTTATTATCCTGATTTGTGTATTTTGAAGAGTAGATCATTTCTCTTATGAGAAAGCAATTCTCCGTCTCCAAGGAGAATAGTGGGTTACAGAGTGGTATTTCGATATAGGAAAAGTTGTTTTAGGAGACTCTTCATTCGAGATTGATGATTCATTCAGAGTGGATCTGGTAATAGTGAGTATTGAGACGTTCCGATTGGTGGAACGATATGTGGGACATGGATGATTCCGTAGTTTGATGTTGGGTGTGCCAATAAATAAAGGTGGAATATTGTTGATCAGTAGGGTTATGTGTTGTGATGAATTTGGAGCCTAGTATGTTAGATTGTGTTGGGAGATTATCTAGAATTCGGAAAGGAATTGATGTGATTTAGATAATCGATGGTCGATTAGTCAAGTCTGCTCATTTTCTACCAAGCCGTAAGGTGGATTTCGTTGGATCGCTTGATGGAATTATATCCATGGAGTATCCTTGAGTATCATTTCTGATAGTGATTCAAGATTTACCTTACGGATATGGCAAAGTCTCCCACCGATCACGAGTATAGAGCTCCACTCTAGTACAATTATTTACCTTTTGGTAGATGCTCCATAGGAATGTGGTAATCAGACTTTCAAAGGATCTGTTGAGAGTATCTACGATAGATTTTAGAGGCTATCTGTACCCCCTTAGATACTTGAGATGGTTGTGTGACATCTCGTACTCGTAGATGAGTCAAAAATTTGGGGACCAAATTTTGTTAAGTGGGGGAGAATGTAAGATACGGGAAAAAAATATATAATAATAAAATAAATGGAAATTTTATTAATGGAGAAATTGTCTTATATAATTTCTAAGGAGTTCACAAAAAAAATTTTGGATTTAAAAGGAGTTCATACGATTGTTTAATAGGAAGTTTAAGATCTTAATAGAAGATTGGGTTAAACCTAGGTTAGCTTTGGTTAGACCTGGGCTAGCTCAATCGAACCGGCCTTTAAATCCCGATTTATTAGCTACGATTCTCTTCATCTGTTTTGATTCCGCACCGCGATCCCCGAATCTCGATCTCGCGATTTCCCTTCTTCATCGCATAATTTCTTCTTCATCGCCGACTTCTTCCTATTTCTTTCCCGATTTGAGCTGCTCCTCGTCAAGAGCTCTCCGCCGCTTCTCCTTCTTTCCTCAAGCATCATCGAAGTGGTCGCCAGGTACGTCGAACACCTGCAGTAGCAGCATCGGTCGATTTGCCACCACCGATGCCTGAGCTAGTCGTCGGATTGCATCGCGACCATCTGGTTCCTTCTCTTCTTCATCCACTGTAGCTTCTTCTTCCGCCATTTTGGTGTCAGGGATCTCAACTCGCACAGCCGCCTACTCACCATCTCGAATAGCTCGACAGCCGACCCCCTCTGCTGCTAGCAGAGACACTGCCATCGTTGGATCTCCTTGTGCAAAGTTGGTTGATTGAGATGAATCACTCGATGCTCTAGTTGTGCCATTTCCGAGCAGCTACCGTTGAAAATGGTTGAAAGCAGATTTTGTGTTCCATATACTCCAATCAAGGTTGGTCAATCACTGCCTAGTGTCGATTGTCTACTGTTGATGTGGAATTTGTAGATCAGAAGCTTTGGAATGGAAGTCAAGTTTGGTTTGGCGGTGATGTTTGTTAGTAATATATGAGAGATGTCCTAAGGCAATCGCCTTATGTTTGAACCATTTATATGATAAATGAATATTCACTATTTGAGTATACATATTTTCATGTATTTGATAAGATCTTAAACTCATTTACTGAATGTCCACGATACGATTCACAGCATGAGAGAATTTGTGATTGGATCACAACTAGTGAGTATCTCCACATGTGTAATTGTGATGTATCGAAATTATCCCAAGTCCATGAATTGATGGATTTGGACACCATTGATTCTGTCGAGACTAGCATGAGGTATACTCCTTGGTGTATCCAAGCAGCTGATTCTCACTGGCTGGAGACATTGTGATGTCCGGAGTTAATCGTGGATGGTAGTTATGGTAACTAGTTCATTGGAGTGACCAGTCGTAAGACATCATATGGTTCTCTGCATATATAGATATGTCAATGAAGTTCTTACTGCAGCTTAGGTGCGATGTTCCTTTGACTTGCGGTATTCAAGTCATCTTGATCATAAAGACTTGTGCTTTAACATCTTAAGCAAGCATCTCTAAGGAGATGTGGACCCGAGATGATTGGGTATAAGTCGAAGTGATCGAAGGTGTTTAAATAGCCTATAAAGGATTCACCACTCCTTGTGAGAAGATGTATACCCATGGCCTCTCGTCGGATTGTTACTAAAGTCTTTGGCCAAAGCATTACATGTTTAGAGTAAGGTACTCTTCGATACATGTGCAGTAACTAGAATCCGTAGGACGAGGAAATGATACTTGGGCTAGGTGTGATGTAGTCAGCCTAGTGGGGACTGACACTATAGACCATGTCCTGAACCAAGTGGGTATAAGATGAGTGAAGGGAATGGGGCACGATTCATTCGAGCTGCTGAAGGGTTTCAGAAATAGTTCTGCATCAACCGTTAATCTTTTCGGTTAATTGGGGATCATGATGTACTACTAGGTGCCACTCATGATCGTTCTATAATTAATGATTAATTATAGACGGCCAACATAAACCGAGAACCTATTTGGTCACACACACAACGAGCGTAATCCAAAGGATTTAAAAAGAGCTTGAGAATGAGATTCTCAGACCGAGAGAAACTAGGTTTGGTTGGACCAAACATGGAGCGAGCATGAAATCGTTTCAGTCGCAATGGAAGTGTGGATTGGTCGTGTCTTATGAAGACATGATGGATGAACCAAATTGGTTTGGTTCTAATCCATTGGAGGAGAATAAACCAAAGTAGTTTGGTTAGTTTTAAACGAATGAACCAAAGTTGGTTCGGTTCGTTTTAACTTAAAATAAACCATCATGGTTTGGTTTATTTTAACTTAAACTAATGGAGCGGGTTAACGGGCTTATGGTTATGATCCGATAACCATTAAGAGAATTTGTTCTCTATAAAATAGGGCTTAAGGGATTTTGTTAATCCCTAATCCAAATCCTTGCAACCCTAAGTTGCCGCCCCTCCTTCTCCTTGTGAAGTCGGCGCCAACAACCTTGCTGCCGACCACCACTGCCCAAGCTCCCTTGCCGGCGTCCAGCAGCTGTCGTCCTTCCCTATTGCAGGCATCGAGCTGCTGCCGGAGGAGCTCCGGTGATCTCCTTTGGGTCTGGCGACAAGGTGAGCTTCAACCTTCCTTATTTGGCCGGCCCCTATTCCTCCACCAAAGCTGTCCAGTTTTCTGGACAGCTCGTTTCCTTCTTGTCGAAGCATCATTTCGACGATGTTTGGAGCTCCGACAGCAGTAGCCTTGCTAGGGATTTGATCTCCGATAATCCTCATAGGTGGAGGACGAAAGATTCATCAAACGGTTGACGAATACCTCTCCAGAGAAGCGAGTTTTTGAGGACTCATTTTGGATCCAAATTTGGATTCGGATCGTGATCTTCTCTCGATCACATCGTCTTCAACACGAGGCTAGTAACCCGTACGAAGACGAGGCTCGTGACTTTGTAAAGTCATCCCGAAGATACTCGGTGTGGATACGGATAGAGACGATTCTAGCGAGGATCGTTCCGGTTGATGCCTTTCCCGCTACACATGATACGTCAGGTATACGTAGTATAAATTTCCTATTATTGCAAAATTTGAATTTACGGTTATGTCTACACATGTTGTACTATGCATGCGTGCGATGTGTGTGTTGTAATAAATTAGATTTATTATTTTATTCCTTCCACTGTGCACATGTTTACGAAATATGTTCGAACACACACTCGCCGCGGTGCCGGAAACCCAACAGTGGTATCAGAGCCCAGGTTGTGTTTCGACATAATCATAAAATTGTTTTGCGATAGTCATAATGGTATTTCTAGAAATTTTCTACTTTTGGAAAGTTAGAAGTATTTATGGTAATTTTTAATTTTGGAAAGTCTAGAAGTATTTATGGAAATCTTCTACTTTTGGAAAGTTGGAAGTATTTATGGAAATTGATATTTTCCATAAATAAAATATTTGATTAGATTTGGAAATTTGTTTCCTAATTTAATCTTGATTTGATTTGGGAAATCAAATCTTAAAAATATTTTATTTCCATAAGTAGTTTTGATGATTTAGGAAATTGGTTTCCTAAATTGACTTTCCTTAATCAACTCTTTCCACAAATAAAATATGTGATTAGATTTGGAAATTTGTTTCCTAATTTAATCATGATTTGATTTGGAGAATTAAATCTTAAACATATTTTATTTTCATAAATAGTTATGACATATAAGGAATTTTTGTACATGACATAATTGTATGCCATGTAATTGCATTAGATGCATATCATTATGTCATGCTTGTCGTGACATGTAGATGTATGCCATGTATGTCATGCCATGTAGATAATAGTTATTTGCATGCAAAGAGGATGAGACATAAAAACCCTAACTCAATATTAAAGCCTACACCTTCCATTAATATGGTTAGAACCAGAGTTTCGTTTCTTGTTCGGGTTGTTGGACTCTCTCCAAGCCCGGCTCGAACCCGAACATGTTCAAACCATGGAATGGTTTAATACTAATATGGTAAGAGTCAGAGGTCAATCGTTAGCTTTGGTTATTGGACTCTCTCTAAGCCAGGCTAATTGATTGAATGCACTCTAACCATATTAAAACTATTTCTCGATTAATGGGTTGGCTTTAACCTGGAGCATCATCTTGTTTGACTCTCTCCAAGGTCGATGTAAAGGGAGGTGAAGTTGGGTGCTATGCATATGATGCATACTTGTTAATGTGTTAACAACCCGATGTATGTGTGAACATTCAATTAGTTGATAGCACATTGTGATAGTTGCATATACGTGATATGCAATTGGTATATTTGATACCTACCATCGTAGTTATGAATGACTTGTTGGACTCTCTCCAAGGTTGTTCATATCTATGATGGATATCAACCCATTCGGAGATGGACCTACGATCTCCCGAAGTGATTTTGGGGTTTTTGAAATTCGAAAAATGAATGGGATTTATAAATGTATGTTGATGCATTTTAAAATCATTTTCTCATATATGCTCATTTTGTATTTCTAGGTTAATTGATTGATCATGACGTCTTTGAATTTGCGCACTATTTTGGATTCAAACAAATTGACTGGGCCTAACTTCCTGGACTGGCTTAGAAACCTGAGAATTGTTCTCAAGGCGAAAAAGTTAGCATATGTCCTTGAAGAGCCTCTTCCCAACCGTCCTAGGGACGATGCAACTCCAGACCAAATGTTGGTCTATCAGAAGCATGTGGCAGATTCTGAACTGGCGAGTTGCATCATGCTAGCTGCGATGGTACCTGAGTTGTAAAAGCAGCATGAGCATATGGAGGCTAATACCATGGTCTTCCATCTTCATGAGTTTTTTGATGAGCAAGCGTGATCCGAAAGGTTCGAAGTCTCCAGGCTTCTCTTCACCATGAAGATGCAAGAAGGTTCGCCTGTAGTGCAGTTTGTGCTAAAGATGAACAGGTACATCAAGCGGCTAGCCACCCTCGGGTTTGTGATGGATCACGAATTAAGTATTGACTTAATTCTGCATTGTTTGCCCAAGAGTTTCTCACAATTTGTGATGAACTATCAGATGAACAAATTAGAATCCACTATTCCTGAGCTCCTCAATATGTTGAAGACTGTGGAGCCTTCTGTGAAGCATGAGGAGAAGGCGGTTCTGTTAGTTGATTCCTCAAAGAAAGGTTCTAAGAGGAAGGCAAAGGAACAGAAGAAAGGGAAGAACAAGAAGACTAAGAAGGCAGAACTAGCACAAAAGGGCACTTGCCATCATTGTGGCAAGGAAGGCCACTAGCGAAGAAACTGCAAGATTTATCTTGAGTCCATGAAGAAGAAGAAGGCATCCGATGCCCCATCCTCTTCAGGTATCTTCGTTATTGATTGCCATTCTATTTCCTTAGACACTTGGGTATTGGATACAGGGTGTGGCTCACATATATGTAATGACATACAGGGGCTAAGGAATAGAAGAAGACTCGTCAGAGGGGAGTCAAATTTGCGAGTTTGCAATGGAGCAAAGGTTGCTGCGGTCGCCATCGGAACATATTTGCTGAAGCTCCCTAGCGGACTAGTCTTAGAACTGGATAATTGGTATTGTGTTCCTTCTCTAATAAAGAACATTGTTTCTTTTTCCTGCTTAAATAGAAATGGTTACCATTTGACGTTTAGTAACAATTGTTGTTATATAACTTTAAATGGCGTACTTTATGGAACTGGAACTGGAACTTTGAGCAATGACATTTATACATTAGACGTATCCAGTGACATTTTCAATATCGAAGCGAGCAACAAGCGTGCTCGAAAGGATAATAAATTAGACTCCTACATGTGGCATTGTCGTCTTGGCCATGTAAGCAAGAAACGCATGTCCGAATTACACCGATGTGGAATTCTGGAATCGTTTAAATTGGATTCATACGATAAATGTGAATCATGCTTAAAAGGCAAGATGACTAAGTTACCTTTTACCGAAAATGGTGAACGAGTGGGAGAGTTGCTAGGTCTAATACATACTGATGTATGTGGACCTATGTCAACTTAAGATTTAGGAGGCAATAGCTACTTCATTACCTTCACTGATGATCACTCACGGTTTGGGTATGTGTTCTTGATGAAACACAAGTCTGAAGCCTTTGAAAGGTTCAAAGAATTCAGAAATGAAGTAGAGAAACAACATGACAAGAGTATTAAAATACTTCGATCTGATCGAGGTGGTGAATACTTAAGTCAAGAGTTTCTTGATTATCTAAGAGACAATGGTATATTGTCTCAATGGACTCTGCCATATACACCACAACATAATGGTATATCTGAGAGGCGTAACTGGACCTTGTTGGACATGGTCAGGTCAATGATGAATCATGCGAATCTTCCCAAGCCCTTTTAGGGCAATGCACTTCAGACAGCTGTTTACTTGTTAAACAGAATGCCAACCATGGTAGTCTCCATTACTCCATATGAGATATGGAATAGTAAGAAACTTCATGTATCTTACTTGAAGATATGGGGTTGTCCTGCTTATGTGAAGCGGACTGTATCAGACAAATTGGATGCTAAATCTGATAAATGTCTATTTATTGGATACCCTAAAGAAACAAGGGGTTACCAATTCTATCCTCATGTGGAACAAAAGGTGTTTGTTTCAAGGCATGCTGTGTTTCTAGAGAAAGAGTTTCTCTTGCAAGAAAATAGTGGGAGTGTCGTCGAGCTAGAGGAGGCTCGAGAGACTCAAATAGACATTGATGAGATACCTAGTGAAGCACAACAGCCGACAACTCATAGTGATGAGCAATCGGTTGGACCTATTGAAACACCACATCTTCGTAGATCTAGTAGAACATGCAATATTCCTGAGAGATATGGATTTCTCGTAAGTGAATTGAACGACGTGTTACTCATTGATGATGAGGAGCCTACCAGTTATGAAGAAGTTCTGACAAGTTCAGAAAGGGATAAGTGGCTTGAAGCCATGAAGTCGGAAATGGATTCCATGTATGAAAATCAAATTTGGAACTTGGTTAACCCACCTAAAGGCATCAAGCCTATAGGGTGCAAGTGGGTTTTCAAGAAGAAAACCGACATGGATGGTAATGTGATTACCTATAAGGCTAGATTAGTGGCGAAAGGATATCGTCAAAAGCAAGGTGTTGATTATGACGAAACCTATTCGCCTGTAGCTATGCTTAAATCCATTCGGATGCTCCTGGCCATAGCGGCTCATTATGATTATGAGATATGTCAGATGGATGTGAAAATAGCTTTCCTTAATGGAAACCTGCTCGAGGACGTGTATATGATACAACCTGAGGATTTCACATCGGTTGATAAAACCAAGGTATGCAAATTCCGATGGTCCATATATGGACTGAAGCAAGCATCTAGGAGCTGGAATATCCGTTTTGATGAGACAATCAAAAAGTTTGATTTCTCACAAAATCCAGATGAACCTTGTGTGTACAAGAAGGTTAGTGGGAGTGCAGTCGTGTTCCTAGTATTGTATGTCGATGACATATTACTTATAGGAGACGATGTTTCAGTCTTACAGTCAGTTAAGATTTGGTTATCCAAGACATTTTCCATGAAAGACTTGGGAGAAGCAACCTACATCCTCGGGAATAAGATCTATAGAGATAGATCGAAACGGTTGCTTGGTCTTTCGCAGTCTACATATATAGACTGAGTGCTAAAGAGGTTTAGCATGTCGGAATTCAAGAAAGGTTTCCTACCCATTGTTGGTGCAGTAGGCACCTAAGTCGAACCTGAGTTTTGATTATAGCAAACGATACAAAATTAAGCTCATGTTGTTATCTCACGAGCTGTATCGAGTGTGCAGAAAATTGCTATAGCTAGAGCAGAAGGCTAGCGACACCCGGAGGAAGCCGCGATGGTCGGACGACACTCGGGTGACTTCAGAGGGAGCCGAAGGAATCGGGTGGAAGGCTGGAAGCGAAAGCGACACAGTAAGTATCGAGGTAAGCTCGTGTATGTGTGAGCGTAAGTGAGGTCGTATCCTCTTTACGGGGATGATCTTAAGCATAGATCCGACCAAAGACATCCTATAGATGGTCTAGGTCGAGGTCGGACGGTCGACGACTGTCGAAATTATGTTTTTGTTGAGCTAACTTTGACTTGCAGCAAGCATCAATCGACTGCCAGCTTAGAGGACTCATTGCCACAATCACCGACCGCCAAGGTTAGCACTCGATCGATGCCGCCATCGATCGATGATGGCCATCAGTCGACTGATGGTCAAAGGATCAACTTCGAGGAGTCAAGGCTTATCACCAAATTTCAAGGGGAGTGGTGCTCAAATATGATTGGCTAGAGTTCCTCTCAAAAAGGGGCTCAAAGGCTATAAAAGGAGGTCCTAACCTAGGGTTTCTTCATCAATTCTAAGTGCTCAAAAGCCTCCGCAACGCTGCGACTCTCCGACGACTCTATAACAACGAAGTGCTGCCAACAACCCTAGCTTAAGTTCTTTTTTTCTAGTTGTTGGTATAATCTTACTTTGTTATTGCTTTCAATATTGCAATTCTTTTTAATCAAGGTTTTCTATCGTTGCATTTTACTTAAATAGAAGAGAGGGTTTGTCTCTCTATCTTTTATGCTTCGAAGGTTTTTGTAATCGTCAAACTCCTACCTCCAACGAGGAGGAGTGTTTTAGTGAATTGCCCTCCGTACACGGTCTAGGACCGTTAGGGCCTTGGAGTAGTACCCGAAGGCTACGAACCAAGTAAAAAAATATCTTGTCTCTTTTTGTTTCATTTATCTTTCTGCTGCACTTAATTGTTTTGATACGAACTCGAAAAAAAAGGTTTTTCGCTATTCACCCCCCCCCCTCTAGTGAACCGCTTCGATCCAACACCCATCAGGCATGGGATACACCTTTCGAAGTCTATGTGTTTGCGCACAGAAGACGAGAGGATTAGCATGACTAAGATTTCCTATGCATCCGCAATACGATCTATCATATATGTTATGTTATGTACGAGGCCCGATGTATCATATGCTCTGAGTGTCACAAGTAGATACCAGCCTGATCCAGGAATGGATCATTGGGTGGCCGTTAAGATAATCTTTAAGTACTTAAGAAGAACTAAGGATGTGTTCCTAATATATGGAGAAGGGGACATGGTGATATGCGGGTATACGGATGCCAGCTTCCAGAAAAACAAGGATGATTCCAGGTCTCAGTCTGGATATGTGTTTACCTTGAATGGGGGCACAGTGAGTTGAAAAATTTCTAAACAAGACACTGTAGCGGATTCTACTACTGAGGCATTATAGATCGTGTATCTGTGTATGGTTATATGGATTGTCGATAGTATATCGCTACGGACTGGAGGTCTTAGCGTGATTGACTATCAGTTGTGTATGACTCTCTGTGTGGTAGAGAGAGTGTCTTGTGGATTAGTTGTCCTTGCATAGTTGAGTTTTGGTTGACCAGGACTCCCCATGGGATAGGGAGTATTGCGAGGATATGTATATGGAGCAATGCATCATTACATTACATGCATGGTTTCGACTGGGGTCTCCCTTGTGGTTGAGACGGGTCATCAATCATCCTGCCTTCCCGGCCACTCGGGGTAGTGGTAGCAGGGTTGAGGGAAGAGCATTGGATGTGCCGCGCTCGGCCACTATAGACGATGGTAGCTGGAGATGCACACTTGGCCACTGTGCAGAGTGGTAGTTAGTGCACTCGCCCACTATAGACGGTGGTTGTGTGTTGTGCAGTTGTCCTGTGTGCGACGCTTGTCTACTCATGGGTAGGGACGGCGTGGCTAGCAGCAGGGACCCCTAGGAGTAGTTAGCTCTTTACGCTTATATACTACTCAGTCATACTACCCAACTCGGTGACTTGAGAGTGGTGGCGGCTGGAGTAGGGATAGTAGTCATGTTGTGCCACCTTGGCCACTCTGGGGTCATTGTTGGATGGGTCCACAGACATGGCCATGCATATGCATTGCTGTTATATATGTATGCATGTATTTGATATATGTTTTACATATGCCTGTGAGATGCTGCATTTGATTGAGCTATGATTGCTGCATATGTTTGTACATCATGATACATGTCATTTGCATATTATATATTACTCTGTGTTGAGCATGATATATGGGTTGGTCCAGACTGTTTTAGGCATTTGATTAGCGTCATGTCATAGTATAGTATGGACCGGGATGTTATTACATGTGATTATATACTATTCATATGTCTGAGTGTTGGTCAGATATGGGATTGATTTTGTACGTTATATGGGTTATGTTATTGTATACCTGTTCAGGATGATATAGCTTATGTTGTTGTAGACCGTCAGGTACGTTGGTACATTACTTCATATTCAGTTGATCAGTTTAGTATATGCATTGAGTATGACAATAATGTGGTTACTTGTTATTAGATTTGGATAGGACTGTATATCTATTGGACTCATTTTGTATACCTGTAGATCTTCACATATATACTTGTAGATCTTTATATCCGTATATGTTGTTCATGCACTTTCTACATGATACCCCTGAGTTTATACTCACCACTCCGGACCCTGGGTTTCTTGTCGCCCAGGTAGCAGGAAGAAGATTCCTTGGATGTTCAGAGATCTGCCAGCTGATCCCATCTCACACCGAACGGATGAAGGTTTATTACGATTTATGGTAATCTGTTGGATTTTCATTTTTGTATTTAATCCTGTATCGTTTCCGTATTTGTGGTTACGGATGTGTTGTATGTATTTGACTTCTGATGTGGTTTCTGTTGTGTCAAGTCACTCCGGAGTGCATAGTTGACTCATTGTGTATTTATTATTTGTCAGTATCTTCCGTTGTATTTATATGGATTATGTCTATATATTTGTTATGTGATTGTGGCCGAAAGGCTTTATGTATATCAGGAAATTGTATCACATACAAGGGAGATGTTGTCCGATTATTTTCGGCTCGGTATACTCTCGAAGCGTGAAAATTTTATTAGTATCAGAGCCCTAGGTTGCGAAGTCCACTTTTGGGATTTTATTTCGTCCGGACATCGAGTTTTGCTTTACTCGGTTTTGGTTTTGTGAGTTCTTGGATCTGGTTGTTGCGGACATCTCCGAGCTACAAGGTTTAAGGTATGTTAACTGTTATTACTTATCCTTCTATTAGCTATGCATTTAGTTGCTTATAACAGGGATGACTTGTAGGGTGTTGGTTAGTATTCGTAACCGTGGTTTGAGTTGACCACGGGAACGACATGGTGAGGTTATTAGACATGTACCTGCTATCGAAAAGGTAATTACCTTTGAGAACCGACTAATATCGAGTCGGAAAGTAGGGGTTAGATAGTCACATCTCTTGTGGAGATCAAAGATTACAGTCCTAAGGATTTTCACTAATTATACTTGTCAGATTGTTACCTTAGGGGTAATGGACTAAGCGAGTATACTATTGCTGATGCAGATAGTAGAAAATTAGTGTATGATATTCATAGGGATTTTGATCTCTGGGTTGGTCGTTCTAGGTTGTATAACTTGAGAGTACTTTTAAGTACTTAACTCGTGTTATACGAAGATAGTGGAGTTGGTTGCATACTATTATCGGGATCAAGCCGATACTTTGTGGAAGAGATAGGAACTAACCTTCGGGAAATCACCTATCACTTGGCCACGGTGTAGTGATGTTGTGAGAGAGTAATTTTCCACGTTATCCTGTTTGACTCATCATCAGAAAATTCTTGAGCTTCAAGTGGGGTGATCGTCGGGTAATTGAAGATATCATGCAAAGTCGTTAGACTTGCGAAGCTTACGACCACCTAATAGCTCAAGGATGTGATCGGATTGATTTCGACCATCCATGGTTTATTGGCTGACATCTTGATCAGGATGTTTGGATCTTCTACCAGATCCTATCGGAAGGCATTAGATCGAGTCATGTGTATAGAAGTGACTCTGTAGCAAGTGTTTTACTAGTTGGAGATTTGATAAGCAAATATTGCAAGTCAAATTATTGGAATTAGAAGTCTTCCAATGTTGGGCAAAAGGTGCAAGATTGGAGTCATGGGTCACGAGCGACTATTGGAGAGTTTTTCGATTATAGAAGACCGACTACAGATCGTCAGCATCTTCTCATGTTTATCAGCGAACTCAGAAGAAAGACTTCGAAGGTATTATGTGTGTGCAGTGTGGGTCATGACAAGACGTAGATCCAGACTATCTGATGGATCATTTTGTCCATTTATACTATAAGCAGCCAGTACCTATGAGGAGAGTATGTACCATGAAGACCCAGTTGAAGACTATAGATGATGCTTTCGAGAGGACGATCCACAACCTCGGAAGCTGAGATCATCACGGAAGAGTGGATTATCACACCAGTAGCGATCTATTGCCTCAGACATAGTGTAGTTCTTTGATACTTCCATCCGAGAGAAGCGAGTTACTCAACACTATCAGCAGAAGACATCTCAGAAGACTCAGACATCCAGACGACAACAACTGTTACCTCCCCAGGCATAGCTAAACCTTTCGCAGAGTTGGACCGTGCTACGATTCAGTATTTTTCAGCCGGTGGTGTACTCTTTACCCATACAGCAGTGTTTACCATCTCCATTGCAGTTGTTTCAGTTTGTACTTCAGTTTCAGAAGTTGACTTCAGTTCCTCCATGGTAGTCCTTTGCACTTACAGGAGCTCAGCCGTCAAGAACAGATGTTGGTTGAGTTCACATGGTTACTTGAGAAGAGGTTTAGAAGACCGAAGAATTGGTCATTCGGGGTATTACTTTAGGTTATCCTATTTGTGGATGTATCTGTTAGTAATATATGAGAGATGTCCTAAGGCAATCGCCTTATGGTCGTACCATTTATTTGATAAATGAAGATTCACTATTTGAGTGTATATATTTTCATGTATTTGATTAGCTCTTAAACTCATTTACTGAATGTTCTCGATACGATTCACAGCATGAGTACGTATTGCTGAATAAGCATACGTTCCTCGAGTTATACGGAAGATCGTCATTCATCTCTACAATCATATTGATTTGTGCGTCCAGCGAATAGATACTAATACAATATCTGCGAAATGGACAAGCACACACAAAACCACAAAAGATTTAGCGATGGTTGAACGCGCGGTTCCTACTCCCGCAGATCATGGCTACGTCTGAACCCTAATGCGATAGTCAACTCTTGACACACCACTAGTATCAGGATGCGTTGAGATGATAGTCGTTTAAGGGGAAACAAAGTCACAAATGTAATCAATAATAACTCCTTCTCGGAACAAACCGGAGGCGGAGAAACCTCGTACAAGGATTACACTAAGTAATACACAAGATACAAGCAAATACAAGTAAGAAATACAATGCAAGTAAAGAAAAACAACTTTACAAGAGCTTTGGATTGCTTGATCTTTGATTGCCTTGAACTAGCTTTGAAGGACTGGAAAGCACCATCTTCCCCCTTCAATTTCGCCCAAGAAAATCGATTGCTTTTCCTCCATCACGAGCTCCATATATAGCTTCAACCTGTGCTGGAAAAAGTCGATCAGTCGATTGATTGTGACCATCACCGGGATGGAGTCCATCAATCCGAGTCTCGACCCATTCTCGGCCGATTTCGAGCACCCCGATCGATCACGATCGCCGATCCATCACCGACGACCTCGCAACGCTAGGCTATAACCCACAATAAACCCTAGTTGATTTCGGTCCACCGATCGCCACATGGCACGACCGCACACCTCAAACATGAGGTTTTAACCCAAGTATGGTTCCCCCATACTTGCTAGACCACCCTTAGCCTAGACCTAAGCCTTCTAGCCACCTCCATCAGCCTCACGCCTCTCGGATCCCTCCAAGTCATCCATGACTTGTTCATCCATCGCGCTAGCCTTTAGGTGCTTCCGTCGGCTATGTCATACTAACGGTATCTACACCGCCAAGGCACATTGGACTTATGCCGCCAAGACTGCGCTTGGACTTTACGCCGCCAACCATTGGACTTATACTGCCAAGACTCCCGCTTGGACTTTACGCCGCCAATATCAAACCCTTGGACTTCTCAAATGCCAAGACTCAAGCTTGGACTTTCCCTTGCCAACCCATGTTGGACTTTCCATGCCAAGACCATGCTTGGACTTTCCTTGCCAACCCATGTTGGACTTTTCATGCCAAGACTATACTTGGACTTTCCTTGCCAACCCATGTTGGACTTTTCATGCCAAGACTATACTTGGACTTTCCTTGCCAACCCATGTTGGACTTTTCATGCCAAGACCATGCTTGGACTTTTCCCAATGCCAAGTGTCCCACTTGGACTTTCCATGCCAAGTACTCAAGACTTGGACTTTACCAAATGACAATTACATTGTCATATGTTTTTGTCGAAACATCAAAACATCACTCGAGTCAAACTCGAGTCCTGGTCAATTGTGACCTGGGCCAATTGCACCAACAATCTTCCCCTTTTTGATGTTTGACAAAAACCAAACAAATTATTGAGTTAGAACACTAACTCAAATCCCTTACCAATTATCCCAAATTGGTAAATACTCTCCAAATGTTCTCCCCCAAACATTCTCCCCTTTTTGACTAACATCAAAAAGGTTTTCTCTCCAAGGAGGTCAATGTCTCATGTCCCAATGAGATCTTACAATCTCCCCCTTGATCCAAAAATAAATACCTAGGATGCCTACCATCTTCCTAGTGATAATTCACATATCACTCAAGAGAGACGATCCTATACTCTCTCCCAATTTCCAAATTGGGTATCAAAAACCCATCAATTTTCCCAATTGATGATACTCTCCCAATAACTTCTCCTCTTCAAGGAGAAAAAACACATCCATCATCCCAAGATGGATATCTCCCTTTAAAAGCTTGCTCCCCCTTGACCATTGCACCAACAATGCCTTTGGGCAATCCCTAAGCCAATAGGAACTCTAAACCATCAAAATTAAGGTTAGAAATTCAACATTGAACTTTCCAACACCTTAACATTGATATAAACCCTAAACAACTCTCCTAATCCATATCCAATGGATTTTCACCCTTTATAATGCTTCCCAAAGCATATCCTAGGGTTAGGAGTGATTAGGGACCTTTACCATGGCTGAACACGGGCTAACCAAATCTAGTTTTCCCGAAATCAACCTTGGCAATGACTACTACCAATGCCACACATTCTTTAGTCGATGCCACTCAGTACTGATCGATAACTCAAATTTCCAATTTCAGCTTATCGGGAATCGAGTTTTGGAAATTCATAAATAATTATACGTTTATCAACAAATTCTGAAAGTTCATACGTATAATACTTATGACACATACAATGGGTGAAAAATATTTTAAAATTATTTTACCCATAAAATAGTGAATTTGATACAAAACTCAAAACCATTGAAATTTTCAATGTTTTGGCCCTATTTTGTATCAACTTCATCAATGGTGATTGCTATCAAAAGATAGACTTCACCAAGGTTTTTCAAAATGATTTTAAAATGTTTTCAAAACCTTATTTTGGATCATATTCCTTGGGCTCTATGCACATGACTTGTACACAAGCTTTCCCAATGATCCACAATAGAATTAGATGAGTTTTAGTTCATCTAGATGCAAAAACTATGCACCTTGAACTTAACTCATATCCTAGCATCTCACATGTATCTAGGGTGTATAAATACACATACATGTCAATTGGATGTGAGATGTGGGTTTTGGTTCATTTAATCTAGGGTTTCATGCATTTTTCTAAGGCAACCCTACTTGATTCCCTTATAAATGGGACTCCAAGTCATGTCATAGTCCTTAAATCAATTTTAATCAAAATATCTTAAATGCATGAGTGATTATGGCATTAGAGATGATATAGATAAACACATGCTCATAATCATGATGTCATGGCATAATATGAAATCTAAAAACACATGACATTTAATCCTTAATCCTAAACATGTACATGACATATATAATGATTAAAAATAAGTATGATGTCATGGCATGTTATATGGCAAACAAAGCATGACATATAAAATATATAGGTATAGTAATACCTAAATTTTAATATTAATTGCCATTTGATATAGTTAGATATATTTTGCCATATTGTCATTAATCTCCTTAGTGTGCCAAAAACCCAAAATGGCACACTAACACTCTAAACCCTAATTGTGCCAATTTGATCATTTTATCAAAACTTCTCAATTAATATTGGCACACCCTAAAATCTTTTAGGATGATAATTCAAATCCATTTCCAAGGTATCCATAACCTTGAAAATAACCTAAAGTGCCACCTTTTCCATGGTTGAGTTAACTACCCATCCATTTAAGGTTGGCACACCCTAACCCATCTAGGGTGAATCAATCACGCTCTTAGGAACCCAAAACCGATTTGAGCTCCTAGGGTTAATTAGGTATTCCTTAGGGATAACCTCCCTAGATACCTTCCTAATGACCCTCTTAGGCTTATTAGCCTTGGTCATTTGGGTCCTACTTAGGTTGACTCTAGGGGTAACTCCCCTTGCAACCTTCTTAGTGGCCACCCTAGGTTTCCTAGAAACCCTAGCCACTAGGCACACCCTTTGGTCAACTCTATGGATAACCTCCCTATTGACCTTGGTCTTCCTAGACCTAGTTAGTGTTCCATAATCTAATGGAACACTATGGTAAGTCACCTTGGGCTTAGGTTTGTGACCCAAACCTTGCTTGCCCTTAGTTGACTTTTGACTTTTAGATCCTAGATGTTGACTTTGACTTTTGGACCTAGAAGTTTGACTAATTGACCCTTGCATTTGATTTTGCATAACCTTAAGGGTCTTTTCAAGTTTTTCAAGCCTTGACTTCAAGGCTTGATTTTCCTTTTCTAATATCTCAATTTTTGATTTTTCATTTTCTCTTGAGATATTTTTATTTCTAGGCATATGTCTAGATTTCTTAGCATTAAAGCCTAGATGTTCTCCTATTTTCTTAATGCTTTCCTTAGGTAAGAAATTTTTAGGGACATTAGTCCCAAATTTTTCCTTATTCCTAAGGTGAACCTTCTTAGCTCCTAAACAAATATGTTTGTTTCTATTAGCATGCTTTTCATGGCAAATTGCAAGAGAATTAAAACCCTTAGCATGCTTTTGCCTATTAACTAAAAAGGATGCATTATTAAAATATACCTTAGGGTTAGCTTTGGAAGCTCCCCCTACATGTGTAGCTCCCTCTTGGGTCTTCTTCTTCTCCCTAGGACATTGATTCCGGTAGTGTCCCGATTGCCGGCATTTGAAGCAAATGACTTGCTCCTTGCTTTTGATAGTTGAGGGACCGATCTCCTTGACCTTTGGTGCAGGTGGAGCTTTCCTAACCTTTTTTGGGTACTTGCTCTTATAGTGCCCAAATTTCCTACACTCAAAACACATAATGTTAATTTTATTTTGAATTAAGGTGTTTAAGTTACCGATGGTGGTGGAGACCGGAATTGGACTTTGGGCTTCTTCATCTTGACCGGATGTCGAAGCTTCTTCTTCTCGATGTTCCGGTATGAAGGTTCTCTCCTCCCCCTCAATCCTTGAGGTGGATGCTTCTTCCACTTCCTCCACCTCTTCCAACCCGGAAGTTGACTCCTCACTTTCTTGTGAGGATGATGATGATTCTTCTTCGGTCTCCTCCTCTTCCAAGTCTTCTTGGACCGATTCGGGATTGTCGTGGAACTTGATCAACTTGTTCCACAACTCCTTGGCATCCCTATAGCTTCCTAATCTGGACAAAATATCGTTAGGTATCAAATCAATCAACATTTTTGTTACCTTAACGGTTGTCTTGAATTTTTCCCGTTGCTCCTCGGTCCATCTCTTCATCTTGAGGATTTTGTCATTTTCTCCTCTCGGAGCATCAAAACCTATAGTCATGACAAACCAATTTTCTATATTCGTCATTAGAAAATATTCCATCCTACCTTTCCAATACGCAAAATGTTCGCGGTTGAAGGAAGGTGGGATGTTGACGTCGTCACCCAATCTTTCCTCAAATTCCATATTTTTCCCTCTAGCTTCTTGACTCTGAGTTGTTAATCCGTAGAAGAGCCCCGGGCTCTGATACCACTTGTTGGGGATATTTCGGAACGGCTGGAGGGGGGTGAATAGCGTTTTGCCCGTAAGATGGAATTTGATCGTGATCGTGTCTACAATTTCGTTAGCGCAGCGGAATATAGATAGTAAAAGCAATAACGAAATACAACAATCATGAACACAAAGATATAACGTGGTTCAGAACCACACGGTTCCTACTCCACGGATCGAGCTCTAAAGAGCTCTAGTGATGCACACGCAATCACTAATCAATAATAACTCCTTCTCGGAACAATCCGGAGGCGGAGAAACCTCGTACAAGGATTACACTAAGTAATACACAAGATACAAGCAACTACAAGTAAGAAATACAATGCAAGTAAAGAAAAACAACTTTACAAGAGCTTTGGATTGCTTGATCTTTGATTGCCTTGAAGTAGCTTTGAAGGACTGGAAAGCACCAACTTCCCCCTTCAATTTCGCCCAAGAAAATCGATTGCTTTTCCTCCATCACGAGCTCCATATATAGCTTCAACCTGTGCTGGAAAAAGTCGATTAGTCGATTGATTGTGACCATCAGTCAACTGATAGAGTCCTCACTCGACCAGTCGAGTCTCGACTCCATTCTATGGCCGATTTCTCGAGCACCTGTCGACTGCTCGAGCCATCAGTCGACTGCCCACCTTTGGCAGTCGACTGCTAGGCCATAACCCGCAGTCAAACCCTAGTTGACTCGGTCCAGTCGACTGCCACATGGCACCAGTCGACTGGTACACCTCAAACATGAGGTTTTAACCCAAGTATGGTTCCCCCATACTTGCTAGACCACCCTTAGCCTAGACCTAAGCCTTCTAGCCACCTCCATCAGCCTCACGCCTCTCGGATCCCTCCAAGTCATCCATGACTTGTTCATCCATCGCGCTAGCCTTCAGGTGCTTCCGTCGACTATGTCATGCTAACGGTGTCTACACCGCCAAGGCACATTGGACTTACGCCGCCAAGACTCCGCTTAGACTTTACGCCGCCAACCATTGGACTTATGCTGCCAAGACTCCCGCTTGGACTTTACGCCACCAATATCAAACCCTTGGACTTCTCAAATGCCAAGACTCAAGCTTGGACTTTCCCTTGCCAACCCATGTTGGACTTTCCATGCCAAGACCATGCTTGGACTTTCCTTGCCAACCCATGTTGGACTTTTCATGCCAAGACCATGCTTGGACATTCCTTGCCAACCCATGTTGGACTTTTCATGCCAAGACCATGCTTGGACATTCCTTGCCAACCCATGTTGGACTTTTCATGCCAAGACCATGCTTGGACTTTTCCCAATGCCAAGTGTCCCACTTGGACTTTCCATGCCAAGTACTCAAGACTTGGACTTTACCAAATGACAATTACATTGTCATATATTTTTGTCGAAACATCAAAACATCACTCAAGTCAAACTCGAGTCCTGGTCAATTGTGACCTGGGCCGATTGCACCAACATTAGAATTATCCCTAGTCGATGAATTGATGGATTTGGACACCATCAATTCTGTCGAGACTAGCACGAGGTATACTCCTTGGTGTATCCAAGTAGCTGATTCTCACTGGTTGGAGACATTGTGATGTCCGGAGTTAATCGTGGATACTAGTTATGGTAACTAGTTTATTGGAGTGACCAGCTGTAAGACTTCATATGATTTTTTGCATATATGGATATGTCAATGAAGTTCTTACTGCAGCTTAATTGCGATGTTCCTTTGACTTGTGGTATTCAAGTTATCTTGGTCATGAAGACATGCTTTGACATCTTAAGCAAGCATCTTTGAGGAGATGTGGACCCAGGATGATTGGGTATAAGTCGAAGTGATCGAAGGTGTTTGAATAGCCTATAAAGGATTCACCACTCTTTGTGAGGAGATGTATACCCATGGCCTCTCGTCGGATTGTTACTAAAGTCTTTGGCTAAAGCATTACATGTTTAGAGTAAGGTACTCTTGGATACATGTGCAATAACTAGAATCCGTAGGATGAGGAAATGATACTTGGGCTAGGTGTGTCGTAGTCAACCTAGTGGGGACTGACACTATAGACCATGTCCTAAACTAAGTGGGTATAAGATGAGTGAAAAGAATGGGGCACGATTCATTGTTGCTGCTGAAGGGTTTCAGAAATAGTTCTGGATCAACCGTTGATCTTTTCGGTTAATTGGGGATCATGATGTACTACTAGGTGCCACTCATGATCGTTCTAAAATTAATGGTTAATTATAGACGGCCAACATAAATCGAGAACCTATTTTTTAACATGCACAACGAGCTTAATCCGAAGGATTTAAAATGAGCTTGAGAATGAGATTCTCAGACCGAGAGAAACTAGGTTTGGTTGGACCAAATAAGGAGCGATCATGAAATTGTTTCAGTCGCAATGGAAGTGTGGATGGACTGTGATGAACCAAATTGATTTGGTTCTAATCCAATGGTGGAGAATAAACCAAAGTTGGTTCAGTTTGTTTTAACTTAAAATAGACCAAATCAATTTGGTGTATTTTAACTTAAATTAATGGAGCGGGTTAACGGGTTTTGGTTTTGAACCAATAACCATTAGGAGAATTTGTTCTCTATAAAATAGGGCTCAAGTGCTTAATGAAGCCCTAACCTTAATTGTGCCACCCCTCCCTCTCTTCTCCTCTTCTAGTCGGTGCCCAACCTCTTGCCGCCACCCAGACCTTGTGTCATCGTCCAAGTTGTTGTCGGGATCCAAGCTTCTGCCGGCAATCCTCCGACGACCCTCCGGTGATCTTCCTTGGCTCCGGCGACAAGGTGAGCATCTAGCTTTCATTATTTGGCCGGCGCAAGTTCTCCACCAAAGCTGTCTAGTTTTCCGGATAGCTTGTTTCTGTTAGTGAAAGCCCTAGAGACAATCATGTGATGATTATTGTATGGACTTTATTGTATCATATTCCTATTTATAAAGGCATGGTTATTATATTTGCTTGTATTGGTGCCAAATAACTAAATATAATAATGTCCTTGAATAGTAGGTTCTTATCTATATCAATTGATTGGTTGAATCGATAATGAGATGATATAGAGAATGTAGGGGATCGAACGACCAACTAGAGGGGGGTGAATAGCCCTCTTACGATGGATGTCAGAATTCTCCCATTCGTTTGCTCGTCTACACAATCGTTAGCGCAAGCGGAAGCATAAACAATAAAGACAAAGCGATAAACGAAAATACAAACGCTAACAAAGAAGATGTAAGGTGGTTCACGGCTATGCCGCTAATCCACGATCCCGATTCGTCCAAGGTGAATCACTCCTTCAAAGCCAATCACTCTTGGTCTCTCCTTTGCACCAAGCTAGGTGGAGGTAACCTTTACAAATCAAGCACACTCCTTCTTTTACAATAGATGTGATAGAAAGCTAAGAGAAGAAGTTTGAATCTTGTGGAGCACTTGGATGGTCGTTTAGAACTTGAGCATTAACCTCCCAAAGCTCCACACCCTCTCTTTTTATAGAGAGGGTTGATTTCTTCCCGTTGGCCACCACCAGTCTACTGCTGCCCTTGGCAGTCGACTGCCGCCACTCCAACGAACTCTGAACACGTCGGATCCCGACCGTTGTAGTCCAATGGAACACTTGGCAGTCGACTGATGGACCTCACCAGTCGACTGCTGCCTCTGTAGTCGATTGCCCAGTCGGCTACGAGCGGTTCTATGCCCACGACATCCTCTGGCAGTCGACTGCTGGGCATAAACCCATCAGTCGGATACTAGTCGAACACACTCAACTCAGAGCAGTCGACTGCCATTACATGGCAGTCGACTGGTGCCGTGTGAAACTCAAACTTAACATAAGTTTGAGCTTCTGGTGGTCGGGTAAACCTTAACCCTTGCGGTCAAATCTCCGACACTCAGCCATTCGACCAAGTTCACGTAATGAGCTACTTACATTTCACTCATTCTCTCATCTCACTCGAAGTCCTTCGCCGAAGCTCTCTTCGTTCGCGGCCACGTCCCTCGGCAGCATCAGGCGCACGACTCTGCAATGCTCCTTCGCGTCTCTTGCCTCTGAAGTCTGCTTCCTTGGCTTCACTTCAAGTCATCTCGTCCGGCGGTCCCTCGGATGCTCCAAGCGCACGGCTTTCGCAAAGTCATCCTTCACCGACTCAAGGACCGAAGTTGTGAGGGTGAACCCGCCAAGGCTCCATGTGCGAATTACTAAGTCCTGCAACCTACCTCTTCACAGGTCTGATAGGGTACATCGTCAGCCTGATAGATACTCATTTCTCTTGTCTGACCATTATTACGTTATACTCATTGAGAATGAGCCTACCTCATATCAGGAAGCTGTGATGAGCCCAGATTCTGAGAAATGGCTAAAGGCCATGAGATCCGAGATGGAATCCATGTACACCAACCAAGTATGGACTTTGATTGATCCACCTGAAGGGGTCAAACCCATTGTGTGTAAGTGGGTATTTAGGAGAAAGATTGACATGGATGGACTTATGCATACCTATAAGGGTCGATTGGTGGCTAAAGGTTTCAAGCAAATTCATGGTATTGACTATGATTAAACCTTTTCTCCAGTGGCAATGTTTAAGTCTATTCGGATCATGCTTGCTATTGTAGCATACCAAGATTATGAGATCTGGCAAATGGATGTCAAAACTACATTTCTGAATGGAAACTTGCTCGAGGATGTGTACATGACACAACCTGAGGGTTTTATAGATCCATAGCATACTGGGAAAGTATGCAAGCTATAAAGGTCCATTTATGGGTTAAAGCAAGCTTCTCGGAGCTGGAATCTTCGATTCGATGATGAGATCAAACAGTTTGGTTTCATCAAGAATGAAGATGAACCCTGTGTCTACAAGAGAGTTAATGGGAACACAGTTATCTTCCTTATATTGTGTGTGGATGACATACTACTCATTGGGAATGACATTCCTTCGCTACAGTCTGTAAAGACTTCACTGGGGACGTGCTTCTCAATGAAGGACTTAGGTGAAAAAACCTATATTCTAGGCATCAAGATCTATAGAGATAGATCTAAGAGATTGCTTGGCCTAAGTCAGAGTATATACATTGAAACGGTATTACTACGGTTTGCCATGCAGAATTCCAAGAAGGGACTTCTATCGATGTCACATGGTGTGAGTCTTTCGAAGACTCAAAGTCCCTCTTCTAGAGAGGAGAGAGACCGCATGGATAAGATCCCTTATGCATCTGCTATAAGATCTATCATGTACGCCATGCTGTGTACTCGTCCTGATGTCTAGTATGCTTTGAGCATGACGAGTAGATACCAGTCAGATCCAGGTGAGCGTCACTGGATAGCAGTCAAGAATATTCTTAAGTACTTGAGAAGAACTAAAGAATATTTCTTGATATTTGGAGGCAATGAGGAGCTAGTTGTAAAGGGTTACAGCGATGTCAACTTCCAAACTGACCAGGATGATTATAGATCGCAGTCAGGGTTCGTGTTTTGCTTGAATGGTGGTGTTGTGAGTTGGAAGAATTCGAAGCAGGACACAGTTGTTGATTCTACAACAGAAGCCGAATATATTGCTGCATCTGAGGCAGCAAATGAGGCAGTTTGGATCCGTAAGTTCATTACTGAGCTTGGGGTGGTTCCTAACATAACAGATCCCATAGAGCTCTATTGTGACAACAATAGAGCGATTGCACAGGCTAAGGAACCTCACTCACACCAGCGGACCAAACACATGCTACGGCGCTTCCATCTCATTTGAGAGATTATCGATAGAGGAGATGTGAAGATTTGCAGAGTACCCACAGAGGCTAACATCGCAGATCCCTTGACCAAGGCTTTAGCACAAAAAAAGCATGATGGTCACACTAGGTCATTGGGTATTAGATACTACGGTGATTGGCACTAGTGCTAGTGGGAGATTGTTAGTGAAAGCCCTAGAGCCAATCATGTGATGATTATTGTATGGACTTTATTGTATCATATTCCTATTTATAAAGGCATGGTTATTATATTTACTTGTATTGGTGCCAAATAACTAAATATAATAATGTCCTTGAGTAGTAGGTTCTTATCTATATCAATCGATTTGTTGAATCGATAATGAGATGATATAGAGAACACTACTCTTAATCATTCAAAGTCAAGTATTAACATTCAGGGACAATGTTAATGCATAGAGACTAGCATGTAGGTGAACACGATGACTTGATCTCACAAGTCATGGATATGAGATATCAAGTTGACACATGAGTATGCATTGGAGAATGTATACTGAATGACCCGCCATGAGAAAGTATCATGGATCGTTATATGAGTGTCATATACTTTCTCATGTGGCTATTAGTATGACTATTAGTCCTTAGACCTGAAGTCGCCATGGTTCCCTACATAAGGAGTTGCATACTTTGACTTCGTCAAACATCACCCGTAAATGGGTGGACTATAAAGGCGATTACTGGGTATGTAACAAATTATGCGGAGGGATGTGAGTGATGTAGATGGGATCTATCCCTCATATATAATGGAAGTGACATCGTTATTCTTGATAGAGTGAGACCACGAAGTGCATGGTCATGCCCAAATGAGTTAATATGAGATATTGAGCTCATTTGATTAGAGTGAGTCTACTTGGAGTTCAAGATATAGATTGTACCGAGGATGACATGGTCTATGCCTCAATTGGTCAATCTAGATGTCAAGGATAGAGGGACATTGTCACATATTGTGAAAGTCACAATTAGTAGTCACAAAGGTGATGTTGGAGCTCAACATTCTTGTAACTTGGGTAGCAATGATGTGTTGCTAGATACCGCTCATTGCTTATGTTCCTAAATCAGTTTAGGGACATTGCCAACATTACAAGAACCTATAGGGTCACACACAAAATGCAATTAGATGGAGATTTGGTTCATATGATGAACCATGAGGATTAGGTTCATGGGATGAACAAAATTGGATTAAGGGTAATCCAAATTAGACTAATTGAGTTAGACTCAAGTTGATTCAAATGTTGAATGAGTCTAATTTAGATTTGATTCATTGAGTCAATTTAAATTAATGAATAGAGATTCATTAAATCAAATTGACTTGAATCAAGTGGTTGGATTTGATCAACCATGGGAGATAAGAGGTCAAGTTTGACTTGACTTGAAAGGGAAGATGAAAGGTCAAGTTTAACTTGACAAAATGCCATGTCATGATGATGACTTGGCATGGCCGGCATCATCATTGACTTATCATGTGGGGCCTCCTCATGAGGGAGACCAAGAGCCATTGGCTCTTGGAGTTACATGCATGCATGTAACCCCCCCCCCCCCTCCATGATGTGGTCGGCCACCACTTAGTGGAGATCTAAGTGGGAAGTTATTTGGTGGATTAACTTCATCTTCTTCCTTGGATCATCTTCCCCTCAAGCTTGCTCTCACATCCCTCTCCTTGGCCGAAACTTCTAAGGGTGCTAGCACACTCTAGGTTTCTTTTCTCCACCTATTGCTTGTGTGGATACCAATAGAGGAGTGTACACTTGACACTCTCGATTTCCGACAAGCTATTTGAATGAGCGGGATTTGCGAAGGGAGTCGCATCGAGTGTAACACTCTCAACTTCTAGATCTAAGGTAGATCTAGGTTTACTTAGCACATACATGTTTTTATTTTAATATATCTTCGCACAGATCCATGGCCAGACTTTCGGGGTTTCCGCAATGCAAAATGCGGTTTTTGCGGCTCGAAAAGTCCAACAGTTTCCTTCGTGTTAGAGTGTCATTTGGACGATATTTAGAGCTCCGACAGCGATAACTTTACCAGGGATTCAATCTCTGCTAATCTTCATAGGTGGAGGACGAAGGATTCGTCAAACGATGGGCGAATACCTCTCCGGAGAAGCGAGTTTTTGAGGACTCATTTTGAATCTGATCTTCTCTTGATCACATCGTCTTCGACACGAGGCTAGTGACTCAGACGAAGACGAGGCTCGTGACTTTGTGAAGTCATCGCGAAGATACTCGGCGTGGATTTGGATTGAGGTGATTCTAGCGAGGGTCGCTCCGGTTGATGCCTTTCTCGCTACACGTGATACGTCAGGTATACGTAGAATAAATTTCCTCTTATTGCAAAATTTGAAACTACGGTTAAGTCTACACATATTGTACTATGCATGCATGTGGTGTGTGTGTTGTAATAAATTAGATTTATTATTTTTATTTCTTCCGTTGTGCACATGTTTACGAAACATGTTCGAACACACACTCGCCGTGGTGTCGGAAACCCAACAGTGGTATCAGAGCCCAGGTTGTGTTTCGACATAATTGTAAAATTGTTTTGTGATAGTCGTAATGGTATTTATGAAAATTTTCTACTTTTGGAAAGTTAGAAGTATTTATGGAACTTTTTAATTTTGAAAAGTCTAGAAGTATTTATGGAAATCTTCTACTTTTGAAAAGTTAGAAGTATTTATGGAAATTAATATTTTCCATAAATAAAATATTTGATTAGATTTGGAAATTTGTTTCCTCATTTAATCATGATTTGATTTTGGAAATCAAATCTTAAAATATTTTATTTTCATAAGTAGTTTTGTTGATTTAGGAAATTTGTTTCCTAAATTGACTTTCCTTAATCAACACTTTCCGCAAATAAAATATGTGATTAGATTTGGAAATTTATTTCCTAATTTAATCATGATTTGATTTGGAGAATCAAATCTCAAACATATTTTATTTCTATAATTTAGTTATGGCATATAAGGAAATTTTGTACATGTCATAATTGTATGTCATGTAATTGCATTAGATGCATATCATTATGTCATACGTGTCGTGACATGTAGATGTATGTCATGTATGTCATGTCATGTAGATAATAGTTATTTGCATGCAAAGAGAATGAGACATAAAAACCCTTACTAAATATTAAAGCCTATACCTTTCATTTATATGGTTAGAACCAAAGTTCCATTTCTTGTTTGTGTTGTTGGACTCTCTCCAAGCCCGGCTCGAACCCGAACATGTTCAAACCATGGAATAGTTTAATACTAATATGGTAAGAGTCAGAGGTCAATTGTTAGCTTTGGTTGTTGGACTCTCTCCAAGCTGGGCTAATTGGTTGAATGCGCTCTAACCATATCAAAAATATATCTTGATTAATGGGTTGGCTTTAACCTGGAGCATCGGCTTGTTGGACTCTCTCCAAGGTCGATGTGAAGGGAGGTGAAGTTGGGTGCTATGCATATGATGCATACTTGTTAATGAGTTAACAACCCGATGTATGTGTGAACATTCAATTAGTTGATAGCACATTGTGATAGTTGCATATATGTGATATGTAATTGTTATATTTGAAATCTACCATCGTAGCTATGAATGGCTTGTTGGACTCTCTCCAAGGTTGTTCATATCTATGTTGGATATCAGCCCATTCAGATATAGACCTACAATCTCCCGAAGTGATTTTGGGGTTTTTGAAATTCGAAAAGTGAATGGGATTTATGAATGTATATTAATGCATTTTAAATCATCTTTCTCATATATGCTCGTTTTGTATTTCTATGATTGATCATGATGTCTTTGAATTTGTGTTGCATTTTGGATTCGAATAAATTGACTGGGCCGAACTTCTTAGACTGGCTTAGAAACTTGAGAATTGTTATCAAGGTTGAAAAGCTTGCAAATGTCCTCGAAGCGCCTCTTCCCGCCCATCCTAGTGACAATGCAACTCTAGACCAATTGTTGGCCTATCAGAAACATGTGACTGATTTTGAAATGGCGAGTTGCATCATGCTAGCCACTATGGTACCTAAGCTGCAGAAGAAGCATGAGCATATGGATGCTCATACCATAGTCTTTCATCTTTATGAGTTGGTTGATGAGCAAGTGAGATTCGAAAGGTTCGAAGTCTCCAAGCTCCTCTTCACCTCTGAGATGCAAGAAGATTCATCTGTGGTACTGCTCAACATGCTAAAGATTGTGGAGTCTTCTGTGAAGCATGAGCAGGGGACGGTGTTGTAAGTTGATTCCTCGAAGAAAGGTTCTAAGAGGAAGTCAAAGGAATAGCGGAAGGGGAAGAAAAAGGCTAAAAAGGCAGAATCAACTCAAAAGGGCACTTGCCATCATTATGGAAAGGAGGGTCATTGGTGAAGAAATTGCAAGATTTATCTTGAGTTCGTGAAGAAGAATAAGGCATCGGATGCCCCATCTTCTTCAGATATATTCGTTATTGATTGTCATTCTATTTCCTCAAACAATTGGGTATTGGATACTGGGTGTGGCTCACATATATGTAATGACATACATGGGCTAAGGAATAGAAGAAGACTCGTCAAGGGAGAGTCAAATTTACGTGTTGGGAATGGAGCAAAGGTTGCAGTCGCCATCGAAACTTAATTGCTGAAGCTCCCTAGTGGACTAGACATAAAACTGGACAATTGCTATTGTGTTCCTTCTCTAATAAAGACATTGTTTCTATTTCCTGCTTAAATAGAAATGGTTACCATTTGACATTTAGTAACAATTGTTGTTATATAACTTTGAATGGCATACTTTATGGGACTGGAACCTTGAGCAATGGTATTTATACGTTGGACGTATCTAGTGATATTTTCAATATAGAAGCAAGCAACAAGTGTGCTCGAAAGGATAATCAATTAGACTCCTACATGTGACATTATCATCTTTGCCATGCAAGCAAGAAACGCATGTACGAATTACACCGATGTGGAATTCTGGAATCGTTTGAATTGGATTCATACGATACATGTGAATCATGATTAAAAGGCAAGATGACTAAGTTACCTTTTACAGGAAAAGGTGAACATTGGGAGAGTTTTTACGTCTAATACATACTGATGTATGTGGACCTATGTCAACTCAATCTTTAGGAGGCTATAGCTACTTCATTACCTTCACCGATGATCACTCATGGTTTGGGTATGTGTTCTTGATGAAACACAAGTCTGAAGCCTTTGAAAGGTTCAAAGAATTCAGAAATGAAGTAGAGAAACAACATGACAAGAGTATTAAAATACTTCAATTTTATCGAGGTGGTGAATACTTAAGTCAAGAGTTTCTAGATTATCTAAGAGACAATGGTATATTGTCTCAATGGACTCTGCCATATACACCACAGCATAATAGTGTATCTGATAGGTGTAACCGGACCTTGTTGGACATGGTCAGGTCAATGATGAATCATGCGAATCTTTCCAAGTCCTTTTGGGGCTATGCACTTCAGATAGTTGTTTACTTGTTAAACAGAATGTCAACCAAGGTAGTCTCTACTACTCCATATGAGATATGGAATAGTAAGAAACTTCATGTATCTTACTTGAAGATATGGGGTTGTCCTGCTTATGTGAAGCGGACTGTATCAGACAAATTGGATGCTAAGTCTAATAAATATCTATTTATTGGATACCCTAAGGAAACAAGGGGTTACCAATTCTATCATCCTTGGGAACAAAAGGTGTTTGTTTCAAGCCATGCTGTGTTCCTAGAGAAAGAGTTTCTCTTGCAAGAAAATAGTGGGAGTGTTGTCGAGCTTGAGGAGGCTCGAGAGACTCAAATAGACATTGATGAGATACCTGGTGAAGCACAACAGCCAATAACTCATAGTGATGAGCCATCAGCTGGACCTATTGAGACACCACATCTTCGTAGATCTGGTAGAACACGCAATATTCCTGAGAGATATGGATTTCTCGTAAGTGAATCAAACGACGTGTTACTCATTGATGATGAGGAGCCTACCAGTTATGAAGAAGTTCTGACGAGTTCAGAATGGGATAAGTGGCTTGAAGCCATGAAGTCGGAAATGGATTCCATGTATGAAAACGTAGTTTAGAACTTGGTTGACCCACCTGAAGGCATAAAGCCTATATGGTGCAAGTGGGTTTTCAAGAAGAAAACCGACATGGATGGTAATGTGATTACCTATAAGGCTAGATTGGTGGCTAAAGGATATCGTCAAAAGCAAGGTGTTGATTATGACGAAACCTATTCGCCTGTAGTTATGCTTAAATCCATTCGGATGCTCCTGGCCATAGCGGCTCATTATGATTATGAGATATGACAGATAGATGTGAAAACAGCTTTCCTTAATGGAAACCTGCTCGAGGACGTGTATATGATACAACCTGAGTGTTTCACATCGGTTGATAAAACCAAGGTATGCAAATTGCGACAGTCCATTTATGGATTGAAGCAAGCATCCAGGAGCTGGAATATCCGTTTTGATGAGACAAACAAAATGTTTGATTTGTCGTAAAATACAAACGAATCTTGTGTGTACAAGAAGGTTAGTGGGATGGTGTTGTAAGTTGATTCCTCGAAGAAAGGTTCTAAGAGGAAGTCAAAGGAATAGCAAAAGGGGAATAAAAAGGCTAAAAAGGCAGAACTAGCTCAAAAGGGCACTTGCCATCATTATGGAAAGGAGGGCCATTGGCAAAGAATTTGCAAGATTTATCTTGAGTTTGTGAAGAAGAATAAAGCATCGAATGCCCCATCTTCTTCAGATATCTTCGTTATTGATTGTCATTCTATTTCCTCAAACACTTGGGTATTGGATACTGGGTGTGACTCACATATATGTAATGACATACATGGGCTAAGGAATAGAAGAAGACTCGTCAAGGGAGAGTCAAATTTACGTGTTGGGAATAGAGAAAAGGTTGCTGCGGTCGCCATCGAAACTTATTTGCTGAAGCTCCCTAGTGGACTAGTCTTAGAACTGGACAATTGCTATTGTGTTACTTCTCTAATAAAGAACATTGTTTCTATTTCCTTCTTAAATAGAAATGGTTACCATTTGACGTTTAGTAACAATTGTTGTTATATAACTTTGAATGCCGTACTTTATGGGACTGGAACCTTGAGCAATGGTATTTATACGTTGGACGTATCTAGTGACATTTTCAATATCGAAGCGAGCAACAAGCGTGCTCGAAAGGATAATCAATTAGACTACTACATGTGGCATTGTCGTCTTGGCCATGCAAGCAAGAAACGCATGTTCGAATTACACCGATGTGGAATTCTGGAATCGTTTGAATTGGATTCATACGATACATGCGAATCATGCTTAAAAGGCAAGATGACTAAGTTACCTTTTACAGGAAAAGGTGAACATTGGGAGAGTTGCTACGTCTAATACATACTGATGTATGTGGACCTATGTCAACTCAATCTTTAGGAGGCTATAGCTACTTCATTACCTTCACCGATGATCACTCCAGGTTTGGGTATGTGTTCTTGATGAAACACAAGTCTGAAGCCTTTGAAAGGTTCAAAGAATTCAGAAATGAAGTAGAGAAAAAACATGACAAGAGTATTAAAATACTTCGATCGGATCGAGGTGGTGAATACTTATGTCAAGAGTTTCTAGATTATCTAAGAGACAATGGTATATTGTCTCAATGGACTCCGTCATATACACCACAGCATAATAGTGTATCTGAGAGGCGTAACCGGACCTTGTTGGACATGGTCAGGTCAATGATGAATCGTGCAAATCTTCCCAAGTCCTCTTGGGGCTATGCACTTCAGAAAACTTTTTACTTTTTAAACAGAATGCCAACCAAGGTAGTCTCTACTATTCCATATGAGATATGGAATAGTAAGAAACCTCATGTATCTTACTTGAAGATATGGGGTTGTCCTGCTTATGTGAAGCAGACTGTATCAAACAAATTGGATGCTAAGTCTGATAAATGTCTATTTATTGGATACCCTAAGGAAACAAGGGGTTACCAATTCTATCATCCTTTGGAAAACAAGGTGTTTGTTTCAAGGCATGTTGTGTTCCTAGAGAAAGAGTTTCTCTTGCAAGAAAACAATGGGAGTGTCATCGAGCTTGAGGAGGCTCGAGAGACTCAAATAGACATTGATGAGATACCTGGTGGAGCACAACAGCCAATAACTCATAGTGATGAGCCATCGGCTAGACCTATTGAGACACCACATCTTCGTAGATATGGTAGAACACACAATATTCTTGAGAGATATGGATTTCTCGTAAGTGAATCGAACGACGCGTTACTCATTGATGATGAGGAGCCTACCAGTTATGAAGAAGTTATGACGAGTTCAGAAAGGGATAAGTGGCTTGAAGCCATGAAGTCGGAAATGGATTCCATGTATGAAAACCAAGTTTGGAACTTGCTTGACCCACCTGAAGGCATAAAGCCTATAGGGTGCAAGTGGGTTTTCAAGAAGAAAACCGACATGGATGGTAATGGGATTACCTATAAGGCTAGATTGGTGGAAAAAGGATATCATCAAAAGCAAGGTGTTGATTATGATGAAACCTATTCGCCTGTAGCTATGCTTAAATCCATTCGGATGCTCCTGGCCATAGTAGCTCATTATGATTATGAGATATGGCAGATAGATGTGAAAACACCTTTCCTTAATGGAAATCTGCTCGAGGATGTGTATATGATACAACCTGAGGGTTTCGCATCAGTTGATAAAACCAAGGCATGCAAATTGCGACGGTCCATATATGGATTGAAGCAAGCATCCAGGGGCTGGAATATCCATTTTGATGAGACAATCAAAAAGTTTAATTTCTTGCAAAATCCAGACGTACCTTGTGTGTACAAGAAGGTTAGTGGGAGTGCAGTTGTGTTCCTAGTATTGTATGTCGATGACATATTACTTATAGGAAATGATGTTTCAGTCTTATAGTCAGTTAAGATTTGGTTGTCCAAGACATTCTCCATGAAAGACCTGGGAGAAGCAACCTACATCCTCGGGATTAAGATCTTTCGCAGTCTACATATATAGACCGAGTGCTAAAGAGGTTTAACATACCGGAATCCAAGAAAGGTTACCTACCCATCAGGCATGGGATACACCTTTCGAAGTCTATGTGTCCGCACACAGAAGACGAGAGGATTTGCATGAATAAGATTTCCTATGCATCCGCAATAGGATCTATCATCTATGCTATGTTATGTACGAGGCCCGATATATCGTATGCTCTGAGTGTCATGAGCAGATACTAGTCTGATCCAAGAATGGATCATTGGGTGGCTGGTAAGACGATCCTTAAGTGCTTGAGAAGAACTAAGGATGTGTTTCTAATATATGGAGAAGGGGACATGGTGACACGTGGGTATATGGATGTCAACTTCTAGATAGACAAGGATGATTCCAAGTCTCAATCTGGGTATGTATTCACCTGGAAAGGTGGCGCAATAAGTTGGAAAGGTTCCAAGCTTGACACTATAGCGGATTCTGCCACTAAGGCAGAATACATTGCAGCTTCGGAAGCAGCAAAGGAAGCGGTTTGGATCAAGAAGTTCATCTTTGAACTTGGTGTGGTCTCATCAATGATTCAAACATGTGCTTCGCCGCTATCATCTGATCAAAGAGATCGTTAGTAGGAAGGAAATACAAATCGAGAAGATCCCACCGAAAGGAACTTAGCAGATCCTTTAACAAAGGCATTACCTCAAAGTAAGTTTGAGGGTCATGTTAGAGCTTCTGGTATTGGATACCGTAGCGATTGACATTAGGCCAAGTGGGAGTTTGTTAGTAATATATGAGAGATGTCCTAAGGCAATCGCCTTATGATCATACCATTTATTTGATAAAAGAAGATTCACTATTTGAGTGTACATATTTTCATGTATTTGATTAGTTCTTAAACTCATTTACTGAATGTTCCCGATACGATTCACAGCATGAGAGAATTTGTGATTGGATCACAACTAGTGAGTATCTCTACATGTGTAATTGTGATGTATTGGAATTATCCCTAGTCGATGAATTGATGGTTTGGACACCATCAATTCTATCGAAACTAGCACGAGGTATACTCCTTGGTGTATCCAAGCAGCTGATTCTCACTGGTTGGAGACATTGTGATGTCCGGAGTTAATCGTGAATGTTAGTTATGGTAACTAGTTCATTGGAGTGACCAGCTGTAAGACTTCATATGGTTCTCTGCATATATAGATATGTCAACGAAGTTCTTACTGCAGCTTAAGTGCGACGTTCCTTTGACTTGCGGTATTCAAGTCATCTTAGTCATGAAGACTTATGCTTTGACATCTTAAGCAAGCATCTTTGAGGATATGTTGACCCGGGATGATTGGGTATAAGTCGAAGTGATCGAAGGTGTTTGAATAGCCTATAAAGGATTCACCACTCCTTGCGAGGAGATGTATACCCATGGCCTCTCGTTGGATTGTTACTAAAGTCTTTGGCCAAAGGATTACATGTTTAGAGTAAGGTACTCTTGGATACTGTTGGAATGTATACAGAAAGCTTAGCTCTTTTTGTATGAACATTTTATTTTGGAATAAGAATCACATGATCATTGTTTGCACTTTATATATTTATTATATGTGTGTGCATATTGTCTAATATTTTACATTGTAGATAACATGGTGCTTGGTGTGGCACAAAAGATCATGTTATCAGTCCCTTGTAAAATATAAGTAGAGGCTCACAACCAAGATGGTTTTGGACAAACCATTGGCATGGTTGTAGTGTAGCTTGGTATTGTTTTGTCTTGAACATAGAGTTACACTAGTACACTTAGATGTATTGAGCAAGACCGACACAGAGGTGATTCAATTAATTGCTGACTACATAATTGAATCGGACCTCGGATATTATATTGTACATGCTCTTAATCCTGATATAATAACGAGCACATGTACTTAGTATTTATTTCTTTGATTTACCAGAGGGTGAGATTTAGATGGATTAAATCAATATGCCCGGTAAGTTGGGAAATGATATTATTTACATGGTGTGCTATTGATTATAGGAGGAAATCGTGTCCTATATACTTGGTTGATGATGTCCCCTTGAGGAGCTCATAAGGTTCATCATGTAAACCCAACTGGTTGACTTAGTCAACATGATGATAAGGTTGAGTGGTACTACTCGAGGAGTTAGATGTTAATTAATTGATGGTGAGTAAATCAATTAATTGACGGGCATTCGATATCTTAAATACGGGGAGATGAATGTACAAATAATATATGGAGCCCATATTAATTTATGGGGGTTGGTGAGGTAGTTCAATGATGATCCTCTAGTGGAATGGAACATCATTGATGGATCAAGTTTTTGTGGTTCTGATCCATCGGGTGGCCAAGATCCAACTCCTCCTTATGGTCCCTATCGTAGCCTAATATAATCCTCATGAAGTCGAGATCCATGAATGTAAAACAAAACTCTAGAACCAATGGTTGGGATTAAATCCCTAGATCCGATGGTTGGGATGAAACCCTAGAACCAACGGTTAGGATTAAATCCCTAGATCCGATGGTTGGGATAAAACCCTAGAATCGACGGTTGGGATTAAATCCCTAGATCCGATGGTTGGGATAAAACCCTAGATCCGACGGTTGGGATGAAACCCTAGATCCGACGGTTGGGATGAAATCCTAGATCCGACGGTTGGGATGAAACCCTAGATCCGACGGTTGGGATAAAACCCTAGATCCAACGGTGGAGATTAAATCCCTAGATCCGATGGTGGAGATTAAAGGAGGCTTAAGCCCAATTCTATAAATAGATGGCTTAGGTTGGGCGGCAAGGATGGTTCACTTGGATTAGGGTTTTGCCTCTCAAGTGCTTTAGGCGGCTAGGGTTTTTGGATTTGGTTTGGGCGGAAACTAGAAGGGAGATTAGGGTTTCCTCCTTTGCTCCTTGTTGGCCGGCGCTCATTCCCTTCTCCTCCTTGGTTTTGGCCGGCTCTCTTCCTCCTCCCTTGCTCCTTGGTGGCCGGCGGTTCTCCAACAATTGGTGGCCGGCGCTTCTCCAACCTCTAGGTGGCCGGTGACAACCTTGCAACAAGTTGGCCGGTGCACATCCACTCGTTCCTTGGCCGGCAGTTGCATCAAATTCCCTTGCTTGGTGACCGGTTCTAGAAAGGAAAGGTTTTGTTGGTTCTTCTCTTTGTTCGCAGCGGACAAGGAAGTGAAGTACGCGATCTAGAAGGCTTCTACTCGCGGAGGATATTCGCCCACACGTCGTCCATGAGGAGGATAGGACATACAGTAGAAGATCGTAAGTATAAAGTTTTACAACTTTATTTTCTGATCTTAGCATGTTATTTTATGTGTTGATTATACAAGAGTGCGTATGTATATATGTTGTATAATCATGGACCCCGAAGACAAACACAAAAACCGGCGATCCGTCCGTCGTCTCTTCCGCGGCTAACCAACTAGAAGAGTTGTGTTGCTTGAACAACTAGTTTGTTCAAGCGATCACTCAAGTTGTTAGCACGACGACGAATAGGTTGTGCTAAGAAAACTCATCCCATCCGGATTAGTTCTTTCATTGGTGAAAATTTTAATCCGGGGAAGTGGGAGCCAATGAGTCTCCGAAGCAACTCCCTTCAAGTGGTATCAGAGCCACGGTTTCCGATTTTGTGTGTTTTGGATTCGGTTACTTTCATGCACATATCATATATTGAGTATGCCGGATAATAGTAGGATGTGCGTAGGTTAACTTTTTGGTTGCAGGCATAAGATCCGACTATTATGGCTATTTGGTTGTATGTGATTGTTTTGTGTGTGATTGTATGTATATTATTTGAATCCTCGGGGTTGACGAGGCTAGATTAGTATTTAATTTTTGTAATTAAATACGGCATTGTTTAGCCGCTCATTTTAGTTTACTTTCGATCTAGATTATTTGTACACTCCTTCGTGGAGTATAGGATTGATGGATGTAAATTAAAATAGTTTATCTCAGCTCGGATATCTTTCGTGACTTGCGCACGGGAAAAGGTGGAGCGGACGAGGTGGCGACACGACGGGATGCGTATTGGAGAACAATGCCATAATAATTGGAAAAATTCTGTTTCTTTTCATATTTATTGCTGATTTGTTTTTATATGCATGTTGTGTATGCTTTAAAATTCCTCAATTTCAATTTACTAAGTGGGAGAGGGAAATTTTAATTAATTCCCGCGACCTCCATTACAATTTGACGTGTGATGAAACAAACTTGTGTGTTGGCTCTGAGTGCCTTCCTCCCTGCGGACGGGTTTGTTTGCGGATCACTAGGTCAAATAATAGTTATAGGAAATTATCTAGGAGCATGTGTACTTCCACAGCGGTAAGGCACATAATCCGAAATAATTTCCTTAGTATCGTGTAATGGTCCACACTTAGATGCAAATAAAAGTATCCTCCCCATCGGAGTCACTGCTTTTATTTGTAGGGCCAAAGAGGAACCAACTATTAATTTTATTTGTCAAAAAGTAAGGTTGACAAGATAATAAAATTAATGGGTAAAACCTCCTCTTACAAATGTAGAATTCGTATACGTCCACACAGCGTGGCATGCGATATTCTCGGTGATTTGAGGTGTTGGTTGATTTCGAGATTTTATTGTTTTGAGGAATCAATAATATTTGAAATCTAATATTTTGATCATTGTGATTTTTAGGATATTCAAATGGCTTTCAACCCACTTGCTGTGATTTTAAAAGAAAATAAGCTTACTGGACCAAACTATATTGATTGGAAAAGAACCTGGATATTGTCTTAACTGCGGAGGAGTACAAATTTGTACTCTTCGAGGTCTGTCCTCCTAAGCCCTCCGATGACTCTGATGAAAAGGAGAAAGAACGTTATAAGAAATGGGTCAAGGCAGATGAGATGACGCGGTGTTACATTTTGGCATCTATGTCAAATGTGCTGCAACATCAGCATCAGGCCATGGCCACAGCTTATGACATGATGTTCAATCTCAAGGAACTTTTCGGACATCAGAGTAGGGCGGCTAGACAGGAGGCGATGAGAAACTTGATGACGACCACCATGATCGAGGGAACACCCGTTAGGGATCATGTTCTCAAGATGATGGCTCATCTTAATGAGATGGAAGTCCTCGGAGCTGAGATCGATGGGGAAACCCAGGTCGATATCATTCTCCAGTCTCTGCCTAGGAGTTTTGAGCAGTTCCGCCTCAACTACAACATGAACAAGAGGTTGTATTCGTTGGCGGAGCTTCTGACAGAACTCTAGGCGGTAGAGGGGCTTTTTCATCAAAGCGCTCAAGCCATGGTCGCTCAGAAGGTTTCTTCCTCTAAACCGAAAGGTAAGAAGAAGAAGAAGCAAGGTGGAGCGAAGAAAGTGGCAGTGGGACCTCAGGCAGGAGTGAAGAAGCCGAAAGGCAAGTGCTTCACTTGCAAGCAGACTGGACATTGGAAGGCGGACTGTCCTCGCCGAAAGAACAAAGGTATATCTTCTTGTTTAGTTGTTGAAACATGTTTAGCGGTGTTATCTACCAGTGCCTGGTGTGTAGATACAGGAGACACTGATCATGTCTGCAATACTTTGCAGGGGTTCCAGGAAACGCGACGACTAGCTGAGGGAGAGATTACCGTCTTCATGGGCAATGCTTCAAAGGTGGCGGCTATTGCAGTGGGAGACGTTTATTTATCTTTTGATAGGAATAAAGTTTTGGTTTTGAGAAATTGTCTTTATGTACCTACTTTTAGAAAGAATTTAATTTCAGTTTCTAAATTGTTTATGGATGGATATTCTGTTTCTTTTAATGACAAAGTGGTTATAAAAAGGAATAGGGAGATTATTTGTTTTGGTACATTGGTTGCCAATTTATATACTCTTGAACCGAAAACTCCCACGATGCATATAGAAATCAATAACTCATCTTCTAAGTGAAATAAGAGAAAAGAACCTTCGCAAATGAACCAAACATATCTTTGGCATCTAAGGCTTGGTCATATTAACCTAAGCAGAATTCAAAGGTTGATAGCTGATGGACCTTTAGGTTTATTAGTGGTGGAGGATCTCCCAACCTGCGAATCATGCTTGGAAGGTAAAATGACCAAGAGGCCTTTCAAGGCCAATGGGTATAGAGCCAAAGATGTGTTAGAATTGGTTCATTCTGATTTGTGCGGTCCTATGTCTATCCAGGCAAGAGGTGGTTTTGAATATTTCGTCTCTTTTATAGACGATTATTCAAGATATGGATACATTTACTTGATGCGCCGTAAGTCTGAATGCTTTGACAGGTTGAAAGAATTCAAGGCTGATGTGGAGAACCATCAAGGTAAAAGTATCAAGACATTACGATCTGATCGTGGTGGCGAGTACCTCTTAGAAGAGTTTAGGAATTACTTATCAGAGGCTGGGATTCAATCCCAATTGTCTGCACTTGGCACACACCAGCAGAATGGTGTAGCAGAGCGAAGGAATAGGACTCTTATGGAGATGATTAGATCGATGATGAGTTATTCTGAGTTTCCTGTTTCGTTCTGGGGGTATGTGCTGGATACGACATTGTATACTCTGAACTTGGTTCCATCCAAATCAGTACCTTCTACCCCTATAGAATTGTGGACTGGGTGAAAGCCTAGTCTAAGACATATTCGGATATGGGGGAGTCCAGCACATGTGTTGAAGGCTGATGCTGGTAAGTTGGAACCTTGTACAGAGGTGTGCATGTTTGTTGGCTACCCTAAGGGAACGAAAGGTGGTTTGTTTTATAATCCTAGAGATCAGAGGGTGATTGTTAGCATGAACACTAGATTTCTAGAAGAGGATTATGTAATGAACGACAAGCCCAAGAGTAGGATTGTTCTTGAGGAGTTGACAGGGGAAGTCCCGACTTCAGTACCACCGGTACAAGAGGAGATGCCACAAGTCACTGCACCGCGTGTCACAGAGTATACACAGGAGGCACCTCGTCGTAGTGGGAGGGTTGTTAGACAACCCGAGAGATTCATGTTTTTGGGAGAGTCTTTGGACTTAGTCCCTGGTGAACATGAACCTGATCCCTGGACATATGACGAGGCACTCCAAGATAGAGATGCTGTATCTTGCCAAAGAGCGATGAATTCAGAGATAGAATCTATGGATTCTAATCAGGTCTGGGAGCTAGTAGAACCACCCGATGGTGTAAAAGCCATTGGATGCAAGTGTATCTACAAGAGAAAGAGAGGAGTAGACGGGAAGGTTGAGACCTTCAAAGCTAGGCTTGTTGCGAAAGGGTATTCTCAGAAAGAGGGTATTGATTATGAGGAGACCTTTTCGCCGGTAGCTATGCTTAAGTCTATCAGGATTCTCTTATCTATAGCTGCTCATATGGATTATGAGATTTGGCAGATGGATGTCAAGATAGCTTTCCTTAACGGAAGTCTTGAGGAGAACATCTATATGCGGCAACCAGAGGGATTCATTGCTAAAGGCAAAGAGCATCTTGTATGTAAGCTTAATCGGTCCATTTATGGATTGATGCAAGCTTCTAGATCTTGGAACATCCGCTTTGATGAGGTAATCCAGTCATATGGATTTATTCAAAGTCCGGATGAGCCTTGTGTATACAAGAGATGTGGCGGAAACGTAGTGGTGTTTCTTGTACTATACGTAGATGACATTTTGTTAGTTGGCAACAATATCAAAGTGTTATCAGACGTAAGGGTATGGTTGTCCAAACAGTTTGACATGAAGGACTTGGGAGAAGTGGGACACATCCTTGGGATCAAAGTTATAAGGGATCGCAAGAAAAGGATGTTGTGCTTATCTCAAGCTTCATACATTGACACTATCCTTGCTCGTTTTAGCATGCAGAACTCCAAGAAAGGTTTTCTACCTTTTAGGCATGGAGTTTCTTTATCTAAAGAGATGTGTCCCAAAACATCAAAGGAGATAGAGGACATGAAGGCAGTTCCTTATGCTTTGGCAGTAGGAAGCCTCATGTATGATATGCTATGTACGAGACCAGATATCTGCTTTGCCATGGGCATGGTTAGCAGATATCAGAGTAATCCTAGACAGGGACATTGGACTGCGGTAAAGCATATATTGAAGTATCTGAGAAGGACTAGGGATTATATGCTAGTTTACCGGGCAGATCAATTAGTCCCTGTGGGTTACACGGATTCGGATTTCCAATCAGATAGGGACAAGAGTAAGTCTACCTCAGGGTTTTTGTTTACTTTTGGAGGTGGAGCCATAATATGGAGGAGTGTCAAGTAGAAATGCGTGGCGGACTCTACCATGGAAGCTGAGTATGTGGCAGCCTCTGAGGCAGCCAAGGAAGCTATATGGCTCAGGAACTTCTTGATGGACTTGGATGTGATTCCTGGTTTGCCCAGAACTATAACAATTTATTGTGATAACAGTGGTGAAGTTGCAAACTCGAAGGAACCACGAGCCCACTGTTGGTGCAGTAGGCACCTAAGTCGAACCTGAGTTTTGATTATAGCAAACGATACAAAGTTAAGCTCATGTCATTTTCTCACGAGCTGAATCGAGTGTGCAGAAGATTGCTATAGCTGGAGCTGATGGCTAGCGACACCCGGAGGAAGCCACGGTGGTCGGGCGACACTCGAGTGACTTCGGAGGGAGCCGAAGGAATCGAGTGGAAGGCCGGAAGCAAAAGCAACACGTAAGTATCGAGGTAAGCTCGTGTGTGCGAGCGTAAGTGAGGTCGTATCCTTTTTACAGGGATGACCTTAAGCGTAGATCCGACAAAAGACATCCTATAGATGGTCTAGGTTGAGATCGGATGGTCGAAGGCCGTCAAAATAATGTTTTTGTTAAGCTAACTTTGCCTTGCAGCTAGCATCGATCATTGCCCGGCTTAGAGGACTCATTGCCGTCAATCGTCATCTGGAGGTTAGCACTCCGATCGCCATCGACTGATGATGGCCATCAGTCGACTGATGGTCAAAGGATCAGCTTCGAGGAGTCAAGGTTTATCACCAAATTTCAAGGGGAGTGGTGCTCAAATATGATTGGCTAGGGTTCCTCTTGAAAAGGGGCTCAAAGGCTATAAAAGGAGGTCCTAACCTAGGGTTTTCATCATCAATTCTAAGTACTCAAAAGCCTCCGCAACGCTGTGACTCTCTGACGACTCTACAACAACGAAGTGCTGCCAACAACCCTAGTTTAAGTCCTATCTTCGAGTTGTTGGTATAATCTTAGTTTGTCATTTCTCTTAATCTTGCAATTCATTTGTTAATCGAGGCTTTCTACCGTTGCATTTTATTTTAATAGAAGAGAGGGGTTGTCTCTCTATCTTTTGCTTCGAAGGTTTTTGTAATCGTAAAACTCCTACCTCCAACGAGGAGGAGTGTTTTATTGAATTGCCCTCCGTACATGGTCTAGGATCGTTAGGGCCTTGGAGTAGTGGCCGAAGGCTACGAACCAAGTAAAAAAACTATTTGTCTCATTTAGTTTTTATTTACATTTCTGCTGTATTTAATTGTCTACCGAACGATTTAAAAGAAAAAGTGTTTATCGCTATTCACCGCCCCCTCTAGCGATCCACTCGATCCAACAATTGGTATCAGAGCCGGGGGTTGCTAAGATTTGGTGAAACCACCAATCTAGCAATTTTACAGATTTTTTTTCTTTTTAATTCTGTTTATTTCAGATTTATTTCGCTTTTTTACTTTTACTCCCGCACTACTAATCCAAGACGCGAGTCTTGGTACTTTTTTGTGTGTTTTTGTTGTTGCTAGTTTCTTCGTCTTCGTCTCCTTGTGTCTTTTGTTCTAATGGCCCATCTCGAGGGTTTTAGCACCGTCCGACCTCCATTTTACAATGGAGATGACTTCCGTTATTGGAAGGGTCGGATGGAATGCTTTCTCAAAACCCAAATTGAGATGTGGATCATAATCCAAACGGGATTCACACTTCCGACTAACGAAGTGGGTGAATCCTTGGATTATGACCAATGGACCATTGCGACAAAAAGACAAGTCGAAGCCGACGCTAAGGCAACTCAAATCCTTCAATGTGGCTTATCCAAGGAAGAGCTAAATCGCATATGCCCCTTCATAAGCGCAAAGGACCTTTGGACAAAACTAGTGGAGCTACACGAAGGGACCGATGAAGCCAAGGTATGTAAGTGTGATCTTCTATTCAATAAACTATATAACCTAAAAATGCAGGAACACGAGTCTGCGACGCAACTCCACGCCCGTGTCCAAGACATAGTCAACAACCTACACGCAATCGGGCAAAAGGTCGAAAACCGCGACCTTATAAGGTATGTTCTAAACTCTTTTTCGAGGACTACCTTGTGGGCATCCATGGTCGATGCCTACAAGGTCTCCAAGGATCTTTCTAAACTTAGGTTAGATGAACTCTTTTCTGATTTCGAACTTCATGAGCAGTCTAACTCGGAACCTGAGAAGGGTATAGCACTTTTTGCAGGTTCGAGGAAGAAAACCGCAAGCAAGCCACCCACGAAGGAAGACGAGGATGAGTCGGATTCGGATGTCGACTCGGAAATGGAAGCCGAACTAGTCAACCTACTTCAGAGGATAGTCAAGGGCCGAAAATGAGCCGTCACTCGACCCAACGAAGGTAAGCCTAAAAGTTCAAACATAAGATGTTATGAATGCAGCAGGTTTGGACACATTAAGTCTGAATGCCCAAAACTCAAGAGCAAGGCACCAAAACATAAAAAGGCACTCAACGCTACTTGGGAAGAAGCTTCCAAGGAAGAAGACAATGATCGAGTCCTCATGGGTAAATCGGTGGAATCGGAGACGGAGTCAGAACTGGAACTTGAATCGAAAACCGAAGACGAGTCGGACTGCGAAGCACTATTCAAGACGAGCCACGGATACACATCCGGTTCAAAAGATACACTCAAGGTGAGTCGGTCTCTTATTACTACACTTTATAGTGCAATTAAGTTTCTAAATAGAAAGTTAGCTAAGTCCGAGTCCAAGGTCGAGACCCTGGTTGAGGAAGTTAAACTCCTCAAACACGAGGTCTCCCTAACCTCTTCGACTAGTCGAGTTCAAGAGAAGGACTCAACTCGGGTTGAAAAACTCGAAGTTGAGAACTCACTCTTGAAGAGTCAAGTCAAAGATCTTAGGAATACGTTGGAAAGGTTTACTTTGGGATCCAAAGGACTTGACCTCCTACTTGGATCGCAAAGGGCCGTGTACAACAAGGTCGGGCTAGGGTTTAGCTCAAACACGACCAATAAGTCGTATATGTCAATCGTAAGTCGACATAAAAAATGTGTCCAAGCATGGGTCCCTAAGACCGCCTTGATTTCAAACCTAGGATCAAACCAGTACTGGGTTCCCAAGGACCAAATCCACTATGTGGAGAGACCGAATCGATTCAACGGTCCAGGGGGAGCTAGTACAAAACTTGTTTGTGTTTTAACCTAGAAATTGCATGCTTAGGTTTTTAGTTAGTTTGATTTTACTTTTTAGAATGGTTATATCGGACTATAACTCGTCAATACTTGATAACATAGTACCAGGACACGGCGAGATGATAGTACGCTAGGAAAGCGGAGTCTTGTGTATTCGGGCTAGATAAGGCATATCTAGTTCGGTGCACTTGACCGAGCGGAACTAGCTGAAGCTACCTCGCCGTATCCTAGACTAGTTAGACCAGGAAGTGGTCTTAGGTGAGTCAAGTTACTATTTTCTTGAAAATGGCTTTGTCTAAGGAAGTGATCGTTGTTCCGATCAAAGAAGGCCTCTGTGCCTCGCCACAACCTGGAAGCCATGATCTTGAAAAGGTGACTTGATGAGCCTAAGGTCAAATCAGAATCTAACGCAAGGTTGACAAGTGTTTAATTCATTAAATTTAATTCAACTAAAATTGGAAGTCATCTCACAAGAACATATAGGATTAACATGTTTGATCATGTAGACATGGGTGAGATGATTTAGGTTAATAATTTTCAACCAATTTTTAATAAATCCAATATCCGATCCAACTACCTTGCGTGTAGGATCAATGGATGTTGGACAGTGGTTGCTCCCGACACATGACCGGGGATCAACTCAAGTTTTTGAAGCTTCGATTCAAACGACAAGGATCGGTAGCCTTCGGAAATAATGACAAGCTCAAAATCATCGGATCAGGTGATATTGAGCTTAACTCAAATTTTGTTATTCAAAATGTTTTATTAGTAGAAAATTTTCAATATAATCTACTTAGTGTAAGCCAATTGTGTGATAATAACTATAAGGTCATATTTCTAGAAAATGAATGCATAATTAATACAAACGAAACCTCTAAAACAATTCTTAAGGGAACTAGAAATAACAACATTTACACTATTAACTTAACTAACTCCTCAACTAAGTGTCTTATGACACGGCAAGAGGAATCATGGTTATGGCACCGACGACTTGGTCACTCAAACCCAAGACTCATCCACAAGATGAGTCAGAGTGATTTAGTCAGAGGTTTGCCTAACCTCAACAACTTGGATAATAAAATATGTAATGCTTGTCAACAAGGTAAACAATCTAGGACACAACATCAACTAACTAGTCAAGAACGAACCAAAAGTGTGCTTGAGCTCCTACACATGGATCTATTTGATTCACACGGAGCTAAGTCACTTAACGAAAGTAAATTCTGCTTAGTCATAATTGATGACTATTCTAGATTTACTTGGGTTAGGTTCATCAAACACAAAAATGATACCCTAGATCAATTAATCAATCTATTTAAGTTAATATAAAATCAACAAAGCATTAAAATCAAAAGACTTAGGACTGATCATGGTGGTGAATTCGAAAACCATAGGTTTATAGAATTCTGTAACCTAAATGGATACCACCACGAGTTCTCTTGCCCTAGAACTCCACAACAAAATGGCTTAGTAGAACGCAAAAATAGAACCCTACAAGAAGCCGCTAGGACAATGTTAAATGAGTATAACCTACCCGATAGGTTTTTGGCAGAAGCCATGAGTACGGCGTGCTATGTGCAAAATAGAATCCTTATGGTAAAGAGGCACCTTAAGACCTCATACGAGATTTATCACGATAAAATACCTAACATCAAGTACTTTAGGGAATTTGGGTGTAAGGTACATATCCTAAACACTAAGGATTACCTAGGGAAATTTACATCAAAACCACAACCGGAATCTTTCTAGGATACTCGACTACAAGCAGAGCTTATAGAGTATATAACCACGACACCCTTAGAGTCGAGGAGACTATTAATGTAGTTTTTGATGAAGGACACGAACCTACAAAACCCCCGACAACCCCAATTAGCGAGCCGATTCATACTAGACCTAACTTTGATCCGGAGATCAAGTCTAGTGTTAATCCTAACCTAAGTCAACCAAGTCACTCTATCGACCAAGTGATAGATGACTCCAACCAAACTAGAACTCAAACGAGTCATCCTATAAATCAAGTTGTAGACTCAAACCCAAATCCAACTAGGACTCAAACGAATCATCCTATCGACCAAGTGATAGGTGATCAAAGTCTAGGAGTTCGAACTAGAGCCTCATACAGAAACCTTAGTCAAATATCTTTGATTTCTAAAATTGAACCCAAAACTATTGACCAAGCTCTTCTTGATCCGATTGGATTATTGCAATGCAAGAAGAGTTGGCTCAATTCACTAGGAACGAAGTATGGGAATTAGTACCACCGCCTAAAGATAAAACAATCATTGGAACAAGGTGGGTGTTTAGAAATAAACTTGATGATAAAGGTGAAGTGGTTAGAAATAAAGCTAGACTAGTCGCTAAAGCGTTTAGTCAAGTCGAAGGTTTAGATTACGACGAGACCTATGCCCCAGTAGCTAGATTAGAGTCCATTCGAATGCTATTAGCATATGCAGCACATCGAGGATTTAAGTTGTTTCAAATGGATGTGAAATCTGCATTCTTAAATGGATACATTAAAGAAGAAGTTTATGTTAGTCAACCCATCGGTTTCGAAAGTTTAGACAAACCTGATCATGTCCTTAGATTAAAGAAGGCTCTTTATGGACTTAAACAAGCTCCGCGAGCTTGGTACGAGAGACTTTCGATTTATCTTAAGTCCAAAGGCTTTAACCAAGGTGTAGTTGACCCAACCCTTTTCGTAAAAACCTTAGGTAAAGACATATTCATAGCCCAAATCTACGTAGATGATATTATTTTCGGAACCACCAACTCAATCCTACTAAATGAGTTCATTTCACTTATGGAAAGTGAATTTGAAATGAATTTAGTAGGCGAGTTAAGTTTCTTCTTAGGTCTACAAATTAAACAAACTAAAGATGGAATATACCTACATCAACGCAAATATACTAGGGAATTAATTAAACGCTTTGGAATGCAAGACGCTAAAATTAATAATACCCCAATGACAACTAATGTGAATATAGAAGAAGATTTAATCGGAAACTCAATTGATTTAAAATACTATAGGAGCATAATAGGGAGTCTCCTTTACTTAACTGCAAGCCGACCTGATATCCTATTTGCAGTAAGTATGTGCGCAAGGTTCCAAACCGGTGCCAAGGAGTCTCACCTAACTCTAGTCAAGCGTATCCTTAGATATCTAAAGGGTACACTTAATATCGGTATTTGGTACCCTAGATCTACCGAGTTCGAACTAACCGGCTACTCCGATTTGGACTATGCCAGTAGTAAGCTCGATAGAAAGAGCACGAGTGGTTGTTGTCAACTTCTCTGCTCGAGTCTAGTGAGTTGGTGTAGTAGGAAGCAACACTGTGTTGCCTTATCTACCACCGAAGCCGAATACATCGCGATGGGTGAGTGTGTCACTCAGCTTCTTTGGATGAAGCACACTCTCCGCGATTTCAAGTTAGACTTTATGAACACAAAACTTCATGTAGATAACATTAGTTCAATTAATCTTACTAAGAATCCAATATGTCACTCTAGGACCAAACATATAGAGGTCAAACACCATTTCATTCGAGAACATGTGGCCAACGGAGCCATACAACTCGAATACGTCGAATCAAAGTCTAACTTAGCAGACCTATTTACTAAACCCCTACCCGAAGCCGAATTTAGTCTATTAAGACGAAAATTGGGCATGTGCGTAGTAGAATAGAAACTTGCAAATTATATTTTCTTACTACTATTTCTTAAATTTTCATTTTTATGGAACTAGCATAGGACATACCTTAGATATCATGCACCTATAGATTTAAGGAGCCAATACATCTCAAAACACATAGGACTAATGTGTTTGTGTACTTAGCCACGTAGATGGGCGTGGGATGTTAGGACCTTACTCCTGGTTCCAGATGTAGAGCTAGTGCATCGCTATGAACCACGGAGTATAATCATACATACTAACCGACTCTGACCAGGACTGGTTGATCTTTCATATCAATCAAGCCAAATATGAGTCGAACATTTTATAGATGAACTTATTTTCAGTATATTATTTTCAAAATAATGTGGAACATGCTTGGACTTTAAAATTAAAACTTATTTTTTATTCCACACACACCCTCACTCTTTTCGATATATGGCAAAAGGGGGAGAAAAAGGCCAAAGTTAAGGGATCATTTCTTTTGCCAAAGTTAAGGGATCATTTTTTTTTTTGGCCAAGGCTTACTTAACTTTAAGTTAACAAAACAAGTTAAGGGAATTCTTAACTTAAACACATTTAGTTAACTTGTTTTCGTTAACAATACAAAAAAAATAATTTACTTAACTTTTAGTTAACTTGTTAACAAAAAGTAATTTACTTAACTTTAAGTTAACTTGTTAACAAAATGGAAGTAAAGGCCAAGGTTAAGAAATCAATTTTTTGATTTCTTAACTTAAAACTTATTTTAAACACTATGGCCAATATTAAGTAATTTCGGTTACTTAATTCTTTTTTAGTAGCAAATATCAAGGGGGAGAGTTAAAACTCTTTCTCAAGTACTCAACTTTAAGTTAACAAAACAAGTTAAGGGAATTCTTAACTTAAACACATTTTGTTAACTTGTTTACGTTAACAATACAAAAAAAATTAATTTACCTAACTTTTAGTTAACTTGTTAACAAAAAGTAATTTACTTAACTTTAAGTTAACTTGTTAACAAAATGGAAGTAAAGGCCAAGGTTAAGAAATCAATTTTTTGATTTCTTAACTTAAAACTTATTTTAAACACTATGGCCAATATTAAGTAATTTCGGTTACTTAATTCTTTTTTAGTAGCAAATATCAAGGGGGAGAGTTAAAACTCTTTCTCAAGTACTCACCCTCGGTCAACGGGGAGGATTCCTCAAGGGGGAGCACTTGAAAAAGAGTTTTTATATACTCCTGCTCATTCATGCATATCTCATACTTATTTTGCTTAATGCACTTAATTTATTTTTCTTAACTTTGTATGTGGGTTTGCCATAAATCAAAACGGAGGAGATTGTTGGTGCAGTAGGCACCTAAGTCGAACCTGAGTTTTGATTATAGCAAATGATACAAAGTTAAGCTCATGTCGTTATCTCACGAGCTGAATCGAGTGTGCAGAAGATTGCTATAGCTGGAGCTGAAGGCTAGCGACACCCGGAGAAAGCCACGGTGGTCGGGCGACACTCGAGTGACTTCGGAGGGAGCTGAAGGAATCGAGTGGAAGGCCGGAAGCAAAAGCAACACGTAAGTATCGAGGTAAGCCCATGTGTGTGAGCGTAAGTGAGGTCGTATCCTTTTTACGGGGATGACCTTAAGCGTAGATCCGACCAAAGACATCCTATAGATGGTCTAGGTCGAGATCGGACGGTCGGAGGCCGTCAAAATAATGTTTTTGTTAAGCTAACTTTGCCTTGCAGCTAGCATCACCGACCGCTAGAGGACTCATTGCCGTCAATCACGATCGTTGGAGGTTAGCACTGATCGATGATCCATCATCGATCGATGATGGCCATCAGTCGACTGATGGTCAAAGGATCAGCTTCGAGGAGTCAAGGTTTATCACCAAATTTCAAGGGGAGTGGTGCTCAAATATGATTGGCTAGGGTTCATCTCGAAAAGGGGCTCAAATGTAACGCCCGCAAAATTCTAAACTAGGCAAAGTAATTATATAGGTTTTAAGGCCATAAAAGGGTTTAAAATAAAATAAAATAAAAGATGGTTATAGGTAGGATTTGAACCATGAACCTCCTAATAGGGAGGTAGCCTTGACACCACTAGACCCTAGGATAATTTATGAATAAGATATATAAAGAATATGGATGGGAAGATGAGGAGTTGGTTCATCCCCTCCCATGAAAGGATGATGGGTGTTCATTCCCTAAGTATTAAAGAGGAGAATTAAGAGAAGAGTGGAAGTAAAACCCCACTTTCCTTCTTCATTCTCCTTCTTCCTCATCCTTGGCCGAATTCCCCATTTCCCTTTCCTCCCTTTTTCATCCCAAGCTCTAGAAATTTTATAAGAAATTTTGTATGATTATAGGGACTTTATGTGGGCTTTTTCAAAAATAAAAGAAAATAAGCCAAAAAGGGATGCAAGGCCTAGGAATTGAACCCCAAACCTCTAGAGATAGCCAAGCCCTATAGATGCACCCACTAACCAGAAGCCCAATAGAATTATATCATTGGAGGAATAGGGGAAATTATGGTGAAGTGTAAGGGAGATCAAGGGACTCTTCAAATGAATAAATAGGGAATGAAGGGACAAGAGAAGAACCACATCTCCACTTCTCCCTCTTCTCTTCTTCTTCCTCACCGAATCCTAGAGCTCTCCCTCTCCATTTTCATCCCTTGGCCGAAACTCATCCAAGCAAGAAGCAAGGGCTAGGTTTGGTTCCTTAAGTCATCTTCCCACTACAAGCAAAGCGAAGGATGTAAGTATCCCTCACCTGCATACGAGTAGCTTCGATTGAAGTTTTGTAAAAGAAATCCATATGTTATATTCGGCCAAGCTATGTTTTTGGCGTATCAATGAAGTTCTATGCTATGTTTTGTAAGTATATGATGATGTTAAGAGGAAAAAATGGATTAGGTTAAAAGTTAACCCTAAAAGCCTCCAAGATCCATTCGGCCAAGCCATGTTTTTAAGGTTTCGATGAAGTTCTATGCTATGTTTTGTAACTATATGATGATGTTAGGACTTCAAATGGATTAGGTCAAAAGTTAACCCTAAAAGCCTCCAAAATCTATTCGGCCAAGCCATGTTTTTAAGGTTTCGATGAAGTTCTATGCTATGTTTTGTAACTATATGATGATGTTAGGACTTAAAATGGATTAGGTCAAAAGTTAACCCTAAAAGCCTCCAAGATCCATTCGGCCAAGCCATGTTTTTAAGGTTTCAATGAAGTTCTATGCTAAGTTTTGTAACTATATGATGATGTTAGGATTTAAAATGGATTAGGACAAAGGTTAACCCTAATAGCCACCAAGATCCATTCGGCCAAGCCATGTTTTTAAGGTTTCTATGCTATGTTTTGTAACTATATGATGATGTTAGGATTTAAAATGGATTAGGACAAAAGTTAACCCTAATAGCCACCAAGATCCATTCGGCCAAGCCATGTTTTTAAGGTTTCTATGCTATGTTTTGTAACTATATGATGATGTTAGGATTTAAAATGGATTAGGTCAAAAGTTAACCCTAAAAGCCAACAAGGACCATTCGGCCACCCCTATATTTTGATGATTCAATGAAGCTTTATTCCATGTTTTGTATGCTTATGATGTGGTTAGTATGTTAAATGAAATAGGTTAAAAAGATAACCCTAGAAACCCCTATGGACCATTCGGCCATCATGTATTTTTGGGTGATTAAATGAAGTTTAATTCATGTTTTATATGCATATGAAGTTTTTGTTATGTTAAATGAATTAGGTTAACATATGTTTTATGTTGGGTGAATTCATGTTGACTTGTGATATTAAATGATGCTAGATGAAGACAACATGCCTTAGGTTAATGTTTACTTACTCTTGATGCCTTGCCTTATGCCATGCTTATGTGTATATGATATTTAAGATATGTTATGAAATGGAATACGATAAGATTATGAAATGAAACAAAATGATACGTTCACGAAATGAATATGATATGATGATGAAATGAAGTATGATATGTTACGAAATGAAGTATGGTATGTTTATGAAATGAAAGATGATATGTTCATGAAGTGAAGCATGATATGTTATGAAATGAAGTATGCTATGTTGCAAAATGAAATAAGCTATGTTATAAAATAAGCATATAAGTATTTTACCTTCTGCATGGCTTGTACCAAGACCTTAAAAAGGTCCAAGAAGGGATGGGCTCCTAAGATGCCCTAGGTCGATGGAATAAGACTCGGGCCTAGGATGGGCCTCTATGTATGATTGCCCCTGGGTCGATGGAATAAGACTCGGGCCTAGTATGGGATGGGCTCCAAGATTCCCTAGGTCGATGGAGTAAGACTCGGGCCTAGGATGGGCTTCTACGCTATGACGATTGCCCTAGGTCGATGGACTAAGATCGGGCCTAGTAACCTAGTAGGTTCGAGACTTGCTACCTCGGGCCTATTTAGGGATGCGCGCTATGATAATGAAGAAGTGGAACAATGTCGGGCCCAAATATGTTGAGATTTATGTTTACGTACCTATAATATATGTTTTCAAAAGCATCCTGCATATGTTACATGATTAGATTGTTATGTTCACATGATATGTTGATATGTTACATATGATGTAGGTTATGTTTGATATGCCATGTTTATGCCACTATGTTACATATGATGTAGGTTATGTTTGATATGCCATGTTTATGCCACTATGTTACATATGATGTAGGTTATGTTTGATATGTCATGTTTATGCCACTATGTTTCATATGATGTATATTATGTTTGATATGTCATATATATATGTTGTATGTTATGTTGATTTGCTATCTTACGTATGTTATATGTTATGTTTGATTAAGTCATATATTTACATGATATGCTGCTATGTTATAGATGATACATGTTATGCTGCCATGTTATGGATGATACATGTTATGTTTACTCACGTTACTTATGCTACATGTTAAGTTGATTACGCCATGTATGTTACATGTTATATTGCTTATATATTATGAATGTTACATGTTATGATTAATGTCGATGTATGGTTTTTGTGAGTAGGACAGGATCTTACTAAGCCTATGTGCTTATAGTTTATCTTTCGCTCGTACTGCAGATAAGGGTAAGGGATGGATAAACTCAAGGGAGCAGCAGGAGGGGCCAAATGTGTGTGGTAGTGGCATGGTGGAGAAGATCCGTTAAGTCTATATATATATGTTTACCTATGATGATGATGTCTATGGATGTCCTTACTTATGTCTCTTTATGAGGATGATGTTTAAGAACTTGAACTAAGCACTAAGTATCTATATATGTTATGACGCATGCTCTATGTTAATAAGAAGAAGTAAAGAAGAAGTAAGAAGAAGTATCTATATATGTTATGATGCACGCTCTATGTTAAGAAGAAGAAGTATATATATATGTCAATGCATGTTTATGTTTTAAAAGAAAAAAAAATATGTCTAAAGTCTTCCGCTGTAAGAAGTACGAAATATATATAAAGTCTTCCGCTGTAAGTAATGTATGTATGTACGGTCGCGTCACGCGCCGCCCCTTCCGGATTCTGGGTCCGAAAAGGGCGGGCGTGATAGGTTGGTATCAGAGCGGATCTGCCTTTCCACTACACACACATCAAGCTCCAAATCCTGCCGCTCCAAGTAAGAATTCTATGTCTACTCTAATTTTGTTAATTTTGTTCATGAATGATAAGAAATGTTTTTTTAGCTTAAACATGCATGAATTCATGTAGGATAATCTTATGCTAGCCTGGCCTTTAGTTTAAGTAATGCATGAATATACAAATGATAGCTTTATGCTAGCTTTAGTTTAATTATGCATAGATCAACAAACGAAAAACTTATGCTAGCCTTATTATAATATATGAAGATAAGTGTATGATAAAGAATGTTTTTAGTTAAATATGCATGAATATAGGTATGATAGTCTTATGCTTATGTATGATAAGGAATGCTTTTAGTCAAAATATGCATGAAAGTATGTATGATACCCTTATGCTTGTTCATGTATGATATAAAATGCCTCTAGCTTATTTTGTTCATGTATGACATAAAATGCCTTTAGCTTATTTTGTTCATGTATGACATAAAATGCCTTTAGCTTATTTTGTTCATGTATGATATAAAAATTCCTTTAGCTTATTTTGTTCATGTATGATATAAAATGCCTTTAGCTTATTTTGTTCACATACGATATAAAATGCCTTTAGCTTAAATACGCATGAAAATATGTGTGATACCCCTTATGCTAGCTTTTAGTTTAACTATGCATAGATAAATGAACGATAATCTTATACTAGCCTTACTCTAATATGTGAAGATAAACATGACTAGGAGACGTAGTAATAGAGTAGATGAGATAGTACCCCCACCTATTCTTATGCATGTGGTTACGGAACTCCAGGGACAGCTACAGGAGTTCTGTAGCCTATTCAAAACCCAGAATGGAAGTAGGAAGATATAGCTGTGGACTTCATAGTAGGACTACCCAAAACAACTAATGGATATGAAGCTATTTAGGTGATTGTTGAAAGATTAACAAAAATCTGCCTATTTTCTGGCAATCGAGTATCGTACTCAATGGAACAACTAGCTCAGTTGTATGTTGAGAAGGTGATCAGATTGCATAGAGTTCATAAGACCATGTGATCGAGCCACAAATGGTACAAGTTCAAGAAGATTTAAGTTATGAAAGTCGACCTATTCAGATAATAGATCGAGAAATCAAGAAATAGAGAACCAAAGAAGTACCCTTAGTGAATGTCTCATGACAAAATCAAAAGTTTGAAGAAGCAACTTAGGAACGCGAGGATGACATGAAATAAAAGTATCCGGAGTTGTTCTACGTTTCGAGGACGAAACTTTTATAGGTATGAAGGATTGTAATGCCCGCAAAATTCTAAACTAGGCAAAGTAATTATATAGGTTTTAAGGCCATAAAAGGGTTTAAAATAAAATAAAATCAAAGATGGTTATAGGTAGGATTTGAACCATGAACCTCCTAATAGGGAGGTAGCCTTGACACCACTAGACCCTAGAATAATTTATGAATAAGATATATAAAGAATATACAAAGAATATAGATGGGAAGATGAGGAGTTGGTTCATCCCCCCCCCCCCCCCCCCCCAATGAAAGGATGATGGGTGTTCATTCCCTAGGTATTAAAGAGGAGAATTAAGAGAAGAGTGGAAGTAAAACCCCACTTTCCTTCTTCATTCTCCTTCTTCCTAATCCTTGGCCGAATTCCCCATTTCCCTTTCCTCCCTTTTTCATCCCAAGCTTTAGAAATTTTATATGATTATAGGGACTTTATGTGGGCTTTTTCAAAAATAAAAGAAAATAAGCCAAAAAGGGATGCAAGGCCTAGGAATTGAACCCCAAACCTCTAGAGATAGACAAGCCCTATAGATGCACCCACTAACCAGAAGCCCAATAGATGATGTTAGGATTTAAAATGGATTAGGTCAAAAGTTAACCCTAAAAGCCAACAAGGACCATTCGGCCACCCCTATATTTTGATGATTCAATGAAGCTTTATTCCATGTTTTGTATGCTTATGATGTGGTTAGTATGTTAAATGATATAGGTTAAAAAGATAACCCTAGAAACCCCTATGGACCATTCGGCCATCATGTATTTTTGGGTGATTAAATGAAGTTTAATTCATGTTTTATATGCATATGAAGTTGTTGTTATGTTAAATGAATTAGGTTAACATATGTTTTATGTTGGGTGAATTCATGTTGACTTGTGATATTAAATGATGCTAGATGAAGACAATATGCCTTAGGTTAATGTTTACTTACTCTTGATGCCTTGCCTTATGCCATGCTTATGTGTATGTGATATTTAAGATATGTTATGAAATGGAATACGATAAGATTATGAAATGAAACAAAACGATACGTTCACGAAATGAATATGATATGATGATGAAATGAAGTATGATATGTTACGAAATGAAGTATGGTATGTTTATGAAATGAAAGATGATATGTTCATGAAGTGAAGCATGATATGTTATGAAATGAAGTATGCTATGTTGCAAAATGAAATAAGCTATGTTATAAAATAAGAATATAAGTATTTTACCTTCTGCATGGCTTGTACCAAGACCTTAACAAGGTCCAAGAAGGGATGGGCTCCTAAGATGCCCTAGGTCGATGGAATAAGACTCGGGCCTAGGATGGGCCTCTATGTATGATTGCCCCTGGGTCGATGGAATAAGACTCGGGCCTAGTACGGGATGGGCTCCAAGATGCCCTAGGTTGACGGAGTAAGACTCGGGCCTAGGATGGGCTTCTACGCTATGACGATTTCCCTAGGTCGACGGACTAAGATCGGGCCCAGTAACCTAGTAGGTTCGAGACTTGCTACCTCGGGCCTATTTAGTGATGCGAGCTATGATAATGAAGAAGTGGTACAATGTCTGGCCCAAATATGTTGAGATTTATGTTTACGTACCTATAATATATGTTTTCAAAAGCATCCTGCATATGTTACATGATAAGATTGTTATGTTGATATGTTACATATGATGTAGGTTATGTTTGATATGCCATGTTTATGCCACTATGTTACATATGATGTAGGTTATGTTTGATATGCCTTGTTTATGCCACTATGTTACATATGATGTAGGTTATGTTTGATATGCCATGTTTATGCCACTTTGTTACATATGATGTATGTTATGTTTGATATGTCATACATATATGTTGTATGTTATGTTGATTTGCTATGTTACGTATGTTATATGTTATGTTTGATTAAGTCATATATTTACATGATATGCTGCTATGTTATAGATGATACATGTTATGTTGTCATGTTATGGATGATACATGTTATGTTTACTCACGTTACTTATGCTACATGTTAAGTTGATTACGCCATGTATGTTACATGTTATATTGCTTATATGTTATGAATGTTACATGCCATGATTAATGTCGATGTATGGTTTTTGTGAGTAGGACGGGATCTTACTAAGCCTATGTGCTTATAGTTTATCTTTCCCTCGTACTGCAGATAAGGGTAAGGGATGGATAAACTAAAGGGAGCAGCAGGAGGGGCCAAATGTGTGTGGTAGTGGCACGGTGGAGATGATCCGTTAAGTCTATATATATATGTTTACCTATGATGATGATGTCTATGGATGTCCTTACTTATGTCTCCTTATGAGGATGATGTTTAAGAACTTGAACTAAGCACTAAGTATCTATATATGTTATGACGCATGCTCTATGTTAATAAGAAGAAGTAAAGAAGAAGTAAGAAGTATTTATATATGTTATGATGCACGCTCTATGTTAAGAAGAAGAAGTATATATATATGTCAATGCATGTTTATGTTTTAAAAGAAAAAAAAATATGTCTAAAGTCTTCCGCTGTAAGAAGTACAAAATATGTATAAAGTCTTCCGCTGTAAGTAATGTATGTATGTACGGTCGCGTCACGCGCTGCCCCTTCCGGATTCTGGGTCCGAAAAGGGCGGGCGTGACATCAAAGGCTATAAAAGGAGGTCCTAACCTAGGGTTTTCATCATCAATTCTATGTGCTCAAAAACCTCCGCAACACTGTGACTCTCCGACGACTCTACAACAACGAAGTGCTGCCAACAACCCTAGTTTAAGTCCTATCTTTGAGTTGTTGGTATAATCTTAGTTTGTCATTTCTCTTAATCTTGCAATTCATTTGTTAATCGAGGCTTTCTACCGTTGCATTTTATTTTAATAAAAGAGAGGGGTTGTCTCTCTATCTTTTGCTTCGAAGGTTTTTGTAATCGTAAAACTCCTACCTCCAACGAGGAGTGTTTTAGTGAATTGCCCTCCGTACACGGTCTAGGATCGTTAGGGCCTTGGAGTAGTGGTCGAAGGCTACGAACCAAGTAAAAAAACTATTTGTCTCATTTAGTTTTTATTTACATTTCCGCTGCATTTAATTGTCTAGCGAACGATTTAAAAGAAAAAGTGTTTATCGCTATTCACCCCCCCCCCTCTAGCGATCCACTCGATCCAACACCCACAAGGCGAGTAAACACATAGAGCGCAAGTACCACCTTATACGAGAGATCGTAAAGCGAGGAGAATTTGCTATCGCCAAGATTGCATCAGAGGATAACCTAGCGGATCCATTCACTAAGGCCCTTCCAGCGAAAGTGTTTGATAGGCATGTGGAGGACATGGGGATCAGATGTATGGCAGTATGATGACGGCATAGTCTTTTAGTATAAGTGGGAGATTGTTGGAATGTATACTGAAAGCCTAGCTCTTTTTCTATGAACATTTTATTTTGGAATAAGAATCACATGATCATTGTTTGCACTTTATATATTTATTATATGTGTGTGCATATTGTCTAATATTTTACATTGTAGATAACATGGTGCTTGGTGTGGCACAGAAGATCATGTTATTAGTCCCTTGTAAAATATAAGTAGAGGCTCAAAACCAAGATGGTTTTGGACAAACCATTGGCATGGTTGTAGTGTGGCTTGGTATTGTTTTGTCTTGAACATAGAGTTACACTGGTACACTTAGATGTATTGAGCAGGAACGACATAGAGGTGATTCAATTAATTGCTGACTACATAATTGAATCGGACCTCGGATATTATGTTGTACATGCTCTTAATCCCGATATAATAATGGGCACATGTACTTAGTATTTATTTCTTTGATTTACCAGAGGGTGAGATTTAGATGGATTAAATCAATATGCCCGGTAAGTTGGGAAATGATATTATTTACATGGTGTGCCGTTGATTATAGGAGGAAACCGTGTCCTATATACTAGGTTGATGATGTCCCCTTGAGGAGCTCATAAGGTTCATCATGTAAACCCAGCTGGTTGACTTAGTCAACATGATGATAAGGTTGAGTGGTACTACTCGAGGAGTTAGATGTTAATTAATTGATGGTCAGTAAATCAATTAATTGACGGACATTCGATGTCTTAAACACGGGGAGATGAATGTACAAATAATATATGGAGCCCATATTAATTTATGGGGGTTGGTGAGGTAGTTCAATGATGATCCTCTAGTGGAATGGAACATTATTGATGGATCAAGTTTTTGTGGTTCCGATCCATCGGGTGGCCAAGATCCAACTCCTCCTTATGGTTCCTATCGTAGCCTAATATAATCCTCATGAAGTCTAGATCCAAGAATGTAAAACAAAACTCTAGAACCAATGGTTGGGATTAAATCCCTAGATCCGATGGTTGGGATGAAACCCTAGAACCAACGGTTGGGATTAAATCCCTAGATCCGATGGTTGGGATAAAACCCTAGAATCGACGGTTGGGATTAAATCCCTAGATCCGACGGTTGGGATAAAACCCTAGATCCGACGGTTGGGATGAAACCCTAGATCCGATGGTTGGGATGAAATCCTAGATCCGACGGTTGGGATGAAACCCTAGATCCGACGGTTGGGATAAAACCCTAGATCCGACGGTGGAGATTAAATCCCTAGATTCGACGATGGAGATTAAAGGAGGCTTAAGCCCAATTCTATAAATAGAGGGCTTAGGTTGGGCGGCAAGGATGGTTCACTTGGATTAGGGTTTTGCCTCTCAAGTGCTTTAGGCAGCTAGGGTTTTTGGATTTGGTTTGCGCGGCAACTAGAAGGGAGATTAGGGTTTCCTCCTTTGCTCCTTGTTGGCCGGCGCTCATTCCCTTCTCCTCCTTGGTTTTGGCTGGCTCTCTTCCTCCTCCCTTGCTCCTTGGTGGCCGGCGGTTCTCCAACAATTGGTGGCCGGCGGTTCTCCAACCTCTAGGTGGCCGGCGGCAACCTTGCAACAAGTTGGCCGGCGCTCATCCACTCGTTCCTTGGCCGGCGGTTGCATCAAATTCCCTTGCTTGGTGGCCGGTTCTAGAAAGGAAAGGTTTTGTTGGTTCTTCTCTTTGTTCGCAGAGGACAAGGAAGGGAAGAACGCGATCTAGAAGGCTTCTACTCGCGGAGGATCTTCGGCCACACGTCGTCCACGAGGAGGATAGGACATACGGTAGAAGATCGTAAGGTATAAAGTTTTACAACTTTATTTTCTGATCTTAGCATGTTATTTTATGTGTTGATTATACAAGAGTTCGTATGTATATATGTTGTATAATCATGGACCCCGAAGACAAACACAAAAACCGGCGATCCGTCCGTCTTCTCTTCCGCGGCTAACCAACTAGAAGAGTTGTGTTGCTCGAACAACTAGTTTGTTCAAGCGTTCACTCAAGTTGTTAGCACGACGACGAATAGGTTGTGCTAAGGAAACTCATCCCATCTGGATTAGTTCTTTCATTGGTGAAAATTTTAATCCGGGGAAGTGGGAGCCAATGAGTCTCCAAAGCAACTCCCTTCAGATACATGTGCAATAACTAGAATCCGTAGGACGAGGAAATGATACTTGAGCTAGGTGTGACGTAGTCAACCTAGTGGGAACTGACACTATAGACCATGTCCTGAACCAAGTGGGTATAAGATGAGTGAAAGGAATGGGGCACGATTCATTATAGTTGTTGAAGGGTTTTAGAAAAAGTTCTGGATCAACCGTTGATCTTTTCGGTTAATTGGGGATCATGATGTACTACTATGTGTCATTCATGATCGTTCTATAAATAATGGTTAATTATAGACGGCCAACATAAACCAAAAACCTATTTGGTCACATGCACAATGAGCATAATCCGAAGGATTTAAAACGAGCTTGAGAATAAGATTCTTAGACCGAGAGAAACTAGGTTTGGTTGGACCAAACAAGGAGCAAGCATGAAATCCTTTTAGTCACAATGGAAGTATGGATGGGCCGTGTCTTATGAAGACATGATGGATGAACCAAATTGGTTTGGTTCTAATCCAATGGTGGAGATAAACCAAAGGGGTTTGGTTTCTCTTAAATGAATGAACCAAAGTTGGTTCAGTTCGTTTTAACTTAAAATAGACCAAATTGATTTGGTTTATTTTAACTTAAATTAATGGAATGGTTTAATGGGTTTTGGTTATGAACTAATAACCATTAGAAGAATTTGTTCTCTATAAAATAGGGCTCAAGGGATTATGAGGCCCAAACCCTAATTGTGTCGCCCCTCCCTCTCTTCTCCTCTTATAGCCGACGCCCAACTGTTAGTGAAAGCCCTAGAGTCAATCATGTGATGATTATTGTATGGACTTTATTGTATCATATTCCTATTTATAAAGGCATGGTTATTATATTTACTTGTATTGGTGCCAAATAACTAAATATAATAATGTCCTTGAGTAGTAGGTTCTTATCTATATCAATCGATTGGTTGAATCGATAATGAGATGATATAGAGAACACTACTCTTAATCATTTGTAGTCAAGTATTAACATACAGGGACAATGTTAATGCGTAAAGATTAGCATGTAGATCAACACGATGACTTGTTCTCACAAGTCATGGATATGATATATCAAGTTGACACATGGGTATGCATTGGAGAATGTATATTGAATGACCCGCCATAAGAAAGTATCATAGATCATTATATGAGTGTCATATACTTTCTCATGTGGCTATTTGTATGACTATTAGTCCTTAGACCTGAAGTCACCATAGTTCCCTACATAAGGAGTTGCATACTTTGGCTTCGTCAAACGTCACCCATAAATGGGTGGACTATAAAGGCGATTACTGGGTATGTGACAAATTATGCGGAGGGATGTGAGTGATGTAGATGGGATCTATCCCTCCTATATGACGGGGGTGACATCAATATTCTTGATAGAGTGAGACCACGAAGTGCATGTCCATGCCTAAATCAGTCAATATGAGATATTGAGCTCATTTGATTAGAGTGAGTCTACTTGGAGTTAAAGATATAGATTGTACCGAGGATGACACGGTCTATGCCTCAATTGGTCAATCTAGATGTCAAGGATAGAGGAACATTGTCACATATTGTGAGAGTCACAATTAGTAGTCAAAAAGGTGATGTTGGAGCTCAACATTCTTGTAACTTGGGTAGCAATGATGTGTTGCTAGATACCGCTCATTGCTTAGTTCCTAAATCGGTTTAGGGGCATTGCCAACGTTACAAGAACCTATAGGGTCACACACAAAGGGCAATTAGATGGAGATTAGGTTAATATGATGAACCATGAGGATTAGGCTCATGTGATGAACCAAATTGGATTAAGAGTAATCCAAATTAGACTAATTGAGTTAGACTCAAGTTGATTCAAGTGTTGAATGAGTCTAATTTAGATTTGATTCATTTAGTCAATTCATTAAATCAAATTGACTTGAATTAAGTGGTTGGATTTGATCAACCATGGGAGATAAGAGGTCAAGTTTGACTTGACTCGAGAGGGAAGATGAAAGGTCAAGTTTGACTTGACCAAATGTCATGTCATGATGATGACTTGGCATGGCCAGCCAATGATGATGCTCCACATCATCATTGACTTATCATGTGGTGTCACCTCATGAGGGAGACCAAGAGTCATTGGCTCTTGGAGTTACATGCATGCATGTAACCCTCGAAGTCATGAAGTGGCCGACCACTCCATTTTATGGGTGTAATTGATTTTGGTGAGTTACTTGAACTTCATCTTCTTCCTTGGATCATCCTCTCAAGATCCCCTCTCCTCCTTAGCCAAAACTTCTAACGGTGCTAGCACACTCTAGGTTTCTTTTCTCCACCTGTTGCTTGTATGGATACCAATAGAGGAGTGTACACTTGACACTCTGGAGTTCCGGCAAGCTATTTGGACGAGCGGGATTTGCGAAGGGAGTCGCATCGAGGGTAACACTCTCAACTTCTAGATCTAAGGTAGATCTAGGTTTACTTAGGACATATATGTCTTTATTTTAATATATCTTCGCACGGATCCGTGGTCGGACTTCCGAGATTTCTACAACGCAAAAAGCGGTTTTTGCGGCTCGAAAAGTCCAACAGTGGTATCAGAGCCACGTGCGAAGCATGTATGTGTTTCGTTTTTGTAGTTTTTGTATTAGATAGAAAAATTACAGATTTTTATGTTTCTGTAAATTTCCTATTTTTATCGAATTTTTGGGTATTTTTCGGGAAGAGTCGAAGCAACGAGTGTTGGGACACTTGTAGGCTTCAACCATCGAGAAAAACTCTCCGAAACGGCGAGTTCTCGCTTTAGATTTTTAGAGACAGCGACTTAAGTCACTGTAAGATCATAGTAGGGACACTCGCAAAGTTTATTTTGTGAGTAGGGGCACTGCCCCTATCCCCGAAAGGGGCCTTGTCCCGCGATCGCGCCCGGAAACCGCTTAGTGGGACTGTTACGGAGAGGTGACTCATAAAATTGAAAACAAATAGGAAAAATTATAAATATTTTTGATAAAAATACATAATTTAGAATTATATATAATTCTGTGATTGTCATGGCCCAAGAACCCCAATATGATTGGATGATGATGTGTTGTAATTCATAATACGGCATGCGTGCCTTTTTTGTGGTTATGCGTATTGTATAGTGTATGCGACCTGTGCGTCGTACCTCTTCTTTTGAAATTCTAGTTGTAAATAGTTTTAGACTCGAATGTAACTCGAGTTTTATATTTGTAATGTACAAAATGGAGTGGTAGAAATTCCACTTGTAGATGATGTTACGAGAAGGGTCTCGACGACACATGGCGGTCAAAGGAATCTATTGGAGAAGCCGCTAGCCCTAGGTTGACCGTCAGATCTTCTCATTGGCTTGAGAAGATCGTAGTAGGGCCATGACCACATCACAGTTAATTTTATATATATATATATATTTGATTTTGTTTGTATGTATGTGATGCATGCTAGTAGAATAATACTTGTATTTATATGATGCATGCTAGAATAATGCTTGTATGTATGTGATGCATGCTAGTATAGAATAATAAAGGCCTCAATGCATATATGATACACATTACGATTAGATTATATCTTAATCGAATCAACTCGTAAATGCCTACCAAGTCCTTGATACCCATCACTACCTCGATCATTTGTAGTTGTTGAATCTGCCAAAGTAGAGCAATGCATATTATCTTGGTATGGTGCGGAGGGACAATCTTGGTCCCACTTATCATGGCTTGGGTTAGAGTAAGCTCAATTAGATTGAGTAAAACTAGTTAACTCAATTGGATCGAGTAGAACTATAGGCATATTCCAACCGTTGGAAAGATAGGATAAGATCGCATTTACACTAAATATTGGGCGATTTAGCCAAAGCTAACTCAAGGTCTTTTGTAAATGTGGGTCTTGATCCTATAACAAGAGTTGCATAGAGATGTAAACGGTAATGTGTTACCCACTGATTGTACTAAGTCTTGGGTGATTTAGCCAAAGCTAACTCAAGGCTTAGTATGATGTGGATCTTGTCCCGCAGGAATTATAGCTAGTTTGTATGAATCTAGTAATGTGGTTTGACCACATCCAGAACTCGATTCTATAAAAGTTCTATAATTCAATGGGAGCATTATTTGATTAAAGACCTAATTAAATGATAAAAGGAATATGATATTAATTCTCTGCATTGTATGTTGTAGATTACTATGTCGACAAATATGAACACACTCTCTCTGTGTTCTGTCCTTAAGAAGGACAAGCTCAATGGAGCAAATTTCCTGGACTGGTACAGGAACTTGAGAATTGTTCTCACCCAAGAAAAGAAACTGTACATCCTAGAGCAGCCCATTCCGGAGGCACCTTCTGCCACTGCCTCGCGAGCTGACAAAGATGCTTACAAGAAGCATCAAGATGATGCATTAGATGTGTCATGTCTAATGCTTGCGACCATGAACTCTGAGCTTCAGAAGCAACACGAGTTCATGAATGCTTATGATATGGTTGAACATCTTCGTCAACTATATCAAGGACAAGCAAGGCACGAGAGATATAAAGTCTCTAAGGCACTGTTTGTTTCCAAAATGCAAGATGGGACTCCCATAGGTCCATATGTACTCAAGATGATTGGGTACGTTGAAAACCTATAGAGATTGGGATTCCCCCTTCGCCAAGAGCTGGCCACTGACTTAATCCTGCAGTCTTTGCTGCAAAGCTACAATCAATTTTTCATGAATTACAACATGAATGAAATTGATAAGCCACTGCCTGAGATGCTCAGCATGTGGAGAACTGCTGAGCTCAACCTTAAGAAGGGAAAATCTAACGCCATTTTGATGGTGCAAAAGAAGAAAGGCAAGGGCAAGCCTAAAGGTAAGGGAAAGTCCCGAGCTAAGGGAAAAGGCAAGGAACTGAAACCCAAAGGAGGGGTGGCCAAGGAAGGGGCTTGCTTCCACTTCAAGGAAGCTGGACACTGGAAAGGTAACTACAAGGCATACCTGGAAGATCTTAAGAAGAAGAGAAGTGAGACTTCTACTTCAGGTATAAATGTTATAGAAGTCAATCTATCTATTTCTTCATCATGGGTATTAGATACCGGATGTGCATCTCACATTTGTACCAATGTGCATGCGCTGAGAAATAGCAGGGCATTGACAAAGGGCAAGGTGGACCTACGAGTAGGCAATGGAGCAAGGGTTGCTGCTGTTGTTGTAGAAACTTATGATCTGTCTCTGCCCTCTGGGCTTGTACTAGAATTAGATGAATGTTGTTATGTGCTTGCCTTAACTAAGAACATCATTTCGGTTTCTTGTTTGGACAAGAAAGGATTTACATTTATAATAAAGAACAAATGTTGTTCAGTTTATTTAAATGATATGTTCTATTGTAGTACACCTCTAATGAATGGACTCTACTTTCTAGACTTAGAGAGCTCTATTTATAACATAAGTACTAAAAGGTTCAAGTCAAATGAGTTGAACCAAACCTATCTTTGGCATTGTCGCTTAGGTCACATAAATGAGAGTAGCTTATCTCAGCTCCATAAGGATGAGCTGCTAGACTCATTTGATTTTGAATCATATGAGACATGTGAGTCTTGCCTTTTAGGCAAGATGACCAAGACTCGCTTTAGTGGACACAGTGAAAGAGAAACAAACTTGTTAGGACTTATACATAGTGATGTATGTGGCCCTTTCAATGTTGTTGCTAGAGGTGGTTACAGGTACTTCATTACATTTACTGACGACTTCAGTAGATATGGTTATGCGTATCTTATGACACATAAATCAAAATCCTTTGAAAAGTTCAAAGAATTCAAGAATGAACTACAAAACTAGCTTGGCAAGAGTATTAAGATACTTCGATAAGATCGAGGTGGTGAATATCTTAGCCATGAGTTTCGTGACTATCTAGCTAAGTGTGGGATTCTATCCCAACTCAATTCTCCTGGAACACCACAGTGGAATGGTGTATCCGAAATGAGGAATTGTACCCTATTAGATATGGTACGATCTATGATGAGTCACACAGATCTTCATATATCCTTTTGGGGATATGCTCTAGACACAGCAGCCCTTACCCTTAACCGTGTACCATCCAAGGCTGTGATAAAGACACCATATACAATATGGACAGGGAGAAATCCCAAGATGTCTTTCATGAGGATTTAGGGTTGTGAGGCTTATGTTCGACGTCAAGTCTCAGACAAACTGGGACCCAAATTCGATAGGTGCTATTTTGTTGGATATCCCAAGGATACAAAGGGATATTACTTCTACATTCCCAGTCAGCACAAAGTGTTTGTAGCAAAGACTGGGGTTTTTCTAGAAAGGGATTTTGTTTCTAGAAAAACTAGTGGGAGTACGTTCGATCTTGAAGAAATTCAAGATAAGGACCATAGCACCGAGGCCTTGATGGAGGTTGAACAAGAACCACAAAGTGTTCTGGGTGATGAGATTGTTGCACAAAGAGTTGTGGAACAACCACCTATTCATGTAGACCTACCTCTTCGTAGGTCTGATAGGGTACGTCATCAGCCTAAGAGATACCCATTTCTCTTGTCTGACCATGATGATGTTATGCTCATTGAGAATGAGCTTACCTCCTATCAGGAAGTTGTGATGAGCCCAGATTCTGAGAAATGGCTAGAGGTCATGAGATCCGAGATGGAATCCATGTACACCAACCAAGTCTGGACTTTGGTTGATCCACCTGAAGGGGTCAGACCCATTGGGTGTAAGTGGGTCTTTAGGAGAAAGACTAACATTGATGGACTTACTCATACCTATAAGGGCCAATTGGTGGCTAAAGGTTTCAAGCAAATTCATGGTATTGACTATGATGAAACCTTTTCTCTAGTGGCGATGTTTAAGTCCATTCGGATATTGCTTGCTATTGCAGCATACCACGATTATGAGATCTGGCAGATGGATGTCAAAACTGCATTTCTGAATGGAAACTTACTCGAGGATGTGTACATGACACAACCTGAGGGTGTTGAAGATCCACAACATACTAGGAAAGTATACAAGCTGCAAAGGTACATTTATGGGCTAAAGCAAGCCTCTCGGAGCTGGAATCTTCGATTCGATGATGCGATCAAACAGTTTGGTTTCATCAACAATGAAGATGGACCCTGTGTCTACAAGAGGGTTAATGGGAATACAGTTGTCTTCCTTGTAATGTATGTGGATGACATACTACTCATTGGGAATGACATCCCTTCGCTACAGTCTGTGAAGACTTAGCTGGGGACGTGCTTCTTAATGAAGGAGTTAGGTGAAGCAGCCTGTATTCTAGACATCAAGATCTATAGAGATAGATCTAAGAGATTGCTTGGCCTAAGTTAGAGTGCATACATTGACACAGTATTACTACGGTTTGCCATACAGAATTCAAAGAAGGGACTTCTGCCGATGTCACATGGTGTGAATCTTTCAAAGACTCAAAGTCCCTCTTCTAGAGAGGAGAGAGACCGCATGGATAAGATCCCTTATGCATCAGCTATAGGATCTATCATGTACGCCATGCTGTGTACTCGTCCTGATGTCTTGTATGCTTTGAGCATTACGAGTAGATACCAGTCAGATCTAGGTGAGCGTCACTGGATAGCAGTCAAGAATATTCTTAAGTACTTGAGAAGGACTAAAGAATATTTCTTGATATTTTGGAGGCGATGAGGAGCTAGCTGTAAAGGGTTACAGCGATGCCAGCTTCCAAACTGACCAGGATGATTATAGATCACAGTCAGGGTTCGTGTTTTGCTTGAATGGTGGTGCTGTGAGCTGGAAGAGTTCGAAGCAGGACACAGTTGGTAATTCTACAACATAAGCCGAGTATATTGTTGCATCTGAGTTAGCAAAGGAGGCAGTTTGGATTCGCAAGTTCTTTACTGAACTTGGGGTGATTCCTAGCAAAATAGATCCCATAGACCTCTATAGTGACAACAATAGAGCGATTGCACAGGCTAAGGAACCTCGCTCACACCAGCGGACCAAACACATACTACGACGCTTCCATCTCATTCGAGAGATTATCGATAGAGGAGATGTGAAGATTTGCAGAGTACCCACAGAGGCTAACATCGCAGATCCCTTGACCAAGGCTTTGACACAGAAAAAGTATGATGGTCACACTAGGTCATTGGGTATTAGATACTACGGTGATTGGCACTAGTGCTAGTGGGAGATTGTTAGTGAAAGCCCTAGAGCCAATCATTTGATGATTGTTGTATGGACTTTATTATATTATAATCCTATTTATAAAGGCATGGTTATTATATTTACTTGTATTGGTGCCAAATAACTAAATATAATAATGTCCTTGAGTAGTAGGTTCTTATCTATATCAATCGATTGGTTGAATCGATAAAGAGATGATATAGAGAACACTACTCTTAATCATTCCTAGTCAAGTATTAACATTCAGGGACAATGTTAATGCGTAGAGAATAGCATGTAGGTCAACACGATGACTTGATCTCATAAGTCATGGATATGAGATATCAAGTTGACACATGGGTATGCATTGGAGAATGTATACTGAATGACCCGCCATGAGAAAGTATCATGGATCATTATATGAGTGTCATATACTTTCTCATGTGGCTATTTGTATGACTATTAGTCCTTAGACCTGAAGTCACCATGGTTCCCTACATAAGGAGTTGCATACTTTGGCTTCATCAAACGTCACCCGTAAATTGGTGGACTATAAAGGCGATTACTGGGTATGTGACAAATTATGCAGAGGGATGTGAGTGATGTAGATGGGATCTATCCCTCCTATATGACGGGGTTGACATCGATATTCTTGATAGAGTGAGACCATGAAGTGCATGGCCATGCCCAAATGAGTCAATATGAGATGTTGAACTCATTTGATTAGAGTGAGTCTACTTGGAGTTCAAGATATAGATTGTACCAAGGATGACAGTCTATGCCTCAATTAGTTAATCTAGATGTCAAGGATAGAGGGACATTGTCACATATTGTGAGAGTCACAATTAGTAGTCACAAAGGTGATGTTGGAGCTCAACATTCTTGTAACTTGGGTAGCAATGATGTGTTGCTAGATACCGCTCATTGCTTATGTTTCTAAATCGGTTTAGGGATATTGTCAACGTTACAAGAACCTATAGGGTCACACACAATGGGCAATTAGATGGAGATTAGGTTCATATGATGTACCATGAGGATTAGGTTCATATGATGAACCAAATTAGATTAAGAATAATCAAAATTAGACTAATTGAGTTAGACTCAAGTTGATTCAAGTGTTGAATGAGTCTAATTTAGATTTGATTCATTTAGTCAATTTAAATTAATGAATAGAGATTCATTAAATCAAATTGACTTGAATCAAGTGGTTGGATTTGATCAACCATGGGAGATAAGAGGTCAAGTTTGACTTGACTTGAGAGGGAAGATGAAAGGTCAAGTTCGACTTGACCAAATGTCATATCATGATGATGACTTGGCATGGCCGACCCGCATCATCATTGACTTATCATGTGGTGCCACCTCATGAGGGAGACCAAGAGTCATTGGCTCTTGGAGTTACATGCATGCATATAACCCCCCAAGTCATGAAGTTGTCGGCCACTCCATTTGATGGGTGTAATTGATTTTGGTGAGTTACTAGAACTTCATCTTCTTCCTTGGATCATCCTCTCAAGCTCCCCTCTCCTCCTTGGCCAAAACTTCTAGGGGTGCTAGCACACTCTAGGTTTCTTGTCTCCACCTATTGCTTATGTGGATACCAATAGAGGAGTGTACACTTGACACTCTAGAGTTCCGGCAAGCTATTTGGACGAGCAGGATTTGCGAAGGGCGTCGCATCAAGGGTAACACTCTCAACTTCTAGATCTAAGGTAGATCTAGGTTTACATAGCACATACATGTCTTTATTTTAATATATCTTTGCACGGATCCGTGGCCGTACTTCCGGAGTTTCCGCAACTCAAAAAGTGGTTTTTGCGGCTCGGAAAGTCCAACACCAAACTCTTGTCCCCACCCAGCCCTTGTGTCATCGTCCAAGTTGTTGCCGACATCCATGCTCCTGCCGGCGATCCTCTGGCGATCCTCCGGCGACCCTCCGGTGATCTTCCTTGGCTCAGGCGACAAGGTGAACTTCTAGCTTTCCTTATTTAGCCGGCGCAAGTTCTCCACCAAAGCTGTCCAGTTTCCTGGACAGCTTGTTTCCTTCGTGTCGGAGCGTCATTTGGACAACATTTAGAGCTCCGACAGTGGTAACTTTACCGAGGATTCGATCTCCGATAATCTTCATAGGTGGAGGACGAAGGATTCGTCAAATGGTGGGCGAATACCTCTCCGGAGAAGCGAGTTTTTGAGGACTCGTTTTGAATCCGAATTTTGATTCGGATTGTGATCTTCTCTCAATCACATCATCTTCGACACGAGGCTAGTGACTCATACAAGATGAGGCTCGTGACTTTGTGAAGTCATCCGGAAGATACTCAGCGTTGATTCGGATAGAGGCGATTCTAGCGAGGGTCGCTCCGGTTGATGCCTTTCTCGCAACATGTGATACGTCAGGTATACGTAGAATAAATTTCCTCTTATTGCAAAATTTGAAACTACAGTTATGTATACACATGTTGTACTATGCATGTGTGTGGTGTGTGTGTTGTAATAAATTGGATTTATTATTTTTATTTCTTCCACTGTGCATATGTTTACGAAACATGTTCGAACACACACTCGTCGTGTTGCCGGAAACCCAACAGTATCGAGAGATACTGGTAGTTTATAGGTAGCTAGGTCTAGAATATTCTTAGATAGGATTAGAAGGGTTCCTATAGATTTGTGGGTTGGTGATTGTTCTCTACCGTCCGGTGAGATGTTGATCAACAACCAAGAAGTCAAGGGATACCCTTAGCCTTTGCTAGACATACCTTCACTATAAACATATCCTTATGGGTAGTTAAATTGTTGAAATGAGGGTATAACATGCATCTCGGATGTGCATATAGTTCGAGAGTTTTCGGATGTAGTTTCGGATAAACTCCCAGGCATGCCACTGCATGGGCAAGTAAGAATATGCGATTCGGGTGATTTCAGGAATAGTTCCGATATTGAAGACCTCATAGCGGGAGATGATTTTATTGGTATCAGTATTGCTAAACACTGTGGAAATTGGAAGAACATAAGTTGTGATTTATCTGTCCTAGTGTTTCTTCTTGAGAAGACTCGGAATTCTTTGTTAAAAGAGAGACAGACCTTTGAGGTTATGCATCGATTATCGATGTTGGAACGCGGAAGCTGTTGAAAATGGATATCTTTCATTGTGGATAGATGATCTATTTAGTTTAGCTAAAGGACACCTATGTATACCATAAGGTTGATCTCTGATTGGAGTGTTGATATTGTAGTGACTTGGTGTCATACAATTATCATTCTTGGTGTGATGATTGATATATCATCAGCGTAGAGTAACAGGATGCAGGTGTGTAAAAGACAACATTTCATATTTGGTATGAATTTTAGGAGATGTTGATAATGTTGTTAGACTTATTAATGATTTAGTTGTTCATGAAGTGATTGGACTAGTGCGTGGTTGTCTTTTTAGACGATACGTTTGGATAGTATGCTCTAGCATTACTACGTGGCTAATCTATTGGACCAAGAAGCTGATGAAAATCACTTGGTCAGAAGTTTTGAAACTAGGTTTCAGGGACTAGATAGTGGATGACTTTTGCATCAGTGTTAGTTAGTCCTTCCGTTGTGGATGGAAGGGTACTGTACATAGATGAATCATTTCAGGGATTATGAGCGATCCCGATGTAGTTGTATGAGAAGTATCTTATGCTTATGTCATCTGAGGGGTTACGAGATAAGTTGTCATATACATGACGTGGATTTAGCAGTTATTATCCTGATTTGTGGATTTTGAATAGTAGATGGTTTCTCTTGTGAGAAAGAAAATCTCCGTCTCCAAGGAGAATAGTGGGTTACATAGTGGTATTTCGATTTAGAAAAAGTTGTTTCAGGAGACTCTTCATTCGAGATTGATGATTCATTCAGAGTGGATCCGGTAATAGTGAGTGTTGAGACATTCCGGTTTGTGGAACGATATGTGGGACATGGATGATTCCGTAGTTTGATGTTGGGTGTGTCAATAAATAAAGGTGGAATATTATTGATCGGTAGGGTTATGTGGTGTGATGAAGTGGGAGCCTAGTACGTTAGATTGTGTTGAGAGATTATCTAGAATCAGTAAAGGAATTGATGCGATTTGGATAATCGATGGTCGATTAGTCAAGTCTACTCATTTTCTACCGAGTCGTAAGGTTGATTTCGTTGGATCGCTTGATGAAATTATATCCATGGAGTATCCTTGAGTATCATTTTTGATAGTGATTCATGATTTACCTTATGGATCTGGCAAAGTCTCCCACCGATCACGAGTATAGAGCTCCACTCTGGTACAATTATTTACCTTTTGGTAGATGCTCCATAGGAATGTGGTTTAGACTTTCAAAGGATCTGTTGAGAGTATCTACGATAGATTTTAGAGGCTATCAGTACCCCCTTAGATAGTTGAGATGGTTGTGTGACATCTCGTACTCGTACATGAGTCGAAAATTTGGGGACCAAATTTTGTTAAGTGGGGGAGAATGTAAGATACGGGAAAAATATATATAATAATAAAATAAATACTCTTTATTAATGGAGAAATTGTCTTATATAATTTCTCAGAAGTTCATAGAAATTTTCTTGGATTCAAAAGGAGTTCATACGATCGTTTAATAGGAAGTTTAAGGTCTAAATGGGAGATTGGGTTAAACCTAGGTTAGCTTTGGTTAGACCTGAACTAGCTCAATCAAACTAGCCTTTAAATCTTGATTTCTCCGCTACGATTCTCTTCATCCTTTTTGATTCTGCGTTGCGATCCCTGAATCTCGATCTCGTGATTTCCCTTCTTCACCGCGCGATTTCTTCTTCATCGTCGGCTTCTTCCTATTTCTTTCCTGATTTGAGCTGCTCCTCGCCAAGAGCTCTCCGCCGCTTCTCCTTCTTCCCTCAAGCGTCGTCGGAGTGGTCGCTAGGTCCGTCGAATGCGTACAGCAGCAGCATCAGTCGATTTGCCACCGCTAATGCCTGAGCCAGTCATCCGATCGCATCGTCGCCATCCGGTTCCTTCTCTTCTTCATCCACTATAGCTTCTTCTTCCGCCATTTTGGTGTCAGGGATCTCAACTCGCACAGCCGCCTGCTCACCATCTTGAATAGCTCGGCGGCCGACCCCCTCTGCTGCTAGCAGAGACACTGCTATCGTTGGATCTCCTTGTGCAAGGTGGGTTGATTGAGCTGGATCACTCGATGCTCTAGTTGTGCCATTTTCGAGCGGCTCCCGTAGAAAATGGTTGAGGAAAGATTTTGTGTTCCATCTACTCCGATCAAGGTTGGTCAATCACTGCCTAGTGTCGATTGTCTAATGTTGATGTGGAATTTGTAGATTAGAAGCTTTGGAATGGAATTCGAGCTTGGTTTGGCGGTGATGTTGCTGCAATAGGGAAGAAGAATACCATTACAGTGGTGTCACTTCAGTGATTTGGAGGTTGCAATCTGTGGTGATGCTTGGTATGCCAGTTGTGGGGGCTGCAAATAGGTGGATGTTATTTGGATTAGTGTGGTTGTAGATTATATGGTGAGTTTGTTAGTGCAATCAACCCGTGATATGGTTTTGATGTGTGTGACAAAGGGTTTAAGTTAGGATGATTGGATTTGATATATGCGTTGGAGTCTTGTAGGACTTAGTAATTCGCACATGGAGCATTGGCTAGTTTCATCTCTCATGACTCGATCCTTGAGGTGGTGAAGGATGGCTTTACGGAAGTTGTGTGCTTGGAGCATCTACGGGACCGCCGGACGAGGAGCACTTGAAGCAAAGCCAAGGAAGCATACTTCGAGGGCAAGAGACGCGAAGGAGCATTGCAGAGTCGTGCGCTTGTTGTTGCCGAGGGACGTGGCCGCGAACGAAGAGAGTTTCGGTAAGAGACTTCAAGTGAGATGAGAGAATGATTTTACTGTAAGTAGCTCATTAGGTGAACTTGGCCGAATGGCTGAGTGTCGGTAGCTTAATCGCAAGGGTTGAGGTTTACCTGATCGCCGGATGCTCAAACGAATGTTAAGTTTGAGGTCTACCCGGCATCAGTCGACTGCCATGTCATGGCAGTCTACAGGTCCATGTCGAACGGAGTTCGACTGGTGTTTGGCTGGAAATTGAGTCGACATCAGTCGACTGCTAAAGGGGTACAATCGACTGATCGTACTGTGCATGAGCATAGAAGCGAGTCGGCACTCGACTGGAAGTCGACATCAGTCAACTGATGGCTTCATCAGTCGACTGATGTGGGAGCGTTGGTTTGAATCCAACATGGAAGAAGTTGTTATTAGGCAACGGCTACAGGATCAGTCGACTGATCGGGGCATCAGTCGACTGATGTTGTGTTAACGGGAAGAAACCCTCTTCCTCTATAAAGAGAAGGGGTGAGGGCCTTTGGGAGTGTAATGCTTTAACTCCTAACAACTCTCAAAGTGCCCTAAACATTTCCCACTCTTTTTACTTGCTATTATTCCATTCTATTGTAATAAGAGAGATTGTAATAAAGGTTACCTCCACCTAGCTTGGTGCAAAGGAGAGAATAGTGAAAGCTTGAGGCGTGATTCACCTTGGACGAATCAGACCGTGGATTAGCATTCTTTACTTTGTTTTGTCTTAATTGTTTATATTAGTATATTCCGCTTGCACTAATTAAGTTTGTAGATGAGCAATCAACGAACGACTTCCACCATACGACGATAAAGGCTATTCACCCCCCCCTAGCCAGCCACCATCGATCCTACAAGTGGTATCAGAGCCAAGTCGCTTGTCAAGGACTAACCACAGCAACAAGCACTTCATCAAGAGATGACCGGCTCAAATATTCATCCGCCGAAGTTTGAGGGGGAATTTGCTTGGTGGTAGAAGCAAATGGAGGTATTTTTCGAAACCGATTTCGAAATTCTATTAATAATGGAAAATGGTTTCGAAATACCTAGGGATGAAGAAGGGGAGCCATTGGAGAAATCAAGGTGGAGTAAGAGGCAAAGGGAAGAGTACTTGGCAAACTCAAGGGCCAAGCACCACCTCTACAACGTACTTCCCCAACAAGAAGTGAATCAGATAGGGGAATGTGCAAGTGCCAAGAAGATGTAGGAGAAACTCATAGAAATTCATGAAGGCACATCCGAGACCAAACTAGCAAGGAGAGATTACTTAAGCTCCCAATTAAGCAACATTAAACTCGAAAAGGGAGAGAAGGTAAAATATCTACATTCTAGGGTTAAAGAAATCTTAATCGGTTTGACAAGTGTAGGGGAGAAGCTTTCCAACCGGTATATGGTAATGAAGGCTATAAATGTCTTTCCCCGGTCCTCAAGATGGAGCTCAATGGTGGACTCCTTCTACATTTCGAAGAATTTAGAAGTGAGCACACTTGAGGAATTCTTCTCAACCATGGAGCTCCACGAAATAAGGCTTGAAGGAATAAGTGAAGAATCAAGTATCAAGCCATCAAGAGGAGTAGCCTTTATAGCCAACAAGGGGAAGAAGAAGAAGATAGAGACTTCCTCCTCCTCCGATGAAGCGTCCTCCTCCTCCATGGATAGCACGGAAGAAGCATACATGGTAAGGAAGGTAAGAAATGCTTTGAAGAATTTTAAATTTAATAAATCTAATGATAGGAGTGTTGGGTTTCCGGCACCGCGGCGTGTGTGTGTTCGATCATGTTTCGTAAACATGAGCACAGCGGAAGCAATTAAAATTAATAAATCTATATTTATTACAACACACACAACACACGCATGCTATTACAACAAGTGTAGACATAACCATAAATTAAAATTTGCAATAAAAGGAAATTAAACTACGTTATACCTTTCGTATGACGTGTAGCGGGAACGGCATCAACCGGAACGATCCTCGTAAGAATCGTCTCTATCCGTATCCACGCCGAGCTCCTCGGGATGACTTCGCTAAGTCACGAGCTTCGTCTTCGTACGGGTTACTAGCCTCGTGTTGAAGACGACGTGATCGAGAGATGATCACGATCCGAATCCAAATTCGGATCCTAAAGCGAGTTCTCAAAACTTCGCTTCTCCGGAGAAGGTATTCGTCAACCGTTTGGCGAATCGCCGTCCCCCACCTCAGAGGATTACGGAGATCAAATCCCGGTAAGTTAGCGCTGTCGGAGCACTAACCGTCGTCCAAGCGGCGCTCGGCGAAGGAGAGCTGTCAGAAAACTGGACAGCTTTGGAGAAAGTAGCGCCCGGCCAAAAGGAAAGGAGAAAAGCCTCACCTTGATGCCAAACCTATAGGAGATCACGGAGCTCCTCGGAGGTTCACCGGCTTGGGCGAGGAGGAAGGAGAAAGTGAGCGCTGGCGGGTTGGAAGAGATGGTTAGGCGGCGGCAACTAGGTTGGCGGCAAATAGACTAATTCTCTTAATGGTTAATGGATCATATCCATAAAGCCCGTTAACCGCTCCATTAAGATAAGTTAAAATAAACCAAACCATGATGGTTTATTTTAAGTTAAAGCGAACGAACCAACCTTTGGTTCATTCGTTTAATATAAACCAAACCCTTTGGTTTATTCTCATCCATTGGATTAGAACCAAACCATTTTGGTCCATCCATTATGTCTTCATAAGACCACGGCCCATCCACGCTTCCATTGCAGTGAAACAATTTCATGCTCGCTTTATGTTTGGTCCAACCAAACATAGTTTCTCTCGATGCGAGAATCCCATTCTCAAGCTCGTTTTAAATCCTTTGGATTACACTCGTTGTGCGTGTGACCAAATAGGTTCTCGGTTTATGTTGGCCGTCTATAATTAACCATTAATTATAGAGCGATCATGAGTGGCACCTAGTAGTACATCATGATCCCAATTAAGAAAAGATCAGCGGTTGATCGAACTATTTACGAAACCCTTGATGGCTCGAATGAATCGTGCCCCATTCCCTTCACTCATCTTATACCCACTTGGTTGGGACATGGTCTATGTGTCCGATCCCACTAAGTGACTCGTCACACCTAGCCCAAGTATCATTTCCTCGTCCTACGGATTCTAGTTACTCCACATGTATCGAAGAGTACCTTACTCTAAACATGTAATGCTTTGGCCAACGACTTTAGTAACAATCCGACGAGAGGCCATGGGTATACATCTCCTCGCAAGGAGTGGTGAATCCTTTATAGGCTATTCAAACACCTTCGATCACTTCGACTTATACCCAATCATCCCGGGTCCACATCTCCTCGGAGATGTTTGCTTAAGATGTCAAAGCATAAGTCTCCATGATCAAGATGACTTGAATACCGCAAGTCAAAGGAACATCGCACTTAAGCCACAGTAAGAACTTCATTGACATATCTATATATGCAGAGAACCATATGAAGTCTTACGGCTGGTCACTCCAATGAACTAGTTACCATAACTAGCATCCACGATTAACTCGGACATCACTATGTCTCGGCCCGGTGAGAATCAATTTGCTTGGATACACCAAGGGTATACCTCGTGCTAGTCTCGTGAATTGATGGTGTCCAAATCCATCAATTCATCGACTAGGATAATTAGATACATCACAATTACACATGTAGAGATACTCACTAGTTGTGATCCAATCACAAATTCTCTCATCTTTGTGAATCGTATCGTGGACATTCAGTAAATGAGTTTAAGATCCAATCAAATACATTAAACATGTATACTCAAATAGTGAATCTTCATTTATCATATAAATGGTTCATACATAAAGCGATTGCCTTAGGACATCTCTCATATATTACTAACAGACTCCCACTTGGCCTAATGCCAATCGCTCACGGTATCGATACCATAAGCTCTAACATGACCCTCGAAACTTACTTTGAGGTAATGCTTTAGTCAAAGGATCCGCTAAGTTCCTTTCGTTAGGAATTTTCTCGATTTGTATTTCGTTCCTACTTATGATCTCTCGATAAGATGATAGCGTGAAGCACATGTTTGGATCATTGATGAGACCACATCAAGTTCAAAGATGAACTTCTTGATCCAAACCGCTTCCTTCTTTGCTTCAAGGCTGCAATGTATTACTGCCTTAGTGGCGAGAATCCGCTATAGTGTCAAGTTCGAACCTTTCCAACTTATCGCCCCATTCTAGGTGAATACATACCCGCATCGAGACATGGAATCATCCTTGTCCGTCTCGAGCCGCATCCGTATACCCACGATCACCATGTACCCTTCTCCATATATTAGGAACACATCCTTAGTTCTTCTCACTTAAGGATCGCCTTAATACACCACCCAATGATCCATTCCTCGATCGGATCGGTATCCGCCGTGACACTCGTGAGCATACGATACATCGTGCCTCGTATATAACATAGCATACATGATAGATCCTATTGCGGATGCATAGGGAATCTTACTCATGCAAATCCTCTCGCCTTCGCGGCGCGACACATAGACTTTCGAAAGGTGTACCCCATGCCCGATGGGTAGATAACCTTTCTTGGATTCCGACATGCTAAACCTCTTAGCACTCGGTCTATATATGTAGACATGTAAAGACCAAGCAACCGCTTCGATCTATCTCTATAGATCTTAATCCCAAGGATGTAGGTTGCTTCTCCTGTGTCTTTCATGGAGAATGTCTTGGATAACCAAACCTTAATCGATCAGAAGATTGAACACATCGCTTCCTATAAGTAATATGTCATCGACATACAATACTAGGAACACGATCGCACTCCCACTAACCTTCTTGTACACACAAGGTTCGTCTCGATTTTGTGAGAAATCAAACTTTTGATTGTCTCATCAAAACGGATATTCCAGCCTCGGATGCTTGCTTCAATCCATAAATGGATCGTCAATTTGCATACCTTGGTTTTATCAACCGATGTGAAACCTCAGTCAGTATCATATACACGCCCTCGAGCAAGTTTCCATTAAGGAAAGCTGTTTTCACATCCATCCGCCATATCTCATAATCATAATGAGCCGCTATGGCCAGTGAGCATCCGAATGGATTTAAGCATAGCTACAGTAATAGGTTTCGCCATAATCAACACCTGCTTTTGACGATATCCTTCGCCACCAATCTAGCCTTATAGGTAATCACATTACCATCCATGTCGGTTTTCTTCTTGAAAACCCACTTGCACCCTATAGGCTTTATGCCTTCAGTGGGTCAACCAAGTTCCAAACTTGGTTTTCATACATGGAATCCATTTCACTTCATGGCACCAAGCCACTTATCCCTTTCTCAACTTGTCAAGACTTCTTCATAACTGTAGGCTCTCATCATCAATGAGTAACACGCCGCTCGATTCACTTACGAGAAATCCATATCTCTCGTGAATATTGCGTGTTCTACTGCAGATCTACGAAGATGTGGTGTTACAATAGGTCCAAATGATTGCTCATCACTATGAGTCATTTACCGCTGTGCTTCACTGTATCTCATTAATGTCTATTTGAGTCTCTCGAGCCTCCTCAAGCTCGACGAACACTCCCACTATTTTCTTGCAAGAGAAACTCTTTCTCTAGAAACACAAAGATGCCTTGGAAACAAACACCTTTTGTTCCATAGAATTAGTAACCCCTTGTTTCCTTAGGGTATCAATAAATAGACATTTATCGGACTTAGCATCAATTTATACGTCACGATCCAGCTTCACATAAGCGGGACAACCCCATATCTTCAAGTAAGATACATGAGGTTTCTTACCATTCCATATCTCATATGGAGTAGTTGAGACTACCTTGGTAGGCATTACATTTAACAAAGCAATTTATGCAAGTGCATAACCCCAAAGGACTTGGGAAGAGTCGCATGATTCATCATTGACGACCATGTCCAACAAGGTCGATTCGCCTCTCGGATACACCATTATCTTTGTGGTGTATATGGCGAGTCCATTGAGACAATACCATTGTCTCTTAGATAATCAAGAAACTCTTGACTTAAGTATTCACCACCTCGATCCGATCGAAGTATTTTAATACTCTTGTCATGTTGTTTCTCTACTTCATTTCTGAATTCTTTGAATCTTTCAAAGGCTTCAGACTTGTGTTTCATCAAGAACACATACCCAAACCGTGAGTGATCATCGGTGAAGGTAATGAAGTAGCTATAGCCTCCTAATGCTTGAGTTGACATAGGTCCTCATACATCACTATGTACTAGACCTAGTAACTCTCCCACTCGTTCACCTTTTCCAGTAAAAGGTAACTTAGTCATCTTGCCTTTTAAGCATGATTCGCATGTATCGTATGAATCCAATTAAAACGATTCCAGAATTCCACATCGGTGTAATTCGGACATGCGTTTCTTGCTTACATGGCCAAGACGACAATGCCACATGTAGGAGTCTATTTGATTATCCTTTCGAGCACTCTTGTTGCTCGCGATATTGCAAATGTCCTTTGGAATCGTCCAGCGTATAAACACCATTGCTTAAAGTTCGGTCCATAAGAACTCCTATTGAGTTATGTAACAACAATTGTTACTAAACGTCAAATGGAAACCATTTCTATTTAAACAAGAAATAGAAATGATGTTCTTTATCAACAAAGGAATATAAAAGCAATTGTCGATTCTAAGACAAGTCTGCGAGGAGTTCCAACAAATACGTTCCGATGGCGAGTGCAGCAACCATTGCTCCATTCCCAACACGTAAATTTGACTCTCCCTTGACGAGTCTTCTTCTATTCCTTAGACCATGTATGTCATTACATATATGTGAGCCACACCCAGTATCCAATACCCAAGTGTCTAAGGAAATAGAATGACAATCAATAAAGAAGATTTCTGAAGAAGATGGGGCATCCGATGCCTTATCCTTCTTCATGGACTCAAGATAAATCTTGCACTTTCTTCGCAAATGGCTCTCCTTGCCATAATGATGGCAAGTTTCCTTTTGTGCTAGTTCTACCTTCTTAGCCCTTCTCTTCTTTCCCTTCTACTGTTCCTTTGACTTCCTCTTAGAACCTTTCTTTGAGGAATCAACTAACAGCACCGTCCCCTGCTCATGCTTCTCAGAAGACTCCACAGTCTTCAGCATATTGAGCAGTACCACAGATGAACCTCCTAGCATCTCAGAGGTGAAGAGGAGCTTTGAGACTTCGAACCTTTCGAATCTCACTTGCTCATGAACCAACTCACAAAGATGAAGGACTACGATATGAGCATCCATATGCTCATGCTTTGCTTCGTAGCTTGGGTTCCATCATGGCTAACATGATGCAACTCATTTGTTCAGAATCACTCACATGTTTCTGATAGGCCAACAATTGGTCCAGAGTTGCATTGTCACTAGGATGGGCGGGAAGAGGCGCTTCGAGGACATACGCAAGCTTTTCCACCTTGAGAACAATTCTCAAGTTTCTAAGCTAGTCCAAGAAGTTTGGCCCGATCAATTTATTTGAATCCAAAATGGAGCATAAATTCAAACACATCATGATCAATATATTAACTTAGAAATACAAAGCGAGCATATATGAGAAAATGATTTTAAAATGCATCAATATACATTTATAAATCCCATTCATTTTTGAATTTCAAAAACCCCAAAATCACTTGGAGATTGTAGGTCCATCTCGAATGGGCTGATATCCATCATAGTTATGAACAACCTTGGAGAGAGTCCAACTAGCCATTCATAACTACGACGGTAGGTATCATCTATACCGATTGCATATCACGTATATGCAACTATCACAATGTGCTATCAACTAATGGAATGTTCACACATACATCGGGTTGTTAACACATTAACAAGTATGCATCATATGCATAGCACCCAACTTCACCTCCCTTTACATCGACCTTGGAGAGAGTCCAACAAGCCGATGCTCCAGGTTAAAGCCAACCCATTAATCGGGACATAGTTTTAATATGGTTAGGCGCATTCAACCAATTAGCCCGGCTTGGAGAGTCCAACAACCAAAGCTAACGATTGACCTCGACTCTTACCATATTAGTATTAAACTATTCCATGGTTTGAACATATTCGAGTTGAGGGCTTGGAGAGTCCAACAACCCAAACAAGAAATAGAACTCTGGTTCTAACCATATTAATGGAAGGTGTAGGCTTTAATATTGATTAAGGGTTTTTATGTCTCATCCTCTTTGCATGCAAATAACTATTATCTACATGGCATGGCATACATGGCATACATCTACATGTCACGACACGCATGGCATAATGTTATGCATCTAATGCAATTACATGACATACAATTATGTCATGTATATAATTTCCTTATATGTCATAACTATTTATGGAAATAAAATATGTTTAAGATTTGATTCTCCAAATCAAATCATAATTAAATTAGGAAACAAATTTTCAAATCTAATCACATATTTTATTCATGGAATTATTTGATTAAGGAAAATCTATTTAGGAAACAAATTTCCTAAATCTTTAAAACTACTTACGGAAATTAAATATTTTAAGATTTGATTTCCCAAATCAAATCATGATTAAATTAGGAAACAAATTTCCAGAATCTAATCAAATATTTTATTTATGGAAAATATAAATTTCAATAAATACTTTCAACTTTCCAAAAGTGGAAGATTTCCATAAATACTTCTAGACTTTCCAAAATTGAAAAATTTCCATAAATACTTCTAAATTTCCAAAATTTAGAAAACTTCCAGAAATACATTATGACTATCGCAAAACCATTTTTATGATTATGTCGAAACACAACCTGGGCTATGATACCACTGTTGGGTTTCCGACACCGCGGCGTGTGTGTGTTCGATCATGTTTCGTAAACATGAGCACAGCGGAAGCAATTAAAATTAATAAATCTATATTTATTACAACACACACAACACACGCATGCTATTACAACAAGTGTAGACATAACCATAAATTAAAATTTGCAATAAAAGGAAATTAAACTACGTTATACCTTTCGTATGACGTGTAGCGGGAACGGCATCAACCGGAACGATCCTCGTAAGAATTGTCTCTATCCGTATCCACGCCGAGCTCCTCGGGATGACTTCGCTAAGTCACGAGCTTCGTCTTCGTACGGGTTACTAGCCTCGTGTTGAAGACGACGTGATCGAGAGATGATCACGATCCGAATCCAAATTCAGATCCTAAAACGAGTTCTCAAAACTCGCTTCTCCGGAGAGGTATTCGTCAACCGTTTGACGAATCCTTCGTCCCCCACCTCAGAGGATTACCGGAGATCAAATCCCCGGTAAGTTAGCCACTGTCGGAGCACTAACCGTCGTCCAAACGACGCTCCGACGAGAGGAGAACAAGCTGTCCAGAAAACTGGACAGCTTTGGTGGAGACATTGCGCCGGCCAAATAAGGAAAACGACTTGCTCACCTTGTCGCCGGAGCCAAGGAAGATCACCGGAGCTCCTCCGGCAGCAGCTCGTCGCCGGCAAGAGGAGGAAACGGTAGCAGCTGGTCGCCGGTTGGAAGAGATGGTTGGCGGCAATAGAGTTGGCGCCAACAAGAGGAGGAGGGTGGGCGGCCAAATTAGGTTTGCCTCTTCATTTGGGCTTAACAAACCCTAATGCCCTCTTTTATAGAGAACTAATTCTCTTAATGGTTAATGGATCATATCCATAAAGCCCGTTAACCCGCTCCATTAAGATAAGTTAAAATAAACCAAACCATGATGGTTTATTTTAAGTTAAAACGAACCGAACCAACCTTTGGTTCATTCGTTTAATATAAACCAAACCCTTTGGTTTATTCTCATCCATTGGATTAGAACCAAACCATTTTGGTCCATCCATTATGTCTTCATAAGACACGGCCCATCCACGCTTCCATTGTGACTGAAACAATTTCATGCTCGCTTTATGTTTGGTCCAACCAAACATAGTTTCTCTCGGTCTGAGAATCCCATTCTCAAGCTCGTTTTAAATCCTTTGGATTACACTCGTTGTGCGTGTGACCAAGTAGGTTCTCGGTTTATGTTGGCCGTCTATAATTAACCATTAATTATAGAACGATCATGAGTGGCACCTAGTAGTACATCATGATCCCCAATTAACCTAAAAGATCAACTGCTGATCCGTAACTATTTCTCAAACCCTTCACAGCCGAATGAATCGTGCCCCATTCCTTCACTCATCTTATACCCACTTGGTTCGTGACATGGTCTATTGTGTCCCCCTCACTAGGTCGACTACGTCACACCTAGCCCAAGTATCATTTCCTCGTCCTACGGATTCTAGTTACTCCACATGTATCGAAGAGTACTTTACTCTAAACATGTAATGCTTTGGCCAAAGACTTTAGTAACAATCCGACGAGAGGCCATGGGTATACATCTCCTCGCAAGGAATGGTGAATCCTTTATAGGCTATTCAAACACCTTCGATCACTTCGACTTATACCCAATCATCCCGGGTTCACATCTCCTCGGAGATGTTTGCTTAAGATGTCAAAGCATAAGTTTCCATGATCAAGATGACTTGAATACCGCAAGTCAAAGGAACATCGCACTTAAGCCACAGTAAGAACTTCATTGACATATCTATATATGCAGAAAACCATATGAAGTCTTACGGCTGGTCACTCCAATGAACTAGTTACCATAACTAGCATCCACGATTAACTCCGGACATCACAATGTCTCCAGCCAGTGAGAATCAGCTGCTTGGATACACCAAGGAGTATACCTCTGTTCTGTCTTGTAATTGATGGTGTCCAAATCCATCAATTCATCGACTAGGGATAATTCCGATACATCACAATTACACATGTAGAGATACTCACTAGTTGTGATCCAATCACAAATTCTCTCATGCTGTGAATCGTATCGTGGACATTCAGTAAATGAGTGTAAGATCCAATCAAATACATTAAACATGTATACTCAAATAGTGAATCTTCATTTATCATATAAATGGTTCATATATAAGGCGATTGCCTTAGGACATCTCTCATATATTACTAATAAGGAGAAGAAGACCAAGGGGGAAGATAATTTGCTATAATTGCCATGGAAAGGGACACATAAGGAATAATTGTCCCCTCTTGAACAAGAGCAAAGAAGAGAGGAGAAAGAAAGAAGAGAAGAAGAAGAAGGGGAGCAAGAAGAAGGAAGAAGAGAAGAAGGCCAAACAAAAGGGGAAGGCCAAAGCACTTAAAGCAAGAACTTGGGATGACCCTTCCTCCTCATCATCATCGGAGGAAGAAAATTCCTTTGTCACAAATTTGGCTCTAATGACATTTGATGACCTAGACACCTCCTCCTTCACTAGAGCTCTCCTCACTTGTGGTTATCAGTATGTGGCTATGGACTGGAGGGCCTAGCATGATTGTATATCCATTATGGATCGTGTATCTATGTATGGTTATATGGATTGTCGATAGTATATCGCTACGGACTGGAGGTCTTAGCGTGGTTGACTGTCAGTTGTGTATGACTCTCTATATGGTAGAGAGAGTGTCTTGTGGATTAGTAGTCCTTGCATAGTTGACTTTTGGTTGACCAGGACTCCCCATGGGATAGGGAGTGTTGCGAGGATATGTATATGGAGCTATGCATCATTACATTGCATGCATGTTGTCGACTGGAGTCTCCCTTGTGGTTGAGACGGGTCGTCAGTCATCCTGCCTCCCCGGCCACTTGGGATAGTGGTAGTAGGGTTGAGGGTAGAGCATTGGATGTGCCGTGCTCGGTCACTATAGACGATGGTAGCTGGAGATGCGCACTTGGCCACTGTGCAGAGTGGTAGTTAGCGCACTCGCCCACTATAGACGGTGGTTGTGTGTTGTGCAGTTATCCTGTGTGTGACACTTGTCTACTCATGGGTAGGGATGGCATGGCTAGCAGCAGGGACCCCTAGGAGTAGTTAGCTCTTTACACTTATATGTTACTCAGTCATACTACCCAACTCGGTCACTCGAGAGTGGTGGCGGTTGGAGTCGGGATAGTAGTCATGTTGTGCAACCCTAGCTACTTTGGGGTCGTGGTTGGACGGGTCCGCAGACATGGTCATGCATATGCATTGTTGATATATATGTATGCATATATTTGATATATGTTTTACATATGTCTGTGAGATGCTGCATTTGATTGAGCTATGATTGCTGTATATGTTTGTACATCATGATGCATGCCATTTGCATATTATATATTGTTGTGTGTTGAGCTTGATATATGGGTTGGTCCAGACTGTTGGGTTTCCGGCACCGCGGCGTGTGTGTGTTCGATCACGTTTCGTAAACATGAACACAGCGGAAGCAATAAAAATAATAAATCTACATTTATTATAACACACACAACACACGCATGCATATTACAACAAGTGTAGACATAATCGTAAATTTAAATTTGCAATAAAAGGAAATTTATCTACGTTATACCTTTCGTATGACGTGTAGCGGGAATGGCATCAACAGGAACGATCCTCGCTAGAATTGTCTCTATCCGTATCCACGCCGAGTTCCTCGGGATGACTTCACTAAGCCACGAGCTTCGTCTTCGTACGGGTTACTAGCCTCGTGTTGAAGACGACGTGATAGAGAGATGATCACGATCCGAATCCAAATTCGGATACTAATACGAGTTCTCAAAACTCGCTTCTCCGGAGAGGTATTCGTCAACCAATTGACGAATCCTTCATCCTCCACCTCAGAGGATTACCGGAGATCGAATCCCCGGTAAGTTAGCCACTGTCGGATCTCTAACCGTCATCTAAACGACGCTCCGACGAGAGGAGAAGAAGCTGTCCAGAAAACTGGACAGCTTGGTGGGGGAGTAGGCACCGGCCAAGACAAGGAAGCCAAGTGCTCACCTTTTCACCGAGGCCTAGGAAGATCACCGGAGGGTCGCCGGAGGGTTCACCGACTGAAGCTTGGACGCCGGCAAGGAGCTGGACGGCGGCACAAGGAGCTGGGCGGCAAGCTTAGGGTTGGCGCCGAAAACTCCTTCAATGGGGTGGGCGGCAACTTTTGCTAGGGATTGGATTTGAGCTTAATTATCCCTTAAGCCCTCTTTTATAGAGAACTAATTCTCTTAATGGTTATTGGATCATAACCATTAGGCCCGTTAACCCGCTCCATTAAGATAAGTTAAAATAAACCAAACCATGATGGTTTATTTTAAGTTAAAATGAACCGAACCAACTTTTGGTTCATTCGTTTAAAATAAACCAAACCCTTTGGTTTATTCTCCTCCATTGGATTAGAACCAAACCATTTTGGTTCATCCATTACGTCTTCATAAGACTCGGCCCATCCACGCTTCCATTGCGACTGAAACGATTTCATGCTCGCTTTATGTTTGGTCCAACCAAACCTAGTTTCTCTCGGTCTGAGAATCCCATTCTCAAGCTCGTTTTAAATCCTTTGGATTACGCTCGTTGTGCATGTGACCAAATAGGTTCTCGGTTTATGTTGGCCGTCTATAATTAACCATTAATTATAGAACGATCATGAGTGGCACCTAGTAGTACATCATGATCCCCAATTAACCGAAAAGATCAACGGTTGATCCAGAACTATTTCTGAAACCTTTCAGCAGCTCGAATGATTCGTGCCTCATTCCCTTCACTCATCTTATACCCACTTGGTTCAGGACATGGTCTATTGTGTCAGTCCCCACTAGGTTGACTACGTCACACCTAGCCCAAGTATCATTTCCTTGTCCTACGGATTCTAGTTACTCCACATGTATCAAAGAGTACCTTACTCTAAATATGTAATGCTTTTGCCAAAGACTTTAGTAACAATCCGACGAGAGGCCATGGGTATACATCTCCTCGCAAGGAGTGGTGAATCCTTTATAGGCTATTCAAACACCTTCGATCACTTCGACTTATACACAATGATCCCGGGTCCACATCTCCTTAGAGATGCTTGCTTAAGATGTCAAAGCATAAGTCTCTATGATCAAGATGACTTGAATACCGTAAGTCAAAGGAACATCGCACTTAAGCCACAGTAAGAACTTCATTGACATATCTATATATACAGAGAACCATATGAAGTCTTACGGTTGGTCACTCCAATGAACTAGTTACCATAACTAGCATCCACAATTAACTCCGGACATCACTATGTCTCCAGCCAGTGAGAATCAGCTGCTTGGATACACCAAGGAGTATACCTCGTGCTAGTCTCGACAGAATTGATGGTGTCCAAATCCATCAATTCATCGACTAGGGATAATTCCGATACATCACAATTACACATGTAGAGATACTCACTAGTTATGATCCAATGACAAATTCTCTCATGTTGTGAATCGTATCGTGGACATTCAGTAAATGAGTTTAAGATCCAATCAAATACATAAAACATGTATACTCAAATAGTGAATCTTCATTTATCATATAAATGGTTCATACATAAGGCGATTGCCTTAGGACTCCTCTCATATATTACTAACAGACTCCCACTTGGCCTAATGCCAATCGCTATGGTATCCAATACCATAAGCTCGAACATGACCCTCAAACTTATTTTGAGGTAATGCCTTAGTCAAGGGATCCGCTAAGTTTCTTTCAGTGGGAATTTTCTCGATTTGTATTTCGTTCCTACTGATGATCTCTCTGATAAGATGATAGCGGCGAAGTACATGTTTGGATCATTGATGAGACCACATCAAGTTCAGAGATGAACTTCTTGATCCAAACCGCTTCCTTTGCTGCTTCCAAAGCTGCAATGTATTCTTCCTTAGTGGCAGAATCCGCTATAGCGTCAAGCTTGGAACCTTTCCAACTTATTGCGCCTCCATTCCAGGTGAATACATACCCAGACTAAGACATGGAATCATCCATGTCTGTCTGGATCTGGCATCCGTATACCCACGTATCACCATGTACCCTTCTTCATATATTAGGAACACATCCTTAGTTCTTCTCAAGTACTTAAGGATCGTCTTAACACCCGCCCAATGATCCATTCCCGGATCGGACTGGTATATGTTAGTAATATATGAGAGATGTCCTAAGGCAATTGCCTTATGTATGAATCATTTATATGATAAATGAAGATTCACTATTTGAGTATACATGTTTTATGTATTTGATTGGATCTTAAACTCATTTACTGAATGTCCACGATACGATTCACAGCATGAAAGAATTTGTGATTGGATCACAACTAATGAGTATCTCTACATGTATAATTGTGATGTATCAGAATTATCCCTAGTCGATGAATTGATGGAATTGGACACCATCAATTCTGTCGAGACTAGCACGAGGTATACTCCTTGGTGTATCCAAGCAGCTGATTCTCACTGGCTGGTGACATTGTGATGTCCGGAGTTGATCGTGGATGCTAGTTATGGTAACTAGTTCATTGGAGTGACCAGCTGTAAGACTTCATATGGTTCTCTACATATATAGATATGTCAATGAAGTTCTTACTGTGGCTTAAGTGCGATGTTCCTTTGACTTATGGTATTCAAGTCATCTTGATCATAGAGACTTATGCTTTGACATCTTAAGCAAGCATCTCTAAGGAGATGTGGACCCAGGATGATTGGGTATAAGTCGAAGTGATCGAAGGTGTTTGAATAGCCTATAAAGGATTCACCACTCCTTGCGAGGAGATGTATACCCATGGCCTCTCGTCGGATTGTTACTAAAGTCTTTGGCCAAAGCATTACATGTTTAGAGTAAGGTACTCTTCGATAAATGTGGAGTAACTAGAGTCCGTAGGACGAGGAAATGATACTTGGGCTAGGTGTGACGTAGTCAGCCTAGTGGGGACTGACACAATAGACCATGTCCTGAACCAAGTGAGTATAAGATGAGTGAAGGGAATGGGGCACGAATCATTCGAGCTGCTGAAAGGTTTCAGAAATAGTTCTGGATCAACCGTTGATCTTTTCGGTTAATTGGGGATCATGATGTACTACTAGGTGCCACTCATGATCGTTCTATAATTAATGGTTAATTATAGACGGCCAACATAAACCGAGAACCTATTTGGTCACACGCACAACGAGCGTAATCCGAAGGATTTAAAATGAGCTTGAGAATGGGATTCTCAGACCGAGAGAAACTAAGTTTGGTTGAACCAAACATAAAGCGAGCATGAAATCGTTTCAGTCACAATGGAAGCGTGGATGGGCCGAGTCTTATGAAGACCTAATGGATGAACCAAAATGGTTTGGTTCTAATCCAATGGAGGAGAATAAACCAAAGGGTTTGGTTTATTTTAAACGAATGAACCAAAAGTTGGTTCGTTTCGTTTTAACTTAAAATAAACCATCATGGTTTGGTTTATTATAACTTATCTTAATGGAGCGGGTTAACGGGCCTAATGGTTATGATCCAATAACCATTAAGAGAATTAGTTCTCTATAAAAGAGGGCTTAAGGGATAATTAAGCCCTAATCCAAAAACCCTAAGTTAGAGTTGCCGCCCACCCCATTGAAGGAGTTGGCGCCAACTCCATTGCCGCCGCCCATTGCTCCTCCAATCGGCATCCAGAAGGCTGCTTCCTTCCCCCTCGACGGCGTCGAGCTGCTGTCGGTTAGTGCTCCGGTGATCTCCTTCAAGTTTGGCATCAAGGTGAGCTCTATCTCCCTTGGTTGGCCGGCGCCTATCACCTCCACCAAAGCTGTCCAGTTTTCTGGACAGCTTGTTCTCCTCTTGTCGGAGCGTCGTTTGGACGACGGTTAGAGCTCCGACAGTGGCTAACTTACCGGGGATTCGATCTCCGGTAATCCTCTGAGGTGGAGGACGAAGGATTCGTCAATTGGTTGACAAATACCTCTCCGGAGAAGCGAGTTTTGAGAACTCATATTAGGATCCGAATTTGGATTCGGATCGTGATCATCTCTCGATCACGTCGTCTTCAACACGAGGCTAGTAACCCGTACGAAGACGAAGCTCGTGGCTTAGCGAAGTCATCCCGAGGAACTCGGCGTGGATACGGATAGAGACGATTCTAGCGAGGATCATTCCGGTTAATGCCGTTCCCGCTACACGTCATACGAAAGGTATAATGTAGATAAATTTCCTTTTATTGCAAATTTAAATTTACGGTTATGTCTACACTTGTTGTAATATGCATGCGTGTGTTGTGTGTGTTGTAATAAATATAGATTTATTATTTTTATTGCTTCCGCTGTGTTCATGTTTACGAAACGTGATCGAACACACACACGCCGCGGTGCCGAAAAACTCAACAGTGGTATCAGAGCCCATGTTGTGTTTCGACATAATCGTAAAAATGGTTTTGCGATAGTCATAATGTATTTCTGGAAATTTTCTAATTTTGGAAATTTAGAAGTATTTATGGAAATTTTTCAATTTTGGAAAGTCTAGAAGTATTTATGGAAATCTTCCACTTTTGGAAAGTTGGTAGTATTTATGGAAATTGATATTTTCCATAAATAAAATATTTGATTAGATTCTGGAAATTTGTTTCCTAATTTAATCATGATTTGATTTGGGAAATCAAATCTTAAAATATTTTATTTCTATAAGTAGTTTTAATGATTTAGGAAATTGGTTTCCTAAATAGATTTTCCTTAATCAAATAATTCCATGAATAAAATATGTGATTAGATTTGGAAATTTGTTTCCTAATTTAATTATGATTTGATTTGGAGAATCAAATCTTAAACATATTTTATTTTCCATAAATAGTTATGACATATAAGGAAATTATATACATGACATAATTGTATGCCATGTAATTGCATTAGATGCATAACATTATGGCATGCGTGTCGTGACATGTAGATGTATGCCATGTATGCCATGCCATGTAGATAATAGTTATTTGAATGCAAAGAGGATGAGACATAAAACCCTTAAACAATATTAAAGCCTACACCTTCCATTAATATGGTTAGAACTAGATTTCTGTTTCTTGTTTGGTTTGTTGGACTCACTCCAAGCCCGGCTCGAACCTAAACATGTTCAAATCATTGGAATAGTTTAACTCTAATATGGTAAGAGTCAGAGGTCAATCGTTAGTTTGGGTTGTTGGACTCACTCCAAGCCTGGCTAATTGGTTGAATGCGCTCTAACCATATTAAAACTATTTCGCGATTAATGGGTCGGCTCTAACTTGGAGCATCGATTTGTTGGACTCACTCCAAGGTCGATGTGAAGAGAGGTGAAGTTGGGTGCTATGCATATGATGCATACTTGTTAATTTGTTAACAACCCAATGTATGTGTAAACATTCAATTAGTTGATAGCACATTGTGATAGTTACATATACATGATATGTAATCGGTATACTTGATACCTACCATCATAGCTAAGAATGGCTTGTTGGACTCACTCCAAGGTTGTTCTTATCTATGATGGATATCAGCCCATTCGGAGATGGACCTACGATCTCCCGAAGTGATTTTGGGGTTTTTGAAATTCGAAAAATGAATGGGATTTATAAATGTATATTGATGCACTTTTAAAAATCATCTTTCTCATATATGCTCGTTTTGTATTTCTAAGTTAATATATTGATCATGATGTGTTTGAATTTGCGTTCCATTTTGGATTCAAATAAATTGACTGGGCCGAACTTCTTGGACTAGCTTAAAAACTTGAGAATTGTTCTCAAGGTGGAAAAGCTTGCGTATGTCCTTGAAGCGCCTCTTCCCGCCCATCCTAGTGACAATGCAACTCTGGACCAATTGTTGACCTATCAGAAACATGTGAGTGATTCTGAACAAATGAGTTGCATCATGCTAGCCATGATGGAACCCAAGCTACGAAAACAGCATGAGCATACGGATGCTCATATCGTAGTCCTTCATCTTTATGAGTTAGTTGATGAGCAAGTGAGATTCGAAAGGTTCGAAGTCTTCAAGCTCCTCTTCACCTCTGAGATGTAAGAAGATTCATCTGTGGTACTGCTCAACATGCTGAAGACTGTGGAGCCTTCTGAGAAGCATGAGCAGGGGATGGTGTTGTTAGTTGATTCCTCGAAGAAAGGTTCTAAGAGGGAGTCAAAGGAACAACAGAAGGGGAAGAAGAAAAAGGCTAAAAAGGCAGAACCAGCTCAAAAGGGCACTTGCCATCATTATGGCAAGTAGGGCCATTTGCGAAGAAAGTGCAAGATTTATCTTGAGTCCGTGAAGAAGGATAAGGCATTGGATGCCCCAACTTCTTCAAAAATCTTCTTTATTGATTGTCATTCTATTTCCTCAGACACTTGGGTATTTGATACTGGGTGTGGCTCACATATATGTAATGACATACATGGGCTAAGGAATAGAAGAAGACTCGTCAAAGGGAGAGTCAAATTTACGTGTTGGGAATGGAGCAACGGTTGCTGCACTCGCCATCAGAACGTATTTGTTGGAACTCCCTGTAGGACTTGTCTTAGAACTGGACAATTGCTTTTATATTCGTTCGTTGATAAAGAACATCATTTCTATTTCTTGTTTAAATATAAATGGGTACCATTTGACTTTTAGTAACAATTGTTGTTACATAACTTTGAATGGAGTTCTTTAAGAGACTGGAACTTTAAGCAATGGTGTTTATACGTTGGACGTATCCAGTGATATTTTCAATATCGAAGCGAGCAAAAAGCGTGCTCGAAAAGATAATCAATTAGACTCCTACATGTGGTATTTTCGTCTTGGCCAAGTAAGCAAGAAACGCATGTCCGAATTACACTGATGTGGAATTCGGGAATCATTTGAATAGGATTCATACGATACATGCGAATCATGCTTCAAAGGAAAGATGACTAAGTTACCTTTTACTGGAAAAGGTGAACGAGTGGGAGAGTTACTAGGTCTAATACATACTGATGTATGTGGACCTATGTCAACTCAAGCTTTAGGAGGCTATAGCTACTTCATTACCTTCACCGATGATCACTCACGGTTTGGGTATGTGTTCTTGATGAAACACAAGTCTGAAGCCTTTGAAAGGATCAAATAATTCAGAAATGAAGTAGAGAAACAACATGACAAGAGTATTAAAATACTTCGATCGGATCGAGGTAGTGAATACTTAAGTCAAGAGTTTCTTGATTATCTAAGAGACAATGACATATTGTCTCAATGGACTCCGCCATATACAACACAGCATAATGGTGTATCTGAGAGGCGTAACCGGACTTTTTTGGACATGGTCAGGTCAATGATGAATCATGCGACTCTTCCCAAGTCCTTTTGGGGCTATGCACTGCATAAATTACTTGTTAAATGTAATGCCTACCAAGGTCTCGGCAACTACTCCATATGAGATATGGAATAGTAAGAAACCTCATGTATCTTACTTGAAGATATGGGGTTATCCTGCTTATGTGAAGCGGACAGTATCAGACAAATTGGATGCTAAGTCTGATAAATGTCTATTTATTGGATACCCTAAGGAAACAAGGGGTTACCAATTCTATCATCCTGTGGAACAAAAGGTGTTTGTTTCAAGGCATGCTGTGTTTCTAGAGAAAGAGTTTCTCTTGCAAGAAAGCGATGGGAGTGTCTCGAGCTTGAGGAGGCTCGAGAGACTCAAATAGACATTGATGAGATACCTGGTGAAGCACAACAGCCGACAACTCATAGTGATGAGCAATCGGCTGGACCTATTGTAACACCACATCTTCGTAGATCTGGTAGAACACGCAATATTCCTAAGAGATATGGATTTCTCGTAAGTGAATCGAACGACGTGTTACTCATTGATGATGAGGAGCCTACCAGTTATGAAGAAGTGTTGACAAGTTCAGAAAGGGATAAGTGGCTTGGTGTCATGAAGTCGGAAATGGATTTCATGTATGAAAACCAAGTTTGGAACTTGGTTGACCCACCTGAAGGCATAAAGCCTATAGGGTGCAAGTGGGTTTTCAAGAAGAAAATCGACATGGATGGTAATGTGATTACCTATAAGGCTAGATTGGTGGCGAAAGGATATCGTCAAAAGCAAGGTGTTGATTATGACGAAACCTATTCGCCTGTAGCTATGCTTAAATCCATTCGGATGCTCCTGGCCATAGCGGCTCATTATGATTATGAGATATGGTAGATGGATGTGAAAATAGCTTTCCTTAATGGAAACCTGCTCGAGGACATGTATATGATACAACCTGAGGGTTTCACATCGGTTGATATAACCAAGGTATGCAAATTGCGATGATCCATTTATGGATTGAAGCAAACATCCAGGAGCTGGAATATCTGTTTTAATGAGACAATCAAAAAGTTTGATTTCTCACAAAATCCAGACGAACCTTGTGTGTACAAGAAGGTTAGTGGGAGTGCAATCGTGTTCCTAGTATTATATGTCGATGACATATTACTTATAGGAAACGATGTTTCAGTCTTACAGACAGTTAAGGTTTGGTTATCCAAGACATTCTCCATGAAAGACCTGGGAGAAGCAACCTACATCCTCGGGATTAAGATCTATAGAGATAGATCGAAACGGTTGCTTGGTCTTTCGTAGTCTACATATATAGACCGAGTGCTAAAGAGGTTTAGCATGTCGGAATCCAAGAAAGGTTTCCTACCCATCAGGCATGGGATACACCTTTCGAAGTCTATGTGTCCGCACATAGAAGACGAGAGGATTTGCATGAGTAAGATTCCCTATGCATCCGCAATAGGATCTATCATGTATGCTATGTTATGTACGAGGCCCGATGTATCGTATGCTCTGAGTGTCACGAGCAGATACCAGTCTGATCCAGGAATGGATTATTGGGTGGCTGTTAAGACGATCCTTAAGTACTTGAGAAGAACTAAGGATGTGTTCCTAATATATGGAGAAGGGTACATGGTGATACGTGGGTATACGGATGCCAGCTCCAGACAGACAAGGATGATTCCATGTCTCAGTCTGGGTATGTATTCACCTAGAATGGAGGTGCAATAAGTTGGAAAGGTTCCAAGCTTGACGCTATAGCGGATTCTGCCACTAAGGCAGAATACATTATAGCTTTGGAAGCAGCAAAGGAAGCGGTTTGGATAAAGAAGTTCATCTCTGAACTTGATGTGGTCTCATCAATGATCTAAACATGTGCTTCGCCGCTATCATCTTATCAGAGAGATCATCAGTAGGAACGAAATACAAATCGAGAAAATTCCCACTGAAAGGAACTTAGCGGATCCTATGACTAAGGCATTACCTCAAAGTAAGTTTGAGGGTCATGTTAGAGCTTATGGTATTGGATACCGTAGCGATTGGCATTAGGCCAAGTGGGAGTCTGTTAGTAATATATGAGAGATGTCCTAAGGCAATCGCCTTATGTATGAACCATTTATATGATAAATGAAGATTCACTATTTGAGTATACATGTTTTATGTATTTGATTGGATCTTAAACTCATTTACTGAATGTCCACGATACGATTCACAGCATGAGAGAATTTGTAATTGGATCACAACTAGTGAGTATCTCTACATGTGTAATTGTGATGTATCAGAATTATCCCTAGTCGATGAATTGATGGAATTGGACACCATCAATTCTGTCGAGACTAGCACGAGGTATACTCCTTGGTGTATCCAAGCAGCTGATTCTCACTGGCTGGTGACATTGTGATGTCCGGAGTTGATCGTGGATGCTAGTTATGGTAACTAGTTCATTGGAGTGACCAGCTGTAAGACATCATATGGTTCTATGCATATATAGATATGTCAATGAAGTTCTTACTGTGGCTTAAGTGGGATGTTCCTTTGACTTGCGGTATTCAAGTCATCTTGATCATAGAGACTTATGCTTTGACATCTTAAGCAAGCATCTCTAAGGAGATGTGGACCCGGGATGATTGGGTATAAGTCAAAGTGATCGAAGGTGTTTGAATAGCCTATAAAGTATTCACCACTCCTTGCGAGGAGATGTATACCCATGGCCTCTCGTCGGATTGTTACTAAAGTCTTTGGCCAAAGCATTACATGTTTAGAGTAAGGTACTCTTCGATACATGTGGAGTAACTAGAATCCGTAGGATGAGGAAATGATACTTGGGTTAGGTGTGACGTAATCAGCCTAGTGGGGACTGACACAATAGACCATGTCCTGAACCAAGTGAGTATAAGATGAGTGAAGGGAATGAGGGACGAATCATTCGAGCTGCTGAAAGGTTTTAGAAATAGTTCTGGATCAACCGTTGATCTTTTCGGTTAATTGGGGATCATCATGTACTACAAGGTGCCACTCATGATCGTTCTATAATTAATGGTTAATTATAGATGGCCAACATAAACCGAGAACCTATTTGGTCACACGCACAACGAGCGTAATCCGAAGGATTTAAAACGAGCTTGAGAATGGGATTCTCAGACCGAGAGAAACTAAGTTTGGTTGGACCAAACATAAAGCGAGCATGAAATCGTTTCAGTCGCAAAGGAAGTGTGGATGGGCCGAGTCTTATGAAGACGTAATGGATGAACCAAAATGGTTTGGTTCTAATCCAATGGAGGAGAATAAACCAAAGGGTTTGGTTTATTTTAAACGAATGAACCAAAAGTTGGTTCGGTTCGTTTTAACTTAAAATAAACCATCTTGGTTTGGTTTATTTTAACTTATCTTAATGGAGCGGGTTAACGGGCCTAATGGTTATGATCCAATAACCATTAAGAGAATTAGTTCTCTATAAAAGAGGGGTTAAGGGATAATTAAGCCCTAATCCAAAAACCCTAAGTTAGAGTTGCCGCCCACCCCATTGAAGGAGTTGGCGCCAACTCCATTGCCGCCGCCCATTGCTCCTCCAACCGACGTCCAGAAGGCTGCTTCCTTCCCCCTCGCCGGCATCGAGCTGCTGCCGGTTAGTGCTCCGGTGATCTCCTTCAAGTTTGGCATCAAGGTGAGCTCTATCTCCCTTGGTTGGCCGGCGCCTATCACCTCCACCAAAGCTGTCCAGTTTTCTGGACAGCTTGTTCTCCTCTCGTCGGAGCGTCGTTTGGACGACGGTTAGAGCTCCGACTACGGCTAACTTAACGAGGATTCGATCTCCGGTAATCCTCTGAGGTGGAGGACGAAGGATTTGTCAATTGGTTGACGAATACCTCTCCAGAGAAGCGAGTTTTGAGAACTCGTATTAGGATCCGAATTTGGATTCGGATCGTGATCATTTCTCGATCACGTCGTCTTCAACACGAGGCTAGTAACCCATACAAAGACGAAGCTCGTGGCTTAGCGAAGTCATCCCGAGGAACTCGGCGTGGATACGGATAGAGACGATTCTAGCGAGGATCGTTCCGGTTGATGCCGTTCCCGCTACACGTCATACGAAAGGTATAACGTAGATAAATTTCCTTTTATTGCAAATTTAAATTTACGGTTATGTCTACACTTGTTGTAATATGCATGCGTATGTTGTGTGTGTTGTAATAAAGGTAGATTTATTATTTTTATTGCTTCCGCTGTGTTCATGTTTACGAAACGTGATCGAACACACACACGCCGCGGTGCCGGAAAACTCAACAGTATCTGCTCGTGACACTCAGAGCGTACGCTACGTCGGGCCTTGTACATAACATAGGATACATGATAGATCCTATTGCAGATGCATAGGGAATCTTACTCATGCAAATCCTCTCGTCTTCTGTGCGCGGACACATAGACTTCGAAAGGTGTAACCCATGCCTGATGGGTAAGAAACCTTTCTTGGATTCCGACATGCTAAACCTCTTTAGCACTCGGTCTATATATGTAGACTGCGAAAGACCAAGCAACCGTTTCGATCTATCTCTATAGATCTTAATCCCGAGGATGTAGGTTGCTTCTCCCAGGTCTTTCATGGAGAATGTCTTGGATAACCAAACCTTCACTGACTGTAAGATTGAAACATCGTTTCCTATAAGTAGTATGTCATCGACATACAATACTAGGAACACAACTGCACTCCCACTAACCTTCTTGTACACACAAGGTTCGTCTGGATTTTGTGAGAAATCAAACTTTTTGATTGTCTCATCAAAACGGATATTCCAGCTCCTGGATGCTTGCTTCAATCCATAAATGGACCGTCGAAATTTGCATACCTTGGTTTTATCAACCGATGTGAAACCCTCAGGCTGTATCATATACACGTCCTCGAGCAAGTTTCCATTAAGGAAAGCTGTTTTCACATCCATCTGTCATATCTCATAATCATAATGAGCCGCTATGGCCAGGAGCATCCGAATGGATTTAAGCATAGCTACAGGCGAATAGGTTTCGTCATAATCAACACCTTGTTTTTGATGATATCCTTTCGCCACCAATCTAGCCTTATAGGTAATCACATTACCATCCATGTCGGTTTTCTTCTTGAAAACCCACTTGCACCCTATAGGCTTTATCCCTTCAGGTGGGTCAACCAAGTTCTAAACTTGGTTTTCATACATAGAATCCATTTCCGACTTCATGGCACCAAGCCACTTATCCCTTTCTGAACATGTCAGCACTTATTTATAATTGGTAGGCTCCTCATCATCAATGAGTAACACGTCGTTCGATTCACTTACGAGAAATCCATATCTCTCAGGAATATTGCGTGTTCTACCAGATCTACGAAGATGTGGTGTTACAATAGGTCCAGCCGATTGCTCATCACTATGAGTTGTCAGCTGTTGTGCTTCACCAAGTATCTCATTAATGTCTATTTGAGTCTCTCGAGCCTCCTCAAGTTCGACGACACTCCCACTGTTTTCTTGCAAGAGAAACTCTTTCTCTAGAAACACAGCATGCCTTGAAACAAACACCTTTTGTTCCACAGGATGATAGAATTGGTAACCCCTTGTTTCCATAGGGTATCCAACAAATAGACATTTATCAGACTTAGCATTCAATTTGTCTGATACAGTCCGCTTCACATAAGCAGGACAACCCCATATCTTCAAGTAAGATACATGAGGTTTCTTACCATTCCATATCTCATATGGAGTAGTTGAGACTACCTTGGTAGGCATTCTGTTTAACAAGTAAACAGCTGTCTGAAGTGCATAGCCCCAAAAGGACTTGGGAAGAGTCGCATGATTCATCATTGACCTGACCATGTCCAACAAGGTCCGGTTACGCCTCTCAGATACACCATTATGCTGTGGTGTATATGGTGGAGTCCATTGAGACAATATACCATTGTCTCTTAGATAATCAAGAAACTCTTGACTTAAGTATTCACCACCTCGATCTGATCGAAGTATTTTATTTCTGAATTCTTTGAACCTTTCAAAGGCTTCAGACTTGTGTTTCATCAAGAACACATACCCAAACCGTGAGTGATCATCGGTGAAGGTAATGAAGTAGCTATAGCCTCCTAATGCTTGAGTTGACATAGGTCCACATACATCAGTATGTATTAGTCCTAGTAACTCTCCCACTCGTTCACCTTTTCCAGTAAAAGGTACTTAGTCATCTTGCCTTTTAAGCATGATTCGCATGTATCGTATGAATCCAATTCAAACGATTCCAGAATTCCACATCGGTGTAATTCGGACATGCATTTCTTGCTTATATGGCCAAGACGACAATGCCACATATAGGAGTCTATTTGATTATCCTTTCGAGCACGCGTGTTGCTCACTTCGATATTGAAAATGTCACTGGATACGTCCAACGTATAAATGCCATTACTCAAGGTTCCAGTTCCATAAAGTACGCCATTCAAAGTTATATAACAACAATTGTTACTAAACGTCAAATGGAAACCATTTCTATTTAAACAGGAAATAGAAACAATGTTCTTTATTAGAGAAGGAACATAATAGCAATTGTCCAGTTCTAAGACTAGTCCACTAGGGAGCTTCAAAAAATAAGTTCCGATGGCGACCGCAACAACCTTTGCTCCATTGCCAACTCGCAAATTTGACTCCCCTCTGACAAGTCTTCTTCTATTCCTTAGCCCCTGTATGTCATTACATATATGTGAGCTACACCCAGTATCCAATACCCAAGTGTCTAAGGAAATAGAATGACAATCAATAACGAAGATACCTGAAGAGGATGGGGCATCGGATGCCTTCTTCTTCTTCATGGACTCAAGATAAATCTTGCAGTTTCTTCGGCAGTGGCCTTCCTTGCCACAGTGATGGCAAGTGCCCTTTTGCGCTGGTTCTGCCTTCTTTGCCTTTTCCTTCTTTCCTTTCTTCTGTTCTTTTGCCTTCCTCTTAGAACCTTTCTTTGAGGAATCAACTAACAGAACTGCCTTCTCCTCATGCTTCACAGAAGGCTCCACAGTCTTCAGCATATTGAAGAGCTCGGGAATGGTGGATTCTAATTTGTTCATCCGATAGTTCATCACAAATTGTGAGAAACTCTTGGGCAAACAATGCAGAATTAAGTCAATACTTAACTCATGATCCATCACAAAACCGAGGGTTTCTAGCCGCTCGATGTACCCGTTCATCTTTAGAACAAACTGCACTACAGATGAACCTTCTTGCATCTTCGTGGTGAAGAGGAGCCTAGAGACCTCGAACCTTTCGGATCTCGCTTGCTCATCGAAAAACTCATGAAGATGGAAGACTATAGTATTAGCATCCATATGCTCATGCTGCTTTTGTAGCTCAGGTACCATCGCCGCTAGCATGATGCAACTCGCCAGCTCAGAATCTGCCACATGCTTCTGATAGACCAACATTTGGTCTGGAGTTCCATCGTCCTTAGGACGGTCAGGAAGAGGCTCTACAAGGACATATGCAAGCTTTTCCGCCTTGAGAACAATTCTCAGGTTTCTAAGTCAGTCCAGGAAGTTAGGCCCAGTCAGTTTGTTCGAATCCAAAATAGTGCACAAATTCAAAGACGTCATGATCAATTTATTAACCTAGAAATACAAAACGAGCATATATGAGAAAATGATTTTAAAATGCATCAATATACATTTATAAATCCCATTCATTTTTTGAATTTAAAAAACCCCAAAATCACTTCGGGAGATCGTAGGTCCATCTCCGAATGGGCTGATAACCATCATAGTTATGAATAACCTTGGAGAGAGTCCAACAAGTCATTCATAACTACGACGGTAGGTATCATCTATACCGATTACATATCACGTATATGCAACTATCACAATGTGCTATCAACTAATTGAATGTTCACACATACGTTGGGTTATTAACACATTAACAAGTATGCATCATATGCATAGCACCCAACTTCACCTCCCTTTACATCGACCTTGGAGAGAGTCCAACAAGCCGATGCTCCAGGTTAAAGCCAACCCATTAATCGAGAAATAGTTTTAATATGGTTAGAGCGCATTCACCCAATTAGCCCAGCTTGGAGAGAGTCCAACAACCAAAGCTAACGATTGACCTCTGACTCTTACCATATTAGTATTAAACTATTCCATGGTTTGAACATGTTCGGGTTCGAACCGGGCTTGGAGAGAGTCCAACAACCCAAACAAGAAACGGAACTCTGGTTCTAACCATATCAATGGAAGGTGTAGGCTTTAATATTGTTTAAGGGTTTTATGTCTCATCCTCTTTGCATGCAAATAACTATTATCTACATGACATGACATACATGTCATACATCTACATGTCACGACACGCATGGCATAATGTTATGCATCTAATGCAATTACATGGCATACAATTATGTCATGTATATAATTTCCTTATATGTCATAACTATTTATGGAAATAAAATATGTTTAAGATTTGATTCTCCAAATCAAATCATAATTAAATTAGGAAACAAATTTTCAAATCTAATCACATATTTTATTCATGGAATTATTTGATTAAGGAAAATCTATTTAGGAAACCAATTTGCTAAATCATTAAAACTACTTATGGAAATAAAATATTTTAAGATTTGATTTCCCAAATCAAATCATGATTAAATTAGGAAACAAATTTCCAGAATCTAATCAAATATTTTATTTATGGAAAATATCAATTTCCATAAATACTTCCAACTTTCAAAAAGTGGAAGATTTCCATAAATACTTCTAGACTTTCCAAAATTGAAAAATTTCCATAAATACTTCTAAATTTCCAAAATTAGAAAATTTCCAGAAATACATTGTGACTATCGCAAAACCATTTTTACGATTATGTCGAAACACAACCTGGGCTCTGATACCACTGTTGGGTTTTCCGGCACCGCGGCGTGTGTGTGTTCGATCACGTTTCGTAAACATGAACACAGCGGAAGCAATAGAAATAATAAATCTACATTTATTACAACACACACAACACACGCATGCATATTACAATAAGTGTAGACATAACCGTAAATTTAAATTTGCAATAAAAGAAAATTTATCTATGTTATACTTTTCGTATGACGTGTAGCGGGAACGGCATCAACCGGAACGATCCTCGCTAGAATCGTCTCTATCCGTATCCACGCCGAGTTCCTCGGGATGACTTCACTAAGCCACGAGCTTCGTCTTTGTGCGGGTTACTAGCCTCGTGTTGAAGACGACGAGATCGAGAGATGATCACGATCCGAATCCAAATTCGGATCCTAATACGAGTTCTCAAAACTCGCTTCTCCGGAGAGGTATTCGTCAACCAATTGACGAATCCTTCGTCCTCCACCTCAGAGGATTACCGGAGATCGAATCCCCGGTAAGTTAGCCATTGTCGGAGCTCTAACCGTCGTCTAAACGACGCTCCGACGAGAGGAGAAGAAGCTGTCCAGAAAACTGGACAGCTTGGTGTAGGAGTAGGCGCCGGCCAAAACAAGGAAGCCAAGTGCTCAACTTTTCACCGAGGCCTAGGAAGATCACCGGAGGGTCGCCGGAGGGTTCACCGTCTGAAGCTTGGACGCCGGCAAGGAACTGGACGGCGGCACAAGGAGTTGGGCGGCAAGCTTAGGGTTGGCGCCGAAAACTCCTTCAATGGGGTGGGCGGCAACTTTTGCTAGGGCTTGGATTAGGGCTTAATTATCCCTTAAGCCCTCTTTTATAGAGAACTAATTCTCTTAATGGTTATTGGATCATAACCATTAGGCCCGTTAACCCGCTCCATTAAGATAAGTTAAAATAAACCAAACCATGATGGTTTATTTTAAGTTAAAACGAACCGAACCAACTTTTGATTTATTCGTTTAAAATAAACCAAACCCTTTGGTTTATTCTCCTCCATTGGATTAGAACCAAACCATTTTGGTTCATCCATTACGTCTTTATAAGACTCGGCCCATCCACGCTTCCATTGCGACTGAAAAGATTTCATGCTCGCTTTATGTTTGGTCCAACCAAACCTAGTTTCTCTCGGTCTGAGAATCCCATTCTCTAGCTCGTTTTAAATCCTTTGGATTACGCTCGTTGTGCGTGTGACCAAATAGGTTCTCGGTTTATGTTGGCCGTCTATAATTAACCATTAATTATAGAACGATCATGAGTGGCACCTAGTAGTACATCATGATCCCCATTTAACCGAAAAGATCAACGGTTGATCCAGAACTATTTCTGAAACCTTTCAGCAGCTCGAATGATTCGTGCCCCATTCCCTTCACTCATCTTATACCCACTTGGTTTAGGACATGGTCTATTGTGTCAGTCCCCACTAGGCTGACTACGTCACACCTAGCCCAAGTATCATTTCCTCGTCCTACGGATTCTAGTTACTCCACATGTATCGAAGAGTACCTTACTCTAAACATGTAATGCTTTGGCCAAAGACTTTAGTAACAATCCGACGAGAGGCCATGGATACGTCTCCTCGCAAGGAGTGGTGAATCCTTTATAGGCTATTCAAACACCTTCGATCACTTCGACTTATACCCAATCATCCCGGGTCCACATCTCCTTAGAGATGCTTGCTTAAGATGTCAAAGCATAAGTCTCTATGATCAAGATGACTTGAATACCGTAAGTCAAAGGAACATCGCACTTAAGCCACAGTAAGAACTTCATTGACATATCTATATATGCAGAGAACCATATGAAATCTTACGGCTGGTCACTCCAATGAACTAGTTACCATAACTAGCATCCACGATCCAGACATCACTATGTCTCCAGCCAGTGAGAATCAGCTGCTTGGATACACCAAGGAGTATACCTCATGCTAGTCTCGACAGAATTGATGGTTTCCAAATCCATCAATTCATCGACTAGGGATAATTTCGATACATCACAATTACACATGTAGAGATACTCACTAGTTGTGATCCAATCACAAATTCTCTCATACTGTGAATCGTATCATGGACATTCAGTAAATGAGTTTAAGATCCAATCAAATACATAAAACATGTATACTCAAATAGTGAATCTTCATTTATCATATTAATGGTTCATACATAAGGCGATTGCCTTAGAACATCTCTCATATATTACTAACACAGACTGTTGTATGCATTTGATTAGCGTCATGTCATAGTGTAGTATGGACCGGGATGTTATTACATGTGATTATATACTGTTCATATGTCTAAGTGTTGGTCAGATATGGGATTGACTTTGTACGTTATATGGGTTATGTTATTGTATACCTGTTCAGGATGATATAACTTATAGTGTTACAGATCGTCAGGTACACTGGTACATTACTTGATGTTCAGTTGATCAGTTTAGAATATGCATTGAGTATGACTATACTATGGTTACTTGTTATTAGATTTGGATAGGAATGTATGTCTATTGGACTCATTCTGTATACTTGTAGATCTTCACATATATACTTGTAGATCTTTATACCCATATATATTATTCATGCACTTTCTACATAGTACCCCTCAGTTTATACTCACCACCCCGGACCCTGGGTTTCCTATCGCCCAGGTAACATGTAGAAGATTCCTTGAATGTTCGAAGTTCCACCAGCTAATCCCATCTCACACCGAACGGATGGAGATTTATTACGATTTATGATAATCTGTTGGATTGTCATTTTGGGATTATATCCTGTATCGTTTCCATATTTGTGGTTACGGATGTGTTGTATGTATTTGACTTCTGATGTGGTTTATGTTGTGTCAAGTCACTCCGGAGTGCATAGTTGAGTCGTTGTGTATTTATTATTTGTCAGTATCTTCCGCTGTGTTTGTATGGATTATATCTATATATTTGTTATGTGATTGTGGCTGAAAGGCTTTATGTATATCAGGAAATTGTATCACATACAGGGGAGATGTTGTCCAATTATTTTTGGCTCGACATACTCTCGCGGCGTGACAACTTTATTTGTATCAGAGCCCTAGGTTTTAAAGTCGACTTTTGGAATTTTATTTCATTCGAACATCGAGTTTTTCTTTACTCGGTTTTGGCTTTGTGAGTTCTTGGATCTTGCTGTTGCGGACATTTCCGAGCTACAAGGTTTAAGGTATGTTAACTGTTATTACATATCCTTCAGTTAGCTATGCATTTAGTTGCTTATAATAGGGTTGACTTGTAGGATGTTGGTTAGTATTCGTAACCGTGGTTTGAGTTGAGCACGGGAACGACATGTTGAGGTTATTAGACATGTACCTACTATCGAAAAGGTAATTACCTTTAAGAGCCAACTGATACCGAGTCGGAAAATAGGGGTTAGGTAGTCACATCTCTTGTGGAGATCAAAGATTACAGTCCTAAGGAATTTCACTAATTATACTTGTCAGATTGTTACCTGAGGGGTAAAGGACTAAGCGAGTATACTATTGCTGATGTAGATAGTAGAAAATTAGTGGGTGATACTCATAGGAATTTTGATCCCTGGGTTGGTCGTTCTAGGTTGTATAACTTTGAGAGTACTTTTGAGTACTTAAGTCGTGTTATACGAAGATAGTGGAGTTGGTTGCATACTATTATCGGGATCAAGCCGATACTTGGTGAAAGAGATAGGAACTAACCTTAGGGAAATCACACATCACTTGGCCACGGTGTAGTGATGTTGTGAGAGAGTATTTTTCCACGTCATCCTCTTTGACTCATCATCAGAGAATTCTTGAGCTTCAAGTGGGGTGATCGTTCGGTAATTGAAGATACCATGCAAAGTCATTAGACTTGCGAAGGTTACGACCACCTAATAGCTCAAGGATGTGATTGGATTGATTTCAGCCATCCATGGTTTATTGGCTGACATCTTGATCAGGATGTTTGGATCTTCTACCAGATCCTATCAGAAGGCATTAGATCGAGTCATGTGTATATAAGTGACTCTATAGCAAGTGTTTTAAGAGTTGGAGATTTGATAAGCAAATATTGCAAGTCAAATTATTGGAATTAGAAGTCTCCGAATGTTGGGTAAAAGGAGCAAGATTGGAGTCACGGGTCACGAGCGAGTATTGGAGAGTTTTTCGATTATAGAAGACCAACTGCAGATCGTCAGCATCTTCTCATGTTTATCAGCGAACTCAGAAGAAAGACTCCGAAGGTATTATGTGTGTGCAGTGTGGGTCACGACAAGACGTAGAGCCAGATTATCCGATGGATTATTTTGTCCATTTATACTATAAGCAACCAGTACCTATGAGGAGAGTATGTACCTTGAAGATGCAGTTGAAGACTATAGATGATGCTTTCGAGAGGATGATCCACAAGCTCAGAAGCCGAGATCATCATGGAAGAGTGGATTATCACACCAACAGCGATCTATTGCCTCAAACATAGTGTAGTTCTTCGATATTTCCATCCGAGAAAAGCGAGTTACTCAACACTATCAGCAGATGACATCTTAGAAGACTCAGACATCCAGACGACAGCAACTGTTACCTCCCTAGGCGTAGCTATACCTTTCACAGAGTTAGAGCGTGCTACGATTCAGTATTTTTCAGTCGGTGGTGTACTCTTTACCCGTACAACAGTATTTACCATCTCTATTGTAGTTGTTTCAGTTTGTACCTCAGTTTCAGCAGTTGACCTCAGTTCCTCCATGGTAGTCCTTTGCACTTACAAGAGCTCAGCCGTCAAGAACAGATGTTGGGCGAGTTTACATGGTTACTTGAGAAGAGGTATAGAAGACCGAAGAATTGGTCATTCGGGGTATTACTTTAGGTTATACTATTTGTGGATGTATCGAGAGATACAGGTAGTTTGTAGGTAGCTAGGTCTAGAATATTCTTAAAAAGGATTAGAAGGGTTCCTATCGACTTGTGGGTTAGTGATTGTTCTCTACCGTCCAGTGAGATGTTGATCAACAACCAAGAAGTCAAGGGATACCCTTAGCCTTTGCTAGACATACCTTCACTATAAACATATCCTTACGGGTAGTTAAATTGTTGAAATGAGGGTATAACATGTATCTCGGATGTGCATATAGTTCGAGAGTTTTCGGATGAACTCCCGAGCTTGCCAATGCACGGGCAAGTAGGAATATGCGATTGGGGTGATTTCGGGAATAGTTTCGATATTGAAGACCTCATACCGGGAGATGATTTTATTGGTATCAGTATTGCTAAACACTGTGAAAATTAGAAGAATGTAAGTTGTGATTTATCTGTCCCAGTATTTCTTCTTGAGAAGACTCAGAATTCTTTGTTAAAAGAGAGACAGACCTTTGAGGTTATGCATCGATTATCGATGTTGGAATGCGGAAGCTGTTGAAAATGGATATCCTTTGTTGTGGATAGATGATCTGTTTAGTTCAGCTAAAGGACACCTGTGTATTCCGTAAGGTTGATCTATGATTGGAGTGTTGATATTGGAGTGACTTGGTGTCATACAATTATCATTGTTGGTGTGATGATTGATATATCATCAGCGTAGAGTAACAGGATGCAGGTGTGTAGAAGACAACATTTCATATTTGGTATGAATTTTAGGAGATGTTGATAATGTTGTTAGACTTATTAACTATTTAGTCATTCATGAAGTGATTGGACTAGTGCGTGGTTGTCTTTTTAGATGATATGTTTGGATAGTATGCTCTAGCATTACTACGCGGTTGATCTGTTGGACCAAGAAGGTGATGAAAATCACTTGGTCAGAAGTTTTGAAATGAGGTTTCAGGGACTTGATGGTCACTGACTTTTGCATCAGTGTTAGTTAGTCCTTCCGTTCTGGATGGAAGGGTATTGTACATAGATGCATCATTTCAGGGATTAAGAGTGATCCCGATGCAGTTGTATGAGACGTATCTTATGCTTATGTCAGCTGAGGGGTTACGAGATAAGTTGTCATATACATGATGTGGATTTAGCAGTTATAATCCTGATTTATGGATTTTGAAGAGTAGATGGTTTCTCTTGTGAGAAAGCAATTCTCCGCCTCCAAGGAGAATAGTGGGTTAAAGAGTGGTATTTCGATATAGGAAAAGTTGTTTCAGGAGACTCTTCATTCGAGATTGATGATTCATTCAGATTGGATCCGGTAATAGTGAGTGTTGAGATGTTCCGGTTGGTGGAACGATATGTGGGAGATGGATGATTTCGTAGTTTGATATTGGGTGTGCCAATAAATAAAGGTGGAATATTGTTGATCGGTAGGGTTATGTGCCGTGATGAATTGGGTGCCTAGTACTTTAGATTGTGTTGGGAGATTATCTAGAATCTGGAAAGGAATTGATGCGATTTGGATAATCGATGGTCGATTAGTCAAGTCTGCTCATTTTCTACCGAGCCGTAAGGTGGATTTCGTTGGATTGCTTGATGAAATTATATCCATGGAGTATCCTTGAGTATTATTTCTGATAATGATTCATGATTTATCTTACGGATTTGGCAAAGTCTCCCACCGGTCACGAGTATAGAGCTCCACTCTAGTACAATTATTTACCTTTTTGTAGATGCTCCATAGGAATGTGGTAATCATACCTTCAAAGGATCTGTTGAGAGTATCTACGATAGATTTTAGAGGCTATCCGTACCCCCTTAGATACTTGAGATGGTTGTGTGACATCTTGTACTCGTACATGAGTCGGAAATTTGGGTACCAAATTTTGTTAATTGGGGGAGAATGTAAGATACGGGGAAAAATATATAATAATAAAATAAATACTGTTTATTAATGGAGAAATTGTCTTATATAATTTCTCAAGAGTTCACAGAAATTTTCCTGGATTCAAAAGGATTTCATACGATCGTTTAATAGGAAGTTTAAGGTCTAAATGGGAGATTGGGTTAAACCTAGGTTAGCTTTGGTTAGACCTGAGCTAGCTCAATCGAACCAGCCTTTAAATCCCGATTTCTCCATTGTGATTCTCTTCATCCATTTTGATTCTGCGCCGCGATCCCTGAATCTCGATCTCATAATTTCCCTTATTCACCGTGAAATTTCTTCTTCATCATCGGCTTCTTCCTATTTCTTTCCCGATTCGAGCTGCTCCTAGCCAAGAGCTCTCCGCCGCTTCTCCTTCTTCCCTCAAGCGTCGTCGGAGTGGTCGCCAGGTCCGTCGAATGCCTGCAGCAGCAGCATCGATCGATTTGCCACCACCGATGCCTGAGCCAGTCGTCGGATCTCGTTGACGCCATCCGGTTCCTTCTCTTCTTCATCCGCTATAGCTTCTTCTTCCGCCATTTTGGTGTCAAGGATCTCAACTCACACAGCCGCCTGCTCACCATCTCAAATAGCTCGGCGACCGACCCCCTCTACTACTAGCAGAGACACTGCCATCATTGGATCTCCTTGTGCAAGGTGGGTTGATTGAGCTGGATCACTCGATGCTCTAGTTGTTCCATTTCCGAGTAGCTACCGTTGAAAACGGTTGAGGGCAGATTTTGTGTTCCATCTACTCCGATCATACTCTGATCAAGGTTGGTCAATCACTGCCTAGTGTCGATTGTCTACTGTTGATGTGGAATTTGTAGATCAGAAGCTTTGGAATGGAAGTCGAGCTTGGTTTGGCGGTGATGTTGCAGCAATAGGGAAGTAGAATACCATTACAGTGGTGTCACTTCAGTGATTTGAAGGCTGCAATCTATGGTGATTCTTGGTATGCTGGTTGTGGGGGATGTAAATAGGTGGATGTTGTTTGGATTGGTGTGGTTGCAGATTATATGGTGAGTTTGCATGTTGAATTGAATTAGTAAGGCTGTAGTTCTCTTCGATGATCTTCAATCCATGACATAGTTTTATAATTTATGCTGATCAGGGGTGCAAACAATTCAGTGATGCTATCATTTCCTGATATACAATATCTTGATATACATAAAGCCTTTTAGCCACAATCACATAACAAATATATAGACATAATTCATACAAACACAGTGGAAGATACTGACAAATAATAAATACACAACGACTCAACTATGCACTCCGGAGTGACTTGACACAACAGAAACCACATTAGAAGTCAAATACATACAACACATCCGTAACCACAGGGGTACTATGTAGAAAGTGCATGAACAACATATACAGATATAAAGATCTACAAGTATATATGTGAAGATCTACATATATACAGAATGAGTCCAATAGACATACAATCCTATCCAAATCTAATAACAAGTAATCACAGTATAGTCATACTCAATGCATATACTAAATTGATCAACTAAACATAAAGTAATGTACCAACGTACCTGGCGATCTGCAACACCATAAGCTATATCATCCTGAACAGGTATACAATAACATAACCCATATAACATACAAAGTCAATCTCATATCTGACCAACACTCAGACATATGAACAATATTTAATCACATGTAATAACATTCCGGTCCATACTACACTATGACATGACGCTAATCAAATGCATAAAATAGTCTGGACCAACCCATATATCATGCTCAACACACAACAATATATAATATGAAAATGACATGTATCATGATGTACAAACATATGCATCAATCATAGCTCAATCAAATGCAGCATCTCACAGGCATATGTAAAACATATATCAAATACATGCATACATATATATCAGCAATGCATATGCATGGCCATGTATGCGGACCCATCCAACCACGACCCCAGAGTGGCCAGGGTGGCAAAACATGACTACTATCCCGACTCTAGTTGCCACCACTCTTGAGTGACTGAGTCCCATCTCATAGCCGCCGAGGGGTCATCGCTTCCATTTTTCCCTTCCCCAGCCGTCCTCTCTGTTCCACTCTCTCTCGGTGCCGAACCACAATGTTGTCGTCACCTGTTGCCGGGTCGTCGACCGCTGCTCCCGATCTGCTCGCCGCCCCTCTGTCTTCCGCCTAGTCATCGTCCTGTGCATCGTGCGCACATGGCAAGCAGTTGCAGCCTCCGCGTGTTCGCCGGCCCATGCGCGACAAGCCTCCTCCCGACTCCTCTGCCACCAACGTCGGCAGCGGATGCATGTTATTCTGATCTAGGGCTGCGATTTCCGTTGGAGTAGGTGAGTTGTTTATCCTATGCTTTAATTTTGGATGAAATCCATTTTCATTGTAATGCCTAACATCGTGAGTTGGGGTTTTGGGTGGTTGGCAGCGGCTAAAGGGGAAGTTGTTTCCATTAAGTAGAGTGGATTAGGGGAGGAACTGCTGTCGGTGGAGTCCCAGGGCAGGTATATCTTTATTGCTGAATTTTGTTCAATTTCTGTTGTTTGATCTCGAGGATTGCCGATGGGTTTTGATCTAGGGATGGGTTTTCCTTCGGAAGAACAAATTGGACGGTGTTTTGTGTGGAGTTTTGGGCTGTGAGTGTGAGGTGTCAATTGTAGTGAGTAAAGAAGACCTGGGTGAGTTGTGTGAATGGGTGTTACTCGACCGTGGCTAAGTGAGAGGTGGTTGTGAAGGGGTTGTGCCCGGCTGCGCCGATTGTGCACAACTAGGGGTTTGAAGGTTAGGTTGTGGGTCTTGACTGTGAAGTTCTGTTTGGATATTGTACACATGATAATAGGTGTTGTAAAATCATATTCAAGTAATTGGACGAAATGACGGTTATATTAGGTGGGAAGTGTGTTGGAATGTATACTGAAAGCCTAGCTCTTTTTGTATAAACATTTTATTTTGAAATAAGAATCACATGATCATTGTTTGCACTTTATATATTTATTATATGTGTGCATATTGTCTAATATTTTACATTGTAGATAACATGGTGCTTGGTGTGGCACAGAAGAACATGTTATCAGTTTCTTGTAAAATATAAGTAGAGGCTCACAACCAAGATGGTTTTGGACAAACCATTGGCATGGTTGTAGTGTAGCTTGGTATTGTTTTGTATTGAACATAGAGTTACACTGGTACACTTAGGTGTTTTGAGCAGGACCGACATAGAGGTGATTCAATTTAGTACTGACTACATAATTGAATCGGACCTCGGATATTATGTTGTACATGCTCTTAATCCCGATATAATAACGGGCACATGTACTTAGTATTTATTTCTTTGATTTACCAGTGGGTGAGATTTAGATGGAATAAATCAATATGCCAGGTAAGTTGGGAAATAATATTATTTACGTGGTGTGCCGTTGATTATAGGAGGAAACCGTGTCCTATATATTAGGTTAATGATGTCCCCTTGAGGAGCTCATAAAGTTCATCATGTAAACCCAGCTGGTTGACTTAGTCAACATGATGATAAGGTTGAGTGATACTACTCGAGGAATTAGATGTTAATTAATTGATGGTCAGTAAATCAATTAATTGACGGACATTCGATATCTTAAACACGGGGAGATTAATGTATGAATAATATATGGAGCCCATATTAATTTATGGGGGTTGGTGAGGTAGTTCAATGATGATCCTCTAGTGGAATGGAACATCATTGATGGATCAAGTTTGTGTGGTTCTGATCCAACGGGTGGCCAAGACCCAACTCCTCCTTATGGTCCCTATCGTAGCCTAATAAATCCTTGCGAAGTCTAGATCCAAGAATGTAAAACAAAACCTAGAACCAACGGTTGGGATTAAATCCCTAGATCCGATAGTTAGGATGAAACACTAGAACCAACGGTTGGGATTAAATCCCTAGATCCGATGGTTAGGATGAAACCCTAGAATCGACGATTGAGATTAAATCCATAGATTCGACGGTTGGGATAAAACCCTAGATCCGACGGTTGGGATGAAATCCTAGATCCGACGGTTGGGATGAAATCCTAGATCCGACGGTTGAGATGAAACCCTAGATCCGACGGTTGGGATAAAACCCTAGATCCGACGGTGGAGGTTAAATCCCTTGATCCGACGGTGGAGATTAAAGGAGTCCTAAGCCTAACTCTATAAAAGGAAAGCTTAGGGTTGGGCGGCAATAATAGGAATTGATTGAGGAATTAGGGTTTTGGCTCATCCAAAAGTGGGCGGCTAGGGATTTTGGGTGGCTAGGGTTTTGGAGCAAAATAAGTGGGCGGCAACCCTACCTTCTAGTTGAAGTTGGCCGGCGCCCATCCTCCTCCATCAACACTTGCCCGACACCCATCCTAGAGGCCTCTCCCCTCTTCCTTGGCCGGCGGTTCTCCTTCCATAGGTGGCCGGCATTCATCTTCCTCCCTTCATCCTAGAGTGGCCGGCGGCAACACTTCTTGAAGTTGGCCGGCGCATCATCCAATTGTTCCTTGGCCGGCGGTTGCACCAAATTCCCTAATTTGGTGGCCGGTTCTAGATAGGAAGGTATTTGTTGTTTCTTCTCTTTGTTCGCAGTGAACAAGGTGGAGAAGAAAGCGATCTAGAAGGCTTCTACTCGTGGAGGATCTTCGTCCACACGTCGTCCACGAGAAGGATAGGACATACGGTAGAAGATCGTGAGGTATAAAGTTATTTTAACTTTATTTACAGATCTGAGCTTGTTCTTTTATGTTTTGATTATGCATGTGTAAATTAGTAAATATATTGTATAATCATGGACCCCGAAGACAAACACAAAAACCGGCGATCCGTTCGTCGTCTCTTCCGCGGCTTACCAACTAGAAGAGTTGTGTTGCTTGAACAACTAGTTTGTTCAAGCGACCACTCAAGTTGTTAGCACGACAACGAAATGGTTGTGCTAAGGAAGCTCATCCCATCCGGATTAATTCTTTCATTAGTGAAAATTTTAATCCGGGGAAATGGGAGCCAATGAGCCTCCGAAGCAACTCACCTACAAGTGGTATCAGAGCCACGATTTTCGGTTTTGTGTGTTTAGGATTCGGTTAATTTTTTATGCATTTTTCATATATTATATGTGTCGGATAATAGTAGGATATGCATAGTTTAACTCTTTGGTTGCAGGCGTAAGATCCAACTATTATGGCCATGTGTGTGTATGTGAATGGATGTGTGTAAAAATTTATTATTTGAATCCTCGGGGTTGACGAGGCTAGATTAGTATTTAATTTTTGAAATTAAATACGACATTGTTTAGCCGCTCATTTTAGTTTACTTTAGATCTAGATTATTTGTACACTCTTTCGTGGAGTATAGGATCGATGGATGTAAATTAAAATAGTTTTATCTCGGCTCGGATCTCTTTGGTGACTTGCGCACGGGAAAAGATGGAGCGGACGAGGTGGCGACACGACGGGATGCATATTGGAGGACAATGCCATAATAGTTGGAAAAATTCTATTTTTTCCATATTTATTGCTTATTTGTTTTATATGCATGTTGTGTATGATTTAAAATTCCTCATTTTCAATTTACTAAGTGGGAGAGGGACATTTTAATTAATTCCCGCGGCCTCCATTACAATTTGACGTGTGATGCAACAAACTTGTGTGTCGGCTCTGAGTGCCTTCCTCCCTGAGGACGGGTTTGTTTGCGGATCACTAGGTCAAATAATGGTTATAGGAAATTATCTAGGAGCATGTGTACTTCCACATAGGTAAGGCACATAATCCGAAATAATTCCCTTAGTATCATGTAATGGTGCACACTTAGATGCAAATAAAAGTATCCTCCCCATAGGAGTCACTTCTTTTATTTGTATGGACAAAGAGGAACCAACTATTAATTTTATTTGTCAAAAAGTAAGGTTGACAAGATAATAAAATTAATGGGTAAAACCTCCTCTTACAAATGTAGAATTCGTATACGTCCACACAGAGTGGCATACGAAATTCTCGGTGTTGGTTGATTTCGGAATTTTATTGTTTTGAGGAATCAATAATATTTGAAATCTAATATTTTGATCATTGTGATTTTTAGGATTTTCAAATGGCTTTCAACCCACTTGCTGTGATTTTAAAAGAAAACAAACTTACTGGTCCAAACTACATTGATTGGAAAAGAAACCTGGATATTGTCTTAACTGCAGAGGAGTACAAATTTGTACTCTTCAAGGTCTGTCCTCCTAAGCCCACCGATGACTCTGATGAAAAGGAGAAAGAACGTTATAAGAAATGGGTCAAGGCTGATGAGATGGCGCGGTGTTACATTTTGGCATCTATGTCAAATGTGCTGCAACATCAGCATCTGGCCATAGCCACAGCTTATGACATGATGTTCAATCTCAAGGAACTTTTTGGACATCAGAGTAGGGCGGCTAGGCAGGAGGCAATGAGAAACTTGATGACGACCACCATGATCGAGGGAACACCCGTTAGGGATCATGTTCTCAAGATGATGGCTCATCTTAATGAGATGGAAGTCCTAGGAGCTGAGATCGATGGGGAAACCCAGGTCGATATCATTCTCCAGTCTCTGCCTAGGAGTTTTGAGCAGTTCCGCCTCAACTACAACATGAACAAAAGGTTGTATTCGTTGGCGGAGCTTCTGACAGAACTCCAGGCGGCAGAGGGGCTTTTTCATCAGAGTGCTCAAGCCATGGTCGCTCAGAAGGTTTCTTCCTCTAAACCAAAAGGTAAGAAGAAGAAGAAACAAGGTGGAGCGAAGAAAGTGGCAGTGGGACCTCAGGCAGGAGTGAAGAAGCCGAAAGGCAAGTGCTTCACTTGCAAGCAGACTGGATATTGGAAGGCGGACTATCCTCGCCGAAAGAACAAAGGTATATCTTCTTGTTTAGTTATTGAAACATGTTTAGCGGTGTTATCTACCAGTGCCTGGTGTGTATATACAGGAGCCACTGATCATGTTTGCAATACTTTGTAGGGGTTCGAGAAAGCGACTTCTTGTGAGGAGAGATTACTCGTCTTCATGGGCAATGCTTCAAAGGTGGCGGCTATTGATTGGGAGGACGTTTATTTATCTTTTGATAGTAATAAAGATTTGATTTTGAGAAATTGTCTTTATGTACCTACTTTTACGTATTGCTTTTATCCAGATCCTTTGCGGCTTATGAAGGGCGGCCAGGTTAGGCTTTTGGACAAGATAATAAAGTAATGGCGGTAAAACCTCCTCTTACATACAGTACATTGGTTGGCAATTTATATACTCTTGAACCAAAAACTCCCACGATGCATATAGAAATCAATAACTCATCTTCTAAGTCTAATAAGAGAAAAGAACCTTCGCAAATGAACCAAACATATCTTTGGCATCTAAGGCTTGGTCATATTAACCTAAGCAGAATTCAAAGGTTGATAGCTGATGGACCTTTGGGTTCATTAGTGGTGGAGGATCTCCCAACCTGCGAATCTTACTTGGAAGGTAAAATGACCAAGAGGCCTTTTAAGGCCAAGGGGTATAGAGCCAAAGATGTGCTAGAATTGGTTCATTCTGATTTGTGCGGTCCTATGTCTATCCAGGCAAGAGGTGGCTTTGAATACTTCGTCTCTTTTATAGACGATTATTCAAGGTATGGATACATTTACTTGATGCGTCGCAAGTCTGGATGCTTTGACAGGTTCAAAGAATTCAAGGTTGATGTGGAGAACCGTCAAGGTAACAGTATCAAGACATTACGATCTGATCGTGGTGGCGAGTACCTCTTCGGAGAGTTTAGGAATTACTTATCAGAGGCTGGGATTTAATCCCAATTGTCTGCACCTGGCACACCCCAGCAGAATGGTGTAGCGGAGCGAAGGAATAGGACTCTTATGGAGATGGTCAGATCGATGATGAGTTATTCTGAGTTACCTGTTTTGTTCTGGGGGTATGCACTGGATACGGCAATGTACACTCTGAACTTGGTTCCATCTAAATCAGTACCTTCTACCCCTGTAGAATTGTGGACTGGGCAAAAGCCTAGTCTGAGACATATTCGGATATGGGGGAGTTCAACACATGTGCTGAAGGCTAATGCTGGTAAGTTGGAACCTCGTACAGAAGTGTGCATGTTTTTGGCTACCCTAAGGGAACGAAAGGTGGTTTGTTTTATAATCCTAGAGATCAGAGGGTGATCGTTAGCAAGAACGCCAGATTTCTAGAGGAGGATTATGTAATGAACCACAAGCCCAAGAGTAGGATTGTTCTTGAGGAGTTGACAGAGGAAGTCTCGACTTCAGTACCACCAGTACAAGAGGAGACACCACAAGTCACTGCACCGCGTGTCACGGAGCATACACAGGAGGCACCTCGTCGTAGTGGGAGGGTTGTTAGACAACCCGATAGATTCATGTTTTTGGGAGAGTCTTCAGACTTAGTCCCTGGGGAACATGAACCTGATCCCTGGACATATGACGAGGCAATCCAAGATAGAGATGCGATATCTTGGCAAAAAGAGATGAATTCAGAGATAGAATCTATGGATTCTAATTAGGCCTGGAAGCTAGTAGAACCACCCGATGGTGTAAAAACCATTGGATGCAAGTGGATCTACAAGAGAAAGAGAGGAGTAGACGGGAAGGTTGAGACCTTCAAAGCTAGGCTTGTTGCGAAAGGGTATACTCAGAAAGAGGGTATCGATTATGAGGAGACCTTTTCGCCGGTAGCTATGCTTAAGTCTATCCGGATTCTCTTATCTATAGCTGCTCATATGGATTATGAGATTTGACAGATGGATTTCAAGACAGCTTTCCTTAACGGAAGTCTTGAGGAGAACATCTATATGTGGCAACCAGAGGGATTCATTGCTAAAGGCAAAGAGCATCTTGTATGTAAGCTTAATCGGTCCATTTATGGATTGAAGCAAGCTTCTAGATCTTGGAACATCCGCTTTGAAGAGGTAATCCAATAATATGGATTTATTCAAAGTCCGGATGAGCCTTGTGTATACAAGAGATGTGACAGAAACGTAGTGATGTTTCTTGTACTATACGTAGATGACATTTTGTTAGTTGGCAACAATATCAAAGTGTTATCAGATGTAAGGGTATGGTTGTCCAAACAGTTTGATATGAAGGACTTGGGAGAAGTGGGACACATCCTTGGGATCAAAGTTATAAGGGATCGCAAGAAAAGGATATTGTGCTTGTCTCAAGCTTCATACATTGACACTATCCTTGCTCATTTTAGCATGCAGAACTCCAAGAAAGGTTTTCTACCTTTTAGGCATGGAGTTCCTTTATCTAAAGAGATGTGTCCCAAAACATCAAAGGAGATAGAGGACATGAAGGCGGTTCCTTATGCTTCGGCAGTAGGAAGCCTTATGTATGTTATGCTATGTACAAGACTGGATATCAGCTTTGCCATGGGCATGGTTAGCAGATATCAGAGTAATCCTGGACAGGGACATTGGACTGCGATAAAGCATATATTGAAGTACTTGAGAAGGACTAGGGATTATATGCTGGTTTACCAGGCAGATCAATTAGTCCATGTGGGTTACACGGATTTAGATTTCTAATCAGATAGGGACAAGAGTAAGTCTACCTCAGGGTTTGTATTTACTTTTGGAGGTGGAGCCATAGTATGGAGGAGTGTCAAGCAGAAATGCGTGGCGGACTCTACCATGGAAGCTGAGTATGTGGCAGCCTCTGAGGCAGCCAAGGAAGCTGTATGGCTCAGGAACTTCTTGATGGACTTGGATGTGATTCCTGGTTTGCCCAAAACTATCACGATTTATTGTGATAATAGTGGTGCAGTTGCAAACTCGAAATAACCATGAGCCCATAAGGCGAGTAAACACATAGAGTGCAAGTACCACCTTATACGAGAGATCGTAAAGCGAGGAGAAGTTGCTGTCGCCAAGATTGCATCAGAGGATAACCTGGCGGATCCATTCACTAAGGCCCTTCCAGCGAAAGCGTTTGATAGGCATCTGGAGGACATGGGGATCAGATGTATGGCAAAGTGATGACGGCATAGTCTTTTAGTATAAGTGGGAGATTGTTGGAATGTATACTGAAAGCCTAGCTCTTTTTGTATGAACATTTTATTTTGAAATAAGAATCACATGATCATTGTTTGCACTTTATATATTTATTATATGTGTGCATATTGTCTAATATTTTACATTGTAGATAACATGGTGCTTGGTGTGGCATAGAAGATCATATTATCAGTTCCTTGTAAAATATAAGTAGAGGCTCACAACCAAGATGGTTTTGGACAAACCATTGGCATGGTTGTAGTGTAGCTTGGTATTGTTTTGTCTTGAACATAGAGTTACACTGGTACACTTAGGTGTATTGAGCAGGACCGACGTAGAGGTGATTCAATTTAGTACTGACTATATAATTGAATCGGACCTCGGATATTATGTTGTACATGCTCTTAATCTCGATATAATAACGGGCACATGTACTTAGTATTTATTTCTTTGATTTACTAGTGGGTGAGATTTAGATGGATTAAATCAATATGCCCGGTAAGTTGGGAAATAATATTATTTACATGGTGTGTCGTTGATTATAGGAGGAAACCGTGTCCTATATATTAGGTTGATGATGTCCCCTTGAGGAGCTCATAAAGTTCATCATGTAAACCCAGCTGGTTGACTTAGTCAACATGATGATAAGGTTGAGTGGTACTACTCGAGGAATTAGATGTTAATTAATTGATGGTCAGTAAATCAATTAATTGACGGACATTCGATATCTTAAACATGGGGAGATTAATGTACGAATAATATATGGAGCCCATATTAATTTATGGGGGTTGGTGAGGTAATTCAATGATGATCCTCTAGTGGAATGGAACATCATTGATGGATCAAGTTTGTGTGGTTCCGATCCATCGGGTGGCCAAGACCCAACTCCTCCTTATGGTCCCTATCGTAGCCTAATAAATCCTTGCGAAGTCTAGATCCAAGAATGTAAAACAAAACCTAGAACCAACGGTTGGGATTAAATCCCTAAATCCGATGGTTAGGATGAAACACTAGAACCAACGGTTGGGATTAAATCCCTAGATCTGATGGTTAGGATGAAACCCTAGAATCGACGGTTGAGATTAAATCCCTAGATCCGACGGTTGGGATAAAACCCTAGATCCAACGGTTGGGATAAAATCCTAGATCCGACGGTTGGGATAAAATCCTAGATCCGACGGTTGAGATGAAACCCTAGATCCGACGGTTGGGATAAAACCCTAGATCCGACGGTGGAGGTTAAATCCCTAGATTCGATGGTGGAGATTAAAGGAGTCCTAAGCCTAACTCTATAAAAGGAAAGCTTAGGGTTGGGTGGCAATAAATTGAATTGATTGAGGAATTAGGGTTTTGGCTCATCCAAAAGTGAGCGGCTAGGGTTTTTGGGTGGCTAGGGTTTTGGAGCAAAATAAGTGGGCGGCAACTCTTCCTTCTAGTTGAAGTTGGCCGGCGCCCATCCTCCTCCATTAACACTTGGCCGGCACCCATCCTAGAGGCCTCTCCCCTCTTCCTTGGCCGGCGGTTCTCCTTCCATAGGTGGCCGGCATTCATCTTCCTCCCTTCATCCTAGAGTGGCCGGCGGCAACACTTCTTGAAGTTGGCCGGCGCATCATCCAATTGATCCTTGGCCGGCGGTTGCACCAAATTCCCTAATTTGGTGGCCGTTTCTAGATAGGAAGGTATTTGTTGTTTCTTCTCTTTGTTCGCAGCAGACAAGGTGGAGAAGAAAGCGATCTAGAAGGCTTCTACTCGTGGAGGATCTTCGTCCACACGTCATCCACGAGAAGGATAGGACATATGGTAGAAGATCGTGAGGTATAATGTTATTTTAACTTTATTTACAGATCTGAGCTTGTTCTTTTATGTTTTGATTATGCATGTGTAAATTAGTAAATATATTGTATAATCATGGACCCCGAAGACAAACACAAAAACCGGCGATCCGTTCGTCGTCTCTTCCGCGGCTAACCAACTAGAAGAGTTGTGTTGCTTGAACAACTAGTTTGTTCAAGCGACCACTCAAGTTGTTAGCACGACGATGAAATGGTTGTGCTAAGGAAGCTCATCCCATCCGGATTAATTCTTTCATTAGTGAAAATTTTAATCCGGGGAAATGGGAGCCAATGAGCCTCCGAAGCAACTCACCAACAAGGTGATCGAGATTTTATTAAACATTTGGGTTAATTGGTTTATGTATGAAATCGACTTAGTATTTGATTTGACGGTGGATCGTATAATGGTACTTAACAAAAGTTTTGTTGTTATGTAGGACGTGGATACGAGACAGGTCCGCTGGCATGAAGATTTCATTATTTCGAGCATTATAATAGGCGGATATCTTTGACTTATCTTCTTTTAGATATTGTCATCTTGTGGTGCAATGTTTACTATAACTAGTAGTAGTTTTCTATACTTGTTAACTGCCCTGGTATGTCACTACCTAGTATGTGTTGTAGTAGTTTCATATGCTCATTATATTATGCTCTATCATTTTGATACTTGTTATTTGTTTATTTAGCACTAGAGTAGTGACATACCTTGCGTACTGGGCATTGAATGAATAAAGAATATAACTTGCATGTGTACATAGACTTATGTACTTAGGTTATTTGATATGGGCTTATATTGGTACAAACCATAGGTAGCCATGAACTGATAGGTGTATCGTGCATTAGTGTCATGCACCATCTTGCATTATTACATGACTGACGATCATCGACTCCTCGGTAGGAGGTAATACTACTTGGTAGGTGAGTCCATCGTCAGTCACATTACCTACATATACAACCACTAGTGGGTTAGTGGTATTGCAGGTGTGTGTGTAGTTGCTCTGTCAGTGGTCCACAGTGGTCGCTCAGGTGATTTGTTTTGCGACGTGGTAGCAAACAGAGATCACTCCTTTGTCGTGAGACGAGGAGATGAGATGAGGTGATGTCCCCCATACACATACATGGGGTAGGAGGGTGATACTCCACCAGCATTCTGTCCACTCGATCACATAGGTGTAGTGATAGCAGAGTGCACAGTTATCACAACCCTATCCACTCGCCAACACACATGACATGTCGGTGCTAGACTTGCGTCAGGGGGTGACACAGGTGATTGCATCATGAGCATATGTTTTTACTTTATGCATTTTCTGCTGATATGTTAGTTAACATTGGTAGTTCACATTCGTTTATTTCTCGGGCATTCCTGAGGGAGGTTGGTAGACTACCTACACTTATGTTTCAAAGACTGATGGTATCTCTGCCCTCTAGGGATAAATTTGAAGTCACCTAGGAGGTTAGAGGATGTCCATTAGATTTCGGCAGCGTTATACTCCCGGTAGATTTGTTGGTTCTTGACATGATTGAATTTGATATCATTCTTAGCATGGACTGGCTAACAGTGTATCATGCCACACTGTGGATTGCCAGACGAGGGTAGTTACATTCCATCCTCCTAACAAACCCTCATGGGATTTCATTGGCCTAAAAAACGATGGCATATCGATCGTTTCTGTGATTCAGGCTTGGAAGCTTTTATCACACGGTTGTCAGGGTTTTCTCTTATCATTAATTAACGCCGAGGACAATGGTGAATCTCATATCTCAGACATTCCTATCGTCCGAGAATATCCGGATGTCTTTCTAGAGGAGTTACCAAGCCTGCCTCTTAGAAGGCAAGTGGAGTTCACGATTGAGTTAATTTCGGGAACGGCACCAACATCGAAACCTCCTTATTGTATAGCCCCTAAGGAGTTGGACGAGCTAAAAGTCCAGCTTCAGGAGCTTTTGGACAAAGGTTTTATCCTCCCTAGCATATCTCCCTAGGGTTCTCCGGTTCTCTTTGTAAAGAAGAAAGACGGTTCGATGAGATTATGCATCGACTATAGACAATTGAACGCCGTCACCATCAAGAATAAATATCCCCTGCCACGTATTGAGAACTTGTTTGATCAGCTCAGAGGTACCATCAGTGTAATCTAAGATTGATCTGTGGTCCGGATATCATCAGCTAAGGGTTAGAGATTTAGATGTTGAGAAGATAGCATTCTGTACCAGATATGGGCACTATGAGTTTTTGGTAATGTCATTTGGGCTTACCAATGCTCCGACAGTATTCATGGACTTGATGAACCGTGAATTTATAGATTTCCTAGATCAGTTCATCATTGTTTTTATTGACGATGATCTGGTTTATTCTCGTTTTGAGGAAGAACACGTGCAGCATCTTCGTATGGTCCCGGATAGGCTTCGACAGAAGCAACTGTATGTGAAATTTAGTAAATGCATGTTCTGGTTACCCTCAGTCAGTTTTTTGGGACATGTGATTTCTAGCAACGACATTTCTGTTGACTCCCAGAAGATCGAGGCTGTCACCAGTTAGGAGCAGCCAAAATCGGTTTAGGAGGTTCACAGTTTCTTAGGCTTAGCTGGTTATTATAGACGGTTCATGGAGGGTTTCTCGAGCTTTGCTATGCCGTTGACACGCCTTACCAGGAAGGGCGTAAAGTTCACGTGGTCAGAGGCCTGTGAAACCAGCTTTCAGAAGTTGAAGAAGAGACTGGTGTCAGCACCGATTCTGGTATTGCCATCGGGGGACGACGGTTTCGTCCTTTACATCGATGCGTCACTTCAGGGTTTAGGCGTAGTACTGATGCAACACGGCAACACGGTCTCTTATGCTTCTCACCAGTTGAAGGAGCATGAGAAAAACTACCCAGTACATGATTTAGAGTTAGCAGCTATTATCTTTGCCTTGAAGATTTGGAGGCATCATTTGTATGGTATTACATTTGAGATTCTTACTGATCATAAGAGTCTCAAAAATCTATTTACACAGAAGGAACTCAATCTCTGACGGAGGAGATGGATGGAGTTTTTGAAGGATTATGACTGTACCATTAGCTACCATCTAGAGAAAGACAATGTGGTTGTCGATGCACTTAGCCGGAAGTCCTGAGAGACTTTAGCTTTCTACCGAGTTTTAGTCACGGAGTTGATTCAGGGTTTCTCCAAGTTGGGCCTTGAGGAATAGGGACCGACAGAGAAGGGCATTCTTGTTACCATGGTTGCTTAGTCATCTATCAGGACGAGAGTCCGAGAGGCACAAGCCGATGATCAGCACTTGCAGTTCATTGGCAGCTAGATAACCTCAGGACAGCAGACTGAGTTCACCTATGATGACGAGGGTATTATTTATTTTCGGGGCAGACTATGTGTACCTCAGTCTCACCCGGTCATGGAGGAGTTACTTCAAGAGGCTCATCACTCTCGATTAGTGATCCACCCAGGCGGAACTCGCATCGAGATTTAAAGTGTTTGTATTGGTGGAACGACATGAAGAAAGACATCGTAGATTTTGTGGCTAGATGTCTAGTTTGCGAACTGGTGAAGGCTGAGCACCAGAGACCAGCCGGACTACTTCAGTGGATTCCTATTCCCGAGTGGAAGTGGGATCACATTACCATGGGTTTTGTGGTGGGTTTGCCTAGGACACTTCAAGGCCATGACGCGATTTGGGTAGTCGTTGACCGACAAACTAAATCCGTGCACTTAGCGATTCGAAAGACTGACTCTCTGGATCGTTTGGCATAGTTAAATTGTCGGGAGATCATCAGATTGCATGGTGTTCCTTTGAGCATAATATCAGATAGAGATCCCCGGTTCACATCCCGATTCTGGCAGAGTCAGCGGTGCCCTTAGGCACGCGTCTGCTTTTAGTACACATTCCATCCTCGAGGCCGATGGGCGATCGAGGCGGACCATTCAGACTCTAGAGGATTTGCTGAGATCTTGTGTTATGGATTTCGGGGGCATTTGGGAGGACCACTTGTCATTAGTGGAATTCGTCTACAACAACAGCTATCATTCAGCTATACAAATGGCCCCGTTTGAAGCATTGTATGATAGACAGTGTCGTACACCCATTCTCTGGGAGGAGGTTGGGGAGGCCCAGTTGCTAGGACCCCAGAGAGCTCAGCATGAGGCAAAGTTGGTCCGTACTATTAGATGTAGGATGGTAGAGGCGCAGGATCGTCAGAAGAGTTATGCCGATCGGAGACGGAGACCTCTGGAGTTCTCTATTGGTGATCATGTATTCTTGCGTGTCTCACCCACGAAAGGGATGAAGAGATTTGACCTCCGTGGTAAGCTAGCTCCAAGGTACATTGGTCCGTTCGAGATTTTGGAGAGGATCAGAGCAGTCGCTTACCGCTTAGCACTACCACCATCCTTGACGGGTATTCATGATGTGTTTCATGTGTCCATGCTGAGGAAGTATGTGCCAGACCCTGCACATATTTTGTCAGATGTGTCAGGTTCCATTCAACCTGATGCTAGTTACGAAGAGGTTTCGGTACGGATTCTGGATCACAAAGAACGATAGTTGCGGAACAAGGTTGTGCGACTTGTCAAAGTCGGGTGGAGTCACCACACTGATGAGGATGCTACTTGGGAGCTTGAGGAAAAGATCAGAGCTCAATATTCCCACTTGTTTTCTTAAGGTATGTGAGATATATTTTCAGTACTTGTGGTATCTCTTACTCATTATGCATTTCAGTGGGAAATTTGGGGACCAAATTTTTATTAGTGGGGGAGTATGTTAAATATTGAAATTTAAAATACTAAATTAAATGACCAAAATTTAGGAAAAATAATCTTAGGAACTATTTTTGGGATTTTTTTGGGAATTTTAGATTTTTTTTTAAATTTTTTCTGGAATTAAACGGGATTTGTACGGGGATAATTAAACTAATGGAGATGGTTAGGGATTAATTAAAACCCTAATCTAGGTCTAGGTTTAACTAATTAATTCGGTTCTTTACTTAAACCTATCCAATTTAGTTCCGTTCCTTGGTTTTATTTTTCCTCGCCGCACCCGACACCTCCCGTTTCTCTTCCTCGTTCCCTTCTCTCGCACAGTGGTTTCTCTGCCGCTCCTTCGTCGTGATCGCCGCCCACCTCATAGCCGCCGAGAGCTCGTCGCTTCCATTTTTCCCTTCCCCATCCATCCTCTCTATTCCTCTCTCTCTCGGCGCCAAACCACAGCACTGTCGGCGCCTGCTGCTGGGTCATTGGCTGCTGCTCCAGATCTACTCGCCGCCCCTCTGTCTTCCGCCTAGTCTTCGTCCTATGCATCGCGTGCACGTGGCTAGCAGTTGCAGCCTCCGCATTGTAGGGGATCGATCGGCCAGCTAGAGGGGGGTGAATAGCCCTCTTTCGTTGGATAACGGAATTTGCTCGTTCTCGTTGCGTTGCTTGTCTACGATTGTTGGTAGCGCAGCGGAATAACAATGATAATAATAATACTAACAACACATAACAATCACAAGCAATACACAAGCATATACGTGGTTCGGAAACGAATGGTTCCTACTCCACGGGCGAGCTCTCCGAGCTCTAGTTATGCGCACGACACTAACTAAACACCTTCTCGACTACACGTCGGAGGTGGAGAAACCTCTCACAAGCTATTACAATAGTAATACTACAAGAAATACAAAGACACAAGAAATACAAGTAAAGAACGCTTTACAACTCTTAGCTTTGAACCCTTTCTTGTTGCATGCTTTGGATGGCTCTTGAAGGACTGGAATGCATCATCAATTCCCCTCCAATAGCTCCCTTAAAGTCTTGGTGAAATCCTCCAACTCGAGATCCATTTATAACCTGCTTCAAGCTATTTTAGCGCCCATCAGTCGACTACCAAAAGGCACCAGTCGACTCCCCCTGTAGCCTTTGTCTCACAATGGCCAGATCCATGTCGGATAAGTTCCAACTGATCACCTACCGATCATTGCGATCCATGGCGATCGACTAGTATTTATGTAATCATCGCCCGATCCCACGGAGCGTTCTGTGCTCGCGACACTCCCATCAGTCGATTGCCAAGCTTAAAACACTAGTCTTACACCAGTCGAACTCTAGTCGACTTGGACCAGTCGAACCGACACCTATGCCAGTCGACTGCTGTCGGGAAAAACCTCAAACACCAAGTTGTTTGAGCATCCGACCGTCGGGTAAACCCTCAACCATCACGTTTGAGCCTCCGACACTCAGTCTTAGCCACTTGGCCAAGTCCACATCATCCCTCATGGAGTTCCCCGCTGAAGTTCTCTTCCCTCGGCCTACGTCCCTCGGATGCGCCAAGCGCATGGCTTCGCAATGCCATCCTTCTCGTCTCTTGCCCTCGAAGTATGCCTCCCTTGGGCTTCACTCTATTCGCTCCTCGTCCGGTGGTCCCTCGGATGCACCAAGTGCACGGCTTCGCAATGCCATCCTTCACCGACTCATGGACCCCGAGCCTAATGAACTTACCAAGTCCTCAAGACTTCCCACATGCACCAAGCGCACGGCTTCGCAATGCATTTCTCACCAAGCACCAAGCGCATGACTTTGCAATGCTTTGGACTTTTCCACACCAAGCTCCATGCTTGGATTTTCCATGCCAACACCATGTTGGACTTTTCCATGACAATCCCATGTCATGAGTTTTGTCTATCATCAAAATACTATCAAGGTTCTGCTCGAGTCAAACTCGAGTCAACCTGGGCCGATTGCACCAACAATCTCTCCCTTTTTGATGATTGACAAAACAACCATCTCAAGTCTACCAATTCTCCCATATTGGCATTTCTCACATCCCAAATGAGAATTCCAAACCTAATTGGTAACTTGATAACTTCTTCCCCTTTTTGACACTACATCAAAAAGGTCCTCCCCAAAGGTATGAACGTCTCATATCCCAATGAGATCTTACAATCTCTCCCTTGGAGGAACACATGCCTACAATCTTACTAGTGATCCCATATCACTTAAAAAGAGGCAACCCAAATTTTCCTCCCATGAGGAAATACACGTCTATCTTCCCATGATGGATACTTCCCCCTAGAGGATTGCTCCCGCTTGACCATTGCACCAACAATGTCCTTGGAGAGTCCCTAAGCCAATAGGAACATTTAACCAATCAAAATTAAGGCAAAGTTCAACAATGAACTTTCATCTACCTTAAAATTGATACTCTCACTAAACCCTTCTCCTAATCCATATCCAATGGATTTCCACCCTCTCTAATGCTCTCCCAAGCATATCCTAGGGTTAGGAGTGGTTAGGGGACCTTAACCTAGCTAAACATGGGCCTAACCAACAAGATTTACCTGAAATTGATCATTGGACTTACCATCGATCATTGGCGTAGTGGCGATCAGCGATACTGCATTTGTAGTTTTCAGCATTTCAGAAATGAATTTCCGAAACCCATAAGTAAATATACATAATTTTAAAAATCTTGAAAATGCATACGTATAATACTTATCCTAAACACTATGGGTTAAAAATATTAGAAAATTATTTTACCCATTAAATTAGGAGATTGATACAAAGTCCAAAAGTTAAGAAAAGCTTCAATAAAGAGCCCTCTTTGTATCATCTCATTCAATGGTGATAGCTATCAAAAGATAAACTTCACCAAGGTTTTTCAAAATGTTTTCAAAATGTTTTTGAAACCTTTAATTCCTTTTTCCTAAACATCTTACTTATATCTAGATGTGTAAAACACATACAAGTCACATATCTTAGTGAGATGTGCGTTTTTGTTCTTTTATTGGTCTCATGCATATTTCTAGGCAATATTATTTGATTCCCATCAAATCATGCCATAGTCCTTAATTTCATTTTAGTTATATGCATGATGATGATTATGGCATAAATATGATATAGATAAGAGCATATGCTAAAATCATGATGTCATAGTATGTAAATGAGATCTAGGCATACATGACATCTAAAAGTAAATCTAAATATGATCATGACATTTTTATTCATAAAAATGAGAATGATGTCATGACATGGCAAAGCAAATACATCATGGCAAATAAACGTATACTAAGGTATGGAATACCTAAGTGTTAAATTCAATTTGCCATTTCTAGGATTAAGTCCATTTTTGCCTTAATGTCATTCATTTCCCTAGCGTGCCAAAAACCCAAAATGGCACACCATGACCTCTATGACCTAATTGTGCCAATTTAATCATTTTTTTTCAACTTCTCAAAGCATATTGGCACATTCTAATGTGCCAACTCTACTATGGTTAGGTTAACTACCCATCCACTTAGGGTTGAGACACCCTAATCCATTTAGCGTGAATCGATCATGCTCTTAGGAACCCAATATCTATTGGAGCTCCTTGGGTTAACAAGGTATTCTCTAGGGATAACTTCCCTAGATACCTTCCTAATGACCCTTTTTAGGCTTTAAATCCATAGTCTTTTGGGTCTTTCCTAGGTCAACTCTAGAGGTGACTTCTCCTTTGACCTTCCTAGTGGCTACATTTGATTTCTTTGAGGTCTTAGCCACTAAGAAAACACCATGGCTAGACTTAGGGATAACTTCCCTATTAGCCTTGGTTTTTCTAGACCTAGATGTTGTTCCATAATTAAATGGAACATTGTGATAGGACATAAGTTTGTGACCCAAACCTTTCTTGCCCTTAGACCGTTCTTGTTTCCTAGGCCTTGACTTTTGTACATTAGACCCCTTAACCGAATTTGTTATTATTGCTAGGGTCTTCTCCAATTTTTCTAGCCTTGACCTCAAGGCTTGGTTTTCTAGCTCTAATTTTCCCAATTTTGAATTTTCATTTATCTTTTGGGAAATGTTCTTTTTCTTAGGCATGTGCCTAGATTTCTTGGGATTAACATCCAAGATTTCTTCAATTCTCCTAATGGACTCTTTAAGTAAAATAGGTCTAGTGTTTTGAGTCCTAGTTTTGTCCTTAGAGAAACTAACATGCTTAGCACCTAAGCAATAAACCTTATTGTTTCTCCTAGCATGCTTCTCATTGATAATGGTAAGAGAACTAAAATAATTTTTGGCATGCTTTTTGACTTTAGGAATTGAAAGTGCTTTAATTAAATTTACCTTAGGGTTAGCTTGGGAAGCTCCCCCTACATGAATTACACCTTCTTGCCATTTCTTCCTCCCCCTAGGGCATTGGCTTCGGTAGTGCCCCCTTTGGTTGCATTTGAAGGACACAATGTGCTCTTTGCTCTTAATTGAGGGAACTCCGGCATCCTTTGACTTTGAGTAGACTTTTGGTGTCGATGCCTTTTCCTTAGCCAATTTAGGACATTTTCTCTTGTAATGCCCTTTCTCCCTATACTCAAAGCATATTATGTGATTTTTATTCAAAATAATAACACTTGAGTTACCTAGGGAGGTGGTGGAGGCCTCTTCACTTCTTCCGGAGCTAGAAACTTCATCTTGATCTTGCTCCGGAATAGAAGCCCTTTCCTCCCCCTCAATGCTAGAGGTGGAGCTCTCCACCAAATCATCAACATCATCAAAAGTGGATGGTGCTTCTTCTTCGGCATTCTCTTCTACTTGTGCCGGTTGGGAATTTTTTTGGAATTTCATTATCTTATTCTATAATTCCCTTGCACCCCTATAATCACCCAACCTTGACCAAATATTGTTAGGAATCAAATCACTAAGTAATTCGATTACCTTGCGATTTGTCTCGAAGTCCTTGATTTGGTTTTCGGTCCACCTTGACTTCTCAATTTACCTATTCCTTTAATTTCTAGGCAATTCGAAACCGTTTTCTAAGATTAGCATAAAATCAAAATCGGTTTCTAGGTATACCTTCATTTTTCTTCTCCACCATAGAAAATCTCCTTCGAACTTTGGTGGTTGAAGATTGTAGTCGGCCATTTTGTAGTGCTCTCACGGCGGTTAGTCCTTGAAGAGCGACCTCGACTCTGATACCACTTGTAGGCGATCGATCAACCAGCTAGAGGGGGGCGAATAGCCCTATTTTGTTGGATAATGGAATTTGCTCGTTCTCATTGCGTTGCTTGTCTAAGATTGTTGTTAGCGCAGCCGAATAACAATGATAATAATAATACTAACAACACATAACAATCACAAGCAATACACAAGCATATACGTGGTTCGGAACCGAATAGTTCCTAGTCCACGGGCGAGCTCTCCAAGCTCTAGTTATGCGCACGACACTAACTAAACTCCTTCTTGACTACACGTCGGAGGTGGAGAAACCTCTCACAAGCTATTACAACAGTAATACTACAAGAAATACAAAGACATAAGAAATACAAGTAAAGAACGCTTTACAACTCTTAGCTTTGAACCCTTTCTTGTTGCTTGCTTTGGATGGCTCTTGAAGGACTGGAATGCAGCAGCAATTCCCCCCCAATAGCTCCCTTAAAGTCTTGGCGAAATCCTCCAACTCGAGCACCATTTATAACCTGTATCAAGCTATTTTCGCGCCCATCAGTCGACTGCCAAAATACACCAGTCGACTGCCCCTGTAGCCGTTGTCTCACAATGGCCAGATCCACGTCGGATAAGTTCCAACGGATCACCTACCAGTCGACTGCCAGTCCATGGCAGTCGACTGGTGACCTGGTAGCCGACTGCCCAGTCGGCTACGGAGCATTCTATGCTCGCAACACTCCCATCAGTCGACTGCCATCCCTTGGCAATTGACTGCTGTCGACATCAGTCGACTGCCAGTCCATGGCAATCCACTGCCAAGCACAAAAACCTAGTCTTACGCCAGTCGATCTCTAGTCGACTTGGACCAGTCGAACCGGCACCTATGCCAGTCGACTATCGTCGGGCAAAACCTCAAACACCAAGTTGTTTGAGCATCCGACCATCGGGTAAACCCTTAACCATCATGTTTGAGCCTCTGACACTCTGTCTTAGCCACTTGGCCTAGTCCACATCATCCCTCATGGAGTTCCCCACTGAATCTCTCTTCCCTCGGCCTATGTCCCTCAGATGCGCCAAGCGCACAGCTTCGCAATGCCATCCTTCTCGTCTCTTTCCCTCGAAGTATGCCTCCCTTGGGCCTCACTCCATTCGCTCCCCGTCCGGCGGTCCCTCGGATGCACCCAGCGCACGCCTTCGCAATGTCATCCTTCATCGACTCAAGGACCCCAAGCCTAGTAAACTTACAAAGTCTTCAAGACTTCCCACATGCACCAAGCGCACGACTTCGCAATGCATTTCTCACCAAGCACCAAGCGCACGGCTTCGCAATACTTTGGACTTTTCCACACAAGCTCCATGCTTGGATTTTCCATGCCAACACCATGTTGGACTTTCCCATGACAATCCCATGTCATGAGTTTTGTCTATCATCAAAATACTATCAAGGTACTGCTCGAGTCAAACTCAAGTCAACCTGGGCCGATTGCACCAACACGCATGCTCACCGCCCCATCCGTGGCCAGCCTATTCCCAACTCCGCTGCCACCGACGTCGACAGTGGTTGCACGTTATTCTGATCTAGGGCTACGATTTCTGTCGGAGTAGGTGAGTCGTTTATCCTCTACTTTGATTTTGGACGAAATCCATTTTCATTGTAATCCCTAACACCGTGAGTTGGGGTTTTGGGTGGTTGGCAGCGGCTAAAGGGGAAGTTGTTTCCATTGAGCAGAGTGGATTAGGGGATGAACTGCTACTAGTGGAGTCCCAGGGCAGGTATATCTTAATTGCTAAATTTTGTTCAATTTTTGTTGTATGATCTTGAGGATTGTTGATGGGTTTTGATCTGTGGATGGGTTTTCCTTCGGAAGAACAAGTTGGACGGTGTTCTGTGTAGAGTTTTGGGCTGTGAGTGTGAGGTGTCGGCTGTGGTGAGTAAAGAAGACCTAGGTGAGTTGTGTGAATGGGTGTTGCTCGACCGTGGCTAAGTGAGAGGTGGTTGTGAAGGGGTTGTGCCCGACTACACTGACTGTGCACGTCTAGGGGTTAGAGGGTCTTGACTATGAGGTTCTATTTGGATATTGTGTAGGGGATCGATTGGGCGGCTAGAGGGGGGTGAATAGCCCTCTTTCATTGGATAACAGAATTTGCTCGTCTACAAACAAGATTAGCGCAATGGAAACAACAAGACAAGCAAATCAAGCAAAGCAAAGGAAACAAACAATGCTAATACAAAGTCGTAATGTTGTTCACGGCTACGCCGCTAATCCACGATCCCGATTCGTCCAAGGTGAATCACTCCTTTTCCAAATCCACTAAATCTCTCCTGTGCACCAAGCTAGGTGGAGGTAACCTCTTTACAATCCCTCTTCTTACAATTGAATGAGAATTAGCACAAGAAGAAGAGTGGAAAAACACTTAGAGCACTTTGGGAGATGTTATGAGTTGAAGCATTTGGTTCCCAAAGCCCCACACCCTTCCTCTTTATAGAGGAAGAGGGTTTCTTCTCGTTGCCACAGGAGCAGTCAACTGATGTCCCTATCAGTCGACGGATCCTGTAGTCGTTGCTCAATAACGGCTGCTTTCCAAGTTGGATTTCATCCAATAGTACCGACATCAGTCGACTGATATTGCCATGAGTCGACTGATGCTCGATCAGTCGAGTGCTCCATGAGCTATGCCTTCATTCGGTGGTGAATCTCGCGATCATTGTCGATCCATGGCGGTCGGTGTTAACACTGTTGGACTCGAACACTAGTTGAGTCACAGTCGACTTAGAGTAGTCGACTACCATTATATGGCAGTCGACTGATGTCGGGAAATCCCATCCGACACTTAGCCAAATGGCCAAGTTTCAACTAAGAGCTACTACCCCTTCCTGCGTTACATTCGCTCACTCTCATCCCTCGGAGTCCCTCGCCTTTGAAGTTATCTTCGTCCGACCACATCCCTCGGATGCGCCAAGCGCACGGCTCTGCAGCGCCATCCTTCGCATCTCGACCTGAAGTCTACTTTCTCCGGCTTCACTCCAAGCTCCTCGTCCGGCGGTCCCTGGGATGCTCCAAGCGCACGGCTTCCTCAAAGCCATCCTTCACCGACTCAAGGACCGAGTCATGAGAGGTGAAACTTGCCAAGGCTCCATGTGCGAATTACTAAGGCCTACAAGACTCCAACGCACATATCAAATCATAATAACGATCTAGCTTAAACCCTTTGCCACACACATCAAAACCTTATCATGGCAAGAGATTGCCCTAACAATCTCCCCCTTTTTGATGTGTGGCAATCCGTTTAAGTTAGGTAAAACATTTGATAGACTATTAAGGAAAGAAAGCATGTGAATAACATGATTAGCAACTCTCCCCCTTACTACATGAAACTCCCCCTAAATATATTCCCCCCTTACTTAAACATATACATTTCTCCCCCTTTGACACCATCAAAAATAATTAACAAAGTTTATATAGCATGGCATCAAGTCTAGAGAGAAACAAAAACCAAAACATGCCTTAAAATTGGATAAAATAAATTACTGGGTATGTTATCAGGCTACTAGTCGACTAATTCAGACTACCAGTCGGCTGGCACAAGGATTTCAGGATTTTTGATTTTCCGGGGTGAATTTCAGAAATGCGTAAAAAATTCTATAAAATTAAAAAAATCATGAAATTTGGGGAACACATTTCTTGTAAGTATATTTATCAATGAAAAATAGTTTTCCATGAAAAATCATTGTATTTTCAAGTATTTTCCAAAAATCCAAAAGCTTTAAAAACCACTAGGTTTTTGATCATGTTAGTATCCATTTTAACACCTAGTCTTACTTTGGATTGTTTCAAAACATGAATACACAGATTTTAAGGTAAGAAATTGTTTTGAAAACATAAGAAATATCCAACCATGATCTTTGGGCAATATGTCTATGAATTAAACATAAGGCTTCCCCATGATTGGTCTATTATTGCTATTTTGATACCTTAAATGACCATCTAAATGCCATAGGCACTAGTGGACATTTGTATCATCTTAACATCTCACTCATGCTATGTTTTCAATCAAGGTAGCCTATGGTGAGTGTGAGATGTATCGTAAAGGTATTTGTATATACTTAACCATTATTTTCATGCAATTCTATCAAGGTTAAGTATCATCCTATCATTCCACATGATCATAAAGATGTATATGAATTAATTTCACATTATGATCATGAAACAAATGTATTCATCAAATTGTGATCATGCATTAGGTATTACATCATGATATAAAGCAAATATCACCTAAAGCATGATTTATCTATTTATAGGTGCATTATCATCACCTAACACTATCTCAAAAATGTTGTCCCGCTATCCTAAGTCAACCAAAAATATGATATAGGTGAATTCCATGTGGTTGACTATCCTAGGGTTTTTCTAACCCTTAAGGATATATTTTGGAACGCAATATAAATTCTTGCCTATGGGGTTCACTAAAAATTCTTTAGGGATCCATTTCCTAGCAATTACTTTCTTTTTGTCTTGACCCCTAGCTGTTAATCATTTATAGGCCTTTTCATTTTTCTTTTCCTTATAACCTAGGCCTTTCTTGTTGAAGCTTACCCTTTGGCTCCCAATTATCATGTTAAGAGTATTGGAGCCTATTGTAAATTTTTCTAGGGCCTTGGTCAAATAGTCTACCTTTTCCCTTAGAGCCCTATTTTCTTCTATGCATGCATCATTAACATCCAAAGGCATATAGTTATCATGTGAGCATGCATCATCATTATTATCATTAAAACATGTTTTTTCTAATTTTTGTTCTAAATACTTAATTTTCTCAAGCATGCATTTATTCTTTTTCTTTCCCCTAAATAAATCCTTAGTGAGGCTAGAAATCATGGACATTATTTGCTTAGGGGGTAGATTCGTTACCTCACTTACCAAGTCCTCTTCCGAAGATGAGTATGTAGAGGAGGCTCCCCCTTCACTTGAACTCTCTCCACTTGAGCTTGCTTCTTCACCATCGGAGGGGGAGCAATCTAGGTCATCAAAGGCCATCAATGCTAAGTTGGTGACAAAGACATTCTCCTCTTCCGATGATGATGAAGATGATGAGGAGGGGTCATCCCAAGTTCTTGCCTTTAGTGCCTTTGTCTTTCACTTTTCTTTGGCTTTCTTCTCTTCTTCTTTCCTCTTGCTCCCCTTTTTCTTCTTCTTTTCTTCCTTCTTTCTCTTCTCCTCTTTGCTTTTATTCAAGAGGGGACAATTATCCCTTATGTGTCCTTCCCCTTGACAATTGTAGCAAATAACCTTCCCCCTTGGTCTTCTCCTCCTATCATTAGATTTATTAAATTGAAAACCTTTTAAAGCATGCCTTACCCTCCTTACCATATAGGCTTCTTCCGTGCTATCCATGGAGGAAGAGGAGGATGCTTCATCGGAGGAGGAGGGGATCTCCATCTTTTTCTTCCCCTTGTTGGCCAAAAGTGCTACTCCTCTTGAAGGTTGAAATTTTGGCTCTTCTATTATTCCTTCAAGTCTTGTTTCATGGAGCTCCATTGTTGAAAAGAACTCCTCCAAGGTGCTCACTTCTAGGTTCTTGGAGATGTAAAATGAGTCCACCATAGAGCTCCATCTTGAGGACCGAGGAAAGACATCTATAGCCTTCATGAGCATGTCCCTATTTGAAAGCTTCTCACCTACACTAGATAACCCGGTTATTATCTCTTTAAATCTAGAGTGTAGTGAGGTTACCTTTTCTCCCTTTTCTAATTTTATGTAGGATAGTTGGGAGCGGAGGAGGTCTCTTCTTGCAAGTTTTGCCTCCAAGGTACCTTCATGAAGCTCTACTAGCTTCTCCCACATCTCCTTTGCACTAGAGCATTCCCCAATCCAGTTTACTTCTTGTTGGGGGAGTACATTGTAGAGGTGGTGCTTGGCCTTTGAATTTGTCAAGTATTCTTCTCTTTGTCTTTTACTCCATCTTGATTTCTCCAATAGCTCCCCTTCTTCATTCCTAGCCAATTTGAAACCGTTTTCCATAATCAAAAAAATTTCAAAATCGGTTTCGAAGAATACTTCCATTCTCTTTTTCCACCAAGAGAATTCGCCTTCGAATTTTGGTGGGTGAATATTTGAGCCGGTCATTCTTGAATGTGCTTGTTGGGGCGGTTAGTTCTCGACAAGCTTTCCTTGGCTCTGATACCACTTGTAAGGGATCGATCGGCCGGCTAGAGAGGGGTGAATAGCCGTCTTTCGTTGGATAACGGAATTTGCTCGCCTACAAACAAGATTAGCGCAATAGAAAAAACAAGAAAAGCAAATCAAGCAAAGAAAAGCAAAGCAAAGGAAACAAACAATGCTAACACAAAGTCGTAACATGGTTCACGGCTACGCCGCAAATCCACGATCCCGATTCGTCCAAGGTGAATCACTCCTTTGCCAAATCTACTAAATCTCTCCTTTGCACCAAGCTTGGTGGAGGAAACCTCTTTACAATCCCTCTTCTTACAATTGAATGAGAATTAGCACAAGAAGAAGAGTGGAAAATGATGGCATGGCTCAGAGGCTCATTGGCTCCCATGCCCCCGGATTAAAATTTTCACTAATGAAAACTAATCCGGATGGGATGAGTTTCCTAAGCTCAACCAATTCGTCGTCGTGCTAACGGCTTGAGCGATCGCTTGAACAAACTAGTTGTTCAAGCAACAAAACTCTTCTAGTCAGTTAGCCGCGGAAGAGACGACGGACGGATTGCCGATTTTTGTGTTTATCTTCGGGGTCCATGATTATACAAATACATATGGATATAGACATGTATAATCAACACACACTAACATATAAATAAGAACATACAAAGATCAATAATAAAACTTGTAAAAGATTTATACCTCTCGATCTTCTATCGTATGTCCTAACCTCCTTGTAGACTTCGTGTGGGCGAAGATCCTCCACAAGTTGAAGCTTCCTAGATCTTCTTCAATCGAAAGAAAGAAGAACTCTCCTTCCCTTCTTGCTTGAGCCAACCACCAATCCACAAAGGATTGATGCCGCCGGCCCCAAGAATGGAGAGAACAAGATGGCCAACCAAGGAACCGAACTAGGGAACAATCCCTAGATCCTTTGTGCCGCTGGCCAAGAGGAAAAGAAGAGGAGAAGAGGAAATTGGTTGAGCCCCAACCAAGGTAGAAGGAAGAAGAGGTAGGAGTCGGCCACCCCTTAGGAAGAAGAAGAACACCTTTCCTATAGTTGCCGCCCACCTTAGCTTCCAAACCCTAGCCACCCAACCTCCTCATCTTCTAGGGTTTCTTGCCGCCCAACAAAAGATAGGCAAAACCCTAATCCTCCTAGGGTTTCTTGCCGGCCAACCTTTTGATTGGCAAACCCTAATCTCCCTCAAAAACCAACCTGCTCTTGCCGCCCACCCTAAGCCACCCTTTTATAGAGTTAGGGATAAGCCTTGGTTTAATCTCCACCGTTGGTTCTAGGGATTTAATCTCAACCGTCTAATCTAGAGATTTAATCTCAACCGTCGGATCTAGAGATTTAATCTCAACCATCGGATCTAGAGATTTAATCTCAACCGTCGGTTCTAGGGATTTAATCTCAACCGTCGGTTCTAGAGATTTAATCTCAACCGTCGAATCTAGGGATTTAATATCAACCGTCGGTTCTAGAGATTTAATCTCAACCGAATCTCAACTGTCAGATCTAGAGATTTAATCTCCACCGTCAGTTCTAGAGATTTAATCTCAACCATCGGTTCTAGAGATTTGTTTTCCATCATTGGTTCTAGACTTTATGAGGATTATATTAGGCTATGATATGGACCATGAGGAGGAGTTGGATCTTGGCCACCCGATGGATCGGAACCACACAAACTTGATCCATCAATGATGTTCCATTCCACTAGAGGATCATCATTGAATTACCTCACCAACCCCCATAAATTAATATGGGCTCCATATATTATTTGTACATCCGTCTCCCTGTGTTTAAGATATCGAATGTCCGTCAATTGATTGATTTACTGACCAACAATCAATTAACATCTAACTCCTCGAGTAGTACCACTCAACCTTATCATCATGTTGACTAAGTCAACCTGTAGGGTTTACATGATGAACCTTATGAGCTCCTCAAGGGGACATCATCAACCTAATATATAGGACACGGTTTCCTCCTATAATCAACGGCACACCATGTAAATAATATCATTTCCCAACTTACCGGGCATATTAATTTAATCCATAGAAATCTCACCCTTTGGTAAATCAAAGAAATAAATACTAACTACATGTGCCCGTTATTATATCGGGATTAAGATCATGTACAACATAATATCCGAGGTCCGATTCAATTATGTAGTCAGCAATAAATTAAATCACCTCTATGTCAGTCATGCTCAATACACCTAAGTGTACTAGTGTAACTCTATGTTCAAGACAAAACAATACCAAGCTACACTACAACCATGCCAATGGTTTGTCCAAAACCATCTTGGTTGTGAGCCTCTACTTATATTCTACAAGGGACTGATAACATGATCTTCTGTACCACACCAAGCACCATGTTATCTACAATGTAATATATTAGACAATATGCACACATATAATAAATATAAAGTGCAAACAATGATCATGTGATTCTTATTTCAAAATAAAAATGTTCATACAAAAAGAGCTAGGCTTTCAGTATACATTTCAACAATCTCCCACTTATACTAAAAGACTATGCTGTCATCAAACTGCCATACATCTGATTCCCCTTCCCTCCACATGCTTATCAAAGCTCTTGCTAGAAGGGCCTTAGTGAAAGGGTCTACCAGGTCATCCTCTGATGCAATCTAGGCGACAACAACTTCTACCTCCTTTACGATTTCTCGTATCAGGTGGTACTTGCGCTCTATGCATTTACTTACCTTATGGGCTCGTGGTTCCTTCGAGTTTGCAACTGCACCATTATTATCACAATAAATTGTGATAGTTCTGGGTAAACCAGGAATCACATCCAAGTACATCAGGAAGTTCCTGAGCCACACAGCTTCTTTGGCCGCCTAAGAGGCTGCCACATACTCAGCTTCCATGGTGGAGTCTGCCACGCATTTCTGCTGGACACTCCTCCATACAATGGCTCCACCTCCCAAAGTAAACACAAAACCTGAGGTAGACTTACTGTTGTCCCTATCAAATTGGAAATCGGAATCCATGTAACCCACAGGGAGTAATTGGTCTGCCCGGTAAACTAGCATATAATCCCTAGTCCTTCTCAGGCACTTCAATATATGCTTTACCGCAGTCCAATGTCCCTATCTTAGATTACTCTGATATATGCTATCCATGCCCATGGCAAAGTGGATATCTGGTCTCGTACAGAGCATCGTATACATGAGGCTTTCTACCATCGAAGCATAAGGAACCGCCTTCATCTCCTCTATCTCCTCAGATGATCTAGGACACATCTCCTTAGATAAAGGAACTCCATGCCTGAAAGGTAGAAAACCCTTCTTGGAGTTTTGCATGCTAAAACTATCCATTATCGTGTCTATGTATGAAGTTTGGGATTAGCACACTAACCTTGATCGCAAGGATGTGTCCCACTTCTCCCAAGTCCTTCATATCAAACTGTTTGGACAACCATACCCTTACGCCCGATAACACTCTGATATTGTTGCCAACTATCAAAATGTCATCTACGTATAGTACAAGAAATCCCACTACGTTTCCGTCACATCTCTAGTATACACAAGACTCATCCGGGCATTGAATAAATCCATAAGTCTGGATTTACCTCATCAAAGCGGATGTTCCAAGACCTCGAAGCTTGCTTCAATCCATAAATGGACCGATTAAGCTTACATACAATACACTCTTTGCCCTTAGCAATGAATCCCTCTGGTTGCTTCATATAGATGTTTTCCTCAAGACTTCCATTAAGGAAAGCTGTCTTGACATCCATCTGCCACACCTCATAATCCATATGAACTGCTATGCATAAGAGCTCCCAGACCAGACTTGAATCTATAGATTCAATCTCAGTATTCATTGCACTTTGCCAAGATATTGTATCTATATCTTGGATTGCCTCATCGTATGTCTAGGTATCAGGTTCATGTTTTCTAGGGACTAAATCAGAAGATTCACCCAAGAACATGAATCTAAGAGGCTGTCTCACAACCCTCCCACTACAACGAGGTATCATCTGTGTATCCTCTGTGACACACGGTGCAGTGACATGTGGTATATCCTCTTGTACCGGTGGTACTAAAGAAGTGACTTACCCTTTTAACTCCTCCAGAACAATTTCACTCCTGGGCTTGTGGCTTATCATATAGTCTTCTCTAGAAATCTGGCGTTTGTGCTAACGATCACCCTCTGATCTCTAGGACTATAAAACAATCCACCTTTCGTTCCCCTGGGATAGCCAATGAACATGCGTACTTATGTATGAGATTCCAACTTACCAGTATCTGCCTTCAGCATATGTGCTGGACTCCCATATCTGAATATGTCTTAGACTAGGCTTTCGCCCAGTCCACAATTCTGTGAGAGTAGAAGGCAATGATTTAGATGGAACCAAGTTCAGAATGTACACCGCCGTTTCTAGAGAATATCCCCAGAACGAATCTGGCAAGTCAGAATAACTCATCATCGATCTAACTATCTCCATAAGAGTCCTATTCCTTCGCTCTGCTACACCATTCTACTAGGATGTGCTAGGTGCAGACAATTGAGATTGAATCCCAGCCTCTGATAAGTAGTTCCTAAACTCTCCCAAGAGGTACTCTCCACCACGATCAGATCGTAGTGTCATCCATATCTTGAATAATTGTCTATGAAAGAGACGAAATATTCAAGACCACCTCTTGCCTGGATAGCCATAGGACCACACAAATCAGAATGAACTATTTCTAACACATCTTTGGCTCTATACCCCTTGGCCTTAAAAAGGCCTCTTGGTCATCTTACCCTCCAAGCAAGATTCGTAGGTTGGGAGATCCTCCACCACTAATGAACCCAAAGGTCCATCAGCTATCAACCTTTGAATTCTGCTTAGGTTAATGTGACCAAGCCTAAGAAGCCAAAGATATGTTTGGTTCATCTTCGAAGGTTCTTTTCTCTCATTGAAATTAGAAGATGAGTTATTAACTTCAATTTGCATCGTGGGAGGCTTTGTATACAAATTTCCTTTCAATGTACCTGAACAGATATTCTCCCTATTCCTTTTTATAACAACTCTGTCATTAAAAGAAATAGAATATCCATCCATAATAATTTAGAAAATGAAACTAAATTCTTTCTAAATAATGGTACATAAAGGGAATTTTTCCAGAACCTAAGTTTTATTTTTCTGAAGAGATAAATAAATCTTCTCCCACTGCAATAGCCACCACCTTAGTGGTATTGCCCAAGTAAATGGTAATCTCTCCCTCAGCTTGTCGTCGGGTTTCCTAGAACCCCTGCAAAGTATTGCAGACATGATCAGTGGCTCCCGTATCTACACTCCAGGTGCCGGTAGATAACACCGCTAATCATGTTTCAACGACTAGTCCAAAGGGTATACCTTTGTTCTGTTTTTGATTGGAACAGTCCTTCTTCCAATGTCCATCCTGCTTGTAAGTGAAGTACTTGCCTTTCGGCTTCTTCACTCCTCCCTGAGATCCACCCACCACCTTTGCTCCACCTTGTTTCTTCTTCTTCTTGCCTTTCAGCTTAGAAGTAGAAACCTTTTTGAGCAACAATGGCTTGAGGACACTCATCGAAGAGTGCATACTTGTACTCCTTAGCAGATAAGACAATATCTAGATTCTTTTCCAATCAACATTATTTGGGTACAGTAAGTTTATTTCCTTTAGTATCATTATAAGTGGACTGAAAGTCATTTTTAAAAATCCTAAGAATCACAATGATCAAAATATTAGATTTCAAATATTATTGATTCCTCAAAATAATAAAATTCCGAAATCAACCAACACCTCAAAACACCGAGAATATCGCATGCCACAATAGTGTGGACGTATACGAATTCTACATTTGTAAGAGGAGGTTTTACCCATTAATTTTATTATCTTGTCAACCTTACTTTTTGACAAATAAAATTAATAGTTGGTTCCTCTTTGGCCGTACAAATAAAAGCAGTGACTCCGATGGGGAGGATACTTTTTATTTGTATCTAAGTGTGCACCATTACACGATACTAAGGGAATTATCTCGGATTATGTGCCTTACCGATGTGGAAGTACACACGCTCCTAAATAATTTCCTACAACCATTATTTAACCTAGTGATCCGCAAACAAACCCATCCGATGGGGAGGAAGGCACTCAGAGCCGACGCGCAAGTTTGTTGCATCACACGTCAAATTGTAATGGAGGCCGCGGGAATTAATTAAAATGTCCCCCTCCCAAGTTGAAGCTTCCTAGATCTTCTTCAATTGAAAGAAAGAAGAACTCTCCTTCCCTTCTTGCTTGAGCCAACCACCAATCCACAAAGGATTGATGTCGCCGGCCCCAAGAATGGAGAGAACAAGATGGCCAACCAAGGAACTGAACTAGGGAAAAATCCCTAGCTCCTTTGTGCCACTGGCCAAGAGGAAAAGAAGAGGAAATCGGTTGAGCCCCGACCAAGGTAGAAGGAAGAAGAGGTAGGAGTCGGCCACCCCTTAGGAAGAAGAAGAACACCTCTCCTATAGTTGCCACCCACCTTAGCTTCCAAACCCTAGCCACCCAACCTCCTCACCTTCTAGGATTTCTTGCCGCCCAACAAAAGATAGGCAAAACCCTAATCCTCCTAGGGTTTCTTGCCGCCCAACCTTTTGATTGGCAAACCCTATTCTCCCTCAAAAACCAACCTGCTCTTGCCGCCCACCCTAAGCCACCCTTTTATAGAGTTAGGGATAAGCCTTGGTTTAATCTCCACCGTTGGTTCTAGGGATTTAATCTCAACCGTCGGATCTAGAGATTTAATCTCAACCGTCGGATCTAGAGATTTAATCTCAACCATCGGATCTAGAGATTTAATCTCAACCGTCGGTTCTAGGTATTTAATCTCAACCGTCGGCTCTAAAGATTTAATCTCAACCGTCGAATCTAGGGATTTACTATCATCCATCGGTTCTAGAGATTTAATCTCAACCGTCGGTTCTAGAGATTTAATCTCAACCGTCGGATCTAGAGATTTAATCTCCACCGTCGGTTCTAGAGATTTAATCTCAACCGTCGGTTCTAGAGATTTGTTTTCCATCATTGGATCTAGACTTCATGAGGATTATATTAGGCTATGATAGGGACCATGAGGAGGAGTTGGATCTTGGCCACCCGATGGATCGGAACGACACAAACTTGATCCATCAATGATGTTCCATTCCACCAGAGGATCATCATTGAATTACCTCACCAACCCCCATAAATTAATATGGGCCCCATATATTATTTGTACATCCGTCTCCCCGTGTTTAAGATATCGAATGTCCGTCAATTGATTGATTTACTGACCATCAATCAATTAACATCTTACTCCTCTAGTAGTACCACTCAACCTTATCATCATGTTGACTAAGTCAACCTGCAGGGTTTATGTTAGTTATAGCCCTAGAACCAATCATGTGATGGTTGAATAGGGAACATTTTGTATCATATTCTATAAAGGCAAAGGATTGGTTATTATATTTATGTCTTGCTTGTGCCAGCTAAATTAAATATAATAATGCCCTAGAAAAGTAGGTTCTTATCTACAGCACATCAATTGGCAGAATTGATTATGAGAGGCTGTAGAGAACACTTTCCTAAATGTTCCTAGTCAAGTATTAATATGAAAGGGCAATATTAATACATAAAGACTAGCATGTAGGTCAATTGATGACTTGATCTCACAAGTCATGGATATATGATATCAAGTTGACACATGGGTATATATTAGAGAATATATACTGAACTGACCCGCCATGAGAAAGTTTCATGGATCGTCATATGAGTGTCATAAACTTTCTCATGTGACTATTGGTATGAATAGTCCTCAAACCTGAAGTCACTCCGGTTCCCTACATAAGGAGTTATGTACTTTGGTATCGTCAAACGTCACCCGTAAAAGGGTGGACCATAAAGGCGATTACTGGGTATATAACAAATTATGCGGAGGGATGTGAGTGATGTAGATGGGATCTATCCCTCCCATATGACGGGAGTGATATCTGTGGGCCCCTTGATTGAGTAGAACTATTAAAATGCATGGTCATACTCGAATGAGTCAATATGAGATATTGAGCTTATTTGTTTGAGTTAGTTTACTCAGGGATCAAGAAACACATAGATTGATCGAGGATGACACGGTCTATGCCTCATTGGTCAATCTGATATCAAGGATAGAAGGACACGGTCATACATTATAGTAGTCACGGAAAGGTTAGTCGGATCTTGACTTATTTCGTAACTTGGGTAGCAATGATGTATTGCTAGATGTCGCTCATTGCTTGTGTATCTAAAAGAGTTTAGATCCACTGCCAACATTATGAGAGCCTATAGGGTCACACACAAAGAGCATGATGATTAGAAGAATTAGTGCATTCTAGTTTGACTAGAATAATTTGGGAATAAGCTTAAGTACAAAATGGTTTTTGGCCTTTAAGCTTAATGAGAATTTTAGCTTATTTATTTAATGAGATTAATTCAATATGCTAAACTTATTAATTTAATAAGATTAAATAAATATGTTATCATGATAGCCTAAGCTTAATTGATTTAATAAGATTAATTCAATATGTTACCTTATTGATCTAATGAGATTAATTCAATATGATAACATAAGCTTATTGAATTAATAAGATTAATTCAACATGCATAAATGCCACATAAGCATGCCACCTAAGCATGCCACATAAGCATGCCACCTAAGCTTGATGAGGTGGAAGGAGACAAAGGGTTTTGACCTTTGGAATTTCTCCACATGTGGCCGGCCAAACAAGGAGTGTGATTATTTTTCAATGCAATTGATTGCATTGAATGTGATAGGAGGTGAAAGGTTTTTTCAATCTTATAAAACGCTCCATGGGGTGGCCGGCCAAACTTGGTGGAAGCTTGAGGCTTGGAGAGAGCTTGGTGGTGAGAGGCTTTGGTTGTGTGGCTTTTGTGAGTGTAGGCTATCAAGAAGAGTGGTCTTCTTCTTCCTTTCTCTTTTTCCCTACCTCCTCTCCTTTAGGGACTTCTCTAGCAAGAAGTAAAGGAGAGCTCTTCTAGTTTCTTTTGTGAGACAAGAGCTTGCTCGTGTGGATACATATAGAGGCACGGACATTTGAACGTGCTAAAAGATCCAACAAACCAAAGGAGAAGCGGGATTAAAAAGGGCACGCAACAAAGGTAATATTCTCCTATAAGATAGGTTTTTCTTTTAGAGAAATTTATTTTTTTGTACGAGGTTTTCTTTCGCAAGGATCACTTGGAAGGGATCCTATTTTTCCATTGCGCATATGCTATTTTGCATAAAAAAATCCCTACAGTGGTATCAGAGCAAGGTTGCGAAAGATCATATAAAAAAAATAGGTTTTCTCTATTTTATATATGATATAGAAGTAGGATAAATTTTATTATGAGTTGATAATTGCATTAGCATTTTTTCAAACATAATAAAATATCCGATGTCTTTTAAAAGTTAAAATTGACATGGTGCATGGTTATGGCCTAGTCCCAAAAAGTTTGTGAATGTGTGTGTTGTAATTCTTAATACGGCCTGCGTGTCGTGCCTTTCTCCTAAAATTCTTGTTGTAAAATTAGCTTTAGACTCGAATGTAACTCGAGTATTTCTCCTTTTGTAATATACAAAATAAAGATGGAGGGTCCATTGGAAGATGACGTTACAAGGAGGAAGTCAACAACACAAGACAACCAAAAGGAAGCACTTGGGAGAAGATGCTATCCCTAGGTTGACCAATCAATCTTTTCATTGGCTTGAGAAGATTGTAGAATAAGGGCCATAACCATGACACACTTACTTTAATATGTATGTGATGCATGTTAATTTAGCTTATATGTGATGTATGCTAATATGTATGTGATGCATGTTTAAGTTTATTTCTTAATAAGAAAAAAACGATATGCCTACCAAAGTTTGGTACTCACTACTTCCTCGATCATTTGTTGTTGGGTTTGCCAAAGCAAAGCAATGCATTTTATCTTGGAAGAGTGCGAGTGGACAATCGTGATGTCCCGCTATCATACTTGGTTAAGACTTAATTAAGTTTTTCTTAATTAATTAAGAAAGTAGAGGCATATATTAGCTTTGAACATAAGTTTTAAAAATTAGTTTTGTGTGATTTCCGAACATCAGCTTTGTCTTAGAAAGTGGTCGTTGGTCCAATATCAAAGAAGGCCTCTGTGCCTCGCCACGACCTGGAAGCTGGTTTAGGAATAAGCACTAAACTAATCTAAACTTAACCAAAGCTATTAAAGAGTTACATCAGATGTAATTGGCAAAAGATTGCCTACCTAATCATACTACGTCTTGGGCAATTAGCCAAAGCTAACTCAAGACGAAGTATGATGTGGATCTTTATCCCATATAAATTTATAGCTAAATAGAAGCTAATGTTGTAAGCAAAATGTGTTTGCCTACATCAATGATTAGCTCATATCAAAGCTATGAGAATTTACTGGGAGCCTCATTTAATTAAAGTCCTAATTAAATGACTTAGGTATGATACTTAATTTTGCATTTTAATGTTGTAGATCACCATCTCATCTAACACGACACACCCCCTCAACTTGCGATCTGTCCTTGAGAAAGACAAGCTCAATGGAGCTAACTTTCTAGACTAGTATAGGAACTTGAGGATTATCCTCAAGCAAGAACGTAAACTGTATGTCCTAGAGCAGTCTATCCCTAAAACACCCGCCCCTGCGGCCACTCGTGCTGAAAAGGATGCTTATAAGAAGCATCAAGATGACGCATTAGATGTGTCATGTCTTATGCTTGCCACCATGAACTTTGAGCTTCATAAGCAACATGAGAACATGGATGCCTATGGTATGGTTGAGCATTTGAAACAACTATATCAAGGACAAGCTAGGCACGAGCGTTTTGAAGTGTCTAAGGCTCTTTTTGCATGCAAGATGCAAGAAGGAACACCTGAAGGAACTCACGTACTTAAAATGATAGGGTACGTTGAGAACCTTGAAAGACTAGGTTTTCCACTGAGCCGAGAATTGGCAACCGATGTTATCCTGCAATCGTTACTGGAAGCATATAATCAATTCGTCATGAATTATAACATAAATGAAATTGATAAGCCTTTGCCTAAGATTCTCAGCATGTTAAGAACCGCTGAACCGAATCTCAAGAAGAAAGTTAGTAACGTACTAATGGTCAAGAAGGGCAAAGGTAAGCGCAAAGGCAAGGGTAAGACCCAAGCCAAAGGCAAGGCCAATTCATCCACTTCAAAGGGTAAAGGTAAAGTACCTAAGGAAGGGGACTGTTTCCATTGCGGTGAGACTGGACACTGGAAGCGGAACTGCAGAGTCTACCTTGAGAAAGTAAAGAAGAAAAGAAGTGGGACTTCTGCCTCAGGTATACACGTTATAGAAGTTAATCTATCTATTTCTTCTACATGGGTATTAGATACCGGATGTGCATCTCACATTTGTACTAATGTGCAGGGACTGAGAAATAGTAGACTAATGGCAAAGGGCGAAGTGGACCTACGAGTAGGCAATGGCGCAAAAGTTGTTGCTGTAGATGTAGGAACATATTCTTTGTCTTTGCCCACTGGGCTTATCTTAGAACTAGAGGAGTGCTTTTATGTACCTGCATTAATGAAGAACATAATTTCTGTATCTTGTTTAGACAAGAAAAACTTTTCTTTTATAATAAAGGACAAATGTTGTTCCATTTATTTGAATGAAATGTTCTATTGTAATGCACCACTTATGAATGGTCTCTATGTTCTAGATTTAGAAAACCCAATTTATAACGTAAATACCAAACGGTTCAAATCGAATAATTTGAACCAAACATATCTCTGGCACTGTCGCCTAGGTCACATAAATGAAAAATGCATATCCCAACTCCATAAAGATGGATTATTGGACTCATTTGATTTTGAATCATATGAGGTATGTGAATCTTGTCTTTTAGGAAAGATGACTAAAACTCCATTTAGTGGACATGGCGAAAGAGCGACAGACTTGTTAGGACTCATACATACTAATGTATGTGGCCCTTTCAATGTCGAAGCCAGAGGAGGCTATAAGTACTTTATTACTTTCACTGATGATATGAGTAGATTTGGCTACTTATATTTGATGAGACATAAGTCAGAATCCATTGAAAAGTTCAAAGAATTCAAGAATGTAGTACAAAACCAACTTGGTAAGCGTATTAAGCTACTTCGATCAGATCGAGGTGGTGAATACCTTAGTCAAGAGTTTCGTGATCACCTGGCTGAGTGTGGGATAATATCCCAACTCACTCCACCTGGAACACCACAATGGAATGGTGTATCTGAGAGGAGAAATCGTACTCTATTAGATATGGTACGATCAATGATGAGCCAGACTGATCTACCTACTTCCTTTTGGGGTTTAGCTCTAGAGACAGCCGCTTTCACACTTAATCGTGTCCCATCAAAAGCCGTAGAAAAGACACCATATACGTTATGGACTGGGAAGAGTCCCAAAATGTCTTTTATAAAGATTTGGGGTCGTGAAGCTTATGTTAGATGTCAAGTCTCAGATAAACTAGGACTCAAATCAGATAAGTGTTATTTTGTAGGATATCCTAAGAAAACTAAGGGATATTACTTTTACAATCCCACACTTGGCAAGGTGTTTGTTGCCAGAAATGCTGTCTTTCTAGAAAGAGAATTTATTTCTAGAAAAACTAGTGGGAGTAAAATTCATCTTGAAGAAATTCAAGATGAAGATAACACTAAGGCTTCGATGGAAAATGAACAGGCACCACAAAGTGTTGTGGATGAGGAAATTGTTGCCCAAAGAGTTGTGAAGCAAACACCTGTTCAAGTAGACCAACCTCTTCATAGATCTGATAGGATCCGTCGTCAACCCGAGAGACATTCTTTTCTCTTGACTGACAACGGTGATGTATTGCTTGTCGATCTTGACAAGCCTACATCCTATCAAGAAGCTATGATGAGCCCAGATTCTGAGAAATGGCTAGAGGCCATGAGATCCGAAATGGAATCCATGTACACTAACCAAGTATGGACTTTGGTTGATCCACCTGAAGGGGTAAAACCCATTGGGTGTAAGTGGGTCTTTAAAGTAAAGACTGACATGGATGGTAATAAGCATACCTATAAAGGTAGATTGGTGGCTAAAGGATTCAAACAAATTTATGGTATTGACTATGATGAAACCTTTTCACCAGTTGCGATGCTTAAATCCATTCGGATCATACGTGCTATTGCAGCCTTCCATGATTATGAGATCTGGCAAATGGATGTCAAAACCGCTTTTCTGAATGGAAAGCTACTCGAGGATGTGTACATGACACATCCTGAGGGTTTTGAAGATCCAAAGCATCCTGGAAAGGTATGCAAACTGCAAAGGTCCATTTATGGACAAAAGCAAGCTTCTCGAAGCTGGAATCTTCGATTCGATGATGCAATCAAGGAGTTTGGTTTAATCAAGAATGAAGATGAACCTTGTGTCTACAAGAGAAATAGAGGGAGCACAGTTGTATTTCTTATCTTGTATGTAGATGACATACTTCTCATCGGAAATGATATTCCCTCACTCCAGTCTGTGAAGATGTGGTTAGGGAATTGTTTCTCGATGAAAGACTTAGGTGAAGCTTCCTATATTCTAGGCATCAAGATCTATAGAGATAGATCTAAAAGATTACTTAGCCTAAGTCAGAGTACATACATTGATAAAGTGCTTGATCGTTTTGCTATGCAAAATTCCAAGAAAGGATTTCTGCCTTTATCACATGGTGTGAGTCTTTCGAAGACTCAATGTCCCTCTTCTAAGGAGGAGAGAGATCGCATGGATAAGATCCCTTATGCATCTGCTATAGGGTCTATCATGTACGCCATGCTTTGTACTCGTCCTGACATCTCGTAGGCTTTGAGCATGACGAGTAGATACCAGTCAGATCCAGGTGAAAGTCACTGGATAGCAGTCAAAAATATTCTTAAATACTTACGAAGAACGAAAGAATATTTCCTGATATTTGGAGGCAATGAGGAGCTAACTGCAAAGGGTTACAGTGATGCAAGCTTCCAAACAGACAAGTATGACTATAGATCGCAATCGGGGTACGTGTTTTGCCTGAATGGTGGAGCTGTGAGCTGGAAGAGTTCGAAGCAAGACACAATTGCTGATTCTACAACAGAAGCCGAGTATATTGTTGCGTCTGATGCAGCAAAGGAGGATGTTTGGCTCCACAAGTTCATCAGTGAACTTGGGGTAGTTCCTAGCATTGCAGATCCAATAGACCTCTATTGTGACAACAATGGGGCTATTGCACAGGCTAAGGAACCTCGATCACATCAACGGACCAAACACATACTGCGGCGCTTCCATCTCATTCGAGAGATCATCGATAGAGGAGATGTGAGGATATGCAGAGTACCGACAGAAGCTAACATCGCAGATCCATTGACCAAGGCTTTGGCACAGAGGAAGCAAGATGGTCACACTAGGTCACTAGGTATTAGATATTATAGTGATTGGTACTAATGCTAGTGGGAGATTGTTAGTTATAGCCCTAGAACCAATCATGTGATGGTTGAATAGGGAATATTTTGTATCATATTCTATAAAGGCAAAGGATTGGTTATTATATTTACGTCTTGCTTGTGCCAGCTAAATTAAATATAATAATGCCCCTAGAAAAGTAGGTTCTTATCTACAACACATCAATTGGCAGAATTGATTATGAGAGGCTGTAGAGAACACTTTCCTAAATGTTCCTAGTCAAGTATTAATATGAAAGGGCAATATTAATACATAAAGACTAGCATGTAGGTCAATTGATGACTTGATCTCACAAGTCATGGATATATGATATCAAGTTGACACATGGGTATATATTAGAGAATATATACTGAACTGACCCGCCATGAGAAAGTTTCATGGATCGTCATATGAGTGTCATAAACTTTCTCATGTGACTATTGGTATGAATAGTCCTCAAACCTGAAGTCACTCCGGTTCCCTACATAAGGAGTTATGTACTTTGGTATCGTCAAACGTCACCCGTAACAGGGTGGACCATAAAGGCGATTACTGGGTATATAACAAATTATGCGGAGGGATGTGAGTGATGTAGATGAGATCTATCCCTCCCATATGACGGGAGTGATATCTGTGGGCCCCTTGATTGAGTAGAACTACTAAAACGCATGGCCATGCTCGAATGAGTCAATATGAGATATTGAGCTCATTTGTTTGAGTTAGTTTACTCAGGGATCAAGAAACACATAGATTTATCGAGGATGAAACGGTCTATGCCTCATTGGTCAATCTGATATCAAGGATAGAAGGACACGGTCATACATTATAGTAGTCACGGAAAGGTTAGTCGGATCTTGACTTATTTCGTAACTTGGGTAGCAATGATGTATTGCTAGATGCCGCTCATTGCTTGTGTATCTAAAAGAGTTTAGATCCACTGCCAACGTTATGAGAGCCTATAGGGTCACACACAAATAGCATAATGATTAGAAGAATTAGTGCATGTAGGGAGTTGCTTCGGAGTCTCATTGGCTCCCATTTCCCCGGATTAAAATTTTCACCAATGAAAGAACTAATCCGGATGCGATGAGTTTCCTTAGCACAACCTATTCGTCGTCGTGCTAACAACTTGAGTGATCGCTTGAACAAACTAGTTGTTCAAGCAACACAACTCTTCTAGATGGTTAGCCGCGGAAGAGACGACGGTCGGATCGCCGGTTTTTGTGTTTGTCTTCAGGGTCCATGATTATACAACATATATACATACGCACTCTTGTATAATCAACACATAAAATAACATGCTAAGATCAGAAAATAAAGTTGTAAAACTTTATACCTTACGATCTTCTACCGTATGTCCTATCCTCCTCGTGGACGACGTGTGGGCGAAGATCCTCCGCGAGTAGAAGCCTTCTAGATCGCGTTCTTCCCTTCCTTGTCCACTGTGAACAAAGAGAAGAACCAACAAAACCTTTCCTTTCTAGAACCGGCCACCAAGCAAGGGAATTTGATGCAACCGCCGGCCAAGGAACGAGTGGATGAGCGCCGGCCAACTTGTTGCAAGGTTGCCACCGGCCACCTAGAGGTTTGAGAAGCGCCGACCACACATTGTTGGAGAACTGCCGGCCACCAAGGAGCAAGGGAGGAGGAAGAGAGCCGGCCAAAACCAAGGAGGAGAAGGGAATGAGCGTCGGCCACCAAGGAGCAAAGGAGGAAACCCTAATCTCCCTTCTAGTTGCCGCCCAAACCAAATCCAAAAACCCTAGCCGCCTAAAGCACTTGAGAGGCAAAACCCTAATCCAAGTGAACCATGCTTGCCGCCCAACCTAAGCCCTCTATTTATAGAATTGGGCTTAAGCCTCCTTTAATCTCCACCATCGGATCTAGGGATTTAATCTCCACCGTCGGATCTAGGGTTTTATCCCAACCGTCGGATCTAGGGTTTTATCCCAACCGTCGGATCTAAGGTTTCATCCCAACCGTCGGATCTAGGGATTTAATCCCAACCGTCGATTCTAGGGTTTCATCTCAACCATCGGATCTAGGGATTTAATCCCAACCGTTGGTTCTAGGGTTTCATCCCAACCATCGGATCTAGTGATTTAATCCCAACCGTTGGTTATAGAGTTTTGTTTTACATTCTTGGATCTAGACTTCATTAGGATTATATTAGGCTACGATACGGACCATAAGGAGGAGTTGGATCTTGGCCACCCGATGGATCGGAACCACACAAACTTGATCCATCAATGATGTTCCATTCCACTAGAGGATCATCATTGAACTACCTCACCAACCCCCATAAATTAATATGGGCTCCATATATTATTTGTACATTCATCTCCCCGTGTTTAAGATATCGAATGTCCGTCAATTAATTGATTTACTGACCATCAATTAATTAACATCTAATTTCTCGAGTAGTACTACTCAACCTTAGCATCATGTTGACTAAGTCAACCAGCTGGATTTACATGATGAACCTTATGAGCTCCTCAAGGGGACATCATCAACCTAGTATATAGGACACGGTTTCCTCCTATAATCAATGGCACACCATGTAAATAATATTATTTCCCAACTTACCGGCCATATTGATTTAATCCATTTAAATCTCACCCTCTGGTAAATCAAAGAAATAAATACTAAGTACATATGCTCGTTATTATATCGGGATTAAGAGCATGTACAACATAATATCCGAGGTCCGATTCAATTATGTAGTCAGCAATTAATTGAATCACCTCTATGTCGGTCCTGTTCAATACACCTAAGTGTACTAGTGTTACTCTATGTTCAAGACAAAACAATACCAAGCTACACTACAACCATGCCAATGGTTTGTCCAAAACCATCTTGGTTGTGAGCCTCTACTTATATTTTACAAGGGACTGATAACATGATCTTCTGTGCCACACCAAGTACCATGTTATCTACAATGTAAAATATTAGACAATATGCACACACATATAAATATATAAAGTGCAAACAATGATCATGTGATTCTTATTCCAAAATAAAATGTTCATACAAAAGAGCTAGGCTTTCAGTATACATTCCAACAATCTCCGACTTATACTAAAAGACTATGCCGTCATTACACTGCCATACATCTGATCCCCATGTCCTCCACATGCCTATCAAACGCTTTCGCTGGAAGGGCCTTAGTGAATGGATCCGCCAGGTTATCCTCTGATGCAATCTTGGCGACAACAACTTCTCTTCGCTTTACGATCTCTCGTATAAGGTGGTACTTGCGCTCTATGTGTTTACTCGCCGTATGGGCTCGTGGTTCCTTCGAGTTTGCAACTGCACCAATGTTATCACAATAAATTGTGTTAGTTCTGGGCAAACCAGGAATCACATCCAAGTCCATCAAAAAGTTCCTGAGCCATACAACTTCCTTGGATGCCTCAGAGGCTGCCACATACTCAGCTTCCATGGTAGAGTCCGCCACGCATTTCTGCTTGACACTCCTCCATACTATGGCTCCACCTCCAAAAGTAAACACAAACCCTGAGGTAGACTTACTCTTGTCTCTATCTGATTGGAAATCCGAATCTGTGTAACCCACAGGGACTAATTGATCTGCCTGGTAAACCAGCATATAATCCCTAGTCCTTCTCAGGTACTTCAATATATGCTTTACTGCAGTCCAATGTCCCTGTCCAGGATTAATCTGATAACTGCTAACCATGCCCACGGCAAAGTAGATATCTTGTCTCGTACATAGCATAACATACATGAGGCTTCCTACTGCAGAAGCATAAGGAACCGCCTTCATGTCCTCTATCTCCTTTGATGTTTTGGGACACATCTCTTTAGATAAAGGAACTCCATGCCTAAAAGGTAGAAAACCTTTCATGGAGTTCTGCATGCTAAAACGAGCAAGGATAGTGTCAATGTATGAAGCTTGAGATAAGCACAACATCCTTTTCTTACGATCCCTTATAACTTTGATCCCAAGGATGTGTCCCACTTCTCCCAAGTCCTTCATGTCAAACTGTTTGGACAACCATACCCTTACGTCTGATAACACTTTGATATTGTTGCCAACTAACAAAATGTCATCTACGTATAGTACAAGAAATACCACTACGTTTCCATCACATCTCTTGTATACACAAGGCTCATCCAGACTTTGAATAAATCCATATGACTAGATTACCTCATCAAAGCAGATGTTCCAAGATCTAGAAGCTTGCTTCAATCCATAAATGGACCGATTAAGCTTACATACAAGATGCTCTTTGCCTTTAGCAATGAATCCCTCTGGTTGCCGCATATAGATGTTCTCCTCAAGACTTCCGTTAAGGAAAGCTGTCTTGACATCCATCTGCCAAATCTCATAATCCATATGAGCAGCTATAGATAAGAGAACCCGGATAGACTTAAGCATAGCTACCGGCAAAAAGGTCTCCTCATAATCGATACCCTCTTTCTGAATATACCCTTTCACGACAAGCCTAGCTTTGAAGGTCTCAACCTTCCCGTCCACTCCTCTCTTTCTCTTGTAGATCCACTTGCATCCAATGGCTTTTACACCATCGGGTGGCTCTACTAGCTCCCAGACTTGATTAGAATCCATAGATTCTATCTCTGAATTCATCGCACTTTGCCAAGATACCGCATCTCTATCTTGGAGTGCCTCGTCATATGTCTAGGGATCCGGTTCATGTTCACCAGGGACTAAGTCCGAAGACTCTCCCAAAAACATGAATCTCTCGGGTTGTCTAACAACCCTCCCACTACGATGAGGTGCCTCCTGTGTATACTCTGTGATACGTGGTGCAGTGACTTGTGGCATCTCCTCTTGTACCGGTGGTACTGAAGTCGGGACATCCCCTGTCAACTCCTCAAGAACAATCCTACTCTTGGGCTTGTGGTTCATTACATAATCCTCCTCTAGAAATCTGGCGTTCGTGCTAACGATCACCCTCTGATCTCTAGGATTATAAAACAAACCACCTTTCGTTCCTTTAGGGTAGCCAACAAACATGCACACTTCTATACGAGGTTCCAACTTACCAGCATCAGCAGCACATGTGCTGGACTCCCCCATATCCGAATATATCTCAGACTAGGCTTTCGCCCAGTCCACAATTCTACAGGGGTAGAAGGTACTGATTTGGATGGAACCAAGTTCAGAGTATACATTGCCATATGCAGTGCATACCCCCAGAACGAAACAGGTAACTCAGAATAATTCATCATCGATCTGACCATCTCCATAAGAGTCCTATTCCTTCGCTCCACTACACCATTCTGCTGGGGTGTGCCAGGTGCAGACAATTGGGATTGAATCCCAGCCTCTGATAAGTAATTCCTAAACTCTCCCAAGAGGTACTCGTCACCACGATCAGATCGTAATGTCTTGATACTTTTACCTTGACGGTTCTCCACATCAGCCTTGAATTCTTTGAACCTGTCAAAGTATTCAGACTTGCGGCGCATCAAGTAAATGTATCCATATCTTGAATAACCGTCTATAAAAGAGACGAAATATTCAAAACCACCTCTTGCCTGGATAGACATAGGACCGCACAAATCAGAATGAACCAATTCTAACACATCTTTGGCTCTATACCCCTTGGCCTTGAAAGGCCTCTTGGTCATTTTACCTTCCAAGCAAGATTATCAGGTTGGGAGATCCTCCACCACCAATGAACCCAAAGGTCCATCAGCTATCAACCTTTGAATTCTGCTTAGGTTAATATGACCAAGCCTTAGATGCCAAAGATATGTCTGGTTCATTTGCGAAGGTTCTTTTCTCTTATTAGACTTAGAAGATGAGTTATTTACTTCTATATGCATCGTGGGAGTTTTGGGTTCAAGAGTATATAAAATGCCAACCAATGTACTAGAATAGATAATCTCCCTATTCCTTTTTATAACCACTTTGTCATTAAAAGAAACAAAATATTCATCCATAAACAATTTAGAAACTGAAATTAAATTCTTTCTAAAAGTAGGTACTTAAAGACAATTTCTCAAAACCAAAACTTTATTCCTATCAAAAGATAAATAAATGTCTCCCACTACAATAGCCGCCACCTTTGAAGCATTGCCCATGAAGACGGTAATCACTCCCTCAGCTAGTCATCGGGTTTCCTGGAACCCCTGCAAAGTATTGCAGATATGATCAGTGGCTCCTGTATCTACACACCAGGCACTGGTAGATAACACCGCTAAACATGTTTCAACAACTAAACAAGAAGATATACCTTTGTTCTTTCGGCGAGGACAGTCCTCCTTCCAATGTCCAGTCTGCTTGCAAGTGAAGCACTTACCTTTCGGCTTCTTCACTCCTGCCTGAGGTCCCACTGCCACTTTCTTCGCTCCACCTTGCTTCTTCTTCTTCTTACCTTTCGGTTTAGAAGAAGAAACCTTCTGAGTGACCATGGCTTGAGCGCTTTGACGTAAAAGCCCCTCTGCTGCCTGGAGTTCTGTCAGAAGCTCCGCCAACGAATACAACCTCTTGTTCATGTTGTAGTTGAGGCGGAACTACTCAAAACTCCTAGGCAGAGACTAGAGAATGATATCGACCTGGGTTTCCCCATCGATCTCAGCTCAGAGGACTTCTATCTCATGAAGATGAGCCATCATCTTGAGAACATGATCCCTAACGGGTGTTCCATCGATCATGGTGGTCATCATCAAGTTTCTCATCGCCTACTGTCTAGCCACCCTACTCTGATGTCCGAAAAGTTCCTTGAGATTTAACATCATGTCATAAGCTGTGGCCATGGCCTGATGCTGATGTTGCAGCACATTTGACATAGATGCCAAAATGTAACACCGCGCCATCTCATCTGCCTTGACTCATTTCTTATAACGTTCTTTCTCCTTTTCATCAGAGTCATCGATGGGCTTAGGAGGACAGACCTCGAAGAGTACAAATTTGTACTCTTCCGCAGTTAAGACAATATCAAGATTTCTTTTCCAATCAATATAGTTTGGTCCAGTAAGCTTATTTTCTTTTAAAATCATAGCAAGTGGGTTGAAAGCCATTTGAAAATCCAAAAAATCACAATGATCAAAATATTAGATTTCAAATATTATTGATTCCTCAAAACAATAAAATTCCGAAATCAACCAACACCTCAAATCACCGAGAATATCGCATGCCACGCTGTGTGGACGTATACGAATTCTACATTTGTAAGAGGAGATTTTACCCATTAATTTTATTATCTTGTCAACCTTACTTTTTGACAAATAAAATTAATAGTTGGTTCCTCTTTGGCCCTACAAATAAAAGCAATGACTCCGATGGGGAGGATAGTTTTATTTGCATCTAAGTGTGCACCATTACACGATACTAAGGGAATTATTTCGGATTATGTGCCTTACCGCTGTGGAAGTACACATGCTCCTAGATAATTTCCTATAACCATTATTTGACCAAGTGATCCGCAAACAAACCTGTCCGCAAGGAGGAAGGCACTCAGAGCCGACACACAAGTTTGTTGCATCACACGTCAAATTGTAATGAAGGTCGCGGGAATTAATTAAAATTTCCCTCTCCCACTTAGTAAATTGAAATTGAGGAATTTTAAAGCATACACAACACGCATATAAAAACAAATCAGCAATAAATATGGAAAAATTAGAATTTTTCCAACTATTATGGCATTGTTCTCCAATACACATCCCGTCATGTCGCCACCTCGTCCGCTCCATCTTTTCCCTTGCGCAAGTCACCAAAGAGATCCGAGCCGAGATAAACTATTTTAATTTACATCCATCGATCCTATACTCCACGAAGGAGTGTACAAATAATCTAGATCGAAAGTAAACTAAAATGAGCGGCTAAACAATGCCGTATTTAATTACAAAAATTAAATACTAATCTAGCCTCGTCAACCCCGAGGATTCAAATAATATACATACAATCACACACAAAACAATCACATACAACAAAATAGCCATAATAGTCGAATCTTATGCCTGCAACCAAAAAGTTAGCCTACGCACATCCTACTATTATGCGGCATACTCAATATATGATATGTGCATGAAAGTAACCGAATCCAAAACACACAAAATCGGAAACCGTGGCTCTAATACCACTTGTAGGGAGTTGCTTCGGAGACTCATTGGCTCCCACTTCCCCGGATTAAAATTTTCACCAATGAAAGAACTAATCCGGATGGGATGAGTTTCCTTAGCACAACCTATTTGTCGTCGTACTAACAACTTGAGTGATCGCTTGAACAAACTAGTTGTTCAAGCAACACAACTCTTCTAGTTGGTTAGCCGCGGAAGAGACGACGGACGGATCGCCGGTTTTTGTGTTTGTCTTCGGGGTCCATGATTATACAACATATATACATACGCACTCTTGTATAATCAAAACATAAAATAACATGCTAAGATCAGAAAATAAAGTTGTAAAACTTTATACCTTACGATCTTCTACCGTATGTCCTATCCTCCTCGTGGACGACGTGTGGCCGAAGATCCTACGCGAGTAGAAGCCTTCTAGATCGCGTTCTTCCCTTCCTTGTCCGCTGCGAACAAAGAGAAGAACCAACAAAACCTTTCCTTTCTAGAACCGGCCACCAAGCAAGGGAATTTGATGCAACCGCCAGCCAAGGAACGAGTGGATGAGCGCCGGCCAACTTGTTGCAAGGTTGCCGCCGGCCACCTAGAGGTTAGAGAAGCGCCGACCACACATTGTTGGAGAACCGCCGGCCACCAACGAGCATGGGAGGAGGATGAAAGCCGGCCAAAACCAAGGAGGAGAAGGGAATGAGCGCCGGCCACCAAGGAGCAAAGGAGGAAACCCTAATCTCCTTTCTAGTTGCCGCCCAAACCAAATCCAAAAACCCTAGCCGCCTAAAGCACTTGAGAGGCAAAACCCTAATCCAAGTGAACCATGCTTGCCGCCCAACCTAAGCCCTCTATTTATAGAATTGGGCTTAAGCCTCCTTTAATCTCCACCATCGGATCTAGGGATTTAATCTCCACCGTTGGATCTAGGGTTTTATCCCAACCGTCGGATCTAGGGTTTCATCCCAACCGTCGAATCTAGGGATTTAATCTCAACCGTCGATTCTAGGGTTTCATCCCAACCATCGGATCTAGGGATTTAATCCCAACCGTTGGTTCTAGGGTTTCATCCCAACTATCGGATCTAGAGATTTAATCCCAACCGTTGGTTCTAGAGTTTTGTTTTACATTCTTGGATCTAGACTTCATGAGGATTATATTAGGCTACGATAGGGATCATAAGAAGGAGTTGGATCTAGGCCACCCGATGGATCGGAACTACACAAACTTGATCCATTAATGATGTTCCATTCCACTAGAGGATCATCATTGAACTACCTCACCAACCCCCATAAATTAATATGGGCTCCATATATTATTTGTACATTCATCTCCCCGTGTTTAAGATATCGAATGTCCGTCAATTAATTGATTTATTGACCATCAATTAATTAACATCTAATTCCTCGAGTAGTATCACTCAACCTTATCATCATGTTGACTAAGTCAACCAGCTGAATTTACATGATGAGCCTTATGAGCTCCTCAAGGGGACATCATCAACCTAGCATATAGGACACAATTTCCTCCTATAATCAAAGGCACACCATGTAAATAATATTATTTCCTAACTTACCGGGCATATTGATTTAATCCATTTAAATCTCACCCTCTGGTAAATCAAAGAAATAAATACTAAGTACATGTGCCTGTTATTATATCGGGATTAAGAGCATGTACAACATAATATCCGAGGTCCAATTCAATTATGTAGTCAGCAATTAATTGAACCACCTCTATGTCGGTCTTGTTCAATACACCTAAGTGTACTAGTGTAACTCTATGTTCAAGACAAAACAATACCAAGCTACACTACAACCATGCCAATAGTTTGTCCAAAACCATCTTGGTTGTGAGCCTCTACTTATATTTTACAAGGGACTGATAACATGATCTTCTGTGCCACACCAAGCACTATGTTATCTACAATGTAAAATATTAGACAATATGCACACACATATAAAAATATAAAGTGCAAACAATGATAATGTGATTCTTATTCGAAAATAAAATGTTCATACAAAAGAGCTAGGCTTTCAGTATACATTCCAACAGTGCATTCTAGTTTGACAAGAATAATTTGGGAATAAGCTTAAGTACAAAATGGTTTTTGCCCTTTAAGCTTAATGAGAATTTTAGCTTATTGATTTAATGAGATTAATTCAATATGCTAAGCTTATTAATTTAATAAGATTAAATAAATATGTTATCATGATAGTCTAAGCTTAATTGATTTAATAAGATTAATTCAATATGTTACTTTATTGATCTAATGAGATTAATTTAATATGATAACATAAGCTTATTGAATTAATAAGATTAATTCAACATGCATGAATGCCACATAAGCATGCCACCTAAGCATGACACATAAGCATGCCACCTAAGCTTGATGAGGTGGAAGGAGACAAAGGGTTTTGACCTTTGGAATTTCTCCACATGTGGCCGGCCAAACAAGGAGTGTAACTCCTTGTTTGATTATTTTTCAATGCAATTGATTGCATTGAATGTGATAGGAGGTGAAAGGTTTTTTCAATCCTATAAAACACTCCATGGGGTGGTCGGCCAAACTTGGTGGGCGCTTGAGGCTTGGAGAGAGCTTGGTGGTGATAGGCTTTGGTTGTGTGGCTTTTGTGAGTGTAGGCTAGCAAGAAGAGTGGTCTTCTTCTTCCTTTCACTTTTTCCCTACCTTCCTCTCCTTTAGGGACTTCTCTAGCAAGAAGTAAAGGAGAGCTCTTCTAGTTTATTTTGTGAGACAAGAGCTTGCTCGTGTAGATACATATAGAGGCACGGACATTTGAACGTGCTAAAAGATCCAACAAACCGAAGGAGAAGCGGGATTAAAAAGGGCACGCAACAAAGGTAATATTCTCCTATAAGATAGGTTTTTCTTTTAGAGAAATTTATTTTTTTGTACGAGGTTTTCTTTCACAAGGATCACTTGGAAGGGATCCTATTTTTCCGTTGCGCATATGCTATTTTGCATAAAAAAATCCCTACAGTTTACATGATGAACCTTATGAGCTCCTCAAGGGGACATCATCAACCTAATATATAGGACACGGTTTCCTCCTATAATCAATGACACACCATGTAAATAATATCATTTCCCAACTTACCGGGCATATTGATTTAATCCATAGAAATCTCACCCTTTGGTAAAACAAAGAAATAAATACTAAGTACTTGTGCCCGTTATTATATCGGGATTAAGAGCATGTACAACATAATATCCGAGGTCCGATTCAATTATGTAGTTAGCAATAAATTGAATCACCTCTATGTCGGTCCTGCTCAATACACCTAAGTGTACTAGTGTAACTCTATGTTCAAGACAAAACAATACCAAGCTACACTACAACCATGCCAATTATTTTGTCCAAAACCATCTTGGTTGTGAGCCTCTACTTATATTCTACAAGGGACTAATAACATGATCTTCTGTGCCACACCAAGCACCATGTTATCTATAATGTAAAATATTAGACAATATGCACACATATAATAAATATAAAGTGCAAACAATGATCATGTGATTCTTATTTCAAAATAAAAATGTTCATATAAAAAGAGCTAGGCTTTCAGTATACATCCCAACAGAAAAACCCTTAGAGCACTTTGGGAGATGTTATGAGTTGAAGCATTAGGTTCCCAATGCCCCACACCCTTCCTCTTTATAGAGGAAGAGGGTTTCTTCCCGTTGACACAAGAGCATTCGACTGATGTCCCTATCAATCGACTGGTCCTGTAGTCATTGCCCAATAACGGCTGCTTTCCACATTGGATTTCATCCAACGGTACCGACATCAGTCGACTGATATTGCCATCAGTCGACTGATGCTCGATTAGTCGAGTGCTCCATAAGCTCGACTCCATTCTATGCCCGAAACACTTGCGACCAGTCGACTGATGCCTTCATCAGTCGACTGGTGGTCTCGCAGTCGACTGTCAATCCATGGCAGTTGACTATTGGCACTTGAATCAGACTCGAACACTAGTCGAGTCACAGTCGACATAGAGTAGTCGACTACCATTACATGGAAGTCGACTAATGTCGGGAAATCCCATCCGACACTTAGCCAAATGGCCAAGTTTCACCTAAGAACTACTACCCCTTCCCGGGTTACATTCGCTAACTCTCATCCCTCGGAGTACCTCACCTTTGAAGTTATCTTCGTTCGACCATGTCCCTCGGATGCGCCAAGTGCATGGCTTTGCAGTGCTATCCTTCGTGTCTCGCCCTGAAGTCTACTTCCTCCGGCTTCACTCCAAGCTCCTCATCCGACGGTCCCTCGGATGCTCCAAGCACACGGCTTCCGCAAAGCCATCCTTCACCGACTCAATGACCGAGTCATGAGAGGTGAAACTCGCCAACGCTCCATGTGCGAATTACTAAGCCCTGTAAAACTCCAACGCACATATCAAATCATAATAACAATCTAACTTAAACCCTTTGCCACACACATCAAAACCTTATCATGGCAAGAGATTGCCCTAACATATTGTACACATGATAATAGGGGTTGTAAAATCATATTTTATTAAATTGGACGAAATGACGGTTATATTAAGTGGGAGGTGATCGGGATTTTATTAAGCATGTGGGTTAATTGGTTTGTGTACGAAATCGACTTAGTATTCGATTTGACGGTGGATCGTATCATGGTACTTAACAAAAGTTCTGTTGTTATGCATGACGTGGATACGAGATAGGTATGCGGGTGTGAAGATTTTATTATTTCGAGCATTATAGCAGGCAGATATCTTTGAATTATCTTCTTTTAGATATTGTCATCTTGTGGTGCATTGTTTACTATAACTAGTAGTAGTTTTCTATACTTGTTAACTACCCTGGTATGTCACTACCTAGTATGTGTTGTAGTCTTTTCATATGCTCATTATATTATGCTCTATCATTTTGATACTTGTTATTTGTTTATTTAGCACTAGAGTAGTGACATACCTTGCTTACTGGGCATTGAATGAATAAAGAATATAACTTGCATGTGTACATAGACTTATGTACTTAGGTTATTTGATATGGGCTTCTATTGGTACATACCATAGGTAGCCATGAACTGATAGGTGTATCGTGCATTAGTGTCATGCACCATCTTGCATTATTGCATGATTGACGATCATCGGCTCCTCGGTAGGAGGTAATACAACTTGGTAGGTGAGCCCATCGTCAGTCATATTACCTACATATACAGCCACTAGTGTATTAGTGGTATTGCAGGTGTATGTGTAGTTGCTCTGTCAGGGCTCCACAGTGGTCACTCAGGTGATTTATTTTGCGATGTTGTGGCAGACAGAGATCCCTCCTTTGTCGTGAGACGAGGAGATGAGATGAGGTGATGTCCCCCATACACATACATGGAGTAGGAGGGTGATACTCCACCAGCATCTTATCCACTCGATCACATAGGTGTAGTGACGGCAGAGTGCACAGTTGTCACAACCCTACCCACTCGGCCGACACACAATGACATGTCGGTGGATAGACTGGCGTCGGGGGTGACACAGGTGATTGCATCATGAGCATATGTTTTTTCTATATGCATTGACTGTTGCATTTTTTGGTTGTTGCATATGATTGTCATACACATACAGGAGGTATTATATTGTTTGTTTTAGTGATTCTACATATATATGTGTGGATGTGTTTTATATAGGCTTAGATGATTCTGGTATGTACAGTTTCAGGTATGTATTTTTGTTGAGAAACTGTACCAGCTTGATTACTATTGCTACTTATTGTTTACTATGCATGACTACTAGATATCTGCTGAGTTTTACTTAATTCGTTTATATTGTTCATTTCAGGATGAAGTCTTCAGGAGAGTCCAGTTGCCAGTCCCCTTGATCTGCCGACTCTGCTATCCTCTTTCTAGTTTTTCCGCATTTTTTATTTCTAACACTCTATGTTTCAAACTTGTAAAACTTTAGACTCTTTGTCGTTTTGGTGGTACTAGTTTAAGTCTTTGTGGACTTTTGTTTCAATATGTTTTTGGTTGTATGTGTGATTGCATATTCTTGCTAAGATGGCAGAAGGGGTAAGTCTATACATTTTTAGTTACTTTGGATGTTGGCGTGAGGCTTTATGTTATATGTATTGTGGTGTTTGATGTTCCGGTCGTGTTGGCTGATGTATAGTGGGTCGTGTAGGCCTTGTATACCGGTTTCAATTGTCCGCAGTACAGGGGAGGTGCTGTTCGATTTTCGTCGGACATGTATCCCTCTTGGGGCGTGACAACAACCATGAGTATAAGTTTAAAACATAGAGTATTAGTGATAAAAATGCAGAAAAAACTTAAAAGGAAAGAACGGAGTCATCAGATCAGGGGGCTGACAACTGGACCCTCTGGAAGGCTTCATCCTGAAATAAAATAGATATCAACGGAGTGAGTAACAATCAACGGATATCTAATAGTCATGCATAGTAAACTATAAGTAGCAATAATAATCATGCTGGTACAATTTCTCGATAAAAATACATACCTAAAACTGTATATACCATAATCACCTAAGCTGACATAAGATACATCCATACAAGCAAATGTGGAATCACCAAACAAACTACATAATACCTCCTGTATGTGCATGGCAATCTTATGCAACAACCAAATATGCAACAAGCAATGCATATAGTAAAACTGTATGCACATGATGCAATGACCTATGTCACCCCTAACACCAGTCAAGCCACCGACATGTGATGTGTGTCGGCCGAGTGGATAGGGTTGTGACAACTGTGCACTCTACCGTCACTACACCTATGTGACCGAGTGGACAGGATGTTGGCGGAGTATCACCCTCCTACCCCATGTATATATATAGGGGACATCACCTCGTCTCATCTCCTCGTCTCACAATGAAGGAGGGATCCCTGTCTACTACCACGCCACAATACCAATAACCTGAGCGACCACCGTGGAGCCCTGACAGAGCATGCCACTACCAAGGAGTCGATGATCGTCAGTCATGCAATAATGCAAGATGGTGCATGCCACTAATGAACGATACACCTTGTTGGATTTTTCGAGCTGCAAAAATCGCTTTTTGCATTGCGGAAACCTCGGAAGCCTGGCCACGGATCCGTGCGAAGGTATAAAAATAAAACTACATGTATGTGTTATGAAAAAAACCTAGATCTACTATATATCAAAATGGTTAGAGCATTACCCTCGTAGCGACGCCCTTCACTTATCCCGCTCGTCCAAACGCTTTGCCGGATCTTGAAGAGTGTCAAGTGCACACTCCTGTACAAGTATCCACACAAACAAATGGTGGAGAAGAAACCTTAGAGTGTGCTAGTACCCTTGAGAGTTTCGGCCAAAGAGAGGATTGGAAGAGAGAGCTTGAGAGGAAGTCCCAAGGAAGAAGAAGATGGAGTTACCACAAATGAATTCTCATCTAAAGAGAAGTAAAGTGGCCGACCACTCTTGGAGGGGGGGGGGGGGGGTTACATGCATGCATGTAACTCCAAGAGCCAATGGCTCTTGGTCTCCCTCATGAGGTGGCACCACATGATAAGTCAATGATGATGTGGAACACCATCATTGGTTGGCCCCCATGCCATGTTACCATGACATGGCAATTGGTCAAGTCAAAATTGACCATTCATCTTTCCTCTCAAGTCAAGTCAAACTTGACGTCTTATCTCCCATGGTTGATTAAATCTAACCACTTGATTCAAGTCAATTTTATTTAATGAATCTCTATTCATTAATTTAAATTGACTCAATGAATCAAATCTAAATTAGACTCATTCAACACTTGAATCAAATTGAGTCTAACTCAATTAGTCTAATTTGGATTATACTTAATCCAATTTGGTTCATCCCATGAACCTAATCCTCATGGTTCATCATATGAACCTAATCTCCATCTAATTGCCCTTTGTGTGTGACCCTATAGGTTCTTGTAACATTGGCAATGCTCCTAAACCGATTTAGGAACATAAGAAATGAGCGGTATCTAGCAACACATCATTGCTACCCAAGTTACAAGAATGTTGAGATCCAACATCACCTTTGTAACTACTAATTGTGACTCTCATAATATGTGACAATGTCCCTCTATCCATGACATCTAGATTGACCAATTGAGGCATAGACCGTGTCATCCTCGGTAAAATATATATCTTGAACTCCAAGTAGACTCACTCTAATCAAATGAGCTCAATATCTCATATTGACTCATTTGGGCATGACCATGCACTTTGTGGTCTCACTCTATCAAGAATAACGATGTCTCTCCCATCATATAGGAGGGATAGTGTTGGTGCAGTAGGCACCTTAGTCAAACCTGAGTTTTGATTATAGCAAATGATACAAAGTTAAGCTCATGTCGTTATCTCACGAGCTGAATCGAGTGTGCAGAAGATTGCTATAGCTAGAGCTGAAGGCTAGCGACACCCGGAGGAAGCCGCGGTGGTCGGGCGACACTCGAGTGACTTCGGAGGGAGCCGAAGGAATCGAGTGGAAGGCCGGAAGCAAAAGCAACACGTAAGTATCGAGGTAAGCTCGTGTGTGCGAGCGTAAGTGAGGTCGTATCCTCTTTACGGGGATGATCTTAAGCGTAGATCTGACCAAAGACATCCTATAGATGGTCTAGGTCGAGATCGGACGGTCGACGACCGTCGAAATTATGTTTTTGTTGAGCTAACTTTGACTTGCAGCAAGCATCAGTCGACTGCCAGCTTGGAGGACTCGACTATCGTGAATCAGTCGACTGCCGGAGGTCAGCACTCGACTGATGCTGCCATCAGTCGACTGATGATGGACATCAGTCGACTGATGGTCAAAGGATCAGCCTCGAGGAGTCAAGGCTTATCACCACTTTTCAAGGAAGTTGTGTGTTCATTTGTGATTGGTTGAAGACTCATTCGATGAGGGGCTCAAAGGCTATAAAAGGAGGTCCTAACCTAGGGTTTCACATCAATTCCAAGCTTCCAAAAGCCTCCGCAAAGCTACAACTCTCCGACAACGAAGTCTTTCTTCTCCGACGTCTAGGTTTAATTTTCTTTATTTTTTGTACATCGGTATTAGCTTTATATCAGATGTTTATTTACTTGTTTCGGAGCTTTTATCATAAACGAGGAGAGGGGGCGTGTCCCTCTACCTCAAGTTTTGTTCTTTCTTGTATCGATTAACTCCTACCTCCAACGAGGAGGAGTTCGTTTAGTGTTTTGTCCTTCGTGCGTGGTCAAGGACCACTAGGGCCTTGGAGTAGTAGCCGAAGGCTATGAACCAAGTAAAATATTTGTCTTCTCTTTTTATTGCTTATCTTTTCCGCTGCAAATTAATTATCTACTCGATTTTTAAACGAACGAACAAAAAGAAAGTTTTAACGCTATTCACCCCCCCCCCTCTAGCGTTTCAAATCGATCCAACAATTGGTATCAGAGCCGGGGGTTGCTAAGATTTGGTGAAACCACCAATCTAGCCATTTTACAGATTTTTTTATTTTTTAATTCTATTTTATCTCTTTTTGTTAGATTTTCTTCCGCACTACTAATCCAAGACGCAAGTCTTGGTACTTTCATGTGTTTTTGTCGTTGCTAGGTTTTCATTTTAGTCTCCTTATTTTTTTTTGTTCCAATGGCCCATCTCGAGGGTTTTAGCACCGTCCGACCTCCGTTTTACAATGGAGATGATTTTCGTTACTGGAAAGGTCGGATGGAATGCTTTCTCAAAACCCAAATCGAGATGTGGATCATAATCCAAACGGGTTTCACACTTCCGACTAACGAAGTGGGTGAATCCTTGGGTTATGATCAATGGACCATTGTGACAAAACGACAAGTCAAAGCCGATTCCAAGGCAACACAAATCCTCCAATGCGGCTTGTCCAAAGAGGAGTTAAATCACGTCGGCCCCTTCATCAGCGCAAAGGACCTATGGACAAAGCTAGTGGAGCTACACGAAGGGACCGATGAAGCCAAGGTATGTAAGCGCGACCTTCTATTTAATAAATTATATAATCTAAAAATGCAGGAACATGAAACGACAACGCAACTCCACGCTCGTGTCCAGGACATAGTCAACAATCTACACGCAATCGGGCAAAAGGTCGAAAACTGCAACCTTATAAGGTATGTTCTAAACTCCTTTCCGAGGACTACCTTGTGGGCATCCATGGTCGATGCCTACAAGGTCTCCAAGGATCTCTCTAAACTTAGATTAGATGAACTTTTTTCTGATTTCGAACTTCATGAGCAGTCTAACTCGGAACCCGAGAAAGGTATAGCACTATTTGCAGGTTCAAAGAAGAAAACCGGCAGCAAGCCACCCCCGAAGGAAGAAGAGGATGAGTCCGATTCGGAGGTCGACTCGGAAATGGAGGCCGAACTAGTCAACCTAGTTCAGAGGATAGTCAAGGGCCGAAAATGAGACGTCACTCGACCCAACGAAGGTAAGCCTAAAAGTTCAAACATAAGATGTTATGAATGCCCAAAACTCAAGAGCAAGGCACCAAAACACAAAAAGGCACTTAACGCTACTTGGGAAGAAGCTTCCGAGGAAGAAGATAACGATCGAGTCCTCATGGCTAAACCGGTAGAATCGGAGACGGAGTCGGAACCGGAACTTGAATCGGAAACCGAAGACGAGTCGGACTGCGAAGAACTATTCAAGACGAGCCACGGATACGCATCCGGTTTAAAAGATACACTCAAGGTAAGTCGGTCTCTTATTACTACACTTTATAGTGCAATTAAGTTTTTAAATAAAAAGTTAGCTAAGTCCGAGTCCAAGGTCGAGACCCTGGTTGAGGAAGTTAAACTCCTCAAACACGAGGTCTCCCTAACCTCTTCGACTAGTCGAGTTCAAGAGAAGGACTCAACTCGGGTTGAAAAACTCGAAGTTGAGAACTCACTCTTGAAGAGTCAAGTCGAAGATATTAGGAATACGTTGGAAAGGTTTACTTTGGGATCCAAAGGACTTGACCTCCTACTTGGATCGCAAAGGGTCGTGTACAACAAGGTCGGGCTAGGGTTTAGCTCAAACACGACCAATAAGTCGTATATGTCAATCGTAAGTCGACATAAAAAATGTGTCCAAGCATGGGTCCCTAAGACCACCTTGATTTCAAACTTAGGATAAAACCAGTACTGGGTTCCCAAGGACCAAATCCACTATGTGGAGAGACCGAATCGATTCAACGGTCCACGGGGAGCTAGTACGAAATTTGTTTGTGTTTTAACTTAGAAATTGCATTCTTAGTTTTTTATTTAGTTTGATTTTTCTTTTAAGAATGGTTAGATAGGACTATAACTCGTCAATACTTGATAACATAGTACCAGGACACGGCGAGATGATAGTACGCTAGGAAAGCGGAGTCTTGTGTATTCGGGCTAGATAAGGCGTATCTAGTTCGGTGCACTTGACCGAGTAGAACTTGCTGAAGCTACCTCGTTGTATCCTAGACTAGTTAGACCAGGAAGTGGTCTTAGGTGAGTCAAGTCTCTATTTTCTTGAAAATGGCTTTGTCTAAGGAAGTGGTCGTTATTCCGATCAAAGAAGGCCTCTATGCCTTGCCACGACCTGGAAGCCATGATCTTTAAAAGGTGACTTGATGAGCCTAAGGTCAAATCCGAATCTAACCCAAGGTTGACAAGTGTTTAAGTCATTAAATTTAATTCAACTAAAATTGGAAGTCATCTCACAAGAACATATAGGATTAACATGTTTGATCATGTAGACATGGGTGAGATGATTTAGGTTAATAATTTTCAACCAATTTTTAATAAATCCAATATCCGATCCAACTACCTTGCGTGTAGGATCAATGGATGTTGGACAGTGGTTGCTCCCGACACATGACCGGGGATCAACTCAAGTTTTCGAAGCTTCGATTCAAACGACAAGGATCGGTAGCCTTCGGAAATAACGACAAGCTCAAAATCATCGGATCAGGTGATATTGAGCTTAACTCAAATTTTGTCATTCAAAACATTTTATTAGTAGAAAATTTTCAATATAATCTTCTCAGTGTAAGCCAATTGTGTGATAATAACTATAAGGTCATATTTCTAGAAAATGAATGCGTAATTAATACAAACGAAACCTCTAAAACAATTCTTAAAGGGACTAGAAATAACAACATTTACACTATCAACTTAATTAACTCCTCAACTAAGTGTCTTATGACTCGGCAAGAGGAATCATTGTTGTGGCCCCGACGACTCAGTCACTCACACCCAAGACTCATCCACAAGATGAGTCAAAGTGATTTAGTCAGAGGTTTGCCTAACCTCAACAACTTGGATAATAAAATATATAATTCTTGTCAACAAGGTAAACAATCTAGGACACAACATCAACTAACTAGTCAAGAACGAACCAAAAGTGTGCTTGAGCTCCTACACATGGATCTATTTGATTCACACGGAGCTAAGTCACTTAACGGAAGTAAATTCTGTTTAGTCATTATTGATGACTACTCTAGATTTACTTGGGTTAGGTTCATCAAACACAAAAGTGATACCCTAGATCAATTAATCAACCTATTTAAGTTAATAGAAAATCAACAAAGCATTAAAATCAAAAGACTTAGGACTGATCATGGTGGTGAATTCGAAAACCATAGGTTTACAGAATTCTGTAACCTAAATAGATACCACCATGAGTTCTCTTGCCCTAGAACTCCACAACAAAATGGCCTAGTAGAACGCAAATATAGAACCCTACAAGAAGCCGCTAGGACAATGCTTAATGAGTATAACCTACCTGATAGGTTTTGGGCGGAAGTCGTGAGTACGACATGCTATGTCCAGAATAGAATCCTTATGGTAAAGAGGCACCTTAAGACCTCATACGAGATTTATCACGATAAAATACCTAACATCAAGTACTTTAGGGTATTTGGGTGTAAGGTACATATCCTAAACACTAAAGATTACCTAGGGAAATTTACATCCAAAACCATGACCGGAATCTTTCTAGGATACTCGACTACAAGTAGAGCTTATAGAGTATATAACCATGACACCCTTAGAGTCGAGGAAACTATCAATGTAGTATTCGATGAAGGACATGAACCTACAAAACCCCCGGCAACCCCAATTAGCGAGCCGATTCATACTAGACATAACTTTGATCCGGAGATCAGGTCTAGTGTTAATCCTAACCTAAGTCAACCAAGTCACTCTATTGATCAAGTGATAGATGACTCCAACCAAACTAGAACTCAAACAAGCCATCCTATGGATCAAGTTGTAGACTCAAACCCAAATCCAACTAGGACTCAAACGAATCATCCTGTCGACCAAGTGATAGGTGATCCAAGTCTAGGAGTTCAAACTAGAGCCTCATACAGAAACCTTAGTCAAATATCTTTGATTTCTAAAATTGAACCCAAAACTATTGACCAAGCTCTTCTTGATCCCAATTGGATTATTGCAATGCAAGAAGAGTTGGCTCAATTCACTAGGAATGAAGTATGGGAATTAGTACCACCACCTAAAGATAAAACAATCATTGGAACAAGGTGGGTGTTTAGAAATAAAATTGATGATAAAGGTGAAGTAGTTAGAAATAAAGCTAGACTAGTTGCTAAAGGGCTTAGTCAAGTCGAAGGTTTAGATTATGACGAGACTTATGCCCTAGTAGCTAGATTAGAGTCCATTCGAATGCTATTAGCATATGCAGCACATCGAGGATTTAAGTTGTTTCAAATGGATGTGAAATCTTCATTCTTAAATGGATACATTAAAGAAGAAGTTTATGTTAGTCAACCCCCCGATTTCGAAAGTTTAGACAAACCCGATCGTGTCCTTAGATTAAAGAAAGCTCTTTATGGACTTAAACAAGCTCCGCGAGCTTGGTACGAGAGACTTTTGATTTATCTTAAGTCCAAAGGCTTTAACCAAGGTGTAGTTGACCCAACCCTTTTCGTAAAAATCTTAGGTAAAGACATATTCATAGCCCAAATCTACGTAGATGATATTATCTTCGGAACCACCAATTCAATCCTACTAAATGAGTTTATTTCACTTATGGAAAGCGAATTTGAAATGAATTTAGTAGGCGAATTAAGTTTCTTCTTAGGATTACAAATTAAACAAACTAAAGACGGAATATACCTACATCAACGCAAATATACTAGGGAATTAATTAAACGCTTTGGAATGCAAGACACTAAAATTATTAATACCCCAATGACAACTAATGTTAATATAGAAGAAGATGTAATTGGAAACCCAATTGATTTAAAATACTATAGGAGCATAATAGGGAGTCTCCTTTACTTAACTGCAAGCCGACCTGATATCTTATTTGCAGTGAGTATGTGCGCAAGGTTTCAAACCTGTGCCAAGGAGTCTCACCTAACTCTAGTCAAGCGTATCCTTAGATATCTAAAGGGTACACTTAATGTCGATATTTGGTATCCTAGATCTACCGAGTTCGAACTAACCGGCTACTCCGATTCGGACTATGCCGGTAGTAAGCTGGATAGAAAGAGCACGAGTGGTTGTTGTCAATTTCTCGGCTCGAGTCTAGTGAGTTGGTGCAATAGGAAGCAACACTGTGTTGCCTTATCTACCACCGAAGCCGAATACATCGTGATGGGTGAGTGTGTCACTCAACTTCTTTGGATGAAGCACACTCTCCGCGACTTTAAGTTAGACTTTACGAATACTAAATTTCACGTAGATAACATTAGTTCAATTAATCTTACTAAGAATCCGATATGTCACTCTAGGACCAAACATATAGAGGTCAAACACTATTTCATTCGAGAACATATGACCAACGGAGCCATACAACTCGAATACGTCGAATCGAAGTCTAACTTAGCATACCTATTTACTAAACCCCTACCCGAAGCCGAATTTAGTCTATTAAGACGAAAATTGGGCATGTGCGTAGAAGAATAGGAACTTGCAAATTATATTTTCTTACTACTACTTCTTAAATTTCATTTTTATGGAACTAGCATAGGACATACCATAGATATCATGCACCAATAGATTTAAGGAGCCAATACATCTCACAACACATAGGACTAATGTGTTTGTGTACTTAGCCACGTAGATGGGCGTGAGATGTTAGGACCTTACTCCTGGTTCCAGATGTAGAGCTAGTGTATCGCCATGAACCACGGAGTATAATCATTCATACTAACCGACTCTGACCAGGACTGGTTGATCTTTTATATCAATCAAGCCAAATATGAGTCGAACATTTTATAGATGAACTTATTTTCAAAATAATGTGGAACATGCTTGGACTTTAAATTTAAGACTTATATTTGTTTTCCACACACACACTCACTCTTTTTGATATATGGCAAAAGGGTGAGAAAAAGGCCAAAGTTAAGGGGTCAAAACTTTTTTTTGATAACTTAACTCTTACTTAGTTAAGGGGTCAAAATTTTTTTTTTGATAACTTAACTCTTACTTTATATTTAAACCAAAAGTTAAGTTTAAGTTTTGAACACTTATTAAAGGCCAAGTTAAGAGAATTCTTAACTTAAACTTATTTGTTCCGTCAACGTTTTACTTATTTTTAAACATTATGCCCTTAATGTTTCACTTAAGGGGGAGAAAGGGCCAAGTTAAGAAGAACTCTTAACTTAAATGTTTTACTAAGGCCAACTTTAAGTAATGTTAATTACTTAAAGCAACCCTCAAAGGAGAGGATTAAGGTCTTTCTTCAAGACTCACCCTCGGTCAAGGGAGAGGTTTCCTCAAGGGGGAGTACTTGAAGAAAATCCTTACTACTCCAACTTAATCTTCTTTATTTTTAGTTTGTTTCTAATGCACATTATTCTTCATGCTTGCTATTTACTTAAATTTGTATGTGGGTTTGCCATAAATCAAAAAGGAGGAGATTGTTGGTGCAGTAGGCACCTAAGTCGAACCTGAGTTTTGATTATAGCAAATGATACAAAGTTAAGCTCATGTCGTTATCTCACGAGCTGAATCGAGTGTGCAGAAGATTTCTATAGCTAGAGCTGAAGGCTAGCGACACCCGGAGGAAGCCGCGGTGGTCGGGCGACACTCGAGTGACTTTGGAGGGAGCCGAAGGAATCGAGTGGAAGGTCGGAAGCAAAAGCAACACGTAAGTATCGAGGTAAGCTCGTGTGTGCGAGCGTAAGTGAGGTCGTATCCTCTTTACGGGGATGATCTTAAGCGTAGATCCGACCAAAGACATCCTATAGATGGTCTAGGTCGAGATCGGACGGTCGATGACCATCGAAATTATGTTTTTGTTGAGCTAACTTTGACTGCATCTCATTTGCCCGACTTGGAGGACTCGATTATCAGGAATCGATCACGGGAGGTCGAAGACTCGACTGATGCTACCATCAATTCAAGGATCAGCCTCGAGGAGTCAAGGCTTATCACCACTTTTCAAGAAAGTTGTATGTTCATTTGTGATTGGTTGAAGACCCATTTGATGAGGGGCTCAAAGGCTATAAAAGGAGGTCCTAACCTAGGGTTTTCACATCAATTCCAAGCTTCCAAAAGCCTCCGCAAAGCTACAACTCTCCGACAACGAAGTCTTTCTTCTCCGACGTCTAGGTTTAATTTTCTTTATTTTTTGTACATCGGTATTAGCTTTATATCAGTTATTTATTTACTTGTTTCGGAGCTTTTATCGTAAACGAGGAGAGGGGGAGTGTCCCTCTACCTCAAGTTTTGTTCTTTCTTGTATCGATTAACTCCTACCTCCAACGAGGAGGAGTTCGTTTAGTGTTTTGCCCTCCGTGCGTGGTCAAGGACCACTAGGGCCTTGGAGTAGTAGCCGAAGGCTACGAACCAAGTAAAATATTTGTCTTCTCTTTTTATTGCTTAGCTTTTCCGCTGCAAATTAATTATCTACTCGGTTTTTAAACGAACGAACAAAAAGAAAGTTTTAACGCTATTCACCCCCCCTCTAGCGTTTCAAATCGATCCAACAGATAGATCCCATCTACATCACTCACATCCCTCCGCATAATTTGTTACATATCCAGTAATCGCCTTTATAGGCCACCCATTTACGGGTGACGTTTGACGAAGCCAAAGTATGCAACTCCTTATGTAGGGAACCATGGTGACTTCAGGTCGAAGAACTAATAGTTATACTAATAGTCACATGAGAAAGTATATGACACTCATATAACGATCCATGATACTTTCTCATGGCGGGTCATTCAATATACATTGTCCAGTGCATACCCATGTGTCAACTTGATATCTCATATCCATGACTTGTGAGATCAAGTCATCGTGTTGACCTACATGCTAGTCTCTACACATTAACATTGTCCCTGAATGTTAATACTTGACTAGGAATGATTAAGAGTAGTGTTCTCTATATCATCTCATTATCGATTCAACCAATCGATTGATATAGATAAGAACCTTCTACTCAAGGACGTTATCATACTTAGTTATTTGGCAATAATACAAGTAAATATAATAACCATGCCTTTATAAATAGGAATATGATATAATAAAGTCCATACAACAATCATCACATGATTGGCTCTAGGGCTTTTACTAATAATCTCCTACTAGCACTAGTGTCAATCACCATAGTATCTAATACCCAATGACCTAGTGTGACCATCATGCTTTTTTTGTGACAAAGTCTTGGTCAAGGGATCTACGATGTTATCCTCTATGGGTACTCTACAAATCTTCACATCTCCTCTATCGATAATCTCTCGAATGAGATGGAAGTGTCATAGTATGTGTTTGGTCCGCTGGTGTGAGCGAGGTTCCTTAACCTGTGCAATCGCTCCATTGTTTTCACAATAGAGCTCTATAGGATCTGCTATGCTAGGAACCACCCCAAGCTCAGTAATGAACTTGCGGATCCAAACTGCCTCCTTTGCTGCCTCAGATGCAGCGATATACTCAGTTTCTGTTGTAGAATCAGCAACTGTGTCCTGCTTCGAACTCTTCCAACTCACAGCACCTCCATTCAAGCAAAACACGAACCCTGACTGTGATCTATAATCATCCTAGTCAGTTTGGAAGCTGGCATCGCTGTAACCCTTTACAGCTAGCTTCTCATCGCCTCCAAATATCAAGAAATATTCTTTAGTCCTTCTCAAGTACTTAAGAATATTCTTGACTGCTATCCAGTGACGCTCACTTGGATCTGACTGGTATATACTCGTCATGCTCAAAGCATACGAGACATCAGGATGAGTACACAGCATGGCGTCATGATAGATCCTATAGAAGATGCGTAAGGGATCTTATCCATGCGATATCTCTCCTATCTAGAAGAGGGACTTTGAGTCTTCGAAAGACTCACACCATGTGACATCAGCAGAAGCCCCTTCTTGGAATTCTGCATGGCAAACCGTAGTAATACCGTGTCAATGTATGTACTCTGACTTAGGCTAAGCAATCTCTTAGATCTATCTCTATAGATCTTGATGCCAATAATACAAGCTGCTTCACCTAAGTCCTTCATTGAGAAGCACGCCCCAGCCAAGTCTTCACAAATTGTAGCGAAGGGATGTCATTTCCAATGAGTAGTATGTCATCCACATACAAGACAAGGAAGACAACTGTGTTCCCATAAATCCTCTTGTAGACACAGGGTTTGAAGGGTTTTGCTTATCGATTCCGTGAGGGGAAACTTCGCTTCCCACATCACCTCGGTAGCTTTTCCATGGCGATCCCTTCGATGTCCCCAGATTAAAAAATTTAATCCTAGATAAAACGGATTGCCAAAGCAACCAAGCCATCATCGTGCTATTCGTTTAGAGAGGTCACTTGAACAAACTAGTTATTCAAATGACCATCCTCTATTCTACGAGTAGCCGCGGATTAGACGATGTCTGGATCGCCGGTATTTGTGTTTATGCTTGGGATCCAAGTATTATTTATCCATTTACAGATTTATAACATGCTTATAATTGATAAACAAAAACAAGCAACAAACAAAAGAAGAAAGTAGAATAGGTATACCTCTCGATCTTCTAATGTATGACCTTTCTCCTTTTGGACGTCGTGTGAGCGACGATCTACCAAAAGTCGAAGCTCCTAGATCGCAAATCTTCCTTCCTTGCTCTTCCAAATCAAGAGGAAGAATAGAAACAAGGCTCATCTCCTTCCTATAGCCAACCAACAAGCAATATAAGAAATACTTGCCGCTGGCCAACAAGGAGAAGGAGATAATGGTGGAAACTGGCCAAGACACCAAGGGAAAGCCCTATATCTTGTTTCCACCACCTAAGGAGAAGGAGAAGGGGTCTTTGGATGCCACCCAAGGGCTGTGATAGGGATGTGGGCGCCGGCCACCAAGGGATGAAGAAGAAATAAACCTTCCTTATTTGGTGCCACCCAAGCCTCCTAAACCCTAAGCCTCCAAACCCTAATCCTAGCTCTCCTTTTGGTCGGCCATGGAAGAGGGGAAGAAGAATAGGATGAGCTCATGCCAAGGTAGAGAGGAGAAGAATAGTGGTCGGCCAACCTTAGGAAGAAGAAGGAAACCCTCATCCACTTGTGGCCGCCCACCCTTAGCTCCCAAAACCCTAGCCACCCAAACCTAATCATAAACCAACTAGGATTCCTAGCCTCCAAAGGAAGCAAACCCTAATCCCCTTATCATTAAGTTTCCATCCAAGCCAATAAGCCTTATTTATAGAGTTGGGTTTATTCCTTGGATTAATCTCCTCCATTGGTTCTAGGGATTTAATCTCAACCGTCGGATCTAGAGATTAATCTCAACCGTCGAATCTAGAGATTTAATCTCCACCTTTGGATCTAGAGTTTTGTTTCTATCCTTTGGATCTAAGCTTCATGAGGTGTTAATAGGCTACATTAGGGACCATGAGGAGAAGTTGGATCTTGGCCACCCATGGATCAAGCCCACATAAAGACCGATCCACTAATGATGATCCAATCCACTAAAGGATCCTCACCAACCCCCATATGATAATATGGGCTCCATATATTATTTGTACATTTTCTCCCCGTGTTTAAAATCTCGAATGTCCGTGGATTAATTAATTTACTGACCATTAATTAATCAACATCTAACTCCTTGAGTAGTACCACTCAACCTTTTCATCATGCCGGACCAAGTCCACCTGCAGGGTTTACATGATGAACCTTATGAGCTCCTCAAGGGGACATCATCATCCTAATATATAGGATACGGTTTCCTCCTATAATCAACGACACACCATATAAATAATATCATCTCCCAACTTACCGAGCCTATCGATTTAATCTATAAATCTCGCCCATTGATAAATTAAAGAGATGAGTACTAAGTATATGTGCCCGTTATTATATCGGGATTAAGAGCATGTACTAAATAATATCAGAGGTCCGATTCGATTATGTAGTCAGCAATAAATCGAATCACCTCTAAGTCGGTCCTGCTCAATACACACAAAGTGCACTAGTGTGATTCTATGGTCAAGACAAACAAATCCCAAATCACACTACAACCATTCCGATGGTTTGTCCAAAGACATCTCGGTTGTGAGCCTTTACTTATACTTTACAAGGAGCCGATAACATGATCTCCCGTGTGACACCACACTTCATGTTATCTACAATGTAACGTATTAGACAATGTGCATAAAAATATGCAAACAATGATCATGTGATTCTTATTTCAAAAATAAAGATGTTCATAGAAAAGATAGACTTTTCAGTATACATCCCCACAATCTCCCACTTATACTAAAAGACTATGCTGTCCTGATACTGCCATACATCTGATTCCCCTTCCCTCCACATGCCTATCAGAGCTCTCGCTAGAAGGGCCTTAGTGAAAGGGTCTACCAGGTCATCCTCTGATGCAATCTAGGCGACAACAACTTCTACCTCCTTTACGATTTATCGTATCAGGTTGTACTTGCGCTCTATGTGTTTACTAGCCTTATGGGCTCGTGGTTCCTTCGAGTTTGCAACTGCACCATTATTATCACAATAAATTGTGATAGTTTTGGGCAAACCAGGAATCACATCCAAGTCCATCAGGAAGTTCCTGAGCCATACAGCTTCTTTGGCAGCCTCAGAGGCCGCCACATACTCAGCTTCCATGGTGGAGTCCGCCACGCACTTCTGCTTGACACTCCTCCATACAATGGCTCCACCTCCCAAAGTTAACACAAAACCTGAGGTAGACTTACTGTTATCCGTATCATATTGGAAGTCAGAATTCATGTAACCCATAGGGAGTAATTGGTCTGCCTGGTAAACCAGCATATAATCCCTAGTCCTTCTCAAGTACTTCAATATATGCTTTACCGCAGTCTAAAGTCCCTGTCCTGGATTACTCTGATATATGCTGACCATGCCCACAGCAAAGCAGATATCTGGTCTCGTACAGAGCATCGCATACATGAGGCTTCCTACTGCCGAAGCATAAGGAACCGCCTTTATCTCCACTATCACCTCAGATGATCTAGGACACATATCCTTAGATAAAGGAACTCCATGCCTGAAAGGTAGAAAACCCTTCTTTGAGTTCTACATGCTAAAACGCTCCATAATCGGGTCTATGTATGAAGCTTGGGATAAGCACAACATCCTTTTCCTACGATCCCTTATAACCTTGATCCCAAGGATGTGTCCCACCTCTCCCAAGTCCTTCATATCAAACTGTTTGGACAAGCATACCCTTACGTCCGATAACACCTTGATATTGTTGGCAATCAACAAAATGTCATCTACGTATAGTACAAGAAATACCACTACGTTTCCGTCACATCTCTTGTATACACAAGACTCATCCGGACTTTGAATAAATCCATAAGACTGGATCACCTCATCAAACCGGATGTTCCAAGACCTCGAAGCTTGTTTCAATCCATAAATGGACCGATTAAGCTTACATACAAGATGCTCTTTGCCCTTAGCAATGAATCCCTCTGGTTGCTTCATGTAGATATTTTCCTCAAGACTTCCATTAAAAAAAGTTGTCTTGACATCCATCTGCCACACCTCATAATCCATATGAGCTACTATGCATAAGAGAATCCGGATAGACTTAAGCATGACTACGGCAAAAAGGTCTCCTCATAATCGATACCCTCTTTCTGAGTATACTTCTTCACAATAAGCCTTGCTTTGAAGGTCTCAACCTTCCCATCTATTCCTCTCTTTCTCTTGTAGATCCACTTGTATCCATTAGTTTTTACACCATCGGGTGGTTCTACTAGCTCCCAGACCTGATTTGAATCTATAGATTCAATCTCAGCATTCATTGCACTTTGCCAAGATACTGCATCTTTATCTTGGATTGCCTTGTCATATATCCAGGGATCAGGTTCATGTTCGCCAGGGACCAAATCAGAAGATTCTCCTGTTGGTGCAGTGGGCAGTGGGCACCAAAGTCGAACCGGTATTTTGATTATGGCAAAAGGCTCAATAGTTAAGGGTATATTTGTTATCTTACGAGCTCAATTAAGTGTGCAGAAATGCTAAAGTTGAGCGGAAGGTCTGCGACACCCGGTGGGAACCGAGGTGGTCGAGCAACGCCAGAGGGACTTCGGAGGAAGCCGAGGTACTCGGGTGAAGACCGGAAGCGAGGCTACAAGGTAAGCTCGTGTGAAAGCGAAGCAAGGTCGTTAAGCGTAGATCCGACCCAATACCTCCAATGGAAGGTCTAGGTCGAGATCAGATGGTTAGAACCATCGTACTTTATATTTTAAGCTAACTTGTACTGCAGTCCAAAACCCTTTGACTACAGTCAACTGCTAGTCAAGTTCCAGCCTCGAGAAGAGCTCGAATTTCAAGGGGGTGAATTTGGACTTGACTCGTGTTTTGGTACAAAGGGTGATGTGGCATCAAGGTGGACATCCAAACCATCACCAAGCTTCCTTGTGGTGGACGCCCAAAATAAGGTGAGTTGGCACAAGATGGTTGGCTCCCATGATGTGGCACAAGTTGAATGGCTCCAACAAGTTGGCGCCCATGGAGGTTGGAGGTGGCACAAGGTGGTTGGATGAAACACCTCATCCTCAAGTTGGCGCCCAAGGAGGTTGGAGGTGGCACAAGGTGGTTGGATTAAACACCTCATCCTCAAGTTGGCGCCCAAGGAGGTTGGAGGTGGCACAAGGTGGTTGGATGAAACACCTCATCCTTGAGTTGGCGCTATGGATGTGGATGAACTAGTATTGGGTGATAAGAACCTCTGCTTGGACACTTCCTATGTCTAATTTAATATATCAATATCCATAAATAGACATGTTAACTCCAAGCAAACTACAAGTATTCAAGATCTCTCAACACTCCGTCGTAACGCCTCTACTACTACTCACATTTGCTACGACGAAGTGCCGCCTACAACGAAAGCTACATCTTCTACTTATAAGAGTTGTCGGTATATTTATTTAAGTTCTACTTCTTTAAATTGTCTTTGTGCTTTAATCGTAACAAGGAAAGGGGGAGTGTCCCTTTGCCTTGATTTCTTGTTGTAATCGTTGCTCCTACCTCCAACGAGGAGGAGTGGTTTTAGTGAATTGCCCTCCGTACGTGATCAAGGATCACTAGGGCCGTGGATTAGCAATCGAAAGATTGTGAACCACGTAAAAATATCTTGTCTACTTTATATTTCCGCTGTGCACTCTCTACTTGCTTTTTACTTATTGCAAAAGTTTTTAACGACATCGTATCGCTATTCACCCTCTAGCGACACTTTCGATCCAACAATTGGTATCGAGTCGGGCGCTAAGATTCAGTGAAACCACCAATCTAGCTTTGTTTTTCTTTTTTTACAGATTTTTATTTATTTATTTCTGTTTGTATAATTATTTCACTTGCTTATCTTCTCCTACATATAGAATTGCATTAGAGGCTTTAGGATCCGGATAAGGTTGTCCTTGGGTTAGATCCGAGTAAGGTTGTCCTCCGGAACTTCAACGACATTCGCATTTGATTGTTTATTTCTTTTGCAAGTTACATTTTATATATCTTTTTACTTCCCTTTTACTAATCCAAGGCGAAAGTCTTGGAATATTCTTTCGTGTGTGTTTTGCAAGATTCTTTTAATCGTTCTTCTTCTTGTTTTGTAAATGACCCATCTCGAAGGGTTTAGCATCGCCCGACCCCCATTTTACAACGAAGATGACTTCCGTTACTGGAAGGGTCGGATGACATGCTATTTAAAACCCCAAGTAGAGATGTTGATCGTATTGCAAACCGGGTTCACACTTCCTACTAATGGAAATGGTGAATCATTGGATTGCGATCAATGGACAAATTCCATGAAAAAACAAGTAGAAGCCGATGCCAAGGCAACTCAAATCTTGCAATGGGTTGTCAAGGAAGAGCTCAACCGCGTCGGCCCCTTCATTAGTGCAAAGGACTTATGGACCAAGCTAGTGGAACTACACGAAGGCACCGACAACACGAAGGTATGTAAAAGAGATTTACTTTTAAATAAATTGTATAACTTGAAAATGCAGGAAAACAAGACCGCAACTCAACTACATGCTCGTATCCAAGACATCGTCAACCAACTCCATGCCATCGGACAAAAGGTCGAGAATCGCGACCTTATCAGGTATTCTCTTAACTCGTTTCCTAGGACCACCTTGTGGGCATCCATGGTCGATGCCTACAAGGTCTCCAAGGACCTTTCTAAAATTAGGTTAGGCGAATTGTTTTGAACTTGAATTACATGAGCAAACTAACGTGGTCGGGCCGAGAAGAGTATTATTGCGTTAGTTGCGAGTTCCAAGAAGAAGAAGCCCGCAAAGCAAGCCACCCCGAAGGAAGAAGAGCGAGTCGAATCGGAAGTAGACTCCGAAATAGAATCGAACTAGTCAATCTAGTTCGGAAGATGATCAAGAGGCAAAGCGACCAACAACTCAAGGTAAGCCTAAACATAATTCAAATACTTCTAATTTTAGATGCTATGAGTGAAACAGGTTCGGTCACAACAAGTACGAGTGCCCAAAGCTAAAGAATAAAGCATCAAAGACCAAGAAAGCGCTAATCGCTACTTGGGAGGAGTTGTCGGAGGAAGAAGACGATATCCAAGCTCTAATGGCCAAGCCGACCGAGCACGACTCGAAACCGAAGAAGAGTCCGAGTCCGAATCCGATGATGAGCTTCCATTCAAGACAAGCCACGGATCCGTATCCGGTTCAAAAGAATCATTAAGGGTAAGTCGGTCGTTACTTAATACTTTGTATGGTGCAATTAAATTTTTAAATAAGAAACTAGCTAAGTCCGAGTCCAAGGTCGAGACCCTAATTGAGGAGGTTAACCTTCTCAAACATGAGGTCTCCTAACCTCTTCGACTACTCGTATTCAAGAGGAGGACTCAACTCAAGTTGAAAAGCTTGAAGTTGAGAACTCGCTTTGAAAACACAAGTCGAAGACCTTAGGAACACGTTGGAAAGGTTCACTTTGGGATCCAAGGGACTTGACCTCTTACTTGGATCACAAAGGGCCGTGTACAACAAGGCGGACTCGGGTTTAACTCAAATACAACCAATAAGTCATATATGTCTATAGTAAACCAACATAAGAAAAATGTCCAAGCATGGGTCCCTAAGACCACTTTGATTTCAACTTTAGGATCTAACATGTATTGGGTTCCCAGGACCAAATTCACTATGTGAATAGACCCACTCGATTCAATGGTCCAGAGGGAGCCAATACAAAATGTATTTTGTTAAGTCTTAGAAATTGCATGCTTAGTTTTTCCTTTATTTTTAGAATGGTTAGATAGGACTCATAACCAACTAAAATCCTGCGAAAGATTGAGCCTCGGGAGCCTCTTTTCAAAAATAAACCAACTAAAATCCTACGAAAAGATTGAGCCTCGGGAGCCTCTTTTCAAAAATAACTAGTTAGACCAAGACGTAGTCTCAAGTAAGTCGAGTTATCAATTTCTTGAAATTAGCTTTGTCTAAGGAAGTGGTCGTTGTTCCGATCAAAGAAGGCCTCTGTGCCTCGCCACGACACGGAAGCTAATCTCTTGAAAAGATTACTTGATGAGCTTAGACTAAATCGAATCTAACCTAATGTTGGTTAATTTAAATTCATTAAAATTAATCAAGTAAAATTGAAAGTCATCTCACAATAACACATAGGAATAACATGTTTTGATCATGTAGATATTGGTGAGATGATTTAGGTTAAAACTTACAAACAACCCTTTAGTAATTCCAATATCCGATCCAACTACCTTATGTGTAGGATCAATGGATGTTGACGATGGTTGCTCGAGCACATGGCCGGGATCAACTCAAATTTTGAAGTTACGATTCAAACGACAAGGATCGGTAGCCTTGGAAATAACGGCAAGCTCAAAATCATCGGATCGTGATATTGAGCTCAACTCTAACTTTACAATTCAAAATGTCTTATTAGTAGAAAACTTTCAATATAATTTACTTAGTGTAAGCCAATTGTGTGATAACAATTATAAGGTCATATTTCTAGAAAATGAATGCGTAATCAAAATAAATGCAACATCTAAAATAATACTTAAAGGAACTAGGAGTAGCAACATCTACACAATAAATTTACCCAACTCCTCAACCAAGTGTCTTATGACACAGAAGAGGAATCTTGGTTATGGCACCAAGACTGACACTCGCACCCAAGACTCGCCCACAAGATGAGTCGAGTGGCTTGGTTATAGGTTTGCCTAAACTAAACAACTTGGATAATAAAATATGTAATGCTTGTCAACAAGGTAAACAATCTAGGACACAACATCAATTAACTAATCAAGAACGAACCAAAAGTGTTCTTGAGCTCCTACACATGGATCTATTTGATTCACATGGAGCTAAGTCACTCAATGGTAGTCAATTTTGCTTAGTCATAATTGGCGACTATTCTAGATTTACTTGGGTTAGGTTTATCAAACATAAAAATGATACCTAGACCAACTAATCAATCTTTGTAGGTTAATCGAAAATCAAAAGAACCTTAAGATTAAAAGACTTAGAAGCGATCATGGTGGTGAATTCGAAACCACGAGGTTTTACGATTTCTGTAACCTAAACGGATACCACCATGAGTTTTCATGTCCTAGAACCCCACAACAAAATGGGTTAGTCGAACGGAAAAATAGAACCCTACAATAATCCGCTAGGACAATGTTAAACGAGTATAACCTACCCGATAGATTTTGGTCGAGGGCGTTAGTACGGCTTGCTATGTCCAAAATAGGATCCTTATGGTAAAGAGGCACCAAAAGTCCTCGTACGAGATTTATCACGATAAAATACCGAACATCAAATACTTTAGGGTATTTGGATGCAAGGTACATATCTTAAACACTAAGGATTACCTAGGGAAATTCAAATCCAAAACCTCATCGAACCTTTCTAGGATACTCATCCACCAGTAGAGCTTATAGGTTATACAATCACGACACTCTTAGAGTCGAAGAAACCATTATTATAGTTTTCTACGAAGTACACGAACCCGTTCAATCCTTAACAAAACCAAATAGCAAATCAACTTATAGCGAACCCGACTCTGATCTTGAACTTGAATCTCGTCCTAACCCAAGTCATCCTATCGACCAAGTGATAGATGACTCTAACCCAAGTCAAACTAGAACTCACCCAAGTCATCCTATCGACCAAGTGATAGATGACCCTAACCCGAGTCACACTAAGACTCAAACAAATCATCCTATCAATCAAGTTATAGGTGATCCAAATTTAGGGGTTCGAACTAGAGCTTCATATCGAAACCTTAGTCAAATCTCGTTAATTTCCAAAATCGAACCCAAAACTATTGAACAAGCACTTCTTGATCCCGACCGATTATTGCTATGCAAGAAGAGCTAGCTCAATTCACTAGAAATGAAGTCCGGGAATTAGTACCACCACCTAAAGAAAAATCAATTATTGGAACAAGGTGGGTATTTCAAATAAACTTGATGATAAAGGTGAAGTAGTTAGAAATAAAGCTAGGTTAGTCAAAAGGGTTTAGTCAAGTCGAAGGTTTAGATTACGATGAGACCTACGCCCGTGCACGGACTAGAGTCCATCCGAATGTTGTTAGCATATCTTTGCACATCGAGGTTTTAAATTGTTTCAAATGGATGTCAAGTCAGCATTTTTGAATGGATACATTAAGGAAGAAGTTTACGTCTACCAACCTCCGGATTCGAAAATCTAGATAAACGACCATGTCCTTAGACTTAAGAAAGCCCTATATGGACTCAAACAAGCCCCAAGAGCTTGGTACGAAGGCTTTCGATCTATCTTAAGTCCAAAGGATTCAACCAAGGTTTAGTCGACCCAACCTTATTCGTTAAAACCGTAGGAAAAGAAATCTTTATAGCCCAAATCTATGTAGATGATATAATTTTTGGAACTACCAAATCGATCCTGCTAAACGAATTCATCTCACTTATGGAAAGTGAATTTGAAATGAATTTAGTAGGAGAGTTAAGTTTCTTCTTAGGTTTACAAATTAAACAAACTAAAGATGGAATATATTTACATCAACAAAAATATACTAAGGACTTAATAAATCGATTTGGAATGCAAGATGTTAAAATAATCAATACACCTATGGCAACTAATGTTAATATAAACGAAGATGTAGAAGGAAAACCCGTTGACCTAAAATACTATAGGAGCGCAATAGGAAGTCTCCTATACTTAACCGCGAGCCGACCCGACATTTTATTCGCGGTAAGTATGTGCACAAGGTTACAAACCTGTGCCAAGGAGTCTCACCTAACCCTAGTCAAGCGTATCCTTAGATATCTAAAGGGCACGCTAAACGTAGGTATTTGGTACCATAGATCTACCGAGTTTAATCTAATCGGCTACTCCGACTCCGACTATGCCGGTAGTAAACTCGATAGAAAGAGCACGAGTGGTTGTTGTCAAATCCTACCGAGTCTAGTAAGTTAGTGCAGAGGAAGCGACATTGCGTTGCCTTATCTACCACCGAAGCCGAATACGTTGCGATGGGTGAGTGTGTCTCTCAGCTCCTGTGGATGAAGCACACTCTCCAAGACTTTAGCTTAATCTTTAACAACATTAAAACCTACATAGATAACATTAGCTCAATTAACTTAACTAAAAATCCAATATGTCATTCTAGGACAAAACATATAGAAGTTAAACACCACTTCATTAGGGAACATGTAACTAATGGAACTATACAACTAGAGTATGTTGAGTCCAAATCAAACCTAGCGGACATCTTCACCAAACCACTACCCGCGAATTTAGTTTATTAAGACGAAAGTTAGGTATGCGTAATAGAGTAGGATTTAAATTTTTCTATATATGTACTCTACTTTTGCTTCTTTTTTATGAAATTAGCCTAAGTCTTACCTTAGAAATCATATACCTATAGATTTAAGGAGCAACACATCTCACAACACATAGGACTAATGTGTTTGTGTACTTAGCCAATGAGAGCGTGAGATGTTAGGACCTTACTCCTGGTTCGGATGTAGATTCTGCATCGACATGAACCATGGAGTATAATTATTTAAAATTAATCAACTCCTTCAAGACTTATTGATCATTCTATATCAATCAAGTCCAACCGAGTTGTACATTTTAGATGAACATATTTTCAAGCTTATTATTATTTTAAAAAAAAATATATTTATATTGGGAACTTGCTTGGACTTACAAACCTTAAAATATATTTACAAACTTTTTGAGTTAAGGCAAAAGGGAGAAAGTCACAAAAGTAAGGAAGAAAGTAAACAAAATTATTACCTTTTATATTAAGTAATTCCGTTTACTTAAGCAACTATTAAGGGGAGTAAAAATTATTTTCAAGAACTCACCTTGGTCAAGGGAGGTTACCTCAAAGGGAGAACTTGAAACAATAATATTTCTCACTCATGCTTAATCTTTATGCTAGCTCACTCATGCTTAATCTTTATGCTAGCTCATTCATATTTAATCTTTATGCTAGCTCATTCATATTTAATCTTTATGCTAGCTCATTCATGATTAATCATTATGCTATCTCATTCATATTTAATCTTTATGCTAGCTCATTCATGCTTAATCATTATGCTAGCTTCTTTGTTATGCTTAATTTTTCCTTAACTTTTAGGTTTGCCATGAATCAAAAGGGAGATTGTTGGTGCAAGGCGCAAGGCACCAAAGTCGAACCGTATTTTGATTATGGCAAAAGGCTCAATAGTTAAGGGTATATTTGTTATCTTACGAGCTCAATTAAGTGTGCGTAAATGCTAAAGTTGAGCGGAAGGTTCATGCGACACCCGGTGGGAACCGAGGTGGTCGCAACGCCAGAGGACTTCGGAGAAGCCGAGGTACTCGGGTGAAGACCGAGCGAGGCTACAAGGTAAGCTCGTGTGAAAGCGAAAGCAAGGTCGTTAGCGTAGATCCGACCCAATACCTCCAATGGAAGGTCTAGGTCGAGATCGGATGGTTAGAACCATCATACTTTATATTTTAAGCTAACTTGCTGCGGTCAAAACCCTTTGACTACGACAATCGCTAGTCAAGTTCCACCTCGAGAAGAGCTCGAATTTCAAGGGGGTGAATTTGACTTGACTCGTGTTTTGGTACAAAGGGTGATGTGGCATCAAGGTGGACATCCAAACCATCACCAAGCTTCCTTGTGGTGGGCGCCCAAAATAAGGTGAGTTGGCACAAGATGGTTGGCTCCCATGATGTGGCACAAGTTGAATGGCTCCAACAAGTTGGCGCCCAAGGAGGTTGGAGGTGGCACAAGGTGGTTGGATGAAACACCTCATCCTCAAGTTGGCGCCCAAGGAGGTTGGAGGTGGCACAAGGTGGTTGGATGAAACACCTCATCCTTGAGTTGGCGCACAAGGAGGTTGGAGGTGGCACAAGGTGGTTGGATGAAACACCTCATCCTTGAGTTGGCGCAAAGGATGTGGATGAACAAGTCTTGGGGATAAGAACCTCACCTTGGACACTACCTATGTCTAAATTCATAGATCAATATCCATAAATAGACATGTTCAAGCCAAGCAAATAACAAGAATTCAAGAGCTCTCAACACGCCCGTAACGCCGCTTACTACTACTCACATTTGCTACGACGAAGTCACCGACAACAGCTACATCTTCTACTTATAAGAGTTGTCGGTATATTTATTTAAGTTCTACTTCTTTAAATTGTCTTTGTGCTTTAATCGTAACAAGGAAAGGGGGAGTGTCCCTTTGCCTTGATTTCTTTTTGTAATCGTTGCTCCTACCTCCAACGAGGAGGAGTGGTTTTAGTGAATTGCCCTCCGTACGTGATCAAGGATCACTAGGGCCGTGGATTAGCAATCGAAAGATTGTGAACCACGTAAAAATATCTTGTCTACTTTATATTTCCGTTGTGCACTCTCTACTTGCTTTTTACTTATTGCAAAAGTTTTTTAACGACATCGTATCGCTATTCACCCCCCCCCCTCTAGCGACACTTTCGATCCAACATCTCCCAAGAACATGAATCTATCAGGTTGTCTCACAACCCTCCCACTATGATGAGGTATCACCTGTGTATCCGCTGTGACACGCGTTGCACTGACATGTGGTATATTCTCTTGTACCGGCGGTACTAAAGAAGTGACTTCCCCTTTTAACTCCTCCAAAACAATTTTACTCTTGGGCTTGTGGCTCATCACATAGTCTTCCTCTAGAAATCTGGCGTTCGTGCTAACGATCACCCTCTGATCTCTAGGACTATAAAACAATCCACCCTTCATTCCCCTGGGATAGCCAACGAACATGCGTACTTCTGTACGAGGTTCCAACTCACCAGCATCTGCCTTCAGCACATGTGTTGGACTCCCCATATCCGAATATGTCTTAGACTAGGCTTTCGCATAGTCCTCAACTCTGTGGGAGTAGAAGACACTGATTTAGATGGAACCAAGTTCAGAATGTACACCGCCGTATCTAGAGCATATCGCCAGAACGAATCTGACAAGGCAGAATAACTCATCATCGATCTAACCATCTCCATAAGAGTCCTATTCCTTCGCTTTGCTACACCATTCTGCTGGGGTGTGCCAGGTGCAGTCAATTGGGATTGAATCCCAGCCTCTGATAAGTAGTTCCTAAACTCTCCTAAGAGGTACTCACCACCACGATCAGATCGTAGTGTCTTGATACTTTTACCTTGTCATTTCTCCACATCAACCTTGAATTCTTTGAACTTGTCAAAGCATTCAGACTTGCGGCGCATCAGGTAAATGTATTCATATCTTGAGTAATCATCTATAAAAGAGACGAAATACTCAAAACCACCTCTAGCCTGGATAGACATAGGACCACACAAATGAGAATGAACCAATTCTAACACATCTTTAGCTTTATACCCCTTGGCCTTAAAAGGCCTCTTGGTCATCTTACCCTCCAAGCAAGATTCACAGGTTGGGAGATCCTCCACCACTAATGAACCCAAAAGGTCCATCACCTATCAACCTTTGAATTCTGCTTAGGTTAATATGACTAAGCCTAAGATGCCAAAGATATGTTTGATTCATCTTCGAAGTTTCTTTTCTCTTATTAGAATTAGAAGAAGAGTTATAAACTTTAATTTGCATTGTGGGAAGTTTTGGTTCAAGTGTATACAAATTTCCTATCAATGTACCTGAACAGATATTCTCCCTATTCCTTTTTATAACAGCTCTGTCATTAAAAGAAATAGAATATCCATCTATAAACAATTTAGAAACTGAAACTAAGTTCTTTCTAAATAAAGGTACATAAAGGTAATTTTCCAGAACCATAGTTTTATTTTTCTCAAAAGATAAATAAAATGTCTCCCACTGCAATAGCTGCCACCTTCATGGAATTGCCCAAGTAAATGGTAATCTCCCTTTTAGCTAGTCGTCGGTTTTCCTGGAACCCCTACAAAGTGTTGTAGACATGATTAGTGGCTCCCGTATCTACACACTAGGTGCCAGTAGATAACACCGCTAATCATTTTTCAACGACTAGACCAAAGGATATACCTTTGTTCTGCTTCGGACTTGAACAATCCTTCTTCCAATGTCCATCCTGCTTATAAGTGAATTACTTGCCTTTCGGCTTCTTCACTCCTCCCCGAGATCCTCCGACCAGCTTTGTTCACCTTGTTTCTTCTTCTTCTTGCCTTTCGGCTTAGAAGTAGAAACCTTCTGAGCAACGATGGCCTGAGGAAACTCTTTGAAGAGTGCATACTTGTACTCCTTAGCAGATAAGACAATATCTGGATTCTTTTCCAATCAACATTATTTGTGTACAGTAAGTTTATTTCCTTTAGTATCATAGTAAGTGGATTGAAAGTCATTCTTGAAAATCCTAAGAATCACATAGATCATTACTGTAGATTTCAAAAAATTATTGATTCCTCAAACAATAAAATTTCAAAATCAACCAAAACCTCAAAACACCGAGAATATCGTATGCCACGATAGTGTGGACGTATATGAATTCTACATTTGTAAGAGGAGGTTTTACCCATTAATTTTACTTTCTTGTCAACCCAACTTTATGACAAGTAAAATTAATAGTTGGTTTCTCTTCGGCCCTACAAATAAAAGCAGTGACTCCGATGGGGAGGATACTTATATTTGTATCTAAGTGTTCACCATTAATCGGTACCAAGGTAATTATCTCGGGTTATGTGCCTTACGATGGGGAAGTACACATGCTCCTTAATAATTTCCTATAACCATATTCGACCCTGTGATCCACAAACAAACTCATCTGATGGGGAGGAAGGCACTCAGAGCTGACGCGCAAGTTTGCTTGCATCACATGTCAAATCATAATGGAGGTCGTGGGAATTTATAAAAATATCCCTCTCCCACTTAGTAATTTGAAAATGAGGAATTTTCTAGCCTACGACATGCATATCAAACAAAAAGCAATAAATATAAAAAATAAATTATTTTCCAACTATTATGGCTTTTGTCTTCAATATGTCTCCTGTCGCATCGCCTTCTCGTCCGCTCCTCCTACGCCATGTACGAGCCATCCGGAGATCCGAGACGAGACTAAAACCTATTTTAATTTACATCCATCGATCCTATACTCCGCGAGGGAGTGTACATGAAATCTAGATCGAAAGTAAAATAAAATAAAGAGTGGCTAAACAATGTCGTATTTAATTTACAAAAATTAAATACTAGCCTCGTCAACCCCGAGGATTCAACAAAATAAATATTCACACACATACAATCACATACACACATATGGCCATAATAGTCGGATCTTATGCCTGCAACCAAAGAGTTAAACTACGCATATCCTACTATTATTTGGCACATATAATATATGAAAAAGTGCATAAAAATTAACCGAATCCTAAACACACAAAATCGGAAACCTTGGCTCTGATACCAATTGAAGGGTTTTGCTTATCGAGTCCGTGAGGGGAAACTTCGCTTCCCACTTCACCTCGGTAGCTTGTCCATGGCGATCCCTTCGATGTCCCTGGATTAAAAAATTTAATTCTAGACAAAAGGGATTGCCAAAGCAACCAAGCCTTCGTCGTGCTATTCGTTTAGAGAGGTCACTTGAACAAACAAGTTATTCAAGCGACCATCCTCTATTCTACGAGTAGCCGCGGAATAGACGATGTCCGGATCGCCTGTTTTCGTGTTTATGCTCGGGATCCAAGTATTATTTAGAAATTTACAGATTTATAACATGCTTATAATTGAAAAAAAAAACAAGCAACAAACAAAAGAAGAAAGTAGAATAGGTATACCTCTCGATCTTCTAATGTATGACCTTCCTCCTTTTGGACGTCGTGTGGGCAACGATCTACCAAAAGTCGAAGCTCCTAGATCGCAAATCTTCCTTCCTTGCTCTTCCAAAGCAAGAGGAAGAATAGAAACAAGGCTCATCTCCTTCCTATAGCCAACCAACAAGCAACATAAGAAATGCTTGCCGCCGGCCAACAAGGAGAAGGATATAATGGTGGAAACCGGCCAAGACACCAAGGGAAAGCCCTATATCTTGTTTCCACCACCTAAGGAGAAGGAGAAGGGGTCTTTGGATGCCACCCAAGGGCTGTGATAGGGCTGTGGGTGCCGGCCACCAAGGGATGAAGAAGAAATAAACCTTCCTTATTTGGTGCCACCCAAGCCTCCTAAACCCTAAGCCTCCAAACCCTAATCCTAGCTCTCCTTTTGGTCGGCCATGGAAGAGGGGAAGAAGAATAGGATGAGCTCATGCCAAGGTAGAGAGGAGAAGAATAGTGGCCAGACAACCTTAGAAAGAAGAAGGAAACCCTCATCCACTTGTGGCCGCCCACCCTTAGCTCCCAAAACCCTAGCCACCCAAACCTAATCCTAAACCAACTAGGATTCCTAGCCTCCAAAGGAAGCAAACCCTAATCCCCATATCATTAAGTTGCCATCCAATCCAATAAGCCTTATTTATAGAGTTGGGTTTATGCCTTGGATTAATCTCCTCCATTGGTTCTAGGGATTTAATCTCAACCGTCGGATCTAGAGATTTAATCTCAACCGTCGGATCTAGAGATTTAATCTCCACCTTTGGATCTAGAGTTTTGTTTCTATCCTTTGGATCTAAGCTTCATGAGGTGTTAATAGGCTACATTAGGGACCATGAGGAGGAGTTGGATCTTGGCCACCCATGGATCAAGCCCACATAAAGTCCGATCCACTAATGATGATCCAATCCACTAAAGGAACATCATTGATCTACCTCACCAACACCCATATGATAATATGGGCTCCATATATTATTTGTACATTTTCTCCCCATGTTTAAGATCTCGAATGCCTGTCGATTAATTAATTTACTGACCATTAATTAATCTACATCTAACCCCTTGAGTAGTACTACTGAACCTTTTTCATCATGCCGGACCAAGTCCACCTGCAGGGTTTACATGATAAACCTTATAAGCTCCTCAAAGGGACATCATCATTCTAATATATAGGACACGGTTTCCTCCTATAATTAACGTCACACCATATAAATAATATCATCTCCCAACTTACTCAGCCTATCAATTTAATCTATAAATCTCGCCCATTGGTAAATCAAAGAGATGAGTACTAAGTATATTTGTCCGTTATTATATCGGGATTAAGAGCATGTATTAAATAATATATGAGATCCGATTCGATTATGTAGTCAACAATAAATCGAATCATCTCTAAGTCGGTCCTGCTCAATACACACAAAGTGCACTAGTGTGATTTTATGGTCAAGACAAACCAATCCCAAATCACACTACAACCATTCCGATGGTTTGTCCAAAGCCATTTTGGTTGTGAGCCTTTACTTATACTTTACAAGGAGCCGATAACATGATCTCCCATGTGACACCACACACCATGTTTTCTACAATGTAACGTATTAGACAATATGCATAAAAATATGCAAACAATGATTATGTGATTCTTATTTCAAAAATAAAGATGTTCATAGAATAGATAGACTTTTCAGTATACATCTCTACAGGGTTCATCTTCATTCTTGATGAAACCAAACTATTTGATCGCATCATCGAATCGAAGATTACAGCTCCGAGAAGCTTGCTTTAGCCCATAAATGGACCTTTAAAGCTTGCATACTTTTCCAGTATGCTGTGGATCTACAAAACCCTCAGGTTGTGTCTTGTACACATCCTCAAGCAAGTTTCCATTCAGAAACTTAGTTTTGACATCCATTTGCTAGATCTCATAATCGTGGTATGTTGCAATAGCAAGCATGATCCGAATCGACTTAAACATCGCCACTGGAGAAAAGGTTTCATCATAGTCAATACCATGAATTGTTTTGAAACCTTTAGCCACCAATCGACCCTTATAGGTATGCATATGTCCATCCATATCAGTCTTTCTCTTAAAGACCCATTTACACCCAATGGGTTTGACCCCTTCAGGTGGATCAACCAAAGTCTATACTTGGTTGGTGTACATGGATTCCATCTCGGATATCATGGCCTCTAGCCATTTCTCAGAGTCTGGGCTCATTCTCAATGAGCATAACGTCATCATGGTCAGATAAGAGAAATGAGTATCTCTCAGGATGATGATGTACCCTATCAGACCTGCGAAGAGGTAGGTCTACCTGAACAGGTGGTTGTTCCACAACTCTTTGTGCAATAACCTTATCACCCACAACACTTTATGGTTCATGTTCAACCTCCATCAAGGCCTCAGTGCTATGGTCCTTATCTTGAATTTCTTCAAGATCGAACGTACTCCCACTAGTTTTTCTAGAAACAAAATCCCTTTCTAGAAAACCCCCAGTCTTTGCCACAAACACTTTGTGCTGACTGGGAATGAAGAAGTAATATTCCTTCGTATCCTTGGGATATCCAACAAAATAGCACCTATCAGATTTGGGTACCAGTTTGTTTGAGACTTGACATTGAACGTAAGCCTCACAACCCCAAATCCTCATGAAAGACATCTTGGGATTTCTCCCTGTCCATATCGTATATGGTGTCTTTATCACAACCTTGGATGGTACACGGTTAAGGGTGAAGGTTGCTGTATCTAGAGCATATCCCCAAAAGGATATAGGAAGATCTGTGTGACTCATCATAGATCGTTCCATATCTAATAGGGTACGATTCCTCCTTTCGGATACACCATTCCACTGTGGTGTTCCAAGAGGAGTGAGTTGGGATAGAATCCCACACTCAGCTAGATAGTCACGAAACTCATGCCTAAGGTATTCACCACCTCGATCTGATCGAAGTATCTTAATACTCTTGCCAAGCTGGTTTTGTACTTCATTCTTGAATTCTTTGAACTTTTCAAAGGATTCTGATTTATGTGTCATGAGATACACATAACCATATCTATTGAAGTCATCAGTAAATGTAAATGATGTACCTATAACCACCTCTAGCAGCAACATTGAAAGGGCCACATACATCACTATGTATAAGTCCTAACAAGTCCGTTGCTCTTTCGTTGTGTCCACTAAAAGGAGTCTTGGTCATCTTGCCTAAAAGGCAAGACTCGCATATCTCATATGATTCAAAATCAAATGAGTCTAGTAGCCCATCCTTATGGAGCTGAGATAAGCGACTCTCATTTATGTGACCTAAGCGACAATGCCAGAGATAGGTTTGGTTCAACTCATTTGATTTGAATCTTTTGGTACTTATGTTATAGATAGGGCTCTCTAAGTCTAGAAAGTAGAGTTTGTTCATTAGAGGTGCACTACAATAGAACATATCATTTAAATAAACTGAACAATATTTGTTCTTTATTATAAATGTAAATCCTTTCTTGTCCAAACAAGAAACCAAAATTATGTTCTTAGTTAAAGTAGGCACATAACAACATTCATCTAATTCTAGTACAAGCCCAGAGGGCAGAGATAGATCATAAGTTCCTACAACAACAGCAGCAACCCTTGCTCCATTGCCTACTCGTAGGTCCACCTCTCCCTTTGTCAATGCCCTGCTATTTCTCAGCGCCTGCTCATTGGTACAAATGTGAGATGCACATCCGGTATCTAATACCCATGATGAAGAAATAGATAGATTGACTTCTATAACATTTATACCTGAAGTAGAAGTCTCACTTCTCTTCTTCTTAAGATCTTCCAGGTAAACTTTGCAGTTACGCTTCCAGTGTCCAACTTCCTTGTAGTGGAAGCAAGCCCCTTCCTTGGCCACCCCTCCTTTGGGTTTAAGTTTTTGGCCTTTGCCCTTGGCTTGGGACTTTCTGTAGGGAAATCTCGTATGCCAAATGGCATATGCGCAACGGAAAATAGGATCCCTTCCAAGTGATCCATGCGAAAGCAAACTCGTACAAAATAAATTTCTCTAAACCAAACCTATCTTATAGGAGAGGATTACCTTTGTTGCGTGCCCTTGTTAATCCCGCTTATCCCTTTAGTTTGTTGGATCTTTAGCACGTTCAAGTGTCCGTGCCTCTATACGTATCCACATGAGCACGCTCTTGTCTCACAAAAGAAAACTAGAGGAGCTCTCCTTTACTTCTTGCTAGAGAAGTCCCTAAAGGAGAGGAAGCTAGGGAAAAGAGAAGGGAAGAAGAAGACTACTCTTCTTGCTACTCACAAAAAGCCACACAACAATAAGCTCTCAAGCTCTCTCCAAGCCTCAAGCTTCCAACAACCACACTCCACAACCACAACAACAATTGCTTTGGCCGGCCACTCCATGGGGCCTTTTATAGGGTTGGCAAAACCCTTTCACCTCCTACAATTTAATGCAATCCATTGCATTGAGACCCCTTTTGTTTTGGCCGGCCACTTAAGGAGACAAAAACCATTTTGTCCCCTTCCACCTTATCTAGCTTAGGTGGATGCTTAGGTGGCATGCTTATGTGGCATGCTTATGTGGCATTCATGCATGTTGAATTAATCTTATTAATTCAATTAAGCTTATGTTATCATATTGAATTAATCTTATTAATTCAATTAAGCTTATGTTATCATATTGAATTAATCTTATTAAATCAATAAGGTAACATATTGAATTAATCTCATTAAATCAATTAGCTAAAATTCTCATTAAGCTTAAAGTCCAAAACCATTTTGTACTTAAGCTTATTCCCAAATTATTCTAGTCAAACTAGAATACTCTAATTCCTCTAATTATCATGCTCTTTGTGTGTGACCCTATAGGCTCTCATAACGTTGGCAGTGGACCTAAACTCTTTTAGATACACAAGCAATGAGCGGCATCTAGCAATACATCATTGCTACCCAAGTTACGAGATAAGTCAAGATCCGACTAACCTTTCCGTGACTACTATAATATATGACCGTGTCCTTCTATCCTTGATATCAGATTGATCAATGAGGCATAGACCGTGTCATCCTCGATCAATCTATGTGTTTCTTGATCCCTGAGTAAACTAACTCAAACAAATGAGCTCAATATCTCATATTGACTCATTCGAGCATGGCCATGCGTTTTAGTAGTTCTACTCAATCAAGGGGCCCACCGATATCACTCCCGTCATATCGAAGGGATAGATCCCATCTACATCACTCACATCCCTCCGCATAATTTGTTACATACCCAGTAATCGCCTTTATGGTCCACCCTGTTACGGGTGACGTTTGACGATACCAAAGTACATAACTCCTTATGTAGGGAACCGTAGTGACTTCAGGTCTAAGGACTATTCATACCAATAGTCACATGAGAAAGTTTATGACACTCATATAACGATCCATGAAACTTTCTCATGGCGGGTCAGTTCAGTATATATTCTCCAATATATACCCATGTGTCAACTCGATATCATATATCCATGACTTGTGAGATCAAGTCATCAATTGACCTACATGCTAGTCTTTATGTATTAATATTGCCCTTGCATATTAATACTCGACTAGGAACATTTAGGAAAGTGTTCTCTACAGCCTCTCATAATCAATTCTGCCAATTGATGTGCTGTAGATAAGAACCTACTTTTCTAGGGCATTATTATATTTACTATAGCTGGCACAAACAAGACATAAATATAATAACCAATCCTTTTGCCTTTATAGAATATGATACAAAATGTTCCCTATTCAACCATCACATGATTGGTTCTAGGGCTTTAACTAACACTTTCCCTTACCTTTAGGCTTGCCCTTGCCTTTCTTCTTTTGCACCATCAAAATGGAGTCAGATTTTCCCTTCTTAAGGTTGAGCTCAGCAGTTCTCAACAGGTTGAGCATCTCAGGCAGTGGCTTATCAATTTCATTCATGTTGTAATTCATGACAAATTAATTATAGCTTTGTGGCAAAGACTGCAAGATCAAGTCAGTGGCTAGCTCTTGGCCAAGGGGGAATCCCAATCTCTGTAGGTTTTCTACGTACCCAATCATTTTGAGTACATATGGACCTACGGGAGTCCCATCTTGCATTTTGGACCCAAACAATGCCTTAGAGACTTTATATCTCTCGTGCCTTGCTTGTCCTTGATATAGTTGACAAAGATGTTCAACCATATCATGAGCATTCATGAACTCGTGTTGCTTCTGAAGCTCAGAGTTCATGGTCGCGAGCATTAGACATGACACATCTAATGCATTATCTTAATGCTTCTTGTAAGCATCTTTGTCAGCTCGCGAGGCAGTGGCAGGAGGTGCCTCTGGAATGGGCTACTCCAGGACGTACAATTTCCTTTCTTGGGTGAGAACGATTCTCAGGTTCCTGTACCAGTCCAGGAAATTTGCTCCATTGAGCTTGTCCTTCTCAAGGATAGAACGCAGAGAGAGAGTGTTCGTGTTTGTTGACATAGTTATCTACAATATACACAATGCAGAAAATTAATATCATATTCCTTTTATCATTTAATTAGGCCTTTAATCAAATGATAATCCCACTGAATTATAATAATTTTGTAGAATCGAGTTATGGATGTGGTCAAACCACATTACTAGATTCATACAAACTAGCTATAATTCCTGCGGGACAAGATCCACATCATACTAAGCCTTGAGTTAGCTTTGGCTAAATCGTCCAAGACTTAGTATGATCGGTGGGTAACACATTACCGATTACATCTTTATGCAACTCTTATTTATAGGATCAAGACCCATATTTATAAAAGACCTTGAGTTAGCTTTGGCAAAATCGCCCAAGATTTAGTGTAAATGTGATCTTATCCTATCTTTCCAACGGTTGGAATATGCCTATAGTTATACTCGATCCAATTGAGTTAACTAGTTTTACTCAATCTAATTGAGCTTACTCTAACCCAAGCCGTGATAGGCGGGACCAAGATTGTCCCTCCGCACCCTACCAAGATAATATGCGTTGCTCTGCTTTGGCAGATTCAACAACTACAAATGATCGAGGTAGTGATGGGTATCAAGGACTTGGTAGGCATTTTTCGAGTTGATTCGATTAAGATCTAATCTAATCGTAATGTGTATCATATACGCATTGAGACCTTTATTATCCTACACTAGCATGCATCACATACATACAAGCATTATTCTAGCATGCATCATATACATACAAAAAAAATATCCTAGCATACATCATATACATACAAGCATTATTCTACTAGCATGCATCACATACATAGAAGCATTATTCTACTAGCATGCATCACATACATACAAGCATAACAAATATATATATATATATATATATATATATATATATATATATATATATATATATATATATATATATATATATATATATATATATATATATCAACATATATACATATATATAAATTAATTGTGATTAGGTCATGACCCTACTACGATCTTCTCAAGCCAATGAGAAGATCAGACGGTCAACCTAGGGTTAGCGGCTTCTCCAAGTGCCTCCTTTGACCGCCATGTGTCGTCGACACCCTTCTCATAACTCCATCTAGAAGTAGACCTTCCACCGCTCCATTTTTGTACAATACAAACATGAAACTCGAGTTACATTCGAGTCTAAAACTATTTACAACTAGAATATTAAAAGAAGAGGCACGACGCGCAGGTCGTATACCCTATACAACAAGCACAATCACAAAAATGGCATGCAGACCGTATTATGAATTACAACACATTAACATCCAATCATATTGGGGTTCTTGGGCCATCACCATCATAAAATTATACATAATACTAAATTATGTAATTTACAGAAATTTTCTATAATTTTTCCTTTTTTTTTCAATTTTATGAGTCACCTCTCCGTAATGGTCCCACTAAGCAGTTTCCGAGCGCGATCGCTGGACAAGGCCCCTTTCGGGGATAGGGGTAGCACCCCTACTCGCAAAAATAAATTTTGCGAGTGTCCCTACTAGATCTTACAGTGACTTAAGTAACTGTCCCAAAAACCTAAAGCGAGTACTCACCGTTTCGGAGAGTTTTTCTCGGCGGTTGAAGCCTACAAGTGTCCCAACACTTGTTGCTTCGACTCTTTGAAAAAAATATCCAACAATTCTATAAAAATAAGAAATTTACAGAAATTTAAAAATCTATAATTTTTATATCTAATACAAAAACTACAAATATTAAACGCATACATGCTTTGCACGTGGCTTTGATACCACTGTTGGGTTTTCCGAGCCACAAAAACCATTTTTTGCATTGCGGAAACCTCGAAAGCCTGACAACGGATCCGTGCGAAGGTATAAAAATAAAACTACATGTATGTGTTATGAAAAAACCTAGATCTACCATAGATCTAAATGGTGAGAGCATTACCCTCATAGCGACGCCCTTCGCTTATCCCACTCATCCAAACGCTTTGCCGGATCTCGAAAGTGTCAAGTGCACACTCCTCTACAAGTATCCACACGAACAAATGGTGGAGAAGAAACCTTAGAGTGTGCTAGAACCTTTGAGAGTTTCGGCCAAAGAGAGGATTGGAAGAGAGAGCTTGAGAGGAAGTCCCAAGGAAGAAGAAGATGGAGTTACCAAAAATGAATTCTCATCTGATGAGAAGTAAAGTGGTCGGCCACTCTTGGATGGTGGGGGTGGGGGGGGGGGGGGTTACATGCATGCATGTAACTCCAAGAGCCAATGGCTCTTGGTCTCCCTGATGAGGTGGCACCACATGATAAGTCAATGATGATGTGGAACACCATCATTGGCCGACCCCCATGCCATGTTACCATGACATGGCAATTGGTCAAGTCAAAATTGACCATTCATCTTTCCTCTCAAGTCAAGTCAAACTTGACCTCTTATCTCTTATGGTTGATCAAATCTAACCACTTGATTCAAGTCAATTTGATTTAATGAATCTCTATTCATTAATTTAAAATGACTCAATGAATCAAATATAAATTAGACTCATTCAACACTTGAATCAAATTGAGTCTAACTCAATTAGTCTAATTTGGATTATACCTAATCCAATTTGGTTCATCCCATGAACCTAATCCTCATGCTTCATCATATGAACCTAATCTTTGTTGGGATGTATACTGAAAAGTCTATCTTTTGTATAAACATCTTTATTTTTGAAATAAGAATCACATGATCATTGTTTGCATTTTTATGGTTATGCATATTGTCTAATACATTACATTGTAGATAACATGGTGTGTGGTGTCACACGGGAGATCATGTTATCGGCTCCTTGTAAAGTATAAGTAAAGGCTCAAAACCGAGATGGGTTTGGACAAACCATTGGAATGGTTGTAGTTTGATTTGGTATTGGTTTGTGTTGACCATAGAATCACACTATTGCACTTTGTGTGTATTGAGCAGGATTGACTTAGAGGTGATTCGATTTATTGCTGAATACATAATTGAATCGGACCTCATATATTATATTGTACATGCTCTTAATCCTGATATAATAACGGACACATATACTTGTAGGTTTTGCCACGAAGCTCTGATACCAATTGTCGGATTTTGCTTATCGAGTCCGTGAGGGGAAACTTCGCTTCCCACTTCACCTCGGTAGCTTGTCCATGGCGATCCCTTCGATGTCCCCAGATTAAAAAAATTTAATCCTAGACAAAAGAGATTGCCAAAGCAACCAATTCACCGTCGTGCTATTCGTTTAGAGAGGTCACTTGAACAAACTAGTTGTTCAAGCGACCATTCTCTAATCTACGAGTAGCCGCGGAATAGACGATGTCCGGATCGCCGGTTTTTGTATTTATGCTCGGGATCCAAGTATTATTTAGCCATTTACAGATTTATAACATGCTTATAATTGAAAAACAAAAACAAGCAACAAACAAAAGAAGAAAGTATAATAGGTATACCTCTCGATCTTCTAATGTATGACCTTCCTCCTTTTGGACGTCGTGTGGGTGACGATCCACCAAAAGTCGAAGCTCCTAGATGCCAAATCTTCCTTCCTTGCTCTTCCAAAGCAAGAGGAAGAATAGAAACAAGGTTTTTCTCCTCACAAGAAACAACCAACAAGGAACCAAACTTATCCTTGTCGCCGGCCAACTTGATGAAGGAGAAGATGGTGGAAAACAACCAAGACACCAAGGGAAGCCCTATATCTTGTTTCCACCACCTAAGGAGAAGGAGAAGGGAGCTTTTGGGTGCCGACCAAGGCTGGAAAAGTGGTTGGAGAGGTGCTGGACGTTGGCCAAAAGAGGAAGAAGAAGAGAAGAATACCTTCCTTATTTGGTGCCACCCTTGCCTCCAAACCCTAATCCTAATCCTATCTCAACTAGGATTACTCTTCCTTGCCACCCAAAAACCCTAGCTCTCCTATCATGTAGTTCACGCCAAATCCCTTTGCCATCCTTTTATAGAGTTAGGGATAAGTTCCTCCATTGGTTCTAGGGATTTAATCTCAACCGTCGGATCTAGAGATTTAATCTCAACCGTCGGTTCTTAGAGATTTAATCTCTACCAATGGATCTTTGAGTTTTGTTTCTATCCTTTGGATATAATCATCATGAGGTGTTAATAGGATACATTAGGGACCATGAGGAGGAGTTGGGTCTTAGCCACCCATGGATCAAGCCCACATAAAGTCCGATCCACTAATGATGATCCAATCCACTAAAGGTTCATCATTGATCTACCTCACCAACCCCCATATGATAATATAGGCTCCATATATTATTTGTACATTTTCTCCCCGTGTTTAAGATCTCGAATGTCCGTCAATTAATTAATTTACTGACCATTAATTAATCCACATCTAACTCCTTAAGTAGTACCACTCAACCTTTTCATCATGCCGGACCTAGTCCACCTGCAGGATTTACATGATGAACCTTATGAGCTCCTTAAGGGGACATCATCATCCTAATATATAGGACACGATTTTCTCCTATAATCAATGACACACCATATAAATAATATCATCTCCCAACTTACCGAGTCTATCGATTTAATCTATAAATCTCGCCCATTGGTAAATCAAAGAGATGAGTACTAAGTATATGTGTCCGTTATTATATTGTGATTAAGAGCATGTACTAAATAATATCTGAGGTCTGATTCGATTATGTAGTCAGCAATAAATCGAATCATTTCTAAGTCCGACCTACTCAATACACACAAAGTGCACTAGTGTGATTCTATGGTCAAGACAAACCAACACCAAATCACACTACAACCTTTCCGATGGTTTGTCCAAAGCCATCTCGGTTATGAGCCTTTACTTATACTTTTCAAGAGGCCGATAACATGGTCTCCTGTGTGACACCACACACCATGTTATCTACAATGTAAAGTATTAGACAATATTGCATAACCATAAAAATATGCAAACAATGATCATGTGATTCTTATTCCAAAATAAAGATGTTTATACAAAAGATAGACTTTTCAGTATACAACCCTACAATCTCCCACTTATACTAAAAGATTATGTTGTCCTCAAACTGCCATACATCTGATTCCCCTTCCCTCCACATGCCTATCAAAGCTCTCACTAGAAGGGCCTTAGTGAAAAGGGTCTACCAGGTCATCCTCTGATGTAATCTAGGCGACAGCAACTTCTACCTCCTTTACGATTTCTTGTATCAGGTGGTACTTGCGCTCTATTTGTTTACTTATCTTATGGGCTCGTGGTTCCTTCGAGTTTGCAACTGCACCATTATTATCACAATAAATTGTGATAATTTTGGGCAAACCAGGAATCACATCCAAGTCCATCAGGAAGTTCCTGAGCCATACAGCTTCTTTTGCCGCCTCAGAGGCTGCCACATACTCAGCTTCCATGGTGGAGTCCGCCACGCACTTCTGCTTGACACTCCTCCATACAATGGCTCCACCTCCCAAAGTAAACACAAAACCTGAGGTAGACTTATTGTTATCCCTATCAGATTGGAAGTCGAAATCCGTGTAACCCACAGGGAGTAATTTGTCTGCTCGGTAAACTAGCAAATATTCCCTAGTCCTTCTCAGGCACTTCAATATATGCTTTACCGCAGTCCAATGTCTCTGGCCTGGATTACTCTGATATCTACTGACCATGCCCACGGCAAAGTAGATATCTGGTCTCATACATAGCATCGTATACATGAGGCTTCCTACTGCCGAAGCATAAGGAACCGCCTTCATCTCCTCTATCTCCTCAGATGATCTAGGACACATCTCCTTAGATAAAGGAACTCCATGCCTGAAGGGTAGAAAACCTTTCTTGGAGTTTTGCATGCTAAAATGATCCATTATCATGTCTATGTATGAAGCTTGGGATAAGCACAACATCCTTTTCCTGTGATCCCTTATAACCTTGATCCCAAGGATGTGTCCCACCTCTCCCAAGTCCTTCATATCAAACTGTTTGGACAAGCATACCCTTACGTCCGATAACACCTTGATATTGTTGCCAATCACCAAAATGTCATCTACGTATAGTACAAGAAATACCACTACGTTTCCGTCACATCTCTTGTATACACAAGACTCACCCGGATTTTGAATAAATCCATAAGACTGGATCATCTCATCAATGCGGATGTTCCAAGACCTCGAAGCTTGCTTCAATCCATAAATGGACCGATTAAGCTTACATACAAGATGCTCTTTGCCCTTAGCAATGAATCCCTCAGGTTGCTTCATATAGATGTTTCCTCAAGACTTCCATTAATGAAAGCTGTCTTGACATCCATCTGCCACATCTCATAATCCATATGAGCTGCTATGCATAAGAGAATCCGGATAGACTTAAGCATGGCTACTGGCAAAAAAGGTCTCATCATAATCGATACCCTCTTTCTGAGTATACCCCTTCACAACAAGCCTCTCTTTGAAGGTCTCAACCTTCCCATCTATTCCTCTCTTTCTCTTGTAGATCCACTTGCATCCAATGGTTTTTACACCATCGGGTGGTTCTACTAGCTCTCAGACCTAATTTGAATCCATAGATTCAATCTCAGCATTCATTGCACTTTGCCAAGATACTGCATCTTTATCTTGGATTGCCTCGTCATATGTCCAGGGATCAGGTTCATGTTCGCCAGGGACCAAATCAGAAGATTCTCCCAAGAACATGAATCCATCAGGCTGTCTCACAACCCTTCCACTACGACGAGGTATCACCTGTGTATCCTCTGTGACACGCGGTGCAGTGACATGTGATATATCCTCTTGTACCGGTGGTACTAAAGAAGTGACTTTCCCTTTTAACTCCTCCAGAATAATTTTACTCTTAGACTTGTGGCTCATCACATAGTCTTCCTCTAGAAATCTGGCATTCGTGCTAACGATCACCCTCTGATCTCTAGGACAATAAAACAATCCACCCTTCGTTCCACTAGGATAGCCAACGAACAAGCGTACTTCTGTACGAGGTTCCAACTTACCAGCATCCGCCTTCAGCACATATGCTGGACTCCCCATATTCGAATATGTCTTAGACTAGGCTTTCGCCCAGTCCACAACTCTGTCGGAGTAGAAGGCACTGATTTGGATGGAACCAAGTTCAGAATGTACACCGCCGTATCTAGAGCATATCCCCAGAACGAATCTGGCAAGTCAGAATAACTCATCATCGATCTAACCATCTCCATAAGAGTCCTATTCCTTTGCTCTGCTACACCGTTCTGCTGGGGTGTCCCAGGTGCAGTCAATTAGGATTGAATCCCAGCCTTTGATAAGTAGTTCCTAAACTCTCCCAAGAGGTATTCACCACCACGATCAGATCGTAGTGTCTTGATACTTTTACCTTGACGTTTCTCCACATCAGCCTTGAATTCTTTGAACTTGTCAAAGAATTCAGACTTGCGGCGCATCAGGTAAATGTATCCATATCTTGAGTAATCGTCTATAAAAGAGACGAAATACTCAAAACCACCTCTAGCCTGGATAGACATAGGACCACACAAATCATAATGAACCAATTCTAACACATCTTTAGCTCTATACCCCTTGGCCTTAAAAGGCCTCTTGGTCATCTTATCCTCCAAGCAAGATTCACAGGTTGGGAGATCCTCCACCACTAATGAACCCAAAGGTCCTTCAGCTATCAACCTTTGAATTCTTCTTAGGTTAATGTGACCAAGCCTAAGATGCTAAAGATATGTTTGGTTCATCTTCGAAGGTTCTTTTCTCTTATTGGAATTAGAAGATGAGTTATTAACTTCAATTTGCATCGTGGGAGGTTTTGGTTCAAGTGTGTACAAATTTCCTATCAATGCACCCGAACTGATAATGTCCCTATTCCTTCTTATAACAACTCTGTCATTAAAAGAAATAGAATATCCTTCCATAAACAATTTAGAAACTGAAATTAAATTTTTTCTGAATAAGGGTACATAAAGGCAATTCTTAAGAACCAAAATTTTATTTTTCTCAAAAGATAAATGAACATCTCCCACTGCAATAGCCGCCACCTTCATGGAATTGCCCAAGTAAATGGTAACCTCCCTTTTAGCTAGTCGTCGGGTTTCCTGGAACCCCTGCAAAGTGTTGCAGACATGATTAGTGGTTCCCGCATCTACACACCAGGTGCCGGTAGATATCACCGCTAATCATGTTTCAACGACTAGACCAAAGGATATACCTTTGTTCTGCTTTGGATTGGGACAATCCTTCTTCTAATGTCCATCCTGCTTATAAGTGAAGTACTTGCCTTTCGGCTTCTTCACTCCTCCTGGAGATCCTCCTACCACCTTTGCTCCACCTTGTTTCTCCTTCTTCTTGCCTTTCGGCTTAGAAGTAGAAACCTTTTTGAGCAACCATGGCTTGAGGACACTCTTCGAAGAGTGCATACTTGTACTCCTTAGCAGATAAGACAATATCTAGATTCTTTTCCAATCAACATTATTTGTGTACAGTAAGTTTATTTCCTTTAGTGTCATAGTAGGTGGACTGAAAGTCATTTTTGAAAATCCTAAGAATCACATAGATCATTACTGTAGATTTCAAAAATTATTGATTCCTCAAACAATAAAATTTAAAATCAACCAACACCTCAAACACCGAGAATATCGTATGCCACGATAGTGTGGACGTATACGAATTCTATATTTGTAAGAAGAGGTTTTACCCATTAATTTTACTATCTTTTCAACCTAACTTTATGACAAGTAAAATTAATAGTTGGTTTCTCTTCGGCCCTACAAATAAAAGAAGTGACTCCTATGGGGAGGATACTTATATTTGTATCTAAGTGTTCACCATTACTCGGTACCAAGGTAATTATCTCGGGTTATGTGCCTTAAGATGGGGAAGTACACACACTCCTTAATAATTTCCTCTAACCATATTCGACCCTGTTATCCACAAACAAACTCATCCGATGGGGAGGAAGGCACTCAGAGCCGACGCGCAAGTTTGCTTGCATCACATGTCAAATCGTAATGGAGGCTGCGGGAATTTATAAAAATATCCCTCTCCCACTTAGTAATTTGAAATTGAGGAATTTTTCTAGCCTACGACATGCATATCAAACAAAAAGCAATAAATATGAAAAATAAATTATTTTCCAACTATTATGGCTTTTGTCTTCAATATGACTCCCGTCGCATCGCCATCTCGTCCGCTCCTCCTACGCCATGTACGAGCCATCCGGAGATCCGAGCCGAGACTAAAACCTATTTTAATTTACATCCATCGATCCTATACTCCACGAGGGAGTGTATATGAAATCTAGATCGAAAGTAAAATAAAATAAAGAGTGGCTAAACAATGCCGTATTTAATTTACCAAAAACTAAATACTAGTCTCGTCAACCCCGAGGATTCAACAAAATAAATATTTACATACATACAATCACATACACACATATGGCCATAATAGTCGGATCTTATGCCTGCAACCAAAGAGTTAAACTACGCATATCCTACTATTATCCGACACATATAATATATGAAAAAGTGCATAAAAATTAACCGAATCCAAAACACACAAAACCGGAAACCTTGGCTCTGATACCAATTGTAGGTTTTGCCCGGAAGCTCTGATACCAATTGTAGGGTTTTACTTATCGAGTCCGTGAGGGGAAACTTCACTTCCCACTTCACCTCGGTAGCTTGTCCATGGCGATCCCTTCGATGTCCCCGGATTAAAAAAATTTAATCCTAGACAAAAGGGATTGCCAAAGCAACAAAGTCATCATCGTGCTATTCGTTTAGAGAGGTCACTTGAATAAACTAGTTATTCAAGCGACCATCCTCTATTCTATGAGTAGCCACGGAATAGACGATGTCCGGATCGCCGGTTTTTGTGTTTATGCTCAAGATCCAAGTATTATTTAGCCATTTGCAGATTTATAACATGCTTATAATTGAAAAACAAAAACAAGCAACAAACAAAAGAAGAAAGTAGAATAGGTATACCTCTCGATCTTCTAATGTATGACCTTCCTCCTTTTGGACGTCGTGTGAGCGACGATCCACCAAAAGTCGAAGCTCCTAGATGCCAAATCTTCCTTCCTTGCTCTTCTAAAGCAAGAGGAAGAATAGAAACGAGGTTTTTCTCCTCACTAGTAACAACCAACAAGGAACAAAACTTATCCTTGCTGCCAGCCAACTAGATGAAGGAGAAGATGGTGGAAAACAACCAAGACACCAAGGGAAGCCCTATATCTTGTTTCCACCACCTAAGGAGAATGAGAAGGGAGCTTTTGGGTGCCGTCCAAGGCTGGAAAAGAGGTTGGAGAGGTGCTGGACGTTGGCCAAAAGAGGAAGAAGAAGAGAAGAATACCTTCCTTATTTGGTGCCACCCTTGCCTCCAAACCCTAATCCTAATCCTATCTCAACTAGGATTCCTCTTCCTTGCCGCCCAAAAACCCTAGCTCTCCTATCATGTAGTTCATGCCAAATCCCTTTGCCATCCTTTTATAGAGTTAGGGATAAGTCATGAATTAATCTCCTCCATTGGTTCTAGGGATTTAATCTCAACCGCCGGATCTAGAGATTTAATCTCAACCGTCGGTTCTTAGAGATTTAATCTCTACCAATGGATCTTTGAGTTTTGTTTCTATCCTTTGGATCTAAGCATCATGAGGTGTTAATAGGCTACATTTGGGACCATGAGGAGGAGTTGGGTCTTGGCCACCCTTGGATCAAGCCCACATAAAGTCCGATCCACTAATGATGATCCAATCCACTAAAGGTTCATCATTGATCTACCTCACCAACCCCCATATGATAATATGGGCTCCATATATTATTTGTACATTTTCTCCCCATGTTTAAGATCTTGAATGTCCGTCCATTAATTAATTTAGCGACCATTAATTAATCAACATCTAACTCCTTGAGTTGTACCACTCAACCTTTTCATCATGCCGGACCTAGTCCACCTGCAGGGTTTACATGATGAACCTTATGAGCTCCTGAAGGGGACATCATCATCCTAATATGTAGGACACGATTTCCTCCTATAATAAACGGCACACCATATAAATAATATCATCTCCCAACTTACCGAGTCTATCGATTTAATCTATAAATCTCGCCCATTGGTAAATCAAAGAGATGAGTACTAAGTATATGTGTCCGTTATTATATCGGGATTAAGAGAATGTACTAAATAATATCTGAGGTCTGATTCGATTATATAGTCAGCAATAAATCGAATCACCTCTAAGTCGGTCCTGCTCAATACACACAAAGTGGACTAGTGTGATTCTATGGTCAAGACAAACCAACACCAAATCACACTACATCCTTTCCGATGGTTTGTCCAAAGTCATCTCGGTTGTGAGCATTTACTTATACTTTTCAAGGGGTCGATAACATGGTCTCCTGTGTGACACCACACATTATGTTATCTACAATGTAAAGTATTAGACAATATTGCATAACCATAAAAATATGCAAACAATGATCATGTGATTCTTATTCCAAAATAAAGATGTTCATACAAAAGATAGACTTTTCAGTATACATCCCTACAATACTTAGTATTCATTTCTTTGATTTACCAATGGGCGAGATTTATAGATTAAATCGATAGAATCAGTAAGGTGGGAAATGGTATTATTTATATTGTGTGTCGTTGATTATAGGAGGAAACTCTGCCCTATATATTACGATGATGATGTCCCCTTGAGGAGCTTATAAGGTTCATCATGTAAACCCTGTAGGTGGACTTGGTCCAACATGATGAAAAGGTTGAGTGGTACTACTCATGGAGTTAGATGTTGATTAATTAATGGTCAGTATATTAATTAATCGACAGACATTCGAGATCTTAAAAACGGGGAGAAAATGTACATATAATATATGGAGCCCATATTATCATATGGGGGTTGGTGAGGTAGATCAATGATAATCTTTTAGTGGATTGGATTATCATTAATGGATCGGACTTTATGTGGGCTTGATCCATGGGTGGACAAGATCCAACTCCTCCTCATGGTCCCTAATGTATCCTATTAAAACCTCATGAAGCTTAGATCCAATGGATAGAAACAAAACTCTAGATCCAAAGGTAGAGATTAAATCTCTAAGATCCGACGGTTGAGATTAAATCTCTAGATCTGACGGTTGAGATTAAATCCCTAGAACCAATGGTGGAGATTAAACAAAGGTTTATCCCTAAACTCTATAAAAGGAGGCTTAGAGTTGGCGTGGAGAACAATTAAGAGGAGCTAGGGTTTTGGAGTTGGCGGCAAGAAGCAAGGGTTAGGGTTTGGAGCATTGGCGACACCAAATAAGGAAACAACTTCCTTATCTTCTTCTTCCCCAAGATGTCGGCGCCCATTGAAGCCCTTCCAGCTCTTGGACGGCATCCAAACTCCCTCTTCTCCTTCTCCTTGGCTGGTGGAAACAAGATTTAGGGCTTTCCCTTGGTGTCTTGGTCAGTTTCCACCTTAATCTCTTCTTCCTTCTTGGCCGACGGCAAGCTCCAACATTGGATGTTGGTGGTTGGTTAAAAGAAGGAAAGGAGCTTTGTTTCTATTCTTCCTCTTGCTCGAAACGAGCAAGAAAGGAAGATTGGTGATCTAGGAGCTTAAACTTTTTGTAGATCGTCGCCCACACGAAGTCCGAAAGGAGGAAGGTCATACATTAGAAGATCGAGAGGTATATCGATTCTCTATTCTCTTTTGTAACATGTTTGTTTTTTTTTCAATTATGAGCATGATATATTCTGTTTGTGGCTAAATAATACTTGGATCCCGAACATAAACACGAAAGCCAGTGATCTGGACATCGTCTATTCCGCGGCTACTCGTAGAATAGAGCTTGGTTGCTTGAACTACAAGTTTGTTCAAGTGACCTCTCTAAACGAATAGCACGACGATGACTTGGTTGTTTGGGCAATACCTTTTGTCTAGGATTAAATTTTTTAATATGAGGACATCGATGGGATCGCCATGAACAAACGATCGAGGTGAAGTGAGAAGCGAAGTTTCCCCTCACGGATCACACTAACAATTGGTATCAGAGCCAAGGTTTTCGGTTTTGTGTGTTTAAGGATTCGGTAACTCTTATGCATTTTTCATATATTATATGTGCCGAATAATAGTAGGATATGCATATTTTAACTCTTTGGTTACAGACATAAGATCTGACTATTATGGACATTTGTGTGTATGTGATTGTATTTGTGTAATAGTATATTTTGTTGAATCCTCAGGGTTGACGAGGCTAGTATTTGATTTTTTTTGTAAATTAGATGCGACATTGTTTAGCCACTCTTTTTATTTTAGTTTACTTTCGATCTAGATTTCATGTACACTCCCTCATGGATTATAGGATCGATGGATGTAAATTAAAATAGTTTTTAGTCTCGGCTCGGATCTCCGGATGGCTCGTACATGGCGTAGGAGGAGCGGACGAGATGGCGATGCGACGGGAGACATTGAAGACAAAAGCCATAATAGTTGAAAAATAATTTATTTTTCATATTTATTGCTTATTGTTTGATATGCATGTCGTAGGCTAGAAAATTCCTCAATTTCAAATTACTAAGTGGGAGAGGGATATTTTTATAAATTCCCACGGCCTTCATTACGATTTGACATGTGATGCAAACAAACTTGCGCGTCGGCTCTGAGTGCCTTCCTCCCCATCGGATGAGTTTGTTTGCGGATCACAAGGTCGAATATGGTTATAGGAAATTATTAAGGAGCGTGTGTACTTCCCCATCGTAAGGCACAAAACCGGAGATAATTACCTTGGTACCAAGTAATGGTGAACACTTAGATACAAATATAAGTATCCTCCCTATTGGAGTCACTGCTTTTATTTGTAGGGTCAAAGAAGAACCAACTATTAATTTTACTTGTCAAAAAGTTAGGTTGACAAGATAGTAAAATTAATGGGTAAAACCTCCTCTTACAAATGTAGAATTCGTATACGTCCACACTATCATGGCATACGATATTCTCGGTGTTTTGAGGTGTTGGTTGATTTTAAAATTTTATTGTTTTAGGAATCAATAAATTTTTGAAATCTAATGTAATGATCTATGTGATTCTTAGGATTTTCAAAAATGACTTTCAGTCCACTTGCTATGATACTAAAGGAAAATAAACTTACTGTACCCAAATAATGTTGATTGGAAAAGAATCTAGATATTGTCTTAACTGCTAAGGAGTACAAGTATGTACACTTCGAAGAGTGTCCTCCTAAGCCTGTGAATGAGATTGAAGTCCTTGGAGCTGAGATTGATGGGGAAACCTAGGTCGATATCATTCTCCAGTCGACAGAAAGGCTTGCTCAGGCTCAGGCCATGGTTGCTCAGAAGGTTTCTACTTCTAAGCCGAAAGGCAAGAAGAAGAAGAAACAAGGTGGTGGGAGGATCTCAGGGAGGAGTGAAGAAGCCGAAAGACAAGTACTTCACTTGCAAGTAGGATGGACATTGGAAGAATGATTGTCCCAATCCAAAGCAGAACAAAGGTATATCCTTTGGTCTAGTGATTGAAACATGTTTAGCGGTGTTATCTACCGGCACCTGGTGTGTAGATACGGTAGCCTCTGATCATATCTGCAATACTTTGCAGGGGTTTCAGGAAACCCGACGACGAGCTGAGGGAGAGATTACCATTTACTTGGGTAATGCCATGAAGGTGGCGGCTATTGCAGTGGGAGACGTTTTATTTATCTTTTGAGAAAAATAAAACTTTAGTTCTGAAAAATTTCCTTTATGTACCTTTATTTAGAAAGAATTTAATTTCAGTTTCTAAATTGTTTATGGATGGATATTCTATTTCTTTTAATGACAGAGTTGTTATAAAAGGGAATAGGGACATTATCTGTTCAGGTGCATTGATAGAAAATCTATACACACTTGAACCAAAACCTCCCACGATGCAAATTGAAGTTAATAACTCATCTTCTAATTCCAATAAGAGAAAAGAACCTTCGAAGATGAACCAAACATATCTTTGGCATCTTAGGCTTGGTCATATTAACCTAAGCAGAATTCAAAGGTTGATAGCTGATGGACCTTTGGGTTCATTAGTGGTGGAAGATTTCCCAACCTACGAATCTTGCTTAGAGGGCAAAATGACCAAGAGGCCATTTAAGGCCAAGGGGTATAGAGCCAAAGATGTGTTAGAATTGGTTCATTCTGATTTGTGTGGTCCTATGTCTATCCAGGCTAGAGGTGGTTTTGAGTATTTCGTCTCTTTTATAGAAGATTACTCAAGATATGGATACATTTATCTGATCTGCCACAAGTCTGAATGCTTTGCCAAGTTCAAAGAATTCAAGGTTGATGTGGAGAAACGTCAAGGTAAAAGTATCAAGACACTACGATCTAACCGTGGTGGTGAGTACCTCTTGGGAGAGTTTAGGAACTACTTATCAGAGGATGGAATTTATTCCCAATTGACTGCACCTGGCACACCCTAGTAGAACGGTGTATCAGAGCGAAGGAATAGGACTCTTATGGAGATGGTTAGATCGATGATGAGTTATTCTGAGTTGCCAGATTCGTTATGGGGATATGCTCTAGATACGGCGGTGTACATTCTGAACTTGGTTCCATCCAAATCAGTGCCTTCTGCTCCCATAGAGTTGTGGACTGGGCGAAAACCTAGTCTAAGACATATTCGGATATGGGGGAGTCTAGTACATGTGCTGAAGGAAGATGCTGGTAAATTGGAACCTCATACAGAAGTACGCATATTCGTTGGCTATCCTAGAGGAATGAAGGGTGGTTTGTTTTATAGTCCTAGAGGTCAGAGGGTGATCGTTAGCACGAACGCTAGATTTCTAGAGGAAGACTATGTGATGAGCCACAATCCCAAGAGTAAAATTGTTCTGGAGGAATTAAAAGGGGAAGTCACTTCTTCAGTACCACCGGTACAAGAGGATATACCACAAGTCACTACACCGCGTGTCACAGAGGATACACAAGAGATACCTCGTCATAGTGGGAGGGTTGTTAGATAGTCTTATAGATTCATGTTCTTGGGAGAATCTTCTTATTTGGTCCCTGGTGAACATGAACCTGATCCCTGGACATATGACGAGGTAATCCAAGATATAGATGTAGCATCTTGGCAAAGTGCAATGAATACTGAGATTCAATCTATGAATTCAAATCAGGTCTGGGAGCTAGTAGAACCACCCGATGGTGTAAAAACCATTAGATGGAAGTGGATCTACAAAAGAAAGAGAGGAATAGACGGGAAGGTTGAAACCTTCAAAGCGAGGCTTGTTGCGAAGGGGTATACTCAGAAAGAAGGTATCGATTATGAGGAGACCTTTTCACCGATAGCCATGCTTAAGTCTATCCGGATTCTCTTATGCATAGCAGCTCATATGGATTATGAGGTGTGGAAGATGGATGTCAAGACAACTTTCCTGAATGGAAGTCTTGAGGAAGACATCTATATGAAGCAACCAGAGGGATTCATTGCAAAGGGCAAAGAGCATCTTGTATGTAAGCTTAATCGGTTCATTTATGGATTGAAGCAAGCTTCGAGGTCTTGGAACATCCAATTTGTTGAGGTAATCTAGTCTTATGGATTTATTCAAAGTCCGGATGAGTCTTGTGTATACAAGAGATGTGACGAAAATGTAGTGGTATTTCTTGTACTATACGTAGATGATATTTTGTTGATTGGCAACAATATCAAGGTGTTATCGGACGTAAGGGTATGGTTGTCCAAACAGTTTGATATGAAGGACTTGGGAGAGGTGGGACACATCCTTGGGATCAAGGTTATAAGGGATCACAGGAAAAGGATGTTGTGCTTATCCCAAGCTTCATACATAGACACGATTATGGATCGTTTTAGCATGCAGAACTCCAAGAAGGGTTTTCTACCTTTCAGGCATGGAGTTCCTTTATCTAAGGAGATGTGTCCTAAACATCTGAGGAGATAGAGGAGATGAAGGTGGTTCCTTATGCTTCGGTGGTAGGAAGCCTCATATATGCGATGCTATGTACGAGACAAGATATCTTCTTTGCCGTGGGAATGGTCAGCAGATATCAGAGTAATCCAGGATAGGGACATTGGACTGCGGTAAAACATATATTGAAGTACCTGAGAAGGACTAGGGATTATATGCTAGTTTACCAGGCAGACAAATTACTCCTTGTGGGTTATACAGATTTTGACTTCCAATCAAATAGGGATAACAGTAAGTATACCTCAGGTTTTTGTGTTTACTTTGGGAGATGGAGCCATTGTATGGGGGAGTGTCAAGCAGAAATGCATGGCGGACTCTACCATGGAAGCTGAGTATGTGGCAACCTCTGAGGCGGCCAAAGAAGCTGTGTGGCTCAGGAACTTCTTGATGGACTTGGATGTGATTCCTAGTTTGCTCAGAACTATCACAATTTATTGTGATAATAATGGCGCAGTTGCAAACTCGAAGGAACCACGAGCCCATAAGGCAAGTAAACACATAGACCACAAGTACCACCTGATACGAGAAATCGTAAAGGAGGTAGAAGTTGTTGTAGCCTAGATTACATCAAAGGATGACCTGGTAGACCTTTTCACTAAGGCCTTTCGGGAGAGAGCTTTTGATAGGCATGTGGAGGGAATGAGAATCAAATGTATGGCAGTATGAGGACAACATAGGCTTTTAGTATAAGTGGGAGATTGTTGGGATGTATACTGAAAAGTCTATCTTTTGTATGAACATCTTTATTTTTAAAATAAGAATCACATGATCATGTTTACATTTTTATGGTTATGCATATTGTCTAATACATTACATTGTAGATAACATGGTGTGTGGTGTCACACGGGAGATCATGTTATCGGCTCCTTGTAAAGTATAAGTAAAGGCTCAAAACCGAGATGGCTTTGGACAAACCATTGGAATGGTTGTAGTGTGATTTGGTATTGGTTTGTCTTGACCATAGAATCACACTAGTGCACTTTGTGTGTATTGAGCAGGACTGACTTAGAGGTGATTCGATTTATTGCTGACTACATAATCGAATCGGACCTCAGATATTATATTGTACATGCTCTTAATACCGGTATAATAACGGGCACATATACTTAGTATTCATTTCTTTGATTTACCAATGGGCGAGATTTATAGATTAAATTGATAGGCTCGGTAAGTTGGGAAATGATATTATTTATATGGTGTGTCTTTGATTATAAGAGGAAACCGTGTCCTATATATTAGGATGATGATGTCCCCTTGAGGAGCTCATATGGTTCATCATCTAAATCCTACAGGTGGAGTTGGTCCGGCATGATGAAAAGGTTTAGTGGTACTACTCATGGAGTTAGATGTTGATTAATTAATGGTCAGTAAATTAATTAATCGATGGACATTCGAGATCTTAAAAACGGAGAGAAAATGTACATATAATATATGGAGCCCATATTATCTTATGGGGGTTGGTGAGGTAGATCAATGATAATCCTTTAGTGGATTGGATTATCATTAATGGATCGGACTTTATGTGGGCGTGATCCATGGGTGGACAAGATCCAACTCCTCCTCATGGTCCCTAATGTAGCCTATTAAAACCTTATGAAGCTTAGATCCAATGGATAGAAACAAAACTCTAGATCCAAAGGTAAAGATTAAATCTCTAAGATGCGACAGTTGAGATTAAATCTCTAGATCCGACGGTTGAGATTAAATCCCTAGAACCAATGGTGGAGATTAAACCATGGCTTATCCCTAAACTCTATAAAAGGAGGCTTAGAGTTGGCGTGGAGAACAATTAAGAGGAGCTAGGGTTTTGGAGTTGGCGGCAAGAAGCAAGGGTTAGGGTTTGGAGCATTAGCGACACAAAATAAGGAAACAACTTTCTTATCTTCTTCTTCCCCAAGCTGTCGGCGCCCATTGAAGCCCTTCCAGCCCTTGGCCGGTGTCCAAACTCCCTCTTCTCCTTCTCCTTGGCTGGTGGAAACAAGATTTAGGGCTTTCCCTTGGTGTCTTGGTCGGTTTCCACCTTAATCTCTTCTTCCTTCTTGGCCGGCGGCAAGCTCCAACATTGGATGTTGGTGGTTGGTTGAAAGATGGAAAGGAGCTTTGTTTCTTTTCTTCCTCTTGCTCGAAACGAGCAAGGAAGGAAGATTGGCGATCTAGGAGCTTCAACTTATGGTAGATCGTCGCCCACACGACGTCCGAAAGGAGGAAGGTCATACATTAGAAGATCGAGAGGTATATCGATTCTCTATTCTCTTTTGTAATATGTTTGTTTTAGTTTTTCAATTATGAGCATGATATATTCTGTTTGTGGCTAAATAATACTTAGATTCTTAATATAAACATGAAAGCCGGCGATCCGGACATCGTCTATTCCGTGGCTACTCGTAGAATAGAGCTTGGTCGCTTGAACAACAAGTTTGTTTAAGTGACCTCTCTAAACGAATAGCACGACGATGACTAGGTTGTTAGGGAAATCCCTTTTGTCTAGGATTAAATTTTTTAATCCAGGGACATCGATGGGATCGCCATGAAAAAATGACCAAAATGAAGTGGGAAGCAAAGTTTCCCCTCACGGATCACACCAACAATCTCCATCAAATTGCCCTTTGTGTGTGACCCTATAGGTTCTTGTAACGTTGGCAATGCTCCTAAACCGATTTAGGAACATAAGCAATGAGCGGTATCTAGCAACACATCATTGTTACCCAAGTTACAAGAATGTTGAGATCCAATATCACCTTTGTGACTACTAATTGTGACTCTCACAATATGTGACAATGTCCCTCTATCCTTGACATCTAGATTGACCGATTGAGGCATAGACCGTGTCATCCTCGGTACAATCTATATCTTGAACTCCAAGTAGACTCACTCTAATCAAATGAGCTCAATATCTCATATTGACTCATTTGGGCATGGTCATGCACTTCGTGGTCTCACTCTATCAAGAATAACGATGTCTCTCCCGTCATATAGGAGGGATAGGTCTCATCTACATCACTCACATCCCTCCACATAATTTGTTACATACCCAGTAATCATTTTTATAGTCCACCCATTTACAGATGATGTTTGACGAAGCCAAAGTATGCAACTCCTTATGTAGGGAACCAAGGGGACTTCAGGTCCAAGAACTAATAGTCATACTAATAGTCACATGAGAAAGTATATGACACTCATATAACGATCCTGATACTTTCTCATGGCGGGTCATTCAGTATACATTTTCCAATGCATACCCATGTGTCAACTTGATATCTCATATCCATGACTTGTGAGATCAAGTCATCGTGTTGACCTACATGCTAGTCTCTACGCATTAACATTGTCCCTGAATGTTAATACTTGACTATGAATGATTAAGAGTAGTGTTCTCTATATCATCTCATTATCGATTCAACCAATCGATTGATATAGATAAGAACCTTCTACTTAAGGACATTATTATACTTATTTTATTTGGCACCAATACAAGTAAAAATAATAACCATGCCTTTATAAATAGGAATATGATATAATAAAGTCCATACAACAATCATCACATGATTGTCTCTAGGGCTTTCACTAACACACCTATCAATCCATGGCTACCTATAGTATGTATCAAAAGGAGGTCATATCAAATAACCTAAGTACATAAGTCTATGTACACATGCAAGGTATATCCATTATTCATTCAATGCCAGTATGTAAGGTATGTCACTACTCTAGTGCCAAATAAACAAATGACAAGTATCAAAGTGATAGAGCATCAATATAATAAACATATGAAAAGGCTACAACACGTACTAGGCAGTGACATACAAGGGCAGTTAAAAGCATAGAAAACTATTACTAGCTATAGTAAACAATACACAACAATATGACAATATCTAAAAGAAGATAAGTCAAAGATAGCTACCTGCTATGAAGAATATCAATTGTCTTAATGCCCGTGGACCGGTCTCGTATCCACGTCCTACAAATATCATCAATTACGATTAAGTGCAAGCATACAACTTCATACGAATTAACTACTACATCATCCTTATATTTATATCCTTTATTGAATATGAATTATAATCCCCAATCACCTGATTTATCCTCAATTGAGCTTACCTTACCATCCACAACTCTCTTTATCAGAACTGAGCTTCCCCAGCTCGTTCCCAACCCACACACAGAACATGCACAACTCTCACATAGCCCGTGAATAGCCTTCACAGTCTGTTCTATTCACCGGAACAGCCCACTCACGTCTTCTCCTCTCTCTCACGACTGCACAGTTTGCATCAGATCCATTCATAGCTATTACAACACACAACAATCCCTTCTCACTCAACCATAACCGAGCAACACCCACACTAGCCCACAACCGACCAAAAACTCCAATTCACAACCACTCCACCGAAGGAAAAAAATCCACCCCACACCACAGAACATCACAGCCAACCCAAATTCAACAACAACAAAAGGAAAGAAGGAGATGGATCACACCTGAGGACTAGGCCTCATCTCTTCACTTGAGGTTTACCTGCCGGACTTACCATGCTTGACATCTGATCTGACCCACTAGAGCTTCATGCTAGCGGTGCAATCTCCCTGACCTAGCTGTTCTTCTTATTGGTTGTCCGGTCTCCTGACCCAACTAGTCTTCTGCTAGATGTCTAGTTCACTCGACCCATCTGGACTTCATGCCTAGTGTTCGGTTTTCTTGATCTGTCAAGACTTTTGCCAAGTATCCGATTTACATGACCTACTAGGACTTTGTGTTAAGTCTGCACACTTAACACATACATCAAATCATAATATTATCCTCACTTTAAACCTTGATCATACATCAAAATATATGAGCGATGCTCCCTGCAACAACAATCTCCTCTTTTTTTGATGTATGACAACCGTTTAAAGTTAGGTGTATATATACCAAAATTTTTAACCATAAAAATAACATGCAACATCATCTAATACATTATTAGTTCACTTCTTCAAATTAACTTAGTTTTAACTTTAAACACACTATCTCCCCCTTTGGCATACATAAAAACAAAATAACATTTTTATGCCAAAATATAACACTTTGTAAAAAAATTTCAAAGTTTGAAGTTACATAAGTGTTTGAAATAGGTTGACCAACCATCAAATATGTGTGAATTTCACTTAGTAAAGAGAAAGTGAAAGGTTTAACCCCTTAAAATAATTGAACCAACTTATGTTCGCAACCCTAAAGTTAGATAAAAAAAACTTATTGAAAATCACTGTTAAAAATATATCTTAAATTTTCAAACCTTTTGAAATTCTCTCTTAAACTTTTAAAAGATAATATAGCATTCTTCGATTTTGAAAATGAATGACCTCTTCCCCATAATGTGCATTTCCATTTTCAAGATAAACTTTTAAACTCAAAGTACAATCAATCTCTCCTTGTTGTCTTAATTTAAAACTTTATGAATTTTCAAAAACAATATTTAAAAAAATTCTAAATGTTCCCTTATTGTTTTGAAAATTTTCTAATTGAAACATAAATTTGAATGTATGGTCTCCCTCTTAGTTCATGCAAGACTCCCCCTAGAATTATGCTTTTACTTTAATTTTTCAAAATAAGATTTTCAAAAATATCTTAACTCCCCCTTAATATCATACTCACGTCACTTAATGATGTCTATAATTTATCCATTGTTTCTTTTGAAAACTAACAACTTAAGCTTAAGCTTAGTTTTTTTTGAAAACTTAAGTACTTGAGTTCAAATGCTTAAGTTTAAAATAAAGTTTCCATAAACTTATGCACTCCCTAAAAATATTGTAGAAATATTCTTTTGAAAATTAACCTCCCCCTTAACATATTCTTACCATGTTTAGAAAGAAACTTTTAAATTTTATAAATTCTCCCATACATCAAAACTTAAATAATAAGTAAAAGTGATAAAGTAACACTTCTTGTACACTTTTAACTTGAAATTAGTTTTCTAATAAGTAACTCTCTTTTTCATTAATTTGAAAATAACACATATTAAAATATACTTTATAGATTTTCAAAAATAATTTCCATGATAGTTTCTTATTAATGATGCAAATTTTCTTTAAAGACTCTAAACATAGATCCTATAATGATTTGTTTAAATTTTGAGGTAATTATTTTAAGTTTATACTTAACTTAGCTAACTCTCATCTTCAAAATTTGGATAATGCTAAGTTACTTAGGAAAAATACTAGTTCAAGTTTGAGTAGTTTAGGTAGACAAGTTTAATTTTAAGTTTCAATTCTTAGATTTCTTCCCCCTAAGCTCTCAACTTAAATCCATTATAATTTCCAAACAATTCACCTTAAAATTGATACTCACTCTAAACACTTCTCCAAATCCATATCCAATGGATTTCCATCCTTTCTAATGCTCTCCAAAGCATGTTCTAGGGTTAGGAGTGGTTAGAGAACCTTAACCTAGTTGAATATGTGCCTAATAAACCTTGTTTACCCGAAATCAGCATTGGCAGTCGACTCCTTCAGCTACCAATCGACTGACTCTCACATCAGTCGACTGCCAACAATGACAGTCGACTGATAACTATAAAATGCAGTTTTTAGTTTTCAGAAACCAAATTCCGAAATTCATAAGTAAATATACATAGGTTGAAAAATTATGAAAATTCATATGTATATTACTTATTATAAACATTATGGGTGAAAAATATTAGAAAAATAAAATACCCATAAACTAATGAGATTGACACAAAGTTCAAAACTATTGAATTTTTCAATGTTTGAGCCTACTTTGTATCACCTCATTCAATGGTGATTGCTATCAAAAGATAGACTTCACCAAGGTTTTTCAAAATATTTTTAAAATCATTTTAAAACCTTTAAATTCATTTTCCTAAACATCTCACTTGTATCTAGGTGTATGAAACACACACAAGTCAAGTTCTTTAGTGAGATGTGGGTTTTAGTTATTAGGGTCTCATGCATTTTTCTAGGCAACACTATTTGATTCCCTTATGCATGGGACTTCAAATCATGTCATTGTCCTTAAATCAATTTTAAATCATGCATGAGTAATGATTATGACATAAATGATAATATAAGCAAGCATGTGCCAATAATCATGATGTCATGACATGTGAATGAAATCTAAGCATACATGACATATAAAAATAACCCTAAATATGATCATGACATTTTATATGATAAAAAGTAAATATGATGTCATGACATGACAAGACAAATAAAACATGGCAAGTACAAGATACTAAGATATAAAATACCTAAGTGTTAAATTCAAATTGTCATTTCTTAGAATTAAATTCATTTTGCCTTAATACCATTTATCTCCCATGTGTGCCAAAAATCCAAAATGACACACCATGACTCCTAAGACCTAATTGGGTCAATTTAATCATTTTTCAACTTCTCAAAGCACATTGACACATCCAAAAGTGTCAACTCTACCATGGCTAGGTTAACTACCCATTCACTTAGGGTTGACACACCCTAACCCATCTAGCGTGAATTGATCACACTCCTAGGAACCCAATACCTATTGGAGCTCCTTGGGTTAACAAGGTATTCACTAGGGATGACTTCCCTAGATACCTTCCTTGTAAAATACTGGGTAAAAAAAATAAAAAATAATAAAATAAAATAAAATATTCCTTATTAATTAATAAATTATCTTGTAGAATTTTTTAGAATTTTTTAGAAATTTTTCTAAAATAAAATGGAATTTCTACGGTATTTTTAGGGAAAGATTTAATAGGCTTTGGGAAAGCATGTTTGGGTTATCTGCTTATAGGGTCTAAAAATCCTACCCGTTATCCCCAAAAATCCGACCCTCTTCCCTTCTACCATTTTCTCTTCACTGCGGTTTCCTCTTTACTTCCGTTTCGCGATTTCTCTCCTTCCCATTTGCGCTGGTCGATCCACTTCCTTTCCTTTCGATTTCTTCGGCTGCCATCCCTCCCGATCTCAACAACAGCGACCCTGAGGTCTACCCGACTTAGCATCGCCCTCCTCTCCGCTGCCTTTTCTCCCTCTTTCCCGGCCACCGATTGCAGCCGTGTTGCAGCCATCACATGCGCATCACGCGCATACGACCCTCGCGCGCCCACCACCCAGCCTTTGTTTCGTGCTTCACCCTCTTCTTCCCGATCTATACCGCTGGTCGATCGAGCACCACCGCTGCGTTTTCCCCATTTCCGTGAACACTGCAGCCCCAGCGCATCGTGTGCTCGCCGCCGACAACCCTTTTCTTCCCGCTTGTTGACCACCGTAAGCCCTCCATGCTGGCGTTCACCTACTCTCCCTCGATCTCTAGTTGTCATCATCGGAGCTGCTTGCTGATCGGGTGATCTATTTTATCAGCAGTTGGTTAGATCTCCATGATGGTCAATTTTGGTTGTTTTCATCTTGGACTGGATGTAAGCTTGGGGACTATGACTGCAGGTGGATTGTAAGGTTGCTGATCTCTTCTTCCTTGTTACTGATTTGCTGTGATTGCCGAGCTGGTGGTCTTGCATCTTGGTGGGTGGCTGCGATCTGTGCTGATACTCTGTATGCCTTGTTATGGGGGTGCTGCGAATGGGTTGACGTTGATTGGATGGTGTTGTCGAGGTGTGTTTCATCACATTGATGAGCTATGAGTTTGAGAGCTCCGTTCTGTTGAATCGGCAGTTCATGGAGTTGAGCAGGGAATCTGAATTTGATAAGCAATGTGAGGTAAGCCTTGATCTGAAAATGGTATCAATTGATATGCTGCTAGTTATATATATATTAGATGTGATATGTAGATTAGAGGTAAGCGTAGATATTCTATGATTTCAGGTGATGAGGTTATTGGAATTGGGATTGATTGCCTCTTATTCAGCTGAGATTTAATATCCTAAATTTGCAGCAAGATGTTGTGCGATTGAAGATAAGCAAGGTGAGTTGATCTGGATAATTTTATTAGTTGGGTATCATGATGAAAGTGCAAGTAGTTATGTAGCATGTTATTGATTTCAAATATTGTGGAATAATTGACAATCATGAAGGAGTCAGATCAACTCAGTGGATAATATATGGATGGGGGTAGATTAACAGAGGTATTAAGAGTCAATCATGATGTAATTTGGTCATTGGAGGTATGAATAGAATTTAGTTCTATTGTATGCTATGTTTAGGACTTTGATTCAAGGCAGATTCACGGATGCACAAGCTACTGATACGAGCTTCTCAATAGGTGGGAAATTTTTTACCCTGGTCAGGTAGTTTTAATGCATGCAGATTTAGATATATGATCATCTTATATGATCATGTTACCTTGACTCTGATCTTATTTACTCTTGTGCTTGATACCTTATCATTGGCTGTTAAACTCTATAGCTATTATCATGTTTCACATCATCAAGATTAGGAGTTATATATATATGTGATGTAAGTAACCTAGAATTTATTTAGTTAAGTGCAAATAGTAAAGTCCGGATGACGACCGGATTATAAATTGGGCAAAAAGGTCATACGTAGGTAGATAATGTCTTAAACCTAGGGTTAATTCTAGTAGCCTTAGGTTGCATGTTTACCGCCGACCATGTATTGTGTAAATGATACTTAGTGTGTCGCTACGGACCGGTAGTCCTAGCTTGTTATAAATAGTTGAGTACAACTCTCTACAGGATAGAGAGTGTTATGATCAGTTGAGTATGACTCTCTGCAGGATAGAGAGTGCGTAGATAAGATTGTTTTGACTCTCTGTAGAATAGAGAGTCTATGGTGGATGTCTGTATGTGAGGCATTGCATTCATGTCATTTGCATGCACGTTGGCGACGTGGTCTCCCTTGTGGTTGAGAGGGTTGCCAATCATCCTACCTCCACGGTTACTCATAGGAGGAGTAATCGGCGTGAGGGCAGAGCATTGTGGTGCTGCACTCTACCACTATAGACGGTGGTAGTGGGATTAGCATGTCGTTGTCCTATGTGTGTGGCACTCGACCACTCATGGGTAGTGACTGTCGGATTGGCCAACAGCAGGGACCCCCATCATGTAGCTTTCTCTTCACGCTTATATGCTACTCGATCATACTGGCCACTCGGCCACACGAGAGTAGTGGTTGGTGTTGAGTTGGGAAAGTTTCAAGCTCGAGCCACTGAGGCCACACTGGGGTCGTGGTAGCTTTATGGTGAGTCGGTATGACCATGCATGCTACATTGTTGTGACTTATGACATTTTTGCATATTACCATATGTATATATATATATATATATATATGCAGTCTATATATGTGCTTATTGTGATGTTGCATTTGATTGTACTATTCTTGTTGCATTTGGTTGTACATCATATTCATGAATGCTTCTTGCATTTGTTATACGATTGTGTCGGATACTTGTATATTTGTTGGACAGACCATTAAATACCTTGACCTGTATCATGAGTATATTGTGTGTTGGTATTACTCTTCCTGTTATATATGTTGGATATATTCTCAGGTTGGATCAGAGTAGCGTAGCAGTCTTTCAGGTATGTCTGCGTTATACGTTGTTTATTTGGTTAGACGGTATATGCATATATTTATATATTGTATTGTTATACCTGTGGTACCTTTAGGTTATGCTATTGAATTACATGTGATATTTGATATATACATATTTTTCCTATTACCTGCTGAGTTATACTCACTACCACGAACCCTGGGTTTTTCTGTTGCCCAGGTAACAGGTAGAAGTCTTCGTGATGACTTGGAGCACCGCTGGCTGACATCTCATCTCACCCCCGAGACTTTGGTGGTCGTTTTGGGCTTTTCGTATGTGTGTTGTGTATTTGGAGTTTTTTCGTGGTGTAATGTGTTGTGGATTGTCATGTGATGTACTCACTTGTGGTTCCGGGTCTTTGTCGATGTTTTCTGTATGTAGTTGTGATGTGGTTAGTCATACTGGTATGCACTCTGTAGTTTGTTATGTTGTTGTGGTTAGTTTCCACTGTGGTTTGTTTACATATATATATGTTGTTGTTGTTGTGGCCTACGGGCCTTGTATTAACACGAGATGTTGCCATGTGTACAGGGGAGATATCGTCCGTTTGCTTTTCGGCACGACATACTCTCAGGGCATGACAACTTTAGTGGTATCATAGCCTTAGGTTCTGCGATGTCATACAATGATTTTTTTTTTTGCATCTTGGATTCTCGGGAGTCGATTTGTTTTGGTTTTGGTTTTGGTTTTCTGAGATGAGATTGACAGCGGCCTGAGCTCCAAGCAGTACGAGGTAAGAATTCCTGATGACTTATAGCCTAGTTAGATATTTATCTAAACTTGTTCAATAGGTGTATACAATCAGAGTTATGACACCTATGCAAATTTATAGTAGGGATCGTCCACCGAGGCGACCAACCGGAGTGACCATTAGGGTTTATACTTATGGTTTTGTTGACTATGCATTTAGTGTATATAACATGGAATAACCTGTAGTATGTTGGTTATTATTTGTAACTGTGGTATGGGTTGACCACGAGAATGACCTGTTGAGTCTGTGAGTTTTGAACCTGTGTCGAAAAGGTGATTTACCTTTGAGAGTTGTTTGATACCGAGTCAGAAAGCGAAGGGTTAGTATAAGGTGTTTCATAGGGATTTTGATCCCTGAGTTGTTCGTACTAGGTTGTATAACTAGAGAGGTACTTTTGAGTACTTAACTTGTGTTATACAAAGGAAGTAGAGTTAGTTGCATACCATTATCGGGATCAAGCCGGTACTTGGTGGAAGAGGTGCAGGAAAGAACCTTCGGGGAATAATATATCACTTGATCATGGGTTAGTGATGTTGAGAGTGAGTATTTCTCCGCGTCACTTTCTTTGACTCATCATCAGGGAATTCTTGAGCTTCAAGTAGGGTGATCCTTGATAACGGGAATACCATGAAGAGTCATTAGACTTGCAAAGTTTGCGCTCACCTAATAACTCAAGAAGGTGAATGGATGTTGTATGCCACCCATGGTTGATTGGCTTACATTTGGATTAGGATGTTTGGATCTTCTATCAGATCCTGTCGGAAGACATTGATTGAGTCAGGAGTTTAGAAATGACTCCGTACAAGTGTTTAAGAGTTGGAGATCGGTAAGCAGATATTGCAGGTCAACTTATTAGAGTCAGAAGTCTCCGACTGTTGGATAAAAGGAGCAAGATCGGAGTCATAGGCTTTGAGCTATTTTCGGATTATAGAAGACCAACCGCAGATTATCAGAAGAAAGACTCTTGGTTATGTGCGTGCAGTGCGGATCACGAAGACATGCGAAGTCAGATTATCTGTTGGATCAGTTTGTCTGTTGCTATTGTAAGCAACCAGTACATTTGAGGAGGTATACTTTGAAGACTCAGATGAAGACTACCGATGGTGTTCTGGGAGAATGATGCACCATCTCGACAGCAGAGATCAGCACAGAAGATTTGGGTTATCTCATCAGCAACGACCTACTACCTCTGGCGTGGTTAGAGTCCTGTGATACTTCCCTTCAAGGGAAGTGATTTATGCAGCAGCATCAGCAGAAGATGTCATAGAAGACTCATGCAGACAACAACAACAGTTACCCTCAGATGTGGATGGGCTTTGTACAGAGGAGAGAGTATACGATGATGGTCGTATCTATTTGGTATTCTACAATTGTAGCTCGTAGGATTAAGTGGTGGGATTAGATGATCTAGGGAAAATCCCCGGTTCATTTGTCGTAGAAATGCGACCGTTTATCGCAGACTGTTGGATCTGATCTTGTTCTCTTCGGAGAAAGGTCGAGACTTGTGAGGAGCCTTTGGATCGGATCGATAGATAATTGATTGTTCAGGGTATTACTATAGTTTACCCTCAAGGTTAATATATTGGGAGATACTTGTAGGTTACAGGTATCCTTGTCTAGAACATTTTTAGTTCTAATTAGAAGGGTTCCTTTACATCGACTTGTGGGTCGGTGGCATCTCTACCATCAGATGAGGTGGGAATCAACAAGTAAGAAGTCAAGGGATGTCCTTAGATTCTAATAGACATACCTTTACTGTAGACATATCCTTACGGATGGTCAAATTGTTGAGACTGTGACATGATTATGTCTCTCAGATGTGTGTGTAATCCGAGAGCATTCAGATGTAATTTCGGATGAACTCCTAGGCTTGCCGCTGCATAGGCAAGTGGAGTAGGAGATCGGAGTGATTTCAAAGATAGTGTCGATATTGAATACCTCATACGAGAGATAATTTTCTTGGTGTAAGTGTTACTAAACACTATGAGAATTGGAAGAATGTCAGTTTTGGAGGGGATATTTATCTGTCCTAGTATTTCTCCTTGAGAAGGATCCAAAACTCTTTGTTAAAAGAGAGATGGACCTTTGAAATTATGCATCGATTATCGATGATGGAATGCGATAGTTGTTGAAAATAAATATCTTTCGTTGTGGATAGATGATCTATTTAGATCAGTTAAGGACACCTGTGCATGCTCTAAGGTTGGTTTATGACTGGAGTATTGATATTGTAGTGACATGATGTTATACAATTATCATTGTCGTTGTAATGATTGATATATCATCATCTTAGAGTAAAAAAAAGGTTCAGGTGTAGAAAGGATGACATTTCATACTTAGTATGAATTTATGAGCTGTTGTTAATGATATTAGATGTATTTAACGATTTAGCCACCCCTGGATTGGAGAATCATGTATTCCTGACACGATTGGATCAGGTTGGGGTTGTTGGAGTTGCGTAACTTGGCCACTGTTGGGGGTGGTAGTTGGAGTTGTGCACTTGACCACTGTAGATGGTGATTTCCTTATATGGTTTTGGTTATTACCGTAGATGTGGATAGAATGCTTTTAAGCATTAGTATATCACTGACTTGTTTGATCAGAAAGGTGGTGGAATTTATTTTATCGGAAGCCTGTGAAACTAGTTTTCAGGGCTCAGTCAATGGTTAACTTTTACACGAGCATTAGTTAATCCTTTTAGAGTGGATAAAAGGATGTTGTACTCAAATGCATCGTTTCAGGGATCGGAGGGATTTTCGATGCAGTTCAATGAGGCATATCTTATGCTTACGACAATTAAGAAACTACAAGATAGGCTGTCATATACATGACGTGACTTTAGTAGTGGGAAACCAAGGTTGATAAAACCAAGGTATGCAAATTGCGACGGTCCATATATGGATTGAAGCAAGCATCCAGGAGCTGGAATATCCGTTTTGATGAGACGATCAAAAAGTTTGATTTCTCACAAAATCCAGACGAACCTTGTGTGTACAAGAAGGTTAGTGGGAGTGCAGTCGTGTTCCTAGTATTATATGTCGATGACATATTACTTATAGGAAACGATGTTTCAATCTTACAGTCAGTTAAGGTTTGGTTATCCAAGACATTCTCCATGAAAGACCTGGGAGAAGCAACCTACATCCTCGGGATTAAGATCTATAGAGATAGATCAAAACGGTTGCTTGGTCTTTCGCAGTCTACATATATAGACTGAGTGCTAAAGAGGTTTAGCATGTCAGAATCCAAGAAAGGTTACCTACCCATCAGGCATGGGGTACACCTTTCGAAGTCTATATGTCCGCGCACAGAAGACGAGAGGATTTGCTTGAGTAAGATTCCCTATGCATCCGCAATAGGATCTATCATGTATGCTATGTTATGTACGAGGCTCGATGTATCGTATGCTCTGAGTGTCACGAGCAGATACCAATCTGATCCAGGAATGGATCATTGGGTGGCTATTAAGACGATCCTTAAGTACTTGAGAAGAACTAAGGATGTGTTCCTAATATATGGAGAAGGGGACATGGTGATACATGGGTATACGGATGCCAGCTTCCAGACAGACAAGGGTGATTCCAAGTCTCAGTCTGGATACGTGTTCACCCTGAATGGGGGTGTAGTGAGTTGGAAAAGTTCCAAACAAGACACTGTAGCGGATTCTACCACTGAGGCAGAATACATTGCAGCTTCGGAAGTAGCAAAGGAAGCAGTTTGGATCAAGAAGTTCGTTTATGAACTTGGTGTGATTCCGACCATTGTTGAAGCAATACCGGTCTACTGCGACAACAATGGAGCAATTGCACAGGCGAAAGATCCAAGGTCTCATCAACGATCCAAACATGTGCTTCGCCGCTATCATCTTATCAGAGAGATCATCAGTAGGAACGAAATACAAATCGAGAAAATTCCCACTGAAAGGAACTTAGCGGATCCTTTGACTAAGGCATTACCTCAAAATAAGTTTGAGGGTCATGTTATAGCTTATGGTATTGGATACCGTAGCGATTGGCATTAGACCAAGTGGGAGTCTGTTAGTAATATATGAGAGATGTCCTAAGGCAATCGCCTTATGTATGAACCATTTATATGATAAATGAAGATTCACTATTTGAGTATACATGTTTTTATGTATTTGATTGGATCTTAAACTCATTTACTGAATATCCACGATACGATTCACAGCATGAGAGAATTTGTGATTGGATCACAACTAGTGAGTATCTCTACATGTGTAATTGTGATGTATCGAAATTATCCCTAGTCGATGAATTGATGGATTTGGACACCATCAATTCTGTCGAGACTAGCACGAGGTATACTCCTTGGTGTATCCAAGCAGCTGATTTTCACTGGCTGGAGACATTGTGATGTCCGGAGTTAATCATGGATGCTAGTTATAGTAACTAGTTCATTGGAGTGACCAGCCGTAAGACTTCATATGGTTCTCTGCATATATAGATATGTCAATGAAGTTCTTACTGTAGCTTAAGTGCGATGTTCCTTTGACTTGCGGTATTCAAGTCATCTTGATCATAGAGACTTATGTTTTGACATCTTAAGCAAGCATCTCTAAGGAGATGTGGACCCGGGATGATTGGGTATAAGTCGAAGTGATCGAAGGTGTTTGAATAGCCTATAAAGGATTCACCACTTCTTGCGAGGAGATGTATACCCATGGTCTCTCGTCGGATTGTTACTAAAGTCTTTGGCCAAAGCATTACATGTTTAGAGTAAGGTACTCTTCGATACATGTGCAGTAACTAGAATCCGTAGGACGAGGAAATAATACTTAGGCTAGGTGTGACATAGTCAGCCTAGTGGGGACTGACACTATAGACCCTGTTCTGAACCAAGTGGGTATAAGATGAGTGAAGGGAATGGGGCACGATTCATTTGAACTGCTGAAGGGTTTCAGAAATAGTTCTGGATCAACCGTTGATCTTTTTGGTTAATTGGGGATGATGATGTACTACTAGGTGCCACTCATGATCGTTCTATAATTAATGGTTAATTATAGACGGCCAACATAAACCGAGAAACTATTTGGTCACACGCACAACGAGCGTAATCCGAAGGATTTAAAACAAGCTTGAGAATGGGATTCTCAGACCGAGAGAAACTAGGTTTGGTTGGACCAAACAAGAAGCGAGCATGAAATCGTTTCAGTCGCAATGGAAGCGTGGATGGGCCGTGTCTTATGAAGACATAATGGTTGAACCAAAATGGTTTGGTTCTAATCCAATGGAGGAGAATAAACCAAAGGGTTTGGTTTATATTAAACGAATGAACCAAAAGTTGGTTCGGTTCGTTTTAACTTAAAATAAACCATCATGGTTTGGTTTATTTTAACTTATATTAATGGAGCGGGTTAACGGGCCTCATGATTATAATCCAATAACCATTAAGAGAATTAGTTCTCTATAAAAGAGGGCTTAAGGGATTATTAAGCCCTAATCCAAAACCCTAAACCTAAGTTGCCGCCCACCTCCTCTCCTTGGAGAATTTGGCGCCAACTTCATTGCCGCCGCCCATCTCCTCCAACCGGCGTCCAGAAGGAGCTTTCCTTCCCCCTCGCCGGCATCGAGCTGCTGCCGGTTGGTGCTCCGGTGATCTCCCTTGGGTGTGGCGATAAGGTGAGCACTTGGCTTCCCTTGGTTGGCCGGCGGCTACTCCTCCACCAAAGCTGTCCAATTTTCTGGACAGCTTGTTTTCCTCTCGTCGGAGCGTCGTTTGGATGACGGTTAGAGCTTCGACAGCGCCTAACTTATCGGGGATTCGATCTCCGGTAATCCTCTGAGGTGGAGGACGAAGGATTCGTCAAACGGTTGACGAATACCTCTCCGGAGAAGCGAGTTTTGAGGACTCATTTTTGGATGGTGATCATCTCTCGATCACATCGTCTTCAACACGAGGCTAGTAACCCATACGAAGATGAGGCTCGTGACTTAGCAAAGTCATCCCGAGGATACTCGGCGTGGATACGGATAGAGATGATTCTAGCGAGGATCGTTCCGGTTGATGTCGTTCCCGCTACACGTGATACGAAAGGTATACGTAGTTAAATTTCCTTTTATTGCAAATTTAAATTTACGGTTATGTCTACACATGTTGTAATATGCATGCGTGTGTTGTGTGTGTTATAATAAATGTAGATTTATTATTTTCATTTCTTCCGCTATGCACATGTTTACGAAACATGTACGAACACACACTCGCCACGGTGCCAGAAACCCAACAGTGGTATCAGAGTCCAGGTTGTGTTTCGACATAATCGTAAAATAGTTTTGTGATAGTCAGAATGATATTTCTGGAAATTTTTTGCTTTTGGAAAGTTAGAAATATTTATGGAAATTTTTCAATTTTGAAAAGTCTAGAAGTATTTATGGAAATCTTCCACTTTTGGAAAGTTGGAAGTATTTATGGAAATTGATATTTTCCATAAATAAAATATTTGATTAGATTTTGGAAATTTGTTTCCTAATTTAATCATGATTTGATTTGGGAAATCAAATCTTAAAATATTTTATTTCCATAAGTAGTTTTGATGACTTAGGAAATTGGTTTCCTAAATTGACTTTCCTTAATCAACTATTTCCATAAATAAAATATGTGATTAGATTTGGAAATTTGTTTCCTAATTTAATCATGATTTGATTTGGAGAATCAAATCTTAAACATATTTTATTTCCATAAATAGTTATGACATATAAGGAAATTATATACATGACATAATTGTATGTCATGTAATTGCATTAGATGCATATCATTATGTCATGCATGTCGTGACATGTAGATGTATGTCATGTATGTCATGCCATATAGATAATAGTTATTTGCATGCAAAGAGGATGAGACATAAAAACCCTTACTCAATATTAAAGCATACACCTTCTATTAATATGGTTAGAACCAGAGTTCCGTTTCTTGTTTGGGTTGTTGGACTCTCTCCAAGCCCGGCTCGAACCCGAACATGTTCAAACCATGGAATAGTTTAATACTAATATCGTAAGAGTCAGAGGTCAATCGTTAGCTTTGGTTGTTGGACTCTCTCCAAGCTGGGCTAATTGGTTGAATGCGCTCTAACCATATTAAAACTATTTCTCGATTAATGGGTTGGCTTTAACCGAGAGCATCAGCTTGTTGGACTCTCTCCAAGGTCGATGTAAAGGGAGGTGAAGTTGGGTGCTATGCATATGATACATACTTGTTAATGTGTTAACAACCCGATGTATGTGTGAACATTCAATTTGTTGATAGCACATTGTGATAGTTGCATACACGTGATATGCAATCGGTATAGTTGATACCTACCGTCATAGTTATGAATGGCTTGTTGGACTCTCTCCAAGGTTGTTCATATCTATGATGGATATCAGCCCATTCGGAGATGGACCTACGATCTCCCGAAGTGATTTTGGGGTTTTTGAAATTCAAAAAATGAATGGGATTTATAAATGTATATTGATGCATTTTAAAATCATTTTCTCATATATGCTCGTTTTGTATTTCTAGGTCAATAAATTGATCATGACGTCTTTGAATTTGTGCACTATTTTGGATTCAAACAAACAGACTGTGCCTAACTTCCTGGACTGGCTTAGAAACCTAAGAATTGTTCTCAAGGCAAAAAAGATTGCATATGTCCTTGAAGAGCCTCTTCCCAACTGTCCTAAGGATGATGCAACTCCAGACCAAATGTTGGTCTATCAAAAGCATGTGGCAGATTCTGAGCTGGCGAGTTGCATCATGCTAGCGGCGATGGTACCTGAGCTGCAAAAGCAGCATGAGCATATGGATGCTAATACTATGGTCTTCCATCTTCATGAGTTGTTCGATGAGCAAGCGAGATCCGAAAGGTTCGAGGTCTCTAGGCTCCTCTTCACCACGAAGATGCAAGAAGGTTCGTCTGTAGTGTAGTTTGTGCTAAAGATGAATGGGTACATCGAGCGACTAGCTACCCTCGGGTTTGTGATGGATCACGAATTAAGTATTGACTCAATTCTGCATTGTTTGCCCAAGAGTTTCTCACAATTCGTGATGAACTATCGGATGAACAAATTGGAATCCACTATTCCCAAGCTCCTCAATATGCTAAAGACTGTGGAGCCTTCTATGAAGCATGAGGAGAAGGCGGTTTTGTTAGTTGATTCCTCAAAGAAAGATTCTAAGAGGAAGGCAAAAGAACAGAAGAAAGGGAAGAACAAAAAGGCAAAGAAGGCGGAACCAGCGCAAAAGGGCACTTGACATCATTGTGGCAAGGAAGGCCACTGGCGAAGAAACTGCAAGATTTATCTTAAGTCCATGAAGAAGAAGAAGGCATCCGATGCCCCATCCTCTTCAGATATCTTCGTTATTGATTGTCATTCTATTTCCTTAGACACTTGGGTATTGGATACTGGGTGTGGCTCACATATATGTAATGACATATAGGGGCTAAGGAATAGAAGAAGACTCGTCAGAGGGGAGTCAAATTTGCGAGTTGGCAATGGAGCAAAGGTTGTTGCGGTCGCCATCGGAACTTATTTGCTGAAGCTCCCCAGTGGACTAGTCTTGGAACTGGACAATTGCTATTATATTCCTTCTCTAATAAAGAACATTGTTTCTATTTCCTGTTTAAATAGAAATGGTTTCCATTTGACATTTAGTAACAATTGTTATTATATAACTTTAAATGGCATACTTTATGGAACTGGAACTTTGAGTAATGGCATTTATACGTTAGACGTATCCAGTGACATTTTCAATATCGAAGCGAGCAACACGCGTGCTCGAAAGGGTAATCAATTAGACTCCTATATGTGGCATTGTCGTCTTGGCCATGTAAGCAAGAAACGCATGTCCGAATTACATTGATGTGGAATTCTGGAATCGTTTGAATTGGATTCATACGATACATGCGAATCATGCTTAAAAGGCAAGATGACTAAGTTACCTTTTATTGGAAAAGGTGAACAAGTGGGAGAGTTACTATGTCTAATACATACTGATGTATGTGGACCTATGTCAACTCAAGCTTTAAGAGGCTATAGCTACTTTATTACCTTCACTGATGATCACTCACGGTTTGGGTATGTGTTCTTGATGAAACACAAGTCTGAAGCCTTTGAAAGGTTCAAAGAATTCAGAAATGAAGGAGAGAAACAACATGACAAGAGTATTAAAATACTTCGATCGGATCGAGGTGGTGAATACTTGAGTCAGGAGTTTCTTGATTATCTAAGAGACAATGGTATATTGTCTCAATGGACTCCGCCATATACACCGGAGCATAATGGTGTATCTGAAAGGCATAACCGGACCTTGTTGGACATGGTCAGGTCAATGATGAATCATGCGAATCTTTCCAAGTCCTTTTGGGGCTATGCACTTCAGACAGCTGTTTACTTGTTAAACAGAATGCCTACCAAGGTAGTCTCTACTACTCCATATGAGATATGGAATAGTAAGAAACCTCATGTATCTTACATGAAGATATGGGGTTATCCTGCTTATGTGAAGCGGACAGTATCAGACAAATTGGATGCTAAGTCTGATAAATGTCTATTTATTGGATACCCTCAGGAAACAAGAGGTTACCAATTCTATCATCCTGTGGAACAAAAGGGGTTTGTTTCAAGACATGTTGTGTTTCTAGAGAAAGAGTTTCTCTTGCAAGAAAACAGTGGGAGTGTCGTCGAGCTTGAGGAGGCTCGAGAGACTCAAATAGACATTGATGAGATACCTGGTGAAGCACAACAGCCGATAACTCATAGTGATGAGCAATCGGCTGGACCTACTGTAACACCACATCTTCGTAGATCTGGTAGAACACGCAACATTCCTGAGAGATATGAATTTCTCGTAAGTGAATCGAACGACGTGTTACTCATTGATGATGAGGAGCCTACCAGTTATGAAGAAGTGCTGACAAGTTTAGAAAGGGATAAGTGGCTTGAAGCCATGAAGTCGGAAATGGATTCCATGTATGAAAACCAAGTTTGGAACTTGGTTGACCCACCTGAAGGCATAAAGCATATAGGGTGCAAGTGGGTTTTCAAGAAGAAAATCGACATAGATGGTAATGTGATTACCTATAAAGCTAGATTAGTGGCGAAAGGATATCATCAAAAACAAGGTGTTGATTATGACGAAACCTATTCGCCTGTAGCTATGCTTAAATCCATTCGGATGCTTCTGGCCATAGCGACTCATTATGATTATGAGATATGGCAGATGGATGTGAAAACAGCTTTCCTTAATGGAAACCTGCTCGAGGACGTGTATATGATACAGCCTGAGGGTTTCACATCGGTTGATAAAATCAAGGTATGCAAATTGCGACGGTCCATATATGGATTGAAGCAAGCATCCAGGAGCTGGAATATCCGTTTTGATGAGACGATCAAAAAGTTTGATTTCTCACAAAATCCAGACGAACCTTGTGTGTACAAGAAGGTTAGTGGGAGTGCGGTCATGTTCCTAGTATTGTATGTCGATGACATATTACTTATAGGAAACGATGTTTCAATCTTACAGTCAGTTAAGGTTTGGTTATCCAAGACATTCTCCATGAAAGACCTGGGAGAAGCAACTAACATCCTCGGGATTAAGATCTATAGAGATAGATCGAAACGGTTGCTTGGTCTTTCGCAGTCTATATATATAGACCGAGTGCTAAAGAGGTTTAGCATGTCGGAATCCAAGAAAGGTTACCTACCCATCAGGCATGGGGTACACCTTTCGAAGTCTATGTGTCCGCGCACAGAAGACGAGAGGATTTGCTTGAGTAAGATTCCCTATGCATCCGCAATAGGATCTATCATGTATGTTATGTTATGTACGAGGCCCGATGTATCGTATGCTCTGAGTGTCATGGCGATACCAACGATCGAGGAATGGATCATTGGGTGGCTATTAAGACGATCCTTAAGTACTTGAGAAGAACTAAGGATGTGTTCCTAATATATGGAGAAGGGACATGGTGATACGCGGGTATCGGATGCGGCTTCCGACAGACAAGGGTGATTCGAGTCTCGATGCGGATCGTGTTCACCTTGAATGAGCGCGATGAATTGGAAAAGTTCCAAACAAGACAACATGGCGGATTCTACCACGAGGCGGAATACAATTGCGGCCGGGCGACAAAGGAAGCGGTTTGGATCAAGTTCATTTATGAACTTGGTGTGATTACCATTATTGAAGCAATACCGGTCTCTGCGACAACAATGGAGCAATTGCGGTGAAAGAGCCAAGGTCTCATCAGCGATCCAAACATAGCCGCGCTATCATCTTATCAGAGAGATCATCAGTAGGAACGAAATACAAATTGAGAAAATTCCCACTGAAAGGAACTTAGCGGATCCTTTGACTAAGGCATTACCTCAAAATAAGTTTGAGGGTCATGTTTGAGCTTATGGTATTGGATACCGTAGCGATTGGCATTAGGCCAAGTGGGAGTCTGTTAGTAATATATGAGAGATGTCCTAAGGCAATCGCCTTATGTATGAACCATTTATATGATAAATGAAGATTCACTATTTGAGTATACATGTTTTTATGTATTTGATTGGATCTTAAACTCATTTACTGAATATTCACGATACGATTCACAGCATGAGAGAATTTGTCATTGGATCACAACTAGTGAGTATCTCTACATGTGTAATTGTGATGTATCAGAATTATCCCTAGTCGATGAATTGATGGATTTGGACACCATCAATTCTGTCAAGACTAGCACGAGGTATACTCTTTGGTGTATCCAAGCGGTGATTCTCCGGCTAGAGACATTGTGATGTCGAGTTAATCGTGGATGCTAGTTATGGTAACTAGTTCATTGGAGTGACCAGCCGTAAGACTTCATATGGTTCTCTGCATATATAGATATGTCAATGAAGTTCTTACTGTAGCTTAAGTGCGATGTTCCTTTGACTTCTGGTATTCAAGTCATCTTGATCATAAAGACTTATGTTTTGACATCTTAAGCAAGCATCTCTAAGGAGATGTAGACCCGGGATGATTGGGTATAAGTCGAAGTGATCGAAGGTGTTTGAATAGCCTATAAAGGATTCACCACTCCTTGCGAGGAGATGTATACCCATGGCCTCTCGTCGGATTATTACTAAAGTCTTTGGCCAAAACATTACATGTTTAGAGTAAGGTACTCTTCGATACATGTGCAGTAACTAGAATCCGTAGGACGAGGAAATGATACTTAGGCTAGGTGTGACGTAGTCAGCCTAGTGGGGACTGACACTATAGACCATGTCCTGAACCAAGTGGGTATAAGATGAGTGAAGGGAATGGGGCACGATTCATTCGAGCTGCTGAAGGGTTTCAGAAATAGTTCTGGATCAACCGTTGATCTTTTCGGTTAATTGGGGATCATGATGTACTACTAGGTGCGACTCATGATCGTTCTATAATTAATGGTTAATTATAGATGGCCAACATAAACCAAGAACCTATTTGGTCACACGCACAACGAGCGTAATCTGAAGGATTTAAAACGAGCTTGAGGATGGGATTCTCAGAACGAGAGAAACTTGGTTTGGGTGGACCAAACAAGAAGCGAGCATGAAATCGTTTCAGTCGCAATGGAAGCGTGGATGGGTCGTGTCTTATGAAGACATAATGGATGAACCAAAATGGTTTGGTTCTAATCCAATGGAGGAGAATAAACCAAAGGGTTTGGTTTATATTAAACGAATGAACCAAAAGTTGGTTCAGTTCGTTTTAACTTAAAATAAACCATCATGGTTTGGTTTATTTTAACTTATATTAATGGAGCGGGTTAATGGTCCTCATGGTTATGATCCAATAACCATTAAGAGAATTAGTTCTCTATAAAAGAGGGCTTAAGGGATTATTAAGCCCTAATCCAAAACCCTAAACCTAAGTTGCCGCCCACCTCCTCTCCTTGGAGAATTCGGCGCCAACTTCATTGCCGCCGCCCATCTCCTCCAACCGGCGTCCAGAAGGAGCCTTCCTTCCCCTCGCCGGCGTCGAGCTGCTGCCAGTTGGTGCTTCGGTTATCTCCCTTGGGTGTGGCTATAAGGTGAGCACTTGGCTTCCCTTGGTTGCCCGGCGCCTACTCTTCCACCAAAGCTGTCCAGTTTTCTGGACAGCTTGTTTTCCTCTCATCGGGGCATCGTTTGGGCGACGGTTAGAGCTCCGACAGTGCCTAACTTACCGGGGATTCGATCTCCGGTAATCCTCTGAGGTGGAGGACGAAGGATTTATCAAACGGTTGACGAATACCTCTCGGGAAAAGCGAGTTTTGAGGACTCGTTTTTGGATCCGAATTTGGATTCGGATCGTGATCATCTCTCGATCACATCGTCTTCAACACGAGGCTAGTAACCCGTACGAAGACGAGGCTCGTGACTTAGCAAAGTCATCCCGAGGATACTTGGCGTGGATACGGATAGAGACGATTCTAGCGAGGATCGTTCCAGTTGATGCCGTTCCCGCTACACGTGATACGAAAGGTATACGTAGTTAAATTTCCTTTTATTGCAAATTTAAATTTACGGTTATGTCTACACATGTTGTACTATTCATGCGTGTGTTGTAATAAGTATAGATTTATTATTTTTATTTCTTCTGCTGTGCACATGTTTACGAAACATGTACAAACACACACTCGCCGCAGTACCGGAAATCCAACAGGCTGGACAACATAAACTCGCTGTATTGCTCTAGGAAATGGTGATTCCGGAATGGAAGTGGGAGCATATCACTACTGGTGTCATTATGGGATTGCCTTGAACCCGTGAAGGACATGATGTGATTTGGCTGATCATGGATCGACTAACCAAATCAGCTCACTTTCTTCCTATCCGTGGAACGAACTCATTGGATCGTCTAGCAGAGTTGTACTACCAAAGATTATCAGATTTGGTGCCCTCATGTAGGTCACCTTTGAGTACCTTTGAGTATTATATCTGATAGAAATTCCACAATTTTCCTTGCGATTCTGGTAGAGTATGGATCAGACCATGGGCATAGAGCTTCGACTCAGTACAACATTTCATCCGTAAATAGATGGACAGTCTGAGTGTATCATTCAGACATTGGAAAATCTATTGAGATCCTGTGTCATGGATTTCAGAGGCAATTAGGAGGACCACGTTCATTCAGTGGAATCTGCCTATAAAAACTACCACTCATCTACTCTGATGGCACCATTCGAGGCCTCATACGGTAGTCCCTACAGATCTCTTGTGTTGTTGGAGGAAGTCGGGGAACGACAGTGGCTGGGGCCACAGAGTATCTAGCATGATGCTGAGTTGGTGCGCGTTATCGGATGATGGTTATTAGAGGTACAGGATCGACATAAGAGTTACGCAGACCGAAGGCGAAGGCCTTTGAAATTTTCAATTGGGGATTTGGTATTTTTGCGTGTTTCACCTACGAAAGAAGTGAAGTGATTTAGGCTAAAAGGAAAGTTATCTCCATACTACATGGGTCCATTTGAGATATTGGAGTGGATTGGGGGGTGTAGCTTACCGATTGGCTTTACCTCCAACACTTGCGGGTGTTCATAATGTATTTCCTGTTTATATGCTGAGGAAATACGTTCCGCACTCAGATCATGTTCTGGAAGAGGTTCCCACTCCACTTCAGCCTAATGCGACCTATGAGAAGATTCTAGTGTGAATTCTTGGTCGCAAGGAGCAACAGTTGCGAAACAAAACCATCCGACTTATAAGGGTTGGATGGCAGCAATATACATATGAGAAGGCTACGTGGGAGCTGGAAGATACTATCCGAGCTCGATATCTTCATTTGTTCAATTGAGGCATGTAGTAGTTCAAGAAATCTCTTGAATTGGTTCTTACATTTAAGTACGAAATTTGGGGACCAAATTTTTATTAGTGGGAGAGAATGTAAAATACCGAGAAAAAAATAATATAAAATAAAATATTCCTTATTAATTAATAAATTATCTTGTGGAATATTTCAGGAATTTTTAGAAATTTTTCTGAAATTAAATGGAATTTCTACAGTATTTTTAGGGAAAGATTTAATAGGCTTTGGGAAAGCCTGTTTGGGTTATCTACTTATAGGGTCTAAAAATCCTACACGTTATCCACAAAAACCCGACCCTCTTCCCTTCTACCATTTTCTCTTCGCTGCGGTTTCCTCTTTACTTTCGTTTCGCGATTTCTCTCCTTCCCATTTGTGCCAGCCGATCCACTTCCTTTCCTTTCGATTTCTCCGACTGCCATCCCTCCCGATCTCGATGATAGCGACCCTGAGGTCTACCCAACTTGGCGTCGCCCTCCTCTCTGCCGCCTTTTCTCTCCCTTGCTCAGCCGCCGATTGTTGATGCTTTGCAGCCATCACACGTGCATCGCGCGCATACGACCTTCACGTGCTCGCCACCCTGCTTTTGTTTCGTGCGTCACCCTCTTCTTCCAGATTTGCGCCGCCGATTGATCGAGCACCACTTCTGCGTTTCCCTCATTTCCGCGAACACCTCTGCCCCTGCGCATCGTGAGCTCGCAGCAAACAACCCTTTTCTTCCCGCTTGTTGACCATCGTAAGCCCTCCATGCTGGCGGTCGCCTACTCTCCCTCGAGCTCTAGTTGTCGTCATCGGAGCAGCTTGCTGATCAGGTGATCTATTTTATCGGCATTTGGTTAGATCTCCATGATGGTCAATTTTGGTTGTTTTTATCTTGGACCAGATGTAAGCTTGGGGACTATGACTGCAGGTGGATTTCAAGGTTGTTGATCTCTTCTTCCTTGTTACTGATTTGCTGTGATTGCCGAGCTGGTGGCCTTGCATCTCGGTGGGGGGTTGCGATCTGTGCTGATACTCTGTATGCATTGTTATGGGGGGGGCTATGAATGGGTTGATGTTGATTGGATGGTGTTGTCGAGGTGTGTTTCATCGCATTATTGAGCTATGGGTTTGAGAGCTCCGTTCTGTTGAATCGGCAGTTGATGGAGTTGAGCAGGGAATCTGAATTTGATAAGCAATGTGAGGTAAGCCTTGATCTAAAAATGGAATCAATTGATATGCTGCTAGTTATATATATATTATATGTGATATGTAGATCAGAGGTAAGTGTAGAGATTCTATGATTTCAAGTGATGAGGTTATTGGAATTGGGATCGATTGCCTCTTATTCAGCTGAGATTTGATATCCTAAATTTGGAGCAAGATGTTGTGCGATTGAAGATAAGCAAGGTGAGTTGATCTGGATAATTTTATTAGTTGGGTATCATGATGAAAGTGCAAGTAGTTATGTAGCATGTTATTGATTTCAAATGTTGTGGCATAATTGACAATCATGAAGGAGTCAGATCAACTCAGTGGATAATATATGGATGGGGGTAGATTTACAGAGGTATTAAGAATCAATCATGATGTAATTTGGTCATTGGAGGTATGAATAGAATTTAGTTCTATTGTATGTCATGTGTAGGACTTTGATTCAAGGCGGATTCACGGATGCACAAGCTACTGATACGAGCTTCTCAATAGGTGGGTAATTTCATACCCTGGTCAGGTAGTTTTAATGCATGCAGATTTAGATATATAATCATCTTATATGATCATGTTACCTAGACTCTGATCTTATTTACTCTTGCGCTTGATACCTTATCGTTGGTTGTTAAACTCTATTGTTTTTATCATGTTTCACATCATCATGATTAGGAGTTATATATATATATATGATGTAAGTAACCTAGAATTTGTTTAGTTAAGTGTAAATAGTAAAGTCCGGATGACGATCGGATTATAAATTGGGCAAAAAGGTCATCCGTAGGTAGATAATGTCTTGAACCTAGGGTTAATTCTAGTACCCTTAGGTTGCATGTTTACCACCGACCATGTATTGTGTAAATGGTCAGGTGAATGGTACTTAGTGTGTCCCTACGGACCGGTGGTCTTAGCTTGTTATAATCAGTTGAGTGTAACTCTCTACAGGATAGAGAGTGCTATGATCAGTTGAGTATGACTCTTTGCAGGATAGAGAGTACGTAGATTTGATTGTTATGACTCTCTGTAGAATAGAGAGTTTATGGTGGATGTCCGTATGTGAGACATTTCATTTATATCATTTGCATGCACACTGGCGACGTGGTCTCCCTTATGGTTGAGAAGGTCGCCAATCATCCTGCCTCCATGGTTACTCATAGGAGGAGTAAACGGTGTGAGGGCAGAGCATTGTGGTGCCGCACTCTACCACTATGGACGGTGGTAGTGGGATTTACATGTCGTAGTCCTATATGTGTGGCAATCGACCACACATGGGTAGTGACTGTCGGAGTGGCCAAGAGCAGGGACCCCCATCATGTAGCTTGGTCTTCATTCTTATATGCTACTCGATTATACTGCCCACTCGGCCACTCGAGAGTAGTGGTTGGTGTTGAGTTGGGACAGTTGTCAGGCTCGAGCCACCGAGGCCACATTGGGATCATGGTAGCTTTAGGGTGAGCCGGCATGACCATGCATGCTGCATTGCCGTGACTTATGACATTTTTGCATATTGTCATATATATATACATATATGCATATATATATATATATATATATATATATATATATATATATATATATATATATATGCAGTCTATATATATATGCTTATTGTGATGTTGCATTTGATTGTACTATGCTTGTTGCATTTGGTTGTACATCATATTCATGCATGCTTCTTGCATCTGTTATACGGTTGTGTCGGATACTTGTATATTTGTTGGACAGACCATTAGATACCTTGACTTGTATCATGAGTATATTGTGAGTTAGTATTACTCTTCCTGTTATATATGTTGGATATATTCTCAGGTTAGATCAGAGTAGCATAGCAGACTTTCATGTACGTCTGTGTTATACGTTGTTTATTTGGTTAGACGGTATATGCATGTATTTATATACTGTGTTGTTATACCTGTGGTACCTTTAGGTTATGCTGTTGAATTACATGTGATATTTGATATATACATGTTTTTCCTATTACCTGCTGAGTTATACTCACCACCACAGACCCTGAATTTTTCTGTCGCCCAGGTAACAGGTAGAAGTCTTCGTGATGACTTGGAGCACCGCTGGCTGACATCTCATCTCACCCCTGAGACTCTGGTGGTCGTTTTGGGCTTTCCGTATGTGTGTTGTGTATTTGGAGTTTTTTGTGGTGTAATGTGTTGTGGATTGTCATGTGATGTACTCAGTTGTGGTTCCGGGTCTTTGCCGATGTTTTCTGTATGTAGTTGTGATATGGTTAGTCATACCGATATGCACTGTGTAGTTTGTTATGTTGTTGTGGTTAGTTTCCACTGTGGTTTGTTTACATATATATATGTTGTTGTTGTTGTGGCCTACGGGCCTTGTATTAACACGAGATATTGCCACGTACAGGGGAGATGCCGTCCATTTGCTTTTCGGCACGGCATACTCTCGGGGCGTGACATTCCTATTGACCCTTTTTGGCTTTAAAGCCTTAGTCAATTGGGTCTTTCCTATGTTAACTCTAGAGGTAACTCCCCCTTTAACCTTCTTAGTGGCTACCTTAGATTTTCTTGAGTTTCTAGCCACTAGACACACACCATGGCTAATGTTAGGGATGACTTCCCTATTCACCTTGGTTTTTCCTAGACCTAGAAATAGTTTCATAATTGAATGGAACATTATGATAAGTCTTCTTGGGGTTAGATTTATGACCCAAACCTTTTTTACCCTTAGACGGTTCTTGCCTCCTTGGTCCTAAATTTTGTTCCTTTGACCCTATAATTGAATTTGTTATAATTTTGAGGGTCTTCTGAAGTTTCTCAAGTCTTGACCTCAATGGTTTTCTAATTCTAACATTTCCAATTTTGATTTTTCATTTATCTTTTGGAAATGACTCTTTCTATGATTTTTGGGATTAATGCCTAGGTGGTTTTCAACCTTCTTAATAGACTCTCTAGGTAAAATAGGTCTAGTGTTATTAGTCCTAGATTTGTCCTTAGGCAAGTTTACATGCTTGGCACCTAAACAAAAGTATATATTCCTACTAGCATGCTTTTCATTAATAATAAAAAGTGAATTAAAGTAATTTCTAGCATGCTTCTTAGTCCTAGAGCTAGAAGGTGCATTAAGATATACCTTAGGGTTTGCTTTAGAAGCTCCCCCAACTTTTGTAGCTCCTTCTTGCCCTTTCTTCCTCCCCCTAGGCCATTGGCTTTGGTAATGTCCTCTTTGGTTGCATTTGAAGCACACAATGTGCTATTTACTCTTTTTTATGAGGACTCCGACATCCTTTGACTTTTGGTTGACTTTTGCCACCGGTACCTTCTTCTTAGCCAATTTTTGGCATTTGCTCTTGTAATGCCCGTTTTGCTTACACTCAAAGCATATGATGTGTTTTTTATTTTTAAGTACAATGCATGAGTTACCTAGGGAGGTGGAAGTCTCTTGATCTTCACTTCTCCCGGATGTAGATGCTTCTTCTCGTTCTTATTCCGGGATGGAAGACCTCTCCTCCCCCTCAATGCTAGAGGTGGAGGTTTCCTCCAAGTCATCCACATTTTCGAATGTTGATGCCAATTCTTCGTCGACATCCTTCTCTACTTGTTCCGGTTCGTGAATTTCATCGAAATTGACCACCTTATGCCACAACTCCTTTGCATCCCTATAATTACCTAATATAGACCAAATATGGTTAGGAATCAAATCACTTAGCAATTTGATTACCTTGAGATTTGTCTTGAAATCCTTGATTTGGTCCTTGTTCCATTTCGTCTTTTCAATTTTCCTATTGTCTTCATCCCTAGGCATTTCGAAACTATTTTCTAAAATTAACATTATATCAAAATTGGTTTCGAAATATACTTCCATTTTTCTTTTTCACCATTGAAAATCCTCTTCGAATTTTGGTGGTTGGAGGTTGAAGTCGGTCATCTTGTCGTGCTTGTGTTGGCGATGAGTCCACGACAAGCTCCTCGCTCTGATACCACTTATTGGAGGATCAGTGGCCGACTAGAGGGGTGAATAGCCCAAATCGTGTACGATGGTAATCGATCGTTCGTCGTGACTCTTTAATTCTCGTTAGCATAGCGGAATATACAATAATGAAAACACAACAAGAATACAAGCACACGACACACGATATACGTGGTTCGGAATCTTAGGGTTCCTACTTCACGGGGTGAGCTCAACGAGCTCGTGTTATGCGCACAGTGTTAGTGTCAGCCCTTAGTGCCAATCATGAGATGATTGATTAGGGATCATGTGCATCATATTTCATTAATAAAATGTTGGTGCAGGGGCACTAGATAATCGAACCTGTGTTTTGATAATGGCAAAGACACAAAGTTAAGTCTACATCGTTATCTCACGAGCTAAATCGAGTGTGTAGAAAAGTACTAAAGCTGGAGCTGAAGGCTAGCGACACCTGGAGGAAGTCGCGGTGGTCGGGCGACACTCGAGTGACTTCGGAGGGAGCCGAAGGAATCGAGTGGAAGGCCAGAAGCGAGAGCTACAAAGTAAGTATCGAGGTAAGCTCATGTGAGTGAGAGATGGTAAGGTTGTGTCCTCTTTACGGGGATGACCGTAGGCAGCGATCCGACTAAGACTTCCTGTGGAAGGTCTAGGTCGAGATCGGACGGTTAGAAACCGTCGCATTTATCATTTTCTGAGCTAACCTTTTACTACAGGGAAGTGGCCAGGCTGGCAGTCGACTGTTGGACATTGGGCAGTCGACTGATGCTCATCAGTCGACTGATGGGAGGCATCAGTCGATTGATAACGACAAATCATCCTTTGTGCTCGGTCAAAATGGATAAGTTTTGATGCGGCCACTTCACGATAAAATTTGTACAACTTCGTGATCTGTTCGGGAAAAGGAGAAGACATATTCAGAGGCCAAAATCTATAAAAGGAGGGGAGGATTCCAACTCCAAAAGACATCAAGTTTATTCTCAAGTGCTCCTACAACGCCAACGCTTCAATGCCGTCATAACGTCGACGCGATGACAAGTTCAAATCTCCTTCATCAGCAGCAGTATCAAGTAATTATTTTTATTGTATTCTTTGTTTTAATCGTAACGAGGTGAGGTAGGCTTGTTGCCTCATCCTCGTACTTCTAGTTTTGTTATCGTTGTCTCCTACCTCCAACGAGGAGGAAATGTTATAGTGTTTTGCCCTCCTTACGCGGTCTAGGACTGTTAGGGCCTTGGAGTAGCAACCGCTGGGTTGTGAACCAAGTAAAAATAAATGTGTCTCTTTAGTTTCCACTGCTCTTACTTCGTGTATCGAACGAACGAAAAAGAAAAGATTTATGCTCGCTATTCACCCCCCCCCCCTCCAGCGACGCTTCACGATCCAACAATTGGTATCAGAGCGGGGGCGCTAAGATTTGGTGAAACCACCAATCTATTTTAGAGTCTTTTCTTTTCGTATTTTTTGATTCATATTTTTCTTATTTTTTTTCTCCCGCACAACTAATCCAAGATGAAGTCTTGGTACACTTCTTTTGGTTGTCTGTTTGCAAGTATTCTATTTTGGAGTAGTCAACGGTAAAACAACCATATCTTTTCGCACAAGAGGACTCTCAAAACAATCTACCTACCAAATCGAAGCTCTCAAAGAGATCTACATTTCTTACAAGGGTTTACCCTTGTAACAAGCTGTTTCCAGCTCCAAAATCCAACGTTTAATACCCTTTCGGGGATATCAAAGGTCATAAGTTTCTAGTTTTTGTTAGTTTCTTATTCTTCTTATTTATTTTTGTTTATTTCCTATTTTTTCCCGCACTACTAATCCAAGACCGAGTCTTGGAATTCTCTTTGGTTTTTATTCGTGTTTTGCAAGATACTTAATGGCTCACATTGAGGGGTATAGCACCACCCGACCTCCGTTCTTTAACGGAAATGATTTCCATTATTGGAAAGGTCGGATGGAGTGTTTCTTGAAAACACAAGTCGAGACTTGAATAATAATCCAAACTGGCTTTGCTCTACCCACCAATAATCAAGGGGAGACCTTGGATTTTAACAAGTGGACAAATGCAATCAAGAGGCAAATCGAAGCCGATGCAAGAGCAACCCAAATATTGCAATGCGGCTTGTCCAAGGAGGAACTCAACCGCATCGGACCATTCATTAGTGCCAAAGACCTCTGGAACAAATTGATTGATCTACACGAAGGGACGCCCGACGCTAAGGTATGTAAAAGAGATTTACTTTTAAATAAACTATATAATCTAAAGATGCAAAATCGCAAGACCGTCACCCAACTACATGCGCGGATCCAAGACATTGTCAATGGTCTTCACTCGATCGGGCAAGCCGTAGAGAACTGGGACCTTATAAGGTATTCTTTAAATGCTTTTCCTAGGACTACCTTGTGGGCATCCATGGTCGATGCCTACAAGGTTTCTAAGGACCTTTCTAAACTTAGATTAGACGAATTATTTTCTGAATTTGAACTCCATGAACAGTCTAATTTGGCTCCCCGAGAAAGGTATTGCCTTATTTGCAGGTTTGAAGAAGAAGGCCGCAAACAAACCACCCCCCAAGGAAGAGGACGAATCCGAATCCGAATCCGAAGAGGAGGCCATAATAGTCAACATTGTGCGGAGAATAGTTCGACAAGAAAGAAGGCAATTGAAGAATGAGAACCAAAAGAAAAAGGGAGCAAGGAAAGCCTTCCATGCAACTTGGGACAACAGAGAAGACATAGCTTACATGGCAAGACCGAAGGAGTTCGAGTCAGAATCCGAAGTCGAGTCCAACTACAACTCCAACTCCGACCCCGAAGATTACTTCGAGAGGAAACTCAAAGCTGGACCAAAAGGGAAAGTCAAGGTTAATCCCTCTTTAATTAGTACACTTTACAGTACAATTAAAATGCTTACTAGGAAATTGACTAAGTCCGAGTCTAGGGTTGAGTCATTACTTGAGGAGGTTGAAACCCTCAAGCAAGAGGCTACTCTGACCTCTTCAACTAGTCAAGTTCAAGAGGGAAACTCGACCCAAATTGAAAAACTTGAGGAGGAGAATTCTCTTTTGAAAGACCGAGTTCAAGAGGTTGAGGCTAGGTTGGAAAGGTTCACGTTGGGATCTAAGAACCTTAATCGACTACTTGGAACCCAAAGAGTCGTGTACAACAAAGTCGAACTCGTATTTAAGTCAAAGACTACGAATAGGTCTTATATGTCTATCGTAAATCGTAGTCATCAAAGAGTCCAAGCATGGGTCCCAAAGGTTTTATTGAACTCACATATAAGGACTAATAAGTATTGGATTCCTCGGGATCAAGTTCATTATTTGAATAGACCATATTGGTTCAATGGTCCATGGGGAGCTAACACTAAAATAGTATACCCGATTACTTAGCAAAACCATTGAATATTTTTCTTTAATTTTTAGAATGGCTAGATAGGAAAAATAGTTAGTCAACTCTTGACAACATAGTATCAGGATGTGGCGAGATGATAGTACATTAGGGAAACAAAGTCTCGTGTATTCGAGCTAGATAAGGCATATCTAGCTTGGTGCACTTGACCAAGTGGAACTAGCTGAAGTTATCTCACTGTATCCTAAACTAGTTAGACCAGGAAGTAACCCAAAGTGACTTAAGTGATATTTTCTTGAATTTGACTTTGTCTAAGGAAGTGGTCGTTGTTCCAATCAAAGAAGGCCCCTGTGCCTCGCCACGACCTGGAAGTCAGTTTCTCGAAAAGTTACTTAACGATCTAAAGGTTAAATCTGAATCTAACCCAAGATTAACTATCTTTAATCAATTTAAAATCATCTCACAAAACATATAAGGTGAACAAATTCTGATACACATAGAATGGGTGAGATGTTAAGGATAATTGAAATATACTTAAAACAACCTCTTCAAAATACTACTTATTTTCTCAACTATTGTACTTAACAACTCTTAGGCCCAAGTTTAGCACCCCCAACATCTCTTATACTTCATATATTTGACTAAGGCGGAGAGAAAACTAACTCTAAGGTTATATTATAAACCTTTAGATTATTGGTGCAGAGAGACACACCTCGAACCAATCTATCTAACTACTGCTAGATGCATGCTTGGACTCATAGTTGATTTATCTAGATGCATGCATATACGATATTGTTTTTAAACCCCTATTTTATACAAAAACCCTAATTTTTATATTTATGGCAAAAGGGGGAGAAGAGCGAAAGTTAAGAGGGAGTAACACAAAATTAAATTTTCTCTTTCAAAACTCACCTAGGGTTAAGGGGGAGTTTTTGGTTAAGGGGGAGTATTTGAAAGTAGCATTCATCATCTACTATACTTGATTTATGCTTTATTTTCCCTTAACTTTGTGTTGGTTTGCCATAGATCAAAAAGGGGGAGATTGTTGGTGCTGGGGCACTAGATAATCGAACCTGTGTTTTGATTATGACAAAGACACAAAGTTAAGTCTACATCATTATCTCACGAGCTAAATCGAGTGTGCAGAAAAGTACTAAAGCTGGAGTTGAATGCTAGCGACACCTGGAGGAAGCCGCGGTGGTCGAGCAACACTCGAGTGACTTCGGAGGGAGTCAAAGGAATCAAGTGGAAGGCCAGAAGTGAGAGCTATAAAGTAAGTATCGAGGTAAGCTCTATTGGTGCAATCGGCCCAGGTTGACTCGAGTTTGAATCGAGCAGTACCTTGACAGTATTTTGATGATAGACAAAACTCATGACATGGGATTGCCATGGGAAAGTCCAACATGGGGTTGGCATGGAAAATCCAAGCATGGAGCTTGGTGTGGAAGTCCAAGGGGGAAGCCTTGGCATGGGAAAGTCCAAAGCATTGCGAAGTCGTGTGCTTGGTGCTTGGCATGGGAAATCCAAAGCATTGCGAAGCCGTGCGCTTGGTGCTTGGTGAGAAATGCATTGCGAAGTCGTGCACTTGGTGCATTTGGGAAGTCTTGAGAACTTGGCAAGTTCACTAGGCTCGGGTCCTTGAGTCGGTGAAGGATGACATTGCGAAGCCGTGCGCTTGGTGCATCCGAGGGACCGCCGGACGGGGAGCGAATGGAGTGAGCCCAAAGGGAAGCATACTTCTAGGGTATGAGACGTGAAGGATGGCGTTGCGAAGTCGTGCGCTTGGCGCATCCGAGGGACGTAGGCCGAGGGAAGAGAGCTTCGGTGGGGAACTCCTTGAGGGATAAGGTGGACTTGGCCAAGTGGCTAAGACTAAGTGTCGGAGGCTCAAACTTGATGTTTGAGGGTTTACCCGACAGTCGGATTCTCAAACAACTTGGTGTTTGAGGTTTTGCCCGACATCAGTCAACTGGCATAGGTGCCGGTTCGACTGGTCCAAGTCGACTAGGGTTCGACTGGTGTAAGGCTAGGGTTTTGTGCTTGGCAGTCATTTGCCATGGATCGCATGACTCGCCGTCGGCAATGATCGGCCGAGGATGGCGGTCGTGATGGGAGTGTCGCGAAACGAACGCAGCTGCCGTGCAGGGCGATCGACTACTAGGTCACCATGGTGATGGGCATCATCGATCGGTAGTAGGTGATCCTGTTGGAACTTGTCCGAGCGTGGATCCGTCGTTGTGAGACAACGGCTCACAGGGCAAATCGGGCCTTTTGGCGTAGCGATCACTAGGCTATAAAAGGAGCTCGAGATGGAGGTTTTTGCTATGGTTTTTGTGGAGCTATTGGAGGGGAATTGCTGCTGCATTCCAGTCCTTTAAGAGCCAATCAAAGCAAGCAACAAACAAGTGATCAAAAGCAATCGGTGAAAAGTGTTTCTTTTGTATTGTATTTGTATTCTTGTTTGTATTTCTATATTACATTGGAATTGTCTTGTGAGAGGTTTCTCCACCTTCGATGTGTTGTTGAGAAGGAGTTTAGTTAGTGTCGTGTGCATAACTAGAGCTCGAGGAGCTCGCCCGTGGAGTAGGAACCATTCAGTTCTGAACCACGTATATCGTGTGTGTTTGCGTGTGCTTATTTGTATTTGTGCATCTTGTTAGTATTGTTATTGTTATTCCGCTGCGCTAATAAGAATTGTAGACGAGCACGCAATGAGAACGAGTAAATTTCGACATCCAACGAACGAGGGCTATTCACCCCCCTCTAGTCGGCCAATCGATCCCCAACAAGTGGTATCAGAGCCGAGGTCGCTCTTCAAGGACTAACCGCCGCAAGAGCACTACAAATGGCCAGTTTCATCCATCCACAAAAATTCGATGGAGATTTTGCTTGGTTGAGGAAACGGATGGAGGTATATCTCGAAACCAATTTTGATTATATGATTATTGTAGAAAATGGTTTTGAGATGCCTAGGGACAAATACAACAAGCAAATTGAAAAGTCAAGGTGGACCCAAGACTAAATTAAGGATTTCAAGACAAATCTTGAGGTAATTAAATTGATTAGTGATTTGTTACCTAACACTATTTGGTCTAGATTGGGTGATTATAGGGATGCAAGGGAATTATGGAATAAGATAATGAAATTCCAAGAAAATTCTCAACCGGCACAAGTAGAAGAAAATGCCGAAGAAGAAGCACCATCTACTTTTGAAGATGTTGATGATTTGGTTGAGACCTCCACCTCTAGCATTGAGGGGGAGGAAAGGGTTTCTACTCCGGAGAAAGATCAAGATGAAGCTTCTACCTCCGGAAGAAGTGAAGAGGCTTCCACCAACTCCCTAGGTGACTCATGTATTATAATTAATCGTAAAGATTATATTATTTGTTTTGAGTGTAGGGAGAAAGGGCATTACAAGAGCAAATGCCCAAAATTGGCTAAGGAAAAGGCATCCACACCAAAAGTCAACCCAAAGTCAAACGATGCCGGTGTTCCCAAAATCAAGAGCAAAGAGCACATTGTGTGCTTCAAATGCAATCAAAAGGGACACTACCGAAGCCAATTCCCTAGGGGGAGGAAGAAAGGGCAATGAGGTGCAACTCATGTAGGGGGAGCTCCTAAAGCTAACCCTAAGGTACATTTATTTAATGCCCCTTTAATTCCTAGAGTTAAAAAGCATGCTAAGAATTATTTTATCTCTCTTGCTATTGTTAATGAAAAGCATGCTAGGAGAAACAATAAGGTTTATTGCTTAGGTGCCAAGCATGTTCATATAACTAAGGATAAACCTAGGACTCATAATTCTAGACCTATTTTACCTAAAGAGTCCATTAGGAGAGTAGAAGAAAATTTGGGTATTAATCCCAAAAAGTCTAGGCACATGCCTAAGAAGAAAAGGCCTTCCCAAAAACCTAATGAAAATTCAAAATCGAGGAACATAGAGGTGGAGAACCAAGCCTTGAGGTCAAGGCTAGAAAAATTGGAGAAGACCCTAGCAATAATATCAAACTCGGTTAAGGGGTCTAATGCACAAAAGTCAAGACCTAGGAAACAAGAAACATCTAAGGGCAAGAAGGGTTTGGGTCACAAACCTATGTCCTACCATAATGTTCCATTTAATTATGGAACATCATCTAGGTCTAGACAAACCAAGGCTAATAGGGAAGCCATCCCTAAGTCTAGCCATGGTATGTGTTTAGTGGCTAACACCTCAAAGAAATCAAATGTAGCCACTAAGAAGGTCAATGGAGGAGTCACCTCTAGAATTGACCCAAATAAGACCCATTTGACTAAGGCTTCAAAGCCAAAAAGGGTCATTAGGAAGGTATCTAGGGAAGTTATCCCTAGGGAATACCTTGTTAACCCAAGGAGCTCCAATAGATATTGGGTTCCTAAGAGCGTGATTGATTCACGCTAAATGGGTTAGGGTGTGTCAACCCTAAATGGATGGGTAGTTAACCTAACCATAGTAGAGTTGACACATTAGGATGTGGCAATATGTTTGAGAAGTTAAAAAAAAAAGAGGTTAAATTGGCACAATTAGGTCTTAGAGGTATTGGTGTGCCATTTTTGGTTTTTGGCACACTAGGGGGAATGATGGTTTAAGGCAAAGTGAATGTAAACCCTAAAAATGGCAAATTGATTTTCACACTTAGGTATTCTATACCTTAGTATATTTTACTTGTCATGATTTGTTTGTCTTGTCATGTCATGACATCATTTTCATTTTTATCTATAAAATGTCATGATCATGTTTAGAATTATTTTTAGATGTCATGTATGCTTAAATGTCATTTACATGCCATGACATCATGATTTTGGCATATGCTTTTATCTATGTCATATTTATGCCATAATCATATCATGCATAGTTTAAAATGGAGTTAAGGACTATGACATAATTTGAAGGGAATCAAATTAATGTTGCCTAGAAATATGCTTGAGAACATAAACAAAACAAAACCCACATCTGACAAAAATTTGACTTGTATGTGTTTTACACATCTAGATATTGGTGAGATGTTTAGGAAAATGAAAATGAAGGTTTAAAAAACATTTTGAAAAACCTTGGTGAAGCCTACTTTTGATAGCTATCACCATTGAATGGGATGATACAAAGAGGGCTCTTTATTGAAGTTTTTCTAAACTTTTGAACTTTGTATCAATCTCCTAATTTAGTGGGTAAAATAATTTTCTAATATTTTTCACCCAAAGTATTTAGGATAAGTATTATACGCATGCATTTTCAAGATTTTTAAAATTACGTATATTTACTTATGGATTTCAGAAATCCATTTAAATAAATCTTTGCTAAAATCTGATTATCGATCGACTTCATGGGTGCAATCGATCGATGGGGTAAGTGGCAACCATGATTTCGATTTGATCGATTGCCCAAGCTGATTTCGGGTAAATCTTGTTGGTTAGGCCCATGTTCAGCTAGGTTAAGGTCCCCTAACCACTCCTAACCCTAGGATATGCTTGGGAGAGCATTAGAGAGGGTGGAAATCCATTGGACATGGATTAGGAGAAGAGTTTTAGGGAGAGTATCAACTTTAAGGTGGAAGAGAGTTCATTGTTGAACTTTGCCTTAATTTTGATTTGGTTAATGTTCCTATTGGCTTAGGGACTCTCCAAGGACATTGTTGGTGCAATGGTCAAGGGGGAGCAAGCCTCTAGGGGGAGGTATCCATCATGGGAAGATGTATGTGTATTTTCTCATGGGAGGAAAATTGGGTTGCCTCTCTTTAAGTGATATGGGATCATTAGAAAGATTGTAGGCATGTGTTCCTCCAAGGGAGAGATTGTAAGATCTCATTGGGATATGAGACATTCATACCCTTGGGGAGGACCTTTTTGATGTAATGTCAAAAAGGGGGAGAAGTTACCCAGTTACACATTAGGGTTCGTTGGAATTCTCATTGGGATATGAGAATTGCCAATATGGGACAATTGGTAGACTTGAGATGGTAGTTTTGTCAATCATCAAAAGGGGGAGATTGTTGGTGCAATCGGCCCAGGTTGACTCGAGTTTGACTCGAGCAGTACCTTGACGGTATTTTGATGATAGACAAAACTCATGACATGGGATTGTTATGGGAAAGTCCAACATGGGGTTGGCATGGAAAATCCAAGCATGGAGCTTGGTGTGGAAGTCCAAGGGGGAAGCCTTGGCATGGGAAAGTCCAAAGCATTGCGAAGCTGTGCGCTTGGTGCTTGGCATGGGAAATCCAAAGCATTGCGAAGCCGTGCGCTTGGTGCTTGGTGAGAAATGCATTGTAAAGCCGTGCACTTGGTGCATTTGGGAAGTCTTGAGAACTTGGCAAGTTCACTAAGCTCGGGTCCTTGAGTCGGTGAAGGATGGCATTGCGAAGCCGTGCGCTTGGTGCATCCGAGGGACCGCCGGACGGGGAGCGAATGGAGTGAGCCCAAAGGGAAGCATACTTCTAGGGTATGAGACGTGAAGGATGGCGTTGCGAAGCCGTGCACTTGGCACATCCGAGGGACGTAGGCCGAGGGAAGAGAGCTTCGGTGGGGAACTCCATGAGGGATAAGGTGGACTTGGCCAAGTGGCTAAGACTAAGTGTCGGAGGCTCAAACTTGATGTTTGAGGGTTTACCCGACGGTCGGATGCTCAAACAACTTGATGTTTGAGGTTTTGCCCTACATCAGTCGACTGGCATATGTGCCGGTTCGACTGGTCCAAGTCGACTAGGGTTCGACTGGTGTAAGGCTAGGGTTTTGTGCTTGCGATCGTATCATGGGTGGCGATCGGCGGCGTCGGCAATGATCGGCTATCGAGGATGTGATCGGTCGAGCGATGGGAGTCGCATGACGAACGCTCCGTAGCCGACTGGGCAATCGACTACTAGGTCACCAGTCGACTGATGGGCATCATCAGTCGACTGGTAGGTGATCCGTTGGAACTTGTCCGACGTGGATCTGGCCGTTGTGAGACAATGGCAACAGGGGCAGTCGACTGCTAGGCGTGAAAACAGCTCGATGCAGGTTATAAAAGGAGCTTGAGATGGAGGTTTTTGCTATGGTTTTTGTGGAGCTATTGGAGGGGAATTGCTGCTGCATTCCTGTCCTTCAAGAGCCAATCAAAGCAAGCAACAAACAAGTGATCAAAAGCAATCGGTGAAAAGTGTTTCTTTTGTATTGTATTTGTATTCTTGTTTATATTTCTATATTACATTTTAATTGCTTGTGAGAGGTTTCTCCACCTCCAACGTGTTGTCGAGAAGGAGTTTAGTTAGTGTCGTGTGCATAAATAGAGCTCGAGGAGCTCGCCCGTGGAGTAGGAACCATTCGGTTCCGAACCACGTATATCGTGTGTGTTTGCGTTTGCTTATTTGTATTTGTGCATCTTGTTAGTATTGTTATTGTTATTCTGCTGCGCTAACAAGAATTGTAGACGAGCACGCAACGAGAACGAGTAAATTCTGACATCCAACGAACGAGGGCTATTCACCCCCTTCTAGCCGGCCAATCGATCCCCAACAAGCTCGTGTGAGTGAGAGATGGTAAGGTCGTGTCTTCTTTACGGGGACGACCATAGGCGGTGATCCGACTAAGACTTCCTGTGGAAGGTTTAGGTCGAGATCGGACGGTTAGAAACCGTCACATTTATCATTTTCCGAGCTAACCTTTTACTGTAGGGAAGTGGCCAGGCTGGCAGTCGACTACTAGACATTGGGCAGTCGACTGATGGGAGGCATCAGTCAACTGATGGCGACGAATCAGCCTTTGCGCTAGGTCAAAACGGATAAGGTTTGACGCGACCACTTTGCGATAAAATTTGTACAACTTCGTGATCTGTTGCAAAAAAAGATAAGATATATTCAGAGGCTAAAATCTATAAAAGGAGGGGAGGATTCCAACTCCAAAAGAAATCAAGTTTATTCTCAAGTGCTCCTACAACGCCAACGCTTCAACGTCGTCATAACGCCAACGCGATGACAAGTTCAAATCTCCTTCGTCGGCAGCAGTAGCAAGTAATTATTTTTATTGTATTCTTTGTTTTAATCGTAACGAGGTGAGGTAGGCTTGTTGTCTCATCCTCGTACTTTCGGTTTTGTGATCGTTGTCTCCTATCTCTAACGAGGAGGAGACGTTATAGTGTTTTGCCCTCCGTACGCAGTCTAGGACCATTAGGGTCTTGGAGTAGCAACCATTAGGATGTGAACCAAGTAAAAATAAATGTGTCTCTTTATTTTTCGCTGCTCTTACTTCGTGTATCGAACGAACGAAAAAGAAAAGATTTACGCTCACTATTCACCCCCCCCCCTCTAGCGACGCTTCATGATCCAACATAAAAGGCAAATATTATTTATTATATTTACTTTATGCATGTGCCAGTTAAAATAAATATAATAATACCCTTGAATAGTAGGTTCTAATCTACAATATATCAATTGGTAGAATTGATTATGAGAAGCTATAGAGAATACTATTCTTAATATTCCTAATCAAGTATTAATAGACAAGGGCAATATTAATACATTGAGACTAGCATGTAGGTCAATGGATGACTTGATCTCACAAGTCTTGGATATGTGATATCACATTGACACATGGGTATATATATTGGAGAATATATATACTGAATTGACCCACCATGAGAAAGTGTCATGGATCGTTATATGAGTGTCATATACTTTCTCATGTGACTATTGGTATGAATAGTCCTTAGACCTGAAGTCACTATAGTTCCCTACATAAGGAGTTATGTACTTTGGTATCGTTTAACGTCACACCGTAACAGGGTGCACTATAATGGCGATCACTGGGTATGTAACGAATTATGCGGAGGGATGTGAGTGATGTAGATCGGATCTATCTCTCCCATATGACGGGAGTGATATCTTTGGCCTCTTGATAGAGTAGGACCACGAAATGCATGGTCATGCTCAAATGAGTCAATATGAGATATTGAGCTCATTTGTTTGAGTGAGTCTACTTGGAGATCAAGAAACATAAATATCGATAAGGGGATGACACGGTCTATGCCTCATTGATCGATCTAAGATATCAGAGATAGAAGGACACCGTCATACATGATAATAGCCACGGAAAGGTTGTCGGATCTCGATGATCTTGTAACTTGGGTAGCAATGATGTATTGCTAGATGTCATTCATTGCTTATGTATCTAAAATGGTTTTAGATACATTGCCAACGTTACAAGAGCCTATAGGGTCACACACAAATGACATTCTATTTTGGAGATGATTTCTTTTAGTTGGACTAAAAGACAATTTAGCATATGGCCAAGACTTGAGTTAGACTCAAACTGGTTAAACTTGAGTTACACTCAAGTTGAACCATGGAAGATGATTCTTCATCATCATGCATGATTAATGTGATTAATCATGCATGGGAATACCAAGGGTCTTGGTATTCATGATGAACAAGAATACCAAGCGTCTTGGTATTAAGAGTCTTCTTAATGAGGAGTTAAGAGGAATTGATGGCAATGGTTGCTAGTGGATTAAAAGGCCTTTTTGGTGTTGAACGTGTAAGAAAGTTTTGGTGGCTTTTGATTTTTTTGGGCGTGCAAGCCAAAAGGCCAAGAGAAAGAGTTCTCTTCTCCCTCTCCTTCCTCTCCTTCTTCTTCCAAAGGGTTCTTGGCATTTTGCTAGGGGTTGCTAGCACAACGTGACTCCAAAACGTGTGGCTGCCAGTGTGAATACCTTAGTGATACGGTTATTCTTACCGTATTGAGATTCGATAGCATTTGGAAAAGCGGGATTGCGAAGGGCACGCACCGAAGGTATACTTCTCCTTCTAGATAAGATCTAGAAAAGTAGGGTACGAAACGACTTATATAGTTTTGCATGGATCTCTGATGGGATCCGGTTTATAATTATTGTTTCCGCTGTAGTTGTGCGAAGTATTCGCCTGCAATGTTGTGAACATCAGATCCGGAATTTTCCCAACACATGACACTAACAAAACTCCTTCTCGACCACAAGTCAGAGGTGGAGAAACCTCGTACAAGCGATTACAACAAGTAATACAAAATGTACAAGCAAATATAAAGACTACAAATGAAATACGTAAAGAACACTTTACTACAAATGGCTTTGAACTCTTGCTTGTTTCTTGCTTTGGTTTGCTCTTGAAGGACTGGAATGCAGCAGCAATTTCCCTCCAAAATCTCCCCAAAAAGCCTTGCAAAATCCTCCATCTCGAGCTCCATTTATAACCTGCATCGAGCTGATTTTGTGCCAATCAGTCGACTGATCATGACCATTAGTCGACTAGTCTTATAGTCGTTGTCTCACAACAACTCGATAGATACTGGACAAGTTCCAATGGATCCATCATCAGTCGACTGATCATGCCCATCAGTCGACTGATGAACCCATCAGTCGAGTGCTCAACGCGATCATTCGACTGGAAGACATTTTGTGCTCGAATTCACCCCGATCAGTCGACTGACATCCCTAATAAGTTGGCTAATGGTGTCGACAATCGACTACCATCCCTTGGCAGTCGACTATTCGGTCAAAACCAGATCATTCAAACACAAGTCGAACTCAATCGACTTGGAGCAGTCAACTAGTACTTATACTAGTTGACTGATATCGAGTAAAACCTCAAACACCAAGTTTTTTGAGCATCCGACACTCAGTCTTAGCCACTTGGCCAAGTCCACCTCATCCTCTCATGGAGTTCCCCACCGAAGCTCTCTTCCCCCGACATATGTCCCTTGAATGCACCAAGCGCACGACTTCGCAATGTCATCCTTTGCGTCTCTTGCCCTCGAAGTCTGCTTCCCTTGGGCCTCACTCCATTCGCTCCCCGTCCGGCGATCCCTCAGATGCACCAAGCATACGACTTCGCAATGCCATCCTTCACCGATCAAGGACCCTGAGCCTACGAGACTAGTGAACTTGCCAAGTCCTCATGACTTCCCACACCAAGCCTCATGCTTGGATTTTCCATGCCAAGCCCCATGCTTGGACTTTCACTTCCAAGGCTATACACTTGGACTTACGTGGCCAACCCATGTTGGACTTTCCCAACACCAAGCCCTATGCTTGGATTTTCCCAACACCAAGCCCCATGCTTGGACTTTTCACAACCAAGGCTACACACTTGGATTTACGTGGCCAACTGATGTGAGCAAAACATATAGGATTTTAGGAGTAGTTTTTGCTCACATCTCATTACATTTTATGATAGTTTCATGCATATGTCATACTATTTTGCATGCATTTCCTATTTTCTGGTTCGGAGGTCTGCTGTTTGTATTTTTGAGTGTAGGTTAGCTTTTCTAGGGAAAAAGACATGTTTTCATAGCAAAAGAAGGACTTTCGCAGCTAGACCCAGAGTGGGACATGGCCAGGGTGTGTTGATTCACACAGTCGTGTCCAATGGGTGAGATCAGCCACCCTAGGGCCGCACACGGCCTGGCCGTGTGGAAACACACGATCGTGTGGCGGCCCTGCAGATTAACGTAACTAGGGCTTTTTCTGGATTTTGCAGTGGTTCGAGGTGATGTCTATATAAGGATGGCTCTGCCCAAATCCTAGGGAGGAGGCACGACGGCTGGGACGGCACACTGAAGCCCTAAAAAGCTTCGAGAACTCGCAATGGGGAGGAAGAACGCCGCCGGAGGTCCACATTCTGCATTTCAACGTCGGAGAAGAGGCCACATAGGCATTGTATTTCCTTGTTCTTGCACTTTATTTCTGATATATTCGAACATGTACATGCCTTGTGATTCTCTTCCTTTATATATGGAGTAGTTCCTTCGATTCTAGGATTAGGGAGTAGCTTGTGTGCGCATGACATGTTGGTTCAAATTAAATTTTGTTTTTGAGTTTGAATTTGCAATTAGAAATTGTTTATGCCCATATCTATGCGTATTTGTTTTTCTACCTACTATGCTTAGGCAATACGAGGGGTGACAATCCTTGTATCTAAGATTTAGGGGGTTTTATACAAGGAACCTAACGGTAAACCTGATCTCCTGTAACCGTGAGTAGAAGGATACGATGGAACCAGAAACGATTCGCTGCAGGGATTGATTTGGCATTCTCATACTGTCTATCCCGTCCGTGTAAGGTAGAGATAGCTCCCGGTAGATGCGGTGGCTCATCGGGAGAGTGTATGATGTCCCTTCCACAAAACCATAGCTAGACATTTAGACAACGCCAAGTTGACAGCATGTTTTGTGACACACAAGTGAACCCGAAGTCCTAGATTCCCTTTTAAAGATCTCGGCGCGCTCCTTTCTTCCTCCGTGTGACACCGTATTAGAGTTTAGTCCACTGACAACCCTCGCAATAGAAACCTTTTTGATTTTACTTCCGAACAATTTCATCCATTGAACAAATCGGCATTCGAATCCCACTCCCTGTGGGATCGATAATCTTTTATTACTTGATGACATCCGTTCACTTGCGGGCGTTGAGCGCGAGCACGTGCTTCAAGTCCTCGACGACCTCCGTCGCGAGATTTGGGGGCGCATTCGCATGCATCAAGTTTTTGGCATCGTTGCCGGGGACTGATCGATTTGATATCGAATCGAACAGTGGAAAATTAGATCAGATCTAGGATTAGATTTATTTACTTGCTTTATTTTCTTTTTAGTTTGCCTTATTTACTTTAGTTCTAAATTTTCCATATTTAGATTTAGTTTTTGATTTTTTTATTTTTAGAAGTAGGTTTTTATTTCCTTATTGCATCTTAGATTTATTTTAGCTAGATTGTTTTATTTCCTGCTTCTTAGAATTAAGTAGCACTCCTAATTTTTGTGGCTCGATTCTTCGTATGCTTAGACGCTTAGGATCAGAAGGCCTGATTTTGATCGACTTAGAAATCGAACGAACCTTTCATCGTTGGAAAGCAGAACAGAAAAGGATGGAGGATCAAGCTGCATCCGAAGTAAATATAGGTAGCCGACCTCTGCGGGATTACGTAGCTCCTAGCGCTAGAGGATTTAGATCGAGTATAGCTGGAACATCTATTTCGGCGAACAACTTTGAACTTAAACCAGAACTTATACATATGGTCTAGCAGAGTCAATTCGGGGGAGCTGCGACTGAAGACCCGAATCAGCACCTTGAGGCAATTTTAGAAATCTGCTCCACAATGAAGATGAATGGAGTCCCTACTGACACGATCCGCCTGAGTCTATTCCCGTTCTCATTGCAGGATAAGGCTAAGGCATGGCTTCACTCCCTACCTTCGGGAAGCATCACCACATGGGAGCAATGTGAGCAGCAGTTCCTGAATAAATATTTCCCACCAAGCAAGATTGCTCACATGCGCCATCTTATCACGAGCTTCCACCAGAAGGAGGGGGAGTCCCCATTCGAAGCTTGGGATCGCTACAAGGGGCTACTCTATCAATGCCCCCACCACAGATTGGAAAGGTGGTTGGTGATCCACATCTTATACAATGGGATCGCATATGCCACGAAGATGTCCCTAGATTCTGCTGCAGGAGGAGCACTAATGAATAAGACCATAGAGAAAGCGGAAGAGCTGATAGAAGAGGTGGCCCAGAACCACCATCAATGGGCTTCCGAACATGGTCAGCCAACGTCTGCAGCAGAACGATACACTGTCAACTCCATGGACCACTTATCAGTAAGGATGGGAGTACTTAGCAGATGTTTTGACTCTTTGAATCCTTCATCTGCATGCGCGACCATTGACCTTGGAGAGGGAGTGGCGGCATATCAAGAGGACCACTATGGAGGGCAGGAAACCTCAGAGGAGTAGATTGAGCATGTTGACGCGGTTGGGGACTATAATCAAAGGCCCAACAACCCATACTCCAGTACCTACAATCCCGGATGGAGGAATCACCCAAATTTCTCCTATAAGAATAACTCAGGAAACTCCCAACCATCAGGGGCAGCAGTAGGGCAATGGGCAGCAACTACAGAAGTCCAAACTGGAACTGATGATGGAGGACTTCATTGCTACCCAAACTAGGGCCAATGAGGAATTTCGTTGCCAACATCAGAAATCTAAAGAATCACTCAGAGACTTAAAGGCCACCGTTGACGGCCTTGTAAGTCACACAAGGATGTTGGAGACGCAAGTGGCCCAGATAGCCCAAACCGTGTCACAACCCATGAAGAGCTCTCCGTCATTACCCGAGCGGAGTCAAGCTAAAGAGGAAGGAGTGGGGCAGAGTAGCAAATTCGCCAAGGGGTGTGCAACCATGATTTCCACCCTACCTGACCAAGTTGAAATTGAAGATAAAATTCCACCACAGCTTGAGGACCCCGGTGAATTTGTTATCCCCTACTCAATTTATGGGGAGAGCTTTGATGAAGCGCTATGCAACTTGGGGTCATCAGTTAGTGTGATGCCCTACGCATATTATCTGAAGATGGAACTGAATGGGCTCCAACCAGTGAATCTTGGTATTTATAAGGGGGATGACTCAGTCAAGGAACCCGTCGGCTTGCTATCACACGTGCCTGTGGTTGTCGAGGATTTCATGATACCCATAGACTTCATCATACTAAACATAGGACCCAATCCCTAGGATCCCATCATTTTGGGAAGGCCTTTTCTGTCAACTGCGAGAGTGTGCATAGATGTGAAGGCACACCATATCTCCCTGGAGGTAGATGGGGAGATCATCCTTTTCAGCCTTTTGGAGCACAAAGCCCCCTACCTCGATGGCTTCACGTTTAGCAGAATGAAGCCGGAGCCACCAAATGAAGCTTCCGAGACGAATGAATGGAGGTTCACTGAACCTCCAGAGCCAAGTTGATAGTGGAGTGCAGTCGAGCTAAACGACCTTAAACAAAGCGCTTTTTGGGAGGCAACCCAAGTATAATTTTTAGATTTCCCTTTGATTGTATTGCATGCATTTATTTAATTTTAGTTTCGATTTCCATCCCATTTAGAATTAGGACTAGAAAAGAACTTTGCTAGGTAAAAATAAAATACATATTAGCTTACACGGCGAAGTGTATGAGAAAATTCGGACCGTCACACAAAAATGGGAGAAAAAGGGGGACACACGGCCTGGCCTTGTTTTTCCCATGGTCGTGCCCGACTGACCCGAGGCGCACTTGGCCTGGTCATGTATTTCCACACGACCGTGTCACGCAAGGTTAAAAAGGGTGAGCCGTGTGTTTTCACCTCATTTGCTCCGTGTGCTTTAATTGCTCTTGCCCTAGCCGTGTGGTTTCATCTTCCCCGCCCCTAGAAGCTCTTCTAACCTCAAAGGAAGCCAAAAAAAGCAAGGAATGAGGAGGACTAAGCATGTGGCGCCTCGATCTGGTGCTTCGGAGCAACGAGCAAGGAGAACCGATGCCCCTAAAGCTCCGGAGGAGGATAACGCCCTACCAACCATTTTTTTCGCAATAATGAAGATAGAGATAGATATAATATGCTTTCTACTCGTAAACTCACTGCTACTAGGTACCTAGATGAAGATTTGCTAGAGTCTTTAGGGTTTTTGGGTGACATTCGAGACCTATTTGTAAAAATGGGGTGGGGAAAGATGATGGGAATAAGATACCCAACTTACCCTAGGATAGTTCTGAAGGTAGGAAACTTCGCTTCTCACTTCAACTCGGTCGCTTGTTCATGGCGATCCCTTCTACGTCCCCGGATAAAAAAAATTTATCCTTGACAAGAGGGATTACCCAAGCTCCCATTTCATCGTCGTGTTATACGATTAGAGTGGCAACTTGAACAAACTTGTTGTTCAAGCCACCAACCTCTATTCTACGAATAACCGCGGAATAGACGATGAACAGATCGCCGACTTTTGTGTTTATATTCGGGGTCTAAGTATATTTAACCATAAAAACAGAATACACAACATGTATATGATTGAAAAAATAATTATAGACATGTTACAAAAGAAAATAGACAAGGGTTATACCTCTCGATCTTCTATTGTATGTCCTTCCTCCTTTTGGATGTCGTGTGGGCGACGATCTTCCAAAAGTCGAAGCTCCTAGATCACCAATCTTCCTATCCTTGTTCTCTCTGAACAAAGGAAGATCAATAACAAAACTCTTCCTCTCCTTACTTGCGCCAACTATCAAACACCAACTTGGTGAGCGCCGGCCAAAGAAGTGGATGAAGGAGATGGATGCCGGCCAAGAGCTCCAAGGGAAGACCCTAAGCTTTGTTTCCACTGGCCAAGGAGAAGAGAAGGAGTTGGTTTGGACGTCGGCCAAGGGAGGGAAGTAGATAATGGGCGTCGGCCACCTTGAGGAAGAAGAGAAAAAAGGAAATTCTTTCCTTAATTGTGGCCACCCAACACCCCTTGCTCCTTGCCGCCCAAAACCATAGCTCCTCCTTTTATAGAGTTGGGCTCAAGCCTCCCTTTAATCTCCACCTTTGATTCTAGAGATTTAATCTCAATCGTCGGATCTAAAGAATTAATCTCAACCATCGGATCTAGAGATTTAATCTCTACCATTGGATCTAGAGTTTTGTTTTCTACCATTGGATCTAGGCTTCATGAGGTTTTAATAGGCTACAATAGGGACCATGAGGAGGAGTTGGATCTTAGCCACCCAATGGATCAAGCCCACATAAAGTCCGATGCATTAATGATAATCCGATCCACTAAAGAATTATCATTGATCTACCTCACCAACCCCCATAAGTTAATATAGGTTCCATATATTATTTGTACATTTTTCTCCCTGTGTTTAAGATCTCGAATGTCCGTTGATTAATTAATTTACTGACTATTAATTAATCAATATCTAACTCCATGAGTATTACCACTCAACCTTTTCATCATGTCGGACCAAGTCCACCTGCAGGGTTTACATGATGAACCTTATGAGCTCCTCAAGGGGACATCATCATCCTAATATATAGGACATGGTTTCCTCCTATAATCAATGACACACCATATCAGTAATATCATTTCCCAACTTACCGAGCCTATCGATTTAATCTATAAATCTCACCCATTGGTAAATCAAAGAAATGAGTACTAAGTATATGTGTCCGTTATTATATCGGGATTAAGAGCATGTACAATAAAACATCTGAGGTCCGATTCGATTATGTAGTCAGCAATAAATCGAATCGCCTCTAAGTCGGTCCTGCTCAATACACACAAAGTGTACTAGTGTAATTCTATGGTCAACACAAACCAATACTAAATCACACTACAACCGTTCCAATGGTTTGTCCAAAGCCATCTAGGTTGTGAGCCTTTACTTATACTTTACAAGGAACCGATAACATGATCTCCCGTGTGACTCTACACACTATGTTATCTACAATGTAATGTATTAGACAATATGCATAACCATAAATATGCAAAGAATGATCATGTGATTATTATTTCAAAAATAAAGATGTTCATACAAAAGCTAGACTTTTTAGTATACATCCCAACAATCTCCGACTTATACTAAAAGGCTATGTTGTCCTCTAAATACTATATATCTGATTCCCATTCCTCCACATGCCTATCAAAATCTCTTGCTGGAAGGGCTTTAGTGAAAGGATCTACCAGGTTATCCTCCGATGCAATCTTGGCCACAACAACTTCTCCTCTCTTTACGATTTCTCGTGTCAGGTGGTACTTGCGCTCTATGTGTTTACTTGCCTTATGGGCTCATGGTTCCTTCGAGTTTGCAACTACACCACTATTATCAAAATAAATTGTGATAGTTCTGGGCAAACCAGGAAACACATCCAAGTCCATCAAGAAGTTCCTGAGCCACACAGCTTCTTTGGCCGCCTCAGAGGCTGCCACATACTCAGCTTCCATGGTAGAGTGCACCATGCATTTCTTCTTGACACTCCTCCATACAATGGCTCCACCTCCCAAAGTAAACACAAAAACTGAGGTAGACTTACTGTTATCCCTATCTAATTGGAAGTCAAAATTCGTGTAACCCACAGAGAGTAATTGGTCTGCCTGGTAAACTAGCAAATAATCCCTAGTCCTTCTCAGGTACTTCAATATATGTTTCACCGCAATCTAATGGCCCTATCCTGGATTACTCTAATATCTGCTAACCATGCCGACGGCAAAGCAGATATCTGGTCTCGTACATAGCATAGCATACATGAGACTTTCTACTGTCGAAGCGTAAGGAACCGCTTTCATGTCCTCTATCTCCTCAGATGTTTTAGGACACATCTTCTTAGATAAAGGAACTCCATGCCTGAAAGGTAGAAAACCTTTCTTGGAGTTTTGCATGCTAAAATGATCCATAATGGTGTCTATGTATGAAGTTTTAGATAAGCACAACATCCTTTTCCTGAGATCCCTTATAACCTTGATCCCAAGGATGTGTCCCACTTCTCTCAAGTCCTTCATATCAAACTATTTGGACAACCATACCCTTATGTCCGATAACACCTTGACATTGTTGCCAATTAACAAAATGTCATCTATGTATAGCAAAAGAAATACAACTACGTTTCCGTCACATCTCTTGTATACACAAGACTCATCCATACTTTGAATAAATCCTAAAGACTGGATTACCTCATCAAAGAAAATGTTCCAAGAACTCAAAGCTTGCTTCAATCCATAAATAGACCGATTAAGCTTGCACACAAGATGCTCTTTTCCCTTTGCAATGAATCCCTCTGGTTGCTTCATATAGATGTTTTCCTCAAGACTTCCAATAAGGAAAGCTATCTTGACCCATCTGCCATACCTCATAATTCATATGAGCATCAATGCATAAGAGAATCCGGATAGACTTAAGCATGACTACCGGTAAAAAGGTCTCCTCATAATCGTTACCCTCTTTCTGAGTATACCCCTTCGCAACAAGCCTCGCTTTGAAGGCCTCAACCTTCCCGTCTATTCCTCTCTTTCTTTTGTAGATCCACTTGCATCCAATGGTGTTTACACCATCGGGTGGTTCTACTAGCTCCCAGACCTGATTTGAATCCATAGATTCAATCTCAGTATTCATTTCACTTTGCCAAGAAACTGCATCTTTACCTTGGATTGCCTCATCATAAGTCCAGGGATCAGGTTCATGTTCACCAGGGACCAAATCGGAAGATTCTCCCAAGAACATGAATATATCAAGTTGTCTCACAACCCTCCCACTATGATGAGGTATCACCTGTGTATCCTCTGCGACACGCGGTGCAATCACTTGTGGTATATCCTCTTGTACTGGCGGTACTGAAGATGTGACTTCCCCTTTTAATTCCTCCAGAATAATCTTACTCATGGGCCTATGGTTCATCACATAGTCTTCCTCTAGAAATCTGGCGTTCGTGCTAACGATCACCCTCTGATCTCTAGGACTATAAAACAAACCACCTTTCATTCCTCTAGGATAGACAACGAACATGAGCACTTCTGTACGAGGTTCCAACTTACCAGCATCTGCCTTCAGCACATGTGCTGGACTCCCCCAAATTCGAATATGTCTTAGACTAGACTTTCGCCCAATCCACAATTATGTGGGAATAGAAGGCACTGATATAGATGGTACCAAGTTCAGAATATACACTTTCGTATCTAGAGCATATCCCCAGAACGAATCTGACAAGTCAGAATAACTCATCATCGATCTAACCATCTCCATAAGAGTCATATTCCTTCGCTCTGCTACACCATGTTGCTGGGGTGTGCCAGGTGCAGACAATTGGGATTGAATCCCAGCCTTTGATAAGTAATTCCTAAACTCTCCCAAGAGGTACTCACCACCACGATCAGATCGTAGTGTCTTGATACTTTTACCTTGACGTTTCTCCACATCAGCCTTGAATTCTTTGAACTTGTCAAAGCATTCAGACTTGTGGTGCATTAAGTAAATGTATCCATATCTTGAATAATCGTCTATGAAAGAGAAGAAATACTCAATATCACCTCTTGCCTGGATAGACATAGGACCATAAAAATCAGAATGAACCAATTCCAACACATCTTTGGCTCTATACCCCTCTGCCTTAAAAGGCCTCTTGGTCATTTTTCCCTCCAAGCAAGATTCGCAGGTTGGAAAATTTTCCACCACTAATGAACCCAGAGGTCCATCAGCTATCAACATTTGAATTCTGCTTAGGTTAATATGACCAAGTCTTAGATGCCAAAGATATGTTTGGTTCATCTTTGAAGGTTCTTTTCTCTTATTGGAATTAGAATATGAGTTATTAACTTCTATTTGCATCGTGGGAGCTTTTGGTTCAAGTGTATACAAATTTCTTATCAATGTACCATAATAGATAATCTCCTTATTCCTTTTTATAGCAACTCTGTCATTAAAAGAAATAGAATATCCATCCATAAATAATTTAGAAACCGAAATTAAATTCTTTCTAAATAAAGGTACATAAAGACAATTTTTAAGAAACAAAACTTTCTTTTTCTCAAAAGGTAAATAAACATCTCCCACTGCAATAGCTGCCACCTTCGTGGCATTGCCCAAGTATACGGTAATCTCTCCCTCAGTCAGTCGTCTGGTTTCTTGGAACCCCTACAAAGTATTACAGACATGATCAGTGGCTCGCGTATCTACACATCAGGTGCCGGTAGATAACATCGCTAAACATGTTTCAACGACTAGACCAAAAGATATACCTTTGTTCTACTTGCGGTTGGGGCAGTCCTTCTTCTAGTGTCCAGTCTGCTTACAAGTGAAGCACTTGCCTTTCGGCTTCTTCACACCTCCGTAAGTTCCTCCCACCGCCTTTGCCCCAGCTTGTTTCTTCTTCTTCTTGCCTTTCGGCTTAGAAGTAGAAACCTTTTGGGCAACCATGGCTTGGACTTGAGCACTCTGACGAAATAGCCCCCCTGCCGCCTGGAGTTCTGTCAGAAGCTCCGCCAACGAATACAACCTCTTGTTCATATTGTAGTTTAGGCGAAACTGCTCAAAACTCCTAGGTAGAGATTGGAAACTAATATCGACCTGGGTTTCCCCATCGATCTCAGCTCCTAGGACTTCCAGCTTATTCAAATGAGCCATCATCTTGAGAACATGATCCCTCACGGGTGTTCCCTCGATCATTGTGGTGGTCATCAAGTTCCTCATGGCTTCCTACCTAGCAGCCCGATTCTAGTGTCTGAAAAGTTCTTTGAGATTGAGCATCATGTCATAAGCAGTGGTCATGGCTTGATGCTGATGTTGCAGTACATTTGACATAGATGCCAAAATGTAACACCACGCCATCTCATCGGCCTTGATACACTTCTTATAACTCTCCTTCTCCTTTTCCCTAGAATCCTCCACAGGCTTAGGAGGGCACTCTTTGAGGAGTACATATTTGTATTCCTCAACAGTCAAGAAAATGTCAAGATTCCTCTTCCAATCAACATAGTTGGGTCTAGTAAGTTTATTTTCTTTTAGTATCACAGCAAGCGGGTTGAAAGTCATTTTGAAAGAAAACCTAAGAATCACATAGATCAAAACATTAGATTTCAAAAAATTATTGATTCCTCAAACAAAAAAATTTTAAAATCAACCAACACATCAAAACACCAAGAATATCGTATGCCACGATAGTGTGGACGTATACGAATTCTACATTTGTAAGAGGAGGTTTTACCCATCAATTTTACTATCTTCTCAACCTAACTTTTTGACAAGTAAAATTAATAGATGGTTCCTCTTCGGCCCTACAAATAAAAGCAGTGACTCCGATGAGGAGGATACTTCTATTTGTATCTAAGTGTTCACCATTACTCGGTACCAAGGTAATTATTTCGGGTTATGTGCCTTTCGATGGGGAAGTACACACGCTCCTTAATAATTTTCTATAACCATATTCGACCTTGTGATCCGCAAACAAACTTATCCGATGGGGAGGAAGACACTCAGAGCCGACGCGCAAGTTTGTTTGCATCACATGTCAAATCATAATGGAGGCCGTGGGAATTTATAAAAATATCCCTCTCCCACTTAGTAATTTGAAATTGAGGAATTTTCTAGCCTACGACATGCATATCAAACAATAAGCAAAAAATATGAAAAATAAATATTTTCCAACTATTATGGCTTTTATCTTCAATATGTCTCCCGTCGTATCGCCATCTCGTCCGCTGCTCCCTACGCCTTGTACAAGCCATCCGAAGATCCGTGCCGAGAAAAACAATTTTAATTTACATCCATCGATCCTATACTCCACGAGGGAGTGTACATGAAATCTAGATTGAAAGTAAACTAAAATAAAAGGAGTGGCGAAACAATGTTGTATCTAATTACAAAAATTAAATACTAGCCTCGTAAACACCGAGGATTCAACAAAATATACAATTACACACATACAATCACATACACACATATGACCATAATAGTTGAATCCTATGCCTGCAACCAAAAAGTTAACCTACGCACATCCTACTATTATCTGGCACATATAATATATGAGAAGTGCATAAAAGTAACCAAATACTTAACACACAAAATCAAAAATTGTGGCTCTGATACCACATGAAGGTAGGAAACTTCGCTTCCCACTTCAACTCGGTCACTTGTTCATGGCGATCCCTTCTACGTCCCTGGATAAAAAAAATTATCCTTGACAAGAGGGATTACCCAAGCTCCCATTTCATCGTCCTGTTATTCGATTAGAGTGGTCACTTGAACAAACTTGTTGTTTAAGCCACCAACCTCTATTCTACGAATAGCCGTGGAATAGACGATGTATGGATCGCCCGCTTTTGTTATTATATTCGGGGTCCAAGTATATTTAACCATAAAAATAGAATACACAACATGTATATGATTGAAAAATAATTATAGACATGTTATAAAAGAAAATAGACAAGCGTTATACCTCTCGATCTTCTATTGCATGTCCTTCCTCCTTTTGGACGTCATGTGGGCGACGATCTTCCAAAAGTCGAAGCTCCTAGATCACCAATCTTCCTATCCTTGTTCTCTCCGAACAAAGGAAGATCAATAACAAAACTCTTCCTCTCCTTACTTGCGCCAACTACCAAACACCAACTTGGTGAGCGCCGGCCAAAGAAGTGGATGAAGGAGATGGATGCTGGCCAAAAGCTCCAAGGGAAGACCCTAAGCTTTGTTTCCTCCGGATAAGGAGAAGAGAAGGAGGTGGTTAGGACGCCGGCCAAGGGAGGGAAGTAGATAATGGGCGCCGACCACCTTGAGGAAGAAGAGAAGAAAGGAAATTCTTTCCTTAATTGTGGTCGCCCAACACCCCTTGCTCCTTGCTGCCCAAAACCCTAGCCCCTCCTTTTATAGAGTTGGGCTCAAGCCTCCCTTTAATCTCCACCTTTGATTCTAGGGATTTAATCTCAACCGTCGGATCTAGAGAATTAATCTCAACCGTCGGATCTAGAGATTTAATCTCTACCATTCGATCTAGAGTTTTGTTTTCTACCATTGGATCTAGGCTACATGAGGTTTTATAGGCTACAATAGGGACCATGAGGAGAAGTTGGATCTTGGCCACCCAATGGATCAAGCCCTCATAAAGTCCGATCCATTAATGATAATCCAATCCACTAAAGGATTATCATTGATCTACCTCACCAACCCCCATAAGTTAATATGGGATCCATATATTATTTGTACATTTTTCTCCCAGTGTTTAAGATCTTGAATGTCCGTCGATTAATTAATTTACTGGCTATTAATTAATCAACATCTAACTCCATGAGTAGTACCACTCAACCTTATCATCATGCCAGACCAAGTCCACCTGCAGGGTTTACATGATGAACCTTATGAGCTCCTCAAGGGGACATCATCATCCTAATATATAGGACACAGTTTTCTCCTATAATCAATGGCACACCATATAAGTAATATCATTTCCCAACTTACCAAGCCTATCGATTTAATCTATAAATCTTGCTCATTGGTAAATCAAAGAAATGAGTACTAAGTATATGTGCCCGTTATTATATCTGGATTAAGAGCATGTACAATATAACATCTGAGGTCTGATTAGATTATATAGTCAGCAATAAATTGAATCACCTCTAAGTCGGTCCTGCTCAATACACACAAAGTGTACTAGTGTAATTCTATGGTCAAGACAAACCAATATCAAATCACACTACAACTGTTCCAATGGTTTGTCCAAAGTCATATAGGTTGTGAGCCTTTACTTATACTTTACAAGGAACCGATAACATAATCTCCCGTGTGACACTACACACCATGTTATCTACAATGTAATGTATTAGACAATATGCATAATCATAAATATACAAAAAATGATCATGTGATTCTTATTTCAAAAATAAAGATGTTCATACAAAAGCTAGAATTTTTAGTATACATCCTAACAAGTTCTAGAATTTTTGAGTTCCTTAGAGGCAGAAATTTTAACGGGTAGAGAGAACGAAGAGGGTAGGATAACTTTTAGGATTTTTAACATTGAGCATGTATGGATCCTTCACCAAAGGAATTCATGCTTTGGCTTGCCTAGTGGGGGAGAGAGAAGAACCCCTGTTGGGTTTAACCCTCGAATATTTTGGACCGAGTTGACGGGGGAGCATGCTTATGACCCTTCTAGGGCCAAAGCGTTGCGCCTCTAAAACTTCATCTTTCGATACCTCCACCGCATCATGGCCAGTACTATATTTGGTCGTGGGGAGAGTGACGGTGTGGTTAGAGCTAGCGAGCTACTTTGCCTCTGGGACATGCTACAAGAAAGGAGTAGCATCGATGTAGGATCCCACTTCATCAGACACTTAGTGAAGATGGGCAAAGCAGCACGAGGAGAGATTAATGTGGGTTGGCTACTTACCCACATTTGCCATAGGATGGGGTACGATTAAACTGCATTAGAGAGTATAGAGGGGAGCCCTAGGATCGACCTAGCAGTGTGCATGGCCATGAAGATGATTGTGAGAGAAGCACACTCCTTATCCTTTGTAAGGAAAAATCTGACGACCCTTAGGCTCCCCTACCTTGATCGTACCACCATCACTACACATGCCAACTGGCACTTACACCTGATAGTGGAGTCCCCTCCACATGGGGGACTACCCACATCAGTGCCCATCTCTCCCCCTTTACACCACTCTCCCTCCAGTCCACACATGCATAGAAGTCCACCTAGTCCACGCCGACATGAGGCTGCACCTGCACCAACACCTTTTTCCACTTTTGAGCAAGATGCAAGTACATCGACCTATGATTTCTTGGAGTTCCGATCGCGCCTCGACGACATATATGTCGAGCAGTAGACGCAAAGGCAGCGATGGGAGGAGCAAAGCGCCTACACGCAGGCGGAGTTCTAGGGTTTCATCCAGTTTACGTATTGCTAGTGGCTGATCTATGATGGCATTGCATCTACTTAAGAAAAGGTGCTCGTCGCCCGGGATGAGGCGCCTACTGCCAGAGATCTGTGGCCACATACATGCCTTCAGCTGGGCTGGCGAGGAGGGCAGAGCGGCTGCATCCACCAACTCTCAGATCGACCACATGTACATGTGGCATCAGCGGCTCAACAGTAGGTTCTCCCAGGATCCCGAGATGCTAAGGCTCCCAGATTTTCCACCTCGTCCACCATACTAGAGGTATACTTTCATTTAAGTCTGGGGGGCACCCCAAATTTTATTTTGTTTCTACCATTAGTTTCTTTACTGGTATTTGCATTATTATTAGCATTCATTTATTCATGCATAGGTTGTTGAATTTCTTTTAGCACTTAGTTTTTGTTATCTGTAAAGCTGCCTCAGTAGTATTTTTAAAAGACTTCTTCATGAGTTGTTTCCATGAGTAGAGTAACTTCATTTATCTCGTGGTATTTTATTTTATTTTCTCTAATGAATGTGTTAGACTTACAATGGTTAGTTTCTATTTTTTCACACACATGTCGAACATTCTGAAAGGGAGAGTCTAGTACATACCTAGTTATGATTCATCTTAGTAGTCTAGTACTTTGGAATCCACAAGTGACCCTAAAACTAGCATTTTAGTTACTGGAGATGCTCAGATTGTGTAAGCCCATTTGAAAAAATCAAAATCTCGGTGAGTCAAAGTATAAAAGAAAGAAAAGAGAAAAGGAAATGAAAAAGAAAACAAAGAGAAAAAAAGAGAAAAGATTATGAGGAATAAAAAAAATAGTTGTCGTGGGTGGAAATGGTTAGGTGCCCCTTTGAGACCGAGTTAGGTTACTGGGGAAACACCTGAAGGTAGGAAACTTCGCTTCCCACTTCAACTCGGTTGTTTGTTCATGGCCATCCCGTCGTCGTCCCTAGATTAAAAATTTAATCCAGGACAATTAGGGATTTCCCAAGATACCGTTTCATCGTCATGCTATTCGATTAAAGTGGTCACTTGAACAAACTTGTTGTTCAAGCAACCAACCTCTATTCTACGATTAGCCATGGAATAGACGATGTACAGATCGCCGGCTTTTGTGTTTGTATTCTGAGTCCAAGTTAATTTAACCACAAAAAAAAATACAACATGTATATGATTGAAAAACAATTATAGACATATTACAAAATAAAATAAATAAGTGTTTTACCTCTCGATCTTCTATTGTATGTCCTTCCTCCTTTTGAACGTCGTGTGGGCGACGATCTTCCAAAAGTCGAATCCTCCTAGTTGACCAATCTTCCTTCCTTGCTCGCTCCAAACAAGAGGAAGTATAGAAACAAAACTCTTCTCCCTAGCCAACCACCAAGCACCAACCTAGATGCTTATCGCTGGCTAACAAGAAGAAGAGATGAGGAAGTGGGCTGGCCAAAAGCTTCAAGAAAAGACCGCAAGCTCCGGCCAAGGATGAAGGGAATAAGGTTGGACGTCGGCAAAAACAAGGAGAGAAGAGGGAAGGATGGGCACCGGCCACCTAAGGAAGAAGAAGGAAAAACTTTCCTTAATTATGGCCGCCCAAGCCTCCAAGCCTCCCTTGCCGCCCAAAACCCTAGCCCCTCTTCAATTGCTCTTGCTGCCCACCCCCTTGCCTCCTTTTATAGAGTTAGGCCTAAGCCTCCTTTAATCTCCACCATCGGTTCTAGGGATTTAATCTCAACCGTCGGATCTAGAGATTTAATCTTAACTGTCGGATCTAGAGTTTTATTTTCAACCATTGGATCTAGGCTCCATGAGGTTTTAATAGGCTACAATAGAGACCATGAGGAGGAGTTGGATCTTGGCCACCCAATGAATCAAGCCCACATAAAGTCTGATCCATTAATGATAATCCATTCCACTAGAGGATTATCATTGATCTACCTCACCAACTCCCATAAGTTAATATGGGCTTCATATATTATTTGTACATTTTTCTCCCTGTGTTTAAGATCTCGAATGTCCGTCGATTAATTAATTTACTGACAAATAATTAATCAACATCAAATTCCTTGAGTAGTACCACTCAACCTTATCATCATGTCGGACCAAGTCCACCTGCAGGGTTTACATGATGAACCTTATGGGCTGCTCAAGGGGACATCATCATCCTAATATATAGGACACGGTTTCCTCCTATAATCAATGACACACCATATAAATAATACCATTTCCCAACTTACCGAGCCTATCGATTTACTCTATAAATCTCGTCCATTGGTAAATCAAAGAAATGAATACTAAGTATATGTTCTCGTTATTATATCGGGATTAAGAGCATTTACAATATAATATCTGAGGTCCGATTCGATTATTTAGTCAGCAAAATAAATCGAATCACCTCTAAGTCGGTCCTGCTCAATACACACAAAGTGTACTAGTGTGATTCTATGGTCAAGACAAACCAATACCAAATCACACTACAACCATTCTAATGGTTTGTCCATAACCATCTCGGCTGTAAGCCTTTACTTATACTTTACAATGAACCGATAACATGATCTCCTGTGTGAAACTACACACCATGTTATCTACAATGTAATGTATCAGACAATATGCAAAACCATAAATATGCAAACAATGATCATGTGATTCTTATTTAAAAAATAAAGATGTTCATAAAAATGCTAGACTTTTCAGTATACATCCCAACAATCTCCCACTTATACTAAAAGACTATTCTATCCTCAAACTGTCATACATCTGATTCTCATTCCCTCCACATGCCTATCAAAAGCTCTCCCTAGAAGGGTCTTAGTGAAAGGGTCTGCCAGGTTATCCTCTGATGCAATCTTGGCCACAACAACTTATCCTCGCTTTACGATTTCTCGTATCAGGTGCTACTTGCGCTCTATGTGTCTACATGCCTTATGGGCTCGTGGTTCCTTCGAGTTTGCAACTGCACCACTATTATCACAATAAATTGTGATAGTTCTGGGCAAACTAGGAATCACATCCAAGTCCATCAAGATGTTCCTGAGCCACACAGCTTCTTTGGCCGCCTCAGAGGCTGCCACATACTCAGCTTCCATGGTGGAGTCCGCCACACATTTCTGCTTGACACTCCTCCATACAATGGCTCCACCTCCCAAAGTAAACACAAAACCTGAGGTAGACTTACTATTATCCCTGTCTGATTAGAAGTCGGAATCTGTGTAACCCACAGGGAGTAATTGGTCTGCCTGGTAAACGAGCATATACTCCCTAGTCCTTCTCAGGTACTTCAATATATGCTTTACCACAGTCCAATGTCCCTGTCCTGGATTACTCTGATATCTACTAACCATGCCGACTACAAAGCAGATATCCGATCTCGTACACAGCATAGCATATATGAGGCTTCCTACTGTCGAAGCATAAGGAACCACCTTCATCTCCTTTATCTCCTCAGATGTTCTAGGACACATCTCCTTAGATAAAGGAACTCCATGCCTGAAAGGTAGAAAACCCTTCTTGGAGTTCTGCATGCTAAAACAAGCCAAAATGGTGTCTATGTATGAAGCTTGAGATAAGCACAACATCCTTTTCCTGCAATCCCATATAACCTTGATCCCAAGGATGCGTCCCACTTCTCCCAAGTCCTTCATATCAAACTGTTTGGAAAACCATACCCTTACATCCGATAACACCTTTACATTGTTGCCAATTAACAAAATGTCATCTACGTATAGCACATGAAATTCCACTATGTTTCCGTCACATCTCTTGTATACACAAGACTCATCCGGACTTTGAATAAATCCATAAGACTAGATTACCTCATTAAAGCGGATGTTCCAAGACCTCGAAGCTTGTTTCAATCCATAAATGGACCGATTAAGCTCGCACACAAGATTCTCTTTTCCCTTCGTAATGAATCCCTCTGGTTGCTTCATATAGATGTTTTCCTCAAGACTTCCATTAAGGAAAGCTATCTTGACATCCATCTGTCATACCTCATAATCCATATGAGCAGCAATGCATAAGAGAATCCGGATAGACTTAAGCATGGCTACCGACAAAAAAATCTCCTCATAATTGATACCCTCTTTCTGAGTATACCCTTTCGCAACAAGCCTTGCTTTGAAGGTTTCAACCTTCCCGTCTATTCCTCTCTTTCTTTTGTAGATCCACTTGCATCCAATGGTTTTTACACCATTGGGTGGTTCTACTAGCTCCCAGACCTAATTTGAATCCACAGATGCAATCTCAGCATTCATTGCAATTTGCCAAGATACCGCATCTTTATCTTGGATTGCCTCGTCATATGTCCAAGGATCAGGTTCATGTTCACCAAGGACCAAATCAGAAGATTCTTCCAAGAAAATGAATCTATCAGGTTGTCTCACAACCCTCCCACTACGACGAGGTATCACCTGTGTATTCTCTGTGACACGCGATGCAATCACTTGTGGTATATCCTCTTGTACCAGTGGTACTGAAGAAGTGACTTCCCCTTTCAATTCCTCCAGAACAATCTTACTCATGGGCTTGTGGTTCATCACATAGTCTTCTTCTAGAAATCTGGCATTCGTGCTAATGATCACCCTCTGATCTCTAGGACTATAAAACAAACCTCCTTTCGTTCCTTTAGGATAGCCAACGAACATGTGCACTTATGTACGAGGTTTCAACTTACCAGCATCTGCCTTCAGCACATATGCTAGACTCTCCCAAATCCAAATATATCTTAGACTAGGCTTTCGCCCAGTCCACAATTCTGTGGGAGTAGAAGGAACTGATTTAGATGGTACCAAGTTCAGAATATACACTGCTGTAACTAGAGCATACCCCCAGAACGAATCTAGCAACTCACAATAACTTATCATCGATCTAACCATCTCCATAAGAATCATATTCCTTCGCTCTGCTACACCATTCTGCTGGGGTGTGCCAGGTGCAGACAATTGGGATTGAATCTCAGCCTCTGATAAGTAATTCCTAAACTCTCCCAAGAGGTACTCACCACCACGATCAGATCATAGTGTCTTGATACTTTTACCTTGACGTTTCTCTACATCAGACTTGAATTCTTTGAACTTGTCAAAGATTCAAACTTGCGGTGCATCAAGTAAATGTATCCATATCTCGAATAATCTGTTGGGTTTCCGGCACCGCGGCGAATGTGTGTTCGAACATATTTCGTAAACATGTGCATAGCGGAAGAAATAAAATAATAAATCTAATTTATTACAACACACACCACACACATGCATAGTACAACATGTGTAGACATAACCGTAATTTCAAATTTTGCAATAAAAGGAAATTTATACTACGTATGCCTGACGTATCACGTGTAGTGGGAAAGACATCAACCGGAACGATCCTCGCTAGAATCGTCTCTATCCGTATCCACGCCGAGTATCTTCAGGATGACTTCACAAAGTCACAAGCCTCATCTTCGTACGAGTTACTAGCCTCGTGTTGAAGACGATGTGATCGAAAGAAGATCACAATCCGAATAAAAAATTCGGATCCAAAACGACTCCTCAAAAACTCGCTTCTTCGGAGAGGTATTCATCAACCGTTTGACGAATCCTTCATCCTCCACCTATGAGGATTACCGGAGAGAAAATCCCCGGCAAGGAAGCCACTGTCGGAGCTTCAAATGTCGTCCAAACGACACTCCGACACGAAATAAACAAGCTGTCCAGAAAACTGGACAGCTTTGGTGGAGGAATATGGGCCGGCCAAATAAGGAAGCTTGATGCTCACCTTGTCGCCGGACCCAAAGAAGATCACCGGAGGGTCGCCGGAGGATCACCGGCTGAAATTGCACGCCGGCAACTAGCTTTGACGGTGGCACAAAGCTGGGCGGCGGCTAGGGTTGGGCACCGACCACTAGAGGAGAGGAGGGGTGGGCGGCAACTAGGGATTGCTTGGATTAGGGCTTATCAAAACCCTTAAGCCCTATTTTATAGAGAACAAATTCTCTTAATGGTTATCGGATCATAACCAAAAGCCCGTTAACCCGCTCCATTAATTTAGGTTAAAATAAACCAAACCATGTTGGTCTATTTTAAGTTAAAATGAACCGAACCAACTTTGGTTCATTCGTTTAAAACAAACCAAACCCCTTTGGTTTATTCTCCTCCATTGGATTTGAACCAAACCAATTTGGTTCATCCATCATGTCTTCATAAGACACGGCCCATCCATGCTTCCATTGCGACTGAAACGATTTCATGCTCGCTCCTTGTTTGGTCCAACCAAACCTAGTTTCTCTCGGTCTGAGAAACTCATTCTCAAGCTTGTTTTAAATCCTTCGGATTACGCTCATTGTGCGTGTGACCAAATAGGTTCTTAGTTTATGTTGGTCGTCTATAATTAACCATTAATTATAGAATGATCATGAGTGGCACCTAGTAGTACATCATGATCCTCAATTATCCGAAAAGATCAACGGTTGATCCAAAACTATTTCTGAAACCCTTTCAGCAGCTCGAATGAATCATGCCCCATTCCCTTCACTCATCTTATACCCACTTGGTTCAGGACATGGTCTATAGTTTCAGTCCCCACTAGGTTGACTATGTCACACTTAGCCCAAGTATCATTTCCTCGTCCTACAGAGACTAGTTACTGCACATGTACCGAAGAGTACCTTACTCTAAACATGTAATGCTTTGGCTAAAGACTTTAGTAACAATCCGACAAGAGGCCATGGGTATACATCTCCTCGCAAGGAGTGGTGAATCCTTTATAGGCTATTCAAACACCTTCGATCACTTCGACTTATATCAAATCATCCCGGGTCCACATCTCCTCAGAGATGCTTTCTTAAGATGTCAAAGCATAAGTCTTTATGATCAAGATGACTTGAATACCACAAGTCAAAGGAACATCGTACTTAAGGTGCAGTAAGAACTTCATTGACATATCTATATATGCAGAGAACCATATGAAGTCTTACGGCTGGTCACTCCAATGAACTAGTTACCATAACTAGCATTCACGATTAACTCCGGACATCACAATGTCTCCAGCCAGTGAGAATCAGCTGCTTGGATACACCAAGGAGTATACCTCGTGCTAGTTTCGACAGAATCATGGGTGTCCAAATCCATCAATTCATCGACTAGGGATAATTTCGATACATCACAATTACACATGTAGAGATACTCAATAGTTGTGATTCAATCACAAATTCTCTCATGCTGTGAATCGTATCATGGACATTCAGTAAATAAGTTTATGATCTAATCAAATACATGAAAACATGTATACCCAAATAGTGAATCTTCATTTATCATATAAATGGTTCGAACATAAGGCGATTGCCTTAGGACATCTCTTATATATTACTAACAAACTCTCACTTGACCTAATGCTAATCACTTCGGTATCCAATACCATAAGCTCTAACATGACCCTCAAACTTACTTTGAGGTAATGCCTTAGTCAAAGGATCCGCTAAGTTCCTTTCAGTGGGGATTTTCTCGATTTGTATTTCCTTCCTACTAATGATCTCTCTGATCAGATGATAGCAGCAAAGCACATATTTAGATCGTTGATGAGACCTTGGCTCTTTCGCCTGTGCAATTTCTCCATTGTTGTCGTAGTAGACCGGTATTGCTTCAACAATGGCTGGAACCACACCAAGTTCATAAATGAACTTCTTGATCCAAACCGCTTCCTTTGCTGCTTCCGAAGCTACAATGTATTCTGCCTCAGTGGTAGAATCCGCTACAGTATCTTGTTTGGAATTTTTCCAACTCACTGCGCCCCTATTCAAGGTGAACACGTATCCAGACTGAGACCTGGAATCATCCTTGTCTGTTTGGAAGCTGGCATCCGTATACCCGCGTATCACCATGTCCCCTTCTCCATATATTAGGAACACATCCTTAGTTCTTCTTAAGTACTTAAGGATTGTCTTAACAGCCACCCAATGATCCATTCCTGGATCAGACTGGTATCTACTCGTGACACTCAGAGCATACGATACATCGGGCCTCGTACATAACATAGCATACATGATAGATCCTATTGAGGATGCATAGGGAATCTTACTCATGCAAATCCTCTCGTCTTCTGTGCGCGGACACATAGACTTCGAAAGGTGTATCCCATGCCTGATGGGTAGAAAACCTTTCTTGGATTCTGACATGCTAAACCTCTTTAGCACTCGGTCTATATATGTAGACTGGGAAAGACCAAGCAACCATTTCGATCTATCTCTATAGATCTTAATCTCGAGGATGTAGGTTGCTTCTCCCAGGTCTTTCATGGAGAATGTCTTGGACAACCAAATCTTAACTGACTGTAAGACTGAAACATCGTTTCCTATAAGTAATATGTCATCAACATACAATACTAGGAACACAACTGCACTCCCACTAACCTTCTTGTACACACAAGGTTCGTCTGGATTTTATGAGAAATCAAACTTTTTTATTGTCTCATCAAAATAGATATTCCAGCGCTTGGATGCTTGCTTCAATCCATATATAGACAGTCACAATTTGCATAACTTGGTTTAATCAACCGGTGTGAAACTCTCAGGATGTATCATATACACGTCCTCGAGCAGGTTTCCATTAAGGAAAGCTGTTTTCACATCCATTTGTCATATCTCATAATCATAATGAGTCGCTATAGCCAGGAGCATCCGAATGGATTTAAGCATAGCTACAGGCGAATAGGTTTCATCATAATCAACACCTTGCTTTTGACGATATCCTTTCGCCACTAATCTAGCCTTATAGGTGATCACATTACCATCCATGTCGGTTTTCTTCTTGAAAACCCACTTGCACCCTATAGGCTTTATGCCTTCAGGTGGGTCAACCAAGTTCCAAATTTGGTTTTCATACATGGAATCCATTTCCGACTTTATGGATTCAAGCCACTTATCCCTTTCTGAACTTGTCAGAATTTCTTCATAACTTGTAGGCTCCTCATCATCAATGAGTAACACGTCGTTCGATTCACTTACGAGAAATCTATATCTCTAAGGAATTTTGCATGTTCTACTAGATCTACGAAGATGTAGTGTTTCAATAGGTCCAGCTGATTGCTCATCACTATGAGTTATCGGCTGTTGTGCTTCACCAGGTATCTCATCAATGTCTATTTGAGTCTCTCGAGCCTCCTCAAGCTCGACGACACTCCCACTGTTTTCTTGCAAGAGAAACTCTTTCTCTAGAAACATAGCATGCCTTGAAACAAACACCTTTTGTTCCACAGGATGATAGAATTGGTAACCCCTTGTTTCCTTAGGGTATCCAATAAATATACATTTATCAGACTTAGCATCCAATTTGTCTGATACAGTCCGCTTCACATAAGCAGGACAATCCCATATCTTCAAGTAAGATACATGAGGTTTCTTACTATTCCATATCTCATATGGAGTAGTGGAGACTACCTTGGTTGGCATTCTGTTTAACAAGTAAACAACTATCTGAAGTGCATAGCCCCAAAAGGACTTAGGAAGATTCACATGATTCATCATTGACCTGACCATGTCCAACAAGGTCTGGTAACGCCTCTCAGATACACCATTATGCTGTGGTGTGTATGGCGGAGTCCATTAAGACAATATATCATTGTCTTTTAGATAATCAAGAAACTCTTGAATTAAGTATTCACCACCTCGATCCAATCGAAGTATTTTAATACTCTTGTCATGTTGTTTCTCTACTTCATTTCTGAATTCTTTAAACCTTTCAAAGGCTTCAGACTTGTGTTTCATCAAGAACACATACCCAAACCATGAGTGATCATCGGTGAAGGTAATGAAGTAGTTATAGCCTCCTAAAGCTTGAGTTGACATAGGTCCACATACATCAGTATGTATTAGACCTAGCAACTCTCCCACTCGTTCACCTTTTCCTGTAAAAGGTAACTTAGTCATCTTGCCTTTCAAGCATGATTCACATGTATCATATGAATCCAATTTAAACGATTCCAGAATTCCACATCGGTGTAATTCGGACATGCATTTCTTGCTTGCATGGCAAAGATGACAATGCAACATGTAGGAGTCTAATTGATTATCCTTTAGAACATGCTTGTTGCTCGCTTCGATATTGAAAATGTCACTGGATACGTCCAACGTATAAATACCATTGCTCAAAGTTCCAGTTCCATAAAGTACACCATTCAAAGTTATATCACAACAATTGTTACTAAATGTCAAATGATAACCATTTCTATTTAAGCAAAAAATAGAAACAATGTTCTTTATTAGAGAAGGAACACAATAGCAATTGTCCAGTTCCAAGACTAGTCCACTAGGGAGCTTCACCAAATAAGTTCCGATGGCAACCGCAACAACCTTTGCTCCATTGCCAACTCGCAAATTTGACTCCCCTCTGATGAGTCTTCATCTATTCCTTAGCCCCTATATGTCATTACATATATGTGAGCCACACCCAGTATCCAATACCCAAGTGTATAAGGAAATAGAATGACAATCAATAACGAAGATACCTGAAGAGGATGGGGCATCGGATGCCTTCTTCTTCTTCACGGACTCAAGATAAATCTTGCAATTTCTTCGCCAGTGGCCTTCCTTGCCACAATGATGGCAAGTGCCCTTTTGTGCTGGTTTTGCCTTCTTAGCCTTCTTGTTCTTCCCTTTCTTCTATTCCTTTGCCTTCCTCTTAGAACCTTTCTTTGAGGAATCAACTAACAGAACCGCCTTCTCCTCATGCTTCACAGAAGGCTCCACAGTCTTCAGCATATTGAGGAGCTCAGGAATAGTGGATTCTAATTTGTTCATCCAATAGTTCATCACAATTTGTGAGAAACTCTTGGGCAAACAAAGCAGAATTAAGTCAATACTTAATTCATGATCCATCACAAACCCAAGGGTGGCTAGCCGCTCGATGTACCCGTTCATCTTTAGCACAAACTGCACTATAGACGAACCTTCTTGCATCTTCGTGGTGAAGAGGAGCCTAGAGACTTCAAACCTTTCAGATCTCTCTTGCTCATCAAACAACTCATGAAGATGGAAGACCATGGTATTAGCATCCATATGCTCATGCTTCCTTTGCAGCTCAGGTACCATCGCAGCTAGCATGATGCAACTCGCCAGTTCAGAATCTGCCACATGTTTTTGATAGGCCAACATTTGGTCTGGAGTTGCATCGTCCCTAGGACGGTTGGGAAGAGGCTCTTCAAGGACATATGCTAGCTTTTCCGCCTTGAGAATAATTCTCAAGTTTCTAAGTTAGTCCAGGAAGTTAGGCCCAGTCAATTTGTTTAAATCCAAAATAGTGCGCAAATTCAAAGATGTCATGATCAATCGATTAACCTAGAAATACAAAATGAACATATATTGTAGGAGATTTGAGGCCGCTAGAGGGGGGGTGAATAGCATGTGACCGTACAATGATGGAGTTCGTTCGCATTGCTTGTCTACAATCTTGTTAGTACGCAGCGGAATAAACAATAACAAAAACAAACACAAGATACAATCACAACACGCACGATATAACGTGGTTCGGAACCAAAATAGTTCCTACTCCACGGATTGGGTTCGTACGAACCCTAGCGATGCCACAAACACCACTAAGCAATAAAACTCCTTCTCGACAACAAGTCGGAGGTGGAGAAACCTTGTAAAATGAATTACAACAAGTAATACAAAGTAAACAAGCAAATACAAGTGAAAGTGTAAAGAACACTTTACAAACTAGGGTTTTGAGCGCTTGCTTGTCGGTTGCTTGGATGAGCTTGAAGGACCATGAAATGCACCTGCAAATCGCCTTCAAATCGCCTCACCAAAGCTCCCAAAGAACTGATGATGAAATCCTCCACGAGCTCCCCTTTTTATCTTGCGTCGGGCTGGATTTTCACCTGGCAGTCGACTGCCATAAGTCCCCAGTCGACTGCCAACACTGTAGCTGTGAGACAATGACTCAATCCACGTTGGACAAGTTCCAACGAGACTCTCACCAGTCGATTGCCAATATTGGCGATCGGCAATACCGTGAGCCGCCGATCGACTACGGAGTATTCTGCTCGCATCACCGAAGTCGACTTCCGTCCTTGGCGATCGACGTCGACATCGATCAGCCGAGAGCAATTCCAGCTCTTAAACGTCAGTCGCACTCAAGTCGACTCACGACAGTCGAACCGGCCATAATGTCAGTCGACTGCCAACCTCAAAGATGAGGTTTTAACCCAAGTATGGTGTCCCCATACTCGCTAGACCACCCTTAGCCTAGACCTAAGCCTTCTAGCCACCTCCATCATCCTTACGCCTCTCGGATCCCTCTAAGTCATCCATGACTTGTTCATCCATCGCGGTAGGCTTCAGGTGCTTCCATCGGCTATGTCATGCTAACGGTGTCTACACCGCCAAGGCACATTGGACTTACACCGCCAAGACTCCACTTGGACTTTACGCCGCCAATATCAAACCCCTTGGACTTCTCAAATGCCAAGACTCATGCTTGGACTTTCCCTTGCCAACCCATGTTGGACTTTCCATGCCAAGACCCATGCTTGGACTTTCCCTTGCCAACCCATGTTGAACTTTCCATGCTAAGACCCATGGCTTGGACTTTACCTTGCCAAGACCCATGCTTGGACTTTCCCTTAATCACATGGTCAATCCCTAGTCAACCATCAAAGACTCCCTCGAGTCAAACTCGAGTCTGGTTAATTATAACCTAGATCGATTGTATAAACAATCTCCCCAATATATTAACCGACATCAATGTCAAACATCAATGTCAAACATCAAAACATCACTCGAGTCAAATTCGAGTCTGGTCAATCGTGACCTGAGCCGATTGCACCAACAATCTCCCCCTTTTTGATGTTTGACAAAACAAACCTTGAGTTAGGCCCCTAACTCAAATTCCCTTACCAATTTCCCAAATTGGTAATTTAACCTTCTCCCCCTTTTTGACATACATCAAAAAGGTTATCTCTCTAAGGAGGTCAATGTCTCATGTCCCAATGAGATCTTACAATCTCCCCCTTGATCCAAACATACCTAGGATGCCTACCATCTTCCTAGTGATAAGTCCTATATCACTCAAGAGAGGCAATCCTATATGCTCTCCCAATTTCCAAATTGGGTCTCTCAAAAACTCATTTTCCTCCTCATGAGGAAAAATACCATTCATCATCCCATGATGAATTCCTCCCCCTAAAGGGTTGCTCCCCCTAGACCATTGCACCAACAATGTCCTTGGAAAATTCCTAAGCCAATAGGTACTCTAAACCATCAGAATTAGGGTTCAAAGTTTAATCATGAACTCTTCCACCCTTAAATTTGATACTTTGACCTAACACCTCTCCAAATCCATATCCAATGGATCTTCACCCTTTATAATGCTTCCCAAAGCATATTCTAGGGTTAGGAGTGGTTAGGGACCTTTACCATGGCTGAAAATGGGCTAAACAACCTTGGTTTTTTCAAAATCAGCTTGGCAGTCGACTACTTATAGTAATCGATCATTGCCACTCATCGATCAGCCCCATCGTTAGCGGTCGATCGATAACAAATTTGAATTTCAACTATCAGAATTGAATTTTAGAAAATCATAAGTAATTCTACGTATATAGAAAAATCATGAAATTTGATACGTATATTACTTATAGTCAATACAATGGGTGAAAATTATTTGAAAATTATTTTACCCATAAAATATCGAAATTGATACAAAATTCAAAAGTGAAGAAAAACTTCAATGTCTTAGCTCACTTTGTATCAATCTCATCAAGTGTGATTGCTATCAAAAGATAGACTTAACCAAGGTTTTCTAAATGGATTTTAAAATGTTTTCAAAACCTTATTTTGGATCATATTCCTTGGACTCTATGTACATGACTTGTACACAAGCTTTCCCAATGATCCACCATATGCAATTAGATGAGTTTTAGTTCATCTAGATAAAAAAACTATGCACCTTGAACTCAACTCATATCCTAACATCTCACATGTATCTAGGGTGTATAAATATACATACATGTCAATGTAATGTGAGATGTGGGTTTTGTTCTCCCTAAACTAGGGTTTCATGCATTTTTCTAAGGCAACTCTACTTGATTCCCTTATAAATGGGACTCCAAGTCATGTCATTGTCCTTAAATCAATTTTTAATCAATTAAATGCATGAAATGATCATGGCTTAATAATATCAAAAATAAATCATGGCCAATGATCATGATGTCATGGCATATGATTTAAAAATAAAGCACATGACATTTATCCTAACCCTAAGCATGATCATGAAATATAAAAGATTAAAGATAAGTATGATGTCATGACATGGCATATGGCAAATCAAAGCATGGCAAATAAAAAGTATAGGTATAATAATAGCTAAATTATAATATTAATTGCCTTTTGAGATAATTAAGTATATTTTTGCCATATTCCTATTAATCTCCCCAAGTGTGCCAAAAACCCAAAAAGACACACTATGACTCTAAACCCTAAGTTGTGCCAATTTGATTGATTTATCAAACTTCATAATTAGTATTGGCACATCCTAAAAACCTTTAGGATTTATAATCAAATCTATTTCCAAGATGTCCATAACCTTGGAAATGACCTAAAATGTCAACTTTGCTATGGTTGAGTTAACTACCCATCCAATCAAGGTTGACACGACCTAACCCATCTAGTGTGAGTCAATCATGCCCTTAGGAACCCAAAATCTATTTGAGCTCATTGGGTTAATTAGGTATTCCTTAGGGATGACCTCCCTAGATACCTTCCTAATGACCCTCCTAGGCTTGGTAGCCTTGGTCATTTTGGTCTTACCTAGGTTGACTTTAGGGGTAACTCCCCTTGCAACCTTCTTAGTAGCTTCCCTAGGTTTCCTTAAAACCCTAGCCACTAGGCACACACCTTGGTCAACTCTAGGGATGACTTCCCTATTGACCTTGGTCTTCCTAGACCTAGTTTGTGTTCCTTAATCAAATGGAACACCATGATAAGGCACCTTAGGCTTAGGTTTGTGACCCAAACCTTGCTTGCCCTTGGTTGACTTTTGACTCTTAGGCCCTAGGTGTTGACTTTGACTTTTGGACCCTTGACTTAGACCACTAGACCCTTGAACTTGATTTTGTATATTCCTAAGCGTCTTTTCTAGTTTTTCAAGCCTTGACCTCAAGGCTTGGTTTTCCAACTCTAATATCCCAATTTTTGATTTCTCATTTGGTCCTTGGGCATTACCATTTCCTCTAGGCATATGCCTAGTCCATTTTGGATTAAGACCTAGGTGTTCTTCTATTTTCTTGATAGATTCCCTAGGTAAAATATTTTTAGGGACATTAGTCCTAAATTTTTCCTTAGTTTCAAAGTGGACACTCTTAGCTCCTAAACAATAATATTTATTGTTCCTAGCATGCTTTTCATGATGAATTGCAAGAGAATTAAAAGCATGCTTTTTAACATTAAACCTAGAAGAATGAGCATTATTGAAATGATATACCTTAGGGTTAGCCTTAGCTCCCCCTACTTGTGATGCTCCTTCTTGGGTCTTTTGGCTCCCCCTAGGACATTGATTTCTATAATGTCCTTTTGAATTGCACTTGAAGCATATGATGTGCTCCTTGCCTTTAGGTGTTGGGAAACCGGCGTCCTTGACTTTTGGTGTCGGTGGAGCTTTCCTAATCTTCTTTGGGCACTTGCTTTTGTAGTGCCCGGTTTCCCTACACTCAAAACATATTATATGCATTGTATTATTAACACATATGCTTGAGTTACCTTGGGTGGTTGTGGTGATTGGAGTGGAATCTTCATTCTTCCCGGAGGTTGAGGCTTCTTCTTTGTTTTGTTCCGGCTCTAGTGTGAATGGTCTCTCCCCCTCAATCATAGAAGTGGATACTTCTTCCACCTCTTCTACTTCCTTCTCCGATCCGGAAGTTGACTCCTCACTTTCTTGTGAGGATGATGAAGCTTCCTCTTCGATCTCCTCCTCTTCCAAATCTTCTTGGACCGATTCGGGATTGTCGTAGAACTTGACCAACTTGTTCCACAACTCCTTGGCATCCCTATAGCTTCCTAATCTAGACAAAATGTCGTTAGGTATCAAATTAACCAACATTTTTGTTACCTTAATGGTTGTCTTGAATTTTTCTCATTGCTCCTCGGTCCATCGCTTCTTTTTGAGGATTTCGCCGTTCTCTCCTCTCGGAGCATCAAAACCTATAATCATGGCAAACCAATTTTCTATATCCGACATTAGAAAATATTCCATCCTACCTTTCCAATACGCGAAATCTTCGCGGTCAAAGGCGGGTGGAGTCGCTATGTCATCGCCCCATCTTTCTTGAAGATCCATCGTCTTCCCTCTAGCTTCTTTAACTCCCGGCGGTTAATCCGTAGAAGAGCCCCAGGCTCTAATTCCACTTGTAGGAGATTTGAGGCCGCTAGAGGGGGGGTGAATAGCGTGTGACCGTACAATGATGGAGTTCGTTCGCGTTGCTTGTCTACAATCTTGTTAGTATGCAGCGGAATAAACAATAACAAATACAAACACTGTTGGTGCAATCGGCCCAGGTCACGATTGACCAGGACTCGAGTTTGACTCGAGTGATGTTTTGATGTTTGACAAAGTATGTTTGACAAAGTATGTTAGACATAGGTTTGACATTGATGTTTGACATTAATGTCGGTTAATATGTTGGGGAGATTGTTTATACAATCGACCCAGGTTATAATTGACTTGATGGTTGACCAGGGTTGACCATGTGATTATGGGAAAGTCCAAGCATGGGTACTTGGCAATGGAAAGTCCAAGTCATGGGTACTTGGCATTGAAAGTCCAAGTCATGGGTACTTGGCAATGGAAAGTCCAGTCATGGGTACTTGGCATTGAAAGTCCAAGTGGGACACTTGGCATTTGGAAAAGTCCAACATGAGTTGGCAAGGGAAAGTCCAAGCATGGGTCTTGGCAATTGAGAAGTCCAACATGTGTTGGCAAGGGAAAGTCCAAGCTTGAGTCTTGGCACTTGAAGTCCAAGGGGATTGATCTTGGCGGCGTAAAGTCCAAGCGGAGTCTTGGCAGCGTAAGTCCAATGTGCCTTGGCGGTGAACACACCGTTAGCATGACAGAGCTGATGGAAGCAGGAAGCTAGCGCGATGGATGAACAAGTCATGGATGACTTGGAGGGATCCAGAGGCGTGAGGTCATGGAGGTTGCTAGAAGGCTTAGGTCTAGGCTAAGGGTGGTCTAGCAAGTATGGGGACACCATATTTGGGTTAAAACCTCATTCTTGAGGTTGGCAGTCGACTGGCATTATGGCCGGTTCGACTGCCGTGAGTCGACTTGAGTTCGACCGGTTAGAGCTGGATGCTCGCGCGATCGCTCACCGGAGCGCTGATCGATGATGCGGGCCGATCGCCATGGATGGCGCGATTGCCGCCGCCGCGAGCAGATCGCCCGTAGCGATCGCGCGGCGACGATTACGGGCGCTAGCGATCACAATGTTGGCGATCGCCAAGAGATCCGTTGGAGTTTTTCCAGCGTGGATCGACCCGTTGTCTCATGACAACAGTGGCATCAGTCGAACTGGGACTTATGGCAGTCGACTGATGGGCGAAAATCCAGCCCGACGCAGGTTATAAAAGCAGCTCGGAAGGAGGGATTTAGCAGCGATTTTCTTGGGCGAAATTGAAGGGGGAAGTTGGTGCTTTCACCTTCAAAGCTAGTTCAAGGCAATCAAAGATCAAGCAATCCAAAGTTCTTGTAAAGTTGTTTTTCCTTTACTTGCATTGTATTTCTTACTTGTATTTGCTTACATCTTGTAGATTATTGTTGTAATCTTTTGTACGAGGTTTCTCCACCTCCGACTTGTGTCGAGAAGGAGTATTTGTGATTAGTGAGTGCGTGTGCATCACTAGGGCTCTTTAGAGCTCGACCCGTGGAGTAGGAACCATTCGGTTCCGAACCACGTTATATGTTTGTGTTCGTGTGATTGCTTTTCGTTATTGCTTTTATTATATATATTCCGCTGCGCACTAACGTAATTGTAGACACGAACGCGATCGATTTCCATCTTCGTACGATCGACGCTATTCACCCCCCCTCTAGCGGCCTCAAATCTCCAACAAGTGGTATCAGAGCCCGGGGCTCTTCTACGGACTAACCGCCGGGAGCTAAAAGGATAGAGGGAAGATGGAACTCCAAGACAAGCTTGGATGGGATATCAACACACCTATCCCCTATACCTTCTATGGACAAGAAGGGTTTAAACAATGGAAGTCAAGAATTGAAGACTTCCTAATGATGAGGGATATTGAGGAATGGGCTATCTTAATGGAAGGCTTTGAATTGCCAAGAGGACCAAAAGGTGGTTTCCTCAAAACGAAGAGATGGACCAAGAGCAAGTCCAAGCCTTCGAGAAAAACACCAAGGTAATAAAGTTTTGGTTGATTTTATACCTAAAAATATCTTGTGTATTTTAGGTAATTATATAGATGCCAAGGAGCTATGGAGCCAAGTGGCAAAGCTCCATGAAAACTCATCATCAATCCAACAAGAAGAAGAAGAAGAAGAAGAGTGCACACCCTCTCAAGCTCAAGCAAGCACATCTCCATCTAAAGAGCTTGAGGAGTCCGAAGTTGATAGGGAATCAACTTCCGGATTGGTGGAGGAAGTAGAAGAAGCATCCACTTCTATAATCGAGGAGGAAGAAGTGGTGGAAGAGGTAGAGTTAAGACAAACCTCAACCTCTAGGATAGAGGGGGAGGAAGTTAGACCATCCACACCGGAGCCGGAACAAAATAAGGAGGAAGCTTCAACATCCGTCAAGATGAAGAAGCCCAAAATTCAACTCCGACACCTATCACGGATCTAGGTAACTCGAGCATTTCAAATAATGATAAAATTCATATTATCTGCTTTGAGTGTAGGGAGCAAGGACATTATAAGAGTAAGTGTCCTAAACGGGTTAAGAAGACTCCACCCTGCAAAAATCAAGGAAGTCGGTGCTCAAAGTCAAAGAAGCAAAGAGCACATCATTTGCTTCAAGTGCCATCAAAGGGGCACTATAGGAGTCAATGCCCAAAGGGGGAGAAGAAGGGGCAAAATGGAGCTTCACATGTAGGGGGAGCTAAGGCTAACCCTAAGGTATATTTTAATAATGCTCTTTCTACTTCTTATATTCAAAAGCATGCTAGAAATAATTTTAGCAATCTTGCTATTTATCAAAAAGAGCATGCTAGAAATAGAGAATATTGCTTAGGAGCTAAAAGTATTCACTTAGATAATAGGAAGAAATTTGGGACTAATGTCCCTAAAAATAATTTATCTAAGGATAAACCTAGGTCAAATAACACTAGACCAATTTTACCTAGGGAGACCATTAGAAAGGTGCAGGAGCACCTAGGTTTCAATCCTAAGTGGACTAGGCATATGCCTAGAAAGTTCCATGCCCATGATTTAAATCAAAATTCAAAAATTGGGCAATTAGAATTAGAGAATCAAGTCTTGAGGTCAAGGCTTGAAAAACTTGAGAAGACCCTTAAAATTATACAAAATCAATTTAAAGGGTCTAATGGTCAAACTCCTAGATCAAAAAGTCAAAGTCAACCCTTAAGACCTAAGAGTCAAAAGTCAACTAAGGGCAAGCAAGGCTTGGGTTACAAACCTAAGCCTAAGGTGGCTTATCATAGTGTTCCATTTGATTATGGAACACTAACTAGGTCTAGGAAGACCAAGGTTACTAGGGAAGTCATCCCTAGAGTTGACCAAAGGGTATGCCTAGTGGCTAGGGTTTCTAGGAAACCTAAGGTGGCTACTAAGAAGGTTGTTAGGGAGGCAATCCCTAAGGTTAACCTAGGCAAGACCCAAATGACCAAGGCTAACAAGCCTAGGAGGGTCATTAGGAAGGTATCTAGGGAGGTTATCCCTAAGGAATACCTAATTAACTCTCGGAGCTCAAATCGGTTTTGGGTTCCTAAGAGCGTGATTGATTCACGCTAGATGGGTTTAGGGTGTGCCAACCTTGATTGGATGGGTAGTTAACTCAACCATGGAGAAGGTGGCATTTTGGGTCATTTTCAAGGTTATAGTTACCTTGGGAATGTGGTTTGATTTTAATCCTAAAAGATTTTAGGATGTGCCAATATTAGTTATGAAGTTTGATAAAATGATCATTTTGGCACAATTTAGGTTGGTGTGCCATTTTGGGTTTTTGGCACACTAGGAAGATTATGTTAATATGACAAAATATGTTTAATCCCAACAAATGGCAATTAATATTAAAATTTAGGTGTTATTATACCTATATATTTTATATGCCATGATTTGTTTGCCATATGCCATGACATGACATCATGTTTACTTTTATCATCTAAATGTCATGATCATGCTTAGGATTAAGGTATTAAATGTCATGTGTTTTTAGATTTCATCATATGCCATGACATCATGATCATTATGCCATGATCATTTTCATGCATCTAAATTGATTAAAATTGATTTAAGGACTATGGCATGACTTGGAGTCCCATTTATAAGGGAATCAAGTAGAGTTGCCTTAGAAAAATGCATGAAACCCTAGTTTAGGGAGAACAAAACCCACATCTCACATCCAATTGACATGTATGTGTATTTATACACCCTAGATACATGTGAGATGCTAGGATATGAGTTGAGTTCAAGGTGCATAGTTTTTGCATCTAGATGAACTAAAACTCATCTAATTTTATTGGTGGATCATTGGGAAAGCTTGTGTACAAGTCATGTACATAGAGCCCAAGGAATGTGATCCAAAATAGGTTTTCAAAAACATTTTAAATTCATTTTGGAAAACCTTGGTGAAGTCTATCTTTTGATAGCAATCACTATTGATGAAGTTGATACAAAATAGGGCCAAAACATTGAAAATATCAATGGTTTTGAGTTTTGTATCAAACTCACTATTTTATGGGTAAAATAATTTTAAAATATTTTTCACCTATTGTATTTCTTATAAGTAATGTACGTATTAAGTTTCATGAATTTTCAAAATACGTAGAATTACTTATGCATTTTCAAAATTGATCGATAAAATAAATTGGAATTTCAGACTGACCGATCGCCACTTGGTGGCAATGATCGATGAGAGTGGCAATCGATGACATCGTCAGGAGTCGACTGCCATGTCTGATTTCGGGTTAACAAGGTTTGTTTAGCCCGTGTTCAGCTATGACAAAGGTTCCTAACCACTCCTAACCCTAGGATATGCTTTGGGAAGCATTATGAAGGGTGAAAATCCATTGGTAATGGATTAGGAGTTGTGTTAGGTCAAAGTATCAAATTTAGGGTGAGTAAGAGTTCTATGTTGAACTTAGAACCTTAATTTTGATGGTTTAGAGTTCCTATTGGCTTAGGGGCTTTCCAAGGACATTGTTGGTGCAATGGTCAAGGGGGAGCAAGCCTTTAGGGGGAGGTATCCATCGTGGGATGATGGATGTTTTTTATGGGGAGAATCTTATCAATTGAAAATTGATGGGTGTTTGATACCCAATTTGGAAATTGGGAGAGTGAGATAGGAGTGCCTCTCTTGAGTGATATGGGACTTATCACTAGGAAGATGGTAGGCATCCTAGGTATTTTTGATCAAGGGGGAGATTGTAAGATCTCATTGGGACATGAGACATTGACCTCCTTGGAGAGAAAACCTTTTTGATGTTAGTCAAAAAGGGGGAGAACATTTGATTTACTTTTTCACTTAAATGTTTGGGGGAGAACATTTGGTGAGTGTTTACCAATTTGGGATAATTGGTAAGGGATTTGAGTTAGTGTTCTAACTCATGGTTTTATTTGGTTTTTGTCAAACATCAAAAAGGGGGAGATTGTTGGTGCAATCGGCCCAGGTCACGATTGACCAGGACTCGAGTTTGACTCGAGTGATGTTTTGATGTTTGACAAAGTATGTTTGACAAAGTATGTTAGACATAGGTTTGACATTGATGTTTGACATTAATGTCGGTTAATATGTTGGGGAGATTGTTTATACAATCGACCCAGGTTATAATTGACTTGATGGTTGACCAGGGTTGACCATGTGATTATGGGAAAGTCCAAGCATGGGTACTTGGCAATGGAAAGTCCAAGTCATGGGTACTTGGCATTGAAAGTCCAAGTCATGGGTACTTGGCAATGGAAAGTCCAGTCATGGGTACTTGGCATTGAAAGTCCAAGTGGGACACTTGGCATTTGGAAAAGTCCAACATGAGTTGGCAAGGGAAAGTCCAAGCATGGGTCTTGGCAATTGAGAAGTCCAACATGTGTTGGCAAGGGAAAGTCCAAGCTTGAGTCTTGGCACTTGAAGTCCAAGGGGATTGATCTTGGTGGCGTAAAGTCCAAGCGGAGTCTTGGCAGCGTAAGTCCAATGTGCCTTGGCGGTGAACACACCGTTAGCATGACAGAGCCGATGGAAGCACCGGGAAGCTAGCGCGATGGATGAACAAGTCATGGATGACTTGGAGGGATCCGAGAGGCGTGAGGCTGATGGAGGTTGCTAGAAGGCTTAGGTCTAGGCTAAGGGTGGTCTAGCAAGTATGGGGACACCATATTTGGGTTAAAACCTCATAGTTGGATGCTCGCAGCGATCGCTCATCCGGAGTAGCTTGATTTGATGGCGAATGGCCCGCCATGGATGGCGCCGATCGCTTCTGCCGCGAGCCGCCAGCGCTCGTGAGCCGATCGGGCCGACTACGGCGCTGGCCGATCGCCAATGTTGGCGATCGCCAAGAGATCCGCTGGAGTTTTTCCGTGGATCGACCCGTTGTCTCATGACAACGATGGGCATCATCGAACGGGACTTATGGCGATCGGTGATGGCGAAAATCCAAAACGCAGTTATAAAAGCAGCTCAAGGAGGGATTTAGCAGATTTTCTTGGGCGAAATTGAAGGGGGAAGTTGGTGCTTTCCAGTCCTTCAAAGCTAGTTCAAGGCAATCAAAGATCAAGCAATCCAAAGTTCTTGTAAAGTTGTTTTTCCTTTACTTGCATTGTATTTCTTACTTGTATTTGCTTGCATCTTGTAGATTATTGTTGTAATCTTTTGTACGAGGTTTCTCCACCTCCGACTTGTGTCGAGAAGGAGTATTTGTGATTAGTGAGTGCGTGTGCATCACTAGGGCTCTTTAGAGCTCGACCCGTGGAGTAGGAACCATTCGGTTCCGAACCACGTTATATGTTTGTGTTCGTGTGATTGCTTTTCGTTATTGCTTTTATTATATATATTCCGCTGCGCACTAACGTAATTGTAGACACGAACGCGATCGATTTCCATCTTCGTACGATCGACGCTATTCACCCCCCCCCCCTCTAGCGGCCTCAAATCTCCAACAAGTGGTATCAGAGCACGGACGATATAATGTGGTTCGGAACCGAAACGGTTCCTACACCATGGATTGGGTTCGTACGAACCCTAGCGATGCCACAAACACCACTAAGCAATAAAACTCCTTCTCGACAACAAGTCGGAGATGGAGAAACCTCGTACAATGAATTACAACAAGTAATACAAAGTAAACAAGCAAATACAAGTGAAAGTGTAAAGAACACTTTACAAACTAGGGTTTTGAGCGCTTGCTTGTCGGTTGCTTGTATGAGATTGAAGGACCCTGAAATGCACCTGCAAATTGCCTTCAAATCGCCTCACCAAAGCTCCCAAAGAACTGATGATGAAATCCTCCATGAGCTCCCCTTTTTATCTTGTGTCGGGTTGGATTTCCGCCTGGCAGTCTACTGCCAACACTGTAGCTGTGAGACAACGGCTCAATCCACGTTGGACAAGTTCCAACGGGACTCTCACCAGTCGACTGCCAATATTGGTAGTCGACTGCCAGTGCCCGTAGCCGACTGCCCAGTCAGCTACGGAGCATTCTGGACTCGTAACTCACCTAGCAGTCGACTGCTCCAATGAGTAGTCGACTGCCAGAGCAATTTCGGCTCTTAAACGTCAGTCACACTCAAGTCGACTCATGGCAGTCGAACCAGCCATAATGCCAGTCGACTGCCAACCTCAAAGATGAGGTTTTAACCCAAGTATGGTGTCCCCATACTCGCTAGACCACCCTTAGCATAGACCTAAGCCTTCTAGCCACCTCCATCAGCCTTACATCTCGGATCCCTCCAAGTCATCCATGACTTGTTCATCCATCGCGCTAGCCTTCAGGTGCTTCTATCGGCTATGTCATGCTAACGGTGTCTACACTGCCAAGGCACATTGGACTTACGCCGCCAAGACTCCGCTTGGACTTTACGCCGCCAATATCAAACCCCTTGGACTTCTCAAATGCCAAGACTCAAGCTTGGACTTTCCCTTGCCAACCCATGTTGGACTTTCCATGCCAAGACTCATGCTTGGACTTTCCCTTGCCAACCCATGTTGGACTTTCCATGCCAAGACCCATGCTTGGACTTTCCCTTGCCAACCCATGTTGGACTTTCCATGCCAAGACCCATGACTTGGACTTTACCTTTCCAAGACCCATGCTTGGACTTTCCCTTAATCACATGGTCAATCCCTAGTCAACCATCAAAGACTCCCTCGAGTCAAACTCGAGTCTGGTCAATTATAACCTAGGTCGATTGTATAAACAGTCTCCCCAAAATATTAACCGACATCAATGTCAAACATCAAAACATCACTCGAGTCAAACTCGAGTCTGGTCAATCATGACCTAGGCCGATTGCACCAACATATATGAGAAAATGATTTTTAAAATGCATCAATATACATTCATAAATCTCATTCATTTTTCGAATTTGAAAAACCCCAAAATCACTTCGGGAGATCATAGGTCCATCTCCGAATGGGCTGATATCCAATGTAGATATGAACAACCTTGGAGAGAGTCCAACAAGTCATTCATAAATACGATGGTAGGTATCAAATATACCGATTGCATATCACATATAGGCAACTATCACAATGTGCTATCAACTTATTGAATGTTCACACATATATCGGGTTGTTAACTCATTAACAAGTATGCATCATATGCATAGCACCCAACTTCACCTCCCTTCACATCGACCTTGGAGAGAGTCCAACAAGCCGATGCTCCAGGTTAAAGTCAACCCATTAATCGAGAAATAGTTTTAATATGGTTAGTGCGCATTCAACCAATTATCCCGGCTTAGAGAGAGTCCAACAACCAAAGCTAACAATTGACCTCTGACTCTTACCATATTAGTATTAAACTATTTCATGGTTTGAACATGTTCGGGTTCGAGCCGGGCTTGGAGAGAGACCAACAACCCAAACAAGAAACGGAACTCTGGTTCTAACCATATTAATGGAAGATGTAGGCTTTAATATTGAGTAAGGGTTTTTATGTCTCATCCTCTTTAAATGCAAATAACTATTATCTACATGACATGGCAAACATGACATACATCTACATGTCACGACACACATGGCATAATGATATGCATCTAATGCAATTACATGGCATACAATTATGACATGTACAAAATTTCCTTATATGTCATAACTATTTATGGAAATAAAATATGTTTGAGATTTGATTCTCCAAATCAAATCATGATTAAATTAGGAAACAAATTTTTAAATCTAATCGCATATTTTATTTGTGGAAAGTGTTGATTAAGGAAAGTCAATTTAGGAAACAAATTTCCTAAATCATCAAAACTACTTATGGAAATAAAATATTTTTAAAATTTGATTTCCCAAATAAAATCATGATTAAATTATGAAAAAAAATTCCAAATCTAATCAAATATTTTATTTATGAAAAATATCAATTTCCATAAATACTTCCAACTTTTCAAAAGTAAAAGATTTCCGTAAATACTTCTAGATTTTCCAAAATTAAAAATTTCCATAAATACTTCTAACTTTCCAAAAGTAGAAAATTTCCATAAATACCATTATGAATATCGCAAAATAATTTTACGATTATGTCAAAACACAACCTGGGCTCTGATACACTATTGGGTTTCCGGCACCGCGGCGAGTGTGTTCGAACATGTTTCGTAAACATGTGCACAGTGGAAGAAATAAAATAATAAATCTAATTTATTACAACACACACACCACACGCATGCATAGTACAACATGTGTAGACATAACCACAATTTCAAATTTTGCAATAAAAGAAAATTTATACTACGTATACCTGACGTATCACGTGTAGCGGGAAAGGCATCAACCGGAACGATCCTCGCTAGAATCGTCTCTATCCATATCCACGCCGAGTATCTTCAGGATGACTTCACAAAGTCATGAGCCTCGTCTTCATACGAGTTACTAGCCTCGTGTTGAAGACGATGTGATCGAGAGAAAATCACAATCTGAATCAAAAATTCGGATCCAAAATGAGTCCTCAAAAACTCGCTTCTCCGGAGAGGTATTCTTCAACCGTTTGACGAATCCTTCGTCCTCCACCTATGAGGATTACCGGAGATCGAATCCCTGGCAAGAAAACTGCTGTCGGAGCTTCAAATGTCATCCAAACGACGCTCCGACACAAAATAAACAAGTTGTCCAGAAAACTGGACAGCTTTGGTGGAGGAATAGGGGCCGGCCAAAAAGGGAGCTTGATGCTCACCTTGTCGCCGGACACAAAGAAGATCACCGGAGGATCACCGGCTGAAGCTTGGACGCCGACAACTAGCTTGGACGGTGGCACAAAGTTGGGCGGCGGCTAGGGTTGGGCGTCGACCACTAGAGGATAGGAGGGGTGGGTGGCAACTAGGGATTGCTTGGATTAGGGCTTAACAAAACCCTTAAGCCCTATTTTATAGAGAACAAATTCTCTTAATGGTTATCGGATCATAACCAAAAGCCCATTAACCCGCTCCATTAATTTAAGTTAAAATAAACCAAACCATGATGATTTATTTTAAGTTAAAACGAACCGAACCATGATGGAAATTGATATTTTTCATAAAACGAACCGAACCATGATTAGACTAAAAGATTGCCCCAACCGGTTCTGCTTCCGGTTCCGGTTGGGGCAATCCTTCTTCCAGTGTCCAATCTGCTTACAAGTGAAGGCTTCTTCACTCCTCCCTGAGTTCCTCCCACCGCCTTTACCCTAGCTTGTTTCTTCTTCTTCTTGCCTTTTGGCTTAAAAGTAGAAACCTTTTAGGCAACCATGGCTTGCGCTTGAGCACTCTGACGAAAAAGCCCCGCTGCTGCCTGGAGTTCTATCAGAAGCTATGCTAACGAATACAACCTCTTGTTCAAGTTGTAGTTTAGGCGAAACTATTCAAAACTCCTAGGTAGAGACTGGAGAATGATATTGACCAGGGTTTCCCCATCGATCTCAGCTCCGAGGACTTCCAGTTCATTCAAATGAGCCATCATCTTGAGAACATGATCCCTAACGGGTGTTCCCTCGATAATGGTGGTCATCATCAAGTTTCTCATGGCTTCCTACCTAGCAGCCTGATTCTAGTGTCCGAAAAGCTCTTTGAGATTGAGCATCATGTCATAAGTAGTGGGCATGGCTTGATGCTGATGTTGCAGTACATTTGACATAGATGCCAAAATGTAACACCGCGCCATCTCATCGGCCTTAATCCACTTATTATAACTCTGCTTCTCCTTTTCCCCAGAATCATCTGCAGGCTTAGGAGGGCACTCTTCGAGGAGTACATATTTGTATTCCTCAGCAGTCAAGACAATGTCAAGATTCCTCTTCCAATCAACATAGTTGCGTCTAGTAAGTTTATTTTCTTTCAGTTTCACAACAAGCGGGTTGAAAGTCATTTTGAAAAACCTAAGAATCACATAGATCAAAACATTAGATTTCAAAAAATTATTGTTTCCTCAAACAATAAAATTTTAAAATCAACCAACACCTCAAAACACAGAGAATATCGTATGCCACGATAGTGTGGACGTATACGAATTCTTCATTTGTAAGAGGAGGATTCATCCATTAATTTTATTATCTTGTCAACCTAACTTTTTGAAAAATAAAATTAATAGTTGGTTCCTCTTTTGCCCTACAAATAAAAGCAGTGACTCCGATGGGAAGGATACTTATATTTGTATCTAAGTGTTCACCATTACTCGGTACCAAGGTAATTATCTCGGGTTATGTGCCTTCCGATGGGGAAGTACACACGCTCCTTAATAATTTCCTATAACCATATTCGACCTTGTGATCCGCAAATAAACTCATCCAATGTGGAGGAAGGCACTCGGAGCCAACGCGCAAGTTTGTTTGCATCACATGTCAAATCGTAATGGAGGCCGTGGGAATTTATAAAAATATCCCTCTCCAACTTAGTTATTTAAAATTAAGGAATTTTCTAGCCTACGACATGCATATCAAACAATAAGCAATAAATATTTTCCAACTATTATAGCTTTTGTCTTCAATATGTCTCCCATCGTATCGCCATCTCGTCCGCTCCTCCCTACGCGATGTACAAGCCATTCGGAGATCCGAGCCGAGAAAAACTATTTTAATTTACATCGATCGATCCTATACTCCACGAGGGAGTGTACATGAAATCTAGATCGAAAGTAAACTAAAATAAAAAAATTGTGGCTAAACAATGTCGTATCTAATTACAAAAATTAAATACTAGTCTCGTCAAACCCGAGGATTCAACAAAATATACAATTACACACATATGGCATTAATAGTTGGATCCTATGCTTGCAACCAAAAAGTTAACATATGCACATCCTACTATTATCCGACACATATAATATATGAAAAGTGCATAAAAGTAACCGAATCTTAAACACACAAAGCCGGAAACCGTGGCTCTGATACTAATTGAAGGTAGGAAACTTCGCTTCCCACTTTAACTCGGTTGCTTGTTCATGGCGATCCCGTCGTCATCCCCGGATTAAAAATTTAATCCAAGACAATTAGGGATTACCCAAGCTACCGTTTCATCATCATGCTATTCGATTAGAGTGGTCACTTGAACAAACTTATTGTTCAAGCAACCAACCTCTATTCTATGATTAGCTGCGGAATAGACGATGTACGAATCGTTGACTTTTATGTTTGTATTCGAGGTCCAAGTTAATTTAACCACAAAACACAATATACAACATGTATATGATTGAAAAACAATTATAGACATGTTACAAAAGAAAATAAACAAGCGTTATACCTCTCGATCTTCTATTGTATGTCCTTCCTCCTTTTGGACGTCGTGTGGGCGACGATCTTCCAATAGTCGAAGCCTCCTAGATCACCAATCTTCCTTCCTTGCTCGCTCCGAACAAGGGGAAGTATACAAACAAAACTCTTCTCCTTCCTTTATCCAACCACCAAGCACCATCCTAGATGCTTGCCGCCGGCAAACAAAAAGAAGAGATGAGGAAGTGGGTCGGCCAAAAGCTTCAAGGGAAGACCCTAAGCTCCGGCCAAGGATGAAGGGAAGAAGGTTGGACACCGGCAAAAACAAGGAGAGAAGAGGGAAGGATGGGCGCCGACCACCTAAGGAAGAAGAAGGAAAAACATTCCTTAATTGTGGCCGCCCAAGCCTCCAAGCCTCCCTTGCCGCCCAAAACCCTATTCCCACTTCAATTTCTCTTGCCGCCCAACCCCTTTCCTCCTTTTATAGAGTTAGGCCTAAGCCTCCTTTAATCTCCACCATCGGTTCTAGGGATTTAATCTCAACCGTCGGATCTAGAGATTTAATCTCAATTGTTGGATCTAGAGTTTTATTTTCAACCATTGGATCTAGGCTTCATGAGGTTTTAATAGGCTACAATAGGGACCATGAGGAGTTGGATCTTTGCCACCCAATGGATCAATCCAACATAAAGTCCGATCCATTAATGATAATCCATTCCACTAGAGGATTATCATTGATATACCTCACCAACCCCCATAAGTTAATATGGCTCCATATATTATTTGTACATTTTTCTCCCCGTGTTTAAGATCTCGAATGTCCGTCGATTAATTAATTTACTGACAATTAATTAATCAACATCTAACTCCATGAGTAGTACCACTCAACCTTATCATCATGCCGGACCAAGTCCAGCTGCAGGGTTTACATGATGAACGTTATGAGCTCCTCAAGGGGACATCATCATCCTAATATATAGGACACAGTTTCCTCCTATAATCAACGGCACACCATATAAATAATATCATTTCCTAACTTACCGAGCCTATCGATTTACTCTATAAATCTCGCCCATTGGTAAATCAAAGAAATGAATACTAAGTATAGGTGCTCGTTATTATATCGGGATTAAGAGCATGTACAATATAATATCTAAGGTCCGATTCGATTATGTAGTCAGTAATAAATCGAATCACCTCTAAGTCGGTCCTGCTCATTACACACAAAGTGTACTAGTGTAATTCTATGGTCAAGACAAACCAATACCAAATCACACTACAACCATTCCAATGGTTTGTCCATAACCATCTCTGTTGTGAGCCTTTACTTATACTTTACAATGAACCGATAACATGATCTCCTGTGTGATACTACATACCATGTTATCTACAATGTAATGTATCAGACAATATGCATAACCATAAATATGCAAACAATGATCATGTGATTCTTATTTCAAAAATAAATATGTTCATACAAAAGCTAGACATTTTAGTATACATCCCAACAACACCTACCAATTTCTCTCAATACCGAGCATGCCTTTGAGACTTTGTGCTAGATCTAGGGAACGACCCTCGCTTTTGGTAGGTAAGTGCCTAAGAGCCGGAGACCTTAGGAAATCTATAGGATAACGACTTAACTTACCATGGAATGAGTATTCCCTAAGAATGATTCGCTTAGCACGACCATGAGGAGCTAACCTAGTAAATTTCTAGAACATATTTATTTTGCTTTGATTATAAATACCACTTGATAAATTTAGTTAACATTCTAAGTATGGAACAATATCTTTTTAAAATTTCATGGCACTGAGGTTTGCTTGAGGACAAGCAAAGATTTAAGTCTGGGGGAAGTGATGTGAGCAAAACATATAGGGTTTTAGGAGTAGTTTTCGCTCACAACTTACATTTTATGTTAGTTTCATGCATATATCACTCTATTTTGCATGCTTTTCCTATTTTCTGGTTTGGAGGTCTGCTCTTTGTACTTTTCTGTGTAGGATAGCATTTCGGGGGGAAAAGACGCACTTTCGCAGCAAAAGAAGGACATTTTGCAGCTAGACACAGAATGGGACATGGCTAGGGTGTGTGGCTACACACGGTCATGTCCAATAGGTGAGATCTGAAGGTAGGAAACTTCGCTTCCCACTTCAACTCGGTTGCTTGTTCATGGCGATCCCTTCATCGTCCCCGGATTAAAAAATTAATCCATGACAATTAGGGATTACCCAAGCTACCATTCCATCATCATGTTATTCGATTAGAGTGGTCACTTGAACAAACATATTGTTAAAGTAACCAACCTCTTTCTTCGAATAGCCGCGGAATAGACGATGTATGGATCGCCGGTTTTTGCATTTGTATTCAGGGTCCAAGTAAATTTACCTACATATAATTGAAAACAATTATAGACATAATACAAAAGAACATAAACAAGGAAATCAAAACAAGATTTATACCTCTTGTTTACCTCAAGATCTTCTATCGTATGTCCTATCCTCCTCTTGGACATTGTGTGGGCAACAGTCCTCCAAGAGATGAAGCCTCCTAGATCACGATATTCTTTCCTTGCTTGCTCCGAACAAGAAGAAGTATAGAAACGAAACTCCTCCCTATCTAAGACCGGCCACCAAGTCAAGAGACTTGATGATTTCGCCGGCCAAGGAATAGAGGAGGGAGAGGGCGCCGACCAAGAGCTCCAAGGATAAACCCTAACCCTTGTTTCCACCGGCCAAGGAGAAGAGGAAGAGGGGAAGAGCACTGGCCAAGGTTGAGAGGAGGAAGAGGGGCGCCGGCCAAAACCCTATGAAGAAGGAAGCCTTGCCGCCCAAGACTTCTAGCCCCCAATGTTGTTGGGACCTGTGCGCCCGCTAGAGGGGGGGGTGAATACCGCGTTGTCGTACGATGATGGAATTTGATCGCGTGTTCGTCTCTACAATTTTGTTAGCACAGCAGAAATAGAAAAGTAATAACGATAACGAAATGAACAACACGCTAACACAAGGATATAATGTGGTTTGGAACCAAAATGGTTCCTACTCCACGGATTGGGTTCGTACGAACCCTAGCGATGCCAATAACACACCACTATGACAAATACTCCTTCTCGACACAAGTCGAAGGTGGAGAAACCTCTTACAATAAGATTACAACTATAATCAAATAACAACAAGCAAATAAAATGAGATACAATGCAATATAAGTAAAGAGAATGTTTTACAAATGCTTTTCGATTACTTGCTTGTTGATCGCTTGAATCGTGGTTGAAGACCCTAATTTGTAGCAGCAAATCGCCTCAAAAACGTCCAAGAAATCACTGCCAAAAACCCTCCCGTTGAGCTCCTTTTATCCTTGCATGCAACCTGGATTTCCGCCTATCAGTCAACTGCCATAAGTCACCAGTCGACTGATGCCACTGTTGTCGTGAGACAACGGCTCGATCCACGCTAGAAAAACTCCAACGGATCTCTTTGGCGATCATTACCGCGTAGTCGATCGCTAAGTTTCGCCACGGAGCATTCTATGCTCATACGAACTAGCGTGGATCATTGCCGACATCGCTTGATATCTCTTAAATGGCAGTCGAACTCAAGTCGACTCACGGCAGTCGAACCGGCCATAATGTCAGTCGACTGCCAACCTCAAAAATGAGGTTTTAACCCAAGTATGGTGCCCCCATACTTGCTAGACCACCCTTAGCCTAGACCTAAGCCTTCTAGTCACCTCCATCAGCCTCACGTCTCTCGGATCCCTCCAAGTCATCAATGACTTGTTCATCCATCGTGCTAGCCTCCAGGTGCTTCCCTCAGCTATGTCATGCTAACGGTGTCTACACCGCCAAGGCTCATTGGACTTACGCCGCCAAGACTCCACTTGGACTTTACGCCGTCAATATCAATCCCCTTGGACTTCTCAAATGCCAAGACTCAAGCTTGGACTTTCCCTTGCCAACCCATGTTGGACTTTCCATGCCAAGACCATGCTTGGACTTTTCCTTGTGCCAAGTAGTCAAGACTTGGACTTTCCCAAATGCCAAGTACCCATGACTTGGACTTTCCATGCCAAGTACCCATGACTTGGACTTTACCTTGCCAAGACCCATGCTTGGACATACCATGCCAAGTACCCATGACTTGGACTTTACCTTGATCACACGGTCAACCCTAGTCAACCATCAAAGTCTCCCTCGAGTCAAACTCGAGTCCGGTAAATTATAACCTGGGTTGATTTCTCCAACAATCTCCCCAACATATTAACCGACATCAATGTCAAACCACTTTGTCAAACATCCTATGTCAAACATCAAAACATCACTCGAGTCAAACTCGAGTCTGGTCAATCGTGACCTGGGCCGATTGCTCCAACATTCTCCCCCTTTTTTATGTTTGACAAAACAAACTTTGAGCTAGGGCCCTAACTCAAATTCCCTTTCCAATTTTCCAAATTGGTAATTTTATCTTCTCCCCCTTTTTGGCATACATCAAAAAGGTTATCTCTCCAAGGAGGTTAATGTCTCATATTCCAATGAGATCTTATAATCTCCCCCTTGATCCAAAAATACCTAGGATGCCAACCATCTTCCTAGTGATAAGTCCCATATCACTCAAAAGAGGCAATCCTATACTCTCTCCCAATTTCCAAATTGGGTTTCTCAAAATCCCATCAATTTTCCCAATTGATGATACTCTCCCAATAACTTCTCCCCCTTCAAGAAGAGAAACATATCCATCATCCCAAGATGATTAACTCCCCTTAAAGGCTTGCTCACCCTTGACCATTGCACCAACAATGTCCTTGGGAAGTCCCTAAGCCAATAGAAACTCTAAACCATCAAAATTAAGGTTAAAAGATCAAACTTGAACTTTCCACACCCTAAATTTGATACTTTGACCTAACACTTCTCCTAATCCATATCCAATGGATTTTCACCCTTTATAATGCTTCCCAAAGCATATCCTAGGGTTAGGAGTGATTAGGGACATTTACAATGGTTAAACATGGGATAAACAACCTTGTTTTCCCGAAATCAGACCTGGCAATGACTCGACAAGAACTACCGATCACACCCTATATCACCGATCGCCACTATAGGCGATCGATAGCCAAATTTCCAAATTTCAGCTATCAGAATCGAGATTCAGAAAATCATAACTAATTATACGTATATCGAAAAATCACGAAATTTGATACGTATAATACCTATGACCAATACAATGGGTGAAAAATATTTTACCCGTAAAATAGAAAAATTGATACAAAATCCAAAAATGACTAGAAACTTTAAAGTTTAAGTTCACTTTGTATCAATCTCATCAATGGTGATTGCTATCAAAAGATAGACTTCACCAAGGTTTTTCACAATGATTTTAAAACATTTTCAAAACCTTATTTTGGATCATATTCCTTGGGCTCTATGCACATGACTTGTACACAAGCTTTTCCAATGATCCACTAATCATATAAGATGAGTTTGAGTTCATCTAGATGCAAAACCTATGCACCTTGAACTTAACTCATATCCTAGCATCTCACATGTATCTAGGGTGTATAAAATACACATACATGTTAATTTAATATGAGATGTGGGTTTTGTTCATCCTAATCTAGGGTTTCATGCATTCTCTAAGGCAACCCTACTTGATTCCCTTATAAATGGGACTTTAAGTCATGCCATAGTCCTTAAATCAATTTCAACCAAAATGTCTTAAATTTATGAATGATTATGGCATTTAGAGATGATATAAATAAGCATATGCTCATAATCATGATGTCATGGCATAAGATGAAATCTAAAAACACATGACATTTGAAACCTTAATCCTAAACATGAACATGACATATAAAATGATTAAAATAAATATGATGTCATGGCATGTTATATGGCAAACAAAGCATGGCATATAAAATATATAAGTATAGTAATACCTAAATTTTAATATTAATTATCATTTGATATAATTAGATATATTTTGCCATATTATCATTAATCTCCCTAGTGTGCCAAAAACCCAAAATGGCACACTAACCTCTAAACCTAAATTGTGCCAATTTAATTGATTTTTCTTAATTTCAAAAATACATTGGCACATCCTAAAATATTTTAGGATATTGATTCAAATCTATTTCCAAGGTAACCATAACCTTGAAAATATCCTAAAGTGCCACCTTTACCATGGTTGAGTTAACTACCCATCCAATCAAGGTTGGCACACCCTAAACCCATCTAGCGTGAATTAATCACGCTCTTGGGAACCCAAAACCGATTTGAGCTCCTAGGGTTAATTAGGTATTCCTTAGGGATAACCTCTCTAGATACCTTCCTAATGACCCTCCTAGGCTTGTTAGCCTTGGTCATTTGGGTCTTACCATGGTTAACTTTAAGGATTGCCTCCCTAATAACCTTCTTAGTGGCCACCCTAGGTTTCCTAGAAACCCTAGCCACTAGGCACAACCTTTGGTCAACCTTAGGGATGACTTCCCTATTGACCTTGGTCTTCCTAGACCTAATTAGTGTTCCATAATCTAATGGAACACTATGATAAGCCACCTTAGGCTTAGGTTTGTGACCCAAACCATTCTTGCCCTTGAGTGACTTTTGCTTCTTGGGTTCTAAATGTTGACTTTGAGATTTGGACCTAGACTTTTGATCATTTGACCCTTTAAATTGGTTTTGTATATTCCTAAGGGTCTTTTTTAGTTTTTCAAGTCCTGACCTCAAGACTTGATTTTCCTTTTCTAATTGCCCAATTTTTGAGTTTTGATTTAAAACATGGGCATTGTCCTTTCTAGGCATATGCCTAGTCCATTTAGGGTTAAAACCTAATTGTTCTTGTATTTTCCTAATAGATTCCTTAGGTAAGGTTTTTCTAGGGACATTAGTCCCAAATTTTTCCTTATTTTCTACATGGACTCTCTTAGCTCCTAAACAAAATTCCTTACTTCTAGCATGCTCTTTGTTCAGTTACGTATTGCTAAGTGAATTATTCCTAGCATGCTTTTGACTATAAGAATTAGAAAGAGCATTACAAAAATATACCTTAGGATTAGCCTTAGCTCCCCCTACATGTGTAGCTCCTTCTTTGGTCTTTTTGCTCCCCCTAGGACATTGACTCCGGTAATGCCCCTTTGAGTTGCACTTGAAGCATATGATATGCTCCTTGCTCTTTTGACTTGGGGCATCGGCATCCTTGACTTTTGGTGCCGGTGGAGCTTTCCTAACCTTCTTTGGGCACTTGCTCTTGTAGTGCCCGGCTTCTCTACACTCAAAACATATGATATGATTTTTATTACAAATTGATATGTTTGAGTTACCTATGGTGGATGTGGTGATTGGAGTGGATTCTTCATTCCTCCCGGAGGTTGAGACTTCTTCTTGAATTTGTTCCGGCTCCGGTGTGGAAGTTCTCTCCTCCCCCTCAATCCTTGAGGTGGATGCTTCTTCCACCTCTTCCACCTCTTCTTTCTCCGATCTGGAAGTCGACTCCCTATCAACTTCCGACTCCTCAAGCTCTTTATATGGGGATGTGCTTGCTTGAACTTGAGAGGGTGAGCACTCCTCTTCTTCTTCTTCTTCTTCTTCTTGGATTGATGATGGATTTTCATGAAGCTTGGCCAAATCGCTCCATAGCTCCTTGGCATCCACATAGTCACCTAGGCTACACAAGAGGTCATTAGGAATTAAATCAAAAATGAATTTGATTACCTTCTTGTTTTTATCGAATTGTTGGAATTGCTCCTCACTCCACTTCTTCTTCTTGAGAAACCCTCCCTTTGGTACCTTAGGATATTCAAATCCTTCCATCAACGCGGACCGCTCCTCAAGGTCTCTCATATGTTGGGAATCTTGCTATTCCTCGGAGGCTCATTGGCTCCCATGTCCCCGGATTAAAATTTTCACTAATGAAAACTAATCCGGATGGGATGAGTTTCCTAAGCTCAACCAATTCGTCGTCGTGCTAACGACTCGAGCGATCGCTTGAACAAACTTGTTGTTCAAGCAATCAACTCTTCTAGTCGGTTAGCCGCGGAAGAGACGACGGACGGATCACCGGTTTTTGTGTTTATCTTCGGGGTCCATGATTATACAAATACATACAAATGTAAACTAGTATAATCAATACATACTAACATAAAGAACATTAGCTAGCATATCAATAAGAACATGCAAAGTACAATAATAAAAGTTGTAAAACTTTTATACCTCTTGATCTTCTATCGTATGTCCTAACCTCCTTGTAGACTTCGTGTGGGCGAAGATCCTCCACAAGTTGAAGCTTCCTAGATCTTCTTCAATCCAAAGAAAGAAGAACTCTCTTTCCCTTCTTGCTTGAGCCAACCACCAATCCACAAAGGAATGATGCCGCCGACCACAAGAATAGAGAGAACAAAATGGAAACCACCAAGGAACCAAACTAGGGACAAACCCTAGCTTCTAGTGCCGTCGGCCAAGATGGAATGAAGAGGAGAAGAAGAATACATTGGGCGCCGGCCAAGGTGGAGGGAATAAAGGAAGGATCCGGCCACACCCTAGGAAGAAGAAGAGCTCCTCTCCTATAGATGCCGCCCACCTTCTTGCAAACCCTAGCCGCCCAACCATAGGAGCCAAACCCTAATTAGGGTTTCCTCCTTAGGCTTTCTTGCCGCCCAACCTTGGTGGAGAGAAGAGATCTAGGAACCGGCCACCTTTCCTAGGAAAAAAAGAACTCTTCCACAAGTTGTCGCCCACTTTCTTTCCATACCTTGGCCGCCCAACCATAGGAGCCAAACCCTAGTTAGGGTTTCCTCCTTAGGGTTTCTTGCCGCCCAAGCAATGCTAGGCAAAACCCTAATCTCCTTAGCATTCATCATCATACATCAATCTTTGCTGCCCACCCTAAGCCACCCTTTTATAGAGTTAGGGATAGGCCTTGGTTTAATCTCTACCGTCGGTTCTAGGGTTTTAATCTCAACCGTCGGATCTAGGGTTTCATCCCAACCGTCGGATCTAGGGTTTCATCCCAACCGTCGGATCTAGGGATTTAATCTCAACCGTTGGTTCTAGGGATTTAATCCCAACTGTCGGATCTAGAGATTTAATCTCAACCGTCGGTTCTAAGCATTTAATCCCAACCGTCGGATCTAGAGATTTAATCTCAACCGTCGGTGCTAGGGTTTTAATCCCAACCGTCGGATCTAGAGATTTAATCTCCACCGTCGGTTCTAGGGATTTAATCCCAACCATCGGATCTAGAGATTTGTTTTCCATCATTTGATCTAGAGTTCATGAGGTTTATATTAGGCTACGATAGGGACCATGAGGAGGAGTTGGGTTTTGGCCACCCGATGGATCGGAACCACACAAACTCGATCCATCAATGATGTTCCATTCCACTAGAGGATCATCATTGAACTACCTCACCAACCCCCATAAATTAATATGGGCTCCATATATTATTTGTACATCCATCTCCCCGTGTTTAAGATATCGAATGTCCGTCAATTAATTGATTTACTAACCATCAATTAATTAACATCTAACTCCTCAAGTAGTACCACTCAACCTTATCATCATGTTGACTAAGTCAACCTGCAGGGTTTACATGATGAACCTTATGAGCTCCTCAAGGGGACATCATCAACCTAATATATAGGACACGGTTTCCTCCTATAATCAACGACACACCATGTAAATAATATTATTTCCCAACCTATCGGGCATATTGATTTAATCCATAGAAATCTCACCCTTTGGTAAATCAAAGAAATAAATACTAAGTACATCTGCCCGTTATTATATCGGGATTAAGAGCATGTACAACATAATATCCGAGGTCCGATTCAATTATGTAGTCAGCAATAAATTGAATCACCTCTATGTCGGTCCTGCTCAATACACCGAGGTGTACTAGTGTAACTCTATGTTCAAGATAAAATAATACCAAGCTACACTACAACCATGCCAATGGTTTGTCCAAAACCATCTTGGTTGTGAGCCTCTACTTATATTCTACAAGGGACTGATAACATGATCTTCTGTGCCACACCAAGTACCATGTTATCTACAATGTAAAATATTAGACAATTTTGCATAACTATAAAAATATGCAAACAATGATCATGTGATTCTTATTTTAAAATAAAGATGTTCATACAAAAGAGCAAAGCTTTCAGTATACATTCCAACAATCTGCCACTTATACTAAAAGACTATGCTGTCATCACACTGCCATACATCTGATTCCCCTTCCCTCCACATGCCTATCAAAGCTCTCGCTAGAAGGGCCTTAGTGAAAAGGGTCTACCAGGTCATCCTCTGGTGCAATCTAGGCGACAACAACTTCTACTTCCTTTACGATTTCTCGTATCAGGTGGTACTCGCACTCTATGTGTTTACTAGTCTTATGGGCTCGTGGTTCCTTCGAGTTTGCAACTGTACCATTATTATCACAATAAATTGTGATAGTTCTGGGCAAACCAGGAATCACATCCATGTCCATCAGGAAGTTCCTGAACCACACAGCTTCTTTGGCCGCCACAGGGGCTGCCACATACTCAGCTTCCATGGTGGAGTCCGCCACGCATTTCTGCTTGACACTCCTCCATACTATGGCTCCACCTCCAAAAGTAAACACAAACCCCGAGGTACACTTCTTATCCTATTATCCTATCGATTGGAAATGCGTAATCCATACAACCCACGAGGAGTAATTGAGTGCGCCATATAATCCTAGTCCTTCTCGGGCACTACAATATATGCTTTCTGTGATCCAATGTCCACTGTCTGGATTACTACGATGTCGCTAACCATGCCCCACGGCAAGCGGATATCTTGTCTATACATAGCATACATGGGGCTTCCTCTCTTGGAAGCATAAGGAACCGCCTTCAGCTCCTTTATCACCTCAGATGATCTAGGACACATCTCCTTAGATAAAGTAACTCCATACCTGAAAGGTAGAAAACCCTTCTTGGAGTTCTGCATACTAAAATGATCCAAAATCATGTCTATGTATGAAGCTTGGGATAAGCACAACAACCTTGATCCCAAGGTTGTGACCCACTTCTCCCAAGTCCTTCAAAACTATTTGGACAACCATACCCTTACGTCTGATAACACTCTGATATTGTTGCCAACTACCAAAATATTGTCTACGTATAGTACAAGAAATACCACTACGTTTCCGTCACATCTCTTGTATACACAAGACTCATCCAAACTTTGAATAAATCCATAAGTCTGGATTTACCTCATCAAAGCGGATGTTCCAAGACCTCAAAGCTTGCTTCAGTCCATAAACAGACCGATTAAGCTTACATACAATACGCTCTTTGCCCTTAGCAATGAATCCCTCTGGTTGCTTCATATAGATGTTTTCCTCAAGACTTCCATTAAGGAAAGCTGTCTTGACATCCATCTGCCACACCTCATAATCCATATGAACTGCTATGCATAAGAGCTCCCAGACCAGACTTGAATCTATAGATTCAATCTCAGTATTCATTGCACTTTGCCAAGATATTGTATCTATATCTTGGATTGCCTCTTCGTATGTCTAGGTATCAGGTTCATGTTTTCTAGGGACTAAATCAGAAGATTCACCCAAGAACATGAATCTAAGAGGCTGTCTCACAACCCTCCCACTACAACGAGGTATCATCTGTGTATCCTCTGTGACACACGGTGCAGTGACATGTGGTATATCCTCTTGTACCGGTGGTACTAAAGAAGTGACTTCCCTTTTTAACTCTTCCAGAACAATTTTACTCTTGGGCTTGTGGCTTTATCACATAGTCTTTCTCTAGAAATCTGGTGTTCGTGTTAACGATCACCCTCTGATCTCTATGACTATAAAATAAGTCAGAATAACTCATCATCTATCTAACCATCTCCATAAGAGTCCTATTCCTTCGCTCTGCTACACCGTTCTGTTGGGGTGTGTCAGGTGCAGTCAATTGGGATTGAATCCCAACCTCTGATAAGTAGTTCCTAAACTCTCCCAAGAGGTTGTCACCACCACGATCAGATCGTAGTGTCATCCATATCTTGAATAATCATCTACAAAAGAGACGAAATATTCAAGATTACCTCTTGCCTAGATAGTCATAGGACCACACGAATCAGAATGAACCATCTCTAACACATCTTTGGCTCTATACCCCTTGGCCTTAAAAAGACTTCTTGGTCATCTTACCCTCCAAGCAAGATTCGTAGGTTGGGAGATCCTCCACCACTAATGGACCTAAAGGTCCATCAACTTTCAACCTTTGAATTCTGCTTAGGTTAATGTGACCAAGCCTAAGAAGCCAAAGATATGTTTGGTTCATCTTCGAAGGTTCTTTTCTCTTATTGGAATTAGAAGATGAGTTATTAACTTCAATTTGCATCGTGGGACGTTTTGGTTCAAATTTTCTTTCAATGTACCTGAATAGATATTCTCCATATTCCTTTTATAACAACTTTGTCATTAAAAGAAATAGAATATCCATCCATAATAATTTAGAAACTGAAACTAAATTCTCTCTAAATAAAGGTACATAAAGGGAATTTTCCAAAACCAAAGTTTTATTATTCTCAAGAGATAAATAAAACTTCTCCCACTGCAATAGCCCCTACCATCATGGCATTGCCCAAGTAAATGGTAATCTCCCCTTTAGCTAGTCATCGGGTTTCCTGGAACCCCTGCAAATTGTTGCAGACATGATTAGTGGCTCCCGTATCAACTCACCGGTCTTGTAGATATCACCGCTAATCATGTTTCAATGACTAGTCCAAAAGATATACCTTTGTTCTGTTTTGGATTGGGATAGTCCTTCTTCCAATGTCCATCCTGCTTGCAAGTGAAGTACTTGCCTTTCGGCTTCTTCACTCTTCCCTGAGATCCTCCCACCATCTTTGCTCCACCTTGTTTCTTCTTCTTCTTGCCTTTCGGTTTAGAAGTAGAAATCCTTTTTGAGCAACGATGGCTTGAGGACACTATTTGAAGAGCGCATACTTGTACTCCTTCACAGATAAGACAATATCTAGAATCTTTTCCAATCAACATTATTTAGGTACAGTAAGTTTATTTCCTTTAGTATCACAGCAAGTGGACTGAAAGTCAATTTTGAAAATCCTAAGAATCACATAGATCATTACTTTAGATTTCAAAAAATTATTGATTCCTCAAACAATAAAATTTCGAAATCAACCAACACCTCGAAACACCGAGAATATCGCATGCCACGATAGTGTGGACGTATACGAATTCTACATTTGTAAGAGGAGGTTTTACCCATTAATTTTATTATCTTGTCAACCTTACTTTTTGACAAATAAAATTAATAATTGGTTCCTCTTTGGCCCTACAAATAAAAGCAGTGACTCCGATGGGGAGGATACTTTTTATTTGCATCTAAGTGTGCACCATTACACGGTACTAAGGGAATTATTTCGGATTATGTGCCTTACCGCTGTGGAAGTACACACGCTCCTAGATAATTTCCTATAACCATTATTTGACCTAGTGATCCGCAAACAAACTCATCCGATGGGGAGGAAGGCACTCAGCCCAGCCTTGAGTTTGTTGCATCACATGTCAAATTGTAATGGAGGCCGCGGGAATTAATTAAAATGTCCCTCTCCCACTTAGTAAATTGAAAATGAGGAATTTTCAAGCACACACAACATGCTTATTATTACTGTAGATTTCAATAAAAATTATTGATTCCTCAAACAATAAAATTTTGAAATCAACCAACACCTCAAATACCGAGAATATCGCATGCCACGATAGTGTGGACGTATACGAATTCTACATTTGTAAGAGGAGGTTTAACCCATTAATTTTATTATCTTGTCAACCTTACTTTTTGACAAATAAAATTAATAGTTGGTTTCTCTTCAGCCCTACAAATAAAACTACTTTTTTATTTGCATCTAAGTGTGCACCATTACATGGTACTAAGGGAATTATTTCTGATTATGTGTCTTACCGCTGTGGAAGTACACACACTCTTAGATAATTTCCTATAACCATTATTTGACCTAGTGATCCGTAAACAAACTCATCCGGTGGGGAGGAAGGCACTCAGAGCCGACGCACAAATTTGTTGCATCACACGTCAAATTGTAATGGAGGCCGCGGGAATTAATTAAAATATCCCTCTCCCACTTAGTAAATTGAAAATGAGGAATTTTCAAGCACACACAACATGCATATAAAACAAATCAGCAATAAATATGGAAAAAACAGAATTTTTTCTAACTATTATGGCATTGTTCTCCAATATGCGTCCCGTCGTGTCGCCACCTCGTCCGCTCCTCCTACGCCATTTACGAGCCATCCGGAGATCCGAGCCGAGAATAAAACCTATTTTATTTTACATCCATCGATCCTATACTCCACGAGGGAGTGTACATGAATCTAGATCGAAAGTAAAATAAAATAAAGAGCGGCTAAACAATGCCGTATTTAATTTACAAAAAAAAACTAAATACTAGCCTCGTCAACCCCGAGGATTCAAAAAAATAAATATTTACACACATACAATCATATACACACACACGGCCATAATAGTCGGATCTTATGCCTGCAACCAAAGAGTTAAACTACGCATATCCTACTATTATCCGGCACATATAATATATGAAAAAGTGCATAAAATTAACCGAATCCTAAACACACAAAACTAGAATCCTTGGCTCTGATACCAATTGTTGGGGTTGATCCGTGAGGGGAAACTTCGCTTCCCCTTCACCTCGGTTGCTTGACCATGGTGATCCCTTTGATGTCCCCGGATTAAAAATTTAATCTTAGATAAAAGGGATTCCCAAAGCAACCAAGTCATCGTCGTGCTATTCGTTTAGAGAGGTCACTTGAACAAACTAGTTGTTCAAGCGACCATTCTCTATTCTACGAGTAGCCGCGGAATAGACGATGTCCGGATCGCCGGTTTTTGTATTTATACTCGGGATCCAAGTATTATTTATCCTATTTACAGAAATATAACATGCTTATATTTTGAAAAACAAACACAAGCAATGAATAAAAGAGATAGAAGAATAGTTATACCTCTTGGTCTTCTAATGTATGACCCTCCTCCTTTTGGACGTCGTGTGGGCGACGATCCACCAAAGTCGAAGCTCCTAGATCGCATAAAACTTCCTTCCTTGCTTTTCCCAAGCAAGAGGAAGAAGAGAAACAATGTTTTTCTCCTTCAAAAACTCAACCAACAAAGAACTATAGAAGTTCTTGCCTTGACCAACTAGAAGGAGAAGAAGATGATGGAAAACTACCAAGACACCAAGGAAACCCTATATCTTGTTTCCACCACCTAAGGAGAAGAGAGGGAGTGTTTTGGGCGTGGCCAAGGGCTGGGAAGGGCTGGAATAGCTGCTGGACGTTGGCCACAAGGCAAGGAAGAAGAAGGAAAACTTGCCTTATTTGGTGCCACCCTTGCTTCCAAACCCTAACCCTAATTCCAATCCTATCTCAACTAGGATTCCCCTATTCTTGCTGCCCAAGCCTTGCTCCCTCCCTATGATGTTATCCACGACCACTTCCCATGCCCTCCTTTTATAGAGTTAGGGATAAGTCATGAATTAATCTCCTCCATTGGTTCTAGGGATTTAATCTCAACCGTCGGATCTAGAGATTTAATCTCAACCGTCGGATCTTAGAGATTTAATCTCTACCAATGGATCTTAGTGTTTTGTTTCTATCCATTGGATCTAAGCATCTTGAGGTATTAATGGGCTACATTAGGGACCATGAGGAGGAGTTGGGTCTTGGCCACCCATGGATCAAGCCCACATAAAGTCCGATCCACTAATGATGGTCCAATCCACTAAAGGTCCATCATTGATCTACCTCACCAACCCCCATATGATAATATGGGCTCCATATATTATTTGTACATTTTCTCCCCGTGTTTAAGATCTCGAATGTCCGTCGATTAATTAATTTACTAACCATTAATTAATCAACATCTAACTCCATGAGTAGTACCACTCAACCTTTTCATCATGCCAGACCAAGTCAACCTGCAGGGTTTACATGATGAACCTTATGAGCTCCTCAAGGGGACATCATCATCCTAATATATAGGACACGGTTTCCTCCTATAATCAACGGCACACCATATAAATAATATCATCTCCCAACTTACCGAGTCTATCGATTTAATCTATAAATCTCGCCCATTGGTAAATCAAAGAGATGAGTACCAAGTATATGTGCCCGTTATTATATCGGGATTAAGAGCATGTACTAAATAATAGCTGAGGTCCGATTCGATTATGTAGTCAGCAATAAATCGAATCACCTCTGTGTCGGTCCTGCTCAATACACACAAAGTGCACTAGTGTGATTCTATGGTCAAGACAAACCAATACCAAATCACACTACAACTATTCCGATGGTTTGTCCAAAGCCATCTCGGTTGTGAGCCTTTACTTATACTTTACAAGGAGCCGATAACATGATCTCCCGTGTGACACCACACACCATGTTATCTACAATGTAAGGTATTAGACAATATTGCATAACCATAAAAATATGCAAACAATGATCATGTGATTCTTATTTCAAAATAAAGATGTTCATACAAAAGAGCTAGGCTTTCAGTATACATCCCAACACAAATAATATACAATCACACACACATGCAATCACATACACTCATATATAGCCATAATAGTTGGATCTTATGCCTGCAACCAAAAAGTTAGCCTACGCACATCCTACTATTATCCGGTATACACAATATATGATAAGTGCGTGAAAGTAACCGAATCCAAAACACACAAAACCGAAAACCGTGGCTCTGATACCAATGTTGGGAATCTTGCTATTCCTCGGAGGCTCATTGGCTCCCATGTCCCTGGATTAAAATTTTCACTAATGAAAACTAATCTGGATGGGATGAGTTTCCTAAGCTCAACCAATTCATCATCGTGCTAACGACTCGAGCGATCGCTTGAACAAACTTTTTGTTCAAGCTATCAACTCTTCTAGTCGGTTAGCCGCAGAAGAGACGACGGACGGATCGCCTATTTTTGTGTTTATCTTCGGGGTCCATGATTATACAAATACATACAAATGTAAACTAGTATAATCAATACATACTAACATAAAGAACATAAGCTAGCATATCAATAAGAACATGCAAAGAACAATAATAAAAGTTGTAAAACTTTTATACCTCTTGATCTTCTATCGTATGTCCTAACCTCCTTGTAGACTTCGTGTGGGCGAAGATCCTCCACAAGTTGAAGCTTCCAAGATCTTCTTCAATCCAAAGAAAGAAGAACTCTCTTTCCCTTCTTGCTTGAGCCAACCACCAATCCACAAAGGATTGATGTCGTCGGCCCCAAGAATAGAGAGAACAAAATGGAAACCACCAAGGAACAAAACTAGGGACAAACCCTAGCTTCTAGTGCCGCCGGCCACACCCTAGGAAGAAGAAGAGATCCTCTCCTATAGATGCTGCCCACCTTCTTGCAAACCCTAGCCACCCAACCATAGGAGCCAAACCCTAATTAGGGTTTTCTCCTTAGGCTTTCTTGCCGCCCAACCAAGGTGGAGAGAAGAGATCTAGGAACCAGCCACCTTTCCTAGGAAGAAGAAGAACTCTTCCACAAGTTGCTGCCCACTTTCTTTCCATATCTTGGCCGCCCAACCATAGGAGCCAAACCCTAGTTAGGGTTTCCTCCTTAGGGTTTCTTGCCGCCCAAGCAATGCTAGGCAAAACCCTAATCTCCTTAGCATCCATCATCATACATCAATCTTTGCCGCCCACCCTAAGCCACCCTTTTATAGAGTTAGGGATAGGCCTTAGTTTAATCTCCACCGTCTGTTCTAGGGTTCTAATCTCAACCGTCGGATCTAGGGTTTCATCCCAACCGTCGGATCTAGGGATATAATCTCAACCGTCGGTTCTAGGGATTTAATCCCAACCGTCGGATCTAGAGATTTAATCTCAACCGTCGGTTCTAGGGATTTAATCCCAACCGTCGGATCTAGATATTTAATCTCAACCGTCGGTGCTAGGGTTTTAATCCCAACCGTCGGATCTAGAGATTTAATCTACACCGTCGGTTCTAGGGATTTAATCCCAACCGTCGGATCTAGAGATTTATTTTCCATCATTTGATCTAGAGTTCATGAGGTTTATATTAGGCTATGATAGGGACCATGAGGAGGAGTTGGGTTTTTGCCACCCGATGGATCGGAACGACACAAACTTGATCCATCAATGATGTTCCATTCCACTAGAGGATCATCATTGAACTACCTCACCAACCCCCATAAATTAATATGGGCTCCATATATTATTTGTACATCTATCTCCCCATGTTTAAGATATCGAATGTCCGTCAATTAATTGATTTACTAACCATCAATTAATTAACATCTAACTCCTCGAGTAGTGCCACTCAACCTTATCATCATGTTGACTAAGTCAACCTGCAGGGTTTACATGATGAACCTTATGAGCTCCACAAGGGGACATCATCAACCTAATATATAGGACACGGTTTCCTCCTATAATCAACGGCACACCATGTAAATAATATTATTTCCCAACCTACCAGGCATATTGATTTAATCCATAGAAATCTCACTCTTTGGTAAATCAAAGAAATAAATACTAAGTACATGTGCCCGTTATTATATCGGGATTAAGAGCATGTACAATATAATATCCGAGGTCCGATTCAATTATGTAGTCAGCAATAAATTGAATCATCTCTATGTCGGTCCTGCTCAATACACCGAGGTGTACTAGTGTAACTCTATGTTCAAGATAAAACAATACCAAGATACACTACAACCATGCCAATGGTTTGTCCAAAACCATCTTGGTTGTGAGCCTCTACTTATATTCTACAAGGGACTGATAACATGATCTTCTATGCCACACCAAGCACCATGTTATCTACAATGTAAAATATTAGACGATTTTGCATAACTATAAAAATATGCAAACAATGATCATGTGATTCTTATTTCAAAATAAAGATGTTCATACAAAAGAGCAAGGCTTTCAGTATACATTCCAACATCATCATCAAAAAATCTTCAATTCTCGCCTTCCAAGAATTGAAACCTTCTCGTCCATAGAAGGCATACGGAATTGGGGTGTTGATATCCCATCCCAATTATCCTTGGACTTCCATCTTTTCCTCTAGCATCTTGACTCTGGGTTGTTAATCCGTAGAAGAGCCCCGGGCTTTGATACCACTTGTTGGGACTTGTGCGCCCGCTAGAGGGGGGTGAATAGCGTGTTGTCGTACGATGATGGAATTTGATCGCGTGTTCATCTCTACAATTTCGTTAGCACAGCGGAAAATGAAAAGTAATAACGATAACGAAATGAACAACATGCTAACACAAGGATATAACGTGGTTCGGAACCAAAACGATTCCTACTCCACGGATTGGGTTCGTACGAACCCTAGCGATGCCAATCACACACCACTATGACAAATACTCCTTCTTGACACAAGTCGGAGGTGGAGAAACCTCTTACAATAAGATTACAACTATAATCAAATAATAACAAGCAAATAAAATGAGATACAATGCAATATAAGTAAAGAGAACGCTTTATGAATACCTTTCGATTGCATGCTTGTTGATCGCTTGAATCATGGTTGAAGACCCTGATTTGCAGTAGCAAATCGCCTCAAAAATGTCCAAGAAATCGCTGCCAAAAACCCTCCCGTCGAGCTCCTTTTATCCTTGCGCGCGACCTGGATTTCCGCCTATCAGTCGACTGCCATAAGTCACCAGTCAACTGATGCCACTGTTGTCGTGAGACAATGGCTCGATCCACGCTGGAAAAACTCCAACGGATCTCTTGGCAATGATCGCCACGTACGTAGTCGATCGCCACGGCTACGGAGCATTCGTGTCGGTGAACTAGCAATGATCGCTCCGATCGAGCAATGATCGCCAGAGCAATTTCGGCTCTAACGGCAGTCGAACTCAAGTCGACTCACGGCAGTCGAACCGGCCATAATGTCAGTCGACTGCCAACCTCAAAAATGAGGTTTTAACCCAAGTATGGTGCCCCCATACTTGCTAGACCACCCTTAGCCTAGACCTAAGCCTTCTAGCCACCTCCATCAGCCTCACACCTCTCGGATCCCTCCAAGTCATCAATGACTTGTTCATCCATCGTGCTAGCCTCCAGGTGATTCCCTCGGCTATGTCATGCTAACGGTGTCTACACCGCCAAGGCACATTGGACTTACGCTGCCAAGACTCCGCTTGGACTTTACGCCGCCAATATCAATCCCCTTGGACTTCTCAAATGCCAAGACTCAAGCTTGGACTTTCCCTTGCCAACCCATGTTGGACTTTCCATGCCAAGACCATGCTTGGACTTTTCCTTGTGCCAAGTACTCAAGACTTGGACTTTCCCAAATGCCAAGTACCCATGACTTGGACTTTCCATGTCAAGTACCCATGATTTGGACTTTACCTTGCCAAGACCCATGCTTGGACATACCATGCCAAGTACCCATGACTTGGACTTTACCTTGATCACATGGTCAACCCTAGTCAACCATCAAAGTCTCCCTCGAGTCAAACTCGAGTCCGGTCAATTATAACCTGGGTTGATTGCTCCAACAATCTCCCCAACATATTAACCGACATCAATGTCCAACATCAATGTCAAACCACTTTGTCAAACATCCTATGTCAAACATCAAAACATCACTCGAGTCAAACTCGAGTCTGGTCAATCGTGACCTGGGCCAATTGCTCCAACAAATGTTTCTCCAAAACCCTAGCCGCCCAAAACCCTAATCCCCTTTCAATGCTTCTCGCCGCCCACCCTTATGCCTCCTTTTATAGAGCTAGGCCTAAGCCTTCTTTTAATCTCCACCGTCGGATCTAGGGATTTAATCTCAACTGTCATATCTAGAGATTTAATCTCAACCATCGGACTTAGAGATTTAATCTCTACCGTCGAATCTAAAGATTTAATCTCCACCTTTGGATCTAGTGATTTAATCTCCACCATCGGATCAAGAGTTCTATTCTCCACTAACGGATCTAGGCTTTATGAGGGTTTTAATAGGCTACGATAGGGACCATGAGGAGGAGTTGGATCTTGGCCACCCAATGGATCAAGCCCACATAAAGTTCGATCCATTAATGATAATCCATTCCACTAGAGGATTATCATTGATCTACCTCACCAACCCCCATAAGTTAATATGGGCTCCATATATTATTTGTACATTTATCTTCCTGTGTTTAAGATCTCGAATGTCCGTCAATTAAATAATTTACTGACAATTAATTAATCAACATCTAACTCCATGAGTAGTACCACTCAACCTTATCATCATGCCGGACCAAGTCCAGCTGCAGGGTTTACATGATGAACCTTATGAGCTCCTCAAGGGGACATCATCGTCCTAATATATGGGACACGATTTCCTCCTATAATCAATGACACACCATATAAATAATATCATTTCCCAACTTACCGAGCCTATCGATTTACTCTATAAATCTCGCCCATTGGTAAATTAAAGAAATGAATACTAAGTATATGTGCCCGTTATTATATCGGGATTAAGAGCATGTACAACATAATATCTGAGGTTCGATTCGATTATATAGTCAGCAATAAATCGAATCACATCTAAGTCGGTCCTACTCAATACACACAAAGTGTACTAGTGTAATTCTATGGTTAAAACAAAACAATACCAAATCACACTACAACCATACCAATGGTTTGTCCAAAACTATCTCGGTTGTGAGCCTTTACTTATACTTTACAAGGAACTGATAACATGATCTCCCATGTGACACTACACACCATGTTATCTACAATGTAATGTATTAGACAAAATACATAACCATAAATATGCAAACAATGATCATGTGATTCTTATTTCAAAATAAATATGTTCATATAAAATATAGACTTTTCAGTATACATCCCCACAATCTCCCACTTATACTAAAAGACTATGCTGTCCTCATACTGTCATACATTTGATTCCCATTCCTTCCACAAGCCTATCAAAAGCTCTCGCTGGAAGGGCCTTAGTGAAAGGATCTACCAGGTCATTCTTTGATGCAATCTAGGCTACAACAACTTCTACCCACTTTCAGGTGGTACTTGCGCTCTATGTGTTTACTTTCCTTACGAGCTCGTGGTTCCTTCGAGTTTGTAACTACACCATTGTTATCACAATAAATTGTGATAGTTCTGGGCAAACCAGGAATCACATCCAAGTCCATCAAGATGTTCCTGAGTCATACAGCTTCGTTGGCTGCCTAAGAGGCTGCCACATACTCAGCTTCCATGGTAGAGTCTGCCATGCATTTCTGCTTGACACTCTTCCATACAATGGCTACACCTCCCAAAGTAAACACAAAACCTGAGATAGACTTACTATTATCCCTATTTGATTGGAAGTCGAAATCTGTGTAACACACAGAGAGTAATTGATTTGCCTGGTATACCAGCATATACTTTCTAGTCCTTCTCAGGTACTTTAATATATGGTTTATCGCAATCCAATGTACCTGTCCTGGATTACTCTGATATATGCTAACCATGCCCACAGCAAAGCAAATATCCGGTCTCGTACATAGCATAACATACATGTTGCTTCCTACTGCCGAAGCATAAGTAACCACCTTCATCTCCTCTATCTCCTTTGATGTTCTAGGACACATCTCCTTAGATAAAGGTACTCCGAGCCTAAAAGGTAGAAAACCTTTCTTGGAGTTCTGCATGCTAAAACGATCCATAATTGTGTCTATGTATGAAGCTTGAGATAAGCACAACATCCTTTTCCTGTGATCCCTTATAACCTTGATCCCAAGGATGTGTCCCACTTCTCCCAAGTCCTTCATATCAAACTGTTTGGACAACCATACCCTTACGTCCGATAACACCTTGACATTATTGCCAATTAACAAAATGTCATCTACGTATAGTACAAGAAATACTGCTATGTTTCCGTCACATCTCTTGTATACACAAGATTCTTTCGGACTTTGAATAAATCCATAAGATTTGATTACCTCATCAAAGCGGATGTTCCAAGACCTCGAAGCTTGCTTCAATCCATAAATGGACCGATTAAGCTTACGCACAAGATGCTCTTTGCCCTTTGCAATGAATCCTTCTGGTTGCTATATATAGATGTTTTCCTCAAGACTTCCATTAAGGAAAGCTGTCTTGACATCCATCTATCATACCTCATAATTCATATGAGCAGCAATACATATGAGAATCCGGATAGACTTAAGCAAGGCTACCGGCGAAAAGGTCTCCTCATAATCAATGCCCTCTTTCTGAGTATACCCCTTCGCAACAAGCCTTGCTTTGAAGGTCTCAACCTTCCCGTCTATTCCTCTCTTTCTTTTGTAGATCCACTTGCATCCAATGGCTTTTACACCATTGGATGGTTCTACTAGCTCCCATACCTGATTTGAATCCATAGATTCAATCTCAGCATTCATTGCACTTTGCCAAGATACCGCATCTTTATCTTGGAGTGCCTCGTCATATGTCCAGGGATCAGGTTCATGTTCGCCAGGGACCAAATCAGAAGATTCTCCCAAGAATATGAATCTATCAGGCTATCACACAACCCTCCCACTACGACGAGGTATCACCTGTGTATCCTCTGTGACACACGGTGCAGTCACTTATGGTATATCCTCTTGTACCGGTGGTACTGAAGTTGTGACTTCCCCTTTCAATTCCTCCAGAACAATCTTACTCACAGGCTTGTGGTTCATCACATAGTCTTCCTCTAGAAATCTAGCGTTCGTGCTAACGATCACCCTCTGATCTCTAAGACTATAAAACAAACCTCCTTTCGTTCCTCTAGGATAGCCAACGAACATGCATACTTCTGTACGAGGTTCCAACTTACCAGCATCTACCATCAGCACATGTGCTGGACTCCCCCAAATCCGAATGTCTTAGACTAGACTTTCGTCTAGTCCACAATTATGTGGGAGTAGAAGGCACTGATTTAGATGGTACCAAGTTCAGAATATACACTGTCGTATCTAGAGCATATTCCCAGAATGAATCTAGCAACTTAGAATAACTCATCATCGATCTAACTATCTCCATAAGAGTCCTATTCCTTCGCTCTGCTACACCATTCTGCTGGGGTGTGCCAGGTGCAGACAATTGGGATTGAATCCCAGCCTCGGATAAGTAATTCCTAAACTCTCCCAAGAGGTACTCACCACCACGATCAGATCGTAGTGTCTTGATACTTTTACCTTGATGTTTCTCCACATCAGCCTTGAATTCTTTGAACTTGTCAAAGCATTCAGACTTGCGATGAATCAAGTAAATATATCCATATCTTGAATAATCATCTATGAAAGAGACGAAATACTCAAAACCACCTCTATCCTGGATAGACATACGACCACACAAATCAGAATGAATCAATTCCAACACATCTTTGGCTCTATACCCCTTTGCCTTAAAAGGCCTCTTGGTCATTTTACCCTCAAAGCAAGATTCGTAGGTTGGGAAATCTTCCACCACTAATGAACCCAGAGGTCCATCAGCTATCAACCTTTGAATTCTTCTTAGGTTAATATGACCTAGCCTTAGATGTCAAAGATATGTTTGGTTCATCTTCGAAGGTTCTTTTCTCTTATTGGAATTAGAGGATGAGTTATTCACTTCTATTTGCATCGTGGGAGCTTTTGGTTCAAATGTATATAAATTTCCTATCAATGCACCAGAATAGATAATCTCCCTATTCTTTTTTATAACAACTCTGTCATTAAAAGAAATAGAATATCTATCCATAAACAATTTAGAAACCGAAATCAAATTCTATCTAAATAAGGGTACATAAAGGCAATTTTTAAGAACCAAGACTTTATTCCTCTCAAAACACAAATAAACATCTCCCACTACAACAGCCGCCACATTCGTGGCAACGCCCAAGTATATGGTAATCTCCCCCTCAGCTAGTCATCTGGTTTCCTGGAACCCCTGCAAAGTATTGTAGACATGATCAGTGGCTCTCGTATCTATACACCAGGTGTCGGTAGATAACACCGCTAAACATGTTTCAATGACTAGACCAAAAGATATACCTTTGTTATGCTTCCGGTTGGGGCAGTCCTTCTTCCAGTGTCCAGTCTACTTGCAAGTGAAACACTTGCCTTTCGACTTCTTCACTCCTCCCTGAGTTCCTCCCGCCACCTTTGCCCCAGCTTGTTTCTTCTTCTTCTTGCCTTTCGGCTTAGAAGTAGAAACCTTTTGGGCAACCATGGCCTATGTGTTGGGTTTCCGGCACCGCGGCGTGTGTGTGTTCGATCATGTTTCGTAAACATGAGCACAGCGGAAGCAAAAAAAATAATAAATACTCCTATTTATTACAACACACACAACACACGCATGCTATTACAACAAGTGTAGACATAACCGTAAATTAAAATTGCAATAAAAGGAAATTAAACTACGTTATACCTTTCGTATGACGTGTAGCGGGAACGGCATCAACCAGAACGATTCTCGTAAGAATCGTCTCTATCCGTATCCACGCCGAGCTCCTCGGGATGACTTCGCCAAGCCACGAGCTTCGTCTTCGTACGGGTTACTAGCCTCGTGTTGAAGACGATGTGATCGAGAGATGATCACGGTCCGAATCCAAATTCGGACCTAAAGACAAGTCCTCAAGACTTGCTTCTCCGGAGAGGTATTCGTCAACCGATTGACGAATCCTTCGTCCTCCACCTCAGAGGATTACCGGAGATCAAATCCCGGTATGTTAGCCGCTGTCGGAGCCTAACCGTCGTCCTAAACGACGCCCGACGAAGGAGAAGAAGCTGTCCAGAAAACTGGACAGCTTGGTGGAGGAGTAGGCGCCGCCAAAACCAAGGAAGCAAAGTGCTCACCTTGATGCCAAACCTAAGGAGGATGACCGAACTCTTCCGCAGCAGCTCGACGCGAGGAGGAAGGAAGCAACCTTACGGGACGCCGGTTGAGGACCTTTGGGCTGGGCGGCGGCCTTGGAGTTGGGCGCCGAATAGGAGAGGAGGTTGGGCGGCCAAGTTTTGATTAGGTTTAGGGTTAGGTTTAATCCTATTTTATAGAGAACTAATTCTCTTAGTGGTTAATGGATCATATCCATAAAGCCCGTTAACCCGCTCCATTAAGATAAGTTAAAATAAACCAAACCATGATGGTTTATTTTAAGTTAAAACGAACCGAACCAACCTTTGGTTCATTCGTTTAATATAAACCAAACCCTTTGGTTTATTCTCATCCATTGGATTAGGACCAAACCATTTTGGTCCATCCATTATGTCTTCATAAGACACGGCCCATCCACGCTTCCATTGCGACTGAAACAATTTCATGCTCGCTTTATGTTTGGTCCAACCAAACATAGTTTCTCTCGGTCTGAGAATCCCATTCTCAAGCTCGTTTTAAATCCTTTGGATTACACTCGTTGTGCGTGTGACCAACTAGGTTCTCGGTTTATGTTGGCCGTCTATAATTAACCATTAATTATAGAACGATCATGAGTGGCACCTAGTAGTACATCATGATCCCCAATTAACCGAAAAGATCAACGGTTGATCCAGAACTATTTCAAACCCTTGAGCTTGAATGAATCGTGCCCCATTCCCTTCACTCATCTTATACCCACTTGGTTCTGTGACATGGTCTATTGTGTCATCCCCACTAGGTCGACTACGTCACACCTAGCCCAAGTATCATTTCCTCGTCCTACGGATTCTAGTTACTCCACATGTATCGAAGAGTACCTTACTCTAAACATGTAATGCTTTGGCCAAAGACTTTAGTAACAATCCGACGAGAGGCCATAGGTATACATCTCCTCGCAAGGAGTGGTGAATCCTTTATAGGCTATTCAAACACCTTCGATCACTTCGACTTATACCCAATCATCCCGGGTCCACATCTCCTTAGAGATGTTTGCTTAAGATGTCAAAGCATAAGTCTCTATGATCCAAGATGACTTGAATACCCATAAGTCAAAAGGAACATCGCACTTAAGCCCGCGATAAGAACTTCATTGACATATCTATATATATGAGAACCATATGAAGTCTTCACTGGTCACTCCGATGAACTAGTTACCATAACTAGCATCCACGATTAACTCGGACATCACTATGTCTCGGCCCGATGAGAATCGGTTGCTTGGATACACCAAGGAGTATACCTCGTGCTAGTCTCGGCGAATTGATGGTGTCGAATCCATCAATTCATCGACTAGGGATAATTAGATACATCACAATTACACATGTAGAGATACTCACTAGTTGTGATCCAATCACAAATTCTCTCATCTTTGTGAATCGTATCGTGGACATTCGATAAATGAGTTTAAGATCAATCAAATACATAAAACATGTATACTCAAATAGTGAATCTTCATTTATCATATAAATGGTTCATACATAAAGCGATTGCCTTAGGACATCTCTCATATATTACTAAGACTCCACTTGGCCTAATGCCAATCGCTACGGTATCAATACCATAAGCACCTAACATGACCCTCAAACTTACTTTGAGGTAATGCTAGTCAAAGGATCCACTAAGTTCCTTTCGTGGGAATTTTCTCGATTTGTATTTCGTTCCTCACGATGATCTCTCGATAAGATGATAGCGGCGAAGCACATGTTTGGATCATTGATGAGACCACATCAAGTTCGAGATGAACTTCTTGATCAAACCGCTTCCTTCTTTGCTTTTAAAGCTGCGCAATGTATTACGCCTTAGTGGCGAGAATCCGCTATAGTGTCAAGCTTGGAACCTTTCCAACTTATTGCGCCTCCATTCTAGGTGAATACATACCCGGACTAAGACATGGAATCATCCTTGCATGCGGAGCATCCGTATACCACGTATCACCATGTACCCTTCTCCATATATTAGGAACACATCCTTAGTTCTTCTCAAGTACTTAAGGATTGTCTTAACACCAATGATCCATTCTGGATCGGTGATATCTGCTCGTGACACTCGAGCATACGATACATCGGGCCTCGTACATAACATAGCATACATGATAGATCCTATTGCGGATGCATAGGGAATCTTACTCATGCAAATCCTCTCTCGTCTTAAATGCGCGGACACATAGACTTGAAAGGTGTACCCCATGCCCGATGGGCAGATAACCTTTCTTGGATTCCGACATGCTAAACCTCTTTAGCACTCGGTCTATATATGTAGACTGCGAAAGACCAAGCAACCGTTTCGATCTATCTCTATAGATCTTAATCCCGAAGATGTAGGTTGCTTCTCCCAGGTCTTTCATGGAGAATGTCTTGGATAACCAAACCTTCACTGACTGTAAGATTGAAACATCGTTTCCTATAAGTAGTATGTCATCTACATACAATACTAGGAATACGACTGCACTCCCACTAACCTTCTTGTACACACAAGGTTCATCTGGATTTTGTGAGAAATCAAACTTTTTGATTGTCTCATCAAAACGGATATTCCAGCTCCTGGATGCTTGCTTCAATCCATAAATGGATCATCGCAATTTGCATACCTTGGTTTTATCAACCGATGTGAAACCCTCAGGTTGTATCATATACACGTCCTCGAGTAGGTTTCCATTAAGGAAAGCTGTTTTCACATCCATCTGCCATATCTCATAATCATAATGAGCCGCTATGGCCAGGAGCATCCGAATGGATTTAAGCATAGCTACAGGTGAATAGGTTTCGTCATAATCAACACCTTGCTTTTGACGATATCCTTTCGCCACCAATCTAGCCTTATAGGTAATCACATTACCATCCATGTCGGTTTTCTTCTTGAAAACCCACTTGCACCCTATAGGCTTAATGCCTTCAGGTGGGTCAACCAAGTTCCAAACTTGGTTTTCATACATGGAATCCATTTCCGACTTCATGGCACCAAGCCACTTATCCCTTCTCGAACTTGTCGCTTCTTCATAAGCGGTAGGCTCCTCATCATCAATGAGTAACACGTCATTCGATTAAACTACGAAATCCATATCTCTCAGGAATGTTGCGTGTTCTACCAGATCTACGAAGATGTGGTGTTACAATAGGTCCAGCCGATTGCTCATCACTATGAGTTGTCGGCTGTTGTGCTTCACCAGGTATCTCATCAATGTCTATTTGAGTCTCTCGAGCCTCCTCAAGCTCGACGACACTCCCACTGTTTTCTTGCAAGAGAAACTCTTTCTCTAGAAACACAGCATGCCTAGAAACAAACACCTTTTGTTCCACAGGATGATAGAATTGGTAACCCCTTGTTTCCTTAGGGTATCCAATAGACATTTATCAGACTTAGCATCCAGTTTGTCTGATACAGTCCGCTTCACATAAGCAGGACAACCCCATATCTTCAAGTAAGATACATGAGGTTTCTTACCATTCCATATCTCATATGGAGTAGTTGAGACTACCTTGGTAGGCATTCTGTTTAACAAGTAACAATGTTTATGCAAGTGCATAACCCCAAAAGGACTTGGGAAGAGTTGCATGATTCATCATTGACCTGACCATGTCCAACAAGGTCCGGTTACGCCTCTCAGATACACCATTATGCTGTGGTGTATAAGGCGGAGTCCATTGAGACAATATGCCATTGTCTCTTAGATAATCAAGAAACTCTTGACTTAAGTATTCACAACCTCGATCCGATCGAAGTATTTTAATACTCTTGTCATGTTGTTTCTCTACTTCATTTCTGAATTCTTTGAACCTTTCAAAGGCTTCAGACTTGTGTTTCATCAAGAACACATACCCAAACCGTGAGTGATCATCGGTGAAGGTAATGAAGTAGCTATAGCCTCCTAATGCTTGAGTTGACATAGGTCCACATACATCGGTATGTACTAAACCTAGTAACTCTCCCACTTTCGTTCACCTTTTCCGGTAAAAGGTAACTTAGTCATCTTGCCTTTTAAGCATGATTCGCATGTATCGTATGAATCCAATTCAAGCGATTCGAATTCCACATCGGTGTAATTCGGACATGCGTTTCTTGCTTATATGGCCAAGCGACAATGCCACATATAGGAGTCTATGTGATTATCCTTTCGAGCACGTGTTGCTCGCCGATATTGAAAATGTCCTTTGGATACGTCCAACGTATAAACACCATTGCTTAAAGTTCCAATCCCATAAAGAACTCCATTCAAAGTTATGTAACAACAATTGTTACTAAAAGTCAAATGGAACCCATTTCTATTTAGACAAGAAATAGAAATGATGTTCTTTATCAACGAAGGAACATAAAAGCAATTGTCCAGTTCTAAGACAAGTCCTACAGGGAGTTCCAACAAATACGTTCCGATGGCGAGTGCAGCAACCGTTGCTCCATTCCCAACACGTAAATTTGACTCTCCCCTTGACGAGTCTTCTTCTATTCCTTAGCTCATGTATGTCATTACATATATGTGAGCCACACCCAGTATCAAATACCCAAGTGTCTAAGGAAATAGAATGACAATCAATAAAGAAGATTTCTGAAGAAGATGGGGCATCCGATGCCTTATCCTTCTTCACGGACTCAAGATAAATCTTGCACTTTCTTTGCAAATGGCTCTCCTTGCCATAATGATGGCAAGTTTCCTTTTGTGATAGTTCTACCTTCTTAGCCCTTCTCTTCTTTCCCTTCTGCTGTTCCTTTGACTTCCTCTTAGAACCTTTCTTCGAGGAATCAACTAACAGCACCGTCCCCTGCTCATGCTTCTCAGAAGACTCCACAGTCTTCAGCATATTGAGCAGTACCACAGATTAACCTCCTAGCATCTCAGAGGTGAAGAGGAGCTTTGAGACTTCGAACCTTTCGAATCTCACTTGCTCATCAACCAACTCACAAAGATGAAGGACTACGATATGAGCATCCATATGCTCATGCTGCTTTCGTAGCTTGGGTTCCATCGCGGCTAGCATGATGCAACTCATTTGTTCAGAATCACTCACATGTTTCTGATAGGCCAACAATTGGTCCAGAGTTGCATCGTCACTAGGACGGGCGGGAAGAGGCGCTTCGAGGACATACACAAGCTTTTCCACCTTGAGAACAATTCTCAAGTTTCTAAGCTAGTCCAAGAAGTTTGGCCCAGTCAATTTATTTGAATCCAAAATGGAACGCAAATTCAAACACATCATGATCAATATATTAACTTAGAAATACAAAACGAGCATATATGAGAAAGATGATTTTAAAATGCATCAATATACATTTATAAATCCCATTCATTTTTTCGAATTTCAAAAACCCCAAAATCACTTCGGGAGATTGTAGGTCCATCTCCGAATGGGCTGATATCCATCATAGTTATGAATAACCTTGGAGAGAGTCCAACAAGCCATTCATAGCTACGACGGTAGGTATCATCTATACCGATTGCATATCACGTATATGCAACTATCACAATGTGCTATCAACTAATTGAATGTTCACACATACATTGGGTTGTTAACACATTAACAAGTATGCATCTTATGCATAGCACCCAACTTCACCTCCCTTAACATCGACCTTGGAGAGAGTCCAACAAGCCGATGCTCCAGGTTAAAGCCAACCCATTAATCGGGACATAGTTTTAATATGGTTAGAGCGCATTCAACCAATTAGCCCAGCTTGGAGGGAGTCCAACAACCAAAGCTAACGATTGACCTCTGACTCTTACCATATTAGTATTAAACTATTCCATGGTTTGAACATGTTCGGGTTCGAGCCGGGCTTGGAGAGAGTCCAACAACCCAAACAAGAAACGGAACTCTGGTTCAAACCATATTAATGGAAGGTGTAGGCTTTAATATTGTTTAAAGGTTTTATGTCTCATCCTCTTTGCATGCAAATAACTATTATCTACATGGCATGGCATACATGGCATACATCTACATGTCACGACACGCATGGCATTATGTTATGCATCTAATGCAACTACATGTCATACAATTATGTCATGTACAATATTTCCTTATATGTCATAACTATTTATGGAAATAAAATATGTTTAAGATTTGATTCTCCAAATCAAATCATAATTAAATTAGGAAACAAATTTCCAAATCTAATCACATATTTTATTCATGGAATTATTTGATTAAGGAAAATCTATTTAGGAAACCAATTTCCTAAATCTTCAAAACTACTTATGGAAATAAAATATTTTAAAGATTTGATTTCCCAAATCAAATCAAGATTAAATTAGGAAACAAATTTCCAGAATCTAATCAAATATTTTATTTATGAAAATATCAATTTCCATAAATACTTCCAACTTTCCAAAAGTGGAAGATTTCCATAAATACTTCTAGACTTTCCAAAATTAAAAATTTCCATAAATACTTCTAAATTTCCAAAATTTAGAAAATTTCCAGAAATACATTATGACTATCGCAAAACCAATTTTACGATTATGTGAAACACAACACTGGGCTCGATACCCTTTGTTGGGTTTACCTTGCATGGCGTGTGTGTGTTCGATCATGTTTCGTAAACATGAGCACAGCGGAAGCAAAAAATAATAAATACTCCTATTTATTACAACACACACAACACACGCATGCTATTACAACAAGTGTAGACATAACCGTAAATTAAAATTGCAATAAAAGGAAATTAAACTACGTTATACCTTTCGTATGACGTGTAGCGGGAACGGCATCAACCGGAACGATTCTCGTAAGAATCGTCTCTATCCGTATCCACGCCGAGCTCCTCGGGATGACCGCTAAGCCACGAGCTTCGTCTTCGTACGGGTTACTAGCCTCGTGTTGAAGACGATGTGATCGAGAGATGATCACGGTCCACATCCAAATTCGGACCTAAAGACAAGTCCTCAAGACTTGCTTCTCCGGAGAGGTATTCGTCAGTCAATTGACGAATCCTTCGTCCTCCACCTCAGAGGATTACCGGAGATCGAATCCCGGTATGTTAGCGCTGTCGGAGCCCTAACCGTCGTCTAAGCGGCTCCGGCGAAGGAGAAAAAAGCTGTCAGAAAACTGGACAGCTTGGTGGAGGAGTAGGCGCCGGCCAAAACCAAGGAAGCAAAGTGCTCACCTTGATGCCAAACCTAAGGAGGATGACCGGAACTCTTCCGGCAGCAGCTCGACGCCGGCGAGGAGGAAGGAAGCAACCTTCTGGACGCCGGTTGGAGGACCTTTGGGCTGGGCGGCGGCAGCTTGGAGTTGGGCGCCGAATAGGAGAGGGAGGGGTTGGGCGGCCAAGTTTTGATTAGGTTTAGGGTTAGGGTTTAATCCCTATTTTATAGAGAACTAATTCTCTTAGTGGTTAATGGATCATATCCATAAAGCCCGTTAACCCGCTCCATTAAGATAAGTTAAAATAAACCAAACCATGATGGTTTATTTTAAGTTAAAACGAACCGAACCAACCTTTGGTTCATTCGTTGAATATAAACCAAACCCTTTGGTTTATTCTCATCCATTGGATTAGGACCAAACCATTTTGGTCCATCCATTATGTCTTCATAAGACACGGCCCATCCACGCTTCCATTGCGACTGAAACAATTTCATGCTCGCTTTATGTTTGGTCAAACCAAACATAGTTTCTCTCGGTCTGAGAATCCCATTCTCAAGCTCGTTTTAAATCCTTTGGATTACACTCGTTGTGCGTGTGACCAAATAGGTTCTCGGTTTATGTTGGCCGTCTATAATTAACCATTAATTATAGAACGATCATGAGTGGCACCTAGTAGTACATCATGATCCCCAATTAACCGAAAAGATCAACGGTTGATCCAGAACTATTTCTGAAACCCTTCAGTAGCTTGAATGAATCGTGCCCCATTCCCTTCACTCATCTTATACCCACTTGGTTCAGGACATGGTCTATTGTGTCAGTCCCCACTAGGCTGACTACGTCACACCTAGCCCAAGTATCATTTCCTCGTCCTACGGATTCTAGTTACTCCACATGTATCGAAGAGTACCTTACTCTAAACATGTAATGCTTTGGCCAAAGACTTTAGTAACAATCCGACGAGAGGCCATAGGTATACATCTCCTCGCAAGGAGTGGTGAATCCTTTATAGGCTATTCAAACACCTTCGATCACTTCGACTTATACCCAATCATCCCGGGTCCACATCTCCTTAGAGATGTTTGCTTAAGATGTCAAAGCATAAGTCTCTATGATCAAGATGACTTGAATACCGCAAGTCAAAGGAACATCGCACTTAAGCCACAGTAAGAACTTCATTGACATATCTATATATCGAAAACCATATGAAGTCTTACGGTTGGTCACTCGATGAACTAGTTACCATAACTAGCATCCACGATTAACTCCGGACATCACTATGTCTCGGCCCGGTGAGAATCAATTTGCTTGGATACACCAAGGAGTATACCTCGTGCTAGTCTCGGCGAATTGATGGTGTCCAAATCCATCAATTCATCGACTAGGATAATTCCGATACATCACAATTACACATGTAGAGATACTCACTAGTTGTGATCCAATCACAAATTCTCTCATCTTTGTGAATCGTATCGTGGACATTGATAAATGAGTTTAAGATCCAATCAAATACATAAAACATGTATACTCAAATAGTGAATCTTCATTTATCATATAAATGGTTCATACATAAGGCGATTGCCTTAGGACATCTCTCATATATTACTAACACTATGCCTGAGCACTCTGACAAAAAAGCCCCTCTACCACCTGGAGTTCTGTCAGAAGCTCCGCCAACGAATACAACCTCTTGTTCATGTTGTAATTCAGGCAGAACTGCTCAAAACTCCTCGATAGAGACTGGAGGATGATATCGACCTGGGTTTCTCCATCGATCTTAGCTCCGAGGACTTCCAGCTCATCCAATTGAGCCATCATCTTGAGAACATGATCCCTCACTAGTGTTCCCTCGATCATGGTGGTCGTCATCAAGTTTCTCATGGCTTCCTGCTTAGCAGCCCGATTCTGGTGTCCGAAAAGCTCTTTGAGATTGAGCATCATGTCTTAAGCAGTGGGCATGGCTTGATGCTGATGTTGCAGTACATTTGACATAGATGTCAAAATGTAACATCGCGTCATCTCATCAGCCTTAATCCACTTCTTATAACTCTCCTTCTCCTTTTCCCCAGAATCATCCGTAGGCTTAGGAGGGTACTCTTCGAGGAGCACATATTTGTATTCCTCCGCAGTCAAGACAATGTCAAGATTGTTGGGATGTATACTGAAAAGTCTATCTTTTGTATGAACATCTTTATTTTGAAATAAGAATCACATGATCATTGTTTGCACATTTTTATGGTTATGCATATTGTCTAATACATCACATTGTAGATAACATGGTGTGTGGTGTCACATGGGAGATCATGTTATCGGCTCCTTGTAAAGTATAAGTATAGGCTCACAACCCAGATGGCTTTGGACAAACCATTGGTATGGTTGTAGTGTGATTTGGTATTGGTTTGTATTGACCAAAGAATCACACTAGTACACTTTGTGTGTATTGAGCAGGACCGACTTAGAGGTGATTCGATTTATTGCTGACTACATAATTGAATCGGACCTCAGATATTATTTTGTACATGCTCTTAATACCGATATAATAACGGGCACATATACTTAGTGTTCATTTCTTTAATTTACCAATGGGCAAGATTTATAGATTAAATCGATAGGCTCGGTAAGTTGGGAAATGATATTATTTATATGGTGTGTCGTTGATTATAGGAGGAAATCGTGTCCTATATATTAGGATGATGATGTCCCCTTGAGGAGCTCATAAGGTTCATCATGTAAACCCTGCAGATGGACTTGGTCCAGCATGATGAAAAGGTTGAGTGGTACTACTCATGGAGTTTGATGTTGATTAATTAATGGTTAGTAAATTAATTAATCGACGGACATTCGAGATCTTAAACATGGGGAGAAAATGTACATGTAATATATGGAGCCCATATTAACTTATGGGGGTTGGTGAGGTAGATCAATGATAATCCTTTAGTGGATTGGATTATCATTAATGGATCGGACTTTATGTGGGCTTGATCCATTGGGTGGCCAAGATCCAACTCCTCCTCATGGTCCCTATTGTAGCCTATTAATACCTCATGAAGCTTAGATCCAATGGATAGAAACAAAACTCTAGGTCCAAAGGTATAGATTAAATCTCTAGATCCGACGATGGAGATTAAAACAAGGCTTATCCCTAACTCTATAAAAGGAGGGCAAGGGGTGGGCGGCAACTAAGAATCCAATTAGAGATAGGATTAGGGTTTTGGGTGGCAAGGCTTGGAGGCTAGGGTTTGGAGTTGGCGGCACCTATTATGGAAATTTTTTCCTTATCTCCTTCTTCTTTGGTGGTCGGCGTCCATACAAAACCTTCCTCACCTTGGCTAGCGTCCATAGCAGCTCTTCTCCTTCTCCTTGGCCGGTGGAACCAAGGCTTAGGGTCCTCCCTTGAAGCTCTTGGTCGGCAATCATCTCTTCTCCCTTCTCCTTGTTGGCCGGCGGCAAGCAACTTGCTTGTAGCTTGTTGGTTGGCTAAAGGAAGAAGAAAAGTCTTGTTTATATTCTTCCTCTTGCTCGGAAAGAGCAAGGAAGGAAGATTGGTGATCTAGAAGCTTCAACTTTTGGTAGATCGTTGCTCACACGATGTCCGAAAGGAGGAAGGTCATACAATAGAAGATCGAGAGGTATATCGATTCTCTATTTTCATTTGTTACATGTTTATATTTGTTTTTCAATTATATGCATGATATATATTCTGTTTTGTGGCTAAATATACTTGGACCCCGAATATAAACACAAAAGTCGATGATCCATACATCATCTATTCCGCGGCTATTCGTGGAATAGAGGTTGGTCGTTTGAACAACAAGTTTGTTCTAGTGACAACTCTAAATGAATAGCACGACGATGACAAGGTTGCTTGGATAATCCCTCTTGTCAAGGATAAATTTTTTTATCCAGGGACGCAGAAGGGATCGCCATGAACAAGCAACTAAGTTGAAATGGGAAGCGAAGTTTCCCCTCCCAACAAAGATTCCTCTTTCAATCAACATAATTGGATCCAGTAAGTTTATTTTCTTTCAGTATCACAGCAAGCGGGTTGAAAGTCATTTTGAAAAAACCTAAGAATCACATAGATCAAAACATTAGATTTCAAAAAATTATTGATTCCACAAACAATAAAATTTTAAAATCAACCAACACCTCAAAACACCGAGAATATCGTATGCCACGATAGTGTGGACGTATACGAATTCTACATTTGTAAGAGGAGGTTTTACCCATTAATTTTACTATCTTGTCAACTTAACTTTTTGACAAATAAAATTAATAGTTGGTTCCTCTTCGGCCCTACAAATAAAAGCAGTGACTCCGATGGGGAGGATACTTCTATTTGTATCTAAGTGTTCACCATTACTCAGTACCAAGGTAATTATCTCGGGTTATGTGCCTTCCGATGGGGAAGTACACACGCTCCTTAATAATTTCCTATAACCATATTCGACCTTGTGATCCACAAACAAACTCATCCGATGTGGAGTAAGGCACTCAGAGCCGACGCACAAGTTTATTTGCATCACATGTCAAATCGTAATGGAGGCTGTGGGAATTTATAAAAATATCCCTCTCCCACTTAGTAATTTAAAATTGAGGAATTTTCTAGCCTGCGACATGCATATCAAACAATAAGCAATAAATATGAAAAAGAAATATTTTCCAACTATTATGGCTTTTGTCTGCAATATGCCTCCTGTCGCATCGCCATCTCATCCGCTCCTTCCTACGCCATGTACAAGCCATCCGGAGATCCGAGCCGAGAATAACTATTTTAATTTACATCCATCGATCATATACTCCACGAAGGAGTGTACATGAAATCTAGATCGAAAATAAACTAAAATAAATGAGTGACTAAACAATGTCGTACTTAATTATAAAATTAAATACTAGCCTCGTCAACCCCGAGGATTCAAAGAATATACAATTACACACGTACAATCACATACACACATATGGCCATAATAGTTGAATCCTATGCCTGCAATCAAAAAGTTAACCTACGCACATCCTACTATTATCCAGCACATATAAAATATGAAAAGTGCATAAAAGTAACAGAATCCGAAACACACAAAACCGAAAACCGTGGCTCTGATACCACTTGAAGGTTTTGCAGAACCGAAGCTCTGATACCACTTGAAGGTAGGAAACTTTGCTTCCCACTTCAACTCGGTTGCTTGTTCATGGCAATCCCTTCATCGTCCCCGGATTAAAAAATTAATCCATGACAATTAGGGATTACCCAAGCTACCGTTCCATCGTCGTGCTATTCGATTAGAGTGGTCACTTGAACAAACTTGTTGTTCAAGCAACCAACCTCTTTCTTCAAATAGCCGCGAAATAGACGATGTACAGATCGCCGATTTTTGCGTTTGTATTCGGGGTCCAAGTAAATTTATCCACATATAATTGAAAACAATTATAGACATAATACAAAAGAACATAAACAAGGAAATCAAAACAAGATTTATACCTCTTGTTTACCTCAAGATCTTATAACATATGTCCTATCCTCCTCTTTGACATTGTGTGGGAAATGGTCCTCAAAGAGATGAAGCCTCCTAGATCACGATCTTCTTTCCTTGCTCGCTCTGAACAAGAAGAAGTATAGAAACGAAACTCCTCCCTATCTAAGACTGGCCACCAAGTCAAGAGACTTGATGATGCCACCGGCCAAGGAATAGAGGAGGGAGAGGGCACCGGCCAAGAGGTCCAAGGATAAACCCTAACCCTTGTTTCCACCGGCCAAGGAGAAGAGGAAGAGGGGAAGAGCGCTGGCCAAGGTTGAGAGGAGGAAGAGGGGCGCTTGCCAAAACCCTAGGAAGAAGGAAGCCTTGCCGCCCAAGACTTCTAGCCGCCCAATGCTTCTCCAAAACCCTAGTCGCCCAAAACCCTAATCCCCTTTCAATGCTTCTCACCGCCCACCCTTATGCCTCCTTTTATAGAGCTAGGCCTAAGCCTTATTTTAATCTCCACCGTCAGATCTAAGGATTTAATCTCAACCGTCGGATCTAGAGATTTAATCTCAATCGTCAGACTTGGAGATTTAATCTCCACCGTCAGATCTAAAGATTTAATCTCCACCGTCGGATCTAGTGATTTAATCTCCACTGTCGGATCTAGAGTTCTATTCTCCACCATCGGATCTAGGTTTCATGAGGGTTTTAATAGGCTACGATAGGGACCATGAGGAGGAGTTGGATCTTGGCCACCCAATGGATCAAGCCCACATAAAGTCCGATCCATTAATGATAATCCATTCCACTAGAGGATTATCATTGATCTACCTCACCAACCCCCATAAGTTAATATGGGCTCCATAAATTATTTGTACATTTATCTCCCCATGTTTAAGATCTCGAATGTCCGTCAATTAATTAATTTACTAACAATTAATTAATCAACATCTAACTCCATGAGTAGTACCACTCAACCTTATCATCATGCCGGACCAAGTCCACCTGCAGGGTTTACATGATGAACCTTATGAGCTCCTCAAGGAGACATCATCATTCTAATTTATAGGACACAGTTTCCTCCTATAATCAATGGCACACCATATAAATAATATCATTTCCCAACTTACCGAGCCTATCGATTTACTCTATAAATCTCACCCATTGGTAAATCAAAAAAAAGAATACTAAGTATATGTGCCCGTTATTATATTGGGATTAAGAGCATGTACAACATAATATCTGAGGTCCGATTCGATTATATAGTCAGCAATAAATCGAATCACCTCTAAGTCGGTCCTGCTCAATTCTATGGTCAAGACAAACCAATACCAAATCACACTACAACCATACCAATGGTTTGTCCAAAACCGTCTCGGTTGTGAGCCTTTACTTATACTTTACAAGGAAATGATAACATGATCTCCCATGTGACACTACACACCATATTATCTACAATGTAATGTATTAGACAAAATGCATAATCATAAATATGCAAACAATGATCATGTGATTCTTATTTCAAAATAAAGATGTTCATACAAAAGATAGACTTTTCAGTATACATCCCAACAAGATCAGCCACCCCAGGGCCGCACACGGCTTGGCTATGTGGAAACACATGGCCGTGTGGCAGCCCTGCAGATTGACGCGACTAGGGCTTTTTTCGGATATTGCAGCGGTCAGAGGTGATGTCTATATAAGGATGGCTCTGGCCAAACCCTAGGGAGGAGGCACGACGGCTGGGAGGACACACCGAAGCCCTAAAAAGCTTTGAGAACTCGCAACGGGGAGCAAGAATGCCGCTGGAGGTCCACATTCTGCACTTCAACGTCGGAGAAGAGGCCACATAGGCATTGTAATTTCTTATTCTTGCACTTTATTTCTGATATATTCGAACATGTACATGCCTTGTGATTCTCTTCCTTTATATATGGAGTAGTTCCTTTGATTCTAGGATTAGGGAGTAGCTTGTGTGTGCATGACATGTTGGTTCAAATTAAATTCTATTTTTGAGTTTGAATTTGCAATTGGAAATTGTTTATGCTCATATCTATGCGTATTTGATTTTCTACCTGCTGTGCTTAGGCGATACGAGGGGTGACAACCCTCATTTCTAAGATTTAGGGGATTTTATACAAGGAACCTAGGGGTAAACCTGATCTCCTGTAACCGTGGGTAGAAGGATGTGATGGAGCCAAAAACGGTTCACCACAGGGATTGATTTGGCATCCTCATACCATGTATCACATCCGTGTAAGGCAGAGATAGCTCTCGAAAGATGCGGTGGCTCATTGGGAGAGTGTATGATGTCCCTTCCACAAAACCATAGCTAGTCGTTTAAACAACGCCCAGTTGACAGCATGTTTTGTGACACACAAGCGAAACTGAAGTCCTAGATTCCCTTTTAAAGATCTCAGCACGCTCCTTTCTTCCTCCGTGTGACACCGTATTAGAGTTTAGTCCACCTACAACCCTCGCAATCGAAACCTTTTTGATTTTACTTCCGAATAATTTCATCCACTGAACAAATCGGTATTCGAATCCTAGTCCCTGTGGGATCGATAATCTTTTATTACTTGACGACATCCGTGCACTTGCGGGCGTTGAGCATGAGCGTGCGCTTCAAGTCCTCGACGACCTTCGTCACGAGATTTGGGGATGTGTTCGCGTGCATCACCAACCCATGTTGGATTTCTCATGTCATACGTTTTGTCTAACATCAAAATATAATTCGAGTCAAACTCGAATCGGGTCAATCGTGACTTGGGTCGATTGCACCAACAGACATGATGGATGAACCAAATCAGTTTGGTTCTAATCCCATGGTGGAAAATAAATTAATGTGGTTTAGTTTGTTTTAAATGAATGAACCAAAATTGGTTCGGTTCATTTTAACTTAAAATAGACCAATGCGGTTTGGTTTATTTTAACTTAAGTTAATGGAGTGGGTTAATGAGTTTTGGTTGTGAACCAATAACCCTTTGAGAAAAGGTTTTCGAGAAAAGGCTTTAGAGAAAAGGTCTTGAGAAAAAGTTTCGTAATGGTTAAGAGATACGTTCTCTATAAATAATGGGGTTGAGAGATAACCCGGGTTAGATCGACTTAGGTTTTTGAAACCCTAGCTGTTTCTTTCCTCTCCTTTTCTTGTGTGCCAACCATTGTTGTTGTCGCCACCCAAGCTTAGTCGCCGACCACCTTCAGCCGCTAGCCACCTCCAGCCACAGGCCACTTGTTTGGGCGGCCACCTCCTCCACCAAGCTGCCCTCTTGGACAACTTGTGTCCTTTGCGATGAGAGCATCATATAGTTGGCGTTTAGAACTCTGCTAGCGACCTCCTTGCCAAGGATTGGATCTCCGACAATCCTCTTTGGTGGAGGATTGAAGTTTCGTCAATTGGTTGACGAAAATCGCTTTCAAGAAGTGAGTTTACGAAACTCATTTTTGGATTCGAATTGGATTTGAATTGTGATCGTCTCTCGGATCACAATGTCTTCAACACGAAACTAGTATCTCGTGTGAAGATGGGGCTCGTAGCTTATTGAAATTATCCTGACGATACTCAGTGTGGATACGGATAGAGGCGAAACTTACGAGGGGTCGCTAAAGTTGATGTCATTTCCACTTCACATAATATGTCAGGTATACATAGAGTAGTTTTCTTTTATTGCAAAATTTGAAATGACAATTATGTCTACACTTATTGAATCCTGCATGCGTGTAGATTGTGTATTGTAATAAGTTAGTTATTATTTGTTTTTTGCTTCCGCTGTGTGCATGTTTACAAAATATATTCGAACACACACACACACGTTGGTGTCGGGGAATCCCAACATTATCAACCTTGGACCTAGGCTTGTGACCCAAGCCTTGCTTGTCCTTAGATGCACCTTGTGTTAGTAATATATGAGAGATGTCCTAAGGCAATCGCCTTATGTATGAACCATTTATATGATAAATGAAGATTCACTATTTGAGTATACATGTTTAATGTATTTGATTGGATCTTAAACTCATTGACTGAATGTCCACGATACGATTCACAGCATGAGAGAATTTGTGATTGGATCACAACTAGTGAGTATCTCTACATGTGTAATTGTGATGTATCAGAATTATCCCTAGTCGATGAATTGATCGATTTGGACACCATCAATTCTGTCGAGACTAGCACGAGGTATACTCCTTGGTGTATCCAAGCAGCTGATTCTCACTGGCTGGAGACATAGTGATGTCCGGAGTTGATCGTGGATGCTAGTTATGGTAACTAGTTCATTGGAGTGACCAACCGTAAGACTTCATATGGTTCTCTGCATATATAGATATGTCAATGAAGTTCTTACTGTAGCTTAAGTGCGATGTTCCTTTGACTTGCGGTATTCAAGTCATCTTGATCATGGAGACTTATGCTTTGACATCTTAAGCAAACATCTCTAAGGAGATGTGGACCCGGGATGATTGGGTATAAGTCGTAGTGATCGAAGGTGTTTGAATAGCCTATAAAGGATTCACCACTCCTTGCGAGGAGATGTATACCCATGGCCTCTCGTCGGATTGTTACTAAAGTCTTTGGCCAAAGCAATACATGTTTAGAGTAAGGTACTCTTCGATACATGTGGAGTAACTAGAATCCGTAGGACGAGGAAATGATACTTGGGCTAGGTGTGACGTAGTCAGCCTAGTGGGGACTGACACAATAGACCATGTCCTGAACCAAGTGGGTATAAGATGAGTGAAGGGAATGGGGCACGATTCATTCGAGCTACTGAAGGGTTTCAGAAATAGTTCTGGATCAACCGTTGATCTTTTCGGTTAATGGGGGATCATGATGTACTACTAGGTGCCACTCATGATCGTTCTATAATTAATGGTTAATTATAGACGGCCAACATAAACCGAGAACCTATTTGGTCACACGCACAACGAGTGTAATCCAAAGGATTTAAAACGAGCTTGAGAATGAGATTCTCAGACGGAGAGAAACTATGTTTGGTTGGACCAAACATAAAGCGAGCATGAAATTGTTTCAGTCGCAATGGAAGCGTGGATGGGCCGTGTCTTATGAAGACATAATGGATGGACCAAAATGGTTTGGTTCTAATCTAATGGATGAGAATAAACCAAAGGGTTTGGTTTATATTAAACGAATGAACCAAAGGTTGGTTCGGTTCGTTTTAACTTAAAATAAACCATCATGGTTTGGTTTATTTTAACTTATCTTAATGGAGCGGGTTAACGGGCTTTATGGATATGATCCATTAACCATTAAGAGAATTAGTTCTCTATAAAAGTGGGCTTAAGGGATTGTTAAACCCTAACTAATCCAATCATCCAAACCCTAGCCGCCCAACACATTGTTGCCGCCCAGCTTGTGTTGCCGCCCAGCCCATAGCTCCTCCAACCGGCATCCAGAAGGCGGGTTCCTTCCTCCTCGCCGGCGTCGAGCTGCTGCCGGAAGAGTTCCGGCGATCCTCCTTAGGTTTGGCATCAAGGTAAGCACTTGGCTTCCTTTGTTGGCCGGCGCCTATCTCCTCCACCAAGCTGTCCAGTTTTTCTGGACAGCTTCTTCTCCTCTCGTCGGAGCGTCGTTTGGACGACGGTTAGTGCTCCGACAGCGGCTAACATACCGGGGATTTGATCTCCGATAATCCTCTGAGGTGGAGGACGAAGGATTCGTCAAACGGTTGACGAATACCTCTCCGGAGAAGCGAGTTTTGAGAACTCGTTTTGGATCCGAATTTGGATTCGGATCGTGATCATCTCTCGATCACGTCGTCTTCAACACGAGGCTAGTAACCCGTACGAAGACGAAGCTCGTGACTTAGCGAAGTCATCCCGAGGAGCTCGGCATGGATACGGATAGAGACGATTCTTACGAGGATCGTTCCGGTTGATGTCGTTCCCGCTACACGTCATACGGAAGGTATAACGTAGTTTAATTTCTTTTATTGCAATTTTAATTTACGGTTATGTCTACACTTGTTGTAATAGCATGCGTGTGTTGTGTGTGTTGTAATAAATAGGAGTATTTATTATTTTTATTGCTTCCGCTGTGCTCATGTTTACGAAACATGATCGAACACACACACGCCGCGGTGCCGGAAACCCAACAGTGGTATCAGAGCCCAGGTTGTGTTTCGACATAATCGTAAAAATGGTTTTGCGATAGTCATAATGTATTTCTGGAAGTTTTCTAAATTTTGGAAATTTAGAAGTATTTATGGAAATTTTTAAATTTTGGAAAGTCTAGAAGTATTTATGGAAATCTTCCACTTTTGGAAAGTTGGAAGTATTTATGGAAATTTATATTTTCCATAAATAAAATATTTGATTAGATTCTGGAAATTTGTTTCCTAATTTAATCATGATTTGATTTGGGAAATCAAATCTTAAAATATTTAATTTCCATAAGTAGTTTTAAAGATTTAGGAAATTGGTTTCCTAAATAGATTTTCCTTAATAAAATAATTCCATGAATAAAATATGTGATTAGATTTGGAAATTTGTTTCCTAATTTAATTATGATTTGATTTGAAGAATCAAATCTTAAACATATTTTATTTCCATAAATAGTTATGACACATAAGGAAATTATATACATGACATAACTGTATGTCATGTAATTGCATTAGATGCATAACATTATGCCATGCGTGTCGTGACATGTAGATGTATGCCATGTATGCCATGCCATGTAGATAATAGTTATTTGCATGCAAAGAGGATGAGACATAAAAACCCTTACTCAATATTAAAGCTTACACCTTCCATTAATATGGTTAGAACCAGAGTTCTGTTTCTTGTTTGGGTTGTTGGACTCTCTCCAAGCCCGGCTCGAACCTGAATATGTTCAAACCATGGAATAGTTTAATACTAATATGGTAAGAGTCAGAGGTCAATCGTTAGCTTTGGTTGTTGGACTCTCTCCAAGCTAGGCTAATTGGTTGAATGCGCTCTAACCATTTTAAAACTATGTCCTGATTAATGGGCTGGCTTTAACCTGGAGCATCGGTTTGTTGGACTCTCTCCAAGGTCGATGTAAAGGGAGGTGAAGTTGGGTGCTATGCATATGATGCATACTTGTTAATGTGTTAACAACCCGATGTATGTGTGAACATTCAATTAGTTGATAGCACATTGTGATAGTTGCATATACGGGATATGTAATCGGTATAGATGATACCTACCGTCGTAGTTATGAATGGCTTGTTGGACTCTCTCCAAGGTTGTTCATAACTATGATGGATATCAACCCATTCAGAGATGGACCTACGATCTCCCGAAGTGATTTTGGGGTTTTTGAAATTCGAAAAATGAATGGGATTTATAAATGTATATTGATGCATTTTAAAATCATTTTCTCATATATGCTCGTTTTGTATTTCTAGGTCAATAAATTGATCATGACGCGTCTTTGAATTTGCGCACTATTTTGGATTCGAACACCTGGGCCTAACTTCTGGGTGGCTTAGAAACACGAATTGTTCTCAAGGCGGAAAAGCTTGCATATGTCCTTGAAGAGCCTCTTCTGGCCCTAAGGCGATGCAACCTCATGACCAAATGTTGGTCTATCGAAGCATGTGGCGGTCTCGGTGAGTTGCATCATGCTGATTTGCATCATCTTTGGTACATGGCGGCTATGAGCATATGGATAACACTATGGTCTTCCATCTTCATGAGTTGTTCGATGAGCAAGCGAGATCCGAAAGGTTCGAGGTCTCTAGGCTCCTCTTCACCACGAAGATGCAAGAAGGTAAATGCGTCTGTGCTAAAGATGAGCGGGTACATCGGCGACTAGCTACCCTCGGTTTTGTGATGGATCATGAGTTAAGTATTGACTTAATTGCATTGTTTGCCCAAGAGTTTCTATAATTTGTGATGAACTATCGGATGAACAAATTGGAATCCACCATTCGAGCTCCTCGATATCTTTGAAGTGGAGCCTTACGTGAAGCATGAGAGAAGGCGGTTACATTGAAGTTGATTCCTCAAAGAAAGGTTCTAAGAGGAAGGCAAAAGAAGAAGAAAGGAAAGAAAAAGGCAAAGAAAGGCGGAACCCGGTATAAAGGGCACTTGCCATCAGCATGTGAGGAAGGCCAGCTGGCGAAGAAAGCTGCAAGATTTATCTTGAGTCCATGAAGAAGAAGAAGGCATCAGATGCCCCATCCTCTTGAATATCTTAGTTATTGATTGTCATTCTATTTCCTTAGACACTTGGGTATTGGATCTTTGGGTGTAGCTCACATATATGTAATGACATCTGAGGCTAAGGAATGAAGAAGACTTGTCGAGAGAGTCAAATTTGCGAGTTGGCAATGGAGCAAGGTTGCTTTGCGGTCGCCATCGGAACTTATTCTTTGAAGCTCCTAGTGGACTAGTCTTGGGCTGGACAATTGCTATTATGTTCCTTCTCTAATAAAGAACATTGTTTCTATTTCTGCTTAAATAGAAATGGTTTCCATTTAATGTTTAGTAACAATTGTTGTTATATAACTTTGAATGGCGTACTTTATGGGCTGGAACTTTGAGTAATGGCATTTATCGTTGGGCGTATCGGTGACATTTTCAATATCGAGCGAGCAACAGCGTGCTCGAAGGATAATCACATAGACTCCTATATGTGGCATTGTCGTCTTGGCCATATAAGCAAGAAAGCGCATGTCGAATTACACCGATGTGGAATTCGGAATCGTTGAATTGGATTCATACGATACATGCGAATCATGCTTAAAAGGCAAGATGACTAAGTTACCTTCTGGAAAGGTGAGCAGTGGGAGAGTTACTAGGTTTAGTACATCTTGATGTATGTGGACCTATGTCAACTCAAGCATTAGGAGGCTATAGCTACTTCATTACCTTCACCGATGATCACTCACGGTTTGGGTATGTGTTCTTGATGAAACACAAGTCGAAGCCTTTGAAAGGTTCAAAGAATTCAGAAATGAAGTAGAGAAACAACATGACAAGTATTAAAATACTTGATCGGATCGAGGTGGTGAATACTTAAGTCAAGAGTTTCTTGATTATCTAAGAGACAATGGCATATTGTCTCAATGGACTCCGCCCTATACACCACTGACATAATGGTGTATCGAGAGGCGTAACTTAGGACCTTGTTGGACATGGTCAGGTCAATGATGAATCATGCAACTCTTCCCAAGTCCTTTTGGGGTTATGCACTTCAGACAGTTGTTTACTTGTTAAACAGAATGCCTACCAAGGTAGTCTCAACTACTCCATATGAGATATGGAATGGTAAGAAACCTCATGTATCTTACTTGAAGATATGGGGTTGTCCTGCTTATGTGAAGCGTGTATCGGACAAAACTGGATGCTAAGTCGATAAATGTCTATTTATTGGATACCCTAAGGAAACAAGGGGTTACCAATTCTATCATCTGTGGAACAAAAGGTGTTTGTTTCAAGGCATGCTGTGTTTCTAGAGAAAGAGTTTCTCTTGCAAGAAAACATTGGGAGTGTCGTCGAGCTTGAGGAGGCTCGAGAGACTCAAATAGACATTAATGAGATACCTGGTGAAGCACAACAGCCGACAACTCATAGTGATGAGCAATCGGCTGGACCTATTGTAACACCACATCTTCGTAGATCAGTAGAACACGCAACATTCACGAGAGATATGGATTTCGTAAATGAATCGAGCGTGTTACTCATTGATGATGAGAGCCTACAGTTATGAAGAAGTCTTGACAAGTTCGAGAAAGGGATAAGTGGCTTGGTGCCATGAAGTGGAAATGGATTCCATGTACGAAAACCAAGTTTGGAACTTGGTTGACCCACTGAAGGCATAAAGCCTATAGGGTGCAAGTGGGTTTTCAAGAAGAAAACCGACATGGATGGTAATGTGATTACCTATAAGGCTAGATTGGTGGCGAAAGGATATCGTCAAAAGCAAGGTGTTGATTATGGCCGAAACCTATTACTGTAGCTATCTTAAATCCATTCGGATGCTCTGGCCATAGCGGCTCATTATGATTATGAGATATGGCGGATGGATGTGAAAAACTTTCCTTAATGGAAACACCTGCTCGAGGCGTGTATATGATACACCTGAGGTTTCACATCGGTTGATAAAACCAAGGTATGCAAATTGCGGCGATCCATTTATGGATTGAAGCAAGCATCCGAGTCTGGAATATCCATTTTGATGAGACGATCAAAAGTTTGATTTCTCACAAAATCGGATGAACCTTGTGTGTACAAGAAGGTTAGTAGAGTGTAGTCGTGTTCTAGTATTGTATGTCGATGACATATTACTTATAGGAAGCGATGTGTCCATCTTCTGATCGATTAAGGTTTGGTTATCCAAGACATTCTCCATGAAAGACACAGGAGAAGCAACCTACATCCTTGGGATTAAGATCTATAGAGATAGATCGAAGCAGTTTGCTTGGTCTTTCGCGATCTACATATATAGGCAAGTGCTAAAGAGGTTTAGCATGTCGGAATCCAAGAAAGGTTATCTCGCCCATCGGGCATGGGGTACACCTTTCGAAGTCTATGTGTCCGCGCCGCGAGAGGATTTGCATGAGTAAGATTCCCTATGCATCATAATAGGATCTATCATGTATGCTATGTTATGTCGAGGCCCGATGTATCGTATGCTCTGAGTGTCACGGCGGATACCGGTCGATCGAGAATGGATCATTGGCGGTATTAAGGCGATCCTTAAGTACTTGAGAAGAACTAAGGATGTGTTCTAATATATGGAGAAGGGGACATGGTGATACTGCGGGTATCTGGATGCGGCTTCGAGACGGACAAGGATGATTCGAGTCTCGATGCGGATCGTGTTCACCTTGAATGGAGCGCGATGAGTTGGAAAAGTTCCAAACAAGAGGCATGGCGGATTCTACCAGGAGGCGAGAATATATTGCGGCAGGCGGCGTGAAAAGGCGGTTTGGATCAAGAAGTTCGTTCATGAACTTGGTGTGATTCGGCCATTGTTGAAGCAATAGGTCTCTGCGACAACAATGGAGCAATTGCGACGAAAGAGCCAAGGTCTCATCAGCGATCAAACATGTGCTTAGCCCGCTATCATCTTATCGGAGAGATCATCGGTAGGAATGAAATACAAATCGAGAAAATTCCCCTTTGAAAGGAACTTAGCGGATCCTTTGACTAAAGCATTACCTCAAGTAAGTTTGAGGTCATGTTAGTGCTTATGGTATTGGATACATGGCGATTGGCATTAGGCCAAGTGGGAGTCTGTTAGTAATATATGAGAGATGTCCTAAGGCAATGCCTTATGTATGAACCATTTATATGATAAATGAAGATTCACTATTTGAGTATACATGTTTAATGTATTTGATTGGATCTTAAACTCATTTCTTGAATGTCACGATCGATTCACGGCATGAGAGAATTTGTGATTGGATCACAACTAGTGAGTATCTCTACATGTGTAATTGTGATGTATCGAATTATCCTAGTCGATGAATTGATGGATTTGGACACCATCGATTACATGAGACTACAGTATACTCCTTGGTGTATCAAGCGGTGATTCTCCTTGGTGGAGACATAGTGATGTCGGAGTTAATCGTGGATGCTAGTTATGGTAACTAGTTCATTGGAGTGACCGGTAGTAAGACTTCATATGGTTCTCTGCATATATAGATATGTCAATGAAGTTCTTCTTGTGGCTTAAGTCGATGTTCCTTTGACTTGCGGTATTCAAGTCATCTTGATCATGGAGACTTATGCTTTGACATCTTAAGCAAACATCTCTAAGGAGATGTGGACCGAGATGATTGGGTATAAGTCGAAGTGATCGAAGGTGTTTGAATAGCCTATAAAGTTCACCACTCCTTGCGAGAGATGTATACCCATGGCCTCTCGTCATTGTTACTAAAGTCTTTGGCCAAAGCATTACATGTTTAGAGTAAGGTACTCTTGATACATGTGGAGTAACTAGAATCCGTAGGGCGAGGAAATGATACTTGGGCTAGGTGTGGCGTAGTCGACCTAGTGAGTGACACAATAGACCATGTCTGAACCAAGTGGGTATAAGATGAGTGAAGGAATGGGGCCGCGATTCATTCGAGCTCTTTGAAGGGTTTGAAATAGTTACGGATCAAGTTGATCTTTTGGTTAATTGGGGATCATGATGTACTACTAGGTGCCACTCATGATCGTTCTATAATTAATGGTTAATTATAGGCGGCCAGCACATAAATCGAGAACCTATTTGGTCACAGCGAGTGTAATCCAAAGGATTTAAAGCGAGCTTGAGAATGGGATTCTCGGCCGAGAGAAACTATGTTTGGTTGGACCAAACATAAGCGAGCATGAAATTGTTTGATCGCAATGGAGCGTGGATGGGCGTGTCTTATGAAGACATAATGGATGGACCAAAATGGTTTGGTTCTAATCCAATGGATGAGAATAAACCAAAGGGTTTGGTTTATATTAAGCGAATGAACCAAAGGTTGGTTGGTTCGTTTTAACTTAAAATAAACCATCATGGTTTGGTTTATTTTAACTTATCTTAATGGAGCGGGTTAACGGGCTTTATGGATATGATCCATTAACCATTAAGAGAATTAGTTCTCTATAAAAGTGGGCTTAAGGGATTGTTAAACCCTCACTAATCCAATCATCAAACCTAGCGCCCAACACATTGTTGCCGCCCACTTGTGTTGCCGCCCAACCCATAGCTCCTCAACGGCGTCCGAAGGCGGGTTCCTTCCTCCTCGCCCGTCGAGCTGCTGCCGGAAGAGTTCCGGCGATCCTCCTTAGGTTTGGCATCAAGGTAAGCACTTGGCTTCCTTTGTTGGCCGGCGCCTATCTCCTCCACCAAGCTGTCCAGTTTTCTGGACAGCTTCTTCTCCTCTCGTCGGAGCGTCGTTTGGACGACGGTTAGTGCTCCGACAGCGGCTAACATACCGGGGATTTGATCTCCGGTAATCCTCTGAGGTGGAGGACGAAGGATTCGTCAAACGGTTGACGAATACCTCTCCGGAGAAGCGAGTTTTGAGAACTCGTTTTGGATCCGAATTTGAATTCGGATCGTGATCATCTCTCGATCACATCGTCTTCAACACGAGGCTAGTAACCCGTACGAAGACGAAGCTCGTGACTTAGCGAAGTTATCCCGAGGAGCTCGGCGTGGATACGGATAGAGACGATTCTTACGAGGATCGTTCCGGTTGATGTCGTTCCCGCTACACGTCATACGGAAGGTATAACGTAGTTTAATTTCTTTTATTGCAATTTTAATTTACGGTTATGTCTACACTTGTTGTAATAGCATGCGTGTGTTGTGTGTGTTGTAATAAATAGGAGTATTTATTATTTTTATTGCTTCCGCTGTGCTCATGTTTACGAAACATGATCGAACACACACACGTCGCGGTGCCGGAAACCCAACACCTTGCCTCCTAGAACCCAAGTTTTGTTCATTTGACCGATTAATCATATTTGGCATCTTTTGAAGGGTCTTTTCCAATTTTTCAAGCCTTGACCTTAAAGCTTGATTTTAAATTTCTAATATCTCAAGTTTTGATTTTTCATTGACTCTTGAGATATTCTTCTTCCTAGGCATATGTCTAGTCCATTTAAGGTTGATGCCAAAATTGTTGTTCTCTACCTTTCTATCTTTAGGTAAGGTTGATCTACCATTATCCTTAAGTAAATTGACATGCTTAGCACCTAAATAATAAAATTTATTTCTAGAATGCTTTTCGTGAACAATAGAAAGTGCATTAAAATTATGAGCATGCTTTCTAACATTGCGTAAAGGAAAAGCATTATTTAAATTTACCTTAGGGATTGCCTTAGCTCTCCCTACACTTGAACTCTCTCCTTTGCCCTTCCGAGGGTGACTCCCCCTAGGACATTAGCTCTGGTAATGTCCCCGTTTGTGACACTTGAAGCATATTATATGCTCCTTACTCTTATGAACTGGGGCTCTGACTTCCTTTGATTTTTCTTGGTCCATTGGTGTCGGTTAGGCCTTTTTGACTCTTTTTGGGCATTTACTCTTATAGTGCCCTACTTATATACACTCAAAGAATGTTATATGATTTTTATCTTTAATAGTACATTTAAATTACCTTCTTGAATGATTGGAGAACTTTGGACTTCTTCTTCATTTCTCTCGGAGGTAGAGGGCTCCTCATCTTGCTCTTGTTCCGGGGTTATAGATCTAAGCTATCTCTCAATTCTTGAAGTGGAGGCCTCTACAATTTCTTCTATCTCGGAAGTTGAACAACTATTATCTTCCATATCTTCACTCTCTTGAGAGGTTGGACATTCCAATTCTTTGGATTTATCCTCTTCCTCTTGGATCATGGAAGTTTCGCCATTGAGCTTAGCAAGTTTGCTCCATAATTCATTGGCATCCACAAACTTCCCTAATTTGCACAAAAAATGTTATTAGGTATTAAATTAACTAAAATGTACATTACCTTTTCATTTTCTTCAAATCTTTGGACTTCTCCCTCAGTTCATTTGCTCCGGTCAAGAGTTCTTCCCTTCTTGTTCGTTGGAGTCTTGAACCCTTATGTTAGTGCAAACCACTCCTCTATGTTCATTTATAAGAAGAATTCCGTCATTGTATTCAATTGAGCAAATCCTCCAAATCCATAGGGTTGTGAAAATCGAACATCGCGACCAAAACCGTCTTCAAATTCCATCACCTCTAGCTTTAGCTCCTTCGGAAATTAGTCCGATTGAAGACCTCTTGTAGATATCAGAGTGTCTTCTTCTTCTTAGAGCCGACCGGGCTTTGATACCACTTGTAGGACCATTGGCATCGCTAGAGAGGGGGGTGAATAGCATATCGTGTCGATTTTGTTGATGGAATTCATCGTGCTTGTCTATAATTGTTAGTATGCAGCGAAAATATAAATACAAGTACAAATACAAATAGAAAGCACAACACACAGATTTTACATGATTCAGAACCCTAGTTTCGACTCCACGGGCGAGCTCTAACGAGCTCTAGTGATGCACAAAACTTCTCCTTCTCGGTGAAACACTAGAGGTGGAGGAACCTCTTACAAGCCTCTTATAATAATAAGAACAAGATACAACAAGCAGTAACAACAATAACAAAAGAAAATGGAAGAATAAGTGAATACACTTTACAAATTAGGGCTTTTGAATGCTTGCTTGTTGGTTGCTTTGGGATGATTTTGAAGGCACTGAAATGCAGTAGCACCTCACCTCAAATCGCCCCTCTAAAACCTTGCTCGAAGACACCCTCAAGCCTCCTCTTATAGAGCTCCATCATATTTTCCCGATCTACAATGGTCGCTTCGCCAGTCGAGGAGCGGCCTTGATTGATGCCTCAGTCGAGGTGCCAGTTGAGTTTGCCTTGAGTCTGAGCAGCTATTTTCACGCCTGTTCTGAAGTCAGTCGAGGTGTCCAGTCGAGGCGTTGCCTTGACTAGTATGGGTCTCTACTCAAGCCATGCTACTCCAGTTGAGGTGGTCATCGACTGTGCCTAGCTTTTGTTAGAATGAAAGAAGCAGCAGTCGAGGTGGCGCCTCGACTTCTATGGCTTTCTCAGTAACTACGAGGCCCATCGAGCTGACTCTTAAGACCTAACCTTGTCCAGTTGAGGCGTTGCCTTGATTGATATCCCAGTCGAGGTGATCATCAACTGTGCCTTGCTTCTGTTCGAGTGAAAGAAGCACTAGTCGAGGTGCTGCCTCGACTGATACCCCAGTCGAGGCACTAGTCGAGTGTTTCTATAGAACTCACTCGACTCTCTAAGTCCCACCTCTGAGCACACCCCTTACCAATCGAGGTGCTGCCTCGACTATAGTCCAGTTGAAGCACTGATTGAGGTCTCCTTGCTCCTGTTTGCCTACAAACGAAGCTCAGTCGATTGAACCGAGATGATAGTCTACTGTTATACCTCTACACTGAGATTTAACACCCCAAGTATGATCCCTTCATACTTGATACTCACCCTAAGCCTAAACCTAAGCCTTCAACCCACTTTCATCAACCTCATTCCTCCTGAAGCCCTCGAGTCGGTGACTCTTTATCCTTGCGCTAGCCTTCAAGTGCTTCCATCGCTTATCGTCATGCTCTCGGGTCTTCCCTTTGCTAAGAGGCCTTGCCTCCTAGACTTCCCTTTGCCAAGCTCGATCTCCCTGATCAGCCGAGTCTTCCCTTGTAAGACTACTTGTCCAGGACTTCCCTGCCAAGAGTCCACGCCTCTGGGACTTCACTGCCAAGACTCTTCATCCGGGACTTCACTTCCAAGAGGCCACACCTCCGGGACTTCACTGCCAAGACTCCTCGTCCAGGACTTCACTTACCAAGCATGATTTCCCAGACCTGTCGGGACTTCCCTCGCTAACTTCCCATTGGTCTTTCCAACACCAAGTGTTCTGTCTCCCTTGACCAACTTGGATTTTCTCTTGTCAAGTATTCATACTTGGACTTTCCCTTGCCAAGTCACCATACTTGGACTTCTCCACACCAAGTGTCCAGTTAACCTTGATCGACTTGGATTTCTCCAATAGTCTCCCTCATGTGACCTTGGATGTCCCATACCATCCATTACTCATATGGTCAAACCATATTGTAAACCATTATCAAACATCAAAATCCTACTCGGATCTCACTCGAGTCTGGTCAATCGTGACCTGGGTCGATTGCACCAACAAGTTTAACTACTCAACATAGGTTAGTAGTATTCGATATACACCTCAAACATAATATTAATAGAAGAAAAATATACATGACTCCTAGAATTAAGTGGTGGAAGTTAAAGGATGAGAAACTAAATATATTCAAAGAGAAGGTAGGAGTACAAGTATTAGATGAAATATATAGTGATCCTAATATGACATGGGATAAGATGGTATCAAAGTTGAAAATAGTAGTCAAGAGTGTACTAGGTGGGTCAAAGGGACATACACCACCAAGTAAAGAATCTTAGTGGTGGAATGAGAAAGTGCTAAAGAAAGTCAAGGAAAAACGAACAACATATAAGAAATTATATATTTGTAAAAATGAGAAAAATTTGAAAAAATATACAATAGCCAAGAAAGAAGCTAAGAAAGCAGTGAATAAAGCTAAGACTAAAACTTTTGAAGTATTATATCGAAAATTAGATACAAAAGAAGTGGAAAGAGAAATTTTGAGTTACCTAGGGTGGTGGTAGGTGCCGGAGTTGAATTTTGAGCTTCCTCATCTTGATCGGATGTTGAGAGCTCTTCTTGAGGTTGCTCCGGTGTAGAGGATGGTCTCTCCTCCTCAATCCTAGAAGTAGATGCTTCTTCCACCTCTTCTACTTCTTCTTTCTCCGATTCGGAAGTTGACTCCATCTCAACTTCCGATTCCTCACTTTCACTTGAGGATGAACTCTCCTCATGGTATCTTGCCAATTTTCTCCATAGCTCCTTGGCATACATGTAATCCCCTAGCTTGCACAAAACATCATTAGGGATTAAATCTTCCAAAAGTTTCGTTACCTTAACTTCGGTCTTGAGCTTTTGGCGTTGCTCTTGGGTCCACTTTTTCAATTTTAGGACATTCCCCTTCTTATCCCTAGGGGGTTCAAGGCCTTCAACGAGGATGAACCAATCCTCTATGTTCATCATCAAGAATGTTTCCATTCTTGCTCTACATGCCGGAAAATCTTCTAGATCATATGGAGGTGGAGTGTTGATTTCCCATCCAAGCTTGTCTTGGAATTCCATCTTCACCCTCTAGCCTTTTGCCTTAGCTCCTGGTTGTTAATCCATAGAAGAGCCCCGGGCTCTGATACCACTTGTTAGGACCCTTGGAATGGCTAGAGGGGGGGTGAATAGCGTAGATAAAATTCGATCCCGTTCGTGTCTACAATTTCGTTAGTGCGCAGCGGAAATAGAAATAATGATAAAAGCAATAACGAAATGGACACCACACAAATCACAACAAGAGCATATAACGTGGTTCGGAACTGAACCGGTTCCTACTCCACGGATTGGGTTCGTACGAACCCTAGCGATGCCACAAACACCACTAACCAATAAAACTCCTTCTTGACACAAGTCAAGGGTGGAGAAACCCCTTACAAGTAATCTTACAACAATAAGATACAAATACAAGCAATTACAATAATGAATATGAAATACAAGTAAAGAAAAGACTTTACAACACTTGTTTTGATTGCTTGAATGCTTGGTTGCTTGCTTGCACTTGGAGACCTGATTTGCACCAACAAATCGCCCCAATAGCCCTCAAGAACCGATTTATTTTTCCTCCATCACGAGCTCCATATATAGCTTCAACCTGTGCTGGAAAAAGTCGATCAGTCGACTGATCGGGACCATCAGTCGACTGATGCCACTGTTGTCGTGAGACAACGGCTAGTTCCACGTTGGATAAGTCCAATGGAACTACCATCAGTTGACTAATTGTGACCATCAGTCGACTAATGGAGTCCTCACTCGACCAGTCGAGTCTCGACTCCATTCTGTGGCCGAATTCTCGAGCACCCGATCGGTGATCACCGCGATCGATCATTGCTGAGCCATCGATCGGCCCGCTACCTATGGCGATCAGCTATAACCCGCAAATCGAAACCCTAGTTGACTCGGTCGGTCGTCCATATGGCACGGTCAGGCACACCTCAAACATGAGGTTTTAACTCAAGTATGGTTCCCCCATACTTGCTAGACCACCCTTAGCATAGACCTAAGCCTTCTAGCCACCTCCATCAGCCTCATGCCTCTCGGATCCCTCCAAGTCATCCATGACTTGTTCATCTATCGCGCTAGCCTTCAGGTGCTTCCGTCGGCTATGTCATGCTAACGGTGTCTACACCGCCAAGGCACATTGGACTTACGCCGCCAAGACTCCGCTTGGACTTTACGCCGCCAACCATTGGACTTATGCTGCTAAGACTACCGCTTGGACTTTACGCCGCCAATATTAATCCCCTTGGACTTCAAATGCCAACCCATGTTGGACTTTCCATGCCAAGACCATACTTGGACTTTCCTTGTCAACTCATGTTGGACTTTCCATTTGCCAAGACCCATGCTTGGACTTTCCTTGACAATTATATTGTCATATGTTTTTGTCGAAACATCAAAACACATCAAAACATCACTCGAGCCAAACTCGAGTCCTGGTCAATCGTGACCTGGGCCGATTGCACCAACAATCTCCCCCTTTTTGATGTTTGACAAAAACCAAACAAATAATTGAGTTAGAATACTAACTCCAATCCTTTACCAATTATCCCAAATTGGTAAATGCTCTCCAAATGTTTTCCCCCAAACATTCTCCCCCTTTTTGACTAACAGCAAAAAGTTGTCTCCCCAAGAGGGTCAATGTCTCATGTCCCAATGAGATCTTACAATCTCCCCCTTGGTCCAAAAATACTTAGGATGTCTACCATCTTCCTAGTGATAAGTCCAATATCACTCAAGAGAGACAATCCTATTTACTCTCCCAATTTCCAAATTGGGTCTCTCAAAAGTCCCCATCAATATCCCAATTGATGTCATATTCTCCCAATAACTTCTCCTTTTCAAGGAGAAAAACACATCCATCATTCCAAGATGGATACCTCCCCCTAAAGGCTTGCTCCCCCTTGACCATTGCACCAACAATGTCCTTGGGAAGTCCCTAAGCCAATAGGAACTCTAAACCATCAAAATTAAGATTAGAAATTCAACATTGAACTTTCCAACACCTTAAAATTGATACAAACCCCAAATACTTCCCCTAATCCATATCCAATGGATTTACACCCTTTATAATGCTTCCCAAAGCATATCCCAGGGTTAGGAGTGATTAGGGACTATAACCGTAGCTGAAATTGGGTTAAACAACTTTTGGTTACCCGAAATCGAAATCGATCGACTCTGTTCTACCGATCGTGATGTGTCCATCGATCGGCGCGAACAACGGTCGAGTGATAAAGGCTACGATCGAGTCAACGCCGCCATCGATCATTGCCTGTAGAAGTAGTCGTGATAAGCGAAACTGATTTTGAATCGGACTCGACTTACGGAAATGCATAAGTAATTCTCGTAAATCGAAAAATCACAAAACTTGATCGTATATTACTTAACACACATACAATCGATGAAAAATTTGAAAAATATTTTTACCATTGAAATAGGAGATTGGTACAAAGTTCAAAACTATTAAAAACTTTAATGTTTTTGATCTACTTGTACTCTCTACAATGATGATGACTATCAAAAGATAGATTTCACCAAGGTTTTCTAAATTGATTTTAAAATGTTTTCAAAACGTTATCTTGGATCATATTCCTTGAGCTCTATGTACGTGACTTGTACACAAGCTCTCCCAATGATCCACAACTAAAATTAGATGAGTTTTAGTTCATCTAGATGCAAAAACTATGCACCTTGAACTTAACTCATATCCTAGCATCTCACATGTATCTAGGGTGTATACATACACATACATGTCAATTAGATGTGAGATGTGGGTTTTGTTCTCCCTAAACTAGGGTTTCATGCATTTTCTAAAGCAACTCTACTTGATTCCCTTATAACTGGGACTCCAAGTCATGCCATAGTCCTTAAATCAATTTTAATCAAGTTAATGCATGAATGTATGATCATGGCATAGATAATAGCATTATTAAAACATGGCCAATGATCATGATGTCATGACATATGATGAAATTTAAGAACACATGACATCTAAAATAACCCTAAACAATGTCATGACATGGTATATGATAGGATGCAATTTCATGCCATAATATATCAACTTTCATAAGCAATACCATTATACAAATATTCATCCATACACACAAGATTTTTCAGAAACAAAGATTTCATTTAACTTAAAACTTGTCTTTTACATTCAAAATGGAGATTGGCTATGCTCAATCTCACAAAAAATAACAACCACAAAAAAAATCTAATATCCTCTAATCGTCCGCAGGAGGTGGCGGTGGAGGAGGCTGCTGACTCAGGGTCCAGGCCCGCATCATCTCTAGCATATCGAGCTGATGCTGCTCTATGCGGCCCTGGGTCTCCTCCATCCGATCCATGTTAGTAATATATGAGAGATGTCCTAAGGCAATCACCTTATGTATGAACCATTTATATGATAAATGAAGATTCACTATTTGAGTATATATGTTTTATGTATTTGATTGGATCTTAAACTCATTTACTGAATGTCCACGATACGATTCACAGCATGAGAGAATTTGTGATTGGATCACAACTAGTGAGTATCTCTACATGTGTAATTGTGATGTATCGGAATTATCCCTAGTCGATGAATTGATGGATTTGGACACCATCAATTCTGTCGAGACTAGCACGAGGTATACTCCTTGGTGTATCCAAGCAGCTGATTCTCACTGGTTGGAGACATAGTGATGTCCGGAGTTAATCGTGGATGCTAGTTATGGTAACTAGTTCATTGGAGTGACCAGCCGTAAGACTTCATATGGTTCTCTGCATATATAGATATGTCAATGAAGTTCTTAATATGGCTTAAGTGCGATGTTCCTTTGACTTGCGGTATTCAAGTCATCTTGATCATGGAGACTTATGCTTTGACATCTTAAGCAAACATCTCTAAGGAGATGTGGACCCGGGATGATTGGGTATAAGTCGAAGTGATCGAAGGTGTTTGAATAGCCTATAAAAGATTCACCACTCCTTGCGAGGAGATGTATACCCATGGCCTCTCGTCGGATTGTTACTAAAGTCTTTGGCCAAAGCATTACATGTTTAGAGTAAAGTACTCTTCGATACATGTGCAGTAACTAGAATCCGTAGGACGAGGAAATGATACTTGGGCTAGGTGTGACGTAGTCAGCCTAGTGGGGACTGACACTATAGACCATGTCCTGAACCAAGTGGGTATAAGATGAGTGAAGGGAATGGGGCACGAATCATTCGAGCTACTGAAGGGTTTCAGAAATAGTTCTGGATCAACCGTTGATTTTTTCGGTTAATTGGGGATCATGATGTACTACTAGGTGCCACTCATGATCATTCTATAATTAATGGTTAATTATAGACGGCCAACATAAATCGAGAACCTATTTGGTCACACGCACAACGAGCGTAATCCAAAGGATTTAAAACGAGCTTGAGAATGGGATTCTCAGACCGAGAGAAACTAGGTTTGGTTGGACCAAACATAAAGCGAGTATGAAATCGTTTGATCGCATGGATAGGCGTGGATGGGCCGCGTCTTATGAAGACGTAATGGATGAACCAAAATGGTTTGGTTCTAATCCAATGGATGAGAATAAACCAAAGGGGTTTGGTTTATATTAAACGAATGAACCAAAAGTTGGTTCGGTTCGTTTTAACTTAAAATAAACCATCATGGTTTGGTTTATTTTAACTTATCTTAATGGAGCGGGTTAACGGGCCTAATGGTTATGATCCAATAACCATTAAGAGAATTAGTTCTCTATAAAAGAGGGCTTAATGGATAATTAAGCCCTAATCTAAAAACCCCTAGCCCTTGAGTTGCCGCCCACCCTTGGAGTTGCTCGGCGCCAACCCTAGGCTGCCGCCCAGCTTGTTGTGCCGCCGTCATCTCCTTGTCGGCGTCCAAGCTTCAGCCGGTGAACCCTCCGGCGACCCTCCGGTGATCTTCCTAGGCTTCGGTGAAAAGGTGAGCACTTGGCTTCCTTGTTTTGGCCGGCGCCTACTCCTCCACCAAGCTGTCCAGTATTCTGGACAGCTTCTTCTCCTCTCGTCGGAGCGTCGTTTGGACGACGGTTAGAGCTCCGACAGCGGATAACTTACCGGGGATTCAATCTCCGGTAATCCTCTGAGGTGGAGGACGAAGGATTCGTCAATCGGTTGACGAATACCTCTCCGGAGAAGCGAGTTTTGAGGACTCGTTTTGGATCTGAATTTGGATTCGGATCGTGATCATCTCTCGATCACGTCGTCTCCAACACGAGGCTAGTAACCCGTACGAAGACGAAGCTCATGGCTTAACGAAGTCATCCCAAGGAACTCGGCGTGGATACGGATAGAGACGATTCTAGCGAGGATCGTTCCGGTTGATGTCGTTCCCGCTACACGTCATAGGAAAGGTATAACGTAGATAAATTTTCCTTTTATTGCAAATTTAAATTTACGGTTATGTCTACACTTGTTATAATATGCATGCGTGTGTTGTGTGTGTTGTAATAAATAAGAGTATTTATTATTTTTATTGCTTCCGCTGTGTTCATGTTTACGAAACATGATCGAACACACACACGCCGCGGTGCCGGAAACCCAACAGTGGTATCAGAGCCCAGGTTGTGTTTCGACATAATCGTAAAATGGTTTTGCGATAGTCATAATGTATTTCTGGAAATTTTCTAATTTTGGAAATTTAGAAGTATTTATGGAAATTTTTCAATTTTGGAAAGTCTAGAAGTATTTATGGAAATCTTCCACTTTTGGAAAGTTGGAAGTATTTATGGAAATTGATATTTTCCATAAATAAAATATTTGATTAGATTCTGGAAATTTGTTTCCAAATTTAATCATGATTTAATTTTGGAAATCAAATCTTAAAATATTTTATTTCCATAAGTAGTTTTAATGATTTAGGAAATTGGTTTCCTAAATAGATTTTCCTTAATCAAATAATTCCATGAATAAAATATGTGATTAGATTTGGAAATTTGTTTCCTAATTTAATTATGATTTGATTTGGAGAATCAAATCTTAAACATATTTAATTTCCATAAATAGTTATGACATATAAGGAAATATATACATGACATAATTGTATGTCATGTAATTGCATTAGATGCATAACATAATGCCATGCGTGTCGTGACATGTAGATGTATGCCATGTATGTCATGCCATGTAGATAATAGTTATTTGCATGCAAAGAGGATGAGACATAAAACCCTTAAACAATATTAAAGCCTACACCTTCCATTAATATGGTTAGAACCAGAGTTCCGTTTCTTGTTTGGGTTGTTGGACTCTCTCCAAGCCCGGCTCGAACCCGAATATGTTCAAACCATGGAATAGTTTAATACTAATATGGTAAGAGTCAGAGGTCAATCGTTAGCTTTGGTTGTTGGACTCTCTCCAAGTTGGGCTAATTGGTTGAATGCGCTCTAACCATATTAAAACTATTTCCCGATTAATGGGTTGGCTTTAACATGGAGCATCGGCTTGTTGGACTCTCTCCAAGGTCGATGTAAAGGGAGGTGAAGTTGGGTGCTATGCATATGATGCATACTTGTTAATGTGTTAACAACCCGATGTATGTGTGAACATTCAATAAGTTGATAGCACATTGTGATAGTTGCATATACGTGATATGCAATCGGTATAGTTGATACCTACCATCGTAGTTATGAATGGCTTGTTGGACTCTCTCCAAGGTTGTTCATATCTATGATGGATATCAGCCCATTCGGAGATGGACCTACGATCTCCCGAAGTGATTTTGGGGTTTTTGAAATTCGAAAAATAAATGGGATTTATAAATGTATATTGATGCATTTTAAAATCATTTTCTCATATATGCTCGTTTTGTATTTCTAGGTCAATAAATTGATCATGACGTCTTTGAATTTGTGCACTATTTTGGATTCGAACAAACTGACTGGGCCTAACTTCCTGGACTGGCTTAGAAACCTGAGAATTGTTCTCAAGGTGGAAAAACTTGCATATGTCCTTGAAGAGCCTCTTCCTGACCGTCCTAAGGACGATGCAACTCCAGACCAAATGTTGGTCTATCAGAAACATGTGGCAGATTCTGAGCTGGCGAGTTGCATCATGCTAGCGGCGATGGTACACAGCTGCAGCGGCATGAGCATATGGATGCTAATACTATGGTCTTCCATCTTCATGAGTTGTTCGATGAGCGCGAGATCTGAAGGTTCAAGGTCTCTAGGCTCCTCTTCACCACAAAGATGCAAGAAGGTTCATCTCAGGATTTGTGCTAAAGATGAGCAGGTACATCGAGCGCTAGCTACCCTCGGTTTTGTGATGGATCATGAGTTAAGTATTGACTTAATTCTGCATTGTTTGCCCAAGAGTTTCTTGCAATTTGTGATGAACTATCGGATGAACAAATTGGAATCCACCATTCCCGAGCTCCTCAATATGCTGAAGACTGTGGAGCCTTCTGTGAAGCATGAGGAGAAGCGGTTCATTGTTGATTCCTCGAAGGGTTCTAAGAGGAAGGCAAAAGAACAGAAGAAAGGAAAGAACAAAAAGGCAAAGAAGGCGGAACCAGCGCAAAAGGGCACTTGCCATCACTGTGGCAAGGAAGGCCACTGGCGAAGAAACTTCAAGATTTATCTTGAGTCCATGAAGAAGAAGAAGGCATCCGATGCCCCATCCTCTTCAGGTATCTTCGTTATTGATTGTCATTCTATTTCCTTGGACACTTGGGTATTGGATACTGGGTGTAGCCCACATATATGTAATGACATACAGGGGCTAAGGAATAGAAGAAGACTTGTCAGAGGGGAGTCAAATTTGCGAGTTGGCAATGGAGCAAAGGTTGCTGCGGTCGCCATCGGAACTTATTTGCTGAAGCTCCCTAGTGGACTAGTCTTAGAACTGGACAATTGCTATTATGTTCCTTCTCTAATAAAGAACATTGTTTCTATTTCCTGTTTAAATAGAAATGGTTTCCATTTGACGTTTAGTAACAATTGTTGTTATATAACTTTAAATGGCGTACTTTATGGAACTGGAACCTTGAGTAATGGCATTTATACGTTGGACGTATCCAGTGACATTTTCAATATCGAAGCGAGCAACACGCGTGCTCGAAAGGATAATCAAATAGACTCCTATATGTGGCATTGTCGTCTTGGCCATATAAGCAAGAAACGCATGTCCGAATTACACCAATGTTGAATTGGATTCATACGATACATGCGAATCATGCTTAAAAGGCAAGATGACTAAGTTACCTTTTACTGGAAAAGGTGAACGAGTGGGAGAGTTACTAGGTCTAATACATACTGATGTATGTGGACCTATGTCAACTCAAGCATTAGGAGGCTATAGCTACTTCATTACCTTCACCGATGATCACTCACGGTTTGGGTATGTGTTCTTGATGAAACACTAGTCTGAAGCCTTTGAAAGGTTCAAAGAATTCAGAAATGAAGTAGAGAAACAACATGACAAAAGTATTAAAATACTTCAATCGGATCGAGGTGGTGAATACTTAAGTCAAGAGTTTCTTGATTATCTAAGAGACAATGGCATATTGTCTCAATGGACTCCGCCCTATACACCACAGCATAATGGTGTATCTGAGAGGCGTAACTGGACCTTGTTGGACATGGTCAGGTCAATGATGAATCATGCAACTCTTCCCAAGTCCTTTTGGGGCTATGCACTTCAGACAGCTGTTTACTTGTTAAACAGAATGCCTACCAAGGTAGTCTCAACTACTCCATATGAGATATGGAATGGTAAGAAACCTCATGTATCTTACTTGAAGATATGGGGTTGTCCTGCTTATGTGAAGCGGACTGTATCAGACAAATTGGATGCTAAGTCTGATAAATGTCTATTTGTTGGATACCCTAAGGAAACAAGGGGTTACCAATTCTATCATCCTGTGGAACAAAAGGTGTTTGTTTCAAGGCATGCTGTGTTTCTAGAGAAAGAGTTTCTCTTGCAAGAAAATAGTGGGAGTGTCGTCGAGCTTGAGGAGGCTCGAGAGACTCAAATAGACATTATTAAGATACCTGGTGAAGCACAACAGCCGACAACTCATAGTGATGAGCAATCGGCTGGACCTATTGTAACACAACATCTTCGTAGATCTGGTAGAACACGCAATATTCCTGAGAGATATGGATTTCTCGTAAGCGAATCGAACGACGTGTTACTCATTGATGATGAGGAGCCTACCAGTTATGAAGAAGTGCTGACAAGTTCAGAAAGGGATAAGTGGCTTGGTGCCATGAAGTCGAAAATGGATTCCATGTACGAAAACCAAGTTTGGAACTTGGTTGACCCACCTGAAGGCATAAAGCCTATAGGGTGCAAGTGGGTTTTCAAGAAGAAAACCGACATGGATGGTAATGTGATTACCTATAAGGCTAGATTGGTGACGAAAGGATATCGTCAAAAGCAAGGTGTTGTTTATGACGAAACCTATTCGCCTGTAGCTATGCTTAAATCCATTCGGATGCTCCTGGCCATAGCGGCTCATTATGATTATGAGATATGGCAGATGGATGTGAAAACGGCTTTCCTTAATGGAAAACTGCTCGAGGACGTGTATATGATACAGCCTGAGGGTTTCACATCGGTTGATAAAACCAAGGTATGCAAATTGCGACGGTCCATTTATGGATTGAAGCAAGCATCCAGGAGCTGGAATATCCGTTTTGATGAGACGATCAAAAAGTTTGATTTCTCATAAAATCCAGACGAACCTTGTGTGTACAAGAAGGTTAGTGGGAGTGCAGTCGTGTTCCTAGTATTGTATGTCGATGACATATTACTTATAGGAAACGATGTGTCAATCTTACTGATCGATTAAGGTTTGGTTATCCAAGACATTCTCCATGAAAGACCTGGGAGAAGCAACCTACATCCTCGGGATTAAGATCTATAGAGATAGATCGAAACGGTTGCTTGGTCTTTCGCAGTCTACATATATAGACCAAGTGCTAAAGAGGTTTAGCATGTCGGAATCCAAGAAAGGTTATCTGCCCATCAGGCATGGGGTACACCTTTCGAAGTCTATGTGTCCGTGCACAGAAAACGAGAGGATTTGCATGAGTAAGATTCCCTATGCATCCGTAATAGGATCTATAATGTATGCTATGTTATGTACGAGGCCCGATGTATCGTATGCTCTGAGTGTCACGAGCAGATACCAGTCTGATCCAGGAATGGATCATTGGGCGGCTGTTAAGACGATCCTTAAGTACTTGAGAAGAACTAAGGATGTGTTCCTAATATATGGAGAAGGGGACATGGTGATACGCGGGTATACGGATGCCAGCTTCCAGACAGACAAGGATAATTCTAGGTCTTAGTCTGGATACGTGTTCACCTTGAATGGGGGCGCAGTGAGTTGGAAAAGTTCCAAACAAGAGACTATAGCGGATTCTACCACTGAGGCAGAATACATTGCAGCTTCGGAAGCAGCAAAGGAAGCGGTTTGGATCAAGAAGTTCGTTCATGAACTTGGTGTGATTCCGGCCATTGTTGAAGCAATACCGGTCTACTGCGACAACAATGGAGCAATTGCACAGGCGAAAGAGCCAAGGTCTCATCAACGATCCAAACATGTGCTTCGCCGCTATCATCTTATCAGAGAGATCATCAGTAGGAACGAAATACAAATCGAGAAAATTCCCACTGAAAGGAACTTTGCGGATCCTTTGACTAAAGTATTACCTCAAAGTAAGTTTGAGGGTCATGTTAGTGCTTATGGTATTGGATACCGTAGCGATTGACATTAGGCCAAGTGGGAGTCTGTTAGTAATATATGAGAGATGTCCTAAGGCAATCGCCTTATGTATGAATCATTTATATGATAAATGAAGATTCACTATTTGAGTATACATGTTTAATGTTTTTGATTGGATCTTAAACTCATTTACTGAATGTTCACGATACGATTCACAGCATGAGAGAATTTGTGATTGGATCACAACTAGTGAGTATCTCTACATGTGTAATTGTGATGTATCGGAATTATCCCTAGTCGATGAATTGATGGATTTGGACACCATCAATTCTGTCGAGACTAGCACGAGGTATACTCCTTGGTGTATCCAAGCAGCTGATTCTCACTGGCTGGAGACATTGTGATGTCCGGAGTTAATCGTGGATGCTAGTTATGGTAATTAGTTCATTGGAGTGACCAGCCGTAAGACTTCATATGGTTCTCTGCATATATAGATATGTCAATGAAGTTCTTACTGTGGCTTAAGTGCGATGTTCCTTTGACTTGCGGTATTCAAGTCATCTTGATCATGGAGACTTATGCTTTGACATCTTAAGCAAACATCTCTAAGGAGATGTGGACCCGGGATGATTGGGTATAAGTCAAAGTGATCGAAGGTGTTTGAATAGCCTATAAAGGATTCACCACTCCTTGCGAGGAGATGTATACCCATGGCCTCTCGTCGGATTGTTACTAAAGTCTTTGGCCAAAGCATTACATGTTTAGAGTAAGGTACTCTTCAATACATGTGCAGTAACTAGAATCCGTAGGACGAGGAAATGATACTTGGGCTAGGTGTGACGTAGTCAGCCTAGTGGGGACTGACACTATAGACCATGTCCTGAACCAAGTGGGTATAAGATGAGTGAAGGGAATGGGGCACGATTCATTCGAGCTACTGAAGGGTTTCAGAAATAGTTCTGGATCAACCGTTGATCTTTTCGATTAATTGGGGATTATGATGTACTACTAGGTGCCACTCATGATCGTTCTATAATTAATGGTTAATTATAGACGGCCAACATAAACCGAGAACCTATTTGGTCACACGCACAACGAGTGTAATCCAAAGGATTTAAAACGAGCTTGAGAATGGGATTCTCAGACCGAGAGAAACTATTTTTGGTTGGACCAAACATAAAGCGAGCATGAAATTGTTTCAGTCGCAATGGAAGCGTGGATGGGCCGTGTCTTATGAAGACATAATGGATGGACCAAAATGGTTTGGTTCTAATCCAATGGATGAGAATAAACCAAAGGGTTTGGTTTATATTAAACGAATGAACCAAAGGTTGGTTCGGTTCGTTTTAACTTAAAATAAACCATCATGGTTTGGTTTATTTTAACTTATCCTAATGGAGCGCGTTAACGGGCTTTATGGATATGATCCATTAACCATTAAGAGAATTAGTTCTCTATAAAAGAGGGCTTAAGGGATTGTTAAACCCTAACTAATCCAAACCCTAGCCCCCTTGAGTTGGCGCCCACCTCCACCTTGGAGTTAATCGGCGCCAACCCTAAAGCTGCCGCCGCCCAGCTTGTGTGCAGCCGTCCAAGTCTTTGCCGGCGTCCAAGCTTCAGCCGGAGAACCTCCGGCGACCCTCCGGCGATCTCCTTTGGGTTCGGTGATAAGGTGAGCTTCCATCTTTCCTTAGCCGGCCTCTATTCCTCCACCAAAAGCTGTCCAGTTTTTCTGGACAGCTTGTTTCTTTGTTGTCGGAGCGTCGTTTGGACGACGGTTAGTGCTCCGACAGCGGCTAACTTACCGGGGATTTGATCTCCGGTAATCCTCTGAGGTGGGGGACGAAGGATTCGTCAAACGGTTGACTAATACCTCTCCGGAGAAGCGAGTTTTGAGAACTCGTTTTAGGATCCGAATTTGGATTCGGATAGTGATCATCTCTCGATCACGTCGTCTTCAACACGAGGCTAGTAACCCGTACGATGACAAATCTCGTGACTTAGCGAAGTCATCCCGAGGAGCTCGGCGTGGATACGGATAGAGACGATTCTTACGAGGATCGTTCCGGTTGATGTCGTTCCCGCTACACGTCATACGAAAGGTATAACGTAGATAAATTTCTTTTATTGCAAATTTTAATTTACGGTTATGTCTACACTTGTTGTAATATGCATGCGTGTGTTGTGTGTGTTGTAATAAATATAGATTTATTATTTTTAATTGCTTCCGCTGTGCTCATGTTTACGAAACATGATCGAACACACCTGCCAGCGGTCGGAAACCTTGATGTATCGAGCCCGAGTTGTGTTTCGACATAATCGTAAAATGGTTTTGCGATAGTCATAATGTATTTCTGGAAATTTTCTAAATTTTGGAAATTTAGAAGTATTTATGAAAATTTTTCAATTTTGGAAAGTCTAAAAGTATTTATGGAAATCTTCCACTTTTGGAAAGTTGGAAGTATTTATGGAAATTGATATTTTCCATAAATAAAATATTTGATTAGATTCTGGAAGTTTGTTTCCTAATTTAATCATGATTTGATTTGGGAAATCAAATCTTAAAATATTTTATTTCCATAAGTAGTTTTAATGATTTAGAAAATTGGTTTCCTAAATAGATTTTCCTTAATCAAATAATTCCATGAATAAAATATGTGATTAGATTTGGAAATTTGTTTCCTAATTTAATTATGATTTGATTTGGAGAATCAAATCTTAAACATATTTTATTTCCATAAATAGTTATGACATATAAGGAAATTATATACATGACATAATTGTATGCCATGTAATTGCATTAGATGCATAACATTATGCCATGCGTGTCGTGACATGTAGATGTATGCCATGTATGCCATGCCATGTAGATAATAGTTATTTGCATGCAAAGAGGATGAGACATAAAAACCCTTAATCAATATTAAAGCCTACACCTTCCATTAATATGGTTAGAACCAGAGTTCCGTTTCTTGTTTGGGTTGTTGGACTCTCTCCAAGCCCGGCTCGAACCCGAATATGTTCAAACCATGGAATAGTTTAATACTAATATGGTAAGAGTCAGAGGTCAATCGTTAGCTTTGGTTGTTGGACTCTCTCCAAGCTGGGCTAATTGGTTGAATGCGCTCTAACCATATTAAAACTATTTCCCGATTAATGGGTTGGCTTTAACCTGGAGCATCGGCTTGTTGGACTCTCTCCAAGGTCGATGTAAAGGGAGGTGAAGTTGTGTGCTATGCATATGATGCATACTTGTTAATGTGTTAACAACCCGATGTATGTGTGAACATTCAATTAGTTGATAGCACATTGTGATAGTTGCATATACGTGATATGCAATCGGTATAGTTGATACCTACCGTCGTAGTTATGAATGGCTTGTTGGACTCTCCCCAAGGTTGTTCATAACTATGATGGATATCAGCCCATTCGGAGATGGACCTACAATCTCCCGAAGTGATTTTGGGGTTTTTGAAATTCGAAAAAAATGAATGGGATTTATAAATGTATATTGATGCATTTTAAAATCATTTTCTCATATATGCTCGTTTTGTATTTCTAGGTCAATAAATTGATCATGACGTCTTTGAATTTGCGCACTATTTTGGATTCAAACAAAGAGGACTAACTTCTGGACTAGCTTAGAAACACGAGAATTGTTCTCAAGGCGGAAAAGCTTGCATATGTCCTTGAAGAGCCTCTTCTGACGGCGTCTAAGGGCGATGCAACTCGGACCAAATGTTGGTCTATCGAAACATGTGGCGGTCTGGTGGCGAGTTGCATCATGCTAGCGGCGATGGTACACGAGCATGAGCATATGGATGCTAATACTATGGTCTTCCATCTTCATGAGTTGTTCGATGAGCAAGCGAGATCCGAAAGGTTCGAGGTCTCTAGGCTCCTCTTCACTACGAAGATGCAAGAAGGTTCGTCTGTAGTGCAGTTTGTGCTAAAGATGAATGGGTACATCGAGCGGCTAGCTACCCTCGATTTTGTGATGGATCATGAGTTAAGTATTGACTTAATTCTGCATTGTTTTCCCAAGAGTTTCTCGCAATTTGTGATGAACTATCGGATGAACAAATTGGAATCCACCATTCCCGAGTTCCTCAATATGCTGAAGACTGTGGAGCCTTCTGTAAAGCATGAAGAGAAGGCGGTTCTGTTAGTTGATTCCTCAAAGAAAGGTTCTAAGAGGAAGGTAAAAGAACAGAAGAAAGGAAAGAACAAAAAGGCAAAGAAGGCGGAACCAGCGCAAAAGGGCACTTGCCATCACTGTGGCAAGGAAGGCCACTGGCGAAGAAACTGCAAGATTTATCTTGAGTCCATGAAGAAGAAGAAGGCATCCATGCCCCATCCTCTTGTATCTTCGTTATTGATTGTCATTCTATTTCCTTAGACACTTGGGTATTGGATCTTTGGGTGTAGCTCACATATATGTAATGACATACAGGGGCTAAGGAATAGAAGAAGACTTGTCAGAGGGGAGTCAAATTTGCGAGTTGGCAATGGAGCAAAGGTTGCTGCGGTCGCCATCGGAACTTATTTGCTGAAGCTCCCTAGTGGACTAGTCTTGGAACTGGACAATTGCTATTATGTTCCTTCTCTAATAAAGAACATTGTTTCTATTTCCTGCTTAAATAGAAATGGTTTCCATTTGACCTTTAGTAACAATTGTTGTTATATAACTTTGAATGTGTACTTTATGGAACTGGAACCTTGAGTAATGGCATTTATACGTTGGACGTATCCAGTGACATTTTCAATATCGAAGCGAGCAACACGCGTGCTCGAAAGGATAATCACATAGACTCCTATATGTGGCATTGTCGTCTTGGCCATATAAGCAAGAAACGCATGTCCGAATTACACCGATGTGGAATTCTGGAATCGTTTGAATTGGATTCATATGATACATGTGAATCATGCTTAAAAGGCAAGATGACTAAGTTACCTTTTACTGGAAAGGGTGAACGAGTGGGAGAGTTACTAGGTCTAGTACATACTGATGTATGTGGACCTATGTCAACTCAAGCTTTAGGAGGCTATAGCTACTTCATTACCTTCACCGATGATCACTCACGGTTTGGGTACGTGTTCCTGATGAAACACAAGTCTGAAGCCTTTGAAAGGTTCAAAGAATTCAGAAATGAAGTAGAGAAACAACATGACAAAAGTATTAAAATACTTCGATCGGATCGAGGTGGTGAATACTTAAGTCAAGAGTTTCTTGATTATCTAAGAGACAATGGCATATTGTCTCAATGGACTCCGCCCTATACACCACAGCATAATTGTGTATCTGAGAGGCGTAACCGGACCTTGTTGGACATGGTCAGGTCAATGATGAATCATGCGACTCTTCCCAAGTCCTTTTGGGGTTATGCACTTCAGACAGCTGTTTACTTGTTAAACAGAATGCCTACCAAGGTAGTCTCAACTACTCCATATGAGATATGGAATGGTAAGAAACCTCATGTATCTTATTTGAAGATATGGGGTTGTCCTGCTTATGTGAAGCGGACTGTATCAGACAAACTGGATACTAAGTCTGATAAATGTCTATTTATTGGATACCCTAAGGAAACAAGGGGTTACCAATTCTATCATCCTATGGAACAAAAGGTGTTTGTTTCAAGGCATGCTGTGTTTCTAGAGAAAGAGTTTCTCTTGCAAGAAAACAGTGGGAGTGTCGTCGAGCTTGAGGAGGCTCGAGAGACTCAAATAGACATTGATGAGATACCTAGTGAAGCACAGCTGATGACAACTCATAGTGATGAGCAATCAATTTGGACCTATTGTAACACCACATCTTCGTAGATCTGGTAGAACACGCAATATTCCTGAGAGATATGGATTTCTCGTAAGTGAATCGAACGACGTGTTACTCATTGATGATGAGGAGCCTACCAGTTATGAAGAAGTGCTGACAAGTTGAGAAAGGAATAAGTGGCTTGGTGCCATGAAGTCGGAAATGGATTCCATGTACGAAAACCAAGTTTGGAACTTGGTTGACCCACCTGAAGGCATAAAGCCTATAGGGTGCAAGTGGGTTTTCAAGAAGAAAACCGACATGGATGGTAATGTGATTACCTATAAGGCTAGATTGATGGCGAAAGGATATCGTCAAAAGCAAGGTGTTGATTATGACGAAACCTATTCGCCTGTAGCTATGCTTAAATCCATTCGGATGCTCCTGGCCATATCGGCTCATTATGATTATGAGATATGGCAGATGGATGTGAAAACAGCTTTCCTTAATGGAAACCTGCTCGAGGATGTGTATATGATACAGCCTGAGGGTTTCACATCGGTTGATAAAACCAAGGTATGCAAATTGCGACGGTCCATTTTTGGATTGAAGCAAGCATCCAGGAGCTGGAATATCCGTTTTGATGAGAGGATCAAAAAGTTTGATTTCTCGCAAAATCCAGATGAACCTTGTGTGTACAAGAAGGTTAGTGGGAGTGCAGTCGTGTTCCTAGTATTGTATGTCGATGACATATTACTTATAGGAAACGATGTGTCAATCTTACAGTCAGTTAAGGTTTGGTTATCCAAGACATTCTCCATGAAAGACCTGGGAGAAGCAACCTACATCCTCGGGATTAAGATCTATAGAGATAGATCGAAACGGTTACTTGGTCTTTCGCAGTCTACATATATAGACCGAGTGCTAAAGAGGTTTAGCATGTCGGAATCCAAGAAAGGTTATCTTCCCATCAGGCATGGGGTACACCTTTCGAAGTCTATGTGTCCGCGCACAGAAAACGAGAGGATTTGCATGAGTAAGATTCCCTATGCATCCGCAATAGGATCTATCATGTATGCTATGTTATGTACGAGGCCCGATGTATCGTATGCTCTGAGTGTCACGAGTAGATACCAGTCTGATCCAGGAATGGATCATTGGGCAGCTGTTAAAACGATCCTTAAGTACTTGAGAAGAACTAAGGATGTGTTCCTAATATATGGAGAAGGGGACATGGTGATACGCGGGTATACGGATGCCAGCTTCCAGACAGACAAGGATGATTCCATGTCTCGATGCTCGATCGTGTTCACCTTGAATGGGGCGCATGAGTTGGAAAAGTTCCAAACAAGAGGCATGGCGGATTCTACCATCGAGGCGAATACATTGCGGCAGCGTGAAGAGCGGTTTGGATCAAGAAGTTCGTTCATGAACTTGGTGTGATTCCGGCCATTGTTGAAGCAATACCGGTCTACTGTGACAACAATGGAGCAATTGCACAGCCGAAAGAGCCAAGGTCTCATCAACCATCCAAACATGTGCTTCGCCGCTATCATCTTATCAGAGAGATCATCAGTAGGAACGAAATACAAATCGAGAAAATTCCCACTGAAAGGAACTTAGCGGATCCTTTGACTAAAGCATTACCTCAAAGTAAGTTTGAGGGTCATGTTAGTGCTTATGGTATTGGATACCGTAGCGATTGGCATTAGGCCAAGTGGGAGTCTGTTAGTAATATATGAGAGATGTCCTAAGGCAATCGCCTTATGTATGAACCATTTATATGATAAATGAAGATTCACTATTTGAGTATACATGTTTCATGTATTTGATTGGATCTTAAACTCATTTACTGAATGTCCACGATGCGATTCACAGCATGAGAGAATTTGTGATTGGATCACAACTAGTGAGTATCTCTACATGTGTAATTGTGATGTATCGAAATTATCCCTAGTCGATGAATTGATGGATTTGGACACCATCAGTTCTGTCGAGACTAGCACGAGGTATACTCCTTGGTGTATCCAAGCAGCTGATTCTCACTGGCTGGAGACATTGTGATGTCCGGAGTTAATCGTGGATGCTAGTTATGGTAACTAGTTCATTGGAGTGACCATTCGTAAGACTTCATATGGTTCTCTGCATATATAGATATGTCAATGAAGTTCTTACTGTGGCTTAAGTGCGATGTTCCTTTGACTTGCGGTATTCAAGTCATCTTGATCATGGAGACTTATGCTTTGACATCTTAAGCAAACATCTCTAAGGAGATGTGAACCCGGGATGATTGGGTATAAGTCGAAGTGATCGAAGGTGTTTGAATAGCCTATAAAGGATTCACCACTCCTTGCGAGGAGATGTATACCCATGGCCTCTCGTCGGATTGTTACTAAAGTCTTTGGCCAAAGCATTACATGTTTAGAGTAAGGTACTCTTCGATACATGTGCAGTAACTAGAATCCGTAGGACGAGGAAATGATACTTGGGCTAGGTGTGACGTAGTCAGCCTAGTGAGGACTGACACTATAGACCATGTCCTGAACCAAGTGGGTATAAGATGAGTGAAGGGAATGGGGCACGATTCATTCGAGCTCTTGAATGGTTTTGAAATAGTTACGGATCAAGTTGATCTTTTCGGTTAATTGGGGATCATGATGTACTACTAGGTGCCACTCATGATCGTTCTATAATTAATGGTTAATTATAGATGGCCAACATAAACCGAGAACCTATTTGGTCACACGCACAACGAGTGTAATCCAAAGGATTTAAAACGAGCTTGAGAATGGGATTCTCAGACCGAGAGAACCTATGTTTGGTTGGACCAAACATAAAGCGAGCATGAAATTGTTTCAGTCGCAATGGAAGCGTGGATGGGCCGTGTCTTATGAAGACATAATGGATGGACCAAAATGGTTTGGTTCTAATCCAATGGATGAGAATAAACCAAAGGGTTTGGTTTATATTAAACGAATGAACCAAAGGTTGGTTCGGTTCGTTTTAACTTAAAATAAACCATCATGGTTTGGTTTATTTTAACTTATCCTAATGGAGCGGGTTAACGGGCTTTATGGATATGATCCATTAACCATTAAGAGAATTAGTTCTCTATAAAAGAGGGCTTAAGGGATTGTTAAATCCTAACTAATCCAAACCCTAGCCCCCTTGAGTTGTTTGCCCACCTCCACCTTGGAGTTAATCGGCGCCAACCCTAAAGTGCCGCCGCCCAGCTTGTGTGCAGCCGTCAAGTCTTTGTCGGCGTCAAGCTTCAGCGGAGAACCTCCGGACCCTCAGCGATCTCCTCTAGGTTCGGTGATAAGGTGAGCTTCCATCTCTCCTTGGCCGGCCTCTAGTCCTCCACCAAAAGCTGTCCAGTTTTTCTGGACAGCTTGTTTCTTTGTTGTCGGAGCGTCGTTTGGACGACGGTTAGTGCTCCGACAGCGGCTAACTTACCGGGGATTTGATCTCCGGTAATCCTCTGAGGTGGGGGACGAAGGATTTGTCAAACGGTTGACGAATACCTCTCCGGAGAAGCGAGTTTTGAGAACTCGTTTTAGGAACCGAATTTGGATTCGGATCGTGATCATCTCTCGATCACGTCGTCTTCAACACGAGGCTAGTAACCCGTACGAAGACGAAGCTCATGACTTAGCGAAGTCATCCCGAGGAGCTCGGCGTGGATACGGATAGAGACGATTCTTACGAGGATCGTTCCGGTTGATGCCGTTCCCGCTACACGTCATACGAAAGGTATAACGTAGATAAATTTCTTTTATTGCAAATTTTAATTTACGGTTATGTCTACACTTGTTGTAATATGCATGTGTGTGTTGTGTGTGTTGTAATAAATATAGATTTATTATTTTTAATTGCTTCCGCTGTGCTCATGTTTACGAAACATGATTGAACACACACACGCCGCGGTGCCGGAAACCCAACAATTCTTTGGTCGGTTCCAGTTACTCACAGCTTCAATCTTTATTGGGTCTACCATCACTCCTTGTTTGGATATAATGTGACCCAAAAAAATGATACTTGATTGAGCCAGAACTCGCGTTTGGAGAACTTTGCATACAACTGCTTTTCCTGAAGGATCCAATTCATCAGATCATAGCAGGTGCATTCGTCACTCCGAAAGGCATAACTACAAACTCATAACGTCCGTATCTTGTTCGGAAAGCCATCTTCGGTATATCATCTAGTTTCACTTTCACTTGATGATAGCTAGACCTCAGATAAATCTAAGAGAAGATGGTGGCACCCTTTAACTAGTCGAATAGGTCGTCAATCCGTGGTAAAGGGTACCTATTCTTGATCGTCACATTATTTAGCGCTCGGTAGTCTATGCACATTTGTATAGACCAGCCTTTCTTCTTTACCAACAGTACTGGAGCTCCCATGGAGAGCAAAATATTGTCTTATCGACTCTATTACTACGTCTTTTATATATTACTATCTCATCGACTCTATTACTACGTCTTCCATATATTACTGTCTCATTGACTCTATTACTATGTCTCCCAGTCATGTTTATCTTCATATATTAGAGTAAGGCTAGTATAAGATTATCGTTCATTTATCTATGCATGGTTAAACTAAAAGCTAGTTCATTTAGCTATGCATGGTTAAACTAAAAGCTAGCATAAGGTTATCTTACATATTTCAAGCATATTTAAGCTAGAGGCATTTGTTATCATACATGAAAGAAATAAAGTAGGCATAGAAATTTCTTACTTGGAGCGGCTGGATTTGGAGCTTGATGTGTGTGTAGTGGAAAGGCAAATCTGCTCTGATACCAACCTGTCACGCCCGCCCTTTCCTAGGGTCCGGAAGGGCGGCGCGACGCGATCGTACATACATACATCGTACTACTTACAGCGGAAGACTTTAGACATATATTTTTTTTCTTTTAAACATAAACATGCATCGTCATTCGTAGGTACTTCTTCTTAACATAGAGCATGCATCATTATTTCATAAGTACTTAGTGCTTAATTCAAGTCCATAAACAAATCATCTTAAGGAAAACATGCATAAGGGACATAACAGATCTCTTCCACCATGCCACTGGCACACACACCTTGCCCCTCCTGCTGCTCCCTTTAGTTTATCCACCCTTTACCCTTATCTGCAGTATAAGGGAACATAAACTATAAGCACATAGGCTTAGTAAGATACTGTCCTACTCACAAAAAAAATATACATCGACATTAAGCATAGCATGTAAACATTCATAACATATAAGCAAACATAACATGTAACATATATGACATAAGCAAACATAACATGTAGCATATGTACATAAGCAAACATAACATGCAACATATATAACATAAGCAACATATCATGTACATATATGACATAAGCAAACATACCATGTAACATATATATCATAAGAAACCATATCATGTAGCATATGTAACATAAGCAAACATAACATGCAACATATATAACATAAGCAACATATCATGTACATATATGACATAAGCAAACATAACATGCAAACATATATAACATAACCATCATAACATGTAAGCATATATAACATAACAAACATAGCATGTAAACATATATAACATAACAAACATAGCATGTAAACATATAAAACATAAGCAAACATAACATGTAAACATATATAACATAACCATCATAACATGTAAGCATATATAACATAACAAACATAGCATGTAAACATATATAACATAACCATCATAACATGTAAACGTAACAATCATAACATGTAAACATATGCAGGATGCTCTTAGAAAACATATATTATAGGTACGTAAACATAACTCTCAACATATTGGGCCTGGCATTGTACCACATCATCATCATCATAGCGCACATCCCTAAATAGACCCAAGGTAGCAAGTCTCGAACCTACTAGGTTACTAGGCCCGATCTTAGTCCGTCGACCTAGGGGCCATCATCATAACATAGAAGCCCATCCTAGGCCCGATCTTAGTCCGTCGGCCTAGGGCATCTGGGAGCCCATCCCGTACTAGGTTCGTACTATGATCGTCAACCTTGGGGCAATCATAACATAGAAGCCCATCCTAGGCCCGATCTTAGTCCGTCGGCCTAGGGCAACTTAGGAGCCCATCCCTTTGGACTTTGTTAGGGTCCTGGTACAAGCCATGCAGAAGGTAAAATACTTACATGCTTCTTATCATAACATATCATATTTCATTTCGCAAACATATCATATTTCATTTCCTAAACATATCATATTTCACTTCATGAACATATCATATTTCATTTCATAAACATATCATGTTTCATTAAATGAACATATCATATTTTATTTCATAACCATATCATATTTCATTTCATAAACATATCATATTTCATTTCATAAACATATCATGTTTCATTTCATGAACACATCATATCATGTTCTTTATCATGGCATATCGTGTTTCTTCTTCATCTTCATAACATATCGTATTGCTTCTTCATAACACATCATACATCATAGCATATTTCTTCTTCATAACATATCATATTGCTTTCATAACATATTTCTTCTTCATAACATATCATATTTATTTTCATGCATATCATGGTTCTTCTTTATAAAACATCATACATTCGTACAATCACAACGGAATTAGCATAACAAGATCATATATTTAACATGGTAATGAGCAGAAACTTATCATGCATCCCTACTATTGACATAGACATATGGAGTGACCTAAACTTCATGGAGCTCTATTAAAGTTTTAAACACCAAACAACTTATACATGGTCTAATTAACTACATAACATATAAATCATGGCATGGGAGGGCACTTAGGGTTGTAGATAAGCCTTGGCCGAGAGTTCCAAGACAACCTAAGATCCATTTCTTAAATCTAGCTTAACTTTCACATGTTACCTATATCTACATTCAAAACATGACATGGTAATTTATAGATCATAGCATGATGGGCCTAAATGGGTCTTGGCCGAATGGTCCAAGGGCTTAAAAGTTCATCCACTTAAATCTAGGTTAACCAAACATCATGTTATCTTCTTTTACCATCAAAACATAGCATGAACTTATCTATAGCATGGCATAGAACATGTTATCTTCTTCTAACATCAAAAATGACATGAACTCATTTAAAACCTAGCATAGAGCATGTAATCTTCATCTAACATCAAAAGTTATGATGAGCTCATCTAAAGCATGGCATAAAAAGAACACATAGGGGTCTAAAGGGACTTGGCCGAATGGTCCAAGGCTTAAAAGTTCATCCACTTAATTCTACATTAACCAAACATCATGTTATCTTCTTTTACCATCAAAACATAGCACGAACTTATCTATAGCATGGCATAAAAAGAACACATAGGGGTCTAAAGGGACTTGGCCGAATGGTCCAAGGGCTTAAAAGTTCATCCACTTAAATCTAGGTTAACCAAACATCATGTTATCTTCTTTTACCATCAAAACATAGCATGAACTTATCTATAGCATGGCATAAAAAGAACACATAGGGGTCTAAAGGGACTTGGCCGAATGGTCCAAGGGCTTAAAAGTTCATCCACTTAAATCTTGGTTAACCAAACATCATGTTATCATCTTTTACCATCAAAACATAGCACGAACTTATCTATAGCATGGCATAAAAAGAACACATAGGGATCTAAAGGGACTTGGTCGAATGGTCCAAGGGCTTCATGGATCAACCACTTAACTAAACTCATCTAAAAATCCCTCATCTTCATATTAATACAAGATATAGCATGGAACATCATGGTGAGCCCAAGTTAGGGTCTCGGCCGAATGATCCCTTGGGTTTTTGAGGTTAACCACTCAACCAAACTCATCTAGAAATCCCTCAACTTCAATTTAATACAAGATATAACATGGATCATCATGGTGAGCCCTAGTTATGGTCTTGGCCGAAAGTTTCTTGGAGCTTTTAGGGTTAAACTCTTAACCTAATCCATCTAGCATCCTATCATCATCATATTCATACAAGATATAGCATGGATCTTCATGGTGAGCCCTAGTTATGGTCTTGGCCAAAAGTTTCTTGGGGCTTTTAGGGTTAAACTCTTAACCTAATCCATCTAGCATCCCAACATCTTCATATTCATACAAGGTATGGTATGGAACTTCATTGAAAACCAAAGTAAAGGTCTTGGCCGAATGGTTCATGGAGAATTTGACTTAACAACTTCAATCGAAAAGCTACTTGTATGCAGGTGAGGGGATACTTACATCCTTCGCTTTGCTTTTTGGTTGGAAGATAACCTAAGGGAAGCAAACCTAGCCTTCTTCTTGCTTGGATGAATTTCGGACAAAGGATGAGAAGGGGGAGCTTTAGGGTTCGGTGAGGAAGAAGAAGAGAAGGAGAAGATGTCAAGTTTGCTTCCTCATGTCTCCTCATTCCCCTATTTATTCACTTGAAGTGTCCATTAGCCTCCCTTACCCTTAACTATCACTTCCCATATTCCCCTAATAGTACAACCCTGCTGGGCTTCTGGTTATTGGATGCATCTATAGGGCTTGACTATCTCTAGAGGTTTGGGGTTCAATTCCTAGGTCTTGCATCTTTTTTGGGTCATTTTCTTTTATTTTTGAAAGAGCCCACATAAAGCCCATCATAATCAACCAAAAATTCTTGTAAAATTGCTAGAAATTTTACGGGCGTTATAGGTTCGGGATGTTCATTGAATTTTACCACCTTATGCGATAGGTCCTTTACATCCCTATATTCACCTAGCCTAGACCAAATGTTGTTAGGAATCAAATCACTAAGCATCTTGATTACCTTGATATTGGTCTTGAAGTCCTTGATTTGATCCTTGGTCCATCTTGACTTCTCTATCGGCTTATTTTCTTTTTCCCTAGGCACTTCAAAACCATTTTCAATAATTAACATAATATCAAAATTGGTTTCAAAGTATACCTCTATCCTTCTCTTCCACCAAGAAAAATCTCCATCGAATTTTGGTGGATGGATGTTGTAGTCCACGATAAGCACCTCGCTCTGATATCACTTGTTGGAGGATCGGTGGCCGGCTAAAAGGGGGTGAATAGCCCCAATTCGCGGGTATCGTGGAAGTCAATCGTTTGTCACGTATCGCTTTTCTACAATTCTCATTAGCATATTGGAATATACAATAATGAACACACAACAAGAATACAAGCACACAACACAAGATATATGTGGTTCGGAACCTTAGGGTTCCTACTCCATGAGTGAGCTCAACCAGCTTGTGTTATGCGCACAACACTAACAACAACTCCTTCTCGACAACACATCAGAGGTGGAGAAACCTCGTACAAGCAAATACAATAATATAAGACAAGCAAATACAAATACAACAATAAAATACGTAAAGAAAACTTTACAACAATAGATTTGAACTCTACTTGTTGCTTGCTTTGGATTGCTCTTGAAGGATTGGAATGCAGCAGTAATTCCCCTACAAAAATGCCTCAAAATCTCTTGTTGAAATCCTCACCAAGCTCCTCCTTTTATGCTTGTCTCGGGTTGTTTTTGTGCCGATCAATCGACTACTCGTGACCTCTAGTCGACTGCTCCTGTAGTCGTTGTCTCACAACAGCCGAATCCACGTTGGAAAAACCCCAATGGATAACCATCAGTTGACTGATCATGCCCATCAGTCGACTGGTAACCCCATCAATTGAGTGCTCGGTGCGATCACTCGACTGGAAAATTTTCTATGCTTGAATTCACCATGATTAGTCGACTGTTGGCCCTCAAGATCGATGGTATCGCAATGATCGCCCTCCCTCAATCGATTGTTTGGCCGTAATCGGTCGAGAACACCGATCGAGTCCAATCGACCTAGAATAGTCAACTAGTTCCTATACCAGTCGACTGATGTCGAGTAAAATCTCAAACACCAAGTTGTTTAAGCATCCGACCATCGGGCAAACCCTCAAACACCACGTTTGAGCATCCGACACTCAGTCTCAGTCACTTGGCCAAGTCCACCTCATACTCTCATGGAGTTCGTCCCTCGGATGCACCAAGCGCCCGACTTTGCAATGTCATCCTTCGCGTCTCTTGCCCTCGAAGTCTGCTTCCCTTGGGCCTCACTCCATTCGCTCCCCGTCCAACAGTCCCTCGGATGCACCAAGCGCATGGCTTCACAATGTCATCCTTCACCGACTTAAGGACCCCGAGCCTAGTGAACTTGCCAAGTTCTCAAGACTTCCCATACTAAGCCTCATGCTTGGATTTTCACTACCAAGGCTACACACTTGGACTTACGTGGCCAACCCATGTTGGACTTTCCCAACACCAAGCCCCATGCTTGGACTTTTCACAACCAAGGCTACACATTTGGATTTACGTGGCCAACCCATGTTGGACTTCCCATAACAATTCCATGTCATACATTTTGTCTAACATCAAAATATAGTTCGAGTCAAACTCGAGTCCTGGGTCGATTTCACCAACATTAAGTTCTCGAATCATATTCGACATCTCTCTTAGATGTTGAATCAAGGAAACATTCGAATGATTTTTATAGCTATCAAATTTCATTGTTAGTTGTCGAAACTTACTCAGACTAACACCACTGTATCTCTCTCTAAGGGTTGCCCAGACTGCATGAGCCGATAGATATGACTTAGACATAAATACTAGGTCATTCACCATTGAACTAATCAATATTCCCTTAGCAGTGGAGTCCTTTTTCTTCCATACTGTAGGATCTAGTTGAGTGCAAGAGGGGGTGAATGACGCTTTTCGTGATTTTTATCATTTGATCGCGTGCTCGTCTACAATGATGTTAGTACGCAGCGGAATATAGAATACAAATACATGGGCACAAATGCACAAGCACAACACAAGATATACGTAGTTCGGAACCTAAGGTTCCTACTCCACGGGCGAGCTCTAGTGACGCACACCACCACTATCAAACTTCTTCTCAGTGATACACCGGAGGTGGAGAAATCTCTTACAATAATCTTACAACAATAAAAAGCAAATACAAGCATATACAAAGGAAATACAACAAAAATGTAAAGAACACTTTATAAGAACTTGAATTCTTTGCTTGCTTGTTGGCTGCTTTGAAGGGCTCTTGAAAATCTAGAATGCAACAAAAATTCCTCCCCAAAATCGCCCCAAAAATGTTGCTAGAAAACCTCCCTTCAAGCTCCTTAAATCCTCTATCGGGATGATTTTTCGCCTATCAGTTGACTACCAAAAGACCCCAGTCGACTGCTCACCTATCTGTTATCTCATAACTGACTACTCCATGTCAAATTAGGGCACACCAGTTGACTGCTCTAACCCATCAGTCGATTGCCCATAGCCGTCAGTCGACTGCCCTTACATAGCAATCAACTATGGACCTTTCTGTGCTCATGTCCACAAATTCCAATCGACTACGCTCAAGGCCGATCGCCATACATGATATGATCAACCGCTTGTGGCACATGAAGCGATCGAGCCTCCAATGACTATCGACCCGATCGATTGGGGCATAACTCCAGTCGACTACTCCGAGTCAACCAGGCTTTTGAGTGTCAAACACTCAGCTAGTTGACTGGTCCATATCCCTAGTCGACTGGTAAACCTTAACCATGAGGTTTAACCCAATTATGATCCCCTCATAGTTAATCCACACCCATAGCCTAGACCTAAGTCTTCTAGCCACCTCCATCAGTCTCATGCCTCTTGATCCCTCTGAGTCCTCCACGACTCATTCATCCTTCCCGCTAGCCTTCAGGTGCTTCCATCATTTATTGTCATGCTAATCGGTGGCACAGTTCATTTAGACTTATGTTATCAAGACTCCATGCTTGGACTCTACGTTGTCAAACATTGGACTTATGTTGTTAATGCTACATGCTTGGACTTTACGCCACCAATATCACATCTTTGGACTTCCTTGCTAAGATCCATTTGAACTTATATCGTCAAGCCCCATGCTTGGACTTTACGCTACTAAACCTACCCTTGGAATTTCCCTTTGCCAAGTACTCATGACTTGGACTTTCCTTTGCCAACTCCATGTTGGACTTTCCAATTGCCAAAGTTCACTTGAACTTTACTCTGAAAAGACTTCACTCTTGGACTTATGCCACCAAGATTATATCTTTGGACTTTACCATTGCCAAGACCATGCTTGGACTTTTCAATTGTCAAGTACCCATGATTTGGACTTTCCATGCCCAAGTATTCATACTTGGACTTCCGAGGATGATTGTGTTGGACTATCCGAGCCACAAAAATTGCTTTTTGTGCTGCGGAAACCCCGAAAGTCGGCCACGGATCCATGCGAAGGTAAATAAAACTACATGTACATTTTTAAAAACTTTAGATCTACTCTAGATCTACATGTTAAGAGTTTACCCTCGATGTGATACCCTTCGCTTATCCCGCTCATCCAAACGGCTTGCCGGAACTCGAGAGTTGTTGGTGATCGATTGGCCGGCTAGAGGGGGGTGAATAGCCCTCGTTCGTTGGATGTCGTAATTCGTTCGTTCTCGTTGCGTTGCTTGTCTAAGATTGTCGTTAGCGCAGCGGAAACAATAAAACAATAATAATACTAACAACAAATAAGCACACGCAAACACACACGATATACGTGGTTTGGAACCGAATGGTTCCTACTCCATGGGCGAGCTCCTCGAGCTCTAGTTATGCGCACGGCACTAACTATAACACTCCTTTTCGACTACACGTCAGAGGTGGAGAAACCTCTCACAAGCAATTACACTAAGTAATGAAATACAAGCAATACAAAGACAAATACGAAATACACGTAAAGAACACTTTACAACGCTTGCTTTGAACCCTTTGCTTGTTGCTTTAGATGGCTCTTGAAGGTATGGAATGCAGCAGCAATTCCCCTCCAAAAGCTTCACAAAAGTCTTGGCGAAATCCTCCAACTCGAGCTCCTTTTATAACCTGCATCAAGTCGCTAGCGATCGCCAAAAGGCCCCCGATCGCTTCGTAGTCGTTGTCTCACAACGGCCAGATCCACGTTGGACAAGTTCCAACGGATCACCTACAAGTCGACTGATGATGCCCATCAGTCGACTGGTGACCCAGTAGTCGACTGTCCAGTCGGCTACGGAGCGTTATGTGCTCACGACACTCCCATCCCGATCGTCATCCTCGCCGATCATTGGCCGATTTCGCCGATCACACCATGGCGTGATCGCAAGCACCAAACCCTAGCCTTACACCAGTCGAACTCTAGTCGACTTGGATCACCGAACCAAGACTATGCTACCGATCGATGTCGCAAAACCTCAAACACCAAGTTGTTTGAGCATCCGACCGTCGAGTAAACCCTCAAACATCAAGTTTGAGCCTCCGACACTCAGTCTTAGCCACTTGGCCAAGTCCACCTTATTTCTCATGGAGTTCCCCACCAAAGCTCTCTTCCCTCGGCCTACGTCCCTCGGATGCGCCAAGCGCACGGCTTCACAATGCCATCCTTCACGTCTCATGCCCTAGAAGTATGCTTAATGTCATCCTTCACCGACTCAAGGACCCCGAGCCTAGTGAACTTACCAAGTCCTCAAGACTTCCCAAATGCACCAAGCGCACGACTTCGCAATGCATTTCTCACCAAGCACCAAGCGCACGGCTTCGCAATGCTTTGGATTTCCCATGCCAAGCACCAAGCGCACGACTTCGCAATGCTTTGGACTTTCCCATGCCAAACACCAAGCGCACGGCTTCGCAATGCTTTGGACTTTCCCATGCCAAGGCTTCCCCCTTGGACTTCCACACCAAGCTCCATGCTTGGATTTTCCATGCCAACCCATGTTGGACTTTCCCATGACAATCCCATGTCATGAGTTTTGTCTATCATCAAAATACCATCAAGGTACTGCTGGGCCGATTGCACCAACAATCTCCCCCTTTTTGATGATTGACAAAACTACCATCTCAAGTCTACCAATTCTCCCATATTGGCAATTCTCATATCCCAATGAGAATTCCAACGAACCTTAATTGGTAACTTGGTAACTTCTCCCCCTTTTTGACATTACATCAAAAAGGTCCTCCCCAAGGGTATGAATGTCTCATATCCCAATGAGATCTTACAATCTCTCCCTTGGAGGAACACATGCCTACAATCTTTCTAGTGATCCCATATCACTTAAAGAGAGGCAACCCAATTTTCCTCCCATGAGGAAATACACATCCATCTCCCCATGATGGATACCTCCCCCTAGAGGCTTGCTCCCCCTTGACCATTGCACCAACAATGTCCTTGGAGAGTCCCTAAGCCAATAGGAACATTAACCAAATCAAAATTAAGGCAAAGTTCAACAATGAACTCTTTTCCACCTTAAAATTGATACTCACCCTCAACCCAACTCCTAATCCATATCCAATGGATTTCCACCCTCTCTAATGCTCTCCCAAGCATATCCTAGGGTTAGGAGTGGTTAGGGGACCTTAACCTAGCTGAACATGGGCCTAACCAACGATCATTGAAATCAGAAATCAGTCGGCTGCCACCCCATCAGTCGACTGCCAGTCCATGGCAGTCGACTGATAACTGCATTTGCAGTTTTCAGCATTTCAGAAATGGATTTCCGAAATCCATAAGTAAATATACGTAATTTTAAAAATCTTGAAAATGCATACGTATAATACTTATCCTAAACACTATGGGTGAAAAATATTGGAAATTATTTTACCCACTAAATTAGGAGATTGATACAAAGTTCAAAAGTTTAGAAAAGCTTCAATAAAGAGCCCTCTTTGTATCATCCCATTCAATGGTGATAGCTATCAAAAGATAGGCTTCACCAAGGTTTTTCAAAATGTTTTCAAAAAGTTTTCAAAACCTTTAATTTCTTTTCCTTAAACATCTCACTTATATCTAGATGTGTAAAAACACATTCAAGGCAATTAATCTAGTGAGATGTGGGTTTTTGTTCTTTAAAATGGTCTCATGCATATTTCTAGGCAATATTATTTGATTCCCATCAAATCATGCCATAGTCCTTAACTCCATTTTAATTCATGCATGATATGATTATGGCATAGATATGATATAGATAAAAACATATGCCAATATCATGATATCATGGCATGTGAATGATGTTTTAGCATACATGACATATAAACATAAATCTAAACATGATCATGACATTTTATAGATAAAAATGAAAATGATGTCATGACATGGCAAGGCAAACAAAACATGGCAAGTAAAATATACTAAGGTATAGAATACCTAAGTGTGAAAATCAATTTGCCATTTTTAGGGATTAAATTCATTTTGCCTTAATGTCATTCATTTCCCTAGTGTGCCAAAAACCCAAAATGGCACACCAATACCTCTAAGACCTAATTTTGCCAATTTAAATCATTTTTAACTTCTCAAACCATATTGGCACACCCTAATGTGTCAACTCACAATGGCTAGGTTAACCACCCATCCACTTAGGGTTGACACACCCTAACCCATTTAGCGTGAATCGATCACGCTTTTAGGAACCCAATATCTATTGGAGCTCCTTGGGTTAACAAGGTATTCTCTAGGGATAACTTCCCTAGATACCTTCCTAATGACCCTTTTAGGCTTTGAAGTCATAGTCTTTTGGGTCTTTCCTAGGTCAACTCTAGAGGTGACTCCTCCATTGACCTTCTTAGTGGCTACATTTGATTTCTTTGAGGTGTTAACCACTAAACCCATACCATGGCTAGACTTAGGGATGGCTTCCCTATTAGCCTTGGTTTTCCTAGACCTAGAAATAGTTCCATAATTAAATGGAACATTATGATAAGTCTTCTTGGGCTTAGGTTTGTCACCCAAACCTTCCTTGCCCTTAGACCATTTTTGAACCTTAGGTCTTGACTTTTGGGCATTTGACCCTAGAATTGAATTTTCTATGATTCTAAGGACTTTCTCCATTCTCTCAAGTCTTGACTTCAAGACTTGGTTCTCTAGCTCTAATTTTCCCATTTTTGAATTTTCATTAGGTTTTTGGGAAAACCTCTTCTTCTTAGGCATGTGCCTAGACTTTTTGGGATTAATACCCAAATTTTCTTCTACTCTCCTAATTGACTCCCTAGGCAAGATATTTCTAGAGTTATGAGTCCTAGGTTTGTCTTTAGTCATATGAACATGCTTGGCACCTAAGCAATAAACCTTATTGTTTCTCCTAGCATGCTTTTCATTAATAATGGCAAGAGAGCTAAAATAATTCTTAGCATGCTTTTTGACTTTAGGAATTAAAGGTGCATTAACTAAATGTACCTTAGGGTTAGCTTTAGGAGCTCCCCCTACATGAGTTGCACCTTCTTGCCCTTTCTTCCTCCCCTAGGGCATTGGCTTGGCGGTGTCCCTTTGATTGCATTTGAAGCACACAATGTGCTCTTTGCTCTTGATTTTGGGAACACCGCATCGTTGACTTTGGGTTGACTTTTGGTGTCGATGCCTTCTTCTTAGCCAATTTAGGGCATTTGCTTTTGTAATGCCCTTTCTCCTACACTCAAAACAAATAATATAATCTTTACGATTAATTATAATACATGAGTCACCTAGGAGTTGGTGGAAGCCTCTTCCGATCTTCACTTCTCCTGATGTGGATGCTTCTTGTTCTTGCTCCGGGATGGAAGATTGCCTCTCCTCCCCCTCAATGCTAGAGGTGGAGGTCTCCACCAAATCATCAACATCTTCAAATGTTGTGGGTTCTTCTTCGGCATTCTCCTCTTCTTGTGCTGATTGGGAATTTTCTTGGAATTTCATTACCTTATTCCATAATTCCCTTGCATCCCTATAATCACCCAATCTAGACCAAATAGTGTTAGGTAACAAATCACTAATCAACTTGATTACCTTGAGATTTGTCTTGAAGTCTTTGATTTGGTCTTGGGTCCATTTTGATTTTTCAATGGGCTTGTTGTGTTTATCCCTAGGCATCTCAAAACCATTTTCTATAATAATCATAAAATCAAAATCGGTTTCGAGATATACCTCCATCCGTTTCCTCCACCAAGAGAAATCTCCATCGAATTTCGGTGGATGGATGAAGACGGCCATTTATAGTGCTCTCGCGGCGGTTAGTCCTTGAAGAGCGACCTCGGCTCTGATACCACTTGTTGGTGATCGATTGGTCGGCTAGAGGGGGGTGAATAGCCCTCGTTCGTTGGATGTCGTAATTCGTTCGTTCTCGTTGCGTTGCTTGTCTATGATTGTCGTTAGCGCAGCGGAAACAATAAAACAATAATAATACTAACAACAAATAAGCACACGCAAACACACACGATATACGTGGTTCGGAACCGAATGGTTCCTACTCCACGGGCGAGCTCCTGGAGCTCTAGTTATGCGCACGGCACTAACTATAACACTCCTTTACGACTACACGTCGGAGGTGGAGAAACCTCTCACAAGCAATTACACTAAGTAATGAAATACAAGCAATACAAAGACAAATACGAAATACACGTAAAGAACACTTTACAACGCTTGCTTTGAACCCTTTGCTTGTTGCTTGCTTTAGATGGCTCTTGAAGGTCTGGAATGCAGTAGCAATTCCCCTCCAATAGCTTCACAAAAGTCTTGGCGAAATCCTCCAACTCGAGCTCCTTTTATAACCTGCATCAAGCTATTTTCGCGCCTAGCAGTCGACTGCCAAAAGGCCCCAGTCGACTGCCCCTGTAGCCGTTGTCTCACAACGGCCAGATCCACGTTGGACAAGTTCCAACGGATCACCTACCAATCGGGTGATGCCCATCACCGATCGGTGACCCAAAGAGTCGATCGCCTCCGCCACGGAGCGTCGCGGCTCGCGACACTCCCATCACGATCGCCATCCTCGGCGATCACCGCCGATTTAATCGATCGCTACCATGGCGCGATCGCTAAGCACAAAACCCTAGCCTCTACCGCCGAACTCTAGTCGACTTTGATCACCGAATCGGACCTATGCGATCGATGCAAAACCTCAACACTAAGTTGTTCGAGCATCCGATCGTCGGTAAACCTCAAACATCAAGTTTGAGCCTCCGACACTCCTTAGCCACTTGGCCAAGTCCACCTTATCCTCATGGAGTTCCCCACCAAAGCTCTTCCTCGCCTACGCCTGATGCGCGCACGGCTTCGCAATGCCATCCTTCGCGTCTCATGCCCTAGAAGTATGCTTCCCTTTGGGCTCACTCCATTCGCTCCCCGTCCGGTGGTCCCTCAGATGCACCAAGCGCACGGCTTCGCAATGCCATCCTTCACCGACTCAAGGACCCTGAGCCTAGTGAACTTACTAAGTCCTCAAGACTTCCCAAATGCACCAAGCGCACGGCTTCGCAATACATTTCTCACCAAGCACCAAGCGCACGGCTTCGCAATGCTTTGGATTTCCCATGCCAAGCACCAAGCGCACGGCTTCGCAATGCTTTGGACTTTCCCATGCCAAACACCAAGCGCACGGCTTCGCAATGCTTTGGACTTTCCCATGCCAAGGCTTCCCCCTTGGACTTCCACACCAAGCTCCATGCTTGGATTTTCCATGCCAACCCATGTTGGACTTTCCCATGACAATCCCATGTCATGAGTTTTGTCTATCATCAAAATACCATCAAGGTACTGCTGGGCCGATTGCACCAACAAGAGTGTCAAGTGTACACTCCTCTATTGGTATCCACACAAGCAATAGGTAGAGAAAAGCAACCTAGAGTGTGCTAGCACCCCTTGGAGGCTCACGACAAGATGAGGAGGATTAGGGAGAAAAGCTCAAGGGAAGATCCAAGGAAGAAGATGATGAAGTTACACACTTAACTTCTCACTTTGATAACACATCAAAGTGATCGGCCACTATTTGGGGGTTTACATGCATGCATGTAACTCCAAGAGCCAATAGCTCTTGGTCTCCCTCATGAGGTGGCACCCCATGATGAGTCCATGATGATGTGGAACATCATCATTGGCCGGCCCCCATGCTAAGTCACCATGACATGGTAATTGGTCAAGTCAAAATTGACCATTCATCTTCTCTCTCAAGGCAAGTCAAACTTGACCTCTTATCTCCCATGATTGATCAAATCCAACCATTTGATTCAAGTCAATTTGATTTAATGAATCTCTATTCACTATTTTAAATTGACTCAATGAATCAAATCTAAATTAGACTCATTCAACACTTGAATCAAATTGAGTCTAACTCAATTAGTCTAATTTGGATTACCCTTAATCCAATTTGGTTCATCCCATGAACCTAATCCTCATGGTTCATCATATGAACCTAATCTCCATCTAATTGCCCTTTGTGTGTGACCCTATAGGTTCTTGTAACATTGGCAATGCTCCTAAACTGATATAGGAACATAAACAATGAGCAGTATCTAGCAACACATCATTGCTACCCAAGTTACAAGAATATTGAGATCCAACATAACCTTTATAACTACTAATTGTGACTCTCACAATATGTGACAATTGTAGGGATCTCTTATGCAAAATAGCATATGCGCAACGGAAAAAAAAAAGGATCCCTTCCAAGTGATCCTTGTGAAAGAAAACCTCGTACAAAAATAAATTTCTCAAAACCTATCTTATAGGAGAATATTACCTTTGTTGTGTGCCCCTTTTAAATCCCGCTTCTCCTTGGGTTTGTTGGATCTTTTAGCACGTTCAAATGTTCGTGCCTCTATATGTATCCACACGAGCAAGCTCTTGTCTCACAAAAGAAACTAGAAGAGCTCTCCTTTACTTCTTGCTAGAGAAGTCCCTAAAGGAGAGGAAGGTAGGGAAAAAGAGAAAGGAAGAAGAAGACTACTCTTCTTACTACACTCACGAAAGCCACACAACCAAAGCCTCTCGCCACCAAGCTCTCTCCAAGCCTCAAGCTTCAACCATTTGGCCGGCCACCCCATGGGGTGTTTTATAGGATTGAAAAACCTTTCACCTCCTATCACATTCAATGCAATCAATTGCATTGAAACATAATCAAACACTCCTTGTTTGGCCGGCTACATGTGGAGGAAATCCAAAGGTCAAAACCCTTTGTCTCCTTCCACCTCATCAAGCTTAGGTGGCATGCTTATGTGGCATGCTTAGGTGGCATGCTTATGTGGCATGCTTATGTGGCATTCATGCATGTTGAATTAATCTTATTAATCCAATAAGCTTATGTTATCATATTGAATTAATCTCATTAAATCAATAAGGTAACATATTGAATTAATCTTATTAAATCAATTAAGCTTAGCATATTGAATTAATCTCATTAAATCAATAAACTAAAATTCTCATTAAGCTTAAAGTCCAAAAACCATTTTGTACTTAAGCTCATTCCCAAATTATTCTAGTCAAACTAGAATGTACTAATTCTTCTAATCATCATGCTCTTTGTGTGTGACCCTATAGGCTCTCATAACGTTGGCATTGGATCTAAACTCTTTTAGATACACAAGCAATGAGCGGCATCTAGCAATACATCATTGCTACCCAAGTTACGAAATAAGTCAAGATCCGACTAACCTTTCCGTGACTACCATAATGTATGACTGTGTCCTTCTATCCTTGATATCAGATTGACCAATGAGGCATAGACCGTGTCATCCTCAATCAATCTGTGTGTTTCTTGATCCCTGAGTAAACTAACTCAAACAAATGAGCTCAATATCTCATATTGACTCATTCGAGCATGGTCATGCGTTTTAGTAGTTCTACTCAATCAAGGGGCCCACAGATATCACTCCCGTCATATGGGAGGGATAGATCCCATCTACATCACTCACATCCCTCCGCATAATTTGTTATATACCCAGTAATCGCCTTTATGGTCCACCTGCTACGGGTGACGTTTGTGATACCAAAGTACATAACTCCTATGTAGGAGGCCGTAGTGACTTCAGGTTTGAGGACTATTCATACCAATAGTCACATGAGAAAGTTTATGACACTCATATGACGATCCATGAAACTTTCTCATGGCGGGTCAGTTCAGTATATATTCTCTAATATATACCCATGTGTCAACTTGATATCATATATCCGTGACTTGTGAGATCAAGTCATCAATTGACCTACATGCTAGTCTTTATGTATTAATATTGCCCTTGCATATTAATACTTGACTAGGAACATTTAGGAAAGTGTTCTCTACAGCCTCTCATAATCAATTCTGCCAATTGATGTGCTGTATATAAGAACCTACTTTTCTAGAGCATTATTATATATTTAATTTAGCTGGCACAAGCAAGACGTAAATATATAATAACCAATCCTTTGCCTTTATAGAATATGATACAAAATGTTCCCTATTCAACCATCACATGATTGGTTCTAGGGCTATAACTAACAATCTCCCACTAGCACTAGTACCAATCACTATGATATCTAATACCTAGTGACCTAGTGTGACCATCATGCTTCCTTTGTGCCAAAGCCTTGGTCAATGGATCTGCGATGTTAGCTTCTGTCGGTACTCTGCATATCCTCACATCTCCTCTATCGATGATCTCTCGAATGAGATGGAAGCGCCGCAGTATGTGTTTGGTCCGCTGATGTGATCGAGGTTCCTTAGCCTGTGCAATAGCCCCATTGTTGTCACAATAGAAGTCTATTAGATCTGCAATGCTAGGAACTACCCCAAGTTCACTGATGAACTTGCGGAGCCAAACAACCTCCTTTGCTGCATCAGACGCAACAATATACTCGGCTTCTGTTGTAGAATCAACAACTGTGTCCTGCTTCAAACTCTTCTAGCTCACAGCTCCACCATTCAGGCAAAACACGTACCCCGATTGCGATCTATAGTCATCCTTGTCTGTTTGGAAGCTTGCATCACTGTAACCCTTTACAGTTAGCTCCTCATTGCCTCCAAATATAAGGAAATATTCTTTCGTTCTTTGTAAGTATTTAAGAATATTTTTGACTGCTATCCAGTGACTTTCACCTGATCCGACTGGTATCTATTCGTCATGCTCAAAGCATACGAGACGTCAGGACGAGTACAAAGCATGGCGTACATGATAGACCCTATGGCAGATGCATAAGGGATCTTATCCATGCGATCTCTCTCCTCCTTAGAAGAGGGACATTGAGTCTTCGAAAGACTCACACCATGTGATAAAGGCAGAAATCCTTTCTTGGAATTTTTTATAGCAAAACGATCTAGCACTTTATCAATGTATGCACTCTGACTTAGGCCAAGTAATCTTTTAGATCTATCTCTATAGATCTTGATGCCTAGAATATAGGCAGCTTCACCTAAGTCTTTCATCGAGAAACAATTCCCTAACCACATCTTCACAGACTGGAGTGAGGGAATATCATTTCCGATGAGAAGTATGTCATCTACATACAAGACAAGAAATACAACTGTGCTCCCACTATTTCTCTTGTAGACACAAGGTTCATCTTCATTCTTGATGAAACCAAACTCCTTGATTGCATCATCGAATCGAAGATTCCAGCTTTGAGAGGCTTACTTTAGTCCATAAATGGACCTTTGCAGTTTCCATACCTTTCCAGGATGCTTTGGATCTTTAAAACCCTCAGGCTGTGTCATGTACACATCCTCGAGTAGCTTTCCATTCAGAAAAGCAGTTTTGACATCCATCTGCCAGATCTCATAATCGTGGTAGGCTGCAATAGCAAGTATGATCCAAATGGATTTAAGCATCGCAACTGGTGAAAAGGTTTCATCATAGTCAATACCATGAATTTGTTTGAATCCTTTAGCCACCAATCTACCTTTATAGGTATGCTTATTACCATCTATGTCAGTCTTTACTTTAAAGACCCACCTACACCCAATGGGTTTTACCCCTTCAGGTGGATTAACCAAAGTCCATACTTGGTTAGTGTACATGGATTCCATTTCGGATCTCATGGCCTCAAGCCATTTCTTGGAATCTGGGCTCATCATAGCTTCTTGATAGGGTGTAGGCTCGTCAAGATCGATAAGCAATACCTCACCGTTGTCAGTCAAGAGAAAAGAATATCTCTCGGGTTGACGACGGATCCTATCAGATCTACGAAGAGGTTGATCTACATGAACAGGTGTTTGCTCCACAACTCTTTGGGCAACAATTTCCTCATCCACAACACTTTGTGGTGCCTGTTCATTTTTCATCGAAGCCTTAGTGTTATCTTCATCATGAATTTTTTCAAGATGAATTTTACTCCCACTAGTTTTTCTAGAAATAAATTCTCTTTCTAGAAAGACAGCATTTCTAGCAACAAACACCTTGCCAAGTGTGGGATTGTAAAAGTAATATCCCTTAGTTTCCTTGGGATATCCTACAAAATAACACTTATCTGATTTGGGTCCTAGTTTATCTGAGACTTGACGTCTAACATAAGCTTCACAACCCCAAATCTTTATAAAAGACATTTTGGGACTCTTCCCAGTCCATAACGTATATGGTGTCTTTTCTACGGCTTTTGATGGGACGCGATTAAGTGTGAAAGCAGTTGTCTCTAGAGCTAAACCCCAAAAGGAAGTAGGTAGATCAGTCTGGCTCGTCATTGATCGTACCATATCTAATAGAGTATGATTTCTCCTCTCAGATACACCATTCCATTGTGGTGTTCCAGGTGGAGTGAGTTGGGATATTATCCCACACTCAGCCAGGTGATCACAAAACTCTTGACTAAGGTATTCACCACCTCGATCTGATCGAAGTAGCTTAATACGCTTACCAAGTTGGTTTTGTACTTCATTCTTGAATTCTTTGAATTTTTCAAAGGATTCTGACTTATGTCTCATCAAATATAAGTAGCCAAATCTACTCATATCATCAGTGAAAGTAATAAAGTACTTATAGCCTCCTCTGGCTTCGACATTGAAAGGGCCACATGCATCAGTATGTATGAGTCCTAACAAGTCCGTCGCTTTCTTGTCATGTCCACTAAATGGAGTTTTAGTCATCTTTCCTAAAAGACAAGATTCGCATACCTCATATGATTCAAAATCAAATGAGTCCAATAATCCATCTTTATGGAGTTGGGATATGTATTTTTCATTTATGTGACCTAGGCGATAGTGCCAGAGATATGTTTGGTTCAAATTATTCGATTTGAACCGTTTGGTATTTACGTTATAAATTAGGTTTTCTAAATCTAGAACATAGAGACCATTCATAAGTGGTGCATTACAATAGAACATTTCATTCAAATAAATGGAACAACATTTATCCTTTATTATAAAAGAAAAGTTTTTCTTGTCTAAACAAGATACAGAAATTATGTTCTTCGTTAATGCAGGTACATAAAAGCACTCCTCTAGTTCTAAGATAAGCCCAGTGGGCAAAGACAAAGAATATGTTCCTACATCTACAGCAGCAACTTTTGTGCCATTGCCTACTCGTAGGTCCACTTCGCCCTTTGCCATTAGTCTACTATTTCTCAGTTCCTGCACATTAGTACAAATGTGAGATGCACATCCGGTATCTAATACCCATGTAGAAGAAATAGATAGATTAACTTCTATAACGTGTATACCTGAGGCAGAAGTCCCACTTCTTTTCTTCTTTACTTCCTCAAGGTAGACTTTGCAGTTCCGCTTCCAGTGTCCAGTCTCACTGCAATGAAAATAGTCCCCTTCGTTAGGTACTTTACCTTTACCCTTTGAAGTGGATGAATTGGCCTTGCCTTTGGCTTGGGTCTTACCCTTGCCTTTACGCTTACCTTTGCCCTTCTTGACCATTAGTACGTTACTAACTTTCTTCTTGAGATTCGGTTCAGCAGTTCTTAACATGCTGAGAATCTCAGGCAAAGGCTTATCAATTTCATTCATGTTATAATTCATGACGAATTGATTATATGCTTCCGGCAACGTTTGCAGGATAACATCGGTTGCCAATTCTTGGCTCAGTGGAAAACCTAGTCTTTCAAGGTTCTCAACGTACCCTATCATTTTAAGTACGTGAGTTCCTACAGGTGTTCCTTCTTGCATCTTGCATGCAAAAAGAGCCTTAGACACTTCAAAACGCTCGTGCCTAGCTTGTCCTTGATATAGTTGTTTCAAATGCTCAACCATATCATAGGCATCCATGTTCTCATGTTGCTTCTGAAGCTCAGAGTTCATGGTGGCAAGCATAAGACATGACACATCTAATGCGTCATCTTGATGCTTCTTATAAGCATCCTTTTCAGCACGAGTGGCCGCAGGGGCGGGTGTTTCAGGGATAGACTGCTCTAGGACATACAATTTACGTTCTTGCTTGAGGATAATCCTCAAGTTCCTATACCAGTCTAGAAAGTTAGCTCCATTGAGCTTGTCTTTCTCAAGGACAGATCGCAAGTTGAGGGGGTGTGTCGTGTTAGATGACATGGTGATCTACAACATCAAAATGCAAAATTAAGTATCATACCTAAGTCATTTAATTAGGCCTTTAATTAAATGAGGCTCCCACTAAATTCTCATAGCTTTGATATGAGCTAATCATTGATGTAGGCAAACACATTTTGCTTACATCATTAGCTTCTATTTAGCTATAAATTAATATGGGATAAAGATCCACATCATACTTCGTCTTGAGTTAGCTTTGGCTAATCGCCCAAGACGTAGTATGATTAGGTAGGCAATCTTTTGTCAATTACATCTGATGTAACTCTTTAATAGCTTTGGTTAAGTTTAGATTAGTTTAGTGCTTATTCCTAAAGCTTCGGTAGTGGCGAGGCATAGAGGCCTTCTTTGATATCGGAGCAACGACCACTTTCTAAGACAAAGTTGATGTTCGGAAATCACACAAAACTAATTTTTAAAACTTATGTTCAAAGCTAATATATGCCTCTACTTTCTTAATTAATTAAGAAAAACTTAATTAAGTCTTAACCAAGTTTGATAGCGGGACATCACGATTGTCCACTCGCACTCTTCCAAGATAAAATGCATTGCTTTGCTTTGGCAAACCCAACAACAAATGATCGAGGAAGTAGTGAGTACCAAACTTTGGTAGGCATATCGTTTTTGACTTATTAAGAAATAATCGTTAAACATGCATCACATACATATTAGCATACATCACATATAAGATAAATTAACATGCATCACATACATATTAAACTAAGCGTGTCATGGTTATGACCCTTATTCTACAATCTTCTCAAGCCAATGAAAAGATTGATTGGTCAACCTAGGGATAGCATCTTCTCCCAAGTGCTTCCTTTTGGTTGTCTTGTGTTGTTGACTCCCTCCTTGTAACGTCATCTTCCAATGGACCCTCCATCTTTATTTTGTATATTACAAAAGGAGAAATACTCGAGTTACATTCGAGTCTAAAACTAATTTTACAACAAGAATTTTAGGAGAAAGGCACGACACGTAGGTCGTATTAAGAATTACAACACACACATTCACAAACTTTTTGAGACTAGGCTATAACCATGCACCATGTCAATTTTAACTTTTAAAAGACATCGGATATTTTATTATGTTTGAAAAATTGCTAATGCAATTATCAACTCATAATAAAATTTATCCTACTTCTATATCACATATAAAATAGAGAAAACCTATTTTTATACGATCTTTCGCAAGTGGCTCTGATACCACTGTAGGGATCTCTTATGTAAAATAGCATATGCGCAACGGAAAAAAAAAGGATCCCTTCCAAGTGATCCTTGCGAAAGAAAATCTCGTACAAAAATAAATTTCTCAAAACCTATCTTATAGGAGAATATTACCTTTGTTGCGTACCCCTTTTAAATCCTGCTTCTCCTTGGGTTTGTTGGATCTTTTAGCACGTTCAAATGTCCGTGCCTCTATATGTATCCACACGAGCAAGCTCTTGTCTCACAAAAGAAACTAGAAGAGCTCTCCTTTACTTCTTGCTAGAGAAGTCCCTAAAGGAGAGGAAGGTAGGGAAAAAGAGAAAGGAAGAAGAAGACTACTCTTCTTACTACACTCACAAAAGCCACACAACCAAAGCCTCTCACCACCAAGCTCTCTCCAAGCCTCAAGCTTCAACCATTTGGCCGGCCACCCCATGGGGTGTTTTATAGGATTGAAAAACCTTTCACCTCCTATCACATTCAATGTAATCAATTGCATTGAAACATAGGCCGGCCACATGTGGAGGAAATCCAAAGGTTAAAACCCTTTGTCTCCTTCCACCTCATCAAGCTTATGAGGCATGCTTATGTGGCATGCTTAGGTGGCATGCTTATGTGGCATTCATGCATGTTGAATTAATCTTATTAATCCAATATGCTTATGTTATCATATTGAATTAATCTCATTAAATCAATAAGGTAACATATTGAATTAATCTTATTAAATCAATTAAGCTTAGCATATTGAATTAATCTCATTAAATCAATAAGCTAAAATTCTCATTAAGCTTAAAGTCCAAAAACCATTTTGTACTTAAGCTCATTCCCAAATTATTCTAGTCAAACTAGAATGCACTAATTCTTCTAATCATCATGCTCTTTGTGTGTGACCTTATAGGCACTCATAACGTTGGCAGTGGATCTAAACTCTTTTAGATACACAAGCAATAAGTGGCATCTAGCAATACATCATTGCTACCCAAGTTACGAAATAAGTCAAGATCCGACTAACCTTTCCATGACTACTATAATGTATGACCGTGTCCTTCTATCCTTGATATCAGATTGACCAATGAGGCATAGACCGTGTCATCCTCGATCAATCTGTGTGTTTCTTGATCCCTGAGTAAACTAACTCAAACAAATGAGCTCAATATCTCATATTGACTCATTCGAGCATGACCATGTGTTTTAGTAGTTCTACTCAATCAAGGGGCCCACAGATATCACTCCCGTCATATGGGAGGGATAGATCCCATCTACATCACTCACATCCCTCCGCATAATTTGTTATATACCCAGTAATCGCCTTTATGGTCCACCCTGTTACGGGTGACATTTGACGATACCAAAGTACATAACTCCTTATGTAGGGAACCGTAGTGACTTCAGGTTTGAAGACTATTCATACCAATAGTCACATGAGAAAGTTTATGACACTCATATGACGATCCATGAAACTTTCTCATGGCGGGTCAGTTCAGTATATATTCTCTAATATATACCCATGTGTCAACTTGATATCATATATCCATGACTTGTGAGATCAAGTCATCAATTGACCTACATGCTAGTCTTTATGTATTAATATTGCCCTTGCATATTAATACTTGACTAGGAACATTTAGGAAAGTGTTCTCTATAGCCTCTCATAATCAATTCTGCCAATTGATGTGCTGTAGATAAGAACCTACTTTTCTAGGGCATTATTATATATTTAATTTAGCTGGCACAAGCAAGACGTAAATATATAATAACCAATCCTTTGCCTTTATAGAATATGATACAAAATGTTCCCTATTCAACCATCACATGATTGGTTCTAGGGCTATAACTAACAACAATGTCCCTCTATCCTTGACATCTAGATTGACCAACTGAGGCATAGACCATGTCATCCTTGGAACAATCTATATCTTGAACTCCAAGTAGACTCACTCTAATCAAATGAGCTCAATATATCATATTAACTCATTTGGGCATGGTCATGCACTTCGTGGTCTCACTCTATCAAGAATCATGATGTCACTTCCATCATATAGGAGGGATAGATCCCATCTACATCACTCACATCCCTCCGTATAATTTGTTACATACCCAATAATCGCCTTTATAGTCCACTCTTTTACGGGTGACGTTTGACGAAGCCAAAGTATGCAACTCCTTATGTAGGAAACCTTGGTAAATTCAGGTCCAAGAACTAATAGTCATACTAATAGTCACATGAGAAAGTATATGACACTCATATAACGATCCATGATACTTTCTCATGGCGGGTCATTCAGTATACATTCTCCAATGCATACCTATGTGTCAACTTGATATCACATATCCATGACTTGTGAGATCAAGTCATCGAGTTGACCTTCATGCTAGTCTCTTCGCATTAACATTGTCCCTGAATGTTAATACTTGACTAGGAATGATTAAGAGTAGTGTTCTCTATATCATCTCATTATCGATTCAACCAATCAATTGATATAAATAAGAATCTTCTACTCAAGGACATTATTATACTTAGTTATTTGACACCAATACAAGTAAATATAATAACCATGCCTTTATAAATAGGAATATGATACAACAAGTCCATACAACAATCATCACATGATTGGCTCTAGGGCTTTCACTAACAATCTCCCACTAGCACTAGTGTCAATTATTGTAGTATCTAATACCCAATGACCTAGTGTGAGCATCATGCTTTTTCTGTGTCAAAGCCTTGGTCAAGGGATCTGCAATGTTAGCCTCTGTGGGTACTCTACAAATCTTCACATCTCCTCTATCGATAATCTCTCGAATGAGATAGAAGCGTTGTAGTATATGTTTGGTCCGCTGGTGTGAGCGAGGTTCCTTAGCCTACACAATTGCTCCATTGTTGTCACAATAGAGCTCTATGAGATCTGCTATGCTAGGAACCACCCCAAGCTCTATAATGAACTTGCAGATCCAAACTTCCTCCTTTGCTGCCTCTGATGCAGCAATATACTCGGCCTCTATTGTAGAATCAGCAACTGTTCTGCTTTGAACTCTTCCAGCTCATAGCGCCACCATTCAAGCAAAACACGAACCCCGACTGTGATTTATAATCATCCTGGTCAGTTTGGAAGCTGGCATCATTGTAACCCTTTACAACTAGCTCCTCATCACCCCTAAATATCTAGAAATATTCTCTAGTCCTTTTGAAGTACTTAAGAATATTCTTGACTGCTATCCAGTGATGCTCACCTGGATCTGATTTGTATCTACTCGTCATGCTTAAAGCATACGAGATATCAGGACGAGTACATAGCATGTCGTACATGATAGATCCTATGGCTAATGCATAAGAGATCTTATCCATGCGGTCTCTCTCCTCTCTAGAAGAGGGACTTTGAGTCTTCGAAAGAATCACACCATGTGACATTGGTAGAAGTAATACCGTGTCAATATATGTACTCCAACTTAGGCTAAGAAATCTCTTAGATCTATCTCTATAGATCTTGATGCCGAGGATACAGGTTGTTTCACCTAAGTCCTTTATTGAGAAGCACGTCCTCAGCCAAGTCTTCATAGACTGTAGCGAAGGGATGTCATTCCTAATGAGTAGTATGTCATCCACATACAATAAAAGGAAGACAACTGTGGTCCCATTAACCCTCTTGTAGACACAGGGTTCATCTTCATTCTTGATGAAACCAAACTATTTGATCGCATCATCGAATCGAAGATTCCAGCTCCGAGAAGCTTGCTTTAGCCCATAAATGGACCTTTGCAGCTTACATACTTTCCCAGTATGCTGTGGATCTACCAAACCCTCAGGCTATGTCATGTACACATCCTCGAGCAAGTTTCCATTCAGAAATGTGATTTTGACATCCATCTGCCAGATCTCATAATCGTGGTATGCTGCAATAGCAAGCATGATCCGAATGGACTTAAACATCGCCACTGAAGAAAAGGTTTCATCATAGTCAATACTATGAATTTGCTTGAAACCTTTAGCCACCAATCGGCCCTTATAGGTATGCGTAAGTCCATCCATATCAGTCTTTCTCTTAAAGACCCACTTACACCCAATGGGTTTGACATCTTCAGGTGGATCAACCAAAGTCCATACTTGGTTGGTGTACATGGATTCCATCTCGGATCTCATGGCCTCTAGCCATTTCTCAGAATCTGGGCTCATCACAGCTTCTTGATAGGAGGTAGGCTCATTCTCAATGAGCATAACGTCATCATGGTCAGACAAGAGAAATGAGTATCTCTCAGGCTAACGACGTACCCTATCAGACCTACGAAGAGGTAGGTATACCTGAACAGGTTGTTATTCCACAACTCTTTGTGCAACAATCGCCTCATCCACAACACTTTGTGGTTCCTATTCAACCTCCATCAAGGCCTCAGTGTTATGGTCCTTATCTTGAATTTCTTCAAGATCGAACGTACTCCCACTAATTTTTCTAGAAATAAAATCCCTTTCTAGAAATACTCCAATCTTTGCCACAAACACTTTGTGCTGACTGGGAACGTAGAAGTAATATCCCTTTATTTCCTTGGAATATCCAAAAAAATAACACTTATTGGATTAGGGTCCCAGTTTGTCTGAGACTTGACGTTGAACGTAAGCCTCACAACCCCAAATCCTCATAAAAGACTTCTTGGGATTTCTCCCTATCCATATCGTATATGGTGTCTTTATCACAGCCTTGGATGGTACACGGTTAAGTGTGAAGGCTATTTTTTCTAGAGCATATCCCCAAAAGGATATTGGAAGATCTGTGTGACTCATCATAGATCGTACCATATCTAATAGGGTACGATTTCTCCTTTCGGATACACCATTCCACTATGGTGTTCCAGGAGGAGTGAGTTGGGATAGAATCTCACACTCAGCTAGATAGTCACGAAACTCATGGCTAAGGTATTCACCTCCTCAATCTGATCGAAGTATCTTAATACTCTTGCCAAGCTGGTTTTGTACTTCATTCTTGAATTCTTTGAACTTTTCAAAGGATTCCAACTTATGTGTCATCAGATACACATAACCATATCTACTGAAGTCATCAGTAAATGTAATGAAGTACCTATAACCACCTCTAGCAGCAACATTGAAAGGGTCACATACATTACTATGTATAAGTCATAACAAGTATGTTGCTCTTTCGTTGTGTCCACTAAAGGGAGTCTTGGTCATCTTTCCTAGAAGGCAAGACTCGCATGTCTCATATGATTCAAAATCAAATGAGTCCAGCAGTCCATCCTTATGGAGTTGGGATAAGCGACTCTTATTTATGTGACCTAAGTGATAATGCAGAGATAGGTTTGGTTCAACTCATTTGACTTGAACCTTTTGGTACTTATATTATAGATGGGGCTCTCTAAATCTAGAATGTTGAGTCTGTTCATTAGAGGTGCACTACAATAGAACATATCATTTAAATACATTGAACAACATTTGTTCTTTATTATAATTGAAAAGCCTTTTTGTCCAAACAAGAAACTGAAATTATGTTCTTAGTCAAAGCAGGCACATAACAACATTCATCTAGTTCTTGTACAAGCCTAGAAGGCAGAGATAGAAAATAAGTTCCTACATCAATAGCAGCAACCCTTGCTCCATTGCCTACTTGTAGGTCCACCTCACCCTTCGTTAATGCCCTGCTATTTCTCAGCGCCTGCACATTGGTACAAATGTGAGATACACATCCGGTATCTAATACCCATGATGAAGAAATAGATAGATTGGCTTCTATAACATTTATACCTGAAGTAGAAGTCTCACTTCACTTCATCTTAAGATCTTCCAAGTATGCTTTGCAGTTACGCTTCCAGTGTTCAGCTTCCTTACAGTGGAAGCAAGTCCCTTCCTTGGCCACCCCTCCTTTCGGTTTCAGTGCCTTGCCTTTGCCCTTGTCTTGGGACTTTCCCTTACCTTTAGGCTTTCCCTTGCCTTTCTTCTTTTGCACCATCAAAATGGAGTCAGATTTTTCCTTTTTAAGGTTGAGCTTAGTAGTTCTTAACATGCTAAGCATCTCAGGCAGTAGCTTATCAATTTCATTGATGTTGTAATTCATGACAAATTAATTGTAGTTTTGTGGCAAAGATTGCAAGATCAAGTCAGTGGACAGCTCTTGGCCAAGTGAGAATCCCAACCTCTGTAGGTTTTTTATGTACCCAATCATCTTGAGTACATATGGACCTACGGGAGTTCCATCTTGCATCTTGGATTGAAATAGTGTCTTAGAGATCTCGTATCTCTCGTGCCTCGCTTGTCCTTGATACATTTGACGAAGATGTTCAACCATATCAAAAGCATTCATGAACTCATGTTGCTTCTGAAGCTCAGAGTTCATGGTCGCGAGCATGAGACATGACACATCTAATGCATCATCTTGATGCTTCTTGTAAGCATCTCGGTCAGTTCGCGAGGCAGTGGAAGGAGGTGCCTCCGGAATGGGCTGCTCCAGGACGTACAGTTTTCTTTCTTGAGTGAGAACGATTCTCATATTCCTGTACCAGTCCAGGAAATTAGCTCCATTGAGCTTGTCCTTCTCAAGGACAAAACGCAGGAAGAGAGTGTTCGTGTTTGTCGACATGGTAATCTACAACATACACAATGAAGAAAATTAATATCATATTCCATTTATCATTTAATTAGGCCTTTAATCAAATGATGCTCCCACTGAATTATAGGACTTTTGTAGAATCGAGTCATGGATGTAGTCAAACCACATTACTAGATTCATACAAACTAGCTATAATTCTCGCGGGATAAGATCCACATCATACTACGCCTTGAGTTAGCTTTGGCTAAATCGCCCAAGACTTAGTATGATCGGTAGGTAATAAATTAACAATTACATCTCTATGCAACTCTTGTCTATCGGATCAAGATCCACATTTACAAAATACCTTGAGTTAGCTTTGGCTAAATCACCCAAGATTTAGTGTAAATGCTATCTTATCCTATCTTTCCAATGGTTGGAATATGTCTTTAGTTTTACTCGATCCAATTGAGTTAACTAGTTTTACTCAATCTAATTGAGCTTATTCTCACCAAAGCTGTGATAAGCGGGACCAAGATTGTCCCTCCACACCCTACCAAGATAATATGTGTTGCTCTGCTTTGGCAGATTCAACAACAACAAATGATCGAGGTAGTGATGGGTATCAAAAATTGGTAGGCATTTTTGAGTTGATTCGATTAAGATCTAATCTAATCATAAATGTGTATCATATACGCATTAAGGTCTTTATTACCCTACACTAGCATGCATCACATACATACAAGCAATATACTAGCATGCATCATATATCCTAGCATGCATCATATACATACAAGCAAAATTTACTAGCATGCATCACAAGCAAAACAAATATATATATATATATATATATATATATATATATATATATATATATATATATATATATATATATATATATATATATATATATATATATATATATATATATATATCTATATATATATATATATATATAAATTAATTGTGATGATGTCATGGCCCTACTACGATCTTCTCAAGCCAATGAGAAGATCGGATGGTCAACCTAGGGTTAGCGGCTTCTCCAAGCACCTCCTTTGACCGCCATGTGTCGTCGGCACCCTCCTCGTAACTCCGTCTACTAGTGGACCACCACCACTCCATTTTGTACATTAAAAACATGAAACTCGAGTTACATTCAAGTCTAAAACTATTTACAACTGGAATTTTAAAAGAAGATGCACGACGCGTAGGTCGCATACCCTATACAATATGCAAAACCACAAAAACGGCGTGCAAACCGTATTATGAATTACAACATATTTATCCAATCATATTGGGGTTCTTGGGTCATGACCATCACAGAATTATACATAATTATAAATTATGTATTTTACAGAAATTTCTATAATTTTGCCTTTTTTTCAATTTTATGAGTCACATCTCCGTAACGGTCCCGCTAAGCAATTTCTGGGCGCGATCGCGGGACAATGCCCCTTTCGGGGTTAGGGGCAGCACCCCTACTCGCAAAATGAACTTTGTGAGTATCCCATCTTGATCTTACAGTGACTTAAGTCGCTGTCCCAAAAACCTAAAGCGAGAATTCGCCGTTCCGGAGAGTTTTTCTCGATGGTTGAAGCCTACAAGTGTCCCAACACTTGTTGCTTCGACTCTTCGAGAAAAATACCCAAAAAATCTATAAAAATATAAAATTTACAGAAACTTATAGATCTGTAATTTTTATATCTAATACAAAAACTACAAAATTAAAACACATACATGCTTCGCACATGGCTCTGATACCACTGTTTGACTATCCGAGCCGTAAAAACCGCTTTTTGCATTACGAAAACCATGGAAGTCAGCCACAGATCCGTGCGAAGTTAAATAAAACCACATGTATGTGTTTAAAAACTTTAGATATACTCTTGATTTACATGTTAAGAGTTTACCCTCGATGCGACGCCCTTCGCTTATCCCGCTCATCCAAACGGCTTGTCGGAACTCGAGAGTGTCAAGTGTACACTCCTCTATTGGTATCCACACAAGCAATAGGTGGAGAAAAGCAACCTAGAGTGTCCTAGCACCCATTGGAGGCTCATGGAAAGATGAGGAAGATTAGGGAGAAAAGCTTGAGGGAAGATCCAAGGAAGAAGATGATGAAGTTACGCACTTAACTTCTCACTTTGATAACCCATCAAAGTGGTCGGCCACTATTTGGGGGGTTACATGCATGCATGTAACTCTAAGAGCCAATGGATCTTGGTCTCCCTCATGAGGTGGCACCCCATGATGAGTCCATGATGATGTGGAACATCATCATTGGCCGGCCCCCATGCCAAGTCACCATGACATGACAATTGGTCAAGTCAAAATTGACAATTCATCTTCCCTCTCAAGTCAAGTCAAACTTGACCTCTTATCTCCGATGGTTGATCAAATCCAACCATTTGATTCAAGTCAATTTGATTTAATGAATCTCTATTCATTATTTTAAATTGACTCAATGAATCAAATCTAAATTAGACTCATTCAACACTTGAATCAAATTGAGTCTAACTCAATTAGTCTAATTTGGATTACCCTTAATCCAATTTGGTTCATCCCATGAACCTAATCCTCATGGTTCATCATATGAACCTAATCTCCATCTAATTGCCCTTTGTGTGTGACCCTATAGGTTCTTGTAACATTGGCAATGCTCCTAAACCGATTTAGGAACATAAGCAATGAGTGGTATCTAGCAACACATCATTGCTACCCAAGTTACAAGAATGTTGAGATCCAACATCACCTTTGTGACTACTAATTGTGACTCTCATAATATGTGACAATGTCCCTCTATCCTTGACATCTAGATTGACCAACTGAGGCATAGACCGTGTCATCCTCGGTACAATCTATATCTTGAACTCTAAGTAGACTCACTCTAATCAAATGAGCTCAATATCTCATATTGACTCATTTGGGCATGGTCATGTACTTCGTGGTCTCACTCTATCAAGAATCACAATGTCACTCCCGTCATATAAGAGGAATAGATCCCATCTACATCACTCACATCCCTCAGCATAATTTGTTACATACCCAGTAATCGCCTTTATAGTCCACCCATTTACGGGTGACGTTTAATGAAGCCAAAGTATGCAACTCCTTATGTAGGGAACCATGGTGACTTCAGGTCTAAGGACTAATAGTCATACTAATAGTCACATGAGAAAGTATATGACACTCATATAACGATCCATGATACTTTCTCATGGCGGGTCATTCAGTATATATTCTCTAATGCATTCCCATGTGTCAACTTGATATCACATATTCATGACTTGTGAGATCAAGTCATCGAGTTGACCTACATGCTAGTCTCTTCGCATTAACATTGTCCCTGAATGTTAATACTTGACTAGGAATGATTAATAGTAATGTTCTTTATATCATCTCATTATCGATTCAACCAATCGATTGATATAGATAAGAACTTTCTACTCAAGGATGTTATTATACTTAGTTATTTGGCACCAATACAAGTAAATATAATAACCATGCCTTTATAAATAGGAATATGATACAACAAGTCCATACAACAATCATCACATGATTAGCTCTAGGGCTTTCACTAACAGATTGCTCCAACAATCTCCCCAAAATGACTCCCCTATATGACTTTAGATATCCTAATCATCTACTAGTCATATGTTCAAACCCATATAGTCAACCAATGGTCAAACTCATTGTCAAACATCAAAACACTACTCGAGTCCCACTCAAGTTTGGTCAATCATGACTCGAGTCGATTGCACAAATGATCTCCCCCTTTTTGATGTTTGACAACACATTTAAGTTAGGCTAACCAATAAGCCCAAACTTAACTCTTCCAATGCTAAATCATAGTGAAGGTTTACCTAACTTAAACCTCACTTCTCCCTCTTTGGCATACATCAAAAAGACTACCAAGGATAGGTGCCTTCACTCTTCATAGTGATAAGTCTCATATCACTAAATGAGAGACAATCCTCACTTCTCCAAATTTTCTTCTTTGGTGAGCACAATAAGAGTTCCAAACCCTTCATTTCTTCCCTTTTGAGGAAAACTATCCATCATCCCTTGATGGATAAACTCCCCCTAAAGGCTTACTTCTCCTTGACTATTGCACCAACATTGTCCTTAGAGAGACCCTAAGCCAATAGGAACTCTAAACAATCAAAATTAAGGATAAAGATTCAACATTGAACTTTCATATCCCTTAACATTCGATTTTCACCCTAAACACCTCTCTTAGGTGGCATTTGGTTTGAGTGTGAGAATAGGAATGGGAATGAATTTGATAGTAGGGTGGAATGGGAATGGGTTTAGCCATTCCAATAATATTGTTTGGTTTATAAGTTGGGAATGAAGGTGGAGATGACGACGATGTCATCATCGACGGGCGATGGGAGAGTACATCGTCGGTGATCGTCGGTGGATCGACGATCGATGGTTGGCGACTGACGATTGACGATCGATGACCGGCGACTGACGATCGACGATCGGCGGAGGTTGATGATGGCCATCGGCGCCCAGCGACCAACGTTGCCCGACAACCAGCAGTGGCACTCAGCGACAAGTGGTGCCCAGTGGCCAGTGACGACCAGCGGCCAACGACGCCCGGCGACAAGCGGTGTCCGGCGCCCTGCGGCCAGCGATGCCCGGCGGCCAGTGGCGCTCGACAACCATCAGTGCTCGACGACCAACGGCGCCTAACGATCGGTGACGACCAACAACAACCGTCAGTGCCTAACGACCAATAGGGCCTGGCAACTAACGACGCCCAACGATCGACGACGACTGGCAACCAACGACAATTGATGACGATCAGCGACTGGCGACCGACAGCCAGCAACCGGCGACTGGTAATGACCGGTGGCAATAGGTGGCAACCTACGACTAGCGACATCTGACGACTGATGATCGGCAACCAATGGTCAACAGTCGACGGCTGACAATCGGGGACTGACTGCTCGTGGTCGTCGGTCGGCATCCGTCAATGATCGACGATCACCGACGGTCGATGACTGTCGGACGGGCGACGGGTGACGGCTAACGAGTGACGATGGATGACAACGACAAGCGATGAATTTATTGGAATGAAACCAAAACCCACCAATTAGAGTGAGTTTTGTTGATTCCCAAATAACTAGAAATCATTCCAAAATCTCAATCCCAAACCTATTAACCAAATACTCTATATGATTCTCATTCTCATTCCGTAATTTCAAACCCACCAACCAAACGCCACCTTAATTCATTTCCAATGAATTTTCACCCTTCCAATGCTTTCCAAAGCATATCCTAGGGTTAGGAGCAGTTAGGGTTGCCTAAACTTATTGATAAATAGCTGAAAAAACTTAGTTCAGTCGAAATCAACTTCAGTAATCGGCTCGATCAGAAACCAGTCACTTGCCATCAACACCAATCGACTGCCCTCAAGCGACAATCGACTGATTTCTACAAGCACAAAAAAAATAGATTTCGAAAACTATTTTTGATAAATCATAAATAATATATGTAATTTGAAAATTCATGAAAATTTGTATATACATTATTTATTAGGAATAAAATGGGTGAAAAATAATTTTAAATTAAAATACCCATAAAATTGTGAGATTGATATAAAGTTCAAAACCATTGACAATTTCAATATTTTAAGCCTACTTTGTATCAACTTCATCAATGGTGATAATTATCAAAAGATAGACTTCACCAAGGTTTATAAAAATGATTTTGAAATGTTTTTCAAACCTTATTTTGAACCATGGTCTATGGGTTAGATGTACATGACTTGTACATTAGCTTTTCTCATGATTCATTAATGTCATGTTATGAGTTTGAGTTCATCTAGATACAAGAACTATGCATCTTGAACTTAACTCATTTTCCTAACATCTCACATGTGTCTAGGGTGTATAAATACACACATGTCAATTTAATATTTTTGTGAGATGTGGGTTTTTGTTCTTCCCTAATCTAGGGTCTTATACATTTGTCTAGGCAACTCTATTTGATTCTCTTATAATGGGACTTCAAGTCATGTTATTGTCCTTAATTCAATTTTATTAACCTAAATGCATGAATAATGATCATGACATAAGAATGTGCATAATTTAAAACATAGCCAATAATCGGAATGTCATGACATAAAAATAAACCTAAACACAAAGCATGACATAATTAACCTTAGCATTTTCATGGCATTCTATATGATCAAATGAAATATTATGTCATGACATGACATATGACAAACAAAGCATGACAAATATATAAAATACCAAGGTATAGAATACCTAAGTTTTAAATCAAATTGTCATTTTCTAAAGTCATACCAATTTTTCTTAATAACCAATTTCCCAAGTATGTCAAAAAAATCCAAAATGGCACATCATTGACTCTAACCTAGTTTGTGCCAAATTTAATTGACTTTTCAAACTTCATAAATTTTATTGGAACATCATAAATTCATTTAGGATTAAATATCATCTTATTTCCAAGGTACTTAATTACCTTGAGAATGTCCTAAAGTGCCAACTTCACCATAATTAGGTTAACTATCCATCCAATTGAGGTTGACACATTCTAACCCATCTAACGTGAGGAAATCACGCTCCTAGGAACCCAAAACCTATTGGAGCTCCTTGGATTAACTAGGTACTCACTAGGGATATCTTCCCTTAGTACCTTCTTTATGACCCTCATAGGCTTTAAAGCCTTGGTCATTTTAGTCTTCTCAAGGTTAACTCTAAGGGTAACTCCCCTTGTAACCTTGTTAATAGCCTTCCTAGTTTTCTTGGAAACCTTGGCCACTAGGCACCTACCATAGTCAACTCTAGGGATGACTTTCCTTATGACCTTGATTTTCCTAGACCTAGATTTAGTTTCATAATCATATGGAATATTATGGTTGGTGGTGAATATAGACTTGTGATCCAAGCCTTTATTGTCTTTAGGTAATTCTTTGATGTGAGTAAAACATATAGGGTTTTAGGAGTAGTTTTTGCTCACATCTCGGTGCATTTTATACTTGTTTCATGTATATCGTACTTTGTTTTAAATGCATTTCTTATTTTCTAGTTCGGAGATATGCTCTTTGTGCTTTTGTATGCAGGACAACATTTTACGAGATAAACGACACACTTTTGGAGCAAAAGAAAGGCATTCGACAAGCGAAACGAAGGAAGGCACGACCCAGTCGTGTGAAATCACACGGTATGCCCCACCAGCCCAACGCCACACACGACCTGGCCGTGTGGCTCCATACGGTCTTGTGGCACTGACATTTTTTGGCACGACTAGGGTTTTTTCATAGATTCGGGCAGCACCGGCCTCAAGTCTATATAAGGAAGGTCATGCCCAAACCCTAGGGGGAGGTACAATGGTCAGGATGACACACCGACACACTAAAAAGCTTCAAAAACTCACAACAGGGAGGAAAAAGATGACTAGAGGATCATATCCTGCGCTTTGGCATCGAAGAGAAGAACCGAGAGTACTGAAATTTACTTTCTATTCATCTCTTGCATTGTAATGATCTATTCCAATATGAATTGTGTTCGTTCTTTTCCGTCTATGGAGTAGAATCTTCGATTCTAGGATTAGGGAGTAACTTGTGTACGTAAACATGCTAGATCGAATGTAAATTCTATTTTAGGATTTCTATTCTTAGTTTGTGTTTGTTTGATTCGACGAAAATTGTGTTTTGGTTTTCTATCTATTGTGCATAGCCGATACAAGGGGTGACAACCCTTGTATCAAAGATCTAGGGGAATTAAAGAGGAAGCAAGGGGTTGTCCTCATCTCTAGTAACTATAGGAAGAAGGGTATGATGGGTAGGGAACGAGACACGTTCTGACTCCTCGTAGGGATTGATTTGGCATCCTCGTACCGTCTATCCTATCTTAACGAAAGGGTTGGCCTGGTTAAGGATAAGTAGTTCCCAATAGATGCGAAAGCTCATCGAGAAAGTGTATGATGTCCCTTCCACAAGGCCCTAATTAGAGAACCTAACTACATTTAATTGATTAACATGTTCCATGTTGCACAAGTGAAACTGAAGTCCTCAGATCTCTTTTTGAACCTCGAACCAACCTTCCCTTCCTCCGTGTGACACCATACTAGAGTTAGGACCACCGACAATCCTCACAATCACAATCCTTAGAACTAAACTCCGAACAATAACGTCCACTGAACAATCGATACTCGAATCTCAGTCTCTATGGGATCGATAATCTATTTATTACTTGACGACATCCATGCACTTACAGGCGTTGAACACGAGCGTGCGCTTCGAGTCCTCAATGGCTCCCGTCGCGAGATTTGAGGTCGCATTCACGTGCATCAAGTTTTTGGCATCTTTGTCAAGGACTAATTGATTCGATATCGAATCAAGAGGTGGATAGTTGGATCGGACTTAGGTTAGATTTATTTACTTGCATTATTTTTATTTTTATTATATTTACTTCAGTTTTAGATATCTATATTAAGTTTAGATTAATTTCAGTAGTTACATTCATCAACCTTTAGTTTAAATTCTCTGCATTTGATTTAGTATTTAGACTAGTTTATTTCATGTTTTTAAGCATTAGGTATACTCTTAATTTAGTGGCTCGGTTCTTCGTATGCATAGACGCTTAGGATTGGAAAATCCATTTCTGATAGACCCAGAAATCGAAAGAACCTACCATCATAGAAGAGCTGAGCAGAGAAGCATGGAAGACCTAGACGCATTTGTGGTAAACTTAGGTAGAAGACCTCTACAAGACTATGTATGTCACGCCCCAAGAGTATGCCGTGCTGAAAAGCAAACGGACGGCATCTCCCCTGTACGTGGCAACATCTCGGGTTAATACAAGGCTCGTAGGCCCACAACTACAACATAATATGCAAATATAACAATATCAAACACAGCGGAAACATAAACCACATACCCACAACATACATACTGACACACAAACCAGAAACACACAGGTGTACACCACCTGACAAGTCCATAGTACTAAAACCGTACATAAAGCATCGGACACAGAAATAAAGTCCACGACATAACGACAAGTCCATAATATAAAACAAGTCCATAACATAAACAAATTCCTCGGGAGACTCAGAAAAATAGAGATGGGATGGATCATCAGCTCAGCTCTAAGTCATCACGAAGACTACCTATTACCTGGGCGACAGAAAAACCCGGGGTCTGTGGTGGTGAGTAAAACTCAGCAGGTAATAGGAAAATATGTATATATCAATATCACATGTAATTCGATAGAAAAATCTATAGGTATATCAGGTAACACTAGCATGATAACATATCCATGTATATACCTTCTAACCAAATGCCAATATAAAATGCAGACATACCTGAAAGTCTGTTACGCTACACCTATCCAACCTGAGCACATATCCACAATATATACATATACAGGAAGTCTGCTCTAAACTATATAATGACATAAATACAGATCAAAGAATGCAATAGACAATTCAACAACTATATAGGTATCCGACACAACCGTATAAGTGATTCGGGTAGCATGTATGAAGATAATGTACAACAAAATGCAATAAGCATAGTGCAATCAAATGCAGCATCACAATAAGCATATATATATTGACTGCATCTATATATTTATAGTAATCACAATCATATATATATATATATATGGCAATATGAAAAAATATCATAAGTCGCGGCAATGCAGCATGCATGGTCATGCTGGCTCACCCTAAAGCTACCATGACCCTAGTTTGGCCTCGGTGGCTCGAGATGACAACTGTCCCAACTCAACACCAACCACTACTCTCGAGTGGCCGAGTGGGCAGTATGATCGAGTAGCATATAAGCATGAAGAGCAAGCTACTCGACGGGGGTCCCTGTTGTTGGCCACTCTGACAATCACTACCCATGAGCGGTCAAGTGCCACACACACAGGACTACGACATGCAAATACAACTACCACCGTCTATAGGGGTAGAGTGCGGCACCACAATGCTCTGCCCTCACACCGGTTACTCCTATGAGAAACCGTAGAGGTAGAATGACTGACGACCCTCTCAACCATAAGGGAGACCACATCGCCAGCATGCATGCAAATGTCATGAATGCTCTGTCACATAAATAGACATCCACCACAGACTCTCTATTCTACAGAGAGTCAAACCAATCAGCTCAACGCACTCTCTATCCTACAGAGAGTCATACTCAACTGATTATAACAAGCTAGGACCACGGGTCCATAGTGACACCCTAAGTACAATTCACCTGACCAATTTACACGGTACATGGTCGGTAGTAAACATGCAACCTAAGGGTATTAAAATTAACCCTACGTTCAAAACATTACCTACCCACAGATGAACTCTTTGCCCAATTTTACAATCAAGTTGTCATCCAGACTTTACTATTTGCACTTAACTAAACAAATTCTAGGTTACTCACATCACCTATATATATATATAACTCCTAATAATGGTAAAATGAAACATTATAGCAGCAATGGAGTTAACAGCCAAAGGTAAGGTATCAAGTACAAGAGTAAATAAGAATAGAGTTAAGGTAACATGATCATATAAGATGATAATGTATATAAATTTGCATGCATTTAAACTATCTGACTAGGGTAGGAAATTACCCACCTACTATAATGCTCGTAACAATGAAGTCCTCACGGCCGCGGACCTATCTCGTATCCACGTCTTGCAAATATCATCAATTACATTTTAGTGCAAGCAGACTATAAAATATGAATTAATTATTGTATCGTTCTTATAGTCTCATTCTTTTTATCAAATACGATTTAGGAGAAATCCCCCAAACCACCCAAGGCATATTCACTGTATCAACCTCTGATTGCCAATATCCCGGGGTTGATCTCTCAAACTCACTGTTATAAGTAGCAAATACACCAACTCACACCTTCAACTAGATACGCCAAATTCACCATTCGCAGAACGGATCCACAACTCAAATATCTACCTCACAATGATTCACAGCTCCCTCACAAGTACAAACAGAACACCTTAACTCCTTCCATACATCACCCCCCGTTTACCAAAAATCAATCACCCAACAACTAGGTCAAAGGATGAAGAAACTCACCCCTTTATTACTCGGTTACAACTGTATCAGATCCACACCAACAAAGAACACATAATCAAAGATACTCACTGCCCACCAGAATGCTCAATCATGTTTGTGAACAAGGTCAACTCAAGATCATTTGCTATGGTGAACAGGGATAAATCAACTCCCATTGTAGCTATGAACTGAGATGAACCTAGCAACCTACCTTACGACACTGCCCTTCCCTCGCCTAGAACAACATCACCCTTCACAACTGGCCATTTCCCACTACCAGCCCATACACATAATACTCATAACCCCCTACTCACCGACAAGAAAACCACTGCCTAAAATAGATTAAGCTCTCGCATCCCACACAACCCAGTTACAACTCGATTCACAGCCATAAACAATAACACAACAGTCAATCGATATTAAGAACAACAATCCAAAAAATTGCACTAAACTGACATAACAAAAAGGAAGGGGATCATGCTTACCAACAATTGAAGCTTCACCGGCAATGAGACTCTCTCCGGCAGCAACTTCTCAGAACATGGCAACCTCGTTCACCCGTCAACTACTGCTCAAAATCACTCCCACATCATCAGAAACTATCATGAAACACCAATCAGTGATGAAGGAAGGCCTCGACTTACCTAACTCCGACGATGATCCTTTGTTCACCGGCAAAATCAACGCCCGAAGCCTTTGCCTAGCTCCTGGAACCCCACCCCAGGCTCCGGCGACGGTCGCTATTTTCCCTACCTGAGCACAGTGTCATCTTCGCTGACCCAAGCCCCCAAATCGCGAGCCACCCTTTGGTTTACCTGCGAGCACCGTCGCTTGCCTCCATCCACTAGCGTAGAGGAGCCAATGAACTCTGGGTGACAGGAGTCGAAGAGGTCGCACGGAGGAGAAGGAGAGAAAGTGAGAAAGAGATCTATTCGCACGGAGGGGAGAATGTTAGTGAAAGCCCTAGAGTCAATCATGTGATGATTGTTGTATCGACTTTATTGTATCATATTCCTATTTATAAAGGCATAGTTATTATATTTAATTGTATTGGTGCCAAATAACTAAGTATAATAACGTCCTTAAGTAGTAGGCTCTTATCTATATCAATCGATTGGTTGAATCGATAATCAGATGATATAGAGAACACTACTCTTAATCATTCCTAGTCAAGTATTAACATTCAGGGATAATATTAATGTATAGAGACTAGCATATAGGTCAACACGATAACTTGATATCACAAGTCATGGATATGAGATATCAAGTTGACACATGGGTATGCATTAGAGAATGTATACTGAATGACCCACCATGAGAAAGTATCATGGATCATTATATGAGTGTCATATACTTTCTCATGTGGCTATTAGTATGACTATTAGTCCTTAGACCAGAAGTCACCATGGTTCCCTACATAAGGAGTTGCATACTTTGGCTTCGTCAAATGTCACCCGTAAATGGGTGGTCTATAAAGGTGATTACTAGGTATGTAACAAATTATGCGGAGGGATGTGAGTGATGTAGATGGTATCTATCCTCCCTATATGATGGGGGTGACATCGATATTCTTGATAGAGTGAGACCATGAAGTGCATGGCCATGCCCAAATGAGTCAATATGAGATATTGAGCTCATTTGATTAGAGTGAGTCTACTTAGAGTTCAAGATATAGATTGTATCGAGGATGACACGGTCTATGCCTCAATTGGTCAATCTAGATGTCAAGGATAGAAGGACATTATCACATATTGTAAGAGTCACAATTAGTAGTCACAAAGGTGATGTTGGATCTCAACATTCTTGTAACTTGGGTAGCAATGATATGTTGCTAGATACCGCTCATTGCTTATGTTCCTAAATCGGTTTAGGAGCATTGCCAACGTTACAAGAACCTATAGGGTCACACACAAAGGGCAATTAGATGGATATTAGGTTCATATGATGAACCATGAGGATTAGGTTCATGGGATGAACCAAATTGGATTAATAGTAATCCAAATTAGACTAATTGAGTTAGACTCAATTTGATTCAAGTGTTGAATGAGTCTAATTTAGATTTGATTCATTGAGTCAATTTAAATTAATAAATAGAGATTCATTAAATCAAATTGACATGAATCAAGTGGTGAGATTTGATCAACCATGGGAGATAAGAGGTCAAGTTTAACTTGACTTGAGATGGAAGATGAATGGTCAATTTTGACTTGACCAATTGCCATGTCATGGTGACTTGGCATGGTGGACGGCCAATGATGATGTTCCACATCATCATGGACTTATCATGTGGTGTCACCTCATGAGGGAGACCAAGAGCCATTGGCTCTTGGAGTTACATGCATGCATGTAATCCCCCAACTTGAAGTGGCCGACCACTTTTATTCATGGTGTGAAGTTTTTTTGGATTAACTTCATCTTCTTCCTTGGTTTGCTCTCTCTTGCTCTCCCAATCCTCTCCTTGGCCGAAACTTCCATGAGTTCTAGCACACTCTAGGTTGATTCCCTCCACCATTTGTTCGTGTGGATACTTGTAGAGGAGTGTACACTTGACACTCTTTGAGATCCGGCAAAGCATTTGGACGAGCGGGATAAGCGAAGGGCGTCGCTACGAGGGTAACGCTCTCATCATGTAGATCTAAGGTAGATCTAGGTATTAAACACATACATGTAGTTTTTATTTTATATATCTTCGCACGGATCTGTGGTCAGGCTTTCGAGGGTTCGGCAAGGCAAAATGCGGTTTTTGCGGCTTGGATAGTCCAAAAGAGAAGTCGATCGGTGCTGTGGTCACAGAGAAGATAAGAGAGTAAGATCGCGATCGGGAAATGCTCAGCGAGAAATTAAAGTCGGTGGCGCGGAACGGCTCCGTTAATTAAACGGGTCGGGTTGGCAGATAAACGGGTCAAATTTTCAGACCCGTTAAGCCCTTTGACTCCTTCTAAGCAAAGAGGGTCTTAGAAATCTCCATTCGATTCCAGAAAATTTCCTAAAAATTCTTGAAAAATTCTATAGGGTATTCTCCTAATTATCCAACATTTATTTTATTTTATTTTATTTTATTTTATTTTATTCGTGGTATTTTACATTCTCCCCCACTTATAAAAATTTGGTCCCCAAATTTCGTACTTAAATGCAAAAATTAAATCAAGTATATTTCGAAATAACCACATACCTCAAACAAACAGATGAGGGTATCGAGCTCAAATAGTATCTTCCAACTCCCATGTAGCCTCCTCATCCGTATAATGCTTCCCTCCCACCTTTACGAGTCGGATGGTTTTGTTCCACAACCGTCGCTCCTTGCGACCAAGAATCCGCACTAGAATCTCTTCATAAGTCGCATTCACCTGGAGTGGTATCTGAACCTCTTTCAGAACATGGTTAGATCGCGGCACATATTTCCTCAGCATAGAAATATGAAATATGTTGTGAACACCCACAAATGTCGGAGATAAAGCCAACCGATAAGCAACACCTTCAATCCGCTCCAATATCTCAAATGGACCAATATAGCGTGGAGCTAATTTTCCTTTTAGCCCAAATCTCTTGACTCCTTTAGTGGGTGACACTCGTAGGAATACATGGTCCCCGACTGAGAATTTCAAAGGCCTTCGCCTCCGGTCCGCATAATTCTTCTATCTATCTTGTGCCTCTGATAATTGTCATCTGATGATTCGTACCAACTCCGCATCATGCTAGATACTCTGAGACCCCAATAACTATCATTCCCCAACTTCCTCTCATAACACTGGAGATCTGTAGGGTCTGTCGTATAAAGCCTCGAAAGGAGACATCTGAATGGAAGAGTGGTAGTTGTTGTTATAAGCAAATTCCACTAAAGGAATGTGATCCTCCCAACTGCCACCGAAATCCATGACACAAGATCACAGTAGATCCTCCAGAGTTTGAATGGTATGCTCAGACTGTCCGTCTATCTGTGGATGAAATGTTGTACTGAGTCGAAGCTTTGTGCCCATGGCCTGCTGCAGACTTTGCCAGAATCGTGAATCTCTATCAGATATGATACTCAAAGGTATGCCATGTAATCTGATAATCTCCAGGCAGTACAATTCCACTAGACGATCCAATGAGTTCGTCCCACGAATTGGAAGGAATTGAGCTGATTTGGTTAACCGATCTACCAAATCGCATCATGTCCTTTACGGATTCTGGGTAATCCCGTAACGAAGTCCATCATGATATGATCCCACTTCTATTCCGGGATCAGAATTTCCTGAAGTAACCCAACAGGTTTTTGATGTTCAGCCTTCACTTGCTGGCATACTAGACATCGTGCAACAAAGTCTGCAATATCTTTTTTCATACCGTTCCACAAGTATAAGTGCTTCAAATCTCGGTACATCTGAGTACCACCATAATGTATAGCAAATCTCGACTGATGTGCTTCCTGTAGCAATTCTTCCTTAACTGGGCGCGTGTCCGGAACACATAATTGTCCATGGAAATGAAGTACTCCATTCTCGTCACTCGAGAAATCCATCTAATGTTCTGAGTCTATCGTCTTTGCGAAGCTGCGGATCAGTCAGCGACTTGTGCTTCCTTGATCCTCTCGATAGCGATCGGGCAACCATAGAAACTAATACTCCCGAGATGTTTGGCCGTGTTCAAACAATCCTAACTCGAGGAATCGAACTAGATCGATGCCTTTGTCGGATAGTGGCGGAACCCCACGAGACTTCCTGCTCAGCACATCTGCTACAACATTAGCTTTTCCCGGATGATACTGGATGGTGCAGTCGTAATCTTTCAGATATTCCATCCACTGTCTCTGTCTCAGATTCAGCTCTTTCTGTGTGAACAAATACATCAGACTTTTATGGTCTATGTAGATCTCAAAGGTAATCTCATACAAGTAGTGCCTCCATATCTTCAATGCGAAAATGATGGCGGCTAACTCCAGATCGTGCACTGGATAATTCCTTTCGTGATCTTTTAGTTGACGGGAGGCATAAGATACCACGCGATTGGATTGCATCAGAACTGCACCTAACCCTTGGATAGAAGCATCCGTATAGAGAACCATCCCATCAACACTAGAAGGAATCACTAAGACTGGTGCAGAAACTAGCCGTCGCTTAAGCTCCTGGAAGCTAGTTTCACAAGCCTCTGACCAGGTGAATTTGACCCCTTTCCAAGTCAGGAGAGTGAGTGGCATGGCAACACTTGAGAATCCCTCCATGAATCTCCGATAATACCTGACTAAACCAAGGAAACTACGGACCTCCTGAACTGATTTTGGCTATTCCCAACTGGTAATTGCCTCAATCTTCTGGGGATCTATAGAAATACCTCTGTTGGACACTACATGTTCAAGAAAACCCACTGAGGATAACCAGAACACACACTTGCTAAACTTGGCATACAACTGCTCCCATCGCAACGTCTCCAATACTATCCGCAGATGTTGTTTATGCTCCTCTTGGGATCGAGAATAAATCAATATATCATCGATGAAGACTATCACGAACTGATCTATATACCTCAGGAATACCCGGTTCATTAAGTCCATAAATGTAGTTGGGGCATTCGTGAGACCGAAAGACATCACTAGAAACTCGTAATGTCCATAACGGGTGCGAAAAGCTATTTTCTGAACATCCTCATCTCTTATCCGAAGCTGATGATATCCTGAGCACAGATCAATTTTAGAATACACACATGTATCCTTAAGTTGATCGAACAAATCTTCTATCCTTGGCAGTGGATATTTGTTCTTAACTGTGACTGCATTCAGTTACCGATAGTCAATACATAACCGCAACGATCCATCCTTCTTTTTGACAAAGAGTATCGAAGCTCCCCATGGTGAAACACTATGGCAGATGAATCCATTATCCAGCAACTCCTACAGTTGAACTTTAAGTTCATTCAGTTCTTTTGGCGCCATCCGATAAGGAGGTTTCGATATAGGCGCGATTCCTGGAATCACCTCTATCGCAAATTCCACTTGCCTAGGAGGTGGCAAGCCTGGAAGTTCATCTAGAAATACATCTGGATACTCTCGGACTACTCGCACATCAGAGAGGGGTGGTAGTCCTTCGTTCACAACTTTGACTAAAGATAATAAATAACCCTGACAACTCTGGGCCAATAACTTCTGAGCCTGTATAGCCGATATAATGGATAATCCATCATCTCAGTGCCAAAAAATTCCCAAGCTGGTTGATCCGGTGGTCGAAATGTCACCACCCTCGCTCTACAATCCACTGTAGTATAATAAGCGGCCAACCAGTCCATACCGAGAATAATATTGAACTCTATCATTTCCAACACTTGGAGGTCCACTGTAAGGATATGACCATCAAAATATAATAGGAAACCTTTGATTTCTTGGTGGCTAGTCGGCACCTCTCCTGATAGCAAGGATACTACTAACCCACAAGAATGAACCATTGGGATCCTTCTGACTCTACCAAGAAATATTCTAGATACGAATGAATGGGAACTACCAGTATCAATTAAAGTATCAGCGTATATAGAATAAACTGAAACCATACCCCATATGACTAATCCCTCAGCCCGCTGTGCCTCATATCTGGTGATGGCAAAAACTCGTCCAATCTCGATATTTGTCAGTTGCATCCCTGACGAAGAAGTAGTGTGCCTTCACTCGGGTTGAGTCTAACTCTGAGGTGTTGGAGACTGAGTCACTGGTGCAGGCATAAGATAACCCTGAGAGTTGGCTGGTAACATCGGCGGTGCAGATACCCCTAGATAGTAGATTACTGGAGATGTAGGATACTGGATAGCCATCAGCATCACTGAAGGGGCACCCCCCTGCATCTGATACAACTGCGCCTGCGGAGATACTGGTTGCCTCTGACCATAAGACTACGTCCACGGTGTTGTCCTCTGTTGCCACTGCTGGTTGGACTTCCTTCCCTTGTTAGGCTATCAGGAAACTCTAGCTGTGCTCTCAATATACACTCTCGACTGGTATGTCCAGGTTGCTTGCAATAGTAGCAAACAGGCTGCTCCAAAGGGCACTCTGGAGCTCTATGACTTCCATATCCTCATATATAACATTGTGTTCTGTTCTGACTCTTATGGTTCTTCTGGGAACCTCCAGCCTGTTTAGAAGCTGGGTGCTTCCCTTTTTGCACCCTAGACGATCCCTCTGTAGTTCCTCGAGTATTGCCCTTCCGCTCTTGCTTCTTCTGAGTCTGATTCTCTGAATTTTGCTTTTGCTGCTTACTCTGGGACATCTACTTCTCTATATATTTTTCCTTGGAGATCTATTGGGAAGTCATTTCAATACAAATGGCCCGGTCTAGTGCCTCCCTATAAGAGGCAATAGAAGATCCTGACATCCTCACTCGAATATAAGCTGCTAGGCCCTGTGTGAACTGGAACATCCGATATGCATCATGTGCTATCAGGTGAGGGCAGAACTCTGAAAGTCTGGTAAACTCTGCATTATACTCCATGACGGAACGGTCATCTTGCTTCAGACTCAGGAATTCCTGGCGACGTGCTGTAGCAAATGCGGAAGGAAAATATTGTCTCCAGAAAGCATCTCGAAAGACAGCCCAAGTAATCCCTCGCTCCCCAAGTAGAGTCTTCTGCATTTTCCACCAAGTAACGGCCTGATCTCTAAGGTGATACGCAACAAGGCCCACCTTTGCATCGTCCGTACAGTCCATGTACTTGAAAGTGTCCTCCAAATTCTCCATCCACGCACGTGTGATCCATGGATCAGACTCCCCTCAGAATAAGGTAAATTTGTCCTTGGCCGAATGTGCTAATATGAGTATTCGTGCTTTATCATTGAGCCAACTGGAATCCATAGGTATCGGCCTAGTCGGTGGTATATCTAGATTCTGAGGCTCTGTACCACCAATAGGGGATTGCTGAGGTTGTGCTTGAGTAGCTGGCTCAGTCATAACTGTATCTTGTCCCACCACTTAGTTGATCGCCTGGATGGAAGACCATGACTACGAGTCTCCACAGGTGTCATAGTTCTGACTGTATACACCTATTGAATAAGTATTGATAAGTATCTAACTAAAGTATAAGTTATCAGGAATACTTACTTCGTGATGCCCGAAGCTTATGCCGCTATCAATCCCATCTCACAAAACCAAATTCGAAAAATAAACTGACTCCCGGGAATCCAAGGCTCAAAAATAAAATCATTGTATGGCATCGCAGAACGTTCGGCTCTAATACCAATAAACTTATCACGCCACGAGAGTATGTCGTTCCGAAAAGCAAACGGAGGGCATCTCCCCTGTATGTGGCAACATCTCGGGTTAATACAAGGCCCGTAGGTCCACAACTACAACATAATATGCAAATATAACAATATCAAACACAGCGGAAACATAAACCACATACCCACAACATACATACTGACACACAAACCGAAAACACACAGGTGTACACCCCTGACAAGTCCACAGTACTAAAATCGTACATAAAGCATCAGACACAGAAATAAAGTCCACGACATAACGACAAGTCCATAATATAAAACAAGTCTATAACATAAACAAAGTCCATAACATAAACAAATTCCTCGATAGACTCAGAAAAATGGAGATGGGATGGATCATCGGCACAGTTCCAAGTCATCACGAAGACTTCTACCTGTTGCTTGGGCAACAGAAAAATCCAAGGTCCGTGGTGGTGAGTAAAACTCAGTAGGTAATAGGAAAACATGTATATATCAATATCACATTTAATTTGATAGAAAAATCTACTGGTATATCAGGTAACACTAGCATGATAACATATCCATGTATATACCTTCTAACCAAAGGTCAATATAAAATGTAGACATATCTGAAAGTCTGCTCCGCTACACCTATCCAACCTGAGCACATATCGACAATATATACATATACAGGAAGTCTTCTCTAAACCATATAATGATATAAATACGGGTCAAAGAATGCAATAGACAATTCAACAACTATATAAGTAACCGACACAACCATATAAGTGATGCGGATAGCATGTATGAAGATGATGTACAACCAAATGCAACGAGCATAGTACAATCAAATGCACCATCACAATAAGCATATATATATACACTGCACCTATATATGTATACTAATCACAATCATCCATATATATATATATATATATATACACATGCATATATGTATATATATGGCAATATGCAAAAATGTCATAAGTCGTGGCAATGCAGCATGCATGGTCATGCCGGCTCACCCTAAAGCTACCACGACCCCAGTGTGGCCTCGATGGCTCGACATGACAGCTGTCCCAACTCAACACCAACCACTACTCTCGAGTGGCTGAGTGGCAGTATGATCGAGTAGCATATAAGTGTGAAAAGCAAACTACTCGACGGGGGTCCCTGCTGTTGGCCACTCCGACAATCACTGCCCATGAGTGGTTGAGTGCCACACATGCAGGACTAAGGCATGCAAATCCATCTACCACCGTCTATAGTGGTAGAGTGTGACCCCACAATGCTCTGACCTCACACCAGTTAATCCTATGAGAAACCGTGGAGGCAGGATGACTGATGATCCTCTCAACCATAAGGGAGACCACGTTGCCAGCATGCATGCAAATGTCATGAATGCTCTGTCACATAAATAAACATCCACCACAGACTCTCTATTCTACAGAGAGTCAAACTAATAAGCTCAACGCACTCTCTATCCTGTAGAGAGTCGTACTCAACTGATTATAACAAGTTAGGACCACGGGTCCGTAGCAACACCCTAAGTACAATTCACCTGACCAATTTACATGGTACATGGTTGGTAGTAAACATGCAACCTAAGGGTATTAAAATTAACCCTACGTTCAAAACATTACCTACCCACAGATGAACTCTTTGCCTAATTTTACAATCAAGTTGTCATCTGGACTTTACTATTTGCACTTAACAAAACAAATTCTAGGTTACTTACATCACCTATATATATAGCTCCTAATCATGATAAAATGAAACATGATAGCAGCAATGGAGTTAACAGCCAAAGGTAAGGTATCAAGCACAAGAGTAAATAAGAATAGAGTCAAGGTAACATAATCATATAAGATGATCATGTATCTAAATATGCATGCATTTAAACTACCTGACCAGGGTAGGAAATTTCCCACCTACTATAATGCTCGTAACAATGAAGTCCTAATGGCCGCGGACCTGTCTCGTATCCACGTCTTGCAAATATCATCAATTACATTTTAGTGCAAGCAGACTACAAAATATGTATTAATTACTATATCGTTCTTATAGTCGCATCCTTTATATCGAATACGATTTAGGAGAAATCCCCCAAACCACCCAAGGCCAATTCATTGTATCAACCTCTGATTGCCAATATCCTGGGGTTGATCTCTCAAACTCACTATTATAAGTAGCAAATACGCCAACTCACACCTTCAACTAGATACGCCAAATTCACCATTCGCAGAATGGATCCACAACTCAAATATCTACCTCACAATGATTCACAACTCCCTCACAAGTACAAACAGAACCCCTTAACTCCTTCCATACATCACCCCCCCGTTTACCAAAAATCAATCACCCAACAACTTGGTCAAAGGATGAAGAAACTCACCCCTTTATTACTTGGTTACAACTGGATCATATCCACGCCAACAAAGAACACATAATCGGAGATACTCACTGCCCACCAGAACGCTCAATCACGTTTGTGAACAGGGTCAACTCAAGCTCATTTGCTATGGTAAACAGGGATAAATCAACTCCCATTGTAGCTGTGAACTGAGATGAACCCATCAACCTACCTCACGACACTGCCCTTTCCTCGCCTATAACAGCATCACCCTTCACAACCGGCCATTTCCCACTACCAGCCCATACACAGAATACTCATAACCCCTTGTTCACCAACAAGAAAACCACTGCCCAAAATAGATTGAGCTCTCACAGCCCACACAATCGAGTTACAACTCGATTCACAACCATAAAGAATCACACAACAGTCAATCAATATTAAGAACATCAATCTAACAAATTGCACTAAACTGACATAACAAAAAGGAAGGGGATCGTGCTTACCAACAATTGAAGCTTCACCGGCAATTAGATTCTCTCCGACAGCAACTTCCCAGAACTTGGCAGCCTCGTTCACCCGTTAACTACTGCTCAAAATCACTCCCACAGCATCAGAAACTATCACGAAACACCAATCAGTGATGAAGGAAGGCCTTGACTTAACTAACTCCGACGATGATCCTTTATTCACCAGCGAAATCAATGCCCCCAAAGCATTGCCCTAGCTCTCACTGGAACCCCCCCCCTCGGCTCTGCAGCCAGTCGCTGTTTTCCCTATTCGAGCACAGTGTCATCGTCGCCGACCCAAGCCCCCAAATCGCGAGCCCCCCTCTGATCTGTCCAGGAGCACTGTCGCTTGTTGTCGTCCACTCACAAAGAGGAGCCAACGAAAACCGGGCGACAGGAGTCGAAGAGGTCGCACGGAGGAGAAGGAGAGAAAACGAGAGGGAGATTTGTTCGCGCGGAGGGGAGAAGTCAATTGGTGTTGTGGTCGCGGAGAAGATAAGGGAGTAAGATCGCGATCGGGAAATGCTCGGCGAGAAATTAAAGTCGATGGTGCGGAACATCTCAGTTAATGAAACGGATTGGGTTGGCAGATAAACGGGTCGAATTTTCAGACCCATTAAGCCCTTTAACTCCTTCTAAGCAAAGAGGGTCTTAGAAATCTCCATTCGAGTCCAGAAAAATTCCTAAAAATTCCTGGAAAATTCGATAGGGTATTCTCCTAATTATCCAATATTTATTTTATTTTATTTTATTTTATTTTTCGTGGTATTTTACAATGTTGCCCCTAGTGCTAGAGGATATAGTCCGAGCATAACTGTACCATCAATTTTGGCCAATAACTTTGAACTGAAACTTGTGCTCATACATATGGTCCAACAGAGTCAATTCGGAGGAGCTTCAACTGAAGATCCGAACCGACATCTGGAGACATTTTTGGAGATATGCTCAACGATGAAATTCAATAGAGTACCTACTGATGCAATCCGTCTGAGCCTATTCCCGTTCTCACTGCGGGATAAGGTGAAGATATGGCTCCACTCCCTTCCTTCATGAAGCACTGCCACGTGGGAGCAATGTGAGTAGAATTTCTTAAATAAATTTTTATCACCAAGTAAGACTGCCCACATGCGCCACTTGATCATGAGCTTCTGCCAGAAGGAGGGGGAATCCTTGTTCGAAGTCTGGGATCGCTACAAAGGCTTGCTCTACGAATGCCCCCATCATGGTCTAGAGAGGTGGCTGGTGATCCACATATTCTATAATGGGATCACGTACGCTACAAAGGTTTCCCTTGATTCTGCTGCAGGAGGTGCTTTGATGAATAAGACTATCGAGGAAGCAGAGGAGCTGATCGAAAAGGTGACCTAGAACCACCATTAATGGGCTTCCGAGCATAGTCACCCAACACCTATAGCCGATCGATATGCTGTCAACTCTGTTACCACCTAGCGATAAGAATGGACACACTTAGCAAACTGTTCGACTCTCTAAACCCTACTTTTGCACGTGCGGTCAATACCTTTGGAGAGGGAGCAGCAACATACCAAGAGGACTATTATAGAGGGCAGGGCAGTTCAGAAGAACAAATTGAGCATGTCGATGCGGTTGGCGACCACAACCAAAGGGCCAACCACCCATATTCGAGCACGTACAACCCTGGATGGAGGAACCACCCGAGTTTTTCCTATAGGAATAATTCAGGGAATTTCGAACAATCGGGAGGAAATGGGTCGTCACAACCATCTGGCACCCGTTTGGAGAATATGATAGAGAACTTCATTCGGGCACAACGGGAAACGAACGCTGAATTTCAACAGCAACATTCACAGATGGAAACAATGATTGAAGAGTTAAGATCGTCTGTAAAGGATATCACCAACAGGCAAAAGATGCTAGAAATTCAAGTAGCTCAGATTGCCAATCAGATCTCTAAAGTACCTAGGAAACTTCCAGAAAAGTCAGAGGTCAATCCGGTGGAGCAGTGCAAGGCGATGACATTGCAGAGTGGAAGGATTCTGAAAGAGATGTCAAATCGACTAGTTGTCGGACCGGAACTAGGACCTGAAATAAGGGAAACTTTGAGGGAGACCGGGAAGGAAGAAGTCGAAAACATAGATCAGGAGCCTGCCGCAAAAACTCAACCACCCTTGATGATATTGTTCCCCTAGCGGTTGACCAATGCAAAGAAAGATGCTGAGTTCATTAAATTTTTGAACATCCTAAAGTCGATCTCAGTAGAGGTGCTGATACTCGAAGCGCTGCACCAAAAGCCCCAATTTATAAGATTCATGAAAGATATTCTAGCATATCATAGGAAGGTCGAGAAGTCTAAAATAGTGGCCCTCACAGAGGAATCAAGTGCTTACCTCCAGAATTAGACCACTCAGAAACTAAAAGATCTAGGGAGTTTCTATATCCCATGTTATATAGGGATGACCCTGATTAGCAAAGCCTTCTGTGACTTGGGTACTAGTGTTAGCTTGATGCCATATACCCTATGCAAAAAGCTAGGGTTGGGGAATTTAAAGTTCACCACTATGACATTACAACTGGTCGACCATTCATACCGATACCCACTGGGGATTCTAGAAGATGTGCCTGTAAAGGTGAGAAATTTTACACTTCCGACCGACTTTGTGGTCATGGAAATGGAAGAAGATCCGAAGATTCCCGTCATCTTCGGATGACCATATTTAACAATTGCTGGAATGGTCATTGACGTCAAGAATCACAAGCTGACCCTAACAGTAGGAGACGATAAGATGGAATTTGAGTTTGCTAGCACGGCAAGTCAGGGACCCGTGTTAGGGAAGTATGTTATGTAGGGGATCGATCGGCCGACTAGAGGGGGGTGAATAGCCCTCAATCGTTTGGTGGTGGATTTTGCTCGTCTACAAAGAGATTAGCGCAAGCGGAAAAACAAAACAAAACAAGCAAAATAGAAATAAGAATACAAATAATGCTAACACAAAAATGTAACGTGGTTCACGGCTACGCCGCTAATCAACGATCCCGATACGTCCAAGGTGAATCACTCCTTTGCCAAATCCACTAGATCTCTCCTTTGTACAAAGCTAGGTGGAGGTAACCTCTTTTACACAAGGATCACTCTTCTACAATAGAATGAAGATTAGAACAAGTAGAAGAGTGGAAAAACCCTTAGAGCACTTTGGGAGATGTTATGAGTTAAAGCATTAGGCCCCCAAAGCCCCACACCATTCCTCTTTATAGATGAAGAGGGTTTCTTCCCGTTGACACAGGAGCAGTCGACTGATGTCCCTATCAGTCTACTGGTCTTGTAGCCATTGCCCAATAATGGTTGCTTTTCACGTTGGATTTCATCCAACGGTACCGACATCAGTCGACTGATATTACCATCAGTCGACTGATGCTCGATCAGTCGAGTGCTCCGCGAGCTCGACTCTATTCTGTGTCCGAAACACTTACGACCAGTCAACTGATGTCCCTATCAGTCGTCTTGTGGTCTCGCAGTCGACTGCCATTCCATGGCAGTCGATTGTTAGCACTTGAACCGGACTCGAACACTAGTCGAGTCACCATCAACTTAGAGTAGTCGACTACCATAACATGGTAGTCAACTGATGTCGGGAAATCCCATCCGACACTTAGCCAAATGGCCAAGTTTCACCTAAAGAGCGCTACCTCTTTCCCGGGTTACATTCGCTCACTCTCATCCCTCGGAGTCCCTCGCCTTTGAAGTTATCTTCGTCCGGCCATGTCCCTCGGATGTGCCAAGCGCACGGCTCTGCAGCGCCATCCTTCGCGTCTTGCCCTGAAGTCTACTTCCTCCGGCTTCACTCCAAGCTCCTCGTCCGGCGGTCCCTCGGATGCTCCAAGCGCACAGCTTTCGCAAAGCCATACTTCACCAACTCAAGGACCGAGTCATGAGAGGTAAAACTCGCCAAGGCTCCATGTGCGAATTACTAAGCCCTGCAAGACTCCAACGCACATATCAAATCATAATAACAATCTAACTTAAACCCTTTGCCACACACATCAAAACCTTATCATGGCAAGAGATTGCCCTAACAATCTCCCCCTTTTTGATGTGTGGCAATCCGTTTAAGTTAGGTAAAATATTTGATAAACTATTAAGGAAAGAAAGCATGTAAATAACATGATTAGCAACTCTCCCCCTTAATACATGAAACTCCCCCTAAATATATTCCCCCTTACTTAAACATATACATTTATCCCCCTTTGACACCATCAAAAATAATTAACAAAGTTTATATAGCATGGCATCAAATCTAGAGAGAAACAAAAACCAAAACATGCCTTAAAATTGGATAAAAGAAATTACTGGGCATGTTATCAAGCTACCAGTCGACTGGTTCAGACTATCAGTCGACTGGCACATGTATTTCGGGTTTTTCAGATTTTCAGGGTGAATTTCAGAAATGCACTAGAAAATCTATAAAATTCGAAAAATCATGAAATTTGGGGAACATATTTCTTGTGAGTATATTTATCAATGAAAAATCATTATATTTTCAAGTATTTGCCAAAAATCCAAAAGCTTTAAAAACCACTAGGTTTTTGATCATGTTTGTATCCATTTTAACACCTAGTTTTGCTTTGGATCGTTTCAAAACATGAATACACAGATTTTAAAGTAAGAAATTATTTTAAAAACATATGAAATATCTAACCATGATCTTTGGGCAATATGTCTATGAATTAAACATAAGTCTTCCTCATGATTGGTCTATTATTGCTATTTTGATACCTTAAATGACCATCTAGATGTCATAGACATTAGTGGACATTTGTATCATCTTATCATCTCACCCATGCTAAGTTTTCAATCATGGTAGCCTATGGTGAGTGTGAGATGTTTCCTAAAGGTATTTGTATATACTTAACCATTATTTTCATGCAATTCTATCAACGTTAAGTATCATCCTAACATCCAACATGATCATAAAGACATATATGGATAAATTTCACATTATGATCATGAAGCACATGTATTCATGAAATTGTTTTCATGCATTAGGTATTACATGATGATAATAAGGTAAACATTACCTAAAGCATGATTTATCTATTTATAGGTGCATTATCATCACCTAACACTATTTCAAAAATGTTGTCCCGACATCCTAAGTCAACCAACATATAATTTAGATAAATTCCATATGGTTGACTATCCAAGAGTTTTCTCAACCCTTAGGGTGCGTTTGGTTGGGGGTTTTTGTTGATAACCTTGTTAGGTTATCAACAAAAACTTTGTTTGGTTTAGGTTATAAATAATTACCTGGTAATTGTTCATTACCTGGTTTTGAACAAAAACCTTTTTAGGGGGAATCGGAAAACCTTGGAGAACTAAAGTTTTTGTTGATTCCCGGGGTTAAGGAAACTTTTTTCCAATATTACCCCTAGCAATATATTAAATGACATGCCGTGTCGCCGCCATGCCGCCCGCGTTACCGCCGTCGCCGTCCGCCGGCCGTCGCATCGCCGCCGCTCGCCGCCGCAGCCGCTGCCGTCATGGCCGTCGCCGCCACCGCCACGCTTATTGCCGCCGCCACCGTCATGCCGTCGCCGCCGGCCCGCGCCATGGCTGCCGGCCATCCGCTGTCGCCGCCGCCGCCATCGCTTCGCCGCCGGCCACCGCCGCTGCCGTCGCCGCCACCACCGCCGCCATCATCGCCACCGTCGTTAGCCGCCGCCGCCATCATCGCTGCTGTCATCGCCGCCGCCATCGCTTATCGCCATCGCCGCCACCGCCACCGTTGCCCGCCGCCGCCGCCGCCGCCACCGCCATCGCCGCCGCCGTCGTCGCCCGATCGCCTCCACCACCGCCGCCGATCGGGCCGGTGGCGATGTGGCCGTCGCCGCCAATCGATCGCCCATCGTTGTCGTTGTCGGTCGACCAATCATCGTTGCTGCCGCCGATCGGTCGACCATCATCGTCGCCACCGGTCGGTCGACCGTCGTCATCGGTGGTCGGTCACCACTATCGTCGGTCGGTCGCTGGTTGGTCACCGCCACCGTCGGTCGGTCGGGCATTGCCGATGGTAGATCGCTGCCGACGTCATTAATATTTCTGTCGTCGTCATCGAATTGATCGAGCAAAGACAAAGGATAATTTAGTAAAATGTTAAACTAAGTTATATATTAAAACCTCCAACCAAACAAGGTTTTTATCTAAGGTTATACTTTATTCCAAGGTTATGTTTTATTCCCTGGTAATCACATAACCAAGGTTATGTATGATTACTTGAACCAAACGCACCCTTAAGGATGGATTTTGGAACCCAATATAAATTCTTGCCTATGGGGTTCACTAAAAATTCCTTAGGGATCCATTTTCTAGCTATTACCTTCTTTTTATCTTGACCCCTAGCAATTAGACATTTATAGGCCTTTTCATTTTACTTTTCCTTATATCCTAGGCCTTTCTTGTTGAAGCTTGCCCTTTGGCTCCCAATTATCATGTTAAGAGTATTGGAGCCTATTGTAATTTTTTCTAGGGCCTTGGTCAAATAATCTACCTTTTCCCTTAGAGCCCTATTTTCTTCTATGCATGCATCATTAACATTGAAAGGCATATATTCATGTGAGCATGCATCATCATGACTAGAGGAAATATTTTCATTAATATTTAAGCATGCTTTTTCTAATTTTTCTTCTAAGTCCTTAATTTGATCTAGCATGCTCTTGTTCTTTTTCTTGGCTCTAAATAAATCCTTAGTAAGACTAGAAATCATGGACATTATTTGCTTAGGGGGTAGATTCGTTACCTCACTTACCAAATCCTCTTCCGATGATGAGGATGTAGAGGAGGCTCCCCCTTCACTTGAGCTCTCTCCACTTGAGCTTGATCTTTCTTCTTGCTCGGAGGAGGAAGTGTCTAGGTCATCAAAAGTCATTAATGCCAAATTTGTGACAAAGGCATTCTCCTCTTCCGATGATGATGAAGATGATGAAGAGGGGTTATCCCATATCCTTGCTTTTAGTGCCTTGGCCTTCCCGTTTTCTTTGGCCTTCTTTTCTTCTTCCTTTTTCTTCTTGCTCCCCTTCTTCTTCTTTTCTTCCTTCTTTCTCTTCTCCTCCTTGCTTTTATTCAAGAGGGGACAATTGTCCCTTATGTGTCCTTCCCCTTGGCAATTGTAGCAAATGACCTTCCCCCTTGGTCTTCTCCTCCTATCATTAGATTTATTAAATTGAAAACCTTTTAAAGCACGCCTTACCCTCCTTACCATATAGGCTTCTTCCATGCTATCCATGGAGGAAGAGGAGGATGCTTCATCGGAGGAGAAGGGGATCTCCATCTTCTTCTTCCCCTTGTTGGCCAAAAGTGCTACTCCTCTTGAAGGTTGAAATCTTGGCTCTTCTATTATTCCTTCAAGTCTTGTTTTGTGGAGCTCCATGGTTGAGAAGAACTCCTCCAAGGTGCTCACTTCTAAGTTCTTTGACATGTAGAAGGAGTCCACCATTGAGCTCCATTTTGATGACCAGGGAAAAGCATCAATTGCTTTCATAAGCATGTCCCGATTGGATAGTTTTTCTCCTACACTTGTTAGCCCAATTAAAATTTCTTTAAACCTAGAATGTAATGATATTACCTTTTCTCCCTTTTCTAATTTGATGTTGCTTAATTGGGAGCGGAAGAGGTCTCTCCTTGCAAGCTTGGCTTCCGAAGTGCCTTCAGGAAGTTCAACCAATCTCTCCCACATATCCTTGGCACTTGAGCACTTCCCAATCCGGTTGATCTCTTGTTGGGGGAGCACATTGAAGAGATGGTGCTTGGCTTTTGAGTTTGCAAGGTTCTCTTCCCTTTGCTTTTTCGTCCACCTTGACTTCTCTATTAGTTCACCCTCTTCATCCCTAGGCATCTCAAAACCGTTTTCCATTATAAGCATAATATCAAAATCAGTTTCAAAGAATACCTCCATTCTCTTTTTCCACCAAGAGAATTCGCCTTCAAATTTCGGAGGGTGAATGTTTGAGCCGGCCATCCTTGATTGTGCTTGTTGTGGCGGTTAGTCCTCGACAAGCTTTCCTCGGCTCTGATACCACTTGTAGGGGATCGATCGGCCGGCTAGAGGGGGTGAATAGCCCTCAATCGTTTGGTGGTGGATTTTGCTCATCTACAAAGAGATTAGCGCAAGCGGAAAAACAAAATAAAACAAGCAAAATAGAAATAAGAATACAAACAATGCTAACACCGAAATGTAACATGGTTCACGGCTACGCCGCTAATCCACGATCCCGATTCATCCAAGGTGAATCACTCCTTTATCAAATCCACTAGATCTCTCCTTTGCACAAAACTAGGTGGAGGTAACCTCTTTTACACAAGGATCACTCTTCTACAATAGAATGAAGATTAGAACAAGTAGAAGAGTGGAAAAACCCTTAGAGCACTTTGGGAGATGTTATGAGTTAAAGCATTAGGCCCCCAAAGCCCCACACCATTCCTATTTATAGAGGAAGAGGGTTTCTTCCGTGACAAGAGCAATGATCGGTGATGTCCCTATCACCGATCGTCCCGTAGTCGCAATAATGGATGCTTTCCACGCTTGGATTTCATCCAACGCATCGGCATCATCGATCCGATATTGTCATCAGTCGACTGATGCTCGATCAGTCGAGTACTCCGCGAGCTCGACTCCATTCTGTGCCCGAAACACTTGCGACCAGTCGACTGATGTCCCTATCAGTCGACTTGTGGTCTCGCAGTCGACTGTCATTCCATGGCAGTCGACTGTTGGCACTTAAACTGGACTCGAACACTAGTCGAGTCACCGTCGACTTAGAGTAGTCGACTACCATAACATGGTAGTCCACTAATGTCGGGAAATCCCATCTGACACTTAGCCAAATAACCAAGTTTCACCTAAAGAGCGCTACCCCTTTCCCGGGTTACATTCGCTCACTCTCATCCCTCGGAGTCCCTCGCCTTTGAAGTTATCTTCGTCCGGCCACGTCCCTCGGATGCGCCAAGCGCACGGCTCTACAGCGCCATCCTTCGCGTCTCGCCCTGAAGTCTACTTCCTCCGGCTTCACTCCAAGCTCCTCGTTCAGCGGTCCCTCGGATGCTCCAAGCGCACGGCTTCTGCAAAGCCATCCTTCACCGACTCAAGGACCGAGTCATGGTAAAACTCGCCAAGGCTCCATGTGCGAATTACTAAGCCCTGCAAGACTCCAACGCACATATCAAATCATAATAATAATTTTACTTAAACCCTTTGCCACACACATCAAAACCTTATCATGGCAAGAGATTGCCCTAACATGTTATTCCAGCCAGAGCTAAAGAGTAAAGCATATATAAAGTTTTCGAGATGGATGAAGGGAGGTTTACAGAACCTCCGGAGCCGAGTTGAGATAATGGAGTGTGGTCGAGTTAAAAGACCTTAAACAAAGCGCTTCTTGGGAGGCAACCCAAGTTTAGTGTCTACTTGTTTTTGACTTTATTGCATAGTTTAGATTTTGATTTCTAGCATTTAGTATTTGTGCAAATTAAATCGGATTTAGAAAGAACTTGCTAGATAGGAACAAAAGCCCATTTTTGAGAAGCACGGGTGGATGTGTGGTTTCATACAGCCATACCCCCCATGAGGAAAAGCCCACACGGTAGAAAAACAAGAGCACACAACCTGGTCATTTGGATTCACACGGTTGTGCCCCAACTTCCAGCGGTGCACTGATATGCACGGTTATTTGTGTCATGGTACCGTTTCAAATTAATTACCGAACCCCCTAACTACACTAATATAGCATAGTGGATGGCCCGGATCATTTCCCAATGAGTGTAATCGACAGAATAGTAAACTTAGGATTTCTAATTATTTCTTTGAGTTTTCTAATGAAGATGGGGATTTGGATTTTGATGCTCCAACCTACGGTTGCAAGGTAATTAAAACTCTAAACTAACATGCAACAACAAAATCAAACAATGCAGAAAGTAAAGCAATAAAAATTGGAAGATAACTAATATGATCAACCCAATATAGGCCCGATGACTGAACAAGGTCCTCCGGCTAAGTCCAACGAAGCTCGATCGAGACTCCGCAAACGGTAGTGGATGTGGGATGGTTCAAACTCCTGAATCTAGTAGTTTAATGGATGCTCCAAACTCTTGCAGATCTGGTTGAGATCGAAGAAGTGTCGTCGGGGCAGACTCCTCGAATCTGAAAGAGAAGGTGGATGAACTGTGGAGATGGAGGACGTCGCCGAATTCTCTCGATGAAGCGGTTCCTCCTCGAATCCGTGAAGGAAAATGGATGGAAGGAAGGTGAAGACGACTGTTAAGGCTCAAGGGAAGAAAAGATTTAACTAACAACTAAATAAAATAAGCAATGCATCAACAAAATTTAATACATGAACATGATGTAAAAGTACGAACCTAATCTAAACTAACCAACTACAACCTAATTACTCTAAGAAGCATTTTATCGAACACCAACAAGGCATAAAACAAAATAAATCGAATAGGTGCAATTCTAAATTTGGAAGATTGAATCTATTACAAACATTAAACAATCTAAATGAAGAAACAAACAAATGAAATCTTACTGTCTAAAATTTGGAATAGGGCTGAAATTGGAAGCTGCCGGACGAAGATGGAAATGGAAGAACTGCATAAGCTGGAAGTGGACTGCCGACGAAATGAAGAAGCTGGACGGAACTGTGGATCTTCTGGCCGGAGATTCTGGTGAATGGAGGAGATGGAAATGGAGGGTAATCCCTTCCGGTGGCTGTGGTGGCTGGCAATCGGAGGATGAGTGGTTGCCGACGTAGGAGATGCTGGATGGAGAAGCGGCTGCTGTGAAATGGGCACTGTGGAGATGCTTGTCGGCTGCAGCCGGTGGAGGAGATGATGGATGGGCTCCGGTCACCGAAGAAGGAGGGAATCCCCTTCCTCTCAGGCGACTGACAGGGAAGGTGGCTGAGCGCAGCGAAAGAAGCGGACGACGTCGGGCGCGAGCGAGAAGAGGAAGAAATGTCGGTTGAATCTGTGCATCGCGATGGAGCATTAAGTGGATTTTTTCCACCGTCCGATCCAAGCCAATCGAATCCCAGCCATCCATTTAAGCTAGGTTAATTGAATCTGATTAATCCATGAACTAGTCAATGCATCCAACGGTTGTGATCAATCCCAATTTTGAATGGATGGATCTGATCAATCTGAAGGGATAATCATGATCAGTTGAATCTGGATGAACAATCAAGATGTCCAGATCTAAATGTATGGACTGGATTACTCCAGATGCAGATGGATGGCTCAGATCAATCAGATCTCATCGAACGGTCAGGATTGAACAGATCTGAACCCTTGATTAAATTGCCTCTGATCTTGATGAAGAGCTCAGATTCTTCCAACTTAAAATGTCCATTATGACCCTTCGATGAATCCATATTTGATCCAACTTGAGTCTAGTCCAGTGGCTCATCTCGATCTCCTACAAACAAAGATAAAATTCGCATATAAGTCCAAAATTTAGGAGAATTTACACTAAGGTCCAAAAATATATACAACTCATAAAATATGATAATAATCAATAATAAATCACTCGAGAGCATAAAAATAGTGAAATTAAGGACCAAAATAACACGAAAAAATTATAATTATCATGCACATGGCCTAGCCGTGTGGATTCACATGGTCGTGACGCGTGAGGTATAAGGGGCGCTGTACCGTGCATTTCGCTGCAATCCTACTGTGTGTTTCAAGTTTTCTTGCCCTAGCAGTGTGAAATCATCTTCCCTACCTCCTAGGAGCCTCTCCAACCCTCAAGGAAGCCCAAAAGAAGCAAAGATAAGGAGGACAAGGCAAGTGGCACCCCGATCTACTACCTCGGAGCGAAGAACTAGGAGAAGGGATGCTCCATAAGCTCCGGAGGAAGTTGACGCTCTTCCCTCCCTTGCATTTCATAATAACGAGCATAGGGAATGATTTAACATGCTTTATACTCGAAGAATCACCGCTACTAGGTATCTAGATGAAGATCTCTTAGAAATCCTAGGTTAGTTTGGTGATATTCAAGCCCTATTTGCAAAAATGGGGTGGGGAGAGATCATTGCGGTAAGACACCCAACCTACCCTAGGATAGTTTTAGAATTTTTGAGTTCTTTATAAGTGGAGATCTTGACAGGGAGAGAGAGCGAAGAGGGTAGGATTACCTTTAGGTTGTTTAACATCGAGCATGAATGGACATTGCACTAATGAAATACTATTTTGTCTTGCCTAGTGGGGGAGAGAGGAGAACCCCTATTGGGTTTAATGCCCGAACCTTTTGGTCTGAATTGTCAGGGGAGAGTGCTTATGACCCTTCTAGGGCCAAAGCCTCACGCCTCTAAAACCCTATCTTCCAGTACCTAGACTGGGTTATGGCGAGTACAATTTTCGGGAGAGGAGAGAGTAACGGTGTAGTGAGAGCGAGTGAGCTGCTTTTCTTCTAGGACGTGCTAAAAGAAAGGAGTAGCATTGATGTAGGGTCCCATTTCATTAGACACCTAGTGAAAATGGGCAAAGCGGCGAGGGGAGAAATTATTTTGGGGGGCCTAGTTACCCATATTTGTCATAGGATGGGGTACGAATACACAACATTAGATAGCATAGAGGGGACCCCTAGGATCGACCTAGGAGTGTGTATGACAATGAAAATGATCGTGAGAAAGGGACACTCCTTGTGCTTTGTGAGGAAAAACTTATCATCCCTTAGGCTCCCCGACCCCGATCGTACCACCATCACCAATAGTGCCAACTGGCGTTTGGACCTGATAGTGGAGTCCCCACCATATGAGGGTCCCTCCACTTCAGCACCCATCTCTCCCCCGTACATCACTCTCCTTCAAGTCCACGTGTTTATAGGAGCCCACCTAGTCCACGTAGAGAGCCTACACCTACACCACCATCTTTTTCTACTTTTGAGCAGGATACAAGTATTTCTATGATTTCTTTGATTTTCGATCGCGCCTCGACGACATACACACCGAGCAGCAAATGCAGAGGCAGCGATAGGAGGAGCAGAGTGCCTATACGCAGGCGAAGTTTCAGGGCTTACGAGAGCACTTCCAGCAGGCGGACAAGTTCTACGACGAGGCTCAATCTACTTCCAGGAGGAGGTTGCCCATTGCCAGGAGGAGGTCATATATCGCCAGGAGGTTCGACAGCACATGAGTGCACAACATGCACAGTGGGACCAGGAGGAGGAGTACAGAGCAGTCACTGCATTCACCAGCTCTCAAATCGACCACATGTATGTTAGTGAAAGCCCTAGAGTCAATCATGTGATGATTGTTGTATGGACTTTATTGTATCATATTCCTATTTATAAAGGCATGGTTATTATATTTACTTGTATTGGTGCCAAATAACTAAGTATAATAACATCCTTGAGTAGAAGGTTCTTATCTATATCAATCGATTGGTTGAATTGATAATGAGATGATATAGAGAACACTACTCTTAATCATTCTTAGTCAAGTATTAACATTCAGGGACAATGTTAATGGATAGAGACTAGCATGTAGGTCAACACGATGACTTGATCTCACAAGTCATGAATATGAGATATCAAGTTTACACATGGGTATGCATTGGAGAATGTATATTGAATGACCCACCATGAGAAAGTATCATGGATCGTTATATGAGTGTCATATACTTTCTCATGTGACTATTAGTATGACTATTAGTTCTTGGACCAGAAGTCACCATGGTTCCCTACATAAGGAGTTGCATACTTTGGCTTCGTCAAACATCACCCGTAAATGGGTGGACTATAAAACCGATTACTGGATATGTAACAAATTATGCGGAGGGATGTAAGTGATGTAGATGGGATCTATCCCTCCTATATGATGGGAGTGACATCGTTATTCTTGATAGAGTGAGACCACGAAATGCATGGCCATGTCCAAATGAGTCAATATGAGATATTGAGCTCATTTGATTAGAGTGAGTCTACTTGGAGTTCAAGATATAGATTGTACCGAGGATGACACGGTCTATGCCTCAATTGGTCAATCTAGATGTCAAGGATAGAGGGACATTGTCACATATTGTGAGAGTCACAATTAGTAGTCACAAAGGTGATGTTGGATCTCAACATTCTTGTAACTTGGCTAGCAATGATGTGTTGCTAGATACCGCTCATTGCTTATATTCCTAAATTGGTTTAGGAGCATTGCCAACGTTACAAGAACCTATAGGGTCACACACAAAGGGCAATTAGATGGAGATTAGGTTCATATGATGGACCATGAGGATTAAGTTCATGGGATGAACCAAATTGGATTAAGAGTAATCCAAATTAGACTAATTGAGTTAGACTCAATTTGATTCAAGTGTTGAATGAGTCTAATTTAGATTTGATTCATTGAGTCAATTTAAATTAATGAATAGAGATTCATTAAATCAAATTGACTTGAGTCAAGTGGTTAGATTTGATCAACCATGGGAGATAATAGGTTAAGTTTGACTTGACTTGAGAGGAAAGATGAATGGTCAATTTTGACTTGACCAATTGTCATGTCATGGTGACTTGGCATGGGGGCCGACCAATGATGATGTTTCACTGTTAGTGAAAGCCCTAGAGCAAATCATGTGATGATTGTTGTATGGACTTTATTGTATCATATTCCTATTTATAAAGGCATGGTTATTATATTTACTTGTATTGGTGCCAAATAACTAAATATAATAATGTCCTTGAGTAGTAGGTTCTTATCTATATCAATCGATTGGTTGAATCGATAATGAGATGATATAGAGAACACTACTCTTAATCATTCCTAGTCGAGTATTAACATTCAGGGACAATGTTAATGCGTAGAGACTAGCATGTAGGTCAATAAGATGACTTGATCTCACAAGTCATAGATATGAGATATCAAGTTGACACATGGGTATGCATTGGAGAATGTATATTGAATGACCCGCCATGAGAAAGTATCATGGATCGTTATATGAGTGTCATATACTTTCTCATGTGGCTATTAGTATGACTTTTAGTCCTTAGACCTGAAGTCACCATGGTTCCCTACATAAGGAGTTGCATACTTTGGCTTCGTCAAACGTCACCCGTAAATGGGTGGACTATAAAGGCGATTACTGGGTATGTAACGAATTATGCGGAGGGATGTGAGTGATGTAGATGGGATCTATCCCTCCTATATGACGGGGGTGACATCGATATTCTTGATAGAGTGAGACCACGAAGTACATGGTCATGCCCAAATGAGTCAATATGAGATATTGAGCTCATTTGATTAGAGTGAGTCTACTTGGAGTTCAAGATTTAGATTGTACCGAGGATGACACGGTCTATGCCTCGATTGGTCAATCTAGATGTCAAGGATAGAGGGACATTGTCACATATTGTGAGAGTCACAATTAGTAGTCACAAAGGTGATGTTGGAGCTCAACATTCTTGTAACTTGGGTAGCAATGATGTGTTGCTAGATACCGCTCATTGCTTTTGTTCCTAAATCGGTTTAGGGACATTGCCAACGTTACAAGAACCTATAGGGTCACACACATTAGAGCAATTAGATGGAGATTAGGTTCATATGATGAACCATGAGGATTAGGTTCATGGGATGAACCAAATTGGATTAAGAGTAATCCAAATTAGACTAATTGAGTTAGACTCAAGTTGATTCAAGTGTTGAATGAGTCTAATTGAGATTTGATTCATCAAATCAATTTAAATTAATGAATAGAGATTCATTATATTAAATTGACTTGAGTCAAGTGGTTAGATTTGATCAACCATGAGAGATTAGAGGTCAAGTTTGACTTGACTTGAGAGGGAAGATGAAAGGTCAAGTTTGACTTGACCAAATGCCATGTCATGATGATGACTAGGCATGGCCGGCCAATGATGATGCTCCACATCATCATTGACTTTGTCAATTGGTGCCACCTCCTGAGGGAGACCAAGGGACATGGGAGTTACATGCATGCATGTAACTCCCTCTCCTTGAAGTGGCCGGCCACTTTAGGGGTTTCATTAGATGAAATTCATTTGGGTGAGTTAATTCCAACTTCATCTTCTTCCTTGGAACCTTTTCTCTCAAGCTCTCCCTCTCCCATCCCTCTCTTTGGCCGAACCAACCAAGGAGTGCTAGCACACTCAAGGTTGAGTTTTCTCCACCTATTGCTTGTGTGGATACCATAGAGGAGTGTGCACTTGACACTCTCGAGTTCCGACGAACTTTTGGACGAGCGGGATAAGCGAAGGGCGTCGCTACGAGGGTAACGTTCTAACCTCTTAGATCTAAGGTAGATCTAGGATTTCTGTAAGCACATACATGTAATTATAATTTTATACTTCGCACGGATCCGTGGCCGGGGCTTCCGAGGTTTCCGCAACGCAAAAAGCGGTTTTTGCGGCTCGGAAAACCCAACAGTGGTATTAGAGCCACGTGCGAAGTATGTATGTGTTTTGTTTTTGTAGTTTTTATATTAGATATAAAAATTACGGATTTATATGTTTCTGTAAATTTTCTTATTTTATAGAATTTTCGGGTATTTTTCTCGTAGAGTCGAAGCAACGAGTGTTGGGACACTCGTAGGCTTCAACCGTCGAGAAAAACTCTCTGAATCGGCGAGTTCTCGCTTTAGGTTTTTGGGACAGCAACTTAAGTCGTTGTAAGATCATTGTAGGGACACTCGCGAAGTTTATTTTTCGAGTAGGGGCGCTGCCCCTATCCCCGAAAGGGGCCATGTCCCGCGATCGCATCGAAAACCGCTTAAGCGGACTGCGTGGAGAGTTGACTCATAAATTCGAAATAAATTAGGAAAAATTATAGAAATTTCTGTAAAAATACATAATTTAGAATTATGTATAATTCTGTGATTGTCATGGCCCAATGACCCCAATTTGATTGAATAAGTGTGTTGTAATTCATAATACGGCCTGCGTGCCGTTTTGTGGTTGTGCGTGTTGTATAGTGTATGCGACCTGCGCGTCGTACCTCTTATTTTGAAATTCTAGTTGTAATTAGTTTTTAGACTCGAATGTAACTCAAGTTTCATATTTGTAATGTACAAAATGGAGCGGTGGAAAGTCCACTCGAAGACGATATTACAAGAAGGGTGACGACGACACATGGCGGTCAAAGGAAGCGCTTGGAGAAGCCGCTAGCCTTAGGTTGACCGTCCGATCTTCTCATTGGCTTGAGAAGATCGTAGTAGGGCCATGACTATATCACATTTAATGATATATATATATATGTTGATATATATATATATATATATATATATATATATATATGTATATTTAATTGATTTTGCTTGTATGTATGTGATGCATGCTAGTGGAAAAATGTTTGTATGTATATGATGCATGCTAGGTTAATTTTCTTGTATGTATATGATGCATGCTAGAATAATTAATGTATGTATATGATGCATGCTAATATAGGATAATAAAGGCCTTAATGCGTATAAGATACACATTACGATTAGATTAGATCATAATCGAATCAACTCGAAAATGCCTACCGAGCCTTGATACCCATCACTACCTCGATCATTTGTTGTTGTTGAATCTGCCAAAGCAGAGCAACGCATATTATCTTGGTAGGGTGCGGAGGGACAATCTTGGTCCCGCCTATCACGACTCGAGTTAGAGTAAGCTCAATTAGATTGAGCAAAACTAGTTAACTCAATTGGATCGAGTAGAACTATAGGCATATTCCAATCGTTGGAAAGATAGGTTAAGATCGCATTTACACTAAATCTTGGGCGATTTAGCCAAAGCTAACTCAAGGTCTTTTGTAAATGTGGGTCTTAATCCTATAAACAAGAGTTGCATAGAGATGTAATCGGTAATGTGTTACCCACCGATCGTATTTAAGTCTTGGCGATTTAGCCAAAAGCTAACTCAAGGCTTAGTATGATGTGGATCTTGTCCGTAAATTATAGATAGTTTGTATGAATCTAGTAAAAGTGGTTTGACCACATCCATAACTCGATTCTACAAAATTCCTATAATTTAGTGGGAGCATCATTTGATTAAAGGCCTAATTAAATGATAAAAGGAATATGATATTAATTCTCTGTATTGTATGTTGTAGATAACTATGTCGACAAACACGAACACTCTCTCTCTGCGATCTGTCCTTGAGAAGGACAAGCTCAATGGAGCAAATTTCCTAGACTGGTACAGGACCTTGAGAATTGTTCTCACCCAAGAAAGGAAGTTATCGTCTGGGGCGGCCCATTCGGAGGCACCTCACCCAATGCCTCGCGGTGACAAAGATGCTTACAAGAAGCATCAAGATGATGCATTAGATGTGTCATGTCTAATGCTCGCGACCATGAACTCTGAGCTTCAGAAGGAACACGAGTTCATGAATGCTTATGATATGGTTGGACATCTTCGTCAACTATATCAAGGACAAGCTAGGCATGAGAGATATGAAGTCTCTAAGGCATTATTTGGGTCCAAAATGCAAGAAGGGACTCCCGTAGGTACATATGTACTCAAGATGATTGCGTACGTAGAAAACCTACAAAGGCTGGGATTCCCACTTGGCCAAGAGCTGGCCACTGACCTAATCTTGCAATCTTTGCCACAAGCCTTCAATCAATTTGTCATGAATTATAACATGAATGAAATTGATAAGCCATTGCCTGAGATGCTCAGCATGTTGAGAACTGCAGAGCTTAACCTTAAGAAGGGTAAATCTGACACCATTTTGATGGTGCAGAAGAAGAAAGGCAAGGGCAAGCCTAAAGGTAAGGGAAAGTCCCAAGCCAAGGGCAAAGGCAAAGAACTTAAACCCAAAGGAGGGGTAGCCAAGGAAGGGGCTTGCTTCTTCTGCAAGGAAGCAGGACACTGGAAGCGGAAGATCTTGAAGAAGAAGTGAGACTTCTACTTGGTATAAATGTTATAGAAGTCAATCTATCTATTTCTTTATCATGGGTATTAGATACGGATGTGCATCTCACATTTGTACCAATGTATGTGAGAAATAGCAAGGCATTGACAAAGGGCGAGGTGGACCTACGAGTAGGCAATGGAGCAAGGGTTGCTGTTGTTGCTGTAGGAACTTATGATCTATCTCTGCCCTCTGGGCTTGTACTAGAATTAGATGAATGTTGTTATGTGCCTGCCTTAACTAAGAACATCATTTCAGTTTCTTGTTTGGACAAGAAAGGTTTTTCATTTATAATAAAGAACAAATGTTGTTCAGTTTATTTAAATGATATGTTCTATTGTAGTGCACCTCTAATGAATGGACTCTACTTTCTAGACTTAGAGAGCCCTATCTATAACATAAGTACCAAGAGGTTCAAGTCAAATGAGTTGAACCAAACCTATCTCTGGCATTGTCGCTTAGGTCACATAAATGAGAGTCGCTTATCTCAGCTCCATAAGGATGGGCTGCTAGACTCATTTGATTTTGAATCATATGAGACATGCGAGTCTTGCCTTTTAGGCAAGATGACCAAGACTCCCTTTAGTGGACATAGCGAAAGAGCAACAGATTTGTTAGGACTTATACATAGTGATGTATGTGGTCCTTTCAATGTTGCTGCTAGAGGTGGTTACAGGTACTTCATTACATTTACTGATGACTTCAGTAGATATGGTTATGTGTATCTTATGACACATAAATATGAATCCTTTGAAAAGTTCAAAGAATTCAAGAATAAAGTACAAAACCAGCTTGGCAAGATTATTAAGATACTTCGATCAGATCGAGGTGGTGAATACCTTAGCCATGAGTTTCGTGATTATCTAGCTGAGTGTGGGATTCTATCCCAACTCACTCCTCCTGGAACACCACAGTGGAATGGTGTATCCGAAAGGAGGAATCGTACCCTATTGGATATGGTACGATCTATGATGAGTCACACAGATCTTCCTATATCCTTTTGGGGATATGCTCTGGACACAGCAGCCTTTACCCTTAACCGTGTACCATCCAAGGCTGTGGTAAAGACACCATATACGATATGGACAGGGAAAAATCCCAAGATGTCTTTTATGAGGATTTGGGGTTTTGAGGCTTACGTTCGACGTCAAGTCTCAGACAAACTGGGACCCAAATCCGATAGGTTCTATTTTGTTGGATATCCCAAGGATACAAAGGGATATTACTTCTACATTCCCAGTCAGCACAAAGTGTTTGTGGCAAAGACTGGAGTTTTTCTAGAAAGGGATTTTGTTTCTAGAAAAAACTAGTGGGAGTACCTTCGATCTTGAAGAAATTCAAGATAAGGACCATAGCACTGAGGCCTTGATGGAGGTTGAACATGAACCACAAAGTATTGTGGGTGATGAGGTTGTTGCACAAAGAGTTGTGGAACAACCACCTGTTCAAGTAGACCTACCTCTTCGCAGGTTTGATAGGGTACGTCGTCAGCCTGAGAGATACTCATTTCTCTTGTCTGACCATGATGACGTTATGCTCATTGAGAATGAGCCTACCTCCTATCGAGGTTTGTGATAAGCCAGATTACGAAATGGCTAGAGGCCATGAGATCAGATGGAATCCATGTACACTAACCAAGTATGGACTTTGGTTGATCCACTGAAGGGTCAAACCCATTGGGTGTAAGTGGGTCTTTAGGAGAAAAGGACATGGATGGACTTACGCATACCTATAAGGGCCGATTGGTGGCTAAAGGTTTCAAGCAAATTCATGGTATTGACTATGATGAAACCTTTTCTCCAGTGGCGATGTTTAAGTCCATTCGGATCTTGCTTGCTATTGCAGCATACCACGATTATGAGATCTGGAAGATGGATGTCAAAACCGCGTTTCTGAATGGAAACTTACTCGAGGATGTGTACATGACACAACCTGAGGGTTTTGTAGATCCACAGCATACTGGGAAGGTATGCAAGCTGCAAAGGTCCATTTATGGGCTAAAGCAAGCTTCTCGGAGCTGGAATCTTCGATTCGATGATGCGATCAAACAGTTTGGTTTCATCAAGAATGAAGATGAACCCTGTGTCTACAAGAGGGTTAATGGGAACACAGTTGTGTTCCTTGTATTGTATGTGGATGACATACTACTCATTGGGAATGACATCCCTTCGCTACAGTCTGTGAAGACTTGGCTGGGGACGTGCTTCTCAATGAAGGACTTAGGTGAAGCAGCCTGTATTCTAGGCATAAAGATCTATAGAGATAGATCTAAGAGATTGCTTGGCCTAAGTCAGAGTACATACATTGACACGGTATTACTTCGGTTTGCCATGCAGAATTCCAAGAAAGGACTTTTGCCGATGTCACATGGTGTGAGTCTTTCGAAGACTCAAAGTCCCTCTTCTAGAGAGGAGAGAGACCGCATGGATAAGATCCCTTACGCATCTCCTATAGGATCTATCAGGTACACCATGCTGTGTACTCGTCCTGATGTCTCGTATGCTTTGAGCATGACGAGTAGATACCAGTCAGATCAAGGTGAGCGTCACTGGATAGTAGTCAAGAATATTCTTAAGTACTTGAGAAGGACTAAAGAATATTTCTTGATATTTGGAGGCGATGAGGAGCTAGCTGTAAAGGGTTACAGCGATGCCAGCTTCCAAACTGACCAGGATGATTATAGATCGCAGTCAGGGTTCGTTTTTTGCTTGAATAGGTAGCACTGTGAGCTAGAAGAGTTCCAAGCAGGACACAGTTATTGATTCTACAACAGAGGCCGAATATATCGGTGCTTCCATCTCATTCGTGAGATTGTCGATCGAGGAGATGTGAAGATTTGCAGAGTACCCACAGAGGCTAACATCACAGATCCCTTGACCAAGGCTTTGGCACAGAAAAAGCATGATGGTCACACTAGGTCATTGGGTATTAAATACTACGGTGATTGGCACTAGTGCTAGTGGGAGATTGTTAGTGAAAGCCCTAGAGCAAATCATGTGATGATTGTTGTATGGACTTTATTGTATCATATTCCTATTTATAAAGGCATGGTTATTATATTTACTTGTATTGGTGCCAAATAACTAAATATAATAATGTCCTTGAGTAGTAGGTTCTTATCTATATCAATCGATTGGTTGAATCGATAATGAGATGATATAGAGAACACTACTCTTAATCATTCCTAGTCGAGTATTAATATTCAGGGACAATGTTAATGCGTAGAGACTAGCATGTAGGTCAACAAGATGACTTGATCTCACAAGTCATAGATATGAGATATCAAGTTGACACATGGGTATGCATTGGAGAATGTATACTGAATGACCCGCCATGAGAAAGTATCATGGATCGTTATATGAGTGTCATATACTTTCTCATGTGGCTATTAGTATGACTATTAGTCCTTAGACCTGAAGTCACCATGGTTCCCTACATAAGGAGTTGCATACTTTGGCCGTCAAGCGTCACCCGTAAAGGGGTGGACTATAAAGGCGATTCGGGGGTATGTAACGAATTATGCGGAGGGATGTGAGTGATGTAGATGGGATCTATCCCTCCTATATGACGGGGGTGACATCGATATTCTTGATAGAGTGAGACCACGAAGTGCATGGCCATGCCCAAATGAGTCAATATGAGATATTGAGCTCATTTGATTAGAGTGAGTCTACTTGGAGTTCAAGATTTAGATTGTACCGAGGATGACACGGTCTATGCCTCGATTGGTCAATCTAGATGTCAAGGATAGAGGGACATTGTCACATATTGTGAGAGTCACAATTAGTAGTCACAAAGGTGATGTTGGAGCTCAACATTCTTGTAACTTGGGTAGCAATGATGTGTTGCTAGATACCGCTCATTGCTTTTGTTCCTAAATCGGTTTAGGGACATTGCCAACGTTACAAGAACCTATAGGGTCACACACATAAGAGCAATTAGATGGAGATTAGGTTCATATGATGAACCATGAGGATTAGGTTTATGGGATGAACCAAATTGGATTAAGAGTAATCCAAATTAGACTAATTGAGTTAGACTCAAGTTGATTCAAGTGTTGAATGAGTCTAATTGAGATTTGATTCATCAAATCAATTTAAATTAATGAATAGAGATTCATTATATTAAATTGACTTGAGTCAAGTGGTTAGATTTGATCAACCATGGGAGATTAGAGGTCAAGTTTGACTTGACTTGAGAGGGAAGATGAAAGGTCAAGTTTGACTTGACCAAATGCCATGTCATGATGATGACTAGGCATGGCCGGCCAATGATGATGCTCCACATCATCATTGACTTTGTCAATTGGTGCCACCTCATGAGGGAGACCAAGGGACATGGGAGTTACATGCATGCATGTAACTCCCTCTCCTTGAAGTGGCCGGCCACTTTAGGGGTTTCATTAGATGAAATTCATTTGGGTGAGTTAATTCCAACTTCATCTTCTTCCTTGGAACCTTTTCTCTCAAGCTCTCCCTCTCCCATCCCTCTCTTTGGCCGAACCAACCAAGGAGTGCTAGCACACTCAAGGTTGAGTTTTCTCCACCTATTGCTTGTGTGGATACCATAGAGGAGTGTGCACTTGACACTCTCGAGTTCCGGCGAACTTTTGGACGAGCGGGATAAGCGAAGGGCGTCGCTACGAGGGTAACGTTCTAACCTCTTAGATCTAAGGTAGATCTAGGATTTCTGTAAGCACATACATGTAATTATAATTTTATACTTCGCACGGATCCGTGGCCGGGGCTTCCGAGGTTTCCGCAACGCAAAAAGTGGTTTTTGCGGCTCGGAAAACCCAACATTCACATCATCATGGACTTATCATGGGGTGCCACCTCATGAGGGAGACCAAGAGCCATTGGCTCTTGGAGTTACATGCATGCATGTAACCCCCCAAAAAGAAGTGGTCGACCACTTTGCATTTGGTGTGTGAAGTTATTGGAATTAACTTCATCTTCTTCCTTGCTCCTCTCTAGCTCTCTCCCAATCCTCTTCTTGCTGAGATTCCTCAAGGGTGCTAGAACACTCTAAGGTGTCTTCTCCACCATTTGTCCGTGTGGATACTTGTAAAGGAGTGTGCACTTGACACTCTTCGAGATCCGGCAAAGCGTTTGGACGAGCGAGATAAGCGAAGGGCATTGCTACGAGGGTAACGCTCTCATCATATAGATCTAAGGTAGATCTAGGTTTCCATAACATGCACATGAATTTATTTTTATATATCTTCGCATGGATCCGTGGCCGGGCTTATGAGGTTTCCGCAATGCAAAAAGCGGTTTTTGCGACTCGGATAGTCCAATAGTGGTATCAGAGCCACGTGCGAAGCATGTATGTGTTTGGAATTTGTAGTTTTTGTATTAGATATAAAAATTATAGATTTTTATAGATTTTTTTGGGTATTTTTCTCGAAGAGTCGAAGCAACAAGTGTTGGGACACTTGTAGCCTTCAACCACCGAGAAAAACTCTCCGGAACTGTGAAATCTCGCTTTAGGTTTTTGGGACAGCGACTTAAGTCACTGTAAGATCAAGAAGGGACACTCGCAAAGTTTATTTTGTGAGTAGAGGCGCTGTCCCTATCCCTGAAAGGGGCCTTGTCCCGCGATCGCGCCCGGAAACTGCTTAGCGGGACCGTTACGGAGATGTGACTCATAAAATTGAAAAAAAATAGGAAAAATTATAGAAATTTCTGTAATATACATAATTTAGAATTATGTATAATTCTGTGATGGTCATAGCCCAAGAACCCCAATATGATTGGATGATAAATGTGTTGTAATTCATAATACGGCTTGCATGCCGTTTTTGTAGTTGTGCATGTTGTATAGGGTATGTGACCTGTGCGTCGTGCCTCTTCTTTTAAAATTCTAGTTGTAAATAGTTTTAGACTCGAATGTAACTCAAGTTTCATGTTTGTAATGTACAAAATGGAGCGGTGAAATGTCCACTAGTAGATGGAGTTGCGAGAAGGGTGTCGACGACACATGGCGGTCAAAGGAGGCACTTGGAAAAGCCGCTAACCCTAGGTTGACCATCCGATCTTCTCATTGGCTTGAGAATATCGTAGTAGGGCCATGACCACATCACAATTAATTTATATATATATATATATATATATATATATATATATATATATATATATATATATATATATATATATATTTGTTTTTGCTTGTATGTATGTGATGCAAGCTAGTAAATTTTGCTTGTATGTATATGATGCATGCTAGGATATTTTTCTTGTATGTATATGATGCATGCTAGAATAATGCTTGTATGTATGTGATGCATGCTAGTGTAGGATAATAAAGGCCTTGATGTGTATATGATACACATTCACAATTAGATTAGATCCTAATCGAATCAACTCGAAAATGCCTACCAAGTCTTGATACCCATCACTAGCTCGATCATTTGTAGTTGTTGAATCTGCCAAAGCAGAGCAACGCATATTATCTTAGTAGGGTGCGGAGGGACAATCTTAGTCCCGCCTATCACGGCTTGGGTTAGAGTAAGCTCAATTAGATTGAGTAAAACTAGTTAACTCAATTGGATCGAGTAGAACTATAGGCATATTTCAACCGTTGGAAAGATAGGATAAAATCGCATTTACACTAAATCTTGGGCGATTTAGCCAAAGCTAACTCAAGGTCTTTTGTAAATGTGGGTCTTGATCCTATAAACAAGAGTTACATAGAGATGTAATCGGTAATGTATTACCTACCGATCATACTAAGTCTTGGGTGATTTAGCCAAAGCTAACTCAAGGCCTAGTATGATGTGGATTTTGTCCCGCAAGAATTATAGCATGTTTGTAAGAATCTAGTAATGTGGTTTGACCACATCCATAACTCGATTCTACAAAAGTCCTATAATTCAGTGGGAGCATCATTTGATTAAAGGCCTAATTAAATGATAAATGGAATATGATATTAATTTTCTGCATTGTGTATGTTGTAGATTACCATGTCGACAAACACGAACACTCTCTCCCTGCGTTCTGTCCTTGAGAAGGACAAGCTCAATGGAGCTAATTTCCTGGACTGGTACAGGAACCTGAGAATCGTTCTCAACCAAGAAAGGAAACTATACGTCCTGGAGCAGCCCATTCCGGAGGCACCTCCTGCCACTGCCTCGCGAACTAACAAAGATGCTTACAAGAAGCATCAAGATGATGCATTAGATGTGTCATGTCTCATGCTCGCGACAATGAACTCTGAGCTTTAGAAGCAACATGAGTTCATGAAAGCTTATGATATGGTTGAACATCTTCGTCAACTATATCAAGGACAAGCAAGGCATGAGAGATATGAGATCTCTAAGGCATTGTTTCAGTCCAAGATGCAAGATGGGACTCCCGTAGGTCCATATGTACTCAAGATGATTGGGTACATAGAAAACCTACAAAGGTTGGGATTCCCACTTGGCCAAGAGCTGGCCACTGACTTGATCTTGCAATCTTTGCCACAAAGCTACAATCAATTTGTCATGAATTACAACATGAATGAAATTGATAAGTCACTGCCTGAGATGCTCAGCATATTGAGAACTGCTGAGCTCAACCTTAAGAAGGGAAAATCTGACTCCATTATGATGGTGCAAAAGAAGAAAGGCAAGGGCAAGCCTAAAGGTAAGGGAAAGTCCCAAGCCAAGGCCAAAGGCAATGAACTGAAACCGAAAGGAGGGGTGGCCAAAGAAGGGACTTGCTTCCACTGCAAGGAAGCTGGACACTGGAAGCGTAACTACAAAGCATACCTGGAAGATCTTAAGAAGAAGAGAAGTGAGACTTCTACTTCATTTATAAATGTTATAGAAGTCAATCTATCTATTTCTTCATCATGGGTATTAGATACCGGATGTGCATCTCACATTTGTACCAATGTGCAGGCGTTGAGAAATAGCAGGGCATTGACGAAGGACAAGGTGGACCTACGAGTAGGCAATGGAGCAAGAGTTACTGTTATTGCTGTAGGAACTTATGATCTATCTCTGCCCTCTGGGCTTGTACTAGAACTAGATGGATGTTGTTATGTGTTTGCTTTGACTAAGAACATAATTTCGGTTTCTTGTTTGGACAAGAAAGGATTTACATTTATAATAAAGAACAAATGTTGTTTAGTTTATTTAAATAATATGTTCTATTGTAGTACACCTCTAATGAACGGACTCTACTTTCTAGACTGGAGAGCCCCATCTATAACATAAGTATCAAAAGGTTCGAGTCAAATGAGTTGAACTAAACCTATCTCTGGCATTGTCGCTTAGGTCATATAAATGAGAGTCGCTTATCTCAGCTCCATAAGGATGGGTTGCTGGACTCATTTGATTTTGAATCATATGAGACATGCGAGTCTTGCTTTTTAGGCAAGATGACCAAGACTCCCTTTAGTGGACACAACGAGAGAGAAACAGACTTGTTAGGACTTATACATAGTGATATATGTGGTCCTTTCAATGTTGCTGCTAGAGGTGGTTACAGGTACTTCATTATATTTATTAATGACTTCAGTTGATATGGTTATGTGTATCTGATGACACATAAATCTGAATCCTTTGAAAAGTTCAAAGAATTCAAGAATGAAGTATAAAACCAACTTGGCAAGAGTATTAAGATACTTCGATCAGATCGAGGTGGGGAATACCTTAGCCATGAGTTTCATGACTATCTAGCTGAGTGTGGGATTCTATCCCAACTCACTCCTCCTGGAACACCACAGTGGAATGGTGTATCCGAAAGGCAGAATCGTACCCTATTAGATATGGTACGATCTATGATGAGTCACACAGATCATCCTATATCCTTTTAAGGATATGCTCTAGACACAGCAACATTCACACTTAACCGTGTACCATCCAAGGCTGTGATAAAGACACCATATACGATATGGACAGGGAGAAATCTCAAGATGTCTTTCATGAGGATTTGGGGTTGTGAGGCTTACGTTCGACGTCAAATATCAGACAAACTAGGACCCAAATTCGATAAGTGCTATTTTGTTGGATATCCCAAGGAGACGAAGGGATATTTCTTCTACATTCCCAGTCAGCACAAAATGTTTGTGGCAAAGACTGGGGTATTTCTATAAAGGGATTTTGTTTCTAGAAAAAATAGTGGGAGTACTTTCGATCTTGAAGAAATTCAAGATAATGACCATAGCACTGAGGCCTTGATGGAGGTTGAATAGGAACCACAAAGTGTTGTGGGTGATGAGATTGTTGCACAAAGAGTTATGGAATAGTCACCTGTTCAAGTAGACCTACCTCTTCGCAGATCTGATAGGGTACGTCGTCAGCCTGAGAGATACTCATTTCTCTTGTCTGATCATGATGACATTATGCTCATTGAGAATGAGCCTACCTTCTATCAAGAAGCAGTGATGAGCCTAGATTCTGAGAAATGGCTAGATGTCATGAGATCTGAGATGGAATCCATGTACACCAACCAAGTATGGACTTTGGTTGATCCACCTGAGGGCGTCAAACCCATTGGGTGTAAGTGGGTCTTTAAGAGAAAGACTGACATGGATGGACTTACGCATACCTATAAGGGCCGATTGGTGGCTAAAGGTTTCAAGAAAATTCATGGTATTGACTATGATGAAACCTTTTCTCCAATGGCGATGTTTAAGTCCATTCGGGTCATGCTTGCTATTGCAGCGTACCACGATTATGAGATCTGGCAGATGGACGTCAAAACCGTATTTCTTAATGAAAACTTGCTCGAGGATGTGTACATGACACAACCTAAGGGTTTTGTGGATCCATAGCATACTGGGAAAGTATGCAAGATGCAAAGGTCCATTTATGGGCTGAAGCAAGCTTCTCAGAGCTGGAATCTTTGATTCGATGATGCGATCAAAAAGTTTGGTTTCATCAAGAATGAAGATGAACCCTGTGTCTACAAGAGGGTTAATGGAAACACAATTGTCTTTCTTGTATTGTATGTGGATGACATACTACTCATTGGGAATGACAACCCTTCGCTACAGTCTGTGAAGACTTGGCTAGGGACGTGCTTCTCAATGAAGGACTTAGGTGAAGTAGCCTGTATTCTAGGCATCAAGATCTATAGAGATAGATCTAAGAGATTGCTTGGCCTAAGTCAAAGTACATATATTCATACGGTATTACTACAGTTTGTCATGCAGAATTCCAAGAAGAGACTTCTGTCAATGTCACATGGTGTGAGTCTTTCGAAGACTCAAAGTCCCTCTTCTAGAGAGGAGAAAGACCGTATGGATAAGATCCCGTATGCATCTGCTATAGGATCTATCATGTACGTCATGCTATGTACTCATCCTAATGTCTTGTATGCTTTGAGCATGACGAGTAGATACAAGTCAGATCCAGGTGAGTGTCACTGGATAGCAGTCAAGAATATTCTTAAGTACTTGAGAAGGACTAAAGAATATTTCTTGAATTTGGAGGCGATGAGGAGCTAGCTATAAAGGGTTACAGCGATGTCAGCTTCCAAACTGACCAGAATGATTATAGATCGTAATCAGGGTTCGTGTTTTGCTTGAATGGTGGCGCTGTGAGCTGGAAGAGTTTGAAGCAGGACACAGTTGCTGATTCTACAACAGAGGTCGAGTATATCGCTGCATCAGAGGTAGCAAAGGAGGCAGTTTGGATCCGCAAGTTCATTACTGAGCTTGGGGTGGTTCCTAGCATAGCAGATCTTATAGAGCTCTATTGTGACAACAATGGAGTGATTGCGCAGGCTAAGGAACCCCGCTCACACCAGTGGACCAAACATATACTACGGTGCTTCCATCTCATTCGAGAGATTATCGATAGAGGAGATGTGAAGATTTGCAGAGTACCCACATAGGCTAACATCCCTTGACCAAGGCTTTGGCACAGAAAAAGCATGATGGTCACACTAGGTCATTGGGTATTAGATACTACGGTGATTGTCACTAGTGTTAGTGGAAGATTGTTAGTGAAAGCCCTAGAGTCAATCATGTGATGATTGTTGTATGGACTTTATTGTATCATATTCCTATTTATAAAGGCATGGTTATTATATTAACTTGTATTGGTGCCAAATAACTAAGTATAATAACGTCCTTGACTAGAAGGTTCTTATCTATATCAATCGATTAGTTGAATCGATAATGAGATGATATAGAGAACACTACTCTTAATCATTCCTAGTCAAGTATTAACATTCAGAAACAATGTTAATGCGTAGAGACTAGCATGTAGGTCAACACGATAACTTGATATCACAAGTCATGGATATGAGATATCAAGTTGACACATGAGTATGCATTGGAGAATGTATATTGAATGACCCGTCATGAGAAAGTATCATGGATCGTTATATGAGTGTCATATACTTTCTCATGTGACTATTAGTTCTTGGACCTGAAGTCACCATGGTTCCCTACATAAGGAGTTGCATACTTTGGCTTCGTCAAATGTCACCCGTAAATGGGTGGACTATAAAGTCGATTACTGGGTATGTAACAAATTATGCGGAGCGATGTGAGTGATGTAGATGGGATCTATCCCTCCTATATGACGGGAGTGACATCGTTATTCTTGATAGAGTGAGACCACGAAGTGCATGGCCATGCCCAAATGAGTCAATATGAGATATTGAGCTCATTTGATTAGAGTGAGTCTACTTGGAGTTCAAGATATAGATTGTACCGAGGATGACATGGTCTATGCCTCAATTGGTCAATCTAGATGTCAAGGATAGAGGGACATTGTCACATATTGTGAGAGTCACAATTAGTAGTCACAAAGGTGATGTTGGATCTCAACATTCTTATAACTTGGGTAGCAATGATGTGTTGCTAGATACCGCTCATTGCTTATGTTCCTAAATTGGTTTAGGAGCATTGCCAACGTTACAAGAACCTATAGGGTCACATACAAAGGGCAATTAGATGGATATTAGGTGCATATGATGGACAATGAGGATTAGGTTCATGGGATGAACCAAATTGGATTAAGAGTAATCCAAATTAGACTAATTGAGTTAGACTCAATTTGATTCAAGTGTTGAATGAGTCTAATTTAGATTTGATTCATTGAGTCAATTTAAATTAATGAATAGAGATTCATTAAATCAAATTGACTTGAGTCAAGTGGTTAGATTTGATCAACCATGGGAGATAATAGGTCAAGTTTGACTTGACTTGAGAGGGAAGATGAATGGTCAATTTTGACTTGACCAATTGTCATGTCATGGTGACTTGGCATGGGGGTCGACCAATGATGATGTTCCACATCATCATGGACTTATCATGGGGTGCCACCTCATGAGGGAGACCAAGAGGCTCTTGGAGTTACATGCATTCATGTAACCCCCCAAAAAGAAGTGGCCGGCCACTTTTCATTTGGTGTGTGATGTTATTGTAATTAACTTCATCTTCTTCCTTGCTCCTCTCAAGCTCTCTCCCAATCCTCTTCTTGTCGAGATTCCTCAAGGGTGCTAGCACACTCTAAGGTGTCTTCTCCACCATTTGTCCGTGTGGATACTTATAGAGGAGTGTGCACTTGACTCTCTTCGAGATTCGGCAAAGCGTTTGGACGAGTGGGATAAGCGAAGGGCCTTGCTACGAGAGTAACGCTCTCATCGTATAGATCTAGGTTTCCATAACACGTACATGAATTTATTTTTATATATCTTTGCACGGATCCATGGTCAGGCTTCCGAGGTTTCCCCAACGCAAAAAGCGGTTTTTCGGCTCGGATAGTCCAACAATGTATATGTGGCATCAGCGGTTGAGCACCAGGTTTTTCGAGCAGCCCGACATGCCGAGACTGCCGGACTTCCTACCTCGACCGTCATATTAGAGGTATAACTTCATACAAGTCTGGGGGGAGACCCCAAGTTTTGATTTATTTTTTTTCTAGCAGTAGTTTCTTTCTTGATACTTGCATCTTTAGTGTTAGTTTGCATTCATCTGTTCATGCATAGAGTGTTTAGTTTCTTTCAGCACTTAGTTTTTGCTATCTTTAAGCTGCCTCAGTAGTATTTTTTTTAGATCTCTTTGCGAATTGTCTCCATATGTAGCTTAACTTTATTTATCTCATGATATTTTATTTTATATGCTCTAATGAATGTTCTAGACTTACACTGGTTAGCTTTTATTTCTATACTTACACTTGACGAATATTCTGAAAGGAAGAATCTAGTACATATATAATTATGATTCATCCCAGTAGTCTAGTACTTTGGAATCCATAGGTGACTCTAGGTTTAGCACTTTAGTTACTAGAGATGCACGGATTGTGTAAGCCCATTCGGAAAAATCAAAATCTCTATGAGCAGGAGAAGAACAAAAGTTTAAACAAAATTATGAGGGATAAAAAATAGTTGTCGTGGGTGGAAATGACTAGGTGCTCCTTTAAGACCGAGTTAGGTTACTAGGAAAACACCTACTAATTTCTCTCAATATCGAGCATGCCTTTGAGACTTTGTGCTAGATCTAGGGAACGACCCTCGCTTTGGGTAGATAAGTGCCTAAGAGACGGAGACCTTAGGAAAGTTATAAGATGACGATTTGACTTACTGTGGAATGAGTATCCCTTAAGAAGATTCGCTAAGCACGAGCACAAAAAGCTAACTTAGTGATTTTTTAGAATATATCTATTTTGTTTTTATTGAAAATACCACTTGATAAATCTAGTTGACATGCTAAGTATGGAACAATGCTTTTTAGAATTTCATGGCACGGAGGTTTGCTTGAGGACAAGCAAAGATTTAAGTCTGGGGGAATAAATGTGAGCAAAACATATAGGATTTTAGGAGTAGTTTTCGCTCACATCTCGCTGTATTTTATACTTGCTTAATGCATATCATATTTTATTTTGCATGCATTTCTATTTTCTAGTTCAGAGATCTGCTCTTTGTGCTTTTGTGTGAATGACAACATTTTACGGGATAAACGACACACTTTTGGAGCAAAAGGAAGGCATTTAGCAAGAAAAACGAAGGGAGGCACTGCTCGGTCGTGTGAAATCACACGACCGTGCCCCATCAGCCCAGTGCCACACATGGCCTAGCCGTGTGGATCCATATGGTCATGTGGCGCTGACATTTTTCGACGCAACTAGGGTTTTTTCATGGATTCGGGCAGCGCCAGCCTCAAGTCTATATAAGGAAGGCCACGCCCAAACCCAAGGGGGAAGGCACGATAGTCGGGACAACACACCAACGCCCTAAAAAGCTTCGAAAACTCACAACGGGGAGAAAGAAGACGACTAGAGGATCGTATCCTGCGCTCCGATGTCAAAGAGAAGAACCAAGAGTACTGAAATTTACTTTCTATTCATCTCCTGCATTGTAAAGATCTATTCCAATATGAATTGTATTCGTTCTTTTCCGTCTATAGAGTAGAATCTTCGATTCTAGGATTAGGGAGTAACTTGTGTATGTAGAACATGCTAGATCGAATGTAAATTCTATTTTAGGATTTCTATTCACAGTTCATGTTTGTTTGTTTCGATGAAAATTGTGTTTTAGTTTTCTATCTATTGTGCATAGTCGATACAAGGGGTGACAACCCTTGTATCAAAGATCTAGGGGAATTAAAGAGGAACCAAGGGGTTGTCCTCATCTTCGGTTACCCTAGGTAGAAGGGTACGATGGAGTAGGGAACGGAACATGTTCTGACTCCTCGTAGGGATTGATTTGACATCCTCGTACCATCTATCCTATCTTAACAAAAGGGTTGGCCTGGTTAAGGATAGGTAGTTCCCAATAGACACGAAAGCTTATCGAGAAAGTGTATGATGTCTCTTCCACAATGCCCTAATTAGAGAACCAGACTACATTTAATTGACTAGCATGTTCCATGTTGCACAAGTGAAACTGAAGTCCTAGGATCTCTTTTTGAACCTCAAACCAACCTTCCCTTCTTCCGTGTGACACCGTACTAGAGTTAGGACCACCAACAATCCTCGCAATCACAATCCTTAGAACTAAACTTTGAACAATAACGTCCGCTGAACAATCGACACTTGAATCTCAGTCTCTGTGGGATTGATAATCTATTTATTACTTGACGACATCCGTGCACTTGCGGGCGTTGAACGCGAGTGCGCACTTCAAGTCCTCGACGGCTCCCATAGGGAGATTTGAGGTCGCATTCGCATGCATCATTCTTACCTCATAACACCTAAGTTTTGACTCCTTAACCCTTTACTTAAATTTGTCATTTTTGCAAGGGTCTTTTCTAATTTCTCAAGCCTTGACCTCAAATCTTGATTTTCCTCAACCAACTTATCCAAATTTGATTTTGTATTAACCTTTTGGGAATTCTTCATCCTAGGCATATGTCTAGTCCATTTAGGGTTGATGTCTAGGTTGTTCTCTATCTTCCTAATTGTTTCCTTAGGTAGAATAGTTATAGGATTGTCCTTAGGTAGGTTGACATGTTTAGCACCAAAGCAATAATATTTGTTATTTCTAGCATGTTTTTCATGAGCAATAGCAAAGAAATTTCTAGCATGCTTCCTGTCATTACATAAAGTAGGAGCATTATTTAAATTTGCCTTAGGGGTTGTCTTAGCTCCCCTTACATGTGATGCTCCACTGACTTCCTTTGGCTTCTCATTGACTTTTGGTGCCAGATGAAGAAGGCATTCGCTTCCTCTCGGATAATTCCAACCCTGGCATGGGTATTGCTTCCAAATTGACTTCAACCACTAGGGAGGATCTTTTCTCAGAGCATTCCACTCCCTCACTGGCTACTACTTTTGAATCTTCTTCAACCACCAGGAATTCAAAGGACTCCGTCCCTTTCTTTTCTTGTTCTTATATCTCTTTACCTTTTTGTTTGTGTTGCTTACTTTCTTGTTTTGTTCTTTTGCTTTGTATTTTATTTGGTTTTGCTTGTTTTGTCATAGTGGTTGCAATAGTTCCTTACATGCCCTTTCGTAGTGCTTTGAGAATTGTAAAACATAATTAAGTTTGACTATCAAGTTTTGGATTCATTGGTATTATTGAGTACATTGCTTGCATGTAGTCATTTGTTATAGTGACGTACTCTATCTTGATAGATTGATCTTGATATTCTTATCCACCTAGTGAGGTTTATTTCCATGATTATCCATTATCCTCTTATGTGTGATAACACTTGTGATACTAGATACTCTAGAACTTGCTTTGATTCTTTTTGAAATTACAATAATATAAGCTTGCATGAATATGATGGAGGCAATTTCTCTTGTTATTTACTTTGATTTCTCCCCTTTTCTTTGTCATTGTTACTCGACATACATTCCACCTGATACTTTCATGACATTGTAGCTTGTTGGTGCAATCGATCCAGGTCATGATTGACCAAACTCGAGTTTGACTCGAATAGTGTTTTGATGTTTGAAGATGAGTTGACCATTGTTTGACAATGGGTTGACTATAAGGTTGACATGGGGTTGACCATATGATAGAGAAGTCCAAATGGGACACTTGGCATGAAAAGTCCAAGCATGGGTCTTGGCAATGCAAAGTCCAAGTTTGAGTCTTGGCAATTGGAAAGTCCAACATAGGTTGATATGGAAAGTCCAAGCATGGGTCTTGGCAAGGGAAAGTCCAAGCTTGAGTTTTGGCAAATGGAAAGTCCAACATGGGTTGGCAAGGGAAGTCCAAGGGTTGATATTGGCAGTGTAAAGTCCAAGGGTGGAGTCTTGGCAGCATAAGTCCAATGGTTGGCGGCATAAAGTCCAAGCGTGTGTCTTGACAGTGTAAGCCCAATGTGTCTTAGCGGTGTAGATCAACTTATCATGATAATAGCCGATGGAAGCACCTGAAGGCTAGCATATGGATGAACAAGTCATGGATGACTTGGAGGGATCTAATAGGCATGAGGCTGATGGAGGTGGCTAGAAGGCTTATGTCTAGACTAAGGGTGGTCTAGCAAGTATGAGGGCATAATACTTGGGTTAAACCTTATGTTTGAGGTTTGTCAGTTGATTGGGGTTATGGACCAGTTGACTAGTCAAGTATTTTGACACTTGGTAGTCGAGTTGACTCTTGGCAGTCGACTGGAATTATGACCAGTCGACTGATGGGAGTCGACTAATGTTTGACTGCATGTGGTATTGGCGATCGCGCGATTGCGATCGGCCGCCTAGCATCAACCGCCATGGAGAGCGATCGGCCCGATGTTGAGGAAAAGCCACAAACGTGAGGTAGGCTCGACCAGCGGCTCGACTGCTTGTGCATCAGTCGACTGCTAGGGTTTGGCAGTCGATTGATGGTCTATCCGTTGGAACTTGTCCAGCATGGATTGAGTCATTGTGAGACAATGACTACAGGAGGAGTCGACTGCTAGGCGCAGAATCAACCCGAGACAAGCATAAAAGGAGGAGCTTGAGGAGGATTTCCACAGCGATTTTTGAGGAGATTTTAGAAGGGAATTATTGTTGCATTCCAGACTTTCAAGAGAAAATCAAAGCAATCAACAAACAAGCAATCCAAACTTCTTAGTGTAAAGTTTTCTTTACTTGTATTTATGCATTTCTTAGTTTACTTGTTGTATTTTATTGTATTACTTTTGTAATCACTTGTAAGGGGTTTCTCCACCTCTAACGTGTTGTTGAGAAGAAATATATTGATTAGTGGTGGTGTTTGCATCGCTAAAGCTCATTTAAACTCAATCCGTGGAGTAGGAATCCTAAGATTCTGAACCACGTTATATTCGTGTGTTGTGATTGTCTTTGTGTATTTATATTTTTATTTTTTATTTGTATTCTACTGCACTAACGATAAGTATAGACAATCAAGCACGAGCAATTTGCGTCAAGCAACTATAAGTGCCATTCACCCCCATCTAGTGCTCATTGAAGATCCTATAATTGATATCAGAGCCCGGGGCTCTTCTACGGATTAACAACTGGGAGCAAAAGTGCTAGAGGATGGAGTTGCCAAAAGATGGACTTGGATGGGACATCAACACTCCAATCTCATACGCGTTCTATGGACAATAAGGCTTTAATCAATGGAAGACAAGGATTGAAGAATTCATAATGATGGACTTCGAAGATTGATTCGCCTTGATGGAAGGATTCGAGTATCCAAGAAGTTCGTGTTGGTGCAATCGGCCCAGGTCACGATTGACCAGGACTCGAGTTTTACTCGAGTGATGTTTTGATGTTTGACAAAGTATGTTTGACATATGATTGACATTGATGTTGGACATTGATGTCGGTTAATATGTTGGGGAGATTGTTTATACAATCGATCTAGGTTATAATTGACTTGATGGTTGACCAGGGTTGACCATGTGATTATGGGAAAGCCCAAGCATGGGTCTTGGCAAGGTAAAGTCCAAGTCATGGGTACTTGGCATGGAAAGTCCAAGTGGGACACTTGGCAATTGGGGAAAGTCCAAGTCTTGAGCACTTGGCATGAGAAGTCCAAGCATGGGTCTTGGCAAATGAGAAGTCCAAGCATGGGTCTTGGCAAATGGAAAGTCCAAGCATGGGTCTTGGCATGGAAAGTCCAACATGGGTTGGCAAGGGAAAGTCCAAGCTTGAGTCTTGGCATTTGGGAAGTCCAAGGGGATTGATATTGGCGGCGTAAAGTCCAAGCGGAGTCTTGGCAGTGTAAGTCCAATGTGCCTTGGCGGTGTAGACACCGTTAGCATGACATAGCCGATGGAAGCACCTGGAAGCTAGCGCGATGGATGAACAAGTCATGGATGACTTGGAGGGATCTGAGAGGCGTGAGGCTGATGGAGGTGGCTAGAAGGCTTAGGTCTAGGCTAAGGGTGGTCTAGCAAGTATGGGGGCACCATACTTGGGTTAAAACCTCAGCTTTGAAACTTTAAGAGCTCTGGCGATCATTGCTCATGGGAAGCGATCGGGAGTATCGGCAGCGATCGGCATGCGGATGGCGATCATTGCCGTCGAGTGCGAAAGAAGCGCTCCGTGAGCCGTGGGCGGTCGACTACGAGGCGTTGCGATCGGCTACCCAATGTTGGCGATCAGTGAGTCCCGTTGGAACTTGTCCAACGTGGATTGAGCCGTTGTCTCACATCTACAGTGTTGGCAGTCGACTGGTGATTTATGGCAGTCGACTGCTAGGCGAAAATCCAGCCCGACGCGAGATAAAAGGAAGCTGTTCGTGGAGATTGCGGTATCAGTTCTTAGGGAGCTTTCTTGAGGCGATTTGAAGGCGATTTGCAGGTGCATTTCAGGGCCCTTCAACCTCATCCAAGCAACCAACAAGCAAAGCGCTCAAACCCTAGTTTTGTAAAGTGTTCTTTACATTTCCTTTGTATTTGCTTGTATTTTCCTTAGATTATTGTTGTAATCTTATGTACGAGGTTTCTCCGCCTCCGACTTGTTGTCGAGAAGGAGTTTATTGATTAGTGATTGCATTGGCGTCGCTAGAGCTCGTTAGAGCTCAATCCGTGGAGTAGGAACCGTGTGGTTCCGAACCACGTTATATGATCGTGTTGTGATTGTGTGTCTTGTTATATTTATTTGTTATTACTATTCCGCTGTGCTAACAAGATTGTAGACGATCAAACGCGAAAGAATTCCATCTACGTACGGTCATCTACGCTATTCACCCCCCCTCTAGCGGCGTCAAATCTCCAACAAGTGGTATCAGAGCCTGGTGGCTCTTCAACGGATTAACAACCGGGAGCAATACGCTAGAGGGTAAAGATGGAATTTCAAGACAAGCTAGGTTGGGACATCAACACACCGGTCCCGTACTCATTATATGGACAAGAAGGCTTCGATTCTTGGAAGAGAAGAATTGAAGATTTTTTGATGATGAGGGACTTCGAGGAATGGTCTCTATTAATGGAAGGATTTGAGTATCCTAGAGGACCAAAAGGTGGTTTTCTCAAGAAGAAGAGATGGAGTGAAGATCAACTCCAAAGATTCGAGAAAAACAAGAAGGTAATCAAATTCATTTTTGATTTAATTCCAAATGAATTCTTGTGTAGCCTAGGTGAATGCATGGATGCTAAGGAGCTATGGAGCGATTTGGCAAAGCTCCATGAAAGCCCATCAATGGTCCAAGAGGAAGAGACCGAAGAGGCTAATGCATCATCTTCACAAGGAAGTGAGGACTTGGAGGTTGAGAGATCATCAACATCCAAAGAGGAAGAGGAAGTAGAATCGGAAGTTGATAGGGAGTCAATTTCCGGGTTGGTGGAGGAAGTGGAAGAAGCATCCACCTCAAGGATTGAGGGGAGGAGAGAACTTCCATGAGACAACAAGAAGAAGCTTCAACATCCAATCAAGATGAGGAAGCTCAAAATACAACTCCGGCACCTACCACGAACTAGGTAACTCAAACACATCAATCTCAAATAAAAATAATATCATGTGCTTTGAGTGTAGGGAATTTGGGCACTACAAGAGCAAGTGCCCAAAGAAGATTAGGAAAGCTCCACCGGCTCCAAAAGTCAAGGATGACGGTTCCCCAAATATCAAGAGCAAGGAGCATATCATATGCTTCAAGTGCAACTCAAGGGGACATTATAGGAATCAATGTCCTAGGGGAAGCAAAAAGACCAAAGAGGGAGCTACACATGTAGGGGGAGCCTCTAGGGCAAACCCTAAGGTATATTTCAATAATGCACCTTCTTTAGTTAATAGGCAAAGGCATGCTAGGAATTTAAATTCTCTTGCAATTTATGAAAAGCATGCTAATAGGAATAAATATTTTTGCTTAGGAGCTAAAAGTGTCCATTTTAGTAATAAGGAGAAATTTGGGACTAATGTCCCTAGAAAAACCATACCTAGTGAATCTATTAAGAAAATACAAGAACATCTAGGTTTTAATCCAAAATGGACTAGGCATATGCCAAGAAAGTCAAATGCCCAAGATTTAAATCAAGATTCTAAAATTGGGAAATTAGAATTAGAGAACCAAGCCTTAAGGTCAAGGCTTGAAAAACTTGAGAAGACCCTTAAAATTATACAAAATCAATTTAAAGGGTCAAACGATCAAAAGTCTAGGTTCAAATCTCAAAGTCAACACCAAGGACCTAAGAGTCAAAAGTCAACCAAGGGCAAACCTAAACCCAAGGAAACCTATCACAATGTTCCATTTGATTATGGAACTAAACCTAGGAAGACCAAGGTCAATAGGGAAGTCATCCCTAGAGTTGACCAAAGGGTATGCCTAGTGGCTAGGGTTTCTAGGAAACCTAGGGTGGCCACTAAGAAGGTTATTAGGGAGGCAATCCCTAAAGTTAACCATGGCAAGACCCAAATGACCAAGGCTAACAAGCCTAGGAGAGTCATTAGGAGGGTATCTAGGGAGGTTATCCCTAAGGAATACCTAGTTAACCCAAGGAGCTCAAATCGGTTTTGGGTTCCTAAGAGCGTGATTGATTCACGCTAGGTGGGTTTAGGGTGTGCCAACCTTGATTGGATGGGTAGTTAACCTAACCATGGCAAAGGTGGCACTTTAGGATATTTTCAAGGTTATGGTTACCTTGGAAATAGTTTTTGATTTTAATCCTAAAAGACTTTAGGATGTGCCAATATTAATTATGAAGTTTGATAAAATGATCATTTTGGCACAATTTAAGTTTAGTGGTTAGTGTGTCATTTTGGGTTTTTGGCACACTAGGGAGAAAAGTAGAAATTTGGCAAAATGTGATTAATCATATCAAATGGCAAGTAATATTAAAATTTAGGTATTACATACCTTTATATCTTATTTGCCATGCTTTGATTTGCCATATGCCATGACATGACATCATGTTCATTCTCATCATTTATATGTCATGTACATGGTTAGGATTAAGGATTAAATGTCATGTGTTTTTAGATTTCATATTATGCCATGACATCATGATTATGAGCATGTGTTTATCTATATCATCTCTAATGCCATAATCATTCATGCATTTAAGATATTTTGATTGAAATTGATTTAAGGATAATGGCATGACTTGAAGTCCCATTTATAAGGGAATCAAGTAGGGTTGCCTTAGAAAAATGCATGAAACCCTAGATTAAATGAACCAAAACCCACATCTCACATCCAATTGACATGTATGTGTATTTATACACTCTAGATACATGTGAGATGCTAGGATATGAGTTAAGTTCAAGGTGCATAGTGTTTGCATCTAGATGAACTAAAACTCATCTTATATGACTCGTGGATCATTGGGAAAGCTTGTGTACAAGTCATGTACATAGAGCCCAAGGAATATGATCCAAAATAAGGTTTTGAAAACGGTTTCAAATCATTTTGAAAAACCTTGGTGAAGTCTATCTTTTGATAGCAATCACCATTGATGAGATTGATACAAAGTGAGCTTAAACTTTAAAGTTTTTAGTCACTTTTGGATTTTGTATCAATTTCGCTATTTTATGGGTAAAATATTTTTCAAACATTTTTCACCTATTGTTTTGGTCATAAGTATTATACGTATCAAATTTCGTGATTTTTCGATGTACGTATAATTATTTATGAATTTTTGAATTTCGTTACGATGGTGAAATTGAATTTTACGATCATTGCCACTTGGTGATCGGTCGATGAGAGTGGCAATGATCGTGATTCATCGTCAAGTCATTGCCAGGTCTGATTTCAGGTTAACAAGGTTTGTTTAGCCCGTGTTCAACTATGGTAAAGGTTCCTAACCACTCCTAACCCTAGGATATGCTTTGGGAAGCATTAATGAAGGGTGAAAATCCATTGGATATGGATTAGGAGTTGTGTTAGGTCAAAGTATCAAATTTAGGGTGAGTAAAAGTTCTATGTTGAACTTAGAACCTTAATTTTGATGGTTTAGAGTTCCTATTGGCTTAGGGGCTTTCCAAGGACATTGTTGGTGCAATGGTCAAGGGGGAGCAAGCCTTTAGGGGGAGGTATCCATCTTGGGATGATGGATGTTTTTTTTATGGGGAGAATGTTATCAATTGAAAATTGATGGGTGTTTGATACCCAATTTGGAAATTGGGAGAGTGAGATAGGAGTGCCTCTCTTGAGTGATATGGGACTTATCACTAGGAAGATGGTAGACATCCTAGGTATTTTTGATCAAGGGGGAGATTGTAAGATCTCATTGGGACATGAGACATTGACCTCCTTGGAGAGAAAACCTTTTTGATGTTAGTCAAAAAGGGGGAGAATGTTTGGGGGAGAACATTTGATTTACATTTTCACTTAAATGTTTGGGGGAGAACATTTGGTGAGTGTTTACCAATTTGGGATAATTGGTAAGGGATTTGAGTTAGTGTTCTAACTCATGGTTTTATTTGGTTTTTGTCAAACATCAAAAAGGGGGAGATTGTTGGTGCAATCGGCCCAGGTCACGATTGACCAGGACTCGAGTTTTACTCGAGTGATGTTTTGATGTTTGACAAAGTATGTTTGACAAAGTATGTTTGACATATGATTGACATTGATGTTGGACATTGATGTCGGTTAATATGTTGGGGAGATTGTTTATACAATCGATCTAGGTTATAATTGACTTGATGGTTGACCAGGGTTGACCATGTGATTATGGGAAAGCCCAAGCATGGGTCTTGGCAAGGTAAAGTCCAAGTCATGGGTACTTGGCATGGAAAGTCCAAGTGGGACACTTGGCAATTGGGGAAAGTCCAAGTCTTGAGCACTTGGCATGAGAAGTCCAAGCATGGGTCTTGGCAAATGAGAAGTCCAAGCATGGGTCTTGGCAAATGGAAAGTCCAAGCATGGGTCTTGGCATGGAAAGTCCAACATGGGTTGGCAAGGGAAAGTCCAAGCTTGAGTCTTGGCATTTGGGAAGTCCAAGGGGATTGTTATTGGCGGCGTAAAGTCCAAGCGGAGTCTTGGCAGTGTAAGTCCAATGTGCCTTGGCGGTGTAGACACCGTTAGCATGACATAGCCGATGGAAGCACCTGGAAGCTAGCGCGATGGATGAACAAGTCATGGATGACTTGGAGGGATCCGAGAGGCGTGAGGCTGATGGAGGTGGCTAGAAGGCTTAGGTCTAGGCTAAGGGTGGTCTAGCAAGGATGGGGCACCATACTTGGGTTAAAACCTCATTCTGCTCTGGCGGTCATTGCTCATGGGAAGCGATCGGTAGTCGATCGGCAACGATCGGCGCCGAGATGGCGATCACGGCCCGGTCGTGCGAACCGAGCGCTCCGTGGCCGTGGCGATCGACTACAGCGTTGCGATCGGCTAGCCAATGTTGGCGATCGTGATGAGAGTCCGTTGGAACTTGTCCAACGTGGATTGAGCCGTTGTCTCACATCTACGATGTTGGCGAATGACGGGTGATTTATGGCGATCATTGCTAGGCAAAATCGGCCCGGCGAGATAAAAGGAAGCTGTTCGTGGAGATTGCGGTATCAGTTCTTAGGGAGCTTTCTTGAGGCGATTTGAAGGCGATTTGCAGGTGCATTTCAGGGCCCTTCAACCTCATCCAAGCAACCAACAAGCAAAGCGCTCAAACCCTAGTTTTGTAAAGTGTTCTTTACATTTCCTTTGTATTTGCTTGTATTTTCCTTAGATTATTGTTGTAATCTTATGTACGAGGTTTCTCCACCTCCGACTTGTTGTCGAGAAGGAGTTTATTGATTAGTGATTGCATTGGCGTCGCTAGAGCTCGTTAGAGCTCAATCCGTGGAGTAGGAACCGTGTGGTTCCGAACCACGTTATATGATCGTGTTGTGATTGTGTGTCTTGTTATATTTATTTGTTATTACTATTCCGCTGTGCTAACAAGATTGTAGACGATCAAACGCGAAAGAATTCCATCTACGTACGGTCATCTACGCTATTCACCCCCCCCTCTAGCGGCGTCAAATCTCCAACAGTTCGAAGGGAGGATTCCTCAAGATGAAGAAATGGACCGAGGAACAACTTCAAAATTTTGAGAGAAATAAGAAGGTAATAAAATTCTTAGGTGATTTAATCCTTAATGATATTTTGTGTAGATTAGATGAATATAAGGATGCAAAGGAGTTTTGGAGTGAATTGACAAAGCTCCATGAGGAACCATCACCGGCCTCAAGTGAAGAACAATCCAAAGAAGCTGAAGAATGCTCATCGGCTAAAGAGCTTGAGGAATCGGAGGTTGAGAGGTGCTCAACATCCGATGGAGAAGAGGTAGAAGAGGTGGAAGAAACCTCCACCTCTAGGATTGAGGGGGAGGATATGAGACCATTACCCATTCCGGAGCAAGAACAAGAAAAATCATCTACCTCCGGTCAAGAAGAAGAGGAAGTTCAAAACCCCCCTACCATGGAAGGTAACTCAAACATTGTAGTTAAAATTAAGAATCATATAATATGTTTTGAGTGTAGAGAGTAAGGAAACTACAAGAGTAAGTGTCCTAAATGGGTTAAGAAAATGACACGTCATGCCAAAGACCAAGGAAACCGGTGCCCAAAGTCAAAAGAGCAAGGAGCATATCATTTGCTTCAAATGCTATCAAAAGGGGCACTATAGAAGTCAATGCCTTAGGATAAAGCAAACCAAGGCACAAGAAGGAGCATCACATGTAGGGGGAGCTTATAAAGCAAATGCTAAGGTAAAATTTAGTAATGCACCTTTCCTATTTTATAATGAAAAGCATGCTAGGAGTAATCTTGCTATTGTTCATAAAGAGCATGCTAAAAATAGGTTTTATTGTCTATGTGACAAATCATGCAATTTTAGACCTAAAGAGAAATTTGGGACTAATAACCCTAGAAAATTCTACCTAGGGATTCAATTAGGAAGATAGAGAGTCATTTGGGCATTAACCCTAAGAAGGATAGGCATATGCCTAAATGAAGAACCACACCCAAGAACTAAATGAAAATTCAAAGATTGGGCAATTAGAATTGGAAAATCAAGTCTTGAAGTCAAGGCTTGAGAAACTTGAAAAGACCCTTAGGAAAATGCAAAATCAAATGCAATGATCAAATGGTCAAGATTTAGAATCTAGGAGTCAAAGCCTAGGGTCTAGGAGGCAAGGTCCACCTAAGGGCAAGAAAGGTTTGGGTTACAAACCTAAGCCCAAGGAGACCTACCATAGTATTCCATTCGATTATGAAACACAACCTAGGTTTAGAAAAACCAAGGTTAATAGGGAAGTCATCCCTAAGGTTAACCAAGATAAATGCCTAGTGCCTAAGGTTTCAACAAAACCTAGGGAAGTCACTAAGAAGGTTACAAGGAAAGTCACCCCTAGAGTTAACCTAGGCAAGACTCAAATGACCAAGGCTTCTAAGCTTAGGAGGGCCATTAGAAAGGTATCAAGAGAGGTCATCCCTAAGGAATACCTAGTAAACCCAAGGAGCTCCAATAGGTATTAGGTTCTTAGGAGCGTGATTGATTCATGCTAAATGTGTTAGGTTGTGTCAATCTTGATTGGATGGGTAGTTAATTCAACCATAACAAAGTTGACACTTTAGGGCATTTCCAAGGTAATGGGATACTTTGTAAATAAGTATGAATTTTTATCCTAAAAGGTTTTAGGATGTGCCAATATATTTTGAGAATTATGAAAAATTGATCAAATTAGCACAATTAGATCTTAGAAGTCATAGTGTGTCATTTTAGATTTTTGGGACACTTTTTTAGATGTAGCGGTCCGACTGTAATGTCTCGGCAAGGACCGCTACATTTTCAGAACTCGGGTGTAGTGAAAAATATGCTAGAGTTCACGTTGCAGGGTCCGACTGCAACGTATCGGCAAGGACCGCTACATCTCCATGAGAACTTGGGTGTAGTGTTAAATAAGCATGAGTTCTCACACCATAGGTTGGGTAAGAACAAATATTATAGAAAAACTAGTAGTCTAAGATTTGGTACATGGAACATAGGAACCCTCACTGGTAAAACAATGGAGATAGTAGATTAGATGATTAGAAGAAAAATTAATATTGTATGTGTACAAGAGACAAAATGGATTGGTGAGAAGGCAAAGATGATAGAGAACTCGGGTTTTAAGTTATGGTATACAGGGAAGAGTAAAACAAGAAATGGAGTGGGTATTATTGTTGATAGTTCGTTAAAGGATGAAGTTGTAGGAGTAATTAGAAAGGGGGATAGAATTATAGCTCTCAAAATAGTAGTGGAGAAAGAAACTATAAACGTAATTAGTGTATATGCACCTCAAATAGGATTAGATGAAAATACCAAATTAAGGTTTTGGGAGGACTTGGATGAAGTATTACAAAATATTCCGTCAAATGAGATGATTTTAATAGGAGGTGATTTAAATGGGCATGTCGGAGTGAAAAATATTTAATACTTAGAGGAAAATGGGGGTTATGGGTTTAGAACAAGAAATGAAGAAGGCAAAATTATATTGGATTTTGTAATAGCATATGATCTAATACTAGCTAATACATTTTTAAGAAAAGAGAAGAATACTTGGTCACGTTCAAAAGTGGAAATAATAAATCACAAATTTACTTTCTTATAGTTAGGAAGAGAGATAGAAAGATTTTTAAAGATTATAAAGTCATCCCTGAAGAAAGTTTAACTACTCAACATAGGTTAGTAGTATTGGATATACGCCTCAAATATAATATTAATAGAAGGAAAATATACACGACCCCTAGAATTAAGTGGTGAAAGTTAAAGGATGAGAAACTAAATATATTCAAAGAGAAGGTAGGAGTACAAGTATTAGATGACATATACAGTGACCCTAATACAATGTAGGATAAGATGGTATCAAAATTGAAAATAGTAGCTAGGTGAGTCAAAGGGACATGCACCACTAAGTAAAGAATCTTGGTGGTAGAATGAGAAAGTGCAATAGAAAGTCAAGGAAAATCGAACAACATATAAGAAATTATATATTTGTAAAAATGAGGAAAATTTGAAAAAATATACAATAGCCAAGAAAGAAGCTAAGAAAGCAGTGAATGAAACTAAGACTGAAACTTTTGAACAGTTATATCAAAAATTAGATACAAAAGGAGGGGAAAGAGATATTTATAGAATAGCTAAAGTGAGAAAGAGGAATACAAAAGATCTTAATCAAATAAAATGTATTAAAGATGAATGCAATAGGGTACTAGTAAATGATGAAGAAATAAAAGAGCGGTGAAAGAGATATTTTCATCAACATTTTAATGAAGGTTTAGGAGACCAACTTAATTTAAGTAATTTAAGTAGGTCAAATGAGTATAGAAATTTAAATTTTTATCGTAGAATTCAAATTTCAGAAGTAGAACACGCTTTAAATGGAATGCAGAATGGAAAAGCCGTTGGACGGATGATATTACGATAGAGTTATGGAAGTGTCTAGGGAAACAAGGTATTGAATGGCTTACAAAATTATTTAACATGATATTGAAAACAAAAAGGATGCGATGATCAATGGAGGTAAGTATCCTAATTCCTTATATAAGAATAAGGAGACATACAAACTTGTACAAACTATAAGGGTATTAAACTAATGAGTCATACCATGAAACTTTGGGAAAAAATAATAGAAAAAAGATTAAGGAAGGAGACCATGGTTCTCAAAAATCAATTTGGATTCATGTCAGGAAGGTCGACAATAGAAGCTATACATCTTCTCAGACAACTAATTGAAAAGTATAGAGAGCAAAAGCAGGATCTACACATGGTATTCATTGATTTAGAAAAAGCTTATGATAGAGTTCCAAGAGAAATAATATGGAGAATTTTAGAAAAAGAGGTGTTAGTGTAACATATATTGAACTAATTAAGGATATGTATAAGGAAGTATGACGAGTGAAGACTTGAGTGGATTAACTGAAGCATTTTCAATAAAGATAAGGTTACATCAAGGATCAGTTTTAAGTCTCTATCTTTTTATACTAATCATGGATGAACTCACTGAACACATTCAAGACACAGTACCGTGGTGCATGTTGTTGCAGATGATATTGTTTTAGTAGATGAGACACGTGAAGGAGTAAATGTTAAACTAGAATCTTGGCGGGAAACACTAGAAGTGAAAGGTTTTAAGCTTAGTAGAGGAAAGAAAGAATATATGGAATTTAAATTTAGCAATATTAGACGTAATGAGACAAGTGTTAAGATAGGAGATGATGAGTTATCTGGAATTGAGAGCTTTAAATATTTAGGATCATTTTTGCAAGATGATGGAGGGATTGAGAGAGATGTTTTACATAGAATACAAGCAGGATGGTTGAAATGGAGAAAAGCATCGGGTATTTTATGTGATCGTAAAGTGCCTCTAAAACTTAAAGGGAAGTTCTACAAAACGGCAATTAGACCTGCCATGTTATATGGAGCTGAATGTTGGGCTACGACTCGAGCATATGAGCAAAAGATGAGAGTTGCAGAGATGAGGATGTTAAGGTGGATGTGCGGACATACGAGGATGAACAGAATAAGAAATGAGAGCATTAGAGAAAAAGTTTGTGTTGCATCTATTGAAGGAAAGCTCCGAGAGACACGTTTAAGGTGGTACGGACATGTACTTAGACGACCAATAAATGCTCCAGTTAGGCGATGTGAAACGATACCAAATATACACATCAAATGAGGAAGAGGAAGACCAAAAAAGACTTGGTTAGCAACAATAAAACAAGATAAAATTTATTTAAATATAGATGATGATATAGTAGGGGATAGAGTCCAATGGCGTAGAAGGATCCATATAGCCGACCCCACCTAGTGGGATAAGGCTTTGTTGTTGTTGTTGTTGTTGTTGGGGGATAAGTGTTATTAAGGCAAAATGGATGTAATTCTAATAATGACAATTTGAGCTTAACACTTAGATATTTTATACCTTAGTATTTTATACTTTCCATACTTTATTTGCCTCTCCATGCCATGACATCATATTTATTTCTATCATATAAAATGTCATGATGATATTTAAGTTTTATTTTTAGTTCATGCTATGCTTAAGTTAGAATCATATGTCATGACATCATGATTATTGACATATGCCTATTAATGTTATCAATTATGTCATAATCATCATTCATGCATTAATTAAAATTGAGTTAAAGACAATGACATGATTTGAAGTCCTATGCATAAGGGAATCAAATAGTGTTGCCTAGAAAAATACATGAAAACCTAAATAACCAAAACCCACATCTCATAAGAACACTTGACTTGTATGTGTTTCATACAATTAGATACAAGTGAGATGTTAGGAAAAGAAATTAAGGCTTTTAAAATCATTTTAAAACCATTTTGAAAAACCTTGGTGAAGTCTATCTTTTAATAGCAATCACCATTGAATGAGGTGATACAAAGTAGGATCAAACATTAAAACTTTCAATAGTTTTAAACTTTGTGTCAATCTCACTATTTGATGGGTATTTATTTTCTAACTATTTTTCACCCATAATGTTTGTTATAAGTAATGAACGTATGAATTTTCAAGTTTTTTCAAAATACGTATTTTTACTTATATATTTTTGAATTTTGCTTTCTGAAACTTGATTTCTACAATTGCATAAATCAATCGACTGCCATGGATGGCAGTCGACTGGTAGCTGACAGAGTCGACTGCCAATTGTTGATTTCGAGTAAACAAGATTGTTTAGCCCATGTTTCAGCTATGTTAGACTACCCTAACTGCTCCTAACCCTAGGATATGGTTTGGAAAGCATTATAAAGGGTGAAAATCTATTGGATATGGATTAGGAGAGTTGTTTGGGTGATGTATCAAATTTTAGGGTGTGTGAAAGTTCAAGGTTGAACTTTTGCCCTTAATTTTAATGGTTTAGTGTTCCTATAGGCTTAGACTCTCCAAGGACATTGTTGGTGCAATTGTCAAGGGGGAGTAAGCCTTTAGGAGAGGTTATCCATCATGGGATGATGGATGTGTTCTTCCTCATGAGGGAGAGAATTTTGGAGAAATGGGAGAATGTGAGATGCCAAATTGGGAAAATTGGGAGAGTTTGAAGGATTGTCTTTCTTTAGTTATATGAGACTTATCACTAGGAAGAGTGAAGGCATCATAGATGTTTTTGGACCAAAGGAGAGATTGTAAGATCTCGTTGGGATATGAGACATTAACACTCTTGGGGAGAGTCTTTTTGATGTATTTCAAAAAGGGAGAGAATTTGAGAGTGCCCAATTGGGAGAATGATTTGAGTTAGGAGGACTAACTCAAATGGTTTTATGATTTAAAGTTGGTTTTTGTCAAACATCAAAAAGGGAGAGATTGTTGGTGCAATCGATGTAGGTCACGATTGACCAGACTCGAGTTTGACTTCAGTAGTATTTTGATGTTTGACAATGGATTGACTATATGGTTGATATGGGGTTGGTCATATGATGGAAAAGTCCAAGTGGGACACTTGGCATGGAAAGTTCAAGCATGGGTCTTGCCAATAGAAAGTTCAAGCTTGAGTCTTGGCAATTGGAAAGTCTAATATGGGTTGGCATGGAAAGTCCAAGTATGGGTCTTGGCAAGGGAAAGTCCAAGCTTGAGTGTTGGCAAATGGAAAGTCCAACATGGTTTAGCAAGGGAAGTCCAATGGTTGATATTGGCAGCGTAAAGTCCAAGGGTGGAGCCTTGGCAGCATAAGCTCAATGGTTGGCGGTGTAAAGTCCAAGCATGTGTTTTGGCAGCGTAAGCTCAATGTGCCTTAGTGGTGTAGACCAGCTTAGCATGCCAATAGCTAATGGAAGCACCTGAAGGTTAGCATATGGATGAACAAGTCATAGATGACTTGGAGGGATCTGATAGGCATGAGGCTGATGGAGATGGCTAGAAGGCTTAGGTCTAGGCTAATGGTGGTCTAGTAAGTATGAGGGCATCATACTTGGGTTAAACCTCATGTTTGAGGTTTGTGATTGACTGGGGTTATGGACCAGTCAACTGGTCAAGTGTTTTGACACTTGGCAGCCGAGTTGACTCTTGGTAGTCGACTGAGATTATGACTAGTCGACTAATGAGAGTCGACTGGCATTTGACTGCGCATGGTATTGGTAGTCGATTGCCAGTATTATGCAGTTGATTGGCCTAGCAGTTGATGCCATGGAGGGCAGTCGACTGATGTTGAGGAAACGCCACATACGCGAGGCAGGCTCGACCAGTGACTCGACTGCCTATGCATCAGTCAACTGATAGTCTATCCATTGAAACTTATCTAGAATGACTACAGGAGCAGTCGACTGATGGGTTTGAGCAGTCGACTGCTATGCGCGGAACTAGCCTAAGACAAACATAAAAGGAGGAGCTTGGGGAGGATTTCCACAGTGATTTTTAGGGAGATTTTGAAGGGAAATTGTTGCTGCATTCTAGACCTTTAAGAGCAAACCAAAGTAATCAACAATCAAGCAATCCAAAGTTCTTAGTGTAAAGATTTCTTTACTTGTATTTGTGTATTGCTTAGTTTACTTGTTGTATTTCATTGTATTACTTTTGTAATCACTTGTACGAGGTTTCTCCGCCTCCGACGTGTTGTCGAGAAAGAGTATATTGATTAGTGGTGGTATTTGCATCCCTAGAGCTCATTTGAGCTCAATCCGTGGAGTAGGAATCCTAAGATTCCGAACCATGTTACATTCATGTGTTGTGATTGTATTTGTGTATTTGTATTTCTATTTTTTATTTGTATGCTACTGCGTTAACGATAAGTATAGGCAATCAAGCACGAGCGATTTCCATCAAGCATCCGTAAGTGTCAATCACCCCCCTCTAGCGCTAACCAAAGATCCTACATAGCTTCCTTGATATATCTTCTCATTGTCATTATATTGTCGCTTTCACATCTTTATTAGTTTTCCTTTCCTTATCATATGATGAGAGTTTTGAGAGATTACATGATAAGTACATTGTCTAGGACAGACAAGTCTAAGTGTGGGGGAGAGTATTATATGTGAAAAAAAGTGATGAAATATTGTTACATTCTATTGATTTTATGTCGAGAGGAGATTTCCATAAGTTGCAACATGGGAAACCAAATTTATCATTATCACAATCATGTATCTTCTATTTTCTCCATTTGAAAAAAAAAATGTTGAAAAAAACAAAAAAAGAAGAAAATAATAATAATAAAAATTTCAAATATTTGTATTTTGCATGATATGTGATTGATGAATAAACTAAGCATTGTCATGGGTTCTAAATTGTCTTGCATTAGTGGAATAAAGTTTCGAAGAGATTATTTCTATTCATTTGATTTTGTCATGTGGAAGTACTTTTGGATTTAGAGCTTATTGATAATATATATTTTTGGAGATGTATGAATGTTTAGTTTGTGTACTACATTGATAAGGTTTAAGGAAGTTGAGTGTTGGATGTTTTGAGTGATTTTATGCTTAGTATTTTATTGTAATCATTATGTAATTACTCTAATGCTCTCATGTTATTTTAGTTTTCTTTATTGCTTATCCTTCTTTATCTCATATTCTTTTAGTCATCCTTGTTGTTTATTTTTCTTGTTCTTTTGAATTTATCTTTACTTCATCACTACTTTTGATGAGTCTTCTTGATTTATGTGTATTTATGTTCATAGTAGTGGAGAAGTAGAAGATACACAAATATATAGTAGTGCAATATCATAAGTTGTTTTGAGTGAGCTCCATTTCCATATTTATTATGTGTATATCAGTACATATATCTACCTTGTGAGGTTCTATCATGCTTAATCTATTCAAGTTGATTGAAATTATCATGCTTATTGATCGACTTGTGTAGGAATTGGAAATATGAGTGTCTAGATTCTCAAAACTTGATGATTCTAAGTAATCATGTTTTACTATTTTCAAATTATTGCTAAGGGATGACGAGGATATCTTTGGTTATCTTTTAATTGTCTTTACTTGCTCGAGATGTGCAAAAATAAGTGCGAGAGAATTAATCATTACTATTTTATCATATTATTTTGGTCCTTAATCTTAATATTTTTATTCTATCAAGTGATTAATTATCAATTATTATCGTATTTTACGAGTTGTGATTTATTTTGGATCTTATTATAAATTTTTTTAAATTTTAAACTTATATGCAAATTTTACATCTTAATTGTAGGAGATCGAGATGAGCCAATGGACTAGACTCGAGTTTGATCAAATATGACTTCATCTAGGATCATAAAGGACATTTTAAGTTAGATCAATCTGAACCGTTCATCAAGATTAGAAGCAATTCAATCAAAGGACCATATCTGAGCAATATGGATCGTCCGATGTGATCGACTTGATTCTGAGACATTTATCAAGATCTGAAGAGATCCGATCCATACGTTCAGATCTAGACATCCTAATCTTTCATCCGGATCGGTTTGACGTGATCGTCCATTCGGATCTGATTAGATTCGTCCATCTTAAATCGGAGAAATTCTGGCCGTCGGATCAGATCAAGAATTTAATTATAAAGGCAGAAATTCTTCCCCAATCGGATCTCATCTTCTTTCCGGATCGCGACTTCATCTTTCCAGAGCTTCTTCTTCACCGCGCGTCGCCACTCTCCTTCACCTCCTCACCGCCGGCCCCCATCTTCTTCACCAAGACCGATGGTGGTCTTCTTCACCATCTCCACCTTCCCTCACGAAGCAAGCCATCTTCATCTCCTCCACCGCTAGCAGCCGATCGGAGAAGGGGATTTCCCCCCCTCCGATCGGCGATTTCATCTTCTCCGCCGCCGACAGCCGATCGGAGAAGGGGATTCCCTTCCGATCGCTCCGATCAGCCACTCTATCTCCTCTGCAGCCGCAGCCATCAGTTCCATCAACATCGAAGAAAGGGATTCCCCTCTGATCGCTCCGATCAGCCATCTCAGCCATCATCCAGCTCCGGCCAACACCATCACAGCATCTGCGGAAGTTCATCTCTTCCTCCGGCAGACATCTAGCAGCTCTTATTTCAGTCCGGACAGCATCATCCAGCTCCGGCCAACTTCATTTCCAGCTTTCGATTCCCTGTTCCCCTGTTTGTTCTGTCTTCTCCGATCAGTAACAGAAATCCAGCTGTGATGAATTTTTGATTGAGTTTGATTCCTTTGCTCTGGCTTGACTTTATTCAAAGATTACCTGATTTCATATATTTGGATTGTCTGTTCAAGTGATTGTTAGGTTTCCCTATGCTCTGGTCCAGATTTGTCAACGTTGAGTTCAATAGTTTTCTTTCCTTAATTCTGTGATTAAGCTTTGCTAGATAGATTAGTGTGGAAATGTTCTACAATGAATTGTAGTTGTTAGTTGTTTTTCTTTTCAATTGCTTTATTTTAATTTGGTTAGGTTTGTTGAAATGTTCTTGTGTTTTGATTTTCAAGCTAAGGGGTTGCCCTAGCATGATTATTGAGATGCTTTCTTAATTTGGCGTGTTTGATTCGTTAGAATTGTAATTTTAATTCCTTGTTTCTTGAATTGTTCTTGCTCATGTTTCATGGTATGTTTTGCGTGATTTGATTTGTTTCAATTCATTTAATTAATGAGCATCTAATCGACTTCTCGGCCCTTTCACGACCGTTGTGAGGTAAATCGCGTGAGGAGGGGGTCCTATGGGACTTAACGTGATGGTCAAGACACGTGGGGATTATCTGAATCCAGAAAAAGATTTATTTAATTGAATCATTGATTTGCTTGATTGATGCATTAGAGTTAGATTGTAGTTGTTGATGTTCTTTTCTCAATTGTTCATTTTATACCTTTGAAACCCCAAACCTTTAATAATGAATAAATGGATTCTAAGATTGTTATTCTACCATTATATTCATTGGGAGACGATCCGAGTCATTCCTATAATACATTAGTGTAGTTAGGGGTTCAGTAATTTGTTCTAATACGGTGGTGCAACACACGCTTATCAGTAACTTCCCTTGTAACCATGCTAGTGACTTTCTTAGACCTTTTAGAGATCTTAGTCACTTCGGACTTCCTAAGGTCAACTCTATGGATTGTCTTCCTTGTGACCTTGATCTTCGTAGACCTATACTTAATTGCATAGTCAAATGGAATATTGTGGTAGGTCAGCATTATCTCTTTGAGTTTAGGCTTGTGATTCAAGTCTTTCTTGTCCTTAATTGGTTCTTGTCTCCTAACACCTAAAGTTTGCCCATTATACCCTAAAATCATATTTTTCATCTTTCTAAGGGTCTTTTTTATTTTCTTAAGTTTTAACCTCAAAGTTTGACTTTCAACTTCTAATTTTTCGATTTATGATTTTTCATTCTTCTTTTGAGAATTCCTCTTCCTAGACATATATCTAATTCATTTAGGATTAATGGCTAAATTCTTGTTATCTACCTTCCTTTTTTTTTATTTACATCAGGTATTAGGTACGATTTCTCTTCCCTATTAATCCTGATGTCCAGCCGCCCCAGCCCCACGGAAGTTTCCCAACAGCTGACGTGGGTAAATTAAGATGACAGGTGGTCAGAGCACATTTGAACCCATTCTAGACCAGGAAGGACGACCACGCTGGAACGAGGGGGCATCATGCACCACCACTTGCGTAGCACGTGCAGCCAGGGCGGAATCGACCCCTAGAAGCACAGAGGGGAGCCTCGTGAGTTACCACCACGTCGTTGCCCTGGGGGCTTGTTATCTACCTTCCTATCCTTAGGTAAGGTTGATTTAGCATCCTTAGTAAATTGACATGTTTAGCACCTAAACAAAAGTATTTATTACTATATTGATACTTAGGCTTACTATTAGCATGTTTCTTATGACTAACAATTGCAAGTAAATTAAAATCATTCCTAACATGCTTTTTATCATTACATAAGGAACGAGCATTATTGAAATATATTTTGGGGTTTACCTTAGCTTCCCCTACATGTGAAACTCCTCCCTTATCTTTCTTAGGATGTCTTCCCCTTGGGCATTGACTCCTATAGTATCTCCTTTGTTGGCACTTGAAGAACTCTATGTGCTCCTTGCTCTTGCAAATTGGGATTCTAACTTCCTTGGTTTTCTTCTTCGCCTTTAGTGTCAGTTGAGTCTTTTTGACTCATTTTGGACATTTTCTCTTATAATGTCTTACTTTCTTACATTCAAAGCATATTATATGATTTTTATTTTTATGAACTATGCTCAAGTTACCTATAGAGGAATCACTTCCAGATGTAGATGACTCCTCCTCTTGATCCGGTGTAGATTGTCTCTCCTCTTTAATCCTAGAGGTGGAAGCTTCTTCAATTTCTTCTTCGGATGTTGAGCATCTATCAACCTCCAAGCCTTCATTAGTTTGAGAGGACTAGAACTCCTCCTCTACTTGAGCTACGAATGGTTCTTCATGAAGCTTTACTAGCTTGCCCCATAAATCCTTAGCGTCCTCAAATTGTGTCAAGGACTAGTTCAATAGAATATTCTAATCAACAAGTAGCTTAAGAGTCAGAATATCCAATCAAACAGAAAAATGTGTCAAGGACTAGTTCAATAGAAGACTCTAGTGATGAATCTAGCTCACCTATAAAAAATATTTCAGTGGGCAAGGCTAGACTGTTAGGGCAATCAACCCGTGATATGATTTTGATGTATGTGAAAAAGGGTTTAAGTTAGGATGTTTGGATTTGATATGTTCGTTGGAGTCTTGCAGGACTTAGTAATTCGCACATGGAGTCTTGGCGAGTTTCACATCTCATGACTCGGTCCTTTAGTCGGTGAAGGATGACTTTGTGGAAGTCGTACGCTTGGAGCATCTGAGGGACCGTCGGATGAGGAGCTTCGAGTGAAGCCGGAGGAAGTAGACTTCAGGGCGAGACGCGAAGGATGGCGCTGCAGAGCCATGCGCTTGGCGCATCCGAGGGACATGACCGGACGAAGATAACTTCAAAGGCGAGGGACTCCAAGGGATGAGAGTGAGCGAATGTAACCCGGTAAGGGGTAATGCTCTTAGGTGAAACTTGGCCATTTGGCTAAGTGTCGGATGGGATTTCTCGACATCAGTCGACTGCCATGTTATGATAGTCGACTACTCGATCGCGTGACTGACTAGTGTTCGAGTCGGTTCATAGCAACAATGACCGCCATGGATTCGATCATTGCGAGACCACTAGTAGACTAATGAAGGCATCAGTCGACTGGTCGCAAGGGTTTCGGGCACAGAAGCAAGTCGAGCTCACGAGCATTCGACTGGAAGTCGATATCAGTCGACTGATGAAAGCATCAGTCGACTGATGATGGAGTCGTTGGGTGAAAGCCAACGTGGAAAGCAGCCATTATTGGGCAACGACCACAGTACCAGTCGACTGATAGGGAAATCAGTCGACTGCTCCTGTGTCAACGGGAAGAAACCCTCTTCCTCTATAAAGAGGAAGAGAAAGGGTGTGAGGCTTTGGGGGCCTAATGTTCATGCTCTAAACTCTCCCAAAGTGCCCTAAAGTTTCTCCATCCTCTTACTTGAGTTTATTTACATCATAATTGTAAGAGGAGTGATTCTTGTGTAAAGAGATTACCTCCACTTAGCTTGGTGCAAAGGAGAGAATAGTGAAAGCTTGCGGAGTGATTCACCGTGGACGAATCAGACCGTGGATTAGCGGAGCAGCCGTGAACCACGTTACATTGCGGTTGTTAGCATTGTTTGGTATCTTGTTTGTCTTTATTGTTATTTTATTTATATATTCTGCTTGCGCTAATAGTTTTGTAGACGAGCAATGAATGAACGACATTCAACGTCTACGACAAAGGCTATTCACCCCCCCTCTAGCCGACCAACATCGACCCTACAAGTAGTATCAGAGCCAAGGCGCTTGTTGAGGACTAACTGTCATGCCCCGGGGGAGTCCTCGCCAGACGAAAATCCGGCAGCATCTCCCTTGTACGTGTGACAATACCAAACTTAGATACAAGGCCTATCCGACCACTGTACTTCGTTCAACACGACCGGAATCCAAACAACACACGCAGGTCATACGACCTCAGGCCAACAATCAAGGTAAATAGTAAACAGTCTACAATAACTAGACTTACCCCTTCTGCCATCTGGACAGGAATACCAAACCAAAACCAATCGAAATAAAATCTGAATAAAGATTCATAAGGACACCAAGTATCCACGAGTACATAAATCCAACTCCAGGCCTAAACATATCTTCTAATCAAAATATCCAAAACCATAAAACAAATAACCAATAACACTATCACGACGAGGGGGTTTGACAGCTGGACTCTCCTGACAGCTTCATCCTGAAATAGATATAAAACAACGGGGTAAGTTTAAAGAACTCAGCGGTTATAGTCGATATGCAAAGTAAGATATAGCTAACAATAACAATTATGTCAGTACAGTCTCATATATAGGGTATGCAAGAAAGAAATACAAAAGGACTGTACTTACTTGAATCTCCTACCCTGATAGGAGCATGTGTCATACTAGAAGAAATAAAATCGTCAAACTATATACAAATATGTATCCTGTATGCATGGTAATCATATGCAACATCCAAGGCAGGAATAAAAATGCAACAAACACAATACAAATGGACATGATCACCCACGGCCTTGATCGCGCCTGTCGTTGGTGAAGCCGAGTGGGTAGGGCTATGACAACTATGCACTCTGTCATCACTGCTCCTGAGTGACCGAGTGGACAGGATGCTGTCAGAGTACACCTATCCTCCTGCCCCAAACAGAGTAGGGGAGCAAAGCTCTCATCTCCCGGTATCGTAGACGAGAGGAGGGATCCCTGCCTGCTACCACGCTGTCTCATCACTACCCATGAACGGACCAGCGGAGCCTGACAAAGCTACTGCACACACCCTCTTGATGTACCACTAACCCATGAGTGACAGCGTGTGTAGACCATGTAACTGGATGCGGGCTCCACTATAAAGGAACTCCGTCCTGCCAACATGCAATCATGCAAGATGGTGCATGATACTAAAGCATGTAAATCCAACTAAAATACATATCCGAATAATATGCACAACTAATAAGTACATATCAATGATCCGAGTAAAACAGGGAAGATATAACTATAAACCGACCCAATGCATGTATCAAGTAGGCACAATAACATACTAGGCATATAAACATAAAAATTATTGCAAGCTATACAAACTAGTATATCAACATGACTATATCTAAGAGATAAGTCAAAATACTCGCCTGATAAAATGCCCGCAAAAAAATGAAATCGTCACGACCGTGGACCTGCCTCATGACCGAAACCCGCATACAACATAACTACCATTAAATTCCAGCACATAACTAATATTCGACTAAATTTTACTTCGACCCCGTATTCACTTAATCTAAAACCTATGTAATTGAAAAAAGTAAATTGAATACCCACACCAAGATTTTTTTATTTATTTATTATTATTATTATTTTTCGATTAGTTCATTTTTCCATGATAACCAACACTGGACAGAAGAGGCCTGCACGCTATTCCGCCCATCCTATCCAATATCCCAGCGACTCTGTCAAGGAAACTTAACTATCGATTACAAGACGGACGACCTACAAAATCACTATTGGCGAAATCCGAAAATGAAATGACATCCAATATAGACGCTATAAACTAACACTGTGAAGCAAATCACAGAAGACAAAGAAGAAAGTCCAAGAGATGGATATAAGGCGAGCTCAGAAAAATCAACAATTACCAAATATGTAAAACTCAAAAAAATTCAAATGACATCCATTTAACTGTAGAATCCAGACCTTCTATATGATAAATGTTGTGCAAACTCAAAAAAGCCCCTTTTCTGAGCACTAAGAAGGGATGTCTAATGAACGAGCACTTCGTTGACAGCGAACAAAATTGTCAAAAGCACAGACGCGACGACAACGGGGGCGGTTGGCGAGTGGCGAGTAAAGCGAGTGGAGGAGGAGAAAAAGGGTCGTGGCGGAAAGGTAGGGTTAAGAGTGATTCGAGTTGGGAAGAAGCTTCACCGGGCATTCACGAAGGAGAACGATGTCGAGGGATAGGAGATCGCGAGGGGGAAAAACGATACTAGGGCGCGGCAGAGAAATTTAGATACGAGGAGATAAACTGGATTATCCCCCCCCCCCCCCCCTATTCTGTACAAACTTTATTTAATTCCAGAAAATTCCTAAAAATTTCTGAAAAATCACCTAAAATATTTCTCAAGTAAAAATAGGTTTTTTTTTTATTTCGGTATCTCATATTCTCCTCCACTAACAAAAATTTGGTCCCTAAATTTTCCACTCAATTCATAATGAGTAAGAGATATTACAAGTGCTGAAAAATATATCTCACGTACCTTAAGCAAACAAGTGGGGATATTGAGCTCTAATATTTTCCTCAAGCTCCCAAGTAGCCTCCTCATCGGTGTGGTGACTCCACCCGACTTTGACAAGTCGCACAACCTTATTCCGAATCCTGCCGTTCATATCCGTAATCCGTACTTAACCTCTTCGTAAGTAGCATCAGTCAATTAACTCGAGACATCCGATGAATATGTGAAGAGTCTGGAACATACTTCCTCAGCATGGACACATGAAACACATCATGAATACCCGTCAAAGATGGTGGTAGCGCTAGTCGGTAAGCGGCTGCTCTGATCCTCTCCAAAATCTCAAACGGACCAATGTACTTAGGAGCTAGCTTACCACGAAGTCCAAATCTCTTCACCCCTTTCGTGGGTGAAACTCGCAGGAATACATGATCACCAATAGAGAACTTCAGAGGTCTCCGTCTCCGACCTGCATAACTCTTCTGACGATCCTGCGCCTCTTCCATCCTACGTCTGATAGTACGGACCAACTCTACCTCATGTTGACCCCTCTGGGGTCCTAGTAACTGGGCCTCCCCAACCTCCTCCCAGAGGGTGGGTGTACGACACTGTCTACCATACAATGCTTCAGACGGGGCCATTTGGATAGCCGAATGATAGCTGTTATTGTAGGCGAATTCCACTAACGACAAGTGGTCTTCCCAGTTGCCCCCGAAATCTATAACACAGGACCTCAGCAAATCCTCTAGTGTCTGAATGGTCCGCTCAGATCGCCCATCCGCTCTCTGGATGGAATGCAAGATTAAACGGCCGCATGCCTAAGGCTCGCCGCAAACTCGCTGTAATCGGACGTGAACCGGGGATCTCTATCTGATATAATGCTCAAAGGAACACCATGCAATCTGATGATCTCCCGATAATATAACTCTGCCTAACGATCCAGAGAGTCGGTCTTCCGAATCGCTAAGAAGTGCGCAGATTTGGTTAGTCTGTCAACGACTATCCAAATCGCGTCATGGCCTTGACGTGTCCTAGGCAAACCCACCACAAAATCCATGGTAATGTGATCCCACTTCCACTAAGGAATAGGAATCCTCTAAAGTAGTCCGGCTGGTCTCTGGTACTCAACTTTCACTTGTTAACAAACGAGACATCTAGCAACAAAATCTGTGATGTCTTTCTTCATGTCGTTCCACCAATACAAACGCTTTAAATCTCATTACATGCGGGTTCCGCCTGGGTGGATCGCAAATCGAGAGTGATGAGCCTCCTGAAGTAACTCCTCCATAACCGAGTGAGACTAAGGTACGCATAATCTGCCCCGGAAATAAACTATACCTTCATCATCTCGGGTGAACTCACCTGTCGCCCGAGGTTATCCGCTACCAATAAACCGCAATGTCGATCATCGGTTCGAGCCTCCTGACTTCGTCCGGATAGACGATCGAGCAACCAGCGCCACGGTCGATCCCTACCCTCAAGGCCCAACTCGTGAGAAACCCCGAATCAAACCGGATCGAAACTTGGAAGGAAGCTAAAGTCCCTCGGGACTTTCGGCTAAGTGCATCGGCAACCACATTGGCTTTCCCTGGGTGGTAGCTAATGGTACAGTCATAATCCTTCAGAAACTCCATCCATCTCCTCTATCGGAGATTGAGTTCCTTCTGCGTAAATAGATATTTGAGACTCTTATGATCAGTGAGAATCTCAAATGTAATACCATACAGATAATGCCTCCAAATCTTCAAGGCAAAGATAATAGCGGCTAGTTCTAGATCATGTACTGGGTAGTTTTTCTCATGCTCCTTCAATTGGCGAGAAGCATAAGAGACTACCCTGTCGTGTTGCATCAATACTGCACCTAAACCCTGTAGAGACGCATCGGTATAAAGGATGAAACTGTCGTCCCCTGATGGTAATACCAGAATCGGTGCTGACACCAGTCTCTTCTTCAACTCCTGGAAACTAGTCTCGCACGCCTCTGACCATGTGAACTTCACGCCCTTCCTGGTAAGGCGTGTCAACGACATAGCAATACTCGAGAAGCCCTCAACAAACCGTCTGTAATAACCGGCCAAGCCTAAGAAACTGCGAACCTCCTGAACTGATTTCGGCTGCTCCCAACTGGTGACAGCCTCGATCTTCTAGGGGTCAACTGAAATGCCTCTACTAAAAACCACATGTCCCAGAAAGCCGACTGAGGGTAACCAGAATGCGCACTTATTGAAATTCGCATAGAGTCGCTTCTGTCGGAGCCTATCCAAAACAAGGCGAAGATGCTGCGTGTGTTCCTCTTCAGAATGAGAATATACCAGAATGTCATCAATAAAGACAATGATGAACTGATCTAGGAAATCCATAAATTCACGGTTCATCAAATTCATGAATACCGCTAGAGCATTGGTAAGCCCAAATGACATTACCAAATACTCATAGTGTCCATATCTGGTACGGAATGTTGTCTTCTGAATGTCAGAGTCTCTAACCCTTAATTGATGATATCTAGACCGCAGATCAATCTTAGAATATACTGATGTACCTCTAAGCTGATCAAACAAGTTCTCAATACATGGCAGAGGATATTTATTCTTGATAGTGACGACGTTCAACTGCCTGTAGTCGATACATAATCTCATCGATCCATCTTTCTTCTTCACGAAGAGAATCGGAGAACCCCAGGGTGATACACTAGGGCGAATAAAACCTCTGTTCAAAAGCTCCTGGAGCTGAACCTTTAACTCGTCCAACTCTCTCGGGGCCATACGATAAGGAGCTTTCGATGCCGGCGTCGTCCCAGGAATTAATTCAATCGTGAACTCCACTTGCCTTCTGGGAGGCAAGCCCGGTAACTCGTCTGGAAAGACATCCGGATATTCTCGAACAATAGGAATGTCAGCGATCTGAGAGTCACCACTGTCTTCTACATTGATCATAGATAATAGAAAACCCTGACAATCGTGTGATAAAAGCTTTTGAACCTGTATCGCAGAAATGGTCGATATGTCGTCGTCCCAGATGCCAGTGAAATCCCACGAGGGTTGGTTCGGAGGTTGGAATGTGACCACCCTCGTCTGATAATCAACTGTGGCATGATATGCTGACAACCAATCCATACCAAGGATAATGTCGAATTCGACCATGTCCAGTACCAATAAATCTACAATAAGTATGATGTTACCGAAATCTAAGGGACAACCTCGGACCTCCTGGGTAATGTCCAATGTATCACTAAATGGTAGGAAAACGATTAATCTCTGTGATCTAATAGTAGGTAGTCTACCAATCTCTCTCATAAATACATGAGAAATGAACGAATGCATACTACCAGTATCAATTAGCATAATAGCTGAAAATGCATAAAGTGAAACCGTACCGCGAAAAACGGATTCGTTGGCTCGCTGCGCATCCTCTCTAGTAATCGCATGAATCCGCCAGCTCGGAGGTGGAGGTGGAGGTGGGATACGAAGGCTGATACAAAAGTGGATACGAAGGAAGATACTCGTATGTATCGTAGCCGCAATGTCCTCGAACTGGATGGCGGGGATGCAATGACATAAGACGGGTCGATGTCGCGATCACTGCTACTGTATCAGTGGCCGGGCATCAGATATATCAGGTCTCAAATGTAACTCTGTGACATTGTACGGACATCGGAGTACTCTCGCCCACGCATGCCATATGCGGCCCCGCTGGGGGAGCTGCCTCTATGGGCGGCAAGGTCCGCTATTTGCCCTCTTCTTCGAGTCCCAAATCGACACAATCGCCCTCCTCAGATAGAAACCCCGGAAGTCACATGCTGGGCCTTCAACGAACAATCTTGGCTCAGTGTCTGTGCGCTTAGCAATAATATAAATTCCCAAGGTGCAGGCTGAGATGATATGCTCTCTCGACCCACAACGGGTACAGTAGGTGTCACTAGTGGGCGGCCTCCAGCTCTGCTGAGAAGGCCGAGAGGGTCCAGCTGAAGATCGTCTTGATTTCTGAGGCCGACTAGATTCCCTAGAGTGACTCTGACTGACCGACCACCACGCCGGGCCCAGTCCGTGTCTGGTCCGTCTGTGGTTCGCCTGTTCGCTTTCCTCTTCCTATCAGTATTAGCTCTCTGTTGAGCTGACTCAATCAACAAAGCTCTATCCAATGCCTCTCGGTAGGAAGAACAGTCGAATCCTGCCATATTGACCTGAAGAGGCCCATCTAGTCCCTGAACAAATTGCATCATGCGTGACTTGTCCTCAGCGACTAACTCTGGACAAAACCTGGCTAACCGATTAAATTATGCATTATACTTCATCACTGTGCGATTATTCTGTCGAAGACTCAGAAAATCCTGACAACGTATCATCTGATATGATCGTGGGAAGTACTGACTCTCAAAGGCCTCTCTGAATCTCGCCCAGGTAATCTGCTGCTCGTCGATGATCGAGCACTGCGTGTCCCACCAAATCTCGGCCTCGCCTTGTAAATGGAAGGTCGCCAACTCTACCTTCTCTCACTCGGAGCAGACCATATAGTAGAAAGTACGCTCCATAGTCTCGATCCAAGACTGAGCCACGCTCGGATCAGTCTCTCCGCTGAATAAGGTGAATCGACTTTTCATCGACTTAGCTAAGCCAGGAATCCGAGCTCGTGCCGCAACCATATCAGTAAGATGAGTAGGGGCCGTCGCAGGAGCTGGCGAAACAACTGTAGATGGTACCGTTGCATACGCAGGGGCAGATAACGAGTGAGGGCCGACCAACTCCACTGATGGGCCTGTCGGGTCTGTAGTAGCAGGCCCTACTGGCGGGGGTGTCTGAAGTGTAGTAGCAGGGTCTCCCACTGGTACATCGGATACTCCAGAACTGGATATCTCTGGAGGAGGAACCGCCGCCGAGAATTGAGGATCCACGACTCCCGCAGCACCATGTGGAATCTGACCCTGATCAACATGCTCACCCTCAGTAGATCTTTCTGGAAACTCCGTCGCCAAAGATCTCAATGTCCTCTAGCGTGACCGCCCAACACCATGTCTTGGCACAGGAGCACACCCACCTTGTCTCATATCTGTTAAATTATTACAGATGTTACTACAAGTAAAAACATATAAAAATTAATCATCATACATATTTCACCGCCAAGAGAGGTCCCGTCGCCACCAAATCCCCATATTGACCTCGTCAATAATACCTCGAATTTCTGAAACATAAAAATCGTTTAAAATCCATACCAATTCAAAAATTTTCCAAATTGACCCGCAAAAACCTGCCCAAAAGTGGCGAACTCTGAAAAATCTTAAAAACCCCTAGGAACTCGTAAACCTAGAGCTCTGATACCAAATAAATTGTCACACCCCGGGAGAGTCCTCGCCAGACGAAAATCCGACAACATCTCCCTTGCACGGGTGACAATACCAAACTTAGATACAAGGCCTACCCGGCCACTATACTTCGGTTAACACGACCGGAATCCAAACAACACACGCAGGTCATACGACCTCATGCCAACAATCAAGGTAAATAGTAAACAATCTACAATAACTAGACTTATCCCTTCTGCCATCTGGGCAGGAATACCCAACCAAAACCAATCGAAATAAAATCCGAATAAAGGTCCATAAGGACACCAAGTATCTACGAGTATATAAATCTTACTCCAGTCCTAAACATATCTTCTAATCAAAATATCCAAAATCATAAAACAAATAACCAATAACACTATCACGACGAGGGGGTTTGGCAGCTGGACTCTCCTGACAGCTTCATTCTGAAATAGATATAAAACAACGGGGTAAGTTCAACGAACTCAGCGGATACAGTCGATATGCAAAGTAAGATATAGCTAACAATAACAATCATACCAGTACAGTCTCATATATAAGGTATGCAATAAAGAAATACAAAAGGACTGTACTTACCTGAATCTCCTACCTTGATATAGGAGCATATGCCATACTAGAAGAAATAAAATTGTCAAACCATATACAAATATGTATCCTGTATGCATGACAATCATATGCAACATCCAAGGCAGCAATAAAAATGCAGCAAACACAATACAAAAGCTATCCATGCAAAATGCATGCGGTGCAAATGACATGGTCACCCCCTGACGCCACACCACCACACGCTGATGGTGAAGGCGAGAGTGGTAGGCTATGATAATCTGCACTCTACCATCATGCTTCCTAATGACTAAGTGACGAGGATGTTGTCGAGTACACCTATCCTTCGCCAAATAGAGTGGGGAGCAAAGCTCTCATCTCCTGTCGGACTGCAGGAGGGATCCCCGCTCGCTACCACGCCTCATAGCTACCCACGAGCGGACTGGAGCTTGATAGAGTATGCACACACCCTCCCGATATACCATTAACCCATGAGCGATGCGCGTACTATGTAATCGGGTCAGGAGTTCAACTATAAAGCGAACTCCTGTCTGCCAACATGCAATCATGCAAGATGGTGCATGATACTAAAGCATGTAAATCCAAATAAAATACATATCCGAATAATATGCACAGGCAATAAGTACATATCAATGATCCGAGTAAAACAGGGAAGATATAACTATAAACCGATCCAATGCATGTATCAAGTAGGCACAATAACATACTAGGCATATAAACATGAAAATTATTGCAAGCTATACAAACTAGCATATCAACATGACTATATCTAAGAGATAAGTCAAAATACCCACCTGATAAAATGCCCGTAAAAAAATAAAATCGTCACGACAGTGGACCTGCCTCGTCATCGAAACCTTCATACAACATAACTTCCATTAAGTTCCAGCACATAACTAATATTCGACTAAATTCTACTTCGACCCCGTATTCACTTAATCTAAAACCTATGTAATTGATAAAGTAAATTGAAAACCCACACCAAGATTTTTTTTATTTTTTATTTTTATTTATTATTATTATTATTTTTCAATTAGTTCATTTTTCCATGATAACCAACACTGGACAGAAGAGGCCTGCACGCTATTTCGCCCATCCTAACCAATATCCCAGCGGCTCTATCAAGGAAACTTAACTATCGATTACAAGACGGACGACCTACAAAATCACTATTGGCGAAATTCAAAAATGAAATGGCATCCAATATAGACGCTATAAACCAACACTGTAAAGCAAATCACAGAAGTCAAAGAAGAAAGTCCAAGAGATGGATATAAGGCGAGCTCAGAAAAATCAACAATTACCAAATATGTAAAACTCAAAAAAATTCAAATGACATCCATTTAACTGCAGAATCAAGACATTCTAGATGATAAATGCTGTGCAAACTTGAACAAGCCCCTTTTCTGAGCACTAAGAATGGATGTCTAATGAACGAGCACTTCGTTGACAGCGAACAAAATTGGCAAAAGCACAGATGCTACGATAACGGGGGCGGTTGGGGAGTGGCGAGTAAAGCGAGTGGAGGAGGAGAAAAAGGGTCGTGGCAGAAAGGTAGGTTTAAGAGCGATTCGAGTTGGGAAGAAGCTTCGCCGGGCGTTCACGAAGGAGAACGGTGTCGGCGGATAGGAGATCGTGAGGGGGAAAAAGGAAACTAGGGCGCGGTGGAGAAATTTGGATACGAGGAGATAAAATGGATTATCCCCCCCCCCCCCCTTTATAAATAAATAAAAACCTAAGTTTTAATTTAACACCTTATTAATTTAATTATACTCTTATATATTCTGTACTAACCCTGTTTAATTCCAAAAAATTCCTGGAAAAACACCTAAAATATTTCTCAAGTAAAAATAGGTATTTTTTTATTTCGGTATCTCACACTAACCGCCAACACAAGCACTATATCAAGTGATGGCCGGCTCAAACATTCATCCGTCGAAGTTCGAGGGGAAATTCGCTTGGCAGAAAAAGCGAATGGAGGTATTCTTTGAAACCGATTTCGATATTATGCTTATAATGGAAAACAATTTTGAGATGCCTAGGGATGAAGAGGGGAGAATACTAGACAAATCAAGGTGGACTAAAAAGCAAAGAGAAGAGCACCTTGCAATTCAAAGGCTAAGCACCATCTCCTCAACATACTCCCCCAATAAGAAGTAAACCGAATTGGGGAATGCTCTAGTGCCAAGGAGATGTGGGAGAAGCTAGTAGAGCTTCATGAAGGTACCTCGGAGGCCAAGCTTGCAAGGAGAGACCTCCTCCGCTCCCAACTAACGAATATCAAACTTGAAAAGGGAGAAAATGTAACCTCACTACACTCTAGATTTAAAGAAATAATAACCGGTTTATCTAGTGTAGGGGAGAAGCTTTCAAATAGAGACATGCTCATGAAGGCAATAGAAGGCTTCCCTCGGTCCTCAAGATGGAGCTAAATGATGGACTCTTTTTACATCTCCAAGAACCTAGAAGTTAGCACCTTGGAGGAATTCTTCTCAACCATGGAGCAAGGGGAAGAAGAAGATGGAGACTCCCTCCTCCTCTGACGAAGCATCCTCCTCTTCCTCCATGGATAGCACGGAAGAAGCATACATGGTAAGGAAGGTATGGCGTGCTTTGAAAAATTTTAAATTTAATAAATCTAATGATAGGAGAAGAAGACTAAGGGAGAAGGTAATTTGCTATAATTGCCAAGGAGAGGGACACATAAGGGATAATTGTCCCCTCTTAAACAAGAGTAAAGAGAAGAGGAGAAAGAAAGAAGAAAAGAAGAAAAAGGGGGGCAAGAAGAAGGAAGAAGAGAAGAAGGCCAAAGAAAAGGGAAAGGCCAAAGCACTAAAGGCAAAGACATGAGATGATCCTTCTTCCTCATCCTCATCCGAAGAAGAAGAACATGTCTACTCAAATCTTTTCCTAATGGCCTTTGATGACCTAGACTCCACCTCCTCTTCCAAAAAAGAAGAAGCAAACTCAAGTGAGGAGAGCTCAAGTGAAGGGGGAGCTTCTTCTACATCCTCATCATCGGAAGGGGATTTGGTAAGTGAGGTAACGAATTTTTCCCCCAAGAAAATTATGTCAATTATTTCTAGCCTCACTAAAGACTTGTTTAGGGCAAAGAAAAAGAATAAATGCATGTTAGATCAAATTAAGGACTTAGAAGAAAAATTAGAAAAAGCATGCTTAACTATTAATGATAATATTTCTTCTAGTCTAAATGATGCATGCTCACATGATAACTATATGTCATTTGATGTAAGTGATGCATTTATGGAGGAAAATAGGGCTTTAAGGGAGAAAGTAGATCATTTGACCAAGGCCCTAGAAAAATTCACAATAGGCTCCAACACCCTCAATATGATTATAGGGAGCCAAAGGGCAAGCTTCAATAAGAAAGGCCTAGGATATAAGGAAAATAAAAATGAAAAGGCCTATAAATATTTAATTATTAGGAGTCAAGACAAAAAGAAGGTAATAGCTAAAAATGGATCCCTAAGGAGTATTTAGTGAACCCCATAGGAAAGAACTTATTTTGGGTTCCTAAATCCATCCTTAAGGGTTAGGAAAACCCTAGGATAGTCAACCATATGGAATTTATCTATATCATATTTTGGTTGACTTAGGATGGCGGGATAAAATTTTATCATAGTGTTGGGTGATGATAATGTGCCCATAAATTGATAATAATGCTTAAATCATGATGATTAATGTAATTGTCATACATGTTTGCAATCATGATTTATGATCTTGATATTTGACATATAATCATGGGCATTAGGGTTTAAATCATGCCTTGGGTGATAACTTACTTATTATCATAATTTATATCCTAATGCATGATTACAAATTGATAGATAGACGTGGTTCATGATCATAATGTGAAATCAATTCATATATGTCTTTATGATCATGTAGTATGTTAGGATGATACTTAGCCTTGTATAGAATTGCATGAAATAAATGGTTAAGTATATATAAATGCCTTTAGGATACATCTCACACTCACCATAGGCTACCTTGATTGAGAACTTAGCATGGGTGAGATGATAGGATGATACTAATGGTCCACTAATGCCTATGACATTTAGATGGTCATTTAAGGTATCAAATAGCAATAATAGACCAATCATGGGGAAGACTTATGTTTAATTCATAGACATATTGCCCAAAGATCATGGTTGAATATTTCATATGTTTTCAAAACAATTTCTTACTTCAAAATCTGTGTGTTTATGTTTTGAAACAATTTAAAGCAAAACTAGGTGTTAAAATTGATACTAACTTGATCAAAAACCTAGTTGTTTTTGAAACTTTTGAATTTTTGACAAATCTTTGAAATTATGATGACTTTTCATGAAAAACTATTTTTCACTTATAGAGGATCTTAAAAGAAATGTGTTCCCCAAATTTCATGATTTTTTGAATTTTGTAGAATTTTTAATGCATTTCTGAAATTCACCCTGAAAAATCAGAAAATTCCGAAATCAGAGTGTCAGTCGACTGATCAACTGATACCATGCCCAGTAACCTCTTTTATCCGATTTTAAGGCATGTTTTAGCTTTTGTTTCCCTCTAAACTTAATGCCATGCTTATATAAACTTTGTTTAATATTTTTGTTGGTGTCAAAGGTGGAGAAATATATATGTTTAAGTAAGGGGAAATTGTATTTAGGGGGAGTTTCATGTATTAAGGGGGAGAGTTGCTAATCATGTTATTTACATGCTTTCTTACCTTAGTATTTTTATCAAATGTTTACCTAACTTAAACGGATTGCCACACATCAAAAAGGGAGAGATTGTTAGGGCAATCAACCTGTGATATGATTTTGATGTGTGTGACAAAGGGTTTAAGTTAGGATGTTTGGATTTGATATGTGCGTTAGAGTCTTACAGGACTTAGTAATTCGCACATGGAGCCTTGGCGAGTTTCACATCTCATGACTCGGTCCTTGAGTCGGTGAAGGATGACTTTCGGAAGACATGCACTTGGAGCATCCGAGGGACCGTCGGACGAGGAGCTTGGAGTGAAGCCGGAGGAAGTAGACTTCAGGGCTAGACGTGAAGAATGGCAATGTAGAGCCGTGCACTTGGCGCATCCGAGGGACGTGGCCGGACGAAGATAACTTCAAAGGCGAGGGACTCTAAGGGATGAGAGTGAGCGAATGTAACCCGGGAAGGGGTAGTGCTCTTGGGTGAAACTTGGCCATTTGGCTAAGTGTCGGATGGGATTTCTCGACATCAGTCGACTGCCATGTTATGGTCGTCGACTACTCTAAGTCGACTATGACTCGACTAGTGTTCGAGTCCAGTTCATGTACCAACAGTCGACTGCCATGGATTGACAGTCGACTGCGAGACCACCAGTTGACTGATGAAGGCATCAGTCGACTGGTCACAAGGGTTTCGGGCACAAAAGCGAGTCGAGCTCGCAAGCACTCGACTAGAAGTCGATATCAGTCGACTGATGATGGAGCCATTGGGTGAAAGCCAATGTGGAAAGCAGTCATTATTGGTAACGATCCACGCATCACCGATCGATAGGGACATCACCAACCGCCTCAGATTCAATGGGAAGAAACCCTCTTCCTCTATAAAGAGGAAGGGTGTGGGGCTTTGGGGGGCATAATGTTCATGCTCTAAACTCTCCCAAAGTGCCCTAAAGTTTCTCCATCCTCTTACTTGAGTTTATTTACATCATAATTGTAAGAGGAGTGATTCTTGTGTAAAGAGGTTACCTCCACCTAGCTTGGTGCAAAGGAGAGCATAGTGAAAGCTTGCAGAGTGATTCACCGTGGACGAATCGGACCGTGGATTAGCGGTGCAGCCGTGAAACACGTTACATTGTGGTGTTAGCATTGTTTGGTATCTTGTTTGTCTTTATTGTTATTTTGTTTATATATTCCGCTTTCGCTAATAGTTTTGTAGATGAGCAACGAATGAACGACATTCAACGTCTACGACAAAGGCTATTCACCCCCCCACTTGCTGGCCAATATCGACCCTACATAGACTACTACATCTTGCAAAGTCAATGAAGGAGCGATGCGTTCCTTTTCATGGTACCACTGATCCATGGGAAGCTCGTAATTGGATAGAAGATTTGGAGAACACCTTTCACTACACAACTTCCAGAGACACTGAGAAGGTACAATTAACCACCAACTTCTTTCGAGGACAAGCAATAGTATGGTGGTGTGTTCAGAGACAAACTTTTGGGACTAGGTCTATCTCATGGAAGAAATTCAAGGAAGCATTTGAAGCCAAATATTATCCAGAAGCTTTTAGAGATGCAAGACGTCATGAATTCCTAAGTATCTGCCAAGGAAATCGTAGTGCACTGGACTACTATGCTAAGTTTGACAAGTAATTAGCATAATTTTGTGCACCATTAGTAACAATTGATGTAGATCGTCGTAAACATTTTATCCAAGGACTTGCACCTTATATCCAGATTTGGATGCATGGTTTGTCTCTCACGAGTTTCAAGATGACCTTGGATAGAGTCATTTCTATTGAAGCAACACAACGACGATTAAATCTGGAAAAGGAACAACATCGAAATAAATCTCAATTAGAGCATCGACGAAAAGAACAACAATATGAAAGGAGAAACTTTCAAAATATGAAAGGAGTTCCTTTCAATTAAATAATAAAATAAATAATAAGAATACATCATTTCAAAGGTCCTCAAGTTCAGTTAATACCCATCAAATAAGAAGATCAAGTGATTCAAAGACTGGAGTTCAGAGTCGATGTTATCGTTGCGGGTAGGAAGGACATCAAACTTCACAATGTCACCAAGATCAAAATATATGTTTTTACTGCAAAATACTTGGACATCAAAGTAAGGACTGTGCATTACAAGCACAACATAGGTCTATAAGATCTCAGGCGCCACAAAGACCATCATTCCAACAACGTCTACCTTTGCCACAACAACAAAGGAATCAACAGAGATTTCAACCAACTTAACCACAGTTATCTACTTCTCAGCAACAATACTCTCAATCACAGATGTACCAGTTGCAAGCACAACCTATGCCTCCATACTAGTTCACTCAATACTTTTATTCTATTCAACTGACTCAAGTTCCTATGCAACCCTTCTTGATATATGCGCCCTTATGAGACACATCTCAGGAGCCTACTACTAGATGGGTATATGCGATGGTTAATGAGGATGCACGTCAAGTTGATGTGTCAATTATTAGAGGTATCATTTCTATTTATAACTTCTTAGCAATTCTATTAATTGATAATGGTAATACACATTCTTTTTATCTCTCCGAGTTTCATAGCTAAAATAGCGAAACTCGGAGAGATAAACCATTTAGTCTAGTCGTATCAATTCCATCAAGAGAAGTTCTAATAGTAAACAAGGGTATAAATGGGTGTTCTTTGGAATTTGATGGGTATTCTCTTCTAGTGGATTTATTAGTCCTGAATATGTTAGAATTTGACATTATTCTAGGGATGGATTGATTATCTAAAAATAATACCTCCGTAGATTGTCGAGCAAAAGTTGTAAGCTTTAATCTTCTTGGATAAGTTCCTTGGAAATTTAACGGTGTTCGAGACCAAAGTTTATCAATTATCTCTACCTTATATGCTCATAAATTATTGTCTAAAGGGTGCAAGAGCTATCTCTTATCTATGATCAACATAAAGGTCCCTATACAAAGTTATTATCTGAAGTTCTGGTAGTCAAGGAATTTATTGATATATTTCCAGATGAGTTACCTAGGTTATCTCCAGTACATCAAACAGAGTTTGCTATTGAACTACAAGCTAGTACAACTCCAATATCTAAGGCACCATATTACATGACACCAAAAGAGTTAAAAGAGCTAAAAGTTTAGTTGTAGGAGCTACTTGACAAATATTTCATATGACCAAGTGTGCCCCCTTAGGGCGCCCTAGTTCTCTTTGTTAAGAAGAAGGTGTTGGTGCAATCGGCTCAGGTCATGATTGACCAGACTTGAGTTGGACTCGAGTAGTGTTTTGATATTTGACAATATTTTGGGGAGATTGTTGGTGCAATCGACTGGGTCATGATTAATTGGACTCGAGTTTGACTCGAGTGGTAATTTGGATGTTTGACGATAGTTTGACCATTGTTTGACTATTTGGTTGACATGGGATTGACCATATTATGGAGAAGTCCAAGTCATGTGTACTTGACATGGAAAGTTCAAGTCTTGTGCACTTGGCATGGAAAGTTCAAGCATGGGTCTTGACAAGGGAAAGTTTAAGCTTGAGTTTTGGCAAATGGAAAGTCCAATATGGGTTGGCAAAGGAAGTCCAAGAGTTGATATTGGCGGCGTAAAGTCCAAGGGTGGAGTCTTGGCAGCATAAGTCCAAGGGTGGAGTCTTGACAACATAAGTCCAATTGTTAGCGACGTAAAATCCAAGTGTGGTCTTGGCAGTGTAAGTCTAATGTGCCTTGGCAGTGTAGACATTATTAGCATGACAATAGCCGATGAAACCACCTAAAGGCTAGCGTGTGGATGAACAAGTCATGGATGACTTGGAGGGATCCGATAGGCGTGAGGCTGATGGAGGTGACTAGAAGGCTTAGGTCTAGGCTAAGGGTGGTTTAGCAAGTATGAGGGCATCATACTTGGTGTTAAAACCTCATGGATGAGGTTATTAGTCGACTGATATTATGGGCAGTCGATCAGAAGAAATCTAACAATGATTGCCGAAGATTGGGCAATCGATCGTTAGCCCCGAGCGATCGGCCCGATATGGTGATCAGTCGACTGCTTATCGAGTTTTCGGGGACAAAAAGTTTTTGAGTCAACTGTTAGGGTTTGACAGTCGAGTGATAACTCGATCAGTCGACTGATGCCTTATCTGTTGGAACTTATCCAACATGGCTCGGGCCGTTGTGAGATAACGACTACAGGAGCAGTCGACTGATTGTCGCAATCAATCGACTACTAGGCAAAATCTAGCCCGATGCAGGTTATAAAAGTAACTCATGGAGAAGGATTTGGCTAAGATTTTCTTGGACGATTTGGAGCGATTTGCTAGTACAAATCATGGTCTTCAAGGCTAGTTCAAGACAATTAACAAGCAAGCTTCTAAAAGATCTTTTGTAAAGTGTTCTTTACGTTCTTTTGTTGTATTTACTTGTATATGCTTGTTGTTCATCTGTATTGTTGTTGTAATCTTTTGTAAGAGGTTTCTCCGCCTCCGACTTGTTGTCGAGAAGGAGTATTTGATTAGTGGTGTTGTTCGCATTGCTAGAGCTCATTTGAGCTCAATCCGTGGAGTAGGAACCTTGAGGTTCTGAACCACGTTACATCTTGGTGTATTTATATTTGTATTTGTCTTTATTTTTGTTATTGCTATTATATATATTCTACTGCGCATAACAAGTTTTGTAGAGATGAACACGAATAAATTCCATAGACGCAATGAAACACTATACACCCCCTCTAGCGATCACCGACATTCCAACAATTGGTATCAGAGCTAGGAGCTCTTCACCGACTTCATATCCGAGGGAGCACGCTAGAGGGAAGATGGAATTTGAAGAAAAAGTTGGATGGGACATCAACACCCCAACTCCATACACATTCTATGGACAAAAAGGTTTTGAGAAATGGAGGACATGAATGGAGGACTTCATGATAATGATGGACATTGAGCTATGGTCTGCCTTGATGGAAGGCTTTGAATTGCCAAGAGGACTGAAGGAAGGATATCTCAAGAAGAAGAGATGGACTCAAGATCAACTCTAAAAATCCGAGACAAATGACAAGGTAATCAATATGGTAGTTGATTTAATACCTAATGAGTTACTATCCAAAATAGGTGAATTTCAAGATGCCAAAGATCTATGGAGAAAATTAGCAATGCTTCATAAGAAATCCAAACCTATACAAGAAGAAGAAAGCTCTTCCTCACAAGAAAGTGAGGAGTCAGAAGTTGAGAGGGAGTCAACTTCCGAATCGGTGGAAGGAGAGGTAGAAGTAGAAGAAGTCTCCACCTCTATGATTGAGTGGGAGGAGATTAGGTTATCTTCCATGCCGGAGCTAGAAGAAGAGGAACTATCTACCTCCGGTCAAGAAGAAGAGGAAGCTCAAACTTCCACCATTGACCTAGGTAACTGAAACATTGTAGTTAAAATTAAAAATCATATAATATATTTTGAGTGTAGGGAGCAAGGACACTACAAGAGTAATTATCCTAAATGGTTTAAGAAGATGACACAAGTCGTGCCAAAGACCAAGGAAATCGGTGCCCAAAGTCAAAGGAGCAAGGAGCATATCATTTGCTTCAAATGTCATCAAAAGGGGAATTATAGAAGTCAATGCCCTAGGAGAAAAAAAGGAGCATCACATGTAGGGGGAGCTTCTAAAGCTAACCCTAAGGTATATTTCAAAAATGCATCTTCTAGTTTTAATATTAAAAAGCATGCTAGGAATTTTATTGCCATTACTCATGAACAAAAGCATGCTAGAAACAAACTCTATTGCTTAGGTGCAAAGTCTTGTCACTTTAGAAATAAGGAGAAATTTGGGACTAATGTCCCTAAAACAATTTTACCTAAGAAAAGCATTAGGAAAATAGAAGACCATCTAAGCTTTAATCCGAAGAATTCTAAACATATGCCTAGAAAAAGCAATCCTACTCAAAGAAATAATGGGCCCACAAAATTAAAGAAATTAGAGTTAGAGAACCAATCCTTGAGGTCAAGGCTTGAAAAACTTGAAAAGACCCTTGCAAGGATGCAAAATTCAATTAAAGGGTTAAATGGTCAAAATCTAGGTCCTAGAAAGCAAGAGTCATCCAAGGGCAAGAAAGGTTTGAGTCACAAACCTAAGCCCAAGGAGACCTACCATAGGGTTCCATTTGATTATGGAACTCAACCTAGGTCTAGGAAAACCATGGACACAAGGGAAGTCATCCCTAGAATTGACCATGGTGAGTGTCTAGTGGCCAAGGTTTCCATGAAACCTAGAAAGACCACTAAGAAGGTTACTAGGGAGGCAATCCCTAAGGTTAACCATGATAAGACCCAAATGACCAAGACTATCAAGCTTAGGAGGGTCATTAGGAAGGTATCTAGGGAGGTCATTCCTAAGGAATACCTAGTAAACCCAAGGGGCTTCAATAGATATTGGGTTCCTAGAAGCGTGATCAATTCACGATAAATGGGTTAGGGTGTGTCAACTTTAAATGGATGGGTAGTTAACCTAACCATGGTAAAGGTAACACTTTAGGTCATTTCCAAGGTTATGGGTATCTTGGAAATAAGTTTGATCATAATCCTAAAGGATTTTAGGATGTGCCAATATTATCTTGAGAATTATGAAAAATCAATCAAATTGGCACAAACTAGGTTTAGAGGTCATGGTGTGTCATTTTGGGGTTTTGACACACTTTGAGGATAAGTGACATTAAGGTAAAATTGGATTTAATTCTAGAAATGATAATTTGGGCTTAACACTTAGGTATTTAATACCTTAGTAGTTTACAATTATCATGATTTGTTTGCCTTGCAATGTCATGACATCATGTTTCTTTTAATCATATAAAATGTCATGATTATGCTTAGGACCTTTTATGTCATGTATGCTTAGGTTATATCATATGCCATGACATCATGATCATTGGTCATGCTTATTTATGTCATCATTTATGCCATGATCATTCATGCATTTAAAGTAATTAAAATTAATTTAAGGACTATGACATGATTTGAAGTCCCATGTATAAGGGAATCAAGTAGTGTTTCCCTAGAAAATGCATGAAACCCTAGTTTAGGATGAATAAAATCCACATCTCACATCACATTGACATGTGTGTGTATTGATACACCATAGACACATGTGAGATGCTAGGAAATGAGTTAAGTTCAAAGTGCATAGTTTTTGCATCTAGATGAACTTAAACTCAACTCATACCATAAATGAATTATGAGGAAAGCCTGTGTACAAGTCATATGCACTAAGCCCATAGACCATGGTTCAATATAAAGTTTTAAAACTATTTCAAAATCATTTTGAAAAATCTTGGTGTTGTCTATCTTTTGATAGAAGTCACCATTGATGAAGTTGATACAAAGTGAGCTCAAAACAATGAAGTTTTTCTCATTTTTGAACTTTGTATCAATTTCACTATTTTGTGGGTAAATTAATTTTCAAATATTTTTCACCAATAATGTGTGTTATAAGTATTATACATATGAATTTTCATAATTTTTCGATTTATGTATAATTACTTATGATTTTCGAAAATTCAGATTATGAAATTGAAATTCTGCATTTGGAGATATCAGTCGACTGTTGCTTGATGGCAGTCGACTGATGCATAGGACAGTCGACTGATTACTGTCAGAGTCGACTACCAACACTAATTTCGAGTAAACAAGGATGTTTAACCCATGTTTCAGCTAGATTAGGTTACCCTAACTGCTCCTAATCCTAGGATATGCTTTGGAAAGCATTGAAAAGGGTGAAAATATATTGGATATGGATTAGGAGAGTTGTTTAGGGTGTGTATCAATTTTAAGGTGTGTGAAAGTTCAAGATTGAACTTTTACCCTTAATCTTGATGGTTTAGTGTTCCTATAGGTTTAGGGACTCTCCAAGGATATTGTCGGTACAATGGTTAAGGGAGAACAATCCTTTAGGGGGAGGTTGTTAGTGCAATCAACCCGTGATATGGTTTTGATGTGTGTGGCAAAGGGTTTAAGTTAGGTTGTTATTATGATTTGATATGTGCGTTGAAGTCATGCAGAACATAGTAATTCGCACATGAAGCTTTGGCAGGTTCACCACTCACAACCTCGTGTTTGAGTCAGAGAAGGAGCATTGCAGAGCCGTGCGCTTGATGCTGCCGAGGGACCGCGGGACGAGATGACTTGAAGCGAAGCCAAGGAAGCAGACTTCGAAGGCAAGAGACGCAAAGGAGCATTGTAGAGTCATGCGCCTGATGCTGCCGAGGGACGTGGCCGCAAACGAAGAGAGCTTCGGCGAGGGACTTCGAGCGAGATGAGAGAATGAGTGAATTGTAAGTAGCTCATTAGGTGAACTTTGCTGAATGGCTGAGTGTCGGAGGCTCGATCGCAAGGGTTGAGGTTTACCCGACCGTCAGAAGCTCAAACGAATGTTAAGTTTGAGTTTCACATGACACCAGTCGATTTCCATGAAATGACAGTCGACTGCTCTGAGTCAAACGGGGTTCGACTGATGGTTTTATGCCCAGTAGTCGACTGCCATGGAATGACAGTCGACTACCAAAGGAAGTCGCGGGCACAGAACCTCTCGTAGCCGACTGGACAGTCGACTACGGAGGCAGCTGTCGACTGATGGTTACATCAGTCGACTTCCAAGGGTTCAGTTGGACTACAACGGTCGAGATCTGATGTGTTTGGAGGTCGTTGTAGTGGCGGCAGTCGACTGCCAAGGGCAGCAGTCGACTGGTGGTGGCCAACAGGAAGAAATCAGCCCTCTCTATAAAAAGAGAGGGTGTGAGATTTTGGATGGCTAATGCTTAAGTCCTAAACGTTCATCCAAGTGCCCCATAAGCTTTCAACTCCTTCTCCTAGTTTTTCTTTCATACTTATTGTAAGAAGGAGTGTTTGGATTGTAAGAAGGTTTACCTCCACCTTGCATTGGGCTAAAGGGAGAGACCAATTGTGAATTGGTTGCAGAGTGATTCACCGTGGATGAATCGTAACGTGGATTAGCGGCGAGGCCATGAACCACGTTATATTCTTTTTGTTAGCATTGGTTTTATTCTTGTTGTTTTGATTTGCTTGTCTTGTTGTGTTTTCCGTTGCACTAATATTGTTTGTAGACAAGCGAATTCCACCATCAAACGAAAGAGGGCTATTCACCCCCCCTCTAGCCGGCCAACATCTACACGTCATCGATCCTACAAGCGGTATCAGAGCCAAGAAGCTTGTCAACGGACTAACCGCCGCAACAAGCACAATCAAGGATGGCCGGCTCAAACATTCACCCATCGAAATTTGAAGGCAAATTCTCTTGGTGGAAAAAGAGAATGGAGGTATTCTTTGAAACCTATTTCGATATTATGCTTATAATGGAAAACAATTTTGAGATGCCTAGGGACGAAGAGGGTGAATAAATAGAGAAGTCAAGGTGGACTAAAAAGCAAAGGGAGGATCACCTTGCTAATTCAAAGGCCAAGCACCATCTCTTCAATGTGCTTCCCCAACAAGAGATCAATAGGATAGGGGAATGTGTTAGCGTCAAGGAGATGTGGGAGAAGCTAGTAGAGCTTCATGAAGGTACCTCGGAGGCCAAGCTTGCAAGAAGAGATTTCCTCCATTCCCAACTAACAAATATCAAACTTGAAAAGGGAGAAAAGGTAACTTCACTACATTCTCGATTTAAGGAAATTTTGATTGGGCTAACAAGTGTAGGAGAAAGACTTTCGAACCGGGATATGCTTATGAAAGCAATCGATGCCTTTCGCCGGTCATCAAAATGGAGCTCTATGGTGGATTCCTTTTACATATCTAAGAACCTAGAAGTTAGCACCTTGGAGGAATTTTTCTCAACAATGGAGCTCCATGAAACGAGGCTTGAAGGAATAATAGAAGAGACTAGAATTCAACCTACAAGAGGAGTAGCCTTGATGGCAAACAAGGGGAAGAAGAAGATGGAGACCCCCTCCTCCTCCGATGAAGCATCCTCTTCCTCCTCCATGGATAGCACGGAAGAAGCCTATATGGTAAGGAGAGTAAGGCATGCATTAAAAGGTTTTAAATTTAATAAATCTAATGATAGTAGAAGAAGACCAAGGGGGAAGATAATTTGCTACAATTGCCAAGGAGAGAGACACATAAGGGATAATTGTCCCCTCATAAACAAGAGCAAAGAAGAGAGGAGGAAGAAGGAAGAAAAGAAGAAGTGTTGGTGCAGGGGCACTGGATAATCGAACCTGTGTTTTGATTATGGCAAAGACACAAAGTTAAGTTTACATCGTTATCTCACGAGCTAAATCGAGTGTGCAGAAAAGTACTAAAGCTGGAGCTGAAGGCTAGCGACACCCGGAGGAAGCCGCGGTGGTCGGGCGAAACTCGAGTGACTTTGGAGGGAGCCGAAGGAATTGAGTGGAAGGCCGGAAGCGAGAGCTACAAGGTAAGTATCAAGGAAAGCTCGTGTGAGTGAGAGATTGTAAGGTCGTGTCCTCTTTACGGGGACGACCGTAGGCGGCGATCCGACTAAGACTTCCAGTGGATGGTCTAGGTCGAGATCGGACGGATAGAAACCGTTGCATTTATCATTTTTCGAGCTAATCTCATCGCAGGAAGTGGTTAGTCGGCATCATCGCTAGACACGGGCAAATGATCGATGCTCATCTCAAACAAAGGGGGAGAATTTATAGGAGAAGTTATGGGAGAATTTGGGATTACCAATTTGGGAGAATTAGTAAGGAGATTTGAGTTAGGTGGCCTAACTTAATATTTTGTTTGTGGTTTTTGTCAAACATCAAAAAGGGAGAGATTATTGGTGCAATCGACCCAAGTCATGATCGACCAGACTCGAGTTGGACTCGAGTAGTGTTTTGATGTTTGATAATGTTTTGGGGAGATTGTTGGTGCAATCACCCCGGGTCATGATTGACTGGACTCGAGTTTGACTCGAGTGGTATTTTGGATGTTTGATAATTGTTTGACCATCGTTTGACTATATGGTTAACATGGGGTTGACCATATGATGGAGAAGTCCAAGTCTTGTGTACTTGACATGGAAAGTCCAAGCATGGGTCTTGGCAAGGGAAAGTCCAAGCTTAAGTCTTGGCAAATGGAAAGTCTAACATGGGTTGACAATGGAAGTCCAAGGAGTGATATTAGCGGCGTAAAGTCCAAGGGTGGAGTCTTGGTAGCATAAGTCCAATGGTTGGCGGCGTAAAGTCCAAGCGGGAGTCTAGGTAGCATAAGTCCAATGGTTAGCGGTGTAAAGTCCATGGGTGGAGTCTTGGCAGCATAAGTCCAATGGTTGGCGGCATAAAGTCCAAGCGTGGTCTTGTTAGTGTAAGTCCAATGTGCCTTGGTAGTGTAGACACCGTTAACATGACAATAGCCGATGGAAGCACCTGAAGGCTAGCGTATGGATGAACAAGTCATGGATGACTTGGAGGGATTTGATAGGCGTGAGGCTGATGGAGGTGGCTAGAAGGCTTAAGTCTAGGCTAAGGGTGGTCTAGCAAGTATGAGGGCATTATACTTAGTGTTAAAACCTCATGGATGAGATTATCAGTCAACTGATATTATGGGCAGTTGATTGATGTGAGTCGACTGGTGTTCGACTGCAGAAAATGGCCTAGCAGTCGACAGCCAATATTGGGCAGTTGACTGTTGGCCTGAGCAGTCGACTGATATGGTGATCAATCAATCGTTGATCGAGTTTTTGAGGACAAAAAGTTTTCGAATCGACTATTAGGGTTTGACAGTCGAGTGATGACTTGATCAGTCGACTGATGCCTTATTCGTTGGAACTTATCCAACGTGGCTCGGACCATTGTGAGACAACGACTACAGGAGTAGTCGACTAATGGTCGCGATCAGTCGACTGCTAGGCAAAATCTAGCTCGAATGCAGGTTATAAAAGCAGCTCATGGAGAAGGATTTGGCTAAGATTTTCTTGGGTGATTTGGAGCGATTTGCTGGTACAAATCAAGGTCTTCAAGGCTAGTCCAAAGAAGTCAACAAGCAAGCTTCCAAAAGATCTTTTGTAAAGTGTTCTTTACATTCTTTTGTTGTATTTACTTGTATATGCTTGTTGTTCATTTGTATTGTTGTTGTAATCTCTTGTAAGAGATTTCTCCACCTCTGACTTGTTATCGAGAAGGAGTATTTGATTAGTGGTGTTGTTCGTATCACTAGAGCTCGTTTGAGCTCAATCCATGGAGTAGGAACCTTGAGATTCCGAACCACGTTACATCTTGGTGTATTTGTGTTTGTCTTTATTTTTGTTATTGCTATTATATATATTCCATTGTGCATAACAATTTTTGTAGAGATGAACACGAACGAATTCCATCGATACAACGAAATGCGATTCACCCCCCCCCCCTCCTCTAGCGGTCATCGATGTTCCAACTAAAGATGGTATGATGAGACTCTGTATTGACTATCAACAGTTGAATGCAATGACCCTGAAGAATAAATATTTGATTTCACGTATTGATGACCTCTTTGATCAATTGATGGATACTTGCATTTACTCTAAGATTGATTTGAGATCAGATTACCACCAACTCAGAGTTAAGGAATCATATATTCAGAAGACAACATTCAGAACTCGTTATGGTCATTATGAATTTCTAATGTTGTCTTTTAGACTTACAAATGTTCCTGCAACTTTTATGGACTTAATGAATAGAATATTTCTCGATTACTTTGATCGATTCGTGATCATTTTTATTGATGACATCTTAGTCTATTCAAGACCAGAGGACAAACATGAAGAGCATTTGCATATATTGTTGGAGACTTTATGTAGAGAACATCTCTATGCAAAATTTAGCAAGTGTGCATTTTGGTTACCTTTCGTGGATTTTCTTGGATATATAGTCTCTAAAGAAAGTATTTCAGTGGATCCACACAAGATTGAAGCAATAATCAAGTGGTAGACACCCAAGACGATACTCGAAGTTCATAATTTTTGGGCATAGCAGACTACTATCAATGTTTTGTAGAAGGATTCTCTAAGATTGTGGGACCTTTAACTCAACTCACTAAAAAACGGATTAGATTCTCATGGAACAAAACATGTGAAGCTACCTTTCAAGAACTTAAGCAAAGACTAGTTAGTGCTCATATACTCATCATTTCTGTCAGAGAAGATGGATTTGTCCTCTACACAGATGAGTCAAACCAAGGATTAGGGGCAATTCTTATACAATGCGATCAAGTAGTGGCGTACGCCTCCAAACCATTAAAGAACACTACAAGAAAAAAGCTAATAGACAACGCTTTTTATCCGTTGTCTATGTGACTGTAAAAGCGTTGTTAAAGGCACTGTTGTTAAAAGTCCGACTAATGACAACGCATTAAAAAGCGTTGTCTTTTATAACAAAGACAATGCTTTTGCAACGGGGGAAAAGCGTTGTCGTTTTTTAGAATGACAATGCTTTTGCAACGGAGAAAAAGCGTTGTCGTTTCTAACAAAGACAACGCTTTTGCAACGGGAAAAAAGTGTTGTCATTTTTTACAATGACAACGCTTTTACAACGGAGAAAAAGCGTTGTCGTTTCTAGCAAATACAACGCTTTTGCAACGGAGAAAAAGCATTGTCGTTTTTTGCAATGACAACGCTTTTGCAACGGAGAAAAAGCGTTGTCGTTTTTTTTCAAGGACAACGGTTTTGCAACAAATCAAAAGCGTTGTTCTTGCAACAAAGACAATGCTTCGCGGATAAAAGTATTGTCATTGTTAGAAATGACAACGTTTTTACAACGAATTTAAAGCAATATTGTCATTTTAGCACAAATAAAAACCGTTGTCTTTTATATATACAAAAACATTGTCTATTATATTACATTAATAATCTATTTAATTAAACACTTATAATAACACCAATTAAAATATCATTAACAACTAATCAATCTTCTTACAATAGAAACATAAATATTGTATAATCAACAAATAATGAAAAAGGAAAGTATGAACTCAATCTCCAAGTTAAGTTTACAAAAACAAAAAAAGGAAGAACCATGCATACAACTCGAGGCCAAATAACACCATGCATACAACTCGAGCCCAAATAGCGCTGCAATTCCAGCATTTTTGACTTTGAGATCATTTCAGTTCTGCCAAATGTGTTTCACTGCATCAAATTCTTTCCAGAATGACTCATAATGACCAGGGATGCTGTAACAAAATATGTCAATATCAGTATAACGATTTATAAAATTGCATTGAATATTTACAACACAGCAGTAAGCAGAAACAAAGTGCTGGTAATTTGCAAGGTCTTACTTAATGCAAAAAATAAGCAGTTTTGCTACAAAAGAATTGCCCATTCCATTAATGCAACCAAACAAAAGAATGAACTAGATCATTCCACTTATCGTCTCATTCTATTTTCATTCTTCATTTCCAGTCCCTTTCTTTCTGTTCTATCCTACCATACATAGCCTTATGGAATGTCCAACATACTGAGTCCATTCAGTTCCATCATATATAGAATATGACATGTTAATTGTAAAATATGCCATATGAAATATGAAGATATGTTATTCCTATCGTCATTTACTATGTTCTTTTGGTTCTTTTGGTGCTCGGTACTGAAAATTGGTTGATTTTTAGAAATATGATCTTGATCCTGCTGCAAAAGCTGCAGCAGCAATAGTTCTAGCATCTAAGTTGAGGGCTGACACTGGTCTGAAAGATTCTCTTGGAGACAAACTGAATACTAATCCTCTTGTAGAAAGCAATGATACAGAGCCTGTACAAACCTCAGGGCTCAGGAATCGGAAACAACCCCATGCAAAAAGCAATACAACTGGAAGTGCTGCTGCTACTCTATGGGCAAGCAAATATGATGAAGTTGGAACTGAACAGGAAATTTCAGTACATACTCAGAAGGTTGTTGAGCACTACAAAGGCTCTGGCTCCAATGATGGTGGTTGGGCTGCTCGATTAGCTGCATTACTTGTGGGCGAGGATATCCTTCACAAAGTTATGTGCTAATATGTGGCAACTGCCATATGCATAATGGTATAGAGAATGGATATTCATGTGCTTCGGCTATATGTTGTAACTGCTTATTTTGAGAGCTATTGGTTCTAGCAAAACTGAACAAGTTAGAGAAACATTTGGGCACACTAAGGAACACGGAAATTGTAAGGTTATGAACTGAAAAGGAAGAGATTAAGGGAATATCTAAAATTCAGGAATAATAGTCTAATGCAATAATACAATGTTAGGAATATAATTTTAGCATACAAAAATTAGAAGATATATTGCAAGCTAGTAAGATAACAATTTGTGAGTTTATCATCCAATGGCTGAATAATGAAAAACCAAAGTAAATGCAATTTATGTATATAATTTTAACGAAATGGAAAAAGATAGCTACGAAACTATGTCATTTAGCATTCCATACCTACTCATAAATATGATCTTGTATACATTCTACCAATTCGGACCGCACCTCATCAATTTCTTCTCGAGAGTATGACATTTTTGTAAACTGTGAACACACACAAAAAAATACCAAGTGTTAATGAAAACAACAGTCACATAAATAGTGTATTTCATATTATTTATGATAAACAAGATAATCTTACTATTGATCGTAGTGAATCTCTTTCAATAGTTTCGACTTCTTCAATAATTTGTCTCATAAATTTCATCACATAATAAGCACATTGTATCGCATCTGGCTGTCTAGGAGCCTATGTTAATTATAAACAAATTGTTAATAAAATTTATATACATTAAAATATATCTTCAATATAATTAACACATACCTGTACGACTTCCCACACAATATTTTTTCTCCCTTTCCTCCCCTTGTTTGAATTAAACAGTTTTAAAGCCCTTCATACATTAATAATATTTGATATATAAGTGTTTTATTTACTAAATTAAATACTTAGAAAAAAAAATCATATGAACTCACATTTCCACTACATATTTCCAATCTTCATCGCGAATGCGATGATTTAAAGAATCCAACAAATATATAACCTCCTTGTACGGGTCAATGACCGTGAGAATCCAATGCCAACTATGCATAAACATATAATTATTTCATACAATTCAATCAATTACCAAAAGAAAGAAATTGAAAATAATATTTTAATCCTTACTTACCCGATATTACATGGTACCAAAACAAGTTGATCAATTGATGCACCACTTAATCTATCTGCTAAAAAACTTGCCCTTTGGTTTAACTGTTCAAGCTTACATGTTTTGTCATGTGTAGTTTTTTCCACATATGGGATGTTGTGTGGATTGACAAATCTGAATTTATCTTTCTTTTTATCATTCACCATCTTTTTATAAAGATACCTGTCATTGCAACCATAAAGAATATAGATTAAGTTATAGAATGTTATGCTACAAAAAAAATCAGATTCCAAGTTTACAACAACGAAGGTCAAAGTTAATATTGGAAGAATTAGTTGATGAAATAATTAAATGATACCACTTACCATATGTATCCAACTACACAATTGCCTGAAAGTGACTCCAAATGATACAAAGGAATGATGTCCTCAAGGTGCAGAAGAAGTTTATAATCATCGTCAAACACATCATGATCTAAACACAATGATATATATCTTCCTCCTTCTAGAGCACGCTTACTATAACAATATAACATATGTAATGATCTTGGGACACTTGTTGTCAAAGTATGTTTCTTTTTTGCTAGTTCAAAGTTCTTCCTTTGGAACATTATATCTAAAAATGAAGGGGGGAAATACTTTTCAAGTAAACACAGTGTAGTCACAATCTCTTGTTGCAAAACATCCAACTTTGGAACATCTATCACTTTATTACATATCACATTGAAGAAGAAACACAACCGAGTGATAGTGTCTCTGACATGTTTGGGCAAGACACCACGGATGGCTACTGGAAGCAATTGTTGCATTAAAGTGTGGTAGTCATGTGACTTTAGGCCAACAAGTTTCAAGTCCTTCATTGACACAAGGTTTTTAACATTGGATGAGTAACATGCCGGAAGATGTATTTCAGACAAACATTTCAAAATCTTTCTTTTTTCATCCTTACTAAGTGTATAACAAGCTGATGGCAAAAATGTTCTCTTTTCCCCCACCCTTGGTGCCAAATCTGTCCTCACATTCATTTCCACAAGGTCTAATCTCGCTGCTACTCCATCCTTTGTTTTTCCAGGAATGTCAAGTAATGTACCTACGAGAGATTCACAGACATTCTTTTCAATGTGCATCACATCAAGAACATGTCGAACATGTAAATGTTTCCAATACTGAAGTTCAAAGAATATTGATTTTTTTCCAAAGATGATTTTACATCATCCTTCCAAGAATCAATCTTCCCACTAATTTTTCCCCAATGACAATTAATTCTTTCAACTCTTTCAAAACTTCATTGCCACTCAATGGTTTTGGTGCGAGTTAAACTCTTGGTTCCCATTAAATGCTTTCCTTTGCCTTCGATAAGGATGAGTTGCAGGTAGAAACCTTCTATGGCCTGTATACGACATTTTTCGACTATGCTTCAACCTTGTTGAATAGGTTTCTTCACCACAAATCGGACATGCATGGTATCCTTTCACAACACACCCTGACATGTTCCCATATGCAGGAAAATCATTGATCGTCCATAATAAGACATCTAAGCAAGAAAGTTTCTTGTCGATATGCATCATATGTTTCAACACCTATATCCCATAAGCATTTTAAGTCATCAATCAGGGGTGCTAAGTAAACATCAATATCATTTTCTGATTGTTTGGGACCTGAAATCAACAATGTGAGCATCATAAATTTTCTCTTCATACATAACCATGGAGGAAGATTGTAAGTGATCATTAAAATTGGCCAACAACTATATGCAGAACTCATTAAACCATGGGGATTTATCCCGTCAGCTGATATGGCTAATCTAAGATTTCTTGTCTCATTGAGGCAAACTCGCCAGCTTGTTATCAACTAATTTCCAAGATGGTGCATCAGCTGGATGACGTAAATATCCATCACGAAGTCTTTTATCAGCATGCCAAGTCAACTCCTTAGATATCTCCTTATTCCGAAACATTCTTTGAAATCTTGGAATAGGGGGGAAGTACCACAGAACCTTTGCAGGAACTCCTTCCTTAATCTTATTTTTTTGGCCCAACTTCCACCTTGACATATTGCAAGTAGGACAATTGGTGAGATCCTCATACTCCTTCCGATATAAGATACAATCATTAGGGCAAGCATGAATTTTCTTGTAATCCATCCCTAATGCACATAAGATTTTCTTCGCATCATACACAGATAAAGGCAATTCATTGTCATCTGGAAGCATTTCTCCAATCAAACTGAGTAGGTCAGTAAAACTTTTATCACTCCAACTATATTTAGTCTTCAAGTTAAATAATTTCACAACTGCAGATAACTTTGTAAATTTAGTACATCCAGAATATAATGGTTTCTCGGCATCTTCAAGTAGCTTATTGAATTGGATTGGATTCTCAACATAACTATCATATGCAGCATGTACCATATCTACAGGTTCCTCAGCAATAGATTTTTGTTTATCTAGCCCCACTCGATCACTATCATTCTTTGAGTTCCGTATTGTTGATCTTTCCCCATGCCATATCCATGTATGATATGTTAAATCTATACCATTACAATACATATGAGCCCTTATATTTGCTGCGTTTGTCTTCTTTAGATTACCACATTTTGAACATGGGCAAGGTATTGCATCCGGATCATTAGCGTTTTTCATTGCATATTGCAAGAAAGACTCAACTCCAAACTCATATTCACGTGATAGTCTATCCTTTGACATCCATTCTTTATCCATTCTTGTTACAACTAATCAACTGATACTGAACCGACACCTTCAAAATGATTGTAAATAATATAACACAAACACAATAACAAAACAATCAAATAAATTTAATTACTAGGTTCATTGTTCATTAATTAAAAATATAACAAACAATTGTACATACAATATCAAATGAATCAACTTGTAGGACATAAACATGATTTTATGATCAGATAAAGCGTGCAATAGGTATGGAGAGTGAACCCAGTGTGTGTTGGTAATCATGCATGTAGATCCGCTCTAGCACAAAATTGAAGTTGAGGAGCAAATAATGTTATTTTATCAAAAGAAAAAATTATTATGGTTCTCCTTCTATATTCAAGCTATAAATGAAAGAACCAAAATTAACTATATTTCACTATGGCTATTGATTCAATACGATTTAATATGATTTTTGTTTATAGAATAAAAGATAATAAAGGGAATGAATTAAAACTTAAAGCTAATAAATTATGATTAAATATGACCATTAATAAATTAAACTGACTTGAAGTCATATCATATCCAAGTATATTACATAAATCAGAGGAAGAAAATAAAATTAAGAGCGAGAATTCAGCAAATTGAAAGAAACAACAAAAAATAGAAAACAAAAAAAAAACAAAAAACACGGATTAAAAAAACAAGAAACAAGAGGAAATTAAGAAAACTAAAAATAAAAAACAAGAAACAACAAAAAATAGAAAACAAAAAAAAGGAAAAAAACAATAGCATTAAGCCGTGCCATTCTTTTTGTTCCAAGAGCTAAGCATCTAAATGAACACCATAATTAGACGGACAAAAGGTTGATAAATATAATCAATATATAATAAGAAAACTATTAACCACATTTTATGAAATTAAGTGCCTGCTTCCATATCTTGAGGACAACTAAAAGAAACGTTTAAGCAAAATAGGACATGTACTGACATAAATATCCAAAAATTCCTTAAAAGAATATATGAATTTTGTATAACAAACCACATTGAATTCATAAGAATTTAGTTTTTCGCATCACAATGAAATCCTTCTTTTAGAAATTGATATGTTAGTCATTACTCAATTATCTCAGAAATCATAGAGATAGTTGCAAAATAATTCATAGAGAAAGCAAAAACGTAACCATAGATGTGTTGATATTCTTATCTTCCATAATTTCTCAAAGCAAATGATGACGGAGATAAAATAAAAAACAAGAAACAACAAAAAATAGAAAACAAAAAAAAGGAAAAAAAAATAGAAAACACGGATACAAAATTGAAGCACTAGAGGAGGGACAATCCATGAAGATTGAAGAGTGAAAAATAACTCCAATGAGCTAATCTAAAATTTGCAGAGAGAGATCTTCAAAGTTCCACCACAAATATAGATTAGAAATTATAGGGAAAAATCTATGATCGGCGACAAAAGCTCGGAGCGTCGACGGATGCTTGAATGGAGCGGAGACGGAAGATTGAGCGACGATGACTGACTGGAACGACGATGGGAGATAGAGGATGAATCAGCGAGGAGATACGGAGAAAAGAAGCGGCGAGGATAAGTAACCCTAAATCACGCGTTGAGAAATTTCAAGGAAAACAAATAAGAAAATAAGGAAAATAAAGATAACTTTTAAATGAAATAACCATAGGAAAAAACCAACGGGAAAAGTAGAAAAAAAATAAATAATATTAATAAAATAAAGATAGTTTTTTATTTCATTCATTATATTTTCATAATTTGTTTAAAAATTATTTTTTTATATTTTTTAAAAAAATTCACACATTAAATAAATAATGTCTATTTTACAAAGCACGTAACCTCCAAATTTCTAAGTAGCAAAAACAAAAAAAAATCCTCATAGACAACGCTTCTTATAAAGCGTTGTCTTTTACTAATAAAAATAGGTCAAAGACAACGCTTTTTAAAAACCGTTGTCTTTGACCCAATTAAACAACACTAATACACAACGGTTTTATAAAACTGTTGTCTATACCAATTTTTTTTTTTAAAGACAACGCTTTACAAAAAAAGCGTTGTTATACTACAAACAACAACGCTTTTTATAAAAAGCGTTGTCTTTTAAGTGTTGTGTATTGTCTTTTTTGTTGTAGTGGAACCATAAGCGGAATTATCCAGTACAAGGCTTAGAACTAGCAGCCATTATATTTGCTTTCCAAATGTGGAGATATTGCTTGTACGGTGTCATGTTTGAGATTTATATTGATCATAAAAGCCTAAAATACCTATTCACATAGAAAGAATTAAATCTGCTGTAGAGGAGGTGAATGGAACTTTTGAAGGATTATGACTAAATAAATTATCATCCAGGCAAGACATATATTATAGCATATGCACTGAGCCAAAAATCTAGGAGTGTATTAGCTCATTGTAGACTATCTGTTACATACTTGATCCATCAATTTTTACAATTAGACTTAACTAAAGTAGATCATACAACAAAAAAATATCTTAGTCACTCTCATGGCGCAATAAAGGAAAGTCAACTACACGATAAATATTTACAATTGATCATTGCGGAATTGGATCATAGTTCAAAATCAGATTTCTCTATTGATGATTATGGGATTCTCCGATTTCATAATAGATTATGTGTTCCAGAACAACACGTGGAAAAACTCTTATGGGAACCTCATCGCTCTCGATCTGATATACATCCAGGTATGACTAGGATGTATAGATACCTTAAGAAAATTACTGGTGGCGAAATATGAGAAGAGATGTAGTTGAGTTCATGACACATTGCTTAGTTTGTCAACAAGTTAAAGTGGAACATCAGAGACCTGCATGACTTCTGAAAATGATTCGTATTCCTGAATGGAAATGGGAACATATCACCATGGACTTTGTTGTCGGACTGCCAAGATCCAGAAAATGGCATGATGCAATTTGGGTGATTGTAGATAGATTGACTAAATCACATTCATCAAACTGATGCACTGAGCCACTTAGCTGAGCTTTATTGCCAAGAGATCATGAGATTACATGAAATTCCATTAAGCATCATATTTGATCGGGACCCTCATTTCACATCTAAATTTTGACAAAGTTTACATAAGGCCTTTGGTACTGAGTTATGTTTCAGTTCTTCTTTTCACGCTCAAACAGATGGTCAATTAGAGTGGACTATTCAGACCTTGGAGGATCTTTTGCGAGCTTGCATATTAGATTTTGGTGGTACTTGGGAGGATTATCTACATTTAGTAGAATTTGCTTATAATAATAGTTTTCAATCAACTATTCAGATGACTCTTTTTGATGCATTATATGGTAGAGCATGTAGATCACTTGTGTTATGGAATGAAATTGACGAACGTCAACTACTTGATCCGAAATGCATTCAGAGAGATGCATAGATGGTAAAGATGATCAAACAAAGACTATTGACAACGCAGAGCAGACAAAAAAGCGATGCAGACAAGAGATGGAGAGAATTAGAGTTCTCAGAGGGAGATCGTGTATTCCTTCAAGTATCTCCTATCAAAGGTGTAAAGAGATTTGGAGTTAAAGGAAAGTTAGTACCTAGATTTATTGAGCCCTTTCAAATTCTGAAATAGATGGGCCAAATGGCTTACAGGATTGCTCTGCCACCTTTACTAGTAGGATTACATAATATGTTTCATGTGTCAATGCTACAGAAATATATTCCAGATCCATCTCATGTGCTTGAGAGTTTGACAACACCTTTGTATCTCGATGCTACTTATGAGAAATATCCAATCCATATTTTGGAATACAATGAACACCAACTTCACAAGAAGAAGGTGCGTTTAGCGAAAGTGGCATGGTAACATCACTCTAATCAAGGGGCTATATGGGAGCATGAAAAAGACATGTGAGAACGATTTCCTCATCTCTTCACTCGAGGTAATCACATAAATTTGGAGGACCAAATTTATTTTTAGTGGGGTAGAATGTTATATCATTGAAAATTCATAGGGGCCAAATTGTAATTTTCAAAACTTTATGGGGGATTTTTTTATAATACTGTAAAAGAAAATTAAAACCCACGAGAGAAGCTCTATTCTTCCATTTTTTTTCTTATGCTTCTGCCTCCAACCTTCTCTTTTCACTATTCTTCTTTAACCCTAATTTAAATCTCTAATCCAACTCCCTATAAATCCCATCGTTGTTGTCGTCGTCAGCTTCATCCCTATCACCACCATTGTCGACGCCATCAACCTCGCTATCCACCACCACCATCGCTCACCACAGTTGCTAGCACTGCCATTGTCGCACCACCGTTACTTCATGACAAAGATTCGATAAATTGGGATGGTGTTTTCTTGCTTATTCTTTTTTTATGCTCTTGTGCATGATTAATTTTATCATTATGAAAGTAAAAGAAAATAATTTATGATTTTCTAATCTTGAAATAGATGTAGATTAAGAAATTCATTTAATTATCTAAATGTTTTTATAAATTACTTTAATATATGATGGAAGAAAAATAATTTTCATGTGCATTGATTAGGATAATATTAGAAATAAATTATCTAAGATTTATATTATTCTTTAGATGAAAATTTAATTACATACTATTTTATATCTTTGTTATTTGATCACATTCTTTTATTTTTGCTTGACTTTTAATATTCTTTGTTGGTTATCAAATTATTGTAGCTTGTGAAAATTTATACATAATAGTTACAATGATCAAATTTTGGAGTTTAAAAGTTAAATATGAAAACTTAGAATAATTTCCTTAAGAAGAACTCCAAACTTTATGAGAATTTGAAGGGAACACATAGCAAAAAATGATTTTACGATGATGATTGTTTATAATTAAATTCTACGATAGATTTTTAACTCAGCAGTTGTAAGAATTTATCAAAATTTACAACTGAATTAATAAAAAAATGAATGTAACTAATATGCTATATAAGTTTAATTTTATAATCAATAAAGGAGATGAGATTATTAAATTTGAATAAGTAATGCTCTATAAATATAGAGATTTTATTTCGTGCATTAAAAAATAAATAAATAACTTACCTCACTGGGTGGATTGCAAATCGTTCACCTTATTTTCATATGAGGCACCTCATAGGATGAATTATAAGTTGTTCATCCTATTTTTATGTGAGGCATTTCGGATGGATTGTAGGTCATTCAACCCAATATATATATGTTTACGTGCATGCATTAGATGTATTTCGCATTGGATGGATTATAAGTCGTTCATCATATGTATATATGATGCATCTTTACTAGGTGGATTATGGGTCGCTCACTCTTATCTTATAGTTATATAGGATGTGTTTTATATCAAGTGGATTGTAGATCGTTCACTTGGACATATTCTAAAATGGTGGATTGCATATCGTTCACATTTTTAATGTTTATGTTTAAATTATATATTTATATAAGAGAAATAATTATTTAATGTTAAAATGAGAAATTGAGGAAATTGATAGAATTAATGAAAGAATGAATAAGAATTGAGTTAATGAGAATGGAGTAATAATCAATGAGATACAAATTATGAAAATATAAATTATTTTTTTTCGATGTTGAACTTTTGAATTATATATATTCATGGATGTCTTTTACTTACTTTACTTTGTATATTGTGCTCACTCTCCATTCCTTTAACCTTGAGATTTATATACTTGAAGCGATTGTCAAGGTTTAGTCGATATTATTATGAGTAGCTTAGAGATTACTCAACGATAGCTTGGAGATACCTTCTACAAAGTCCATTCAATTTATTTCCTTTTTAGCATTTTTATTATTGATGCATTTTAATATTTTAAATTTATTATTTATTTATTTATATTGTTTTTCCATTGTTCCATATGAGTTAGTTTGTTAGTCATGTCATGGTATAATCAAGTCAGTATTTTGGGATAAATTTATAGTTACATTATTCTACATCATTTAATAAAATATTATATATTTATGTTCATACAACCTTGTATACCCTTGGGTATTCTTTGTGGTTTTTGGTACAGTAATGAATATTGTCCGAGCAGAGAGATTACTCATATAAGAATGGAAGCTTCTGGGTCATGATAATAAGCTCTCGATCTGACTAGAGTGGGGGAGTGAAGAGAAGTGTTGTTGTCTAACTAAGACAATTTATAAGCTCTCGATCTAATTAGAGTGGGGGAGTGAAGAGAAGTTTTATTGCCTAATCGAAGCAATTTGTAAGCCCTCAGTTCGACTAGAGTGGAAAAGTAAAAAAGAAGTGTTGTTGCCCAACCAAAGCAGTTTGTAAGCCCTCAGTCCAATTTAAGTGGAGAAGTGAAGAGAAGTATTGATGTTCAACCGAAGCAGTTTGTAAGCTCTCAGCCCGGCTAAAGTGAGGAGTGAAGAGAAGTGTTGATACCCAGTCGAGACAGCTCATATGTCCTCGGTCTGATTTGAGTGCTTTTTATGAAGTATGGTTCCCTCGACTAGTGGTGAAGTGAGGAAGAGAAGTGTATTCGCTCGTCCTCGCTGAGATAGTTCATAAGCCCTTGATCCAAGATGAGCACTTTTGATGAAGTGTTGTTATTCCCCCGACTAGTGATGAAGTGAGGAGGATAGGTGCATTCGCTCGGTCTAGTCGAGGCAGTTCATAAGCTCTCTGTTAGGCCTGGGCACTTTTGAAGAAGTGTTGTTATTCCCCTACTAATGGTGAAGCGAAGAGGAGAGGTGTATTCACTCGGCCCAACTGAGGTAGTTCGTAAGCCCTTAGTTTGGCCCGAGTATTTTTTTTATGAAGTGTTGTATTCCTTCTAACAAGGTTAAGCAGAGACCTATGAAGTGTTTTCCTCCTGATAAGATGAAACGAAGACCTATGAAGTGTTGTATTCCTTTTGACAGGATGAAATTGAGATCTATGAAGTGTTGTATTTCTCCTAACAGGGTGAAGCATAGACCTATCAAGTGTTGTATTCCTTCTGATTAAGTGAAGCGGAGATCTATGAAGTATTATATTTCCCTTGGTAGTGTGAAGTGAAGACCTAAAAAGTGTTGTATTCCCCTTAATTGGGTGGAATGAAGATTTATGAAGTGTTTAATTCCTCCTGACCGGGTGAAGTGGAGACCAACGAAGCATTATATTTCTCTTGACAAGGTGAAACGAAGACCTATGAAATGTTGTATTCCTCCTGACAGAGTGAAGCGGAGACCTATGAAGTGTTGTATTCCTCTTGACCTGATGAAGCAGAGACCTATGAAGTGTTGTATTCCTACTGACAGAATGAAGTGGGGTTGAATAATGTTTTTACTTTGCTTAGCCGAGACAGTTCGTAAGTCATGGGTCCGATCAAAGTACTTTATGTCCCCAAGTGGTGAAGTGGGGAAGAGCGAAGTGTTTTTCTTTAGTCCAGCTGAGGCAATTCGTAAATCCTCAATCAAGTTAAAATGTTTTATGCCCCCGAGTGGTAAAGCAAAGAGGAGAGGTGTTTTCACTTGCTCTAACTAAGGCAGTTCGTAAGTCCTCGATCTGGTCAGAGTGCTTTGTACTCCAAACATACCTATTTGCAACATGGCAATACTAAGAATGGATTTACTAACGTCAGATGCATCTAGTTTGTGTGACTGTTTGGAGGGAGGGGTGACTAATGATACTTCTAGAATAGGACCTTAGACACTCGGGAACCTGACAGCTCAAGTAGTCGGGAGCTTGGATACTCGGGAGTCCTAGGAGTCGGAGGTCATAAAGGAGTCTGGAGTTTGAGGACTCAAAAACACGAGAGGGTGAGCACTCGACTGATCGACTTATGTGGTTGGTCTAGGGCTACGAGTTGTGGACCCGATGTAATATAAGGAGTCAAAATCCTTAGCAGTTGAGAAGTCGAGATATCACAGAGTCGAGAGCCCTCGTAGTTAGAAGCTCGGAAAGATACAAAATGGAGAGATGGGACAGTTGGTCAATGTGTGGAGGAGACAATTATTAGTCAAAAAGAATATAATAATTGGAGGTGGGAGAGCAGAGATAGTGACGAGCAAAAAAAATGGAGGGCCACACGACAAAAGGCGATTGTAGGCTACAAAGGTGCATAGGTCGAAAGAGATTGTTATATGCACACAATGATGGTGTAAAAATGATTGGAAGCCTATAAAGACGGAATGGGACAGGACTAATGATGTAATTGAGAGATGTCCTAAGGCAATCGCCTTAGAAGTTATTAATAAAATTTACTATTTGAATATACATTATCTATGTATTTGATTGGATCTTAAACTCATGTACTAAAGTCCATAATACGATGCATGACATGAAAGAAATTATGATTGGATCACAATTAGTGGGTATCTTATCATGTGTAATCATGTAAGTATTGAAATTATTCATAGTCGATGAATTGATGAGATTAGACATCATCGATTCTGTGAGACTAACACATGTTATGCTCCTTGATTTATCCAAGCATTCGATACTCACTGAATGGAAGCATAGAGATGCTGAGAGTGAACATGTGGATGTTAGTTATGGTAACTAGTTCAATGGAGTGACCTGCTATGAAACTTCATATGGTTCTATATATTGTTGAATATTTCATTGCAACTCGAGTGCGAGCTTCCTTAGATTTGAGGTATTCAAGTCATATTGGTAATGACGTCTTATACTTTGACTTCTTCGTAGCCATCTCCATATGAGGTGTAACTCCAAGATGATTGGGTATAAGCTAAAGTGAGCGAAGGTGTTTGAATAACCCATAGAGGATTCACCGCTCCTGATAAAGGAGATGTATATCCTAAGCCTCTTGTCAAGATTGTTACTGAGAAGTCTTCGGTTAGAGCAAACATGTTAACAAGATGGTCTTCTTGAGAACATGCAAGAGTAACTTGAATCCACAGGACAAGGAAACTAACTTGGGCTAGGTGTGACATAGTTAGCCTAGTGGGGACGAACACATAGACCATGTCCTAAACCAAGTGGGTATAGGATGAGTGAAAGGAACAAGACACGAACAACTGAAGCTATTGAAGAGTTCAGAAATGTTCTGGAGTCGATTTAGACTTTTTGGTCAATTGGGGCATGATGTAGTGCTAGGTGTCACTCATGATCTATTCATAATTAAGCGATCAATTATGAATGACCAAAATAGCCAGAAACCTATTGGGTCACATGCAATACGGAAGATCTAGAGATGTGAAACAAGTCTGAGAATGAGATTCTCAGTGAGAGATGATGTGAGCAAAACATATAGGGTTTTAGGAGTAGTTTTTGTTCACATCCCGTTGCATTTTATATTTGATTCTTATATATTTCACTTTATTTTGAATGCATTTCCTATTTTTTAGTTCAGAGATTTGCTCTTTGTACTCTTGTGTGCAGGACAACATTCTACGGGGAAAATGACACACTTTTGGAGCGAAAAGAATGTTGAGGATTCGGTGACCGCTAGAGGGGGGGGGGGTGAATAGCGTGTTGGCTTGTCAATGGAAGAATTCGATCGTTTCTACAAATTGTGTTAGCGCACAGTGGAATAATGATAATAGCAATAACAAACAACACAATCACATAATTACACAATCATATAACGTGGTTCGGAACCGAATGGTTCCTACTCCACGGATTGGGCTTGTAAGAGCCCTAGCAATGCAAACATGCACTACTAATCCAATAAACTCCTCGACAATAAGTCGGAGATGAAGAAACCTCGTACAATGAATTACAACAAGTAATACAAAGTAAACAAGCAAATACAAGTGAAAATGTAAAGAACACTTTACAATCTAGGGTTTTGAGCGCTTGCTTGTTGGTTGCTTGGATGAGCTTGAAGGACCCTGAAATGCACCTGCAATTCGGCTTCAAATCTCCTCACCAAAGATTTCAAAGAACCAATGCCGAAATCCTCCTCGAGCTCCTCTTTTTAACCTGCATCGGGGTGGATTTTCGCCTAGCAGTCGATTGCCATAAGGCCCCAGTCGACTGCCAACACTGTTGTCGTGAGACAACGGCTCGATCCACACTGAAAAAATTCCAACGCAGTTGGCTACCAGTCGACTACAGACTGGGCAGTCGACTGGTGACGTCATGACAGTCGAACTCTAGTCGACTCACGATAGTCGAACCGACCATATTTCTAGTCGACTGACAACCTCAAACATGAGGTTTTAACCTAAGTATGGTGCCCCCATACTTGCTAGACCACTCGTAGCCTAGACCTAAGCCTTCTAGCCACCTCCATCAGCCTCGTGCCTATCGGATCCCTCCATGTCATCCATGACTTGTTCATCCATACGCTAGCCTTCAAGTGCTTCCATCGGCTATTGTCATGCTAACGGTGTCTACACCGCCAAAGCACATTGGACTTACGCTGCCAAGACTCTGCTTGGACTTTACGCCGCCAACCATTGGACTTATGCTGCCAAGACCCCTGCTTGGACTTTACGCCGCCAATATCAAACCCCTTGGACTTCCTAAATGCCAAGACTCAAGCTTGGACTTTCCCTTGTCAATCCATGTTGGACTTTCCATGCCAAGACCCATGCTTGAACTTTTCCTTGCCAAGACCCATGCTTGGACTTTACATGTCAAGTACTCAAGACTTGGACTTTCCATGACATGGTCAACCCCAGTCAACCATCAAAATCCCCCTCGAATCAAACTCGAGTCCGGTCAATTATGACCCGGGTCGATTGCACCAACAATCTCCCCAAAACACTATCAGACATCAATGTTAAACCTTCATGTTAAACATCAAAATATCTCTTGAGTCAAACTCGAGTCCGGCCAATCGTGACCAAGGCCAATTGCACCAACAATCCCCCTTTTTGATGTTTGACAAAAACACATACCTTTGAGTTAGAACACTAACTCAAATCTTCTTACCAATTATCCCAAATTGATAATCCCATAAATTCTCCCAAACATTCTCCCCAAGCATTCTCCCCCTTTTTGACTAACATCAAAAAGGTTTTCTCTCCAAGGAGGTCAATGTCTCATGTCCCAATGAGATCTTACAATCTCCCCCTTGGTCCAAAAATACCTAGGATGCCTATAATCTTCCTAGTGATAAGTCCCATATCACTTAAGAGAGGCAATCCTACACACTCTTCCAATTTCCAAATTGGGTATCTCAAAATCCCATTTCTCCCCCTTATGGAAAAAAAACATCCATCATCCCATGATGGATACCTCCCCCTAAAGGCTTGCTCCCCCTTGACCATATCACCAACAATGTCCTTGAGAAGTCCCTAAGCCAATAGGAACTCTAAACCATCAAAAATAAGGTTCAAAGTTCAACATTGAACTTTCCAACCTCTTAAATTTAATACATCACCCTAACAACTCTCCTAATCCATATCCAATGGATTTTCACCCTTTATAATGCTTCCCAAAGCATATCCTAGGGTTAGAAGTTGTTAGGGAACCTTACCACAGCTGAAAATGGGCTAAACATATCATATTTTCTCGAAATCAACATTGGCAGTCGACTACTTACATTTATTAGTTGATCGCCTTCATCGCTTATCGCCATCAAGCGACGATCGTGATAAGCTAGCTTCAAATTCAGTTTTAGAAATCGAGTTTTGAAAAAGCATAAGTAATTCTATGTATTTTGAAAAATCATAAAAATTTATACGTACATTACTTATAAACAACATAGTGGGTGAAAAATGTTAGAAAAATATTTTACCCATAAAATAGCGAAATTGACACAAAGTTCAAAAGTGAAGAAAAACTTCAATGTTTTAGCTCACTTTGTATCAATTTCATCAATGGTGATTGCTATCAAAAGATAGACTTCACTAAGGTTTTCTAAAATGATTTTAAAATATTTTTGAAAACCTATATTGGATCATGTTCCTTGGGCTCAATGTACATGACTTGTATACTAGCTTTCCCAATGATCCACCAATAACATAAGATGAGTTATAGTTCATCTAGATGCAAAAACTATGCACCTTGAACTTAACTCATATCCTATAATCTCACATGTATCTAGGGTGTATAAATATACATACATGTCAATGTGATGTGAGATGTGGGTTTTGTTTTCCTAATCTAGGGCCTCATGCATTTTCTAAGGCACCCCTACTTGATTCCCTTATGCATGGGACTTCAAGTCATGCCATTGTCTTTAACTCAATTTTAGTCAAATTAAATGCATGAAATGATCATGGCATAAATGATAGCATAAGTAAAGCATGGCCAATAATCATGATGTTATGACATATGAATAAATCTAAATACACATGACATAAAAACCTAAATCCTAAGCAAGATCATGACATATAAATGGTAAAAATAAACATGATGTCATGACATGGTATATGACAAACAAAACATGGAAAATAAAATGTATAGGTATAATAATATCTAAATTTTAATATTAGTTACCATTTGTTATAATTAATCTCATTTTTCCATATTATCAATTGTTCCCAAAGTATGCCAAAAATCGAAAATGACACACTAAGACCTCTAAACCTAAATTGTGCCAATTTGATTGATTTTTCATAATCTTCAAAGTATATTGGTACATCCTAAAATCTTTTAGGGTTTAGCTCCATACTTATTTCCAAGGCACCCATAACCTTGAAAATATCCTAAAATGCCACCTTTACCATGGTTAGGTTAACTACCCCATCCATTTAAAGTTGGCACACCTAAATCCATCTAGCATGAATCGATCACACTCTTAGGAACCCAAAATCTATTTGAGCTCCTTGGGTTAACTAGGTATTCCTTAGGGATAACCTCCCTAAATACCCTCCTAATGACCCGTCTAGGCTTGTTATCCTTGGTCATTGTGGTCTTGCCATGGTTAACTATAGGGGTGACTCCTCTTGTAACCTTCTTAGTAGCCACCCTAGGTTTCTTCGAAACCCTAACCACTAGGCACCTACCTTGGTCAACCTTAGGGATGACTTCCCTATTGACCTTGGTCTTCCTAGGCCTAAATTTAGTTCCATAATCAAATGGAACATTATGATAGTTCTTTTTGGGCTTAGGCTTGCCCTTGGATGATTCTTGTTTTCTAGGTCTTTGACTTTGACTTCTAGACCTTAGAGTTTGACCATTTGACCTTTGCATTTGATTTGTCATTTTTGCAAGGGTCTTTTCAAGTTTCTCAAGCCTTGACCTCAAGGCTTTATTTTCCTTTTCTAATTGCCCAATTTTTGAATTTTGATTTAATATTTGGGCATGGTTCTTTTTAGGCATATGCCTAGTCCATTTGGGGTTAAAACCTAGGTGGTCTTCAATTTTTCTAATAGATGCCTTAGGTAAAATATTTTTAGGGACATTAGTCACAAATTTCTCCTTATTCCTAAGGTTGACCTTCTTAGCTCTTAAATAATACTCCCTATGCCTAGCATGCTCTTTATGATAAATTGCAAGATTGCTAAAATTATTTCTAGCATGCTTTTGCCCATAATTTAAAGAAAGAGCAATATTTAGATATACCTTAGGGTTTGCCTTAGAGGCTCCCCCTACTTATTATGTTCCCTTTTTAGTCTTCTTCTCCCCCTTTGGGCATTGACTCCGATAGTATCCCGGTTGTCGGCATTTGAAGCAAATGACATGCTCCTTGCTCTTCTTGGTGGGGACACCGACATCCTTGACTTTTTCGTTGACTTTTGGTGCCGGAGGAGCTTTCTTAATATTCTTTGGGCACTTACTCTTGTAATGCCCGACTTCTCTACACTCAAAGAAAATTATATGATTTTTATTTAAACCTAAATTGCTTGAGTTACCTAGGTCAATGGTGGTCAGATTTTGAGCTTCTTCATCTTGACCGGATGTTGAAGGCTCTTCTTCTTGCTCCGGCATGGAGGATGATCTCTCCTCCCCCTCAATCATAGAGGTAGAGGCTTCTTCCAATTCTACCTCCTCTTCCACCAATCCGGAAGTTGACTCCTCTTCAACCTCCGAATCCTCACTTTCTTGTGAGGATGATGAAGCTTCTTCTTCGGGCTCTCTCTCTACTTGAGCCATGGATGGTTTTTCATGGAGCTTGGCCAATTTTTCCCATAGCTCCTTGGCATATAGACATTCACCTAACCTAGACACAATATCATTAGGCAGTGAATGTAATATCAATTGCATTACCTTATCATTTCTCTCGAAGGCTTGGACTTGCTCTTCGGTCCATCTCTTCTTCTTGAGGTATCAACCTTTTGGACCTCTTGGTAATTCAAAACCTTTCGCTAGGATCATCCGATCTTCGAAGTCCATCATGAAGAAGTTCTCCATCCGTGCCATCCATTGCTCGAACCCTTCTTGTCCATAGAAGGCATATGGAATTGGGGTGTTGATATCCCACCCAACTTTTTCTTCAAACTCCATCTTTCTTCCTCTTCACCTTCTAGCGATTTTGCTTCCGGCGGTTAGTCAATAGAAGAGTGGCCTCGCTCTGATACTAATTGTTGAGGATTCAGTGACCGCTAGAGGTGGGTGAATAGCGCGTTGGCTTGTCAATGGAGGAATTCAATCATTTTTACAAATTGTGTTAGCGCGCAGCGGAATAATGATAATAACAATAACAAACAACACAATCACACTATTACACAATCATATAACGTGGTTTGGAACCGAATGATTTCTACTCCATGAATTGGGCTCGTAAGAGCCCTTGTAATGCAAACACGCACTACTAATCCAATAAACTCCTTCTCGATAACAAGTCGGAGGTGGAGAAACCTCGTACAATGAATTACAACAAGTAATACAAAGTAAACAAGCAAATACAAGTGAAAATGTAAAGAACACTTTACAATCTAGGGTTTTGAGCGCTTGCTTGTTGGTTGCTTGGATAAGCTTGAAGGACCATGAAATGCTCCTGCAATTCGCCTTTAAATCACCTCACCAAAGCTCCCAAAGAACCAATGCCGAAATCCTCCTCGAGCTCCTTTTTTTAACCTGCATCGGGCTGTATTTTCGCCTGACAATCGACTGCCATAAGGCCCCAGTCGACTGCCAACACTATTGTCGTGAGACAATGACTCGATCCACACTGGAAAATTCCAACGGATCTCTTGGCAGTCGACTGATGACATCACCAGTCGACTGCTAATGTCCGTAGCCGACTGCCCAGTCGGCTACAAAGCATTTTGTTGTCGCGACCGAAAAACCCCATCCAGCAGTTGACTGATCCAATGATCAGTCGACAGCCAAGGCATTTTCAGCCCTTAACTGGTAATTGAACTCTAGTCGACTCACGATAGTCGAATTGACCGTATTGCCAGTCGGCTGACAACCTCAAACATGAGGTTTTAACCCAAGTATGGTGCCCCCATACTTGCTAGACCACCCGTAGCCTAGACCTAAGCCTTCTAGCCATCTCCATCAGCCTCGTGCCTATCGGATCCTTCCAAGTCATCCATGACTTGTTCATCCATACGCTAGCCTTTAGGTTCTTTCATCGGCTATTGTCATGCTAATGGTGTTTACACCGCCAAGGCACATTAGACTTACGCTGCCAAGACTCCGCTTGGACTTTATGCCACCAACCATTGGACTTATGCTGCCAAGACCCCCGCTTGGACTTTACGCCACCAATATCAAACCCCTTGGACTTCTCAAATGCCAAGACTCAAGCTTGGACTTTCCCTTGCCAACCCATGTTGGACTTTCCATGCCAAGACCCATGCTTGGAATTTTCCTTGCCAAGACCCATGCTTGGAATTTTCCTTGCCAAGACCCATGCTTTGACTTTACATGCGAAGTACTCAAGACTTGGACTTTCCATGACATGGTCAACCCCAGCCAACTATCAAAATCCCCCTGAAGTCAAACTCGAGTCCGGTCAATCATGACCCGGGTCGATTGCACCAATAATCTCTCCAAAACATTATCAGACATCAATGTCAAACCTTCATGTCAAACATCAAAACATCTCTCGAGTCAAACTCGAGTACGGTCAATCGTGACCTAGGCCGATTGCACCAACAAAGAAGGCATTTGGCAGCAAGAACAGAAGGACACACACCTTGACCCTGTGAATCCACACGGCTTGCACCCCAGCACCACACACGGCCTAGTCATGTGAATCCACATGGTCGTGTGGCGCTGGACGATTTCAACACGATTCTATTATTTTCTAGGTTTCGGGGAGATCTGGCCTGATGTCTATATAAAGGAAGATACGCCCAAACCCTAGTGGGAAGGAACGATAGTTGGGACATCACTCCGACGCCCTAAAAAGCTTCGAAAACTTCCAATGGGGAGGAAGAAGGCCCTCAAGGATCAAATTTTGCACATCAATGCCGGAGAGGAGAGCCAAAGTACATTGTAATTCATGTTCTTTACGCAGTTTACATTATTTCTATGAATTCTAATATGCTTTGTGTTTCTCTTCTCATATTTATGGAGTAGATTCTCTTAGTCTAGGTTTAGAGAGTAGTTTGTGTGCGTAGAACATGTTATTCCAAATATATTGTTGGTTCAATCGGCCCAGGTCACGATTGACCGGACTCGAGTTTGACTCGAGTAAGTGTTTTGATGTTTGACATGGATGTCTGACAATGATGTTTGACATATGTGTTAGGGCAATCTCTTGCCATGATAAGGTTTTGATGTGTGTGGCAAAGGGTTTAAGTTAGGTTGTGATTATGATTTGATATGTGCGTTGGAGTCTTGCAGGGCTTAGTAATTCGCACATGGAGTCTTGGAGGGTTCACCACTCACTACCTCATGCTTGAGTCGGAGAAGGAGCATTGCAGAGCCTTGCGCTTGATGCTGCTGAGGGACTGCGGGATGAGATGACTTGAAGCAAAGTCAAGGAAGCAGACTTCGGAGGCAAGAGACGCGAAGGAGCATTGTAGAGCCGTGCGCCTGATGCTGTCGAGGGATGTGGCCGTGAATGAAGAGAGCTTCGGCGAGGGACTTCGAGTGAGATGAGAGAATGAGTGAATTGTAAGTAGCTCATTAGGTGAACTTGGCCGAATGGCTAAGTTTTGGATGAGTTTTCTCGACATGAGTCGACTGCTCCGAGTTGAATGAGTTCGACTGGTATCTGACTGATGGGTTTATGCCTAGCGATCATTGATCGCCATGGAATGACATGATCGCCAGAGGATGTCGAGGGGCGCAGAACCGCTCGTAGTGGATCGGCGTCGACTACGGAGGAGCGATCGGCGATGAGGTCCATCGTTGGTCGGCAAGTGTTCCGCTGGACTACAACCGCCGATCCGAGCGTGTTCGAGGCCGTTGAGTGGCGGCGATCGCTAAGGGCGGCGTGATCGGGGCGCTAACGGAAGAAATCAGCCCTCTCTATAAAAAGAGAGGGTGTGGGCTTTTGGATGGCTAATGCTCACATCCCAAACGATCATCCAAGTGCCCCACAAGCTTTAAACTCTTCTTACTTGCTTTTACTTCATTTCTATTGTAAGAAGAGTGATCTTGATTTGTAAAGGTTACCTCCACCTAGCTTGGTGCAAAGGAGAGACCAATAGTGGATTGCTTTTGGCGGAGTGATTCACCGAGGACGAATCGAGGATCGTAGATTAGCGGCGTAGCCGTGAACCACGTTACTGTTGGGTTTTTCCGAGCCGCAAAAACTGCTTTTTGCATTGCGGAAACCTCGGAAGCCCCGACCACGGATCCGTTCGAAGATGTATTAAAACTAAAACATGTATGTGCTTATAGATCCTAGATCTACCTTAGATCTACAAGATAGAGCATTACCCTCGTAGCGACGCCCTTCGCTTATCCCACTCGTCCAAAAGCTTGCCGGAACTCAAGAGTGTCAAGTGTACACTCCTCTATTGGTATCCACACGGACAAATGGTGGAGAAACTCAACCTAGAGTGTGCTAGCACTCATGAAAATTTCGGCCAAGAAGGATTGGGAGAGCAAGAGAGGAAGAACCAAGGAAGAAGATGAAGTTACACAACATAACTTCACACTTTCATAACCCACTATAAGGGGGTTACATGCATGCATGTAACTCCAAGAACCAATGGCTCTTGGTCTCCCTCATGAGGTGACACCCCATGATGTGTCCATGATGATGTGGAGCATCATCATTGGCCGGCCATTCCAAGTCATCATCATGACATGACATTTGGTCAAGTCAAACTTGACCTTTCATCTTCCCTCTCAAGTCAAGTCAAACATGACCTCTTATCTCCCATGGTTGATCAAATCCAACCACTTGATTCAAGTCAATTTGATTTAATGAATCTCTATTCATTAATTTAAATTGACTAAATGAATCAAATCTAAATTAGACTCATTCAACACTTGAATCAACTTGAGTCTAACTCAATTAGTCTAATTTGGATTACTCTTAATCCAATTTGGTTCATCACATGAACCTAATCCTCATGGTTCATCATATGAACCTAATCTCCATCTAATTGCCCTTTGTGTGTGACCCTATAGGTTCTTGTAATATTGGCAATGTCCCTAAACCGATTTAGGAAGATAAGCAATGAGCGGTAACTAGCAACACATCATTGCTACCCAAGTTACAAGAATGTTGAGCTCCAACATCACCTTTGTGACTACTAATTGTGACTCTCACAATATGTGATAATGTCCCCCTATCCTTGACATCTAGATTGACAAATTGAGGCATAGACCGTGTCATCCTCGGTACAATCTATATCTTGAACTCCAAGTAGACTCACTCTAATCAAATGAGCTCAATATCTCATATTGACTCATATTGACTCATTTGGGCATGACCATGTACTTCGTGGTCTCACTCTATCAAGAATAACGATGTCACCCCCGTCATATAGGAGGGATAGATCTCATCTACATCACTCACATCCCTCCGCATAATTTGTCACATACCCAGTAATCGCCTTTATAGTCCACCCATTTACGGGTGACGTTTGACGAAGCCAAAGTATGCAACTCCTTATGTAGGGAACCATGGTGACTTCAGGTCTAAGGACTAATAGTCATACTAATAGCCATATGAGAAAGTATATGACACTCATATAACGATCCATGATACTTTCTCATGGTAGGTCATTCAGTATACATTCTCCAATGCATACCCATGTGTCAACTTGATATCTCATATCCATGACTTGTGAGATCAAGTCATCGTGTTGACCTACATGCTAGTCTCTACGCATTAACATTGTCCCTGAATGTTAATACTTGACTAGGAATGATTAAGAGTAGTGTTCTCTATATCATCTCATTATCGATTCAACCAATCGATTGATATAGATAAGAACCTACTACTCAAGGACATTATTATATTTAGTTATTTGGCACCAATACAAGTAAATATAATAACCATGCCTTTATAAATAGGAATATGATACAATAAAGTCCATACAACAATCATCACATGATTGACTCTAGGGCTTTCACTAACAATCTCCCACTAGCACTAGTGCCAATCACCATAGTATCTAATACCCAATGACCTAGTGTGACCATCATGCTTTTTCTGTGCCAAAGCCTTGGTCAAGGGATCTGCGATGTTTGCATCTGTGGGTACTCTGCAAATCTTCACATCTCCTCTATCGATAATCTCTCGAATGAGATGGAAGTGCCGTAGTATGTATTTGGTCCGCTGGTGTGAGCGAGGTTCCTTAGCCTGTGCAATCGCTCCATTGTTATCACAATAGAGCTCTATGGGATTTGCTATAATAGGAACCACTTCAAGCTCAATAATGAACTTGCGGATCCAAACTGCCTCCTTTGCTGCCTCAGATGCAGCGATATACTCAGCTTCTATTGTAGAATTAGTAACTGTGTCCTGCTTCGAACTCTTCCAGCTCACAGCGCCACCATTCAAGCAAAACACGAACCTTGACTGTGATCTATAATTATCCTGGTCAGTTTGGAAGCTGGCATCGCTGTAACCCTTTACAACTAGCTCCTCATCGCCTCCAAATATCAAGAAATATTCTTTAGTCCTTCTCAAGTACTTAAGAATATTCTTGACTGCTATCCAGTGACGCTCACCTGGATCTGACTGGTATCTACTCGTCATGCTCAAAGCATACGAGACATCAGGACGGGTACACAGCATGACGTACATGATAGATCCTATAGTAGATGCGTAAGGGATCTTATCCATGCGGTCTCTCTCCTCTCTAGAAGAGGGACTTTGAGTCTTCGAAAGACTCACACCATGTGACATCGGGAGAAGTCCCTTCTTGGAATTTTGCATGGCAAACCGTAGTAATACCGTGTCAATATATGTACTCTGACTTAGGCCAAGCAATCTCTTAGATCTATCTCTATAGATCTTGATGCCTAGAATACAGGATGCTTCACCTAAGTCCTTCATTGAGAAGCACGTCCCTAGCCAAGTCTTCACAGACTGTAGCGAAGGGATGTCATTCCCAATGAGTAGTATGTTATCCACATACAATACAAGGAAGACAACTGTATTCCCATTAACCCTTTTGTAGACACAGGGTTCATCTTCATTCTTGATGAAACCAAACTATTTGATCGCATCATTGAATCGAAGATTCCAGCTCTGAGAGGCTTGCTTTAGCCCATAAATGGACCTTTGCAGCTTGCATACTTTCCCAGTATGCTGTGGATCTTTAAAACCCTCAGGTTGTATCATGTACACATCCTCGAGTAAGTTTCCATTCAAAAATGCAGTTTTGACATCCATCTGCCAGATATCATAATCGTGGTATGCTGCAATAACAAGCAAGATCCGAATGGACTTAAACATCGCCACTGGAGAAAAGGTTTCATCATAGTCAATACCATGAATTTGCTTGAAACCTTTAGCCACCAATCGACCCTTATAGGTATGCGTAAGTCCATCCATGTCAGTCTTTCAACTAAAGACCCACTTACACCCAATGGGTTTGACCCCTTCAGGTGGATCAACCAAAGTCCATACTTGGTTGGTGTACATGGATTCCATCTTGGATCTCATGGCCTCTAGCCATTTCTCAGAATCAGGGCTCATCACAGCTTCCTGATAGGAGGTAGGCTCATTCTCAATGAGCATAACATCATCATGGTCAGACAAGAGAAATGAATATCTCTGAGGCTGATGACGTACCCTATCAGACCTGCAAAGAGGTAGGTCTACATGAACAGGTGGTTGTTCCACAACTCTTTGTGGAACAATCTCATCAGCCATAACTCTTTGTGCAACAATCTCATCAGCCACAACACATTGTGGTTCCTGTTCAACCTCCATCAAGGTCTCAGTGCTATGGTCCTTATCTTGAATTTCTTCAAGATCGAATGTACTCCCACTAGTTTTTCTAGAAACAAAATCCCTTTCTAGAAAAATCCCAGTCTTTGCTACAAACACTTTGTACTGAATGGGAATGTAGAAGTAATATCCCTTTGTATCCTTGGGATATCCAACAAAATAGCACCTATCGGATTTGGGTCCCAGTTTGTCTGAGTCTTGACGTCGAACATAAGCCTCACAACCCCAAATCTTCATGAAAGACATCTTGGGATTTCTCCCTGTCCATATCGTATATGGTGTCTTTATCACAGCCTTAGATGATACACGATTAAGGGTAAAGGCTACTGTGTCTAGAGCATATCCCCAAAAGGATATAGGAAGATCTGTGTGACTCATCATAGATCGTACCATATCTAATAGGGTACGATTCCTCCTTTCGGATACACCATTCCACTATGGTGTTCCAGGAGGAGTGAGTTGGGATAGAATCCCACACTCAGCTAGATAGTCATGAAACTCATGGCTAAGGTATTCACCACCTCGATCTGATCGAAGTATCTTAATACTCTTGCCAAGCTGGTTTTGTACTTCATTCTTGAATCCTTTAAACTTTTCAAAGGATTCTGATTTATGTGTCATGAAATATACATAACCATATCTACTGAAGTCATCAGTAAATGTAATGAAGTACCTGTAACCACCTCTAGCAGCAACATTGAAAGGGCCACATACATCACTATGTATAAGTCCTAACAAGTCCATTGCTCTTTCGCTGTGTCCACTAAAGGAAGTCTTGGTCATCTTGCCTAAAAGTCAAGACTCGCATGTCTCATATGATTCAAAATCAAATGAGTCCAGCAGCCCATCCTTATGGAGCTGGGATAAGCGACTCTCATTTATGTGACCTAAGCGACAATGCCTGAGATAGGTTTGGTTCAACTCATTTGACTTGAACCTTTTGGTACTTATGTTATAGATAGGGCTCTCTAAGTCGAGAAAGTAGAGTCCGTTCATTAGAGGTGCACTACAATAGAACATATCATTTAAAAAAACTGAACAACATTTATTCTTTATTATAAATGTAAATCCTTTCTTGTTCAAACAAAAAACCGAAATTATGTTCTTTAGTTAAAGCAAGCACATAAAAATATTCATCTAATTCTAGTACAAGCCCAGAGGGCAGAGATAGATCATAAGTTCCTACAGCAACAGTAGCAACCCTTGCTCCATTGCCTACTCGTAGGTCCACCTCGCCCTTTGTCAATGCCTTGCTATTTCTCAGCGCCTGCACATTGGTACAAATGTGAGATGCACATCCGGTATCTAATACCCATGACGAAGAAATAGAGAGATTGACTTCTATAACTGTAAAATACCAGAAAAAAAATTGGTTAGGACTTTTATTAAAACATAACATAGATTTAAAATGATAGGGATTGATTGGAGCTGGGCTTATAGGATCTTCAAACCCAACCCGATATGAGGAAACTCGATCCGTTTCCTTGCCATTAACTTGTTCTCCCATTTCTTCACCCCACGCATGCTGGTTTCATTTCATTTCTCCGTCCGTTTTCCCCCGATCCACTGATTCATTCCCGATCTGGATCTCGATGGCAGCGACCCTTCTTCTCCACTCGTCGCAGCCAGAATTTGCTCTTCCCACTTGCCGACGGACCCTTCAATTTGTCGATCGGTCGTGGCACCATGCCAAGCCGCACGAGCACCACAGCCGCCCTTTTCTCTCGATCGAGCATTTGCAGCAGCCAGCCGTTGTCGTTGCCACCCAACGCCGCTTGCCTCATCGGCAAGACGATTCACCGTCTCTTCGCCTGAGCCAGTCGATCTCCGCCCGAGCTCGTTGCTGCCGCTGATGGCCGCTTCCTCAAGCCGCTCGTCGCGCATCCTACCGCACCACCGTCGTGTTGATCGTCATCGCCATGCTGCAAGTTGGATCTATTGTCGCCGTGAGTTGATGGATTTCTGCCGCCGTCACTGTTCAACCTCCCTGAGCCCTAGTCTTCCAGGTCGCTCTAATCATCGATGTTGGCCTCTTCTTTGGTTGTTTCATCGTCGGAGATGCTCACCGCATGTAGCAATTGGTCGCCCCTCTGCTCAGCCATTGTCGACCTTTTTCCGACCAGTGAAGTAGCCTACCAACAACATTATTGATACTGCGATCTCAGCTTCATCCTACTCTTCTCATTTCTGGGTGTGCACGAGTCAGTGTTTGATATAACTCCTGGTGTTCAATTTTTGTTGATCCGAAATGCAGGAAACATTTGGGTGAGCAAGCTGGAAGACTTGACAATGGAATTTGGTTTTAGATATGCTGTGGGAGTGAAGCAATGCTAGGAGGAGAATGTTTCCGGATGGGGGTGTGGGAGATGAACGATTGAGGTAAGGTTTAAAATGTATTGATGATACCTGGGATACATTTTGTAATTATAGGTAGAGATGGGTTGTTGTCTTTAATTCAGTTGAATTGTTCATATCATATTTTCAAAGGTGAATCAAGAAGTTGGATGATTTGGACAATGGATTTGTTCTCTCGAATTAGCCATGAAGCAATGTTAGGTAAGCTTAAATATGGATTTATTATGGATATATACTATTTTACAGATGAACTAGTGTTGATTTGATGATTAATAGTTATGGAAGAGTTTGTCCTATTTGGGGATGTAGTATAGGGATTAATATGTGTGCCTTATTAGTGTTGACAGATCATAATCCATTGCAAATGGATTAATGAGATAATCAAGGGGTTAATGAATCGATTTGATTCTATTACAGGATATTGATTTCAGGACCTTGATTCAAGATGGGTTCATGGACGTGAAGACCATCAGCATAGTCTTCATAGCAGGTGGGTAATTTCCTACCTGGTCTGGGTAGATGTATTGCATTCAGATTTAGTCATTGATATGAGCTTGTTAAGTGTTCATATTACCTTGACCCTGCTCTTATTATTGCATGCTTGAACTTATCGTTGGATTTATTTATGCTCAATTATTGATATCACATATACCCTATCATGATTTAGGAGTTACAGATGTGATGTAAATTGGCTTAGATGATTAGTAGGGTGTAAATGCCAGTACGGGTGATGACCCAAATTATAAATTGGGAAAAAGGTCATCTATGGGTAGGTAATGTCCTAAATGTAGGATTTATTATGTATGTATATCGTTACCAACCATGAGTTGTGTAATGGTTAAGTGAAGGGTGATTAGTGGTCCCAGCTGGATATGATTAGTCGAGTACGATTCTCTATCGGATAGAGAGTGCGTCGATCAGTTGAGTACGACTCTCTATTGGAGAGAGAGTTATGATCAGTCGAGTATGACTCTCTATTGGATAGAGAGTGCGTCGATCAGTTGAGAACGACTCTCTATTGGAGAGAGAGTTATGATCAGTCGAGTACTACTCTCTACAGGATAGAGAGTGCGTCGATCAGTTGAGTATGACTCTCTATTGGAGAGAGAGTTATGATCAGTCGAGTACGACTCTCTACAGGATAGAGAGTCCGTCGATCTGTTGAGTACAACTCTCTATAGGATAGAGAGTATTGATTAGATGTGTATGACTCTTTCTTTGAGCGAGAGTCGTGCATGGTAGATGGTTATGCGTGTGACATACACATGTTATTTGCATGCATTCGACGACATAGTCTCCTTGGGGTTGAGAGAGTCGTCGGTCATCTATCTTGCCTCAGTACTCCCGAGGAGTGCGGTGTGAGGGTAGAGCATCTATTGTGCCGCACTCTACCACTATAGACGGTGGTAGTTGGAGTTGCGTGTAGTTGTTCTGGGTGCATGGTACTCGACCACTCATTGATAGTGTTAGTCGGAGTGGCCAGCAGCAGGGACCCCCGTTGTGTAGCGAGCTCTTTACGCTCATATGCTACTTGATCATACTGCCCACTCAACCACTCTATAACAGTGGTTGGTGTGAGTTGGGACAGTTGTCATGTCGTGCCACCTAGGCCACACTGGGGTCGTGGTAGCGAGTAGGGGTGAGCTGACATGACCATGCATGCTGCATTGCCGTATCTGATGGCGCTTTGCATATTACCATATATATATACATATATGCATGTATATATATATATATATATATATATATATATATATATATATATATATATGGATGGTTGAGATTAATATATATATAGATGTGGTCTATATATATATGATTATTGTGATGTTGCATTTGATTGTACTATGCTTGCTGCATTTGGGTGTACATCATATTCATGCATGTTTCTTGCATTTGTTATACGATTGTGTCGGATACTGGTATGAGTTGGACAGACCATTAGATACCTTGACCTGTAGCTAGAGTATATTGTGAGTTGATCTACTCTTCCTGTTATATATATATGTTTGATATATGTTCAGGTTGGATCAGAGTAGCGTAGCAGACTTCAGGTATGTCTGCATTTTTATGTTGTTTATTTGGTTAGACGGTATGTGCTTGTATTTATATACTATGCTGATATACCTGTTGTACCTCTAGAGTATGTTGTTGAAAATACATGTGATATGACATATATACATGTTTTTATATTACCTGCTGAGTTTTATTCACCACCCCCCACGGACCTTGGGTTTTCTGTCGCCCAGGTAACGGGTAGAAGACTTCGTGATAGCTTGGAGCACCGCTGGCTGACATCTCATCTCACCTTCGAGGCTCCCGTATTGGTTTTGGGCTTTGCGTCCGCCGTGTATTGTATTTGGAGTTTTCATAGTGTACTATGTTGTGGACGTGTAGATTCGGATTTTGTCGATGTACTGTATGTGGTTGTGGTGTGTTAGTCATACCGGTATGCATGATGTGGATGTATTGTATATGTGGGGTTATGGGTATGTCGTTGTATTAGTTTCCGCTGTGTTTCGTTATGTTGTTGTATTTTTATTTGTTATGTTATTGTTATTGTGGGCCTACGGGCCTTGTATTAACCCGAAATATTGCCACGTACAGGGGAGGTGTCGTCCGTTTGATTTTCGGCTCGATATGCTCTCGGGGCGTGACAATAGCATTTATACTTGAAGTAGAAGTCTCACTTCTCTTCTTATTAAGATCTTCCAGGTATGCCTTGCAGTTACGCTTCCAGTGTCTAACTTCCTTGTAGTGGAAGCAAGCCCCTTCCTTTGCCACCCCTCCTTTGGGTTTCAGTTCCTTGCCTTTTCCCTTAGCTTGGGACTTTCCCTTACCTTTAGGCTTGCCCTTGCCTTTCTTCTTTTGCACCATCAAAATGGCGTCAGATTTTCCCTTCTTAAGGTTGAGCTCAGCAATTCTCAACATGCTGAGCATCTCAGGCAGTGACTTATCAATTTCATTCATGTTGTAATTCATGACAAATTGATTGTAGCTTTGCGACAAAGACTGCAAGATCAAGTCTGTGGACATCTCTTGGCCAAGGGGGAATCCCAATCTCTGTAGGTTTTCTATGTACCCAATCATCTTGAGTACATATGGACCTACGGGAGTCCCATCTTGCATTTTGGAACCAAACAATGCCTTAGAGACTTCATATCTCTCGTGCCTTGCTTGTCCTTGATATAGTTGACGAAGATGTTCAAACATATCATAAGCATTCATGATCTGGTGTTGCTTCTGAAGCTCAAAGTTCATGGTCGCGAGCATTAGACATGACACATCTAATGCATCATCTTGATGCTTCTTGCAAGCATCTTTGTTAGCTCGCGAGGCAGTGGAAGAAGGTGCCTTCGGAATGGGCTGCTCCAGGATGTACAGTTTCCTTTCTTGGGTGAGAACAATTCTCAGGTTCCTGTACCAGTCCAGGAAATTTGCTCCATTGAGCTTGTCCTCCTCAAGGACAGAACGCAGAGAGAGAGTGTTCGTGTTTGTCGACATAGTAATCTACAACATACAATGCAGAGAATTAATATCATATTCCTTTTATCATTTAATTATGCCTTTAATCAAATGATGCTCCCACTGAATTATAGGAATTTTGTAGAATCGAGTTATGGATGTGGTCAAACCACATTACTAGATTCATACAAACTAGTTATAATTCCTGTAGGACAAGATCCACATCATACTAAGCCTTGAGTTAGCTTTGGCTAAATCACCCAAGACTTAGTACGATTGGTGGGTAACACATTACCGATTACATCTCTATGCAACTCTTGTTTATAGGATCAAGACCCACATTTACAAAAGACCTTGAGTTAGCTTTGGCTAAATCGCCCAAGATTTAGTGTAAATGCGATCTTATCCTATCTTTCCAACGGTTGGAATATGCCTATAGTTCTACTCGATCCAATTGAGTTAACTAGTTTTACTCAATCTAATTGAGCTTACTCTAACCCAAGCCGTGATAGGCGGGACCAAGATTGTCCCTCCGCACTCTACCAAGATAATATGCGTTGCTCTGCTTTGGCAGATTTAACAACTACAAATGATCGAGGTAGTGATGGGTATCAAGGACTTGGTAGGCATTTACGAGTTGATTTGATTAAGATCTAATCTAATCGTAATGTGTATCATATACGCATTGAGGCCTTTATTATCCTACACTAGCATGCATCACATACATACAAGCATTATTCTAGCATGCATCATATACATACAAGAAAAATATCCTAGCATGCATCATATACATACAAGCATTATTCTACTAGCATGCATCACATACATACAAACAAAATCATATATATATATATATATTTATTTAACTGTGATGTAGTCATGGCCCTACTACGATCTTCTCAAGCCAATGAGAAGATCGGACGGTCAACCTAAGGCTAGTGGCTTCTCCAAGTGCTTCCTTTGACTGTAATGTGTCATCGGCACCCTTTGTTGGATCGAAGCGGATCGCTAGAGGGGGGGGGGGTGAATAGCGATAAAACTTTTTCATACGAATTCGTTTCAAAACACTTATATGCAGCGGAAAGATAAATAAAAAATAAAAGAGACAGATTTTTTACTTGGTTCGTAGCCTTCGGCTACTACTCCAAGGCCCTAGTGATCCTTGATCACGCACGGAGGGCAAATCACTAAAGAACTCCTCCTCATTGGAGGTAGGAGTTAATCGGATACAAAAACCATGAAAGAGACTCGAGATAGAGGGACACTCCCCCTCTTCTCGTTACGATAAAACCAACATAAAAAGAAGTACATAATTGAATTAAACTTAGATTATACCGACGACTCATAGATGGAAAGATGAAACCCTAGTCGTCATGTCTGCAGAGCTTCGTCGTAGGAATGTCAGAGACTCGTAGCGTACCGGAAGCACTTGGAAGCTTTTTAATTGATGAAAAATCCTAAGACAAGCCCTCCTTTTATAGCCTTTAAGCCCCTCATCGAATGAGTCTTCAACCAATCACAAATGGACACAAAACCTCCTTGAAATGAGGTGATAAGCCTTGACTCCTCGAAGCTGATCATTGACCATCAGTCGACTGATGGCCATCATCGCTGATCGATGGTAGCATCCGAGGCCGATAGTAGACGATCGATCGATGAAGGGCAATGAGTCCTCCGTCCGGCAATGATCGATGCTAGCTGCAAGGCAAAGTTAGCTCAAAGAAAACATTATTTCGACGACCTTCGACCGTCCGATCTCGACCTAGACCATCGATGGGATGTCTTTGGTCGGATCTACGCTTAAGACTATCCCCGTAAGGAGGATACGACCTCACTTACGCTCACACACACGAGCTTACCTTGATACTTACTGCGTCGCCTTCGCTTTTGGCCTTCCACTCGATTCCTTCGGCTCCCTCCGAAGTCACTCGAGTGTCGCCCGACCACCGCCGCTTCCTCCGGGTGTTGCTAGCCTTCAGCTTCAGCTTTAGCACTTTTTTGCACACTCGATTCAGCTTGTGAGATAATGATATATCCTTGACTTTGCGTCTTTTGCCATAATCAAAATACAAGTTCGACTTAGGTGCCCCTGCACCAACACCCTTCTCGTAACTTCGTCTACAAGTGGACTTTCCACCGCTCCATTTTGTATATTACAAATATGAAACTCGAGTTACATTCGAGTCTAAAACTATTTACAACTAGAATTTCAAAAGAAGAGGTACGACGCGCAGGTCGCATATACTATACAATATGCACAACCACAAAAACGGCACGCAGGTCGTATTATGAATTACAACACACATAATCCAATCAAATTGGGATCATTGGGCCATGACAATCACATAATTATACATAATTTTAAATTATGTATTTTTACAGAAAATTTTTATAATTTTTCCTAATTTTTTTTCAAATTTATGAGTCACCTCTCCGTAACGGTCCCGCTAAAAGGTTTCCGGGCGCGATCGCGGGACAAGGCCCCTTTCGGGGATAGGGGCAACGCCCATACTCAGAAAATCAACTTCGCAAGTGTCCCTATTACTATCATACAGCGACTTAAGTCGTTGTCCCAAAAACCTAAAGCGAGAACTCACCGTTTCGGAGAGTTTTTCTCGAAGGTTGAAGCCTACAAGTGTCCCAACACTCGTTGCTTCGACTCTTCGAGAAAAATACCCAAAAATTCTATAAAATTAGGAAATTTACAGAAATATAAAAATCTGTAATTTTTATGTCTAATATAAAAACTACAAAAATGAAACACATACATGCTTCGCACATGGCTCTGATACCACTGTTGGGTTTTTCAGAGCCGCAAAAACCGCTTTTTGTGTTGCGGAAATCTCGGAAGCCCCCGCCACGGATCCGTGCGAAGATGTATTAAAACTAAAACATGTATGTGCTTATAGATCCTAGATCTACCTTAGATCTACAAGATAGAGCGTTACCCTCGTAGCGACGCCCTTCGCTTATCCCGCTCTTTCCAACATCACCTTTGTGACTACTAATTGTGACTCTCACAATATGTGACAATGTCCCTCTATCCTTGACATATAGATTGACCAATCGATGCATAGACCGTGTCATCCTCGGTACAATCTATATCTTGAACTCCAAGTAGACTCACTCTAATCAAATGAGCTCAATATCTCATATTGACTCATTTGGGCATGGCCATGCACTTCGTGGTCTCACTCTATCAAGAATATCGATGTCACCCCCGTCATATAGGAGGGATAGATCCCATCTACATCACTCACATCCCTCCGCATAATTTGTTACATACCCAGTACTAATAGTCATACTAATAGCCACATAAGAAAGTATATGACACTCATATAACGATCCATGATAATTTCTCATGGCGAGTCATTTAGTATACATTCTCTAATGCATACCCATGTGTCAACTTGATATCTCATATCCATGACTTGTGAGATCAAGTCATCGTGTTGACCTACATGCTAGTCTCTATGCATTAACATTGTTCCTGAATATTAATACTTGACTAGGAATGATTATGGTGTTCTCTATATCATCTCATTATCGATTCAACCAATCGATTGATATAGATAAGAACCTACTACTCAAGGACATTATTATATTTAGTTATTTGGCACCAATACAAGTAAATATAATAACCATGCCTTTATAAATAGGAATATGATACAATAAAGTCCATACAACAATCATCACATGATTGGCTCTAGGGCTTTCACTAACAGTTATGACCTTGTGTTAGCATTGTTTGTTTATCTTTTGCTTTGTCTATTTGTATTTGCATATTCCGCTTGCACTAATAATCTTTGTAGACGAGCAAATTCCACCATCCAACGAAAGAGGGCTATTCACCCCCCTCTAGCCGGTCGATCGATCCCCTACAATATGTTGGGGAGATTGCTGATGCAATCGACCCAGGTTAGTATTTGATGTTTGACGATGGTTTGACCATTGTCATGGAAAGTCCAAGTGGGACACTTGGCATTGGGAAAGTCCAAGTCTTGAGTACTTAGCATGTAAAGTCCAAGCATGGGTCTTGGACAGAGAAAGTCCAAGCATGGGTCTTGGCATGGAAAGTCCAACATGGGTTGGCAAGGGAAAGTCCAAGCTTGAGTCTTGGCATTTGGAAAGTCCAAGGGGAATATTAGCGGCGTAAAGTCCAAGCGGGAGTCTTGACAGCATAAGTCTAATGGATGGCGACGTAAAGTCTAAGCGCAGTCTTGGTAGCGTAAGTCTAATGTGCCCTGGCGGTGTAGACACCGTTAGCATGACAATAGTCGATGGAAGCAGCTAAAGGCTAGCATTTGGATGAACAAGTCATGGATGACTTAGAGGGATCTGATAGGCGCGAGGTTGATGGAGGTGGCTAGAAGGCTTAGGTCTAGGCTAAGGGTGGTCTAGCAAGTATGGGGGCACCATACTTGAGTTAAAGCATCATATTTGAGGTGTATCAGTCGACTGGTGTGAGTCAACTAGGGTTTGACTGCGGGAAGTGCCCTGGCAGTCGACTGCCAGAGGTGGATAGTCGACTGCTAGCCTGAGCAGTCGACTAATCCTCGGGATCTCGGGCACAGAAGGTTCTCTAGTCAAGTGATCGGCGTGACCACTCGATTGTTTGAGCCATCAATCGACTAATGGTGTATCCGTTGGATTTTTCCAGCGTGGATCTAGCCGTTGTCTCATGACAACAGTGACACCAATCGACTGATGGTCCCGACCAATCGACTGATAGGCGAAATCCAGCCCAAGGAGCAGGTATAAAGGGACCTCGTGGAAGGAGGATTCCCCATGGTTCTTTGAGGAGTTTTTGGGGTAAATTGCTGGTGTAATTCAGGGTCTCCAAGTGCAACTCAATCAATCAACAAGCAAGCTTCCAAAATATTGTTGTAAAGTGTTCTTGGCTTTCTTTTGTTGTATTCATTTGTATTTTCTTATTGTTTACTTGTATTACTGTTGTAATATTTTATAAGAGGTTTCTCCACCTATGGATTGTTCCGAGAAGGAGTTTATTGGATTAGTGGTGTGTGGTCGCATCGCTAGAGCTCGTTTGAGCTCGATCCATGGAGTAGGAACCATTCGGTTCCGAACCACGTTATATGATTGTGTTTGCGTGTTTGTATTTCATTATTTCTTTATTTCCGCTGCGCTCTAATCTTTTTGTAGCAAGCACGATCAAATTCCTCCATCGATAAGTGACGATGCTATTCACCCCCCTCTAGCGGGCGCAACGTTCCTAACAATTGGTATCAGAGCGGGTCGCTCTTCACTGGCTTCACATCCGTGGGAGCAAGCTAGGGGGAAGATGGAATTTGAAGAACAATTGGGTTGGGACATCAACACCCCAATTTCATACACCTTCTATGGACAAGAAGGATTTAAGCAATGGAGGGCATGGATCGAAGAATTCATTATGATGAAGGACTTTGAAGATTGGTCCACTTTGATGGATGGGTTTGATTTTCCAAGAGGGCCAAAAGGAGGATTCCTCAAGATGAAGAAATGGACCGAGGAACAACTCCAAGAGTTCAAGAGAAATCAAAAGGTAATAAAATTTTTGAGTGATTTAATTCCTAACGATATTGTGTCCCAATTAGGAGAATACAAGGATGCAAAGGAATTTTGGAGCGAATTGGCCAAGCTTCATGAGAACCCTCAACCGGTCCAAGAGCCCGAAGAAGAAGAATTCTCATCCTCTCAAGAAAGTGAGGATTCGGAAGTTGATAGGGAGTCAACTTCCGGATCGATGGAAGAAGACGAAGAATTGGAGGAGACCTCCACCTCTAGGATTGAGGGGGAGGAGATTAGGGCATCCTCAATACCGGAGCAACAAGAACCATCTACCTCCGATCGAGGAGATGAAGAAGAACCAACTCCGGCACCGACCACCACCCTAGGTAACTCAAGCATTTCGATTAATATAAAAAAACATATAATATGCTTTGAGTGTAGGGAATCTGGACACTACAAGAGCAAGTGCCCAAAGAAGGTCAAGAAAAGTCCTCCGACACCAAAAGTCAACGAAAAGGTCAAGGATGTCGATGCCCCAATGAGGAAGAGCAAGGAGCATGTCATTTGCTTCAAATGCCGACAACCGGGACACTACTGGAGTCAATGCCCTAGGGGGAAGAAAAAGACCCAAGAGGGAGCATCACAAGTAGGGGGAGCATTGAAAGCTAACCCTAAGGTAAAATTTATTAATGCACCTCCTTTGATTAATAGGCAAAAGCATGCTTTTAATTCTCTTGCAATTCATCATGAAAAGCATGCTAGTAGAAATAATAGATTTTATTGTCTAGGTGCAAAAAAGTGTCCATTTTAACAATAAGGAGAAATTTGGGACTAATGTCCCTAGAAAAACTTTATCTAGGGAATCTATTAGAAAAATTGAAGACCACCTAGATTTGAATCCTAAATGAACTAGACACATGCCTAGGAAGAACAATTCCCAAAGGACATATGAAAAATCTAATTTGGGAAGATTAGAGCTAGAAAATCAAGCCTTGAGCTCAAGGCTTGAGAAATTTAAGAAGACCCTTAGGAATATACAAAATTCAATTATAGGGTCAAATGATCAAAAATCTAGGTCTAGGAGTCAAAGTCAAAGACCTAGGAAACAAGAACCATCCAAGGGCAAGCTTAAGCCCAAAAAGACCTACCACAATGTTTCATTTGATTATAGAACTCAAACTAGGTCTAGGAAGACCAAGGTTACTAGGGAAGTTATCCCTAAGGGTAACCAAGGTGTGTGTCTAATGGCTAGGGTTTCAAGGAAACCTAGGGAAGACATTAAGAAGGTCAAAGGGGGAGTTACCTCTAGAGTTGACCTTAGTAAGACCCAAATGACCAAGGTTTCAAAGCCTAGGAGGGTCATTAGGAGGGTATCTAGAGAGGTTATCTCTAAGAAGTACCTAGTAAACCCAAGGAGCTCAAATAGGTTTTGGGTTCCTAGGAGCGTGATCGATTCATACTAAATGGGTTAAGTTGTGCCAACTTTAAATGGATGGGTAATTAACCTAACCATGGTAAAAGTGACACTTTAGGTTATTTTCAAGGTTATGGTTACCTTGGGAATGTGTTTTGATCTTAAATCCTAAAGGTTTTGAGGATGTGCTAATATTATTTAAGAAGTTTTAAAAATCAATCAAATTGGCACAATTTAGGTTTAGAGGTCTTAGTGTGTCATTTTGGGTTTTTGCCACACTTTGGGAATAATTGATAATATGGAAAAATGAGATTAATTTTAACAAATGACAACTAATATTAAAATTTAGGTATTATTATACCCATACATTTTATTTGCCATATTTTACCATGTCATGACATCATGTTTATTTTTATCATTTATATGTCATGATCATGCTTAGGATTTAGGTCTTTATGTCATGTGTATTTAGATTTAATCATATGTCATGATATCATGATCATTGGTGATGCTTTATTTATGTTATCATTTATGCCATGATCATTCATGCATTTAAAATAATTAAAATTGATTTAAGGACTATGACATGACTTGAAATCCCATTTATAAGGAAATCAAGTAGTGTTGCCTTAGAAAATGCATGAGGCCTTAGTTTAAGATAAATCAAAACCTACATCTCACATCTAAATTGACATATATGTGTATTCTTACACCCTAGATACATGTGAGATGATAGGATATGAGTTAAGTTCAAGGTGCATAGTTTTTGCATTTAGATGAACTCAAACTCATCTAAAATCATGTGATGGATCATTGGGAAAGCTTATGTTCAAGCCATGTACATTAATCCCAAAGAACATGATCCAATATAGGTTTTCAAAAACATTTTAAAATCATTTTAGAAAACCTTGGTAAAGTCTATCTTTTGATAGCAATCACCATTGATAAAGTTGATACAAAGTGGGCTCAAACATTGAAGTTTTTCTTCACTTTTGAACTTTGTGTAAATTTCATTATTTTATGGATAAAATATTTTTCACCCATTGTATTGCTCATAAGTATTATACGTATGAAGTTTCATGATTTTTCAAATTATGTATAATTATTTATGAATTTTTGAAATTCGATTATGATAATTGAAATTTGGAAATTTGATTATCGATCGTATCCTTATTAGCGATCGGTGATGAGCACGACGATCGACTATTGCACGATAAAGTTGGATGCCGGTGATTCGGGTAAACAAGGTATGTTTAGCCTATTTTCAGCTATGGTAAGGTTCCCCAACCACTCCTAGCCTTAGGATATGCTTTGGGAAGCATTATAAAGGGTGAAAATCCATTGGATATGGATTAGGAGAGTTGTTAGGGTGATGTATCAAATTTAAGGTGTGGAAAAGTTTCATGTTGAACTTTTAACCTTATTTTTGATGGTTTAGAGTTCCTATAGGCTTAGGGACTTCCCAAGGACATTGTTGGTGCAATGGTCAAGGGAGAGCAAACCTTTAGGAGGAGGTATCCATCATGGGATGATGGATGATATTTTTCCTCATGAGAGGGAGAAATGGGAATTTTGAGATACCCAATTTGGAAATTGAGAGAGTATGTAGGATTGCCTCTCTTGAGTGATATGAGATTTATCACTAGGAAGATTATAGGCATCCTAGAGGTTTTTAGACCAAGGGGGAGATTGTAAGATCTCATTGGGATATGAGACATTGACCTCCATGGGGTGAACCTTTTTGATGTATGTCAAAAAGGGAGAGAATGTTAAAATTACTAATATGGGATAATTCGTAAGGGAATTTGAGTTAGGGGCCTAACTCAAGGGTGTTTTTGTCAAACATCAAAAAGGGGAAGATTATTGGTGCAATCGACCCAGGTCACGATTGACCGGACTCGAGTTTGACTCGAGTAAGTGTTTTGATGTTTGACATGGATGTCTAACATGTGTTGGGGAGATTGTTGATGCAATCGACCCAAATTAGTATTTGATGTTTGACGATGGTTTGACCATTGTCATGGAAAGTCCAAGTGGGACACTTAGCATTGGGAAAGTCCAAGTCTTGAGTACTTGGCATGTAAAGTCCAAGCATGGGTCTTGGCAAGGGAAAGTCCAACATGAGTTGGCAAAGGAAAGTCCAAGCATAGGTTGGAAAGGGAAAGTCCAAGCTTGAGTCTTGGCATTTGGAAAGTCCAAGCGAGAGTCTTGACAGCATAAGTCCAATGGTTGGTGGCGTAAAGTCCAAGCAGAGTCTTGGCAACATAAGTCTAATGTGCCTTGGCGGTATAGACACCGTTAGCATGACAATAGGCGATGGTAGCACCTGAAGGCTAGCGTATGGATGAACAAGTCATGGATGACTTGGAGGGATCCGATAGACGCGAGGCTGATGGAGGTGGCTAGAAGGCTTAGGTCTAGGCTAAGGGTAGTCTAACAAGTATGGGGGCATCATACTTGAGTTAAAACCTTATATTTGAGGTGTATCAGTCGACTGGGACCATGGGTCAGTCGACTGGTGTGAGTCAACTAGGGTTTGACTGTGGGAAGTGCCCTGGCAGTCGACTGCTGACCTGAGCAGTCGACTGATCCTCAGGATCTCGGGCACAGAAGGTTCTCCAGTCGAGTGATCAGCACGACCACTCAACTGATTGAGCCATCAGTCGACTGATGGATATGGTCAGTCGACTGATGGTGTATCCGTTGGATTTTTCCAGAGTGGATCTAGCTGTTGTCTCATGACAATAGTGGCACCAATCGACTGATGGTCCCGACCAGTCTACTGATAGGCAAAATCCAGCCCAAGGAGTAGCTATAAAGGGAGCTCGTGGAGGGAGGATTCACCATGGTTCTTTGAGGAGTTTTTGGGACGAATTACTGGTGTAATTCAGGGTCTCCAAGTGCAACTCAACCAATCAACAAGCAAGCTTCCAAAAGATTGTTGTAAAGTGTTCTTGACTTTCTTTTGTTTTATTCAATTTTATTTGCTTGTTGTTTACTTGTATTACTGTTGTAATATCTTTTAATAGGTTTCTCCACCTCCGGATTGTTCCGAGAAGGAGTTTATTGGATTAGTGTTGTGTGGTCGCATCGCTAGATCTCGTTTGAACTCGATCCGTGGAGTAGGAATCATTCGATTCTGAACCACGTTATATGATTGTGTTTGCGTGTTTGTATTTCATTATTGCTTTATTTTTGCTGCGCACTAATCTTTTTGTAGCAAGCATGATCGAATTCCTCCATCGACAAGCGACGACGCTATTCACCCCCCTCTAGCGATCGCAACATTCCTAATATATATTTCTGTTCTTGAAATCATATTTGCAATTGGTGATTGTTTAGATCGATAGCTATTTGTTTTGGTATTATATTTACTGTGCATAGCCGATACGAGGGGTGACATCCCTTGTATCAAAGATTTAGGAGAATTAAAGAGGAACCTAGGGGTTGGCCTCATCTTCGGTAACCGTAGATAGAAGGGTGTGTTGGATTGAAATGAGCACTAGAGGGGGGGGGTGAATAGCGTAAAATAATCTTTCATTTCGTTCGATATATAACCTGAGTAGCAGCGGAAAATAAAAAAGACAATTTTATTTTTACTTGGTTCACAACCTACCGGCTGCTAATCCAAGGCCCTAACCATCCTAGATCACGTACGGACACTCCTCCTCGTTGGAGGTAGGAGTTGACGATTACAAAGATACAAGAAATCTCGAGGTAGAGAGACAAACCCTTCTCTCCTCGTTACGATAAAAGCTTGGAAATACAAACTTAAATACAAGCAATTTGAATTGACAACTTAAGATGTTATCGACGACTAAGGAGTTGAAGGTTGAGCTCAGTTTGTCGGCGTTTCGACAGTGCTTCGTCGTCGTAGAGTTGTCGGAGAGTCGCGACGTTGCGGGAGCACTTGAGAGCACTTGGAATGATGAAAATTGTGAAGAACACTCCTTTTATAGCCTTTGAAGCCCCCCAATGTTCAATCCGAGCTCATGGTCAAAGAGCCTCATCTTCCCAAGATAAGTGGAGCTTATCTTGACTTTCCTCGAAGCTGGAATTTGAACAGCAGTTAAACTGACCGATTGAACTGATGCCCAATATTTTCAACTGCATCAAGAGTTAGCTCGAAAATGACATTGAAATAAGTGTTTTCGACGGCTACCAACCGTCCGATCTATACATTGACCTTCCATGGGATGTCTTAGTCGGATCATCACCTAAGGACGTCCCCGTACCGAGGACTCAACCTTACTTACACTTACTCACACGAGCTTACCTCAATCTTTACCTTTGTAGCTTTTGCTTCTGGTCTCCACCTGATTTCTTTGGCTGCCTCCAAAGTCTTCCCGATATCCCCCGACCACCACGATTTCTCAACACGAGAACCTCCGGGTGTCGCCAAACCTTCAGCTTTAGCTTAGCATTCCTGCACACTTCATTTAGCTCGTGAGATAACGACATAAGCTTAACTTTGTGTCTTTGCCATAATCAAAACATAGGTTTGATTATCTGGTGCCCCTGCACCAACAATCTCCTCTTCTTTTTATCTATGGCAAATCGATGCAAAGTTAAGGGAAATTTAAAGCTTAAGACATAAAACACGTAAAGTAAATGATAAACTCACTTTAATGAACTCCCCCTTAACCCTAGGTGAGTTTTGAAAGAAATACTTTAATTGTTTAAATTTAAATTTTTGTGGTACTCCCCCTTAACTTTCGCTCTTCTCCCCCTTTTTCTATAAATCAAAAATAAGGTCGGGGGGCTTTTTATAAAAAAATAAGGGGTTTGAAAAACATAATAGTATAACATGCATAAAAAAACGAAATTGAGTCCAAGCATGAGTCTCTAACTTGGTTAAATTGGTTTGAGGTTTATCCCTCTGCACCAACAATAAATTTTTTTGAAACATTTTTAATTTAAACCATACTTATAAGTGAATTTTCAATGAAAACTTTAAAGATTTTGTGATATAACCCTTAGGATTAGTTTGCTCTCCCCCTTAGTCAAATATATAAGGTATAAGAGAGTTAGAGGGTGCTAAACTTTGGCCTAGAGAGTTGTATAGTTAGTATTGGCCAATTATAATTATTCGTTTAAGTGCAATAATTAAATGAATAGGTAGCTTTTTGAAAAAGTTATGTCAAGTATATTTTATAATTATTCTTTAATAATCTCACCCATTCTATGTGTCTCAGAATGTGTTAGCCTTATATGTTTTGTGAGATAATTTTATCTTGATTTGAAGTTAGTCAACCTTGAGTTAGATTCGGATTTAACCCTAAGTTCATCAAGTAATATTTTCAAGAAATTGGCTTCCAGGTCGTGGCAAGGCACAGGGACCTTCTTTGATCGGAACAACGACTACTTCCTTAGACAAAGCCAAGTTCAGGAAAATGATAACTTGAGTCACTTAAGACTACTTCTTGGTCTAACTAGTTTAGGATATGATGAGGTAGCTTTATCTAGTTCCACTCGGTCAAGTGCACGAAGCTAGATATGCCTTATCTAGCTCGAATACATGAGACTTTATTTCCCTAACGTACTATCATCTCGCTGCATCCTGATACTATGTTGTGAAGAGTTGACTAACTATTTGCCCTATCTAGCCGTTCTAAAAGGTAAAACAAAAAGATTGATGATGCTAAGGTATCGGGTATACTATTTTGGTATTATCTCCCCCTGGACCATTGCACCAATATGGTCTATCCAAAAAATAGACTTGATCTTGTGGAATCCAATATCTATTGGTCCTTATATGTGAGTTTAAGAGAGTTTTAGGGACCCAAGATTGGACTAGTTGATGACTACGATTTACGATAGACACATAAGATCTATTCATAGTCTTTGGACTAAACCCGAGTATGGCTTTGTTGTACATGGCTCTCTGAGTTCCAAGAAGTCGGTTAAGATTCTTGGATCCCGTCGAGAACTTGTCCAACCAAGCCTCAAGCTCTTGGCCTTGTCCTTTCAAGAGTGAGTTCTCACCTTTGAGTTTTTCAACTCGAGTTGAGTCCTCCTCTTGAACTTGACTAGTAGAAGAGGTTAGGGTGGACTCTTGCTTGAGGGTTTCAACCTCCTCAAGCAAGTATTAGACCCTAGACTCAGACTTAGTTAGTTTCCTACTTAGCATTTTAATTGTATGATAAAACATACTAATTAAGGAACGACTAACCTTAACTTTCTCTTTCGGCCCAACTTTGAGTCTCTTCTCGAAGTAGTCCTAAAGGTCGGAGTCGGAGTTGTAGTTGGATTCGATTTCGGACTCTGACTCAGACTTTTTCGGTCTTGCCATGTACACTACGCTGACGCCTTCTTCTTCATTGTCCTAAGCTACATGAAAAGCTTTCCTTGCTCCCTTTTGCTTTGGTTTGAATTGCCCTTTCTTTTATTGATGCAGTAAGCATAACTCGTTAATTTTGATGTATGAACCACAGTTAAGAGTTAGGATCCACTTGTGATCTAATATAAGTGTTAAGTGTGCAGACTTAACAGAAAGTCCTAGTAGGTCATGTTGACCTGATACTAGGCATGTATCTTGACAGATCAGGAGGATCAGACACCAGGCATGAAGTCCAGATGGGTTGCATGGATCGGACATTTGGCATGAAGATCGGTTGGGTCAGGAGACCGGACAATCGGCAAAGTCTAGTTAGGTCAGGCAGACCGGGCAGCTGGTGGAAGTCCTGGTAGGTCAGATCAGATGTCAAGAATGGTAAGTCCGGCAGGTAGTCGACAGGTAAGTCTCGAGTGAAGAGGTAAGACCGAGTCCTTTTTAGGGGGACAAAGCTAGGCGTCGATCCGACGAAAAGTCCACGTGGGACATAGTAGTCGAGATCGAGCAGTATTACTACTACTATCGTATTTCATATCTTGTACTAATCCTATTTTGCAGAGAACAATCGACTGAATGGATTCAAGTCGACTGGAGTTGTATTAGTCGACTAGATTCCTATTTGGCAGGATCAGCTGGTGATCGATTGGAGATCGTGCGACGTAGATGGAAAGGGATTGAGTCGACTGAAGAGCTTGAGTCGACTGAAGAGGAAAAATTCCCGATGCGAAGCCGAGTGATGTGGAGTCGACTGGAGAGTATTCAGTTGACTGGAAGACCACGAATTCCATATCGACGAGATGATATGGAGTCGACTGGAAGGCATTCCAGTCGACTGGAAAGAGTTTATAAAAGTTGTGCTCGATCAGATCCAATCATGAATCAAATCTACGTCGAAGTGCTGTCAAAATTTCCTCACGATCACAAGAGCTTCAACCATTCAAAAGGACTCTTTTCCGACACCTTATGCTGCATCCTATACTATATATTGTGTCGGTATAAAGTAGTTGTTAATCTCTTTTTATTTCGCTTTTATATTTAACTTCAAGAGAGAGTAGGTTGTTACTCTTCTCTTATATTTGTAAAAAGCGAACTCCCTCCGAAGTCGAGAGTTCTCGAATCGGAGGGTATTATAGAGATTGCCCATCGTGGTAGCTCTTGGTAGAGCTACAGGTATTGGAGTAGCAACCCAGTCTAGGTTGTGAACCAAGTAAATTGCCTGTGTTTTTAATTGCATTTCATTTCCGCTGTGTACTCGTATTAAAATTAATCAAAAATTATTAAACACCGAGATTCACCCCCCTCTCTCGGATTACTCGATCCTACAATTGGTATCAGAGCAGGGGCACTCCGAATTGGTGCAACCACCATCGTTGAGCTTTAGATTAATTTAGAATAATTTTAATTATTTTTTCTTGCATTTGAATAATTTTAAATAAATTTTCTTGCTTAGAATAATTTTAATTAATTTTTCATGCATTAGAATAATTTTAATTATTTTTCTTGCTTAGAATAATTTTAATTAATTTTTCTCACTTAGTAAATTAAATTAAATTTCTGCACATTTAATTAATTAAATTAATTTTCTACACACTTAGTAAATTAAATTAATTTTCTGCACATTTAATTAATTAAATTAATTTTCTACATTTAAAAATTATTTTCTGTATTTAAAATTATTGTTTCCATTTAAAAATAATTTTCTTCATTTAAAAATAATTTTCTATATTTAAAATCATTTTTTGCATCTAACATAATTTTCTGCATTTAAAAAATTACCATAATATATTTTCAGTATTTAAAAATTACCATAATATTTTTTCAGCATTTAAAAAATTACCATAATATTTTTCATCATTTAAAATTTTCCAAAATATTTTTTTGCATTTAGAAATTTTCCAAAATATTGTTCTACATTAGATTATTTTTTTTATTTACTACAATTAATTTAATTTTTAATAATCTTTGCTTAGAGTAAATTTCATTAACATTTGCAATTTAAATAATTCTTAATTATTGCAAGTAGGAATAATTCTTAATTTTAGCTAATTTAAATAGAAATGTCACATTTAGAGGGTCTAAGCACCGTTCACCCTCCTCTCTTTAATGAAGAGGATTTTCTTTCTTGGAAGAGGCTTATGGAGTGTTTTTTGAAAACCGACCTAGAGGTTGGGTTCTCAATTATGAAAGGGTTCATAGCTCCGGTGATGACTCGGGTAAGTTGTTAGATTCGGAGAAATAGACCGCAAACTTTAGGAAAAAGGCTCAAGTCGATTACAAGGCTTTAAACACCTTGCAATGCGGACGTACAAATGAGGAGTTAAATCGAGTCGGGTCCGTTCAAATTTTGGAAGAGTTATGGGATAAATTAATTAATTTACATGAACATGCTAACTTGAGTCAACCCGAGGATGGTTTAATTTTGATGGTAGGAACGAACAAAAAAAGGGAAGAAATCCAAATCGAGAAAAAGAAAAAGGAAGAAAACATCAAAGGCAAATTTGGTCAAGTCATCATCGGAAGAGTCGAACGCGGAAATATCTAAGACATGCTTCTTAGCACTCATGGTAGATGACGAGTCAGAAGTCGAATCAAGACATGAGTTTGAGCCTGAGTCCGAGAGAAGCCACGGATTCACATCCGTTTCCGAAGGTTCTGATAAGGTAACTTCTCCCCTAGAAGATAAATTGTATAACATAATTGCATGTCTATGTAGAAAACTAGCCAAGTCCGAGAATCGAGTCAACTCGCCTCTTGAGGAAGTTCAAGTACTTAAGAAGCAAGTCAACTCGAAGACTTTGACTTGTCAAATTAAGGATAGAGACTCAACTAGAGTTGCAAAGCTTGAGGAAGAGAACTCTGTCCTAAAAAGGCAAGTAGAGGATCTCACCGGATCGTTAGAAAGGTTCACATCGGGATCCAAGTATCTCAATATGATGCTTGGGTCTCAACGAGCCGTGTACAATAAGTCCGGACTCGGATACAAGGCTAAGGACACATATAGATCATACATGTAGTTGTTTAATAGAAATGCTAAGGGTCGAGTCTAAGCTTGGGTTCCTAAGACTAGCTTAGTCAATCAAGTTGGACCAAACCAATTTTGGATTCCCAAAGAATAAGTTTACTTAGTGAATAAGACCCAACAAAGCTACTATGCAGGGGGGAGCTAACACACTGATTGCTTCCTTAATTAGATAAAACCCTTGCATGCTTTAGTTTACTTTACTCGCTTAATTTAGAATGGACTAGATAGGAAACAAAGTAGTTTAAACTTGAACAACCTAGTACTAAGACATGTGAACTGATAGTAAGTTAGGAAAGCTCTTCGAAGTGCATGTCTAGGAAGTGGTCATTGCTCCGATAACCAAGAAGGTCATGTGCCTCGCCGCAACCTGGTGACCTAAGTCAAGTGGAATTGACCGAAGTTAACTCACTAAGTCTTTAACTAGTTAGACCAAGGCTTAGTCTAAAGTGAATCAAGTTGTCACGCCCCGGGGGCCTATTCGCCATCCAAATGACGGAGAAGCCCCTTAGTGACAATATTCAGAAATACAACACTGGAACCAGATCTGGTAAAAACCTCGAAATAATAATAGAAATATAAGTATTTTTTTAACTGCATGCATGCACGACTAAACATAAATCAATAAAAAAAAATAAAATAGTTTTACAACACTAAATCAAACTGCAACAATACCAAAGCACGTAAACCAATGACGATCACAATAACGAAAACCAGAACGCCATCTCGACGATGCAGTGTGACCAGTACGACAATGGACTCTCTGAGCAACTCATAGGTAGGTCAACTGGACTCGTTCTCTATCAGCTAACCTGGAGGATAGGAGAAGAGGGGGTGAGTACAATCACTCAGTGGATGGATAGAATAAAGTGCATAATCATAATGGACATAATGAATAGGCTGGACATAATGAACATAATGAAAGTCAAAGATACAAACTAGAGTAACTCAAATCTCAGAGTACCTATATCAGTCCGCCACTAACATGGACAACAATATAATAAATACATCTATAACACATAACCAACTGCAAATCTACAAACACTAAATACATACCTGAAAACGGTACATACCCAAAATCACCTGAACGGACATAAAATACATCCACACCAATATATATAGAATCACCAAAAATAAACAAATATAATACCTCCTGTAGGTGCATGGCAATTATATGCAATAACCAAAAGTGCAACAAGCAATGCATATAGTAAAAACGTAAGCACATGATGCAATCACCTGTGTCACCCCTGACGCCAGTCAAGTCACCGACATGTCATGTGTGTCGGTCGAGTGGGTAGGGCTGTGACAACTGTGCACTCTGACGTCACTACACCTAAGTGACCGAGTGGACAGGATGCTGGTGGAGTATCACCCTCCTACCCCATGTATATATATGGGGGACAATCTCCTCGTCTCACGATAAAGGGATCCCTGTTTGCTACCACGTCGCAATACTAATCACCTGAGCGACTGTCGTGGTGCCCTAACAGAGCAACTACATGCACACCTGAAATACCACTAACCCACGAGTGGTTGTGTGTGTAGATAATGTAACTGACGATGGGCTCAACTACTAAGTAGCATCACCTCCTACCGAGGAGCCGATGATCGTCAGTCATGCAATAATGCAAGATGGTGCATGTCACTAATGCACGATACACCTATCACCCATGGCTACCTATGGTATGTCCAATAGGAGCCCATATCAAATAGCCTATGTACATAAGTCTGTATGTAAGGTATATCCATTATTCACTCAAATCTACAAGCAATACACATCAGGATACCGCGACAAAGCCTCGTGTCTCTCGAGGTAATACAAAAGGAACTATTTACGAACTACCATGAACGAGACTCATACGAAGACAAACAATATATAAAATGTTGTCTACACGCAACATCATGCTACCATGAATGGGTCTCATGGGCAGTCAGAGTATATATCTATCTAGTTATCGACTGCATGCAGCAGCATGCTACCAGGAATGGGTCTCGTGGGCAGTCGATTATCCTAAGGTGTTAAGCCTAGGGTTATCCAATATATATAGCATAGAACGTCTATCAAAGTCGATGAAGATCATCGATCTGCAAATAAGTACATCAAGGTAGTTAAACCTAGGGTTCCAACGCTTCTAAAATGAACACTTATCACGACCGAAAAGATCATAAACCTTCTCATAACACATCGAGACGATCAAGTCTAAATTATACCATTTCTACCAATTCAATCATGCATGCTACAACATGCTACCACGAACAGGTCTCGTGGGTACTTAAGATGTAAGGTAGTCATTTAGCTACAACCGATATATGATTCCAATTATCACTAACTCCGAACGGATAATACCAGAGTATGACTTTACGGTAAGTCATCTCATCCATGATTGGGAGACACGATTGACCCCAGATATACAAAGCAACCATAGAGAAACTCTACTATAAACTTTCTCAACTACGAATGAGAGACATAGTTGACAGTCGAGATATGAGAAACGGTATATACCGTCTAAGGATCATACTATCTCTAATAGTTCAATCACAACATCCACTGAACCAATAAGTATGTCAAACATATACCAGTAGCATCTACCAATAAGCATTTTCGAGTTATTATGCCTAGGGTTCCAACACCTAGGGTTCTACTAGTGTCATTTCATTCATGAGATCCGATCCTACGGAATGACCTCATCTAAGTTATATTATCTACTAGTCTCAATCATGGTATCAACCGTGACCATATATAACCAAATAAGCATTTAACCATGATGTCTAATAACAATAGAAAAAACATATTAATGGAGATCAATAGCTGAAACTAATTAGTGTATAACTAAAGGGGTAATGCCAGTACAAAGTCAAGGCAATACTAAATAAAGCATCAGGTGCCTATATGTATATCCTAAACTACGTAAGCAATGTAACCATGTCATCATGCACTAGGATCTAAGGAGTCAAAGAACCTATATGTATACCTTCTACGAATTTATCTATCTTAGTCATATTATTCCACTAGTCTAATCCTAATACTGGTCTAACAATTAAGAGGTAAACATCTACCAATAATATCTAATCATTTATATCTCAATAATAACTAGCTACATATAACAGTAATAGCAATTAATAACCATATGCTAACGATAAACCAGCAACCTAAAAATCTAACAGTCTAATAGATATAAAGTTAAAACAATATTAGACAAATCACAAAGTGAAAATATGATACCACCTAAGTAAACAACATAACCAATATAACCAATACAAATATGCACTAAATTCTGAAATTATGGAATCCACCCACCTCTGATGGCAGAGCGTCTTAACTATCTCTAAATCTGAGAATGTACTTCCACTTCCAACTCTGCTAAAATTAAATCATCGTTAACTCAGTTATTTAATTTAATTGTCAACATTTTAATTAATCTTTTCCCACCTTAATTAGCCCAAAGATATCCATTTATTTTTTTTCTATCCCAATCAAACCAATTGATCAATTAATCATAGCAAATAAATTAATTAAATCTGATAAACCAAAATCAAATGAACAACATCCTACCAATTCACTCACTTAATTGATATGCTAAATCCGAACCTTCTCCTTCCTCGATTTAAACCGATGATCATCGGATTTTGATCGTAAATGGCTGAGTCGGTGGCGAGGTTCTGGCGACCGAAAGTAGCTATCAGTTATGGGGTGGAATCGGTCACGATGGCGGTAGCGATTCTGCATGGTCGGCCGATCGCCTATCGCGACTCGCGTCGGCGATCGCGTGAGGTCGGCGTTATGCGGTGGTGAGGCCAAGAACGCTTGGTGGCGCCATTGGTGGCAAGCGACAGCGATTGAGAGCGACGTGCGATCGAAATCTTCCGCGGAGTGGGGCAGGGGCTAGCGGCCACAACCGGTGGTCACGCAATGCGACCGTGTGTGCAGCGGCTGGAGGTGGCGCGAGGGTAGTGGTGATGGCCTGGCAGTAGGTGCGCGCGGCGGGAGGTGGCGACGTGCGTGGGCAACGAACAAAGGCAGATGATGTTGCATGGAGAATGACGGAAAGAAAAGGGAAAAAGGAAAACGGGATTAAATCCCTAATTCCCACTTAGGGTTTAATTTCCCAAACCAAACTTAGATAAAATCTTTAACCTAAGCTTAATTTATATAAGTTTAGATTACTTGACTAAGTCAACATCCTAATTAAACTTAGTCAAAACTAATAAAATCTTATTTTAAAAATTATCAACCAAATACAAATGAATAACTAAATTCACTTTAACTAAATAAAAAAATTTATTTTATTTATTTCCTTTCAAATTATATTAAATTAATTTTTATTTATTTATTTTTTGATATATTACACAAGTACTTGATTCCTTTATTGACTTTGTTTAGGAAGTGGTCGTTGCTCTGATAACCAAGAAGGCCACGTGCCTCGCCACGACATGGGAGCCAATACTGGAAAATCTACTTGATTAGCTCAAACCAAGCTTGAATCTAACACAATTTTAAACACTTTGAAATTGCTCATTAAATTTAATTAAGATAAAAGAAATCCTCATCTCACAAAACTCATAGGAATAAGTGAATTGAAAACCTAGTTTGGGTGAGATGATTAAGATCTTAATTAAGCTTAATTTAGCTTAACGCAACCTAATAAACTTAATTAATTTACCTTAACAACAACTTAATTAAACTTAAATTAATTAAACTTAACGACCTATCTTAATTAAACTTAACAACAACTTAATTAAACTTAATGACCTAACTTAATTAAACTTAAAAACAACTCAACAACAACTTAATTAAACTTAACAACAACTTAATTAAACTTAAAAACAACTCAACAACAATCTAATTAAACTTAATAACAAATTAATTAAACTTAATCATAACTTAATTAAAGTTAACAACCTACCTTAATTAAACTTAACAACAACTTAATTAAACTTAATCACAACATAATTAAACCTAATTATACTTAACCACAATTCAATTAAAGCTAACAACCACTTAATTAAACTTAACAACTTAACTAAACAACTAAACTTAACAACTTAACTAAACAACTAAACCTAACAACTTAACTAAACAACTAAACTTAACAACTTAACTAAACAATTAAACTTAACAACTTAACTAAACAATTAAACTTAATTTAACCTAACTAATCTTATCAATCCAAACCATATAATCTATTCAACTTAAATATTTAATCAACTCAAATACAATCAAATTAACACAATTAATCCAAAATCAATTCAAAATAATTTGCTTTATTCAAAATTTAAATTAAGCGGGAGATTTTGGAGTTTTTTAAAAAGATGAAAATTTTGAAAATTAAAAAAAAATTATTTAGGGGGAGATTTTGGAGTTTTTGAAAAAGTTAAAAAATTTGAAATTTTTTTAAAAAAATTTGAATTATTCAGGGGGAGATTTTGGAGTGTTTGAAAAAGTTGAAAATTTAAAAAAAAATTGAATTATTCAGGGGGAGATTTTGGAGTTTTTGAAAAAGTTGAAAATTTTGAAATTTTTTTGAATTATTCAAGGGGAGATTAAAAAAAAGAAATTCTTTATTGAGTGTTAAAAAGTTGAAAAATTTTAACGTTTGAAAATTTTTATAGTCTGACAATTTTTGAAGTAAGAAATACTATTAAAAATCTTAAATTAAGTTTTTGTATTCAAATTCGTAGGTGAAAGTTTTAAAACTTAATTTTTGAGCTTGTAAATTTGTTATTTTAAATCTCCACTGCATTAAGTTGCCGTATTTTTAACTCAATCCTTATTTTGATGTATGCCAAAGGGGGAGAGAAGAGATATAAAATTATAGACTTAAAAAGTTAAGAGAATGCAAAAATTTGATAAGGACCTATACATCTTATACATGGTTAAATTTATGCATGACAAAAGTTATTAGTTCATTTCTTATACATGTCAAAATATGGGGATTGGTATTTGATTCTCCTAACTTTAACTGATGTGTTGTCATTTATCAAAAAGGGGGAGATTGTTAATGCAGTAAGCATCACTCCTTAATTTTGATGTATAACCACATTTAAGGGTTAAGATCCACTTGTGATCTAATATAAGTGTTAAGTGTGCAGGCTTAACAGAAAGTCCTAGTAGGTCGTGTTGACCGGATACTAGGCACGTATCTTGACAAATTAGGAGGACCGAACACCAGGCATGAAGTTCAGATGGGTCGTGTGGACCAAACATTTGGCATGAAGACCGATTGGGTCAAGAGACCGGACAATCGACAAAAAGTCCAGCTGGGTCTGGCAGACCGGACAGCTGGTGGAAGCCTTGGTGGGTTAGATCGGATGTCAAGAATGGTAAATCCAGTAGATAGTCGACAGGTAAGCCTCGAGTGAAGAGGTAAGGCCGAGTCCTCTTTAGGGGACAAAGCTAGGCGTCAATCTGACGAAAAGTCCGTATGGGACGTAGTAGTCGAGATCGAGGAATATTACTACTGCTATCGTATTTGGTAGTAGTATCAGTCGACTGAGATCGACTGAATGGATTCAAGTTGATTGAAGTTGTATCAATTGACTAGATTCCTATTTGGCAGGATCAGTTGGTGATCGATCAGAGATCGTACGATGCAGATGGAAAGGGATTGAGTCGACTGAAGAGGAAAAATTCTCGATTCGGAGCCGAGTGATGTGGAGTCGACTAGAGAGGATTTAGTTGGCTAGAAGACCACGAATTTCATATCGACGAGCTAATGTGGAGTCGACTGGAAGGCATTCTAGTCGACTGAAAAGAGTTTATAAAAGTTTTGCTCGACCAGATCCAATCATGAATCAAATTTACGTCGAAGTGCTGTCAAAATTTCCTCACATCATAAGAGCTTCAACTATTCAAAGGACTCATTTTCAACACCTCGTTCTGCATCCTATACTATATATTGTGTCGGTATAAAGTAGTTGTTAATCTCTTTTTATTTTGCTTGTATATTTAATTTCAAGAGAGAGTAGGTTGTTACTCTTCTCTTATTTTTGTAAAAAGCGAACTCCCTCCAAAGTCGAGAGTTCTCGAATCGGAGGGTATTATAAAGATTGCCCATCGAGGTAGCTCTTGGTGGAGCTATGGGCCTTGGAGTAGCAACCCAGTTTGGGTTGTGAACCAAGTAAATTGCCTGTGTCTTTAATTGCATTTCATTTCCGTTGTGTACTCGTATTAAAATTAATCTAAAATTATTAAACACCGAGATTCATCCATCTCTCTCGGATTACTCAATCCTACATCTTTTTGTTCTTCGATTGCCCCCTTTTTTGTCGAATTATTTTATGCACTATGTTCACTATCGTGGACTCCTCTTCAGATTCGGACTCGGGTTCATCCTCGTGTTCGGATCCTTATTCTTGATCGAGAGGTGGCTTGCTCTTCTCCTTTCTTCTTTGACCTACAAGCAAGGCAACTCCTTTCTCGGGCCCGACCGCATTAGTTCGTTCATGAAGTTCAAATTCTGAGAATAGTTTGTCTAATCTAATTTTAGAAAGGTCCTTATAAATCTTGTAGACATCGACCATGGATTCCCACAAGGTAGTCCTAGGGAACGCGTTTAGAGCATACCTTATTAGATCCCGATTTTTGACCTTCTGTTCGATCGAGTGTAGGCTATTAATGATATCTTGTATGTGAGCATGTAATTGGGTAGTCGTTTTGTGTTCCTACATCTTAAGGTTATACAATTTATTAAACAATAAATGACGTTTACATACCTTAGCGTCGTCGATTCCTTCATGTAGCTCGACTAGCTTGTTCCATAGGTCCTTCGCACTGATGAAGGGGCCGATGCAGTTGAGCTCCTCTTTGGACAAACCACATTGTAGAATTTGGGTAGCCTTGGTGGCATCTTCCACTTGTCTTTTCATGGTGTTCGTCCATTGATCGTAATCCAACGATTCACCAACTTCATTAGTAGGAAGTGTGAACCAGTTTTGGATTACGATCCACATCTTGATTTGGGTTTTTAGAAAGCATTCCATCCGACCCTTCTAGTACTGAAAGTTGTCTCCATTGTAAAACAGAGGTTGGACGGTGCTACACCCTTCGAGATAGGCCATTTAAAAAAAAACTTGCAACGATAAAAACAAAATGAAAGTGTCAAGACTCTCATCTTAGATTAGTAGTGCAGGAATAGGAATTAACGATACGACGAAAGATTAAAACTTATGAATTGCAAAACTTAAAAACGAAAAGAAATCCTTTTGAAAAGTTGCTAGATTGGTGGTTGCACCAAATCGTAGCGCCTCTGCTCTGATACCAATTGTTGGATCGAAATGAGCGCTAGAGGGGGGGTGAATAGCCCAAAACAATCTTTTCGTTTCGTTCAATATAAAACATGAGTAGCAATGGAAAATAAATAAGACAATTTTATTTTTACTTGGTTCACAGCCTACAGGCTGCTAATCCAAGGCCCTAATGGTCCTAGGCTACGTACGAAGGGCAATTCACTAAAACACTCCTCCTCGTTGGAGGTAGGAGTTGACAATTACAAAGATACGAGAAAACTCGAGGTAGAGAGACAAACCCCTCTCTCCTCGTTACGATAAAAGCTCAGAAATACAAATTTAAATACAAGAAATCTTAATTGACAACTTAAGATATTACCGATGACTAAGGAGTTGAAGGTTGAGCTCGTGTCGTTGGCGTTTCGGCAGTGCTTCGTCATCATGGAGTTGTCAGAGAGTCGCGGCATTGCGGGAGTACTTGAGAGCACTTGGAATGATGAAAATGGTGAAGAACACTCCTTCTTTTATAGTCTTTGAAGCCCCCCAATGTTTAGTCTTAGCTCATGGTCAAAGAGCCTCATCTCCCTAAGATAAGTGGAGCTTATCTTGGCTTTCCTCGAAGCTGAAATTTGAATAGTAGTTGAACTGGCCAGTTGAACTGATGCCAAGGATTTACAACTGCATCAAGAGTTAGCTCAAAAATGACATTGAAATAAGTGTTTTCGACAGTTACCAACCATCCGATCTCGACATAGACCTTCCATGGGATGTCTTAATTGGATCGTCGCCTAGTCACGTCCCCGTACTGAGGACTCGACCTTACTTACACTTAGTCACACGAGCTTATCTCAAGCTTTACCTTTGTAGATTTTGCTTCCGGTCTCCACCTGATTTCTTCGGCTCCCTCCGAAGTGTTCCCGGTGTCGTCCGACCACCACGGTTTCTCAACACGATAACCTCCGAGTGTCATTGGACCTTTAGCTTTAGCTTAGCATTCCTACACACTTCATTCAACTCGTGAGATAAAAATATAAGCTTAACTTTGTGTCTTTGTCATAATCAAAACATTGGTTCAATTATCTGGTGCCCCTGGACCAACAGGGTGTGATAGATTCGGAAACGGGACACGTTCCGACTCGTCATATGGATTGATTTGGCATCCTCGTACTGCATATCCCGTCCTAAAGCCAAGGGTCGATCTGGTATGATAGAGATAGTTCTCGATAGATGCGAAGGCTCATCGAGGAAGTGTATGATGTCCCTTCCACATGACCATAGTTAGACGTCTAGATAATACCCAATTGATAGCGTGTTCTGCGACACACAAGCGAAATTGAAATCCTAGAATTCCCCCAAAAGACTCATAGCAACCCTTCTCTTCCTCCGTGTGACACCGTACTAGAGTTAGGACCGCCGACAACCCTCGTCATCACAACCATTAGAATGGAAATCTGAACAATAACACCCACTAAACCAATCGGTACTCAAATCTCAATCCCTATGGGATCGATAATCTTTTTATTACTCGACGACATTCATGCACTTGCGGGCGTTGAGCGTAAGCGCGCACTTCGAGTCCTCGACGGTTCCCGTCGCGAGATTTGAGGTCGCGGTCGTGTGCATCAAGAGAGAAGATGTATCTCATTGGACTAGGCCAAGAAGGTGTAAAATAGAGGCTATGGAATCTCCTATGGCATCGTCGGACTTAGCATGGTCATATCACACCTAAACAAAGTTAAATGGATCGTACAGAGCCTTACACGACCGTGCCTAACCAAGCACATGCCTTGCCTAGCTCTGGCCGAAAATGACCAAAGTATGGGCTATGCCCAGAAGGACACACGCCATGTGTCCTGGTACGACCATGCCTTTTTGGCACAACTGGCCATGTGTAAGACACATGGTCGTGTCACGGTTCTACCATTTTTAGAGTTTCTCTTATGAAAATTTCCTGTGTTGTTCTTACTTTAATTATGGGATAATTATGGAAAGATAGGTTCCGTTTAAGCCTCCTAAGATGCCCTAATCAAGAGATCTATAAATAGATCCCTTGATAATCCTTGGAGGGAGTGTTCTAATCTTAGGTTTTCTTCCTTGGTAGGCATCTTTCTTCTCTCTCTTTCACTCTCTTGTCTCCATCGGTTGGCTAGCACCAATCGGAGACAAAGACTTATTGCTCGAGAAGTTGTCTTAGGTGAGCTTGGCGTGGATACTAATAGAGTCAAGGCTCGTTGATCTTGCTCATGGTTTTAATGGATTCAATAAGAATCTCGAAGGTATAAATCTTCTCTTCTCCTTTCTTTGCATGAGATTATATCAATAGCAAGGATTTGTAGCCCCAAGGGATGTCTAGGATGAATTAAAAATTATTTTATTCACTTTATTCTGCTACACATGATCTCAGAATCTCCAACAAGTGGTATCAGAGCCACCTTGTTTGTTTGCCATAGATCGCATGTTGTAGGAGAATTTTAAAGCATGTTTGATGTTTTAATATACCTATGTGGTGTTTTTCTATATGATAGATTAGAGTATGCATGATTCTATATATAGGATATATTTGTAACTGAAAAAAGAAAAATACCAAGGATGCACCTAGCAACATCGAAGGTGTTGGTCGTATCGTTTGAGTCTAAGTATAGATTAGCCATGCGTTGAAGAATAGATACGGTTCACATATCTAATTCCTAAAATGGCATGTGTGTCAATTGTTCGGCTCACGTTCACATCGAAAAATTCATTTCCTAATGTGACCTTGGTTTTCCATATTTAGGTTTATTTCCTATTATAGATGAGACCCATAATAACTTGAAATCCCTCGTGCTAATATTAGGGCTAACACCTTCCATTAATATGGTTGAACCAGAGTTTTTTTTTGTGTTTGGGTTGTTGGACTCTCTCCAAGCCTGGCCTGACATCGAGCATGTTCAATTAATATGAGATTTGATATTTATTTTAAGTGGTAAGGACCAGAGGTCAATTTCAAGTTTGGGTTGTTGGACTCTCTCCAAGTCTGGCTTGTAAATTGGATGTGTTCAAACCATTTAAATTTTATCTCATGAATAATGGGTCGGTCTTAATTGAAAGCATTGATTTGTTGGACTCTCTCCAAGGTCAATGTGGACAGAGGTGCAATTAGGTGATATGCATTGGATGTATGTTAATGAGTTAACAACCTAATGTATATGTGAACATTCAATTAGTTGATAGCATAAAGTGATAGTTATATATTTGACATATAATGGGTGTTTTTGATACCTAATATTATGACTATGAACGACTTTTTGGACTCTCTCCAAGGTTGTTCTTAGTCATAATGGATATCAACCCACTAAGAAATAACCTACCATATCTCGAATTCAAAGTGAGGGCTCTTGAATTTGAAAAAATAGTGGGAGTTTCTTGTTAATATAAATGGTTTGCATTACTATAAATTCATCTCTCTTATACATTATTTTTGTATGCCTAGGTACTAATTAGAACAACATATCGACCTCCATTAACTTATGTTCTATTTTGGACAACAACAAATTGACTGGGACAAACTTATTGGATTGGCTTCGCAACCTGAGAATTGTTTTCAAGGTTGAAAAGCTAGCTTATGTCCTTGAATAGGTTCTTCCCCAACCTCCTACAGACAATGCATCTAATGACCAAAAGTTAGCTTACTAGAAACATGTTTCTAACTCTTAGATGGCGAGTTGCATTATGCTAGCATCGATGTCTCCTGAGTTGCAAAAGTAACATGAATATATGGATGCTAATATAATTGTCTTCCATCTTAGAGAGTTGTTCGATGAGCAGGCGAGATCCGAAAGGTTCGAAGTCACCTAGCTCCTCTTTCACTTGAAGATGCAAGAGGGTTCATCTACAGTGCAATATGCAATGAAGATGAATGACTATATTAAACGATTGGTATCATTAGAGTTTTTCATGGACCATGAATTAAGTATTGACTTAATTCTTCAGAGTCTAGCTATTCATAATTTGTGATGAACTATCAGATGAATAAGATTGAGTCCATGATTCCTGAACTGATCAATATGCTCAAAACAGTGGGGTTATATGTTGCTAAAGAATAGAAGGCGGTGATGTTGGTTGATTCCTCAAAGAAAGGTTCTAAGAGGAAGTTAAAAACTAAAGCCAAAGGGAAGAAAAAGGCAAAGAATGAATAATCAATTTCCAAGGGCACCTACCATCATTGTGGCAAGGATGGACATTGTAAGAGAAAATGTAAGTAGTATCTGGAGTCACTGAAGCAGAAAAAGGTATCTGATGCTCAATCTACTTCAAGTATATATGTTATTGAATGTCATACTATTTCTACTAACACTTGGGTATTGGATACCGAGTGTAGATCACATATATATAATGACATATAGGGGCTCAGGAATAGAAGAAAATGGGTTAATAGAGAAGCAGATCTAAGAGTTAACAATGGAGTAAAAGTTGTTGTTGTAGCCAAGAAAACTTATATGTTGTGACTTCCTATGGGACTAATTTTAGAGTTAGATGATTGTTTTTATATTCCTACATTAATAAAGAATAGTGTTTCTATTTCATGTATGAATAAAAAAGGTTATCATTTGACGTTTAGTAATAATTATTGTTACATTACATTAAATGGTATTCTTTATGCTACTGGAATGTTAAATAATGGAGTCTACACTTTAGATGCATCCAACGAGACATTCAATATCGAATCAAATAGCAAACATGCTAAATTAGATAATAAGTTAACCTCGCAATTATGACATTATCGTCTTGGCCATATAAGGAATGAACGCATGTCCAAACTGCATAAGCTTGGCATTTTGGAGTCTTATGAATCTGATTCATTAGACATATATGTTTAATGCTTACAAGGAAAGATGACTAAGTTACCTTTTAGTGGAAAAGGTGAATGAGCAGTTGAGGTATTGAGCCTTATATATATTGATGTATGTGGACCAATGTCAACTCATGCCATAGGAGGTTATAGCTACTTTGTTACATTTATCAATGATTATTCATGATATGAGTATCTGTATCTGTTAAAATACAAATCTAAAGTCTTTGAAAGGTTTAAAGATTTCAGAAAAGAAGTAGAGAAATAACTTAGGAATGGTGTTAAAGTACTTCGATCGGATCGAGGTGGTGAATACTTAAGCTAAGAGTTTCAAGATTATCCAAGGAGCAATGACATCTTGTCCCAAAGGACTCCACCTTACATGCCACAACATAATGGTGTGGCTAAAAGGCAAAACCAAACCTTGTTGGACATGGTTAGGTCAATAATTCAGTATGCAAGTCTTCCAAAAATCTTTTGAAGTTATGCACTTGAGACCATTGTTTACTTGTTAAATAGAGTCTCGACTAAGGCAATCTCTACTACTCCATATGAGATGTGGAATAGTAGAATGTTGGGATCTTTTGCGAAAATAAACACAAACGCAGTGAAAAAAAAACTCGATCCCTCTAGAGATTCATGTGTATACATAAAGGATATCATATCTTTTAACTATACCTTAGTCGAGAAGTTACCCTTGTAGCGTAGCCCTTCGCAATCCCGATAGCAACTCCTTAATGTCAGATCTTAGCGCGATCAAAATGTCAGCGCCTCTATGGTATCCACACAAACACTATCTTGGAGAAGGAGACAAAATCTTTGGTTGTGCTAGCAACCACACCAAGGCTCTCCACCAAAGACTATATTTTGGCCAAAGAGAAGGGAGAAGGGAAATGTGAAAAGCCCTACACGACAAAGAGAGGATCCATATCTCTCACTCACTTTTTTGGAGAGCTTAAATCCCATTTCTCATGCATTCACCCCTTTGCATGCAACATTGAGCATTAAAAATCCCATTTCATGCACTAACCTTTTTGCATGCAACATTTGAGAATAAATCTCATTTCATGCATTAATCCTTTTGCATGCAACATTAAGCATTAAATCCCATTTTATGCATTAACCTTTTTGCATGCAACATTTGAAAATAAATCTCATTTCATGCATTAATCCCATTACATGCAACATTGAGCATTAAATTCAATTTCATGCATTAACCCTTTTGCATGAGGTTGAGGAGGCTTCTCAAATTCCAATTGCATGCATGATTGATCATCATTAATCATGCTAACCTTCTTCAATTTATTTCACTTGAGTCTAATTCAAATTAAACCAATTTGAGTCCAACTCAAGTTTGACCAAGCAATGAGTCTAACTCATTCTAGTCCATTCAATTAACTAATGATTCATTTAGTCAAACTAAGATGATCCTATCTCTGAAATAACATGTTCTTTGTGTGTGACCCAATAGGTTCTTGCTGTTGGAATGTATACTGAAAGCCTAGCTCTTTTTGTATGAACATTTTATTTTGAAATAAGAATCACATGATCATTATTTGCATTTTATATATTCATTATATATGTGTGCATATTGTCTAATATTTTACATTGTAGATAACATGGTGCTTGGTGTGGCACAGAAGATCATGTTATCAGTACCTTGTAAAATATAAGTAGAGGCTCACAACCAAGATAGTTTTGGACAAACCATTGGCATGGTTGTAGTGTAGCTTGGTATTGTTTTATCTTGAACATAGAGTTACACTAGTACACTTAGGTGTATTGAGTAGGACCGACATAGAGGTGATTCAATTTAGTACTGACTACATAATTGAATCGGACCTCGGATATTATGTTGTACATGCTCTTAATCCCGATATAATAACAGGCACATGTACTTAGTGTTTATTTCTTTGATTTACCAGTGGGTGAGATTTAGATGGATTAAATCAATATTGTAGGGGATCGGTATGGCCGGCTAGAGGGGGGTGAATAGCCCTCGTACGTTGGACGTCGTAAATTGCTCGTCTACAAAAGATTAGCGCAAGCGGAATATACAAATACAAAGCAAAAGACAAACAATAAAATAAACGCTAACACGATGGTATAACGTGGTTCACGGCTACGCCGCTAATCCACGGTCCGATTCGTCCACGGTGAATCACTCCGCCAAAACCAATCACTATCGGTCTCTCCTTTGCACAAAGCTAGGTGGAGGTAACCTTTACAACCAAGATCACTCTTCTTACAATAGGATTGAAGTAAAGACAAGTAAGAAGAGTTTAGAGCTTGTGGGGCACTAGGAAGATCGTTTGGAGTATGAGCATTAGCCTCTCAAAGGCTTACACCCTCTCTTTTTATAGAGAGGGCTAACTTCTTCCGTTTGCGCCGTCGATCATTGCCGCCCTTGGCGATCGGCTGCCGTCCTACTAACGGGCCTCCGAACACGTCGGATCCCGACCGTTGTAGTCAGCGGAACTCTTGGCGATCGGCCCGATGGACCTCATCGATCATTCTTCTCCGTAGTCGACGCCCGATCGGCTACGAACGGTCTAATGGCGAACCCTTATTGACCGATCGGCTGCGCCTTGATAGTCGGTGATGTCTTCGATCGCCGCGTATGGCGATCGATTGCTGCCACAATCCGGGATCGATCGTATACGATCGAACTCACTCGACTCGAGCGATGCCGCGCATCATGGCGATCGGCGGTGTCGAAAAACCCATCCGACACTTGGCCAAATGGCCAAGTTTCACCTAAGAGCTACCCTTCCTCGGGTTACAATCGCTCACTCTCATTTCTCGGAGTTCCTCGCCTTCGAAGTTCTCTTCGTTCTCGGCCACGTCCCTCGGCAGCATCAGGCGCACGGCTCTGCAATGCTCCTTCGCGTCTCTTGCCTCGAAGTCTACTTCCTCCGGCTTCACTCCAAGCTTCTCGTCCGGCGGTCCCTCGGATGCTCCAAGCGCCGCGGCTTCCAAAGCTATCCTTCACCGACTCAAGGCACGAGTCATGAGATGTGAAACTTCGCCACGGCTCCATGTGCGAATTACTAAGTCTGCACGACTTCAACGCATATCACATCAACATATCAAACTAACTTAAACCCTTTGCCACACCATCAAAACCATATCACGGCAAGAGATTGCCCTAACAATCTCCCCCTTTTTGATGTGTGGCAATCCGTTTAAGTTAGGTAAAAAACATTTGATATAAATTCTAAGGTAAGAAAGCATGTAAAGATAAACATGATATAACAACATGCAATTCCCCCTTAATCCATGAAACTCTCTATGCAAAATTTTCTCCCCCTATCATATATTTCTCCCCCTACAATATATTTCTCCCCCTAAAGTGATTAACTTAAACATACTTATTTCTCCCCCTTTGACACCATCAAAAAGATTAACACTAAGTTATAAGCTCATGGCATCAAGTATAATGGAGGGAAAATATGACAAGTTGATTTAAAATTGGGAATCACTTGTTGATGGCATCAAGTATATTTCTACCACTTGTTGTAGGTTTACAAACTGAATTCGGCCTTCAATGTTCTGATTTTAGCCACCCGATCATTTGCTATCGGCAATGCGGTCGGCACAAAGGAATCCGAATTTTTGATTTTCTGGACGAATTTCAGAAATGCATTATAAATTCCAGAAATTTCGAAAAATCATGAAATTTGGGGAACATATTTCTATTAAGTATATCTACCAAGGAAAAATAGTTTTTCATGAAAACTCATTATATTTTCTTGTTTTTGCCAAAAATCCAAAAGTTCTAAAAACCACTAGGTTTTTGATCATTCTAGTATCAAGTTAGCTACCTAGTTTTGCATCCAATTGTTTCAAAACATGAATACATGTATTTTAAGGTAAGAAATTGTTTTGAAAACATATGAAATATCCAACCATGATCTTTGGGCAATATGTCTATGAATTAAACATAAGCCTTCCCCATGATTGGTCTATTATTGCTATTTTGATACTTTAAATGACCATCTAAATGCCATAGGCATTAGTGGACATTTGTATCATCCTAATATCTCACCCATGCTAAGTTTGCAATCAAGTTAGCCTATAGTGAGTGTGAGATGTATCCTAGGGGGTATTTGTATATACTTAACCCATATATTCATGCAATTCTATCATGGTTAAGTATCAACCTAACATTCTACATGATCATAATGACATATACCAATCAATTCTACATTATGATCATGAAACTCATGTATCCATCAAATAATAGTCATGCATTAGGTATTATACGATGATAATAAACAAATTATCACCTAAAGCATGATTTAACCCTATTTCTCATGATAACATGCCAAATATCAAAATCATAAATCATGATTTAAGACATACATAGGAATTACATCAATCATCATGATTTAAGCATTATTACCTATTTATGGGCACGTTATCATCATCCAACACTATCTAAAAAATGTTGGCCCGTCATCCTAAGTCAACCAAAATATGATATAGGTCAAGTTCATATGGTTGACTACCCTAGGGTTATTCTAACCCTTAAGGATGGATTTGGGAACCCAAAATAGATTCTTTCCTATTGGGTTCACTAAATACTCCTTGGGGATCCATTTCCTAGCAATTACTTTCTTTTTATCTTGTCCCCTAGCTATTAGGCATTTATAGGCCTTTTCATTTTTCTTTTCCTTGTAGCCTAGGCCCTTCTTGTTGAAACTAGCTCTTTGGCTCCCTAAGATCATATTTAAGGTGTTGGAGCCAATTGTGAATTTCTCTAGGGCTTTGGTTAGATAATCTACCTTTTCCCTTAATGCCCTATTTTCCTCTATGCATGCATCATTTACATCTAAAGGCATATAAAGGTCATGTGAGCATGCTTCATTTAAGCTAGAAGAAATACTATCATTTAAGCATGCATTTTCTAGTTTATTTTCTAGGTCCTTAATTTGATCTAGCATGCTTTTGTTTTTCTTCTTAGCTCTAAATAAATCTCTAGTTAAGCTAGAAACCATGGAAACTATTTTCTTAGGGGTTAGATTTGTTACCATAGTTTCCATGTCCTCTTCTTCTTCGGATGATGAGGAGGATGATGATGTGGAGGAGGCTCCCCCTTCACTTGAGCTCTCTCCTCTTGAGCTTGATCCTTCATTTTCGGATGAAGAGCAATCCAAGTCATCAAAGGCCATCAAGGCCAAATTGGTGACAAAGGCATTCTCCTCATCCGATGATGAGGAGGAGGATGAGGATGGATCATCCCAAGTCCTTGCCTTGAGAGCCTTAGCCTTTCCCTTCTCCTTTGTTTTTTTTCTTCTTCCTTTCTCTTGCTCCCCTTCTTCTTCTTCCTCTTCTCTTCTTTCTTTTTCTTCTCTTCCTTGCTCTTGTTTAGGAGAGGACAATTGTCCCTTATGTGCCCTTCTCCTTGGCAATTGTAGCATATAACCTTCCCCCTTGGTCTTCTCATCCTATCATTAGATTTATCAAATCTAAAATTCTTAAATGCACGTCTTACCCTCCTTACCATATAGGCTTCTTCGGTGCTATCCATGGAGGAGGAGGAAGACGCTTCGTCATCGGAGGAGGAGGGAATTTCCATCTTCTTCTTCCCCTTATTTGCCAACAATGCTACTCCTCTTGAAGGTTGAATTTTAGGCTCCTCTTGTATTCCCTCAAGCCTAGTTTCGTGGAGTTCCATTGTTGAGAAGAACTCCTCCAAGGTGCTCACTTCTAAATTCTTTGAGATATAGAATGAGTCCACCATGGAGCTCCACTTTGAGGACCGGGGAAAGGCATCTATGGCCTTCATTACCATATCCCGGTTTGATAGCTTCTCACCTACACTTGTTAGTCCATTTAAAATTTCTTTGAATCTAGAATGCAAAGAAATTACCTTTTCTCCCTTTTCTAATTTGATGTTGGATAGTTGGGAGCGGAGGAGATCTCTCCTTGCTAGCTTTACCTCGGATGTGCCTTCATGAAGCTCAATTAGCTTCTCCCACATCTCCTTGGCGCTTAGGCATTCTCCTATTCGGTTGATTTCTTGTTGAGGGAGCACATTGTAGAGATGGTGCTTGGCTTTGGAGTTTGCAAGGTGCTCCTCTCTTTGCCTCTTGGTCCACCTAGATTTCTCTATTGGCTTCCCCTCTTCATCCCTAGGCAAAACGAAACCGGATTCCATTGTAATCATTATATCAAAATCCATTTCGAAAAATACCTCCATTTGCTTCTTCCACCAAGCGAATTCTCCTTCAAACTTCGGAGGATGGATGTTGGAGCCGACCATTTTAAAAGTTGTTTGTTGTGGCGGTTAGTCCTCGACAAGCTTTCCTCGGCTCTGATACCACTTGTAGGGGATCGGTATGGCCGGCTAGAGGGGGGTGAATAGCCCTCGTACGTTGGACGTCGTAAATTGCTCGTCTACAAAGGATTAGCGCAAGCAGAATATACAAATACAAAGCAAAAGACAAACAATAAAACAAACGCTAACACGATGGTATAACGTGGTTCACGGCTACGCCGCTAATCCACGGTCCGATTCGTCCACGGTGAATCACTCCGCCAAAACCAATCACTATCGGTCTCTCCTTTGCACAAAGCTAGGTGGAGGTAACCTTTACAACCAAGATCACTCTTCTTACAATAGGATTGAAGTAAAGACAAGTAATAAGAGTTTAGAGCTTGTGGGGCACTAGGAAGATCGTTTGGAGTATGAGCATTAGCCTCTCAAAGGCTTACACCCTCTCTTTTTATAGAGAGGGCTAACTTCTTCCGTTGCCGCGCCCGATCGGCCGCCCTTGGCCGATCGGCGACTACAACGACCTCCGAACATGTCGGATCCGGCGTAGTCCAACGGAACTCTTGGCGCGATCGATGGACCTCATCATCGATCATTCCTCATAGTCGACCGCCTCGGCTACGAACGGTTCTGGCGAACCCTTATTGACGATCGATCGCGCTTTGCCCGATCGATGGTCTTGGCATGCGCCTTACGATATGGCGATCGGCTGGCCACAATCGATCATCGTATACCGGTCGAACTCACTCGACTCGAGCGATCGGCCGCCGCATGACATGGCATGATCGGGTGTCGAAAACCCATCCGACACTTGGCCAAATGGCGAAGTTTCACCGAAGAGCTACCCGTCCCCGGGGTACAATCGCTCACTCTCAGGTCTCGGAGTCCCTCGCCTTCGAAGTTCTCTTCGTTCTCGGCCACGTCCCTCGGCAGCATCAGGCGCACGGCTCTGCAATGCTCCTTCGCGTCTCTGGCCTCGAAGTCTACTTCCTCCGGCTTCACTCCAAGCGCACGGCTTCCGCAAAGCTATCCTTCACCGACTCAAGGCACGAGTCATGAGATGTGAAACTCGCCACGGCTCCATGTGCGAATTACTAAGTCCTGCACGACTTCAACGCACATATCACATCAACATATCAAACTAACTTAAACCCTTTGCCACACCATCAAAACCATATCACGGCAAGAGATTGCCCTAACAAATATGCCCGGTAAGTTGGGAAATAATATTATTTACATGGTGTGTCGTTGATTATAGGAGGAAACCGTGTCCTATATATTAGGTTGATGATGTCCCCTTGAGGAGCTTATAAGGTTCATCATGTAAACCCAGTTGGTTGACTTAGTCAACATGATGATAAGGTTGAGTGGTACTACTCGAGGAATTAGATGTTAATTAATTGATGGGCAGTAAATCAATTAATTGACGGACATTCGATATCTTAAACACGGGGAGATTAATGTACAAATAATATATGGAACCCATATTGATTTATGGGGGTTGGTGAGGTAGTTCAATGATGATCCTCTAGTGGAATGGAACATCATTGATGGATCAAGTTTGTGTGGTTCCGATCCATCGGGTGGCCAAGACCCAACTCCTCCTTATGGTCCCTATCGTAGCCTAATATAATCCTTAAAGTCTAGATCCAAGAATGTAAAACAAAACCTAGAACCAGCGGTTGGGATTAAATCCTAGATCCGATGGTTGGATGAAACCCTAGAACCAGCGGTTGGGATTAAATCCTAGATCCGATGGTTAGGATGAAATCCTAGAATCGCGGTTGGAATTAAATCCTAGATCCGGGTTGGGATAAAACCCTAGATCCGGTTGGGATGAAACCCTAGATACGACGGTTGGGATGAAACCCTAGATCCGACGGTTGGGATTAAACCCTAGATCCGACGGTTGGGATAAAACCCTAGATCCGACGGTGGAGATTAAATCCCTAGATCCGACGGTGGAGATTAAAGGAGGCTTAAGCCTAATTATATAAATATAGGCTTAGGTTGGGCGGCAAGAAAGGATTGAAGGATTAGGGTTTGGCTTTTGGAGGTGGGCGGCTAGGGTTTGGAGAAAAAGTGGGCGGCAACTTCTTCTTCCTTCTAGTTGTTGTCGGCGCCCAATTTGATCCATCAATACTTAAGGCCTTTCTCTTCTTCCTTAGCCGGTTCTCCTTCCATTGGTGGCCGGTGGTCTTCCTCCTTCCTTTCTCCTTGGTGGCCGGCGGCAACTCATCTTCAAGTTGGCCGGCGATTCATCCAATTGCTCCTTGGCCGGCGGTTGCACCAAATTCCCTAATTTGGTGGCCGGTTCTAGATAGGAAAGATATTTGTGAGTTCATCTCTTTGTTCGCAGTGGACAAGGTAGAGAAGAAAGCGATCTAGAAGGCTTCTACTCGTGGAGGAACTTCGTCCACACGTCGTCCACGAGAAGGATAGGACATACGGTAGAAGATCGTGAGGTATAAAGTTATTTTAACTTTATGTACAGATCTGAGCATGTTCTTATTTGTATTGATTATGCATGTGTGTGTATGAATATATATTGTATAATCATGGACCCCGAAGACAAACACAAAAACCGGCGATCCATCCGTCGTCTCTTCCGCGGCTAACCAACTAGAAGAGTTATGTTGCTTGAACAACTAGTTTGTTCAAGCGACCACTCAAGTTGTTAGCACGACGACAAATAGGTTGTGCTAAGGAAGCTCATCCCATCCGGATTAATTCTTTCATTAGTGAAAATTTTAATCCGGGGACATGGGAGCCAATGAGCCTCCGGAGCATCCACCCAACAATTGGTATCAGAGCCATCAGATTCCGGTTTTGTGTGTTTAGGATTCAGTTAATTTTTTATGCATTTTTCATATATTATATGTGCCGGATAATAGTAGGATATGCGAAGTTTAACTCTTTGGTTGCAGGCATAAGATCCGACTATTATGGCCATGTGTGTGTATGTGAATGGATGTGTGTAAAAATTTATTATTTGAATCCTCGGGGTTGACGAGGCTAGATTAGTATTTAATTTTTGTAATTAAATACGGCATTGTTTAGCCGATCATTTTAGTTTACTTTCGATCTAGACTATTTGTACACTCCTTCGTGGAGTATAGGATCGATGGATGTAAATAAAATGATTTATCTCACTCGGATATCTTTGGTGACTTCTTGCGAGGAAAAGGTGGAGCGGACGAGGTGGCAACACGACGGGATGCATATTGGAGGAAAATGCCATAATAGTTGGAAAAAATTCTGTTTTTCCATATTTATTGCTTATTTGTTTTATATGCATGTTGTGTATGTTTAAAATTCCTCGATTGCAATTTACTAAGTGGGAGAGGGATATTTTAATTAATTCCATGCCCTCCATTACAATTTGACGTGTGATGCAAACAAACTTGTGTGTTGGCTCGAGTGCCTTCCTCCTGCGGACGGGTTTGTTTGCGGATCACTAGGTCAAATAATGGTTATAGAAAATTATCTAGGAGCATGTGTACTTCCACAGTGGTAAGGCACATAATCCGAAATAATTTCCTCAGTATCGTGTAATGGTGCACACTTAGATACAAATAAAGGTATCCTCCCCATCGGAGTCACTGCTTTTATTTGTAGGGCCAAAGAGGAACCAACTATTAATTTTATTTGTCAAAAAGTAAGGTTGACAAGATAATAAAATTAATGGGTAAAACCTCCTCTTACAAATGTAGAATTCGTATATCGTCCACCTTTGCGTGGCATGCGACATTCGGTGATTTGAGGTGTTGGTTGATTTGGGACTTTATTGTTTTGAGGAATCAATAATATTTGAAATCTAATATTTTGATCATTGTGATTTTTAGGATTTTCAAATGGCTTTCAACCCACTTGCTGTGATTTTAAAAGAAAACAAACTTACTGGTCCAAACTACATTGATTGGAAAAGAAACCTGGATATTGTCTTAACTGCGGAGGAGTACAAATTTGTACTCTTCGAGGTCTGTCCTCCTAAGCCCACCGATGACTCTGATGAAAAGGAGAAAGAACGTTATAAGAAATGGGTTAAGGCAGATGAGATGGCGCGGTGTTACATTTTGGCATCTATGTCAAATGTCTTTTAACATCGAAGATCGTGCCATAGCCATCGCTTATGACATGATGTTCAATCTCAAGAACTTTTCGACATCGAGTAGGCGGCTAAGCAGAGGCTATGAGAAACTTGATGGCGACCTCCATGATCGAGGAACACTTGTTAGGGATCATGTTCTCAAGATGATGGCTCATCTTAATGAGATGGAAGTCCTAGGAGCTGAGATCGATGGGGAAACCCAGGTCGATATCATTCTCCAGTCTCTGCCTAGGAGTTTTGAGCAGTTCCGCCTAAACTACAACATGAACAAAAGGTTGTATTCGTTGGCGGAGCTTCTGACAGAACTCCAGGCGGCAGAGGGACTTTTTCGTCAGAGTGCTCAAGCCATGGTCGCTCAGAAGGTTTCTTCCTCTAAACCGAAAGGTAAGAAGAAGAAGAAGCAAGGTGGAGCGAAGAAGGTGGCAACAGGACCTCAGGCAGGAGTGAAGAAGCCGAAAGGCAAGTGCTTCACTTGCAAGCAGACTGGACATTGGAAGGCGGACTGTCCTCGCCGAAAGAACAAAGGTATATCTTCTTGTTTAGTTGTTGAAACATGTTTAGCGGTGTTATCTACCAGTGCCTGGTGTGTAGATACAGGAGCCACTGATCATGTCTGCAATACTTTGCAGGGGTTCTAGGAAACCCGACGACTAGCTGAGGGAGAGATTACCGTCTTCATGGGCAATGCTTCAAAGGTGGCAGCTATTGCAGTGGGAGACGTTTATTTATCTTTTGATAGGAATAAATTTTTGGTTTTGAGAAATTGTCTTTATGTACCTACTTTTAGAAAGAATTTAATTTCAGTTTCTAAATTGTTTTTGGATGGATATTCAGTTTCTTTTAATGCCAAGGTGGTTATAAAAAGGACTAGGGAGATTATCTGTTCTGGTACATTGGTTGGCAATTTATATACTCTTGAACCAAAAACTCCCACGATGCAAATAGAAGTAAATAACTCATCTTCTAAATCTAATAAGAGAAAAGAACCTTCGCAAATGAACCAAACATATCTTTGGCATCTAAGGCTTAGTCATATTAACCTAAGTAGAATTCAAAGGTTGATAGCTGATGGACCTTTGGGTTCATTAGTGGTGGAGGATCTCCCAACCTGCGAATCTTGCTTGGAAGGTAAAATGACCAAGAGGCCTTTTAAGGCCAAGGGGTATAGAGCCAAAGATGTGTTAGAATTGGTTCATTCTGATTTGTGTGGTCCTATGTCTATCCAGGCAAGAGGTGGCTTTGAATACTTCATCTCATTTATAGACGATTATTCAAGGTATGGATACATTTACTTGATGCGCCGCAAGTCTGAATGCTTTGACAAGTTCAAAGAATTCAAGGCTGATGTGGAGAACCGTCAAGGTAAAAGTATCAAGACATTACGATCTGATCGTGGTGGCGAGTACCTCTTGGGAGAGTTTAGGAGTTACTTATCAGAGGCTGGGATTCAATCCCAATTGTCTGCACCTGGCACACCCCAGCAGAATGGTGTAGCGGAGCGAAGGAATAGGACTCTTATGGAGATGGTCAGATCGATGATGAGTTATTCTGAGTTACCTGTTTCGTTCTGGGGGTATGCACTGGATACGGCAATGTACACTCTAAACTTGGTTCCATCTAAATCAGTACCTTCTACCCCTGTAGAATTGTGGACTGGGCGAAAACCTAGTCTAAAACATATTCGGATATGGGGGAGTCCAGCACATGTGCTGAAGGCTGATGCTGGTAAGTTGGAACCTCGTACAGAAGTATGCATGTTTGTTGGCTACCCTAAGGGAACGAAAGGTGGTTTGTTTTATAATCCTAGAGATCAGAGGGTGATCGTTAGCACGAACGCCAGATTTCTAGAGGAGGATTATGTAATGAACCACAAGCCCAAGAGTAGGATTGTTCTTGAGGAGTTGACAGGGGAAGTCCCGACTTCAGTACCACCGGTACAAGAGGAGACACCACAAGTCACTGCACTGCGTGTCACAGAGCATACACAGGAGGCACCTCGTCGTAGTGGGAGGGTTGTTATACAACCTGACAGATTCATGTTTTTGGGAGAGTCTTCAGACTTAGTCCCTGGTGAACATGAACCTGATCCCTGGACATATGATGAGGCAATCCAGGATAGAGATGCGGTATCTTGGCAAAGTGCGATGAATTCAGAGATAGAATCTATGGATTCTAATCAGGTCTGGGAGCTAGTAGAACCACCCGATGGTGTAAAAACTATTGGATCCAAGTGGATCTACAAGAGAAAGAGAGGAGTAGACGGGAAGGTCGAGACCTTCAAAGCTAGGCTTGTTGCGAAACGGTATACTCAAAAAGAGGGCATCAATTATGAGGAGACCTTTTCGCCGGTAGCTATGCTTAAGTCTATCCGGATTCTCTTATCTATAGTTGCTCATATGGATTATGAGATTTGGCAGATGGATGTCAAGACAGCTTTCCTTAACGGAAGTCTTGAGGAGAACATCTATATGCGGTAACCAGAGGGATTCATTGCTAAAGGAAAAGAGCATCTTGTATGTAAGCTTAATCGGTCCATTTATGGATTGAAGCAAGCTTCTAGATCTTGGAACATCCGCTTTGATGAGGTAATCCAGTCATATGGATTTATTCAAAGTCCGGATGAGCCTTGTGTATACAAGAGATGTGACGGAAACGTAGTGGTGTTTCTTGTACTATACGTAGATGACATTTTGTTAGTTGACAACAATATCAAAGTGTTATCAGACGTAAGGGTATGGTTGTCCAAACAGTTTGATATGAAGGACTTGGGAGAAGTGGGACACATCCTTGGGATCAAAGTTATAAGGGATCGCAAGAAAAGGATGTTGTGCTTATCCCAAGCTTCATACATTGACACTATCCTTGCTCGTTTTAGCATGCAGAACTCCAAGAAAGGTTTTCTACCTTTTAGGCATGGAGTTCCTTTATCTAAAGAGATGTGTCCCAAAACATCAAAGGAGATAGAGGACATGAAGGCGGTTCCTTATGCTTCGGCAGTAGGAAGCCTTATGTATGCTATGCTATATACGAGACCGGATATCTGCTTTGCCGTGGGCATGGTTAGCAGATATCAGAGTAATCCTGGACAGGGACATTGGACTGCGGTAAAGCATATATTGAAGTACCTGAGAAGGACTAGGGATTATATGCTGGTTTACCGGGCAGATCAATTAGTCCCTGTGGGTTACACGAATTCGGATTTCCAATCAGATAGGGACAAGGGTAAGTCTACCTCGGGGTTTGTGTTTACTTTTGGAGGTGGAGCCATAGTATGGAGGAGTGTCAAGCAGAAATGCGTGGCGGACTCTACCATGGAAGCTGAGTATGTGGCAGCCTCTGAGGCAGCCAAGGAAGCTGTATGGCTCAGGAACTTCTTGATGGACTTGGATGTGATTCCTGGTTTGCCCAGAACTATCAAAATTTATTGTGATAATAGTGGTGCAGTTGCAAACTCGAAGGAACCACGAGCCCATAAGGCGAGTAAACACATAGAGCGCAAGTACCACCTCATACGAGAGATCGTAAAGCGAGGAGAAGTTGTTGTCGCCAAGATTGTATCAGAGGATAACCTGGCGGATCCATTCACTAAGGCCCTTCCAGCGAAAGCGTTTGATAGGCATGTGGAGGACATGGGGATCAGATGTATGGCAGAATAATGATGGCATAGTCTTTTAGTATAAGTGGGAGATTGTTGGAATGTATACTGAAAGCCTAGCTCTTTTTGTATGAACATTTTATTTTGAAATAAGAATCACATGATCATTATTTGCATTTTATATATTCATTATATATGTGTTCATATTGTCTAATATTTTACATTGTAGATAACATGATGCTTGGTGTGGCACAGAAGATCATGTTATCAATACCTTGTAAAATATAAGTAGAGGCTCACAACCAAGATGGTTTTGGACAAACCATTGGCATGGTTGTAGTGTAGCTTGGTATTGTTTTATCTTGAACATAGAGTTACACTAGTACACTTAGGTGTATTGAGTAGGACCGACATAGAGGTGATTCAATTTAGTACTGACTACATAATTGAATCGGACCTCGGATATTATGTTGTACATGCTCTTAATCCCGATATAATAACGGGCACATGTACTTAGTATTTATTTCTTTGATTTACCAGCGGGTGAGATTTAGATGGATTAAATCAATATGCCCGGTAAGTTGGGAAATAATATTATTTACATGGTGTGCCGTTGATTATAGGAGAAACTGTGTCCTATATATTAGGTTGATGATGTCCCCTTGAGGAGCTCATAAGGTTCATCATGTAAACCCAGCTGGTTGACTTAGTCAACATGATGATAAGGTTGAGTGGTACTACTCGAGGAATTAGATGTTAATTAATTGATGGTCAGTAAATCAATTAATTGACGGACATTCGATATCTTAAACACGGGGAGATTAATGTACAAATAATATATGGAGCCCATATTGATTTATGGGGGTTGGTGAGGTAGTTCAATGATGATCCTCTAGTGGAATGGAACATCATTGATGGATCAAGTTTGTGTGGTTCCGATCCATCGGGTGGCCAAGACCCAACTCCTCCTTATGGTCCCTATCATAGCCTAATATAATCCTTAAGAAGTCTAGATCCAAGAATGTAAAACAAAACCTAGAACCAACGGTTGGGATTAAATCTCTAGATCCGATGGTTGGATGAAACCCTAGAACCAACGGTTGGGATTAAATCCCTAGATCCGATGGTTAGGATGAAATCCTAGAATCGACAGTTGGAATTAAATCCCTAGATCCGACGGTTGGGATAAAACCCTAGATCCGACGGTTGGGATGAAACCCTAGATCCAACGGTTGGGATGAAACCCTAGATCCGACGGTTGGGATTAAACCCTAGATCCGACGGTTGGGATAAAACCCTAGATCCGACGGTGGAGATTAAAGGAGGCTTAAGCCTAATTATATAAATAGAGGCTTAGGTTGGGCGGCAAGAAAGGATTGAAGGATTAGGGTTTGGCTTTTGGAGGTGGGCGGCTAGGGTTTGGAGAAAAAGTGGGCGGCAACTTCTTCTTCCTTCTAGTTGTTGCCGGCGCCCAATTTGATCCATCAATACTTGGCCGGCGCCCATCATTAAGGCCTTTCTCTTCTTCCTTAACCGGCGGTTCTCCTTCCATTGGTGGCCGGTGGTCTTCCTCCTTCCTTTCTCCTTGGTGGCCGGCGGCAACTCATCTTCAAGTTGGCCGGCGATTCATCCAATTGCTCCTTGGCCGGCGGTTGCACCAAATTCCCTAATTTGGTGGCCGGTTCTAGATAGGAAAGATATTTGTGAGTTCATCTCTTTGTTCGCAGCGGACAAGGTAGAGAAGAAAGCGATCTAGAAGGCTTCTACTCGTGGAGGAACTTCGTTCACACGTCGTCCACGAGAAGGATAGGACATACGGTAGAAGATCGTGAGGTATAAAGTTATTTTAACTTTATGTACAGATCTGAGCATATTCTTATTTGTATTGATTATGCATGTGTGTGTATGAATATATATTGTATAATCATGGACCCCGAAGACAAACACAAAAACCGGCGATCCATCCGTCGTCTCTTCCGCGGCTAACCAACTAGAAGAGTTGTGTTGCATGAACAACTAGTTTGTTCAAGCGACCACTCAAGTTGTTAGCACGACGACAAATAGGTTGTGCTAAGGAAGCTCATCCCATCCGGATTAATTCTTTCATTAGTAAAAATTTTAATCCGGGGACATGGGAGCCATTGAGCCTCCGGAGCATCCACCCAACACTTGCAACATTGACAAATTTCTAAAACCCTTTTTTGGAAACATAAGCAATGAGTGACATCTAGCAATGAATCATTGCTACCCAAGTGGTAAGAATGTCGAAATCCGACATAACCTTACTGTGGCTACTATAATATATAACCTTGTCCTTCTATCCTTAATATCTAGATCGATCAATGAGACATAGATCTTGTTATCCTCATATCAATCTTTGTGCTCTTGATCCCTAAGTAGACTCACTTAAACAAATGAGCTCAATATCTCATATTGACTCATTTGAGCATGACTATGTATTTCGTGGTCCTACTCTATCAAGAGACCTAAAGATATCACTCCCGTTATATGAGAGGGATAGATCCCATCTACATCACTCATATTCTTCTGCATAATTTGTTACATACCCAGTGATCACCTTTATAGTCCACCCTGTTATGGTGGACATTTGACGATACCAAAGTACATAACTCCTTATGTAGAGAACCGTAGTGATTTCAGGTCTAAGGACTACACATACCAATAGCCACTATGAGAAAGTTTATGACATTCATATGATGATCCATGAAACTTTCTCACAACGGGTCAATTCAGTATATATTCTCTAATATATACCCATGTGTCAACGTGATATCACATATCCATGACTTGTTAGATCAAGTCATCAATTGACCTACATGCTAGTCTCAATGCATTAATATTGCCCTTGTATATTAATGCTTGACTAGGAATATTTAAGAATAGTATTCTCTAAAATCTCTCACAATCAATTCTACCAATTGATGTATTGTAGATAAGAACCTACTTTGTAGGGCATTATTATATTTATTCGGCTGACACAAGCATGAAGTAAATATAATAACCAAACTTTGCCTTTATTATTAATAAAATATGATACATATGTCCCTAGTCAATCATCACATAATTGGCTCTAGAGCTTACTACTAACAATCTCTCACTAGCACTAGTGTCAATCACTGTAATATTTAACACCCAGTGACCTAGTATGACCATCATGTTTTCTTTGTGCCAAAGCTTTGGTCAAAGGATCTGCGATGTTTGCATCTGTCGGTACTCTGCATATTGTCACATCTCCTCTATCGATGTGAAGGGTTTTGCGGAACCGAAGCTTCACTTCGTGCCTCGGTCACTTGTGCATGGCGATCCTATCTACATCCCCGGATTAAAAAATTAATCCTTGACGAAGAAGGATTATCCAAGCAACTAATCCATCATCGTGCTATTCGATTAGAGTGGTCTCTTAAACAAACTTGTTGTTCAAGAAAACTAACTCTTTTCCTCGATTAGCCGCGGAATAAATGATGTATGGATCGCCAGTTTTTGTGTTTATCTTCGGGGTCCAAGTAAACTAGCCACATGCAATTACATACATCATACAAAGAAACAAAAGGAAACCAAAACAAGAATTATACCTCTTGTTTACCTCTTGGTCTTCTATCGTATGTCCTATCCTCCTCTTGGACGTTGTGTGGGCAACGATCCTCCAAGAGATGAAGCCTCCTAGATCTTGTTCTTCCCTTCCTTGTCCGCTCCAAACAAAGGGAAGAATACTCGATACTTCTTCTTCTATATAGCGCCGACCACAAAGCCACCAAGCTTGATGTTGCCACCGGCCAAGGAGAGGAAGTAGATGAATGGGCACCGGCCAAGAGAGCTAAGGCTCTTGTTGCCGCCGGCCAAGGAAAGAGAGAGATAGGGAGGAGCCGCCGGTCAACCTAGAGAGAGAGAGGGAGACGCCACCCAATGGAGAGAGATCCAACCTAGGTTGCCGCCCAATGCCTCTCCTTAGCCAACTCCAAACCCTAGCCGACCAAAAGCTTGGAAGAAAAACCCTAATCTCCTTAATATTTCTTTCCGCTCATGCCTTGGACTCCTATTTATAGATTTAGGCTTAAGCCTCTTTTCAATCTCCACCGTCGGATCTAGGAATTCAAAATCCACCGTCGGATCTAGGAATTCAATTTTCACCGTTGGATCTAGGCTTCATGAGGGATTTAATAGGCTACAATAGGGACTATGTGGAGGAGTTAAATCTTGGCCACCCAATGGATCTAGCCCACATAAAGTCCGATCCATTAATGATAATCCATTCCACTAGAGGATTATCATTGATCTACCTCACCAACCCCCATAAATAAATATGGGCTCCATATATTAATTGTACAAATATCTCCCCGTGTTTAAGATCTCGAATGTCCATCAATTAATTAATTTACTAACAATTAATTAATCAACATCTAACTCCATGAGTAGTACCACTCAACCTTATCATCATGCCGGACCAAGTCCACCTGTAGGGTTTACATGATGATCCTTATGAGCTCCTCAAGGGGACATCATCATCCTAATATATAGGACACGGTTTCCTCCTATAATCAATGACACACCATGTAAATAATATCATTTCCCAACTTACCGAGCCTATCGATTTACTCTATAAATCTCGCCCATAGGTAAATCAAGGAAATAAATACTAAGTACATGTGTATGTTATTATATCGGGATTAAGAGCATGTACACCATAATATCCGAGGTTCGATTCAATTATGTAGTCAGTAATAAATTGAATCACCTCTAAGTCGGTCCTGCTCAATACACACAAAGTGTACTAGTGTAATTCTTTGGTCAAGACAAACCAATACCAAATTACACTACAACCATACCAATGGTTTGTCCAAAACCATCTCGGTTGTGAGCCTTTACTTATACTCTACAAGGAACTGATAAGATGATCTCCCGTGTGACACTACACACCATGTTATCTACAATATAATGTATCAGACAATATGCATAACCATAATTATGCAAATAATGATCATGTGATTCTTATTTCAAAAATAAAGATGTTCATATAAAAGGTAGACATTTCAGAATACATCCCAACAATCTCCCACTTATACTAAAAGACTATGTTGTCCTCATACTACCATACATCTGATTCCCATTCCCTCCACATGCATATCAAAAGCTCTCGCTGGAAGGGCCTTAGTGAAAGGATCTGTCAGGTTATCCTCTGATACAATCTTGGACACAACAACTTCTCCTCGCTTTACGATTTCTCGTATCAGGTGGTACTTGCGCTCTATGTGTTTACTTGCCTTATGGACTCGTGATTCCTTCAAGTTTGCAACTGCACCACTGTTATCACAATAAATTGTGATAGTTCTGGGCAAACCAGGAATCACATCCAAGTCCATCAAGAAGTTCCTGATCCATACAACTTCTTTGGCTACCTCAGAGGCTGCTACATACTCAGCTTCCATGGTAGAGTCCGCCACGCATTTCTGCTTGACACTCCTCCATACAATGGCTCCACCTCTCAAAGTAAACACAAAACTTGAGGTAGACTTACTGTTATCCCTATCTGATTGGAAGTCAGAATCTGTGTAACCCACAGGGAGTAATTGATCTACCTGGTATACTAGCATATAATTCCTATTCCTTCTCAGGTACTTCAATATATGCTTTACTGCAGTCCAATGCCCATGTCCTGGATTACTCTGATATCTTCTAACCATGCTAATGGAAAAATAGATATCCGGTCTCGTACATAACATATCATACATGAGGCTTCCTACTGCCGAAGCATAAGGAACCCCCTTCATCTCCTCTATCTCCTTTGATGTTCTAGGACATATCTCTTTAGATAAAGGTACTCCATGCCTAAAAGGTAGAAAACCTTTCTTGGAGTTTTGCATGCTAAAACGAGCTAAAATGGTGTCTATGTATGAAGCTTGAGATAAGCACAACATCCTTTTCCTGTGATCCCTTATAATCTTGATCCCAAGGATGTGTCCCACTTCTCCCAAGTCCTTCATATCAAACTGTTTGGACAACCATACCCTTACGTCTGATAACACCTTGACATTATTGCCAATTAACAAAATGTCATCTACGTATAGTACAAGAAATACCACTACGTTTCCATCACATCTCTTGTATACACAAGACTCATCCGGACTTTAAATAAATCCATAAGGCTGGATTACCTCATCAAAGCGGATGTTCCAAGATCTCGAAGCTTGCTTCAATCTATAAATGGACCGATTAAGCTTGCACACAAGATGCTCTTTTCCCTTTGCAATGAATCCCTCTGGTTTCTTCATATAGATGTTTTCCTCAAGACTTCCATTAAGGAAAGCTGTCTTTACATCCATCTGCCACACCTCATAATCCATATGAGCAGCAATACATAAGAGAATCCGGATAGACTTAAGCATGGCTACCGGCGAAAAGGTCTCCTCATAATCGATACCCTCTTTCTGAGTATACCCTTTCACAACAAACCTTGCTTTGAAGGTCTCAACCTTCCCATCTATTCCTCTCTTTCTTTTGTAGATCCACTTGCATCCAATAGTTTTTACACCATTAGGTGGTTCTACTAGCTCCCAGACCTGATTTGAATCCATAGATTCTATCTCATAATTCATCGGACTATGCCAAGATACCACATCTTTATCTTGGATTGCCTCGTCATATGTCCAGGGATCAGGTTCATGTTCGCCAGGGACCAAATCAGAAGATTCTCTCAAGAACATAAATCTATCAATGTTAAATACGGAAAATTTAAAATACTAAATTTAATGTCAAAGAATTAAGAAAAATAAGCCCGGGAATTTATTTCGGGATTTTTGGAGAATTTTAGGAATTTTTCTAGAATTTTTTTGGATTTAAATGGGGCATGTACGAGATGATTACGGGGATAAGAAAAATAGGCTTTTAAAGGGGCTTGTTTAGACTAGTTAATGGGGTTAAATAACCTAGGTTATAAATCTAGGTTTTTAACTTCCAAATTTCCCTGATTTTTCTTTCCCCTCCGTGCCAGACGCCCTTTTCCTTATGGTTTTCTCCTAGCATCTGCAACCACCCCGATGCCTTTGCCATCGTTCTCCCCGTGCACCGCCCTACCTTGATTCGATCGCTTGCTCGCGGCCTCACCGTCGCCGCCTCCTTCCACGAACGATCGCAGCACCAGCATGCTGTCGCCCCTTGCATCGTGCGCACATGACCAACAATCGTGGCTTATGTGCGCTCATCGCCCCCATCTGCGGTCAGCCTCCGCCGCCGCAAGGTTTGTCCAAGGCCAGTGACCGCCACCTCCTGCTCCTTTCCTAGATCACCGTCGCCCCATCGCGACTTCCTCTCAGCTCCCATTTTTGCCGTGCTATCTCAGATTTGTTGCCGTCGACAGTAAGCTGCAATGATCTTATTCTTGCCGTGGTCGTTGAACCTAACGACAGTGAGAGTTTTTGCCTCTCCTTCAGCCACTATCGACTTGTTCTCGCTGCCTTCTCTTCTTGGTGCTCTCTCTCGTTGCCGCCCTCCATCGATCCAAGAAGCAACGAGCTCAGATAGGAAAGATCTACGTTGTTGTCTTAATGTTGTTGCCGGGGAAAAAGGGAAACTAAGGTAAGCTTAGATCTCACTGTTATGGAATTAGCCTTTGCAATTATAGTAGGTTGATATGGGTAAGTGATGTTTATCTTCCTATGATTTGGACTGGGTGTTCGACTGGAGCTACCATCGTTACTATCATCAGCAGCTTTGCTACCGTGTGCAGCATTAGTTGGAGTAATTTGTTCATGTCGTTGAAGGGGGAAAAGAGATTGGAATTCAATAGTGGATGTGTTCTTCGGATAGGCTGTGACCGATTGGAACAACGCAAGGTAAGTGTAGGTTCTGGTGTTTACAGATGTAGTAGTAAATTACAACTTATAAGAGAATGGTAGATTGGTTAATTTATGAGTTCATTCATCTTAAAGTATTAGATCATTCGGTTAGCTAATCAGGATTTAGGTTCGATTTGGGATTTGATACCATCGTTGGACTTATGATGGAACTTGTCAATGGTTGTATGTTAATTGCAGGACTTTGATTCAGGACTGTCTTTTGGATGTGGAGCTTCTCGGATAAGTCTTCGTATCAAGTTTCGATCATGAGACAGGTCCACGAGCATAGAGACACTTGGTATTCTTCATAGCAAGCGGGTATTTTGACTTGTCTTTTTGATATAGTCATGTTGATATGCTAGTTAGTTATACCTTGTAATAATTTTCATGTTTATCTGCATTGTATGTTATTATGTCTACTTGTTACATGCATTTCATCAGTTTATAGTTATACCTTCCCTGTTTTACTTGGATCATTGATATGTACCTATTAGTTGTGCATATTATTCGGATATGTATTTTAATTGGTATTACATATTTTAGTATCATGCACCATCTTACATGATTGCATGCTGGCTGGATGGGGTTCCTTTGTAGTTGAGCCCACAGCCAGTTACATGATCCTCACACGCTACCACTCATGGGTTAGTGGTACATCAGGAGGGTATGTGCAATAGCTCTGTTAGGCTCCACTGGTCCACTCATGGGTAGCGATGAGGCAGTGTAGTAGCGGGCAGGGATCCCTCCTCTGGTCTACGACATCGGGAGATGATAGCTTTGCCCCCCCACTCTGTTTGGGGCAGGAGGATAGGTGTACTCCAACAACATCCTGTCCACTCGGTCACTCAGGAGCAGTGATGGTAGAGTGCACAGTTGTCATAGTCCTACCCACTCGACTTCACCATCGAATGTGAGGCGACTGAATGGTGTCAGGGGTGACCATGTCATTTGCATCGCATGCATTTGGCATGGATAGCATTGGTATTATGTTTGTTACATTTTGATTGTTGTCTTGGATGTTGCATATGATTGACATGCATGCAGGATACATTTTGTATTTGGTCTGACAACCTTATTTCTACTAGTATGGCTCATACTCCTATGTCAGGATAGAAGATTCAGGTATGTACAGTCTTTCCGCAGCTTTTCCTTGCATTTTTGCTATTATTGATCAGGCGACTGTACTGACATGACTATTATTGTTAGATATAGCTTACTATGCATGTTGACTTGATATCCGCTGAGTTCGTTAAACTTACCCCGTTGCTTTACATCTATTTCAGGTTGAAACTGCCAGGAGAGTCCAACTGCCAATCCCCCTCGTCGAATTTATCTTATTTTGGTCTTATGGTTTCGGTTGTTGACTAGATGACATGATTAGGATTTGTGTTTTGATTATGTGTTAGTGTATGTTTTGGTGGTACTTGATATGTCCTTGTAGACTTTTGATTCGATTTGTTTTGGCTGTGTATTCCTGCTCAGATGGCAAAAGAGGTGAGTCTAGAGGTTGTAGATTCCTTATTTATGTTGGTTGTTGGTCTGAGGCCATTTATGATATGTATGTATGGTCTTTGTTCCGGTCGTGTTGACCGATGTATAGTAGGTCGTGTGGGCCTTGTATGCAAGCTTGGTATTGTCACCCATACAGGGGAGATGCTGTCGGATTTTCGTCTAGCGGGAACTCCCCCGGGGCATGACAATTTATTTGGTATCAGAGCATAGGTTCCGAGTTCCTTAGGGTCTTTGGGTTTTCGGAGTTCGCCATGTTTGGCAGGTTAACTTGGGTATTTTTAGATTTGTACGGATTTCTGATGATTTTTATGTATCGGAAATTCGAAGTATTATTGACGAGGTCAATTTGGGAATTTGGCGGTGACAGGACATCTCAAGACGGCTAACAGGTGAATAAATTCTAGAAATTTTTTTTTCTAGATTTAGTGCATATTTGTATTTGTTAGTTTGGTTATGCGGTTTACTTAGGTGGTATCATGTTTTATCTAGTATTGTTTTAACTTTATATTTGTTAGACTGTTAGATTTTTAGGTTGTTGGTTTATCGTTAACATAAGGTTATTAATTGCTATTACTGCTATACGTAGCTAGTTATCATTGTGATATAAATGAATAGATATTATTGGTCGATGTTTACCTCTTAATTTTTGGACTAGTATTAAGATTGGACTAGTACTAGGATTAGACTAGTAGAATAATATGACTAAGATGGATAAATTCATAGAAGGTATATATATAGGTTCTTTGACTCTCAGATCCTAGTGCATGATGACATGATTACATTGCTTACGTTGTTTAGAATATATATAGGAACATGATGCTTTATTTAGTATTGCCTTGACTTTGTTCTGGCATGACCCTTTAGTTATACCCTAATTAATTTCAGCCATTGATTGCCATTAGTATGACTATGCTGTCGTTTATTAAGATAGCATGTTATATGTTTATATGGTTATGTGTTTTTGCGGTGGATACCATGATTAAGACTAGTAGAGATAGAATAACTTAGATGAGGTTATTCTGTAGGAGCGGATCTCAGGAATGAAACAACATTAGTAGAACCCTAGGTGTTGGAACTCTAGGCGTAATAACCCGGATGTGTTTATTAGTAAATGTTTATCCATTTACTATTAAGCTGATATGGTGATCGGACTAGTAGAGGTCGTATGATTAGGATGTGATTAATCCTTAGAGGGTATATAACGTTGTTTATATCTATCGGCTGCCAACTCTATCACCCATTCATGGTTGAGAAAAGTTTACAGTAGAGTTTCCCTATAGGTGCTTTGTATATTTGTGGTTAATCATGCCTCCCAATCATGGTTGAGATGACCTACCGTAAAGTTATACTCTTGCGTTATCCACTCGAAGTTGGTGATAATCGCATTCGTATGACGTCTATAGCTAGATAGCTACTATACATCTTAAGTACCCACGAGATCTGTTCGTGGAAGCATGTTGTAGCATGCATGATTGAACTGGTAGAAATGATATAATTTAGGCTTAACCCCCTTGCCGTGCTTATTAGTAGATTTGTTGTCCTTATTGGCCTTGATAGGCGTTTCCTGGTAGTTGGGGACGAAACCCTATGATTAATTGTCTCGGCGTGTTTATTAGTGGACTTATGATTTTTATTAACCTTGATAACCGTTCATGTTAGAAGGTTTGGAACCCTAAACTTAATCATCTCGAGGTATTTATTTATGAGTCGATGATCTTTACCGACTTTGGTAAACATTTCGTATTAGAGGTGTTGAAACCCTCACTTGACCTCCTCAATGGGCTTAATTGTAGATCGATGATCTTTATCGACTTTAATAGACGTTCTATGCTAGATGTATTGGATAACCCTAGGCTTAACAACCTAGGATAATTTACTACCCACGCGACCCATTAGTGGTAGCATGATGTTGCGTGCAGTCAATAACTAGATATCTATATACGCTGTCTACCCACATGACCCATTTGTGGTAGCCTGTAGTTGCCTGCAGACATTGAGTTTTTCGACTGCTTGTCTAACCACGATTCCCATTCGTGGTAGCATGTAGTTGCGCGTAGACAGTGCTTAGTATATTGATTGTTGACCCACGAGTTCCATTCGCGGTAGCTCATAGATAGTTCCCTTTGTATTACCTCGAGAGCCACAAGGTTTTGTCATGGTATCTGGATGTGCATTACTTGTAGATTGTAGTAGTTGTGTATGTTGCAGGTATATCTGTTATACTACTGACCAGGTTAGTTGCAGACTGATATTGGTACTCTGAGGGTTGGGTTACTCTAGCTTGTTCTCTGTGACTTCCATTATGTGCATTATGATTATGAACTATTGTCTATCCATCCACTGAGTGGTTGTACTCACCCTCTCCTCACTTATCCTCTAGGTTAACTAATGGAGGACGTGTCCTATTGACCTACCTTCATGTCGCTCAGAGAGTTCCTTGTCGTGCTTGTCCTACTGCATCGTCGAGATGTCGCTTTGTTTACTTTATCGGTATTGCATTTTGTTTATGCACTTTGAATTTTTGTCGCAATTTGATTTAGTGTCATAAAACTATTTTACTTTAATTGATTTATATTTAGTCATGCATGCATGCAATTAATAAAATACTTGTATTTCTATTATTATTTTGAGGTTTTTACCTGATCTAGTCCATGTATTTCGAAATATTGTCACTAAGGGGCTCCTCCGTCATTTGGATGATGGATATGCCCCCCAAGACGTGACAATTTTATTGGTTTGTGGTTTTGGTTTGTGGGTTTTGTGTTTCAAGGATTTTCTTTTCCTTGGATTTTTGGGAGTTCTCGTGTTTTGGGACCAGACAAGCTGAAGGATATCTCTGAGCTATAGGAAAAGTATTGTCTTTAGTGGTTACTGTACTTTAGTGGTTAGTAAAAGTATTGACTTAGTGAAATTGCCCCTACTCATGGTCGGAGACGAGGTCGAGGACGTAGTGACCTTGCGAAACCTAACAATAATTTCAGAAGTACGGACTCTTTAGAGGTGCCGACTGATGTCGAATTAGGAAGCTAGAGATTTGGCCTGCTAGCAACCAATTTGAAGGACAAGGAGTAAACCCTCAGAGAATATCAGTCCCTACTAATAGTGATTTGGTTATGTATAAGGAGTGTATACCTACACTGGTCAAGACGATGAAAGATCGTTTTACCTTATTATAGGAGGTGTTGGATGGGATATTTATTTGTCCCAAAATTTCTTCTAGAGAAGATCCGGAACTCCTTGTTAAAAGAGAGACGGACCTTTGAGGTTATGCATCGATTATCGATGATAGAATGCGGTAGTTGTGGAAGGAAATGAATATCCTTCATTGTGGATAGAGGATCTATTTAGATCAGCTATAGGACACCTGTGTATACTCTAGGTTTGGGTTATGACTGGTGTGTCGATATTGCAGTGACATGGTGTCATACAATTATCATTATCATTGTGATGATTGTTATATCATCAGCCTAGAGTAAAGAGAATGCGGGTGTGTAGCGACGACAATTTCATACTTGGTATGAATTGTATGAGCTTTTGATTATCTTAATAGATTTATTGACGACTTAGTCGTTTAGGGATTTGGGAAGTCGTGTATTCTGGACACGATTGGATCAGTTGTGGTCGTTGGAGTTGCGTAACTTGGCCATTGTTGATGGTGGTAGTTGGAGTTGTGCACTTGGCCGCCGTAGATGGTGGTTTCCTGGTATTGATTTGATTATTACCATAGATATGGATAGGATGCTCTAGCGGTACTACATCGCTGACTTGTTGGACTAGGAAGGTGATGGAATTTACTTGGTCTGAAGCTTGTGAAACTAGTTTCAGGGCTCAGACAATGGTTGACTTTTGCATCAGTGTTAGTTAATCATTCTGGTGTGGATGGAAGGGTAGTGTATATGGATGCATCATTTCGGGGATTGGAGCGATTCCGATGCTATTGAATAAGATGTATCCTAACCTTATGACAGTTAAAGAACTACGAGATAAGTCGTCATATATATGACGTGGACTTAGTAGTTATTATGTTGTTTTTTAGCGATGAGGAGCAGAAATGCTCATGGAGTTTTGGCTAGCTACTGGATAGCTACTATAGAGTAGCTGGAACACGAATGGTTGTAACAAGGAAGTTTGGTCGCAATAGCCTCCCATGCACTTACAGGGTGTGTGGTGGAGTGGATTTTGGATGGTAGATGGACTTCTCTTATGAAAAGATAATTCCCCATCTCCGACTCCGAGGAGGATAGTGGTTTTCGGAATTGCATTAGTTTAAGGAAGAGTTGTTTCAGGAAATTCCGATTTCGGAATGGAAGTGGAAGCATATCATTATGGATTTTGTGGTGGGTTTGCCTAGGATACATCAAGGTCATGACGCGATTTGGGTAGTCATTGACCAACTAACCAAATCCGCGCACTTCTTAGCAATTTGGAAGACCGACTCTTTGGATCGTTTGACAAAGTTATAATGTCGGGATATCATCAGATTGCATGGTGTTCCTTTGAGAATTATATCAGATAGAGATCCCCGGTTCACGTCTCGGTTCTAGCAGAGTCTGCAGCAGGCCTTAGGCACACAGCTTCGTTTTAGTACTGCATTCTATTTACAGATAGGTGGACAGTCTGAGAGGACCATTCAGACTCTAGAGGATTTGCTGAGGTTCTGTGTTATGGATTTCGGGGGCAACTGGGAGGACCACTTGACATTAGTGGAATTCGCTTACAACAACAGCTATCATTCGGCTATCCAAATAGCTCCGTTTGAAGCATTGCATGGTAGATAGTGTCGTACACCCACCCTCTGAGAGGAGGTTGGGGAGGCCCAGTTGCTAGGACCCCAGAGAGCTCAGCGTGAGGCAGAGTTGGTCCGTACTATCAGACTTAGGATGGCAGAGGCGCAGGATCGTCAGAAGAGTTATGCAGATCGGAGATGGAGACCTTTGGAGTTCTTTATTTGTGATCATGTATTCCTGCGAGTCTCACCCACGAAAATGGGTGAAGAGATTTGGCTTCCGTGGTAAGCTTGCTCTTAGGTACATTGGTCTGTTTGAGATTTTGGAGAGGATTGGAGCAGTCGCTTACCGCCTAACGCTACCACCGTCCTTGTCAGGTATTCATGATGTGTTTCATGTGTCCATGTTGAGGAAGTATGTGCCAGACTCTACACATATTCGGTCAGATGTGTCAGGTTCCATTCAACCTGATGCTACTTACGCAGAGGTTCCGGTTCGGATTCTGGACCACAAGGAATGATAGTTGCAGAATAAGATTGTGCGACTTGTCAAGGTCGGGTGGAGTCACCTCACCGATAAGGAGGCTACTTGGGAGCTTGAGGAAAAGATCAGAGCTCAATACCCCCACCTGTTTACTTAAGGTACGTGAGATATATTTTCAGTACTTGTGGTACCTCTTACTCATTATGCATTTGAGTAGGAAATTTGGGGACCAAATTTTTATTAGTGGGGGAGAATGTTAAATACGAAAAATTTAAAATACTAAATTTAATGGTCAAAGAATTAAGAAAAATAATCCCGGGAATTTATTTTGGGATTTTTGGAGAATTTTAGAAATTTTTCTAGAATTTTTCTGGATTTAAACGGGGCCTGTACGAGATAATTATGGGGATATAAAAAACAGGCTTTTAAAGGGGCTTGTTTAGACTAGTTAATGGGGGTTAAATAACCTAGGTTATAAATCTAGGTTTTTAACTTCCAAATTTCCCCAATTTTTCTTTCCCCTCCGTGCCCGACGCTCTTTTCCTTACGGTTTTCTCCTCGCGTCTGCAACCACCCTGACGCCTTTGCCATCGTCCTCCCCGCGCGCCGTCCTCACTCGAGCCGATCGCTTGCTCGCGGCCTCACCGTCGCCGCCTCCTTCCACTGGCGATCGCAGCACCAGCCAGCCGTCGCCCCATGCGTTGTGTGTACACGGCCAGTAGCCGCGGCTTCTGTGCATTTGCCGCCCCCATCCGCGGTCAGCCTCCGCCGCCACGAGGTTTGTCCGAGGCCAGTCACCGCCACCTCCTGCTCCTTTCCTAGATCACCATTGCCTCATCGTGACTTCCTCTCAACTACCATTTTCACTGTGCCGTCTCAGATTTGTTGTCGCCGACAGTAAGCTCAAATGATCTTGTTCTTGCCGTGGTCGTTGAACCCAACGACAGTGAGAGTTTTCGCCTATCCTTCAGCCACTGTCGACTTGTTCTCGCCGCCTTCTCTTCTTGGTGCTCTCTCTCGTTGCCGTCCTCCATCGATCCAAGCAGCAACGAGCTTAGATAGGAAAGATCTACGTTGTTGTCTTAATGTTGTTGCCGGGGAAAAAGGGAAACTAAGGTAAGCTTAGATCTCACTGTTATGGAATTAGCCTTTGCAATTATAGTAGGTTGATATGGGTAAGTGAGGTTTATCTTCCTATGGTTTGGATTGGGTGTTCGACTGGAGCTACCGTCGTTACTATCATCAGCAGCTTTGCTACCGTGTGCAGCATCAGTTGGAGTAATTTGTTCATGTCGTTAAAGGGGGAAAGGAGATTGGAATTCAACAGTGGATGTGTTCTTCGGATAGGCTGTGACCGATTGGGACAACGCAAGGTAAGTGTAGGTTCTGGTGTTTACAGATGTAGTAGTAAATTACAACTTATAAGAGAATGGTAGATTGGTTAATTTATGAGTTCGTTCATCTTAAAGTATTAGATCATTCGGTTAGCTAATCAGGATTTAGGTTCGATTTGGGATTTGATACCATCGTTGGACTTATGATGGAACTTGTCAATGTTGTATGTTAATTGCAGGACTTTGATTCAGGACTATCTTTTGGATGTGGAGCTTCTCGGATAAGTCTTCGTATCAAGTTTCGATCGCGAGACAGGTCCACGAGCATAGAGACACTTGATATTCTTCATAGCAGGCGGGTATTTTGACTTGTCTTTTTGATATAGTCATGTTGATATGCTAGTTAGTTATACCTTGCAATAATTTTCATGTTTATCTGCTTTGTATGTTATTGTGCCTACTTGATACATGCATTTGATCAGTTTATAGTTATACCTTCCTTGTTTTACTTGGATCATTGATATGTACCTATTGGTTGTGCATATTATTTGAATATGTATTTTAATTGGTATTACATGCTTTAGTATCATGCACCATCTTGCATGATTGCATGCTGGCTGGACGGGGTTCCTTTGTAGTTGAGCTCGCAACCAATTACATGGTCTGCACATGCTGTCACTCGTGGGTTAATGGTACATCAGGAGGGTGTGTGCAGTAGCTCTGTCAGGCTCCGCTGGTCCGCTCATGGGTAGCGATGAGGCAGCGTGGTAGCGGGCAGGGATCCCTCCTCTGGTCTACGACACCGGGAGATGAGAGCTTTGCTCTGTCACGCACACCCCTCCCCGTACTCTAGAGGGGGAGAAAGGGCGGCACGACGCGATCATACATGCGTGCATTTACAATGGAATAATTTAAACTTTAAAAAAATACATAAAACATGGAACATGCATTTACCTTCAATCATGCAAATAACTCAACATTCTTAACCATGTAATAGGTGAACATTTACTAAACATGCATAATCATTTCATAAGGACACTACTTGGTGCAAGTTAATGATAATCAACATAATGAAGTTATGGGAGCTTAAATACAGGTATAGGGTACATAGACATCACTGAGGCATTTAGGGTATCATCTAGGTACATAGTTCTCTTTCACTTAACAATTCAATCAAGATAAGAAGGTTCTTAGCAATTCTTTAACTAATTCAAGTGCTTAACATGCTAAGGTTGCATAAAACATAATGAGTATAGTTTCACATCAAGTATAACAATCAAACATCAAGTAGTGATCAACTCTTAACAACTAACATGCAAAACTTTAAAACATGCATAAGTCATGAAACATAAAACAGATCGCTTCCACCATGCCACTGCCACACACACTTTGCCCCTCCTGTTGCTCCCTTTAGTTTAGCCATTTTTTACCCTTTTTTGCAGTACAAGGGAAACATGAAACTATAAGCACATAGGCTTAGTAAGATCCTTTCCTACTCACAAAAGCCATACATCAGGTATTAGACATAGAGTAGTGATATGTTCATCTAGACAACATATAGGCATAGCATTCATATAAAAGGTCTTAACATCATCATTTAGGAACATAAGACTAGAATTCATAAAAATATTGACATATTCATCTAAACAACATATAGGCATAGCATTCATATAAAAGGTCTTAACATGATCATTTAGGAACATAAGTCTAGAATTCATAAAAAAACATTGACACGTTCATCTAAACAACATATAAGCATAACATTCATATAAATATCATACTCACATAGACATGAAATGGTATATGCAAGATGTTCTTTGAAAACATATACTTTATAGGTACTTAAATATAATCTCAACATTGAGGGCCCGGCATTGTACCACATACATCATCATCTTTGTGTGCTCCCTAAATAGACCCGAGGTAGCTAATCACGAACCTACTAGGGTACTAGGTCCATACTTCAACCATCGACCTAGGGGCAACATAGGAGCCCATCCTAGGCCCGTAGTATGACCGTCTACCTAGGGCAACTTAGGAGCCCATCCCGTACTAGGTCCGTACTATGACCGTTGACCTAGGGGCACATAGGAGCCCATCCCTTGGACCTTGCTAGGGTCTAGTACAAGCCATACAAAAGTAAAATAGCATATCATGTTCCTTATCATAACTGATGGCATTGCTCGGAGGCTCGTTGGCTCCCATGTCCCCGGATTAAAATTTTCACTAATGAAAATTAATCCGGATGGGATGAGTTTCCTAAGCTCAACCAATTCGTCGTCATGCTAACGACTTGAGCGATCACTTGAACAAACTAGTTGTTCAAGCAACCAAACTCTTCTAGTCGGTTAGCCGCGGATGAGACAACGGACGGATCGCCGATTTTTGTGTTTATCTTCGGGGTCCATGATTATACAAATACATATGGATGTAGACATGTATAATCAACACATACAATCATATTAATAAGAACATGCAAAGATCAATAATAGAACTTGTAAAACTTTTATACCTTTCGATCTTCTATTGTATGTCCTAGCCTCCTTGTAGACTTCATGTGGGCGAAGATCCTCCACAAGTTGAAGCTTCCTAGATCTTCTTCAATCAAAAGAAAGAAGAACTCTCCTTCCCTTCTTGCTTGAGCCAACCACCAATCCACAAAGGATTGATGCCGCCGGGCCCAAGAATAGAGAGAACAAGATGGCCAACCAAGGAACCGAACAAGGGAACAATCCCTAGCTCCTTTGTGTCGCCGGCCAAGAGGAAAAGAAGAGGAATAGGTTGAGCGCCGACCAAGGTAGAGGGAAGAGAGGAAGGAGCCAGCCAACACCTTAGGAAGAAGACCTATTGTTGCCGCCCAACCAAGGAACCAAACCCTAATCTCCCTAGGGTTTCTTGCCGCCCAAGCCAATGAAAAGCAAAACCCTAATCTCCAAAAACATCCCACCACCTCTCTTGCCGCCCAACTTAAGCCCCCTTTTATAGAGTTGGGCTTAAGCCTTGTTTTAATCTCCACCGTCAGTTCTAGGGTTTTAATCTCAACCGTCGGATCTAGAGATTTAATCTCAACCGTCGGATCTAGAGATTTAATCTCAACCGTCGGATCTAGGGATTTAATCTCAACCGTCGGATCTAGATATTTAATCTCAACCGTCAAATCTATAGATTTAATCTCCACCATCGGATCTAGGGATTTAATCTCGATCGTCGGATCAAGAGATTTAATCTCAACCGTCGGATCTAGAGATTTAATCTCCACCGTCGGATCTAGAGTTTTGTTTTCTATCATTGGATCTAGGCTCCATGAGGTTTTAATAGGCTACGATAGGGACCATGAGGAGGAGTTGGATCTTGGCCACCCGATGGATCGGAACCACACAAACTTGATCCATCAATGATGTTCCATTCCACTAGAGGATCATCATTGAATTACCTCACCAACTCCCATAAATTAATATTGTAGGACGTCGCTTCGGAGGCTCATTGGCTTCCATGTCCCCGGATTAAAATTTTCACTAATGAAAGAATTAATCTGGATGGGTTGAGCTTCCTTAGCACAACCTATTCGTCGTCGTGCTAACAACTTGAGTGGTCGCTTGAACAAACTAGTTGTTTAAGCAACACAACTCTTCTAGTTGGTTAGCCGCGGAAGAGACGACGAATGGATCGCCGGTTTTTGTGTTTGTCTTTGGGGTCCATGATTATACAATATATATTCATACACACACATGCATAATCAAAATATTAAAGAATATATTCAGATCTGTAAATAAAGTTAAAATAACTTTATACCTTACGATCTTCTATCGTATGTCCTATCCTTCTCGTGGACGACGTGTGGACGAAGATCCTCCACGAGTAGAAGACTTCTAGATCACTTTCTTCTCTACCTTGTCCGCTGCGAACAAAGAGAAGAAACCACAAATACCTTCCTATCTAGAACCGGCCACCAAATTATGGAACTTGGTGCAACCGCCGGCCAAGGAAACAATTGGATGAAGTGCCGGCCAACTTGAAGAGGAGTTGCCGCCGGCCACCAAGGAGAAAGGAAGGAGGAAGACCACCGGCCACCAATGGAAGGAGAACCGCCGGCTAAGGAAGAAGAGAAAGGCCTTAATGATGGGCGCCGGCCAAGTATTGATGGAGGAAATTGGGCGCCGGCAACAACTAGAAGGAAGAAGAAAGTTGCCGCCCACTTCTCCAAAAGCCAAACCCTAATTCTCTAATTCAAATCCTTGATTATTATTGCCGCCCAACCCTAAGCATCTATTTATAGAATAGGGCTTAAGCCTCCTTTAATCTCCACCGTCGGATCTAGGGTTTTATCCCAACCGTCGGATCTAGGGATTTAATCCCAACCGTCGATTCTAGGGATTCATCCTAACCATCGGATCTAGGGATTTAATCCCAACCGTTGGTTCTAGGGTTTCATCCAACCATCGGATCTATGGATTTAATCCCAACCGTTGGTTCTAGGTTTTGTTTAACATTCTTGGATCTAGACTTCATAAGGATTATATTAGGCTACGATAGGGACCATAAGGAGGAGTTGGGTCTTGGCCACCCGATGGATCGGAACCACACAAACTTGATCCATCAATGATGTTCCATTCCACTAGAGGATCATCATTGAACTACCTCACCAACCCCCATAAATCAATATGGGCTCCATATATTATTTGTACATCTAATCTCCCCGTGTTTAAGATATCGAATGTCCGTCAATTAATTGATTTACTGACCATCAATTAATCAACATCTAAATCCTCGAGTAGTACCACTCAACCTTATCATCATGTTGACTAAGTCAACCAGCTGGGTTTACATGATGAACCTTATGAGCTCCTCAAGGGGACATCATCAACCTAATATATAGGACATGGTTTCCTCCTATAATCAACGATACACCATGTAAATAATACTATTTCCCAACTTACCGGGCATATTGATTTAATCTATCTAAATCTCACCCTCTGGTAAATCAAAGAAATAAATACTAAGTACATGTGCCCGTTATTATATCGGGATTAAGAGCATGTACAACATAATATCCGAGGTCCGATTCAATTATGTAGTCGATTTATATTGAATCACCTCTATGTCGGTCCTACTCAATACACCTAAGTGTACTAGTGTAACTCTATGTTCAAGACAAAACAATACCAAGCTACACTACAACCATGCCAATGGTTTGTCCAAAACCATCTTGGTTGTGAGCCTTTACTTATATTTTACAAGGGACTGATAACATGATCTTCTGTGCCACACCAAGCACCATATTATCTACAATGTAAAATATTAGACAATATGCACACATATATAATGAATATATAAAATGCAAACAATGATCATGTGATTCTTATTTCAAAATAAAATGTTCATACAAAAAGAGTTAGGCTTTCAGTATACATTCCAACAATCTCCCACTTATACTAAAAGACTATGCCGTCATCACTCTGCCATACATCTGATCCCCATGTCCTCCACATGCCTATCAAACGCTTTCGCTGGAAGGGCCTTAGTGAATGGATCTACCAGGTTATCCTCTGATGCAATCTTGGCGACAGCAACTTCTCCTCGCTTTACGATCTCTCATATGACGTGGTACTTGCGCTCTATGTGTTTACTCGCCTTATGGGCTCGTGGTTCCTTCAAGTTTGCAACTGCACCACTGTTATCACAATAAATTGTGATAGTTCTGGGCAAACCAGGAATCACATCCAAGTCCATCAAGAAGTTCCTGAGCCATACAGCTTCCTTGGCTGCCTCAGAGGCTGCCACATACTCAGCTTCCATGGTAGAGTCCGCCACGCATTTCTGCTTGACACTCCTCCTACTATAGCTCCACCTCCAAAAGTAAACACAAACCCCGAGGTAGACTTACTCTTGTCCCTATCTGATTGGAAATCCGAATCCGTGTAACCCACAGGGACTAATTGATTTGCCCGGTAAACCAGCATATAATCCCTAGTCCTTCTCAGGTACTTCAATATATGCTTTACCGCAGTCCAATGTCCCTGTCCAGGATTACTCTGATATCTGCTAACAATGCCCACGACAAAGCAGATATCCGGTCTCGTACATAGCATAGCATACATAAGGCTTCCTACTGCCGAAGCATAAGGAACTGCCTTCATGTCCTCTATCTCCTTTGATGTTTTGGGACACATCTCTTTAGATAAAGGAACTCCATGCCTAAAAGGTAGAAAACCTTTCTTGGAGTTCTACATGCTAAAACGAGCAAGGATAGTGTCAATGTATGAAGCCTGAGACAAGCACAACATCCTTTTCTTGCGATCCCTTATAACTTTGATCCCAAGGATGTGTCCCACTTCTCTCAAGTCCTTCATATCAAACTGTTTTGAAAACCATACCCTTACGTCTGATAACACTTTGATATTATTGCCAACTAACAAAATGTCATCTACGTATAGTACAAGAAACACCACTACGTTTCTGTCACATCTCTTGTATACACAAGGCTCATCCGGACTTTGAATAAATCCATATGACTGGATTACCTCATCAAAGCGGATGTTCCAAGATCTAGAAGCTTGCTTCAATCCATAAATGGACCGATGAAGCTTACATACAAGATGCTCTTTGCCTTTAGCAATGAATCCCTCTGGTTGGCGCATATAGATGTTCTCCTCAAGATTTCCGTTAAGGAAAGCTGTCTTGACATCCATCTGCCAAATCTCATAATCCATATGAGCAGCTATAGATAAGAAAATCCGGATAGACTTAAGCATAGCTACCGGTGAAAAGGTCTCCTCATAATCGATGCCCTCTTTCTGAGTATACCCTTTCGCAACAAGCCTAGCTTTGAAGGTTTCAACCTTCCCGTCTACTCCTCTCTTTCTCTTGTAGATCCACTTACATCCAATGGTTTTTACACCATCGGGTGGGTCTACTAGCTCCCAGACCTGATTAGAATCCATAGATTCTATCTCTGAATTCATCGCTCTTTGCCAAGATACTGCATCTCTATCTTGGATTGCCTCGTCATATGTCCAGGGATCAGGTTCATGTTCACCAGGGACTAAGTCCGAAGACTCTCCCAAAAACATGAATCTGTCGGGTTGTCTAACAACCCTCCCACTACGATGAGGTGCCTCCTGTGTATGCTCTGTGACATACGGTGCAGTGACTTGTGGTATCTCCTCTTGTACCGATGGTACTGAAGTCGGGACTTCCCCTGTCAACTCCTCAAGAACAATCATACTCGTGGGCTTGTGGTTCATCACATAGTCCTCCTCTAGAAATCTGGCATTCGTACTCACGATCACCTTCTGATCCCTAGGACTATAGAATAAACCACCCTTCGTTCCCTTAGGGTAGCCAACAAACAAGCGCACTTCTGTACGAGATTCCAACTTACCAGCATCTCCCTTCAGCACATGTGCTGGACTACCCCAAATCCGAATATGTCTTAGACTAGGCTTTCGCCCAGTCCACAACTCAGTGGGAGTAGAGGGTACTGACTTATGGAACCAAGTTCAGAATGTGTGCTGCTGTTTCCAGAGCAAACCCCCAGAACGAATCAGGTAACTCAGAATAACTCATCATTGATCTGACCATCTCCATAAGAGTCCTGTTCCTTCGCTCCGCCACACCATTCTGCTGGGGTGTGTGATAGAGCGGTTAATGAATTGTCGCAATACCGTTCCCAAATTATTTACCGAACCCCCTAACTACACTAATGCAGTATAGGACTGACTCGGGTCATCTCCCAACGAACCTAATGGCTGAACGTTTGTTTTTAAACAGAAGTAAACACTGGGGGTTTTTACAGTTATCAAAACAATTAAAATGCAAAATCAAAAACAAACATGCAAGAAGTAAATCTAACTACCAAATAATAAGTAACAAGCAACTATCCTAATGTGCAAAAGTAAGTAATCACGCACCGTGATCTTACTATACTGCATACAATGATCACGAAATAAAGGTGAACAATTCAACTATGTACCGGATCACTACTATAATGACATGAAGAGTCAAACATTCACTAAAAATTGCAATAAACGAAATGCAATAAATGAAAGCAATTCGCCCAGACACCGCACTGTCACTATACGGCAACTGGTCGAATGTAAATGAAATCTAATCTAATAATGAAAGCACTCCAACCAGACACCGCACTGTCACTATACGATGCATGGATTGGACAATTTTAATTGATAACTAACCTAAATATGATCAACATAACACAACAAATTAACCGTAACAAAACAAACATGATAAAGTAAATATCCAATTAAATGGACTGAATCAAATATAAGTAATCGGTAACCCTACGATGGCGACAATAAACCGAACAACCCCTCCGTCGATGGATTACGGATGCGGTCCTAATCCCGGCACCGCGGAAAAGAGCTGAATGCGGAGGGATGCGAACACTGCTCCGGCGGCTGTGGATGGCGGAGCTCCTAGTCCCGGTAGCTAGTGGATGGAATGTCGAAGCGGTGCGGCCTAATCCCGGTCGCCGGAAAGGAATGGAATCGCCGGAACAGTGAAAGGGACCTTCACCGGTGGAGATGGAGCTGTCCTAAACCGGCGCAGCTTGTGGGTGGCTCCGGCGAGATGGAAAGGCCTTTCCCAGCCGCCGGAATGGAGTGAACGCCGGTGAAGGGTGTACTCGCCGGAATCGCACGCTTGCCCCTCTTCCAACTAGCTGTCCGAATCACGGCATCTAATCGTCCGCCGAGGCTCGCCTGGGATCATCGCCGGCTGTCGGAGGAAAGGTCGCCGGAATGGGATGCCGGACTGTCGCCGCCGGACGTGGGGAAGAAGACTCTGCCGCGCGTGGAAAGGGGGAAAAAAACGCCTCGGCTCGAGTTGCGCTGCTCGTCGCGATATGGAAGGACCTTCTTCCTGCCCGCCACGGCTTCTGTGCAATCCCGCCGCCGGAATGGAAACGGAAGAGGACGCCGTCGTTCGTCGCGAGGAAGGAGACCTTTCGGAAGTTTCGCTGTAGGATTCGCATACGTTCGATGAGGTAAGGCTTTATTAAATGAAATTTGTGAACCGTCCGATCACTTCTCCCACGATCTCAGCCGTCCATTTGAAGCTAGGGCTTGATGATATATTAACTGCTTAATTAGGCTGCTCCATCCAACGGCTGAAATTAGTCTGATTTGCAATGGACGGATCTGATCCGTCTGAAGGTATAATCACGATCCAACGGTCCGGATGAACGGCCAAGACGTGTAGATCTTAATGCGGGCGGATCGCTCCAGATCCAGATGGATGGCTCAGAATCAATCACTTTCCTCGGACGGTCCATAATGCTCAGATCTGAACCCTTGATTTGATTTGCCCTTTTGATCTAGATGAAGGGTTCAGATTAAATAATCTTGAAATGTCCATTATGACCTCAGATGAAGCCATATTTGATCTAACTTGAGTCTAGTCCAGTGGCTCATCTCGATCTCCTACAAATAAAGATAAAATTTACATATAAGTCCAAAAATTAGGAGAATTTATAATAAGGTCCAAAAATATATCCAACTCATAAAACATGTAAATAACCAATAATAAATCACTCGAGAGGATAAAAACAGTGATATTAAGGACCAAACTAATACAACAAAATGGCATTATCAATTCCCCACACTTATTTTTGCGCGTCGAGCAATAATGAAAATAAAGAAACACTAACACTAACTCATTCCCTAGCAATACCTAGATCAATAATTGAGAGAGAAAAAATAAGTTACTTAGGATCACCAAATTCATCGATCTAGGGTATTCAAAAGATCCGACTCTACAACAATCAACATGTATGATGATTTACAAACCAAATCAAATAGACTAAGCTGATACAAAACCTCCCAAAATGGATATATGCTCGATGCTCACATAATAACGTAGGAGTGGGGCGCCCTCAAAACAACATGCAATTTTGTACTACCATATGCTTGCTTATCATCTACTTCTCTACTGCTATCAATACATCTCATACATGAATCAAAAGGATTTATCAGGAATCAGAATGAGATCAAAAGTAGACAACAGATAAAGTATGCAAAGAGTAGTACAAGACAAAGGTACAAATGAATAGGAAACAAGAGAAGAATTGGAAAAATAAATCTGATGAGTTGCTCTGTGAAATGCTCAGTAACCAGCAATATGGGAAGAGGCTAAGACAATTTGAAACTTTAGAATTGGATTCAGGATCAAATGGCTCTATCCAACACATTGCAATTCAATTTGCCTGCATTATAATTGCACATTTTTTTTTCTTCTTTTCTTTTTTTTTCAAAAGAAATATCAATGGCACCATTTTTTTTTTTTTTGTGTGCAGAAACTCAAGTACCAATCACAGACAAATATATCTCAGAACCAATGACCTCTGAAAACTATATCTTCCATATCATGTTTCCAACACAAATAATATAGCTCCTCCCCCACACTTAAAATTTTGTCCGTCTTGGACAATACAACCCATCAAACTATTCCTCCAATATGGAAAATAATAGATATACAAAAGATAATCCACAGAGATACAAAGACAATGGATAGCAAATGAAAAGATATGATAAGTAAGACATAGAAGATGGAAGTATCAAGTGGATTAGACAATCAAACCAAGTCAGAAAAGAGTCAAGAATGAAATCCTTCATCATATTCATGCAAGTAAATGTTACTGCAGTTTTGAAAAGATTCAAAGCAAGTTCTAGAGTAACAAGAATCACATGTGTTATCACACAAAAGTGGGTAGATGATAAGAATGGCTTATAACTTCACTAGGTGAATCAAAATCAAGCTTAATCTATCAATAAAAAGTTCACCATCATAACAAGTGACTGCATGCAAGTGAAGTCTCTTATCATACACAAAAAATCCATAAATTGATGATCAAACTTAACTAATTTTTACTACCTCTGAAATGATACTAAGGCATGCATAGAGAATATTATTTGACTCAACGACACAACCAAGGCAAACAGGAAAATAAACAAACAATCAACACAGATTATTCCGAACATGAAAGGAAGAAAACAAATGCAGTAAACAAAAAGAACACACTCCCCTTTCATGTTGGGGAAGAAGAATCCTCAAGGTCCACTTCCTCTACTATAGTTCCTCTCGCCCCTTCGTGAAATATCTTGAGACGGTGTCCATTCACTCTGTAAGTGTTCCCTGAAGAAGGTTCCTGCACCTCTACAACACCATAGGGAAACACATTAGTCACACAAAAAGGACCGTCCCATCTGGATCTCAACTTACCTCTGATTAACTGAGACGAGATCGGTACAATAAAACTTTGTCGCCAATATGGAACTCTTTCCTCACAAGCCTCTTGTCATGAAAAATTTTGGTCTTCTCCTTGTAAATGCGGGAGTTCTCATATGCTTCTAGTCGTATCTCTTCAAGTTCCTGAAGTTGGAGTTTCCTCTCTCTCCCAGCTCTGTAAGCCTCCATGTTACAAGCTTTCACTGCCCAATAAGCCCTGTGCTCAATCTCCACTGACAAGTGACATGCTTTTCCATAAACCAATCTGTAAGGGGACATGCCTATGAGTCTTATAGGCGATCCTGTAGGCCCACAGCGCCCTCCAACCTTTGCTCCAATCTTTCTGTCTGGCCCCCGTCTTCTCCAAAGATACATTTGATCTCTTTGTTTGACACTTCAGCCTGCCCATTCGTCTGAGGGTGATAAGGAGTAGAAATTTTGTGAAACACCCCATACCTGCTTAGCATGGTTTTCATGTGTCTGTTGCAAAAGTGAGACCCTTGATCACGATGACGCCTGGTACCCCAAATCGCAAAATATGTGAGACGACAAAATTCACAACAATGGAGAATCATCTCTGGTGGGGATGGCCTCACCCATTTGGAAACATAATCAACAGCCAAAAGAATATAAGAAAATCCAAAAGATACAGGAAAAGGACCCATAAAATCAATACCCCAAACGTCAAAAATCTCACAGAATAATAAAGGTTGTTGAGGCATTTCATGTCTACGTCCTATGTTACCTGTTCGTTGACATCTCTCACAGACTTTATAGAATTCATAGGCATCATGAAATAGGGTGGGCCAATACAGACTAGACTCAAAACTTTCCTAGCAGTCCTTTGGGGTCCAAAATGCCCCACAAGCCGAGAATGACAAAAAGTAAGTATGGAATGAAACTCATAGTCCGGGACACATCTCCTAATAATCTGATCACTACAAAACTTCCAAAGGTAAGGATCATCCCATACATAATACTTGGCATCACTTTTCAATTTCTGGACTTGTGCATGAGAAAAAAATGAAGGTACAACACGTGCAACTAAATAGTTAGCAATATATGCATACCATGGTGTCTTACCTGCAAGTGAAAAAGTTGCTCATCCGGGAAAGAATACGCTATGGGGTGGAATCTATCTCCGTCACTATCACCGCCGGATAGTGCTACTGTGGTTCTCCCTCCCGCTCCTATCATGTATCTCTACGTCGAATTCTTGAAGCAGAAGCATCCATCTAATCAGTCTCGGTTTTGCATCGGGCTTCTTCAGGAGAGGAATTTCAAAGTGCATGATCGAGAAAAATAACCACATGAGAACATAGCAAATAAGATCTGAATTTATCTAAAGCAAAAACAATAGCTAAAAGCTCTTTTACGTGGTGGTGTAATTGGATTGTGCAAAGATCCAATGTCCTCGAGGCATAGCAGATCACATGAGACGCCTGTCTACTGTACAAAACCGCTCCCACCGCGTAGTTCGAGGCATCACACATCAACTCGAATGGGAGAGCCCAATCCGGTGGTCTAAGGATCGGTGCTGATGTCAAAGCCTGCCTGAGCTAGTCAAAAGAGTCCTTGCACCGCTGATCAAACTGAAACACCACCTCCCTCTGAAGCAAGTTGGTCGAGTAGGGCAATCTTCTTTGAAATCTCACGATGAAACGTCTCAGAGAAACACTGCATGTCCAAGAAAAGACGAACTTCCCGCAGCGGGGTAAGATAGAGCGAGAAATAACATGAATTTTAGCGGGATCTACTTATACCATGCAGAGATAATATGACCTAGGACTATCCCATGCCCTACCATGAAATGACATTAAATTCAAAACCAAATCCGTATCAATGCATCTCTGTAAAACTCTCGACAAACTATCCAGACAGGAATCAAAAGAAGAACCATACACAGAAAAATCGTCCATAAAAACCTCCATGCAATGCTCTAATAAATCACCAAAAATACTAACCATACATCGGAATGTCCGAGCATTGCAAAGTCCAAAAGGCATACGGATATGCATACGTCCCGAAGGGCAAGTAAAAGTGGTCTTCTCTGATCCTCTGGAGCAATACAGATCTGGAAGTACCCAGTGTAACCATCTAGGAAGCAATAGTGTGACTTGCCTGCCAACCTCTCTAGCATCTGATCAATAAAAGGTAGGGGGTAGTGGTCTTTCCTACTGGCCTGATTAAGCTTCCTGTAGTCTACACAAACTCTCCAAGAGTTCTGAACTCTGGTGGGAATCAACTCATTATCTGCATTGGCAACCACTGTAATACGGACTTCTTGAACCACCTGAACAGGACTTACCCAATTGCTATCTGAAATAGGATAGATAATGCCAGCCTATAGAAGCCTTGTCACCTCTTTCTTTACTACCTCAAGAATCAGTGGGTTAAGCCGTCGCTGTGGTTGTCTAACTGGTTTTACATCCTCTTCCAAGTGAATCCTGTGCATACAGATCGAAGGACTGATACCAGGGATATCTGCCAGCGTCCACCCAATCGCTTTCCTATGCCGCCTCAAAAGATCTATTAATCAGACTCTGATCCGACTCTAGATCTCGCATAATACGGTCGCCGCTCGTCCTTATCCAAATACACATACTTCAAAATGCTGGGAAGAGGTTTCAATTCAAGCCGTGGTTGCATATCGATGGAAGTGATTCTGGGGCGTTGCACAAGGTCGCAAGTCCCTACACATTCCATGTCCTCACAAAATCAAAGGGCCCACAAATAGGTCCTAACCAAACATTATCTACACGTAATACTCGGGATCATCAAATCACTACAAAGAAGAAGGTATAGAGATATCCAATCAAAAAAGCAGACTCAAAGAATGAAATCCATGCAATCCAGCTCATCCTCTAAGTCCATGCTGAGTATAGAATGATCTTCCGTCGGGTGCTTCATCGCGTCTAAAATCCTGAACTGAACTACAGTATCTCCTACCTCCATGGAAAGTGTACCTGCATGAACATCAATCTTGGTCTTGGCCATCTTGAGGAAAGGTCTGCCCAGAATAAGCGGAGCTCTGCTGCTCTGTGAATCACCCTCCATGTCAAGAATGTAGAAATCTGCGGGAAATATCAGCTCTTTCACCTTAACCAACACATCCTCGATCACCCCAGCTGGGTGTGTCTGTTGGGTTTCCGGCACCGCGGCGTGTGTGTGTTCGATCATGTTTCGTAAACATGTGCACAGCGGAAGCAACAAAAATAATAAATATTCCTATTTATTACAACACACACAACACACGCATGCTATTACAACAAGTGTAGACATAATCGTAAATTAAAATTGCAATAAAAGAAATTAAACTACGTTATACCTTCCGTATGACGTGTAGCGGGAACGGCATCAACCGGAACGATTCTCGTAAGAATCGTCTCTATCCGTATCCACGCCGAGCTCCTCGGGATGACTTCGCCAAGCCACGAGCTTCGTCTTCGTATGGGTTACTAGCCTCGTGTTGAAGACGACGTGATCGAGAGATGATCACGGTCCGAATCCAAATTCGGACCTAAAACAAGTCCTCAAGACTTGCTTCTCCGGAGAGGTATTCGTCAACCGATTGTGCGAATCGCCGTCCTCCACCTCAGAGGATTACGGAGATCAAATCCCGGTATGTTATCGCTGTCGGAGCACTAACCGTCGTCCAAGCGCGCTCCGGCGAGAGGAAGAAGCTGTCCAGAAAACTGGACAGCTTTGGTGGAAGAAATAGCGCGCCGGCTAAAGAAGAGATGGAGGCTCACCTTTACGAACCCAAGGAGATCACGGAGGTCGCGGAGGTTCACCGGCGAACTTGGCGCCCGACAAGGAGATGGCAGCAGCTCAATCAAGTTGGCGGCAGCCCTTGTTGTTGGCGCCAACAACAAGGAGGATGGGGATTAGGGTTTGGGATTAGGGTTTAAGCCCTATTTTATAGAGAACTAATTCTCTTAATGGTTAATGGATCATATCCATAAAGCCCGTTAACCGCTCCATTAAGATAAGTTAAAATAAACCAAACCATGATGGTTTATTTTAAGTTAAAAGCGAACCAACCTTTGGTTCATTCGTTTAATATAAACCAAACCCTTTGGTTTATTCTCATCCATTGGATTAGGACCAAACCATTTTGGTCCATCCATTATGTCTTCATAAGACACTTTGCCCATCCACGCTTCCATTGCATTGAAACAATTTCATGCTCGCTTTATGTTTGGTCCAACCAAACATAGTTTCTCTCGATGCGAGAATCCCATTCTCAAGCTCGTTTTAAATCCTTTGGATTACACTCGTTGTCGTGTGACCAAATAGGTTCTCGGTTTATGTTGGCGTCTATAATTAACCATTAATTATAGAGCGATCATGAGTGGCACCTAGTAGTACATCATGATCCCCAATTAACCGAAAAGATCAGCGGTTGATCGAACTATTTACGAACCCTTGTGGCTTCGAATGAATCGTGCCCCATTCCCTTCACTCATCTTATACCCACTTGGTTGAGGACATGGTCTATTGTGTGATCCCCACTAGGTGACTCGTCACACCTAGCCCAAGTATCATTTCCTCGTCCTCACAGTTCTAGTTACTCCACATGTATCGAAGAGTACCTTACTCTAAACATGTAATGCTTTGGCCAAAGACTTTAGTAACAATCGACGAGAGGCCATGGGTATACATCTCCTCGCAAGGAGTGGTGAATCCTTTATAGGCTATTCAAACACCTTGATCACTTCGACTTATACCCAATCATCCGGGTCCACATCTCCTTAGAGATGTTTGCTTAAGATGTCAAAGCATAAGTCTCCATGATCAAGATGACTTGAATACACGCAAGTCGAAGGAACATCGCACTTAAGCCACGCGTAAGAACTTCATTGACATATCTATATATATGCAGAGAACCATATGAAGTCTTACGGTGGTCACTCGATGAACTAGTTACCATAACTAGCATCCACGATTAACTCGGACATCACTATGTCTCGGCCCGGTGAGAATCGGATTGCTTGGATACACCAAGGAGTATACCTCGTGCTAGTCTCGGAAATTGATGGTGTCGAATCCATCAATTCATCGACTAGGGATAATTAGATACATCACAATTACACATGTAGAGATACTCACTAGTTGTGATCAATCACAAATTCTCTCATCTTTGTGAATCGTATCGTGGACATTGATAAATGAGTTTAAGATCAATCAAATACATAAAACATGTATACTCAAATAGTGAATCTTCATTTATCATATAAATGGTTCATACATAAAGCGATTGCCTTAGGACATCTCTCATATATTACTAACAGACTCACTTGGCCTAATGCCAATCGCTCGGTATCCAATACCATAAGCTCTAACATGACCCTCAAACTTACTTTGAGGTAATGCTTTAGTCAAAGGATCCGCTAAGTTCCTTTCGAGGAATTTTCTCGATTTGTATTTCGTTCCTACTTATGATCTCTCGATAAGATGATAGCGGCGAAGCACATGTTTGGATCATTGATGAGACCACATCAAGTTCATAGATGAACTACTTGATCCAAACCGCTTCCTTTCTTAATTTGCAACGTATTACGCCTTGAGTGGCGAGAATCCGCTATAGTGTCAAGCTTGGAACCTTTCCAACTTATTGCGCCTCCATTCTAGGTGAATACATACGGACTAAGACATGGAATCATCCTTATGCATGCGGATCATCCGCATCCGTATACCCACGTATCACCATGTACCCTTCTCCGTATATTAGGAACACATCCTTAGTTCTTCTCAAGTACTTAAGGATCGTCTTAACAGCCACCCAATGATCCATTCCTGGATCAGACTGGTATCTGCTCGTGACACTCGGAGCATACGATACATCGGGCCTCGTACATAACATAGCATACATGATAGATCCTATTGCGGATGCATAGGGAATCTTACTCATGCAAATCCTCTCGTCTTACGTGCGCGGACACATAGACTTGAAAGGTGTACCCCATGCACGATGGGCGATAACCTTTCTTGGATTGACATGCTAAACCTCTTTGCATTTTTCGGTCTATATATGTAGACTGCGAAAGACCAAGCAACCGTTTCGATCTATCTCTATAGATCTTAATCCCAAGGATGTAGGTTGCTTCTCCCAGGTCTTTCATGGAGAATGTCTTGGATAACCAAACCTTAACTGACTGTAAGATGGATACATCGTTTCCTATAAGTAATATGTCATCGACATACAATACTAGGAACACGACTGCACTCCCACTAACCTTCTTGTACACACAAGGTTCGTCTGGATTTTGTGAGAAATCAAACTTTTTGATTGTCTCATCAAGCGGATATTCCGACTCTGGATGCTTGCTTCAATCCATAAATGGATCGTCAATTTGCATACCTTGGTTTTATCAAGCGATGTGAAACCCTCGGTTGTATCATATACACGTCCTCGAGCAGGTTTCCATTAAGGAAAGCTGTTTTCACATCCATCTGCCATATCTCGTAATCATAATGAGCCGCTATGGCCAGGAGCATCCGAATGGATTTAAGCATAGCTACAGGCGAATAGGTTTCGTCATAATCAACACCTTGCTTTTGGCGATATCCTTTGCCACCAATCTAGCCTTATAGGTAATCACATTACCATCCATGTCGGTTTTCTTCTTGAAAACCCACTTGCACCTATAGGCTTTATGCCTTGGTGGGTCGACCAAGTTCCAAACTTGGTTTTCATACATGGAATCCATTTCCGACTTCATGGCACCAAGCCACTTATCCCTTCTGAACTTATCGGCACTTCTTCATAGCTGGTAGGCTCCTCATCATCAATGAGTAACACGTCGTTCGATTCACTTACGAAATCCATATCTCTCGGGAATATTGCGTGTTCTACGGATCTCTGAAGATGTGGTGTTACAATAAGTCCGATTGCTCATCACTATGAGTTGTCAATTTGTTGTGCTTCACCGTATCTCATCAATGTCTATTTGAGTCTCTCGAGCCTCCTCAAGCTCGCGACACTCCCCTTTGTTTTCTTGCAAGAGAAACTCTTTCTCTAGAAACACGGCATGCCTTGAAACAAACACCTTTTGTTCCACGGGATGATAGAATTAGTAACCCCTTGTTTCCTTAGGGTATCAATAAATAGACATTTATCGGACTTAGCATCGGTTTATGCGTCTGATCAGCTTCACATAAGCGAGGACAACCCCATATCTTCAAGTAAGATACATGAGGTTTCTTACTATTCCATATCTCATATGGAGTAGTTGAGACTACCTTGGTAGGCATTACATTTAACAAAGTAAGCAATGCAGTCATAACCCCAAAGGACTTGGGAAGAGTCGCATGATTCATCATTGACTGACCATGTCCAACAAGTCGATTCGCCTCTCGGATACACCATTATCTTTGTGGTGTATAGGCGGAGTCCATTGAGACAATATGCCATTGTCTCTTAGATAATCAAGAAACTCTTGACTTAAGTATTCACCACCTCGATCCGATCAGTATTTTAATACTCTTGTCATGTTGTTTCTCTACTTCATTTGAATTCTTTGAACCTTTCAAAGGCTTGGACTTGTGTTTCATCAAGAACACATACCCAAGCGTGAGTGATCATCGGTGAAGGTAATGAAGTAGCTATAGCCTCCTAATGCTTGAGTTGACATAGGTCCATACATCATCGGTATGTACTAGACCTAGTAACTCTCCCACTCGTTCACCTTTTCGGTAAAGGTAACTTAGTCATCTTGCCTTTTAAGCATGATTCATGTATCGTATGAATCCAATTCAAGCGATTCGAATTCCACATCGGTGTAATTCGGACATGCGTTTCTTGCTTATATGGCCAAGGCGACAATGCCACATATAGGAGTCTATGTGATTATCCTTTCGAGCACGCGTGTTGCTCGCTTCGATATTGAAAATGTCACTGGATACGTCCAACGTATAAATGCCATTACTCAAAGTTCCAGTTCCATAAATTACGCCATTCAAAGTTATATAACAACAATTGTTACTAAACGTTAAATGGAAACCATTTCTATTTAAGCAGGAAATAGAAACAATGTTCTTTATTAGAGAAGGAACATAATAGCAATTGTCGATTCATGACTAGTCCACTAGGGAGCTTGACAAATAAGTTCGATGGCGGCAGACCTTTGCTCCATTGCCAACTCATGAATTTGACTCCCCTCGACAAGTCTTCTTCTATTCCTTAGCCCTGTATGTCATTACATATATGTGAGCCACACCCGATATCCAATACCCAAGTGTCTAAGGAAATAGAATGACAATCAATAGAAGATACGAAGAGGATGGGGCATCGGATGCCTTCTTCTTCTTCATGGACTCAAGATAAATCTTGCAGTTTCTTCGCGGTGGCCTTCCTTGCCTCATGATGGCAAGTGCCCTTTTTCTAGTTCGCCTTCTTTGCCTTTTTCTTTCCTTTCTTACATTCTTTTGCCTTCCTCTTAGAACCTTTCTTTGAGAATCAACTATGAGAACCGCCTTCTCCTCATGCTTCAGAAGGCTCCACGGTCTTCGATATTGAGGCTCGGGAATGGTGGATTCAATTTGTTCATCCGATAGTTCATCACAAATTGCGAGAAACTCTTGGGCAAACAATGCAGAATTAAGTCAATACTTAACTCATGATCCATCACAAAACCAAGGGTAGCTAGCCGCTCGATGTACCCGTTCATCTGTAGCACAAAGCTACTCTGAGCAGAACCTTCTTGCATCTTCGTGGTGAAGAGGAGCCTAGAGACCTCGAACCTTTGGATCTCGCTTGCTCATCGAACAACTCATGAAGATGGAAGACCATAGTGTTAGCATCCATATGCTCATGCTACGCTCGCACTCGGTACCATCGCCGCTAGCATGATGCAACTTCGCCCTCGAGAATCGCCACATGCTTCGATAGACCAACATTTAGTGCAGGTTGCATGTCCTTAGGGCCCGGTCGGGAAGAGGCTCTTCAAGGACATATGCAAGCTTTTCCGCCTTGAGAACAATTCTCGAGTTTCTAAGCGATCCGAAGTTAGGCCCAGTCAGTTTGTTCGAATCCAAAATAGTGCGCAAATTCAAAGACGTCATGATCAATTTATTGACCTAGAAATACAAAACGAGCATATATGAGAAAATGATTTTAAAATGCATCAATATACATTTATAAATCCCATTCATTTTTCGAATTCAAAAACCCCAAAATCACTTCGGGAGATCGTAGGTCCATCTCCGAATGGGCTGATATCCATCATAGATAAGAACAACCTTGGAGTGAGTCCAACAAGCCATTCTTAGCTATGATGGTGGGTATCAAGTATAACGATTACATATCATGTATATGTAACTATCACAATGTGCTATCAACTAATTGAATGTTTACACATACATTGGGTTGTTAACACATTAACAAGTATGCATCATATGCATAGCACCCAACTTCACCTCTCTTCACATCGACCTTGGAGTGAGTCCAACAAATCGATGCTCCAAGTTAAAGCCGACCCATTAATCGCGAAATAGTTTTAATATGGTTAGAGCGCATTCAACCAATTAGCCAGGCTTGGAGTGAGTCCAACAACCCAAACTAACGATTGACCTCTGACTCTTACCATATTAGAGTTAAACTATTCCAATGATTTGAACATGTTCAGGTTGAGTAGGGCTTGGAGTGAGTCCAACAACCCAAACAAGAAAGCGAACTCTGGTTCTAACCATATTAATGGAAGGTGTAGGCTTTAATATTGAGTTAGGGTTTTATGTCTCATCCTCTTTGCATGCAAATAACTATTATCTACATGGCATGGCATACATGGCATACATCTACATGTCAGGACACGCATGGCATAATGTTATGCATCTAATGTAATTACATGGCATACAATTATGTCATGTACATAATTTCCTTATTTGTCATAACTATTTATGGAAATAAAATATGTTTAAGATTTGATTCTCCAAATCAAATCATAATTAAATTAGGAAACAAATTTCCAAATCTAATCACATATTTTATTCATGGAATTATTTGATTAAGGAAAATCTATTTAGGAAACCAATTTCCTAAATCTTCAAAACTACTTATGGAAATAAAATATTTTAAAGATTTGATTTCCCAAATCAAATCAAGATTAAATTAGGAAACAAATTTCCAGAATCTAATCAAATATTTTATTTATGGAAAATATCAATTTCCATAAATACTTCCAACTTTCCAAAAGTGGAAGATTTCCATAAATACTTCTAGACTTTCCAAAATTGAAAAATTTCCATAAATACTTCTAAATTTCCAAAATTTAGAAAATTTCCAGAAATACATTATGACTATTGCAAAACCAATTTTACGATTATGTCGAAACACAACCTGGGCTCTGATACCACTGTTGGGTTTCCGGCACCGCGGCGTGTGTGTGTTCGATCATGTTTCGTAAACATGTGCACAGCGGAAGCAATAAAAATAATAAATACTCCTATTTATTACAACACACACAACACACGCATGCTATTACAAGCAAGTGTAGACATAACCGTAAATTAAAATTGCAATAAAAGAAATTAAACTACGTTATACCTTCCGTATGGCGTGTAGCGGAAACGGCATCAGCGGGCGATCTCGTAGAATCGTCTCTATCCGTATCCACGCCGAGCTCCTCGGGATGACCGCTAAGCCACGAGCCCGTCTTCGTGCGGGTTACTAGCCTCGTGTTGAAGACGACGTGATCGAGAGATGATCACGGTCCGAATCCAAATTCGGACCTAAAACAAGTCCTCAAGACTTGCTTCTCCGGAGAGGTATTCGTCAACCGATTGACGAATCCTTCGTCCTCCACCTCAGAGGATTACCGGAGATCAAATCCCCGGTATGTTATCCGCTGTCGGAGCACTAACCGTCGTCCAAACGACGCTCCGACGAGAGGAGAAGAAGCTGTCCAGAAAAAAAACTGGACAGCTTTGGTGGAGGAAATAGGCGCCGGCTAAAGAAGAGATGGAGCCTCACCTTTACACCGAACCCAAGGAGATCACGGAGGGTCGGAGGTTCACCGGCCGAGCATTGGCGCCGACAAGGAGATGGCAGCAGCTCAATCAAGTTGGGCGGCAGCCCTTGTTCGCCAACAACAAGGAGGATGGGTTAGGCACTAATTGGATTAGGGTTTGGGATTAGGGTTTAAGCCCTATTTTATAGAGAACTAATTCTCTTAATGGTTAATGGATCATATCCATAAAGCCCGTTAACCCGCTCCATTAAGATAAGTTAAAATAAACCAAACCATGATGGTTTATTTTAAGTTAAAACGAACCGAACCAACCTTTGGTTCATTCGTTTAATATAAACCAAACCCTTTGGTTTATTCTCATCCATTGGATTAGAACCAAACCATTTTGGTCCATCCATTATGTCTTCATAAGACATGGCCCATCCACGCTTCCATTGCGACTGAAACAATTTCATGCTCGCTTTATGTTTGGTCCAACCAAACATAGTTTCTCTCGGTCTGAGAATCCCATTCTCAAGCTCGTTTTAAATCCTTTGGATTACACTCGTTGTGCGTGTGACCAAATAGGTTCTCGGTTTATGTTGGCGTCTATAATTAACCATTAATTATAGAGCGATCATGAGTGGCACCTAGTAGTACATCATGATCCCCAATTAACCGAAAAGATCAGCGGTTGATCGAACTATTTACGAAACCCTTGATGGCTTGAATGAATCGTGCCCCATTCCCTTCACTCATCTTATACCCACTTGGTTGGGACATGGTCTATTGTGTCGATCCCACTAGGTGACTCGTCACACCTAGCCCAAGTATCATTTCCTCGTCCTCACAGTTCTAGTTACTCCACATGTATCGAAGAGTACCTTACTCTAAACATGTAATGCTTTGGCCAAAGACTTTAGTAACAATCCGACGAGAGGCCATGGGTATACATCTCCTCGCAAGGAGTGGTGAATCCTTTATAGGCTATTCAAACACCTTCGATCACTTGACTTATACCCAATCATCCGGGTCCACATCTCCTTAGAGATGTTTGCTTAAGATGTCAAAGCATAAGTCTCCATGATCAAGATGACTTGAATCATAGTCGAAAGGAACATCGCACTTGCCAGAAGAACTTCATTGACATATCTATATATGCAGAGAACCATATGAAGTCTTACTTTGGTCACTCCAATGAACTAGTTACCATAACTAGCATCCACGATTAACTCAGGACATCACTATGTCTCCGGCCCGGTGAGAATCGCTTGGATACACCAAGGAGTATACCCTGCTAGTCGGCGGAATTGATGGTGTCCAAATCCATCAATTCATCGACTAGGGATAATTCCGATACATCACAATTACACATGTAGAGATACTCACTAGTTGTGATCCAATCACAAATTCTCTCATGCTGTGAATCGTATCGTGGACATTCAGTAAATGAGTTTAAGATCCAATCAAATACATAAAACATGTATACTCAAATAGTGAATCTTCATTTATCATATAAATGGTTCATACATAAGGCGATTGCCTTAGGACATCTCTCATATATTACTAACAGTGTCTGACTACGGTTGGCTAACTGAATCACTACACCTGTAGGCTGTAAGGGTCCAATACCTAATGAACGGAAAACAGACCTTGGCATCACATTAATGGAAGCTGCTAGATCTAGCATAGCATCCTCGAACACATGGCTCCCAATCACGCAAGGTACAGTGAAAACCCCAGGATCCTCGCACTTCTGGGGCAAAGGCTGAATAAGTGCTGAAACATTCTTTCCAACTCTGATTAACTCATTTCCTTTCAGTTTCTTCTTATGCACACACAATTCTTTCAGAAACTTGGCATACTTGGGAATCTGCTCGATCATTGTCAATAAAGTAACATTAACTTCCACCTTACTGAACAAATCCACAAGCTCCTGAAATTCCCTAGCCTTTTCTTCACTAACCCCCTTCCTAGGCTGTACTGGCCTCTGAGGGAAAGGTAATAGAACTGGCGACTCCGATAGTCGCGGCCGTGGATCTTGATCTGCTCTGCCTTTCTGAACTACAGATGACAGAATCGGATGCAGTGCGGTCTCAAGCACGGGGTGCAGTAACTCTACCACTCCGCAGTGTAATCGAACTGATGTTCCCTTTTGGATTCGGGATGGTCTGAGATGGTAGCTGACTAGATCCCTGTGATTGTAGCTGATTAATGTTAGATGCAAGCTGTTGGGTTTCCGGCACCGCGGCGTGTGTGTGTTCGACCATGTTTCGTAAACATGAGCACAGCGGAAGCAATTAAAAAATAATAAATCTATATTTATTACAACACACACAACACACGCATGCATATTAGAACAAGTGTAGACATAACCGTAAATTATGATTTGCAATAAAAGGAAATTAAACTACGTTATACCTTTCGTATGACGTGTAGCGGGAACGGCATCAACCGGAACGATCCTCGTAAGAATCGTCTCTATCCGTATCCACGCCGAGCTCCTCGGGATGACTTCGCCAAGCCACGAGCTTCGTCTTCGTACGGGTTACTAGCCTCGTGTTGAAGACGACGTGATCGAGAGATGATCACGATCCGAATCCAAATTCGGATCTAAAACAAGTCCTCAAGACTCGCTTCTCCGGAGAGGTATTCGTCAGCGATTGGCGAATCGCCGTCCTCCACCTCAGAGGATTACCGAGATCAAATCCCGATATGTTAGCCGCTGTCGGATCACTAACCCGTCGTCAACGGCGCTCCGGAGAAGAAGCTGTCCAGAAAACTGGACAGCTTGGTGGAGGAGTAGGTGCCGGCCAAAACAAGGAGAGAAAAGGCTCACCTTGATGCCGAACCTATTGGAGATCACCGGAGGGTCGCCGGAGGTTCACCGGCTGGAGCTTGGACGCCGGCAAGGGTCTTGGACGGTGGCACAAAGCTGGGCGGCGGCAGCTTGTAGTTGGCGCCAAAATTCCTCCAAGGGTGGGCGGCAACTTCAAGCTAGGGTTTTGGATGATTAGGGTTTAACAATCCCTTAAGCCCTCTTTTATAGAGAACTAATTCTCTTAATGGTTAATGGATCATATCCATAAAGCCCGTTAACCCGCTCCATTAGGATAAGTTAAAATAAACCAAACCATGATGGTTTATTTTAAGTTAAAACGAACCGAACCAACCTTTGGTTCATTCGTTTAATATAAACCAAACCCTTTGGTTTATTCTCATCCATTGGATTAGAACCAAACCATTTTGGTCCATCCATTATGTCTTCATAAGACACTGCCCATCCACGCTTCCATTGCGACTGAAACAATTTCATGCTCGCTTTATGTTTGGTCCAACCAAACATAGTTTCTCTCGGTCTGAGAATCCCATTCTCAAGCTCGTTTTAAATCCTTTGGATTACACTCGTTGTGCGTGTGACCAAATAGGTTCTCGGTTTATGTTGGCCATCTATAATTAACCATTAATTATAGAACGATCATGAGTGGCACCTAGTAGTACATCATGATCCCCAATTAACCGAAAAGATCAACGGTTGATCCAGAACTATTTCTGAAACCCTTCAGTAGCTCGAATGAATCGTGCCTCATTCCCTTCACTCATCTTATACCCACTTGGTTCAGGACATGGTCTATTGTGTCAGTCCCCACTAGGCTGACTACGTCACACCTAGCCCAAGTATCATTTTCTCGTCCTACGGATTCTAGTTACTCCACATGTATCGAAGAGTACTTTACTCTAAACATGTAATGCTTTGGCCAAAGACTTTAGTAACAATCCGACGAGAGGCCATGGGTATACATCTCCTCGCAAGGAGTGGTGAATACTTTATAGGCTATTCAAACACCTTCGATCACTTCGACTTATACCCAATCATCCCGGGTCCACATCTCCTCGGAGATGTTTGCTTAAGATGTCAAAGCATAAGTCTCCATGATCAAGATGACTTGAATACCGCAAGTCAAAGGAACATCGCACTTAAGCCACAGTAAGAACTTCATTGACATATCTATATATGCAGAGAACCATATGAAGTCTTACTTTGGTCACTCTAATGAACTAGTTACCATAACTAGCATCCACGATTAACTCCGGACATCACTATGTCTCGGCCCAGGAGAATCACCGCTTGGATACACCAAGGAGTATACCTCGTGCTAGTCGACGAATTGATGGTGTCCAAATCCATCAATTCATCGACTAGGATAATTCCGATACATCACAATTACACATGTAGAGATACTCACTAGTTGTGATCCAATCACAAATTCTCTCATCTTGTGAATCGTATCGTGGACATTCAGTAAATGAGTTTAAGATCCAATCAAATACATTAAACATGTATACTCAAATAGTGAATCTTCATTTATCATATAAATGGTTCATACATAAGGCGATTGCCTTAGGACATCTCTCATATATTACTAATAGACTCCCACTTGGCCTAATGCCAATCGCTATGGTATCCAATACCATAAGCTCGAACATGACCCTCAAACTTATTTTGAGGTAATGCCTTAGTCAAGGGATCCGCTAAGTTCCTTTCAGTGGGAATTTTCTCGATTTGTATTTCGTTCCTACTTATGATCTCTCTGATCAAATGATAGCGGCGAAGCACATGTTTGGATCATTGATGAGACCACATTAAGTTCATAGATGAACTTCTTAATCCAAACCGCTTCCTTTGCTGCTTCCAAAGCTGCAACGTATTCTGCCTTAGTGGCAGAATCCGCTATAGTGTCAAGCTTGGAACCTTTCCAACTTATTGTGCCTCCATTCTAGGTGAATACATACCCAGACTGAGACATGGAATCATCCTTGTCTGTCTGGAGCTGGCATCCGTATACCCACGTATCACCATGTACCCTTCTCCATATATTAGGAACGCATCCTTAGTTCTTCTTAAGTACTTAAGGATCATCTTAACAGCCACCCAATGATCCATTCCTGGATCAGACTGGTATCTGCTCGTGACACTCAGAGTATACGATACATTGGGCCTCGTACATAACATAGCATACATGATAGATCCTATTGCGGATGCATAGGAAATCTTACTCATGCAAATCCTCTCGTCTTCTGTGCGCGGACACATAGACTTCGAAAGGTGTTCCCCATGCCTGATGGGTAGATAACCTTTCTTGGATTCCGACATGCTAAACCTCTTTAGCACTCGGTCTATATATGTAGACTGCGAAAGACCAAGCAACCGTTTCGATCTATCTCTATAGATCTTAATCCCAAGGATGTAGGTTGCTTCTCCCAGGTCTTTCATGGAGAATGTCTTGGATAACCAAGCCTTAACTGACTGTAAGATTTGTTGGGTTTCCGACACCGCGGCGTGTGTGTGTTCGATCATGTTTCATAAATATGAACACAGCGGAAGCAATAAAAATAATAAATACTCCTATTTATTACAATACACACAACACACGCATGCATATTACAACAAGTGTAGACATAACCGTAAATTTAAATTTGCAATAAAAAGAAATTAAACTACGTTATACCTTCCGTATGACGTGTAGTGGGAACGACATCAACCGGAATGATCCTCGTAAGAATAGTCTCTATCCGTATCCACGCCGAGCTCCTCGGGATGACTTCACTAAGTCACGAGCTTCGTCTTCATACGGGTTACTAGCCTCGTGTTGAAGACGACGTGATCGAGAGATGGTCACGATCCGAATCCAAATTCGGATCCAAAACGAGTTCTCAAAACTCGCTTCTCCGGAGAGGTGTTCGTCAACCGTTTGACGAATCCTTCATCCTCCACCTCAGAGGATTACCGGAGATCAAATCCCCGGTAAGTTAGCCGCTGTCGGAGCACTAACCGTCGTCCAAACGACGCTCCGACGAGAGGAGGAGAAGCTGTCAAGAAAACTGGACAGCTTGGTGGAGGAGTAGGCGCCGGCCTAAACAAGGAGAGAAAAAGCTCACCTTGATGCCGAACCTATAGGAGATCACCGGAGGGTCGCCGGAGGTTCACCGGCTGGAGCTTGGACGCCGGCAAGGGTCTTGGACGGCGGCACAAAGCTGGGCGGCGGCAGCTAGTAGTTGGGCGCCGATTAACTCCTCCAAGGAGTGGGCGGCAACTCAAGGGGGGGCTAGGGTTTGGATTAGTTAGGGTTTAACAATCCCTTAAGCCCACTTTTATAGAGAACTAATTCTCTTAATGGTTAATGGATCATATCCATAAAGCCCGTTAACCCGCTCCATTAAGATAAGTTAAAATAAACCAAACCATGATGGTTTATTTTAAGTTAAAACGAACCGAACCAACCTTTGGTTCATTCGCTTAATATAAACCAAACCCTTTGGTTTATTCTCATCCATTGGATTAGAACCAAACCATTTTGGTCCATCCATTATGTCTTCATAAGACACGCCCATCCACGCCCATTGCATCAAACAATTTCATGCTCGCTTTATGTTTGGTCCAACCAAACATAGTTTCTCTCGGTCTGAGAATCCCATTCTCAAGCTCGTTTTAAATCCTTTGGATTACACTCGTTGTGCGTGTGACCAAATAGGTTCTCGATTTATGTTGGCCGTCTATAATTAACCATTAATTATAGAACGATCATGAGTGGCACCTAGTAGTACATCATGATCCCCACATTGCCCCATTCCTTCACTCATCTTATACCCACTTGGTTCGGGACATGGTCTATTGTGCCGGTCCCCACTAAGTGACTCGTCACACCTAGCCCAAGTATCATTTCCTCGTCCTCACAGTTCTAGTTACTCCACATGTATCGAAGAGTACCTTACTCTAAACATGTAATGCTTTGGCCAGACTTTAGTAACAATCCGACGAGAGGCCATGGGTATACATCTCCTGCAGGAGTGGTGAATCCTTTATAGGCTATTCAAACACCTTGATCACTTCGACTTATACCCAATCATCCCGGGTCCACATCTCCTTAGAGATGTTTGCTTAAGATGTCAAAGCATAAGTCTCCATGATCAAGATGACTTGAATACCGCAAGTCAAAGGAACATCGCACTTAAGCCACAGTAAGAACTTCATTGACATATCTATATGCAGAGAACCATATGAAGTCTTACAGCTGGTCACTCCGATGAACTAGTTACCATAACTAGCATCCACGATTAACTCGGACATCACTATGTCTCGGCCCGGTGAGAATCATTTGCTTGGATACACCAGGAGTATACCTCGTGCTAGTCTCGCGAGAATTGATGGTGTCAAATCCATCGATTCATCGACTAGGGATAATTGATACATCACAATTACACATGTAGAGATACTCACTAGTTGTGATCAATCACAAATTCTCTCATCTTTGTGAATCGTATCGTGGACATTGATAAATGAGTTTAAGATCAATCAAATACATTAAACATGTATACTCAAATAGTGAATCTTCATTTATCATATAAATGGTTCATACATAAGGCGATTGCCTTAGGACATCTCTCATATATTACTAACAGACTCCCACTTGGCCTAATGCCAATCGCTACGGTATCCAATACCATAAGCTCTAACATGACCCTCAAACTTATTTTGAGGTAATGCCTTAGTTAAAGGATCCGCTAAGTTCTTTTCAGTGGGAATTTTCTCGATTTATATTTCGTTCCTACTGATGATCTCTCTGATAAGATGATAGCGGCGAAGCACATGTTTGGATCATTGATGAGACCACATTAAGTTCAGAGATGAACTTCTTGATCCAAACCGCTTCCTTTGCTGCTTCCAAAGCTGCAATGTATTCTGCCTTAGTGGCAGAATCCTTTATTGTGTCAAGCTTGGAACCTTTCAAACTTATTGTGCCTCCATTCTAGGTGAATACATACCCAGACTGAGACATGGAATCATCCTTATGCATGCGGGTAGCATCCGTATACCCACGTATCACCATGTCCCCTTCTCCATATATTAGGAACACATCCTTAGTTCTTCTTAAGTACTTAAGGATCATCTTAACAGCCACCCAATGATCCATTCCTGGATCAGACTGGTATCTGCTCGTGACACTCAGAGTATACGATACATTGGGCCTCGTACATAACATAGCATACATGATAGATCCTATTGCGGATGCATAGGAAATCTTACTCATGCAAATCCTCTCGTCTTCTGTGCGCGGACACATAGACTTCGAAAGGTGTTCCCCATGCCTGATGGGTAGATAACCTTTCTTGGATTCCGACATGCTAAACCTCTTTAGCACTCGGTCTATATATGTAGACTGCGAAAGACCAAGCAACCGTTTCGATCTATCTCTATAGATCTTAATCCCAAGGATGTAGGTTGCTTCTCCCAGGTCTTTCATGGAGAATGTCTTGGATAACCAAGCCTTAACTGACTGTAAGATTTGTTGGGTTTCCGACACCGCGGCGTGTGTGTGTTCGATCATGTTTCATAAATATGAACACAGCGGAAGCAATAAAAATAATAAATACTCCTATTTATTACAATACACACAACACACGCATGCATATTACAACAAGTGTAGACATAACCGTAAATTTAAATTTGCAATAAAAAGAAATTAAACTACGTTATACCTTCCGTATGACGTGTAGTGGGAACGACATCAACCGGAACGATCCTCGTAAGAATAGTCTCTATCCGTATCCACGCCGAGCTCCTCGGGATGACTTCACTAAGTCACGAGCTTCGTCTTCATACGGGTTACTAGCCTCGTGTTGAAGACGACGTGATCGAGAGATGGTCACGATCCGAATCCAAATTCGGATCCAAAACGAGTTCTCAAAACTCGCTTCTCCGGAGAGGTGTTCGTCAACCGTTTGACGAATCCTTCATCCTCCACCTCAGAGGATTACCGGAGATCAAATCCCCGGTAAGTTAGCCGCTGTCGGAGCACTAATCGTCGTCCAAACGACGCTCCGACGAGAGGAGGAGAAGCTGTCAAGAAAACTGGACAGCTTGGTGGAGGAGTAGGCGCCGGCCAAAACAAGGAGAGAAAAAGCTCACCTTGATGCCGAACCTATAGGAGATCACCGGAGGGTCGCCGGAGGTTCACCGGCTGGAGCTTGGACGCCGGCAAGGGTCTTGGACGGCGGCACAAAGCTGCGGCGGCAGCTAGTAGTTGGGCGGATTAACTCCTCCAAGGAGTGGGCGGCAACTCAAGGATTAGTTAGGGTTTAACAATCCCTTAAGCCCACTTTATAGAGAACTAATTCTCTTAATGGTTAATGGATCATATCCATAAAGCCCGTTAACCGCTCCATTAAGATAAGTTAAAATAAACCAAACCATGATGGTTTATTTTAAGTTAAAACGAACCGAACCAACCTTTGGTTCATTCGTTTAATATAAACCAAACCCTTTGGTTTATTCTCATCCATTGGATTAGAACCAAACCATTTTGGTCCATCCATTATGTCTTCATAAGACACGGCCCATCCACGCTTCCATTGCGGTGAAACAATTTCATGCTCGCTTTATGTTTGGTCCAACCAAACATAGTTTCTCTCGATGCGAGAATCCCATTCTCAAGCTCGTTTAATCCTTTGGATTACACTGCGTTGTCGTGTGACCAAATAGGTTCTCGGTTTATGTTGGCCGTCTATAATTAACCATTAATTATAGAGCGATCATGAGTGGCACCTAGTAGTACATCATGATCCCCAATTAGAAAAGATCAGCGGTTGATCGAACTATTTACGAAACCCTTGATGGCTCGAATGAATCGTGCCCCATTCCCTTCACTCATCTTATACCCACTTGGTTGGGACATGGTCTATTGTGCCGATCCCCACTAAGTGACTCGTCACACCTAGCCCAAGTATCATTTCCTCGTCCTACAGTTCTAGTTACTCCACATGTATCGAAGAGTACCTTACTCTAAACATGTAATGCTTTGGCGAAGACTTTAGTAACAATCAGACGAGAGGCCATGGGTATACATCTCCTCAAGGAGTGGTGAATCCTTTATAGGCTATTCAAACACCTTGATCACTTGACTTATACCCAATCATCCGGGTCCACATCTCCTGGAGATGTTTGCTTAAGATGTCAAAGCATAAGTCTCCATGATCAAGATGACTTGAATACATGCAAGTCGAAGGAACATCGCATAAGCCACGGTAAGAACTTCATTGACATATCTATATATGCGAGAGAACCATATGAAGTCTTACGGTGGTCACTCGATGAACTAGTTACCATAACTAGCATCCACGATTAACTCAGGACATCACTATGTCTCGGCCCGGTGAGAATCAATTTGCTTGGATACACCAAGGGTATACCTCGTGCTAGTCTCGGCGAATTGATGGTGTCAAATCCATCAATTCATCGACTAGGGATAATTAGATACATCACAATTACACATGTAGAGATACTCACTAGTTGTGATCAATCACAAATTCTCTCATCTTTGTGAATCGTATCGTGGACATTGATAAATGAGTTTAAGATCAATCAAATACATAAAACATGTATACTCAAATAGTGAATCTTCATTTATCATATAAATGGTTCATACATAAAGCGATTGCCTTAGGACATCTCTCATATATTACTAACAGACTCCCACTTGGCCTAATGCCAATCGCTACGGTATCCAATACCATAAGCTCTAACATGACCCTCAAACTTACTTTGAGGTAATGCTTTAGTCAAAGGATCCCCTAAGTTCCTTTCAGTGGGAATTTTCTCGATTTGTATTTCGTTCCTACTGATGATCTCTCTGATAAGATGATAGCGGCGAAGCACATGTTTGGATCGTTGATGAGACCTTGGCTCTTTCGCCTGTGCAATTGCTCCATTGTTGTCATCGCGATGGCGGTATTGCTTCAACAATGGCCGGAATCACACCAAGTTCATGAACGAACTTCTTGATCCAAACTGCTTCCTTTGCTGCTTCCGAAGCTGCAATATATTCTGCCTCAGTGGTAGAATCCGCTACAGTCTCTTGTTTGGAACTTTTCCAACTCACTGCGCCCCCATTCAAGGTGAACACGTATCCAGACTGAGACCTGGACTCATCCTTGTCTGTCTGGAAGCTGGCATCCGTATACCCGCGTATCACCATGTCCCCTTCTCCATATATTAGGAACACATCCTTAGTTCTTCTCAAGTACTTAAGGATCGTCTTAACAGCCGCCCAATGATCCATTCCTGGATCAGACTGGTATCTGCTCGTGACACTCAGAGCATACGATACATCGGGCCTCGTACATAACATAGCATACATGATAGATCTTATTGCGGATGCATAGGGAATCTTACTCATGCAAATCCTCTCGTCTTCTGTGCGCGGACACATAGACTTCGAAAGGTGTACCCCATGCCTGATGGGCAGATAACCTTTCTTGGATTCCGACATGCTAAACCTCTTTGCTTTTCGGTCTATATATGTAGGCTGCGAAAGACCAAGCAACCCGTTTGATCTATCTCTATAGATCTTAATCCCAAGGATGTAGGTTGCTTCTCCCGTCTTTCATGGAGAATGTCTTGGATAACCAAACCTTAGCATTTGTAAGATTGAAACATCGTTTCCTATAAGTAGTATGTCATCGACATACAATACTAGAATCTGTTGCCTCCCACTAACCTTCTTGTACACACAAGGTTCGTCTGGATTTTGTGAAATCAAACCTTTTGATTGTCTCATCAAAGCGGATATTCCGACTCTGGATGCTTGCTTCAATCCATAAATGGATCGTCGCAATTTGCATACCTTGGTTTTATCAACCGATGTGAAACCCTCGGTGTATCATATACACGTCCTCGGCGGAGTTTCCATTAAGGAAAAGTTGTTTTCACATCCATCGCCATATCTCATAATCATAATGAGCCGCTATGGCGGGAGCATCCGAATGGATTTAAGCATAGCTACTGAGGCGAATAGGTTTCGTCATAATCAACACCTTGCTTTTGGCGATATCCTTTCACCAATCTAGCCTTATAGGTAATCACATTACCATCCATGTCGGTTTTCTTCTTGAAAACCCACTTGCACCCTATAGGCTTTATGCCTTGGTGGGTCAACCAAGTTCCAAACTTGGTTTTCATACATGGAATCCATTTCGACTTCATGGCACCAAGCCACTTATCCCTTTCTGAACTTGTCGGACTTCTTCATAAGCTGGTAGGCTCCTCATCATCAATGAGTAACACGTCGTTCGATTCACTTACGAGAAATCCATATCTCTCGGGAATATTGCGTGTTCTACTAGATCTCTGAAGATGTGGTGTTACAATAGATCGTAGATTGCTCATCACTATGAGTTGTTGTCATTGTTGTGCTCACAGGTATCTCATCAATGTCTATTTGAGTCTCTCGAGCCTCCTCAAGCTCGACACTCCCACTATTTTCTTGCAAGAGAAACTCTTTCTCTAGAAACACAGCATGCCTTGAAACAAACACCTTTTGTTCCACAGGATGATAGAATTGGTAACCCCTTGTTTCCTTATGGTATCCAATAAATAGACATTTATCAGACTTAGCATCCAATTTATACGTCTGATCAGCTTCACATAAGCGAGGACAACCCCATATCTTCAAGTAAGATACATGAGGTTTCTTACTATTCCATATCTCATATGGAGTAGTTGAGACTACCTTAGTAGGCATTACATTTAACAAATAAGCAGTATGCGAAGTGCATAAGCCCCAAAGGACTTGGGAAGAGTTGCATGATTCATCATTGACTGACCATGTCCAACAAAGGTCGATTCGCCTCTCGGATACACCATTATCTTTGTGGTGTATATGGAGTCCATTGAGACAATATACCATTGTCTCTTAGGTAATCAAGAAACTCCTGACTCAAGTATTCACCACCTCGATCCGATCAAAGTATTTTAATACACTTGTCATGTTGTTTCTCTACTTCATTTCTGAACTCTTTGAACCTTTCAAAGGCTTCAGACTTGTGTTTCATCAAGAACACATACCCAAACCGTGAGTGATCATCGGTGAAGGTAATGAAGTAGCTATAGCCTCCTAAAGCTTGAGTTGAAATAGGTCCACATACATCACTATGTATTAGGCCTAGCAACTCTCCCACTCGTTCACCTTTTTCTGTAAAAGGTAACTTAGTCATCTTGCCTTTTAAGCATGATTCGCATGTATCGTATGAATCCAATTCAAACGATTCCAGAATTCCACATCGGTGTAATTCGGACATGCGTTTCTTGCTTACATGGCCAAGACGACAATGCCACATGTAGGAGTCTATTTGATTATCCTTTCGAGCACGCTTGTTGCTCGCTTCGATATTGCAAATGTCCTTTGGATCGTCCAACGTATAAACACCATTGCTTAAAGTTCCAGTCCCATAAAGAACTCCATTCAAAGTTATGTAACAACAATTGTTACTAAAAGTCAAATGGTACCCATTTCTATTTAAACAAGAAATAGAAATGATGTTCTTTATCAACGGAAAAACATAAAAGCAATTGTCCAGTTCTAAGACAAGTCCTGCAGGGAGTTTCAATAAATACGTTCCGATGGCGAGTACAGCAACCTTTGCTCCATTCCCAACATGTAAATTTGACTCTCCCTTGACGAGTCTTCTTCTATTCCTTAGCCCATGTATGTCATTACATATATGTGAGCCACACCCAGTATCCAATACCCAAGTGTTTGAGGAAATAGAATGACAATCAATAACGAAGATATCTAAAGAAGATGGGGCATCCGATGCCTTATTCTTCTTTACGGACTCAAGATAAATCTTGCACTTTCTTCGCAAATGGCTCTCCTTGCCATAATGATGGCAAGTTTCCTTTTGTGCTAGTTCTACCTTCTTAGCCTTTCTCTTCTTTCCCTTCTGCTGTTCCTTTGACTTCCTCTTAGAACCTTTCTTCGAGGAATCAACTAACGACCGTCCCCTCGCTCATGCTTCTCGGAAGACTCCGGTCTTGACATATTGAGCAACCATAGATGAACCTTCTAGCATCTCAGAGGTGAAGAGGAGCTTTGAGACTTCGAACCTTTCGAATCTCACTTGCTCATCAACCAACTCACAAAGATGAAGGACTACGATATGAGCATCCATATGCTCATACTGCTTTCGTAGCTTGGGTTCCATCGCGGCTAGCATGATGCAACTCATTTGTTCAGAATCACTCACATGTTTCTGATAGGCCAACAATTGGTCCAGAGTTGCATCGTCACTAGGACGGGCGGGAAGAGGCGCTTCGAGGACATTTGCAAGCTTTTCAACCTTGAGAACAATTCTCAAGCTTCTAAGCTAGTCCAAGAAGTTCGGCCCAGTCAATTTATTTGAATCCAAAATGGAACGCAAATTCAAAGACATCATGATCAATCTTAGAAATACAAAACGAGCATATATGAGAAAATAATTTTTAAAATGCATCAATATACATTTATAAATCCCATTCATTTTTCGAATTTCAAAAACCCCAAAATCACTTCGGGAGATCATAGGTCCATCTCCGAATGGGCTGATATCCATCATAGTTATGAACAACCTTGGAGAGAGTCCAACAAGCCATTCATAACTACGACGGTAGGTATCAACTATACCGATTGCATATCACAATGTGCTATCAACTAATTGAATGTTCACACATACATCGGGTTGTTAACACATTAACAAGTATGCATCATATGCATAGCACCCAACTTCACCTCCCTTTACATCAACCTTGGAGAGAGTCCAACAAGCCGATGCTCCAGGTTAAAGCCAACCCATTAATCGGGACATAGTTTTAATATGGTTAGAGCGCATTCAACCAATTAGCCCAGCTTGGAGAGAGTCCAACAACCAAAGCTAACGATTGACCTCTGACTCTTACCATATTAGTATTAAACTATTCCATGGTTTGAACATATTCGGGTTCGAGCCGGGCTTGGAGAGAGTCCAACAACCCAAACAAGAAACGGAACTCTGGTTCTAACCATATTAATGGAAGGTGTAGGCTTTAATATTGTTTAGGGGTTTTTATGTCTCATCCTCTTTGCATGCAAATAACTATTATCTACATGGCATGGCATACATGGCATACATCTACATGTCACGACACGCATGGCATAATGTTATGCATCTAATGCAATTACATGGCATACAATTATGTCATGTATATATTTCCTTATATGCCATAACTATTTATGGAAATAAAATATGTTTAAGATTTGATTCTCCAAATCAAATCATAATTAAATTAGGAAACAAATTTCCAAATCTAATCACATATTTTATTCATGGAATTATTTGATTAAGGAAAATCTATTTAGGAAACCAATTTCCTAAATCATTAAAACTACTTATGGAAATAAAATATTTTAAGATTTGATTTCCCAAATCAAATCATGATTAAATTAGGAAACAAATTTCCAGAATCTAATCAAATATTTTATTTATGGAAAATATCAATTTCCATAAATACTTCCAACTTTCCAAAAGTGGAAGATTTCCATAAATACTTCTAGACTTTCCAAAATTAAAAAATTTCCATAAATACTTCTAAATTTCCAAAATTAGAAAATTTCCAGAAATACATTATGACTATCACAAAACCATTTTTATGATTATGTCGAAACACAACCTGGGCTCTGATACCACTGTTGGGTTTCCGACACCGCGGCGTGTGTGTGTTCGATCATGTTTCGTAAACATGAACACAGCGGAAGCAATAAAAATAATAAATACTCCTATTTATTACAACACACACAACACACGCATGCATATTACAACAAGTGTAGACATAACCGTAAATTTAAATTTGCAATAAAAAGAAATTAAACTACGTTATACCTTCCGTATGACGTGTAGCGGGAACGGCATCAACCGGAACGATCCTCGTAAGAATCGTCTCTATCCGTATCCACGCCGAGCTCCTCGGGATGACTTCGCTAAGTCACGAGCTTCGTCTTCGTACGGGTTACTAGCCTCGTGTTGAAGACGACGTGATCGAGAGATGATCACGATCCGAATCCAAATTCGGATCCAAAACGAGTTCTCAAAACTCGCTTCTCCGGAGAGGTGTTCGTCAACCGTTTGACGAATCCTTCGTCCTCCACCTCAGAGGATTACCGGAGATCAAATCCCCGGTAAGTTAGCCACTGTCGGAGCACTAACCGTCGTCCAAACGACGCTCCGACGAGAGGAGGAGAAGCTGTCCAGAAAACTGGACAGCTTGGTGGAGGAGTAGGCGCCGGCCTAAACAAGGAGAGAAAAAGCTCACCTTGATGCCGAACCTATAGGAGATCACCGGAGGGTCGCCGGAGGTTCACCGGCTGGAGCTTGGACGCCGGCAAGGGTCTTGGACGGCGGCACAAAGCTAGGCGGCGACAGCTAGTAGTTGGGCGCCGATTAACTCCTCCAAGGAGTGGGCGGCAACTCAAGGGGGGGCTAGGGTTTGGATTAGTTAGGGTTTAACAATCCCTTAAGCCCACTTTTATAGAGAACTAATTCTCTTAATGGTTAATGGATCATATCCATAAAGCCCGTTAACCCGCTCCATTAAGATAAGTTAAAATAAACCAAACCATGATGGTTTATTTTAAGTTAAAACGAACCAAACCAACCTTTGGTTCATTCGTTTAATATAAACCAAACCCTTTGGTTTATTCTTATCCATTGGATTAGAACCAAACCATTTTGGTCCATCCATTATGTCTTCATAAGACACGGCCCATCCACGCTTCCATTGCGACTGAAACAATTTCATGCTCGCTTTATGTTTGGTCCAACCAAACATAGTTTCTCTCGGTCTGAGAATCCCATTCTCAAGCTCGTTTTAAATCCTTTGGATTACACTCGTTGTGCGTGTGACCAAATAGGTTCTCGATTTATGTTGGCCGTCTATAATTAACCATTAATTATAGAACGATCATGAGTGGCACCTAGTAGTACATCATGATCCCCAATTAACCGAAAAGATCAACGGTTGATCCAGAACTATTTCTGAAACCCTTCAGTAGCTCGAATGAATCGTGCCCCATTCCCTTCACTCATCTTATACCCACTTGGTTCAGGACATGGTCTATTGTGTCAGTCCCCACTAGGCTGACTACGTCACACCTAGCCCAAGTATCATTTCCTCGTCCTACGGATTCTAGTTACTCCACATGTATCGAAGAGTACCTTACTCTAAACATGTAATGCTTTGGCCAAAGACTTTAGTAACAATCCGACGAGAGGCCATGGGTATACATCTCCTCGCAAGGAGTGGTGAATCCTTTATAGGCTATTCAAACACCTTCGATCACTTCGACTTATACCCAATCATCCCGGGTCCACATCTCCTCGGAGATGTTTGCTTAAGATGTCAAAGCATAAGTCTCCATGATCAAGATGACTTGAATATCGCAAGTCAAAGGAACATCGCACTTAAGCCACAGTAAGAACTTCATTGACATATCTATATATGCAGAGAACCATATGAAGTCTTACGACTGGTCACTCCAATGAACTAGTTACCATAACTAGCATCCACGATTAACTCCGGACATCACAATGTCTCGGCCCGGTGAGAATCACCGCTTGGATACACCAAGGAGTATACCTGCGTTGCTTGATGGTGTCCAAATCCATCAATTCATCGACTAAGGATAATTAGATACATCACAATTACACATGTAGAGATACTCACTAGTTGTTATACTATCAAAAATTCTCTCATTATGTGAATCGTATCGTGGGCATTCATTAAATGAGTTTAAGATCCAATCAAATACATAAAACATGTATACTCAAATAGTGAATCTTCATTTATCATATAAATGGTTCATACATAAGGCGATTGCCTTAGGACATCTCTCATATATTACTAACAAGATTGACACATCGTTTCCTATAAGTAATATGTCATCGACATACAATACTAGGAACACGACTGCACTCCCACTAACCTTCTTGTACACACAAGGTTCGTCTGGATTTTGTGAGAAATCAAACTTTTTGATTGTCTCATCAAAACGGATATTCCAGCTCCTGGATGCTTGCTTCAATCCATAAATGGATCGTCGCAATTTGCATACCTTGGTTTTGTCAACCGATGTGAAACCCTCAGGCTGTATCATATACACGTCCTCGAGCAGGTTTCCATTAAGGAAAGCTGTTTTCACATCCATCTGCCATATCTCATAATCATAATGAGCCGCTATGGCCAGGAGCATCCGAATGGATTTAAGCATAGCTACAGGTGAATAGGTTTCGTCATAATCAACACCTTGTTTTTGACGATATCCTTTCGCCACCAATCTAGCCTTATAGGTAATCACATTACCATCCATGTCGGTTTTCTTCTTGAAAACCCACTTGCACCCTATAGGCTTTATGCCTTTAGATGGGTCAACCAAGTTCCAAACTTGGTTTTCGTACATGGAATCCATTTCCGACTTCATGGCACCAAGCCACTTATCCCTTTCTGAACTTGTCAGCACTTCTTCATAACTGGTAGGCTCCTCATCATCAATGAGTAACACGTCGTTCGATTCACTTACGAGAAATCCGTATCTCTCAGGAATATTGCGTGTTCTACCAGATCTACGAAGATGTGGTGTTACAATAGGTCCAGCCGATTGCTCATCACTATGAGTTGTCGGCTGTTGTGCTTCACCAGGTATCTCATCAATGTCTATTTGAGTCTCTCGAGCCTCCTCAAGCTCGATGACACTCCCACTGTTTTCTTGCAAGAGAAACTCTTTCTCTAGAAACACAACATGCCTTGAAACAAACACCTTTTGTTCCACAGGATGATAGAATTGGTAACCCCTTGTTTCCTTAGGGTATCCAATAAATAGACATTTATCAGACTTAGCATCCAGTTTGTCTGATCGCTTCACATAAGCGAGACAACCCCATATCTTCAAGTAAGATACATGAGGTTTCTTACTAGCCCATATCTCATATGGAGTAGTAGAGACTACCTTGGTAGGCATTACATTTAACAAGTAAACATGCAAGTGCATAACCCCAAAAGGACTTGGGAAGAGTCGCATGATTCATCATTGACCTGACCATGTCCAACAAGGTCCGGTTACGCCTCTCAGATACACCATTATTCTGTGGTGTATAGGGCGGAGTCCATTGAGACAATATGCCATTGTCTCTCAGATAATCAAGAAACTCTTGACTTAAGTATTCACCACCTCGATCCGATCGAAGTATTTTAATACTCTTGTCATGTTGTTTCTCTACTTCATTTCTGAATTCTTTGAACCTTTCAAAGGCTTCTTGTGTTTCATCAAGAACACATACCCAAACCGTGAGTGATCATCGGTGAAGGTAATGAAGTAGCTATAGCCTCCTAATGCTTGAGTTGACATAGGTCCACATACATCATATGTACTAGACCTAGTAACTCTCCCACTCGTTCACCTTTTCCATTAAGGTAACTTAGTCATCTTGCCTTTTAAGCATGATTCGCATGTATCGTATGAATCCAATTCAAACGATTCCAGAATTCCACATCGGTGTAATTCGGACATGCGTTTCTTGCTTATATGGCCAAGACGACAATGCCATATATAGGAGTCTATGTGATTATCCTTTCGAGCACGCGTGTTGCTCGCTTCGATATTGAAAATGTCGATATCGTCAGCGTATAAATGCCATTACTCAAAGTTCCAGTTCCATAAAGTACTCCATTCAAAGTTATATAACAACAATTGTTACTAAACGTTAAATGGAAACCATTTCTATTTAAGCAGGAAATAGAAACAATGTTCTTTATTAGAGAAGGAACATAATAGCAATTGTCCAGTTCCAAGACTAGTCCACTAGGAGCTTCAAAATAAGTTCGATGGCGATGCAGCAACCTTTGCTCCATTGCCAACTCGCAAATTTGACTCCCCTCGACAAGTCTTCTTCTATTCCTTAGCCCCTGTATGTCATTACATATGTGAGCTACACCCAGTATCCAATACCCAAGTGTCTAAGGAAATAGAATGACAATCAATAACGAAGATACCAGAAGAGGATGGGGCATCGGATGCCTTCTTCTTCTTCATGGACTCAAGATAAATCTTGCAGTTTCTTCGCCAGTGGCCTTCCTTGCCACAGTGATGGCAAGTGCCCTTTTGCGCTGGTTCCGCCTTCTTTGCCTTTTTCTTTCCTTTCTTCTGTTCTTTTGCCTTCCTCTTAAAACCTTTCTTTGAGGAATCAACTATGAACCTTCTCCTCATGCTTTGAGAAGGCTCCACAGTCTTCGATATTGAGGAGCTCTGTAATGGTGGATTCCAATTTGTTCATCCGATAGTTCATCACAAATTGCGAGAAGCTCTTGGGCAAACAATGCAGAATTAAGTCAATACTTAACTCATGATCCATCACAAAACCGAGGGTAGCTAGCCGCTCGATGTACCCGTTCATCTTTAGCACAAACTGCACTACAGACGAACCTTCTTGCATCTTCGTAGTGAAGAGGAGCCTAGAGACCTCGAACCTTTCGGATCTCGCTTGCTCATCGAACAACTCATGAAGATGGAAGACCATAGTATTAGCATCCATATGCTCATGCTGCTTTTGCAGCTCAGGTACCATCGCCGCTAGCATGATGCAACTCGCCAGCTCAGAATCTGCCACATGTTTCTGATAGACCAACATTTGGTCCAGGTTGCATCATCGCCCTTAGGACGGTCAGGAAGAGGCTCTTCAAGGACATATGCAAGCTTTTCCGCCTTGAGAACAATTCTCGGGTTTCTAAGCCAGTCCAGGAAGTTAGGCCCAGTCAGTTTGTTCGAATCCAAAATAGTGCGCAAATTCAAAGACGTCATGATCAATTTATTGACCTAGAAATACAAAACGAGCATATATGAGAAAGATGATTTTAAAATGCATCAATATACATTTATAAATCCCATTCATTTTTCGAATTTCAAAAACCCTTAAAATCACTTCGGGAGATCGTAGGTCCATCTCCGAATGGGCTGATATCCATCATAGATAAGAACAACCTTGGAGTGAGTCCAACAAGCCATTCTTAGCTATGATGGTGGGTATCAAGTATACCGATTACATATCATGTATATGTAACTATCACAATGTGCTATCAACTAATTGAATGTTTACACATACATTGGGTTGTTAACACATTAACAAGTATGCATCATATGCATAGCACCCAACTTCACCTCTCTTCACATCGACCTTGGAGTGAGTCCAACAAATCGATGCTCCAAGTTAAAGCCGACCCATTAATCGCGAAATAGTTTTAATATGGTTAGAGCGCATTCAACCAATTAGCCAGGCTTGGAGTGAGTCCAACAACCCAAACTAACGATTGACCTCTGACTCTTACCATATTAGAGTTAAACTATTCCAATGATTTGAACATGTTCAGGTTCGAGCCGGGCTTGGAGTGAGTCCAACAACCCAAACAGGAAACAGAACTCTGGTTCAAACCATATTAATGGAAGGTGTAGGCTTTAATATTGAGTTAGGGTTTTTATGTCTCATCCTCTTTGCATGCAAATAACTATTATCTACATGGCATTGCATACATGGCATACATCTACATGTAACGACACGCATGGCATAATGTTATGCATCTAATGCAATTACATGACATACAATTATGTCATGTATATATTTCCTTATATGTCATAACTATTTATGGAAATAAAATATGTTTAAGATTTGATTCTCCAAATCAAATCATAATTAAATTAGGAAACAAATTTTCAAATCTAATCACATATTTTATTCATGGAATTATTTGATTAAGGAAAATCTATTTAGGAAACCAATTTCCTAAATCATTAAAACTACTTATGGAAATAAAATATTTTAAGATTTGATTTCAAATCAAATCATGATTAAATTAGGAAACAAATTTCCAGAATCTAATCAAATATTTTATTTATGGAAAATATCAATTTCCATAAATACTTCCAACTTTCCAAAAGTGGAAGATTTCCATAAATACTTCTAGACTTTCCAAAATTGAAAAATTTCCATAAATACTTCTAAATTTCCAAAATTAGAAAATTTCCAGAAATACATTATGACTATCGCAAAACCATTTTATGATTATGTCGAAACACAGCCTGGGCTCTGATACCACTGTTGGGTTTCCGGCACCGCGGCGTGTGTGTGTTCGATCATGTTTTGTAAACATGAGCACAGCGGAAGCAATTAAAAAATAATAAATCTATATTTATTACAACACACACAACACACGCATGCATATTAGAACAAGTGTAGACATAACCGTAAATTATGATTTGCAATAAAAGGAAATTAAACTACGTTATACCTTTCGTATGACGTGTAGCGGGAACGGCATCAACCGGAACGATCCTCGTAAGAATCGTCTCTATCCGTATCCACGCCGAGCTCCTCGGGATGACTTCGCCAAGCCACGAGCTTCGTCTTCGTACGCGTTACTAGCCTCGTGTTGAAGACGACGTGATCGAGAGATGATCACGATCCGAATCCAAATTCGGATCTAAAACAAGTCCTCAAGACTCGCTTCTCCGGAGAGGTATTCGTCAACCGATTGACGAATCCTTCGTCCTCCACCTCAGAGGATTACCGGAGATCAAATCCCCGGTATGTTAGCCGCTGTCGGATCACTAACCGTCGTCCAAACGATGCTCCGACGAGAGGAGAAGAAGCTGTCCAGAAAACTGGACAGCTTGGTGGAGGAGTAGGCGCCGGCCAAAACAAGGAGAGAAAAGGCTCACCTTGATGCCGAACCTATAGGAGATCACCAGAGGGTCGCCGGAGGTTCACCGGCTGGAGCTTGGACGCCGGCAAGGGTCTTGGACGGCGGCAGCTTGTAGTTGGGCGCCGAAAATTCCTCCAAGGGGTGGGCGGCAACTTCAAGCTAGGGTTTTGGATGATTAGGGTTTAACAATCCCTTAAGCCCTCTTTTATAGAGAACTAATTCTCTTAATGGTTAATGGATCATATCCATAAAGCCCGTTAACCCGCTCCATTAGGATAAGTTAAAATAAACCAAACCATGATGGTTTATTTTAAGTTAAAACGAACCGAACCAACCTTTGGTTCATTCGTTTAATATAAACCAAACCCTTTGGTTTATTCTCATCCATTGGATTAGAACCAAACCATTTTGGTCCATCCATTATGTCTTCATAAGACACGCCCATCCATGCTTCCATTGTGGTGAAACAATTTCATGCTCGCTTATGTTTGGTCCAACCAAATATAGTTTCTCGGCCTCGAGAATCCCATTCTCAAGCTCGTTTTAAATCCTTTGGATTACACTCGTTGTCGTGTGACCAAATAGGTTCTCGGTTTATGTTGGCCGCCTATAATTAACCATTAATTATAGAACGATCATGAGTGGCACCTAGTAGTACATCATGATCCCCAATTAACCAAAAGATCAACGTTGATCCGTAACTATTTCTCAAAACCCTTCAGAGCTCGAATGAATCGTGCCCCATTCCCTTCACTCATCTTATACCCACTTGGTTCGACATGGTCTATTGTGTCACCCCACTAGGTCGACTACGCCACACCTAACCTAAGTATCATTTCCTCGTCCCCACGGATTCTAGTTACTCCACATGTATCAAGAGTACTTTACTCTAAACATGTAATGCTTTGGCCAAAGACTTTAGTAACAATGACGAGAGGCCATGGGTATACATCTCCTCGCAAGGAGTGGTGAATCCTTTATAGGCTATTCAAACACCTTCGATCACTCGACTTATACCCAATCATCTCGGGTCCACATCTCCTCGGAGATGTTTGCTTAAGATGTCAAAGCATAAGTCTCCATGATCAAGATGACTTGAATACCGCAAGTCAAAGGAACATCGCACTTAAGCCACGAAGAACTTCATTGACATATCTATATATGCAGAGAACCATATGAAGTCTTACTATTGGTCACTCCAATGAACTAGTTACCATAACTAGCATCCACGATTAACTCCGGACATCACAATGTCTCCACCGGTGAGAATCACCGCTTGGATACACCAAGGAGTATACCTCGTGCTAGTCTCGCGAAATTGATGGTGTCCAAATCCATCAATTCATCGACTAGGATAATTCGATACATCACAATTACACATGTAGAGATACTCACTAGTTGTGATCCAATCACAAATTCTCTCATCCGTTGTGAATCGTATCGTGGACATTCAAGAAATGAGTTTAAGATCCAATCAAATACATTAAACATGTATACTCAAATAGTGAATCTTCATTTATCATATAAATGGTTCATACATAAGCATTGCCTTAGGACATCTCTCATATATTACTAACACAACTAAGTCGTCTCTCTATGTTCGAATAGATGCATCCGCCTTCTAAATCACTGTTGTACCAAAAATTGCTGCACAAAATCCTCCATCTTTGAATTTGAACTTGAATCGAAGACTCGGCCCAAGCGGTGAATGAAGGTCCGACATCAGACCGGGTTACTCGGATGGCTAGGGGTCTCAAATCGGGTCCTAAAACGATCACGATAAAATGAATTCCCATACCTCAGATTTGGATGATCTCTCCATCCTAGATTATAAGTGGCAGACATCGGATCATATCTAGAATGTTGTTCTAATCGAGGCCGAGCATCGATCCGCTGATCCGATATGGAGGATGATCCGAGGCCGAGCGCCGAGGTCCGGAAGGAAACTGATTTGCCGCCGCTACTATTTCATCTTGCTGGAGTGAAGGACATGAATCAGAAGGATGCTCTGGACTCGAACAAATACCACAAACTCTCATAGGTTGCATAGGCACTATAGAAGATTGGCTTGCCTGGTTCAGAGCCAACTGCCTAACTAATGATGTGAGCTCCTGTATAGAATTCTTCATCTCCGCCTGATCAGTAATAGCCAGGTGAGCCTCACTCACCCCTCTAGTCACTATAGCTCTGCTCCCAAACCGGCTGTGAGTTCTCTCGCCATGTTTGCAATAAGCTCTCGCCTCACCGAGTCTTGTTAACTAATGCCCCTCCACTAGCCGTGCATCTATCATACTCTGTCCATGGGAAGCGTCCTCATAGAAGTCTTGAACGAGCAATGTCATCGATCCGATGTCAGCAATGGAACATAGTTTCTTGAATCTCTCCCAGTACTCATACAATGTCTCTCCAGTAGACTGCTGGATACTGCAGATGCTTTTCCTGATGGTAGCAGTTCGGGATGCTGGGAAGAACTTTTCCAAGAATGCTTTCTTCAATTCAAGCCAACTATTAATACATCCAGGTGGAAGATAGTATAACCAATCCTTTGCTGCTCCAGCCAGTGAAAATGGAAAAGCTCTCAATTTTATATCTTCCTCTGAAATGCCCTGTGGCTTCATAGTAGAGCACACCACATGGAACTCGTGCAAGTGCCTATTGGGATCTTCGCCAGACAATCCATGAAACTTAGGAAGCAAATGAACTGTACCTGATCTGAGCTCAAAATCCTCCTCTAAAGCTGGGTAGCTAATGCAAGAATACTGGTATGTCGCATCGGCACAAGCTCCTTGTAGTCCTGTTGTTATCTGCCATGACTATCTGCAACTCTGATGGACTGTAATCAGAAGTATCAGCTGACCTGCCCGGTGCTCTCCGCAGTGCGTGAAAAGTTCTATCAATCTCAGGATCCAGCTCAAAGAGTTTATCGCCTGAAGACCTGGTCATTTTCAAAAACAAACAACACAATGAGTATAGAAAAGATAAGAAAGACAATAATAACAAAAGAAAAAAGAAAACAACCAAACAAACTACAGTTTAAAGACAAACGAACCCATTAGAAGTCCCCGGCAACGGCGCCAAAATTTTGATAGAGCGGTTAATGAATTGTCGCAATACCGTTCCCAAATTATTTACCGAACCCCCTAACTACACTAATGCGATAGGGTGACTCGGGTCATCTCCCAACGAACCTAATGGTTTAACGCTTTGTTTTTAAATGTATAAACACTGGGGTTTTTACAGTTATCAAAACAATTAAAATGCAAAATCAAAAACAAACATGCAAGAAGTAAATCTAACTACCAAATAATAAGTAACAAGCAACTATCCTAATGCGCAAAAGTAAGTAATCACGCACCGCCTTTGTCACTATACTGCATAATGATCACGAAATAAAGGTGAACAATTCAACTATCTTTGTCACTATACGACCACATGAGTCAAACAAATCACTAAAAATTGCAATAAACAAAACAATTCGCCCGATAATCGCACCGTCACTATACTCAAGAATCGGTCGAATGTAAATGAAATCTAATCTAATAATGAAAGCACTCCAACCGCATAATCGCATTGTCACTATACGATGCATGGATTGGACAATTTTAATTGATAACTAACCTAAACATGATCAACATAACATAACAAATTAGCAGTAACAAAACAAACATGATAAAGTAAATATCCAATTAAATGGATCAATCAAATATAAGTAATCGGTAACCTACGATGGCGACAATAAACCGAACAACCCCTCCGTCGATGGATTACGGATGCGGTCCTAATCCCGGCACCATGGAAAAGAGCTGAATGCGGAGGGATGCGAACACTGCTCCGGCAGCTGTGGATGGCGGAGCTCCTAGTCCCGGTAGCTAGTGGATGGAATGTCGAAGCGGTGCGGCCTAATCCCGATGCGGGAAAGGAATGGAATCGCCAAAGCAGTGAAAGGACCTTCACCGGTGGAGATGGAGCTGTCCTAAACCGCGCACTTGTGGGTGGCTCGGCGAGATGGAAAGGCCTTTCCCGGTAGTGAATGGAGTGAACGCCGGGTGAAGGGTGTACTCACGGAATCGCACGCTTGCCCTCTTCCAACTAGTCTGCGAATCACGGCATCTAATCGTCCGCCGAGGCTCGCTGGGATCATCGTCATTGTCGGAGGAAAGGTCGCGGAATGGGATCTTGGATCCACCGCCGGACGTGGGGAAGAAGACTCTGCCGCGCGTGGAAAGGGGGAAAAAATGCCTCGGCTCGAGTTGCGCTGCTCGTCGCGATATGGAAGGACCTTCTTCCTGCTTCGCCGCCGGCTTCCTGTGCAATCCCGCCGCCGGAATGGAAACGGAAGAGGACGCCGCCGTTCGTCGCGAGGAAGGAGACCTTTCGGGAAGTTTCTGCGCCGCCGATTCTGCCTTCTGTTCGATGAGGTAAGGCTTTATTAAATGAAATTTGTGAACCGTCCGATCACTTCTCCCACGATCTCAGCCGTCCATTTGAAGCTAGGGCTTGATGATATATTAACTGCTTAATTAGGCTGCTCCATCCAACGGCTGAAATTAGTCTGATTTGCAATGGACGGATCTGATCCGTCTGAAGGTATAATCACGATCCAACGGTCCGGATGAACGACCAAGACGTGTAGATCTTAATGTACGGGCCGGATCGCTCCAGATCCAGATGGATGGCTCAGAATCAATCACTTTCCTCGGACGGTCCATAATGCTCAGATCTGAACCCTTGATTTGATTTGCCCTTTTGATCTAGATGAAGGGTTCAGATTAAATAATCTTGAAATGTCCATTATGACCTCAGATGAAGCCATATTTGATCTAACTTGAGTCTAGTCCAGTGGCTCATCTCGATCTCCTACAAATAAAGATAAAATTTACATATAAGTCCAAAAATTAGGAGAATTTACAATAAGGTCCAAAAATATATCCAACTCATAAAACATGTAAATAACCAATAATAAATCACTCGAGAGGATAAAAACAATGATATTAAGGACCAAACTAATACAACAAAATGACAGTTATCAGTGTGCCAGGTGCGGACAATTGGGATTGAATCCCAGCCTCTGATAAGTAACTCCTAAACTCTCCCAAGAGGTACTCGCCACCACGATCAGATCGTAATGTCTTGATACTTTTACCTTGACGGTTCTCTACATCAGCCTTAAATTCTTTGAACCTGTCAAAGCATTCAGACTTGCGGCGCATCAAGTAAATGTATCCATATCTTGAATAATCGTCTATAAAAGAGACGAAATATTCAAAACCACTTCTTGCCTGGATAGACATAGGACCGCACAAATCAGAATGAACCAATTCTAACACATCTTTGGCTCTCTACCCCTTGGCCTTGAAAGGCCTCTTGGTCATTTTACCTTCCAAGCAAGATTCGCAGGTTGGGAGATCCTCCACCACTAATAAACCCAAAGGTCCATCAGCTATCAACCTTTGAATTCTACTTAGGTTAATATGACCAAGCCTTAGATGCCAAAGATATGTTTGGTTCATTTGCGAAGGTTCTTTTCTCTTATTAGATTTAGAAGATGAGCTATTTGCTTCTATTAGCATCGTGGAAGTTTTTGGTTCAAGAGTATATAAATTGCCAACCAATGTACCAGAACAGATAATCTCCCTATTCCTTTTTATAACCACCTTGTCATTAAAAGAAACAGAATATCCATCCAAAAATAATTTAGAAACTGAAATTAAATTCTTTCTAAAAGTAGGTACATAAAGACAATTTCTCAAAACCAAAAATTTATTCCTATCAAAAGATAAATAAATGTCTCCCACTGCAATAGCCGCCACCTTTGAAGCATTGCCCATAAAGACGGTAATCTCTCCCTCAGCTAGTCGTCGGGTTTCCTGGAACCCCTGCAAAGTATTGCAGACATGATTAGTGGCTCCTGTATCTACACACCAGGCACTGGTAGATAACACCGCTAAACATGTTTCAACAACTAAACAAGAAGATATACCTTTGTTCTTTCGGCGAGGACAGTCTGCCTTCCAATGTCCAGTCTGCTTGCAAGTGAAGCACTTGCCTTTCGGCTTCTTCACTCCTGCCTGAGGTCCCACTGCCATCTTCTTCGCTCCACCTTGCTTCTTCTTCTTCTTACCTTTCGGTTTAGAGGAAGAAACCTTCTGAGAGACCATGGCTTGAGAACTCTGACGAAAAAGCCCCTCTGCCGCCTGGAGTTCTGTCAGAAGCTCCGCCAACGAATACAACCTCTTGTTCATGTTGTAGTTGAGGCAGAACTGCTCAAAACTCCTAGGAAGAGACTGAAGAATGATATCGACTTGGGTTTCCCCATCGATCTCAGCTCCGAGGACTTCCATCTCATTAAGATGGGCCATCATCTTGAGAACATGATCCCTAACGGGTGTTCCCTCGATCATGGAAGTCGTCATCAAGTTTCTCATTGCCTCCTGCCTAGCCGCCCTACTCTGATGTCCGAAAAGTTCCTTGAGATTGAACATCATGTCATAAGTATATATGGCACGATGTCGATGTTGCAGCACATTTGACATAGATGCCAAAATGTAACACCGCGCCATCTCATCTGCCTTAATCCATTTCTTATAACGTTCTTTCTCCTTTTCATCACAGTCATTGGAGGGCTTAGGAGGACAGACCTCGAAGAGTACAAATTTGTACTCTTCCGCAGTTAAGACAATATCCAGGTTTCTTTTCCAATCAATGTAGTTTGGACCAGTAAGTTTGTTTTCTTTTAAAATCACAGCAAGTGGGTTGAAAGCCATTTGAAAATCCTAAAAATCACAATGATCAAAATATTAGATTTCAAATATTATTGATTCCTCAAAACAATAAAATTCCGAAATCAACCAACACCTCAAAACACCGAGAATATCGCATGCCACGATAGTGTGGATGTATACGAATTCTACATTTGTAAGAGGAGGTTTTACCCATTAATTTTATTATCTTGTCAACCTTACTTTTTGACAAATAAAATTAATAGTTGGTTCCTCTTTAGCCCTACAAATAAAAGCAGTGACTCCGATGTGGAGGATACTTTTTATTTGCATCTAAGTGTGCACCATTACACGATACTAAGGGAATTATTTCGGATTATGTGCCTTACCGATGGGGAAGTACACACGCTCCTAAATAATTTCCTATGACCATTATTTGACCTAGTAATCCGCAAACAAACCCATCCGATGGGGAGGAAGGCACTCAAAGCCAACGCGCAAGTTTGTTGCATCACACGTCAAATTGTAATGGAGGCCGCGGGAATTAATTAAAATGTCCCTCTCCCACTTAGTAAATTGAAAATGAGGAATTTTAAAATCATACACAACATGCATATAAAACAAATAAGCTATAAATATGAAAAAAAAAAAGAATTTTTCCAACTATTATGACATTGTCCTCCAATATGCATCCCATCGTGTCGCCACCTCGTCCGCTCCATCTTTTCCCGTGCGCAAGTCACCAAAGAGTTCCGAGCCGAGATAAAACATTTTAATTTACATCCATCGATCCTATACTCCATGAAGGAGTGTACAAATAATCGAGATCAAAAGTAAACTAAAATGAGCGGCTAAACAATGTTGTATTTAATTACAAAAATTAAATACTAATCTAGCCTCGTCAACCCCGAGGATTCAAATAATAAATTTTTTACACACATCCATTCACATACACACACATGGTTATAATAGTCGGATCTTATGCCTGCAACCAAAGAGTTAAACTACGCATATCCTACTATTATCCGACACATATAATATATGAAAAATGCATAAAAAATTAACTGAATCCTAAACACACAAAACCAGAAACCGTGGCTCTGATACTAGTTGTAGGGCGTCGCTTCGGAGGCTCATTGGCTCCCATATCCCCGGATTAAAATTTTCACTAATGAAAGAATTAATCCGGATGGGTTGAGCTTCCTTAGCACTGTTGGGGTTGATCCGTGAGGGGAAACTTCGCTTCCCCTTCGCCTCGGTTGCTTGACCATGGTGATCCCTTCAATGTCCCCGGATTAAAAATTTAATCCTAGACAAAAGGGATTCCCAAAGCAACCAAGTCATCGTCGTGCTATTCGTTTAGAGAGGTCACTTGAACAAACTAGTTGTTCAAGCGACCATTCTCTATTCTACGAGTAGCCGCGGAATAGACGATGTCCGGATCGCCGGTTTTTGTGTTTATACTCGGGATCCAAGTATTATTTAGCCTATTTACAGAAATATAACATGCTTATATTTTGAAAAACAAACACAAGCAATGAATAAAAGAGATAGAAGAATAGTTATACCTCTTGGTCTTCTAATGTATGACCCTCCTCCTTGCCGCCGCCGGCCACCAAAAGTCGAAGCTCCTAGATCGCAAAACTTCCTTCCTTGATTTTCCCAAACAAGAGGAAGAAGAGAAACAATGTTTTTCTCCTTCAAAAACTCAACCAACAAAGAACTATAGAAGTTCTTGCCGCCGGCCAACTAGAAGGAGAAGAAGATGATGGAAAACTACCAAGACACCAAGGGAAACCCTATATCTTGTTTCCACCACCTAAGGAGAAGAGAGGGGAGTGTTTTGGGCACCGGCCAAGGGCTGGGAAGGGCTGGAATAGCTGCTGGACGTTGGCCACAAGGCAAGGAAGAAGAAGGAAAACTTGCCTTATTTGGTGCCACCCCTGCTTCCAAACCCTAACCCTAATTCCAATCCTATCTCAACTAGGATTGCCCTATTCTTGCCGCCCAAGCCTTGCTCCCTCTCTATCATGTTATCCACGACCACTTCCCATGCCCTCCTTTTATAGAGTTAGGGATAAGTCATGAATTAATCTCCTCCATTGGTTCTAGGGATTTAATCTCAACCGTCGGATCTTAGAGATTTAATCTCTACCAATGGATCTTAGTGTTTTGTTTCTATCCATTGGATCTAAGCATCTTGAGGTGTTAATGGGCTACATTAGGGACCATGAGGAGGAGTTGGGTCTTGGTCACCCATGGATCAAGCCCACATAAAGTCCGATCCACTAATGATGGTCCAATCCACTAAAGGTCCATCATTGATCTACCTCACTAACCCCCATATGATAATATGGGCTCCATATATTATTTGTACATTTTCTCCCCGTGTTTAAGATCTCGAATGTCCGTCAATTAATTAATTTACTGACCATTAATTAATCGACATCTAACTCCATGAGTAGTACCACTCAACCTTTTCATCATGCCGGACCAAGTCCACCTGCAGGGTTTACATGATGAACCTTATGAGCTCCTCAAGGGGACATCATCATCCTAATATATAGGACACGGTTTCCTCCTATAATCAACGACACACCATATAAATAATATCATCTCCCAACTTACCGAGTCTATCGATTTAATCTATAAATCTCGCCCATTGGTAAATTAAAGAGATGAGTACCAAGTATATGTGCCCGTTATTATATCGGGATTAAGAGCATGTACTAAATAATATCTGAGGTCCGATTCGATTATGTAGTCAGCAATAAATCGAATCACCTCTGTGTCGGTCCTGCTCAATACACACAAAGTGCACTAGTGTGATTCTATGGTCAAGACAAACCAATACCAAATCACACTACAACTATTCTGATGGTTTGTCCAAAGCCATCTCGGTTGTGAGCCTTTACTTATACTTTACAAGGAGCCGATAACATGATCTCCCGTGTGACACCACACACCATGTTATCTAAAATGTAAGGTATTAGACAATATTGCATAACCATAAAAATATGCAAACAATGATCATGTGATTCTTATTTCAAAATAAAGATGTTCATACAAAAGAGCTAGGCTTTCAGTATACATCCCAACAATCTCCCACTTAAACTAAAAGACTATCGTCCTCAAAGTGCCATACATCCGATCCCCATTCCTCCACATGCCTATAAAGCTCGCTAGAAGGGCCTTAGTGAAAGGGTCTACCAGGTCATCCTCTGATGCAATCTAGGCGACAACAACTTCTACCTCCTTTACGATTTCTCGTATCAGGTGGTACTTGCGCTCTATGTGTTTACTAGCCTTATGGGCTCGTGGTTCCTTCGAGTTTGCAACTGCACCACTATTATCACAATAAATTGTGATAGTTCTGGGCAAACCAGGAATCACATCCAAGTCCATCAGAAGTTCGCCACAGGCGCCAGATACTCTTCCATGGTGGAGTCCACCACGCATTTCTTCTGGGCACTCCTCCATACAATGGCTCCACCTCCTAAAGTAAACACAAAACCTGAGGTAGACTTACTGTTATCCCTATCTGATTGGAAATCGCTATCCATGCAACCCACGTGAGTAATTGGTATGCACAGAAACTAGCATATAATCCCTAGTCCTTCTCAGGCACTACAATATATGCTTTTACCGGAGTCCAATGTCCCTGTCCTGGATTACTCTGATATCTGCTAACCATGCCCACGGCAAAGCAGATATCTTGTCTCGTACATAGCATACATGAGGCTTCCTACTGCCGAAGCATAAGGAATCGCCTCCAGCTCCTTTATCACCTCAGATGATCTAGGACACATCTCCTTAGATAAAGTAACTCCATACCTGAAAAGTAAAAAACCTTTCTTGGAGTTCTGCATGCTAAAACGATCCAAAATCATGTCTATGTATGAAGCTTGGGATAAGCACAACAACCTTGATCCCAAGGTTGTGACCCACTTCTCTCAAGTCCTTCAAAACTATTTGGACAACCATACCCTTACGTCTGATAACACTCTGATATTGTTGCCAACTACCAAAATGTCATCTACGTATAGTACAAGAAATACCACTACGTTTCCATCACATCTATTGTATACACAAGACTCATCCGGACTTTGAATAAATCCATAAGTATGGATTTACCTCATCAAAGCGGATGTTCCAAGACCTCAAAGCTTGCTTCAGTCCATCAGCGGACCGATTAAGCTTACATACAATACACTCTTTGCCTTTAGCAATGAATCCCTCTGGTCGCTTCATGTAGATGGATTCCTCAAGACTTCCACTAAGGAATGTGCCTTGATATCCATCCGTCACACCTCATAATCCATATGAGTTGCTATGCATAAGAGCTCCCAGACTGCCTCTTGAATCCATAGATTCAATCTCGATTCATTGCACTTTGCAAAGATCCCGTGATTTATATCTTGGATTGCCTTGTCGTATGTCTAGGATCAGGTTCATGTTTGCTAGGACCAAATCGTAAGATTTGTCAAAAACATGAATCTAAGAGGTTGTCTAACAACCCTCCCACTACGACGAGGTATCTTCTGTGTATCCTCTGTGACACGCAGTGCAGTGACATGTGGTATGTCCTCTTGTACCGGTGGTACTAAAGAAGTGACTTCCCTTTTTAACTCCTCCAGAATAATTTTACTCTTGGGCTTGTGGCTCATCACATAGTCTTCCTCTAGAAATCTGGCGTTCGTGCTAACGATCACCCTCTGATCTCTAGGACTATAAAACAATCCACCCTTCATTCCTCTGGGATAGCCAACGAACAATCGTACTTCTGTACGAGGTTCCAACTTACCAAAGATCCGCCTTCAAAGACATGCCGGACTCCCCCATATCCGAATATGTCTTAGACTAGGCTTTCGCCCAGTCCACAACTCTGTGGGAGTAGAAGGCACTGATTTAGATGGAACCAAGTTCAGAATGTATACCGCCGTATCTAGAGCATATTCCCAGAACGAATCTGGCAAGTCAGAATAACTCATCATCGATCTAACCATCTCCATAAGAGTCCTATTCCTTCGCTCTGCTACACCATTCTCACTGGGTGTGTCAGTGTCAATTGGGATTGAATCCACCTCCTCTGATAAGTAGTTCCTAAACTCTCCCAAGAGGTACTCACCACCACGATCAGATCGTAGTGTTTTGATACTTTTACCTTGACGTTTCTCCACATCAGCCTTGAATTCTTTGAACTTGTCAAAGCATTCAGACTTGCGGCGCATCAGGTAAATGTATCCATATCTTGAGTAATCGTCTATAAAAGAGACGAAATACTCAAAACCACCTCTAGCCTGGATAGACATAGGACCACACAAATCAGAATGAACCAATTCTAACACATCTTTGGCTCTATACCCCTTAGCCTTAAAAGGCCTCTTGGTCATCTTACCCTCCAAGCAAGATTCACAGGTTGGGAGATCCTCCACCACTAATGAACCCAAAGGTCAATCAGCTATCAACCTTTGAATTCTGCTTAGGTTAATGTGACCAAGCCTAAGATGCCAAAGATATGTTTGGTTCATCTTCGAAGGTTCTTTTCTCTTATTGGAATTAGAAGATGAGTTATTAACTTCAATTTGCATCGTGGGAGGTTTTGGTTCAGGTGTATACAAATTTCCTATTAATGTACCTGAACAAATATTCTCCCTATTCCTTTTATAACATTCTGTTATTAAAGGAAATAGAATATTCACCCATAAACAATTTAGAAACTGAAACTAAATTCTTTCTAAATGAAGGTACATAAAGGGAATTTTCCAGATCCAAAGTTTTATTATTCTCAAGAGATAAATAAAACTTCTCCCACTGTAATAGCCGCCACCTTCATGGCATTGCCCAAGTAAATGGTAATCTCCCCTTTAGCTAGTCATCAGGTTTCCTGGAACCCCTGCAAAGTGTTGCAGACATGATTAGTGGCTCTCGTATCTACTCACCAGGTGCCGGTAGATATCACCGCTAATCATGTTTCAATGACTAGTCCAAAAGATATACCTTTGTTCTGTTTTGGACTGGGACAGTCCTTCTTCCAATGTCCAATGTCCATCCTGCTTGCAAGTGAAGTACTTGCCTTTCGGCTTCCTCACTCCTCCTTGAGATCCTCCCACCATCTTTGCTTCACCTTGTTTCTTCTTCTTCTTGCCTTTCGGCTTAGAAGTAGAAACCCTTTTGAGCATCTATGGTTTGAGGACACTCTTCGAAGAGTGCATACTTGTACTCCTTAGCAGATAAGACAATATCTAGATTCTTTTCCAATCAACATTATTTGGGTATAGTAAGTTTGTTTCCTTTAGTATCATAGCAAGTGGGTTGAAAGTCATTTTGAAAGAAAACCTAAGAATCACATAAATCAAAACATTAGATTTCAAAAAATTATTGATTCCTCAAACAATAAAATTTTGATATCAACCAACACCTCAATCCACCGAGAATATCGCATGCCACGCAGTGTGGACGTATACGAATTCTACATTTGTAAGAGGAGGTTTTACCCATTAATTTTATTATCTTGTCAACCTTACTTTTCGACAAATAAAATTAATAGTTGGTTCCTCTTTGGCCCTACAAATAAAAGCAGTGACTCCGATGGGGAGGATACTTTTAATTTGCATCTAAGTGTGCACCATTACACGATACTAAGGGAATTGTTTCGGATTATGTGCCTTACCGCTGTGGAAGTACACATGCTCCTAGATAATTTCCTATAACCATTATTTGACCTAGTGATCCGCAAACAAACTCATCCGCAGGGAGGAAGGCACTCAGAGCCAACACGCAAGTTTGTTGCATCACACGTCAAATTGTAATGGAGGCCGCGGGAATTAATTAAAATATCCCTCTCCCACTTAGTAAATTAAAAATGAGGAATTTTCCTACGACATGCATATCAAACAAAAAGCAATAAATATGAAAAATAAATTATTTTCCAACTATTATGGCCTTTGTCATCAATATGGCTCCCGTCGCATCGCCATCTCGTCCGCTCCTCCTACGCCATGTACAAGCCCTCCGGAGATCCGAGCCGAGACTAAAACCTATTTTAATTTACATCCATCGATCCTATACTCCACGAGGGAGTGTACATGAATCTAGATCGAAAGTAAAATAAAATAAAGAGCGGCTAAACAATGCCGTATTTAATTTACAAAAAAAAAACTAAATACTAGCCTCGTCAACCCCGAGGATTCAACAAAATAAATATTTACACACATACAATCACATACACACACGGCCATAATAGTCGGATCTTATGCCTGCAACCAAAGAGTTAAACTACGCATATCCTACTATTATCCGACACATATAATATATGAAAAAGTGCATAAAATTAACCGAATCCTAAACACACAAAACCGGAATCCTTGGCTCTGATACCAATTGTTGGGGTTGATCCGTGAGGGGAAACTTCGCTTCCCCTTCGCCTCGGTTGCTTGACCATGGTGATCCCTTCAATGTCCCCGGATTAAAAATTTAATCCTAGACAAAAGGGATTCCCAAAGCAACCAAGTCATCGTCGTGCTATTCGTTTAGAGAGGTCACTTGAACAAACTAGTTGTTCAAGCGACCATTCTCTATTCTACGAGTAGCCGCGGAATGCGATGTCCGGATCGCTTTTTTGTGTTTATACTCGGATCCAAGTATTATTTAGCCTATTTACAGAAATATAACATGCTTATATTTTGAAAAACAAACACAAGCAATGAATAAAAGAGATAGAAGAATAGTTATACCTCTTGGTCTTCTAATGTATGACCCTCCTCCTTTTGGACGTCGTGTGGGCGACAATCCACCAAAAGTCGAAGCTCCTAGATCGCAAAACTTCCTTCCTTGATTTTCCCAAACAAGAGGAAGAAGAGAAACAATGTTTTTCTCCTTCAAAAACTCAACCAACAAAGAACTATAGAAGTTCTTGCCGCCGGCCAACTAGAAGGAGAAGAAGATGATGGAAAACTACCAAGACACCAAGGGAAACCCTATATCTTGTTTCCACCACCTAAGGAGAAGAGAGGGGAGTGTTTTGGGCGCCGGCCAAGGGCTGGGAAGGGCTGGAATAGCTGCTGGACGTTGGCCACAAGGCAAGGAAGAAGAAGGAAAACTTGCCTTATTTGGTGCCACCCTTGCTTCCAAACCCTAACCCTAATTCCAATCCTATCTCAACTAGGATTGCCCTATTCTTGCCGCCCAAGCCTTGCTCCCTCTCTATCATGTTATCCACGACCACTTCCCATGCCCTCCTTTTATAGAGTTAGGGATAAGTCATGAATTAATCTCCTCCATTGGTTCTAGGGATTTAATCTCAACCGTCGGATCTAGAGATTTAATCTCAACCGTCGGATCTTAGAGATTTAATCTCTACCAATGGATCTTAGTGTTTTGTTTCTACCCATTGGATCTAAGCATCTTGAGGTGTTAATGGGCTACATTAGGGACCATGAGGAGGAGTTGGGTCTTGGTCACCCATGGATCAAGCCCACATAAAGTCCGATCCACTAATGATGGTCCAATCCACTAAAGGTCCATCATTGATCTACCTCACCAACCCCCATATGATAATATGGGCTCCATATATTATTTGTACATTTTCTCCCCGTGTTTAAGATCTCGAATGTCCGTCAATTAATTAATTTACTGACCATTAATTAATCGACATCTAACTCCATGAGTAGTACCACTCAACCTTTTCATCATGCCGGACCAAGTCCACCTGCAGGGTTTACATGATGAACCTTATGAGCTCCTCAAGGGGACATCATCATCCTAATATATATGACACGGTTTCCTCCTATAATCAACGGCACACCATATAAATAATATCATCTCCCAACTTACCGAGTCTATCGATTTAATCTATAAATCTCGCCCATTGGTAAATTAAAGAGATGAGTACCAAGTATATGTGCCCGTTATTATATCGGGATTAAGAGCATGTACTAAATAATATCTGAGGTCCGATTCGATTATGTAGTCAGCAATAAATCGAATCACCTCTGTGTCGGTCCTGCTCAATACACACAAAGTGCACTAGTGTGATTCTATGGTCAAGACAAACCAATACCAAATCACACTACAACCATTCCGATGGTTTGTCCAAAGCCATCTCGGTTGTGAGCCTTTACTTATACTTACAAGGAGCCGATAACATGATCTCCCGTGTGACACCACACACCATGTTATCTACAATGTAAGGTATTAGACAATATTGCATAACCATAAAAATATGCAAACAATGATCATGTGATTCTTATTTCAAAATAAAGATGTTCATACAAAAAATAGACTTTTAAGTATACATCCCTACAAGCACAACCTATTCGTCGTCGTGCTAACAACTTGAGTGGTCGCTTGAACAAACTAGTTGTTCAAGCAACACAACTCTTCTAGTTGGTTAGCCGCGGAAGAGACGACGGATGGATCGCCGATTTTTGTGTTTGTCTTCGGGGTCCATGATTATACAATATATATTCATACACACACATGCATAATCAAAATATTAAAGAATATATTCAGATCTGTAAATAAAGTTAAAATAACTTTATACCTTACGATCTTCTATCGTATATCCTATCCTTCTCGTGGACGACGTGTGGACGAAGATCCTCCACGAGTAGAAGCCTTCTAGATCACTTTCTTCTCTACCTTGTCCGCTGCGAACAAAGAGAAGAAACCACAAATACCTTCCTATCTAGAACCGGCCACCAAATTATGGAACTTGGTGCAACCGCCGGCCAAGGAAACAATTGGATTAAGCGCCGGCCAACTTGAAGAGGAGTTGCCGCCGGCCACCAAGGAGAAAGGAAGGAGGAAGACCACCTGCCACCAATGGAAGGAGAACCGCCGGCTAAGGAAGAAGAGAAAGGCCTTAATGATGGGCGCCGGCCAAGTATTGATGGAGGAAATTGGGCGCCGGCAACAACTAGAAGGAAGAAGAAAGTTGCCGCCCACTTTTGCTCCAAACCCTAGCCGCCCACTTCTCCATAAGCCAAACCCTAATTCTCTAATTCAAATCCTTGATTATTATTGCTGCCCAACCCTAAGCATCTATTTATAGAATAGGGCTTAAGCCTCCTTTAATCTCCACCGTCGGATCTAGGGTTTTATCCCAACCGTCGGATCTAGGGATTTAATCCCAACCGTCGATTCTAGGGATTCATCCTAACCATCGGATCTAGGGATTTAATCTCAACCGTTGGTTCTAGGGTTTCATCCAACCATCGGATCTATGGATTTAATCCCAACCGTTGGTTCTAGGTTTTGTTTTACATTGTTGGATCTAGACTTCATAAGGATTATATTAGGCTACGATAGGGACCATAAGGAGGAGTTGGGTCTTGGCCACCCGATGGATCGGAACCACACAAACTTGATCCATCAATGATGTTCCATTCCACTAGAGGATCATCATTGAACTACCTCACCAACCCCCATAAATCAATATGGGCTCCATATATTATTTGTACATCTAATCTCCCCGTGTTTAAGATATCGAATGTCCGTCAATTAATTGATTTACTGACCATCAATTAATCAACATCTAAATCCTCGAGTAGTACCACTCAACCTTATCATCATGTTGACTAAGTCAACCAGCTGGGTTTACATGATGAACCTTATGAGCTCCTCAAGGGGACATCATCAACCTAATATATAGGACACGGTTTCCTCCTATAATCAACGGCACACCATGTAAATAATACTATTTCCCAACTTACCGGGCATATTGATTTAATCCATCTAAATCTCACCCTCTGGTAAATCAAAGAAATAAATACTAAGTACATGTGCCCGTTATTATATCGGGATTAAGAGCATGTAAAACATAATATCCGAGGTCCGATTCAATTATGTAGTCATTACTATATTGAATCAGCTCTATGTCGGTCCTACTCAATACACCTAAGTGTACTAGTGTAACTCTATGCTCAAGACAAAACAATACCAAGCTACACTACAACCATGCCAATGGTTTGTCCAAAACCATCTTGGTTGTGAGCCTTTACTTATATTTTACAAGGGACTGATAACATGATCTTCTGTGCCACACCAAGCACCATGTTATCTACAATGTAAAATATTAGACAATATGCACACATATATAATGAATATATAAAATGTAAACAATGATCATGTGATTCTTATTTCAAAATAAAATGTTCATACAAAAAGAGCTAGGCTTTCAGTATACATTCCAACAAATATGGGCTCCATACATTATTTGTACATCCATCTCCCCGTGTTTAAGATATCGAATGTCTGTCAATTAATTGATTTACTGACCATCAATCAATTAACATCTAACTCCTCGAGTAGTACCACTCAACCTTATCATCATGTTGACTAAGTCAACTTGCAGGGTTTACATGATGAACCTTATGAGCTCCTCAAGGGGACATCATCAACCTAATATATAGGACACGGTTTCCTCCTATAATTAATGGCACACCATGTAAATAATATCATTTCCCAACTTACCGGGTATATTGATTTAATCCATATAAATCTCACCCTTTGGTAAATCAAAGAAATAAATACTAAGTACATGTGCTCGTTATTATATCGGGATTAAGAGCATGTACAACATAATATCTGAGGTCCGATTCAATTATGTAGTTAGCAATAAATTGAATCACCTCTATGTCGGTCTTGCTCAATACACCTAAATGTACTAGTGTAACTCTATGTTCAAGACAAACCAATACCAAGCTACACTACAACCATGCCAATGGTTTGTCCAAAACCATTTTGGTTGTGAGCTTCTACTTATATTCTACAAGGGGCTGATAACATGATCTTCTGTGCCACACCAAGCACCATGTTATCTATAATGTAAAGTATTAGACAATATGCACACATATAATAAATATAAAGTGCAAACAATAATCATGTGATTCTTATTTCAAAATAAAAATGTTTATACAAAAAAACTAGGCTTTCAGTATACATTCCAACAATCTCCCACTTATACTAAAAGACTATGCTGTCATCACACTGCCATACATCTGATCCTCATGTCCTCCATATGCCTATCAAACGCTTTCGCTGGAAGGGCCTTAGTGAATGGATCCGCCAGGTTATCCTCTGATGCAATCTTGGCGACAGCTACTTCTCCTCGCTTTATGATTTCTCGTATCAGGTGGTACTTGTGCTCTATGTGTTTACTCGCCTTATGGGCTCGTGGTTCCTTTGAGTTTGCAACTGCACCACTGTTATCACAATAAATTGTGATAGTTCTGGGCAAACCAGGAATCACATCTAAGTCCATCAAGAAGTTCCTGAGCCATACAACTTCCGGCGCCTCGAGAGGTCGCCACTACTCAGAGTCCGCCACGCATTTCTGCTTGACACTCCTCCATACTATGGCTCCACCTCCAAAAGTAAACACAAACCCCGAGGTAGACTTACTGTTGTCCCTATCTGATTGGAAATCAAAATCTGTGTAACCCACAGGGACTAATTGATTTGCCCGGTAAACCAACATATAATCCCTAGTCCTTCTCAGGTACTTCAATATATGCTTTACCGCAGTCCAATATCCTTGTCCAAGATTACTCTGATATCTGCTAACCATGTCCACGGCAAAGCAGATATCTGGTCTCGTACATAGCATAGCATACATGAGGCTTCCTACTGCCGAAGCATAAGGAACCACCTTCATCTCCTCTATCTCCTCAGATGATTTAGGACACATCTCCTTAGATAAAGGAACTCCATGCCTAAAAGGTTGAAAACCTTTCTTGGAGTTCTGAATGCTAAAACGAGCAAGGATAGTGTCAATATATGAAGCTTGAGATAAGCACAACATCCTTTTCTTGCGATCCCTTATCACCTTGATCCCAAGGATGTGTCCCACTTCTCCCAAGTCCTTCATATCAAACTGTTTGGACAACCATACCCTTACGTCTGATAACACTCTGATATTGTTGCCAACTAACAAAATATCATCTACGTATAGTACAAGAAATACCACTACGTTTCCATCACATCTCTTATATACACAAGGCTCATCCGGACTTTGAATAAATCCATATGACTGGATTACCTCATCAAAGTGGATGTTCCAAGATCTAGAAGCTTGCTTCAATCCATAAATGGACCGATTAAGCTTACACATAAGATGCTCTTTGCCCTTTGCAATGAATCCCTCTGGTTGCTTCATATAGATGTTTTCCTCAAGACTTCCGTTAAGGAAAGTTGTCTTGACATCCATCTGCCAAATCTCATAATCCTCATGAGCAGCAATAGATAAGAGAATCCGGATATACTTAAGCATAGCTACCGGTGAAAAGGTCTCCTCATAATCGATACCCTCTTTCTGAGTATACCTATTCGCAACAAGCCTAGCTTTGAAGGTCTCAACCTTGCCGTCTACTCCTCTCTTTCTCTTGTAGATCCACTTGCATCCAATGGCTTTCACACCATCGGGTGCTTCTACTAGCTCCCAGACATGATTAGAATCCATAGATTCTATCTCTGAATTCATCGCTCTTTGCTAAGATACCGCATCTCTATCTTTCCAGGGATCAGGTTCATGTTTACCAGGGACTAAGTCCGAAGACTCTCCCAAGAACATGAATCTGTCGGGCTGTCTAACAACCCTCCCACTACGACGAGGTGCCTCCTGTGTATGCTCTGTGACACGCGGTGCAGTGACTTGTGGTATTTCCTCTTGTACCGGTGGTACTGAAGTCGGGACTTCCCCTTTCAACTCCTCAAGAACAATCCTACTCGTGGGCTTATGGTTCATCACATACTCCTCCTCTAGAAATCTGGCATTCGTACTCACGATCACCTTCTGATCTCTAGGACTATAGAACAAACCACCCTTTGTTCCCTTATGGTAGCCAACAAACAAGCGTACTTCTGTGCGAGATTCCAACTTACCAGCATCTCCCTTCAGCACATGTGCTGGACTACCCCAAATCCGAATATGTCTTAGACTAGGCTTTCGCCCAGTCCAATATTCTGTGGGAGTAGAGGGTACTGACTTAGATGGAACCAAGTTCAGAATGTGTGCTACCGTTTCCAGAGCAAACCCCCAGAACGAATCAGGTAACTCAGAATAACTCATCATCGATCTGACCATCTCCATAAGAGTCCTATTCCTTCGCTCCGCCACACCATTCTACTGGGGTGTGCCAGGTGCGGACAATTAGGATTGAATCCCAGCCTCTGATAAGTAACTCCTAAACTCTCCCAAGAGGTACTCGCCACCACGATCAGATCGTAGTGTCTTGATACTTTTACCTTGACGGTTCTCCACATCAACCTTGAATTCTTTGAACCTGTCAAAGCATTCAGACTTGCGGCGCATCAAGTAAATGTATCCATACCTTGAATAATCGTCTATAAAAGAGACAAAGTATTCAAAGCCACCTCTAGCCTGGATAGACATAAGACCACACAAATCAGAATGAACCAATTCCAATACATCTTTGGCTCTATACCCCTTAGCCTTAAAAGGCCTCTTGGTCATCTTACCTTCCAAGCAAGACTCACAGATTGGGAGATCTTCCACCACTAATGAACCTAAGGGTCCATCAGCTATCAACCTTTGAATTCTACTCAGGTTAATATGACCAAGTCTTAGGTGCCAAAGATATGTCTGGTTCATTTTCGAAGGTTCTTTTCTCTTATTAGACTTAGAAGATGAGTTATTCATTTCTATATGCATCGTGGGAGTTTTCGGTTCAAGAGTATACAAATTGCCAACCAATGTACCAGAATAGATAATCTCCCTATTCCTTTTTATAACAACATTGTCATTAAAAGAAACAGAATATCCATCCAGAAACAATTTAGAAACTGAAATTAGATTCTTTCTAAAAGTAGGTACATAAAGACAATTTCTCAAAACCAAAACTTTATTCCTATCAAAAGATAAATAAACGTCTCCCACTGCAATAGCCGCCACCTTTGAAGCATTGCCCATGAAGATGGTAATCTCTCCCTCAGCTAGTCGTCGGGTTTCCTGGAACCCCTGCAAAGTATTGCAGACATGATCAGTGGCTCCTGTATCTACACACCAGGTACTGGTAGATAACACCGCTAAACATGTTTCAACAACTAAACAAGAAGATATACCTTTGTTCTTTCGGCGAGGACAGTCCGCCTTCCAATGTCCAGTCTGCTTGCAAGTGAAGCACTTGCCTTTTGGCTTCTTCACTCACTCGAGGTCCCATCGCCACTTTCTTTGCTCCACCTTGCTTCTTTTTCTTCTTACCTTTCGGTCTAGAAGTAGAAACCTTCTGAGCAACCATGGCTTGAGCGCTTTGACGAAAAAGCCCCTCTGCCGCTTGGAGTTCTGTCAGAAGCTCCGCCAACGAATACAACCTCTTGTTCATGTTGTAGTTGAGGCGGAACTGCTCAAAACTCCTAGGCAGAGACTGGAGAATGATATCGACCTGGGTTTCCCCATCGATCTCAGCTCCGAGGACTTCCATCTCATTCAGATGAGCCATCATCTTGAGAACATGGTCCCTGACGGGTGTTCCCTCGATCATGGTGGTCGTCATCAAGTTCCTCATAGCCTCCTATCTGGCCACCCTACTCTGATGTCCGAAAAGTTCCTTGAGATTGAGCATCATGTCATAAGCCGTGGCCATGGCCTGATGCTGATGTTGCAGCACATTTGACATAGATGCCAAAATGTAACACCGCGCCATCTCATCTGCCTTGATCCATTTCTTATAACTCTCTTTCTCCTTTTCATCAGAGTCATCGGTGGGCTTAGGAGGACAGACCTCGAAGAGTACAAATTTGTACTCCTCTGCAGTTAAGACAATATCCAAATTTCTTTTCCAATCAATATAATTTGTTCCAGTAAGTTTATTTTCTTTTAATATCACAGCAAGTGGGTTGAAAGCCATTTGAAAAACCTAAGAATCAAAATGATCAAAATATTAGATTTCAAATATCATTGATTCCTCAAACAATAAAATTTCAAAATCAACCAACACCTCAAAACACCGAGAATATCGCATGCCACGATAGTGTGGACGTATACGAATTCTACATTTATAAGAGGAGGTTTAACCCTTTAATTTTATTATCTTGTCAACCTTACATTTTGACAAATAAAATTAATAGTTGGTTCTTCTTTGGTCCTACAAATAAAAGCAGTGACTCCGATGGGGAGGATACTTTTTATTTGCATCTAAGTGTGCACCATTACACAATACTAAGGGAATTATCTCGGATTATGTACCTTACCGATGGGAAAGTACACACACTCCTAAATAATTTCCTATAACCATTATTTGACCTAGTGATCCGCAAACAAACTCATCTGATGGGGAGGAAGGCACTCAGAGCCGACGCGCAAGTTTGTTGCATCACACGTCAAATTGTAATGGAGGCCACGGGAATTAATTAAAATGTCCCTCTCCCACTTAGTAAATTGACAGTGAGGAATTTTCAAGCACACACAACATGCATATAAAACAAATCAGCAATAAATATGGAAAAAAACAGAATTTTCCCAACTATTATGGCATTGTTCTCCAATATACGTCCCGTCGTGTCGCCACCTTGTCCGCTCCACCCTTTCCCGTGCGCAAGTCACCAAAGAGATCCGAGCCAAGATAAACTATTTTAATTTACATCCATCGATCCTATACTCCATGAAGGAGTGTACAAATAATCTAGATCAAAAGTAAACTAAAATGAGTGGCTAAACAATGTCATATTTAATTATAAAAATTAAATACTAATTTAGCCTCGTCAACCCCGAGGATTCTAATAATATACAATCACACACACATGCAATCACATACACACATATATAGCCATAATAGTTGGATCTTATTCCTGCAACCAAAAAGTTATGCTACGTACATCCTACTATTATCCGGCATACACAATATATGATAAGTGCGTGAAAGTAACTGAATCCAAACACACAAAATCGGAAACCGTGGCTCTGATACCAATTTGATGGCATTGCTCGGAGGCTCGTTGGCTCCCATGTCCCCGGATTAAAATTTTCACTAATGAAAACTAATCCGGATGGGATAAGTTTCCTAAGCTCAACCAATTCGTCGTCGTGCTAATGACTTGAGCGATCGCTTGAACAAACTAGTTGTTCAAGCAACCAAACTCTTCTAGTCGGTTAGCCGCGGAAGAGACGACGGACGGATCGCCGGTTTTTGTGTTTATCTTCGGGGTCCATGATTATACAAATACATATGGATGTAGACATGTATAATCAACACATACAATCATATTAATAAGAACATGCAAAGATCAATAATAAAACTTGTAAAACTTTTATACCTCTCGATCTTCTATCGTATGTCCTAGCCTCCTTGTAGACTTTGTGTGGGCGAAGATCCTCCACAAGTTGAAGCTTCCTAGATCTTCTTCAATCGAAAGAAAGAAGAACTCTCCTTCCCTTCTTGCTTGAGCCAACCACCAATCCATAAAGGATTGATGCCGCCGGCCCCAAGAATAGAGAGAACAAGATGGCCAACCAAGGAACCGAACAAGGGAACAATCCCTAGCTCCTTTGTGCCGCCGGCCAAGAGAAAAAGAAGAGGAGAAGAGGAATAGGTTGAGTGCCGACCAAGGTAGAGGGAAGAGAGGAAGGAGCCAGCCAACACCTTAGGAAGAAGACCTATTGTTGCCGCCCACTCTCCTTGCAAACCCTAGCCGCCCAACCAAGGAACCAAACCCTAATCTCCCTAGGGTTTCTTGTCGCCCAAGCCAATGAAAAGCAAAACCCTAATCTCTAAAAACATCCCACCACCTCTCTTGCCGCTCAACTTAAGCCCCCTTTTATAGAGTTGGGCTTAATCCTTGTTTTAATCTCCACCGTCGATTCTAGGGTTTTAATCTCAACCGTCGGATCTAGAGATTTAATCTCAATCGTCGGATCTAGAGATTTAATCTCAACCGTCGGATCTAGGGATTTAATCTCAACCGTCGGATCTAGAGATTTAATCTCAACCGTCAGATCTAGAGATTTAATCTCCACCGTCGGATCTAGGGATTTAATCTCAACCGTCGGATCTAGAGATTTAATCTCCACCGTCGGATCTAGAGATTTGTTTTCCATCATTGGATCTAGGCTCCATGAGGTTTTAATAGGCTACGATAGGGACCATGAGGAGGAGTTGGATCTTGGCCACCCGATGGATCGGAACCACACAAACTTGATCCATCAATGATGTTCCATTCCACTAGAGGATCATCATTGAATTACCTCACCAACTCCCATAAATTAATATGTGCTCCATACATTATTTGTACATCCATCTCCCCGTGTTTAAGATATCGAATGTCTGTCAATTAATTGATTTACTGACAATCAATCAATTAACATCTAACTCCTCGAGTAGTACCACTCAACCTTATCATCATGTTGACTAAGTCAACCTGCAGGGTTTACATGATGAACCTTATGAGCTCCTCAAGGGGACATCATCAACCTAATATATAGGATACGGTTTCCTCCTATAATTAACGGCACACCATGTAAATAATATCATTTCCCAACTTATCGGGCATATTGATTTAATCCATATAAATCTCACCCTTTGGTAAATCAAAGAAATAAATACTAAGTACATGTGCCCGTTATTATATCGGGATTAAGAGCATGTACAACATAATATCCGAGGTCCGATTCAATTATGTAGTCAGCAATAAATTGAATCACCTCTATGTCGGTCTTTCTCAATACACCTAAGTGTACTAGTGTAACTCTATGTTCAAGACAAACCAATACAAAGCTACACTACAACCATGCCAATGGTTTGTCCAAAACCATCTTGGTTGTGAGCCTCTACTTATATTCTACAAGGGACTGATAACATGATCTTCTGTGCCACACCAAGCACCATGTTACCTATAATGTAAAGTATTAGACAATATGCACACATATAATAAATATAAAGTGCAAACAATGATCATGTGATTCTTATTTCAAAATAAAAATGTTCATACAAAAAAGCTAGGCTTTCAGTATACGTTCCAACAATAACATATCATGTTCCTTTTTATAACATAAAGAGTGCTCTTAGTCCCCATTCATAGGGAAGCGTCTCTTAGGCATTTCATCATACATACTTGTACATCATGACGCAATGAGCATAACATAAGCATACATTCATACAATTAACATGGACATAAGGTAGTGACATAAACAAATCATGCTATCATAAAGTCTAACTATCAACATGTTAACATCATATATAGATATATCATGGCATGGAAGATCATTGGTGAGAATGAACAGGGTTTGGCCGAAACATCCAAGGGAGGGATCTTAAGAATTTACACCCTAAAACAACTTGTACAAGATCTAACTAACATCATGCTAATATCATATACATATATAGTATGACATGAAACATCATTAGCAAGCATAAACATGGTTTGGCCGAAAACTTCCAAGGGGGATCTTAAGAATTCAAACCCTAATTCAACTTGTACAAGGTCTAACTAACATCATGCTAACATCAGATACATATATATCATGGCATGGAAGATTATTGGTGAGCATAAACTTATCATGGCCGAAACATCCAAGGAAGGTTTGTAAGAATTCAACACCCAAACAACTTACACAAAGCCTAACTAACATCATGTTAACATCTTATATACATGTAGCATGGCATGGAAGGTCATTTGTAGGCACATACATGGTCTTGGCCGAAACCTTAATGGGGGTTTTAAGGATTCAAATACTCAAACAACTTACACAAGGTCTAACTAACATCATGTTAACATCATATATACACCTAGCATGGTATGGAAGATCATTAGGAGCATAAATGGGGTCTTGGCTGAAACTTTCAAAGAGGGGTTTGAAATCAAACACTCAAACAACTTGTACAAGGTCTAACTAACATCATATTAGCATCATATATACACCTAGCATGGCATGGAAGATCATTAGGATCATAAATGGGGTCTTGGCCGAAACTTTCAAAGAATGATCTTAAGAAATCAACAATCGAAACAACTTGTACTGCAGGTGAGGGGATTACTTACATCCTTTCGCTTGTTTACTATAAGAATATACCCTAGATGCCAAGACAAGAGCTCTTTTCTTGCTTCTTGAGTTTTCAGAAATGGGAGAAAGGAGAGGGAGGGTTTCGGTGGAGGAAGAAGAAAGGAACAAGAGAATGATACTTGTTGTTCTCTTGTCTTCTCATTACCCCTATTTATTCAATTGAAGGTGTCCCTTTGCCTCCCCTACCCTTATCTATCATTTCCCTTACCCTTCTAATAGCACACCCTTGCTGGGCTTCTGGTTATCACATGCATCTTAAGGTTTAGTTATCTGCTTGGAGGTTCAGGGTTCAAACCTTGTGCCATACATCCTTTTTGGCTCTATTCTCTTTTATTTTTATTTTTTTGGAAGAGCTCACATAAATGCCCATTATAATCATTCAAAAATTTTTATAAAATTTGCTAGAAATTTTATGGGCATTACATGCTCTCCCACTCTGTTTGGGGCAGGAGTATAGATGTACTCCGACAGCATCCTGTCCACTCGGTCACTCAGGAGCAGTGATGGCAGAGTGCACAGTTGTCATAGCCCTACCCACTCGGCTTCACCATCACATGTGAGGCGGCTGACTGGCGTCAGGGGTGACCATGTCATTTGCATCGCATGCATTTTACATGGATAGCATTGGTATTGTGTTTGCTGCATTTTGATTGTTGCCTTAGATGTTGCATATGATTGACATGCATACAGGATACATTTTGTATTTGGTTTGACAACCTTATTTTTGCTAGTATGGCTCGTACTCCTATGTAAGGATAGGAGATTTAGGTATGTACAGTCTTTCCGTAGCTTTTCCTTGCATTTTTGCCATTATTGATCAAGAGACTGTACTGACATGACTATTATTGTTAGATATAGCTTACTATGCATGTCGACTTGATATCCGCTGAGTTCGTTGAACTTACCCCATTGCTTTACATCTATTTCAGGTTGAAACTGCCAGGAGAGTCCAGCTGTCAATCTCCCTTGTCGAATTTCTCTTATTTTGGTCTTATGGTTTCTGTTGTTGACTAGATGACATGTTTAGGATTTGTGTTTTGATTATGTGTTAGTGGATGTTTTGGTGGTACTTGATATGTCCTTGTAGACTTTTTATTCGATTTGTTTTTGTTGTGTATTCCTGCTCAGATGGCAGAAGAGGTGAGTCTAGTGGTTGTTGATTCCTTATTTATGTTGGTTGTTGGCCTGAGGACATTTATGATATGTATGTATGGTCTTTGTTCCGGTCGTGTTGACCAATGTATAGTAGGTCATGTGGGTCTTGTATGCAAACTTGGTATTGTCACCCGTACAGGGGAGATGCTGTCGGATTTTCGTCTGGCGGGGACTCCCCTGGGGCATGACAATCAGGCTATCTAACAACCCTCCCACTATGACGAGGTATCACCTGTGTATTCTCTGTGACATGCGGTGCAGTCACTTGTGGTATATCCTCTTGTACCGGTGGTACTGAAGTAGTGACTTCCCCTCTTAATTCCTCCAGAACAATCTTACTCATGGGCTTGTGGTTCATCACATAGTCTTCCTCTAAAAATCTAGCGTTCGTGCTAACAATCACCCTCTGATCTCTAGGACTATAGAACAAACCACCTTTCGTTCCTCTAGGATAACCTACGAACATGCGCACTTCTGTACGAGGTTCCAACTTACTAGCATCTTCCTTTAGCACATGTGCTAGACTCCCCCAAATCCGAATATGTCTCAGACTAGGCTTTCGCCCAGTCCACAATTCTATGGGAGTAGAAGGCACTGATTTAGATGGTACCAAGTTGAGAATATACACTGTCGTATCGAGAGCATACGCTCAGAACGAATCTGGCAACTCAGAATAACTCATCATCGATCTAACCATCTCCATAAGAGTCTTATTCCTTCGCTCCGCTATACCATTCTACTGAGGTGTGCCAGGTGCAGACAATTGGGATTGAATCCCAGCCTCTGATAAGTAATTCCTAAACTCTCCCAAGAGGTATTCACCACCATGATCAGATCGTAGTGTCTTGATACTTTTACCTTGACATTTCTCCACATCAGCCTTGAATTCTTTGAACCTGTCAAAGCATTCAGACTTGCGGTGCATCAAGTAAATGTATCCATATCTTGAATAATCATCTATAAAAGAGAAAAAAATATTCAAAACCACCTCTAGTCTGGATAGACATAAAACCACACAAATCAGAATGAACCAATTCCAACACATCTTTGGCTCTATACCCCTTGGCCTTAAAAGGCCTCTTGGTCCATCAGCTATCAACCTTTGAATTCTACTTAAGTTAATATGACCTAACCTTAGATGCCAAAGATATGTTTGGTTCATTTTTGAAGGTTCTTTTCTCTTATAAGATTTAGAAGATAAGTTATTTACTTTTATTTGCATCGTGGGAGCTTTTGGTTCAAGGGTATATAAATTTCCTATCAATACACCAGAATAGATAATCTCCCTATTCCTTTTTATAACAACTCTATCATTAAAAGAAATAGAATATCCATCCAAAAACAATTTAGAAACCGAAATAAATTCTTTCTAAATAAAGGTACATAAAGGCAATTTTTCAGAACCAAATTTTATTCCTATCAAAAGATAAATAAACATCTCCCACTGCAACAGCCGCCACCTTCGTGGAATCGCCCAAGTAAATGGTAATCTCCCCCTCAGCTAGTCATCTGGTTTCCTGGAAACCCTGTAAAGTATTGCAGACATGATCAGTGGATCCCGTATCTACACACCAGGTGCCGATAGATAACACTGCTAAATGATGCGCACGGACGCGACATCAAATCTCGCGACGGAGACCGTCGAGGACTCAGAGTGTGCGCTCGTTCTCAATGCCCGCAAGTGCACGGATATCGTCAAGTAATAAAGATTACGATCCCACAGGGACTGAGATTCGAGTACCAATACACTAAGTGGTTATGATTGTTCAGACGTAATCTCTAAGAGAGTCAGTTGGTGAGGACTATCAGTGGACCCTACTCTGTACGATGTCACACGGAGGAGGAAAACAGTGTGCCGGGGTCTTAAAAGGCGATTCTAGGACTTCGGTTTCACTTATGTTTCACAGAACAATGTTGTCAATTGGCGTTGTCTAAATGCCTACCTACGGTTTTGGGAAAGGGACATCATACACTCTCCTGCAGAGTCGCCGCATTCACAGGGAGCTATCTCCGCCCAAAAGGACGGGATAGAGGGTACGAGGATGTCAAATCAATCCTTGCGGTGGACCATTTCCGATTCCACCGCTCCCTTCTCCCCGCAGTTACGGAAGGTCAGGTTTTCCCCAAGGTTCCTTGGATCAAACCTCCTAAATTTTAGATTGCGAGGGTTGTCACCACCTCGTATCTCCTAAGCACAGCGGAAAGAAAGCCAAACACAAGTAGATATGATAAAGAGCAACTACCAATTGTCAAATCAAACTTTTGGCCAAAATTTAATATGAACCAAAATTGTTTATGTACACAAGCTACTCCCTAATCTTAGAATAGAAAGTACTACTCCATAAATACAAAGGAAGAATCACAAAACATGTTTAAGTTTGAATACAATAGAAATAAAGCGCAGAAATAGAGATATATGATGTTTCGTGATCTTCTCTCTGGCATTGTATTGCAAGTTGTGGACCTCTGGCAGCGTTCCTCCTCCTTGCTGCGAGTTACCGAAGCTGTTTAGGGCTTCGACGTGCTGTCCTAGACGTCGTGACTCCCCCCTAGGGTTTGGGTGGAGCCATCCTTATATAGACATCGCCTCAGACCGCTACAAAATCCGAAAAAAGCCCTAGTCGTGCAAATCCGTCGGGCCGCTACACGGTCGTGTGTTTCCACATGGCTAGGCCATATGCGGCCCTGTGGTGCCAATCTTTACCCATTGGACATGGCCTTGTGAATCCACACGCCCTGGCCGTGTCTCACTCTGCATCAAGCTGCGAAAGTCCTTCTTTTGCTTCGAAAATGCATCTTTTTCACCAGAAAAGCTAACCTGCACACAAAAGTACAACGAGAAGACCTCCGAACCAGAAATAGGCAATGCATGTAAAAATAGAGTAACATATGCATGAAACTAACACAAAATGTAACAAGATGTGAGTGAAAACTACTCCTAAAATCCTATATGTTTTGCTCACATCACTTCCCCCAGACTTAAATCTTTGCTTGTCCTCAAGCAAACCTCAGTACCATAAAATTTTAAAAAGATATTTGTTCCATAATTAGCATGCTAACTAAATTTATCAGGTGGTATTTGCGATCAAAGCAAAACAGATATGTTCTAAAAATTCACAAAGTTAGCTCCTCGTGCTAGTGCTAGGCGAACCATTCTTAGGGGATGCCCGTTCCATGGTGAGTTAAGTCATCACCCCATAGCTTTCCTAAGGTTTTTGGCTCTTAGGCACTTACCTTCCCAAAGCGAGGGTCATTTCCTAGATCTAGCATAAAGTCTCAAAGGCGTGCTCGGTATGAGAGAAATTGGAGGTGTTTCCCCAGTAACCTAACTCGGTCTCAAAGGGGCACCTAGCAATTTCCACCCACGACAACTGTTTTTTTTATCCCTCTCACTATCTTTTTTTTCTTTTTCTCTCTCTTTTTTTTTCTTTGTCATTTCTTTTTCTCTCTTTTTTTTTTCTTTTTCTTTTTTTTTCTCTTTTATTTTTTGGCTCATAGGGATTTCGATTTTTCCGAATGGGCTTACACAATCAGAGCATCTCCAGTAACTAAAATGCTAAACCTAGAGTCACCTATGGATTCCAATGTACTGGACTATTGAGGTGAATCATAACTAGGTATGTACTAGATTCTCCCTTTCAGAATGTTCGACATGTGTAAGTGCAAATCCAAAGCTAACTAGTGTAAGTCTAGAACATTCTATAAAGCGAATAAAATAAAATACCACAGGATAAATGAAGTTAAGCTACCTATGGGAATAACTTATGCAAGAAACTTTTTAAAATACTACTGAGGTAGCTTTACAGACATTAAAAATTAAGTACTGAAAGGAACTAAACAACTCATGCATGCATGAACAAATGAAAATACTAGAAAAGAAACTACTGTTAGGAAACAAAACAAAATAGATTTTGGGGTTTCCCCCGCCCCCCCTAGACTTAAACAAAAATATACCTCTAATATGGTGGACGAGGTGGAAAGTCTGGGAGCCTCGACATCTCTAGATCCTGGGAGAACCTGCTGCTGAGCTGTTGATGCCACATATACATATAGTCGATATGAGAACTGGTGGATGCAGCGTCTTCTCGGTGCTCCTCCTCCCTAGCCTACTGTGCTTGCTGGTGTGTATATGCTGTCGCATCTCCCTGCGGTAGGCGGCCTCATCCTGGTGACGAGCAACCTCCTCCTGGAAGTATATGCAGGCCTTATCGTAAAACTCCTCAGCCTGCTGGAAATGCTCCTGGAATCCCTGGAACTCCGCCTGCTGGTAGGCGCTCTGCTCCTCCCATCGCTGCCTCTGCGTCTGCTGCTCAGTGTAAATGTCATCGAGGCACGATCAGAACTCCGAGAAATCATATGTCAATGTACCTGCATCCTGCTCAAAAGTAGAAAAAGATGGTGGTGCAGGTGTAGGCTCATGTCGGTGTGGACTAGGTGGGCTCCTATGCATGTGTGGACCAGAGGGAGAGTGATATAAAGGTGGAGAGATAGGCGTTGTGGATGGTCCCTCATGTGGAGGGGACTCCACTATCAGTCTAAGCGCCGATTAGTGCATATAGCGATGGTGGTGATGCGATCGGTCAGGAGCCTAAGGGTGTTAAGATTTTTCCTTACAAAGCATAAGGAGTCTCCTTCTCTTACAATCATTTTCATGGCCATGCATACTCCTAGGTCAATCCTAGGGCTCCCCTCTATACTCTCCAATGCTGTGTAATCGTACCCCATCCTATAGCAAATGTAGGTAAGTAGGCTTCCCACATTGATCTCTCTGCATGCTGCTTTGCCCATCTTCACTAAGTGTCTGATGAAGTGGGACCCTACATCGATGCTACTCCTTTCTTGTAGCATATCCCATAGGCAAAGCAGCTCGCTAGCTCTAACTACACCGTCACTCTCCCCACGACCAAATATAGTACTGGCCATAATGCGGTGTAGGTATCGAAAGATGGGATTTTGGAGGTGCGACGCTTTGGCCCTAGAAGGGTCATAAGCATGCTCCCCCATCAACTCGGTCCAACATTCTCGAGAGTTGAACCCAATAGGGTTCTTCTCTCTCCCCCACTTGGCAAGCCAAAGCATGAGTTCCATTGGTGAAGGGTCCACTCATGCTCAATATTAAAAAGCCTAAAAGTTATCCTACCCTCCTCGCTCTCTCTACTCGTTAAAACTTCCGCCTCTAAGGAACTCAAAAATTCCAAAACTATCCTAGGGTAGGTTAGGTGTTTTATTCCCATAATCTCTTCCCACCCCATTTTTGCAAATAGGGTTTGCATATCACCCAACAACTCTAAAGATTCTAGCAAATCCTCATCTAAGTACCTAGTTGCAGTAAGTTTACGAGTAGAGAGCATATTGTATCTATCTCTATGTTCATTATTGCGAAAAAGTAGAAGGGGTAGGGCGTTACCCTCCTCCGGCGCTTGAGGGGCATCGGCTCTCCTTGTTCGTCGCTCCGAGGTGCCAGATCGGGATGCTATAGTCTTGGTCCTCCTCATCCTTGCTCCTTTTGGCTTCTTAAGAGGTTGAAAATGCTTCTATAGAATGGGGAAGATGAAATCACACGACTAGGGCAAGAACTTTTGAAGCACACGGCGCAAATGGGGTGAAAACACACAGCTCGCCCCTTTTAACCTCGCGTGCCATGGTCGTGTGTGCCTCTGGTCAATCGGGCACGACCGTCGGAAAACACACGACCAGGCCATGTGTCCCCATTTTTTGCCCATTTATGCACCATGGCCCAAATTTGTTCATACACTTCGCCGTGTAGACTAATATGGGTCTCATTTTTGCTAAGCAAAGTTCTTTTCTAGTCCTAACTCTAAATGTGATGGAAATCAAAACTAAAATCAAACAAATGTATGCAATGCAATCGAAAAGGGAAATCTAAAACTAAACTTGGGTTGCCTCCCAAGAAGCGCTTTGTTTAAGGTCGTTTAGCTCGACCGCACTCTACTATCAACTCAGCTCCGGTGGTTCAGTGAACCTCCATTCATCCGTCTCAGGATCTACATCTGGAGGTTCCGGCTTCATTCTGCTAATCGTGAAGCCGTCAAAGTAGGGAGCTCTGTCCTCCGAAAGACTGAATTGGATGATCTCCCCGTCTACCTCCAGGGAGATCTGGTGTGCCTTCACATCTATGCACGCCCTTGCGGTTGCTAGTAAAGGCCTTCCTAGAATGATAGGATTCTGGGGATTCGGTCATGTGTCCAGTATGATGAAGTCCATGGGTATCATGAAATCCTCAATCATCACAGGAATGTATGGTAGTAGGCCAATGGGCTCCTTTACTGAATCATCCCCCATACGAATACCAAGATTCGCTGGTTGGAGCCCGCTTAGTCCCATCTTTAGAAAATATGCGTAGGGCATCACACTGACTGATGACCCCAAGTCGCATAGCGCTTCGTCGAAGATCTCCCCATAAATCGAGTAGGGGATAACAAATTAACGAGGGTCCTCAAACTGTACTGGAATCTTTTCTTCGAACTCAGCTTTGTTAGGTAGGGTGGTAATCATGGTTGCACACCCCTTGGCGAATTGGTTACTCGGCCCCACTCCTTCCTCTTTTCCTTGGCTCGCCGAAGAGTTCTTCATAGGTTGTGACACGGATTGGGCTATTTGGGCCACTTGTGTCTCCAACATTCAGGTATGACTTGCAAGGCCATCAACGGTGGCCTTCAAGTCTCTTAGTGCCTCTTCAGACTTCTGATGTTGGCGACGAAATTCCTCATTGGTCGTAGTTTGGGTAGCGATGAAGTCCTCCATCATCAGTTCCAGTCTGGACTTCTGTGGTCACTGCCCATTGCCCTGCTGTTGCCCATACCCTCCGTATGGTTGGGGGTTTATCGAGTTATTTTTGTAGGAGAAATTCGGGTGACTCCTCCATCCGAGATTGTAGGTATTAGAGTATGGGTTATTGGGCCTTTGATCATAGTCCCTAATCGCGTCACAGTGCTCAATCTGCTCGTCTGAGGTCCCCTGCCCTCCATAGTGGTCCTCACGATACGCTGCCGCTCCCTCTCCAAAATTAATGGTCGCGCATGCAGATGAAGGATTCAAAGATTCAAACCATCTGCTGAGCGCGTCCATCCTTGCCGATAGGTGGTCCATGGAGTTGAAAGTGTATCGTCCTGCTGCAGCCATGGGTTGACCTCGTTTGGAAGCCCATTGATGGTGGTTTTGTGTCACCTCTTCGATAAGCTCCTCTGCCTCCTCTATGGTCTTGTTCATTAATGCTCCTCCTGTGGCAGAATCTAGGGACATCTTTGTGGCGTAAGCGATCCCATTATAGAAAATGTGGATCACCAGCCACCTCTCTAGTTTGTGGTGTGGGCATTGGTAGAATAGCCCCTTGTAGCGATCTCATGCTTCGAATAAGGACTCCCCCTCCTTCTGGTGAAAGCTTGTGATAAGATGGCGCATGTGAGCAGTCTTACTTGGTGGGAAGTATTTATTCAAAAACTGCTACTCACACTGCTCCCATGTGGTGATGCTGTCAGAAGGTAAGGAGTGAAGCCAAGCCTTAGCCTTATCCCGCAGTGAAAACGGGAACAGGCTCAGGTGAATCGCATCAGTAGGGACTCTGTTCAGTTTCATAGTTGAGCATATTTTGAGAAAAGCCTCAAGATGCTGGTTCGGGTCTTCAGTCGCAGCTCCCCCAAATTGGCTCTACTGGACCATATGTATGAGTGTTGGCTTCAGCTCAAAGTTATTTGCTAAAATAGATGGTCCAGCTATGCTCGGCCTGAATCCTCTAGCGCTAGGAGCTGCGTAGTCCTGCAGAGGTCGGCTGCCTATGTTCACCTCGAATGCAGCTTGATCTTCCATCTTTCGCTGTGCTGCTCTCCGACGGTGAAAGGTTTGCTCAATCTCTAAATCGATCGGAATTAGACCTTCCGACCCTCGTCTTCTAAGCATACGACGAACCAAACCACAAAGGTAAGAGTGCTAATCTAATTCTAAAAAAAATAGAAAATAAATAAATCTAGCAAATAAAAATCCAAGGTGCAATAAGTAAATAGGAAACTACTCTAAAAAGTAAAAAACTAAATCTAAATATGGAAAATAGAACTAAAGCAGATAAGATAAACTAAAAAGAAAATAAAGCAGGAAATTAAGCTAATCCTAAGTCTGAACCAATCTACCACCATTCGATTTGATATTGAATCGATAGTCCCCAACAACGGTGCCAAAAACTTGATGTGCACTGATGCAACCTCAAATATCGCGACGGAGACCGTCGAGGACTCAGAGTGCACGCTCGCACTCGTGCTCAACGACCGCAAGTGCACAGATGTCGTCAAGTAATAAAGATTATCGATCCCACAGGGACTGGGATTCGAGTACCAATACACTAAGTGGTTGCGATTGTTCGGATGTAATCTCTAAGAGAGTAAGTTGGTGAGGACTATCGGTGGATCCTACTCTATACGGTGTCACACGGAGGAGGAAAAGAGTGTGTCGGGGATCTTAAAAGGCGATTCTAGGACTTTGGTTTCACTTGTGTATCACAGAACAATGTTGTCAATTGGCGTTGTCGAAATATCTACATACGATTTTGGGGAAGGGACATCATACACTCTCCCGCAGAGCCGCCGCATTCACCGGGAGCTATCTCCGCCCAAAAGGACGGGATAGAGGGTATGAGGATGCCAAATCAATCCTTGCGGTGGACAATTTCCGATTCCACCGCTCCCTTCTCCCCGCAGCTACGGGAGATCAGGTTTACCCCTAGGTTCCTTGGATCAAACCTCCTAAATTTTAGATTGCGAGGGCTATCACCACCTCGTATCTCCTAAGCACAGTGGAAAGAAAGCCAAACACACGTAGATATAATAAAGAGCAACTACCAATTGTCAAATCAAACTTTTGGCCAGAATTTAATATGAACCAATATTTTTATGTACACAAGCTACTCCCTAATCCTAGAATTGAAAGTACTACTCCATAAATACGAAGGAAGAATCACAAAACATGTTTAAGTTTGAATATAATAGAAATAAAGTGCAGAAATAGAGATATACGATGCTTCGTGATCTTCTCTCCAGTGTTGTATTGCAAGTGTGGACCTCTGACGGTGTTCCTCCTCCCCGCTGTGAGTTACCGAAGCTTTTTAGAGCTTCGATGTGTCGTCCTAGCCATCATGCCTCCCCCCTAGGGTTTGGGCGGAGCCATCTTTATATAGACATCGCCTCGGACCGCTGCAAAATCCGAAAAAAGCCCTAGTCGCGCAAATCTGTCGGGCTGCCACACGACCATGTGTTTCCACATGGCCAGGCCGTGTGCGACCCTGTGGTGTCGATCTTCGCCCATTGAACACGATCGTGTGAATCCACACGCCCTGGTCATGTCCCACTCTGCGTCTAGCTGTGAAAGTCCTTTTGCTCCGAAAATGCATTTTTTTCACCAGAAAATCTAACCTGCATACAAAAGTACAACGAGCAGACCTCCGAACCAGAAAATAGGCAATGCGTGCAAGATAGAGTAACATATGCATGAAACTAATACAAAATGTAACAAGATGTGAGCGAAAACTACTCCTAAAACCCTATTTATTTTGCTCACATCCCTAAACATATTTCAACAACTAGACCAAAAGATATACCTTTGTTCTACTTCCGGTTGGGGTAGTCCTTCTTCCAATGTCCAGTTTGCTTGCAAGTGAAGCATTTGCCTTTCGGCTTCTTCACTCCTCCCTTAGATCCTCCCGCAACCTTTGCTCCACCTTGTTTCTTCTTCTTCTTGCCTTTCGGCTTAGAAGTCGAAACCTTCTGGGCAACCATGGCCTAAGCCTGAGCACTCTGACGAAAAAGCCCCTCTACTACCTGGAGTTCTATCAAAAGCTCCGCCAACGAATACAACCTCTTATTCATGTTGTAGTTCAGACAAAACTGCTCAAAACTCCTAGGTAGAGACTAGAGAATGATATCGACCTGGGTTTCCCCATCGATCTCAGCTCCAAGGACTTCCAACTCATTTAAATGAGCCATCATCTTGAGAACATGATCCCTCACGGGTGTTCCCTCGATCATGGTGGTCATCATCAAGTTCCTCATGGCTTCCTGCCTCGCAGCCCGATTCTGGTGTTTGAAAAGTTCCTTGAGATTGAGCATCATGTCATAAGCAGTGGACATGGCTTGATGCTGATGTTGCAATACATTTGACATAGAAGCCAAAATGTAACACCGCACCATCTCATCAGCCTTAATCCACTTTTTATAACTCTCTTTCTCCTTTTTCCCAGAATCATCCGCAGGCTTAGGAGGACACTTTTTGAAGATTCCTTTTCCAATCAACATAATTGGGTCCAGTAAGTTTATTCTCCTTTAGTATCACAGCAAGTGGATTGAAAGTAATTTTTGAAAAACCTAAGAATCACATAGATCAAAACATTAGATTTCAAAAAATTATTGATTCCTCAAACAATAAAATTTTAAACTCAACCAACACCGAGAATATCGTATGCCACAATAGTGTGGACGTATACGAATTCTACATTTGTAAGAGGAGGTTTTACCCATTAATTTTATTATCCTATCAACCTAACTTTTTGACAAATAAAATTAATAGTTGGTTCCTCTTTGGCCCTACAAATAAAATCAATGACTCCAATGGGGAGGATACTCCTATTTGCATCTAAGTGTTCACCATTACTTGATACCAAGGAAATTATCTTGGATTATGTGCCTTCCGATGGGGAAGTATACACGCTTCTAAATAATTTCCTATAACCATATTTGACCCTATGATCCACCAAAGAAACTCATCCGATGAGGAGGAAGGCACTCAGAGCTGACGCGTAAGTTTGTTTGCATAACATGTCAAATCATAATGGAGGTCGTGGGAATTTATAAAAAATATCCCTCTCCCACTTAGTAATTTAAAATTGAGGAATTTTCCTAGCACACGACATGCATATCAAACAAGAAGCAATAAATATGAAAAAAAAAAATTTCAACTATTATGGCTTTTGTTCTCCAATATGCCTCCCGTCGTATCGCTATCTCGTCCGCTCCTCCCTATGCCATGTACAAGCCATCCGGAGATCCGAGCCAAGAAATTATTTTAATTTACATCCATCGATCCTATACTCCACAAAGGAGTGTACATGAAATCTAGATCGAAAGTCAACTAAAATAAAAGAGTGTCTAAACAATGCCGTACTTAATTAAAAAAATTAAATACTAGCCTCGTCAACCCCGAGGATTCAAATAAATTACAATTACACACATCCAATCACATACACACACATATGGCCATAATAGTTGGATCTTATGTTTGCAACCAAAAAGTTAGCCTACGCACATCCTACTATCATCTGACACTTACAATATATGATAAGTGCATAAAAGTAACCGAATCCTAAACACATAAAATCGGAAACTGTGGCTCTGATACCAGTTGAAGGGTTTTGCGGAACCAAAGCTTCGCTTCACGCCTCGGTCACTTGTGCATGGTGATCCTATCTACGTCCCCGGATTAAATAATTAATCCTTGACGAAGACGGATTACCCAAGTAATCAATCCATCATCATGTTATTCGATTAGAGTGGTTTCTTGAATAAACTTGTTGTTCAAGCAACCTAACTCTTTTCCTCGATTAGCCGCGGAATAGATGATGTACGGATCGCCGATTTTTGTGTTTATCTTCGGGGTCCAAGTAAATTAGCCACATGCAATTACATACATCATACAAAGAAACAAAAGGAAACCAAAACAAGAATTATACCTCTTGTTTACCTCTTGGTCTCCTATCGTATGTCCTATCCTCCTCTTGGACGTTGTATGGGCAATGATCCTCCAAGAGATGAAGCCTCCTAGATCTCGTTCTTCCCTTCCTTGTCCGTTCCGAACAAAGGGAAGAATACTCGATACTTCTTCTTCTATCTAGCATCGACCACAAAGCCACCAAGCTTGATGTTGCCGCTGGCCAAGGAGAGGAAGTAGATGAATGGGTGCTAGTCAAGAGAGCTAAGGCTCTTGTTGCCATCGGCCAAGGAAAGAGAGAGATAGGGAGGAGCCGCCAGCCAACCTAGAGAGAGAGAGGGAGGTGCCACCCAATGGAGAGAGATCCAACCTAGGTTGCCGCCCAATGCCTCTCCTTAGCCAACTCCAAACCCTAGCCGACCAAAACCTTGAAAGCAAAACCCTAATCTCCTTAAGATTCCTTGCTGACCATGCCTTGGACTCCTATTTATAGATTTAGGCTTAAGCCTCCTTTCAATCTCCACCATCGGATCTAGGAATTCAATTTCCACCGTCGGATCTAGAAATTCAATTTCCACCGTCGGATCTAGGAATTCAATTTCCACCGTCGGATCTAGGAATTCAATTTTCACCGTTGGATCTAAGCTTCATGAGGGTTTTAATAGGCTACAATATGGACCATGAGGAGGAGTTGGATCTTGGACACCCAATGGATCTAGCCCACATAAAGTCTGATCCATTGACGATAATCCATTTCACTAGAGGATTATCATTGATCTACCTCACCAACCCCCATAAATAAATATGGGCTCCATATATTAATTGTACAAATATCTCTCCGTGTTTAAGATCTCGAATGCCTGTCAATTAATTAATTTACTGACAATTAATTAATCAACATCTAACTCCATGAGTAGTACAACTCAACATTATCATCATGCCGGACCAAGTCCACCTACAGGGTTTACATGATGATCCTTATGAGCTCCTCAAGGAGACATCATCATCCTAATATATAGGACACGGTTTCCTCCTATAATCAACGTCACACCATGTAAATAATATCATTTCTCAACTTATCGAGCCTATCGATTTACTCTATAAATCTCGCCCATTGGTAAATTAAAGAAATAAATACTAAGTACATGTGCCCGTTATTATATCGAGATTAAGAGCATATACACTATAATATCCGAGGTCCAATTTAATTATGTAGTCAGCAATAAATTGAATCACCTCTAAGTCGATCCTGCTCAATACACACAAAGTGTACTAGTGTAATTCTATTGTCAAGACAAACCAATACCATATTACACTACAACCATACCAATGTTTTGTCCAAAACCATCTCGATTGTGAGCCTTTACTTATACTCTACAAGGAACTGATAACATCATCTCCCGTGTGACACTACACACCATGTTATCTACAATATAATGTATCAGACAATATGCATAATCATAATTATGCAAACAATGATCATGTGATTCTTATTTCAAAAATAAAGATGTTCATATAAAAGATAGACTTTTTAGTATACATCCCAACACGATGATCTCTCGAATGAGATGGAATTGCCATAGTATGTGTTTGGATCGCTAATGAGAGCGAGGTTCCTTAGTCTGTGCAATAGCCCCATTGTTATCACAATAGAGGTCTATAGGGTCCGCTATGCTAGCAACCACCCCAAGTTTAGTGATGAACTTTTGGATCGAAACAGTCTCCTTTGTCGCATCGAGCGCTTCGTTCCAGTTGCGTATTGCTACTCTTCATCTCCCCATGCTGGGGATCGGTTGGACAGAGGGTGAATAGCCCTCTTACGATGTATGTCGTATTTTGCTCATCTACACAAAGATTAGCGCAAGCGGAATATGCAAATATAAATAAAGACAAGCAAAATATAAACAAGCAATACAAACACGAGATGTAACGTGGTTCACGGCTACGCCGCTAATCCACGGTCCGATTCGTCCAAGGTGAATCACTCCTCCAAATCTATCCACTAGATCTCTCCTTTGCACAAAGTTAGGTGGAGGTAACCTCTTTACACAAAAACACTCCTCTTACAAATATAATGGAAATAAGCTTGAGTAAGAGGATGGAAAGCTTTAGAGAACTTGGGAGAGTATTAGAGTATCATCATTAGCCTCCCAAACCCCCACCCCCTTCCTTTTTATAGAGGAAGAGGGTTTCTTCCCGTTGACACAGGATCAGTCGACTGATGTCCTCGATCAGTCGACTGATCCCGTAGCCGTTGCCCAATAACGGTTGCATTCCACATTGGATTCCATCCAACGGTATTGGCATCAGTCGATCGGCTACCATCGATCGATCTCGATCGATCGAGTGCTCGATGAGTCGACTCCATTCGTGCGTGCTGCGGTGTCATCGATCATCGCCATTCGTCACCGATCGCTATCGATATCGATGCCAATCCATGGTAGTCGACTGCCAAGCACTAAACTGGTTTTATACCAGTCGATCGACCCATCGACTTAGAGCAGTCGACTGCCATGACATGGCAGTCGACTGGTGTCAGGAAAACCCATCCGACACTTAGCCAAATGGCCAAGTTTCACCTAAGAGTTACCCTTCCCGGGTTACAATCGCTCACTCTCATCCCTCGGAGTCCCTCGCCTTCGAAGTTCTCTTCGTTCGCGGCCACGTCCCTCGGCAGCATCAGGCGCACAGCTCTGCAATGCTCCTTCGCGTCTCTTGCCTCGAAGTCTACTTCCTCCGACGGTCCCTCGGATGCTCCAAGCGCACGACTTCTGCAAAGCTATCCTTCACCGACTCAAGGCACGAGTCATGAGATGTGAAACTTGCCACGGCTCTATGTGTGAATTACTAAGCCCTGCACGACTTCAACGCACATATCAAATCACAATAACAACCTAACTTAAACCCTTTGCCATACCATCAAAACCATATTACGGCAAGAGATTGCCTTAACAATCTCCCCCTTTTTGATGTGTGGCAATCCGTTTAAGTTGGGTAAAAACATTTGATAAAAATTTCTAAGGTAAGAAAGCATGTAAACATAAAACATGATATAGCAACATGCAACTCCCCCTTAATCCATGAAACTCTCTCTACAATTTCTCCCCCTATAACTTTTTAACAGTTTCTCCCTCCCCCTATCACAATTTACTTAAACATAATTATCTCTCCCCCTTTGACACCATCAAAAAGATTAACACTAAGTTAAAAACTCATGGCATCAAGTATATTAGAAGGAAAAATACCAAAAGTTGCTCTAAAACCTGAATTCGGCCTCAACTAGTCTGATTTCTCACCATCGGTCAGTAGTTCGGATATCGATTGGTGGCACATGATTTTCAGGATTTTCTGATTCTCAGACCGAATTTCAGAAATGCGTTAAAAATTCCAAAAAATTCAAAAAATCATGAAATTTAGAGAACACATTTCTTTTAAGTATATCTATCAGTGAAAAATAGGTTTTCATGAAAAATCATTATATTTCCACGTATTTGCCAAAAATCCAAAAGCTTTAAAAACTACTAGGTTTTTGATCATAAGAGTATCCATTTTAACACCTAGTCTTGCTTTGAATTATTTCAAAACATGAATACATAGATTTTAGATTAAGAAATTGTTTTGAAAACATATGAAATATCCAACCATGATCTTTGGGCAATATGTCTATGAATTAAACATAAGCCTTCCCCATGATTGGTCTATTATTGCTATTTTGATACTTTAAATGACCATCTAAATGCCATAGGCATTAGTGGACATTTGTATCATCCTAACATCTCACTCATGCTAAGTTTTTAATCAAGGTAGCCTATGGTGAGTGTGAGATGCATCCTAGGGGGTATTTGTATATACTTAACCAATATATTAATGAAATTCTATCAAGGTTAAGTATCAACCTAATAATCCTCATGATCATAAAGGCATATATGAATGAATTCTACATTATGATCATGACACTCATGTATTCATCAAATAACAATCATGCATTAGGTATTATATAATAATAATAAACAAATTATCACCTAAAGCATGATTTAAACCTATTTCTTATGATTATGTTCCAAATATCAATAGCATAAATCATGATTGCAAACATGTGTAGGAATGACTTCAATCATCATGATTTAAGCATTATTATCTATTTATGGGTACGTTATCATCACCCAACACTATTTAAAAATGTTGTCCCGTCATCCTAAGTCAACCAAAATATGATATAGGTAAATTGCATATGGTTGACTACCCTAGGGTTATCCTAACCCTTAAGGATGGATATTGGAACCCAAAATAAGTTCTTTCCTATTGGGTTCACTAGGTACTCCTTGGGGATCCATTTCTTAGCTATTACTTTCTTCTTATCTTGTCCCCTAGCTATTAGGCATTTATAGGCCTTTTCATTTTTCTTTTCTTTGTATCCTAGGCCTTTCTTATTGAAACTAGCTCTTTGGCTCCCAATTATCATGTTAAGGGTGTTGGAGCCAATTGTAAATTTTTCTAGGGCTTTTGTTAAATAGTCTACCTTTTCCCTTAAGGCCCTATTTTCATTTATACATGCATCACTAACATCTAATGGCACATAAAGATCATGTGAGCATGCATCATTTGAGCAAGAAGAAATATTATCATTTAAGCATGCATTTTCTAGCTTATTTTCCAATGCCTTAATTTGTTCAAGCATGCATTTATTTTTCTTCTTTGCTCTAAACAAATCCCTAGTTAAACTAGAAACCATGGAAACTATTTTCTTGGGAGTTAGATTCGTTACCATAGTTTCCATGTCCTCTTCTTCTTCTTCGGATGAGAAGGATGTAGAGGCTCCCCCTTCACTTGAGCTCTCTCCACTTGAGCTTGATTCTTCGTTTTCGGTGGAGGAGCAATCCAAGTCATCGAAAGCCATCAATGCAAGGTTGGAGTAGACATGCTCTTCTTCATCGGATGAGGAAGAGGAGGCAAGGTCATCCCATGTCTTTGCTTTGAGAGCCATGGACTTTCCTTTTTCCTTGGCCTTCTTCTCCTCTTTCTTCTTGCTCCCCTTCTTCTTCTTCTTTTCTTCCTTCTTTTTCTTCTCTTCCTTGCTCTTGTTTAGGAGGGGACAATTATCCCTTATGTGCCCCTCTCCTTGGCAATTGTAGCATATGACCTTCCCCCTTGGTCTTCTATTCCTATCATTAGATTTATGAAAATGAAAACCTTTTAAAGCACGTCTTACCCTCCTTACCATGTACGCTTCTTCCGTGCTATCCATGGAGGAGGAGGAGGACACTGTTGGGTTTCCGGCACCGCGGCGTGTGTGTGTTCGATCACGTTTCGTAAACATGAACACAGCGGAAGCAATAAAAATAATAAATCTACATTTATTACAACACACACAACACACACATGCATATTACAACAAGTGTAGATATAACCATAAATTTAAATTTGCAATAAAAGGAAATTTATCTACGTTATACCTTTCGTATGACGTGTAGCGGGAACGGCATCAACCGGAACGATCCTCGCTAGAATCGTCTCTATCCGTATCCACGCCGAGTTCCTCGGGATGACTTTGCTAAGCCACGAGCTTCGTCTTCGTACGGGTTACTAGCCTCGTGTTGAAGACGACGTGATCGAGAGATGATCACGTTCCGAATCCAAATTCGAATCCAAAACCGAGTCCTCAAAACTCACTTCTCCGGAGAGGTATTCGTCAACCGTTTGACGAATCCTTCATCCTCCACCTCAGAGGATTACCGGAGATCGAATTCCCGGTAGTTTAGCCGCTGTCGGAGCTCTAACCGTCGTCCAAACGACGCTCCGACGAGAGGAGAAGAAGCTGTCCAGAAAACTGGACAGCTTGGTGGAGGAGTAGGCGCCGGCCAAAACAAAGAAGCCAAGTGCTCACCTTTTCACTGAGGCCTAGGAAGATCACCGGAGGGTCGCTGGAGGGTTCACCGGCTGAAGCTTGGACGCCGGCAAGGAGCTGGACGGCGGCACAAGGAGCTGGGCGGCAAGCTTAGGGTTGGCGCCGAAAACACCTTCAATGGGGTGGGCGGCAACTTTTCTAGGGCTTGGATTAGGGCTTAATTATCCCTTAAGCCCTCTTTTATAGAGAACTAATTCTCTTAATGGTTATTGGATCATAACCATTAGGCCCGTTAACCCGCTCCATTAAGATAAGTTAAAATAAACCAAACCATGATGGTTTATTTTAAGTTAAAACGAACCGAACCAACTTTTGGTTCATTCTTTTAAAATAAACCAAACCCTTTGGTTTATTCTCCTCCATTGGATTAGAACCAAACCATTTTGGTTCATCCATTATGTCTTCATAAGACTCGGCCCATCCACGCTTCTATTGCGACTGAAACGATTTCATGCTCGCTTTATGTTTGATCCAACCAAACCTAGTTTCTCTCGGTCTGAGAATCTCATTCTCAAGCTCATTTTAAATCCTTTGGATTACGCTCGTTGTGCGTGTGACCAAATAGGTTCTCGGTTTATGTTGGTCGTCTATAATTAACCATTAATTATAGAACGATCATGAGTGGCACCTAGTAGTACATCATGATCCCCAATTAATCGAAAAGATCAACGGTTGATCCAGAACTATTTCTGAAACCCTTCAGCAGCTCGAATGATTCGTGCCTCATTCCCTTCACTCATCTTATACCCACTTGGTTCAGGACATGGTCTATTGTGTCAGTCCCCACTAGGCTCACTACGTCACACCTAGCCCAAGTATCATTTCCTCGTCCTACGGATTCTAGTTACTCCACATGTATTGAAGAGTACCTTACTAAAAACATGTAATACTTTGGCCAAAGACTTTAGTAACAATCCGACGAGAGGCCATGGGTATACATCTCCTCGCAAGGAGTGGTGAATCCTTTATAGGCTATTCAAACACCTTCGATCACTTCGACTTATACCCAATCATCCCGAGTCCACATCTCCTTAGAGATGCTTGCTTAAGATGTCAAAGCATAAGTCTCTATGATCAAGATGACTTGAATACCGCAAGTCAAAGGAACATCGCACTTAAGCCACAGTAAGAACTTCATTGACATATCTATATATGCAAAGAACCATATGAAGTCTTATGGCTGGTCACTCCAATGAACTAGTTACCATAACTAGCATCCACGATTAACTCCGGACATCACTATGTCTCCAGCCAGTGAGAATCAGCTGCTTGGATACACCAAGGAGTATACCTTGTGCTAGTCTCGACAGAGTTGATGGTGTCCAAATCCATCAATTCATCGACTAGGGATAATTCTGATACATCACAATTACACATGTAGAGATACTCACTAGTTGTGATCCAATCACAAATTCTCTCATGATGTGAATCGTATCGTGGACATTCAGTAAATGAGTTTAAGATCCAATCAAATACATAAAACATGTATACTCAAATAGTGAATCTTCATTTATCATATAAATGGTTCATACATAAGGCGATTGCCTTAGGACATCTCTCATATATTACTAACAGACTTCCATTTGGCATAATGTCAATCGCTACGGTATCCAATACCATAAGCTCGAACATGACCCTCAAACTTATTTTGAGGTAATGCCTTAGTCAAGGGATCCGCTAAGTTCCTTTCAGTGGAAATTTTCTCGATTTGTATTTCGTTCCTACTGATGATCTCTCTGATAAGATGATAGCGGCGAAGCACATGTTTGGATCATTGATGAAACCACATCAAGTTCAGAGATGAAATTCTTGATCCAAACTGCTTCTTTTGCTGCTTCCAAAGCTGCAATGAATTCTGCCTTAGTGGCAGAATCCACTATAGTGTCAAGCTTGGAACCTTTCCAACTTATTGCACCTCCATTCCAGGTGAATACATACCCAGACTAAGACATGGAATCATCCTTGTCTGTCTGGATCTGGCATCCGTATACCCATGTATCACCATGTACCCTTCTCCATACATTAGGAACGCATCCTTAGTTCTTCTCAAGTACTTAAGGATCATCTTAACAGTCACCCAATGATCCATTCCTAGATCAGACTGGTATCTGCTCGTGACACTCAGAGCATACGATACATCGGGCCTCATACATAACATAGCATACATGATAGATCCTATTGCGGATGCATAGGAAATCTTACTCATGCAAATCCTCTCGTCTTCTGTGTACGGACACATAGACTTCGAAAGGTGTATCCCATGCCTGATGGGTAGAAAACCTTTCTTGGATTCCGACATGCTAAACCTCTTTAGCACTCGGTCTATATATGTAGACTGCGAAAGACCAAGCAACCGTTTCGATCTATCTCTATAGATCTTAATCCCGAGGATGTAGGTTGCTTCTCCCAGGTCTTTCATGGAGAATGTCTTGGATAACCAAACCTTCACTGACTGTAAGATTGAAACATCGTTTCCTATAAGTAATATGTCATCGACATACAATACTAGGAACACGACTGCACTCCCACTAACCTTCTTGTACACACAAGGTTCGTCTGGATTTTGTGAGAAATCAAACTTTTTGATGGTCTCATCAAAACGTATATTCCAGCTCCTGGATGCTTGCTTCAATCCATATATGGACCGTCGCAATTTGCATACCTTGGTTTTATCAACCGATGTGAAACCCTCAGGCTGTATCATATACACGTCCTCGAGCAGGTTTCCATTAAGGAAACCTATTTTCACATCCATCTGCCATATCTCATAATCATAATGAGCCGCTATGACCAGGAGCATCCGAATGGATTTAAGCATAGCTACAGGCGAATAGGTTTCGTCATAATCAACACCTTATTTTTGATGATATCCTTTCGCCACCAATCTAGCCTTATAGGTAATCACATTACCATCCATGTCGGTTTTCTTCTTAAAAACCCACTTGCACCCTATAGGCTTTATCCCTTTAGGTGGGTCAACCAAGTTCCAAACTTGGTTTTCATACATGGAATCCATTTCCGACTTCATGGCACCAAGCCACTTATCCCTTTCTGAACTTGTCAGCACTTCTTCATAACTAGTAGGCTCCTCATCATCAATGAGTAACACGTCGTTCGATTCACTTACGAGAAATCCATATCTCTCAGGAATATTGCGTGTTCTACCAGATCTACGAAGATGTGGTGTTACAATAGGTCTAGCCGATTGCTCATCACTATGAGTTGTCGGCTGTTGTGCTTCACCAGGTATCTCATTAATGTCTATTTGAGTCTCTCGAGCCTCCTCAGGCTCGACGACACTCCCACTGTTTTCTTGCAAGAGAAACTCTTTCTCTAGAAACACAACATGCCTTGAAACAAACACCTTTTGTTCCACAGGATGATAGAATTGGTAACCCCTTGTTTCCTTAGGGTATCCAATAAATAGACATTTATCAGACTTAGCATCCAATTTGTCTGATACAGTCCGCTCCACATAAGCAGGACAACCCCATATCTTTAAGTAAGATACATGAGGTTTCTTACTATTCCATATCTCATATGGAGTAGTTGAGACTACCTTGGTAGGCATTCTGTTTAACAAGTAAACAGCTGTCTGAAGTGCATAGCCCCAAAAGGACTTGGGAAGAGTCGCATGATTCATCATTGACGACCATGTCCAACAAGGTCGATTCGCCTCTCGGATACACCATTATCTTGTGGTGTATATGGCGGAGTCCATTGAGACAATATACCATTGTCTCTTAGATAATCAAGAAACTCTTGACTTAAGTATTCACCACCTCGATCCGATCGAAGTATTTTAATACTCTTGTCATGTTGTCTCTCTACTTCATTTCTGAATTTTTTGAACCTTTCAAAGGCTTCAGACTTGTGTTTCATCAAGAACACATACCCAAACTGTGAGTGATCATCGGTGAAGGTAATGAAGTAGCTATAGCCTCCTAAAGCTTGAGTTGACATAGGTCCACATACATCAGTATGTATTAGTCCTAGTAACTCTCCCACTCGTTCACCTTTTCTAGTAAAAGGTAACTTAGTCATCTTGCCTTTTAAGCATGATTCGCATGTATCGTATGAATCCAATTCAAACGATTCCAGAATTCCACATCGGTGTAATTCGGACATGCGTTTCTTGCTTATATGGCCAAGACGACAATGCCACATATAAGAGTCTATTTGATTATCCTTTCGAGCACGTGTGTTGCTCACTTCGATATTGAAAATGTCACTGGATACGTCCAACGTATAAATGCCATTACTCAAGGTTCCAGTTCCATAAAGTACGCCATTCAAAGTTATATAATAATAATTGTTACTAAACGTCAAATGGAAACCATTTCTATTTAAACAGGAAATAGAAACAATGTTCTTTATTAGAGAAGGAACATAATAGCAATTGTCCAGTTCTAAGACTCGTCCACTAGGGAGCTTCAGTAAATAAGTTCCGATGGCGACCGCAGCAACCTTTGCTCCATTGCCAACTCGCAAATTTGACTCCCCTCTGACAAGTCTTCTTCTATTCCTTTGCCCTTGTATGCCATTACATATATGTGAGCCACACCCAGTATCCAATACCCAAGTGTCTAAGGAAATAGAATGACAATCAATAACGAAGATACCTGAAGAGGATGGGGCATCGGATGCCTTCTTCTTCTTCATGGACTCAAGATAAATCTTGCAGTTTCTTCGCCAGTGGCCTTCCTTGCCACAGTGATGGCAAGTGCCCTTTTGCGCTGGTTCTGCCTTCTTTGCCTTTTTCTTCTTTCCTTTCTTCTGTTCTTTTGCCTTCCTCTTAGAACCTTTCTTTGAAGAATCAACTAATAGAACCGCCTTCTCCTCATGCTTCACAGAAGGCTCCACAGTCTTCAGCATATTGAGGAGCTCGGGAATGGTGGATTCTAATTTGTTCATCCGATAGTTCATCACAAATTGTGAGAAACTCTTGGGCAAACAATGCAGAATTAAGTCAATACTTAACTCATGATCCATCACAAAACCGAGGGTGGCTAGCCGCTCGATGTACCCGTTCATCTTTAGCACAAACTGCACTACAGACGAACCTTCTTGCATCTTCGTGGTGAAGAGGAGCCTAGAGACCTCGAAACTTTCGGATCTCGCTTGCTCATCGAACAACTCATGAAGATGGAAGACTATAGTATTAGCATCCATATGCTCATGCTGCTTTTGCAGCTCAGGTACCATCGCCGCTAGCATGATGCAACTCGCCAGCTCAGAATCTGCGACATGCTTCTGATAGACCAACATTTGGTCTTGAGTTGCATCGTCCTTAGGACGGGCGGGAAGAGGCGCTTCGAGGACATTTGCAAGCTTTTCAACCTTGAGAACAATTCTCAAGCTTCTAAGCCAGTCCATGAAGTTGGCCCAGTCAATTTATTCGAATCCAAAATGGAACGCAAATTCAAAGACATCATGATCAATCTTAGAAATACAAAACGAGCATATATGAGAAAATGATTTTAAAATGCATCAATATACATTTATAAATCCCATTCAATTTTCGAATTTCAAAAACCCCAAAATCACTTCGGGAGATCGTAGGTCCATCTCCGAATGGGCTGATATCCATCATAGTTATGAACAACCTTGGAGAGAGTCCAACAAGCCATTCATAACTACGACGGTAGGTATCAACTATACTGATTGCATATCACGTATATGCAACTATCACAATGTTCTATCAACTAATTGAATGTTCACACATACATCGGGTTGTTAACACATTAACAAGTATGCATCATATGCATAGCACCCAACTTCACCTCCCTTTACATCGACCTTGGAGAGAGTCCAACAAGCCAATGCTCCAGGTTAAAGCCAACCCATTAATCGGGACATAGTTTTAATATGGTTAGAGCGCATTCAACCAATTAGCCCAGCTTGGAGAGAGTCCAACAACCAAAGCTAACAATTGACCTCTGACTCTTACCATATTAGTATTAAACTATTCCATGGTTTGAACATGTTCGGGTTCGAGCCGGGCTTGGAGAGAGTCCAACAACCCAAACAAGAACCGGAACTCTGGTTCTAACCATATTAATGGAAGGTGTAGGCTTTAATATTGTTTAAGGGTTTTTATGTCTCATCCTCTTTGCATGCAAATAACTATTATCTACATGGCATGACATACATGGCATACATCTACATGTCACGATACGCATGGCATAATGTTATGCATCTAATGCAATTACATGGCATACAATTATGTCATGTATATAATTTCCTTATATGTCATAACTATTTATGGAAATAAAATATGTTTAAGATTTGATTCTCCAAATCAAATCATAATTAAATTAGGAAACAAATTTCCAAATCTAATCACATATTTTATTCATGGAATTATTTGATTAAGGAAAATCTATTTAGGAAACCAATTTCCTAAATCATTAAAACTACTTATGGAAATAAAATATTTTAAGATTTTATTTCCCAAATCAAATCATGATTAAATTAGGAAACAAATTTCCAGAATCTAATCAAATATTTTATTTATGGAAAATATCAATTTCCATAAATACTTCTAACTTTCCAAAAGTGAAAGATTTCCATAAATACTTCTAGACTTTCTAAAATTGAAAAATTTCCATAAATACTTCTAAATTTCCAAAATTAGAAAATTTCCAGAAATACATTATGACTATCGCAAAACCATTTTTACGATTATGTCGAAACACAACCTAGGCTCTAATACCACTGTTGGGTTCCCGGCACCGCGGCGTGTGTGTGTTCGATCACGTTTCGTAAACATGAACACAGCGGAAGCAATAAAAATAATAAATCTATATTTATTACAACACACACAATATACACATGCATATTACAACAAGTGTAGACATAACCGTAAATTTAAATTTGCAATAAAAGGAAATTTATCTACGTTATACCTTTCGTATGACGTGTAGCGGGAACGGCATCAACCGGAACGATCCTCGCTAGAATCGTCTCTAGCCGTATCTATGCCGAGTTCCTCGGGATGACTTCGCTAAGCCACGAGCTTCGTCTTCGTATGGGTTACTAGCCTCGTGTTGAAGACGACGTGATCGAGAGATGATCACGTTCCGAATCCAAAATCGAGTCCTCAAAACTCGCTTCTCCGGAGAGGTATTCGTCAACCGTTTGATGAATCCTTCGTCCTCCACCTCAGAGGATTACCGGAGATCGAATCCCCGGTAATTTAGCCGCTGTCGGAGCTCTAACCGTCGTCCAAACGATGCTCCGACGAGAGGAGAAGAAGCTGTCCAGAAAACTGGACAGCTTGGTGGAGGAGTAGGTGCCGGCCAAAACAAGGAAGCCAAGTGCTCACCTTTTCACCGAGGCCTAGGAAGATCACCGGAGGGTCGCCGGAGGGTTCACCGGCTGAAGCTTGGATGCCGGCAAGGAGCTGGACGGCGGCACAAGGAGCTGGGCGGCAAGCTTAGGGTTGGCGCCGAAAACACCTTCAATGGGGTGGGCGGCAACTTTTCTAGGGCTTGGATTAGGGCTTAATTATCCCTTAAGCCCTCTTTTATAGAGAACTAATTCTCTTAATGGTTATTGGATCATAACCATTAGGCCCGTTAACCCGCTCCATTAAGATAAGTTAAAATAAACCAAACCATGATGGTTTATTTTAAGTTAAAACGAACCGAACCAACTTTTGGTTCATTCGTTTAAAATAAACCAAACCCTTTGGTTTATTCTCCTCCATTGGATTAGAACCAAACCATTTTGGTTCATCCATTACGTCTTCATAAGACTCGGCCCATCCACGCTTCCATTGCGACTGAAACGATTTCATGCTCGCTTTATGTTTGGTCCAACCAAACCTAGTTTCACTCGATCTGAGAATCCCATTCTCAATCTCGTTTTAAATCCTTTGGATTATGCTCGTTGTGCGTGTGACCAAATAGGTTCTCGGTTTATGTTGGCCGTCTATAATTAACCATTAATTATAGAACGATCATGAGTGGCACCTAGTAGTACATCATGATCCCCAATTAACCGAAAAGATCAACGGTTGATCGGAACTATTTCAAACCCTTGGCTATTTCGAATGATTCTGCCCCATTCCCTTCACTCATCTTATACCCACTTGGTTCAGGACATGGTCTATTGTGTCAGTCCCCACTAGGCTGACTACGTCACACCTAGCCCAAGTATCATTTCCTCGTCCTACGGATTCTAGTTACTCCACATGTATTGAAGAGTACCTTACTCTAAACATGTAATGCTTTGGCCAAAGACTTTAGTAACAATCCGACGAGAGGCCATGGGTATACATCTCCTCACAAGGAGTGGTGAATCCTTTATAGGCTATTCAAACACCTTCGATCACTTCGACTTATACCCAATCATCCCGAGTCCACATCTCCTTAGAGATGCTTGCTTAAGATGTCAAAGCATAAGTCTCTATGATCAAGATGACTTGAATACCACAAGTCAAAGGAACATCGCACTTAAGCCACAATAAGAACTTCATTGACATATCTATATATGCAGAGAACCATATGAAGTCTTATGGCTGGTCACTCCAATGAACTAGTTACCATAACTAGCATCCACGATTAACTTCGGACATCACTATGTCTCCAGCCAGTGAGAATCAGCTGCTTGGATACACCAAGGAGTATACCTCGTGCTAGTCTCGACTGAGTGATGTAGATGGGATCTATCCCTTCCATATGACGGGAGTGATATCGGTGGGCCCCTTGATTGAGTAGAACTACTAAAACGCATGGCCATGCTCGAATGAGTCAATATGAGATATTGAGCTCATTTGTTTGAGTTAGTTTACTCAGGGATCAAGAAACACATAGATTGATCGAGGATGACACGGTCTATGCCTCATTGATCAATCTGATATCAAGGATAGAAGGACACGGTCATATATTATAGTAGTCACGGAAAGGTTAGTCGGATCTTGACTTATCTCGTAACTTGGGTAGCAATGATGTATTGCTAGATGCCGCTCATTGCTTGTGTATCTAAAAGAGTTTAGGTCCACTGCCAACGTTATGAGAGCCTATAGGGTCACACACAAAGAGCATGATAATTAGAGGAATTAGAGTATTCTAGTTTGACTAGAATAATATGGGAATAAGCTTAAGTACAAAATGGTTTTGGACTTTAAGCTTAATGAGAATTTTAGCTAATTGATTTAATGAGATTAATTCAATATGTTACCTTATTGATTTAATAAGATTAATTCAATATGATAACATAAGCTTAATTGAATTAATAAGATTAATTCAATATGATAACATAAGCTTAATTGAATTAATAAGATTAATTCAACATGCATGAATGCCACATAAGAATGCCACATAAGCATGCCACCTAAGCATCCACCTAAGCTAGTTAAGGTGGAAGGAAACAAAATGGTTTTGTCTCCTTAAGTGGCCGGCCAAACAAGGAAGCCAAATCCTTTTTGAGTGTGTCTCAATGCAATGGATTGCATTGAATGTGAAGGAGGTGGAAGGGTTTTTCCAACCCTATAAAAGGCTCCATGGAGTGGCCGGCCATAGGGAGTTTTTGGTGTTGTGGTTGTGAGAGAGCTTGGTGGAAGCTTTAGTTGTGTGGGTTTGTGAGTGTAGGCTAGCAAGAAGAGGAGTCTTCTTCTTCCTTTCTCCTTTTCCCTCTCTTCCTCTCCTTTAGGGACTTCTCTAGCAAGAAGTAAAGGAGAGCTCTTCTAGTTTTCCTTTTGTGAGACAAGAGCGTGCTCGTGTGGATACGTATAGAGGCACGGACACTTGAACGTGCTAAAGATCCAACAAACCGAAAGGAAAAGCGGGATTGCAAAGGGCACGCAACAAAGGTAGAACTCTCCTATAAGATAGGCTTGGTTTAGAGAAATTTATTTTATACGAGTTTGCTTTCGCATGGATCACTTGGAAGGGATCCTATTTTCCGTTGCGCATATGCCATTAGGCATACGAGAATTCCCTACAGTGGTATCAGAGCCACTTGCGAAAGATCGTATAAAAATAGGTTTTCTCTATTTTATATGTGATATAGAAGTAGGATAAATTTTATTATGAGTTGATAATTGCATTAGCAAATTTTCAAACATAATAAAATATCCAATGTCTTTTAAAAGTTAAAATGACATGGTGCATGGTTATGGCCTAGTCCCAAAAGTTTGTGATTGTGTGTTGTAATTCTTAATACGGCCTGCGTGTCGTGCCTTTCTCCTAATATTCTTGTTGTAAAATTAGTTTTAGACTCGAATGTAACTCGAGTATTTCTCCTTTTGTAATGTACAAAACAAGGATGGAGGGTCCATTGGAAGATGAGGTTACAAGGAGGAAGTCAACACACAAGACAACCAAAAGGAAGCACTTAGGAGAAGATGCTATCCCTAGGTTGACCAATCAATCTTTTCATTGGCTTGAGAAGATTGTAGAATAAGGGCCATAACCATGACACGTTAGTTTAATATGTATGTGATGCATGTTAGTTTAGCTTGTATGTGATGCATGATTAGTTTAGCTTATATGTGATGTATGCTAATATGTATATGATACATGTTTATTTCTTAATAAGTCTAAACGATATGCCTACCAAAGTTGGTACTCACTACTTCCTCGATCATTTGTTATTGGGTTTGCCAAAGCAAAGCAATGCATTTTATCTTGGAGGGGTGCGAGTGGACAATCGTGATGTCCCGCTATCAGTCTTGGTTAAGACTTAATTAAGTGTTTTCTTAATTGGTTAAGAAAGTAGAGGCATATATTAGCTTTGAACATAAGTGTTAACATTAGTTTTGTGTGATTTCCGAACATCAGCTTTGTCTTAGAAGTGGTCGTTGCTCGATATCCAAGAAGGCCCTGTGCCTGCGCCACGCTTTAGGAATAAACACTAAACTAATCTAAAACTTAACCAAAGCTATTAAAGAGTTACATCAGATGTAATTGGCAAAAGATTGCCTACCTAATTATACTACGTCTTGGGCGATTAGCCAAAGCTAACTCAAGACTAATTATGATGTGGATCTTTATCCCATATAAATTTATAGCTAAATAGTAGCTATGAGAATTTAGTGGGAGCCTCATTTAATTAAAGGCCTAATTAAATGATTTAGGTATGGTACTTAACTTTGCATTTTAATGTTGTAGATCACCATGTCATCTAACACGACACACCCCCTCAACTTGCGATCTGTCCTTGAGAAGGACAAGCTCAATGGAGCAAACTTTCTTGACTGGTATAGGAACTTGAGGATTATCCTCAAGCAAGAACGCAAACTGTATGTCCTAGAGCAGTCTACCCCTGAAATACCCGCCCCTACGGCCACTCGTGCTGAAAAGGATGCTTATAAGAAGCATCAAGATGACGCATTAGATGTGTCATGCCTTATGCTTGCCACCATGAACTCTGAGATTCAGAAGCAACATGAGAACATGGATGCCTATGATATGGTTGAGCATTTGAAACAACTATATCAAGGACAAGCTAGGCACGAGCGTTTTGAAGTGTCTAAGGCTCTTTTTGCATGCAAGATGCAAGAAGGAACACATGTAGGAACTCACGTACTCAAAATGATTGGGTACGTTGAGAACCTTGAAAGACTAGGTTTTCCAGGCCAAGAATTGGCAACCCGATGTTATCTGCAATCGTTGCGGAAGCATACAATCAATTCATGAATTATAACATGAATGAAATTGATAAACCTTTGCTGAGATTTCTCGGCATGTTGAGAATGAATCAAATCTCAAGAAGAAAGTTAGTAATGTACTAATGGTCAAGAAGGACAAAGGTAAGCGCAAAGGCAAGGGTAAGACCAAGCCAAAGGCAAGGCCAATTCATCCACTTCAAAGGGTAAAGGTAAAGTACCTAAGGAAGGGGGCTTCCATTGCGGTAAGAGGACCTTTGGAAGCGGGCTGCAAAGTCTACCTTGAGGAAGTAAAGAACAAGAGAAGTGGGACTTACGCCTCGGTATACACGTTATAGAAGTTAATCTATCTATTTCTTCTACATGGGTATTAGATCGGATGTGCATCTCACATTTGTACTAATGTGCGAGGGTGAGAAATAGTAGAATAATGGCAAGGGTGAAGTGGACCTACGAGTAGGCAATGGCGCAAAAGTTCTTCTTTGTAGTGTAGGAACATATTCTTTGTCTTTGCCTTGGGCTTATCTTAGAACTAGAGGAGTGCTTCTATGTACCCGCATTAACAAAGAACATAATTTCGTATCTTGTTTAGACAAGAAAAACTTTTCTTTTATAATAAAGGACAAATGTTGTTCCATTTATTTAAATGAAATGTTCTATTGTAATGCACCACTTATGAATGGTCTCTATGTTCTAGATTTAGATAACCCAATTTATAACGTAAATACCAAGCGGTTCAAATCGAATGATTTGAACTGACATATCTCAATCGCGCCTAGGTCACATAAATGAAAACGCATATCCCAACTCCATAAAGATGGATTATTGGACTCATTTGATTTTGAATCATATGAGGTATGCGTCTTGTCTTTAGGAAAGATGACTAAAACTCCATTTAGTGGACATGGCGAGAGAGCGGATTTGTTAGGACTCATACATCTTGATGTATGTGGCCCTTTCAATGTCGGCAGGAGGAGGCTATAAGTACTTTATTACTTTCACGATGATGTGAGTAGATTTGGCTACTTATATTTGATGAGACATAAGTCAATCCTTTGAAAAGTTCAAAGAATTCAAGAATGAAGTACAAAACCAACTTGGTAAGCGTATTAAGCTACTCGATCGGATCGAGGTGGTGAATACCTTAGTCAAGAGTTTCGTGATCACTGGTGAGTGTGGGATAATATCCCAACTCACTCCCTGGAACACCACAATGGAATGGTGTATCCGAGAGGAGAAATCGTACTCTATTAGATATGGTACGATCAATGATGAGCCGATGATCTACCTACTTCCTTTTGGGGTTTAGCTCTAGAGCCGCTTTCACACTTAATCGCGTTCCATCAAAAGCCGTAGAAAAGACACCATATACGATATGGACCGAAGAGTCCCAAAATGTCTTTTATAAAGATTTGGGGTTGTGAAGCTTACGTTAGGCGTCAAGTCTCGGATAAACTAGGACCCAAATCGGATAAGTGTTATTTTGTAGGATATCCCAAGGAAACTAAGGGATATTACTTTTACAATCCCACACTTGGCAAGGTGTTTGTTGCAAATCTTCTATCTTTCTAGAAAGAGAATTTATTTCTAGAAATACTAGTGGGAGTAAAATTCATCTTGAAGAAGTTCAAGATGATGATAACACCGAGGCTTCGATGGAAAATGAGCAGGCACCACAAAGTGTTGTGGATGAGGAATTTGTTGCCCAAAGAGTTGTGGAGCAAACACTGCTCAAGTAGACCAACCTCTTCATAGATCTAATAGGATCCGTCGTCAACCCGAGAGATATTCTTTTCTCTTGGTGACAACGGTGATGTATTGCTTATCGATCTTGGACGAGCCTACATCCTATAAAGAAGCTATGATGAGCCAGTTCGAGAAATGGCTAGAGGCCATGAGATCCAAAATGGAATCCATGTACACTAACCAAGTATGGACTTTGGTTGATCCACGAAGGGTAAAACCCATTGGGTGTAAGTGGGTCTTTAAAGTAAAGACCCATGGATGGTAATAAGCATACCTATAAAGGTAGATTGGTGGCTAAAGGATTCAAACAAATTCATGGTATTGACTATGAAGAAACCTTTTCACCGATTGCGATGCTTAAATCCATTCGGATCATACTTGCTATTGTATGATTATGAGATCTGGCGGATGGATGTCAAAACCGCTTTTGAATGGAAAGCTACTCGAGGATGTGTACATGACACAACCGAGGGTTTTGAAGATCCAAAGCATCTGAAAGGTATCATGCAACCGCAAAGGTCCATTTATGGACTAAAGCAAGCCTCTCAAGCTGGAATCTTCGATTCGATGATGCAATCAAAGAGTTTGGTTTCATCAAGAATGAAGATGAGCCTTGTGTCTACAAGAGAAATAGTGGGAGCACAGTTGTATTTCTTGTCTTGTATGTAGATGACATACTTCTCATCGGAAATGATATTCCCTCACTCCAGTCTGTGAAGATGTGGTTAGGGAATTGTTTCTTGATGAAGGACTAGGTGAAGCTGCCTATATTCTAGGCATCAAGATCTATAGAGATAGATCTAGAAGATTACTTGGCCTAAGTCAGAGTACATACATTGATAAAGTGCTAGATCGTTTTGCTATGCAAAATTCTAAGAAAGGGTTTCTGCCTTTATCACATGGTGTGAGTCTTTCGAAGACTCAATGTCCCTCTTCTAAGGAGGAGAGAGATCGCATGGATAAGATCCCTTATGCATCTGCTATAGGGTCTATCATGTACGCCATGCTTTGTACTCGTCCTGACGTCTCGTATGCTTTGAGCATGACGAGTAGATACCAGTCAGATCCAGGTGAAAGTCACTGGATAGCAGTCAAAAATATTCTTAAGTACTTACGAAGAACGAAAGAATATTTCCTGATATTTGGAGGCAATGAGAAGCTAACTGTAAGGGTTACAGTGATGCAAGCTTCCAAACAGACAAGGATGACTATAGATCGCAATCGGGGTACGTGTTTTGCCTGAATGGTGGAGCTGTGAGCTGGAAGAGTTCGAAGCAGGACACAGTTGCTGATTCTACAACAGAAGCCGAGTATATTGCAGCATCTGATGCAGCAAAGGAGGTTGTTTGGCTCCGCAAGTTCATCAGTGAACTTGGGGTAGTTCCTAGCATTGCAGATCCAATAGACCTCTATTGTGACAACAATGGGGCTATTGCACAGGCTAAGGAACCTCGATCACATCAGCGGACCAAACACATACTGCGGCGCTTCCATCTCATTCGAGAGATCATCGATAGAGGAGATGTGAGGATATGCAGAGTACCGACAGAAGCTAACATCGCAGATCCATTGACCAAGGCTTTGGCACAGAGGAAGCATGATGGTCACACTAGGTCACTAGGTATTAGATATCATAGTGATTGGTACTAGTGCTAGTGGGAGATTGTTAGTTAAAGCCCTAGAACCAATCATGTGATGGTTGAATAGGGAACATTTTTGTATCATATTCTATAAAGGCAAAGGATTGGTTATTATATTTACATCTTGCTTGTGCCAGCTAATTTAAATATAATAATGCCCTAGAAAAGTAGGTTCTTATCTACAGCACATCAATTGGCAGAATTGATTATGAGAGGCTGTAGAGAACACTTTCCTAAATGTTCCTAGTCGAGTATTAATATGCAAGGGCAATATTAATACATAAAGACTAGCATGTAGGTCAATTGATGACTTGATCTCACAAGTCATGGATATATGATATCAAGTTGACACATGGGTATATATTGGAGAATATATACTGAACTGACCCGCCATGAGAACGTTTCATGGATCGTTATATGAGTGTCATAAACTTTCTCATGTGACTATTGGTATGAATAGTCCTCGACACAAGTCACTACGGTTCCCTACATAAGGAGTTATGTACTTTGGTATCGTCAAACGTCACCCGTAACAGGGTGGACCATAAAGGCGATTACTGGGTATGTAACAAATTATGCGGAGGGATGTGAGTGATGTAGATGGGATCTATCCCTTCCATATGACGGGAGTGATATCGGTGGGCCCCTTGATTGAGTAGAACTACTAAAACGCATGGTCATGCTCGAATGAGTCAATATGAGATATTGAGCTCATTTGTTTGAGTTAGTTTACTCAGGGATCAAGAAACACATAGATTGATCGAGGATGACACGGTCTATGCCTCATTGATCAATCTGATATCAAGGATAGAAGGACACGGTCATATATTATAGTAGTCACGGAAAGGTTAGTCGGATCTTGACTTATCTCGTAACTTGGGTAGCAATGATGTATTGCTAGATGCCACTCATTGCTTGTGTATCTAAAAGAGTTTAGGTCCACTGCCAACGTTATGAGAGCCTATAGGGTCACACACAAAGAGCATGATAATTAGAGGAATTAGAGTATTCTAGTTTGACTAGAATAATATGGGAATAAGCTTAAGTACAAAATGGTTTTTGGACTTTAAGCTTAATGAGAATTTTAGCTAATTGATTTAATGAGATTAATTCAATATGTTACCTTATTGATTTAATAAGATTAATTCAATATGATAACATAAGCTTAATTGAATTAATAAGATTAATTCAATATGATAACATAAGCTTAATTGAATTAATAAGATTAATTCAACATGCATGAATGCCACATAAGAATGCCACATAAGCATGCCACCTAAGCATCCACCTAAGCTAGTTAAGGTGGAAGGAAACAAAATGGTTTTGTCTCCTTAAGTGGCCGGCCAAACAAGGAAGCCAAATCCTTTTTGAGTGTGTCTCAATGCAATGGATTGCATTGAATGTGAAGGAGGTGGAAGGGTTTTTCCAACCCTATAAAAGGCTCCATGGAGTGGCCGGCCATAGGGAGTTTTTGGTGTTGTGGTTGTGAGAGAGCTTGGTGGAAGCTTTAGTTGTATGGGTTTGTGAGTGTAGGCTAGCAAGAAGAGGAGTCTTCTTCTTCCTTTCTCCTTTTCCCTCTCTTCCTCTCCTTTAGGGACTTCTCTAGCAAGAAGTAAAGGAGAGCTCTTCTAGTTTTCCTTTTGTGAGACAAGAGCGTGCTCGTGTGGATACGTATAGAGGCACGGACACTTGAACGTGCTAAAGATCCAACAAACCGAAAGGAAAAGCGGGATTGCAAAGGGCACGCAACAAAGGTAGAACTCTCCTATAAGATAGGCTTGGTTTAGAGAAATTTATTTTATACGAGTTTGCTTTCGCATGGATCACTTGGAAGGGATCCTATTTTCCGTTGCGCATATGCCATTAGGCATACGAGAATTCCCTACATCGACAGAATTGATGGTGTCCAAATCCATCAATTCATCGACTAGGGATAATTCCGATACATCACAATTACACATGTAGAGATACTCACTAGTTGTGATCCAATCACAAATTCTCTCATGCTGTGAATCGTATCGTGGACATTCAGTAAATGAGTTTAAGATCCAATCAAATACATAAAACATGTATACTCAAATAGTGAATCTTCATTTATCATATAAATGGTTCATACATAAGGTGATTGCCTTAGGACATCTCTCATATATTACTAACAGACGCTTCGTCATTGGAGGAGGAGGGGATCTCTATCTTCTTCTTTCCCTTATTTGTCATTAAGGCTACTCCTCTTGAGGGTTGAATTCTAGGCTCTTCTTGTATTCCTTCAAGCCTAGTTTCGTGGAGCTCCATTGTTGAGAAAAACTCCTCCAAGGTACTTACTTCCAAGTTCTTGGAGATGTAAAATGAATCCACCATGGAACTCCATCTTGAGGACCTGGGAAAGACATCTATGGCCTTCATTACCATATCCCGGTTGGAAAGCTTTTCACCTACACTTGTTAAACCGGTTAGAATTTCCTTAAATCTAGAGTGTAGGGATTTTACATTCTCTCCCTTTTCGAGTTTGATATTGGACAATTGGGAGCGAAGGACATCTCTCCTTGCTAGCTTTGCCTCGGATGTGCCTTCATGAATCTCTATTAATTTCTCCCACATTTCCTTGGCGCTAGCACACTCCCCTATCCTATTGACTTCTTGTTGAGGGAGCACATTGTAGATGTGGTGTTTGGCCTTTGAATTTACCAAATACTCCTCTCTTTGTCTTTTGCTCCATCTCGATTTTTCCAATGGCTCCCCATCTTCATTCCTAGGCAACTCGAAACCGTTTTCCATAATTAACAATATTTCAAAGTCGGTTTCGAAGAATACCTCCATTCTCTTTTTCCACCAAGAGAATTCGTCGTCGAACTTTGGTGGGTGGATGTTTGAGCCGGCCATTTGAGATGTAGAGCTTGTTGCGGCGGTTAGTCCGGTCACAAGCAACCTTGCTCTGATACCACTTGTAGGGGATCGGTTGGCCGGCTAGAGGGGGGTGAATAGCCCTCTTACGATGTATGTCGTATTTTGCTCGTCTACACAAAGATTAGCGCAAGCGAAATATGCAAATATAAATAAAGACAAGCAAAATATAATCAAGCAATACAAACACGAGATGAACGTGGTTCACGGCTACGCCGCTAATCCACGGTCTGATTCGTCCAAGGTGAATCACTCCTCCAAATCTATCCACTAGATCTCTCCTTTGCACAAAGCTAGGTGGAGGTAACCTCTTTACACAAAAACACTCCTCTTACAAATATAATGGAAATAAGCTTGAGTAAGAGGATGGAAAGCTTTAGGGAACTTGGGAGAGTATTAGAGTATCAGCATTAGCCTCCCAAACCCCCACCCCCTTCCTTTTTATAGAGGAAGAGGGTTTCTTCCCGTTGACACAGGATCAATCGACTGATGTCCTCGATCAGTCGACTGATCCCGTAGCCGTTGCCCAATAACGGCAGCTTTCCACATTGGATTCCATCCAACGGTATTGGCATCAGTCGACTGATCCTACCATCAGTCGACTGATACTCGATCAGTCGAGTGCTCAATGGAGTCGACTCCGTTCATTCTCGCGTCTGCACGCTGTCATCGATCGATTGCCATTCCTGGCCGGGCCGATCCGATATCGGGCCGATCGGCGCCAGTCCATGGCAGTCGACTACCAAGCACTAAACTGGTTTTATATCAGTCGATCGACCCATCGACTTAGAGCAGTCGATTGCCATGACATGACAGTCGACTGGTGTCGGGAAAACCCATCCGACACTTGGCCAAATGGCCAAGTTTCACCTAAGAGCTACCCTTCCCGGGTTACAATCGCTCACTCTCATCCCTCAGAGTCCCTCGCCTTCGAAGTTCTCTTCGTTAACGGCCACGTCCCTCGGCAGCATTAGGCTCACGACTCTGCAATGCTCCTTCGCGTCTCTTGCCTCGAAGTCTACTTCCTCCGGCGGTCCCTCGGATGCTCCAAGCGCACGGCTTCCGCAAAGCTATCCTTCACCGACTCAAGGCACGAGTCATGAGATGTGAAACTCGCCACGGCTCTATGTGCGAATTACTAAGCCCTGCACGACTTCAACGCACATATCAAATCACAATAACAACCTAACTTAAACCCTTTGCCACACCATCAAAACCATATTACGGCAAGAGATTGCCTTAACAACAACACCACTATTCAGGCAAAATACATACCCTAACTGCGATCTAAAATCATCCCTATCGGTTTGGAAGCTTACATCACTGTAACCCTTTGCAACTAGCTCCTCATTGCCTCCAAATATCAAGAAATATTCTTTCGTCCTTTGTGAGTACTTAAGAATGTTCTTGATAGCTATCTAGTGACTTTCACTTAGATCTGGCTGGTATCTACTCATCATGCTCAAAGCATATGAGACATTGGGGCTAGTACAAAGTATGACGTACATGATAGATTGTATAGCAGATGCATAAGGGATCTGATCCATGCGGTGTCTCTCCTCCTTAGAAGAGGGACATTAAGTCTTCGAAAGACTCACACCATGTGACATTGGTAGAAATCCCTTCATAGAATTCTGCATGGCAAAATGATTTAGCACCTTGTCAACGTATGTACTCTGACTTAGGCCAAGAAGTCTCTTAGATATATCTCTATAGACCTTGATGCCTAATATATAGGCTGCTTCTCCTAAGTCTTTCATCGAGAAACAATTCCGAAGCCAAATCTTCACAGACTACAGCATAGGGATATCATTTCCAATAAGAAATACGTCATCAACATAAAAGATAAGAAAAATAACTATGCTCCCACTAACCCTCTTGTAGACACAAGGTTCATCTTCATTCTTGATGAAACCAAACTCTTTGATCGCATCATCGAATCAAAGATTCCAGCTTCTAGATGCTTGCTTTAAACCATAAATGGACCTTTGCAGCTTGCATACCTTTCCAACATGCTTTAGATCTATAAAATCCTCAAGTTGTGTCATGTACACATCCTCGAGTAGGTTTCCATTCAGAAATACAGTTTTGACATCCATTTGCAAGATCCTATAATCATGGTAAGTTGCAATAGCAAGCATGATCCGAATAGACTTAAGCATCGCAACTGGTGAAAAAGTTTCATCATAGTCAATACCATGAATCTGCTTGAAACTTTTAGCTACCAATCACCCTTTATGGGTATGTATAAGACCATCCATGTCAGTCTTTCTCTTAAAGACCCACTTACACCTAATGGGTTTGACTCCTTCAGGTGGATAAACCAAAGTCCATACATGATTAGTGTACATGGATTCCATTTCGGACCTCATGGCCTCTAGCCATTTCTCAGAATCTGGGCCCATCACAGCTTCCTGATAGGATGTAGGCTCGTTCAACTCAACAAACATAATGTCATCATGGTCAGACAAGAGAAATGAATATCTCTCAGGCTGATGACTGTTGGTGCAAGGGCACTAGATAATCGAACCTGTGTTTTGATTATGGAAAAGACACAAAGTTAAGTTTACATCGTTATCTCACGAGCTAAATCGAGTGTGTAGAAAAGTACTAAAGCTGGAGCTGAAGGTTAGCGACACCCGGAGGAAGCCGCGGTGGTCGGGCGACACTCGAGTGACTTCGGAGGGAGCCGAAGGAATCGAGTGGAAGGTCGGAAGCAAGAGCTACAAGGTAAGTATCGAGGAAAGCTCATGTGAGTGAGAGATTGTAAGGTCGTGTTCTCTTTATGGGGATGACCGTAGGCAGTGATCCAACTAAGACTTCTTATGGAACGTCTAGGTCAAGATCGGATGGTTAGAAATCGTCGTATTTATCATTTTCCGAGCTAACCTCTTACTGTAGGGAAGTGACCAGGCTGGCAGTCGACTGTTGGACGTTGGGCAGTCGACTGATGCTCATCAATTGACTGATGAGAGGCATCAGTCGACTGATGGCGATGAATCAGCCTTTGCGCTAGGTCAAAATGGATAACGTTTAACGCGACCACTTCGCGATAAAATTTGGACAACTTCGTGATCTGTTCCAAAAAAAAAGAGACAAATTCAGAGGCCAAAATATATAAAAGGAGGGGAGGATTCCAACTCCAAATATCATCAAGTTTATTCATCAAGTGCTCCTACAACGCCAACGCTCCAACACCGTCATAACGCCGACGCGACAACAAGCTCAGATCTTCTTCGTCGACAACAGCATCTAGTAATATATTTTAATATTGTATTCGTTGTTTTTATTCGTAACGAGGTGAGGTAGGCTTGTTGCCTCATCCTCGTACTTTCGGATTTTGTGATCATTGTCTCCTACCTCCAACGAGAAGGAGACGTTATAGTGTTTTGCCCTCCGTACGCGGTCTAGGACCGATAGGGTCTTGGAGTAGCAACCGCTGGGTTGTGAACCAAGTAAAATAAACGTGTCACTTTAAACATTATGATCACTATTCACCCCCCCCCCTCTAGCGACGCTTCTCGATCCAACAATGGCGTACCCTATTAGACCTGTGAAGTGCTTGGTCTACTTGAACAGGTTGTTTCTCCACAACTTCTTGTGTAACAATCTCATCATCCACAACACTTTGTGGTGCCTGTTCAATTTCCATCAAAGCCTCAGTGCTATCTATATCTTGAACTTCCTCAAGATGGATTTTACTCCCACTTGTTCTTCTAGAAATGAACTCTCTTTCTAGAAATACTCCATTTCTAGCGACAAACACTTTGCCTTGTGTGGGATTGTAAAAGTAATATCCCTTCGTTTCCTTGGGATATCCTATAAAGTAGCACTTGTCTGATTTGGGGTCTAGTTTATCGGAGACTTGATGTTGAACATAAGCCTCACAATCCCAAATCTTTATAAAAGATATTTTGGGACTTTTCCCAGTCCATATTGTATATGGTGTCTTTATGACAGCTTTAGATAGAACGCGGTTAAGTGTGAAGACAGTCGTCTCTAGAGCGAATCATCAGAATAAAGTAGGTAGATCAGTCTGACTCATCATCGATCGTACCATATCTAATAAAGTATGATTTCTCTGTTCAAATACACCATTCTATTATGGTGTTCCATGTGGATTGAGTTGAGATATAATCTCACACTTAGTCAGATGGTCACGAAATTGTTGGCTAAGGTATTCACCACCTCAATCTGATCGAAGCATCTTAATACTTTTGCCAAGTTAGTTTTGTACTTCACTCTTGAATTCTTTGAACTTTTCAAAGGATTCTGACTTGTGTTTCATGAGATACACATATCCATATCTACTGACATCATCAATAAAAGTGATGAAGTACTGATAGTCTCCTCTAGCAGTGATATTGAAAGGGCCACATACATTAGTATGTATGAGTCCTAATAAGTCTGCCGCTCTTTCTCCATGTCCACTAAATGAAGTCTTGGTCATCTTGCCTAGAAGACAGGATTCACATGTCTCATATGATTCAAAATCAAATGAGTCCAGTAATTCATCCTTATGGATCTGGGATATGCGATTCTCATTTACATGACCCAGGCGACAATGCCAGAGATATGTTTGGTTCAAATCATTCGATTTGAATCGTTTAGTATTTATGTTATAGATTGGGTTTTCCAAGTCCAAAACATAGAGTCCATTCATAAGAAATGCGCTGCAATAGAACATATCATTTAAATGAATAGAACAATATTTGTCCTTTATCATAAACAAGAAACCTCTCTTGTCCAAACAAGAAACAAAGATAATGTTCTTTGTTAAAGTAGGCACACAATAGCACTCTTCTAGTTCCAAAATAAGTCTAGTGGGCAAAGATAAAGAGTATGTTCCTACAACTATAGCAGCAACTCTTGCACCATTGCCTACTCGTAGGTCCACTTCACCCTTTGTCAATGATCTAGTCTTTCTTAGGCCCTACACATTTGTACAAATGTGTGATGCACAGTCGGTATCTAATACCCATAAAGAAGAAATAGATAAATTAACTTCTATAATATATATACTTGAGGTAGAAGTCTCACTTCTTTTCTTATTAACTTCCTCTAGGTATAACTTGCAGTTCCTCTTCCAATGCCCGGTCTCACCACAGTGGAAGCAATCCCCTTCCTTAGACACCCCGCCTTTAGCCTTGGATGTAGCAGAGTTGGCCTTGCCTTTGGCTTGGGTCTTACCCTTGCCATTAGGTTTCCTTTTGTCTTTTCCCTTTTTAACCATCAGTAAGTTACTAGTCTTGGTTGTCTTGATATTGGGTTCAGCAGTTCTCAACATGTTGAGCATCTAAGGCAGAGGCTTGTCAATTTCGTTCATGTTATAGTTCATGACAAATTGATTGTACCCCTCCGACAATAATTGCAAGATAAGGTCAGTGACCAATTCTTGGTCTAGTGGAAATCCTAGTCTCTCATGGTTCTCCACATACCCAATCATCTTGAGTACGTGAGTTTCTACAGGAATTCCTTCTTGCATCTTGCATGCAAATAGGGCCTTAAACATCTCAAACCACTCGTGACTAGCTTGCCCTTGATATAGTTGTTTTAGGTGCTTAACCATATCATGTGCATCCATGTTCTCATGTTGCTTCTGAAGCTCAGAGTTCATGGTGGCAAGCATTAGGCAGGATACATCTAGTGCATCATCTTCATGCTTCTTGTAAGTATCTTTCTCTGTACAAGTGGCGATAGTGGCGGGTGCTTTAGGAAGAGGTTGCTCTAGGTCGTACAATTTTCATTCTTTCTTGAGGATGATCCTCAAGTTTCTGTACCAGTCTAGGAAATTAGCTTCGTTGAGCTTATCCTTCTCAAGGACAGATCGCAGAGAGAGAGTATTTGACGTGTTAGATGACATGGTGATCTACAATAGTAAAATGCAGAAATAAGTATCATATCTAAATCATTTAATTAGGCCTTTAATTAAATGACTCCCACTGAATCGCAGAGCTTCAGTAGGAGATAGTCATGGATGTAGGCAAATTCCTTTTTCCCACACTACTAACCCAACAACTACAAATTCATGTGGAACAAGATCCACATTATACTTCACCTTGAGTTAGCTTTGGCTAATCGCCCAAGATTTAGTATGATTAGGTAGGCAATATTTCACCAATTACATCTTATAAAACTCTTTAAAAGAAAAAAGGGTCAAGATCCACATTACACACCATCTTGAGTTAGCTTTGGCTAATCACCCAAGACTTAGTATAATTGTTCTCTTACCCTATCTTCCTCACTTTTAGGACATGCCTCTAAGTTCTCAATCTAATTAAGATACCTTAGTTAAGTCTCACCCAAAGTTCGATAGCAGGACATCACAATTGTCCACTCGCACTCTACTAAGATAAAATGTGTCACTTTGCTTTGGTAAACCCAACAACAAATGATCGAGGTAGTAGTGAGTATCAAACTTTAGTAGACATATCTATATTGACTTAATTAAGATAAAATTATTATCTAACATGCATCGCATACACACAAAGCTCAACAACATATAAGCTTATGTGTGACATGGTTATGGCCCAAATCTATGATCTCCTCAAGGCAATGAGAAGAGCGATGGATCAACCTAGGGATAACATCTTCTCCAAGTACGTCCTTTGGTTGTTGTGTGTTGTCGACATCCTTCTTGTAGCTTCATCCTCCAATAGATTTTTCACTCCTCATTTCATACATTACAAAATAAGAATACTCGAGTTACATTCGAGTCTAAATCTAGTTTTATTTACAACTACGAAAAATATGGAGGAAGGCAGATATGCAGGTTGTATTATGAATTACAATATGCACACGCAACACAACCACGATCTCATTGGGTTAAGGGTCATAACCATGCACCATGACATACATCATTCACAAAGATCTATGATATGCAGATTTTATTATGATGCTCAAACACGACTTATAAGCCGCAATGAGACGGTGGTCTCGCTAGGCCATTAGCAGGCAGGATCAGGGTCAGCGCTCCTTGCGGGGTGCAGGGGGCTTCGCCCCGAAGCAAAATCTTATTTTAATGACTCACTAAATGGGTCGCTACCCTTAGTCCAACATAATAAACTCGAGCCCTTGCTTGCCTTTGTTCGTAGCAATTTTGGGTGATAATCTGAACGACAAACATGTTGTTCGATCAACAAATATGTCTTTCCATTGTTGTAGCACAAAATCACCCAAACAATCGTGCATGCACTCCTAATAAACTTCTTATTCAAATTTTATATCACATATAAAATAACATACAATGATATTTATGTATACACAAGTGGCTCTAATACCACTGTTGGGATCTTTTGCGAAAATAAATGCAAATGCAGCGGAAAAAAAACTTGATCCCTCTAGAGATCCGTGTGTATACATAAAGGATATCATATCTTTTAACTACACCTTAGTCGAGAAGTTACCCTTGTAGTGTAACCCTTTGCAATCCCGACAGTAACTCCTTGATGTCGGATCTGAGTGCAATCAAAATGTCCACGCCTCTATGGTATCCACACAAATACTATCGTGGAGAAGGAGACAAAACCTTTGGTTGTGCTAGCAACCACACCAAGGCTCTCCACCAAAGACTAGATTTTGGCCAAGAAGAAGGGAGAAGGGAAATGGGAAAAGCCCTACACGGCAAAGAGAGGATCCATATCTCTCACTCATGTTTTTTGAGAGCTTAAATCCCATTTCTCATGCATTAACCCCTTTGCACGCAACATTAAGCATTAAAAATCTCATTTCATGCATTAACCTTTTTGCATGCAACGTTTGAGAATAAATTTCATTTCATGCATTAATCCCTTTGCATGCAACATTAAGCATTAAATCTCATTTAATGCATTAACCTTTTTGCATACAACGTTTGAGAATAAATCATATTTCATGCATTAATCCCATTGCATGCAAAACTGAGCATTAAATCCCATTTAATGCATTAATCCTTTTGCATGCAAGGTTGAGGAGGCTTCTCAAATTCTAATTGCATGCATTAATCCCATTTGCATGCAACAACTCCCATTTGCATGTATGATAATCATCATTAATCATGTTAACCTTCTTCAATTAGTTCCATTTGAGCCTAACTCAAATTAAACCAATTCTAGTCCATTCAATTAACTAATGATTTATTTAGTCAAACCAAGATGATCCTCTCTCCAAAATAACATATTCTTTGTATGTGACCCAATAGGTTCTTGCAACGTTGACAATGTTTCTAAACCCCCTTTTTAGAAACATAAGCAATAAGTGGCATCTAGCAATGCATCATTGCTACCCAAGTGGCAAGAATGTCGAGATCCGACATAACCTTACTGTGGCTACTATAATATATAACCTTGTCCTTCTATCCTTGATATCTAGATCGATCAATGAGGCATAGATCATGTCATCCTCTTATCAATCTTTGTGCTCTTAATCCCTAAGTAGACTCACTTAAACAAATGAGCTCAATATCTCATATTGACTCATTTGAGTATGGTCATGCATTTCGTGGTCCTACTCTATCAAGAGGCCTAAAGATATCACTCTCATCATATGGGAGGGATAGATCTCATCTACATCACTCACATCCCTCTGCATAATTTGTTACATACCTAGTGATCGCCTTCATAGTCCACCCTGATACGGGTGACGTTTGACGATACCAAAGTACATAACTTCTTATGTAGGGAACCATAGTGATTTCAGGTCTAAGAACTAATCATACTAATAGTCACTATGAGAAAGTTTATGACACTCATATGACGATCCATGAAACTTTCTCACGGTGGGTGAATTCATTATATATTCTCTAATATACACTCATGTGTCAACGTGATATCACATATTCATGACTCGTGAGATCAAGTCATCAATTGACCTACATGCTAGTCTCAATGCATTAATATTGCCCTTGTATATTAATGCTTGACTAGGAATATTTAAGAATAGTGTTCTCTACAGTCTCTCACAATCAATTCTACCAATTGATGTGTTGTAGATAAGAACCTACTTTTTAGGGCATTATTATAATTATTCGATTGGCACAAGCATGAAGTAAATATAATAACCAAACTTTGCATTTATTATTAATAAAATATGATACATAAGTCTCTAGTCAATCATCACATAATTGGCTCTAGGGCTTACTACTAATATAGAAAACTTCATTTATTTTTTTTTTGAAGATATAAGATTGTCTTGCTTATGTAAAGACAATATCAGATAAGTTGGAGGCTAAGTATGATATGTGTGGTTACTCTAAGGAAACAAGGGGTTATCAATTCTATCATCCCTTAGGACAAAAAATATTTGTTTCATGGCATGTTGTATTCCTAGAGAAGGAGTTTCTCTTACAGGAAAACAGTGGGAGTGAGATTGAACGAAGCATAGTTCAAGAGACTCTGGTAGACACATAAGAGATGCCTAGTCAAGAATCATTACTGATTACTCATTTGGATGAGGTAATAGATGAATCTGATGATACACTACCTCCTCAGAGATCTAGTAGGATATGTAGGATTCCTGAGAGATATGGAGTTCTCATAAGTAAATCTAATGACATGTTGCTCATAGAGGATGAGGAACCCACTAGTTACAAAAATACACTAAATAGTTCAGTTAAGGATAGGTGGCTAACTACCATGAAATCATAAATGAATTCCATGTATGAAAACTGATGGGGTTAGGATTTCAGAGAAGTCTAAGTAAGGCCAGTGAAGCTCCAGGGCAGTTTGGACAGGTTTATAGCATTATGTACAGTTCTAGGGTGGTATAAATAATTCCAGGGCAGTCTAAGTAAGGCCAGTGAAGTTCCAGGGCAGTTTGGACAGGTTTACAACATTATGTATAGTTCTAGGGCGGTATAAATAATTCTGTTGGTGCAGTGGGCACCAAAGTCGAACCGGTATTTTGATTATGGCAAAAGGCTCAATAGTTAAGGGTATATTTGTTATCTTACGAGCTCAATTAAGTGTGCAGAAATGCTAAAGTTGAGCGGAAGGTATGCGACACCCGGTGGGAACCGAGGTGGTCGGGCAACGCCAGAGGGACTTCGGAGGAAGCCGAGGTACTCGGGTGAAGACCGGAAGCGAGGCTACAAGGTAAGCTCGTGTGAAAGCGAAGCAAGGTCGTTAAGCGTAGATCCGACCCAATACCTCCAATGGAAGGTCTAGGTCGAGATCAGATGGTTAGAACCATCGTACTTTATATTTTAAGCTAACCAAAACCCTTTGACTACATCCAACTCGCTAGTCAAGTTCCACCTCGAGAAGAGCTCGAATTTCAAGGGGGTGAATTTGGACTTGACTCGTGTTGGTACAAAGGGTGATGTGGCATCAAGGTGGACATCCAAACCATCACCAAGCTTCCTTGTGGTGGACGCCCAAAATAAGGTGAGTTGGCACAAGATGGTTGGCTCCATGATGTGGCATTGTTGAATGGCTCCAACAAGTTGGCGCCCAAGGAGGTTGGAGGTGGCACAAGGTGGTTGGATGAAACACCTCATCCTCAAGTTGGCGCCCAAGGAGGTTGGAGGTGGCACAAGGTGGTTGGATGAAACACCTCATCCTTGAGTTGGCGCACAAGGAGGTTGGAGGTGGCACAAGGTGGTTGGATGAAACACCTCATCCTTTAGTGGGCGCACAGGATGTGGATGAACAAGTCGTGGGGGATAAGAACCTCACCTTGGACCCTACCGATGTCTACATTCAGAGATCACTATCCAGAAATAGACATGTTCAAGCCAAGCAAATGACAAGATTCAAGAGCTCAACACGCCGTCAGAACGCCGCTTACTACTACTCACATTTGCTACGACGGCGTCACGACAACGAAAGCTACATCTTCTACTTATAAGAGTTGTCGGTATATTTATTTAAGTTCTACTTCTTAAATTGTCTTTGTGCTTTAATCGTAATAAGGAAAGGGGAGTGTCCCTTTGCCTTGATTTCTTTTGTAATCGCGTTCTACCTCCAACGAGGAGGAGTGGTTTTAGTGAATTGCTCTCCGTGACGTGATCAAGGATCACTAGGGCCGTGGATTAGCAATCGAAAGATTGTGAACCACGAAAATATCTTGTCTACTTTATATTTCACTGTGCACTCTCTACTTGCTTTTACTTATTGCAAGTTTTTAACGATTAATCAGACGCTTATTCACCCCCTCTAGCGACACTTTCGATCCAACAATTGGTATCGAGTCGGGCGCTAAGATTCGTGAAACCACCAATCTAGCTTTGTTTTTCTTTTTTACAGATTTTTTATTTATTTATTTCTGTTTTCGATAATTATTTCACTTGCTTATCTTCTCCTACATATAGAATTGCATTAGAGGCTTTAGGATCCGGATAAGGTTGTCCTTCTGTTAGATCCCGAGTAAGGTTGTCCTCCGGAACTTCAACGACATTCGCATTTGATTGTTTATTTCTTTTGCAAGTTACATTTTATATATCTTTTTACTTCTCAAGACTACTAATCCAAGACGAAAGTCTTGGAATATTCTTTCCGTGGTGTGTTTTGCAAGATTCTTTTCGTTCTTCTTCTTGTTTTTAAATGGCCCATCTCGAAGGGTTTAGCACCCTGACCCCCGCTTTACAACGGTAATGACTTTCCTTATTGGAAGGGTCGGATGGAATGCTTTCTTAAAACCCAAATCGAGATGTGGATCGTAATCCAAACCGTTTCACACTTCCTAATGAAGATGGTGAATCTTTGGGTTACGATCAATGGTCAAATTCCATGAAAAACAAGTAGAAGCCGATGCCAAGGCAACTCAAATCTTGCAATGTGGGTTGTCCAAGGAAGAGTTCAACCGGCCGCCCTTCATTAGTGCAAAGGACTTATGGACCAAGCTAGTGGAACTACACGAAGGCACCGAACACGAAGGTATGTAAAAGAGATTTACTTTTAAATAAATTGTATAACTTGAAAATGCAGGAAAACGAGACCGCAACTCAACTACATGCTCAGATTCCAAGACATCGCCAACCAACTCCATGCCATCGGACAAAAGGTCGAGGATCGCGACCTTATCGGTATTCTCTTAACTCGCTTCCTAGGACCACCTTGTGGGCATCCATGGTCGATGCCTACAAGGTCTCCAAGGACCTTTCTAAGATTAGGTTAGACGAATTGTTTTCGAACTTGAATTACATGAGCAAACTAACGTGGTCCGTGCCGAGAAGAGTATTGCGTTAGCTGTGTGTTCCAAGAAGAAGAAGCCTCAAGCAAGCCACCCCGGAGAGAAGAAGACGATATCCAAGCTCTAATGGCTGCGACCGAGCACACTCAAATCAAGAAGAGTCCGAGTCCGAATCCGATGATGAGCTTCCATTCAAGACAAGCCACGGATCCGTATCCGGTTCAAAAGAATCATTAAGGGTAAGTCGTTACTTAATACTTTGTATGGTGCAATTAAATTTTTAAATAAGAAACTAGCTAAGTCCGAGTCCAAGGTCGAGACCCTAATTGAGGAGGTTAACCTCTCAAACATGAGGTCTCCTAACCTCTTCGACTACTGTATTCAAGAGGAGGACTCAACTCAAGTTGAAAAGCTTGAAGTTGAGAACTCGCTTGAAAACACAAGTCAAGACCTTAGGAACACGTTGGAAAGGTTCACTTTGGGATCCAAGGACTTGACCTCTTACTTGATCACAAAGGGCCGTGTACAACAAGGCCGGACTCGGGTTTAACTCAAATACAACCAATAAGTCATATATGTCTATAGTAAACCAACATAAGAAAAATGTCCAAGCATGGGTCCCTAAGACCACTTTGATTTCAACTTTAGGATCTAACATGTATTGGGTTCCCAAGGACCAAATTCACTATGTGAATAGACCCACTCGATTCAATGGTCCAGGGGAGCCAATACAAAATGTATTTTTGTTAAGTCTTAGAAATTGCATGCTTAGTTTTTCCTTTATTTTTAGAATGGTTAGATAGGACTCATAACCAACTAAAATCCTGCGAAAAGATTGAGCCTCGGGAGCCTCTTTTCAAAAAATAAATCAACTAAAATCCTATTTAAAAGATTGAGCCTCGGGAGCCTCTTTTCAAAAATAACTAGTTAGACCAAGATGTAGTCTCAAGTAAGTCGAGTTATCAATTTCTTGAAATTAGCTTTGTCTAAGGAAGTGGTCGTTGTTCCGATCAAAGAAGGCCTCTGCCTCGCCAGCCACGACTGAAGCTAATCTCTTGAAAAGATTACTTGATGAGCTTAGACTAAATCCGAATCTAACCTAATGTTGGTTAATTTAAATTCATTAAAATTAATCAAGTAAAATTGAAAGTCATCTCACAAGAATAGGAATAACATGTTTTGATCATGTAGATATTGGTGAGATGATTTAGGTTTAAAACTTACAAACAACCCTTTAGTAATTCCATTGATCCTACACATAAGAGTCGAAGAAACCATTAATATAGTTTTCGACGAAGGACACGAACCCGTTCAATCCTTAACAAAACCAACTAGCAAATCAACTTATAGCGAACCCGACTCTGATCTTGAACTTGAATCTCGTCCTAACCCAAGTCATCCTATCGACCAAGTGATAGATGACTCTAACCCAAGTCAAACTAGAACTCACCCAAGTCATCCTATCGACCAAGTGATAGATCACCCTAACCCGAGTCACACTAAGACTCAAACAAATCATCCTATCAATCAAGTTATAGGTGATCCAAATTTAGGGGTTCGAACTAGAGCTTCATATCGAAACCTTAGTCAAATCTCGTTAATTTCCAAAATCGAACCCAAAACTATTGAACAAGCACTTCTTGATCCCGACTGGATTATTGCTATGCAAGAAGAGCTAGCTCAATTCACTAGAAATGAAGTCTGGGAATTAGTACCACCACCTAAAGAAAAATCAATTATTGAAACAAGGTGGGTATTTCGAAATAAACTTGATGATAAAGGTGAAGTAGTTAGAAATAAAGCTAGGTTAGTCACAAAAGGGTTTAGTCAAGTCGAAGGTTTAGATTACGATGAGACCTACGCCTCGTGAGCGGACTAGAGTCCATCCGAATGTTGTTAGCATATGCTGCACATCGAGGTTTTAAATTGTTTCAAATGGATGTCAAGTCAGCATTTTTGAATGGATACATTAAGGAAGAAGTTTACGCTACTAACCTCCCTGATTCAAAATCTAGATAAACCCGACCATGTCCTTAGACTTAAGAAAGCCCTATATGGACTCAAACAAGCCCCAAGAGCTTGGTACGAAAGGCTTTCGATCTATCTTAAGTCCAAAGGATTCAACCAAGGTTTAGTCGACCCAACCTTATTCGAAAAACCGTAGGAAAAGAAATCTTTATAGCCCAAATCTATGTAGATGATATAATTTTGGAACTACCAATTCGATACTTCTAAACGAATTCATCTCACTTATGGAAAGTGAATTTGAAATGAATTTAGTGGGAGAGTTAAGTTTCTTCTTAGGTTTACAAATTAAACAAACTAAAGATGGAATATATTTACATCAACAAAAATATACTAAGGACTTAATAAATCGATTTGGAATGCAAGATGCTAAAATAATCAATACACCTATGGCAACTAATGTTAATATAAACGAAGATGTAGAAGGAAAACCCGTTGACCTAAAATACTATAGGAGCGCAATAGGAAGTCTCCTATACTTAACCATGAGCCGACCCGACATTTTATTCGGTAGTAAGTATGCGCAAGGTTACAAAACTGTGCAAGGAGTCTCACCTAACCCTAGTCAAGCGTATCCTTAGATATCTAAAGGGCACGCTAAACGAGGTATTTGGTACCCTAGATCTACCGAGTTTAATCTAATCGGCCATCCGACTCGACTATGCGTAGTAAACTCGATAGAAAGAGCACGAGTGGTTGTTCTCGAGTCTAGTGAGTTAGTGCGAGGGAAGCGATTGCGTTGCCTTATCTACCACCGGCCGAATACGTTGCGATGGGTGAGTGTGTCTCTCACTCCCGTGGATGAAGCACACTCTCCAAGACTTTAGCTTAATCTTTAACAACATTAAAACCTACATAGATAACATTAGTTCAATTAACTTAACTAAAAATCCAATATGTCATTCTAGGACAAAACATATAGAAGTTAAACACCACTTCATTAGGGAACATGTAACTAATGGAACTATACAACTAGAGTATGTTGAGTCCAAATCAAACCTAGCGGACATCTTCACCAAACCACTACCCAAGTCGAATTTAGTTTATTAAGACGAAAGTTAGGTATGTGCGTAATAGAGTAGGATTTAAATTTTTCTATATATGTACTCTACTTTTTCTTCTTTTATGAAATTAGCCTAAGTCTTACCTTAGAAATCATATACCTATAGATTTAAGGAGCCAACACATCTCACAACACATAGGACTAATGTGTTTGTGTACTTAGCCAATGTAGAGGCGTGAGATGTTAGGACCTTACTCGTTCCAGACGTAGATTCAAAGTGCATCGACATGAACCATGGAGTATAATTATTTAAAATTAATCAACTCCTTCAAGACTTATTGATCATTCTATATCAATCAAGTCCAACCGAGTTGTACATTTTAGATGAACATATTTTCAAGCTTATTATTATTTTAAAAAAAATATATTTATATTGGGAACTTGCTTGGACTTACAAACCCTAAAATATATTTACAAACTTTTGAGTTAAGGCAAAAGGGGAGAAAGTCACAAAAGTAAGGAAGAAAGTAAACAAAATTATTACCTTTTATATTAAGTAATTCCGTTTACTTAGCAACTATTAAGGGGGAGTAAAAATTATTTTTCAAGAACTCACCTTGGCCAAGGGGAGGTTACCTCAAAGGAGAACTTGAAACAATAATATTTTCTCACTCATGCTTAATCTTTATGCTAGCTCATTCATACTTAATCATTATGCTAGCTCATTCATATTTAATCATTATGCTAGCTCATTCATATTTAATCTTTATGCTAGCTCATTCATATTTAATCTTTATGCTAGCTCATTCATGCTTAATCATTATGCTAGCTCATTCATATTTAATCTTTATGCTAGCTCATTCATGCTTAATCATTATGCTAGCTTCTTGTTATGCTTAATTTTCCTTAACTTTTGTGTCGGTTTGCCATGAATCAAAGGGGAGATTGTTGGTGCGATGGGCACCAAAGTCGAACGATATTTTGATTATGGCAAAAGGCTCAATAGTTAAGGGTATATTGTTATCTTACGAGCTCGATTAAGTGTGCGAAATGCTAAAGTTGAGCGGAAGGTCTGCGACACCGGTGGGAACCGAGGTGGTCGAACGCCTTGAGAGGACTTGGAGGAAGCAGGGGTACTCGGGTGAAGGCAGGAAGCGAGGCTACAAGGTAAGCTCGTGTGAAAGCGAAGCAAGGTCGTTAAGCGTAGATCCGACCCAATACCTCCAATGGAAGGTCTAGGTCGAGATCGGATGGTTAGAACCATCGTACTTTATATTTTAAGCTAACTTGTATCAAAACCCTTTGACTACGGTCAACTGCTAGTCAAGTTCGACCTCGAGAAGAGCTCGAATTTCAAGGGGGAATTTGGACTTGACTCGTGTTTTTGGTACAAAGGGTGATGTGGCATCAAGGTGGACATCCAAACCATCACCAAGCTTCCTTGTGGTGGGCGCCCAAAATAAGGTGAGTTGGCACAAGATGGTTGGCTCCCATGATGTGGCACAAGTTGAATGGCTCCAACAAGTTGGCGCCCAAGGAGGTTGGAGGTGGCACAAGGTGGTTGGATGAAACACCTCATCCTCAAGTTGGCGCCCAAGGAGGTTGGAGGTGGCACAAGGTGGTTGGATGAAACACCTCATCCTTGAGTTGGCGCACAAGGAGGTTGGAGGTGGCACAAGGTGGTTGGATGAAACACCTCATCCTTGAGTTGGCGCAAAGGATGTGGATGAACAAGTCTTGGGGATAAGAACCTCACCTTGGACACTACCTATGTCTAAATTCATAGATCAATATCCATAAATAGACATGTTCAAGCCAAGCAAATGACAAGAATTCAAGAGCTCTCAACACGCCGTCGTAACGCCGCTACTACTACTCACATTTGCTACGACGAAGTGCCGCCGACAACGAAAGCTACATCTTCTACTTATAAGAGTTGTCGGTATATTTATTTAAGTTCTACTTCTTTAAATTGTCTTTGTGCTTTAATCGTAACAAGGAAAGGGGGAGTGTCCCTTTGCCTTGATTTCTTTTTGTAATCGTTGCTCCTACCTCCAACGAGGAGGAGTGGTTTTAGTGAATTGCCCTCCGTACGTGATCAAGGATCACTAGGGCCGTGGATTAGCAATCGAAAGATTGTGAACCACGTAAAAATATCTTGTCTACTTTATATTTCCGCTGTGCACTCTCTACTTGCTTTTTACTTATTGCAAAAGTTTTTTAACGACATCGTATCGCTATTCACCCCCCCCCCTCTAGCGACACTTTCGATCCAACAATTTCCAGGGTAGTCTAAGTAAGGCTAGTGAAGTTTCAGGGTAGTTTAGACAGGTTTACAGCATTATGTATAGTTCCAGGGCGGTATAAATAATTCTAGGGCAGTCTAAGTAAGACCAATGAAGTTCCAGGGTAGTTTAGACAGGTTTATAGCATTATGTACAATTCCAGTATGGTTCCAGGGCAGTATGTGGGGTTCTAGACCAGTATGTGTAGTTCCAGAGCAGTTTGAACAGGTTTACAATATTATGTACAGTTCTAGGGCGGTAAAAATAATTCCAGGGTAGTCTAAGTAAGGCTAGTGAAGTTCCAGGGCATTTTGGATAGGTTTACAACATTATGTATAGTTCCAGACCAGTAGGTGTGTTTCGAGGGCAGTTTGGATAGGTTCAGGATATTATGCATAGTTCTAGGGAAGTTTGGACATGTTTATAGCATTATGTATAATTCCAGTATGGTTCTAAGGCAGTATGTGGAGTTCCAGACTAGTAGGTGTGTTTCAAGGGTAGTTTGGATAGGCTCAAGATATTATGCATAGTTCTAGGGCAGTTTGGATAGGTTTTCAACATTATGTACAATTCCAGGGCAGTTTGAGCAGTTCTAGTATAGTTCCAGGATAGTGTGTGGGGTTCCGAACCAGTATGTGTATTTCTAGAGCAGTTTGGACAAATTTAGACCAGTATGTGTCATTCCAGGGTGTTGTAGGTAATCCCAGGGCAGTATAAGCAATTCTAGTAAAATATAAGTGAGGTCAGGGCAGTATAAATAGGTTTAGTATGGTTCCAGGGCAGTATAGACAATTCTCAGAGCAATAGGTATATATATATTAGGACAGTAAGTACAGAGCCAGAATAGTCTGAGTATTTCCAAGGGTTGTATAAATGAGGCCAGGGCAGTATTGTGGTTCCTGGGCAGTTGTTAATCCCAGAGCAGTTAGAGTAGCTCTAAGGGGTCTGGATGAGTCCAGGGTGGTCAATGCATCAGCCAAAGGGAAAAAAGGACATGTTGAAGGGTGAAAAGTAATGATGAAAGGCTGAGGGATGTTAGTTTAAAATAATTATACATATATTTCTATTTAACAAGTGGCAGGAGATATTTTTGAATCATAAGCGGGAAAATCGATTAGGAGGACAGCTTAGCAAAGGGGCATTTACGTACATTCACCACTAGGACAAGGCGGGGGGCTCTGTCTATAAAAGGGGCAGAAGACGATGGGATCGGGGATGATGGTTTTTTGTTCTCCATTTGGTATCTCTGAGATCTCTCTTCTTTTCCAGTTCATTACTTTTCTTCTCATACTCATACTGACTTGATCGTCGGAGTGGTCGTGTCGGACAACCGACTAACCCTTAACGTTCTTCCTTGAGGTGGCAAATTCGACTTAATCCCGAAGATCACGAGTACCACTTCCAAATACTCTCTTTCCCCAGCTCTTTTTCTTGATGTTAGATCCAGCGGCTCACAAGGAAAGGGAGGGGGATTTTTGTGGATCCAAAGGAGCAAGCACCATCAAATTGGCGTCGTCTATGGGAATCTGAACAAAAAGTCATGATGGTCAATACTAGAAGGACATTAAAGGAGCCGGTAGAAGGAGAGAGATCTGTCTCTAGTACTTCCCAGAGGGTACTAGTAAAAGGCGACGAGGACCTCTGTATAAGAAAGATCTTATGCAGATTATGGCGAAAATGATGGACCAGATGTCGCAAAGGGCTATAACCATAAGAAAGTTAAAGAAGATATCTCTGATAGTGAATCCAAAGAAGAGGGAGGTAAGATTTCTGAATTAAAGAAAAGTCCTAGTGCTTGTAAAAAAGGAAAAGGGAAGGAGAATTGTGGGCTCCTTCGGGAGGTATAACATTGGAAGAGGATGTTCCTACTGTAGGGACTATTGTACAGATAGAGGAGGAAACTCCTTTTGTTGAAAGTATTTTAGATGATGAATTACCTCGACGATTGCGACTTCCTTAAATATCTGAATATGTCGGTTCTTTTGATCCTAAAGATCATTTAAGGAAGTTTGAGAATGCCACTTTGTTATATCGCTATACTGATGGGGTCAAATGTCGGGTATTCCTTACTACTTTGACAGGACCGACAGAGCAATGGTGTAGTGATTTAAAGCCAAAAAGTATTGCTTCTTTTAAGGATTTCTCCACACTATTTGTAAGGTATTTTTCCAGTGCTAAGAAATATTTGCCTCAGCCTTTGAGTCTTTTGATCTTAAGCAAAGAGAGCCAGCAAGTTTGCGGCAATATATACATATATTTATACAAGCTGCTTGCGAGATTCTTGCAGTAGAGCCAGGTATGATGATGGAAGCTTTTACCCCAGGGCTCAGAGAGGAGGACTTCTTTAAATCCCTAGCTAAGAAGCCTCCTCTAAGCTTCGAAGATTTGTTGTCCCGGGCTGAGAAATTTATTAATTTAACAGATGCTCAGAAGTCTCAGAGAACTTCGCATGATTTCAAGGTAATGGAAAGACCTAAAGAGAGAATTGAATGAGTGAGGCCTATGCACCCTATAGGAGACAAAACTTTGTATGCTCCCCTGCCCCAGTTCTCTAAGGAGAGGGCTATGAATATTTGTATAGAGCAGAGGCTGTTGCGGAGACCCTTTGGGGCTAATAAAGGGCCTAGGAGATTATCATCTCCTACTTTCTGTGCTTTTCATCAAGAATATGGACATAATATTTAAAATTGTCAGCAGTTGGACTTGGAATTGAAGAGAATTATGGGAACTCACCCTTGTATTCAAAATTTAGTTATGAATCTGGCTCCTTATAAGTAGGGGTTTGGAGGAAGAAATTATGGAAGAGGTAATCCCACACCTCTTATAAATAGGTCGGTGCAGTGGGTATAGATTAGGGAAATAGTGCTCGATCGGATTGAACTTGTTAATCAACCCCTTATAAGGGGTTCCATCAATATGATATCTAGGGGCTCCACTAATGGGGATTCTAATAGGGCATGGAAAAGACACAGTAGGGAGGAGTGTTCAACTTTTGCCCAGAGCTAGGGGACCCGTAATAGGCTTTGATGATAATGATTTAAGGGGAGTGTTAACTCCTCACACTGATGCTCTAGTCATTCGAGCTTTTACTGCCAATTTTGATGTGGGAAGGGTTTTTGTAGACCCAGGTAGTTCGATGGATATTTTGTATTAGGCAACCTTAGAGCAAATGGGAGTTGTTGTCACTGATTTACAGCCGGTAAGAACTTTTTTATATGGATTTTCTGGGCATGAAGTACAACCATTGGGCCAGATTAAGTTACCTTTATCCTTGAGGGAGGAGCCAAGGAGAAAGACAGTACTTATCAATTTCACTGTGGTAGACATGCCTTCTTCCTACAATGCTATCCTAGGAAGACATGTTTTGAGCAGTTTGCAAGCTGTGGCTTCTCCTTTCTATCAGAAGCTTAAGTTTCCTATAGGGAGTGAAGTAGGGGAGGCAAAAGGGGACCAGCAGCTCTCCCGCCAATGCTATGTGGATGCTATTTGGACGGGAAATAAGGGGAAGTTTGTTGATAAGTCTTTGCAGCAATCTAAGTATGAAGATACAGTGTGTTTTGTTCAAAAAGGGGCTACTGAGGAGATTGGAGAATCTGATAAAGAAGTGATTGTGTTGGATGATAAGTGTGTTGAGCATGTTACCTTTATTGTTCGAGATCTTCCTGTGCAAATTAAAGCAGATTTGATACAATACCTTATTAAAAATATGAATGGTTTCGTATGGTCTCCGCAAGACTTGTCAGGAATTGATCCTAGCATTATGGAGCATAAACTGTATATTTTACCTACGACAATTCCTATAAAACAGAAGCGTCGACATTTTGGAGTAGGAAAAGATGCTATTATTAAGGAAGAAATAGGTAAATTGCTGAAGGTTGGCCATATCAGAGAGGTATAGTATCCAACTTGGTTGTCTAACGTGGTGTTGGTGCCTAAGCCATCGGGAAAATGGAGAATGTGTGTGGACTTTAGAGATCTTAACAAAGCTTGTCCTAAGGATTATTATCCTCTGCCTCGTATTGATCAGTTAGTGGACTCTACTGCTGGGCATCAGTTTATTTCGATGATGGAGGCTTATCAGGGGTACCATCAAATATCATTAGCTAGGGAAGATCAGAATAAGGTCAATTTTATTACGGCCGAAGGAACTTTCTGCTATGTGGTCATGCCTTTCGGGCTGAAAAATGCTGGGGCCACTTACCAGAGGCTAATGGATAAGATCTTTGAGAGAAAGTTGGGAAGAAATGTGGAGATGTACGTAGATGATATTTTGGTTAAAACTCTGTATTCTGAGCAGTTAATATCTGATCTGGAGGAAACCTTCGGTACTTTGCAGCAATATAAGATGAAATTGAATCTAGAGAAATGTGTGTTTGGGGTAACGCAGGGTCGTTTCTTAGGTGTGGTTACTGAGCAAGGTATAAAGGCTAATCCTATTAAAATTGAGGCTATTTGGCAAATGCAACCTCCAAGAAATTTGAAGTGTAGACCTCTGTTAGGCAGGATTACTGCTCTATCCAGATTCATATCTCGATCGGCCGATAGGAGCCTTCCTTTCTTTAAAATACTAAAAAGAGCTACACAGTTCCAGTGGGATGAGCATTGTGATGAAGCCTTTCAATCTCTGAAGGAATATTTAGTGGAACCCCATTTTTTAGCTAAACCTCAGCCCGGAGAGGTGTTATGGGTTTATCTAGCTCTCTCAGAGGTCGTTGTAAGTTCAATATTGATTCGGGAGGGCAAGGGTTAGCAACATCCAATCTATTATATTAGTTATCTGTTGAAGGGGGCTGAAGTTCGTTATACTAATTTGGAGAAATTGACCTGGGGTCTAGTTCTGACTGCTCAGAGGTTGCGACCTTATTTTTTTATCTCATCCTTTAGTGGTGATTAATGATACTCCACTGGGAAGAATACTTATATATCCGGAAGCCACGGGTAAGCTTATTAAATGGGCTACTGAGCTCAGTGAGTATGACATTACTTATCAGCCTCGTACCTCTATCAAAGCGCAAGCATTAGCTGACTTCTTAGCGAAAACCGTGCATAAGGAAGAATGTGAACCATGGAGGATATATGTAGATGGATCTTTTAAGAAGGAGGGATGCAGGGTAGGAGTGATTCTGGTTTTGCCGCAAGGGGAAGAAGTTAAGCTAGCAGTTAGGTTGCATTTCAGAGCCTCTAATAATGAGGCTGAGTATGAAGCTTTGTTGATATCTTTGCAAGCTGCTAAGAATGTAGGAGCAAAACAGGCAATGGTACATATGGACTCTCAGTTAGTGGTACAACAAACTATGGGAGGATTTAAAGTTAAAGATGATAAGTGTCAAAAATACTGAGTTGGTAGAAAAGGCTAAAGGAAACTTTTCAGAGGTATTGATAAAGAAAATAACAAGGGTAGAAAATCAGAAAGCTGATGAGTTGGCCCAGTTGGCTAGCTCACTAGGGAATTGGGATACACATGACATAATTGCACAGATCGAATTGTTGCCGCAGAACGAAGGAGCAAGAGAAGTGATTGAAGATGATTGGAGGAGAGAGTTAATTTCATTTTTTTTACGGATAAGAAGGTGTCAAATGATCCTGTAAAGGCATGGCAATTTAAGCAGCAAGTTAGTCATTTCTGCATGATAAAGGGAATTTTACATAAAAGAACTTATGTTGGGCCTTTATTACGTTGTTTGGGGAAAACAGAAGTAGATTATGTATTGAAGGAGGTTCATGAAGGGGCCTGTGGCAGTCATATAGGAGGGCGGGTATTATCTGAAAAGGTGTCATTAGTTGGGTACTTTTGGCCTACCCTAATGAGAGACTCTGTACAGTTAGTACGACAGTGTGAGAGTTGTTAGAGGCATCATAATTGGTAGCATCGACCAACTGAATGTATGAAGGCAGTGATAATAGCTTGTCCTTTTGATCAATGGGGCATGGATATAGTAGGACCCATTCCTATCGAGACTAGTCAGAAGAAGTTTTTGTTAGTGGCTATAGATTATTTTTTAAGTGGGTGGAAGTTGAACCTTTGGCCCGTATCACTGAGCAGATGGTGTTAAAGTTCTTATGAAAAAATTGTAACGCCCGCCCTTTTCCAGACCCTGAATGTCCGGAGGGGCGGCGCGTGACGCGACCGTACATACTTACATTACATACAGCGGAAGACTTTATGCATACTTCTTAATTCTTACAGCGGAAGACTTTAGATGTTTTTTTTTCTTTTTAAAACATAAACATGCATTGACATATATATATATATATATATATATATATATATATATATATATATATATATATATATACTTCTTCTTCTTCACATAGAGCATGCATCATAGCATATATAGATACTTCTTCTTACTTCTTCTTTACTTCTTCTTATTAGCATAGAACATGCATCATAACATAGATAGGTACTTAGTGCTTAGTTCAAGTTCTTAAACGACACCATCATAAGCAGGCATAATAAGGACATCCATAGACATCATCATCATAGGTAAACACATATATATGTAGACCTAACGGATCTTCTCCACCATGCCACTACCACACACATTTGGCCCCTCCTGCTGCTCCCATTAGTTTATCCATCCCTTACCCTTATCTGCAGTACGAGGGAAAGATAAACTATAAGCACATAGGCTTAGTAAGATCCTGTCCTACTCACAAAAACCATACATCGACATTAATCATGGCATGTAGCATTCATAACATATAAGCAATATAATGTGTAACATACATGGCATCATCAACTTAACATGTAGCATAAGTAACATAAGTAAATATAACATGTATCATCCATAACTTAGCGGCATAACATGAATATATGCTTAACCAACATAACATGCATCGTATGTAACTTAGTAACATAAACATCATAGCATATCCTCAAACATAACAGGTAACGTATATAACATAAGCATGTAAACATTCCTAACATATCATCAAACATAACATGTAAACATAGATAACATAAGCATGTAAACATAGACATCATATCATATCATCAAGCATAACATGTAAACATAAACATCATATCGTATCATCAAACATAACATGTAAACATAGCATCATATCATATCATCAAACATAACATGTAACGTATATAACATAAGCATGTAAACATTCCTAACATATCATCAAACATAACATGTAAACATAGATAACATAAGCATGTAAACATAGACATCATATCATATCATCAAGCATAACATGTAAACATAAACATCATATCGTATCATCAAACATAACATGTAAACATAGCATCATATCATATCATCAAACATAACATGTAACGTATCTAACATAAGCATGTAAACATAACAATCAGCAGGTAAACATATGCAGGATGTTTTGAAAACATATATTTTAGGTACGTAAACATAAATCTCAACATATTTGGGCCCGGCATTGTACCACTTCTTCATTATCATAGCGCGCATCCCTAAATAGGCCCGAGGTAGCAAGTCTCGAACCTAATAGGTTTCTAGGCCCGAGTCTTATTCCATCGACCTAGGGGCAATCGTCATAGCGTAGAAGCCCATCCTAGGCCCGAGTCTTACTCCATCGACCTAAGGCATCTTGGAGCCCATCCCGTACTAGGCCCGAATCTTATTCCATTGACCTAGGGGCAATCATACATAGAAGCCCTTCCTAGGCCCGAGTCTTATTCCATCGACCTAGGGCATCTTAGGAGCCCATCCCTTCTTGGACCTTGTTAAGGTCTTGGTACAAGCCATGCAGAAGGTAAAATACTTATATGCTTATTTGTACAACATAGCTTATTTCATTAACATAGCATGGCATACTTCATTTCATAACACATCATGCTTCATTGCATTAACATAGCATAGCATACTTCATTTCATAACACATCATGCTTCATTTCATTAACATAGCATAGCATACTTCATTTCATAACACATCATGCTTCATTGCATTAACATAGCATACTTCATTTCATAACACATCATGCTTCATTTCATTAACATAGCATAGCATACTTCATTTCATAACACATCATGCTTCATTGCATTAACATAGCATAGCATACTTCATTTCATAACACATCATGCTTCATTTCATTAACATAGCATAGCATACTTCATTTCATAACACATCATGCTTCATTGCATTAACATAGCATAGCATACTTCATTTCATAACACATCATGCTTCATTTCATTAACATAGCATAGCATACTTCATTTCATAACATATTTCAAATATCGCATACACATAGACATGGCATAAGGCATGGCATCAAGTAAGTAAACACTAACCTAAGGCATGTTATCTTCATCTAGCATTATTTAATATCACAAGTCAGCATGAATTCACCCAACTTAAAACACATGTTAACCTATTCATTTAACTTAACCACAACTTCATATGCACATAAAACTTGGATTAGACTTCATTTAATCATCCAAGGTTCATGGTGGCCGAATGGTCCATAGGGTTTTCTAGGGTTATCTTTTAACCTAATTCATTTAGCATAACAACAACTTCATTTGCATAAAGAACATGAATTAAAACTTCATTTAGTCACCCAAAAGCATAGGTTGGCCGAATGGTCCATAGGATTTTCTAGGGTTATCTTTTAACCTAATTCATTTAGCATAACAACAACTTCATTTGCATAAAGAACATGGATTAAAACTTCATTTAGTCACCCAAAAGCATAGGTTGGCCGAATGGTCCATAGGGTTTTCTAGGGTTATCTTTTAACCTAATTCATTTCAACTCCTAACATCATCATATAGTTACCAAAACATAGCATGAAACTTCATTGAAACCCTAAAAGCATGGCTTGGCCGAATGGGTCTTGGTGGCCATTAGGGTTAGCTTTTGTCCTAATTCATTTTAACTCCTAACATCATCATATAGTTACCAAAACATAGCATGAAACTTCATTGAAACCCTAAAAGCATGGCTTGGCCGAATGGGTCTTGGTGGCCATTAGGGTTAGCTTTTGTCCTAATTCATTTTAACTCCTAACATCATCATATAGTTACCAAAACATAGCATGAAACTTCATTGAAACCCTAAAAGCATGGTTTGGCCGAATGGGTCTTGGTGGCCATTAGGTTAGCTTTGTCCTAATTCATTTTAACTCCTAACATCATCATATAGTTACCAAAACATAGCATGAAACTTCATTGAAACCCTAAAAGCATGGTTTGGCCGAATGGGTCTTGGTGGCCATTAGGGTTAGCTTTTAACCTAAACCCTTTTTCCATCCTACATCATCATCTAGTTACTAAAACATAGCATATAACTTCATGGAAACCTAAAATCATAGCTTGGCCGAATATAACATATAGATTTCTTTTATAAAACATCAAACGAAGCTACTCGTATGCAGGTGAGGGATACTTACATCCTTCGCTTTGCTTTGGGTGGGGAAGATGACCTAAGGAAGATCAAAACCTAGCCTTCTCTTGCTTGGATAGGGTTCGGCCAAAGGTGGAGAGGGAGCTAGAATTCGGTGAGAAGAAGAAGAAGAAGAGAGGAAGTGGCAAATTAGAACCTTCCCTCTTCTTTATAAATGGAGGAAGAGAAGTTTCTCTTCTCTTCTTCCATGCCTCTTCATTTACCTTTATCTCACTTATCTATAATTCCCCCCCTTCATCTAATGATGTAGTCCTATTGGGCTTCTGGTTAGTGGGTGCATCTATAGGGTTTGGCTATCTCTAGAGGTTTGGGGTTCAATTCCTAGGCCTTGCACCCCTTTTTGGCTTATTTCTTTTATTTTTGGAAAAAAAAACCCACATAAAGCCCATGATCATCAAGCCAAAAATTCTTGTAAAATTTCTAGGAATTTTACGGGCATTACAAAAATATTGTATGTCGTTTTGGTATCCCAAGGAGGTTGATATATGATAATGGGTGGTAGTTTCAGGGTAAGAAATTAGCAAAATGGTGCCAAGAATTTTAAAATTGAATAGGCATTCACATCTGTGGCTTATCCCCAAAGTAACAGGCAAGTGGAGGTGACTAATAGGGAATTGATGCACAAATTAAAAACTAAGTTGGAGCATGTTGGAGGAAGCTAGGTGGAAAAATTGCCTAGCGTTTTGTGGTCTTTTCGAACAACTACCAGGAGAGCCACAGGAGCCACTCCATTCAGTATGGTATATAGGTCAGAGGTTGTGTTACCCGTAGAAGTGGGAATAGAATCTGCACGGGTATTAAATTATCTCCCGAATGATAATAGTGTAGGGTCGATGTTGGCCGGCTAGAGGGGGTGAATAGCCTTTGTCGTAGACGTTGGAAGTCGTTCGTTCGTTGCTCGTCTACAAAACTATTAGTGCAAGCGGAATATACAAATATAAGACAATTAAGATAAAACAAAGTAAAAAAGCAATTCGCTAACAAGAAGATGTAACGTGGTTCACGGCCTTGCCGCTAATCCACGGTCTGATTCGTCCACGGTGAATCACTCCGCAAGCTTTCACTATTCTCTCCTTTGCACCAAGCTAGGTGGAGGTAACCTCTTTACAAGAATTCACTCTTCTTACAATGGAATGAGAATTAACACAAGTAGAAGAGTAGAAAATCCTTAGAGCACTTTGGGAGATGTTATGAGTTGAAGCATTAGGCTCCCAAAGCCCCTCACCTCTTCTTTTTATAGAAGAAGAGGGTTTCTTCCCATTGACACAGGACCAGTCAACTGATGCCCTGATAAGTCGACTGATCCTATAGTCGTTTCCCAATAACGACTACTTTCCACGTTGGATTTTATCCAACAGCTCCTACATCAGTCGACTGATCTCACCATCAGTCGACTGATAGAGCTATCAGTCGAGTGTCGGAAGCGAGCACTCCATTCTGTGCCTGAAACCCTTGCGACCAGTTGACTGATTCCTTCATCAGTCGACTGGTGGTCTCGCAGTCGACTGCCAATCCATGGCAGTCGACTGTTGGCACATGAATCGGACTCGAACACTAGTCGAGTCACTATCAACTTAAAGTAGTCGACTACCATAACATGGTAGTCGACTGATCTCAGAAAATCCCATCTGACACTTAGTCAATTGGCCAAGTTTCACCTAAGAGCACTACCCCTTCCCGGATTACATTCGTTCACTCTCATTCATTGGAGTCCCTCGCCTTTGAAGTTATCTTCGTCCGACCACGTCCCTCGGATGCGCCAAGCGCATGGCTCTGCAACGCCATCCTTCGCGTCTCGCCCTGAAGTCTACTTCCTCCGGCTTCACTCCAATCTCCTCGTCCGGCGGTCCCTCGAATGCTCCAAGCGCACGACTTCCGCAAAGCTATCCTTCACCGACTCAAGGACCGAGTCATGAGAGGTGAAACTCGTGTTGGTGCAGGGGCACTAGATAATCGAACCTTGGTTTTGATGATGGCAAAGATTCAAAGTTAAGCTATTTTGTTATCTCATGTGATATGTTAAGTGTGCAGGAAGTGTTTAAGCTAAGCCAAAGGTCGAGTGACATCCGGAGAATCTCAAGTTGAGAAAACATAGTGGTCGGGCGACACCAGGAGAACCTCGGGGAGTCGAGGAACCTCGGTGGTGACCGAAAGCTAAGCGACAGGTCAAGAGGACCAAAGGTAAGCTTCGTGTGTAGAGCAGTGGTAAGGACGCGTCCTCGGTTAGAGGACAATCCTAGGCGTCGATCCGACTAAGGCTTCCGGAGGAATGCTGAAGTTGAGATTGGACAGTCAAAGGACTGTCACACTGCATGGCATTATGCATCTATTGTGCTGGAATTCTCAAGTACAGCAGTCAACTGGAGATGTCAGTAGTCGACTGAAGGCAGTCAACTACTAAGAGGATCAGTCGACTGATATCGACGAATCATCCTAGTGCACAAGGTCAAAGAGATAGAGATTGATGCCACCACCTCAGGATAAGATAAGCCGCCACCTCAGGATAAGATAAGCCGCCACCTCAAGATAAGATCCACGAGTTTTGGATCTGGATCGGGACAAATTCCAAGGCGCAAATCTATAAAAGGAGGGGAGGACTCACACCCAAATTAAAGAATCTCCCAAGTGCTCGTGCTCTCTACAACGCTACTCCGACCTTGCATCATCTTCTAATTAATTGTCGGTATTATTATTATCTTTATGTACTTAATTTTTATAAGGACCGGTAAGGTTGTTACCGGCCTTATAATCATTGTAATAGTCTTGTCTCTTACCTCCAACGAGGAAGAGACTTTTAGTGATTGCCCTTCGGAAGTGATCAAGGATCGTAGGGCCTTGGATTAGCAGCCGGTGGGTTGTGAACCAAGTAAAAAAGCTTTGTGTCTTTCTTATGTTTGTCTTTTAGTTTTTCACTGTGTACTTGGTTTTAATCGTCGAAAAAGAAAAGATTTTATGAACGCTATTCACCCCCCCTCTAGCGCTCATATCGATCCAACAATTGGTATCAGAGCGGGGGCGCTCAGATTCGGTGCAACCACCGGTCGAGCATTTTCTTTTCTTTATTTTTATTTTTATTTTTAAATATCTCCCGCACTACTAATCCCAGACCAAGTCTTGAGACTTTTTGGTTTGTGTTTTTTTTACGAGTTTTAGAAAATCATTGACTGAGCCAACCATGGAAGAGTCTCCCACAAGGCATAAAGGTAACAATGTTAATTTAAATTTTAAATTTCATATTATTGGCTTTAAGTGCAGGGAGAGAGGACACTATAAAAATAAGTGTCCTACTCGTAAGATTCGAACGACGCAACCGATGGCAAAGGAGACACCATTGCCATGAATCCGGAAGAACAAGGAGCACATCAAGTGCTTCGGGTGCGGAAGATTCGGTCATTACAAGAATCGGTGTCCGGAAAAAAAGGTTAGTAAAGTTAATAATTTTGAAAAGTTGAGTTTTAGAATAGTTGATAATTTAGATAAATTGTGTAATTGTTGTCAATTAATTAATACAATTAATAATTCAACTAATAAAAAAATAATTAATTCAGATTTAATTAGTTTAAATAATAATAATAATAATATCATGGAAGAAAATGATCGAATTAATCTAACATTTTATAAAATTAACAAAGAGATTAATCAAATATTTAGTTTAATCAACATAGATCTAGATCAAGTCAAAGATAAAACCAACCTAGGACTTAATCAGAATAATCAAACCCTTGATCAGAATAATCAAACCATATGACAGAATCATCAAATCCTAGATCTGATTAATCTAGATAATTCCGAATTAAAGAATTCTGTTTTGAAAAATTCAACCATAAAAAAATCGAAATTAACTTTAAAAAATTCCAAAGATAATCTAAATAATTCTAATAATAATTCTACCTTTAAAAACTCTAACAATCTTATCTTAAATAATTCTAATAATAATTCTACCTTTAAAAACTCTAACAATCTTATCTTAAATAATTCTAATAATAATTCTACCTTTAAAAACTCTAACAATCTTATCTTAAATAATTCTACCTTTGAAAATTCTAATAATCTTATCTTGAATAATTCTAATAATTCTACCTTAAAAAATTCTAATAATTTTAATAATTCTATTTTTAAAAAGTCTTAAAAATTCTAATAATTCTACTTTTAAAAAGTCTAATAATCTTATCTTGAAAAAGTCTAATAATATTATTTTGAAAAATTCTAATAATCCTATTTTAAATAATTCACAATCTAACTTAATTAAAAATTCAAAATTAGATAATCAAACCAATAAAATTAATTATAATAGAGTATCATTTGATTATACACAAATTAATAATCTAGTAATTAAACCTTCAATTTTTAAAAATTCAACTAATAAATATGTAGACTTGGGTTACAAGTCTAAGCTAACCAAAAATCAAGACACTAAAATTTGTAAACCTAATTATAATAAAGTATCTTATAACTATAGAACAAATAAAAGTCTACCCAAGAAAACAACCATTTCTTTAAATTGATTCAATGTAGCTTGCTCATGCATACATATCATTATCATGCTTATTTTGTCATGTCATACATACTAGTTTTAAATTCACTCTGATAGAATGGTTAGATAGGAAATAATTAATTAATCTTGACAACATAGTATCAGGACGCGGTGAGATGATAGTACGTTAAGGAAACGAAGTCAAGTGTATCCGAGTTGGATAAGGAGTATCTAGCTTGGTGCATTTAACTAAGTGGAACTAACTGAAGCTACCTCACCACATCCTAAATTAGTTAGATCAGGACGTAATCCTAAGTGAATTAAGTGTGTAATTTTCTTAAGTTGGCTTTGTCTAAGGAAGTGGTCGTTGTTTCGATCAAAGAAGGCCTCTGTGCCTCGCCACGACCTGGAAGCCCTCTTTTGAAATGTTCACTTAACTAACTAAAGGTGAAATCCAAATCTAACCCAAGATTAATTAATTTCTAAGGCATTAAATTAAATTCATCTCACAATACCTATAAGAATAACTTGGTTGATCATGTAGAATGGGTGAGATGGTAAGGACAACAAATTAAAAATGATTTTGAAAACAATTTCAAAATTTATATACACATAAATAGGTTCTTAAAAGTATTTTTATTGGTTGTCATGATTATTGTGTGTAGTTATACGTAATTTTCAAAACAACTATGCTTCTTAAAATGATGGTTAGTTGACCAATACTGAACATCTAAATCCTTATGTAAACTTTAGATACCTAGACCCTCTGGACACTTAGGTGAGCCTTCCTTATGGCCAACAAGGATGTCCTAAGAGTTTGTCAGACAAAAGGGGAGACCCTCTAGATATGCCTTCCTTGTGGCTAACAAGGATGTTAGGTTAAGGGGGAGGTTCTAATTGGATAATCATCATAGAAGTTGTTAAAAAATATTTTTTTAAAAAAAAAATCACCAATACTTTCTAAATTTAAATCCTTCTTTTGATAATATGCCAAGGGGGAGAGAAGACTTAAGTTGGATAAATTTAGTATCTAGCTACCTCCAGTTTGGCATAAAAACCAATAGACATGAGCCTTTAAAATGTTTTTTTTAATTCTTTCTCTAAATTTTATAACAATGTTAAAGGTTAGGGGGTCACATTCTAACCTAGGATATACATTGTTGGTGTAGGATCTAGAAACCTAAACTCCTAAACTCTTAAGTATTAAAGGGAGTTGAACATATTAAATCAACTTGATTAGCTTGTTTAAAAATTCTATTTCTTGGCAATGTACCCAATATAAAGTTATTTTTGATATATGTCAAAGGGGGAGAGAGAATAAAGTTAAGAGATTACTTACTTTTTCTTTCCCAAAAAGTAATTATTTTTCAAGACTGACCTAGGGTTAAGGGGGAGGTACCCTTAAGGGGGAGGTTTTGAAAAATGATTGTTCAATGCTTACTGCTTATTTTCTCTTAACTTTGAATTGGTTTGCCATAGATCAAAAAGGGGAAGATTGTTGGTGCAGGGGCACTAGATAATCGATCCTTGGTTTTGATGATGGCAAAGATTCAAAGTTAAGCTATTTTGTTATCTCATATGATATGCTAAGTGTGCAGGAAGTGTTTAAGCAAAGCCAAAGGTCAAGCGACATCCGGAGAATCTCAAGTTGAGAAATCGTAGTGGTCGGGCGACACCAGGAGAACCTCGGGGAGTCGAGGAACCTCGGTGGTGACCGAAAGCTAAGCGACAGGTCAAGAGGACCAAAAGTAAGTTTCGTGTGTAGAGCGGTGGTAAGGACGCGTCCTCGGTTAGAGGACAATCCTAGGCGTCGATCCGACTAAGGCTTCCGGAGGAATCTGGTCGAGATCGATACCAAAGGATCGCTATCACTGTATGGCATTATGCGTCTATTGTGCTAATCTTATATTGTAGGAATTCTCAAGCGCAGCAGTCAACTGGAGATGTCAATAGTCGACTGAAGGCAGTCAACTGCTAAGAGGATCAGTCGACTGATGTCGACGAATCATCCCAGTGCACAAGGTCAAAGAGATAGAGATTGATGCCACTACCTCAGGATAAGATAAGCCGCCACCTCAGGATAAGATAAGCCATCACCTCAAGATAAGATCCACGAGTTTGGATCTGGATCGGGACAAATTCCAAGGCGCAAATCTATAAAAGGAGGGGAGGACTCACACCGAAATTAAAGAATCTCCCAAGTGCTCGTGCTCTCTACAACGCTACTCCGACCTTGGATCATCTTCTAATTAATTGTATGTATTATTATTATCTTTCTGTACTTAATTTGTATAATGACCGGTAAGGTTGTTACCGGCCTTATAATCATTGTAATCATCTTGTGTCTTACCTCCAACGAGGAAGAGACTTTTAGTGATTGCCCTTCGGAAGCGATCAAGGATCGTAGGGCCTTGGATTAGCAGCCGGTGGGTTGTGAATCAAGTAAAAAAGCTTTGTGTCTTTCTTGTGTTTGTCTTTTAGTTTTCCGCTGTGTACTTGGTTTTAATCATCGAAAAAGAAAAGATTTTACGAACACTATTCGCCCCCCCCTCTAGCGCTCATATCGATCCAACAACTCGCCAATGCTCCATGTGCGAATTACTAAGTCCTGCAAGACTCCAACGCACATGTCAAATCCAAACATCATAACTTAAACCCTTTGCCACACACATCAAAACCATATCACGGGTTGATTGCACTAACAATCTCTCCCTTTTTGATGTGTGGCAATCCGTTTAAGTTAGGTAAAACATTTGATAAAAATACTAAGGTAAGAAAGCATGTAAATAACATGATTAGCAACTCTCCCCCCTAATACATGAAACCCCCCCCTAAATACAATTCCCCCTTACTTAAACATATATATTTCTCCTCCTTTGACACCATCAAAAATATTAAACAAAGTTTATATAAGCATGGCATCAAGTTTAGAGGGAAACAAAAGCCAAAACATGCCTTAAAATCAGATAAAAGAGATTACTAGGCATGTTATCAATCGATCAGTCGACTGGTTCAGACTACCAGTCGACTGGCACTCTGATTTCGAATTTTTCTGATTTTCAGGGTGAATTTTAGAAATGCATTAAAAATTCTACAAAATTCAAAAAATCATGAAATTTGAGGAACACATTTCTTGTAAGATCCTTTATCAGTGAAAAATAGTTTTTCATGAAAAGTCATTATATTTTCAAAGATTTGCCAAAAATCCAAAACTTTCAAAAACAACTAGGTTTTTGATCAAGTTTGTATCACTTTTAACACCTAGCTTTGCTTTAAATTGTTTCAAAACATGAACACACATATTTTAAAATAAGAAATTGTTTTGAAAACATATGAAATATCCAACCATGATCTTTGGGCAATATGTCTATGAATTAAACATAAGCCTTCCCCATGATTGGTCTATTATTGCTATTTGATACCTTAAATGACCATCTAAATGCCATAGGCATTAGTGGACCATTAGTATCATCCTATCATCTCACTCATGCTAAGTTTTCAATCAAGGTAGCCTATGGTGAGTGTGAGATGTATCCTAAAGGTATTTATATATACTTAACCATTAATTTCATGCAATTCTATACATGGTTAAGTATCATCCTAACATACCATATGATCATAACGATATATATGCATTGATTTTACATTATGAGCATGAAACAAATGTATTCATCAAATTATAATCATGCATTAGGTATGAACTATGATAATAAGTAAAGTGTCACCCAAGGCATGATTTAAAACCTTATTTCCCATGATTATATATCAAATGTCAAGATCATAAATCATGATTGCAAACATATATAGCAATTATATTAACTATCATGATTTAAGCATTATTATTAATTTATGGGCACATTATCATCACCCAACACTATGCTAAAATTAGTCTCGCCATCCTAAGTCAACCAAAACATATGATATAGGTAAAATCCATATGGTTGACTATTCTAGGGTTTTCCTAACCCTTAAGGATGGATTTAGGAACCCAAAACAAATTCTTTCTTATGGGGTTCACTAAAAATTCCTTAGGGATCCATTTTCTAGATATTGTTTTTTTTTTATCTTGACCCCTAGCAATTAAACATTTATAGGTTTTTTCATTTTTATTTTCTTTATATCCTAGGCCTTTCTTGTTGAAGCTTGCCCTTTGGCTCCCTATGATCATGTTAAGGGTGTTGGAGCCTATGGTGAATTTTTCTAGGGCCTTGGTTAAATGATCTACTTTCTCTCTTAAAGCCCTATTTTCATCCATACATGCATCACTTACATTAAAAGGCATATAGTTATCATGTGAGCATGCATCATTGAGACTAGAAGAAACATTATCATTAATGTTTAAGCATGCTTTTTCTAGTTTTTCTTCTAAATCCTTAATTTGATTAAGCATGCATTTATTTTTCTTCTTTACCCTAAATAAGTCCATAGTAAGGCTAGAAATTATGGAAACTATTTTCTTGGGTGAGAGATTCATTATCATAGTCTCCATGTCCTCTTCCTCCGATTCCGATGATGATGAGGATGAAGCTGGATTTTCAAGAAGAAAACTGATATGGATGGTAATGTTATTACCTATAAAGTTAGATTAGTGGCAAAAGGCTATCGTCAAAGACAAGGTGTTGACTATGATGAAACCTTTTCATCAGTAGCTATGCTTAAATCCATTCAGATACTCCTGGCCATAATGACTCATTTTGATTATGAGATATGGTAAATAGATGTGAAAACAGCTTTCCTTAACAAAAACCTATCTAAGGATGTATATATGATACAACCTGAGAGTTTCACATCCATTGACAAGAACAAAGTATGCAAGCCAGGAGTTAAAATATCTGTTTTGATGAGGCAATCAAACAGTTTGATTTCTCACAAAATCTAGAGGAGCCCTCACATCCATTGACAAGAACAAAGTATGTAAGCCAGGAGTTGGAATATCCATTTTGATGAGGCAATCAAACAATTTGATTTCTCACAAAAATCCAGAGGAGCCCTGTGTGTATAAGAAAGTTAGTGGGAGTGTGATCGTGTTCCTAGTATTGTATGTCGATGACATATTAATCATAAGAAATGATATTCCTATTTTGCAAATAGTCAAGGTCTGGTTGTCCAAAATGTTCTCCATGAAAGACATAGGAGAAGTAACCTATATTTTGGGGATTAAGATCTATAGAGATAAATCGAATCGGTTGCTTGGTCTTTTGCAGTCTACATACATAGAGAAAGTGCTAAAACAGTTTATCATGGAAGATCCAAGAAAGGTTTTATTCCCATGAGATATGGGATATACCTTTCGAAGTATATGTGTCTGGGCACTGAATACGAGAGGATTCGCATGAGTTAGATCCCATATATGTCATCTATATGATCGATCATGTATGCTACGTTATATACGAGGCCTGATGTATCGTACACTTTGGACATTACGAGTAGATACCAGTCAGATCCTAGTATGGACCATTGGGTGGTTGTCAAAATAATCCTTAAGTACTTGAGAAGGACTAAGGATTTGTTCTTGGTATATAGAGGAGGTGATATGGTAGTGAGCGGGTATACTGATGCCAGCTTCCAGACAAATACAGGTGATCTAGAGACGTGAAACAAGTCTGAGAATAAGATTCTTAGTGAGAGAGAAGATATATCTGGTTGGACCAGGCCAAGAAGGTGCAAAATAGAGGCTATGGAACCTCCTATGATCTTGTCGAACTTAGCATGGTCATATGACACCTAAACGAAGTTAAACAGACCGTACAGAGCCTCACACGGTCATGCCTAACAAGGCATGGGTCGTGCCTAGCTCTGACCGAAAATAGCAAAAGTCTAGATTGTGCCCAGAAGAACACACAACTAGTCGTGTGTCCTAGCATGACCGTGCCTTTTTTGCATGGCTGGTCGTGCGTAAGACACACAGTCGTGTCATGACTCCATCATTTTTGGAGATTTTTCTTATGAAAATTTCCTGGGTTGTTCTTACCTTAATTATGGGATAATTATAGAAAGATAGGTTCTGTTTAAGCCTCCTAAGATGCCCTAAACAAGAGATCTATAAATAGATCCCTTGATAATCTTTGGAGGGAGTGTTCTAATCTTAGATTTTCTTCTTTGGTAGGTGTCTTTCTCCTCTCTCTTTCCCTCTCTTATCTCCATTGGTTGGCTAGCACCAATCAGAGAGAAAGACTTGTTGCTCGAGGAGTTGTCTCAGGTGATCTCAACGTGAATACTGATAGAGGCAAGGTCCGTTGGTCTTGCTCGTGGTTTCGACGGATTCAATAAGAATCTCGAAGGTATGAATCTTCTCTTCTTCTTTCTTTGCATGAGATTATGTTAATAGCAAGGATTCCTAGCCCCCAGGGGAAGTCTGGGATGAAATAAAAATTATTTTATTCGCTTTATTCTGTTGGGGAATTGATTGTCGCTAGAGGGCAGTGAATAGTGTGTTGGGTGATGAAGATGGAAATTGTTCGTTCGTTTCTACAAATCATGTTAGCGCAGTGGAAATAATAATAACAAGAATAAAACATGACAATCACAAGACTAATACACCAAGATATAACGTGGTTCGGAACCTCAAAGTTCTCCACAAGTTAGGCTCGAATGAGCCCTAGCGATGTCAAACACTACTAATAATCACAAATACTCCTTCTCGACAATAAGTCAGAGGCGGAGAAACCACTTACAATGATTATAAAAGTAATACAATACAAATACAAGAAAATACACTAAAATGCAAGTAAAGAAAACTTTACATAGAGTTTTTGATTTCTTGATCTTTGATTGCTTGAGAAGAGTCTTGAAGGTTTGGATTACAACAGTAAATCCCCTCCAAATCACCTCAAGGAACCTTGGCAAAATCCTCCTCCATGTGCTCCTTTTAAAGCTTCACCTCGGGCTGGATTCCGCCTAGCAGTCGATTGATTGCGACCATCAGTTGACTGCTCCTATAGCCATTGTTAGACAACGACTTAATCCACGTTGGATAAGTTCCAACGGATACACTAGCAGTTGACTATCATAACCCAATAGTCGATTTCCAGGGTTGTAGCCAACTAGCCAGTCGGCTACAGAACATTATGCTCCCGTAACCCCAAACAGCAGTCGACTGCCATCCATGGTAGTCGATTGCTCAAGCCATCAGTCGACTGCCCAATACTGGCAGTCAACTGTTAGGCTATGTCCTACAGTCGAACACCAGTCGAGTCTAAGCAGTTCAACTGGCCATAATCTCAATCGACTGCTGCAAGTCGACTCGGTTGCCAAGTGTCAAAACACTTGACCAGTCATTTGGTCCAAAGTCCCAGTCAACTGTTAACCTCAAACATGAGGTTTAACCCCAAGTATGATGCTCTTATACTTGCTAGACCACCCTTAGCCTAGACCTAAGCCTTCTAGCTACCTCCGTCAGCTTCACACCTATCAGATCCCTCTAAGTCATCCATGACTTATTCATCCATATGCTAGCCTTTCAGGTGCTTCCATCGGCTATTGTCATGCTAAGCTAGTCTATACCACCAAGGCATATTGGGCTTACGTTGCCAAGACTACCGCTTAGATTTTATGCCGTCAACCATTAGACTTATGCTGTCAAGACTCGACCCTTAGACTTTACGCCGCCAATATTACCCCTCGGACTTTCCTTGCTAACTCATGTTGGACTTTCCATTTGCCAAGACTCAACCTTAGACTTTCCCTTGTCAAGACCCATGCTTGGACTTTCCATTCCAAGTACCTATGATTTGGAATTTTCATGCCAAGTACACAAGACTTGGACTTCTCCATCATATGGTCAACTCGATGTCAACCATATTGTCAAAAAATGGTCACACCATCGTCAAACATCAAAATATCACTCGAGTCAAACTCGAGTCCGTCAATCATGACCCGGGTCGATTGCACCAACAATCTCCCCAAAACATTGTCAAATATCAAAACACTACTCGAGTCCAACTCGAGTCTGGTCAATCGTGACCTAGGTCGATTGTACCAACAATCACCCCCTTTTTGATGTTTGACAAAAACCACAAAACCATTGAGTTAGGCAACCTAACTCAAATCTCCTTACAAATTCTCCCAAATTGGTGATTTCATAAATTCTCCCCCTTTTTGACATACATCAAAAAGGTTCTCCTCAAGGAGGTCAATGTCTCATATCTCAATGAGATCTTACAATTCCCCCTTGATCCAAAAACATCTATGATGCCTTCACTCTTCCTAGTGATAAGTTGTTAGTGAAAGCCCTAGAGTCGATCATGTGATGATTGTTGTATGGACTTGTTGTATCATATTCCTATATATATTTATAAAGGCATTTCTTTATGGTTATTATACTTACTTGTATTGGTGTCAAATAACTAAGTATAATAACGTCCTTGAATAGAAGGTTCTTATCTATATCAATCGATTGGTTGAATTGATAATGAGATGATATAGAGAATACTACTCTTAATCATTCCTAGTCAAGTATTAATATTCAGGGACAATGTTAATGTGAAGAGACTAGCATGTAGGTCAACTCAATGACTTGATCTCACAAGTCATGGATATGAGATATCAAGTTGACACATGGGTATGTATTGGAGAATGTATACTAAATGACCCGCTGATGTGCGCGGACGCATCCTCAAATCACACGAGGGATACCGTCGTGGACTCAAAGTGCGTGCTCACCCTCAACGCCCGCAAGTGCACGGATGTCATCAAGTAATAAAGATTATTGATCCCACAAGGAATGGGATTCGAGTACCAATACACTAAGTGGTTGTGATTGTTCGGACGTGATCTCTGAGAGAGAGTCTGTTAGTGAGAACTATCGGTGGACACTACTCTGTGCGGTGTCACACGGAGGAGGAAAAGAGGTTGTCAGGGTCTTAAAAGGAGATCCTAGGACTTTTGTTTCACTTGTATACCACAGAACAATGTTGTCAATTGGCGTCGTCTAAACTTCTACTTACAGTTTTAGGGAAGGGACATCATACACTCTCCCACAGAGCCGCCGCATTCACCGGGAGCAATCCTCGCCCAAAAGGACGGGATAGAGGGTACGAGGATGCCAAATCAATCCTTGCAGTGGACCGTTTCCAATTCCACCACTCCCTTCTCCCCGCAGTTATGGGAGGTCAGGTTTACCCCTAGGTTCCTTGATCAAACCTCCTAAATCTAGATTGCGAGGGATGTCACCACCTCGTATCGCCTAAGCACAGTGGAAAGAAAGCCAAATACACGTAGGTATAATAAAGAGCAACTACCATTTTCAAATTAAACTTATGGCCAAAATTTAATATGAACCAATATTATCTATGTACATAAGCTACTCCCTAATCCTAGAATCAAAAGTTCTACTCCATAAACACGAAGGAAGAATCACAAAACATGTTTAAGTTCGATTACAATAGAAAGAGTGCGTAGAAATAGATATTACAATGCTTCGTGATCCTCTCTCCGGTGTTGTATTGCAAGTTGTGGACCTCCAGCGGCGTTCCTCCTCTCCGCTGTGAGTTGCCAAAGCTTTTTAAGGCTTCGGCATGCCGTCCTAGCCGTCGTGCCTCCTCCCTAGGGTTTGGGCGGAGCCATCCTTATATAGACATCGTCTCGAATCGCTGCAAAATCCAGAAAAAGCCCTAGTGGTGCAAATCTGTCGAGCCGCCACACACGGTCGTGTGTTTCCACACGGTCAGGTCGTGTGCAACCCTAGGGTGTTGTTCTTTGCCCATTGGACACGGCCGTGTGAATCCACACGCTCTGGCCGTGTCCCACTCTGCGTCTAGCTGCGAAAGTCCTTTTGCTCCAAAAATGCATCTTTTTCCCCAGAAAAGCTAACCTGCACACAAAAGTACAACGAGCAAACCTCCGAACCAGAAAATAGGCAATGCGTGCAAGAATAGAGTAACATGTGTATGAAACTAACACAAAATGTAACAAGATGTGGGCGAAAACTACTTTTAAAACCCTATATGTTTTGCTCACATCACTTCCCCCAGACTTAAATCTTTGCTTGTCCTCAAGCAAACCTCAGTGCCATAAAATTTTAAAAAGATATTATTCCATAATTAGCATGCTAACTAAATTTATCAGGTGGTATTTGCAATCAAAGCAAACCAGATATGTTCTAAAAATTCACTATGTTAGCTCCTCGTGCTCGTGCTAGGTGAATCATTCTTAGGGGATGCTCGTTCCATGGTGAGTTAAGTCATCACCCCATAGCTTTCCTAAGGTTTCCAGCTCTTAGGCACTTACCTGCCCAAAGCGAGGGTCGTTCCCTAGATCTAGCATAAAGTCTCAAAGGTGTGCTCGGTATTGAGAGAAATTGGGAGGTTTTTCCCCAGCAACCTAACTCGGTCTCAAAGGGGAACCTAGTCATTTCCACCCACGACAACTGTTTTTTTATGCCTCTCAATCTCTTTTTTTTTCTATGTCATTTCTTTTTCTCTCTTTTTTTTTCTTTTATTTCTCTTTTATTTTTCACCTCACAGGGATTTCGATTTTTTCGAATGGGCTTACACAATCCAAGCATCTCCAGTAACTAAAATGTCAAACCTAGAGTCACCTATGGATTCCAAAGTACTAGACTACTGAAGTGAATCATAACTAGGTATGTACTAAATTCTCCCTTTTAGAATGTTCAACATGTGTGAGTGCAAAAAATAGAGCTAACCAGTGCAGGTCTAGAACATTCAATAGAGCACATAGAATAAAATACCATAAGATAAATGGAGTTAAGCTACCTATGGGAACAACTCATGCAAGCAACTTTCAAAAATACTACTGAGGTAACTTTACAGACACCAAAATTTAAGTATTGAAAGGAACTAAATAACTCATACATGCATGAACAAATGAAAATACCAGAAAAGAAACTACTACTAGGAAAACAAAACAAAATAGATTTTGGGGTCCCCCCAGACTTAAACAAAAATATACCTCTAATATGGTGGACGAGGTGGAAAGTCTGGGAGCCTGGGCATCTCTGGATCCTGGGAGAACCTGCTGCTAAGCCGCTGATGCCACATATACATGTGGTCGATCTGAGAGCTGGTGGATGCAGCGGCTTCTCGGTGCTCCTCCTCCCTAGCCCACTGTGCCTGCTGGGTGTGCATATGCTACCGCATCTCCCTGCGGTAAGCTACCTCATCCTGGTGATGAACAACCTCCTCCTAAAAGTATATGCGGGCCTCATCGTAGAACTCCTCTGCCTGCTGGAAATGCTCTTGGAACTCTGCTTGCTAGTAGGCGCTCTGCTCCTCCCATCGCTACCTCTGCGTCTGCTGCTCAGTGTAAATGTCGTCGAGGCATGATCGAAACTCTGAGAAATCATATGTCGATGTACCTGCATCCTGCTCAAAAGTAGAAAAAGATGGTAGTGCAGGTGTAGGCTCATGTCGGCGTGGACTAGGTAGGCTCCTATGCATGTGTGGACTGGAGGGAGAGTGATACAAAGGTGGAGAGATGGGTGATGATGTGGATGGTCCCTCATGTGGAGGGGACTCCACTATCAGGTCTAAGCGCCAATTGGTACGTATAGCGATGGTGGTACGATCTGGGTCGGGGAGCCTAAGGGTCGTAAGATTTTTCCTTACAAAGCATAAGGAGTCTCCTTCTCTTACAATCATTTTCATGGCCATGCATACTCCTAGGCTAATCCTATGGCTCCCCTCTATACTCTCCACTGCTGTGTAATCGTACCCCATCCTATAGTAAATGTGGGTAAGTAGGCCTCCCATATTGATCTCTCTGCATGCTGCTTTTCCCATCTTCACTAAGTGTCTGATGAAGTGGTACCCTACATCGATGCTACTCCTTTCTTGTAGCATATCCCATAAGCAAAGAAGCTCACTGGCTCTCACTACACCGTCACTCTCCCCATGACCAAATATAGTGCTGGCCATCACACGGTGAAGGTATCGAAAGACGGGGTTTTAGAGGCGCAACACTTTGGCCCTAGAAGGGTCATAAACGTGCTCCCCTGTCAACTCAATCTAAATCAAACGAGAGTTGTACCCATTAGGGGTTCTTCTCTCTCCCCCACTTGGCAAGCCAAAGCATGAGTTCCATTGGTGAAGGGTCCACTCATGCTTAATATTAAAAGGTCTAAAAGTTATCCTACCCTCCTCGCTCTCTCTTCCCGTTAAAACTTCCGCCCCTAAAGAACTCAAAAATTCCAAAATTATCCTAGGGTAGGTTAGGTGCCTTATTACCATAATCTCATCCCACCCTATTTTTGCAAATAGGGTTTGCATATCACCTAACAACCCTAAAGATGCTAGCAAATCCTCATCTAAGTACCTGGTAGTAGTAAGTTTATGAGTAGAGAGCATATTGAACCTATCTCTATGTTTATTATTGCGAAAAAGCAGAGGGGGTAGGGCGTTACCCTCTTCCGGAGCTTGAGGAGCGTCGGCTCTTCTTGTTCGTCGCTCCGAGGCACCGGATCGGGATGCTACGGTCTTGGTCCTCCTCATCCTTGCTCCTTTTGTCTTATAAAGAGGTTGAAAATGCTTCTAGAGGAAGGGAAAAGCGAAATCACACGGCTAGGGCAAGAACTTTTGAAGCACACGGCGCAAATGAGGTGAAAACACACGGCTTGCCCCTTTTAACCTCGCACACCATGGCCGTGTGAAAACACACGGCCAGGTCGTGTGCGCCTCTAGTCAAGCGGGCACGACCGTGGAAAAACACATGGCCAGGCCGTGTGTCCCCATTTTTCACCCCTTTTATACACCATGGCCTGAATTTGTTCATACACTTCGCCGTGTAGACGAATATGGGTTTCATTTTTCCCTAGCAAAGTTCTTTTCTACTCCTAACTCTAAATGTGATGGAAATCAAAACTAAAATCTAACACATGTATGCAATGCAATAGAAAAAGGGAAATCTACAACTAAACTTGGGTTGCCTTCCAAGAAGCGCTTTGTTTAAGGTCGTTTAGTTCGACCGCACTCTTCTATCAACTCAGCTCCGGTGGTTCAGTGAACCTCCATTCATCCGTCTCAGGATCTACGTCTGGAGATTCCGACTTCAATCTGCTAATCGTGAAGTTGTCAAAGTAGGAAGCTCTGTGCTCCGAAAGACTGAAAGAATGATCTCCCCGTCTACCTCCAGGGAGAAACGGTGTGCCTTCACATCTATGCATGCCCCAGCGGTTGCTATAAAATGCCTTCCCAGAATGATAGGATTCTGGGGATTCGGTCTTGTGTCCAGTATGATGAAGTCCATGGGTATCACGAAATCTTCAATCATCATAGGAATGTGTGGTAGTAGGCCAATGGCCTCCTTTACTTAGTCATCTCCCATACGAATACAAAGATTCGCTGGTTGGAGCCTGCTCAGTCTCATCTTCAGAAAATATGCGTAGGGAATCACACTGACTGATGACCCGAAGTCACATAGCGCTTCATCGAAACTCTCGCCATAAATCGAGCAGGAAATAACGAATTCACCAGGGTCCTCAAACTGTACTGGAATCTTCTCTTCGAACTCATCTTGGTCAGGTAGGGTGGAAATCATGGCTGCACACCCCTTGGCGAATTGACTATTTTGCCCTACTCCTTTCCTCCTTTCCTTGGCTCGCCGGAGAGTTCTTCACAGGTGGTGACACGGATTGGGCTATTTGGGCCACTTGTATCTCCAACATCCTGGTATGACTTGCAAGGCCGTCAACGGTGGCCTTCAAGTCTCTCAGTGCTTCTTCAGACTTTTAATGCTGGCGAAGGAATTCCTCATTGGCCTTAGTCTGGGTAGCGATGAAGTCCTCCATCATTTGTTCTAGTCTGGACTTCTATGGTCGCTGCCCATTGCCCTGCTACTGCCCGTATCCTCCGGATGGTTGGAGGTTTCCCAAGTTATTTTTGTAGGAGAAATTTGGGTGACTCCTCCATCCGAGATTATAGGTATTAGAGTACGGGTTGTGGGGCCTTTGATCATAGTCCCCAATCACGTCACAATGCTCAATCTGCTCGTCTGCGATCCCCTGCCCTACATAGTGGTCCTCACGATACGCTGCCGCTCCTTCTCCAAAGTCGATGGTCGTGCATGCAGATGAAGGATTCAAAGATTCAAACCGTCTGCTTAGTGCGTCCATCTTCGCTGAAAGGTGGTCCATGGAGTTGACAGTGTATCGTCCCGCCGCAGGCATGGGTTGACCACGTTCGGAGGCCCATTGATGGTGGTTTTGGGCCACCTCTTCGATAAGCTCCTCCGCCTCCTCTATGGTCTTGTTCATTAAAGCTCCTCCTACGGCAGAATCTAGGGACATCTTTGTGGCGTAAGCGATCCCATTATAAAAAATGTGGATCACCAACCACCTCACCAGTCCATGGTGTGGGCATTGATAAAGTAGCCCCTTGTAGCGATCTCATGCTTCGAATAAGGACTCCCCCTCCTTCTGGCGAAAGCTAGTGATAAGGTGGAGCATGTGAGCAGTCTTACTTGGCGAGAAGTATTTATTCAGAAACTGCTGCTCACACTGCTCCCATGTGGTGATGCTGCCAGAGGGTAAGGAGTGAAGTCATGCCTTAGCCTTATCCCGCAGTGAAAACAAGAACAGGCTAAGGCGGATCGCGTCGGAAGGGCCTCCGTTCAGTTTCATGGTTGAGAAGATTTCAAGAAAAGCCTCAAGATGTCAGTTCGGGTCTTGAGTTATAGCTCCCCCGAATTGGCTCTGCTGGACCATATGTATAAGTGTCGGCTTCAGCTCAAAGTTATGTGCCAAAATTGATGGTCCAACTATGCTCGGCCTGAATCCTCTAGCACTAGGAGCTGCGTAGTCCCGCAGAGGTCGACTGCATATGTTCACCTCGGATGCAGCTTGATCTTCCATCTTTCGCTGCGGTGCTCTCCGACGGTGAAAGGTTCGCTCAATCTCTAAATTGATCAGAATTAGACCTTCCGATCCTAGTCTTATAAGCATACGACGAACCAACACACAAAAGTAAGAGTGCTAACCTAATGCTAAAAGCAGAAAATAAATAAATCTAGTAAATAAAAACCTAAGATGCAATAAGTAAACAGGAAACTACTACTGAAAAATAAAAACTAAATCTAAATATAGAAAATAAAACTAAAGCAAATAAAGTAAACTAATAAGAAAATAAAGCAAGAAAATAATCTAATCCTAAGTCTGATCCAATCTACCACCAATCGATTTAATATAGAATCGACAGTGCCCGGCAACGGTGCCAAAAACTTGATGCGCACGGATGCGTCCTCAAATCGCGCGATGGATACCGTCGTGGACTCAAAGTGTGCACTCGCGCTCAATGCCCGCAAGTGCACGGATGTCGTCAAGTAATAAAGATTATTGATCCCACAAGGACTGGGTTTCGAGTACCAATACACTAAGTGGTTGTGATTGTTCGGACGTGATCTCTGAGAGAGAGTCGGTTGGTGAGGACTATCGGTGGACACTACTCTGTGCGGTGTTACACGGAGGAGGAAAAGAGGGTGTCGGGGTCTTAAAAGGCGATCTTAGGACTTCGGTTTCACTTGTGTACCACAGAACAATGTTGTCAATTGGCGTTGTCTAAACTTCTACTTATGATTTTGGGGAAGGGATATCATACACTCTCCCACAGAGCCGCCACATTCACCGGGATCCATCCTCGTCCAAAAGGATGGGATAGAGGGTACGAGGATGCTAAATCAATCCTTGTGGTGGACCGTTTCCGATTCCACCACTCCCTTCTCCCCGCAGTTACGGGAGGTCAGGTTTACCCCTAGGTTCCTTGATCAAACCTCCTAAATCTAGATTGCGAGGGCTATCACCTCCTTGTATCGCCTAAGCACAGTGGAAAGAAAGCCAAATACACGTAGGTATAATAAAGAGTAACTACCAATTGTCAACTTAAACTTATGGCCAGAATTTAATATGAACCAACATTTTCTATGTACACAAGCTACTCCCTAATCCTAGAATCGAAAGTTCTACTCCATAAACACAAAGGAAGAATCACAAAACATGTTTAAGTTCGATTGCAATAGAAAGAGAGCAAAGAAATAGAGATTACAATGCTTCGTGATCCTCTCTCCGGCGTTGTATTGCAAGTTGTGGACCTTCGGTGGCGTTCCTCCTCCCCGCTGCGAGTTACCGATGCTTTTTAGGGCTTTGGTGTGCCATCCTAGCCGTCGTGCCTCCTACCTTGGGTTTGGGCGGAGACATCCTTATATAGACATCACCTCGGATAGCTGCAAAATCCAAAAAAAGCCCTAGTCGTGCAAATCCATCCAGCCACCACACGGCCGTGTGTTTCCACACGGCCAGGCCGTGTGTGACCCTGGGGTGTTGTTCTTCGCCCATTGGACACGGCCGTGTGAATCCACACGCCTTGGCCGTGTCCCACTCTGCGTCTAGCTGCGAAAGTCCTTCTTTTGCCCCAGAAAAGCTAACCTGCACACAAAAGTACAACAAGCAGACCTCTGAACCAAAAAATAGGCAATGCGTGCAAGAATAGAGTAACATGTGCATGAAACTAACACAAAATGTAACAAGATGTGGGCGAAAACTACTCCTAAAATTCTATATGTTTTGCTCACATCACCCGCCATGAGAAAGTATCATGGATCATTATATGAGTGTCATATACTTTCTCATACGATTATTAGTATGACTATTAGTCCTTGGACCTGAAGTCACCATGGTTCCTTACATAAGGAGTTGCATACTTTGGCTTCGTCAAACGTCACTCGTAAATAGGTGGACTATAAAGTCGATTACTAGGTATGTAATAAATTATGCAGAGGGATGTGAGTGATGTAGATGGGATCTATCCCTCCTATATGACGGGAGTGATATCATGATTCTTGATAGAGTGAGACCACTAAGTGCATGGTCATGCCCAAATGAGTCAATATGAGATATTGAGCTCATTTGATTAGAGTGAGTCTACTTGGAGTTCAATATATAGATTGTTTAGAGGATGACACGGTCTATGCCTCAATTGATCAATCTAGATGTCAAGAATAGAGGGATATTGTCACATATTGTGAGAGTCACAATTAGTAGTCACAAAGGTGATGTTGGATCTCAACATTCTTGTAACTTGGGTAGCAATGATGTGTTTCTAGATACCGCTCATTGCTTATGTTTCTAAATCGGTTTAGGAGCATTGCCAGCATTACAAGAACCTATAGGGTCACACACAAAGGGCAATTAGATGGAGATTAGGTTCATATGATGGACCAAGAGGATTAGGTTCATGTGATGAACCAAATTGGATTAAGAGTAATCCAAATTAGACTAATTAAGTTAGACTCAATTTGATTCAAGTGTTGAATGAGTCTAATTTAGATTTGATTCATTGAGTCAATTTAAACTAATGAATAGAGATTCATTAAATTAAAATAACTTGAATCAAAGGTTGGATTTGATCAACCATGGGAGATAAGAGGTCAAGTTTGACTTGACTTGGGAGGGAAGATGAAGGGCCAAGTTTGATTTGACCAAATGCCACTTCATGGTGACTTGGCATAGGGGCCGGCCAATGGTGATGTTCCACATCATCATGGACACATCATGGTGTGCCACCTCATGAGGAAGACCAAGAGTCATGGCTCTTGGTATTACATGGATGTTTATAACCCCATCCTTAATGTGGCCGGCCATAGTATTAGTGGTGAATTGATTTCATCTTCTTCCCTCTCCCTTCTTGCTCTCTCCCTTTCCTCCATTGTCGTGACCTCCAAGGGTGCTAGCACACTCTAATTGGTCTTCTCCACCTTTTGTCCGTGTGAATACATGTAGAGGAGTGTACACTTGACACTCTACGAGATCCGGTAACCTTTTGGAGGAGCGGGATAAGCGAATGGCATCGCTACAAGAGTAACACTCTTCCATGTAGATCTAAAGTAGATCTAGTGTTTCTAAACATGTACATGAATTTATTTTTATTTATCTTTGCACGGATCCGTGGTTGACTTCCAATGTTTCCGCAATGTAAAAAGTGGTTTTTGCGGCTCGGAGAGTCTAACAATGGTATCAGAGCCACGTGCAAAGAATGTACATGTTTGTATTTGTAATTTTTTGTATTAGATACAAAAAGTTACAGATCTGTAAGTTTATGTAATTTTCTTAATTTTATAGATTTTGTGAGTATTTTTCTCGTAGAGTCGAAGCAACAAGTGTTTGGACACTTGTAGGCTTCAACCACCGAGAAAAACTCTCCGAAATGGCAAGGTCTCATTTTTGATTTTTTGGGACAGCAACTTAAGGAGCTATAAGATCGGTATGGGACACTCGCGAGATTCATTTTGCAAGAAGGGGCGCTGCCCCTAACCCCGCTAGGGGAATTGTTCCGCGATCGCGCCCGAAAATCGCTTAGCGGGACCACTGCGGAGTTGTGACTCATAAAATTGAAAGAAAAAGGTAGGAAAATTATAGAAATTTATGTAAAGTATATAATTTAGAATTATGTATGATATTGTGATGGTCATGGCCCAAAAATCCCAATGTGATTGGATAAAATTGTGTTGTAATTCATAATACAGTTTGTGCACCGTTTTTAGTATTGTGCATGTTGTATATGATATGCGACCTGCGCGTCGTGCCTCCCTTATTATATTCCTATTGTAAATAGATTTTAGACTCGAATGTAACTCGAGTTTCATGTCTATAATGTACAAAATGAAGTGGTGGAAAGCCCACTCGAAGACGGAGATACGAGGAGGGTGCCGACGACACATGCCGGTCAAAGGAGGCGCTTGGAGAAGCCGCTAACTCTAGGTTGGCCGTTTGATCTTCTCATTGGCTTGAGAAGATTGTAGTAGGGCCATGACCTCATTACAAATTAATTAATTAGTATATATATATATATATATATATATATTTGTTTTTGCTTGTATGTATGTGATGCATGCTAGTATAGGGTAATTAATGCCTTAATGCGTATATGATACACATTCACAATTAGATTAGATCTTAATCAAGTCAACTCGAAATGTCTACCAAGTTTTGATACCCATCACTACCTCGATCATTTGTTATTGTTGAGTCTGCCAAAGCAGAGCAATGCATATTATCTTGGTAGGGTGCGAAGGGACAATCTTGGTCTTGCCTATCAAAGCTTGGGTGAGAATAAGCTAAATTAGATTGAGTGAAACTAGTTAACTCAATTGGATCGGATAAAACTATAGGCATATTCCAACGGTTGGAAAGATAGGATAAGATTACATTTACACTAAATCTTGGGCGATTTAGCTAAAGCTAACTCAAGTTTTTTGTAAATGTGGATCTTGATTCTATATACAAGAGTTGCATAGAGATGTGGCAAAGACTGGGGTATTTCTAGAAAGGGACTTTGTTTCTAGAAAAACTAGTGGGAGTACGTTCGATCTTGAAGAAATTCAAGATATGGACTATAGCACTGAGGCCGAGATGGAGGTTGAACAGGAACCATAATGTGTTGTGGATTATGAGATTGTTGCACAAAGAGTTGTGGAACAACAATCTGTTCAGGTAGACCTACCTCTTCGCAGGTCAGCTAGGGTACATCGTCAGCCTGAGAAATACTCATTTCTCTTGTCTGACCATGATGACGTTATGCTCATTAAGAATGAGCCTACCTCCTATCAGGAAGCTATAATGAGCTCAGATTCTGAGAAATGGCTAGAGGTCATGAGATTCGAGATGGAATCCATGTACACAAACCAAGTATGGACTTTGGTTGATCCACCTAAAGGCGTCAAACCCATTGGGTGTAAGTGGGTCTTTAAGAGAAAGACTGACGTGGATAGACTTATGCATACCTATAAGGGCCGATTGGTAGCTAAAGGTTTCAAGCAAATTCATAGTATTGACTATGATGAAACCTTTTCTCCAGTTGCGATGTTTAAGTCCATTTGGATCATGCTTGCTATTGTAGCATACCACGATTATGAGATCTGGCATATGGATGTCAAAACCGTATTTCTTAATGGAAACTTGCTCGAGGATGTGTACATGACACAACCTGATGGTTTTGTAGATCCACAGTATACTGGCAAAGTATGCAAGCTGCAAAGGTCCATTTATGGACTAAAGCAAGCTTCTCGGAGCTAGAATCTTCGATTCGATGATGCGATCAAACAGTTTGGTTTCATCAAGAATGAATATGAACCCTATGTCTATAAGAGGGTTAATGGAAACACAGTTGTCTTCCTTGTATTGTATGTGGATGACATACTACTCATTGGGAATGACATTCCTTCGCTACAGTTTGTGAAGACTTGGCAGGGGAAGTGTTTCTCAATGAAAGACTTAGGTGAAACAACTAGTATTCTAGGCATCAAGATCTATAGAGATAGATCTAAGAGATTGTTTGGCCTAAGTCAGAGTACATATATTGACACGATATTACTACGGTTTGCCAAGAAGAATTCCAAGAAGGGATTTCTGTCGATATCACATGGTGTGAGTCTTTCGAAGACTCGAAGTCCCACTTCTAGAGAGGAGAGAGACTGCATGGATAAGATCTCTTATGCATCTGCCATAAGATCTATCATGTACGCCATGCTATGTACTCGTCCTGATGTCTCGTATGCTTTGAGCATGATGAGCAGATACCAGTCAGATCTAGGTGAGCATCACTGGATAGCGGTTACAGAATATTCTTAAGCACTTAAGAAGGACTAAAGAATATTTCTTGATATTTGGAGGCGATGGGGAACTAGCTGTAAAGGGTTACAGTGATGTCAACTTCCAAACTGACAAGGATGATTATAGATCGCAGTCAGGGTTCGTGTTTTGCTTGAATGGTGACCCAGTTGCTGATTCTACAACAGAGGCCGAATATATTGCTGCATCAGAGGCAGCAAAGGATGCAGTTTGGATCCGCAAGTTCATTATTAAGCTTGGGGTGGTTCCTAGTATAGCAGATCCCATAGAGCTCTATTGTGACAACAATAGAGCGATTGCGCAGGCTAAGGATCCTCGCTCACACCAGCGGACCAAACACATACTACAGTGCTTCCATCTCATTCGAGAGATTATCGATAGAGGAGATGTGAAGATTTACAGAGTATCCACAGAGGCTAACGTCACAGATCCCTTGACCAAGGCTTTGGCACAGAATAAGTATGATGGTCACACTAGGTCATTGGGTATTAGATACTACAGTGATTGACACTAGTGCTAGTGGGAGATTGTTAGTGAAAGCCCTAGAGTCGATCATGTGATGATTGTTGTATGGACTTGTTGTATCATATTCCTATATATATTTATAAAGGCATTTCTTTATATTTATTATACTTACTTGTATTGGTGTCAAATAACTAAGCATAATAGCATCCTTGAGTATAAGGTTCTTATCTATATCAATCAATTGGTTGAATCGATAATGAGATGATATAGAGAATACTACTCTTAATCATTCCTAGTCAAGTATTAATATTCAGGGACAATGTTAATGCGAAGAGACTAGCATGTAGGTCAACTCGATGACTTGATCTCACAAGTTATGGATATGAGATATCAAGTTGACACATGGATATGCATTGAAGAATGTATACTGAATGACCCACCATGAGAAAGTATCATGGATCGTTATATGAGTGTCATATACTTTCTCATGTGATTATTAGTATGACTATTAGTCTTTGGACCTGAAGTCACCATGGTTCCCTACATAAGGAGTTGGATACTTTGGCTTCGTCAAATGTCACCCGTAAATGGGTGGACTATAAAGGCGATTACTGAGTATGTAACAAATTATGCGGAGGGATGTGAGTGATGTAGATGGGATCTATCCCTGCTATATGATGGGAGTGATATTGTGATTCTTGATAGAGTGAAACCACTAAGTGCATTACCATGCCCAAATGAGTCTATATGAGATATTGAGCTCATTTGATTAGAGTGAGTCTACTTGGAGTTCAAGATATAGATTGTTCAGATAATGACATGGTCTATGCCTCAACTGATCAATCTAGATGTCAAGGATAGAGGGGCATTGTCACATATTGTGAGAGTCACAATTAGTAGTCACAAAGGTGATGTCGGATCTCAACATTCTTGTAACTTGGGTAGCAATGATGTGTTGTTAGATACCACTCATTGCTTATGTTTCTAAATCGGTTTAGAAGCATTGCCAACGTTGCAAGAACCTATAGGTCACACACAAAGAGCAATTAGATGGAGATTAGGTTCATATGATGGACCAAGAGGATTAGGTTCATGTGATGAACCAAATTGGATTAAGAGTAATCCAAATTAGACTAATTGAGTTGGACTCAATTTGATTCAAGTGTTGAATGAGTCTAATTTAGATTTGATTCATTGAGTCAATTTAAACTAATGAATAGAGATTCATTAAATTAAATTGACTTGAATCAAAGGTTGGATTTGATCAACCATGGGAGATAAGAGGTCAAGTTTTACTTGACTTGAGAGGGAAGATGAAGGGTCAAATTTGACTTAACCAAATGCCACTTCATGGTGACTTGGCACAGGAGCCGGCCAATGATGATGTTCCACATCATCATGGACACATCATGGTGTGCCACCTCTTGAGGAAGACCAAGAGACATGGCTCTTGGTATTACATGGATGTTTATAACCCCAACCTTAATGTGGTCGGCCATAGTATTAGTGGTGAATTGATTTCATGTTTTTCCCTCTCCCTTCTTGCTCTCTCCCTTTCCTCCATTGTCGTGACCTCCAAGGGTGCTAGCACACTCTAATTGGTCTTCTCCACCTTTTTTCCGTGTGGATACATGTAGAGGAGTGTACACTTGACACTCTACTAGATCCGGCAACCGTTTGGATGAGCGGGATAAGCGAAGGGCATCGCTACAAGGGTAACACTCTTCCATGTAGATCTAAAGTAGAGCTAGTATTTCTAAACATGTACATGAATTTATTTTTATTTATCTTTGCACGGATCCGTGGCCGACTTTCGAGGTTTCTGCAATGCAAAAAGCAATTTTTGTGGCTCGGAGAGTCTAACATATGTCTCAAATCACTTAAGAGAGGCTTCCTATAAACTCTCCCAATTTCCAAATTAGGCATCTAACATTCTCATTTCTCTCCCTTATGAGGAAGAACACATCCATCATCCCATGATAGATACTGTTGGGTTTTTCGAGCCACAAAAACCATTTTTTATGTTGCGGAAACCTCGGAAGCCCGACCACGGATCCGTGCGAAGGTATAAAAATAAAACTACATGTATGTGTTATGAAAAAAAACCTAGATCTAAATGGTGAGAGCATTACCCTCGTAGCGACGACCTTCGCTTATCCCGCTCGTCCAAACACTTTGTGGGATCTCGAAGAGTGTCAAGTGCATACTCCTCTACAAGTATCCACACGAACAAATGGTGGAGAAGAAACCTTAGAGTGTGCTAGCACCCTTGAGAGTTTCGACCAAAGAGAGGATTGGAAGAAGGAGCTTGAGAGGAAGTCCCAAGGAAGAAGAAGATGGAGTTACCACAAATGAATTCTCATCTAATGAGAAGTAAAGTGGCTGACCACTCTTGGATGGGGAGGGCGGTGTTACATGCATGCATGTAACTCCAAGAGCCAATGGCTCTTGGTCTCCCTCATGAGGTGGCACCACATGATAAGTCAATGATGATGTGGAACACCATCATTGGCCGGCCCCCATGTCATGTCACTATGACATGGCAATTGGTCAATTCAAAATTGATTATTCATCTTCCCTCTCAAGTCAAGTCAAACTTGACCTCTTATCTCCCATGGTTGATCAAATCTAACCAATTGATTCAAGTCAATTTGATTTAATGAATCTCTATTCATTAATTTAAATTGACTCAATGAATCAAATCTAAATTAGACTCATTCAACACTTGAATCAAATTGAGTCTAACTCAATTAGTCTAATTTGGATTACTCTTAATCCAATTTGGTTCATCCCATGAACCTAATCCTCATGATTCATCATATGAACCTAATCTCCATCTAATTGCCCATTGTGTGTGACCCTATAGGTTCTTGTAACGTTGGCAATGCTCCTAAACCGATTTAGGAACATAAGCAATGAGCAGTATCTAGCAAAACATCATTGCTACCCAAGTTACAAGAATATTGAGATCCAACATCACCTTTGTGACTACTAATTGTGACTCTCACAATATGTGACAAAGTCCTTCTATCCATGACATCTAGATTGACCAATTGGGGCATAGACCGTGTCATCCTCGGTACAATCTATATCTTGAACTCCAAGTAGACTCACTCTAATCAAATGAGCTCAATATCTCATATTGACTCATTTGGGCATGGCCATGCACTTCGTGGTCTCACTCTATCAAGAATAACGATGTCACTCCCGTCATATAGGAGGGATAGATCCAATCCACATCCCTCCGCATAATTTGTTACATACCCAGTAATCGCCTTTATAGTCCACCCATTTACGGGTGACGCTTGACGAAGCCAAAGTATGCAACTTCTTATATAGGGAATCATGGTGACTTCAGGTCTAAGGACTAATAGTCATACTAATAGCCACATGAGAAAGTATATGACACTCATATAACGATTTATGATACTTTCTCATGGCGGATCATTCAGTATACATTCTCCAATGCATACCCATATGTCAACTTGATATCTCATATCCATGACTTGTGAGATCAAGTCATCGAGTTGACCTATATGCTAGTCTCTACGCATTAACATTGTCCCTGAATGTTAATACTTGACTAGGAATGATTAAGAGTAGTGTTCTCTATATCATCTTATTTTCGATTCAACCAATCAATTGATATAGATAAGAACCTACTACTCAAGGACGTTATTATACTTAGTTATTTGGCACCAATACAAGTAAATATAATAATCATGCCTTTATATATAGGAATATGATACAATAAAGTCCATACAACAATCATCACATGATTGACTCTAGGGCTTTCACTAACAATCTCCCACTAGCACTAGTGTTAATCACCATAGTATCTAATACCCAATGACCTAGTGTGACCATCATGCTTTTTCTGTGCCAAAGCCTTGGTCAACGGATCTGCGATGTTAGCCTCTGTGGGTACTCTGCAAATCTTCACATCTCCTTTATCGATAATCTCTCGAATGAAATGGAAGCACCGATATATTCGGCCTCTGTTGTATAATCAGCAACTGTGTCCTGCTTGGAACTCTTCCAGCTCACAACACCACCATTCAAGCAAAACATGAACCCTGACTGCGATCTATAATCATCCTGGTATGTTTGGAAGTTGGCATCGCTATAACCCTTTAAAGCTAGCTCCTCATCGACTCCAAATATCAAGAAATATTCTTTAGTCCTTCTCAAGTACTTAAGAATATTCTTGACTGCTATCCAGTGACGCTCACTTGGATCTGACTGGTATCTACTCGTTATGCTCAAAGCACACGAGACATCAGGACGAGTACATAGTATGGCGTACATGATAGATCCTATAGCCGATGCATAAGGGATTTGATCCATGCAATCTCTCTCCTCTCTAGAAGAAGGACTTTGAGCCTACGAAAGACTCACACAATGTGACATCAGCAGAAGTCCCTTCTTGGAATTTTGCATGACAAACTGTAGTAATACCGTGTCAATGTATGTACTCTGACTTAAGCCAAGCAATCTCTTAGATCTATCTCTATAGATCTTGATGTCTAGAATACAGGCTGCTTCACCTAAGTCCTTCATTAAGAAGCACGTCCCCAGCCAAGTCTTCATAGACTGTAGCGAAGGGATGTCATTCCCAATGAGTAGTATGTCATCCACATACAATACAAGGAAGACAACTGTGTTCCCATTAACCCTCTTGTAGACACAGGGTTCATCTTCATTCTTGATGAAACCAAACTGTTTGATCGCATCATCGAATCAAAGATTCCAGCTCCGAGAAGCTTGCTTTAGCCCATAAATGGACCTTTGCAGCTTGCATACTTTCCCAGTATGTTGTGGATCTACAAAACCCTCAGGTTGTGTCATGTATACATCCTCCAGCAAGTTTCCATTCAGAAATGCGGTTTTGACATCCATCTACAAGATCTCATAATCGTGGCATGCTGCAATAGCAAGCATGATCCGAATGGACTTAAACATCGCCACTAGAGAAAAGGTTTCATCATAGTCAATACCATGAATTTGCTTGAAACCTTTAGCCACTAATCGGCCCTTATAGGTATGCATATGTCCGTCCATGTCAGTCTTTCTCTTAAAGACATCTTGGGATTTCTCCCTGTCCATATCGTATATGGTATCTTTATCACAGCCTTGGATGGTACACAGTTAAGGGTGAAGGCTGCTGTGTCTAGAACATATCCCCAAAAGGATACAGGAAGATCTGTGTGACTCATCATAGATCGTACCATATCTAATAGGGTACGATTCCTCCTTTCAGATACACCATTCCACTGTGGTGTTCCAAGAGGAGTGAGTTGGGATAGAATCCCACACTCAGTTAGATAGTCACGAAACTCATGGCTAAGGTATTCACCACCTCGATCTGATCGAAGTATCTTAATACTCTTGCCAAGCTGGTTTTGTACTTCATTTTTGAATTCTTTGAACTTTTCAAATGATTCTGATTTAAGTGTCATGAGATACACATAACCATATCCACTGAAGTCATCAGTAAATATAATGAAGTACCTGTAACCACCTCTAGCAGCAACATTGAAAGGGCCACATACATCACTATGTATAAGTCCTAACAAGTCCGCTGCTCTTTCGCTGTGTCCACTAAAGGGAGTCTTGGTCATCTTGCCTAAAAGGATAGACTCGCATGTCTCATATGATTCAAAATCAAATGAGTCTAGCAGCCCATCCTTATGGAGCTGAGATAAGCGACTCTCATTTATGTGACCTAGGCGACAATGCCAGAGATAGGTTTGGTTCAACTCATTTGACTTGAACCTTTTCGTACTTATGTTATAGATAGGGCTCTATAAGTCTAGAAAGTAGAGTCCGTTCATTAGAGGTGCACTACAATAGAACATATCATTTAAATAAACTAAACAACATTTGTTCTTTATTATAAATGTAAATCCTTTCTTGTCCAAACAAGAAAATGAAATTATGTTCTTAGTTAAAGCAGGCACATAACAACATTCATCTAATTCTAGTACAAGCCCAGAGGGCAGAGATAGATCATAAGTTCCTACAACAACAGCAGCAACCCTTGCTCAATTGTCTACTCGTAGGTCCACCTCGCCCTTTGTCAATGCCCTACTATTTCTCAGCGCCTGCACATTGGTACAAATGTGAGATGCACATCCGGTATCTAATACCCATGATGAAGAAATAGATAGATTGACTTATATAACATTTATACCTAAAGTAGAAGTCTCACTTCTCTTCTTCTTAAGATCTTCCAGGTAAGCTTTGCAGTTACGCTTCCAGTGTCCAGCTTCCTTGCAGTGGAAGCAAGCCCCTTGCTTGGCCACCCCTCCTTTGGGTTTAAGTTCTTTGTCTTTGCCCTTAGCTTGGGACTTTCCCTTACCTTTAGGCTTTCCCTTGCCTTTCTTCTTTTGCACCATCAAAATGGAGTCAGATTTTCCCTTCTTAAGGTTAAGCTCAGTAGTTCTCAACATGCTGAGCATCTCAGGCAGTGGCTTATCAATTTCATTCATGTTGTAATTCATGACAAATTGATTGTAGGCTTGTGGCAAAGATTGCAAGATCAGGTCAGTGGCCAACTCTTGGCTAAGTGGAAATCCCAATCTCTGTAGGTTTTCTACACACCCAATCATCTTTAGTACATATGGACCTACGGGAGTCCCATCTTGCATCTTGGACTGAAACAATACCTTAGAGACTTCATATCTCTCATGTCTTGCTTGTCCTTGATATAGTTGATGAAGATGTTCAACCATATCATAAGCATTCATGAACTCATGTTGCTTCTGAAGCTCAAAGTTCATGGTCGCGAGCATGAGACATGACACATCTAATGCATCATCTTGATGCTTCTTGTAAGCATTTTTGTTAGTTCGTGAGGCAGTGCCAGGAGGTGCCTCCGGAATCGGCTACTCTAGGATGTACAATTTTCTTTCTTGGGTGAGAACAATTCTCAGGTTCCTGTACCAGTCCAGGAAATTTGCTCCATTGAGCTTGTCCTTCTCAAGAATAGAACGCAGAGAGAGAGTGTTCGTGTTTGTCGACATAGTTATCTACAACATACACAATGCAGAAAAATTAATATCATATTCCTTTTTGTCATTTAATTAGGCCTTTAATCAAATGATGCTCCCACTGAATTATAGGATTTTTATAGAATCGAGTTATGGATGTGGTCAAACCATATTACTAGATTTATACAAACTAGCTATAATTTCTATGGGATAAGATCCACATCATACTAAGCCTTGAGTTAGCTTTGGCTAAATCGCCTAAGACTTAGTATGATCGGTGGGTAACACATTACCGATTACATCTCTATACAACTCTTGTTTATAGGATCAAGACCCACATTTACAAAAGACCTTGAGTTAGCTTTGGCTAAATCGCCCAAGATTTAGTGTAAATGTGATCTTATCTTATCTTTCCAATGGTTGGAATATGCCTATAGTTCTTCTCGATCCAATTGAATTAACTAGTTTTACTCAATCTAATTGAGCTTACTCTAACCCAAGCCGTGATAGGCGAGACCAAAATGTCCCTCCGCACCCTACCAAGATAATATGTGTTGCTCTGCTTTGGCAGATTCAACAACTACAAATGATCAAGGTAGTGATGGGTATCAAGGACTTGGTAGGTATTTTTCGAGTTGATTCGATTAACATCTAATCTAATCGTAATGTGTATCATATACGCATTGAGGCCTTTATTATCCTACACTAGCATGCATCACATACATACAAGCATTATTCTAACATGCATCATATACATACAAGAAAAATATCCTTGCATGCATCATATACATACAAGCATTATTCTACTAGCATGCATCACATACATACAAGCATTATTCTACTAGCATGCATCACATACATACAAGCATAACAAATATATATATATATATATATATATATATATATATATATATATATATATATATATATATCAACATATATACATATATATAAATTAATTGTGATTAGGTCATGACCCTGCTACGATCTTCTCAAGCCAATGAGAAGATCAGACGGTCAACCTAGGGTTAGCGGCTTCTCCAAGTGCCTCCTTTGATCGCCATGTGTCGTCGGCACCCTTCTCGTAACTCCGTCTAGAAGTGGACCTTCCACCGCTCCATTTTGTACATTACAAACATGAAACTCGAGTTACATTCGAGTCTAAAACTATTTACAACTAGAATATTAAAAGAAGAGGCACAACGCGTAGGTCGCATACCCTATACAACAAGCACAATCACAAAAACAGCACGCAGGCCGTATTATGAATTACAACACATTATCATCCAATCATATTGAGGTTCTTGGGTCATGACCATCATAGAATTATACATAATACTAAATTATATATTTTACAGAAAATTTCTATAATTTTTCCTTTTTTTTCAATTTTATGAGTCACCTCTCCGTAACGGTCCCGCTAAGCGGTTTCCGGGCACGATCGCGGGACAAGGCCCCTTTCAGGGATAGGGGCAGCGCCCCTACTCGCAAAAATAAACTTTACAAGTGTCCCTACTAAATCTTACAGCGACTTAAGTTGCTGTCCCAAAAATCTAAAGCGAGAACTCGCCGTTTCGGAGATTTTTTCTCGACGGCTGAAGCCTATAAGTGTCCCAACACTTGTTGCTTCGACTCTTTGAGAAAAATACCCAAAATTCTATAAAAATAGTAAATTTACAGAAACTTAAAAATATGTAATTTTTATATCTAATACAAAAACTATAAATATTAAATGCATACATGCTTCGCACGTGGCTCTAATACCACTGTTGGATTTTTCGAGCCGCAAAAACCGCTTTTTGTGTTGCGGAAACCTCGGAAGCCCGACCACGGATCCATGAGAAGGTATAAAAATAAAACTACATGTATGTGTTATGAAAAAAAACCTAGATCTACCAAAGATCTAAATGATGAGAGCATTACCCTCGTAGCGACGCCCTTCGCATATCCTGCTCATCCAAATGCTTTGTCGGATCTCGAAGAGTGTCAAGTGCACACTCCTCTACAAGTATCCACACGAACAAATGGTGGAGAAGAAACCTTAGAGTGTGCTAGCACCCTTGAGAGTTTCGGCCAAAGAGAGGATTGGAAGAAGGAGCTTGAGAAGAAGTCCCAAGGAAGAAGAAGATGGAGTTACCACAAATAAATTCTCATCTAATGAGAAGTAAAGTGGTCGGCCACTCTTGGAAGAGGGGGTTCATGCATGCATGTAACTCCAAGAGCCAATGGCTCTTGGTCTCCCTCATGAGGTGGCACCACATGATAAGTCAATGATAATGTGGAACACCATCATTGGCCGGCCCCCATGCCATGTCACCATGACATGGCAATTGGTCAAATCAAAATTGATCATTCATCTTCCCTCTCAAGTCAAGTCAAACTTGACCTCTTATCTCCCATGGTTGATCAAATCTAACCAATTGATTCAAGTCAATTTGATTTAATGAATCTCTATTCATTAATTTAAATTGACTCAATGAATCAAATCTAAATTAGACTCATTCAACACTTGAATCAAATTGAGTCTAACTCAATTAGTCTAATTTGGTTCATCCCATGAACCTAATCCTCATGGTTCATCATATGAACCTAATCTCCATCTAATTGCCCTTTGTGTGTGACTCTATAGGTTCTTGTAACGTTGACAATGCTCCTAAACCGATTTAGGAACATAAGCAATGATCGGTATCTAGCAACACATCATTGCTACCCAAGTTACAAGAATATTGAGATCCAACATCACCTTTGTGACAACTAATTGTGACTCTCACAATATGTGACAATGTCCCTCTATCCATGACATCTAGATTGACCAATCGAGGCATAAACCGTGTCATCCTCGGTACAATCTATATCTTGAACTCCAAGTAGACTCACTCTAATCAAATGAGCTCAATATCTCATATTGACTCATTTGGGCATGGTCATGCACTTCGTGGTCTCACTCTATGAAGAATAACGATGTTACTCCCGTCATATAGGAGGGATAGATCACATCTACATCACTCACATCCCTCCGCATAATTTGTTACATACCCAGTAATCGCCTTTATAGTCCACCCATTTACGGGCGACGTTTGACGAAGCCAAAGTATGCAACTTCTTATGTAGGGAACCATGGTGACTTCAGGTCTAAGGACTAATAGTCATACTAATAGCCACATGAGAAAGTATATGACACTCATATAATGATCCATGATACTTTCTCATGGTGGGTCATTCAGTATACATTCTCCAATGCATACGCATGTGTCAACTTAATATCTCATATCCATGAATTGTGAGATCAAGTCATCGAGTTGACCTACATGCTAGTCTCTACGCATTAACATTGTCCCTAAATGTTAATACTTGACTAGGAATGATTAAGAGTAGTGTTCTCTATATCATCTCATTATCGATTCAACCAATCGATTGATATAGATAAAAACCTACTACTCAAGGACGTTATTGTACTTAGTTATTTGGCACCAATACAAGTAAATATAATAACCATGCCTTTATAAATAGGAATATGATACAATAAAGTCCATACAACAATCATCACATGATTGACTCTATGGCTTTCACTAACAGATACCTCCCCCTAAAGGCTTGTTCCCCCTTAACCATTGAACTAACAATGTCCTTGGAGAGTCCATAAGCCTATAGGAATACTAAACCATCAAAATTAAGGTTAAAAATTCAACTTTAAACTTTCACACAACTTAAAATTGATACACACCCTAAAAAACTCTTCTAATCAATATCCAATGGATTTTCAACCTTTCCAATGCTTTCCAAAGATACCCTAGGGTGAGGAGCAGTTAGGGTAGCTTAATATACCTGAAATCAGGCTAAACAAATCTTGTTTACCCAAAATCAAGCCTGGAAGTTGACTCTTACAGTTACCATTCGACTGCCAATGACACCAGTCGACTTCCATAAGCGGCAGTTGACTGATTTTTGTAAATGCAGAATTTCAGTGACAGAAAATGATTTTCAAAATTCATAAGTAATTATACGTAATTTAAAAAATCTTGAAATTTCATACGTATAATACTTAAGTCAATCATTATTGGTGAAAAATATTTGAAAATTAAATTACCCATAAAATTAGGAGATTGACACAAAGTTTAAAACCATTGAAAAGTTCAATATTTTGACCCTACTTTGTATCAACTCCAATGGTGATTGCTATCAAAAGATAGACTTCACCAAGATTTTCTAAAATGATTTTAAAATATTTTTGAAAACCTATATTGAATCATGATCAATGGGCTTAATGCACATGACTTGCACATTAGCTTTCCCCATGATCCACCATGGTATAAGATGAGTTTGAGTTCATCGAGATGCAAAAATTATGCACCTTGAACTTAACTCATTTCCTAGCATCTCACATGTGTCTAGGGTGTATGAAAATACACACAAGTCAATGTGATGTGAGATGTGAGTTTTGGTTATACTAATCTAAGGTCTCATGCATTTTCTAAGATAACACTACTTGATTCCCTTATACATGGAACTTCAAGTCATGTCATAGTCCTTAAATCAATTTTAATTACCTTAAATGCTTGAGTGATCATGGCGTAAATATAACATAAATAAGCATGACCAATAATCATGATGTCATGGCATATGATTAAATCTAAATATACATGACATAAACCTAAACATGATCATGACATATAAATGATAAAAATAAATGTGATGTCATGACATGATATATGACAAATAAAGCATGGCAAATAAAAGGTATACGTATAATAATACCTAAATTTTAATATTGATTGTCATTTGTTATGATTAGTTCCATTTTTCCATATTACTACTAATCCCCCAAGTGTGCCAAAAACCCAAAATGACACACCATGACCTCTAAACCTAGTTTGTGCCAATTTGATTGATTTTTCATAATTCTCAAAATATATTGGCACATCCTAAAATCTTTTAGGATTGAAATTCAAACATATTTCCAAGGTATCCATAACCTTGAAAATGACCTAAGGTGCCACCTTTACCATGGTTAGGTTAACTACTCATCCATTTAAAGTTGGCACACCCTAACCCATTTAGCATGAGTCGATCACGCTCCTAGGAATCCAAAACCTATTTGAGCTCCTTGGGTTAACTAGGTATTCCTTAGTGATGACATCCCTAGATACCCTCCTAATGACCCTTCTAGGATTTGTAGCCTTGGTCATTTGGGTCTTGCCTAGATTAACTCTAGGGGTGACTCCCCTTGTAACCTTCTTAGTGACTTCCCTAGATTTCTTCGAAATCCTAGCCACTAGGGACTTGCCTTAGTTAACCTTAGGGATGACTTCCCTATTAACCTTGGCTTTTCTAGACCTAGGTTGTGTTCCATAATAGAATGAAACACTATGATAGGTCTCCTTGGGCTTAGGTTTGTGACCCAAACCTCTCTTGCCTTTGGATGGACCTTGCTTCCTAGATCCTAGGTTTTGACTATTTGACCCTTTACTTGAATTTTGCATCTTCCTAAGGGTCTTTTCAAGTCTTGACCTCAAAACTTGATTTTCAATCTCCAATTTTTCTAATTTAGTGGGCCCATTATTTCTTTGAATATTATTGTCCTTCCTAGGCAGATGTCTATGGTTCTTGGAGTTAAAACCTACATGGTTTTCTACCTTCCTAATAGACTCCTTAGGTAGAATTTTTCTAGGGACATTAGTCCCAAATTTCTCCTTATTTTTAAGGTTGACATATTTAGCTCCTAAGCAATAAAATCTATTTCTACTAGCATGCTTTTCATGAGTAATTGCGAGAGTGCTAAAAACATGCTTTTTGACCCTAGAACTAGAAGGTGCATTAAAATATACCTTAGGGTTTGCTTTGGAAGCTCCCTCTACTTGTGTAGCTTCTTCTTGCCCCTTCTTCTTTCCCCTAGGGCATTGCCTCCTATAATGCCCTCTTTGGTGTCACTTGAAGCACACCACATGCTCTTTGCTCTTAATGGTTGGGGCTATGATATCCTTAGTCTTTTCTTGAGGTTTTGGTGCCGACGGAGTCTTGTTGACCTTCTTAGGGCACTTACTTTTATAGTGTTCATATTCCCTACACTCAAAACACATAATATGATTTTTATTTTGAATTAATGTGCTTGAGTTACCTAGGTCAATGGTGGTGGAATTTTTGACTTATTCATCTTCCCGACCGGAGGTAGATGGTTCCTCTTGAGTTGGCTACGATATTGAAGATGGCCTAGTATCCTCCCCCTCAATCCTAGAGGTGGAGGCTTCTTCCACTTCTTCCACCTCTTCCAATCCAGATATTGATTCCCTATCAACCTCCGAATCCTCAAGCTCTTGGGATGAAGATGTGTTTGCTTCTTCTTGAGCTTGAGAGGATGAGCACTCCTCCTTGGACTCCTCTTCTACTTCATGTGGCATTGATGGATTTTTATGATATCTTGCCAACTTACTCCAAAGCTCCTTGGCATCTCTACAATGTCCTATCTTACACAATATATCATTAGGAATTATGCTAAGTAATATACCCATTACCTTATTATTTATGTTGAAGTATCGAAGTTGCTCTTTGCTCTAATTCTTCTTCTTGAGTTTTCTTCCTTCTTCTTCCTTTGAAGTGTCAAAACCTACTATGATATTAATCCAATTATTAAAATCGCATATAAGAAAGTGCATCATTTTACCTTTCCAATATGTGAAATCTTCGTGGTCGAAGGATGGTGGAATGTTGATGTCGTCACCCAGTTTCTCTTGATGATCCATCTTGCCCTCTAGAGTGCTCCCTTGGCGGTTAGTCCAAATGAAGTGCGACCTCGCTCTGATACCACTTGTTGGGGAATTGATCATCGCTAGAGGGGGTGAATAGTGTGTTGGTTGATGAAGATGGAAATCGTTTGTTCATTTCTACAAATCGCGATAGCGTAGTGGAAATAATAATAACAAGAATAAAACACGATGATAACAAGACCAATACACCAAGATATAACATGGTTCAGAACCTCAAGGTTCCTACTCCACGGGTTGCACTCGAACGAGCCCTAGTGATGCCAAACACCACTAATAATCACAAATACTCCTTCTCGATAACAAGTCGGAGGCGGAGAAATCTCTTACAACGATTACAAAAGTAATACAACACAAATACAAGTAAATACATTAAAATGCAAGCAAAGAAAACTTTACAAAGAGCTTTTGATTGCTTGATCTTTGAATGCTTGAGAAGAGTCTTGAAGGTCTAGATTACAGCAGCAAATCCCCTCCAAATCAGCTCAAGGAACCTTGGCCAAATCCTCCTCCACGAGCTCCTTTTAAAGCTTCACCTCGAGCTGGATTCCACCTAGTAATCGACTGATCGTGACCATCAATCGACTGCTCCTATAGCGGTTGTGAGACAACGGCTTAAACCATGTTGGATAAGTTTCAACGGATATACTGGAAGTCGACTACCATAACCTAGCAGTCGACTGCCAGGGTCGTAGTCGACTGGTCAGTCAGCTACCAAGCATTATGCTCCCGTAACCCCGACTAATAGTCGACTGCTCAAGCCATTAGTCGACTGTCCAATGTTGGCAGTCGACTACCAGGCTATTTCCTATAGTCTAACACCAGTCGAGTCTAGCAGTTCGACTGGCCATAATCCCAGTCGACTCGGCTGCAAAGTGTCAAAACACTTGACCAGTTGATTGGTCCAAAGCCTCAGTCGACTATTAACCTCAAACATGAGATTTAACCCCAAGTATGATGCCTTCATACTTGCTAGACCACCCTTAGCTTAGACCTAAGCCTTCTAGCCACCTCCGTCAGCCTCACGCCCATCGAATTCCTCCAAGTCATCCATGACTTGTTCATCCATACGCTAGCCTTCAGGTGCTTCTATTGGCTATTGTCATGCTAAGTTGTCCATACCACCAAGGAAGATTGAGCTTACGCTGCCAAGACTACCGCTTGGATTTTACGCTGCCAACCATTGGACTTATGCTGCCAAGACTCCACTCTTGGACTTTATGCCGCCAATATCACCCCTTGGACTTTCCTTGCCAACCCCTGTTGGATTTTTCATTTGCCAAGACTCAAGATTGGACTTTCCCTTGCCAAGACCCATGCTTGGACTTTCCATGTAAAGTACTCATGACTTGGACTTTTCATGCTAAGTACACAAGACCTAGACTTCTCCATCATATGGTCAACCCCATGTCAACCATATTGTCAAACAATGGTCAAACCATCGTCAAACATCAAAATACCACTCGAGTCAAACTCGAGTTTGGTCAATCATTACCTGGGTCGATTGCACCAATAATCTCCCCAAAACATTGTCAAACATCAAAAAACTACTCGAGTCCAACTCGAGTCTGGTCAATCATGACCTAGGCCAATTGTACCAACATATTCTGCCGCGCATGATCCCATAATCTCCAACAAGTGGTATCAGAGCAACCTTTTTTGTTTGGCATAGATCACATGTTAAAATGAGAAATTGAAGAAATTGATGGAATTAATGAAAGAATGAATAAGAATGGAGTTAATGAGAATGGAGTAATAATCAATGAGGTATAAAATCTAAAAATCTAAATTATTTCTTTTGTTATTGCCCTCTTAAATTATATATATTCATGCACGTCTTTCCTTACTTCATTTTGCACATTGTGCTCACTCTCCACTCCTTTGACCTCTAGATTCACAAACTTGAGGCGATTGTCAAGATTCGGTCAATATTATGATGAGTAGCTCAAAGATTACTCAACGATAGCTTGGAGATATTTTTTATAGAGTCCATTCAGTTTATTTTCTTTTTATAATTTTTATTACTTATGCATTTTTATATTTTTAAATTTATTATTTATTTATTTATTTTGTTTTTCTATTGTCCTATATGAGTCAGTTTATTAGTCATATCATGGAATAGTCAAGTCAGTATTTTGGGACAAACATATACTTACATTATTCTATATTATTTAATAAAGTGTTGCATATTTATATTCGTATAATCTTGTGTACCCTTTTTAGATAATCTTTGTGATTTTTGGTGTAGTGATGAATATTGTTTGAGCAGGCAAGCTATTCCTCATATAAGGATAGAAGCTTCTGGGTCATGACAATATTTATTAGTATTATAGCTCAGGTTGGTGATCTGAGTCTGGGATTTCATGATTTGGATGTTTGATGTCATGAATGGACTATAGAGTTATCTCCAAATGCAGTCGAGTGTCTCTAAGCAAAGTAGAAGTTATGAATTTATCTTGTTGTGAGATTATGTATAATCTTGCCTCACCCTCTGAGTTCCTTGTAGGCCATGATGCGATGACGAACTACTATAATCCACGATCACGGTCGTAAATGTGCTCATGTAGTTGAAGAATTTGAGCAAGGTCTGCCACGTCCTCTTATACCAGAGGACATTCCTAATTAACAAGTAGCTTAAGAGTCGGAATATCTAATCGAACAACAAAATGTGTCAAGGACTAATTCAACAAAAGACTCTAGTAATGAATCTAGCTTACCCACAGAAAATATTCCAGTGGGCAAGGCTAGAATACTACATCTTGCAAAGTCAATGAAAGAGCGATGCATTTCTTTTCATGGTACCACTGATCCATGGGAAGCTCATAATTGGATAGAAGATTTAGAGAACACCTTTCACTACATAGCTTGCAGAGACACTGAGAAGGTACAATTGGCCACCAACTTCTTTCAAGGACAAGCAATAGTATGGTGGCCTATTCAAAGACAAACTTTTGGAAATAGGTCTATCTCATGGAAGAAATTCAAGGAACCATTTGAAAGCACATATTATCCAGAAGCTTTCAAAGATGCAAGATGTCATGAATTCCTAAGTATCTGCCAAGAAAATCATAATGCACTGGACTACTATTCTAAGTTTGACAAGTTAGAATAATTTTGTGCACCATTAGTAGTAATTGATGTAGATTGCCACACACATTTTGTCCAAGGGCTTGCACCTTATATCTAGATTCGGATGTCTAGTTTGACTCTCACAAGTTTCGTGGAGAACCTAAACAGAGTCATTTCCATCGAAGCAACACAACGATAATTAAATCTGGAAAAGGAACAACAACGAAATAAATCTCAATCGGAGCATCGAGGAAAAGAACAACAATATGATAGGAGAAACTTTTAGAATAAAGATCAAGATAAGGGAAATACCATGAAGAGTTCCTCTCAATTAAGGAATAAAACAAAGAATAAGAACACATCATTTCAGAGCTCCTCAAGTTCAGTTAATACTCATCAAACAAGAAGATCGAGTGATTCAAAGATTGGAGTTCAGGGTCGATGTTTTCATTGCGGGCAGGATGGACATCAAACTTCACAGTGTCATCTAGACCAAAACATATGTTTTTACTGCAAACTACCTAGATATCAAAGTAAGGACTGTGTATTACAAGCACAACATGGGTCTATGAGATCTCAGGAGCCACAAAGACCATCATTCCAACAACATTCACCTTTGCCATAATAATAAAAGAATCAACAGAGATTTCGGTCAACTTGGCCATAGTTATCTACTTCTCAACAATAATACCCTCAATCACAGATGTACCAGTTGCAAGCACAACCTAGACCTCCATACTAGTTCACTCAATACTTTTATTCTACTCAACTGACTCAAGTTCCTATGCAACCCCTCTTGATATATGCACCCTCATGAGCTCCATCTCAGGAGCCTACTACTGGACGGGTATATGCGATGGCCAATGAGGATGCATGTCGAATTAATGGGTCAGTTATTAGAGGTATCATTTCTATTTATGACTTCTTAGCAATTCTATTAATTGATATTGGTAGTACACATTTTTTTTATCTCTCTGAGTCTCATAGCTAAGATAGGGAAACAACCAACATCACTACCATTTATTCTGGTCGTATCAATTCCATCAAGAAAAGTTCTAATAGTAAACAAGGGTAAATGGGTGTTCTTTGGAATTTGATGGGGATTCTTTCTAGTAGATTTATTTGTCCTGAATATGTCAAAATTCAACATTATTTTAGGGATGGATTAGTTATCTGAAAATAATACCTCTGTAGATTGTCGAGCAAAAGTTGTAAACTCTAATCCTCCTTGATAAGTTCCTTATAAATTCAACGATGTTTGAGACTAAAGTTTATCAATTATCTCTGCCTTATATGCTCATAAATTATTGTCTAAAGGATGCAAAAGTTATCTCTTATCTATGATCAACATGGAGTCCCCCAATATAAAGTTATTATCTGAAGTTTTGGTAGTCAAGGAAGTTACTGATGTATTTCCAGATGAGTTACCTGGGTTATCTCCAGTACATCAGACAGAGTTTGCTATTGAACTACAACCTAGTATAACTCCAATATCTAAGGCACCATATCGCATGCCACCAAAAGAGTTAAAAGAGCTAAAAGTTCAGTTGTAGGAGTTGCTTGACAAGTGTTTCATATGAACAAGTGTGTCCCCTTGGGGTGCCCTAGTTCTCTTTGTTAAGAAGAAATGATGGTACGATGAGATTTTGTATTGACTATCGATAGTTGAATGCAGTGACCGTGAAGAATAAATATTTGATTCCACGTATTGATGACCTCTTTAATCAATTGATGGGTATTTTCATTTACTCTAAGATTGATTTGAGATCAGATTACCACCAATTCAGAGTTAAGGAATCATATATTCAGAAGACAACATTCAGAACTTGTTATGGTCATTATGAATTTCTAGTGATGTCTTTTGGACATACAAATGCTCCCACAACTTTTATGAACTTAATGAATAGAGTATTTCTCGATTACTCTGATCGGTTCATGATCATTTTTATTGATGACATCTTAGTCTATTCAAGATCAGAGGACAAACATGAAGAGAATTTGCATATATTGTTAGAGACTCTACGTAGAGAACATCTCTATGCAAAATTTAGCAAGCATGCATTTTAGCTACCTTCCGTGAATTTTCTTGGATATATAGTCTCTAAAGAAGGTATTTCGATGGATCCACACAAGATTGAAGCAATAATCAAGTGGGAGATAGCCAAGATGATACTCGAAGTTCGTAATTTTTCGGTTTAGCATACTACTATCACTGTTTTGTAGAATGATTCTCCAAGATTGTAGGACCTTTAACTCAACTCATTAAAAAAAGGATGAGAGATGGTAAAGATGATCAAACAAAGACTATTGATAGCATATAGCAGACAGAAAAGCTATGTAGACAAGAGACGGAGAGAATTAGAGTTCTCATAGGGAGACCGTGTATTCCTTCGAGTATCTCCTTTCAAGGGTGTAAAGAGATTTGGTGTTAAAGGAAAGTTAGCACCTAGATTTATTGGGCCCTTTCAGATTCTAAAATGGATGGGCCCAATGGCTTATAGGCTTGCTCTGCCACCTTCACTAACAAGAGTACATAATATGTTTCATGTGTCGATGCTGCGAAAATATATTTCAGATCCATCTCATGTGCTTGAGAGTTTGACAACACCTTTGTATCTCGATGCAACTTATGAGAAATATCCAATCCATATATTGGAGTACAAAGAACACCAACTTCACAAGAAGAAGGTGATATCATTCTAATCAAGAGGTCATATGGGAGCATGAAAAAGACATGTGAGAACGATTTCCTCATCTCTTCACTTGAGGTAATCACATAAATTTGGAGGACCAAATTTATTTTTAGTGGGGTAGAATGTTATATCATTGAAAATTCATAGGGGCCAAATTGTAATTTTTAAAACTTTGTGGGGTTTTTTGTAATACTGCAAAAGAAAATTAAAACCCACGAGAGAAGCTCTATTCTTCCGTTTTTTTCTTATGCTTCCGTCGCCAACCTTCTCTTTTCACTATTCCTCTTCAACCCTAAAATCTCTAATCCATCTCCCTATAAATCCTATCGTTGTCGTCGTTGCCAGCTTCATCCCAATCACCGCCATTGCCGACACCATCAACCTCGCTGTCCACCACCATCATCGCTCACCACAGTTGCTAGCGCTGCCATTATCGCACCATCATTACTTCGCAACAAAGATTCGATAAATTGAGATGGTGTTTTCTTGCTTATTCTTTTTTTTACGACCTTGTGCATGATTAATTTTATCATTATGAAAGTAAAAGAAAATAATTTATGATTTTCTAATAATAGATGTAGATTAAGAAATTCATTTAATTTTCTAAATGTTTTTATAAATTACTTTAATATATGATGGAAGAAAAATAATTATCATGTGCATTGATTAGGATAATATTAGAAATAAATTATCTAAGATTTATATTATTCTTTAGATGAAAATTTATTTACATACTATTTTATATCTTTGTTATTTGATCACATTCTTTTATTTTTTGCTTGACCTTTAATATTCTTTGTTGGTTATCAAATTGTTGTATCTTGTGAAAATCTATACATAATACTTACAATGATCAAATTTTGGAATTTAAAAGTGAAATATGGAAACTTAGAATAATTCCCTTAAGAAAAACTCCAAACTTTTTGAGAATTTGAAGGGAACACATAGCGAAAAATGATTTTACGAAGATGATTGTTTATAATTAAATTCTATGGCAGAGTTTTAACTCAACAGTTGTAAGAATTTATTAAAATTTTCAACTGAATTAATAAAGAAATGAATGTAACTCATATGCTATATAACTTTAATTTTATAATCAATAAAGGAGATGAGATTATTAAATTTGAGTAAGTAATGCTCTATAAATATAGAGATTTTATTTTGTGCATTAAAAAATAAATAAATAACTTACCTCACTGGGTGGATTGTGGATCGTTCACCCTATTTTCATATGAGGCACCTCATAGGATGAATTACAAATCATTCATCCTATTTTTATGTGAGGCATTTCGGATAGATTGTAGGTCATTCGCCCCAATCTATATATGTCTACGTGCATACATAAGATGTACTTCGCATTGGATGGATTATAAGTCGTTCATCCTATGTATATATGATACATCTTTACTAGGTGGATTACAGGTTGCTCACTCTTATCTTAAAGTTATATAGGATGTGTTTTATATCGAGTGGATTGTAGATCGTTCACTTGGATATATTCTAAAAGGGTGGATTGCATATCGTTCACATTTTTAATGTTTATGTTTAAATTATATATTTATATAAGAGAAATAATTATTTAATGTTAAAATGAGAAATTGAGGAAATTGATACAATTAATGAAAGAATGAATAAGAATTGAGTTAATGAGAATGAAGTAATAATCAATGGGGTACAAATTCTGAAAATATAAATTATTTTTTTCGATGTTGACCTTTTGAATTATATATATTCATGTACGTATTTCCTTACTTTACTTTGTACATTATGCTCACTCTCCATTCCTTTAACCTTGAGATTCATATACTTGAAGCGATTGTCAAGGTTCAGTCAATATTATGATGAGTAGCTCAGAGATTACTCAACGATAACTTAGAGATACCTTCTACAAAGTCCATTCAGTTTATTTCCTTTTTAGCATTTTTATTATTGATGCTTTTTGATATTTTAAATTTATTATTTATTTATTTATTTTATTTTTCCATTTTTCTACATGAGTCAGTTTGTTAGTCATGTCATGGTATAATCAAGTCAGTATTTTAACGGGTTATTTTAACTTAAGTTATTGGAGCGAGTTAACGAGTTTTGGTTATGAATCAATAACTCTAAGGAGAAGGTTTCTTGGTGGTTAAGAAACACGCACTCTATAAAAGCATGGCTAGAGGTTTGGAGAGCCCTAAAAGTTTTATTTTTGGAAAACCTCTCTTCCTCTCCTCCCTCTCTTCTCCTTGCCGTTGTCGCCCAAGGGGATCTTGCCGCCGACGCCAGCTGCTGCCATCAGCCTCTTGTTGCTGTCGACAATCCTCCGGCGACCCTCCTTGGCTCCGGTGACCAAGGACCAGCTGACCCTTTTCCTTTGGCCGGCACCAAGTCCTCCACCAAACTGTCCAGTTTTGGACAGCTTGCTTCCTTATTGTTGGAGCGTCATTTGGAGCTCCGACAGCAACTTTCTTTCCGGGGATTGGATCTTCGAAAATCCTCATAGGTGGAGGACCAAGGATTCATCAATCAGTTGACGAATACATCTTCGGAGAAGTGAGTTTTGGGGACTCGTTTATGCATTCGAATTTTGATTCGGATAGTGATCTTCTCTTAATCACATCGTCTTCGACACGAGGCTAGTGACTCCTACGAAGACGAGCCTCGTAGCTTGGCGAAGCTATCCCAACGGTACTCAACATGGATACAGATAGAGGCAATTCTTGCGTGAGTTGCTCCGGTTGATATCATTCCCGCTGCACGTGATACGTCAGGTATAACTAGCATAATTTTCTTTTATTGCAAAATTTGAAACTGTGATTATGTCTACACATATTGTATCTTGCATGCGTGTGGTGTGTGTGTTGTAATAAATTAGATTTATTGCTTTTATTTCTTCCACTGTGCACATGTTTAAGAAACATGTTCGAACACACACCCGCCGTGGTTCCGGGGAAACCCAACAATGGTATCAGAGCCAGATTGTGTTTCAACATAATCGTAAAATTGTTTTGCGATAGTCATAATTGTATTTATGGAAATTTTCTACTTTTGGAAAGTTTAGAAGTATTTATGAAAAAAATTTACTTTTGAAAAGTTTAGAAGTATTTATGGAAATCTTCTACTTTTGGAAAATTTAGAAGTATTTATGGAAATTGACACTTTCCATAAATAATATATGTGATTAGATTTGGAAATTTGTTTTCTAATTTAATCATGATTTAATTTGGAGAATAAAATATAAAACATATTTTATTTCCATAAATAATTTTGACAATTTAGGAAATTTATTTCCCAAATTAAATTTGACTTTCCTCAATTAACACTTTCCATAAATAAAATATGTGATTAGATTTGGAAATTTATTTCCTAAATTTTAATCATGATTTGATTTGGGAAATCAAATCTAAAACATATTTTATTTCCAAAATAGTTATGACAAATAAGGAAACTATTTGTACATGTCATAATTGTATACCATGTAATTGCATTAGATGCATATCATTATGTCATGCGTATCGTGACATGTAGATGTATGTCATGTGTATCATGCAATGTAGATAATAGTTGTTTGCATGCAAAGAGGATGAGACGTTAAATCCCTTAAACAACATGAAAGCCTACACCTTCCATTAATATGGTTAGAACCAGAGTTTTGTTTCTTTTTGGGTTGTTGGACTCTCTCCAAGCCCGGCTCGAACTTGAACATGTTCAAACCATTGGAATAGTTTATTACTAATATGGTAAGAGTCAGAGGTCAATCATTAGTTTGGGTTGTTGGACTCTCTCCAAGCATGGTTAATTAGTTGAATGCACTCTAATTATATTAAAACTATTTCTCGATTAATGGGTTGACTTTAACCTGGAGCATCAACTTGTTGGACTCTCTCCAAGGTCGATATGAAGGGAGTTGAAGTTGGGTGCTATGCATATGATGCATACTTGTTAATGAGTTAACAACCCGATGTATGTGTGAACTGTTGGACTTTCCGAGCCGCAAAAACCGCTTTTTGCGTTGCGAAAACCCCGGAAGTTCGGCCACGGATCCGTACGAAGATATATTAAAATAAAAACATGTATGTGCTAAGTAAACCTAGATCTACCTAGATCTAGAAGTTGAGAGTGTTACCCTCGATGCGACGCCCTTCGCAAATCCCTCTCGTCCAAATAGCTTGCCGGAACTCTAGAGTGTCAAGTGTACACTCTTCTATTGGTATCCACACAAGCTATAGGTGGAGAAAACACACCCTTGAGTGTGCAAGCACTCTATGGATGGTTCGGCCAAGGAGGAGAGGGGAGCTTGAGAGGATGATCCAAGGAGGAAGATGAAGTTAGAGTAACTCACAAAATGAATTCTCATCTAATGGAATAGTGGTCGGCCACTTCAAGGCTTGGGAGGTTACATGCATGCATGTAACTCCAAGAGTCAATGACTCTTGGTCTCCCTCATGAGGTGGCACCACATGATAGGTCCATGATGATGTGGAGCATCATCATTGGTCAGCCATGCCAAGTCATCATCATGACATGACATTTGGTCAAGTCAAACTTGACCTTTCATCTTCCCTCTCAAGTCAAGTCACACTTGACCTCTTATCTCCCATGGTTGATCAAATCTAACCATTTGATTCAAGTCAATTTAATTTAATGAATCTCTATTCATTAATTTAAATTGATTTGATGAATCAAATCTAAATTAGACTCATTCAACACTTGAATCAAATTGAGTTCAACTCAATTAGTCTAATTAGGATTACTTTTAATCCAATTTGGTTCATCCCATGAACCTAATCCTCATGGTTCATCATATGAACCTAATCTTCATCTAATTGACCTTATGTGTGTGACCCTATAGGTTCTTGTAACGTTGGCAATGTCCCTAAACCGATTTAGGAACATAAGCAATGAGCGGTATCTAGCAACACATCATTGCTATCCAAGTTACAAGAATGTTGAGCTCCAACATCACCTTTGTGACTACTAATTGTGACTCTCACAATATGTGACAATGTCCCTCTATCCTTGACATCTAGATTGACCAATTGAGGCATAGACCGTGTCATCCTCGGTACAATCTATATCTTGAACTCCAAGTAGACTCACTCTAATCAAATGAGCTCAATATCTCATATTGACTCATTTGGGCATGGTCATGCACTTCGTGGTCTCACTCTATCAAGAATATCGATGTCACCCCCATTATATAGGAGGGATAGATCTCTTCTACATCACTCACATCCCTCCGCATAATTTGTTAGATACCAAGTAATCGCCTTTATAGTCCACCCATTTACGGGTGACATTTGACGAAGCCAAAGTATGCAACTCCATATGTAGGGAACCATGGTGACTTCAGGTCTAAGGACTAATAGTCATACTAATAGCCACATGAGAAAGTATATGACACTCATATAACGATCCATGATACTTTCTCTTGGCGGGTCATTCAGTATACATTCTCCAATGCATACCCATGTGTCAACTTGATATCTCATATCCATGACTTGTGAGATCAAGTCATCGTGTTGACCTACATGCTAGTCTCTATGCATTAACATTGTCCCTGAATGTTAACACTCTACTAGGAATGATTAAGAGTAGTGTTCTCTATATCATCTCATTATCGATTCAACCAATCGATTGATATAGATAAGAACCTAATACTCAAGGATATTATTATATTTAGTTATTTGGCACCAATACAAGTAAATATAATAACCATGCCTTTATAAATAAGAATATAATACAATAAAGTCCATACAACAATCATCACATGATTGGCTCTAGGACTTTCACTAACAATCTCCCACTAGCACTAGTGTCAATTACCGTAGTATCTAATACCCAATGACCTAGTGTGACCATCATGTTTTTTTTGTGCCAAAGCCTTGGTCAAGGGATCTGCGATGTTAGCCTCTGTGGGTACTCTACAAATCTTCACATCTCCTCTATCGATAATCTCTCGAATGAGATGGAAGCGTCGTAGTATGTGTTTGGTCCGCTGGTGTAAGTGAGGTTCCTTAGCCTCTGCAATCGCTCCATTGTTGTCACAATAGAGCTATATGGGATCTGCTATGCTAGGAACCACCCCTTGCTCAGTAATGAACTTGCGGATCCAAACTGCCTCCTTTGCTGCCTCAGATGCAGCAATATACTCGGCTTCTATTGTAGAATCAGCAACTGTGTCCTGCTTCGAACTCTTCCAACTCACAACGCCACCATTCAAGCAAAACACGAACCCTGACTGTGATCTATAATCATCCTGGTCAGTTTGGAAGCTGTCATCGTTGTAACCCTTTACAGCTAGCTCCTCATTGCCTCCAAAAATCAAGAAATATTCTTTAGTCCTTCTCAAGTACTTAAGAATATTCTTGATTATTATCCAGTGACGCTCACCTGGATCTAACTGGTATCTACTCGTCATGCTCAAAGTATATGAGACATCAGGACTAGTACACAGCATGGCGTACATGATAGATCCTATAGCAGATGCGTAAAGGATCTTATCCATGCGGTCTCTCTCCTCTCTAGAAGAGAGACTTTGAGTCTTTGAAAGACTCACACCATGTGACATCGGCAGAAGTCCCTTCTTGGAATTCTGCATGGCAAATTGTAGTAATACCGTATCAATGTATGTACTCTGACTTAGGTCAAGCAATCTCTTAGATCTATCTCTATATATCTTGATGCCTAGAATATAGGCTGCTTCACCTAAGTCCTTCATTGAGAAGAACGTCCCCACCAAGTCTTCACAGACTGTAGCGAAGGGATGTCATTCCCAATGAGTAGTATGTCATCCACATACAATACAAGGAAGACAACTGTGTTCCCATTAACCCTCTTATAGACACAGGGTTCATCTTCATTCTTGATGAAACCAAACTGTTTGATCGCATCATCGAATCGAAGATTCCAGCTCCGAGAGGCTTGCTTTAGCCCATAAATGGACCTTTGTAGCTTGCATACTTTCCCAGTATGCTGTGGATCTTCAAAACCCTTAGGTTGTGTCATGTATACATCCTCGAGTAAGTTTCCATTCAGAAACGCAGTTTTGACATCCATCTGCCATATCTCATAATCGTGGTATGCTGCAATAGAAAGCAAGATCCAATTGGACTTAAACATCACCACTGGAGAAAAGGTTTCATCATAGTCAATACCATGAATTTGCTTGAAACCTTTAGCCACCAATCAGCCCTTATAGGTATGCGTAAGTCCATCCATGTCAGTCTTTCTCCTAAATACCCACTTACACCCAATGGGTTTGACCCCTTCAGGTGGATCAACCAAAGTCCATACTTGGTTGGTGTACATAGATTCCATCTCGGATCTCATGGCCTCTAGCCATTTCTCCGAATCTGGGCTCATCACAGCTTCCTGATAGGAGGTAGGCTCATTCTCAATGAGCATAACGTCATCATGGTCAGACAAGAGAAATGAATATCTCTCAGGCTGACGACATACCCTATCAGACCTGCGAAGAGGTAGGTCTACATGAACAGGTGGTTGTTCCACAACTCTTTGTGCAATAACCTCATCACCCACAACACTTTGTGGTTCCTATTCAACCTCCATCAAGGCCTCAGTGCTATGGTCCTTATCATGAATTTCTTCAAGATCAAACGTACTCCCACTAGTTTTTCTAGAAACAAAATCTCTTTCTAGAAAAACCTCAGTCTTTGCCACAAACACTTTGTGCTGACTGGGAATGTAGAAGTAATATCCCTTTGTATCCTTGGGATATCCAAAAAAATAGCACCTATCGGATTTGGGTCCCAGTTTGTCTGAGACTTGATGTCGAACGTAAGTCTCACAACCCCAAATCCTCATAAAATACATCTTGGGATTTCTCCCTATCTATATCGTATATGGTGTCTTTATCACAGCCTTGGATGGTACACGGTTAAGGGTAAAAGTTGTTGTGTCTAGAGCATATCCCCAAAAGGATATAGGAAGATCTGTGTGACTCATCATAGATCGTACCATATTTAATAGGGTACGATTCCTCCTTTCGGATACACCATTCCACTGTGGTGTTCCAGGAGGAGTGAGTTGGAATAGAATCTCACACTCAGCTAGATAGTCACAAAACTCATGGCTAAGGTATTCACCACCTCGATCTGATCGAAGTATCTTAATACTCTTGCTAAGATGGTTTTGTATTTCATTCTTGAATTCTTTGAACTTTTCAAAGGATTATGATTTATGTGTCATAAGATACACATAACTATATCTACTGAAGTCATCAGTGAATGTAATAAAGTACCTGTAACCACCTCTAACAGCAACATTGAAAGGGCCACATACATCACTATGCATAAGTCCTAACAAGTCTATTGCTCTTTCGCTGTGTCCACTAAAGGGAGTCTTGGTCATCTTGCCTAAGAGGCAAGACTCACATGTCTCATATGATTCAAAATCAAGTGAGTCTAGCAGCCCATCCTTATGAAGCTGAGATAAGCGACTCTCGTTTATGTGACCTATGCGACAATGCCAGAGATAGGTTTGGTTCAACTCATTTGACTTGAACCTTTTGGTACTTATGTTATATATAGGGCTCTCTAAGTCTAGAAAGTAGAGTCCGTTCATTAGAGGTGCACTACAATAGAACATATCATTTAAATAAACTGAACAACACTTGTTCTTTATTATAAGTGTAAATCCTTTCTTGTCCAAACAAGAAACCGAAATGATGTTCTTAGTTAAGGCAGGCACATAACAACATTCATCTAATTCTAGTACAATCCCATAGGACAGAGATAGATCATAAGTTCCTACAGCAACAACAGCAACCCTTGCTCCATTGCCTACTCGTAGGTCCACCTCGCCCTTTGTCAATGCCCTGATATTTCTCAGCGCCTACACATTGGTACAAATGTGAGATGCACATCCATTATCTAATACCCATGATGAAGAAATAGATAGATTGACTTCTATAACATTTATACCTAAAGTAGAAGTCTCACTTCTCTTCTTCTTAAGATCTTCTAGGTATGCCTTGCAGTTACGCTTCCAGTGTCCAGCTTCCTTGTGGTGGAATCAAGCCCCTTCCTTGGCCACCCCTCCTTTGGGTTTCAGCTCCTTGCCTTTGCCCTTGGCTTGGGACTTTCCCTTACCTTTAGGCTTGCCCTTGCCTTTCTTCTTTTGCACCATCAAAATGGCGTCAGATTTTCCCTTCTTAAGGTTGAGCTCAACTGTTCTCAACATGCTGAGCATCTCAGGCAGTGGCTTATCAATTTTATTCATGTTGTAATTCATGACAAATTGATTGTAGCTTTGCGGCAAAGACTGCAAGATCAAGTCAGTGGCTAGCTCTTGGCCAAGGGGAAATCCCAATCTCTGTAGGTTTTCTACGTACCCAATCATCTTGAGTACATATGGACCTACGAGAGTCCCATCTTGCATTTTGGAACCAAACAATGCCTTAGAGACTTCATATCTCTCGTGCCTTGCTTGACCTTGATATAGTTGACGAAGATGTTCAACTATATCATAAGCATTCATGAACTCATGTTGCTTCTGAAGCTCAGAGTTCATGGTTGCGAGCATTAGACATGACACATCTAATGCATCATCTTGATGCTTCTTGTAAGCATCTTTGTCAGCTCGCAAGGCAGTGGCAGGAGGTGCTCCGGAATGGGAGGCTCGGAAAACCCAACAGTAGTACTTGAGAAGGACTAAAGAATATTTCTTGATATTTGGAGGTAATGCGGAGCTAGCTGTAAAGGGTTACAGCGATGCTAGCTTCCAAACTGACCAGGATGATTATAGATGGCCAGAGATAGGTTTGGTTCAACTTATTTGACTTGAACATTTTGGTACTTATGTTATAGATAGGGCTCTCTAAGTCTAGAAAGTAGAGTCCGTTAATTAGAGGTGCACTACAATAGAACATATCATTTAAATAAACTGAACAATATTTGTTCTTTATTATAAATGTAAATCCTTTCTTGTCCAAACAAGAAACCGAAATTATGTTCTTAGTTAAAGCAGACACATAACAACATTCATCTAATTCAAGTACAAGCCCAGAGGGCAGAGATAGATCATAAGTTCCTACAGCAACAGCAACAACCCTTGCTCCATTTCCTACTCATAGGTCCACCTCGCCCTTTGTCAATGCCCTGCTATTTCTCAGTGCCTGCACATTGGTACAAATGTGAGATGCACATCCGGTATCTAATACCCATGATGAAGAAATATATAGATTGACTTCTATAACATTTATACCTGAAGTAGAAGTCTCACTTCTCTCCTTCTTAATATCTTCCAGGTATGCCTTGCAGTTACGCTTCCAGTGTCCAGCTTCCTTGCAGTGGATCCAAACTGCCTCCTTTGCTGCCTCAGATGCTTTGATACCACTGTTGGGTTTTTCGAGCCGCAAAAACCACTTTTTGCGTTGCGGAAACCTCGGAAGTCTCGGCCACGGATCCGTGCGAAGTATAAAAAATAAAACTAACATGTATGTGTTTAATACCTCTAGATCTACATGATAAGAAGTTACCCTCGATGCGACGCCCTTCGCTTATCCCGCTCGTCCAAATGGATTTCTGAAACTCGAGAGTGTCAAGTGCACACTCCTCTATTGGTATCCACACAAGCAATAGGTGGAGAAAACACACCCTTGAGTGTGCTAGCACTCTATGGATGGTTCAGCCAAGGAGGAGAGGGAGCTTGAGAGGATGATCCAAGGAGGAAGATGAAGTTCTAGTAACTCACCAAAAAAAATTCCCCATCTAATGGAGTGGTGGCCGGCCACTTCAAGGCTTGGGAGTTACATGCATGCATGTAACTCCAAGAGCCAATGGCTCTTAGTCTCCCTCATGAGATGGCACCACATGATAAGTCAATGATTATGTGGAACATCATCAATGGTCATCCATGCCAAGTCATCCTCATGACATGGCATTTGGTCAAGTCAAACTTGACCTTTCATCTTCCCTCTCAAGTCAAGTCAAACTTTACCTCTTATCTCCCATGGTTGATCAAATCTAACCATTTGATTCAAGTCAATTTTAATTTAATGAATCTCTATTCATTAATTTAAATTGATTTGATGAATCAAATTTAATTAGGCTCATTCGACATTTGAATCGAATTGAGTCAAACTCAATTAGTCTAATTAGGATTACTCTTAATCCAATTTGGTTCATCCCATGAACCTAATCCTCATGGTTCATCATATGAACCTAATCTCCATCTAATTGCCCTTTGTGTGTGACCCTATAGGTTCTTGTAACGTTGACAATGTCCCTAAACCGATTTAGGAACATAAGCAATGAGCGGTATCTAGCAACACATCATTGCTACCCAAGTTACAAGAATGTTGAGCTCCAACATCACCTTTGTGACTACTAATTATGACTTTCACAATATGTGACAATGTTCCTCTATCATTGACATTTAGATTGACCAATTGAGGCATAGACCGTGTCATCCTCGGTACAATCTATATCTTGAACTCCAAGTATACTCACTCTAATTAAATAAGCTCAATATCTCATATTGACTCATTTGGATATGGTCATGCACTTTGTGGTTTCACTCTATCAAGAATATCGATGTCACCCCCGTCATATAGGAGGGATAGATCCCATCTACATCACTCACATCCCTCCACATAATTTATTACATACCCAGTAATCGCCTTTATAGTCCACCCATTTACGGGTGACTTTTGACGAAGCCAAAGTATGCAACTCCTTATGTAGGGAACCATGGTGACTTCAGGTCTAAGGACTAATAGTCATACTAATAGTCACATGAGAAAGTATATGACACTCATATAACGATCCATGATACTTTCTCATGGCGGGTCATTCAGTATACATTCTCCAATGCATACCCATGTGTCAACTTGATATCTCATATCTATGACTTGTGAGATCAAGTCATCGTGTTGACCTACATGCTAGTCTCTACGCATTAACATTGTCCCTGAATGTTAATACTCGACTAGGAATGATTAAGAGTAGTGTTCTCTATATCATCTCATTATCGATTCAACCAATCGATTGATAGAGATAAGAACCTACTACTCAAGGATATTATTATATTTAGTTATGTGGCACCAATACAAGTAAATATAATAACCATGCCTTTATAAATAGGAATATGATACAATAAAGTTCATACAACAATCATCACATGATTGGCTCTAGGGCTTTCACTAACAATCTCCCACTAGTACTAGTGTCAATCATCGTAGTATCTAATACCCAATGACCTAGGGTGACCATCATGCTTTTACTGTGCCAAAGCCTTGGTCAAGGGATCTGCGATGTTAGCTGCTGTGGGTACTCTGCAAATCTTCACATCGCCTCTATCGATAATCTCTCAAATGAGATGGAAGCATCGTAGTGTGTGTTTGGTTCGTTGGTGTGAGCGAGGTTCCTTAGCCTGTGCAATCGCGCCATTGTTGGCATAATAGAGCTCTATAGGATCTGCAATGCTAGGAACCACCCCAAGTTCAGTAATGAACTTGCGGATCCAAACTGCCTCCTTTGTTGCCTCAGATGCAGCGATATACTCAGCTTCTGTTGAAGAATCTGCAATACTTTGTGCAACAATCGCATTCCCGCTTTTTGCGTTGCGGAAACCCCAGAAGTCCGGCCACGGATCCGTGCGAAGATATATTAAAATAAAAACATGTATGTGCTAAGTAAACCTAGATCTACCTTAGATCTAGAAGTTGAGAGTGTTACCCTCGATGCGACGCCCTTCGTAAATCCCGCTCGTCCACATAGCTTGCCAAAACTCTAGAGTGTCAATTGTACACTCCTCTATTGGTATCCACACAAGCTATAGGTGGAGAAAACACACCCTTGAGTGTGCTAGCACTTTATGGATGGTTTGGACAAGGAGGAGAGGGGAGCTTGAGAAGATGATCCAAGGAGGAAGATGAAGTTAGAGTAACTCACAAAATGAATTCTCATCTAATGGAATAGTGGTCGGCCACTTCAAGGCATGGGAGGTTACATGCATGCATGTAACTCCAAGAGCCAATGGCTCTTGGTCTCCCTCATGAGGTGGCACCACATGATAGGTCCATGATGATGTGGAGCATCATCATTGGTCGGCCATGCCAAGTCATCATCATGACATGGCATTTAGTCAAGTCAAACTTGACCTTTTATCTTCCCTCTCAAGTCAAGTCAAACTTGACCTCTTATCTCCCATGGTTGATCAAATCCAACCATTTTATTCAAGTCAATTTAATTTAATGAATCTCTATTCATTAATTTAAATTGATTTGATGAATCAAATCTAAATTAGACTCATTCAACACTTGAATCAAATTGAGTCAAACTCAATTAGTCTAATTAGGATTACTCTTAATCCAATTTGGTTCATCCCATGAACCTAATCCTCATGGTTCATCATATGAACCTAATCTCCATCTATTGCCCTTATGTGTGTGACCCTATAGGTTCTTGTAACATTGGCAATGTCCCTAAACCGATTTAGGAACATAAACAATGAGCGGTATCTAGCAACACATCATTCCTACCCAAGTTACAAGAATGTTGAGCTCCAACATCACCTTTGTGACTACTAATTGTGACTCTCACAATATGTGACAATGTCCCTCTATCCTTGACATCTAGATTGACCAATTGAGGCATAGACCGTGTCATCCTCGGTACAATCTATATCTTGAACTCCAAGTAGACTCACTCTAATCAAATGAGCTCAATATCTCATATTGACTCATTTGGGCATGGTCATGCACTTCGTGGTCTCACTCTATCAAGAATATCGATGTCACCCCCGTCATATAGGAGGGATAGATCCCATCTACATCACTCACATCCCTCCGCATAATTTGTTACATACCTAGTAATCGCCTTTATAGTCCACCCATTTACGGGTGATGTTTGACGAAGTCAAAGTATGCAACTCCTTATGTAGGGAACCATGGTGACTTCAGGTCTAAGGACTAATAGTCATACTAATAGTCACATGAGAAAGTATATGACACTTATATAACGATCCATGATACTTTCTCATGGCAGGTCATTCAGTATACATTCTCCAATGCATACCCATGTGTCAACTTGATATCTCATATCCATGACTTGTGAGATCAAGTCATCGTGTTGACCTACATGCTAGTCTCTATGCATTGACATTGTCCCTGAATGTTAACACTCGACTAGGAATGATTAAGAGTAGTGTTCTCTATATCTTCTCATTATCGATTCAACCAATCGATTGATATAGATAAGAACCTACTACTCGAGGACATTATTATATTTAGTTATTTGGCACCAATACAAGTAAATATAATAACCATGCCTTTATAAATAGGAATATGATACAATAAAGTTCATACAACAATCATCACATGCTTGGCTCTAGGGCTTTTACTAACATGAACATTCAATTAGTTGATAGCACATTGTGATAGTTGCATATATGTGATGTGCATTCGGTATACTTAATATCTACCATCATAGCTAATAATGGCTTGTTGGACTCTCTCTAAGGTCGTTCTTATCTATTTTGGATATCAACTCATTCGGAGATAGACCTACGATCTCCCAAATTGATTTTGAGGATTTTTAAGTTTGAAAAATAAATGGGATTTATAAATGTATGTTGACGCATTTTAAATCATCTTTCTCATATATGCTCAATTTGTTTTTCTAGGTTAATTGATTGATCATGATGTCTTTGAATTTGCAATCTATTTTGGATTAAAATAAATTAACTGGGTCGAACTTCTTGGACTGACTTAGAAACTTAAGAATTGTTCTCAAGGTGAAAAAGCTTGTGTATATCCTTGAAGAGCCTCTTCCCACCAATCCAAAGGACGATGCAACTCCGGACCAATTGTTGGCCTATTAGAAATATGTGACTGATTTTGAACTGGTGAGTTGCATCATGCTAACCGTGATGGTACCCGAGCTGTAGAAGCAGCATGAGCATATGGATGCTCATATTGTAGTATTTCATCTCTATGAATTGTTTGATAAGAAAGTGAGATCCGAAAGGTTCGAAGTCTCCAAGCTCCTCTTCACCTCTGAGATGTAAGAAGGTTCATTTGTGGTACTGCTCAATATGCTGAAGACTATGGAGCCTTCTATGAAGCATGAGCAGGGGATGGTGTTGTTAGTTGATTCCTCGAAGAAAGGTTCTAAGAGGAAGTCAAAGGAACAACATAAGGGGAAGAAGAAAAAGGCTAAAAAGGCAGAACCAGCTCAAAAGGGTGCTTGCCATCATTGTGGTAAGGAAGGTCACTTGCGAAGAAACTACAAGATTTATCTTGAGTCCGTGAAGAAGAAGAAGGCATCCGATGCCCCATCCTCTTCAGGTATCTTCGTTATTGATTGTCATTCTATTTCCTTAGATACTTGGGTATTGGATACTGGGTATGGCTTATATATATGTAATGACATACAGGGGCTAAGGAATAGAAGAAGACTTGTCAAAGGGGAGTCAAATTTACTAGTTGGCAATGGAGCAAAGGTTGTTGCGGTCGACATCAGAACTTATTTGCTGAAGCTCCCTACTGGACTAGTCTTAGAACTGGACAATTGCTATTATGTTCCTTCTCTAATAAAGAATATTGTTTCTATTTCTTGCTTAAATAGAAATGGCTACCATTTGACGTTTAGTAACAATTATTGTTATATACTTTGAATGACGTATTTTATGGGACTAGAACTTTAAGCAATGGTATTTATATGTTGGACATATCCAATGACATTTTCAATATCGAAGCGAGCAACAAGCGTGCTCGAAAGGATAATCAATTAGACTCCTATATGTGACATTGTCGTCTTAGCCATGCAAGCAAGAAACGCATGTCCGAATTATACCAATGTGGAATTCTGGAATCGTTTGAATCTGATTCATTCGATACATGCGAATCATGCTTAAAAGGTAAGATGACCAAGTTACCTTTTACTGGAAAAGGTGAACCGATGGGAGAGTTACTTGGTCTAATATATACGGATGTATGCGGACCTATGACAACTCATGTTCTAGGAGGCTATAGCTACTTCATTACTTTCACCGATGATCACTCATGGTTTGGGTATGTGTTCTTGATGAAACACAAGTCTGAAGTCTTTGAAAGGTTCAAAGAATTCAGAAATGAAGTAGAGAAACAACTTGGCAAGGGTATTAAAATATTTCGATCGGATCGAGATGGTGAATACTTGAGTCAAGAGTTTCTAGATTATCTAAGGGACAATGGTATATTGTCTCAATGGACTCCGCCATATACACCACAGCATAATGGTGTATCTGAGAGGCATAACCGGACCTTGTTGGACATGGTCAGGTCGATGATGAATCATGCAAATCTTCCCATGTCCTTTTGGGTCTATGCACTTCAGACAGTTGTTTATTTGCTAAATAGAATGCCAACCAAGGTAGTCTCAACTACTGCATATGAAATATGGAATAATAAGAAACCTCATTTATCTTACTTGAAGATATGGGGTTTCCTGCTTATGTGAAGCGGACTGTATCAGACAAATTGGATGTTAAGTCTGATAAATGTCTATTTATTGGATACCCTAAGGAAATGAGGGGTTACCAATTCTATCATCCTGTGAAACAAAAGGTGTTTGTTTCAAGGCATGTGTTTCTAGAGAAAGAGTTTCTCTTGCAAGAAAATAGTGGGAGTGTCATTGAGATTGAGGAGGCTCAAGAGACTCCAATAGACATTGATGAGATACCTAGTGAAGCACCACAACTGATAACTCATAGTGATAAGCTATCGATTGAACTTATTGTGACACTACATCTTCGTAGATCTGGTAGAACATGCAACATTATTGAGAGATATGGATTTCTCGTAAGTAAACCGAACGACGTGTTACTCATTGATGATGAGGAGCCTGAAGGTGGAAACTTCGCTTCCCACTTCAACTTGGTCGCTTGTGCATGGCGATCCCATATACATCCCCGGATTAAAAATTAATCCAAGACGATGATGGATTACCCAAGCAACCGATCCATCGTCGTGCTATTTGATTAGAGTGGTCACTTGAATAAACTTGTTGTTCAAGCAACCTACCTCTTTCCTTCGATTAGCCACGGAATAGACGATGTACGGATCGCCCGTTTTTGTGTTTGTCTTCGGGGTCCAAGTAAATTAGCCACATATAATTGTAAACAATTATATACATAATATAAAAGAACACTAATCAAAGTAACCAATCTTATACCTCTTGTTATACATCTTGATCTTCTATTGTATGTCCTTCCTCCTTTTGGACGTCATATGGGCGACGATCTTCCAAAAGTCGAAGCCTCCTAGATCTCAATCTTCCTTTCCTTGCTCACTCCGAACAAAAGGAAGAATGAAACAAAACTCTTCTCCTATCTAGAACCGACAACCAAGCTCCAAGCTTGATCCTTGCCGCCGGCCAAGGAGAGGAAGAGGAGCGTCGACCAACCTTGAAGGAAGTGTTGCCGTCGGCCAAGAGCTCCAATGGAAGAAGAAGGAGCTACCCTAGGAAAAGGAGAAGCCGACCAAGATCAAAAAAGAATAGTCATACTAATAGTCACATGAGAAAGTATATGACACTTATATAATGATCCATGATACTTTCTCATGGCAGGTCATTCAGTATACATTCTCCAATGCATACCCATGTGTCAACTTGATATCTCATATCCATGACTTGTGAGATCAAGTCATCGTGTTGACCTACATGCTAGTCTCTATGCATTAACATTGTCCCTAAATGTTAACACTCGACTAGGAATGATTAAGAGTAGTGTTCTCTATATCATCTCATTATCGATTCAACCAATCGATTGATATAGATAAGAACCTACTACTCGAGGACATTATTATATTTAGTTATTTGGCACCAATACAAGTAAATATAATAACCATGCCTTTATAAATAGGAATATGATACAATAAAGTTTATACAACAATCATCACATGCTTGGCTCTAGGGCTTTTACTAACATGAACATTCAATTAGTTGATAGCACATTGTGATAGTTGCATATATGTGATGTGCATTCGGTATACTTAATATCTACCATCATAGCTAATAATGGCTTGTTGGACTCTCTCTAAGGTCGTTCTTATCTATTTTGGATATCAACTCATTCGGAGATAGACCTACGATCTCCCAAATTGATTTTGAGGATTTTTAATTTTGAAAAATGAATGGGATTTATAAATGTATGTTGACGCATTTTAAATCATCTTTCTCATATATGCTCAATTTGTATTTCTAGGTTAATTTGCAATCTATTTTGGATTAAAATAAATTGACTGGGTCGAACTTCTTGGACTGACTTAGAAACTTAAGAATTGTTCTCAAGGTGAAAAAGCGTGTGTATATCCTTGAAGAGCCTCTTCCCACCAATCCGAAGGACGATGCAACTCCGGACCAATTGTTGGCCTATTAGAAATATGTGACTGATTTTGAACTGGTGAGTTGCATCATGCTAACCGTGATGGTACCCGAGCTGTAGAAGCAGCATGAGCATATGGATGCTCATATTGTAGTATTTCATCTCTATGAATTGTTTGATAAGAAAGTGAGATCCGAAAGGTTCGAAGTCTCCAAGCTCCTCTTCACCTCTGAGATGCAAGAAGGTTCATTTGTGGTACTACTCAATATGCTGAAGACTATGGAGCCTTCTATGAAGCATGAGCAGGGGACGGTGTTGTTTGTTGATTCCTCGAAGAAAGGTTCTAAGAGGAAGTCAAAGGAACAACATAAGGGGAAGAAGAAAAAGGCTAAAAAGGCAGAACCAGCTCAAAAGGGTGCTTGCCATCATTGTGGTAAGGAAGGTCACTGGCGAAGAAACTACAAGATTTATCTTGAGTCCGTGAAGAAGAAGAAGAAGGCATCCGATGCCCCATCCTCTTTAGGTATCTTCGTTATTGATTGTCATTATATTTCCTTAGATACTTGGGTATTGGATACTGGGTGTGGCTTACATATATGTAATGACATACAGGGGCTAAGGAATAGAAGAAGACTTGTCAAAGGGGAGTCAAATTTACTAGTTGGCAATGGAGCAAAGGTTGTTGCGGTCGCCATCAGAACTTATTTGCTGAAGCTCTCTACTGGACTAGTCTTAGAACTGGACAATTGCTATTATGTTCCTTCTCTAATAAAGAATATTGTTTCTATTTTATGCTTAAATAGAAATGGCTACCATTTGACGTTTAGTAACAATTATTGTTATATACTTTAAATGACGTATTTTATGGGACTAAAACTTTAAGCAATGATATTTATATGTTGGACATATCCAATGACATTTTCAATATCGAAGCGAGCAACAAGCGTGCTCGAAAGGATAATCAATTAGACTCCTATATGTGACATTGTCGTCTTAGCCATGCAAGCAAGAAACGCATGTCCGAATTATACCAATGTGGAATTCTGGAATCGTTTGAATCTGATTCATTCGATACATGCAAATCATGCTTAAAAGGAAAGATGACCAAGTTACCTTTTACTGGAAAAGGTGAACCGATGAGAGAGTTACTTGGTCTAATATATACGGATGTATGCGGACCTATGACAACTCATGTTCTAGGAGGCTATAGCTACTTCATTACCTTCACCGATGATCACTCATGGTTTGGGTATGTGTTCTTGATGAAACACAAGTCTGAAGTCTTTGAAAGGTTCAAAGAATTCAAAAATGAAGTAGAGAAACAACTTGGCAAGGGTATTAAAATATTTCGATCGGATCGAGGTGGTGAATACTTGAGTCAAGAGTTTCTAGATTATCTAAGGGGCAATGGTATATTGTCTCAATGAACTCCGCCATATACACCACAGCATAATGGTGTATCTGAGAGGCATAATCGGACCTTGTTGGACATGGTCAGGTCGATGATGAATCATGCAAATCTTCCCAAGTCCTTTTGGGGCTATGCACTCCAGACAGCTGTTTATTTGCTAAATAGAATGTCAACCAAGGTAGTCTCAACTACTTCATATGAAATATGGAATAGTAAGAAACCTCATTTATCTTACTTGAAGATATGGGGTTTCCTGCTTATGTGAAGCGGACTGTATCAGACAAATTGGATGTTAAGTCTGATAAATGTCTATTTATTGGATACCCTAAGGAAATGAGGGGTTACCAATTCTATCATCCTGTGAAACAAAAGGTGTTTGTTTCAAGGCATGCTGTGTTTCTAGAGAAAGAGTTTCTCTTGCAAGAAAATAGTGGGAGTGTCATTGAGCTTGAGGAGGCTCAAGAGACTCCAATAGACATTGATGAGATACCTAGTGAAGCACCACAACCGATAACTCATAGTGATAAGCTATCGATTGAACCTATTGTGACACTACATCTTCGTAGATTTGGTAGAACATGCAACATTCCTGAGAGATATGGATTTCTCGTAAGTGAACCGAACGACGTGTTACTCATTGATGATGAGGAGCCTGAAGGTGGAAACTTCGCTTCCCACTTCAACTTGGTCGCTTGTGCATGGTGATCCCATATACATCCCCGGATTAAAAATTAATCCAAGACGATGATGGATTACCCAAGCAACCGATCCATCGTCGTGCTATTCGATTAGAGTGGTCACTTGAATAAACTTGTTGTTCAAGCAACCTGCCTCTTTCCTTCGATTAGCCACGGAATAGACGATGTACGGATCGCCAGTTTTTGTGTTTGTCTTCGAGGTCCAAGTAAATTAGCCACATATAATTGTAAACAATTATATACATAATATAAAAGAACACTAATCAAAGTAACCAATCTTATACCTCTTGTCATACCTCTTGTTATACATCTTGATCTTCTATTGTATGTCCTTCCTCCTTTTGGACGTCATGTGGGCGACGATCTTCCAAAAGTCGGAGCCTCCTAGATCACGATCTTCCTTTCCTTGCTCACTCCGAACAAAAGGAAGAATGAAACAAAACTCTTCTCCTATCTAGAACTGACAACCAAGCTCCAAGCTTGATCCTTGCCGCCGGCCAAGGAGAGGAAGAGGAGCGTCGACCAACCTTGAAGGAAGTGTTGCCGCCGGCCAAGAGCTCCAATGGAAGAAGAAGGAGCTACCCTAGGAAAAGGAGAAGCCGACCAAGATCAAAGGAGAAGAGGAAACCCTAATCCTTCTCTTGTGTTGCAGCCGACCCTAAGGGAGAAGCCAAATTTATTCCCGCCCACCCTTGAAACTCCAAACCCTAGCTCTCCACGGATTCTTGCCGCCCAAGCCAAGGGAAACAAAACCCTAATCTCCCAAAGTTATTGTGTCACCCAAGCCTAAGCCCTTATTTATAGATTTAGGCTTAAACCTCATTTTAATCTCCACCGTCGGATCTAGAGATTTAATCTCAACCATCAGATCTAGAGATTTAATCTCCACTGTCGGATCTAGAGATTTAACCTCCACCGTCTGATCTAGAGTTTCATTTTCCATCATCGGATCTAGGCTTCATGAGGGTTTTAATAGGCTACAATAGGGACCATGAGGAGGAGTTGGATCTTGGCCACCCAATGGATCAAGCCCACATAAAGTTCGATCCATTAATGATAATCCATTACACTAGAGGATTATCATTGATCTACCTCACCAACCCCCATAAATAAATATGGGCTCCATATATTAATTGTACAAATATCTCCCCGTGTTTAAGATCTCGAATGTCTGTCAATTAATTAATTTACTGACAATTAATTAATCAACATCTAACTCCATGAGTAGTACCACTCAACCTTATCATCATGTCGGACCAAGTCCACCTGTAGGGTTTACATGCTGAACCTTATGAGCTCCTCAAGGGGACATCATCATCCTAATATAAGACAGTTTCCTCCTATAATCAACGGCACACCATATAAATTATATCATTTCCCAACTTACCGAGCCTATCGATTTACTCTATAAATCTCGCCCATTGGTAAATCAAAGAAATAAGTACTAAGTATATGTGTCCGTTATTATATTGGGACTAAGAGCATGTACACCATAATATCCGAGGTCCGATTCAATTATGTAGTCAGCAATAAATCGAATCACCTCTAAGTCAATCCTGCTCAATACACACAAAGTGTACTAGTGTAATTCTATGGTCAAGACAAACCAATACCAAATCACACTACAACCATACCAATGGTTTATCCATAACCATCTCGGTTGTGAGCCTTTACTTATACTTTACAAGGAACTGATAACATGATCTCCTATGTGACACTACACACCATATTATCTATAATGTAACATATCAGACAAATATGCATAACCATAAATATGTAAACAATGATCATGTGATTCTTATTTCAAAAATAAAGATGTTCATACAAAAGATAAACTTTTCAATATACATCCCAACAATTTCTCACTTATACTAAAAGATTATGTTATCCTCACAGTGTCATACATCTGATTCTCATTCCCTCCACATGCCTATCAAAAGCTCTCGCTTGAAGGGCCTTAGTGAAATGATCTACCAGGTCATTTTCTGATGTAATCTAGGCGACAACAACTTCTACCTCCTTTACGATCTTTCATATAGGTGGTACTTGCGCTCTATGTGTTTACTTGCCTTGTGGGCTCGTGGTTCCTTCGAATTTGCAACTGCACCACTGTTATCATAATAAATTGTGATAGTTCTGGGCAAACCAGGAATCACATCCAAGTCCATCAAGAAGTTCCTGAGTCATACAACTTCTTTGGCCGCATCAGAGGTTGTCACATACTCAGCTTCCATGGTAGAGTCTGCCATCCATTTCTGCTTAACACTCCTCCATACAATGGCTCCACCTCCCAAAGTAAACACAAAACCTGAGGTAGACTTACTGTTATCCCTTTCTGATTGGAAGTCGGAATCTGTGTGACCCATAGGGAGTAATTGATCTGCCTAGTATACCAGCATATAATCCCTAGTCCTTCTCAGGTACTTCAATATATGTTTTACCGTAGTCCAATGTCCTTGTCCTGGATTACTCTGATATCTGCTAACCATGCCCACGGCAAAGCAGATATCCGGTCTCATACATAGCATAACATACATGAGACTTCCTACTACCAAAGCATAAGGAACTGTCTTCATCTCCTCTATCTCCTTTGATGTTCTAGGACACATCTCTTTAGATAAAGGGACTCCATATCTAAAAGGTAAAAAACCTTTCTTGGAGTTCTGCATGCTAAAATGAGCCAAAATGGTGTCTATGTATGAAGCTTGAGATAAGAACAACATCCTTTTCCTACGATCCCTTATAACCTTGATCCCAAGGATGTGTCCCACTTCTCCCAAGTCCTTCATATCAAACTGTTTGGACAACCATACCCTTACATCCGATAACACCTTGACATTGTTGCCACTTAACAAAATGTCATCTACGTATAGTATAAGAAATATCACTAGGTTTTCGTCATGTCTCTTGTATACACAAGACTCATCCGGACTTTGAATAAATCCATAAGACTAGATTACCTCATCAAAGTGGATGTTCTAAGATCTCAAAGCTTGCTTCAATCCATAAATGGACCGATTAAGCTTGTACACAAGATGCTCTTTGCCCTTTGCAATGAATCCCTCTAGTTGCTTCATATAGATGTTTTCCTCAAGACTTCCATTAAGAAAAGCTATCTTGACATCCATCTGTCACACCACATAATCTATATGAGCAGCTATACATAAGAGAATCCAGATAGACTTAAGCATGGCTACCAGCAAAAAGGTCTCCTCATAATCGATACCCTCTTTCTGAGTATACCCTTTCGCAACAAGCCTTGCTTTGAAGGTCTCAACCTTCCCGTCTATTCCTCTCTTTCTTTTGTAGATCCACTTGCATCCAATGGTTTTTACACCATTGGGTGGTTCTACTAGCTCCCAGACCTGATTTGAATCCATAGATTCTATCTCAGAATTCATTATACTTTACCAAGATACCGCATCTTTATCTTGGATTGCCTGGTCATATGTCCAAGGATCAGGTTCATGTTCGCCAGGGACCAAATCAAAAGATTCTCCCAAGAACATAAATCTATCAGGCTGTCTGACAACCCTCCCACTACGACGAGGTATTACCTGTGTATCCTCTGTGACACGCGGTGCAGTCACTTGGGGTATATCCTCTTGTACCGGTGGTAGTGAAGTAGTGACTTCCCCTCTTAATTCCTCCAGAATAATCTTACTCTTGGGCTTGTGGTTCATCACATAGTCTTCCTCTAAAAATCTGACATTCGTGCTAACGATCACCCTCTGATCTCTAGGACTATAGAACAAACCACCTTTCGTTCCTCTAGGATAGACTACGAACATGCACACTTCTGTACGAGATTCCAACTTAACAGCATCTGCCTTCAGCACATATGTTGGACTCCCCTAAATCCGAATATGTCTCAGACCAGGTTTTTGCACAGTCCACAATTCTGTGGGAGTAGAAGGCACTGATTTAGATGGTACCAAGTTCAGAATATACACTGTCGTATCTAAAGCATACCCCCAGAACGAATCTGGCAACTCAGAATAACTCATCACCGATCTAACCATCTCCATAAGAGTCTTATTCCTTTGCTCTGCTACACCATTCTGTTAGGGTGTGCCAGATGCAGAAAATTGGGATTGAATCCCAGCCTCTGATAAGTAATTCCTACACTATCCCAAGAGGTATTCACCACCACGATCAGATCATAGTGTCTTGACACTTTTACCTTGACGTTTCTCCACATCAACCTTGAATTCTTTGAACCTGTCAAAGAATTTAGACTTGCGGCGCATCAAATAAATGTATCCATATCTTGAATAATTGTCTATAAAAGAGACGAAATATTCAAAACCACCTCTTGCCTGGATAGGCATAGGACCACACAGATCAGAATTAATCAATTCCAACACATCTTTGACTCTATACCCCTTGGCCTTAAAAGGTCTCTTGGTCATTTTACCTTCCAAGCAAGATTCGCAGGTTGGGAAATCCTCCACCACTAATGAACCCAAAGGTCCATCAGCTATCAATCTTTGAATTCTACTTAGGTTAATATGACCTAACCTTAGATGCCAAAGATATGTTTGATTCATTTTCGAATGTTCTTTTCTCTTATTAGAATTAGAAGATGAGTTATTTACTTCTATTTGCATCTTGGGAGCTTTTGGTTCAAGGGTATATAAATTTCCTATCAATGCACCAGAACAGATAATCTCCCTATTCCTCTTTATAATAACTCTGTCATTAAAAGAAATAGAATATCTATCCAAAAATAATTTAGAAACTGAAATTAAATTCTTTCTAAATAAAGGTACATAAAGGCAATTTTTCAGAACCAAAGTTTTATTCCTCCCAAAAGATAAATAAATATCTCCCACTGCAATAGCCGGCACCTACGTGGCATCGCCCAAGTAAATTGTAATCTCCCCCTCAGTTAGTCGTCTGGTTTTCTGGAACCCCTACAAAGTATTGCAAACATGATCAGTGGCTCCCGTATCTACACACCAGGTACCAGTAGATAACATCGCTAAACATGTTTCAATGACTAGACCAAAGGATATACCTTTGTTCTGCTTCCGGTTGGGACAGTCCTTCTTCCAATGTCCAGTCTTCTTGCAAGTAAAGTATTTGCCTTTCGGCTTCTTCACTCCTCCCTGATATCCTCCCACCACCTTTGCTCCACCTTGTTTCTTCTTCTTCTTGCCTTTCGGCTTAGAAGTAGAAACCTTCTGAGTAACCATGGCCTGAGCCTGAGTAAGCCCTTCTGTCACCTGGAGTTCTGTCAGAAGCTCCGCCAACGAATACATCCTCTTATTCATGTTGTAATTCAGGCGAAACTGCTCAAAACTCCTAGGTAGAGACTGGAGAATGATATCGACCTGGGTTTCCCCATCGATCTCAGCTCCAAGGACTTTCAGCTCATTCGCAGGCTTAGGAGGACACTCTTCGAAGAGTACATACTTGTACTCCTCAGCAGTCAAGACAATATCAAGATTCCTTTTCCAATTAACATAATTGGGTCCAGTAAGTTTATTCTCTTTTAGTATCACAGCAAGCGGGTTGAAAGTCATTTTTGAAAAACCTAAGAATCACATAGATCAAAATATTAGATTTCAAAAAATTATTGATTCCTCAAATAATAAAATTTTAAAATCAACCAACACCTCAAAACACCGAGAATATCATATGCCACGATAGTATGGACGTATACGAATTCTACATTTGTAAGAGGAGGTTTTACCCATTAATTTTACCATCTTGTCAACCTAACTTTTTGACAAATAAAATTAATAGTTGGTTCTTCTTCGGCCCTATAAATAAAAGCAGTGAATCCGATGGGGAGGATACTCCTATTTGCATCTAAGTGTTCACCATTACTTGGTACCAAGGCAATTATCTCGGGTTATGTGCCTTCCGATGGAGAAGTACACATGCTCCTAAATAATTTCCTATAACCATATTCGACCCTATGATCCGCAAAACAAACTCATCCGATGGGGAGGAAGACACTCAGAGCCGACGCGCAAGTTTATTTGCATCACATGTCAAATCGTAATTGAGGTCGTGGGAATTTTAAAAAATATCCCTATCCCACCTAGTAATTTAAAATTGAGGAATTTTCCTAGCACATGACATGCATATCAAACAAGAAGCAATAAATATGAAAAAAAATATTTTTCAACTATTATGCCTTTTGTTCTCCAATATGCCTCCCATCGTATCGCCATCTCGTCCGCTCCTCCCTACACCATGTATAAGCCATCCGGAGATCTGAGCCGAGAAAAATTATTTTAATTTACATCCATCGATCTTATACTCCACGAAGGAGTGCACATGAAATCTAGATCGAAAGTAAACTAAAATAAAAGAGTGGTTAAACAATGTCGTACTTAATTACAAAAATTAAATACTAGCCTTGTCAACCCCGAAGATTCAAAAAATATTACACACATGTAATCACATATACACACATATGGCCATAATAGTTGGATCTTATGCATGCAACCAAAAAGTTAGCCTACACACATCCTACAATCATCCGGCACAAACAATATATAATAAGTGCATAAAATTAATCGAATCCAAAACACACAAAACCGGAAACCGTGGCTCTGATACCACTTGAAGGTGTTAACTTCACTTTCCACTTCAACTTGGTCACTTGTGCATGGCGATCCCATATACGTCCCCGGATTAAAAATTAATCCAAGACGATGACGGATTACCCAAGCAACCGATCCATCGTCGTGTTATTCGATTAGAGTGGTCACTTGAACAAACTTGTTGTTCAAGCAACCTACCTCTTTTCTTTGATTAGTCGTGGAATAGACGATGTACGGATCGCTGATTTTTGTGTTTGACTTCGGGGTCTAAGTAAATTAGCCACATATACTTGTAAATAATTATATACATAATACAAAAGAATACTAATCAAAGTAAATAAGCTTATACCTCTTGTTATACCTCTTGATCTTCTATTGTATGTCCTTCCTCCTTTTGGACGTCGTGTGGGCGACGATCTTCCAAAAATCGAAGCCTCCTAGATCACGATCTTCCTTTCCTTGCTTGCTCCGAACAAAAGGAAGAATGAAACAAAACTCTTCTCCTATCTAGAACCGACCACCAAGCTCCAAGCTTGTTCCTTGCCGCCGGCCAAGGAGAGGAAGAGGAGCGTCAGCCAACCTTAAAGGAAGTGTTGCCGCCGGCCAAAAGCTCCAATGAAAGAAGAAGGTGCTGCCCTAGGAAAAGGAGAAGCCGACCAAGATCAAAGGAGAAGAGGAAACCCTAATCCTTCTCTTGTGTTGCAGTCGACCCTAAGGGAGAAGCCAAATTTATTGACGCCCACCCTTGAAACTCCAAACCCTAGCTCTCCATGGATTCTTGCCGCCCAAGCCAAGGGAAACAAAACCCTAATCTCCCAAAGTTGTTGTGCCGCCCAAGCCTAATCCCTTATTTATAGAGTTAGGCTTAAGCCTCCTTTTAATCTCCACCGTCGGATCTAGAGATTTAATCTCAATCGTCGGATCTAGATATTTAATCTCCACCATCGAATCTAGAGATTTAACCTCCACCGTCGGATCTAGAGTTTCATTTTCCATCATCGGATCTAGGCTTCATGAAGGTTTTAATAGGCTACAATAGGGACCATGAGGAGGAGTTGGATCTTGGCCACCCAATGAATCAAGCCCACATAAAGTCCGATCCATTAATGATAATCCATTCCACTAGAGGATTATCATTGATCTACCTCACCAACCCCCATAAATAAATATGGGCTCCATATATTAATTGTACAAATATCTCCCCATGTTTAAGATCTTGAATGTCCGTCAATTAATTAATTTACTGACAATTAATTAATCAACATCTAACTCAATGAGTATTATCACTCAATCTTATCTTCATGCCGGGAAACCAGTTCAAAGACAGGAAGGGCGTGCAAAGCTAGATGCAATTGATGTGGAGGGATCGGAGGAGTCGGTAGGCTTCTGCCTGATTGGCCGATTCATAGGGTGATTCCCAGGATGGAGAGCACTGAAAGAACTCACAGCAAGGTGGAAGGCGCCACACAAGCTCCTAACGCACAACTCGCTATGGATGGTATTTAAATTTGCAAGCAAAGACCTAAGGGATGCGGTAGTAACAGGGGGACCATATGTCATATATGGAAGCCCTCTATACCTCAAGCTGTTACCACCATGTTTTTCCTTCACGGCAGAGGTACAAGCCCAGATCCCATTATGGATGCAAATCCATGGACTACCGCTAGACTGTTGGTCTATCTCAGGGCTAAGCAAGGTAGCCTCCCAGGTTGGCACACCGTTGTATACAGACAGATATACCAAAGTAAGGGATCGGGTTAACTATGCTAGAGTACTAGTGGAAATGGATATATCCAAAGAGCTACCTACAACAATTGCTATAACCCTACCGGATGGCACTGAAGTGGACTTGGAGATCAAGTTTGAATCCAGCTTAAAATACTGCGGTGGCTGCAAGCAAATGGGCCATCACCAAGGAAGCTGTCCGGCCAGTGGAGCTACAGATGCAAAAGAGTGCCAAATAACGATATACACAACTGACATTAACAACACAGGCGTGGGAATGGAGGAGGATGCGCAAATTAATATAGATACAGGTACAAGAGTTAAAGGAAGCATGGTAGGGGAGGAGGGAAATGAATGGGAACCTGCAATGGACAATAAAGGTCGATGGGAAATCAAAGGTAAAAGGAAGATGCAACAAACAGACCACACTCAGATAAGGAAGGCAGGAACAGGGTTACCAAGGAGTCTGGGAAGTCACGTGAGCCAAACGCAATATTCAGGGTATCGAAGGAATCAAGGAAATTGGCAGAGGCAAGGCGGTGCAAAAGGATCAACTATTGGGAAGTGCAGAAGACAGGCTAACTCCAAGGAAACAAAGATGGCAGGGGGAAGGAAGTGCCCGAATAACTGATGACAACATGCATGAGAATAAGCTGGGGGGAAAGGGAACACACAAAGGGATAGGGAGGGGTGTTCTGGATGCAGTATCAGATATAGTACCAGGTGAGCAAGCAAGGAATGTCATAAATGAAATGGTGGAAATGGGCACGCAAGAACAGGGAAGGGATAAGGATGAGGAGCAGGCAGAAGGGCAGAGTATTATAACACAACTAAGACAGAAGGGGAAGCATGGACATAAGGTAAGTCACCAACAAATGGCACTACCGGAGATTGAGGAAACAGAAATAATAGAATCTCAGGAGCAGCAACTACAACACCAAACCCCCATCCGCTTAGAATCTGATAAGCCATGCGAAGGGAAAGTAGGGGAATTAGATCACAGTGACTCAAGCCTGGAATGTCAGCAGGGGAATTTCAAAAACCAAAGAACAAATGCAAGAACCAATAGTAGGGCATCAGAAGTCACCATGCCAGAGACAACATGGCAGTTACTGCAGAAGAAGGAACTAAGCCATATTGAGGTGGCTCCGGATGATAGGGGGGGAATGCTTAGGATGATATCTTACTGCCGAAAATGCAAGAGGTAAATCAAGAGTCTGAGGAGGCAGAAGTCACGCCAGAGCAGGCAAGGCAGAACCAACGGCAGAGGAAACAAAGAGGCCAAGATAATCCCATGGAAAACAAAAGGAGGAGGGAACGAGAACAACATGGGACATTAATGGAGGAGCAAGTGGGACAGAAACAAGCGAAAGGGAAAGGGAAACATGATTATCAAAGGAAGGCAGGTAGATGGATGCGATCTGATAAGGAAGGGGATATGGAAGAAGGTATACTAGGGCAGGGAGGTACCAGAAGGAAGATGCATAAGGACAGGTATGATTTGAATAACGTACCCATCATCAAAGTACCGCAGGGGAACTGTGATGAGGGCGATGACAACGAATGTAGCGACAAGCAAGAATCAAGGGAAGATGCGGAAAGAGCAATGCAAGAGATACAAGTGACCGAGACAATACAGGAAGAGGGTGACAACACAAACCATGAGCAAAATACTGGCGAGATACAGAAGTATAGTACACCAATGATCATACTAGCGCTCCCAGCAACTGGTTGGAGTAGAAGGATGAAAGAGGCAAATACTGAACACGGTGGACAAGTAAATAAGGGCCAAGTAGGTGATGCTGCTGTGTGTGAAGAGGGAGAGATAGAGACAGGCATTGGGGGTGAAGGAGAAGGAATAGGGGATGCACTATGGAAGGGGAAAACAAACACAGGAAGAGAAGGAAGGGAGAAAGATAGGACACAAGAAAAGAAAGGCGAATATACAACTGCTAGACGGCGAAAGCCGGTTGTGCAACCATGAAGATTGGTGCTTGGAACATAAGGGGCCTAAACAAAGGCCTCAAGCAGAAAGCGGTGATAAACCTCTTTCAGAAACAGAAGTTGAGTATACTCTGCGTCCTTGAGACCAAATTAACTGATGAATACTACCAAACGCTGAAAGTCAAAAAATTCAACCAGTGGGAGACGGAACAGAGATTAGGAAACCTCTCCAGGAGTAGAATGTTGCTGATATGGGACCCCCAAAACATCATGCTGGACATTGGAAGATGGGAGGAACAACTGATACATGTAACAATCAAGTGCAAGGTGACAAAACTAGAATATGCAGCAACATTTGTCTATGGTCAACTGTCCAATGTGAGTAGGAAAACAATGTGGACTACACTCCAACAAATTGCAGGAAGCATCAAAATGCCGTGGTTAATCCTAGGAGATTTTAATTCTCACTTATCCTCAATGGATAATTGTGGAGGCCTCCCGGTGACAGAATATGCCACCGCAGATTTTCGGAAATTTGCCCTGGAAGCTGAAATTGAAGACCTTCGTTCTATAGGATGCAGGTACACGTGGACAAATGGCAAGGTGGTAAGTAAATTAGACAGGGCAATGGTGAATAAAGAATGGATAGAGCAAGAACGTAGCAACTTTGCCGATTTTCAGACCCCCGGAACAGTCTCAGATCATACGCCATGCATTGTATCAGTGTTAGAAGCAGCAGGGAAGCAGAAAAGGCCATTCAAATTTTTCAACATGTGGACAATGCACCCCAACTATGGACAGCTAGTAGAAGAGAATTGGAGCAGCCAAGGAGCCAACGCAGTGGAGGGGACAGCGCAATACAGACTCCGGCACAAGCTCACTAAACTAAAACTGCAACTCAGACAGCTCAATAAACTGCACTACCAACACATTCAGGAGAGGGTTAAACTTGGTCGGGAGCAATTAGAAGGGATGTAACAACAAGGACTTTCAGAGGGTCAGATGGAGGATGAGTACCTACTCATGAGGAAGAGGGTGGAAGCTTTGGAACAAGCAGAATACTTATTCTATCTGTAGCGTGCCAAACATGAATATATGCGGGATGTTGACAGAAATAACTCCTATTTTCATGCACTAGTTAAAAGAAACAATAAGAGGAGGGAAGTAACAGCGGTTGAAAAGAGTAATGGGGAGCATACGAGCTCACATGAGGAAGTAGTGAGAGAGTTCCTACAATATTTTCAGGGACAGCTGGGAGAGCATGGAAGCAGAAGTCAATATCAAGGTGCCTGCATGGAGTTTGGTAGGAAGCTAACGGAGACACAGCAATTGTGAATGGTCAGGATTCCAACAGAAGCAGAGATCAAAGATGCATTATATGGGATCGGGGATCTCAAAGCTCCAGGACCAGACGGGTATAACTCAAAAATTTTCAAGAACTCGTGGGATACTGTCAAGCACGATGTGGTAGCTGCTATCACGGAATTCTTTGAGAATGGCCAGCTACTCAAAACATGGAACCACACCCTAATTGCCCTAGTGCCTAAGTCTCAGCATTCGAGTAAAGTGCAAGATTACAGACCAATCTCATGTTGTTCAGTGATCTACAAAGTAATCGGCAAAATCTTAGCCAGCAGAATTGCAGAAATTGCTGATCACCTCCTGAATCCGGCGCAAACTGCTTTTGTTCAAGGTCGTTGCATATCGGATAACATCCACCTTGCCCAGGAATTGATGCGAAGTTACACAAGGAAAAGAATTTCTCCGAGATGTATACTGAAGGTTGATCTACAAAAGGCCTTTGATTCTGTGAGTAGGAATTTTGTAGGATGTCCTCTCCGTCATTGATTCGGATAGATTTATAGAATGGATTAAGGAATGTGTCACCACCACTTCTTTCTCAGTAATTATCAACGGGAACATGCATGGCTACTTTGCAGGATGCAGAGGACTCAGGCAAGGGGACCCCCTATCCCCATATCTCTTTGGCATGTGTATGGAATATTTATCTAGGCTACTAGCCAAACAAACCTGCAGGTCAGATTTTCACTTCCATCCTAAGTGCGAGGAACTAAGGATAGCGCATTTAGTATATGCTGATGATTTGCTGCTTCTGGGGCGTGGGGATGAATCGACGATCAAGGTGCTAATGGAGTGCCTATCACAGTTTGCTGGAATGGCAGGTTTGAATGCGAACATGGCAAAATCTAACATCTTCCTGGCAGGAGTTCATACGACAATCAAGGAGAGATGGCTATTATCACTGGGTTCCAGGAAGGGCGCATGCCTTACAGATATCTGGGGGTTCCGATTGCATCAAAAAAACTGAGAATTTCAGACTATAGTGCGCTCACAGACACACTGGACAGGCAGATAAAAATCTGGCCAAGAAACACGCTCTCATATGCAGGGAAAAGTCAGCTCATTACCTCGGTCCTTCAGGGTGAAAGCTACCTGGATGTCCATATTGGCAGCTGGATAGGGGTCATTGAAAAAATCTATAGCACCTGCAGAGCGTTCATGTGGACAACCAAGAACCCTCCAATAGCATGGGCAGAAATGTGTAAACCGAAGGAGGAGGGAGGCATGGGACTGCAAGAACTGAAAGCCTGGAATCTAGCCCTCCTAGCAAAGTTACTGTGGCGGATACAATGCAAGGAGGACACATTATGGATTAGATGGGTACATCACACATACATAGATGGAGGAGAAATATGGGAATGGCGAAGCAAATACAAGGACTCACCCCTTATCAAGACACTAATCTACATCAAGGATAAAATACTAGTTTCTGTGGGAGATAAGGAGCAAGCAGCGCAGTTACTTACATCATGGTTCAGGCAAAGGAATAAAGGAACACGAAGTGCATATGATTTTTTTCGGGAAAGAGGGGAAAAGAAGCCATGGGCTGCAACGGTATGGCATAAAGACATACAACCAAGTCATGCCTTCACCCTATGGATGCTGGCCAAAGGTAAACTCCCTGTGCGAGCAAGACAGGAATTTTTGGAGGACAGGCAATGCATTTTCTGTGGCCAGGAGGAAGAGACAATGGACCATCTGTTTTTTCAATGTGCACCGATCAAGCAAGTATGGGGGCGAGTCCGACGATGGCTGAAGATGAGAACGGAAATGAACACATGCCGCCACATGCTCAGGATTTTCAGAACAAGATACAAAAGGGCCATGGACATGAATCGATTTAGGCACCTTGGCATGGCAGGAATGATCCACCTAGTATGGAGAGCCCGGAATGCAAGCAAGTTTGAAGGAGAAAGATTTGATGGAGACTTGCTCTACAGGAAGATCCAGATACATGTTTTCAGAATAGCGGAGAACAAAAGGATTCAATACCCACCGGGAATAACATGAGAGTATTTAAGTTCTTTTATATTTTTTCCTTTTTTCCTTTTTCCTTTTTCCTTTTTCCTTTTGGTTGATCTCTCTTTCTTTGTTTCTGTTTATTTCTTCGGTTTTATCTTTGTACAGGGCACTCCTCGCCCTGGAAATCCTTAAACTAGAGCGTTGGTTTGCTCTGGATATCCCTGTAAAAAAAAAAAAAAAGTTTAGCTCAGGGTAGTTTTTGGCGCTAAGGAGGGGTTGACAGGGCGGTTTAGTTAAGGGTGGTTTTTGGTTTAGAGTTGTTTTCTTCCAGAGTGGTTTTGATAAAGGAGTGTTCCAAGGGCGGTTTCCCAGGGCGGTTTCTAGTTTTGGTGCAAAGGAGTGGCTGGCAGGGCGGTTTAGTTCAGGGTAGTTTTTGGCGCAAAGGAGTGGCTGGCAGGGTGGTTTTCCAGGGCGGTTTCAAGTCCAGGGTGGTTTCTCAGGCTAGTGTTAGCTCAAGGTGGTCTTGGGCCAGGCAGTATTGGGGCAGGGTGGTTTTACGTAACTCCAGAGCGGTTCGCCCAATCCAGAGCATCAGAGCAATATTGCCCCAAGGTGGTATTGCCCCAGGGCGGTTTTGCGCAAATACAGACTCCAGAGAAATCAGAGCGGTATGAGGGCAGGGCGGTTTAACGCAACTCCAGGGCGGTTTTGGACAATCCGGACCATCAGAGCGGTATTGTGCCAAAGGGGTTTTGCGCTAAGATAAACCTGCCAGGGCGCCTCTGCCCAGGGTAGTTTTACGTAAAGACAAGCTCCCCAGGGCAGGTTTTGAGCGGTTTTGCCAGGGTAGTTTTGATCAACGCCAGAGCGGTTTTGAATCTAGAGCATCAGAGCGATGTGCATCGAGCGATTGCCTCGGTGGTATTTCCCGGGAGGTTTGCGCAAATTGATTCGAGAAATCGAGGCGGTATGAGGGCGGCGGTGCGCAACTCCAGGGCGGTTTTGCCCAATCCAGACCACCAGAGCGGTATTGCGCCAGGGGGGTTTTGCGCAAAGATAAACCTCCCCAGGGCGCCTCTGCCCAGGGCGGTTTTAAGTAAAGACAAGCTCCTCAGGGCAGGTTTTGAGTGGTTTTGCCAGGGCAGTTTTGCTCAACGCCAGAGTGGTTGGGAAAAACAAAAAGGTGAAGGGGCAGCCAATAATAGCCTCTCTAGTCCGGAGCAAACGGCTGCGGTAAAGACACTTTAAATCCGTTCTGGTGAGAGCAGCCAATAAGCCTAGTAGAGGTGAATAGGCCCACCTGAATGGCCTATCTAGTCCGTAGCAAACGGCTGCGGTAAAGACAAGGCAAATCCGTTGAAGGTTGGCCACTTACCAAAAGTGGCGAATATTGGATGGTTATCACACAAGAGTGACGACAACGAAGGACATGGATGGACAACACATAAAGGAGCACATGGAATGGTGAAGACAAGGAGATAACACGGATGTGAGAAAGGAAATGTGAGATGGACTTGCACTCTGCAAGAGGGAAAGGTGGACTATGTATGCATGTATGAGTATAGGTACTCATGAGAGAATTAGTACACATGAGAGGTCAGGTACCCACGTGAGCACATGTACGCCCCTTGATACACCTCAGATCTGACACATCGTCAGACATGACATGAGTGTGCACTTAAGGATTTTGTATGATTGTGCTTTTCTTGATGATATATATTTACCTTCATCAAAAAAAAAAAATGATGAACCTTATGAACTCCTCAAGGGGACAACATCATCCTACTATAGGACACGGTTTCCTCCTATAATCAACGGCACATCATATAAATTATATCATTTCCCAACTTACCGAGCCTATCGATTTACTCTATAAATCTCGCCCATTGGTAAATCAAAGAAATAAATACTAAGTATATGTGCCCGTTATTATATCGGGATTAAGAGCATGTACACCATAATATCCGAGGTCTGATTCAATTATGTAGTCAGCAATAAATCGAATCACCTCTAAGTCGGTCCTGCTCAATACACACATAGTGTACTAGTGTAATTCTATGGTCAAGACAAATCAATACCAAATCACACTACAACCATACCAATGGTTTGTCCATAACCATCTCGATTGTGAGCCTTTACTTATACTTTATAAGGAACTGATAACATGATCTCCTGTGTGACACTACGCACCATGTTATCTACAATGTAACGTATCAGACAAATATGCATAACCATAAATATGCAAACAATAATCATGTGATTCTTATTTCAAAAATAAAGATGTTCATACAAAAGATAAACTTTTCAGTATACATCCCAACAGAGCCTACTAGTTATGAAGAAGTTCTGAAAAGTTCAGAAAGGGATAAATGGCTTAACGCAATGAAGTCAGAAATTGATTCCAAGTATGAAAATCAAGTTTGGAACTTGGTTTACCCACCTGAAGGCATAAAGCCTATAGGGTTCAAGTGGGTTTTCAAGAATAAAAACCGACATGAATGGTAATGTAATTACCTATAAGGATAGATTGGTGGCGAAAGGGTATCGTCAAAAGCAAGTGTTGATTATGACGAGACCTATTATAAAATATCATAAATAAATGGCTAAATGACAATAATAATAATAATAATAATAATAATACTTAGGTATTTGGATTAAATACCTAAGTAGCTTTTGGGGGTTTAAATAGGTGGTTGGGTCAATTTGGGCTATCTTGGATTTAACCTAGGTTAGCTTAACCACAAGTGAATGTCTTATATTAGTCTTAAACTCGACCCGGTTATTTTCCAAACCCAACCCGATATGAAAGAAAACCCGATCCACTTCCTTCCCATTAACGCACAGCCCTTACTATTTCCGTTCTCCCGTTTCTCACCGCGATTTTATTTTCTCGAGTGTTACCCCATCGCAGATCTCTCCTCTTCTTCACCGCGACTTTTCCTTTATTCCTTCACTCGCGACAACTTCTTCTTCCTCACCATGCGACCCCTGCCGATCGCTTTCGCTTCTTCCCCGAAACAAACTACAGCCAAAGCTCTCCCTCTCCTCCTCGATGTCTTTTTTGCGAGCCCTTCCCCTCGCGACCTCTCCGACGCCAAGCCGTTCCCTTCTCTATGAGCGCCGATCTTCTTTGTCGCAGCAGGCGGTGGTCGTCGACTTGGACGACCTCTGTGGACGGGGTGGAAATCGGGAGGATAGGAGTGGCTAGAAGCTAGGCCAGCGGCATTGTCGTTGGATTTTCCAATGAACCAAGCAGATTAGGGGGGTTCCACTGTCGTTTGTCACCGAGGAAAGGTAAGCGCTGATTTTTCTCCTTATCTTGGACGAAATCAACTCCAAGATGTGGTTTTTCCCTTCACTATTCTTGATCAGTTGATATGGGCAATGATCCGGGAGCCAATGAACAGAAGATAGGGTGAAGCTGGTTGCCGGTGGAGTTCTAAGATAGGTAAGTGGTATTTACAACTTTAATCTAGGTGCTATTGAAATTCTTTGCTGCAGTGTGGATGTTGGTAATGTCCTGTTGGGAATTTCTAACTGTGTTCTGCGTGAAGGTTCTTCACGTGGTGGTGTGGCTGTGAGTGAAGGAGTGGTTGTTCATGGGTGGTGGTGTAGGTGTAGGTGATTTGGTTGTGAATAAAGTTGTTCTTGATCTCATTCAATATTTGGTTCGTGCCCTAATGTTGGGGGAGGGGGGTGTAAATGGTAAAATAGTTGTTTGGGCTACGAATAGAGATGTGTATTAGTGTGAATATGGATTAGAGTTATAACTAATGTTGTTGGTGATACTATTACATCAAATTAAGTGTAAAAGGTTAAATCTTCATTGGCATTACTAAGTTGGATATGGAATTGGATGAGTAGGTTAGCACTTTTGCTAATTAAAAACGGTGGGTTTAAATTAAGTGGTTAAGTTGGCTATTTGAGTTTCGTTCGGTGAAGGTTGGTTATAGTAAATCAACTATGAATGATTGGGGATTTCCTAAATCGTATTCGATAAAAAAAAGATGTGACTATAGGAATGATATAGTAGTAAATAATATGTTGTCGAGTGTTTGAACTTAATGCATACTATGTTTTATGCAAGACGTGGATATGAGATAGGATCGTGGTCGTGAAGATTTTTATTTCGAGCGTTATATCAGGTGGGTAATTTCCTACCCTGGTCAGGTAGTTGATGATGCATGCAGATTTAGATATATGATCATATTACCTTGACTCCACTCTTGTTTATTCTTATGCTTGATACTTTATCTTTGGCCTTATATGCTCTATTGTTGTTATCACATTTTCCTTCATCATGATTAGGAGTTACAGATGTGATGTAAGTAAACCTATAAATGCTTAGTTAGGTGTAAATAGTGGAGTACGGATGATGACCTGATTTGTAAATTTGGTAAAAGGTCGTTCGTGGGTAGGTAATGCCCTGAACGTAGGATTGATTCCAATACCCTTATGTGACATATTTACTACCGATCATGTGTTGTATAAATGCTCATGTGAATTGTGAATAGTGTGTCACTATGGACCGGTGGTCCTAGCTTGTTATGACCAGTTGAGTACGACTCTCTGTAGGATAGAGAGTGTATCGATCAGATCGATATGACTCTCTATAGAACAAAGAGTCTGTGATGGATGTCTGTATGAGTGACTATGCATTCATGTCATTTGCATGTATACTGGCAACATGGTCTCCCTGGTGGTTGAGAGGGTCGTCAGTCATCTTGCCTCCCAGGTTACTCATGGAGGAGTAACTGGTGTGAGGGCAGAGAATTTATTGTGTCGCACTCTACCACTATAGACGGTGGTAGTTGGAGTCGCATGCAGTTGTCCTGGGTGCGTGACACTCGATCACTCATGAGTAGTGTCAGTCGGAGTGGCCAGCAGTAGGGACCCTCGTTGTGTAGCTAACTCTTTACGCTTATATGCTACTCGTTCATACTGCTCACTCGGCCACTCGAGAGCAGTGGTTGGTGTTGAATTGGGACAGTTGTCATGTCATGCCACCTAGGTCACACTGGGGTTGTAGTAGCGAATAGGGGTGCGCAGGCATGACCATGCATGCTGCATTGCCGTGTCATATGGCATTTTGCATATTGCCATATATATACATATATGCATGTATATATATATATATATATATATATATATATATATATATAGATATATATATATATATATATATATATATATATATATATATATATATATATGGATGATTGTGATTAGTATATATATAGATGCAGTCTATATGTATGCTTACTCTGATATTGCATTTATATATACTATGCTTACTGCATTTGTTTGTACATATGCATACATGCTATTGCATTTTCTATATGGTTGGGTGTCAGATACCTGTATACTTGTTGGTCGGTCTATTTGATACTTTTGACCCATATCATGATATAGTGTGAGTTAGTATTACTCTTCATGATGTATATTATGGATATATGCTCAGGTTGGATGAGTGTAGAGTAGCTGACTATCAAGTATGTCAACATCTTTTGTTGTTCAAATTGTTTAGAGAGTATATACATGTATATATATTTATTATGCTGATATATATCTGACATACCTGTAGATTATATTGTTGAATCACATGTGATATTTGATATATATACATGTTCTCTCATATTACCGCTGAGTTATACTCACCACCACGGACCCTAGGTTTTTCTGTCACCCAGGTAATAGGTAGAAGTCTTCGTGACAGCTTGGAGCATCACTAACGATCCATCCCATCTCATTTTCCAAGCCTCCCATGGATTTTGATTTCTTTTCATGTACTTCAGTTTGTATTTGGAGTTTTATGTATTGTTTGGTATTGTGGACATGTTCTGTGGGTGTACACCCATGTTTGTTTGCATTTTATGTCGGTATGGGTTGTTGAACGTTTGTTATTATGTTGTGATGTCTTCCGCTATTGTTTTGATTTATATATGTTTATTATGTTGTGGTTATAGGCCCAAGGGCCTTGTATTAACAGGATATATTGCCACGTACAGGGGAGATGTCCTCTGTTTGCTTTTCATCTCAGCATACTCTGGGGCTTGACAATTTTATTGGTATCAAAGCGTTAGGTTCTGCAATGTCATACAATGATTTTTATTTTGAGTATTGGATTCTCGGGAGTCACTTTGTCTTGGTTTTGGTTTTGTGATATGGGATCGACAACGGCATGAGCTCCGAGCAGCACGAAGTAAGAATTTCTGATAACTTATATTTTAGATAGATACTTATCTAAACTTACTCAACAGGTGTATACTGTCAGAGTTATGACACCTGTTCAAACTCATAATAGAGGTCGTCCATCAAGGTGATCGGCCAGAGTTGAGGGACAGGAGGCTACTACGACTGAGCCTGCTATTCAGGAACAACCTCAACATCCTACTTGGGGAGCATGGGATTACTTGGGCAGTCTTTCGAGATGCTTTCTGGAGACAGTATTTTCCCTCGGCATTTTCTATGGCACGTCGTCAGGAATTCCTAAGCCTGAAGCAAGGTGATCGTTCGGTCATGGAATATAATGCAGAGTTTACCAAACTTGCATAGTTCTGCCCTCATCTAGTAGCACAGGATGCAGATCGGATGTTTCAATTTACACAGGGCTTGGCTGCTTATATTCAGACCAGGATGTCAGGATCTACTATTACCTTTTACAGGAAGGCATTGGATCGCGCCATTTTCATTGAGATGACTTCCCAGCAGATTTCTAGGGAAAATGATACTGAGAAACAGATGACTTAGAGTAAGCAGTAGAACCAGGGTTCAACTCAGGGGGCTCATAAGAAACGGGAGCAAAAAAGAACTACGCGAGGTGCTATAAAGGGGTCAGCTAGATGGCAGAAGGGGAAGCGTTCGACATTTGAGTATTCTGGAGGGTCTCAAAAGAGTCGTAAGGGCCGGAACAGGACTGGATGTTATAAATGTGATCTGAAAGCCACAGAATTACAGAGTGTCCTTTGGAGCAGCCTGTTTGCTATTATTGCAAACCACCTCGTCATACTAGTCGTGATTGTACATTGAGAGCACAGTTGGAGTTTCCTGATAGCTTCAACAAGGGGAGGAAGTCTAGCTAGCAGCGGCAGCAGAGGACAGCACCGCGAACGCAAACGTATGGTCAAAGGCAGCCAATACCTCCATCGGCATAGTTATACCATATACAAGGGGTGCCCCTACAGTGATGCCGACAGCTATCCAATATCCTACATCTCCGATGATCTACTATCCAGGAGTATCTACACCACAACAGTTCCTACCAGCCAATTCTCAGGGTTATCTTATGCCTGCACCAGTGACTCAGTCTCCAATACCACAGAGCCAGATTCAGCCTGAGTGGAGGCACACTACTACTTCGTCAGGGATGCAGTCGTCAAATATGGAGACTGGATGTGTGTATGCCATCACCAAAGATGAGGCACAGCAGGCTGAGGGATCAGTCACACGGGGTATGGTTTCAATTTATTCTATATACACTGATACTTTGATTGATACCGGTAGTTCACATTCATTCACATCTAGAATATTTTTAGGTAGAGTTGGAAGGATTCCGATGGTTCGTTCTTGTGGGTTAGCAGTATCTTTGCCATCAGGAGAGGTGCTGACTAACCACCAAGAAATCAAAGGTTGCCCATTAGATTTCGACGGGCACATCCTTACAGTGAACTTCCAGGTGTTAGAAATGGTAGAGTTCGATATTATTCTCAGTATAGACTGGTTGGCCACTTATTATGCTACAGTGGATTGTAGAGCAAGGGTCGTGACATTTAGACCACCGGATCAACCAACTTGGGAATTTGTTGGCACAAGAGATGATGGATTATCCATTATATCTACGTTACAGGATCAGAAGTTGTTGGCCCACAGTTGTCAGGGTTATTTACTATCTGTAGTCAAAGTTCAGAATGAAGGACTACCACCCCTCTCTGATGTGCGAGTAGTCTGAGAGTATCCAAATGTATTCCCAGATGCACTTCTGGGCTTACCACCTCCTAGGCAAGTGGAATTTGCGATAGAGGTGATTCCAGGAACCGCTCCGGTATCGAAAGCTCCTTATCGGATGGCGCCAAAGGAGTTGAACGAACTTAAAGTTCAACTGCAGGAGATGTTGGATAATGGATTCATTCGCCCTAGTGTTTCACCATGGGGAGCTCCGGTACTTTTTGTCAAAAAGAAGGATGGATCATTGCAGTTATGTATTGACTATCGACAACTGAATGCAGTCACAGTTTAGAATAAATATCCACTGCTAAGGATAGAAGATTTGTTTGATCAGCTTAAGGATACATGTGTGTATTCTAAAATTGATCTGCGCTCAGGATATCATCAGCTTCAGATAAGAGATGAGGATGTGTAGAAAATAGCATTTCACACTCGTTATGGGCATTACGAGTTTCTGGTGATGTCTTTCGGTCTCACGAATGCCCCAACTGCATTTATGGACTTGATGAATCGGGTATTCTTGAGGTATATAGATCAGTTCGTGATAGTATTCATCGATGATATATTGATATATTCTCGATCTGAGGAGGAGCATGAACAACATTTGCATATAGTGTTGGAGACGTTACGACGGGAGCAGTTGTATGCCATGTTTAGCAAATGTGCGTTCTGATTATCCACAGTGGATTTTCTTGGACATGTAATGTCCAACAGAGGTATTTCTGTAGATCCCCAGAAAATCGAGGCGATTACCAGTTGGGAGTAGCCAAAATCAGTTCAGGAGATCCGTAGTTTCCTTGGTCTGGCCGGGTATTATCGGAGATTCATGGAGGGATTCTCAAGTATTGTCATGCCACTCACTCTCCTGACTCGGAAAGGGGTCAAGTTCACCTAGTCAGAGGCTTGTGAAACTGGCTTTCAGGAGCTTAAGCAATGACTAGTTTCTACACCAATCTTAGTAATTCCTTCTGGTGTTGAAGGGATGGTCCTATATACTGATGCTTCTATCCAAGGGTTGGGTGCAGTTCTGATGCAGTCCAACCGTGTGGTATCTTATGCCTCCCGTCAACTAAAGGATCACAAAAGGAATTATCCAGTGCACAATCAGGAGTTGGCAGCCATCATTTTCGCGTTGAAGATATAGAGACACTACTTATATGGAATTACATTTGAGATCTACACAGACCATAAAAGTCTGAAGTATCTGTTCACACAGAAAGAACTGAACCTGAGATAGAGACGGTGGATGGAATATCTGAAGGATTACGATTGCACAATCCATTATCATTCGGAAAAAGCTAATGTAGTAGCAGATGCGCTGAGCAGGAAGTCTCGTGGGATTCTGGCTAGTCACCTGACAGCAATTACCGAAATAGTTGGACAGTTCTCAGAGTTGGGATTGTCTGAACACGGTCAAACATCCCGGGGGATATTAGTTTCTATGGTTGCCTAGTCCACTATTGCTGAGAAGATCAAGGAAGCCAAGTTAGTGATCAGGATCTGCAGTTCTTGCGCAGCACAATGGACTCAGAATGACAGACGGATTTCTCGAGTGACGAGATTGGAGTACTTCATTTTCAGGGACGATTATGTGTTTCGGACACGCATCCAGTTAAGGAATAGTTGCTACAGGAAGCACATCATTTGAGATTTGCTATACATCCTGGTAGTACTCGGATGTACCGAGATTTGAAACGCTTATACTGGTGAAACGGTATGAAAAGAGATATTGTGGACTTTGTTGCATGATGTTTAGTATGCCAGCAAGTGAAGGTTGAACATCAGAAACTCACTGGATTACTTCAGGAAATTCCGATTCCGGAATGGAAGTGGGAGCATATCACTATGGATTTTGTTATGGGATTACCCAGAACCCGTAAAGGACATGATGCGATTTGGGTGATCGTGGATCATCTAACCAAATCCACCCATTTCCTTCCTATTCGTGGAACGGACTCATTGAATCGTCTAGCGGAATTGTACTATTGAGAGATTATCATATTGCATGGCGTACTTTCGAGTATCATATCTAATAGAGATCCGCGATTTACCTCGCGATTCTGGCAGAATCTGTAATAGGCCATGGGCACAGAACTTCGACTCAGTATAGCATTTCATCTGCAGACAGATGAACAGTATGAACGTACCATTCAGACATTGGAAGATTTGCTGAGGTCTTGTATTATGGATTTCCGAGGCAGTTGGGAGGACCACGTTCATTTAGTGAAATTTGCCTATAACAACAGCTACCACTCTTCTATTCAGATGGCTCCTTTCGAGGCCTTATATGGCAGACCCTGCAGATCTCCTGTGTTGTGGGAGGAAGTTGGGGAACGACAACTATTGGGGCCATAGAGCATTCAGCATGATGCAGAGTTGGTGTGCATCATCAGACGATGGTTATCCGAAGCACAGGATCCCCAGAAGAGTTATGTAGACCGGAGGTGAAGGCCTTTGGAATTCTCAGTCGGGGACCATGTATTCCTACGAGTTTCGCCTACCAAAGGAGTCAAAAGATTTGGGTTAAAAGGAAAGTTAGCTCCACGCTACATTGGTCCATTTGAGATATTGGACCGGATTGAAGGTGTAGCTTACCAGTTGGCTTTACCTCCGACACTTGCGGGTGTTTATAACGTATATCATATTTCTATGCTAAGGAAATAGCGTTCGGATCATGTTCTGAAAGAGGTTCTGATCCACTTCAGGCGAATGCGACTTATGAAGAGATTCCAGTGCGGATTCTTGGTTGCAAGGAGCGACAGTTGCGAAACAAAACCATCTGACTCGTAAAGGTTGGATGACAACATCATACTGATGAAAAGGCTATTTGGGAGCTAGAAGATACTATCTGAGCTCGATACCCTCATCTGCTCACTAAAGATGTGTATTTGGTCATTTCGGAAACTTGTTTGAAGCAATTTTTGCATGTTAGTACGAAATTTGGGGACCAAATTTTATTAAGTGGGGGAGAATGTAAAATACCGTAAATAAATAGCTAAATGGAAAAATAATAATAATAATAATTAGGTATTTGGATTAAATACCTAAGTAGCTTTTGGGGGTTTAAATAGGTGGTTGGGTCAATTTGGGCTAGCTTGGATTTAACTTAGGTTAGCTTAACCACAAGTGAATGGCTTATATTAGTCTTAAACCAGACTCAGTTGTTTTCCAAACCCAACCCGGTATGAAAGAAAACCCGATCCACTTCCTTCCCATTAATGGACAGCCCTTACTATTTCCGTTCTCCCATTTCTCACCGCGATTTTATTTTCCCGAGCGTTGCCCCATCGCGGATCTCTCTTCTTCTTCACCGCGACTTCTCCTTTTTCCTTCACTCGCGACAACTTCTTCTTCCTCACCGTGCGACCCCTGCCGATCGCTTTTGCTTCTTCACCGAAACAAACTGCGGCCAAAGCTCTCCCACTCCTCCTCGCTGTCTTTTTCACGAGCCCTTCCTCTCGTGACCTCTTCGACGCCAGGCCATTCCCTTCTCTGCAAGCGTCAATCTTCTTCCTCGCGACAAGCGGCGGTCGTTGGCTTGGATGACCTTCGCGAACATGCTAGAAACTGGGAGGGTAGGAGTGGCTAGAAGCTAGGGCAGTGGCGTTGCTATTGGATTTTCCAGCGAACCAAGCAGATTAGGGGGGTTCCACTTGTTAGTTATAGCCCTAGAACCAATCATGTGATGGTTGAATAGGGAACATTTTGTATCATATTCTATAAAGGCAAAGGATTGGTTATTATATATTTACGTCTTGCTTGTGCCAGCTAAATTAAATATATAATAATGCCCTAGAAAAGTAGGTTCTTATCTACAGCACATCAATTGGCAGAATTGATTATGAGAGGCTGTAGAGAATACTTTCCTAAATGTTCCTAGTCAAGTATTAATATGCAAGGGCAATATTAATACATAAAGACTAGCATGTAGGTCAATTGATGACTTGATCTCACAAGTCATGGATATATGATATCAAGTTGACACATGGGTATATATTAGAGAATATATACTCAACTGACCTGCCATAAGAAAGTTTCATGGATCGTTATATGAGTGTCATAAACTTTCTCATGTGACTATTGGTATGAATAGTCCTCAAACCTGAAGTCACTACGGTTCCCTACATAAGGAGTTATGTACTTTGGTATCGTCAAACGTCACCCGTAACAGGGTGGACCATAAAGGCGATTACTGGGTATATAACAAATTATGCGGAGGGATGTAAGTGATGTAGATGGGATCTATCCCTCCCATATGACGGGAGTGATATCTGTGGGCCCCTTGATTGAGTAGAACTACTAAAACGCATGGCCATGCTCGAATGAGTCAATATGAGATATTGAGCTCATTTGTTTGAGTTAGTTTACTCAGGGATCAAGAAACACACAGATTGATCGAGGATGACACGGTATATGCCTCATTGGTCAATCTGATATCAAGGATAGAAGGACACGGTCATACATTATAGTAGTCACGGAAAGGTTAGTCGGATCTTGACTTATTTCGTAACTTGGGTAGCAGTGATGTATTGCTAGATGCCGCTCATTTCTTGTGTATCTAAAAGAGTTTATATCCACTGCCAACGTTATGAGAGCCTATAGGGTCACACACAAAGAGCATGATGATTAGAAGAATTAGTGCATTCTAGTTTGACTAGAATAATTTGGGAATAAGCTTAAGTACAAAATGGTTTTTGGACTTTAAGCTTAATGAGAATTTTAGCTTATTGATTTAATGAGATTAATTCAATATGCTAAGCTTAATTGATTTAATAAGATTAACTCAATATGTTACCTTATTGATTTAATGAGATTAATTCAATATGATAACATAAGCTTATTGAATTAATAAGATTAATTCAACATCCATGAATGCCACATAAGCATGCCACATAAGCATGCCACCTAAGCTTAATGAGGTGGAAGGAGACAAAGGGTTTTGACCTTTGGATTTCCCCCACATGTGGCCGGCCAAACAAGGAGTTTGATTATACTTCAATGCAATTGATTGCATTGAATGTGATAGGAGGTGAAAGGTTTTTCAATCCTATAAAACACCCCATGGGGTGGCCGGCCAAGCTTGGTGGATTGGTTGAAGCTTGAGGCTTGGAGAGAGCTTGGTGGTGAGAGCATTTGGTTATGTGGCTTTTGTGAGTGTAGCAAGAAGAGTAGTCTTCTTCTTCCTTTCTCTTTTTCCCTACTTTCCTCTCCTTTAGGGACTTCTCTAGCAAGAAATAAAGGAGAGCTCTTCTAGTTTCTTTTGTGAGACAAGAGCTTGCTCGTGTGGATACATATAGAGGCACGGACATTTGAACGTGCTAAAAGATCCAACAAACCCAAGGAGAAGCGGGATTACAAAGGGCACGCAACAAAGGTAATATTCTCCTATAAGATAGGTTTTGAGAAATTTATTTTTGTACAAGGTTTTCTTTCGCAAGGATCACTTGGAAGGGATCCTATTTTTCCGTTGCGCATATGCTATTTTGCATACGAGATCCCTACACCACTGCCGTTTGTCACTGAGGAAAGGTAAGCGCTGATTTTTCTCCTTATCTTGGACGAAATCAACTCCAAGATGTACTTTTTCCCTTCACTGTGCTTGATCGGTTGATATGGGCAGTGATCTGGGAGTCGATGAATAAAAGATAAGGTGAAGGTGGCTGCAAGTGGAGTTCTAAGATAGGTAAGTGGTATTTACAACTTTAATCTGGGTGCTATTAAAATTCTTTACTGCAGTGTGGATGTTGGTAATGTCCTGTTGGGAATTTCTAGTTGTGTTCTGTGTGAAGGTTGTTCACGTGGTGGTGTGGTTATGAGTGAAGGAGTGGTTTTTCATGGGCGGTGGTGTAGGTGTAGGTGATTTGGTTGTGAATAAAGTTGTTCTTGATCTCATTCAGTATTTGGTTCGTGCCCTGATGTTGGGGGGGGGGGGGGGGTTTAAATGGTAAAATAGTTGTTTGGGCTACGAATAGAGATGTGTATTAGTGTGAATATGGATTAGAGTTATAACTAATATTGTTGGTGATACTATTACATCAAATTAAGTGTAAAAGGGTTAAATTTTCATTGGCTTTACTAAGTTGGATATGGAATTGGATGAGTAGGTTAGCACTTTTGCTAATTAAAAATGGTGGGTTTAAATTAAGTAGTTAAGTTGGCTATTTGAGTTTCGTTTGGTGAAGGTTGGTTATAGTGAATCGACTATGAATGATTGGAGATTTCTTAAATCGTATTCGATAAAAAAAAAAAGATCTGACTATAGGAAAGATATAGTAGTAAATAATATGTTGTCGAGTGTTTAAACTTAATGCGTATTATGTTTTATGCAGGATGTGGATACGAGACAGGACTGCGGTCATGAAGACTTTTATTTCAAGAGTTATATCAGGTGGGTAATTTCCTACCCTGGTCAGGTAGTTGTTGATGCATGAAGATTTAGATATATGATCATATTACCTTGATTCCACTGTTATTTATTCTTGTGCTTGATACTTTGTCTTTGGCCTTATATGCTCTATTGTTGTTATCACATTTTCCTTCATCATGATTAGGAGTTATAGATGTGATGTAAGTAAACCTATTAATTTTTAGTTAGGTGTAAATAGTGGAGTATGTATAATGACCTGATTTGTAAATTGGGTAAAAGGTCATCCGTGGGTAGGTAATGCCCTGAACGTAGGATTTATTTCAATACCCTTATGTGGCATATTTACTACCGATCATGTGTTGTGTAAATTGTCATGTGAATTGTGAATAGTGTGTCACTACGGACCAATGGTCCTAGCTTGTTATAACCAGTTGAGTATGACTCTCTGCAGGATAGAGAGTGTATCGATTAAATTGGTATGTCTCTCTATAGAACAAAGAGTTTGTGGTGGATGTCTGTATGAGCGACTATGCATTCATGTCATTTGCATGCATGCTGGCGACATGGTCTCCCTGGTGGTTAAGAGGGTCGTCAGTCATCCTGCCTGCTAGGTTACTCATGGAGGAGTAATTGGTGTGAGGGCAGAGTATTTGTCATGCTGCACTCTACCACTATAGACAGTGGTAGTTGGAGTTGCGTGCAGTTGTCCTGGGTGCGTGGCACTCGACCACTCATGGATAGTGTCAGTCGGAGTGGCCAGCAGCAGGGACCCCCGTTGTGTAGCTAGCTCTTTACGCTTATATACTACTCGTTCATACTGCCCACTCGGCCACTCGAGAGCAGTGGTTGGTGTTGAGTTGGGACAGTTATCATGTCATGCCACTTAGGCCACATTGGGGTCGTGGTAGCGAGTAGGGGTACGCAGGCATGACTATGCATGCTACATTGTCGTGTCATATGGCATTTTTCATATGTGTGTGTGTGTGTGTGTGTGTGTGTGTGTGATTGTGATTAGTATATATATAGATGCAGTCTATTTGTATGCTTACTCTTATGTTGCATTTGTATGTACTAAGCTTGCTGCATTTGTTTGTGCATATTCATACATGCTATTGCATTTTCTATATGGTTGGGTATTGGATACCTGTATACTTGTTAGTCAGTCTATTTGATACCTTTGACCCGTATCATGATATAATGTGAGTTAGTATTACTCTTCATGTTGTATATTATGGATATATGCACAGGTTGGATGAGTGTAGAGTAGCTGAATGACAGGTATGTCAGTATCTTTTATTGTTCAGATTGTTTAGAGAGTATATACATGTATATATATTTATTATGCTGATGTATACCTGACGTACCTGTAGATTATACTGTTGAATCACATGTTATATTTGATATATACACATGTTCTCTCATATTACCACTGAGTTATACTCACCACCATGGACCATGGGTTTTTTTGTCACCCAGGTAACAGATAGAAGTCTTCATGACGGCTTGGAGCATTGCCAGCGATCCATCCCATCTCATTTTCCGAGCCTCCCGTGGATTTTGGTTTCTTTTCGTGTACTTCAGTTTGTATTTGGAGTTTTATTTATTGTTTGGTATTGTGGACATGTTCTGTGGGTGTACACCCATGTTTATTCGGATTTTATGTCGGTATGGGTTGTTGAACGTTTGTTATTATGTTGTGATGTCTTCCACTGTTGTTTTGATATATATGTTTATTATGTTGTGGTTGTGGGCCCAAGGCCCTTGTATTAACTGGATATGTTGTCATGTATAAGGAAGATGTCGTCCGTTTGCTTTTCATCTCGGTATACTCTCGCGACATGACACCTATTCACCTATTGCTATGATTAAATCCATTCGAATGCTCCTGGCCATAGTGGCTTATTATGATTATGAGATATGACAGATGGATGTGAAAATAGATTTCCTTAATGTAAACCTACTCGAGGACGTGTATATGATATAACCTGAGGGTTTCACATCGATTGATAAAATCAATGTATGCAAACTGCGACGATCCATATATGGACTGAAGCATGCATCCAAGAGCTGGAATATCCATTTTGATGAGACAATCAAAAGGTTTGATTTCTCACAAAATCCAAACGAACCCTGTGTGTACAAGAAGGTTAGTGGGAGTACAGTCGTGTTCCTAATGTTGTATGTCGATAACATATTACTTATAGGAAACGATATATATGTCTTACAATTAGTTAAAATTTGGTTGTCCAAGACGTTCTCCATAAAAGACCTAGGAGAAGCAACCTACATCCTCGAGATTAAGATCTATAAGGATAGATCGAATTAGTTGCTTGGTCTTTTGTGGTCTACATATATAGACCGAGTGTTAAAGAGGTTTAGCATGTCGAAATCCAAGAAAGATTTTCTACCCATCGGGCATGGGAGACACCTTTCGAAGTCTATGTGTCCGTGCACAGAAGACGAGAGAATTTTTATGAATAAAATTCCCTATGCATCCGCAATAGGATCTATCATGTATGCTATATTATGTACGAGACCCAATGTATCGTATGCTCTAAGTGTCATGAGTAGATACCAATCTGATCTAGGATTGGATCATTGGGCAGTTGTTAATACAATCCTTAAGTACTTGAGAAGAACTAAGGATGTGTTCCTAATATATGGAGAAGGAGACATGGTGATACGTGGGTATACGGATGCCAGCTTCCAGACAGACAAGGATGATTCCAGGTCTCAGTCTAGGTACATGTTCACCTTGAATGGAGGCACAGTGAGTTGGAAAAGTTCCAAATAAGACACTGTAGTGGATTCTACCACAGAGGCAGAATACATTGCAGCTTCGGAAGCAGCAAAGGAAGTGGTTTGGATCAAGAAGTTCATTTATGAACTTGGTGTGGTTCCAACCATTGTTGAAGCAATACTGGTTTATTGCGACAACAATGGAGTGATTGCACAGGCAAAAGAGCCAAGGTCTCATCAACGATCCAAACATGTGCTTCGCCGCTATCATCTTATCAGAGAGATTATCAGTAGGAACAAAATTCAAATCGAGAAGATTCTCACTGAAAATAGCTTAGCGGATCCTTTAACTAAGGCCTTACCTCAAAGTAAGTTTGAGGGTCATATTATGGCTTATGGTATTGGATACTGTGGCGATCGGCATTAGGCCAAGTGGGAGTTTGTTAGTTATATATGAGAGGTGTCCTAAGGCAATCGCCTTATGTTTAAACCATTTATATGATAAATGAATATTCACTATTTGAGTATACATATTTTCATGTATTTGATTAGATCTTAAACTCATTTACTGAATGTCCACAATACGATTCACAGCATGAGAGAATTTGTGATTAGATCACAACTAGTAAGTATCTCTACATGTGTAATTGTGATGATATATCAGAATTATCCCTAGTCGATAAATTGATGGATTTGGACACTATCAATTCTGTCGAGACTAGCACGAGGTATACTCTTCGGTGTATCCAAGCAGCTGATTCTCACTGGTTGGAGACATTGTGATATCCGGAGTTAATCGTGGATGCTAGTTATGGTAACTAGTTCATTGGAGTAACCAACTATAAGACTTCATATGGTTCTCTGCATATATGGATATGTCAATGAAGTTCTTACTGCAGCTTAAGTGCGATTCTCCTTTGACTTGTGGTATTCAAGTCATCTTGTTCATGGAGACTTATTCTTTGACATCTTAAGCAAGCATCTCCAAGGAGATGTGGACCCCGGATGATTGGGTATAAGTCAAAGTACTCGAAGGTGTTTGAATAGCCTATAAAGGATTCACCACTCCTTGTGGGGAGATGTATACCCATGGCCTCTCATTAGATTGTTACTAAAGTCTTTGGCCAAAGCATTACATGTTTAGAGTAATGTACTCTCTAATACATGTGAAGTAACTAGAATCCGAAGGACGAGGAAATCATACTTGAGCTAGGTGTGACGTAGTTAGCCTGGTAGAGACTGACACAATAAACCATGTCCTGAACCAAGTGGGTATAAGATGCATGAAGGGAACGGGGCACGATTCACTGTGGCTGCTGAAAGGTTTCAGAAGTCATTCTACAGTCAACCATTGATTTTTCGATTAATTGGGGATCATGATGTACTACTAGGTGTCACTCATGATCGTTCTATAATTAATGGTTAATTATAGATGGCCAATAACTTGCAACTTCCAGCACCACTATGGTGCTGAAATTGTAAATTTCAACACCATAGTGGTGGTGCTGGGATTGCACCACTACTATGGCGCTGGAAATTCAAATTCCAACACTACTGTGGTACTGAAATTATAACTTCCAGCACCACAGTGGTAGTGCTGGAATTGCACCACCACTGTGGTGCTAGAAATTCAAATCCCAACACCATTATGATGCTAAGATTTACAATTCCGGCACCACAGTGGTGGTGCTGGGATGACACGACCACTGTGGTGCTGGGAATTCAAATCTCAGCATCACAGTGGTGCAGATCTTTTTGGCGGAAGGGATAAAAAGAGAATTAAGTGCGTTATTTGATAAATATAAAAGTATATGGCATTGTTTGAGCATTTATAAATTTTATGTGCACTGTTTGATAAATCGTCGAATTATCTTAAGTGTTTAGTCATTGATATGAGACTAACTATTGTCGTCAATATATATTGTTTTATTAAATGGACCCAATTATATATAGGCATTAGTAATATAATATTCAATGTCATATGGTCATTAATTTTTCATAATAATTGATAAGTAGAGAATACTGATCCAAAAAGACTTGACTTGTAGGATCAATTTAATATCGACTTGATGTCGCCTCAAAATCATGTTAGCCTCACTTAAGTGATATCGCTCGGTGAGGTAAACAAGGAGCAATAACGTTGTATCTATTCAATTCTAATATTTGTAAGCATTAATGATAGGAGATTGTGATATTTCACCTGTGTGAAATAAAAGATTGGGATTCGTCAATCGAACAGTCTCTATCAGTCCGTTTTCAGATCATCGTAAGAATTCACTTGAAGATTTTTATAATAGTTATGCAATGAAATGATGGTGATTGACTAGAATAGATGCACTCAGGTAAGGGATTCGATGGTTATTCATTTTCCTTTAGATTTGTATATATCTGAAAAATGAGTAAAGCTGTGGATAATCAATCAATCAACTTCTATTTCTATGTTATTTCTTAATTTCTTCTCTTTATGCTCTTTGTGTATTTCTTTCTACTATCGAATTTGACTTGAGTGTTGGAGGGACGATTATACGAAGAGTTATTTCTTAGCTCTCTTTTAACTCTTTCCTATGTACAGAAGAAAGGAAAAAATCACTCACTATGGCTCGACAAGATTAGTCTTTTTCTTGGATGCTTACTAAATCGCCTACTCGAATCTCTACTGACTCGAATAATCGTAGACTTGAGTACCCTCTAATCCGCAACACCGTCAAATTGAAGACAAGGTCACCTAATAATCTACAACCAACTTGTTAACAAAGAATGACACAATAAATTGATTTGCCAAAAGAGTCTGACTCAGTCGATCTGTCAAAACAAAAAAGCCTACTAGATTGAAGCTCATTAAGAACTCCAAAGAGCTCATCCCATCCAATGATTTTGGGTCAAATCAATTATGAATAAATTTGCTGATTTAAATATTGATATGAGATTAACAACTGTTATCATGTTTTAAAAGATATAGCAGTAGTAACAGAAAGTCAATATTCTAGCGTAAAATCCTAAAATGATGTGCAACGAAATGATTTATTAACTCTAAAATTAATTTATAACATAAAATTCTATTTTTTTTTAATAATTTGATAATGCAATTTATTCTTTATAAAATAAAAAATATAAATAAAACTCCAAATATTCTAATAAAAAATATCAATCTTTTCTAAAAAATTAAATAACTTTTTTAAAAGTTCTACCTAATTATAAAAATTAACGATTTAGATCACTTTTAGTAAAATTAAATTCTCTTAATTACGTTATTCTCCTCGAAAAGAATTTAACTCTATCAAATACGGAGGCAGAGCAATTAAGAAGTAGAGAAACCTTTTTAACTAAATTAGATGTTTATTGCTTTATTTCTTTAAATATTATTTTTTTATATTGACATGTTATTTATTTTATCGAGTGGAAAAATAAAATAATTATAAAATATAAATACATTTTTAGTTTGATTGAGCAGCTGTTGGATTTTCCTTCTATTATTATTTTTTATGCCAATAGATTTCTTTGTTTGCATTATTCTCTTCCACGGAAAAGAATTCGACTCAATTTTTTTATTAAGTCTATCTTTTTCAAACATAGAGAATAATTATTTCGGTAACCCTGTCTAGTATATGCACTTTATTTTTTTATTTCTTTTTATTTTGACTTTGGGATATTTCCTTTTGGTCGTCGTTTTGATGATTGAGGAAACATATAAGTTTATTTTTTTTTTTTTTTATTTTTTTTTTTTTTTTTTGATTTACAAGTGGTATCCAAGCTTCGCCCGACTAGTCCACTTGGCGAACCGGCCCTGCCCCACGGCCTCCGAAGAGTCTCCACCGGCCCACAAGGGTAAATCAGGAAGACGCGCCACCAAGTCGCCGTGAGGGGTTTAACGCCAATCAGGGTCCGCACCCCACACCAACCCGCTGGTAAACGGGAACCCGCCTCCGCAACCCGCAAGCGAGTGGAAAACGGCGGAATTCCCTCCGCAAGCTGCAGCCGGCAGGGATCGAACCATGGCTTGCTCCAGGGACCCCCCAAGCTCTTACCGACGCGCCATTGCCCTGGGGGCAAACATATAAGTTTATTGAATGACAAGAATGATGTCAAAATTTTTGTTAAAATTATATAATGTAAAGAGAATAACATTAAGGGTGATTTGGTAAAATCTATAACAAAATCAACACACAATGACGAATGTGTTGGTGCAATCAGTCTCATGTCAATGTTGACCAAGTTCGAGTGAAACTCGAGTGGTGTTTTGATATTTGATAATACTTTTGATAAGATGTATGATCGTATGACTAATGCATGGTTTGGAACATCCAAGATCATATGAGAGAGATTATTAGTAGTGATTGTTGGAGCAATCAATCTAGGTCAAGATTGACAAAGAGCGAGTAAGACTTGAGTAGAAGTCTAAATATGGATACTTGGTAAGGGAAGTCTAAATTTAGAGACATGATAAGGAAAAGTCCAAGTATGAATACTTGACAATGAAGAAGTCTAAAAATAGATTCTTGGCAAAGGAAAATACTTAGTGTGTAGTTTTGGCTGTGTAAATCCAAGTGTGTAGCCTTGGTGGTGAAAGTTCAAGTATGAATATTTGGCAAAGGAAAGTCCAAGGGTGTTGTCTCAGTCATGTAAGCCCAAGGGTAGAGTCTTAGCAGCGTACCCGTTAGCATGACAAAGCCGATAGAAGGACTTAAAGGCTAGCACTAAGAGTGAAGGAGTTATGGAGGACTTGGATGGAGCCTGAGAGCGTGAGCCTGATGGAAGTAGCTTGAAGGCTTAGGTCTAGATTAAGGGTGAGTGTCAAATATGAGAGGATCATACTTGGGTGTTAAACCTTAGTTTTGAGATTGACTAGCCGATTGAGACTTGGTCAAGTCGACTAGTGAGCTAAAACAATCGAGTATATTATTTGGTAGTCGACTAGGTTATAGACAGTCAACTGGTCGAGTGCTCGACACTCGGAGGGCTCAGAAGACTCGAGCAGTCGACTGAGGTTATGTGTAAGATATAAAAAAAAATTTGGATTAACCCCAGCTAATTATGTTTAATTAGGGGTTAGAGTTAATTGAGATTAGGTTTAATTAAAAGTTGGGTTTAGTTAGGGGTTGAACCGATTGGGGCTTGAACCGATTGGGTGAACCGGGTCTGCTTGAACCAATTCGCGAATGCCATTTAAAAGCCGAAAAACCCGATCGCAGCTCCATCTTTCTCCACCGTGATTCACTCATTCCTCTCTGGCGATTTCTTTCTCTCCGCGCGATCCTACCGCCTGATCTCAGCCCGTCGGCGTCCCGGTGAGAGCAGCTCGATGGCGCCACCACTTGGCTGATCTTCGGCCGAAGATCAGGGGGTTTCTCACCTGGGGAATCTCGGCGAAACTCCGGGTGGACTGGCGGTGTTGTCGCCGCAGCAGTGAGCTGCCGATTGAGGTACTTCAATTATCCAGGGATAGGTTTCATCGTTGATTTCCTTTATATCTAGCTGTGGATGTTTTGTCTTAGCTCAGATATGTGGTTGGCAGTGATTGGAGCATATTTCGCTGGTGAACAGGGGGTGCTGCCGGTGGAGAGTTAAACTCGGTAAGTTGATTTCCCTCTTTTGTGTTGTCTGTAAACCCCTGTGTATTCATGATGTGTTTATACCTATAGAGTCCGATGGTTTGCTGTCGTTGGGTTGTGGATTTGAAGTTGCAATGGAATAGTATCCGATTGATGTAGGTTTGCAACCATAGATCTAGTGATGTTGGAGCTGGAGATTGAGCTTGAGGTAAACTGCCATGGTTGTAGAATATGTTGGTGATGCTCTACGTTTTGTGTTGATGTAGCAGTGAAGTGTGATTCATATATAATCCCTGTTGTTTCCTTTATCAGTTCTGTTCATGGTGTTTCTGGTCCTGTTGTTGCGTGAATGACAAGGGAGGTGTTGTATGTGGTGCTTATGTGCGATGTTGATGATTTAGTTGTGGATGTCAATTGATCTATGTGGTTATGATCTATTCGGTAGATGGAGAATTTAGTGTATGAATTGATTGGATATGCCGTGTGGATGGAGGATGGGTTTGTAAGATTAGGTCTATTTGTTAGCAGTTGATCTGTTGAGAGGAAACTATGGGATTAATGGAGAGAGTTTGGTTGGGAGAATCGGCCCAGGATGAATGTAGATCTGGGGTTACGAGAGGTGTGTGTTTGAAGTTCTAACTCGTAGACGAGGAAAGGACGAGAACATAGAAATAACGTAGTAGTTAAGTTGTGTATTTGTTTGATACTTGTATTTAATCATAGTTTGTTATTATGTGCAGGTTTGAGATACGAAGCAGGTCCACAGCCGTGAGGATTATTTCGAGCATCATATTAGGTGGGTAATATCTACCCTAGTCAGGTAGTTTTGACTAATTCCGGTGCATGAATTTAGATTTATGCTGAATTCTTTTACCTTGACTCCACTCTTATTTATTCCTGTGCTTGTACTTAGCTTTTGACCTTTGAGATAAATTATTGTTAATTCATCATTCTTTTATCATGAATATGAATTACAAACTCTATTGTGTGTTAGCTGATAGATGTTCAGTTAAGTACATGTGGTTAGTGTTACTATTGTGAACTCAGTTGGGTTACCGAGTTACATTACTAGGGTTAGGTGATGGATCAGATTATGGAGTCGATTATGGTATCGTACACATATTAGTTGTGCATCTATGGTAGATCTATTTATCTGTACGTAGATAAGTAGGTTGTGATTATGGATTAGTGGTCCTTGCATGGTTGACTTTCGATTGACTAGGACTCCCGGTGGGATAGGGAGTGTTGCAAGGATACGTATGCGGAGCTATGCATCATCACATTGCATGCATGTTGTCGACTGGGTCTCCCTTGTGGTTGAGACGGATTGTCAGTCATCCTGCCTCCCCATCCACTCGGGGTAGTATTAGCAGGGTTGAGTGCAGAGCATTGGATGTGCCGCGCTCAGCCACTATAGATGGTGGTAGCTGGAGATGCACACCTGCCCACTGTGCAGAGTGATGTTAGCACTCGCCCACTATAAATGGTGGTTGTGTGATGTGCAGTTGTCATGTGTGCGGAGCTCGTCTACTCATGGGTGGTGACGGAGTGGCTAGCAACAGAGACCCCCGTGGGGTAGCATATAGCTCTATGACAGCTAGCTACCATTCATACTACCCAACTCGGCCACTCGAGAGTAGTGGTAGCTGGAGTCGGGATAGTTGTCATGTTGTACCACCCAGGCCATACTGAGGTTGTGGTTGGATGAGTCCAAGATATGGTCATGCATATGCATTGCTGATATATATATATATATATATATATATATATATATATATATGCATGTATTCGATATATGTTTTACATATGCCTGTGAGATGCTGCATTTGTTTGCTGCATATGCTTGTACATCATGTTATATGTCATTTTCATATTTTATATTGTTGTGTATGTGTTGAGCATGAGTATGTATTGGTACAGACTATCGCATGCTATATGAGTTATGTTATTGTATACCTGTTCAGGATGATATAGGTCATGTTGTTGCAGACCGTTAAGTATGTACATTATTTCATGTTCAGTTGATCAGTTTAGTATATGCATTGAGTATGATCATACTGGTGGTTACTGGTTATTACATTTAAAATTGTATGTCTGTTGGACTCTTGTTGTATACTTGTAGATCTTCACATGTATACTTGTATATCTCTATACCTCTATATGTTGTTCATGCACTTTCTATATATTACCCCTGAGTTTATACTCACCACCACGGACCCTGGGTTTCTTGTCTCCCAGGTGGCAGATAGAAGATTTCGGCATGGACTTGGAGCATCGCCACATGATCCCATCCCACCATTTTCTCGAGGGTCTTGTTTCCGTATATCGTATGTACCTCGATATGGGCTTTGTTTCTATTGGAGATAGTATCGTGGGTTAATTGTAATATTTGTGAGTTCCTCTACGATTTCATTGTTGGATTTCATCCCTGGTGGACGGGTATACTGGTATGCCTTTATTGTTGAGTTTATATCTTTTACTGTGTTAGTCTTCCGCTGTTGGTGTTATGTATATTTCCATACGTGCTATGTTGGCTGCGTCTATTTGGATATGTGTTGGAATTGTCATAAGGGGGTGTCATCCGTTGGCCGGACATAGTCTACCTCGGGGCGTGACAATTTTATTGGTATCAGAGCAAAGGTTGCGATGCCATGCAATATTGATTTTTCATCGGATTTTGGACCTCGGAAATCATTTTGATTTGATTTGATTTTGGTTTTTGAGATGGGATTGGCAGCGACATGAGCTCCAAGTTGTTCGAAGTAAGAAATCTTGACCCATTATATTTTCTTGTTAGAAACTTATTTAAGTCGTTCAGCAGGTGTGGACATACGATACTATGACACCTGTTCGGATTCATGCTAGAGGTCGTCCGCCTAAGCAACCTACTACCAGTGGACCTGTCGATCAGGAAGAGTCGCGGCATTCTCCTATCAGAGGTTTGGAACCTCAAGATCCAGATTTACCCTCGACTATATCGACTACTGTGAATTCTAGTTGGGTTAGAGACAAGGCAGATATACCTGTGTTAGCGCATTCAGCCAAAGACGGATTCATGCTGTTTCGAGGGGAGTCTGATCCCTGGATTGCTCGAACCTGGTTAGATAATCTAGAGGACACCTTCGAGTATATGAGTTGTACAGACGAGGAGAAGGTGGGTTTAACAACATATCACCTCCGGGAGCAGACGATGACTTGGTGGAAAATGCAAAAGACTTTGATTGGAGAGCAGGAGATCACCTGGGCAGTCTTCCGAGATGTCTTCTGGAGGTAGTACATTCCTTCCGCATTTTTTGACAGCTCGTCGTCAGGAATTCTTAAGTCTTAAGCAGGGCGACCGTTCATTTATGGAGTATAATGCAGAATTTACTCGACTCGTAGAATTTTGCCCTTATTTGGTATCACAGGATGGGGATCGGAAGTTCCAATTTACGTAGGGCTTGGCTACATATATTCAGGCCAAACTGTTAGGATCTTCTATCAGTTCCTACCGAGAGGCTCTCGATCGGGTGATATTTATTGAGATGACTTCTCAGCAAATCGCAAAGGAGAAGGAGTTGGAAAAGCAGATGTCCCAGGGGAAGCAGCAGAAACAGGATCAGAGTGGGGCTTCTCGAGGTACTGCAAAAGGTTCATCTAGAGCGTAGAAAGGGAAGCGACCAACTTCTGGACAGTCTAGAGGTTCTCAGAAGGACCGTAAGAGTGGGCACATGACTGGATGTCGTAGATGTGGATCTGGAAGCCATAGTGTTTCCGAGTGTCCACTAGATCGAGATATTTGCTATTACCGCAAGCATCCAAGACATACTAGTCGAGAGTGTACTCTGAAGACACAGTTGGAGTTTTCAGATAACTCCGGCAAGGGAAAGAGGCTTGGCTAGCATCATCAGCAGAGGTCAACACCTAGGACACAGACACATGGTCAGAGGCAGACATTACCTCCCACGACACATATATATCATATACAGGGGAGTGATTCTTCAGGGATGCCAGCAATGATTCACTATACTCTAGCTCCGGAGAGTTATTATTCAGGGGCACCTACTCAGCAATACCTACCGCCCAGTTCTCAGGGATATATTATGCCTGCGCAGCAGAGTCAGCCTCCAGCAGCAGTATCACAGAGCCAGATCTATCCTGAGGTGAGGCATTCTACTAGTGTATCGGGAGCGCAGCCGTCGAATGTGGAGACTGGACGAGTTTATGCCATTGTCAGAGAGGATGCTCAGCGGGCTGAGGGATCGGTCATTCGGGGTATGGTTTCGATTTATTCTATACATGTAGATACTTTGATTGATACTGGTAGCTCGCATTCCTTTATATCTAGAATATTTCTGAGTAGAATTGGAAGAATTCCTATGATTCATCCTTGTGGGTTAGCGGTATCATTACCATCGAGGGAGGTTTTGACCAGTCATCAAGTAATCAAAGGTTGTCTGTTGGATTTCGATGGGCATATACTTACAGTGGACCTTCAGGTGTTGGAGATGGTGGAATTTGATATTATACTCGGAATGGATTGGTTGGCTACTTACTGTGCTACAGTAGATTGTAGAGCAAGAGTAGTGACTTTCCGACCACCAGATCAACTTGCATGGGAATTCATTGGTACCAGAGATGATGGAGTGTCCATTATATCTGCACTTTAGGCTCGAAAATTATTGTCTCATGGTTGTCATGGGTACTTATTGTCTTTGGTCAAAGTGGAGAGTGAGGAAATACCACCCCTCTCCAGTGTGCGGGTAGTTCGTGAGTATTCGGATGTATTTCCAGATGAACTTCCGGGCTTGCCACCTCCTAGGCAAGTGAAATTTGCGATAGAGGTAATCCCAAGAACCACACCAGTGTCAAAGACTCCATATCGGATGGCACCAAAAGAGCTGAGTGAGCTTAACATACAACTGCAGGAGTTGTTGGATAAGGGATTTGTTCGTCCTAGTGTTTCACCATGGGGAGCTCCGGTACTTTTCGTTAAAAAAAAAGATGGATCATTACGGTTATGTATTGACTACCAACAACTGAATGCGGTGACCGTTAAGAACAAATATCCACTACCAAGGATAGAGGATTTATTTGATCAACTCAAGGATACTTGTGTGTATTCCAAGATTGATCTATGATCAGGTTATCATCAGCTGAGAGTAAGAGACGAGGATGTTCAGAAGACAACGTTTCACACGTATTATGGACATTATGAGTTTCTGGTGATGTCGTTTGGTCTTACTAATGCTCCGACTGCATTTATGGATTTGATGAACCAGGTATTCTTGAGGTACTTGGATTAGTTTGTCATTGTATTTATAGATGATATCTTAATATATTCTCGTTCTGAGGAGGAGCATGAGCACCATCTTCGGATTGTGTTAGAGACGTTGTGACGAGAGCATTTATATGCCAAGTTCAATAAATGCGCTTTCTGGCTATCTTCCGTGGGTTTCCTTGGACATGTGGTATCCAGTAGGGGTATTTCTGTTGATCCCCAGAAAATCGAGGCGATTACTAGTTAGGAGCAGCCAAAGTCAATTCAGAAAGTCCGTAGTTTCCTTGGATTGGCCGGGTATTATTGTAGATTTGTGGAGGGATTTTCTTGTATAGCCACACCACTTACTCGCTTGACCTGGAAAGGAATCAAGTTTACCTGGTCAGAGATTTATGAGTGCAGTTTTTAGGAGCTTAAGAAGCGACTAATTTCTGCACCTGTATTAGTGATTCCTTCTAGTTGCGATGGGATAGTACTGTATACCGATGCTTCTTTCTAAGGGTTGGAAGCAGTTCGGATACAGTTTGATCGTGTAGTATCTTATGCCTCCCATCAGCTAAAGGATCATGAAAGAAATTATCTGGTGCATGATCTGGAGTTAGTAGCCATTATTTGCACTAAAGATATGGAGACATTATCTGTATGAGATTACTTTTGAGATCTATGTTGGGATGTATACTAAAAAGTCTATCTTCTGTATAACATCTTTATTTTGAAATAAGAATCACATAATCATTGTTTGCATATTTATGGTTATGCATATTGTCTAATACATTACATTGTAGATAACATGGTGTGTAGTGTCACACAGGAGATCATGTTATCAGTTCCTTGTAAAGTATAAGTAAAGGCTCACAACCTAGATGATTATGGACAAATCATTGGAATGGTTTTAGTGTGATTTGGTATTGGTTTGTCTTGGACATTGAATTACACTAGTACACTTTGTGTGTATTGAGCAGGACCGACTTAGAGGTGATTCGATTTATTGTTGACTACATAATCGAATCGGACCTCAGATATTATGTTGTACATGCTCTTAATCCCGATATAATAACGGGCACATATACTTAATATTCATTTCTTTGATTTACCAATGGGCGAGATTTATAGAGTAAATCGATAGGCTCGGTAAGTTGGAAAATGATATTATTTATATGGTGTGTCGTTGATTATAGAAGGAAACCGTGTCCTATATATTAGGATGATGATGTCCCCTTGAGGAGCTCATAAGGTTCATCATGTAAACCCTGTAGGTAGACTTGGTCCGGCATGATGATAAGGTTGAGTGGTACTACTCATGGAGTTAGATGTTGATTAATTAATTGTCAGTAAATTAATTAATCGACGGACATTCGAGATCTTAAACACGGAGAGATAAATGTACAAATAATATATGGATCCCATATTAATTTATGGGGGTTGGTGAGGTAGATCAATGATAATCCTCTAGTGGAATGGATTATCATTAATTGATTGGCCTTTATGTGGGCTTGATCCACTGGGTGGCCAAGATCCAACTCCTCCTCATGGTCCCTATTGTATCCTATTAAAATCTCATGGAGCCTAGATCCGATGGTGGAAAATAAAAATCTAGATCTGACGGTGGAGATTAAATCTCGAGATACAATGGTGGAGATTAAATCTTTAGATCCGACGGTGGAGATTGAATCTCTAGATCCGACGGTTGAGATTAAATCCCTAGATCCGACGGTAGAGATTAAAGGAGGCTAGGGGTGGGCGGCAAGAGTAATTGAAGAGGAGATTAGGGTTTGGGCGGCTAGGGCTTGGAGGCTTGGGCGGCTAAGGTTTTGGGGAATCCTTGGGTGGCAAGGATTCCTTTCTCTTCTCCTTGGCCGGAGCCCAACTTGTTCCTCTCAACCTTGGCCGGTGCTCATCTTTTTCTTCCTCTTCTCCTTGGCCGGTGGAAACAAGGGTTAAGGGTGTTCCTTGGAGCTCTTGGCCGGTGTCCACTCCTCCACCTCTTTTTGGGTCGGTGGCAAGCTTCAAGTTTGGAGCTTGTTTGTTGGTCCTAGATAGAGAAGAGTTTTTGTTTATAATCTTCCTTTGTTCGTGGTGAACAAAGAAAGGAAGATTGGTGATCTAGGAGGCTTCGACTTTTGGAAGATCGTCGCCCACACGACGTCCAAAAGGAGGAAGGACATACAATAGAAAATCGAGAGGTATAATGCTTGTTTATATTCTTTTATATTATGTCTATAATTATTTTTCAATTATATGCATGTTGTATGTTTTGCTTTGTGGCTAAATTAACTTGGACCCCGAATACAAACACAAAAACTGGCGATCCGTACATCGTCTATTCCGCGGCTAATCGTAAAATAGAGGTTGGTTGCTTGAACAACAAGTTTGTTCAAGTGACCACTCTAATCGAATAGCACGACGATGAAACGGTAGCTTGGGTAATCCCTAATTGTCATGGATTAAATTTTTAATCCGGGGACGACGATGGGATCGCCATGAACAAGCAACCGAGTTGAAGTGAGAAGCGAAGTTTGTAGGGATCTCTTATGCAAAATAGCATATGCGCAACGAAAAAAAAAAGGATCCCTTCCAAGTGATCCTTGCGAAAGAAAACCTCGTACAAAAATAAATTTCTCAAAACCTATCTTATAGGAGAATATTACCTTTGTTGCGTGCCCCTTTTAAATCCCGCTTCTCCTTGGGTTTGTTGGATCTTTTTGCACGTTCAAATGTCCGTGCCTCTATATGTATCCACACGAGCAAGCTCTTGTCTCACAAAAGAAACTAGAAGAGCTCTCCTTTACTTCTTGCTAGAGAAGTCCCTAAAGGAGAGGAAGGTAGGGAAAAAGAGAAAGGAAGAAGAAGACTACTCTTCTTACTACACTCACAAAAGCCACACAACCAAAGCCTCTCACCACCAAGCTCTCTCCTAGCCTCAAGCTTCAACCATTTGGCCGGCCACCCCATGGGGTGTTTTATAGGATTGAAAAACCTTTCACCTCCTATCACATTCAATGCAATCAATTGCATTGAAACATAATAACCGGCCACATGTGGAGGAAATCCAAAGGTCAAAACCCTTTGTCTCCTTCCACCTCATCAAGCTTAGGTGGCATGCTTATGTGGCATGCTTAGGTGGCATGCTTATGTGGCATTCATGCATGTTGAATTAATCTTATTAATCCAATAAGCTTATGTTTTCATATTGAATTAATCTCATTAAATCAATAAGGTAACATATTGAATTAATCTTATTAAATCAATTAAGCTTAGCATATTAAATTAATCTCATTAAATCAATAAGCTAAAATTCTCATTAAGCTTAAAGTCCAAAAACCATTTTGTACTTAAGCTCATTCCCAAATTATTCTAGTCAAACTAGAATGCACTAATTCTTCTAATCATCATGCTCTTTGTGTGTGACCCTATAGGCTCTCATAACGTTGGCAGTGGATCTAAACTCTTTTAGATACACAAGCAATGGCGACATCTAGCAATACATCATTGCTACCCAAGTTCTGAAATAAGTCAAGATCCGACTAACCTGTCCGTGACTACTATAATGTATGACCGTGTCCTTCTATCCTTGATATCAGATTGACCAATGAGGCATAGACCGTGTCATCCTCGATCAATCTATGTGTTTCTTGATCCCTGAGTAAACTAACTCAAACAAATGAGCTCAATATCTCATATTGACTCATTCGAGCATGGTCATGCGTTTTAGTAGTTCTACTCAATCAAGGGGCCCACAGATATCACTCCTATCATATGGGAGGGATAGATCTCATCTACATCACTCACATCCCTCCGCATAATTTGTTATATACCCAGTAATCGCCTTTATGGTCCACCCTGTTACGGGTGACGTTTGACGATACCAAAGTACATAACTCCTTATGTAGGGAACCGTAGTAACTTCAGGTTTGAGGACTATTCATACCAATAGTCACATGAGAAAGTTTATGACACTCATATGACGATCCATGAAACTTTCTCATGGCGGGTCAGTTCAGTATATATTCTCTAATATATACCCATGTGTCAACTTGATATCATATATCCATGACTTGTGAGATCAAGTCATCAATTGACCTACATGCTAGTCTTTATGTATTAATATTGCCCTTGCATATTAATACTTGACTAGGAACATTTAGGAAAGTGTTCTCTACAGCCTCTCATAATCAATTCTGCCAATTGATGTGCTGTAGATAAGAACCTACTTTTCTAGGGCATTATTATATATTTAATTTAGCTGGCACAAGTAAGACGTAAATATATAATAACCAATCCTTTGCCTTTATAGAATATGATACAAAATATTCCCTATTCAACCATCACATGATTGGTTCTAGGGCTATAACTAACAATCTCCCACTAGCACTAGTACCAATCACTATGATATCTAATACCTAGTGACCTAGTGTGACCATCATGCTTCCTCTGTGCCAAAGCCTTGGTCAATAGATCTGCGATGTTAGCTTCTATCTGCATATCCTCACATCTCCTCTATCGATGATCTCTCGAATGAGATGGAAGCGCCGCTTGATATGTGTTTGGTCGTGATGTGATCGAGATTCCTTAGCTGTCTGCACAATAGCCCCATTGTTGTCACAACTATGATAGAGAACTACCCCAAGTTCAGCGATGAACTTGCGGAGCCAAACACCTCCATTTCTTGCATCGGATGCGAATATACTCGACCATGTTGTAGAATCAAGAATCGTGTTCTGCTTGAACTCTTCCGACTCACAACTCCACCATTCGAGCCAAAACACGCATTACCGATTGCGATCTATAGTCATCCTTGTCTGTTTGGAAGCTTGCATCACTGTAACCCTTTACAGTTAGCTCCTCATTGCCTCCAAATATTAGGAAATATTCTTTCGTTCTTCGTAAGTATTTAAGAATATTTTTGACTGCTATCCAGTGACTTTCACCTGGATCCGACTGGTATCTACTCATCATGCTCAAAGCATACGAGATGTCAGGACGAGTACAAAGCATGGCGTACATGATAGACCCTATGGAAGATGCATAAGGGATCTTATCCATGTGATATCTCTCCTCTTAGGAAGAGGGACATTGAGTCTTCGAAAGACTCACACCATGTGATAAAGGCAGAAATCCTTTCTTGGAATTTTGCATAGCAAAACGATCTAGCACTTTATCAATGTATGTACTCTGACTTAGGCCAAGTAATCTTTTGGATCTATCTCTATAGATCTTGATGCCTAGAATATAGGCAGCTTCACCTAAGTCTTTCATCGAGAAACAATTCCCTAACCACATCTTCACAGACTGGAGTGAGGGAATATCATTTCCGATGAGAAGTATGTCATCTACATACAAGACAAGAAATACAACTGTGCTCCCACTATTTCTCTTGTAGACACAAGGTTCATCTTCATTCCTGATGAAACCAAACTCCTTGATTGCATCATCGAATCGAAGATTCCAGCTTCGAGAGGCTTGCTTTAGTCCATAAATGGACCTTTGCAGTTTGCATACCTTTCCAGGATGCTTTGGATCTTCAAAACCCTCAGGCTGTGTCATGTACACATCCTCGAGTAGATTTCCATTCAGAAAAACAGTTTTGACATCCATCTGCCAGATCTCATAATTGTGGTAGGCTGTAATAGCAAGTATGATCCTAATGGATTTAAGCATCGCAACTGGTGAAAAGGTTTCATCATAGTCAATACCATGAATTTGTTTGAATCCTTTAGCCACCAATCTACCTTTATAGGTATGCTTATTACCATCCATGTCAGTCTTTACTTTAAAGACCCACTTACACTCAATGGGTTTTACCCCTTCAGGTGGATCAACCAAAGTCCATACTTGGTTAGTGTACATGGATTCCATTTCGGATCTCATGGCCTCAAGCCATTTCTCGGAATCTGGGCTCATCATAGCTTCTTGATAGGATGTAGGCTCGTCAAAATCGACAAGCAATACCTCACCGTTGTCAGTCAAGAGAAAAGAATATCTCTCGGGTTGACGACGGATCCTATCAGATCTACGAAGAGGTTGGTCTACATGAACAGGTGTTTGCTCCACAACTCTTTGGGCAACAATTTCCTCATCCACAACACTTTGTGGTGTTTGTTCATTTTTCATCAAAGTCTTAGTGTTATCTTCATCTTGAATTTCTTCAAGATGAATTTTACTCCCACTAGTTTTTCTAGAAATAAATTCTCTTTCTAGAAAGACAGCATTTCTGGCAACAAACACCTTGCCAAGTGTGGGATTGTAAAAGTAATATCCCTTAGTTTCCTTGGGATATCCTACAAAATAACACTTATTTGATTTGGGTCCTAGTTTATCTGAGACTTGACGTCTAACATAAGCTTCACAACCCCAAATCTTTATAAAAGACATTTTGGGACTCTTCCCAGTCCATAACGTATATGATGTCTTTTCTACGACTTTTGATGGGACGCGATTAAGTGTGAAAGTGGCTGTCTCTAGAGCTAAACCCTAAAAGGAAGTAGGTAGATCAGTCTGGCTCGTCATTGATCGTACCATATCTAATAGAGTACGATTTTTCCTCTCAGATACACCATTCCATTGTGGTGTTCCAGGTGGAGTGAGTTGGGATATTATCCCACACTCAGCCAGGTGATCATGAAACTCTTGACTAAGGTATTCACCACCTCGATCTGATCGAAGTAGCTTAATACGCTTACCAAGTTGGTTTTGTACTTCATTCTTGAATTCTTTGAACTTTTCAAAGGATTTTGACTTATGTCTCATCAAATATAAATAGCCAAATCTACTCATATCATCAGTAAAAGTAATAAAGTACTTATAGCCTCCTCTGACTTCGACATTGAAAGGGCCACATACATCAGTATGTATGAGTCCTAACAAGTCCGTCGCTCTCTCGCCATGTCCACTAAATGGAGTTTTAGTCATCTTTCCTAAAAGACAAGATTCGCATACCTCATATGATTCAAAATCAAATGAGTTTAATAATCCATCTTTATGGAGTTGGGATATGCGTTTTTCATTTATGTGACCTAGGCGACAGTGCCAGAGATATGTTTGGTTCAAATTATTTGATTTGAACCGTTTGGTATTTACGTTATAAATTGGGTTTTCTAAATCTAGAACATAGAGACCATTCATAAGTGGTGCATTACAATAGAACATTTCATTCAAATAAATGGAACAACATTTGTCCTTTATTATAAAAGAAAAGTTTTTCTTGTCTAAACAAGATACAGAAATTATGTTCTTCGTTAATGCAGGTACATAAAAGCACTCCTCTAGTTCTAAGATAAGCCCAGTGGGCAAAGACAAAGAATATGTTCCTACAGCTACAACAGTAACTTTTGCGCCATTGCCTACTCGTAAGACCACTTCGCCCTTTGCCATTAGTCTACTATTTCTCAGTCCCTGCACATTAGTACAAATGTGAGATGCACATCCGGTATCTAATACCCATGTAGAAGAAATAGATAGATTAACTTCTATAATGTGTATACCTGAGGCAAAAGTCCCACTTCTTTTCTTCTTTACTTCCTCAAGGTAGACTTTGCAGTTCCGCTTCCAGTGTCCAGTCTCACCGCAATGGAAATAGTCCCCTTCCTTAGGTACTTTACCTTTACCCTTTGAAGTGGATGAATTGGCCTTGCCTTTGGCTTGGGTCTTACCCTTGCCTTTGCGCTTACCTTTGCCCTTCTTGACCATTAGTACATTACTAACTTTCTTCTTGAGATTCGGTTTAGCAGTTCTTAACATGCTGAGAATCTCAGGCAAAGGCCTATCAATTTCATTCATGTTATAATTCATGACGAATTGATTATATGCTTCTGGCAACGATTGCAGGATAACATCGGTTGCCAATTCTTGGCTCAGTGGAAAACCTAGTCTTTCAAGGTTCTCAACGTACCCTATCATTTTAAGTACGTGAGTTCCTACAGGTGTTCCTTCTTGCATCTTGCATGCAAAAAGAGCCTTAGACACTTCAAAACGCTCGTGCCTAGCTTGTCCTTGATATAGTTGTTTCAAATGCTCAACCATATCATAGGCATCCATGTTCTCATGTTGCTTTTGAAGCTCAGAGTTCATGGTGGCAAGCATAAGACATGACACATCTAATGCGTCATCTTGATGCTTCTTATAAGCATCCTTTTCAGCACGAGTGGCCGCAGGGGCGGGTGTTTTAGGGATAGACTGCTCTAGGACATACAGTTTACGTTCTTGCTTGAGGATAATCCTCAAGTTCCTATACCAGTCTAGAAAGTTAGCTCCATTGAGCTTGTCTTTCTCAAGGACAGATCGCAAGTTGAGGGGGTGTGTCGTGTTAGATGACATGGTGATCTACAACATCAAAATGCAAAATTAAGTATCATACCTAAGTCATTTAATTAGGCCTTTAATTAAATGAGGCTCCCACTAAATTCTCATAGCTTTGATATGAGCTAATCATTGATGTAGGCAAACACATTTTGCTTACATCATTAGCTTCTATTTAGCTATAAATTTATATGGGATAAAGATCCACATCATACTTCATCTTGAGTTAGCTTTGGCTAATCGCCCAAGATGTAGTATGATTAGGTAGGCAATCTTTTGCCAATTACATCTGATGTAACTCTTTAATAGCTTTGGTTAAGTTTAGATTAGTTTAGTGTTTATTCCTAAACTAGCTTCCAGGCCGTGGCGAGACACAGAGGTCTTCTTTGATATCGGAGCAACGACCACTTTCTAAGACAAAGCTGATGTTCGGAAATCACACAAAACTAATTTTTAAAACTTATGTTCAAAGCTAATATATGCCTCTACTTTCTTAATTAATTAAGAAAAACTTAATTAAGTCTTAACAAAGTTTGATAGCGGGACATCACGATTGTCCACTCGCACTCTTCCAAGATAAAATGCATTGCTTTGCTTTGGCAAACCCAACAACAAATGATCGAGGAAGTAGTGAGTACCAAACTTTGGTAGGCATATCGTTTTTGACTTATTAAGAAATAAACGTTAAACATGCATCACATACATATTAGCATACATCACATATAAGCTAAATTAACATGCATCACATATATATTAAACTAAGCGTGTCATGGTTATGGCCCTTATTCTACAATCTTCTCAAGCCAATGAAAAGATTGATTGGTCAACCTAGGGATAACATCTTCTCCCAAGTGCTTCCTTTTGGTTGTCTTGTGTTGTTGACTCCCTCCTTGTAACGTCATCTTCTAATGGACCCTCCATCTTTATTTTGTATATTACAAAAGGAGAAATACTCGAGTTACATTCGAGTCTAAAACTAATTTTACAATAAGAATTTTAGGAGAAAGGCACGACACGCAGGCCGTATTAAGAATTACAACACACACATTCACAAACTTTTTGGGACTAGGCCATAACCATGCACCATGTCAATTTTAACTTTTAAAAGACATCGGATATTTTATTATGTTTGAAAAATTGCTAATGCAATTATCAACTCATAATAAAATTTATCCTACTTCTATATCACATATAAAATAGAGAAAACCTATTTTTATACGATCTTTCGCAAGTGGCTCTGATACCACTGCAGGGATCTCTTATGCAAAATAGCATATGCGTAACGAAAAAAAAAAAGGATCCCTTCCAAGTGATCCTTGCGAAAGAAAACCTCGTACAAAAATAAATTTCTCAAAACCTATCTTATAGGAGAATATTACCTTTGTTGCGTGCCCCTTTTAAATCCCGCTTCTCCTTGGGTTTGTTGGATCTTTTAGCACGTTCAAATGTCCGTGCCTCTATATGTATCCACACGAGCAAGCTCTTGTCTCACAAAAGAAACTAGAAGAGCTCTCCTTTACTTCTTGCTAGAGAAGTCCCTAAAGGAGAGGAAGGTAGGGAAAAAGAGAAAGGAAGAAGAAGACTACTCTTCTTACTACACTCACAAAAGCCACACAACCAAAGCCTCTCACCACCAAGCTCTCTCCAAGCCTCAAGCTTCAACCATTTGGCCGGCCACCCCATGGGGTGTTTTATAGGATTGAAAAACCTGTCACCTCCTATCACATTCAATGCAATCAATTGCATTGAAACATAATAACCGGCCACATGTGGAGGAAATCCAAAGGTCAAAACCCTTTGTCTCCTTCCACCTCATCAAGCTTAGGTGGCATGCTTATGTGGCATTCATGCATGTTGAATTAATCTTATTAATCCAATAAGCTTATGTTATCATATTGAATTAATCTAATTAAATCAATAAGGTAACATATTGAATTAATCTTATTAAATCAATTAAGCTTAGCATATTGAATTAATCTCATTAAATCAATAAGCTAAAATTCTCATTAAGCTTAAAGTCCAAAAACCATTTTGTACTTAAGCTCATTCCCAAATTATTCTAGTCAAACTAGAATGCACTAATTCTTCTAATCATCATGCTCTTTGTGTGTGACCCTATAGGCTCTCATAACGTTGGCAGTGGATCTAAACTCTTTTAGATACACAAGCAATGAGTGGCATCTAGCAATACATCATTGCTACCCAAGTTACGAAATAAGTCAAGATCCGACTAACCTTTCCGTGACTACTATAATGTATGACCGTGTCCTTCTATCCTTGATATCAGATTGACCAATGAGGCATAGACCGTGTCATCCTCGATCAATCTATGTGTTTCTTGATCCCTGAGTAAACTAACTCAAACAAATGAGCTCAATATCTCATATTGACTCATTCGAGCATGACCATGCATTTTAGTAGTTCTACTCAATCAAGGGGCCCACAGATATCACTCCCGTCATATGGGAGGGATAGATCCCATCTACATCACTCACATCCCTCCTCATAATTTGTTATATACCCAGTAATCGCCTTTATGGTCCACCCTGTTACGGGTGACGTTTGACGATACTAAAGTACATAACTCCTTATGTAGGAACCGTAGTGACTTCAGGTTTGAGGACTATTCATACCAATAGTCACATGAGAAAGTTTATGACACTCATATGACGATCCATGAAACTTTCTCATGGCGGGTCAGTTCAGTATATATTCTCTAATATATACCCATGTGTCAACTTGATATCATATATCCATGACTTGTGAGATCAAGTCATCAATTGACCTACATGCTAGTTTTTATGTATTAATATTGCCCTTGCATATTAATACTTGACTAGGAACATTTAGGAAAGTGTTCTCTACAGTCTCTCATAATCAATTCTGTCAATTGATGTGCTGTAGATAAGAACCTACTTTTCTAGGGCATTATTATATATTTAATTTAGCTGGCACAAGCAAGACGTAAATATATAATAACCAATTCTTTGCCTTAATAGAATATGATACAAAATATTTCCTATTCAACCATCACATGATTGGTTCTAGGGCTATAACTAACAAAGTTTCCTCCCTTCAAGTGGTATCAGAGCTTCAGTTCCGCAAAACCTTCAAGTGGTATCAGAGCCACGATTTTCGGTTTTGTGTATTTAGGATTCGGTTACTTTTATGCACTTTTCATATATTATATGTGCTGAATAATAGTACGATGTACATAGGTTAACTTTTTGGTTGCAGGCATAGGATCCAACTATTATGGTCATATGTGTGTATGTGATTGTATGTGTGTAATTATATATTTTTTGAATCCTCGGAGTTGACGAGGTTAGTATTTAATTTTTTAATTAAGTACGACATTGTTTAGCCACTCATTTATTTTAGTTTACTTTTGATCTAGATTTCATGTACACTCCTTCGAGGAGTATAGGATCAATGGATGTAAATTAAAATAGTTAGTCTTGACTTGGATCTCCTGATGGCTCGTACATGGCGTAGGGAGGAGCGGACGAGACGGAGATATGACGGGAGACATATTGGAGACAAAAGTCATAATAGTTGGAAAATATTCTTTTTCATATTTATTGCTTATTGTTTATATGCATGTCGTAGGCTAGAAAATTCCTCAATTTTAAATTACTAAGTGGGAGAGGGATATTTTTATAAATTCCCACGGCCTCCATTACAATTTGACATGTGATGCAAACAAACTTGTGCGTCGGCTCTGAGTGTCTTCCTCCACATCGGATGAGTTTGTTTTCGGATCACAAGGTCGAATATGGTTATAGAAAATTATTAAGGAGCGTGTGTACTTCCCCATTGGAAGGCACATAACCCGAGATAATTACCTTGGTACCGAGTAATGGTGAACACTTAGATGCAAATAGGAGCATCCTCCCCATCGGAGTCACTGCTTTTATTTGTAGGGTCGAAGAGGAACAACTATTAATTTTATTTGTCAAAAAGTTAGGTTGACAAGATAGTAAAATTAATGGATAAAACCTCCTCTTACAAATGTATAATTCGTATACGTCCACACTATCGTGGCATACGATATTCTCGGTGTTTTGAGGTGTTGGTTGATTTTAAAATTTAATTGTTTGAGGAATCAATAATTTTTTGAAATCTATTATTTTGATCTATGTGATTCTTAGGTTTTTTTCAAAATGACTTTTAACCCGCTTGCCGTGATACTGAAAGAAAATAAACTTACAGGACCCAATTATATTGATTGGAAGAGGAATCTTGACATTGTCTTGACTGCTGAGGAATACAAATATGTACTCCTCGAAGAGTACCCTCTTAAGCCTGCAGATGATTCTGGGGAAAAGGAGAAGGAGAGTTATAAGAAGTGAATTAAGGCCGATGAGATGGCGCGGTGTTACATTTTGGCATCTATGTCAAATGTACTGTAACATCAGCATCAAGCCATGCCCACTGCTTATGACATGATGCTCAATCTCAAAGAGCTTTTAGGACACCAGAATCGGGCTGCTAGGCAGGAAGCCATGAGGAACTTGATGACGACTACCATGATTGAGGGAACACCCGTGAGGGATCATGTTCTCAAGATGATGACTCATTTGAATGAGCTGGAAGTCCTCAGAGCTGAGATCGATGGGGAAACCCAGGTTGATATCATTCTCCAGTCTCTACCTAGGAGTTTTGAGCAGTTTCGCCTGAACTACAACATGAACAAAAGGTTGTATTCATTGGCGGAGCTTCTGACAGAACTCCAGGCGACAGAGGAGTTGTTTTGTCAGAGTGCTCAGGCGCAGGCCATGGTTGCCAAAAGGTTTCTACTTCTAAGCCAAAAGTCAAGAAGAAGAAGAAGCAAGCTAAGGCAAAGGCGGCAGGAGGAACTCAGGGAGGAGTGAAGAAGCCGAAAGGCAAGTGCTTCACTTGCAAGCAGACTGGACACTGAAAGAAGGACTGCCCCAACTAGAAGCAGAACAAAGATATATCTTTTGGTCTAGTCGTTGAAACATGTTTAGCGGTGTTATCTACCGACACCTGGTGTGTAGATACGGGAGACACTGATCATGTCTGCAATACTTTGCAGGGGTTCCAGGAAACCAGACGACTGGCTGAAGGAGAGATTACCGTTTACTTGGGTGATGCCACGAAGGTGGCGGCTGTTGTAGTGGGAGATGTTTATTTGTCTTTTAAAAAGAATAAAGTTTTGGTTCTTAAAAATTGTCTTTATGTACCTTTATTTAGAAAGAATTTGATTTCGGTTTCTAAATTGTTTATGGATGGATATTCTATTTCTTTTAATGACAGAGTTGTTATAAAAAGGAATAGGGAGATTATCTGTTCTGGTGCATTGATAGGAAATTTATATACACTTGAACCAAAAGCTCTCACGATGCAAATAGAAGTTAATAACTCATCCTCTAATTCCAATAAGAGAAAAGAACCTTCGAAGATGAACCAAACATATCTTTGGCATCTAAGACTTGGTCATATTAACCTAAGCAGAATACAAAGGTTGATAGCTGATGGACCTCTGGGTTCATTAGTGGTGGAAGATTTTCCAACCTGCGAATCTTGCTTGGAGGGTAAAATGACCAAGAGACCTTTTAAGGCCAAGGGATATAGAGCCAAAGATGTGTTGGAATTGATTCATTTTGATTTGAGTGCACTACAACAAATTTGACTTTCCGCAGTGCGCAAATATGCTATCCGCAGCGTGCATCGCATGCTGCACAACGCTAAGCTGTTGAAAGTCATAAGACATTCGCAGCGCGCGGTTGCGCGCTGCGGTTAAGTACATTCGCAGCGCACAATCGCACGCTGCGGTTAAGTGCATTCGCAGCGCGCAATCGCGCGCTGCGGTTAAGTGCATTCGCAGTGCGCGATCGCACGCTGCGGTTAAGTGCATTCGCAGCGCGCGATCGCACGCTGCGGTTAAGTGCATTCGCAGCGCGCGATCGCACGCTGCGGTTAAGTGCATTCGCAGCGCGCGATCGCACGCTGCGGTTAAGTGCATTCGCAGCGCGCGATCGCGCGCTGCGGTTAAGTGCATTCGCAGCGCGCGATCGCACGCTGCGGTTAAGTGCAGTATTGTAATATAAAAACTCAAATAATTATAATCCAATCCACAAAGACCACACAATTATAATATCACATACAAATATTATACCCATTTTTAACATCACATACACACGATTATAAAATCAAAACTAAAACAATTATGATACCATAAATAATCATCACCACCACACTTAAATAGCTAGTGTACTAATTATTCATTTAGTCACAGAAAAAAATTCAAACTAATAACATAAATTCACTTACATAATTTCTTTCCTACAAAATAAATACTCACTTAATCGCATTAACAATTCAACCAACAACACAATCTATATCAGTCACACAAAACTATACACTTAGAGAACCAAGCGACTATGCTTCCTATTGCATCCTCAAGAAAATACATTTCATCATTGGGTCGAATTAGATCCACCTTCTCCATCAAAACTTTATCAATCCAAACTTTCCAACAATATCCACCAAGAGGAACGTGATGCACTTTTACTTTTGGATCTGTGGATGCAATTCGACCTTCTGCAACAACTCCATCACCAGACCAATGAAGCAGCTTATACTTAGTATTAACGCTGACATCTCCACAATTCACGAAATTAGTTGCAAACAAATAACAAATGTATCTCACCCAAAAAAGTTGTATTCATTAGACAAAAAGAGAAAGATGAAACATGTAGCAAGAGTAAAATACAAGATGGATGAATATTTAAAATAAATTTCTTCTGACTGAAGAACTAACACATGCAATTAAATAATTAATAATTCTGTAGGCTCGATTATAGCAAATCAACTAACATCATTGCAAGACATGAAAATCAGATAGAGATTTGAGAGCATACATTAGCGCCTCACCGGATAAATAGTTTCCCATGGCATGTTCTAGTTTTTCTATGTCCAGTAGAAAAATAAAGCAGATAAATAAATAAATAAACTCCTTTCACCGTAACTTCCAAATTGGACATGCAAAGGAACCACGTGGTCCAGAAGTTTCCAAACTAAAACACAAAAGAGAAGCAGAATTGTTTAACAAAAACCATTATACACTTGTCTTAACAGTTTTTTTATATTATAAAAGTATAATGTTACTTCGTGTTTGAAGCCTCAATTAACATCTTCTAAAAACAAAAATCCTAAAACAGAATTAATATATTTAAATAGGCTTACAAACCGATGATCATGAATAGCTTGGAGTAATTCATCCCCATAAGGGTAAATAGGCAGTCTTTCTCTTCTGCAAAAAAGCAAGAAGAAACAAGCAGTTAGTCAACGATTTAGGAAAAAGTGCAAGATCTACATTCAACAAACAGAAAAGCATTTTGTCTCAAAACTTAAAATGAAGTGTATAAATGCCAAAATATATCCTCAAAAGATGACATACTTGAAGTTTTTGCAATGCATTCTTTGCAGTTGAATCATCAGGTTTCTCAGAAGACATTTCATCTTCAAACTGTCAAAAATTATATTGAATTAATAAATAAAGGAATATCTAGAACGAGACAAAGAGATATCTCACAATAATTATATATGAAGAATGTTTGTTCTGTCACATACATTGACTCCATCCATAATGAACTCCTTGATGAAGTCAATACCATCTTCAAAGACAAACCTGAACAGAAAGTAGAAGTAACTTGGCTGTGTCCAACAATCATAAAATGAAAGATGATAATAGTATCTAGCTACAGTTACATGGCAATTAGCATTGACATACTAAGCATTAGCAGGAAAGCAAATTAGATTTTCACAGTTGCAGAAACAAACGTAAAAAATAAAGAAATGACTTGCTCATAGTCAGCAGAAGCTTGTTTGTTCCTCTAACCAAATTTTAAAGCTTCCTTCCCTGCATAACCAACATTGGCAACTTGACATTAGTACTACAACTAAAGGATAAACAAAACAAGTTGGTTGAAACAAAAAAAAATATCTCCGTACCACTTTGATAGTTTTCCCATGCTTCCTGTTCAGCAAAAGGGTCCATCTTATCTCCAGCACCAGGACTCTAGTCAACAAGAAAATAAAAAATGCACATACAAATAGAATATTACAACAATGCAATAACAATGGTTAGAAGGTTAAAGATGAGTTCGACCAAGAAGGTCCAAATGAAAAAGGATGTGTGTGCACACACTATCATACCTGTATCTCTGGATAGCTATAGCAAATCTTTTCTCTTGATTTACACCTCCTTCTTGGTCATATGCCTCAGGCATCCTATACTGCATTATGATTATACGATCTTATATATATGACGCATCATATGATATAAGACGATCATATGATCTTCTTATATATATGACGCATCATATGATCTTGACTTTTGTGATTTGTTTTTCCTAGTTGTTGCTCTGTTGAATATTAAGTAACTTCTTTACTTAAAATTCAATATTTTCGGGTCACAGCCATTCTTTAACTTTGGTGTGGAGAAGTGTGGTTTAGTTCATTATCAAAATGAAGGAATACGAATCTAACATAAATATTCATGAAACTGGATAAAATACAGCAAGATATATGTTATAGGATCTAGTTTCGTCATATTTTTATAGCATACACAATAAAACCAATAGATCAGAAAGACACCGAACTGAATGATGGAGACTAAGGCGGCGAGCATGAGAAGAGCGTCGCAAAGGAGGAAGGTGAAGAAAATCGCCGAGAAAGCTACGCGGCAAGCGAGAAATTGCGCGTGAGAAACCTACATGGCGAAGGCGAGAAGAGTGTGCAGAAAGCACTGACGAAGGTGAAGAAAGTCGTCGGAGAAAGCTACGGCGGCGATCGTGAGAAATCGCCGCGTGAAAAGGCTACTGGCGTGAGCAATTGCGTGAGAAAGTCATGCGGTTTGGGAAACTTTTAACCTAAAACAAAAGTATAATTAATTAATAATATACTTAATAAAAATGGCAATGAATAGATAAGTTTATTCGTGAATAATTTTTAAAGCTTTTTTTTAGTTATAATATAAATGCGTTGTTAATCTTTTTTTAAAAAAAATATTTTCAGATTAAAAAATAATTTAATTTTATAATGATGTTTTTAACGGCATACAAAATATACGCTGCAGATAATATTAACAAATTTAATTATTATCTACATTGCATGATTAATGTGAATAATTTATTTTTATATAATGAAACTTTTAATGGCGTGCAAATTGTGCACTATTATTATTTCATATTAACAAGTTTAGTATTATTCGCAGCACACTGGATTGGCACGCTGTGAAAAATTTTATTTTTTATAATGATACTTTTAACGGCGTGCAAATTGTACGCCGTTATAATTTCATATTAACGAACGTTGTAATATCCGCAGTGCACTTAATTGGCGCGCTGTGAAAAATTTAATTTTCTATTGGGGGACTTTTAACAACGTGCAAAATGCACGCTGTCAATATTATCTGTAACACACATGATTGGCGTGCTGTGAAAAATTTAATTTTTTATAATAAAATTTTTAACAGCACGCAAAATGCACGCTGTTATTATTTATAATGATACTTTATTATAAAAACTTTATTAGTGATTTTGTCCACCTTCATTATTAAAATTTAAGTTTTTATAATGATACTTTTAACGACATGCAAATTGTACGTCGTTATTATTTCATATTAACAAACATTGTATCCGCAGCGCATTTGATTGACACGCTGCAAAAAATTTAATTTTTTATAGTGAGACTTTGAACAGTGTGCAAATTGCACGCTATTAAAAGTCTCATATTAATAAATCTAATATTATCCACAGCGCATGGTGCGCTGCGAAAAGTTTAATTTTTTATAATAAAATTTTTAACAGCGTGAAGAATGCACGTTGTTATTATTTAATATTAATAGCGTGCACTGCATGCTGTTAAAATGAGTATTGGCAGCGTATTATTTTTGCATGTTGTTGTTTGCAAAAATATAATATTATCCGCAGCGTACAAAATTAGGCGCGCTGTAAAAACTATTATTAACAGCGTGCTAAAATTGTGCGCTGTTGATAACGTGCTGTGGAAAGTCAAATTTGTTGTAGTGTACTTTTAACGGCGTGCAAAATGCACGCTGCGGATAATATAAACAATGCTAATATTATCCGCAGTGCACTTGATTGACACGCTGTGAAAAATTTAAGTTTTTATAATGATACTTTTAACGGCGTGCAAATTGTACACCGTTATTATTTCATATTAACAAACATTGTATCCGCAGCGCACTTGATTGGCACACTACGAAAAATTTAATTTTTATAGTGAGACTTTTAACAGCGTACAAAATGCACGCTGTTAAAAGTCTCATATTAATAAATCTAATATTATCCGCAGCGCACATGATTGACGCGCTGTGAAAAGTTTAATTTTTTTGATAAAATTTTAACAGCGCGCAAAATGCATGCTGTTATTATTTAATATTAATAGCGTGCACTACACGCTGTTAAAATGAGTATTGACAGCGTCTTATTTTTGCATGCTGTTGTTTGCAAAAATATAATATTATCCGCAGCGTATAAAATTGGGTGCGCTGTAAAAACTATTATTAACAGCGTGCTAAAATTGTGCGGTGTTGATAACGTACTGCGGAAAGTCATATTTGTTGTAGTGGTGGTCCTATGTCTATCCAGGCTAAAGGTGGTTTTGAGTATTTCATCTCTTTCATAGACGATTATTCAAGATATGAATACATTTACTTGATGCGCCGCAAGTCTGAATGCTTTGACAAGTTCAAAGAATTCAAGGCTGATGTGGAGAAACGTCAACGTAAAAGTATCAAGACACTACAATCTGATCGTGGTGGTGAGTACCTCTTGGGAGAGTTTAGGAATTACTTATTAAAGGCTGGGATTCAATCCCAATTGTCTGCACCTGGCACACCCCAGCAGAATGGTGTAGCAGAGCGAAGGAATAGGACTCTTATGGAGATGGTTAGATCGATGATGAGTTATTCTGAGTTGCCAGATTCGTTATGGGGATATGCTCTAGATACGGCAGTGTATATTCTGAACTTGGTGCCATCTAAATCAGTGCCTTCTACTCCCACAGAATTGTGGACTGGGCGAAAGCCTAGTCTAAGACATATTCAGATTTGGGAGTCCGGACATGTGTCAAGGCGAGCGATCGTAAGTTGGAACCTTGTGCAATCGCATGTTCCTTGGCTATCCTAGAGGAACGAAAGGAGGTTTGTTTTATAGTCTTAGAGATTAGAGGGTGATTGTTAGCACGAACGCCAGATTTCTAGAGGAAGACTATGTGATGAACCAAAAGCCCATGAGTAAGATTGTTCTGGAGGCATTGAAAGGGGAACTCACTACTTCAGTACCACCGGTACAAGAGGATATACCACAAGTCACTACACCGCGTGTCACAGAGGATACACAGGTGATACCTCGTTGTAGTGGGAGGGTTGTGAGACAGCCTGATAGATTCATGTTCTTGGGAGAATCTTCTGATTTGGTCCCTGGCGAACATGAACCTGATCCCTGGACATATGACGAGGCAATCCAAGATAATGATGCGGTATCTTGGCAAAGTGCAGTGAATGCTGAGATTGCATCTATGGATTCAAATCAGGTATGGGAGCTAGTAGAACCACCCAATGGTGTAAAAGCCATTAGATGCAAGTGAATCTACAAAAGAAAGAGAGGAATAGACGGGAAGGTTGAGACCTTCAAAGCAAGGCTTGTTGCGAAGGGGTATACTCAGAAAGAGAGTATCAATTATGAGAAGACTTTTTTGCCGGTAGCCATGCTTAAGTCTATCCGGATTCTCTTATGTATTGCTACTCATATAGATTATGAGGTATGACAGATGAATGTCAAGACAACTTTCCTTAATGGAAGTCTTGAGGAAAACATCTATATGAAGCAACGAGAGGGATTCATTGCAAAGGGCAAAGAGCATCTTGTGTGCAAGCTTAATTGGTCCATTTATGGATTAAAGCAAGCTTCGAGATCTTGGAACATCTGCTTTGATGAGGTAATCCAGTCTTATGGATTTATTCAAAGTCCGGATGAGTCTTGTGTATACAAGAGATGTGACGGAAACGTAGTGGTATTTCTTGCACTATACGTAGATGACATTTTGTTAATTGGCAACAATGTCAAGGTGTTATCGGACGTAAAGGTATGGTTGTCCAAACAGTTTGATATTAAGGACTTGGGAGAAGTAGGACACATCCTTGGGATCAAGGTTATAAGGGATCGCAGGAAAAGGATGTTGTGCTTATCTCAAACTTCATACATAGACACGATTATGGATCGTTTTAGCATGCAGAACTCCAAGAAAGGTTTTCTACCTTTCAGGCATGGAGTTCCTTTAAGGAGATGTGTCCTAGAACATCTGAGGAGATAGAGGAGATGAAGGTGGTTTCTTATGCTTCGGCAGTAGGAAGCCTCATGTATGCTATGCTATGTACGAGACCGGATATCTGCTTTGCCATCAACATGGTTAGCATATATCAGAGTAATCCAGGACAGGGATATTGGACTGTGGTAAAGCATATATTGAAGTACCTGAGAAGGACTAGGGATTATATGCTAGTTTACCAGGCAGACCAATTACTCCCTGTGAGTTACACAAATTCCGACTTTCAATCATATAGGGATAACAGTAAGTCTACCTCAGGTTTTGTGTTTACTTTGCGAGGTGGAGCCATTGTATGGAGGAGTGTCAAGCAGAAATATGTGGCAGATTCCACCATGGAAGCTGAGTATGTGACAGCCTCTGAGGCGGCCAAAGAAGTTGTGTGACTCAGGAACTTTTTGATGGACTTGGATGTGATTCCTGGTTTGCCCACAACTATCACAATTTATTGTGATAATAGTGGTGTAGTTGCAAACTTGAAGGAACCACGAGCTCATAAGGCAAGTAAACACATAGAGTGCAAGTACCACCTGATATGAGAAATCATAAAGAAAGGAGAAGTTATTGTGGTCAAGATTGCATCGGAGGATAACCTGTCAGATCCTTTCACTAAGGCCCTTCCAGCGAGAGCTTTTGATAGGTATGTGGAGGGAATGGGAATCAGATGTATGGCAGTTTGAGGACAACATAGTCTTTTAGTATAAGTGGGAGATTGTTGGGATGTATACTGAAAAGTCTATCTTTTGTATGAACATCTTTATTTTGAAATAAGAATCACATGATCATTGTTTGCATATTTATGGTTATGTATATTGTCTAATACATTACATTATAGATAACATGGTGTGTAGTGTCACACAGGATATCATGTTATCAGTTTCTTGTAAAGTATAAGTAAAGGCTCACAACCTAGATGGTTATGGACAAACCATTGGAATGGTTGTAGTGTGATTTGGTATTGGTTTATCTTGGCCATTGAATTACACTATTACACTTTGTGTGTATTGAGCAGGACCGAGTTAGAGGTGATTCGATTTATTGTTGACTACATAATCGAATCAGACCTCAGATATTATGTTGTACATGCTCTTAATCCTAATATAATAACGGGCACATATACTTAGTATTCATTTCTTTGATTTACCAATGGACGAGATTTATAGAGTTAATCGATAGGCTCGGTAAGTTGGGAAATGATATTATTTATATGGTGTGCTGTTGATTATAGAAGGAAACCGTGTCCTATATATTAGGATGATGATGTCCCCTTAAGGAGCTCATAAGGTTTCATGTAAACCCTGCAGGTAGACTTGGTCCGGCATGATGATAAGGTTGAGTGGTACTACTCATGGAGTTAGATGTCGATTAATTAATTGTCAGTAAATTAATTAATCGACGGACATTCGAGATCTTAAACACGGAGAGATATATGTACAAATAATATATTGAGCCCGTATTAATTTATGGGGGTTGGTGAGGTAGATCAATGATAATCCTCTAGTGGAATGGATTATCATTAATGGATCGGACTTTATGTGGGCTTGATCCATTGGGTGGCTAAGATCCAACTCCTCCTCATGGTCCCTATTGTAGCCTATTAAAACCTCATGGAGCCTAGATTCGATAGTGGAAAATAAAACTCTAGATCCGATGGTGGAGATTAAATCTCGAGATCCAACGGTGGAGATTAAATTTTTAGATCCGATGGTGGAGATTGAATCTCTAGATCCGACGGTTGAGATTAAATCCCTAGATCCGACGGTTGAGATTAAATCCATAGATCCGATGGTAGAGATTAAAGGAGGCTTAGGCCTAACTCTATAAAAGGAGGCTAGGGGTGGGCGGCAAGAGTAATTGAAGAGGAGATTAGGGTTTGGGCGGCTAGGGCTTGGAGGCTTAGGCGGCTAGGGTTTTGGGGAATCCTTGGGCGGCAAGGATTCCTTTCTCTTCTCCTTGGCCGGCGCCCAACTTGCTCCTCTCAACCTTGGCCGGTGCTCATCTTCTTCTTCCTCTTCTCCTTGGCCGGTGGAAACTAGCTTTAAGGTTGTTCCTTGGAGCTCTTGGCCGGTGTCCACTCCTCCACCTCTTTTTGGGCCGGCGGCAAGTTTCAAGTTTGGAGCTTGTTGGTTGGTCCTAGATAGAGAAGGGTTTTATTTTATAATCTTCCTTTGTTCGGGGTGAACAAAGAAAGGAAGATTGGTTATCTAGAAGGCTTCGACTTTTGGAAGATCGTCGCTCACACGATGTCCAAAAGGAGGAAGGACATACAATAAAAGATCGAGAGGTATAATGCTTGTTTATATTATTTTGTATTATGTCTATAATTGTTTTTCAATTATATGCATGTTGTATGTTTTTCTTTGTGGCTAAATTAACTTGGACCTCGAATACAAACACAAAAATTGGTGATCCGTATATCATCTATTCCGCGGCTAATCGTAAAATAGAGGTTGGTTGCTTGAACAATAAGTTTGTTTAAGTGACCACTCTAATCGAATAGCACGACGATGAAATGGTAGCTTGGGTAATCCCTAATTGTCATGGATTAAATTTTTAATCCGGGGACGACGATGGGATCGCCATGAACAAGCAACCGAGTTAAAGTGGGAAGCGAAGTTTCGTCCCTTCAAGTGGTATCAGAGCTTCGGTTCCGCAAAACCTTCAATCTATACGAACCATAAGAGCTTGAAATATCTTTTCACTCAGAAGGAATTGAATCTTAGACAGAGACGATGGATGGAATATCTAAAGGATTACGATTGCACCATATAGTATCATCCAGGAAAATCTAATGTAGTAGCAGATGCACTGAGCAGGAAGTCCCGTGGGATTTTGGCCAGTCATTTGACATCAGTTACTGATTTGGTTTGACAGTTCTTAGAGTTGGGGTTGTCTGAATAGGGTCAAACATCCCGGGGGATATTAGTATCAATGGTTGCCCAGTCCGCTATTACTGAGAGGATCAAAGAGGCACAAGCTAATGATCAACATCTATAGTTCTTATGTAGCACTGTGGACTCAGGACGACAGATAGATTTCTCGTGTGATGAGACTGGAGTCCTTTGTTTGCAGGGAAGATTGTGTGTTCGGGACACGCATTTGATTAAGGAGGAGTTATTACAAGAGGCACATCATTCAAGATTTGCTATACATCCTGGCGGTATCCGAATGTATCAGGATTTGAGACATTCATACTGGTGGGATGGTATGAAGAGGGATATTGCAGAATTCATTGCTCGATATTTGGTATGCCAGCAGGTAAAGGCTGAACATCAGAAACTCGCTGGATTGTTACAGGAAATCTCAATTCTGGAATGGAAGTGGGAACATATCACGATGGATTTCGTTACGGGATTGCCCAGAACCCGTAAAAGACATGATGCGATTTGGGTGATTGTGGACTGATTAACCAAATCCGCACATTTCCTTTCGATTCGTGGGACACACCCATTAGATCGACTGGCAGGGTTATATTGTAGAGAGATTTTCAGGTTGCATGGAGTGCCCTTGAGTGTTATATCTGATAGAGATATGCATTTTACCTCACGATTCTGGCAGAGTCTTCAGCAGGCTATGGGCACCGAGCTTCGTCTTAGTACAACGTTTCATCCGCAGACAGATGGACAGTCTGAGCATACCATTCAGACATTGGAGGACTTATTGAGATCTTGTGTCATGGATTTCGGAGGCAATTGGGAGGATCATGTCCATTTAGTGGAGTTTGCGTATAATAATAGTTGTCACTCCTCTATTCAAATGACTCCCTTTGAGGCTTTATACGACAGACCCTATAGATCTCCGGTATTGTGGGAGGATGTTGGGAAGCGACAGTTATTGGGGCCTTAGAGTATTCAGCACGATGCAGAGTTGGTACATGTTATCAGACGATGATTATCAGAGGCACAGGATAGACAGAAGAGTTATGCGGATCGCAGGCAAAGACCTCTGGAATTTTCCGTAGGAGATCATGTGTTCCTGCATGTATCACCTACCAAAGGAGTCAAGAGATTCAGTCTTAAAGGAAAATTAGCACCACGCTACATTGGACTATTCGAGATATTGGAGTGGATTAAGGGTATAACTTATCGGTTGGCTCTACCTCCGACACTTGCGGGTATTCATAATGTATTTTATGTTTTTATGCTGAGGGAATACGTGCCACATCCTGATCATGTTCTGACAGAGGTGTCGATTCCACTCCAGCCTACTGCGACATATGAGGAGATTCTAGTGTGGATTCTTGGTCGTAAGGAGCGTCAGCTACGGAACAAAACCATCCGACTTGTAAAGGTTGGTTGGCAGCATCATACAGATAATGAGGCTACATGGGAGCTGGAGGATACTATCCGAGCTCGATATCCTCATTTGTTCATCGGAGGTATGTAGTAGTTCAAGATATTTCTTGAGTTAATTACTGCGATTAAGAATGAAATTTGGGGACCAAATGTTATTAAGTGGGGGAGAATGTAAGATATGAAAAAAAAATTAGATTAACCCCAACTAATTATGTTTAATTAGGGATTAGGGTTAATTGAGATTAGGTTTAATTAAAACCAAGGTTTAGTTAGGGGCTGAACCGATTGGGGCTTGAAGTGATTGGGTGAACCAGGTTCGCTTGAACCAATTCACGAACGACATTTAAAAGCCGAAAAACCTGATTGCAGCTCCATCTTTCTCCACCACAATTCACTAATTCCTCTCTCACAATTTCTTTCTCTCCGCACGATCCCACCGCCCGATCTCAGCCCGTCGGCGTCCCAGTGAGAGCAGCTCGACGGCGCCACCACTTGGCTAATCTCTAGTCGAAGATCAGGGGGTTTCTCGCCTGGGGAATCTTGGTGAAACTCAAGGTGGACTGGCAGTGCTGTCGCCGTGGTAGTGAGCTGCCGATCGAGGTACTTCAGTTGTCCAGGGATAGGTTTCATCATTGATTTCCTTTAGATCTAGCTGTGGATGTTTTGTCTTAGCTCATATCTGTGGCTGCCGATGGAGAGTTGAGCTTGGTAAGTTGATTTCCGTCTTTTGTGTTGTCTGTAAACCCCTGTGTATTCATGATGTGTTTATACCTATAGATTCCGATGGTTTTCTGTCATTGGGTTGTGGAATTGAAGTTGCGATGGAATAGTATCCGATTGATGTAGGTTTGCTGCCATAGATCTAGTGATGTTGGAGCTGGGGATTGAGCTTGAGGTAAACTGCCATGGCTATAGAATATGTTGGTGATGCTCTACATTTTGTGTTGATTAGCAGTGAAGTGTGGTTCAGATATAACCCCTATTTTTCCCTTTATCGATTCTGTTCATGGTGTTTCCGATCCTATTGTTGCATGAATGGCAAGGGAGATGTTGTATGTGGTGCTTATGTGCGATGTTGATGATTTAGTTGTGGATGTCAATTGATCTATATGGTTATGATTTATTCGGAGATGGAGAATTTAGTGTGTGAATTGATTGGATATGCCGTGTGGATGGAGGATGGGTTTGTAAGATTAGGTATATTGGTTAGCAGTTGATCTGTTGAGAGGAAACTATGGGATCAATGGAGAGAGTTTAGTTGGGATAATCGGCCCAGGATGAATGTAGATATGGGGTTACGAGAGGTGTGTATTCGAAGTTCTAACTCGTAGACGAGGAAAGGACGAGAACATAGAAATGACATAGCAGTTAAGCTGTGTATTTTTTTGATACTTATATTTAATCATAGTTTTCTATTATGTGCAGGTTTGGGATACGAAGCAGGTCCATGGTTGTGAGGATTATTTTGAGCATCGTATCAGGTGGGTAATATTTACCCTAGTCAGGTAGTTTTGACTAATTCCGATGCATGAATTTAGATTTATGCTGAATTCTTTTACCTTGACTCCACTCTTATTTATTCCTGTGCTTGTACTTAGCTTTTGACCTTTGAGATAAATTGTTGTTAATTCATCGTTCTTTTATCATAGATATGAATTACAAACCCTATTATGTGTTAGCTGATAGCTGTTCAATTAAGTACATATGGTTAGGGTTACCATTGTGAACTCAGTTAGGTTACCGGGTTACATCACTAGGGTTAGGTGATGGATCAGATTATGGAGTCGATTATGGTATCGTACACATATTAGTTGTGCATCTATGGTAGATCTATTTATCTGTACGTAGATAAGTAGGTTGTGATTATGGATTAGTGGTTCTTGCATGATTGACTTTTGGTTGACTAGGACTCCCGGTGGGATAGGGAGTGTTGCGAGGATACGTATGCGGAGCTATGCATCATCACATTGCATGCATGCTGTCGACTGAGTCTCCCTTGTGGTTGAGACGGGTCGTCAGTTATCCTGTCTCCCCGGCCACTCGGGGTAGTTTTAGCAGGGTTGAGTGCAGATCATTGGATGTGCCGCGCTCAACCACTATAGACGGTGGTAGCTGGAGATGCTCACCTGGCCACTGTGTAGAGTGGTGTTATTTGTCGCCCACTATAGACGGTGGTTGTGTGATGTGCAGTTGTCCTGTGTGCAGAGCTTGTCAACTCATGGGTAGTGACGGAGCCGCTAGCAGTAGGGACCCCCGTAGGGTAGCATATATCTCTATGGCGACTAACTACCATTCATACTACCCAACTCGGCCACTCGAGAGTAGTGGTAGCTGGAGTTGGGATAGTTGTCATGTTGTGCCACCCAGGCCATACTGGGGTCGTGGTTGGATGGGTCCGCAGACATGGCCATGCATATACATTGCTGATATATATGTATGCATGTATTCGATATATGTTTTACATATGCCTGTGAGACGCTGTATTTGTTTGCTGCATATGCTTGTACATCATGTTACATGTCATTTGCATATTTTATACTGCTGTGTATGTGTTGAGCATGAGTATGTATTGGTACAAACTATCGCATGCTATATGAGTTATGTTATTGTACACCTATTTAGGATGATATAGGTCATGTTATTGCAGACCGTCAAGTATGTACATTATTTCATGTTCAGTTGATCAGTTTAGTGTATGTATTGAGTATGACCATACTAGTGGTTACTGGTTATTACATTTAGAACTGTATGTCTATTGGACTCTTGCTGTATACCTGTAGATCTTCACATGTATACTTGTAGATCTCTATACCTCTATATGTTGTTCATGCACTTTCTACATATTACCCCTGAGTTTATACTCACCACCACGGACCCTGAGTTTCTTGTCGCCCAGGTGGCAGATAGAAATTTTTGGCACGAACTTGGAGCATCGCCACATGATCCCATCCCACCGTTTTTCCGTGGGTCTTGTTTCCGTATATCATATGTACCTCGATATGGACTTTGTTTCTATTGGAGATAGTATCGTGGGTTAATTGTAATATTTGTGATTTCCTCTACGATTTCATTGTTGAATTTCATCCCTGGTGGATGGGTATACCGGTATGCCTTTATTGTTGAGTTTATATCTTTTACTGTGTTATTCTTTCGCTGTCGATGTTATGTATATTTCCATATGTGCTATGTTGGCTGCGTCTATTTGGATATGTGTTGGAATTGTCATAAGGGGGTGTCGTCCGTTGGCCGGACAGAGTCTACCTCGGGGCGTGACATTATGACCCAGTCTACTATGGCTCGACTACTGACTTGTGCTCTGGTAGTCAATTGGTGGCTTACACTAATCGTCTGGCTATTGGCAGTTGATGTGAGCAAAACATATAGGGTTATAGGAGTAGTTTTTGCTCACATCTCATTACATTTTATGTTTGTTTCATGTATATTTTACTTTGTTTTGCATGCATTTTCTATTTTCTAGTTCGGAGATCTGCTCTTTGTACTTTTGTGTGCAGGATAGCATTTCATGGGAGATACCGTGCATTTTCAGAGCAAAAGAAGGACATTTCGTAGCTGGACGTAGAAGGGGACACGACCAGGGCGTGTGGCTACACACGGTCGTGTCCCAGGGTCGAAGTTGGCCACCATGGCGCCACACGCGACCTGACCGTGTGGTGCTTCACGATTTCGACGTGATTCGATTATTTTCCAGGTTTTAGAGAGATCCAGGCTGATGTCTATATAAAGGAGGCTACTCCTAAACCCTAGGGGGGAGGCACGATGGTCGGGACGGCACTCCGACGCCCTAAAAAGTTTCAGAAACTTGCAACGAGGAGGAAGAAAGCCGTCGGAGATCCAAATTCTGCACTTCAACGCTGGAGAAAAGAGTTCGCATTATAAATTCTGTTCTTTACATGATTTTCATTGTTTATACGAACATGATCGTGCTTTGTGTTTCTCCTCTCTTATTTATGGAGTAGACTCTTCAATTCTAGGACTAGGGAGTAGTTTGTGTTGAGTTAGAACATGTTGGTTCAAATATCTTTTCGTTCTTGAATTTATATTTGCAATTGGCGTTTGGTCTATAACTATTGTTTTGGTTTTCTATCTACTGTGCTAGTCGATACGAGGGGCGACAACCCTTGTATCTAAGATTTAGGAGAATTAAGGAGGAACCTAGGGGTTGGCCTCATCTCCCGTAACTGAGGGTAGAAGGATGTGCTAAAGTAGAAAATACGCCCTGTTTTCGACTCGTTGTAGGGACCGATTCGGCATCCTCATACCGACTATCTCATCTTAAGTCCGGGGTTGACCTGGTAATGGCAGAGGTAGCTTTCAATAGATGCGAAGGCTCATCGGGGGAGTGTATGATGTCCTTTCCATAAAATCGTAGCTAGAAACCTAGACAAAACCCAATTGACAACGTGTTCTGCGACACACAAACGAAACCGAAATCCTAGAATCCCTTTTCAAAGACTCGCAACTAGTTTCTTTCTTCTTCCGTATGACACCGTATTGAGTTGGGACCGCCGTCAACCCTCACAATCACAACACTTAGATCTGAATTCCGAACAATAACCTTCACTTACCAAATCAGTACTCGAATCTCAGTCCCTATGAGATCGATAATCTTTTTATTACTTGACGACATTCGTGCACTTGCGGGCATTGAGCGCGAGTGCGCACTTCGAGTCCTCGATGGTCTCCATCGCGAGATTTGAGGTCGCGTTCGCGTGCATCAAGATTTTGGCGCCGTTGTCGGGGACTGATTAATTCGATATCAAATCAAGAAGTGGATAATTGGATCGGACTTAAAGTAGATTTATTTACTTGCTTTACTTTTATTTCTTTCGTTTATTTTTATTTACTTGGGTTTTAGATTTTTAATATCTAGAATAAGTTTAGATTTATTTTAGTAATTACGTTGCATTAACCTTTAGTTAAATTTTCTACATTTGATTTAGTATTAGTTTAGGCTATTTTCTATTTTAATTAAGTATTAAGTAATACTCCTAAATTTGTGGCTCGATTCTTCATATGCTTAGACGCCTAAGATCAGGAGACCTGATTCCGATTGATCTAGAAATTGAACGAACCTATCATCGCCGAAGAGCTAAACAAAAGAGGATGGAGGACCAAGCCGCATCCGAAGTGAATATAGGTAGCCGACCTTTGCGGGGTTACGGAACCCCTAGTGCTAGAGGCTTTAGGCCAAGTATAGCTAGACCTCCATTTTAGCAACCAACTTTGAGCTGGCACTCATTCACATGATCTAGTAGAGTCAATTCGGGGGAGCTGCAACTGAAGACCCGAACCGGCACCTGGAGACGTTTTTGAAAATCTGCTCAACAATGAAGATTAATGGAGTCCCTGCAAATGTGATTCGCTTGAGCCTATTCCCATTCTTATTGCGAGATAAGGCTAAGGCATGACTTCACTCTCTGCCTTCGAGAAGCATTAGTACATGAGAGCAATGTGAGCAGCAATTCTTGAATAAATACTTCCCACCTAGCAAGACTGCTCACATGCACCATCTAATAACGAGCTTCCGTTAGAAGGAAGGGGAGTCCCTATTTGAAGCCTGGGATCGCTACAAGAGGCTACTCTACCAATGCCCCCCCCCATGGACTGGAAAGGTGGCTGGTGATCTACATCTTCTATAATGGGATCATGTACGCCACAAAGATGTCCCTTGATTCTGCCGCAGGAGGAGCACTTATGAACAAGACTATCGAGGAAGCGGAGGAGCTAATAGAAGAGGTGGCCCAAAACCACCATCAATGGGATTTCGAACGTGGTCACCCAACTCCTACCGCGGGACGATATGTTGTCAACTCCGTGGACCACCTGGCAGCAAGGTTGGACGCGCTTAGCAGATGGTTCGACTCTTTCAATCCTATTTCTGCATGTGTGACCAATGACTTTGGAGGAGCATCAACGTATCGAGAGGACTACTATGTGTTGGTGCAGTGAGGCACCGAAATCGAACCTGTGTTTTGATTATAGCAAAGACACAAGGTTAAGTCTATTTTGTTATCTCATGAGTCTACTTGAGTGTGCAGAAATAGGTTAAGCTTGAGTTGGAGATCTGCGACACAGTAAGTGCAAGGTATGACTCGTGTCCGACGAGCGTAAGTGAGGTCGGATCCTCCGTTTAGGAGTTGATCTTAGGCGACAATCCGACCCAAAACTTTCCATGAAAGTCTAAGTCGAGATCGGATGGTTAGAAACCATCTAAATCCATCACATTTAATATTTCTACATATTGCTTTGAGCTAACCCTTGTTTGAATTCGAAGTTACTCTAATTCGAATTAAAATTAGAATTCGAATTTATTCGAATTCGAATTAAAATTAGAACTCGAATTGAAATAAAATTAAATAATTAAAGTATTCTGAAAATGGGCAAAAGGAACTAAAAGCAAGGTGGCAACTTATCCCCCAAATCTTGGTGAGGTGGCCGGTCAAAAGTAAGGTGGAAACTTATCCCTCAATTGGTGGTGAGGTGGCCGGATCTCAAGTGGGCGGACAAGGCTTCAAATAGAGGGGGGTGCTTCACATCTTAGATACAATAATTATTACAAAGCTCTCAAACGCCTCCACAACGCCGCTCTTCTACGACGACGCCACTACAACGAAGTGCTGCCAACACGAAGCTTCACCGTTAAAGTGTTGGTAATCGTTTTAGTCGATTAATTTAAGTTGTGTTTTTCGAGCTTTTATATTAAAAAGGAGAGAGGGGCTTGTCTCTCATCCTTGTGTTTTTGTCGAAAGTTTTGTAATCGTAACTCCTACCTCCAACGAGGAGGAGTGTTTTAGTGATTGCCCTCCCTACATGGTCTAGGACCATTAGGGCCTTGGATTAGCAGCCGGTTGGCTGTGAACTAAGTAAAACTCCTTGTGTCCATCTCTTTTTCGCTGCGTTTATCTCTCACTTATCGTTTTTACAACAAAAGAAAAACCGTTTTGCGCTATTAACCCCCCCTCTAGCGTTCATTTCGATCCTACAATTGGTATCAGAGCTGGGGGCACTCAAATTTGGTGAAACCACCAATTTGAGTAATTTTTATTTCTTTTGTTTCCTTTGTTTCTGTCTACGTTAATTTTTGTGTTTTTTTTAATTTTTCTAAATTTTTTTTCCATACTTTTCTTTAATTTAATTTTATCGCTTTTAATCTTTCTATTGATCATCCTAACAAAAAAAAACTCTTAATTACGATTTTTTAATTCTATTACTGATTAAAATTAGTTTTTCCCAAAATTAAAAATTCTTTCATTTTTTTTAAACACTTGAATTTTTCAAACCCTAAAATCTTTATATTTCGTTTTATAAAGTTTTCTCGTTAATCTTAGCATTGAATTAAATCTTATTTCCACTAAAATAGATTTTCAATCAATTTACAAAATTTAATCAATTAAAAATCAATTAAAAACTTATTTTAATTTTTAAATCTTGTCTAGAATATAAGTTTGGTTTTTCAATATTTTTTACTTAATTTCAACATTAGATTTTTTTTCTACAAAATAGTTTTTAATTAATTTTCGAAATTAATTAATTAATTATTTTTTTTACAGAATTAAAATTAATTTTCTAATTAGTTAATCTACTGATTGATTTATTTATCTTTTCTTCTTCCCGCACTACTAATCCAAGACGCAAGTCTTGGGACCTTTGTTGTCTGTGTGTTTTTTCTTTTTTTTCTCTTCTTACCGTTTCGTGTTAATGACCCATCTCGAGGGTTTTAGCACCGTCCGACCACCGTTTTACAACGGTGACGATTTCCGTTACTGGAAAGGTCGGATGGAGTGCTTCCTAAAAACCCAAATAGAGATGTGGATTGTGATCCAAACCGGGTTCACCCTTCCTACTAATGAAGAAGGTGAATCCTTGGATTACAATCAGTGGTCCATTACCACTAAACGACAAGTCGAGGCAGATGCAAAGGCGACTCAAATCCTGCAGTGCGGGCTATCCAAGGAGGAGCTGAATCGAGTCGGACCCTTCATCAACGCAAGAGATCTATGGACGAGGCTGATCGAGTTACACGAAGGATCGGATCAAGCTAAGGTTTGCAAACGCGATTTGTTGTTCAATAAATTGTACACACTAAAAATGCAGGAACACGAGACGACAACACAATTGCACGCTGGCCCGTGACATAGTCAACCAGCTGCATTCAATAGGACAGAAAGTCAAAAACCGAGATCTAATCAGGTATGTTCTAAATTCTTTCCCTAGGACCACCTTGTGGGCATCCATGGCCAATGCCTACAAGGTATCTAAGGACCTAGCTAAAGTTAGAATAGACGAATTATTCTCAGATTTCGAATTACATGAGCAGTCCAACTCGGAACCCGAGAGGGGTATAGCCTTGTTTGCAGGTTCAAAGAAGAAGAAAATCACAAGCAACCCACCACTAACCGAGGAGGAAGACGAGTCCGAAGAAGAAGTTGACCCGGAGTTGACTGCCGAACTAATGAACCTAGCTCGAAGGATAGCCAAGGGACGAAAGCGAACCACGACTCGACCCAACCAAGGTAAGCCTAAAAGTTCTAATATTAGGTGTTATGAGTGTAACAGGTTTGGACATATCAAGTCCGAGTGCCCCAAGCTCAACCACCAAGCACCTAAGCACAAGAAGGCCCTCAACGCGACATGGGAAGAAGCGTCATCCGAAGAAGACGAAGACCACGTCTTCATGGCGAAATCGATTGAGTCAAACACGGAGACCGAACCTGAACTTGAGTCAGAACCTGAGGATGACTTGGACTACGAAGCTACCTTCAAGTCAAGCCACGGATACGCATCCGGTTCAAAAGATACCCTTAAAGTGAGTCGAACTTTATTTAATACTTTACATAATACGGTTAGGTTTTTGTCTAGGAAATTAGTTAAGTCCGAGTCCAAGGTCGAGACCCTGGTTGAGGAGGTCAAACTCCTCAAACACAAGGTCTCCCGAACCTCTTCGACTAGTCAAGTTCGAGAAGAGGACCCAACTCGAGTTGAAAAGCTCGAAGTTGAGAACTCTCTCTTGAAAAGTCAAGTTGAAGATCTTAGGAACACGTTGGAAAGGTTCACTTCGGCATCCAAAGGACTTGACCTCCTACTTGGATCTCAAAGGGTCGTGTACAACAGGCTGGACTAGGGTTTAACTCAAACACGACTAATAGGTCGTATATGTCGATTGTAAGTCGACATAGGAAACATGTCCAAGCATGGGTCCCTAAGAACTTTTTGATTTCAACTCTAGGATCCAACCCGTACTGGGTTCCCAAGGACCAAATCCACTATGTGGATAGACCGAACCGATTCAACGGTCTAAGGGGAGCCAGTACAAAACATGTTTGTGCTTTAACTTAGAAATTGCATGTTTTTTTTTAAAACTTGTGAACTCACTTAGAACACGTACATAACCAACTAAAATCCTTCGAAAAGATTGAGCCTCAGGGAGCCTCTTTTCAAAAATAACCAGTTAGACTAGGAAATAGTCTTAGGTGAGTCAAGTCATCATTTTCTTGAAAATGGCTGTGTCTAAGGAAGTGGTCGATGATCCGATAAAAGAAGGCCCCTGTGCCTCGCCACGACCTGGAAGCCATGATCTTGAAAAGGTAAACTTGACAAGCCTAGGGTCAAATCCAAATCTAACATAAAATTACTTGAACCTAAATGCACTTAATCAACTTAATTGGAAGTCATCTCACAAAAAACACACAAGTATAACATGCTTGATCATATAGACACAGGTGAGATGACCTAGGTTTAACAACTTACAACCAATTTTTTTTTAAAAAAAATCTAACATCCAATCCAACCACCTTGTGTGTAGGATCAATAGATGTTGGACAGCGGTTGCTCCCGACACATGACCGGGGATCAACTCAAATTCACGAAGCTTCGATTCAAATGACAAGGATCGGTAGCCTTTGGGAATAACGGCAAGCTCAAAATCATTGGATCAGGTGATATCGAGCTTAACTCGAATTTTGTTATTAAAAATGTATTACTTGTAGAGAATTTTGAATATAACCTGCTTAGCGTAAGCCAATTATGTGACAATAACTATAAGGTCGTATTTTTAGAAAATGAATGTGTAATTAAAATAAATAAAACAGCTAAAATAATACTCAAAGGAACTAGGACAAATAACATTTATACAATTAACTTAATCAAATCCTCAGCCAAATGTCTTATGACACAGGAAGAGGAATCATGGTTGTGGCACCGACGACTCGGTCACTCGCACCCAAGACTCGTCCACAAGATGAGTCAGAGTGGCTTAGTCAGAGGCTTACCCAACCTCAACAATTTGGTTAATAAAATCTGTAATGCTTGTCAACAAGGAAAACAACCTAGGACACAACACAAGTTAACTAACCAAGAACGAACCTCAAGTGTACTTGAGCTTTTGCATATGGATCTATTCGATTCACATGGAGCCAAGTCACTCAATAGAAGTCAATATTGCTTAGTCATAATTGACGACTACTCCAGGTTTACCTGGGTTAGGTTCATCAAACATAAAAATGATACCCTAGATCAATTAATCAATCTATTCAAATTAATCGAGAATCAAAAAAACCTTAAGGTTAAAAGACTTAGAAGCGATCATGGTGGTGAATTCGAAAATCAAAGGTTCACCGACTTCTGTAACCTAAACGGATACCACCATGAATTCTCTTGCCCTAGGACCCCTCAACAAAATGGCGTAGTGGAGCGGAAAAACCGAACTCTACAAGAAGCCGCTAGGACCATGTTGAACGAATACGACCTACCTGATAGGTTTTGGGCAGAAGCCGTTAGCACGACTTGCTATGTCCAGAATAGGATCCTTATGGTAAAGAGGCACCTTAAGACCTCGTACGAGATTTATCACAATAAAGTACCCAACATCAAGTACTTTAGGGTATTTGGATGTAAAGTACATATCTTAAACACTAAGAACCACCTAGGGAAATTCAAATCCAAAACCTCCACCGGAATCTTCTTAGGATACTCAACCACGAGTAGGGCCTATAGGGTATATAATCACGATACCCTTAAAGTCGAAGAGACTATTAATGTAGTGTTCGATGAAGTACCCGAACCTACAAAACCCTTAATGACCCCAAGTGTTGAGCCCACTGATACCAAACTCGTCTCCGATCCTGAGATCGAGTCTAATCCACATCAACCAACTTCTCTTGTCGACCAAGTGACAAGTGATCCGAGTCAAACTAGTGTTCAACCAAGTCACCCCATTGATCAAGCATTAGGTGACACAAACCCAACCCAATCTAGGATTCAGACTAACCACCCTATCGATCAAGTGATAGGAGATCCTAATCTAGGAGTTCGAACTAGAGCATCCTATAGGAACCTTAGTCAAATTTCCTTAATTTCAAAGATAGAACCCAAATCAATTGAACAAGCTCTTCTTGGATTATTGCAATGCAAGAAGAGCTAGCTCAATTTAGTAGGAATGAAGTGTGGGAATTAATACCACCACCTAAAGATAAAACGATAATTGGAACAAGGTGGGTGTTTCGAAATAAGCTTGATGATAAAGGTGAAGTAGTTAGAAACAAGGCTAGGTTAGTCGCCAAAGGGTTTAGTCAAGTCGAAGGCTTAGATTACGATGAAACCTATGCCCCAGTAGCTAGACTCGAATCCATTCGAATGTTGCTAGCTTATGCCGCACATCGAGGATTTAAGCTGTTTCAAATGGATGTTAAGTCGGCATTCATAAATGGATACATTAAAGAAGAAGTTTATGTTAGCCAACCCCCCCGGATTCGAAAATCTAGATAAACCCGACCATGTTCTAAAACTTAAGAAAGCTCTCTATGGACTTAAACAAGCTCCTCGAGCTTGGTACGAGAGACTTTCAATCCATCTTAAGTCAAAAGGGTTTAACCAAGGCTTAGTTGACCCAACTCTCTTCGTAAAAACCTTAGGTAAAGAAATATTCATAGCTCAAATTTACGTAGACGATATAATTTTTGGAACCTCTAACTCAGCCTTACTAAACGAGTTCGTTTCACTCATGGAAAGTGAGTTCGAAATGAACTTGGTAGGTGAGTTAAGTTTCTTTTTAGGTCTACAAATTAAACAAACTAAGGATGGTATATACCTATATCAACAAAAATACACTAAGGAGTTAATTAAAAGATTTGGAATGCAAGACGCTAAGATAATAAACACCCCAATGGCGATTAATGTTAACATAGGAGAAGACCTAGAAAGTAAGTCCATTGACTTAAAGTACTATAGGAGTGCGATAGGAAGTCTCCTATACTTAACTGCGAGTCGACCCGACATCCTATTCACAGTAAGTATGTGCGCCAGGTTTCAAACCTGTGCTAAGGAGTCTCACCTAACCCTAGTTAAGCGTATCCTTAGATATCTTAAGGGTACACTTAACGTTGGTATTTGGTACCCTAGATCTATGGAGTTCGAACTAATCGGCTACTCCGATTCGGATTATGCCGGTAGTAAACTCGATAGAAAGAGCACGAGTGGTTGTTGTCAACTACTCGACTCGAGTCTAGTGAGTTGGTGCAGTAGGAAGCAACATTGTGTTGCCTTATCTACCACCGAAGCCGAATACGTTGCGATGGGTGAGTGTGTAACTCAACTTCTTTGGATGAAGCACACTCTCCGAGACTTTAGGTTGGACTTCACCAAAACTAAAATTTTTGTAGACAACATAAGTTCGATAAATCTAACTAAGAACCCTATATGCCATTCAAGGACAAAGCATATAGAGGTAAAACACCATTTCATTCGAGAACATGTAGCCAACGGCTCCATACAACTCGAATATGTTGACTCGAAGTCTAACCTAGCAGACCTATTTACTAAACCACTACCCGAAGCCGAATTTAGTCTCTTGAGACGAAAATTGGGCTTGTGCGTAATAGAATAGGTTAGCAAAAGTTTTCAAATGCTATTTTCAAAAATTTTATTTTTGAATTTTATTTTTCTTATTTTTTTTCTTTATGCAAATGGAACTAGTTTAGGACTTCCCCTAGATATCATGATCCTATAGATTTAAGGAGCCAACACATCTCACAACACATAGGGTTAATGTGTTTGTGTATTAAGCCACCTAGAACGGCGTGAGATGTTAGGACCCTACTCCAGGTTCCAAGATGTAGATCAAGTGCGTCAATATGAACCTCGAAGTATAAATATGCAACTAATATTAACCAACTCTAATCAGGACTTGTTGATAATATCATTTCAATCAAGTCAAACTAGAGTTGAACATTTAGATGGATTATTTTCACATACTATTTTCAAAATCATCATGCTTGGACTTAGGGTTTTCTTAAACCCCCCCCCCCCTACTTTTTTTCTTTATTTATGTCAAAAGGGGGAGAAAAGGCCAAAGTTAAGGTTCAATAAATTCAAATTTTTGAATTCGATAACTTAACTTAAAACTTTGATTCTGGCCTAAGTTAAGGGGGAGTAAGGTTTAGGTTTCAACTCTTCGGAATTGAAAACTTTAAAGGCCCAAGTTAAGAAATCAAAAGTTAAACCTTTTGAATAATTAACCTTTTGACTTAACTTTTGATTACTTAACTTGCACTTATTTTTGACTCTAAAGAGCCTAAGTTAAGTAATGCCATTTACTTAACTCGTTATCTTTGTGTTTGGAGAACTAAAGTCTTTTCAAGTACTCACCCTCGGTCAAGGGGGAGGGTTCCTCTAAGGGGAGAACTTGAGAAATATTTTTACTACTCCTACTTTTGCTTCATGTCTTTACTGTTTCATGCACTTAATTTCCTTAACTTTGTGTGTTTTTGCCATAGATCAAAAAGGGGGAGATTGTTGGTGCAGTGAGGCACCAAAATCGAACCTGTGTTTTGATTATAGCAAAGACACAAGGTTAAGTCTATTTTATTATCTCATGAGTCTACTTGAGTGTGCAGAAATAGGTTAAGCTTGAGTTGGAGATCTACGACACAGTAAGTGTAAGGTAAGACTTGTGTCCGACGAGCGTAAGTGAGGTCGGATCCTCCGTTTAGGAGTTGATCTTAGGCGACAATCCGACCCAAAACTTTCCATGAAAGTCTAAGTCGAGATCGGATGGTTAGAAACCATCTAAATCCATCACATTTAATATTTCTACATATTGCTTTGAGCTAACCCTTGTTTGAATTCGAAGTTACTCTAATTCGAATTAAAATTAGAATTCGAATTTATTCGAATTCGAATTAAAATTAGAACTCGAATTGAAATAAAATTAAATAATTAAAGTATCCTGAAAATGGGCAAAAAGAACTAAAAGCAAGGTGGCAACTTATCCCCCAAATCTTAGTGAGGTGGCCGGTCAAAAGCAAGGTGGAAACTTATCCCTCAATTGGTGGTGAGGTGGCTGGATCTCAAGTGGGCGGACAAGGCTTCAAATAGAGGGGGGTGCTTCACATCTTAGATACAACAATTATTACAAAGCTCTCAAACGCCTCCACAATGCCGCTCTTCTATGACGACGCCACTACAACGAAGTGCTGCCAACACGAAGCTTCACCGTTAAAGTGTTGGTAATCGTTTTAGTCGATTAATTTAAGTTGTGTTTTTCAAGCTTTTATATTAAAAAGGAGAGAGGGGCTTGTCTCTCATCCTTGTGTTTTTGTCGAAAGTTTTGTAATCGTAACTCCTACCTCCAACGAGGAGGAGTGTTTTAGTGATTGCCCTCCGTACGTGGTCTAGGACCATTAGGGCCTTGGATTAGCAGCCGGTTGGCTGTGAACCAAGTAAAACTCCTTGTGTCCATCTCTTTTTCGCTGTGTTTATCTCTCACTTATCGTTTTTACAACAAAAGAAAAACCGTTTTGCGCTATTCACCCCCCCCCCCTCTAGCACTCATTTCGATCCTACACTATGGAGGGCAAGGAAGCTCAGAATAGCAGATTGAGCATGTCAATGCGGTTGGGGATTATAATCAAAGGTCCAACAACCCATACTCCAGTACTTACAATCCCGAATGGAGGAACCATCCGAATTTTTCCTATTGGAATAACTCAGGGAACTTCCAACCATCATGAGGGTATGGGCAACAACAGGGCAATGGGCAGCAACAATCACAGAAGTCTAGGCTAGAATTGATGATGGAAGACTTCATTGCTACCCAAACAAAGGCCAATGAAGAGTTCCGACGCCAACATTAGAAAACAGAAGAGTCACTCAGAGACTTGAAGGCCACTATTGATGGTCTTGCAAGTCACACAAGGATGTTGGAAATACAAGTGGCCCAGATAGCCCAAACCGTGTCACAACCTATGAATAGTTCTCCATCATTACCTGAGCTGAGTCAAGTCAAGGAGGAGGGAATATACGACGAAAGAGTAGGTCAGAAGAATAGATCTGTAGGGGATCGATTGGAAGCTAGAGGGGGTGAATAGCGTCGTGCTCGTTCGATGATGGAATTCGTTATGTTTGTCTCTACAATTTCGTTAGCGCAGCGGAAATAGAAATAATACAATAACGAAACAAGACAAACACAATTCACAACACGAGATATAACGTGGTTCGGAACCGAACGGTTCATACTCCACGGATCGAGCTCTAAAGAGCTCTAGTGATGCACACGCACTCACTAATCACAAATACTCCTTCTCAACACAAGTCGGAGATGGAGAAACCTCGTACAATAGATTACAACAATAATCTAAATGGATACAAGCAAATACAATAATGAAATATAATGCAAGTAAAGAAAACTACTTTACAATTGCTCTTTGAATGCTTGATCACTTGGTTGCTTGATATCAACTTAGAGACCCTGATTTGCAATAGCAAATCACCCCAAAAGCCCTCAAGAAACCATGCCTTTTTCCTCCATCACGAGCTCCTTTTATAGCTTCAACATGTGCTGGAAAAAGTCGATCAGTCGACTGCTCAGGACCACCAGTCGACTGATGCCACTGTTGTCATGAGACAACAACTAGATCCACGCTGAAAAAGTCCAACGGATCCATCATCAGTTGACTGATCATACCCATCAGTCGACTGATGGAGCCTTCACTCGACCAGTTGAGTCTCGACTCCATTCTGTGCCCGATTTTCCAAGAACTACCAATCGCGATCACATGATCACGATCGCTCGAGCCGATTCGATCGCCCACCTGGCGATCCATGCTAAGCCACTTCCCACAGTCAAACCCTAGTTGACTCATGCCAGTCGACTGCCACATGGCACCAGTCGACTGGCACACCTCAAATATGAGGTTTTAACCCAAGTATGGTTCCCCCATACTTGCTAGACCACCCTTAGCCTAGACCTAAGCCTTCTAGCCACCTCCATCAGCCTCACGCCTCTCGGATCCCTCCAAGTCATCCATGACTTGTTCATCCATCGTGCTAGCCTTCAGGTGCTTCCATCGGCTATGTCATGCTAACGGTGTCTACATCGCCAAGGCACATTGGACTTACGCCGCCAAGACTCCGCTTGGACTTTATGCCGCCAACCATTGGACTTATGCTGCCAAACTTCACCCTTGGACTTTACGCCGCCAATATCAAATCCCTTGGTCTTTCCAAATGCCAAGACTCAAGCTTGGACTTTCCCTTGCCAACCCATGTTGGACTTTCCATGCCAAGATCCATGCTTGGACTTTACCTTTCCAAGACCCATGCTTGGACTTTCCCAAATGCCAAGTGTCCCACTTGGACTTTCCGTGCCAATTACCCAAGACTTAGACTTTTCCATGACAATTACATTGTCATATATTTTTGTTGAAACATCAAAACATCGCTCGAGTCAAACTCGAGTCCTGGTCAATTGTGACCTGGGCCGATTGCACCAACAAGATCCACCAAGGGGTGTGCAACCATGATTTCCATCCTACCCAACCAAGCTGAAATTGAAGATAAAATTCCACCATAGCTTGAGGACCCTGGTGAATTTGTTATCCCCTGCTCGATTTATGAGAAAGCTTTGATGAAGCATTGTACGACTTGGGGTCATCAGTAAGTGTGATGCCCTATGCATACTATCTGAAGATGGGACTGAATGGGATCCAACCAACGAACCTTGGTATTCGTATGGGGGACGACTCAGTTAAGGAACCTGTCGGTATGCTAGCACATGTTCTTGTGGTCATTGAGAATTTCGTGATACACACAGATTTTATTATATTGGACACTGGACCAAATCCCCAGAATCCCATCATTTTGGGAAGACCCTTTCTGACGACTGCGGGAGCATTAATAGACATAAAGGCGCACAAGATCTCCTTGGAGGTAGATGGGGAGATCATCATTTTCAATCTGTCAGAGTGTAGAGTGCCCTTCCTAGATGGCTACACTTTCAGTAGGGTAGAGTCAAACCCACCGGATGTCAACTTTGAGACGGATGAATGGAGGTTCACAAAACCACCGAAGCCAAGTTAAGACAATGGAGTAGGGTCGAGCTAAAAGACCTTAAACAAAGCGCTTCTTGGGAGGCAATCCAAGTTTAGTTTTTAGGTGTTCTTTTCATTGTATTGCATTTATTTGTTTAATTTGAACTTTGGATTCCATTCATTTAGCATTTTTAACATGAATTAGGACTAGAAAGAATCCTGCTAGATAAAAAAATCACTTTAAACCCGTACGACTGAGCGAGTAAGGAGAATTCAGGCTGTTGTGCACCGTGAGAAGGAAATGGGGGGACACACAGCCTGGCCATGTGTTTTCACATGATCGTGCCCCGACCCTCAGTAGTGCACATGACCTGGCCGTGTGTTTTGACACGGCCATGGAGCATGAGGTTTAAGAGACCAAGTCATGCATTTTCACCCCAAATGTGTCGTGTGCTTTGATTCCTCTTTCCCTAGCCATGTGAATCCTTTTTCCCCACCACCTAGAAGCCTTTCCAACCTTCAAGGAAGCCCAAAAGAAGTAAGGATGAGGAGGACCAAGCAAGTGACATCTCGATCCAGTGCTTCAGAGCGAAGAACAAGGAGAAGGGACGCCCCTCAAGCTCCGGAGGAAGGTAACTCTCTTCCAACCCTTCTTTTTCGAAATAATGAGCATAGGGAGAGATTTGATATGCTTTCTACTAGAAGAATCACCGCTACTAGGTATCTTGATGAGGATCTCTTAGATACCCTAGGTTTGTTTAGTGATATTCAAGCCCTATTTGCAAAAATGGGGTGGGGAGAGATAATGGGGATAAGACACTCAACCTACCCTAGGATAGTGTTAGAGTTTTTAAGTTCTTTAGAAGCTGAGATTTTAACGGGTAGAGAGAGCGAAGAGGGTAGGATCACCTTTAGGTTATTCAACATTGAGCATGAATGGACACTACACCAATGGAAAACATGCTTTGGTTTGCCTAGTGGGGGGGGGGGGGGGGGGGGGGAGAGAAGAACCCCTATTGGGTTTAACTCTCGAATCTTTTGGTCCGAATTGATAGGAGAACACGCTTACGACCCTTCTAGGGCCAAAGCATCGTGCCTCCAAAACCCTATTTTTCGGTACCTACACCAAATCATGGCAAGTACTATTTTTGGTCGTGGGGAGAGTGACGGTGTAGTGCGAGCTAGTGAGTTACTTTGCTTGTGGGACATGCTACAAGAAAGGAGTAGCATTGATGTAGGGTCCAATTTCATTAGACACCTAGTGAAAATGGGCAAAGCAGCGAGAGGAGAGATCATTGTGGGGGGCCTACTTACCCACATTTGCCATAGGATGGGGTACGACTATACCGTGCTATATAGCATAGAGGAGAGCCCTAGCATTGACTTAGGAGTGTGTATGACCATGAAGATGATAGTGAGAGAGGGACACTCCTTGTGTTTTGTAAGGAAAAACCTATCATCCCTTATGCTCCCCGACCCTGATTGTACCACCATCACCCACATGCCAACTGGCGTTTAGACCTGATAGTGGAGTCCCCGTCATATGAGGGACCATCCACATCAGCACCCATCTCTCCCTCCAGTCCTCACATATATAGGAGCCCACCCAGTCCACATCGACATGAGCCTACACTTGTACCACCGTCTTTTTCTACTTTTGAGAAGGATGCAGGTACATCTGCCTATGATTTTTTGGAGTTTCAATCGCGCGTCGATGACATATATACCAAGCAGCAGACACAGAGGCAGCGATGGGAGGAGCAGAGCGCTTACACGCAGGCAGAGTTTCAGGGCTTTCGGGAGCACTTCCAGTGGGCTGAGGAGTTCTACGACAAGACCCTCATCTATTTCCAAGAGGAGGCTGCCCGTCACCAGGATGAGGCCACCTACCACCAGGAGATGCGGCAACACATGCATGCCCAGCAGGCATAGTAGCCCCAGAGGAGGAGCACAGAACGGTCACTGCATTCACCAGCTCTCAGATCGACCACATGTACATGTGACATCAGTGGCTTAACACTAAGTTTATCCAAGAGCCTGATATGCCGAGACTGCCAGACTTCCCACCTCGGCCACCATATTAGAGGTACAGTCTCATATAAGTCTGGGGGGACCTCAAGTTTTGATTTATTTTGTTACCAGTAGTAGTTTCTTTCCTGTCATTTGTATTTTTTTATTAGTTAGCATTCATTTTTTCATACATAGAGTTTTTAGTTTCGTCAGTACTTAATTTTTGCTATCTTTAAGCTACCTCAGTAGTATTTTTAGAGCTTTTCTTTCATGAGTTGTTTCTATGGGTAGCTTAACTTCATTTACCTCGTGGTATTTTATTTTATTTGCTCTAATTAATGTTCTAGTCTTACACTGGTTAGCTTTTATATTTACACCTACACATGATGAACATTATGAAAGGGAGAGTCTAGTACATACCTAGTTATGATTCATCTCGGTAGTCTAGTACTTTGGAATCCATAGGTGACTCTAAGTTTAGCATTTTAGTTACTGGAGATGCTCGGATTATGGAAGCTCATTCGGAAAATTCAAAATCCCTAGAGCTAAAAAAAATAGTTGTCGTGGGTGGAAAAGGTTAGGTGCCCCTTTGAGACCAAGTTAGGTTACTAGGGAAACACCTATCAATTTCTCTCAATATCGAGCATGTCTTTGAGACTCTGTGCTAGATCTAGGGAAAGACCCTCGCTTTGGGCAGTGCCTAAGAGCTGGAGACCTTAGAAAAGCTATAGGATGACAACTTAACTTACCATGGAATGAGTATCCCCTAAGAAGATTCACTTAGCACGAGCACGAGGAGCTAACTCAGTGAATTTCTAGAACATCTCTATTTTGCTTTGATTGCAAATACCACTTGATAAATCTAGTTAATATGCTAAGTATGGAACAATACCCTTTTAAAAATTTCATGGCATTGAGGTTTGCTTGAGGACAAACAAAGACTTAAGTCTGGGGGAATTGATGTGAGCAAAATATATAGGATTTTAGGAGTAGTTTTCGCTCATATCTCATTACATTTTATGTTTGTTTCATGCATATTTTACTTTGTTTTGATTGCATTTCTTATTTTATGGTTCAAAGATCTTGTCTTTGTACTTTTGTGTGCAGGATATTATTTCATGGGGAAAATGACGCATTTTCGGAGCAAAAGAAGGACATTTCGTATTGGACGCAGAAGGGGACACGACCAGGGTGTGTGGCTACACACGACTGTGTCCCAGGGTCAAAGTTGGCCACCATGGTGCCACACACGGCCTGGTCATGTGGAAACACACAATCGTGTGGCGCTTCGCAATTCCGACGTGATTCGATTATTTTCCAGGTTTTAGAGAGATCCAGGCTGATGTCTATAAAAAGGAGACTACACCTGTCACGCCCCAAGAGTATGCCGTGTCGAAAAGCAAATGAACGACATCTCCCCTGTACATGACAACATATCCTGTTAATACAAGGCCCTTAGGCCCACAACCACAACATAATAAGCATATATATATCAAAACACAATGGAAAACATAAAACCACATACCCATAATCACACATACTGATATACAATCCAAAAACCAACATAAGTGCACACCAACTGACAAGTCCACAGTACCAAACAGTACATAAAACATCGGATACAAAATAAAGTCCACAACATAATCCAAAATCCACGAGAGGCTCAGAAAAAGGAGATGGGATGGATCGCTGGCGAAGCTCCAAGCCGTCACAAAGATTCTACCTGTTACCTGGGTGATAGAAAAACCTAGGGTCCGTGGTGGTGAGTATAGCTCAGCATGTAATAGGAAAAATATGTATATATCAAATATCACATGTAATTCAACAGAAAAATCTATAGGTACATCAGGTAACACTAGCATGATAAACATATACATGTGTATACCTTCTAACCAAATGGGCAATGTAAAATGCAGACATACTTGAAAATCTACTACGCTACACCTATCCAACCAGAGCACATATCCACAATATATGTATATAACAGGAAATCTGGTCTAAACCATACAACATCATAAATACTGATCAAAGAATGTAATAGTCTAACCAACAAGTATATAAGTATCCGACACAACCATATAACAGATGCGGGTAGCATGTATGAAGATGATGTACAACCAAATGCAACAAGCATAGTACAATCAAATGCAACATCACAAAAAGCATATATATATATATGGAAATATGAAAAAATGTCATAAGTCACAGCAATGCAGCATGCACGGTCATGCCGGCTCACCCTAAAGCTACCACAACCCCAGTGTGGCCTCGGTGACTCGACATGACAACTGTCCCAACTCAACACTAACCACTACTCTCGAGTGGTCGAGTGGGCAGTATGATCGAGTAGCATATAAGTGTAAAGAGCAAACTACTCGATGGGGGTCCCTACTGTTGGCCACTCCGACAGTCACTATTCATGAGTGGTCGAGTGCCACACACACAGGACAACGACATGCAAATCCAACTACCACCGTCTATAGTGGTAGAGTGCGGCACCAGAAATGCTCTGCCCTTACACTGATTACTCCTCCTATGAGTAACCGTGGAGGTAGGATGACTGACGACCCTCTCAACCATAAGGGAGACCACATCGCCAGCATGCATGCAAATGACATGAATGCATAATCATACATGCAGACATCCACCACAAACTCTCTATTCTACAGAGAGTCGTACTCATCTGATCAACGCACTCTCTATCTTACAGAGAGTCGTACTCAACTGATCATAACACTCTCTATCCTGTAGAGAGTCATACCAATCTGATCGACGCACTCTCTATCCTGCAGAGAGTCGTACTCAACTAATCATGACAAACTAGGACCACCGGTCCGTAGCGGCACACTAATCACAATTTACCTGACCATTTACACAATACATGATCGGTAGTAAACAAGCAACATAAGGGTATTGATATCAACCCTACGTTTAGGACATTACTTACTTACGGATGATCTTTTACCCAATTTATAAATCAGGTCATCATCTGTACTCCACTATTTATATATAACTAAGCATTTATAGATTTACCTACATCACATCTTTAACTCCTAATCATGATGAAGGAAATGTGATAACAACAATAGAGCATATAGGCCAAAGACAAAGTATCAAGCACAAGAATAAATAAGAGCGGAGTCAAGGTAATACGATCATATAATATGATCATATATCTAAATCTGCAACAACTACTACCTGACCAGGGTAGAAAATTACCCGTCCTAATATGTAGCTCGTGTTGATTGTATTTACGTCTGCGAACCTATCTCGTATCAAAGTCTTGAAATCGCAGAATACCAATATAATCAAAATATCTCTAGTCGCCACTATCCACCAATATAATCCAACAATAACACATCCAGATTAGTTTACTAATAAAACTGATATACAACTATGAACAACTAAGTACTACTTACCTAGTCGATCTTCCTCTGTACTGCTTCTTGATCTCAACTCTCCTGTAATTAAACTACATCCATCACATATGTAAATAAATTGTGATTCAACCAACTGATCACTCCTACCCATCATACGCATACTAGTCAGCTATAATTCAAATGTTCATTCGAAACATTGAGATCCAAGCTTACCTAACGTAGTTTCCATATCCCACAGCCTATCCAGGAAACCTCCCGTAGTTGATCACCCAAAAAAAATCCAATTGGCTGGAATTTGGGTTAAGACAGAGGATAACCAACAACATTAACAAACAAACTAAACATCGCCTAAAATCAAAGTTGTAAATATAGCTTACCTTCTCGTCTCCCATCAATCGAACACCAAACCAACCACAGACACAACCCCCCCTTTCACGAGCCATGCTGTTCACCGGGGACAGCTCAACCATTGGCAACCCCCTTCCTCCTATCTCGTGTTCCTCGAAGGAATCCACACTCAAGATCACTTGCTCCGGTAGAGTGGCAGCGTCGGATGTCGAGCAATGGTGCTTCAGTTGTGATGGGGCGACAACACCTATTGTCGTTGGACTGGAAGGAACAGAGAGGGGGAAAAATAGCTGGCGCTTGAGTGAGATTGAGAGAGGCAGAACCGCGGCTGCGACGAGGCAGGCGATGGCGGCCAGTGGAAGAGGGCGGCTACCGGTGCTTGCTTCCATCCAGGTTGGCAGAGCACGGCAAGGAGGCAGTGGCGTCGATGGATCGAGATTTCAAGGCTACAGCGTCGGGGCGGCAGCAGATCTATTGCAGCGGCGACGAGCGGCACGGCGAGCGACGTGGAGGCGGAGATGTTTGGGCAGAGCAGAAGAGATCGAGAATGGGAGGAGAAGAGGTGGATCGGGAAAGAAGAGAAGGAAATGGCCGATTGAGGAAGTAATGGGAAAAGTAGCTAGAAATGCCCGCACGGAGAAATGGTGTGCGGTGAGGAAATGTCGAACGGAACAGAAAGGACTAATACGGGTCGAGTTTTGCAACAAATGTATTGGGTTTAAGATCCTATAAGGCTTAAATCTAAATTCGATTAAACCCATTCCATTAAACCTAGGTTCAAATAATTAAACCTAATAGACTTTGAACCTAGGTTAGGTTTAAATTAACTCCAAACCATGCATCATCAAATTTAATTTATCCCAAACAGGCTTTCCCAAAGCCTATTAAATCTTTCCCTACAACTGTCATAGAAATTTCCATTCAAGTCTAGTAAAATTTCTAAAAATTCCTGGAAAATTTCATAGGGTATTTTCCTAATTAACAAGCATTATTTTATTTTATTTTTTTCCGGTATTTTACAATTCCCAAACCCTAGGGGGGCACGATGATTGGGATGATACTCTGATGTCCTAAAAAGCTTCGGGAACTCGCAATGGGGAGGAAGAAAGCCATCGAAGATCCAAATTCTGCACTTCAACGCCGGAGAAAAGAGTCACATCGCATTGTAAATTTTGTTCTTGACATGATTTCCATTGTTTATACAAACATGATCATGCTTTGTGTTTCTCCTCTCTTATTTTTGGAGTAGACTCTTCAATTCTAGGACTAGGGAGTAGTTTGTGTTGAGTTAGAGCATGTTGGTTCAAATATCTTTTTGTTCTTGAATTTATATTTGCAATTGGCATTTGGTTTAGAGCTATAACTATTGTTTTGGTTTTCTATCTACTGTGCTAGCCGATACAAGGGGTGTCAGCCCTCATATCTAAGATTTAGGAGAATTAAGGTGGAACCTAGGGGTTGGCCTCATCTCCCGTAACCGAAGGTAGAAGGATGCAATAGAGTAGGAAACACACCCCATTTTTGACTCGTCGCAGGGATCGATTCGGCATCCTCGTACCGACTATCCCATCCTAAGTCTAGGGGTCGACCTAGTAATGGCAGAGGTAGCTTCCGATAGATGTGAAGGCTCATCGGGAGAGTGTATGATGTCCTTTCCACAAAACCATAGCTAGAAACCAGGACAAAACCCAATTGACAACGTATTTTGCAACACACAAATGAAACCGAAATTCTAGAATCCCTTTTCAAAGACTCGCAACTAGTTTCTTTCTTCTTCCGTGTGACACTGTATTGAGTTGGGACTGTTGTCAACCTTCGCAATCACAACCCTTAGATCTGAATTCCAAACAATAACCTCCACTTACCAAATCGGTACTCGAATCTCAATCCCTATGGAATCGATAATTTTTTTATTACTTGACGACATCCATGCACTTGCGGGTGTTGAGCGTGAGTGCGCACTTCGAGTCTTCGACGGTCTTTGTCATGAGATTTGAGGTCGCGTTCGTGTGCATCAGCAGTCATCTTCTAGGGTTGAGCAGTTGACTGGCTTTAAGTGGACTGGACACAAAATGTTTCTGGGTCGATAATTGGTTTGTGACAATCGATTGATGGCTATGACAGTCGACTGTTGGGTCATGATAGTTGACTAATAGAGTAATTTCTGACATGGATTTGTCCGTTATGAGACAACGATCAAGCGGACAGTCGACTGGTAGGTAAGACCAGTCGATTGGTTGGCAAAAAACAACCCAAGCTGAGTTATAAAAGGTGGACTTTGATGGAGAAGAAGGTTGTTGGTTCTTGGTGATCTTGAAGGGGATAAGTTGATGTTTTCCATACCTTTCTAGCCATCGAAAGCAATCAAAAGAGTGCTCAAGCAGAGATTCATTGTGTAAAATGTTTCTTTACTTATATTTGCTTATTACATTGTATACTTGATGTATTTTGTTGTAAATCTTAGGTTGTAAAGAGGTATACTCCACCTTGGTGCTTATCTAAAAGAGGAAGCTAGTGGAACCACTGAAGAGGAGTGATCCGCCTTAAGGATCATCGTGGAGTAAGAGCTTTATCTCCGAACCATGTTAAACAATGGTGTTGTATACTTGTGTTCTTTTTGCTTTTAATTATCTTTATTTCTGCTGCACACTAACAACTTATAGACAAGCACGAACACGAATGAAATCAAAGAACGCTATTCACCCCCTCTAGCGCATCACCAAGGTCCTAACAATTGGTATCATAGCAAGGTTGCTCTTCAAGGACTAACTGCCAAGAGGGCACAAAAGTTAGAGGACAAATGGATTTCAGCAATGGATTGGGCTACAACACACAAATTCCACCTACCTTCGACGACGAAGATTTTGCGTATTGGAAAGGTAAGATGAGATATTTTCTAATGAATGCTTTTGAAAATTGGATTGACTTAATGGAAGGTTTTGAACCCCTGGTAGACAAGAGAGGAAGAATTCTCAAGAAGAAGAAGTGGACCAAGGAGCAAATCTGAAAATTCAAGATTAATGAAAAGGTAGCAATAATTTTAGCTACTTCAATACCTAAGGATTTATTATATAGCATAGGAGAATTCTACGACGCTAAGGAGTTATGGAGTAAGTTGATTGAGCTCCATAAGACTCCCTCACTGGCCCAAAGTAAAGAAGATGACATGCTCGAAGAAGAAGAAAGCTCATCACCTCAAGAGCTTGGAGATTCGGACGTTGAGAGATGCTCAACATCCGAAGTGGAAGAAATGGAAGAAGTCTCCACCTCTAAGATTGAGGGGGAGGATAGGTCTTCAATGTCGGAGTAAGAGGAGGAACCTTTTACATCTAGGATCAATGAAGAACAAGCTCAAGAGTCCCCTACTACTATCCATGAAGGTAACTCAACCATGGTATTAAAAATAAATATCATTTTATATATTTTGAGTGTAGGGAGAAGGGACATTACAAGAGTAAATGTCCAAGTAAAATTAAGAAGAAAGCTCAAGAGGCATCAAAGGCCAAGGAGAAGCTAAAGGAGGTCGGAGCCTCGATACGAAAAGGCAAGGAACATATAGTGTGCTTCCGGTGCAACCAAAAGGGTCACTACCGAAGCCAATGTCCAAAGGGGAGTCAACCTAGGAAGGACAAGGTAGAGAGCTCAAATGTAGGGGGAGAGCTTAAGGGAAGGCCCAAGGTAACTTTTAATAATGCAATTTCAATTATTAATGATAAGAAGCATGCTAGTAATGTATCACATTTTAATGCACTTGCAATTTATCATAAGAAGCTTGCTAGTAGTAAGTCTTATTGTTTAGGTGCAAAATCTCATGAAATTAGGATTAAGGACAATTCTAGAACCACTCTACCTAAGGATAACAAAAGTCTAGACATTAATCCTAAGAAAGATAGACACATGCCTAGGAAGAAGAAAAATATCCAAACATATAATGGAAGATCAAAAATGGAGAAATTAAAAGAAGAAAATAATAAATTGGAAAAGGCCCTTGGAAAGATGACAAAATCGATTTAGGGATATAATGGTCAAAATCTAGGGTTTAGGAGACAAAAACTACCTAAGGACAAGAAAGGTTTGGGTTACAAGCCTAAGTCCAAGGGAAACATGCAAACCTACCATAATGTTCCATATAGTTATGGTACTAGCCCTAGGTCTAAAAAAGTTAAGGTTACAAGGGAAGATATTCCTAGAGCTAACCTAGATAAGACTCAAAAGACTAAGACTTCCAAGCCTAAGAAAGTCATTAGCAAGGTTATAAGAGAGGCAATCCCTAGAGTTGACTTGAAGAGACCGTAATGACTAAGGCAAGGGTCATTAGAAAGGTACTAAGGAGCTCCAATAGATATTGGATTCCTAAGAGTGTGATCCCTTCACACTAAATTGGTTTAGGGTGTGTCAACTTGAAATGGAAAGATAGTCAACCTAACCATAGTGAAGTTGACACTTTAGAGCATTTTCAAGGTATTGTAATACTTTAGAAATGAACATAGAATTTGATCCTAAAAGATTTTAGGATGTGCCAATAGAGATAAAGAAGTTTAAAAAATTGATCATGATTGACACAATTAGGTTAGAGTGAAGAGTGTGCTAAGTTAGGATTTTGGCATACTTGAGGGATTTGGATGTCATTATAGCAAAGTTGGTATTTTAGCAAATAACAATTAGATATAAAATTTAGGTATCACCATACCTTTGTATTATATACTTGCCACACTTTGTTTTCCATAATCTATGTCATGACATCATGTTTCATATGATTATTTAAAATGTCATGTTAATATTTAGATTATGTTTATTATACCATAATATCATGCATCATTGGCAAATATTTTAAATTATGAAATCATTGTATGTCATGATCATATTTCATGCATTAAGATTATTAAAATTGAATTTAAGAACAAAGATCACATCTCACAAAGACTATAAGATGACATATGTGTGTATTGAAACACCCTTAGACACATGTGAGATGGTAGAAAAATGAGTTAAGTTCAATGTGATTGTATGGTATATCAAACTGAACTTAAACTCTTTCAATCATATGTAAAAATCATGAGGAAAGCTAGTACACAAGTCATGTACATTTAGCCTTAATGGATGTGGGCTTAGGGATTTAATCGACTAACCTATAACCCATTAGGTTTAGTGCCTATATAAAGGGTTATAAAGGCTAAACCTAATGAATAGAAATCCTTAAGGCCCTCTTCCTCAACCTAGCCGAACCTAGGAGAATTAGGATTTGGTGTTCCGCCGGCCATCAAGGAAACAAGGATTGTTTCCACCTCTTTAAAGTCCACCCACTCTAGGTTTTAGGGTTGTTATTGTCTCTTATTGAAGCTTCAAAAATAGCGGCTAATTATGACACAAATAGACAACCTTGCAAAGGTTGTTCAAGGACACATTTGTGTCATAAAAGAGTCGATGATTGCTCTCCGATCACCCGACCTTCTTGCTTCATCTAGTAGCGAAGAGAAGGTCAAACTCGTGGCTTTGAGAAGTCATCCTACGGAAGATTGGGTGTGTATATTAGTAGAGTTGGAAGCCTAGTTTGACTCGAGAAGTCAACTGAGATTTTGACCAGTCGACTGGTAGAGAAGTCGACGGAGGCTTGTTTGCTTGGGTGAGGCTCTGGCAATCGGCTGGTCATAAGTGGTAAGAGCATAGAAGGTTTGGCAGTTGACTGCTAGCTAAGAGTAGTTGACTGGTGGTCTCTAGTAGTCAACTAATGAGCAACTTTTTGACATGGATTTAGCCGTTGTGAGACAATAATACAGTGTCCAGTTGATAGCTAGGTAAGAGCAGTCGATTGGAAGGCACAAATCCAATTTGTCTGAGGTTTTAAAAGGATCTCAACAAGAAGAATGGAAGAGCCTATTTTTAGTGATCTTGAAAGGGAATTACTGCTACATTTTAGACATTCCAAGCTCGTCCAAAGCAACCAAAGTGCAAGAATTCAAAAGCATAATCTTGTAAAGTGTTTTCACTTGTTTCTTTTATTTTCTAGTGTATTTGGTTGTATTTTTGTATTGCTTATTATTGTAATCTCTCATTGTATGAGGTTTCACCACCTCCGGTGTCATACCGAGAAGGAGAGGTTCATAGTGAGGGTAGATCACTATAACACCACCATGGAGTAGGAACCTTAGTTCCAAACCACATAAAAATCTTGTTGTTGTGATTGTGTGCTTGTTTTTATTCTTGTTGTGCATTTCTATTGTTGTATATTCCACTGCACATTAACAAGTTTTGTAGACGAGCACGTAATCGATTGAATCGAATCGAAAATTGCTATTCACCCCCTCTAGTGCGACAATCGATCCCCAATAAGACTTTCCTTTTGTTGTGATGACCTCGATTCTTCTTCTTTCATTGCTTTTTATCTATGCAACATCTCTGATCTGGATCGCCTTCATTTCTGTGAGTTACCCTCGTGTTTAAGAGGGAGAGACGACGATCATTTATCTTTGCGATGACTTCTAATCCACAACTCAACTTCCCTCATAATTGATGATCCTTGAGTTCCAAAGGTTCTCGGTTGAGCTATGGTTGTGATGGGGAAGAACCCATAGCTGTTGTCGCAGTGGTTCAAGGGCTCAAAGCTACAAATTATAATCGTAAACTCCAATTTCTAGTATTGTGCTCATTAATCTTCTTGTTCCTTAGTTTAAGGGTTTGTGGATTAATAGGGGAAGGGAACTTATTTACTGGATGATTACAGGTTGTAAGATTTATTGGAATTGGGTTCTTCTTGTTGGTGCAATCTTGCTCCGAGTATTAATTACTTTTGATATTTGGGCAATCAAGTTTAAGTTAGGTAATGTTGGTGATCTAACATGAATATTAAGTGACAAGTATAAGTAAAGTCTAAGTATTAATACTTGGCAAGGGAAGTATTAAGTGTCAAGATTTGGAGGTGTAAGTCCAAGTATGTAGTCTTGGCGGCGAAAGTCTAAGTGTAATTTGGTAATGGAAAAGTCCCTGAGGTGTGACCTCTTGGCAAAGAAGACCCGAGAGCATGACAAAGTCAAAGGAAGCACTTTAAGGCAAGCACAAAGGGTGAGGAGTCATTGACTCAGATGCATCCTAAAGGCGCGAGGATGATGGAAGAAGCTTGAAGGCTTAGGTCTAAGCTAAGGGTAAGTTTCAAGTATGAGAGAATCATACTTGATATGTAAAACATCAGCTTTGCGGTGTACCAGTCAACTGGTGGTCTTGACTAATTGACTGGTTGAGTGTTGGGCAATAAAAAGTCCGACTCAAGTGCACTTGGGAAATCTCGAGTGCCAGCCGAGGCAGTGCCTCGACTGGTGGTGCTCGGGAAGTCTCGAGCGGACTCAGGAAATTCCCGAGCATCCCAAGTGGTACTCGAGAAGTTCTAAGAGACACTTGATGTGACACCTCGACTGGTAGTGCTCGGTGCTCGGGAAGAATTGCGATGCCGATGTTTGGGAAATAAGTGCTTAGAAGCGAGGCACGTTCGACCAAGACCTCAACTAGGTGGTAGTTGAGGCATTGTCTAGATTGGACCTAAGAGCAGGCAGGACAGTAGGCACTCAGAAGTAAGGCATGCTCGACCAGGACCTTGATTAGGTGCCAGTTGAGGCGGCGCCTCAACTAGATCTAGGTTTCATAGGAGCAGACATGTCAGAATGACACTCTCGACCATTGGCTTCAAGGGGCTTTATAAAAGGGTTCTTGGAGCTTGGAGAAGAAAATTTTTTTATTGATAGAAACATCCTAAAAGCTCTCCAAGTATTTTCCAAGTGATTTCTAGGGGTTTCCCTCTCAATCTTTTTCTCTAAAGGTCACTCATCAAATTTTGTAAGGATAAGAGATCATTATTGGAAGAAGGTTCTGTCCACCTTGGTGTTCATCCAAAAGGGAAGATAGTGGAAAGCTTGCAAGAGGAGTAATCCACCTTAAGGATTGTCATGGAGTAGGAGTGAATCTTTGAACCATGTTACATCTTTGTGTTAGCATTATTTTTCTTGTTTTTCATTCTAGTTTTTCAATTTATATTTTGCTTTCGCTAATGAGTTGTAGAAACAAGTCGAAGAAAGGCTATTCACCCCCTCTAGCCATAACAATATCCCCAACAATTAGTATCAGGGTCTGGATCACCTGGAAAGAACTCACCGTCAACCAAAGTATCAAGATGACATTTCAAGAGGAATATAACACCACTTGACCACCCTTCTTTGACAACAACTATTTTACCTTTTGGAAAGGTAGAATGGAGTATTATCTTATGAATGATATAGAAAATTAGTTTAGTATTATAGATAGGTTCGAAAAATCAGTGGAAGAATTTGGAGCACCTCTCCCAACTAAGGATTGGATAAGAGAAATGACCAAGAAGGCTCAAGTAAATGGAAAGGTCACAACCATACTACAATGCAGACTCTCGAAGGAGCAACTCAACAAACTTAGCCCTTTCAATTCTGCCAAGGAGCTTTGGGAAAAGCTCAATCAGTTTAATGAAGGATAAAAAGAATCAAGGAATACAAAAAGAGGGATGTCTTGGTGGGTCAACTCCAAACCTTCACCATGAAAGAAAATGAAACTGTGAGTCAAATGCACAATAGGTTTAAAGAGGTTGTCAAAGGACTCCATGTAATAGGTGAGAAAATGGACAACCGAGATATAGTGAGGTATGTGCTCCAAACTTTTCCTAGAAACACACTATGAGCATCAATGGTTGATGCATATAAGGTTTCTAGAGATCTCATTTTAGTTAAACTAGATGAATTATTTTATGAATTTGAACTTCATGAACAAGCTAACACGTCTTTAAAAGAGAAAAACTTAGCTCTTGTTGTAGAAAAGAAAGAAAAGAAGAAGGAGAAGGAGAAGGAGAAGGAGGAATCCTCATCATCCGAGTTCGATCGAGAGTCATCAAGTAGCGGTGAAAAGATGTCCACTAGTGAAGTGACTCACTATGTCAAAAAGATAATGGGAAAACAAGGAGGTTCAAGAGAAAGGATGTGAAGAAGATGTTTCTGTTATGTTTAAGAGGTGTCCTAAGGCAATCACCTTATGATTCTATTTAGTTGATAAATAAAGATTCACTATTTGAGTGCACATGTCATATGTGTTTAATTGGATATTAAACTCATTTAGTAAATGTCCCCGATAGGATTCATAGTATGAGAGAACTTGTGATTGGATCACAACTAGTGAGTATCTCTATATGTGTAATTATGAATGTTTTGAAATAATCCCTAGTCGATGAATTGATAAGTTCGGACATCATCGATTCTCGAAAACTAGCACGGGTTATACTCCTTGATTAATCCAAACAGTTGCTCCTCACTAGTTAGAGACATTGAGATGTTGAGAGTTAAACGTGGATGCTAGTTATGGTAACTAGTTCATTGGAGTGACCTACTATAAGACTTCATTTGATTCTTTGCATATAAGATATGTCAATGAAGCTCTTACTGCAGCTCGAGTGCGAGTTTCCTTCGACTTGAGGTATTCAAGTCATCTTGGTCATGAAGACTTATACTTTGACATCTTAGTCAATACATCTCTACAGAGGTGTGGGTACAAGATGATTGGGTATAAGTTGAAGTGTCTAAAGGTGATTGAATAGCCAACAAAGGATTCACCACTCCTTAAGAGGAGATGTATACCTTATGGTCACTCGTCAGGATTGTTATTCAAAGTCTTTGGACAAAGCATTGCATGTCAAGAGTATGGTATTCTTAGATGCATGTTGAAGTAATTAGAATCCACCGGATGAGGAAGTAAGACTTGGGCGAGGTGTGGCTTAGTCAGCCTAGTGACGACTGACACATAGACCATGTCCTTAACCAAGTGGGTATAAGATGAGTGAAATGAACGAGGCACGATTCGCTGTAGCTGCTGAAGGGTTAGAAAATAGTTCCGAGATCAACGGTTGATTTTTCAGTTAATCAAGGATTATGATGTACTACTAGGTGTCACTCATGATCGTTCCATAATTAATGGTTAATTATGGATGACCAATATAAACTGAGAACCTATTAGGTCACACGCACTACGAATCCTTCCAAGAGACTTAAAACAAGTTTGAGAATTGGATTCTTAAGATCGAGAGAGATCAAGTTTGGTTGGACCAAACACATGACAAATATGGAAATATTTGTCAAGTTGGAAATGCGAAAGGAGCATATCTTAAGAAGATGGATTGAGCCTTAAAAGGTTTAATTATAAACCAAACCCATTTGGTTTTAATTAAAAGGACCCTCTTTTGGTTAAGAGCCCAATTAGAGTTTAATGGATGAGATTAAGCCTTAATGGTTATGGGCTTAGGGATTTGATCCACTAACCTATAACCCATTAGGATTAGTGCCTATATAAAGGATTATAAAGGCTAAACCTAATGAATAGAAATCCTTAAGGCCCTCTTCCTCAACCTAGCCGAACCTAGGAGAATTAGCGTTTGGTGTTCCGCCGGCCATCAAGGAAACAAGGGTTGTTTCCATCTCTTTAGAGGTCAGCCACTCTAGGTTTTAGGGTTGTTATTTTCACTTATTGAAGATTCAAAAACAACGGCTAATTCTGACACGAATTGACAACCTTGTGAACGTTGTTCGAGGACTCGTTTGTGTCGTAAAATGAGTCGGTGATTGCTCTCCGATCACTTGACCTTCTTGCTTCGTCTAGTAGCGAAGAGAAGGTCAAACTCGTGGGTTTGAGAAGTCATCCCTCCGAATATTCGGCATGGATACGAGTAGAGACGAAGCTCTGCGAGCGTCGTATGGTTGATGCCCTTCTGCTCGTCGTCATCTGAAAGGTATACCTAAAGTAAAATTTATTTTATTCTTGTATGTAAAATTTTATTTGGCAGATATGTCCGCATATCTTGTAATCCTTTATGCGTGGGTGTGAATGTTGTAATAATTTAGGAAATTATTACATTTTTCTTCCGCTGCGTTCATTTGTGAAACGACAAAAATACATCTATGCGTTGGTCGTAGAACTCCAACAAGCAGATTGTAGTCGATCAACTACATATTCAGAAAATAGGTTTTACGAAGTCGTAGTTGGTTGTAAAATTATTTTGGAAATTTTTCTATTTTGGAAAAAAGTTCCATTTTTTGAAAGTTTTCTAATTTGTTAGGAAAAAATCCAGATATGGAAAATTTAGAAATAAGTTAGGAAATTATATTTCTAGAAATATTTGATCAAAAAATATTAATATGGAAAATATTTTCTAATTAATTAGATTTTCTTGATAGGTATTTTTTTCCCTTAAATAAAATGAGTGGTTAAATTAGAAATTATTTCCTAATTTAATTATGGAATTTTTATTTATGGAAATCAATATTCTATAACATATTTTATTTTTGAAAAATTTTTACCAAATAAAATATGAAATTAAATTCAGAATTAATTCCATATTTAATTAGAGACTCACGATTTATTGAAATCAAGATTTTAAATCATATTTTATTTCTAATATATTTCCTAGATAAAATATAATATTAAATTCAGATTTAAATACTTAATTAAAGAATCATGATTTATGAAATCTAGATTCTAAAATATATTTTATCTTTAATATATTTCCCAAACAAAAATATGAGATTAAATTTGGAAATTGTTTCCTAATTTAATTAAAGGAATGTTGGTTTATGAAAATCTAATTCCCTAATATATTTTAATTCCAAAATAATATAATGACAACTATGACATAATCATGCCACATCATATGCCATGATTAGATGCATTTTGTCATGTGTGTGTTGTGATATGTCATCATATATGTCATGCGTGCAATGTCATATATGTAAGATACCAAAATAAAATAAAATAAAATAAAATAAAATAAAATAAAATAAATAAATAAATAAATAACTAGGTATATGGATTAAATACCTAAGTAGCTATTTGGGGGTTTAAACAGGTGGTTGGATCAAGTTGGGCTAGCTTGAACTTAACCTAGGTTAGCTTAACCACAAGTGAATGACTTATATAAGTCTTAAATCCAACCCGCTATTTAGAACCCAACCTGTTTACCATTAAGGCCGAGCGTTTTCTTCTGTTTCTCATCGCGATTTCAGTTTTTCCTTTTCCTCTCCTCGATGGCATTTCTTCTCCCAATTTATACCGCCGCACGCCCATTTCTCTTGGTCCATCTCTCATGCCCTAGCTTCCCTTCCGCCGCCCCTTAACACCACAAGCAACATCACCGGCCGCAAGCAACGATCGACCATAGCTGCCCCCTTCACTGCAAATGACGATGACCAGCCTTGACAGTGCCACATATAAGCCGGAGCAGCAAGCGTGTGTGTGGCCGTGAGCTTGGGTCGACGGCGTTGACACGGTGTTCTGATCGGAAAGCTGTGATCCCCGCCAGATCAAGGGCAGCGGTATTGGCAGTGGATTTTTGGCGAACAGAGTGATTGGAGAAGGAAAGTCGACGCCTCTTCGGTGGAAGATTCGGTTGGGGCGAAAAATGGCGACCGGGCAGTCGGGTGGATGTTTCTTTGGATAGCGAGCAGAGCCACCGGTGAGGGGTTTCACAAGTTTTCTTGTCTTCTCTTCCGATTCCTCATCATCACTGTTTTCATCTTACCGTGAGATTAGTCTGTTGTCGCCTCTATCGCCGCTCGAGCCAGGTTGTTGTTGCCCTTCTCTGTAGTTTCGCCGTCGGAGATATCCACTAGGGCAGGCAATCGATCATGCGACTTTCTTGTCCTCACATCGCCGATGGCTTATTTTGACTTCCATTTCCCCTCCTTCACATCCTACTTCACTGATCATGAGCACAACCATCGACCAACGCTGCCACCATCAGTAGCTTACGGTGGTTTGAGGGAATTGGATCAAGTAATCTACCATGGGATTTCCTATAGTCTCCACCTTCAATTCATCGTAAAAGACCTATGTGTTCATTCTATTTCTTTAGATCAAGGAAATATGAGAATTTACAAATTTGATTAAACCTGGATACTGTGATTGCAGGTGTTTAGAGTTATTGAAATTGGGTATTGGTTGCAGTTTAACTGATTCATTTGGATCATATACGTGTAGAGGTATCAAGAAGCTATTTGGATTTAAATCTAAGACCGCTAATTAGAAGCAACTAGTAATTTACCTATGATGTAATTATCAGATATTTGGTGTGTAGAATTTGGAGGTTGTCATCCGTTTAACTGGATTGAGCAAGTTGAATTCATCAAAGGGAATCAAGGAGCGGGCAGACATTGAAGCAGTGTGAGGTAAGTATAGATCTTGGTATTCTGGAAAGTAGGATTTGATTTACAGCGTGGATAATATTGGCATAGTTGTACAGCTACTATTAGGTGAAAAGGTTGATCCGAGGAGGGTGATTTCCATATATGGGTTGAGTAAATGCAGATCTAATGCCCTATACTTGATGTAAGATTTGATTCGATGATTCGATGTATGATAGAACTTAAGTATGTTCTATGTTGTGTACAGGACGTTGATACGAGACGGAATCTCGGATGTAAAGATGGACAATGTAGTCTACATAACAGGTGGGTAATTTCCTACCCTGGTCAAGTAGATGTAATTGCATTCAGATTTAGTCGTAGATATGAGCATGTTAGGTGTTCATATTATCTTGACCCTGCTCTTATTTATCTTATGCTTGATACTTGTAGTTGGCTATATTTACTCAAAGGTTGATATCACATTTCCTTTATTATGATTTATGGTTATAGATGTGATGTAAATAGGCCTAGATGTTTAGTAGGGTGTAGATGTTACAGTACGGGTGATGACCCAATTTATAAATTAGCAAAAAGGTCATCCGTGGGTAGGTAATGCCCTAAATGTCAGATTTATTCCAATACCCGTATGTTGCATACTTATTACCAACCATGTGTTGTGTAATGGTTAAGTGAAGGGTGATTAGTGTGTCGCTACAAACCGGTGGTCCCAGCTTAATATGATTAGTTGAGTACGACTCTCTATAGGATAGAGAGTGCGTCTATCAGTTGAATACGACTCTCTATTGGATAGAGAGTTATGATCAGTTGAGTACGGCTCTCTACAGGATAGAGAGTCCGTCGATCAGTTGAGTACGACTCTCTACAAGATAGAGAGTGTATTGATCAGATGGGTACAACTCTCTATTGAACAGAGAGTCTGTGGTAGATGTCTGTACGTGTGACAGTACATTCATGTCATTTGCATGCATTCTGACAACATAGTCTCTCTTGGGGTTGAGAGAGTCATCAGTCATCCTGCCTACCAGGTTACTCTCCGAGGAGTAACTGGTGTGAGGGCAGAGCATTTGTTGTGCCGCACTCTACCACTATAAACGGTGGTAGTTGGAGTTGCGTGCAGTTATCCTGGATGCGTGGCACTCGACCACTCATTGGTAGTGTTAGCCGGAGTGGCCAGCAGCACGGACCCCTGTTGTGTAGCGAGCTCTTTACGCTCATATGCTACTTGATCATACTGCCCACTCGGCCACTCTAGAGCGGTGGTTGGTGTTTAGTTGGGATAATTGTCATGTCATGACACCTAGGCCACACTGGGGTCGTGGTAGCGAGTAGGGGTGCGCAAGCATGACCATGCATGCTGCATTGTCGTATCTTATGACGCTTCGCATATTACTATATATATATATATATATATATATATATATAGATTAATATATATATAGATGCAGTCTATATATATATGTTTATTGTGATGTTGCATTTGATTGTACTATGCTTGCTGCATTTGGTTGTACATCATACTCATGCATGCTTCTTGCATTTGTTATACGGTTGTGTCGGATACTTGTATATTTTTTGGACAGACCATTAGATACCTTGACCTGTATCATGAGTATATTGTGAGTTAGTATTACTCTTCCTATTATATATGTTGGATATATTCTCAGGTTGGATCAGAGTAGCGTAGCAGACGTTCAAGTATGTCTGTGTTTTACGTTGTTTATTTGATTAGATGGTATAGGCATGTATTTATATACTGTGCTGTTATACCTATGGTACCTTTAGGTTATGCTATTGAATTACATGTGATATTTGATATATACATGTTTTTCCTATTACCTGCTGAGTTATACTCACCACCATGGACCCTGAGTTTTTCTGTCGCCCAGGTAACAGGTAGCCGACTTCATGATGGACTTGGAGCACCGCTGGCTGGCATCGTCTCATCTCAACTCCGAGAGTCCGGATTTTTGGATTATCGTTGGTGTTCCGATATGTCTTTGGTCTTTATGTGATGATTGTAGTCCATGACTATTGTTGTTGTATTTTTCTTTTCTGGTTTTATTATGGTGGTTCTTACTTTTGGTGTTAGTCATACCGGTATGCACTGTATGTAGTTGTGATGTGGTTGTTTTATGTTTCCGCTGTGTCTTTGTTGTAGTTAGTTTGTTATGTTGTTGTGGTTTGTTTATTTATATATATGTTGTTGCTATTGTGGCCTACAGGCCTTGTATTTACCCGAAATATTGTTACGTACAGGGGAGATGCCATCCGTTTGCTTTTCGGCACGACATGCTCTTGGGGTGTGACAACTTTAGTGGTATCAGAGTCAGGTTCTGCGATGTCATACAATGTTGTTTTGTGTCGAGTCTTGGATTCTCGGGAGTCGATTTGTTTCGATTTTGGATTTTTGAGATGAGATGGACAGTGGCCTGAGCTCCAAGCAGTACGAGATAAGAATCACTGATAACTTATACTTACTTAGATGTTTATCTAAACTTGTTCAACATGTGTATACAGTTAGAGTTATGACACCTGTGCAGACTTATAGTAGAAGTCGCCCACCGTGGTGGCCAACCAGAGTTGGCGTTAGGGTTTATACTCTCGGTTTTGTTGGTTATGCATTTAATGTTTAAACAGGGAATAACCTGTAGTAAGTTGGTTATTCTTCGTAATCGTGATTTGAGTTGACCATGGGCACGACCTGTTGAGTCTGTGAGTCTTGAACCTGTGTCGAAAAGGTGATTTACCTTTGAGAGCCGACTGATACCGAGTCAGAAAATAGGGGTCAAGTCGTCACATTTCTTGTGGAAATTAGAGACTTCAATCTTAGAGATTTTCACTAATTATGCTAGTCAGATCATTACCTGTTGGGTAATGACAAGACAAGTAGGCTATTGTTGATGCAGATAGTGGAAGGCTAGTTTATGATATTTTATAGGGATTTTATCCCTGAGTTATTCGTACTGGGTTGTATAACTTTGAAGGTACTTTTGAGTACTTCACTTGGGTTATACAAAGGAAGTAGAGTTAGTTGTATACCATTATCGGGATCAAACCGGTACTTAGAGGAAAATGCAGAAAATAACCTTCGGGGAATAAAACATCACTTGATCATGGTTTAGTGATGTTGAGGGAGAGTATTTCCCCATGTCACTTTCAGTGACACATTGTAAGGAATTCTTGAGCTTCAAGTAGGGTGATCGTCGGTAACAAGAATATCATGCAGAGTTGTTAGACTTGCAGAGTTTATGCTCACCTAATAGCTCAAGAAGATGAATGAATATTTTAATCCACCCACGGTTGTTGGATTTCTGTTGGATTAAGATGATGGGATCTTCTATCAGATCCTGCCAGAAGACATTGATTGAGTCAGGAGTTTAGAAATGACTCTGTACAATTGTTAAAGAGTTGGAGACCGATAAGCAGATAATGCAGGTCAACTTATTTGGGTCAGAAGTCTCCGACTATTGGATAAAGGGGGCAAGATCGGAGTCATAGGCTTTGAGCTATTTTCCGATTATAGAAGACCAATTGCAGATCATCAGAATGTTCTCATGGATATCAGCAAAATCAGAACAAAGACTTTGAAGGGATTATGTGCGTGCAGTGCAGATCACGAAGATACATGAAGTCAAATTATTTGTTGGATCAGTTCATCTGTTGCTATTATGAGCAACCATTACAGTGGAGGAGGTGTACTTTGAAGACTCAGTTGAAGACTATCGATGGTATTCCGGGAGGAAGATACATCGTCTCGACAGTAGGGATCAGCACAGAAGATTAGGTTATCTCATCAGCAGCGACTTACTACCTCAGGCGTGGTTGGAGTTCCTTTATACTTCCCTTCAGCAGAGATCAGCACAAAAGCAATATCAGTAGAAGACATCATAGAAGACTCATGCAGACAACAACAGTTACCCCCTAGATGTGGATTAGCTTTGTACAAAGGAGAGAGTATACGACGATGGTCGTATCTATTCGGTATTCTACAATTACATCTCGTAGGATTAAGTGATGGGATCAAATGATCTAGGAAAATCCTCGGGCCATTCGTCGCAAAAATGTGATCGCTTTATTGCGGACTATTGGATCTGATCTTTTTCTCTTCGAAGAAAGGCCGAGACCTACGTAGAGCCTTTGGATCGGATCGACAGATAATTGATCGTACAGGGTATTACGTTAGTTTACCCTTTGGATTAATATGTTGAGGGATACTTATAGTTTATAGATATCCTTGTCTAGAACATTTTTAGTTTGGATTAGAAGGGTCCTTTATATCGACTTGTCGGTCGGTGGTATCTCTACCATCTGGTGAGATGTGGATCAACAATTAAGAAGTCAAGGGATGCCCTTAGACTTTGATAGACATACTTTTACTGTAGACATATCCTTATGGATGGTCAAATTGTTGGAAGTATGGTACGATATGTCTCTCGGATGTGCATATAATCCGAGAGTATTTGGATGTAGTTTCGGATGAACTCCTAGCCTTGTCGTTGCATAGGCAAGTGGAGTAGGCGATCGAAATGATTGCGGAAATAGTTCTGGTATCGAAGATCACATACCGGGTGATAATTTTGTTGGTATAAGTGTTGTTAAACACTATAGAAATTGGAAGAACGTGAGTTGCGATTATAGGAAATGTTAGAAGGGATATTTATCTATCCTAGTATTCCTCCTTGAGAAGATCTGGAACTCTTTGTTGAAAGAGAGATGAACCTTTAAGATTATGCATCGATTATCGATGATGGAATGCGATAGTTGTTGAAAGTAAATATCCTTCATTGTGGATAGATGATCTGTCTAGATCAGTTAAGAACACCTGTGTATACTCTAGGATCGATTTATGACTGGAGCGTTGATATTGTAGTGACATTGTGTCATATAATTATCATTGTCGTTGTGATGATTAATATGTATCATCAGTTTAGAGTAAAAGGGAAGCAGGTGTGTAGAGATGACAATTTCATACTTAGTATGAATTTTATGAGTTTTGATTAAGTTGTTAGACTAATTAACGATTTAGTCGCCACTGGATTTGAGAATCGTGTATCCTGGACACGATTGGATCAGTTTGTGGTTGTTGGAGTTGCGTAACTTGGCCACTGTTGATGGTTGTAGTTGGAGTTGCGCACTCAACCACTGTAGATGGTGGTTTCCTGGTATGTTTTAGTTAATACTGTAGATGTGGATAGAATGTTTGACATTACTATACCACGAACTTGCTTGACAAAGGTGATGATGGAAATCATTTAGTCGGAAGCTGGTGAAACCAGTTTACAGGACCTAGATGGCGGTTAACTTTTACATGGGTATTAGTTAATCCTTCCGAGGTGGATGAAAGGATGTTGTACGCAAATGCATCATTTCAGGGATCGGAGCGATCCTGATGCAGTTGAATGAGGCGTATCTTAAGCTTATGCCAGTTGAGGAACTGCGAGACAAGTTGTCATATACATGATGTGGACTTAGTGGATGTTATCCTGATGTGTAGATGTATGGAGCAGAAGTGCTAATGGGATTTTGATTAGCTACTGGGTAGCTACTAGAGAGTTGCTAGAACACGGACAGTTGCAACAAGGGAGATTGGTCGCTATAGTCTCCCACGCACTTACAGAGTGTGTGGTGGAGTGGATTTTGGACGGTAGATGTACTTCTCTTGTGAAAATATAATTCCCCACCTCCGACTCCGAGGAGAATAGTGGTTTTTGGAGTTACATTATATATTGTTGCTCGATGTTTAGTATGCCAGTAGGTGAAAACTGAACATCAGAAATCCGTTGGGTTGCTTCAGGAGATTCCGACTTCCAGAATGGAAGTGGAACATATTACTATGGATTTCGTTACGGGATTGCCTAGAACCCGTAAAGGACATGATGCAATTTGGGTGATCGTGGATTGATTAATCAAATCCGCCCAGTTCTTTCCTATTCGTGAGACGGACTCATTGGATCGTCTGGCGGAGTTGTACTGCTGAGAGATTATCTAAAATTTGGAAAAGACTTGATGCAATTTAGGATAATCGATGATCGATTAGCTAAGTCTGCTCTTTTTTTTTCCGATCCGTAAGATGAATTTGTTGAATTGCTTGATAGATTTATACTGTGAGGAGATTTCCAGTTTCATGGAGTATCTTTGAGTATCGTGTTTGATAGTGATTCAAGATTTATCTTAGGAATCTGATAAAGTCTCCAACAGGTCATGGATATAGAGCTCCACTCTGGTATGATTAGTCACTTTTTTAATAGATGGTTATTACAAATGGATTATTCATACTTTAGAAGTTATATTGAGAGTATATGTGTGAGAGATTTTGGGAGATTATATGAGAGCTGGAAAATAATATTTGAGCTCAATATCCCATAGGGTTACTTTAGCTGCCCTACTTTTCTCGAAGTACTTGAGTTGATTAGCATGATAGTGCTTACTCGTGGTGCTTAAGTACGAAATTTGGGGACCAAATTTGTATTAGTGGGAAAGAATGTAAGATACCGGAAAAAATAAAATAAAATAAAATAAATAAATAACTAGGTATATGGATTAAATACCTAAGTAGCTATTTGGGGGTTTAAACAGGTGATTGGATCAAGTTGGGCTAGCTTGAACTTAACCTAGGTTAGCTTAACCACAAGTGAATGACTTATATAAGTCTTAAATCCAACCCGCTATTTAGAACCCAACCCGTTTACCATTAAGGCCGAGCGTTTTCTTCTGTTTCTCATCGCGATTTCAGTTTTTCCTTTTCCTCTCCCCGATCGTGTTTCTTCTCCCAATTTCTACCGTCACACGCCCATTTCTCTCGGTCCATCTCTCGTGCCCTAGCTTTCCTTCCGCCGACCATTAACACCGCAAGCGGCATCGCCGACCGCAAGCAACGACCGACCACAGTCGCCCCCTTCGCTGCAAACGATGGTGACCAGCCTTGACAATGCCACGGACAAGCCGGAGCAACAAGCGTGTGTGTGGCCGTGAGCTTGGGTCGACGGCGTTGACACGGTGTTCTGATCAAAAAGCTGCGATCCTTGCCAGAGCAAGGGCAGCAGTATTGGCAGTGGATTTCTGGCGAACATAGTGATTGGAGAAGGAAAGTCGACGCCTCTTCGGTGGAAGATTCGGTTGGGGAAAAACGGCGACCGGGTAGTCGGGTGGAGGTTTCTTTGGATAGCGAGCAGAGCCGCCGGTGAGGGGTTTCACTAGTTTTCTTGTCTTCTCTTCCGATTCCTCATCATTGTTGTTTTCATCTTACCGCGAGATCAGTCTGTTGTCGCCGCTCGAGCCAGGTTGTTGTTGCCCTTCTCTGCAGTTTCGCCGTCGGAGATATCCACCAGGGCAGGCAATCGATCATGCGACTTTCTTGTCCTCACATCGTCGATGGTTTGTTTCAACTTCCATTGTAATGCTCGTAAAATTCTAAAATTGTTCAAGGTTATTATATGAATTTTAACGCCCATAAAAGATTTAAAATAAAATGAAATAAAATAAAAAGTATGGTTCGCTATAGCTAGGATTTGAACCATGAACCTCCTAATAGGGAGGTAGCCTTAACACCACTAGACCATAGGATAATTCTTGGCTAAGATATATAAAGAATATACAAAGAATATAGATGGGAAGATGAGGAGTTGGTTCATCCCCCCATGAAAGGATGAAGAGTGTTCATTCCCTAGGTATTAAAGAGGAGAATTAAGAGAAGAGATGAAGAAAAATCCCATTTTCCTTCTTCATTCTCCTTCTTCCTCATCCTTGGCTGAAATTCTCCATTCTCCTTTCCTCTCTTTTCGTCCCAAGATCTAGGGACTCTTGTGTAGGGATTCTCAAGAGGGGTTTTCCAAGAGGAGTTCCTCACAAGTCTTAGTATTGCAAGAAGATCCAACTCCACCGAAATGTTCCCTCCTCCTTCCTCCTTCTTCACCGAGACCCTAATGCCCTTGTTTGGTGTTCTTGAGAGGGTTTCAAGGAGAAAAAGGAGGCCTTGTCTTGGCACCAAGGGTATATTCTTATAGTAAACCAAGCGAAAGGATGTAAGTAATCCCCTCACCTGCAGTACAAGTTGTTTCGATTGTTGATTTCTTAAAAACCCTCTTTGAAAGGTTCGGCCAAGACCCTCTTCATGCTTCTAATGATTTTCCATGCCATGTTTTTTATGTATATGATGTTAACATGTTGATAGATAGGCTTTGTACAATTGTTTGAGTGTTTGATTTCAAAGCCCCTCTTTGAAGGTTTCGGCCAAGTCCCTATTTAGGCTCCTAATGATCTTCCATGCCATGATCTATATGTATTTGATGTTAACATGTTGATAGTTAGGCCTTGTACAAGTTGTTTTAGGGTTTGAATTCTTAAGAGCCCCCATGAAGTTTCGGCCAACCCATGTTTATGCTTGTTAATGACGTTTCATGCCATATTATATATGTATATGATGTTAGTATGATGTTAGATAGACCTTGTTCAAGTTGTTTTAGGGTTTGAATTCTTAAGAGCCCCCATGAAGTTTCGGCCAACCCATGTTTGTTCTTGTTAATGATGTTTCATGCCATACTATATATGTATATGATATTAGTATGATGTTAGATAGACCTTGTACAAGTTTTATTACTGTTTGAATTCTTAAGATCCCTCCCTTGGATGTTCGGCCAAGATATGTTCATGCTCACCAATGATCCCCCTTGTCATGTTTTATATATATATTTGATGTTAACATGTTGATGGTTAAGCTTTGTACAAGTTGTTGAGCATATGAATCCCTTAAAACCTCCACTAGGGTTTCGGCCAAGATCATGTATGTGCCTACTAGTGACCTACCATGCCATGCTACATGTATATAAGATGTTAACATGATGCTAGTTAGGCTTTATGTAAGTTGAATTAAGGTTTGAATTCTTAAGATTTTACCCTTGGAAGTTTCGGCCAAACCTTGTTCATGCTCACCCATGATCTTCCATGCCATGATATATCTATATATGATGTTAACATGTTGATAGTTAGACTTTATGATAGTATGATTTGTTTATGCCACTACCTTATGTCCATATTAATTGTATGAATGTATGATTATGTTATTCTCATTGCGTCATGATGAACAAGTATGTATGATGAAATGCCTAAGAGATGCTTCCCTATGAATGGGGACTAAGAGCACTCTTTATGTTATGAAAAGGAACATGATATGTTATGATAAGGAACATGATATGTTATGATAAGAAATATGATATGTTATGATAAGGAACATGATATGTTATAATAAGAAACATGATATGCTATTTTACTTTTGTATGGCTTGTACCGGACCCTAGCAAGGTCCAAGGGATGGGCTCCTACGTGCGCCTAGGTCGACGGTCATAGTACGAACCTAGTACGGGATGGGCTCCTAAGTTGCCCTAGGCTGACGGTCGTAGTACGGGCCTAGGATAGGCTTCTATGTTATGTTGCTCCTAGGACGACAGTGTTGGTGCAGGGGCACTAGATAATCGAACTTGTGTTTTGATTATGGCAAAGACACAAAGTTAAGTTTACATCGTTATCTCATGAGCTAAATCGAGTGTGCAGAAAAGTACTAAAGCTAGAGCTGAAGGCTAGCGACACCCGGAGGAAGCTGCGGTGGTCGGGCGACACTCGAGTGACTTCGGAGGGAGCCGAAGGAATCGAGTGGAAGGCCGGAAGCGAAAGCGTCATAGTAAGAATCGAGGTAAGCTCGTGTGAGTGAGAGATGGTAAGGTCGTGTCCTCTATACGGGGACGACCGTAGGCGGCGATCCGACTAAAACTTCCTGTGGAAGGTCTAGGTCGAGATCGGACGGTTAGAAACCGTCGTATTTCTCATTTTCCGAGCTAACCTCTCACTGCAGGGAAGTGGCGGTGGCAATCGACTCATCGGACATGGAGCGCGGATCGATGCCCATGCCATCATCGGATCGATGGGAGTCATCAGTCGACTGATGGCGACGACTCAGCTTTTGCGCTAGGTCAAAACGGATAACATTTGACGCGGCCACTTCGCGATAAAATTTGGAAAAATCCATGATCTGTTCCAAAGAAATAGGAGACAATTTCAGAGGCCAAAGTCTATAAAAGGAGGGGAGGATTCCACTCCAAATCACATCAATTATTCATCAAGTGCTCCTACAACGCCAACGCTTCAACACCGTCATAACGCCGACGCGATGACAACCTCAGATCTTCTTCGTCGGCAGCAGCATCTAGTAATACTTTTTATTATTGTATTCGTTGTTTTTTTTGTAACGAGGTGAGGTAGGCTTGTTGCCTCATCCTCGTACTTCCGGATTTTGTGATCATTGTCTCCTACCTCCAACGAGGAGGAGACGTTATAGTGTTTTACCCTCCGTACGCGGTCAAGGACCGATAGGGCCTTGGAGTAGCAACCACTGGGTTGTGAACTAAGTAAAATAAACGTGTCATTTTATTTTCCGCTGTGTTTACTCGTTTACTTTGCGTATCAAACGAACGAAAACGAAAGTTTTACGATCGCTATTCACCCCCCCTCTAGCGACGCTTCTCGATCCAACAGGCAGTCGTAGTACGGGCCTAGGATAGGCTTCTATGTTATGTTGCCCCTAGGTCGACGGTCGTACTACATACCTAGTACCCTAGTAGGTTCGGGATTAGCTACCTCGGGTCTATTTAGGGATGCGCGCAAAGATGATGATGTATGTGGTACAATGTCGGGCCCTCCATGTTGAGATTATGTTTAAGTACCTATAAAATATATGTTTCAAAGAACATCTTTCATATACCCTTTTCATGTCTATGTGATTAGTATGTTTTACGAATTCTACTTATATGTTCCTAAATGATCATGTCAAGACTTTTATATGAATGTTATGCCTATATGTTGTTTAGATGAACATGTCTATGTTTTTATGAATTCTAGACTTATGTCCCTAAATGATCATGTTAAGAATGCTATGCCTAGATGTTGTCTAGATGAACATGTCACTACTCTATGTCTAATACCTGATGTATGGCTTTTGTGAGTAGGAAAGGATCTTACTAAACCTATGTGCTTATAGTTTCATGTTTCCCTTGTACTGTAGATAAGGGTAAAGAATAGCTAAACTAAAGGAAGCAGTAGGAGGGGCAAAGTGTGTGTGGTAGTGGCATGGTGGAAGAGATCTGTCTTATGTTCCAAGGCTTATGCATGCTTTTTTAAAGTTTTGCATGTTAGTTGTTAAGGGTTGATCACTACTTGATGTTTTGATGGTTGCTACTTGGTGTCTATTATGTTGATTATCATGAACTTGAACCAAGTAGTGGCCTTATGAAATGATTATGCATGCTTAGTAAATGTTCACCGGTTACATGGTTAAGAATGTTGAGTTATTTGCATGGTTAAAGGTAAATGCATGCTCCATGTTTCATGTTCTATGTTTTTTTAAAAAAAAAGAAGTTTAAAGTGTTCCGCTGTAAATGCATGTATGTATGATCGTGTCGCGCCGCCCTTCCAACCCCTATAGATTACAAGGAAAATGGCGGGCATGACAGGTTGGTATCAGAGTAGATCTGCCTTTCCACTACACACACATCAAGCTCCTATCCTGCCGCTCCAAGTAAGAAAGTATATATTTGTTTTACTTTCTCCTATGCTTAGTAAAGAATGCTTTTGTTAAACATGCTTACATATGTAGGTGATGATGATAGAAAGTAAGTAATAGTAGTAGTCTTATATTGGTCTTACTTTATTAAGAAAAATGGCTAGAACACAGATCATAGTAGTAGTCTTATATTGGTCTTACTTTATGAAGAAAAATGGCTAGAACACGGATCATAGTAGTATTCTTATATTGGTCTTACTTTATGAAGAAAAATGGCTAGAACACGAACCATAGTAGTAGTCTTATATTGGTCTTACTTTATGAAGAAAAATGGCTAGAACACGGACCAATGGAAATCAGGTCAGATACTTATCTTTAATCAGTATGCTACTGTGCTATTTGATACTGGGGCAACCCATTCATTTATTTCCATGGTGTTTGTTAAGAAGATAAATATACCTCTGGATGTCTTAGATCTTAAGTTTGTAACGACCTTGCCTTCAGGAGAGGTAATGACATATACGCATTGGTTGCGTGTCATACCAGTCCGAATTTCATAAAGAGAACTTTATAGTGATCTGATAATGCTGAACATGCATGATTATGATGTCATCTTAGGAATGGACTTTCTGAGCAAGTACGGTGCTTCTATTGAGTGTCGTAAGCGAAGAGTCGTATTCCAACCTGAGGCAGAACCTAAGTTTGAACTTATAGGAGAACCAAAGAAAAAAAAACTAAGAAGTTCTTATCTGCCATAAAGCTAAAAAGGTGTTAGTCAGTGGATGTGCTGGGTATCTAGCACATGTGGTGGATACAAAGCAAGAAGGAGGCCAAAAGCTCGAAGAAGTCCGAGTTGTATGTGACTACCCAGAAGTATTCCCTGACAAGTTGCCAGGGTTGGCTCCTAAAAGTGAAATCAAATTTGAGATTGAACTTATTCCTGGTACCAAACCAATCTCAAAAGCACCCTATCATATGACCTCGACAGAATTGAAAGAGCTTCAGGAACAATTATAGGAGCTACTCGACAAGGGATTCATTCACCCTAGTCACTCACCATGGTGAGCTCCAGTATTGTTCGTGAAGAAGAAAGATGGGTATATGAGAATGTGCATAGATTATCGAGCACTGAATAAGGTGAAAATCAAAAATAGATATCCTTTGCTAAGGATTGATGATCCGTTTGATCAATTGAGGGGAGCCACAGTTTTTCCAAAATTGACTTGCAGTCCGGTTATCATCAAGTAAAAGTTAAAGAGGATGATGTACCAAAAATAGTTTTCCGAATGAGGTATGGACACTATGAGTTCGTGGTCATGCCTTTGAAGTGACAAATGCTCTAGCAACCTTTATGGACCTAATGAATTGAGTATTCAAGGCATTCCTTGACAAGTTGTGATCGTCTTCATTGACGATATCCTTATTTACTCGAGAACTCAGGAAGACCATGCTGAACATTTGAAGACAGTGTTACAAACCCTTCAGCTGAGACAATTGTATGCCAAGTTCTCTAAGTGTGAATTTTGGCTCGATCGAGTATCCTTCCTGGGTCACATAATTTCAAAAGATGGGGTTATGGTAGATCTGACAAAGTTAGAAGCTATTAGTAACTGGAGTCAATCAAAGACTGTCAATGAAATCAGAAGTTCCTTTGATTTGCAGGGTACTATAGAAAATTTGTAGAAGACTTCTCAAGAATAGCGAAAATTTGTAGAAGACTTCTTGAGGATAGCTTCACCACTGACAGTTCTTACCAGAAATAACCAAAAGTTTGAATGGACCGAGGATGACATGAAACAAAAGTATCCGAAGTTGTTCTAAGTTTCGAGGATGAAACTTTTATAAGGTATGAAGGATTGTAATGCCCGTAAAATTATAAAACTATTCAAGGTAATTATATGGATTTTAATGCCCATAAAAGGTTTAAAATAAAATAAAATAAAATAAAATAAAAAGTATGGTTCGCTATAGCTAGGATTTGAACCATGAACCTCCTAATAGGGAGGTAGCCTTGACACCACTAGACCATAGGATAATTCTTGGCTAAGATATATAAAGAATATACAAAGAATATAGATGGGAAGATGAGGAGTTGGTTCATTCCCCCATGAAAGGATGAAGAGTGTTCATTCCCTAGGTATTAAAGAGGGGAATTAAGATAAGAGATGAAGAAAAACCCCACTTTCCTTCTTCATTCTCCTTCTTCCTCATCCTTGGCCGAAATTCCCCATTCTCCTTTCCTCTCTTTTCATCCCTAGCTCTAGGGACTCTTGTGTAGGGATTCTCAAGAGGGGTTTTCCAAGAGGAGTTCCTCACAAGTCTTAGTATTGCAAGAAGATCCAACTCCACCGAAATGTTCCCTCCTCCTTCCTCCTTCTTCACCAAGACCCTAATGCCCTTGTTTGGTGTTCTTGAGAGGGTTTCAAGGAGAAAAAGAAGGCCTTGTCTTGGCACCAAGGGTATATTCTTATAGTAAACCAAGCGAAAGGATGTAAGTAATCCCCTCACCTGCAGTACAAGTTGTTTCGATTGTTGATTTCTTAAAAACCCTCTTTGAAAGGTTCAGCCTGTTGGGAGTTGCTTCGGAGGTTCATTGGTTCCTGTGTCCCCGGATTAAAATTTTCACTAATGAAAGAATTAATCCGGATGGAATGAGTTTCCTTAGCACAACCTATTCGTCGTCGTGCTAACAACTTGAGTGGCCGCTTGAACAAACTAGTTGTTCAAGCAACACAACTCTTCTAGTTAATTAGCCGCGGAAGAGACGACGGACGGATCGCCGGTTTTTGTGTTTGTCTTCGGGGTCCATGATTATACAATATATATACATACGCACACATGTATAATCAACACTAAAAGAAACATGCTCAGATCTGAAAATAAAGTTATAAAACTTTATACCTTACGATCTTCTACCGTATGTCCTATCCTTCTCGTGGACGACTTGTGGACGAAGATCCTCCACGAGTAGAAGCCTTCTAGATCGCGTTCTTCCCTTCCTTGTCCGCTGCGAACAAAGAGAAGAACCAACAAATACCTATCCTTTCTAGAACCGGCCACCAAATTAGAGAATTTGATGCAACCGCCGGCCAAGGAACAAGTGGATGAGGCGCTGGCCACCAATGGAAGGAGAACCGTCGGCCACTTTGAAGAGTATGGAGGAGTGAACGCCGGCCACCAATGGAAGGAGAACCGCCGGCCAAGGAATAAGAGAGAGGCTTAGAGGATGGGCGCCGGCCAAGTCTTGATGGAGGAAGATGGGCACCGACAACAAGGAGAAGGAAGATGGTTGCCGCCCAAGCTTTTGCTCCAAACCCTAGCCGCCCACTATGAGAAGAGCCAAACCCTAACTCCAATTCAATTATACTTGCCGCCCAAGCTTAAGCCTTCTATTTATAGAATTGGGCTTAAGCCTCCTTTAATCTCCACCGTCGGATCTAGGGATTTAATCTCCACCGTCGGATCTAGGGTTTTATCCCAACCGTCGGATCTAGGGTTTCATCCCAACCGTCGGATCTAGGATTTCATCCCAACCATCGGATCTAGGGTTTCATACCATCCGTTGGATCTAGGGTTTTATCCCAACCATCGGATCTAGGGATTTAATCCCAACCGTCGATTCTAGGGTTTCATCCTAACCATCGGATCTAGGGATTTAATCCCAACCGTTGGTTCTAGGTTTTGTTTTACATTCTTGGATCTAGACTTCACAATGATTATATTAGGCTACGATAGGGACCATAAGGAGGAGTTGGATCTTGGCCACCCGATGGATCGGAACCACACAAACTTGATCCATCAATGATGTTCCATTCCACTAGAGGATCATCATTGAACTACCTCACCAACCCCCATAAATTAATATGGGCTCCATATATTATTTGTACATTCATCTCCCCGTGTTTAAGATATCGAATGTCCGTCAATTAATTGATTTACTGACCATCAATTAATTAACATCTAATTCCTCGAGTAGTACGACTCAACCTTATCATCATGTTGACTAAGTCAACCAGCTGGGTTTACATGATGAACCTTATGAGCTCCTCAAGGGGACATCATCAACCTAATATATAGGACACGGTTTCCTCCTATAATCAACGGCACACCATGTAAATAATATCATTTCCCAACTTATCGGGCATATTGATTTAATCCATCTAAATCTCACCCTCTGGTAAATCAAAGAAATAAATACTAAGTACATGTGCCCGTTATTATATCGAGATTAAGAGCATGTACAACATAATATCCGAGGTCCGATTCAATTATGTAGTCAGTACTAAATTGAATCACCTCTATGTCGGTCCTACTCAATACACCTAAGTGTACTAGTGTAACTTTATGTTCAAGACAAAACAATACCAAGCTACACTACAACCATACCAATGGTTTGTCCAAAACTATCTTGGTCGTGAGCCTCTACTTATATTTTACAAGGGACTGATAACATGATCTTCTGTGCCACACCAAGCACCATGTTATCTACAATGTAAAATATTAGACAATATGCACACATATATAATAAATATATAAAGTGCAAACAATGATCATGTGATTCTTATTCCAAAATAAAATGTTCATACAAAAAGAGCTAGGCTTTCAGTATACATTCCAACAATCTCCCACTTATACTAAAAGACTATGCCGTCATCACTCTGCCATACATCTGATCCCCATGTCCTCCACATGCCTATCAAATGCTTTCGCTGGAAGGGCCTTAGTGAATGGATCCGCCAGGTTATCCTCTGATGCAATCTTGGCGACAGCAACTATTGGTGCAGTAGGCACCTAAGTCGAACCTGAGTTTTGATTATAGCAAACGATACAATGTTAAGATCATATCATTTTCTCACGAGCTGAATCGAGTGTGTAGAAGATTGCTATAGCTGGAACTGAAGGCTAGCGACACCCGGAGGAAGCCGCGGTGGTCGGGTGACACTTGAGTGACTTTGGAGGGAGCCGAAGGAATCAAGTGGAAGGCCGGAAGCAAAAGCGACACGTAAGTATCGAGGTAAGCTCGTGTGTGCGAGCGTAAGTGAGGTCGTATCCTCTTTACCGGGATAATCTTAAGCGTAGATCCGACCAAAGACATCTTCTAAATGGTCTAGGTCGAGATCGGATGGTCGACGACCATCGAAATTATGTTTTTGTTGAGCTAATTTTGACTCGCAAGCATCACGATCGCCGGCTTGAGGACTCGACGTCCGCCAATCACCGATCGCCAAGGTCAAGACTGATCGATTGATCGCCATCGACCGTCGATGATGGCCATCAGTCGACTGATGGTCAAAGGATCAGCCTCGAGGAGTCAAGGTTTATCACCAAATTTCAAGGGGAGTGGTGCTCAATTGTGATTGGCTAGGGTTCCTTTCGAAAAGGGGCTCAAAGGCTATAAAAGGAGGGTCAAACCTAGGGTTTGATCATCAATTCTAAGTGCTCAAAAGCTTCCGCAACGCTGCGACTCTCCGACGACTTTACGACAACGAAGTGCTACCAACAACCCTAGCTTAAGGTCTTTCTTTTTAGTTGTTGGTATAATCCTTGTTATTATTTTCAATATTACAATTCTTTTACTCGAGGTTTTTCTATCGTTGCATTTTACTTTAATAGAAGAGAGGGTTTGTCTCTCTCTATCATTTTGCTTCGAAAGTTTTTTTGTAATCGTCAAACTCCTACCTCCAACGAGGAGGAGTGTTTTAGTGAATTGCCCTCCGTACACGGTCTAGGACCATTAGGGCCTTGGAGTAGTAGCCGAAGGCTACGAACCAAGTAAAAAATAAACTTGTCTCTTTTTGTTTCATTTACTTTTCCGCTGCACTCAATTCTTTTGATACGAACTCGAAGAAAAAGGTTTTTCGCTATTCACCCCCCCCCCTCTAGCGAACCGCATCGATCCAACAGCAACTTCTCCTCGCTTTACGATCTCTCGTATAAGGTGGTACTTGCGCTCTATGTGTTTACTCGCCTTATGGGCTCGTGGTTCCTTCGAGTTTGCAACTGCACCACTATTATCACAATAAATTGTGATAGTTCTGGGCAAACCAGGAATCACATCCAAGTCCATCAAGAAGTTCCTGAGCCATACAGCTTCCTTGGCTGCTTCAGAGGCTGCCACATACTCAGCTTCCATGGTAGAGCCCACCACGCATTTCTGCTTGACACTCCTCCATACTATGGCTCCACCTCCAAAAGTAAACACAAACCCCGAGGTAGACTTACTCTTGTCCCTATCTGATTGGAAAATTGAATCCGTGTAACCCATAGGGACTAATTGATCTGCCCGGTAAACTAGCATATAATCCCTAGTCCTTCTCAGGTACTTCAATATATGCTTTACCGCAGTCCAATGTCCCTATCCAGGATTACTCTAATATCTGCTAACCATGCCCATGGCAAAGCAGATATCCGGTCTCGTACACAGCATAGCATACATGAGGCTTCCTACTGCCGAAGCATAAGGAACCGCCTTCATGTCCTCTATCTCCTTTGATGTTTTGGGACACATCTCTTTAGATAAAGGAACTCCATGCCTAAAAGGTACAAAACCTTTCTTGGAGTTCTGCATGCTGAAACGAGCAAGGATAGTGTCAATGTATGAAGCTTGAGACAAGCACAACATCCTTTTCTTGCGATCCCTTATAACTTTGATCCCAAGGATGTGTCCCACTTCTCCCAAGTCCTTCATATCAAACTGTTTGGACAACCATACCCTTACGTCTGATAACACTTTGATATTGTTGCCAACTAACAAAATGTCATCTACGTATAGTACAAGAAACACCACTACGTTTCCGTCACATCTCTTGTATACACAAGGCTCATCCGGACTTTGAATAAATCCATATGACTGGATTACCTCATCAAAGCGGATGTTCCAAGATCTAGAAGCTTGCTTCAATCCATAAATGGACCGATTAAGCTTACATACAAGATGATCTTTGCCTTTAGCAATGAATCCCTCTGGTTGCCGCATATAGATGTTCTCCTCAAGACTTCCGTTAAGGAAAGCTGTCTTGACATCCATCTGCCAAATCTCATAATCCATATGAGCAGCTATAGATAAGAGAATTCGGATAGACTTAAGCATAGCTACCGGCGAAAAGGTCTCCTCATAATCGATACCCTCTTTCTGAGTATACCCTTTCGCAACAAGCCTAGCTTTGAAGGTCTCAACCTTCCCGTCTACTCCTCTCTTTCTCTTGTAGATCCACTTGCATCCAATGGCTTTTACACCATCAGGTGGTTCTACTAGCTCCCAGACCAGATTAGAATCCATAGATTCTATCTCTGAATTCATCGCACTTTGCCAAGATACCGCATCTCTATCTTGGAGTGTCTCGTCATATGTCCAGGGATCTGGTTCATGTTCACCAGGGACTAAGTCCGAAGACTCTCCCAAAAACATGAATCTCTCGGGTTGTCTAACAACCCTCCCACTAGGACGAGGTGCCTCTTGTGTATACTCTGTGACACGCGGTGCAGTGACTTGTGGTGTCTCCTCTTGTACCGGTGGTACTGAAGTCGGGACTTTCCCTATTAATTCCTCAAGAACAATCCTACTCGTGGGCTTGTGGTTCATCACATAGTCCTCCTCTAGAAATCTGGCATTCGTACTCACGATCACCTTCTGATCTCTAGGACTATAGAATAAACTACCCTTCGTTCCCTTAGGGTAGCCAACAAACAAGCATACTGCAGAGATTCCAACTTACCAAAGATCTCCTTCAAAGACATGTGCTAGACTACCCCAAATCCGAATATGTCTTAGACTAGGCTTTCGCCCAGTCCACAACTCTGTGGGAGTAGAGGGTACTGACTTAGATGGAACCAAGTTCAGAATGTGTGCTGCTATTTCCAGAGCAAACCCCCAGAACGAATCAGGTAACTCAGAATAACTCATCATCGATCTGACCATCTCCATAAGAGTCCTATTCCTTCGCTCCGCCACACCATTCTGCTGGGGTGTGCCAGGTGCGGACAATTGGGATTGAATCCCAGCCTCTGATAAGTAACTCCTAAACTCTCCCAAGAGGTACTCGCCACCACGATCAGATTGTAATGTCTTGATACTTTTACCTTGACGGTTCTCCACATCAGCCTTGAATTCTTTGATCCTGTCAAAGCATTCAGACTTGCGGCGCATCAAGTAAATGTATCCATATCTTGAATAATCGTCTATAAAAGAGACGAAATATACAAAACCACCTCTTGCCTGGATAGACATAGGATCGCACAAATCAGAATGAACCAATTCTAACACATCTTTGGCTCTATACCCCTTGGCCTTGAAAGGCCTCTTGGTCATTTTACCTTCCAAGCAAGATTCGTAGGTTGGGAGATCCTCCACCACTAATGGACCCAAAGGTCCATCAACTATCAAACTTTGAATTCTACTTAGCTTAATATGACCAAGCCTTAGATGCCAAAGATATGTTTGGTTCATCTGCAAAGGTTCTTTTCTCTTATTAGATTTAGAAGATGAGTTACTTACTTCTATATGCATCGTGGGAGTTTTCGGTTCAAGAGTATATAAATTGCCAACCAATGTACCAGAACAGATAATCTCCCTATTCATTTTTATAACCACTTTGTCATTAAAAGAAATAGAATATCCATCCATAAACAATTTAGAAACTGAAATTAAATTCTTTCTAAAAGTAGGTACATAAAGACAATTTCTCAAAACCAAAACTTTATTCCTATCAAAAGATAAATAAACGTCTCCCACTGCAATAGCCGCCACCTTTGAAGCATTGCCCATGAAGACGGTAATCTCTCCCTCAGCTAGTCGTCGGGTTTCCTGGAACCCCTGCAAAGTATTGCAGATATGATCAGTGGCTCCTGTATCTACACACCATGCACTGGTAGATAACACCGCTAAACATGTTTCAACAACTAAACAAGAAGATATACCTTTGTTCTTTCGGCGAGGATAGTCCGCCTTCCAATGTCCAGTCTGCTTGCAAGTGAAGCACTTGCCTTTCGGCTTCTTCACTCCTGCCTAAGGTCCCACTGCCACTTTCTTCGCTCCAGCTTGCTTCTTCTTCTTATTACCTTTCGGTTTAGAGGAAGAAACCTTCTAAGCAACCATGGCTTGAGCACTTTGACGAAAAAGCCCCTCTGCCGCCTGGAGTTCTGTCAGAAGCTCCGGCAACGAATACAACCTCTTGTTCATGTTGTAGTTGAGGCGGAACTGCTCAAAACTCATAGGCAGAGACTGGAGAATGATATCGACCTGGGTTTCCCCATCGATCTCAGCTCCGAGGACTTCCATCTCATTAAGATGAGCCATCATCTTGTGTTCCCTCGATCATAGTGGTCGTCATCAAGTTTCTCATTGCCTCCTGCCTAGCCGCCCTACTCTGATGTCCGAAAAGTTCCTTGAGATTGAACATCATGTCATAAGATGTGGCTATGGCCTGATGCTGATGTTGCAGCACATTTGACATAGATGCCAAAATGTAACACCGCACCATCTCATCTCCCTTGACCCATTTCTTATAACATTCTTTCTCCTTTTCATCAGAGTCATCGGAGGGCTTAGGAGGACAGACCTCGAAGAGTACAAATTTGTACTCCTCCGCAGTTAAGACAATATCCAAGTTTCTTTTCCAATCAATATAGTTTGGTCCAGTAAGTTTGTTTTCTTTTAAAATGACAGCAAGTGGGTTGAAAGCCATTTGAAAATCCTAAAAATCACAATGATCAAAATATTAGATTTCAAATATTATTGATTCCTCAAAAACAATAAAATTTCGAAATCAACCAACACCTTAAAACACCGAGAATATCGCATGCCACGATAGTGTGGACGTATACGAATTCTACATTTGTAAGAGGAGGTTTTACCCATTAATTTTATTATCTTGTCAACCTTACTTTTTGACAAATAAAATTAATAGTTGGTTCCTCTTTGGCCCTATAAATAAAAGCAGTGACTCCGATGGGGAGGATACTTTTTATTTGCATCTAAGTGTGCACCATTACACGATACTAAGGGAATTATTTCGGATTATGTGCCTTACCGATGGGGAAGTACACACGCTCCTTAATAATTTCCTATAACCATTATTTGACCTAGTGATCCGCAAACAAACCCATCCGATGGGGAGGAAGGCACTCAGAGCCAACGCGCAAGTTTGTTGCATCACACGTCAAATTGTAATGGAGGCCGCGGGAATTAATTAAAATATCCCTCTCCCACTTAGTAAATTGCAATTGAGGAATTTTAAAGCATACACAACATGCATATAAAACAAATCAGCAATAAATATGGAAAAAACAGAATTTTTCCAACTATTATGGCATTGTCCTCCAATACGTATCTCGTCGTGTCGCCACCTCGTCCGCTCCATCTTTTCCCATGCGCAAGTCACCAAAGATATCCGCTCCATCTTTTCCCATGCGCAAGTCACCAAAGATGAGTTTCCTTAGCACAACCTATTCATCGTCGTGCTAACAACTTGAGTGGTCGCTTGAACAAACTAGTTGTTCAAGCAACACAACTCTTCTAGTTGATTAGCCACGGAAGAGACGAGAGACGGATCGCCGGTTTTTGTGTTTATCTTCAGGGTCCATGATTATACAATATATATACATACGAACACATGTATAATCAACACTAAAAGAAACATGCTCAGATCTGAAAATAAAGTTATAAAACTTTATACCTTACGATCTTCTACCGTATGTCCTATCCTTCTCGTGGACGACATGTGGACGAAGATCCTCCACGAGTAGAAGCCTTCTAGATCGCGTTCTTCCCTTCCTTGTCCGCTGCGAACAAAGAGAAGAACCAACAAATACCTATCCTTTCTAGAATCGGCCACCAAATTAGAGAATTTGATGCAACCGCCGGCCAAGGAACAAGTGATGAGGCGCCGGCCACCAATGGAAGGAGAACCGTCGGCCACTTTGAAGAGTATGGAGGAGTGAACGCCGGCCACCAATGGAAGGAGAACCGCCGGCCAAGGAATAAGAGAGAGGCTTAGAGGATGGGCGCCGGCCAAGTCTTGATGGAGGAAGATGGGTGCCGACAACAAGGAGAAGGAAGATGGTTGCCGCCCAAGCTTTTGCTCCAAACCCTAGCCGCCCACTTTGAGAAGAGCCAAACCCTAACTCCAATTCAATTATACTTGCCGCCCAAGCTTAAGCCTTCTATTTATAGAATTGGGCTTAAGCCTCCTTTAATCTCCACCGTCGGATCTAGGGATTTAATCTCCACCGTCGGATCTAGGGTTTTATCCCAACCGTCGGATCTAGGGTTTCATCCCAACCGTCGGATATAGGATTTCATCCCAACCATCGGATCTAGGGTTTCATCCCATCCGTCGGATCTAGGGTTTTATCCCAACCATCGGATCTAGGGATTTAATCCCAACCGTCGATTCTAGGGTTTCATCCTAACCATCGGATCTAGGGATTTAATCCCAACCGTTGGTTCTAGGTTTTGTTTTACATTCTTGGATCTAGACTTCACAATGATTATATTAGGCTACGATAGGGACCATAAGGAGGAGTTGGATCTTGGCCACCCGATGGATCGGAACCACACAAACTTGATCCATCAATGATGTTCCATTCCACTAGAGGATCATCATTGAACTACCTCACCAACCCCCATAAATTAATATGGGCTCCATATATTATTTGTACATTCATCTCCCCGTGTTTAAGATATCGAATGTCCGTTAATTAATTGATTTACTGACCATCAATTAATTAACATCTAATTCCTCAAGTTGTATGACTCAACCTTATCATCATGTTGACTAAGTCAACCAGCTGGGTTTACATGATGAACCTTATGAGCTCCTCAAGGGGACATCATCAACCTAATATATAGGACACGGTTTCCTCCTATAATCAATGGCACACCATGTAAATAATATCATTTCCCAACTTACCGGGCATATTGATTTAATCCATCTAAATCTCACCCTCTGGTAAATCAAAGAAATAAATACTAAGTACATGTGCCCGTTATTATATCGGGATTAAGAGCATGTACAACATAATATCCGAGGTCCGATTCAATTATGTAGTCAGTACTAAATTGAATCACCTCTATGTCGGTCCTGCTCAATACACCTAAGTGTACTAGTGTAACTTTATGTTCAAGACAAAACAATACCAAGCTACACTACAACCATACCAATGGTTTGTCCAAAACCATCTTGGTCGTGAGCCTCTACTTATATTTTACAAGGGACTGATAACATGATCTTCTGTGCCACACCAAGCACCATGTTATCTACAATATAAAATATTAGACAATATGCACACATATATAATAAATATATAAAGTGCAAACAATGATCATGTGATTCTTATTCCAAAATAAAATGTTCATACAAAAAGAGCTAGGCTTTCAGTATACATTCCAACACGGCCAAGACCCTCTTCATGCTTCTAATGATTTTCCATGCCATGTTTTATATGTATATGATGTTAACATGTTGATAGATAGGCTTTGTACAATTGTTTGAGTGTTTGATTTCAAAGCCCCTCTTCTAAGGTTTCGGCCAAGTCCCTATTTAGGCTCCTAATGATCTTCCATTCCATGATCTATATGTATTTGATGTTAACATGTTGATAGTTAGGTCTTGTACAAGTTGTTTTAGGGTTTGAATTCTTAAGAGCCCCCATGAAGTTTCTGTTAGTGAAAGCCCTAGAGCCAATCATGTGATGATTGTTGTATGGACTTTATTGTATCATATTCCTATTTATAAAGGCATGGTTATTATATTTACTTGTATTGGTGCCAAATAACTAAATATAATAATGTACTTGAGTAGTAGGTTCTTATCTATATCAATCGATTGGTTGAATCGATAATGAGATGATATAGAGAACACTACTCTTAATCATTCCTAGTCGAGTATTAACATTCAGGGACAATGTTAATGCGTAGAGACTAGCATGTAGGTCAACAAGATGACTTGATCTCACAAGTCATAGATATGAGATATCAAGTTGACACATGGGTATGCATTGGAGAATGTATACTGAATGACCCGCCATGAGAAAGTATCATGGATCGTTATATGAGTGTCATATACTTTCTCATGTGGCTATTAGTATGACTATTAGTCCTTAGACCTGAAGTCACCATGGTTCCCTACATAAGGAGTTGCATACTTTGGTTTGCTAAACGTCACCCGTAAATGGGTGGACTATAAAGGCGATTACTGGGTATGTAACGAATTATGCCGAGGGATGTGAGTGATGTAGATGAGATCTATCCCTCCTATATGACGGGGGTGACATCGATATTCTTGATAGAGTGAGACCACGAAGTGCATGGCCATGCCCAAATGAGTCAATATGAGATATTGAGCTCATTTGATTAGAGTGAGTCTACTTAGAGTTCAAGATTTAGATTGTATGAGGATGACACGGTCTATGCCTCGATTGGTCAATCTAGATGTCAAGGATAGAGGGACATTGTCACATATTGTGAGAGTCACAATTAGTAGTCACAAAGGTGATGTTGGAGCTCAACATTCTTGTAACTTGGGTAGCAATGATGTGTTGCTAGATACCGCTCATTGCTTATGTTCCTAAATCGGTTTAGGGACATTGCCAACGTTACAAGAACCTATAGGGTCACACAAATAAGAGCAATTAGATGGAGATTAGGTTCATATGATGAACCATGAGGATTAGGTTCATGGAATGAACCAAATTGGATTAAGAGTAATCCAAATTAGACTAATTGAGTTAGACTCAAGTTGATTCAAGTGTTGAATGAGTCTAATTGAGATTTGATTCATCAAATCAATTTAAATTAATGAATAGAGATTCATTATATTAAATTGACTTGAGTCAAGTGGTTAGATTTGATCAACCATGGGAGATTAGAGGTCAAGTTTGACTTGACTTGAGAGGGAAGATGAAAGGTCAAGTTTGACTTGACCAAATGTCATGTCATGATGATGACTAGGCATGGCCGGCCAATGATGGTGCTCCACATCATCATTGACTTGGTCAATTGGTGCCACATCATGAGGGAGACCAAGGGTCATGGGAGTTACATGCATGCATGTAACCCCCCCTCCATGAAGTGGCCGGCCACTTAGGGGTTATGGGTGGTGAATTCATTTGGTGAGTTATTCCAATAACTTCATCTTCAACCTTGGTGCTCTTCCTCTCAAGCTCTACCTCTCCAAACCTCATCTTGCCGAAATTCCTAAGGGAGTGCTAGCACACTCTAAGGCATTTCTCTCCACCTATTGCTTGTGTGGATACCATAGAGGAGTGTGCACTTGACACTCTCGAGTTCAGGCGAACTTTTGGACGAGCGGGATAAGCGAAGGGCGTCGCTACGAGGGTAACGTTCTAACCTCTTAGATCTAAGGTAGATCTAGGATTTCTGTAAGCACATACATGTAATTATAATTTTTATACTTCGCACGGATCCGTGGCCGGGGCTTCCGAGGTTTCCGCAACGCAAAAAGCGGTTTTTGCGGCTCGGAAAAACCCAACAGTGGTATCAGAGCCACGTGCGAAGCATGTATGTGTTTCATTTTTGTAGTTTTTATATTAGATATAAAAATTACAGATTTATATGTTTCTGTAAATTTTCTTATTTTATAGAATTTTTGGGTATTTTTCTCGTAGAGTCGAAGCAACGAGTGTTGGGACACTCGTAGGCTTCAACCGTCGAGAAAAACTCTCCAAATCGGCGAGTTCTCGCTTTAGGTTTTTGGGACAGTGACTTAAGTCGCTGTAAGATCATTGTAGGGACACTCACGAAGTTTATTTTGCGAGTAGGGGCGCTGCCCCTATCCCCGAAAGGGGCCATGTCCCGCGATCGCCTTGAAACCGCTTTAGCGGGACCACGTTGAGAGTTGACTCATAAATTCGAAATAAATTAGGAAAAATTATAGAAATTTCTGTAAAAATACATAATTTAGAATTATGTATAATTCTGTGATTGTCATGGCCCAATGACCCCAATTTGATTGAATAAGTGTGTTGTAATTCATAATACGGCATTCGTGCCGTTTTGTGGTTGTGCGTGTTATATAGTGTATGCGACCTGTGCGTCGTACCTCTTATTTTGAAATTCTAGTTGTAATTAGTTTTTAGACTCGAATGTAACTCGAGTTTCATATTTGTAATGTACAAAATGGAGCGGTGGAAAGTCCACTCGAAGACGAGATTACGAGAAGGGTGACGACGACACATGGCGGTCAAAGGAAGCGCTTGGAGAAGCCGCTAGCCTTAGGTTGACCATCCGATCTTCTCATTGGCTTGAGAAGATCGTAGTAGGGCCATGACTATATCACATTTAATGATATATATATATGTTGATATATATATATATGTATATTTAATTGATTTTGCTTGTATGTATGTGATGCATGCTAGTAGAAAAATGTTTGTATGTATATGATGCATGCTAGGTTAATTTTCTTGTATGTATATGATGCATGCTAGAATAATTAATGTATGTATATGATGCATGCTAATATAGGATAATAAAGTCCTTAATGCGTATAAGATACACATTACGATTAGATTAGATCATAATCGAATCAACTCGAAAATGCCTACCGAGCCTTGATACCCATCACTACCTCGATCATTTATTGTTGTTGAATCTGCCAAAGCAGAGCAACGCATATTATCTTGGTAGGGTGTGGAGGGACAATCTTGGTCCCGCCTATCACGACTCGGGTTAGAGTAAGCTCAATTAGATTGAGCAAAACTAGTTAACTCAATTGGATCGAGTAGAACTATAGGCATGAAAGATATGAAGTCTCTAAGGCATTATTTGGGTCCAAAATGCAAGAAGGGACTCCCGTAGGTACATATGTACTCAAGATGATTGGGTACGAAGAAAACCTACAAAGGCTGGGATTCCCACTTGGCCAAGAGCTGGCCACTGACATAATCTTGCAATCTTTGCCACAAGCCTTCAATCAATTTGTTATGAATTATAACATGAATGAAATTGATAAGCCATTGCCTGAAATGCTCAGCATGTTGAGAACTGCAGAGCTTAACCTTAAGAAGGGTAAATCTGACACCATTTTGATGGTGCAGAAGAAGAAAGGCAAGGGCAAGCCTAAAGGTAAGGGAAAGTCCCAAGCCAAGGGCAAAGACAAAGAACTTAAGCCCAAAGGAGGGGTAGCCAAGGAAGGGGCTTGCTTCTTCTGCAAGGAAGCAGGACACTGGAAGCGTAGCTGCAAGGCATACCTGGAAGATCTTAAGAAGAAGAGAAGTGAGACTTCTACTTCAGGTATAAATGTTATAGAAGTCAATCTATCTATTTCTTCATCATGGGTATTAGATACTGGATGTGCATCTCACATTTGTACCAATGTGCAGGGGCTGAGAAATAGCAGGGCATTGACAAAGGGCGAGGTGGACCTACGAGTAGGCAATGGAGCAAGGGTTGCTGCTGTTGCTGTAGGAACTTATGATCTATCTCTGCCCTCTGGGCTTGTACTAGAATTAGATGAATGTTGTTATGTGCCTGCCTTAACTAAGAACATCATTTCAGTTTCTTGTTTGGACAAGAAAGGTTTTTCATTTATAATAAAGAACAAATGTTGTTCAGTTTATTTAAATGATATGTTCTATTGTAGTGCACCTCTAATGAACGGACTCTACTTTCTAGACTTAGAGAGCCCTATCTATAACATAAGTACCAAGAGGTTCAAGTCAAATGAGTTGAACCAAACCTATCTCTGGCATTGTCGCTTAGGTCACATAAATGAGAGTCGCTTATCTCAGCTCCATAAGGATGGGCTGCTAGACTCATTTGATTTTGAATCATATGAGACATGCGAGTCTTGCCTTTTAGGTAAGATGACCAAGACTCCCTTTAGTGGACATAGCGAAAGAGCAACAGATTTGTTAGGACTTATACATAGTGATATATGTGGTCCTTTCAATGTTGCTGCTAGAGGTGGTTACAGGTACTTCATTACATTTACTGATGACTTCAGTAGATATGGTTATGTGTATCTTATGACACATAAATCTGAATCCTTTGAAAAGTTCAAAGAATTCAAGAATGAAGTACAAAACCAGCTTGGCAAGAGTATTAAGATACTTCGATCAGATCGAGGTGGTGAATACCTTAGCCATGAGTTTCGTGACTATCTAGCTGAGTGTGGGATTCTATCCCAACTCACTCCTCCTGGAACACCACAGTGGAATGGTGTATCCGAAAGGAGGAATTGTACCCTATTGGATATGGTACGATCTATGATGAGTCACACAGATCTTCCTATATCCTTTTGGGGATATGCTCTGACGAAGCAGCCTTTTTACCCTTAACCGTACCATCCAAGGTCGTGGTAAAGACACTATATACGATATAGACAGGGAAAAATCCCAAGATGTCTTTTATGAGGATTTGGGGTTGTGAGGCTTACGTTCGACGTCAAGTCTCAGACAAACTGGGACCCAAATCTGATAGGTGCTATTTTGTTGGATATCCCAAGGATACAAAGGGATATTACTTCTACATTCCCAGTCAGCACAAAGTGTTTGTGGCAAAGACTGGGATTTTTCTAGAAAGGGATTTTGTTTCTAAAAAAAAACTAGTGGGAGTACCTTCGATCTTGAAGAAATTCAAGATAAGGACCATAGCACTGAGGCCTTGATGGAGGTTGAACAGGAACCACAAAGTGTTGTGGGTGATGAGGTTGTTGCACAAAGAGTTGTGGAACAACCACCTGTTCAAGTAGACCTACCTCTTCGCAGGTCTGATAGGGTACGTCGTCAGCCTGAGAGATACTCATTTCTCTTGTCTGACCATGATGACGTTATGCTCATTGAGAATGAGCCTACCTCCTATCAGGAAGCTGTGATGAGCCCAGATTTTGAGAAATGGCTAGACGCCATGAGATCCGAGATGGAATCCATGTACACTAACCAAGTATGGACTTTGGTTGATCCACCTGAAGGGGTCAAACCCATTGGGTGTAAGTGGGTCTTTAGAAGAAAGACTGACATGGATGGACTTACGCATACCTATAAGGGCCGATTGGTGGCTAAAGGTTTCAAGCAAATTCATGGTATTGACTATGATGAAACCTTTTCTCCAGTGGCGATGTTTAAGTCCATTTGGATCTTGCTTGCTATTGCAGCATATCACGATTATGAGATCTGGCAGATGGATGTCAAAACCACGTTTCTGAATGGAAACTTACTCGAGGATGTGTACATGACACAACCTGAGGGTTTTGTAGATCCACAGCATACTGGGAAGGTATGCAAGCTGCAAAGGTCCATTTATGGGCTAAAGCAAGCTTCTCGAAGCTGGAATCTTCGATTCGATGATGCGATCAAACAGTTTGGTTTCATCAAGAATGAAGATGAACTTTGTGTCTACAAGAGGGTTAATGGGAACACAGTTGTGTTCCTTGTATTGTATGTGGATGACATACTACTCATTGGGAATGACATCCCTTCGCTACAGTCTGTGAAGACTTGGTCAGACGTGCTTCTCAATGAAGGGCTTATGTGAAGCAGCCAGTATTCTAGGCATAAAGATCTATAGAGATAGATCTAAGAGATTGCTTGGCCTAAGCCGAGTACATACATCGACACGGTATTACTGATTTTCCATGCAGTAATTCCAAGAAAGGACTTCCCGATGTCACATGGTGTGAGTCTTTCAAGACTCAAAGTCCTCTTCTAGAGAGGAGAGAGACCGCATGGATAAGATCCCTTACGATCCGCTATAGGATCTATCATGCACGCCTATGCGTGTACTGTCTCGATGTCTCGATGCTTGAGCATGACCAAATGATCCAGTGAGCATCATCGATAGTATCCAAGAATATTCTTAAGTACTTGAGAAGGACTAAAGAATATTTTTTGATATGTGGAGGCGATGAGGAGCTAGTCAGAAGGGTTACAATGATGCTACTTCCAAACCCACCAAGATGATTATAGATCACAATCGTGGTTCGTGTTTTGCTTGAATAGGTAGCACCGTGAGTCGGAAGAGTTCCAAGCAGACACAGCTTATTGATTCTACAATAGAGGCAGAATATATCGGTGCTTCCATCTCATTCGTGAGATTGTCGATCGATGAGATGTGAAGATTTGTAGAGTACCCACAGAGGCTAACATAGCAGATCCTGACCAAGGCTTCACGTAAAAGCATGATGGTCACACTAGGTCATTGGGTATTAGATACTACGGTGATTGGCACTAGTGCTAGTGGGAGATTGTTAGTGAAAGCCTAGAGTCAATCATGTGATGATTGTTGTATGGACTTTATTGTATCATATTCCTATTTATAAGGCATGGTTATTATATTTACTTGTATTGGTGCCAAATAACTAAATATAATAATGTCCTTGAGTAGTAGGTTCTTATCTATATCAATCGATTGGTTGAATCGATAATGAGATGATATAGAGAACACTACTCTTAATCATTCCTAGTCGAGTATTAACATTCAGGGACAATGTTAATGCGTAGAGACTAGCATGTAGGTCAACAAGATGACTTGATCTCACAAGTCATAGATATGAGATATCAAGTTGACACATGGGTATGCATTGGAGAATGTATACTGAATGACCCGCCATGAGAAAGTATCATGGATCGTTATATGAGTGTCATATACTTTCTCATGTGACTATTAGTATGACTATTAGTCCTTAGACCTGAAGTCACCATGGTTCCCTACATAAGGAGTTGCATACTTTGGCTTCGTTAAACGTCACCCGTAAATGGGTGGACTATAAAGGCGATTACTGGGTATGTAACAAATTATGCGGAGGGATGTGAGTGATGTAGATGAGATCTATCCCTCCTATATGACGGGAGTGACATCGATATTCTTGATAGAGTGAGACCACGAAGTGCATGGCCATGCCCAAATGAGTCAATATGAGATATTGAGCTCATTTGATTAGAGTGAGTCTACTTGGAGTTCAAGATTTAGATTGTATCGAGGATGACACGGTCTATGCCTCGATTGGTCAATCTAGATGTCAAGGATAGAGGGACATTGTCACATATTGTGAGAGTCACAATTAGTAGTCACAAAGGTGATGTTGGAGCTCAACATTCTTGTAACTTGGGTAGCAATGATGTGTTGCTAGATACCGCTCATTGCTTATGTTCCTAAATCGGTTTAGGGACATTGCCAACGTTAAAAGAACCTATAGGGTCACACACATAAGAGCAATTAGATGGAGATTAGGTTCATATGATGAACCATGAGGATTAGGTTCATGGGATGAACCAAATTGGATTAAGAGTAATCCAAATTAGACTAATTGAGTTAGACTCAAGTTGATTCAAGTGTTGAATGAGTCTAATTGAGATTTGATTCATCAAATCAATTTAAATTAATGAATAGAGATTCATTATATTAAATTGACTTGAGTCAAGTGGTTAGATTTGATCAACCATGGGAGATTAGAGGTCAAGTTTGACTTGACTTGAGAGGGAAGATGAAAGGTCAAGTTTGACTTGACCAAATGCCATGTCATGATGATGACTAGGCATGGCCGGCCAATGATGGTGCTCCACATCATCATTGACTTGGTCAATTGGTGCCACATCATGAGGGAGACCAAGGGTCATGGGAGTTACATGCATGCATGTAACCCCCCCTCCATGAAGTGGCCGGCCACTTAGGGGTTATGGGTGGTGAATTCATTTGGTGAGTTATTCCAATAACTTCATCTTCAACCTTAGTGCTCTTCCTCTCAAGCTCTACCTCTCCAAACCTCATCTTGCCGAAATTCCTAAGGGAGTGCTAGCACACTCTAAGGCATTTCTCTCCACCTATTGCTTGTGTGGATACCATAGAGGAGTGTGCACTTGACACTCTCGAGTTCCGGCGAACTTTTGGACAAGCGGGATAAGCGAAGGGCGTTGCTACGAGGGTAACGTTCTAACCTCTTAGATCTAAGGTAGATCTAGGATTTCTGTAAGCACATACATGTAATTATAATTTTTATACTTCGCACGGATCCGTGGCCGGGGCTTCCGAGGTTTCCGCAACGCAAAAAGCGGTTTTTGCGGCTCAGAAAACCCAACAGTTTCGGCCAACCCATGTTTGTTCTTGTTAATGATGTTTCATGTCATACTATATATGTATATGATGTTAGATAGACCTTGTACAAGTTGTTTTAGGGTTTGAATTCTTAAGAGCCCCCATGAAGTTTCGGCCAACCCATGTTTGTTCTTGTTAATGATGTTTCATGCCATACTATATATGTATATGATGTTAGTATGATGTTAGATAGACCTTGTACAAGTTGTATTAGTGTTTGAATTCTTAAGATCCCTCCCTTGGATGTTCGGCCAAGATATGTTCATGCTCACCAATGATCCCCGTTGCCATGTTTTATATATATATTTGATGTTAACATGTTGATGGTTAAGCTTTGTACAAGTTGTTGAGCATATGAATCCCTTAAAACCTCCACTAGGGTTTCAGTCAAGATCATGTATGTGCCTACTAGTGACCTACCATGCCATGCTACATATATATAAGATGTTAACATGATGCTTGTTAGGCTTTGTGTAAGTTGAATTAAGGTTTGAATTCTTAAGATTTTTCCCTTGGAAGTTTCGGCCAAACCTTGTTCATGCTCACCCATGATCTTCCATGCCATGATATATCTATATATGATGTTAACATGTTGATAGTTAGACTTTATGATAGTATGATTTGTTTATGCCACTACCTTATGTCCATGTTAATTGTATGAATGTATGATTATGTTATTCTCATTGCGTCATGGTGAACAAGTATGTATGATGAAATGCCTAAGAGATGCTTCCCTATGAATGGGGACTAAGAGCACTCTTTATGTTATGAAAAGGAACATGATATGTTATGATAAGGAACATGATATGTTATGATAAGGAATATGATATGTTATGATAAGGAACATGATATGTTATGATAAGAAACATGATATGCTATTTTACTTTTGTATGGCTTGTACCAGACCCTAGCAAGGTCCAAGGGATGGGCTCCTACGTGCCCCTAGGTCGACGGTCATAGTACGGACCTAGTACGGGATGGGCTCCTAAGTTGCCCTAGGCCGACGGTCGTAGTACGGGCCTAGGATGAGCTTCTATGTTATGTTGCCCCTAGGTCGACGGTCGTAGTATGGACCTAGTACCCTAGTAGGTTCGGGATTTGCTACCTCGGGTCTATTTAGGGATGCGTGCAAAGATGATGATGTATGTGGTATAATGTCGGGCCCTCCATGTTGAGATTATGTTTAAGTACCTATAAAATATATGTTTTCAAAGAACATCTTGCATATACCCTTTTCATGTCTATGTGATTAGTATGTTTTACGAATTCTACTTATATGTTCCTAAATGATCATGTCACTACTTTTTTTATGAATACTATGCCTATATGTTCCTAAATGATCATGTCACTACTTTTACGTGAATGCTATGCCTATATGTTTCCTAAATGATCATTTCAAGACTTTTATATGAATGCTATGCCTATATGTTTCCTAAATGATCATGTCAAGACTTTTATATGAATACTATGCCTATATGTTTCCTCAATGATCATTTCACTACTTTTATATGAATGCTATGCCTATATGTTCCTAAATGATCATGTCACTACTTTTACATGAATGCTATTCCTATATGTTTCCTAAATGATCATGTCAAGACTTTCATATGAATGCTATGCCTATATGTTGTTTAGATGAACATGTCTATGTTTTTATGAATTCTAGACTTATGTCCCTAAATGATCATGTTAAGAATGCTATGTCTAGATGTTGTCTAGATGAACATGTCACTACTCTATGTCTAATACCTGATGTATGGCTTTTGTGAGTAGGAAAGGATCTTACTAAGCCTATGTGCTTATAGTTTCATGTTTCCCTTGTACTGCAGATAAGGGTAAAGAATGGCTAAACTAAAGGGAGCAGTAGGAGGGGCAAAGTGTGTGTGGTAGTGGCATGGTGGAAGAGATCTGTCTTATATTCCAAGGCTTATGCATGTTTTTTTAAAGTTTTGCATGTTAGTTGTTAAGGGTTGATCACTACTTGATGTTTTGATGGTTGCTACTTGGTGTCTATTATGTTGATTATCATGAACTTGAACCAAGTAGTGTCCTTATGAAATGATTATGCATGCTTAGTAAATGTTCACCGGTTACATGGTTAAGAATGTTGAGTTATTTGCATGGTTGAAGGTAAATGCATGCTCCATGTTTCATGTTCTATGTTTAAAAAAAAAAGAAGCTTAAAGTCTTCCGTTGTAAATGCATGTATGTATGATCGCGTCGCGCCGCCCTTCCGACCCCTATAGATTACAAGGAAAAGGGCGGGCGTGACATCCATTTCCCCTCTTTCGCATCCTACTTCATTGATCATGAGCACAACCATCGACCAATGCTGCCACCATCAGTAGCTTACGGTGGTTCGAGGGAATTGGATCAGGTAATCTGCCATGGGATTTTTTATAGTCTTCACCTTCAATTGGTCGTAAAATTCCTCTGTGCTCGTTCTATTTCTTTAGATCAAGGAAATATGAGAATTTACAAATTTGATTAAACCTGGATACTGTGATTGCAGGTGTTTAGAGTTATTGAAATTGGGTATTGATTGCAGTTTAACTGATTCATTTGGATCATATACGTGTAGAGGTATCAAGAAGCTATTTGGATTTAAATCTAAGATCGCTGATTAGAAGCAACTAGTAATTTACCTATGATGTAATTATCAGATATTCGGTGTGTAGAATTTGGAGGTTGTCCTCCGTTTAACTGGATCGAGCAAGTTGAATTCATCAAAGGGAATCAAGGAGTGGGGAGACATTGAAGCAGTGTGAGGTAAGTATAGATCTTGGTATTCTGGAAAGTAGGATTTGATTTACAGCATGGTTAATATTGGCATAGTTGTACAGCTACTATTAGGTAAAGAGGTTGATCCGAGGAGGGTGATTTTCATATATGGGTTGAGTAAATGCAGATCTAATACCCTATACTTGATGTAAGATTTGATTCGATGATTCAATGTATGATAGAACTTAAGTATGTTCTATGTTGTGTACAGGACGTTGATATGAGACGGAATCTCGAATGTAAAGACGGACAATGTAGTCTACATAGCAGGTGGGTAATTTCCTACCCTGGTCAGGTAGATGTAATTGCATTCAGATTTAGTCGTAGATATGAGCATGTTAGGTGTTTATATTATCTTGACCCTGCTCTTATTTATCTTATGCTTGATACTTGTCGTTGGCTATATTTACTGAAAGGTTGATATCACATTTCCTTTATTATGATTTAGGGTTGTAGATGTGATGTAGATAGGCCTAGATGTAGTAGGGTGTAGATGTTAGGGTACGGGTGATGACCCAATTTATAAATTGGCAAAAAGGTCATCCGTGGGTAGGTAATGCTCTAAATGTCGGATTTATTCCAATACCCGTATGTTGCATACTTATTACCAACCATGTATTGTGTAATGGTTAAGTGAAGGGTGATTAATGTGTCGCTACAGACTGGTGGTCCCAGCTTGATATGATTAGTCGAGTACGACTCTCTACAGGATAGAGAGTGCGTCGAACAGTTGAGTACGACTCTCTATTGGATAGAGTGTTATGATCAGTTGAGTATGACTCTCTATAGGATAGAGAGTCCGTCGATCAGTTGAGTATGACTCTCTACAAGATAGAGAGTATATTGATCAGATGGGTATGACTCTCTATTAAACAGAGAGTATGTGGTAGATGTTTGTACGTGTGACAGTACATTCATGTCATTTGCATGCATTCTGACGACATAGTCTCCCTTGGGGTTGAGAGAGTCGTCAGTCATCCTGCCTCCCAGGTTACTCTCCGAAGAGTAACTGGTGTGAGGGCAGAGCATTTGTTGTGCCACACTCTACCACTATAGACGGTGGTAGTTGGAATTGCATGCAGTTGTCCTAGATGAGTGACACTCGACCACTCATTGGTAGTGTTAGTTGGAGTGGCCAGTAACAGGGACTCCCGTTGTGTAGTGTGCTCTTTACACTCATATGCTACTTGATCATACTGCCCACTCGGCCATATTAGTGCAATCAATCCTTGATATGGTTTTGATGTGTGTGGCAAAGGGTTTAAGTTAGGATGTGTGGATTTGATATGTGCGTTGGAGTCTTGTAGGACTTAGTAATTCGCACATGGAGCCTTAGCGAGTTTCACATTTCATGATTCGGTCCTTGAGTCGGTGAAGGATGGCTTTGCGGAAGTCGTGCACTTGGAGCATCCGAGGGACTGCCGGACGAGGAGCTTGGAGTGAAGCCGGAGGAAGTAGACTTCAGGGCGAGACGCGAAGGATGGCGCTGTAGAGCCGTGCACTTGGCGCATCCGAGGGACGTGGCCGAACGAAGATAACTTTAAAGGAAAGAGACTCCAAGGGATGAGAGTGAGTGAATGTAACCCGGGAAGGGGTAGTTCTCTTAGGTGAAACTTGGCCATTTTGCTATGTGTCGGATGAGATTTCCCGACATCAGTCGACTGCCATGTAATGGTAGTCGACTACTCTAAGTTGACTATGACTCGACTAGTGTTCGAGTCCGGTTCATGTTACAATGACCGCCATGGAATGGCAATAATCTAGATTGACACGATCGATGAAGGCATCACCGACCGGGTCGCAAGTGTTTCGGGCACAGAATGGAGTCGAGCTCGCGAGCACTCGACTGATAGAGCATCAGTTGACTGATGGCAATATCAGTCGACTGATGGTGGTGCCGTTGGATGGAATCCAATGTGGAAAGCAGTCGTTATTGGGCAACGGCTACGGGACCGGTCGACTGATAGGGACATCAGTCGACTACTCCTGTGTCAACGGGAAGAAACCCTCTTCCTCTATAAAGAGGAAGGGTGTGGGGCTTTGGGGACCTAAATGCTTGGACTCCTAACAGCTCCCAAAGTGCCCTAAACATTTTTCCACTCTTCTACTAGTGCTAATCTTCATTCTATTATAGAAGAGTGATCCTTGTGTAAAAGAGGTTACCTCCACCTAGCTTTGTGCAAAGGAGAGATCTAGTGGAAAGATTGAGGAGTGATTCACCTTGGACGAATCGAACTGTGGATTAGCGGCGTAGCCGTGAACCACGTTACATCCCTTGTTAGCGTTTGTATTCTTATTTGTATTTTCTTGTCTTGTTTTGTTTCCGTTGCGCTAATAGTTTTTGTAGACGAGCAAATTCCACCATCGAATGAAAGAGGGCTATTCACCCCCCTCTAGCCAGCCAATACACACCGATCGATCCCCTATATAAATATATTTGTTTAAGTAAGGGGGAATTATATTTAGGGGGAGTTTCATGTATTAAGAGGGAGAGTTACTAATCATGTTATTTACATGCTTTCTTTCCTTAATATTTTATCAAATGTTTTACCTAACTTAAACAGATTGTCACATATCAAAAAGGGGGAGATTGTTAGTGTAATCAATCCTTGATATGGTTTTGATGTGTGTGGCAAAGGGTTTAAGTTAGGATGTGTGGATTTGATATGTGCGTTGGAGTCTTGCAGGACTTAGTAATTCGCACATGGAGCCTTGGGGAGTTTCACATCTCATGACTCAGTCCTTGAGTCGGTGAAGGATGGCTTTGCAGAAGCCGTGCGCTTGGAGCATCCGAGGGACCGCCGCACGAGGAGCTTGGAGTGAAGCCAGAGGAAGTAGACTTTAGAGCAAGACGCGAAGGATGGCGCTGCAGAGCCGTGCGCTTGGCGCATCCGAGGGACGTGGCCGAACGAAGATAACTTCAAAGGCGAGGGACTCCGAGGGATGAGAGTGAGCGAATGTGACCCGGGAAGGGGTAGTGCTCTTAGGTGAAACTTGGCCATTTGGCTAAGTGTCGGATGGGATTTCCCGACATCAGTCGACTGCCATTTAATGGTAGTCGACTACTCTAAGTCGACTGTGACTTGACTAGTGTTCGAGTCCGGTTCAAGTGCCAACAGTCGACTACCATGGAATGGCAGTCGACTGCGAGACCACCAGTCGACTAATGAAGGCATCAGTCGACTGGTCACAAGTGTTTCAGGCACAGAATGGAGTCGAGCTTGCAAGCACTCGATTGATCGAGCATCAGTCGACTGATGGTGGTGTCGTTGGATGGAATCCAACGTGGAAAGCAGCCATTATTGGGCAACGACTACGGGACCAATCGACTGATAGGGATATCAGTCAACTGCTCCTGTGTCAACGGGAAGAAACCCTCTTTCTCTATAAAGAGGAAGGGTGTGGGGCTTTGGGGACCTAATGCTTGAATTCCTAACAGCTCCCAAAGTGCCCTAAACGTTTTCCACTCTTCTACTAGTGCTAATCTTCATTCTATTGTAGAAGAGTGATCCTTGTGTAAAAGTGGTTACCTCCACCTAGTTTTGTGCAAAGGAGAGATCTAGTGGAAAGATTGAGGAGTGATTCACCTTGGACGAATCGGACCGTGGATTAGCAGCGTAGTCGTGAACCACGTTATATTCCTTTTGTTAGCATTGATTTTATTCTTGTTGTGTTTTCCGTTGCGCTAATATTGTTTGTAGACAAGCGAATTCCACCATCGAACAAAAGAGGGCTATTCATGCCCCTCTACCGGCCAATGATATGACGGTTATTATGTCGTGATACCGTTCCCAAATTATTTACCGAACCCCCTAACTACACTAATGCAGTATAGGACTGACTCAGATCGTCTCCCAACGAACCTAATGGCTGGACGTTTGTTTTTAAACAGAAGTAAACACTGGGGATTTTTTACAATTATCAAAACAATTAAAATGCAAAATCCAAAGCAAACATGAGAATTAAATATACAAAGAGCAAATCTAACTACCAAATAACAAGTAACAAACAACTATCCTAATGCGCAAAAGTAAGTGATCACGCACCGCACTGTCACTATACGGTACAATGATCAAACAAATGTGAACCATTCAACCAAGCACCGCACTGTCACTATACGGCACAGTGATCAAACAGCCACTGAAAAACTAAACTAATAGACAGAAAAGAAATCGACCAAGAACCGCACTGTCACTATACGGTACACTGATCAAACAAATGTGAACAATTCAACCATGCATCATACTGTCACTATACGGCACAGTAGTCAAACAGTCACTAAAAACTACAATAAACGAAATGCAATAAACGAAAGCAATTCAACCAGGCACCGCACTGTCACTATACGACAACTGGTCGAATGTAAAGAAAATCTAACCTAATAATGAAAGCACTCCAACCAAAACACCATACTGTCACTATACGATGCATTGATTGGACAATTTTAATGGATGGGATTAGTATATCAGCAACAAGAAATTAAACTAACCTACAATTAAATAACGAACGCCAATATTAAGTCTAATAAAAATGCACAATGAACAGAATTAAACAACTAAGCATAACAAACCGATAGAAATAACATTTCATGTAAACAAACCAACAATTAACCGAAACAAAAATAATCAACTACTAACAATTGCATAATTGCACTGGAATAAAATGCAGAATGTAATTAACACGAAATCCCGAGTGTTTAACACAAACACACTCATTAAATCCAAATAAACTACGACCGATAACCACACGGCGGTCACAACAAACCGAACAGCCACTCCGGCGGTGAATGCGAAGCTGTCCAATCGGCACAACAGGAAGGAAGGAAAGATGGATGACTGCGATCACTGCTCCGACGAATCTGGATTCACCGGACAGTGAAATGGAAATCTTCTTTGGCGGTGAAGATGGAGTTGTCCAATCGGCACAACCGGTGGGTGACTCCAGTGAATCTGGAATGGCCTATCCCAGTCGCCGGAATGAAGGAGAATGCCGGTGAAGGATGAACTCGCCGGAATCCCACCTCGCCTCGCTTTGGATCAGCTGCCCGAATCACGGCATCTAGATCTACCGCCAAGGATCGGATGGGATCGCCACCAGCTGTCGGAGGAAAACTCGCCGGAATACTGCCAGCCTATCGTCAATCACTCGTGTAGTTGTCGTTCGCCGCGCTCGCGAGAGGAAGAAGACGCCGCTCACTATTCTGTCCCGCGATCTGGCGCAGCTGGGAAGAAGTTGGTTTATTAAGTGATTTTTCTGAGCCATCCGATGGGAGCCTCCTCTGATCCCTGCCGTCCAAATAGAGCTAGGTTAAATGAGTCCAATTAATCTCCTAAGCATGCTGTGATCCAACGGCTGTGATTGCTCCAATTAGATCCTCATTATATGTTTCCTACAAAATCACATGAAATTCGTGGAAAATACTGAAATTATAGGAATTAATGTAATTAATCGCAAATAGGCTCAATATGTAAAAACATCCCGAATAACAATAATTATCCCATCAAAGAGCCTAAAAGATCTAATCAACAAGTAAAAATAGCGCAATAAAAAATACAACTATCAAATTCCCCCACACTTATTTTTGTGCGTCCCGTGCAATAACAAAAACAAAGACACACTAACTCCCTAACTCATTCCCCTAGCAATACCTAGATCAATAATTCAGAGACAGAAAAAATAAGTTACTTAGGATCACCAAATTCATCAGGATCTAGGGTATTCAAAAGATCTGACTCCTACAACAGTCAACATGTATGATGATTTACAGTCAAATCAAATAAACCAAGCCTGATACAAAACCTCCCAAATGGATATATGCACTGATGCTCACATAATGATCGTAGGAGTGGGGTACCCTCAAAACAACATATAATCCTGTCCTACCATATGCTTGCTTATCATCTACTTCTCCACCGCTATAAATACATTCCATACATGAATCAAAAGGATTTATCGAATATCAAAACAAGATCAGATGTAAACTGCAAAAGAAACATACCAGAAGATCAAGATATAATGAACAAGCAACAATAGAAGAATTGGAAGAATAAACCTGATTAGTTGCAATTAGCAGTGGTGTGTGGAAGATATCATGATTTAGTTCATCTATCCTACTCTTTGATGCTGTGTTGACAACTTAGAAACTACTAGAAACTGTGGTGATGTATTGATTCTGGATCAATTTGTGCTTCCTCTGATACAGATTTTTCAAGCACCAAATTATTGCTATAAGATACTTGTAACAACGATGCAGCAATGCATTAACAACTGCCAATAGTCGCTCTTCAGGAATCGACACAAATCTTGAACCAATTTCAGATAGTAAAACCTCTAATTCACTAGCCAGTCTTAAAGGTATATGAGCACCTTCAGCAACAATTGGATTTTGTGGAGTTTGGTCCTACACACTATTGGCATTACCTTCCATAATTCCAGATCTTTCAGATTCTTGTCCATGAGAATTTACACCATCATGTGAACCAACACTAGCGATGGAATGGGAACCTTGATGTGCCTGACTTTCTGAAGTAACACTGAGATGAGAGGTCCCTCGTTGATTTCCATCAAGCAAGCTTTGGGAACCAGTATTATTTGCTATTGCAGCTTGTTGCATATGCTGCTGAGCTAATTGTAGCCTCCCACGATCAAATTTTTCTCCATTGCAGTAGTTCATACCAAACAGACATCTTATCCCATTCATTAGGTGTGCGCAGTCTCCAAGTCTCAAGGATATCTTTGAGCTCACCATACATATCGCTTATATTGCCACCTGAACTTCCCGAGGGTTGTTTGTTCCCTTTTTCAATGTCCAAAAGTATTCTTGCAGATTCTTGGACCTCTACCAATTGTTGAAATCCGCAGAGGTGTCAGAGGAGTGAAAGGACCACCAATTTCTCCTACATCATGTAAAGATGACAAAAGGATGTTGTCTATCCTATCTGCACTCACGCACTCATGCAATAGCCTCTCACCAAGTGAAACACTACCATGTTCCGTAACATTTGAATTCCTCATAGTCGAGAGCTCAAGAATAGCGTAAGAACTCAAGCAATGAACTAAATCACCAACTCATTTGCAATCGATGCCATTTTCTTCACCACCTCGTGCTGAATATACTTTTTCCAAATTCTCATCACTTGACTTTTGGTTCTTCTCCAAACTAGGCTTTTCTTTGGAACTCAAATTTTCACTTATGTCATTAGTAGTTCTAGATGCCAACTGTTTCGTAAAATCCCACACCTTGCCCAAAGCATGGTTCACAATCAATTTCGAGACAAAGATTGCTTACCACCACTTGGAGCACCCTCATGACCCATTGGTGAAGTTTGCATGATACCAAGGGAGAATTCTGCTTCAAGAGTCTTCTTTACCTTTCTCCCATTAAACACTATGCAGTCCCATCTCATGATGACTCAAATGCCATCACTGCAATTTCAGCTTTAGTTAATTTTGTAACAAAGGCAGTGCAACTCTAACAATTTCTCCAAGACATAGCATTGCCAGTGTTGTTTAGCGAATTCCTATTATTGTCATCGCCCGAATTCTTTTTAGCATATCTCCTTGTTCGTGTTGTGTCACCCGGGAAATCCTATCTTCATATCTTTGGAGACTTTTCTTTAGCAATCAAAGATTTACAAAGATCACATGATTTCTTTAGGTCCGAATTTTAATCGAAGGCCTCAAAGATCTCCTCTTAGTATCTTGAAGCAATTTTTTTCAAAAGCTACAATAACATCAAAGTTCTTCCGCCCAAACAAGACAAGATCATGGAGATTGTATCCATCGTTCATGACATTGGTTGTTTTATCCTCTGATGATTCAGTTTCTCATACTCCCCATTCTCCAAGCACCTCTGATCAGGTCTCAGCCTTGAATCTGAACCAGTTTGATGGCCTCGGCATAAATTATAGGCCTTTAGATTGAAATGGTTGTTGTGTTGGAGCTGACAGCAGTTGCTCAGATTTAAATAGAGCATCCCAAATGTCCTTGAATTCTAAAAATTTGATCCTTGAATCCACGTGTAAGCACTGTATTTTAGAGCTTGGTTATTCATGCATTACTCCAGAATTTTTTCAGACTGTAACTAACTCCTCTACCCTTCCACGTGCAGCTTCTCCAAGGTTACAACTCTTTGACATTTTGCAGATTTTAATGAAGTCAACATGCAGGTTGTCTCTACACTGGCAGGTGCTGCACTTGGCAAAAATATCCAATCCACGTGTAAGCACACAGAATCTTGGATCTTAAGTAACTTATGCACTTTAAATCAGGCTGCATCTATCATCTTTTCTCCTTTTCAGAAATTGAATTCTCAGACTATTCTGTAGTCGGTGTAAAATAAATTCAGGCATTCCACTTCCAATTGTGTTGCTCAAATTCACAAAGCAATCAATTCAAATTCCATAAACTAGCAACTTTCTAAACCTTATAAACAACCCAGGTGCTCCTCTTGTAGTGCATTGCTCTAAAACTTAAGAACTTGTGTCTGAAGCAGAAATGTGCAGGCTTAATTCAAATCGAGCACTAAAGAAATTCCTTCTTTAATCTCCCTCTCTAATTGCTCTATTTATTCTCCATTAGAACTACTTGCAATCTCTACCTTCAGTCCATTGATATTGCTCCTCAGACTAGCCTTCTCTACTATTGCACCAGACTCCAACTTCTTACTCAAAGCAGCAATTCCTGCATCCTTCCAAAGTCTCCAACCAGTCTGAACTGCATTAATTTAATCCATGAATTTGGATAGCCATATTGCTCTGTAGTTATCCCTAATTTTCTTGCAGCATCCATCACTTGCATAGCTTTATCAAAGGGTAGCAGAATCATGGGAGCTCTATGCAGTCCGTTGGCAATATTTTTGCTGCAAGGAGTTCATCATGTTTTGATCTTTGACTCCTGCATTTTTCCAGAATTTGACTAGCTCATTAAAACTTGCAATTTTAGTTTTTCAAAGGCAACAAATAAAAACACTGCCAACTGTATTTTTTTCTAGCTATTTCCAAGGTCTAATAATGTTGCACCCAATTCAGAAACAAGCTCCAGGTCCTCAGTAATTTTGCAATCTGAACAAAAACCTACCAGTGGAGCTTTCTCTCCTTCATCTGCCCGGTGCTATTATTGAATTCCAGATTTCTTCCAATCTGACATTGCATTAGCTGATTTCAAAAGTTTCAACTCCAATTCCGGTAGCACTTGCACTTTCTAAGCTTTTCTGTTGTCATCTTTGTTCAAACTTGCTCGATAACTAGCTCAGCTTTTCTGGCAACTTGCTTTCCAATAGTCCTGTCCTAAATCTGCAAGTTCAAAATCAAGCACAACTGAAATTCCTGGCAGTTCCAACCTATTCTCTTAATTTGATCTTTGTATTCTCATGATCATTTGTCAACTGGAGCTTGTGATTAGTTGTCATATTGGAACCAAGGTTGCCCTTCCTTTTGATAGCTGCTTGTAGCTTGAGTAAAAACACAATTATCATGAAGGTAGATTCCGCATATAATTTGTTTCCATCATTCCCTACTCCAACAGAAAGTATTTCTTTGCTAGATCCAGTTTTTGAATCCTTGCTCGGAGCTTGGTAAGATTTTTTTTTTCAGAATTTTAATAGCTCTAATGGTGGTATAGACTGACTTCAACATAGCCCTTGTGTTCAAGATTATAACCAACTACCAGCAGAAACATAACCTATCTGATTCAGCATCTTCCATATTCCAATTTCTCCATTCTAAAAAAGTGTTGGTCAGAATGCTTCAAACTGTGTCAATCTTCAAACAAACAATATCTCTTCCCCCACACTTAGAAATTTTCCCGTCTCGGACAATGCAACTTATCAAGTTATTCTTCCAATGGAAGAACAAAAGATGGTAGAGGTAATCCACAAGACAATGGAAAATAAATGAATAGGAATGGCAAGTACGACAACATGAAAGTATCAAGTGGATTAAACAAGCAATTCAAGTAAGAAAAAGATTCAAGAGTGAAATCCTTCATCATATTCATGCAAATAAATGTTATTGCAGTTTTGAAAAGACTCAAAGCAAGTTCTAGAGTAACAAGTATCACACGTGTATCACACTAAAGTGGGTAAATGATTGAAATGACTTACTACCTCACTAGGTGAATAAAAATCAAGCTTGGTCTATCAATAAAAAATTCACCATCATAACAAGTGACTGCATGCAAGTGAAGTCTCCTATCATACACAAAAATCCACAATTTAATGATCAAACTTAACTAATTTTTACCACCTCTGAAATGATACTAAGGCATGCATAGGGGAATATTATTCGACTCAACAAAAACAACTAAACAACCTAGGCAAACAGGCTAATACCACTCAACTAACAACCAGTTATTTCTGAACATGAGAGGAAGGAAGAAAATACAGTAAACAAAAGAACACACTCCCCTGTCATGTCGGAGAAAAAGCATCATTATGCCTGGCCCCACCGTATTCTCCAGAATAGACTTGATCTCTTTGCTCGACACTTCATGAGTCTGTTGCAAAAGTGAGACCCTTGATCGCTAATGATCGCCCTGGGAACTCCAAATCTGCAAAATATGTGAGACCTAACAAAATTCACAACAACTAGAGAATCATCAGTCCTGGTGGGGATGACCTCCACCCATTTGGAAACATAATCATATGCCAAAAGAATATATGAAAATCCAAAAGATACAGGACACGGACCCATAAAATCAATACTCCAAACATCGAAAATCTCACAGAATAATAAGGATTATTGAGGCATTTAATTTCTACGTCCTATGTTCCCTGTTCGTTGACATTGCTCACACGACTTGTAGAATTCAAAGGCATCATGAAATAAGGTGGGCCAATACAAACTAGACTATACAACTTTCTTGGCAGTTCTTTTGGGGTCCAAAATACCCCCCCCCCCCCCCACAAGCCAGAGAATAACAAAAAGTAAATACGTATGGAATGAAACTCATAATCAGGTACACATCATCTAATGATCTGATCACTACAAAATTTCCAAAGATAAAGATCATCCCAAACATAATACTTAGCATCACTTTTCAATTTCTGGAATTGTGCATGAGTAAAAAATGAAGGTACAACACAACAACTAAATAAATAGCAAGATTTGCATACCATGGTGTCTTACCCTACAAGTGAAAAACTGCTTATCTAGAAAAGAATCTGCTATGGTGGTGGGCTCGATCTCTATCGCAATCCTGGTCAAACTGAACCACCTCCTTCTGCAACAAGTTAATTAAGGGTAGGGGCAATCTTACTGAAGTCTCTGATCAAAAGTCTGTAGAAACCTGCATGACCTAGAAAAGCACAAACTTTCCGCATAGAAGCGGGGTAAGATAAAGAAGATATAACATGAATTTTAGCAGGATCTACTTCAATATCATACACAGAGATAATATAACCTAAGACTATCCCTTGCTCGACCATGAAATGACATTTCACACAAACATCTGATGGAAGTGATCCTTGGGGCATCACCTGAAGTGTGCAAGTCCCTACACCTTCCATATCCTCGCATACTTGGAAATTTACTAGCCCCTGGAATTCCCTAGACTTTTCTTCAACAACCCTCTTTCTAGGCTGGGCCTCTGAGGGAAGAGAAAAATTGCTACATAAAACTCAAGTGAATTATCGCCTGAAGACCTAGTCATCCACACAAATAAATACAATGAAAACAAATAGAAATGATAAGAAAGACAATAATAACAAAAGAAAAAGAAAACAAACAAACAAACTACAATTTAAAGACAAACGAACCCATTAAAGTTTCCCAGCAACGGCGCCAAAATTTGATATGACGGTTATTATATCGTGATACCGTTCCCAAATTATTTACCGAACCTCCTACCTACACTAATGCAGTATAGGACTGACTCGGATCATCTCCCAATGAACCTAATTGTTGGACGTTTGTTTTTAAACAGAAGTAAACACTGGGGATTTTTTACAATTATCAAAACAATTAAAATGCAAAATCCAAAGCAAACATGAGAATTAAATATACAAAGAGCAAATCTAACTACCAAATAACAAGTAACAAACAACTATCCTAATGCGCAAAAGTAAGTGATCACGCACCACACTGTCACTATACGGTACAATGATCAAACAAATGTGAACCATTCAACCAAGCACCGCACTGTCACTATGCGGCACAGTGATCAAACAGCCACTGAAAAACTAAACTAATAGACAACAGAAATCGACCAAGCACCGTGCTGTCACTATACAGTACACTGATCAAACAAATGTGAACAATTCAACCATGCACTGCACCGCTACTATACAAAGACAGAGTCAAAACTACTAAAACTGCAATAAATGAAATGCAATAAATAAAGCAATTCAACCAGTTCGCATCACTACTATACAAGAATCGGTCGAATGTAAAGGAAATCTAACCTAATAATGAAAGCACTCCAAAACACCATCTACTATATGATGCATTGATTGGACAATTTTAATGGATGGGATTAGTACATCAGCAACAAGAAATTAAACTAACCTACAACTAAATAACGAATGCCAATATTAAGTCTAATAAAAATGCACAATGAACAGAATTAAACAACTAAGCATAACAAACCGATAGAAATAACATTGCATGTAAACAAACCAACAATTAACCGAAACAAACATAATCAACTACTAACAATTGCATAATTGCACTGGAATAAAATGCAGAATGTAATTAACACGAAATCCCGAGTGTTTAACACAAACACACTCATTAAATCCAAATAAACTACGATCGGTAACCACACAGCGATCACAACAAACCGAACAGCGACTCCGGCGGTGAATGCGAAGTTGTCCAATCGGCACAACAGGAAGGAAGGAAAGATAGATGACTGCGATCACTGCTCCGATGAATTTGGATTCACCGGACAGTGAAATGGAAATCTTCTCCGGCGGTGAAGATGGAGTTGTCCAATCGGCACAACCGGTGGATGACTCCGGTGAATCTGGAATGGCCTATCCCAGTCGCTGGAATGAAGGAGAATGCCGGTGAAGGATGAACTCGCCGGAATCCCGCCTCGCCTCGCTTTGGATCAGCTGCCTGAATCACGGCATCTAGATCTTCCGCCAAGGATCGGATGGGATCGCCACCAGCTGTCGGAGGAAAACTCATCGGAATACTACCGGTCTGTCGTCGATCACTCGTGTAGTCGCCGGTCGCCGCGCTCGCGAGAGGAAGATGACGCCGCTCACTATTCTGTCGCACGATTTGGCGTAGCTGGGAAGAAGTTGGTTTATTAAGTGATTTTTCTGAGCCATCCGATGGGAGCCTCCTCTGAACCCTACTGTCCAAATAGAGCTAGGTTAAATGAGTCCAATTAATCTCCTAAGCATGCTATGATCCAACAGCTGTGATTGCTCCAATTAGATCCTCATTATATGTTTCCTACAAAATCACATGAAATTCATGGAAAATACTGAAATTATAGGAATTAATGCAATTAATCGCAAATAGGCTCAATATGTAAAAACATCCTGAATAACAATAATTATCCCATCAAAGAGCCTAAAAGATCTAATCAACAAGTAAAAATAGCGCAATAAAAAATGCAACTATCAGCCAACACCACACCGATCGATCCCCTACAAGTGGTATCAGAGCCAAGGAAAGCTTGTCAAGGACTAACCACCACAACAAGCACATTCAAGAATGGCCGGCTCCAATATTCATCCACCGAAGTTTGAGGGAGAATTCTCTTGGTGGAAAAAGAGAATGGAGGTATTCTTCGAAACCGACTTCGAAATTTTATTAATTATGGAAAATGGTTTTGAGATGCCTAGGAATGAAGAAGGGGAGCTATTGGAGAAATCAAGATGGAATAAAAGACAAAGAGAGTACTTGGCGAATTCAAAGGCCAAGCACCACCACTACAATGTACTCCCCCAACAAGAAGTGAATAGGATAGGGGAGTGTGCTAGTGCCAAGGAGATGTGGGAGAAGCTTGTAGAGCTTCATGAAGGCACTTCCAAGGCCAAGCTTGCAAGGAGAGACCTCCTCCGCTCCCAACTATCAAACATCAAATTACAAAAGGGAGAAAAGGTAACTTCATTACATTCTAGGTTTAAAGAAATTTTAATTGGGCTAACAAGTGTAGGAGAAAAACTTTCGAACTGGGATATGCTTATGAAAGCAATCGATGCTTTTCTCCGATCATCGAAATGGAGTTCAATGGTGGACTCCTTCTACATGTCAAAGAACCTAGAAGTGAGCACCTTGGAGGAGTTCTTCTCAACTATGGATCTCCATGAAACAAGGCTTGAAGGAATAAATGAAGAATCAAGTATCAAGCCTTCAAGAGGAGTAGCCTTGGTAGCCAACAAAGGGAAGAAGAAGAAGATAGAGACTTCCTCCTCCTCCGACGAAGCATCATCATCCTCCTCCATGGATAGCATGGAAGAAGCTTATATGGTAAGGAGGGTAAGGCATGAATTAAAAGGTTTTAAATTCAATAACTCTAATGATAGGAGAAGAAGACCAAGGGGGAAGGTGATTTGTTATAATTGCCAAGAAGAGGGACACACAAGGGACAATTGTCCCCTCCTAAACAAGAGTAAAGATGAGAAGAGAAAGAAGGAAGAAAAGAAGAAGAAGAAGGGGAGAAAGAAGAAAAAGGAAGAAGAAAAGAAGGCCAAGGAAAAAGGAAAGGCAAAGGCATTAAAAGCAAGGACTTGGGATGACCCTTCTTCCTCATCATCATCATCATCATCATCATCCGAGGAAGAAAATGCTTTTGTCACAAATTTGGCATTGATGGCTTTTGATGACTTAGACTCCTCCTCCTCCGAAAATGAAGGATCAAGCACAAGTGAGGAGAGCTCTAGCGAAGGGGGAGCTTCTTCACCATCCTCCGAATCCGAAGAAGAGGACATGGAAACTATGGTAACGAACCTTTCACCAAGTAAAATAGTTTCCATGATTTCTAGTCTTACTAAGGATCTATTTAGGGACAAAAAGAAAAATAAGAGCATGCTAGATCAAATTAAGGACTTAAAAGAAAAATTAGAAAAAGCATGCTTAAATGTAAATGATAATATTTCTTCTATCTTAAATGATGCATGCTCACATGATCGTTATATGCCTTTTAATGTTAATGATGCATGCTTTGAGGAAAATAGGGTCCTAAGAGAAAAGGTAGACCACTTGACCAAGGCCCTAGAAAAGTTCACCATTGGCTCCAACACCCTTAATATGATTATAGGGAGCCAAAGAGCAAGCTTCAACAAGAAAGGCCTAGGATATAAGGAAAAGAAAATTGAAAAGGCCTATAAATGTTTAATTGCTAGGGGTCGAGACAAAAAGAAGGTAATAGCTAGAAAATGGATCCCTAAGGAGTATTTAGTGAACCCCATAGGAAAGAACTTATTTTGGGTTCCTAAATCTATCCTAAAGGGTTAGGAAAACCCTAAAATAGTCAATCATAAGGATTTCACCTATATCATATTTTTGGTTGACTTAGGATGGCGGGACAATATTTTTGAAATAGTGTTAGGTGATGATAATGCACCTATAAATAGATAAATCATGCTTTAGGAAATATTTGCCTTATTATCATGATGTAATACCTAATGCATGATCACAATTTGATGAATACATTTGTTTCATGGTCATAATATGAAATCAATGCATATGTATATTTATGATCATGTGGATTGTTAGGATGATACTTAACCTTGTATAGAATTGCATGAAAATAATGGTTAAGTATATAAAAATACCTTTAGGATGCATCTCACACTCACCATAGGCTACATTGATTGAAAACTTAGCATGAGTGAGATGTTAGGATGATACAAATGTCCACTAATGCCTATGGCATTTAGATGGTCATTTAAAGTATCAAAATAGCAATAATAGACCAATCATGGGGAAGGCTTATGTTTAATTCATAGACATATTTCCCAAAGATCATGGTTGGATATTTCATATGTTTTCAAAACAATTTCTTACTTTAAAATCTGTGTGTTCATGTTTTGAAACAATTTAAAGCTAAACTAGGTGTCAAACTTGATACTAACTTGATCAAAAACCTAGTTGTTTTTAAAGCTTTTGGATTTTTGGCAAATACTTGAAAATATAATGATTTTTTATGGACAACTATTTTTCATTGATAAATATACTTACAAGAAATATGTTCTCCAAATTTCATGATTTTTTGAATTTTATAGATTTTCTAATGCATTTCTGAAATCTACCCTGAAAACTTGAAAAACCCGAAATGCATGCGGGACCGTAATCAACTACTGATTGGTAGCCTGATAACATGCCCAGTAATTTCTTTTATCCAATTTTAAGGCATGTTTTGGTTTTTCTTTCTCTCTAGACTTGATGTCATGCTAAATAAACTTTGTTAATTATTTTTTATGGTGTCAAAGGGGGAGAAATATATTTGTTTAAGTAAGGGGGAATTATATTTAGGGGGAGTTTCATGTATTAAGGGGGAGAGTTGCTAATCATGTTATTTACATGCTTTCTTTCCTTAATATTTTATCAAATGTTTTACCTAACTTAAATGGATTGTCACACATCAAAAAGGGGGAGATTGTTAGTGCAATCAATCCTTGATATGGTTTTGATGTGTGTGGCAAAGAGTTTAAGTTAGGATGTGTGGATTTGATATGTGTGTTGGAGTCTTGCAGGACTTAGTAATTTGCACATGGAGCCTTGGCGAGTTTCACATCTCATGACTCGGTCCTTGAGTCGGTGAAGGATGGCTTTGCGGAAGTCGTTCGCTTGGAGCATCCGAGGGACCGTCGGACGAGGAGCTTGGAGTGAAGATGGAGGAAATAGACTTCAGGGTGAGACGCGAAGGATGGCACTGCAGAGCCATGCGCTTGGCGCATCCGAGGGACGTGGCCGAACGAAGATAACTTCAAAGGCGAGGGACTCCAAGGGATGAGAGTGAGCGAATGTAACCCGGGAAGGGGTAGTGCTCTTAGGTGAAACTTGGCCATTTTGGCTAAGTGTCGGATGAGATTTCCCGACATCAGTCGATTGCCATGTAATGGTAGTCGACTACTCTAAGTTGACTATGACTCGACTAGTGTTCGAGTCCGGTTCAAGTGCCAACAGTCGACTGCCATAGAATGGCAGTCGACTGCGAGACCACCAGTCGACTGATGAAGGCATCAGGCGACTGGTCGCAAGTGTTTCGGGCACGGAATGGAGTCGAGCTCGTGATCACTCGACTGATCGAGCATCAGTTGACTGATGGCAATATCAGTCGACTGATGGTGGTGTCGTTGGATGGAATCCAACGTGGAAAGTAGTCATTATTGGGCAACGGCTACGGGACCAGTCGACTGATAGGGACATCAGTCGACTGCTCCTGTGTCAATGGGAAAAAACCCTCTTCCTCTATAAAGAGGAAGGGTGTGGGGCTTTGGGGACCTAATGCTTGAATTCCTAACAGTTCCCAAAGGGCCCTAAATGTTTTCCACTCTTCTACTAGTACTAATCTTCATTCTATTGTAGAAAAGTGATCCTTGTGTAAAAGAGGTTACCTCCACCTAGCTTTGTGCAAAGGAGAGATCTAGTGGAAAGATTGAGGAGTGATTCATCTTGGACGAATCGAACCGTGGATTAGCGGCGTAGCCGTGAACCACATTATATTCCTTTTGTTAGCATTGGTTTTATTCTTGTTGTTTTGATTTGCTTGTCTTGTTGTGTTTTCCGTTGCGCTAATATTGTTTGTAGACAAGCGAATTCCACCATCGAACGAAAGAGGGCTATTCACCCCTCTCTAGCTGGCCAACACCACACCGATCGATCCCCTACAGGCCACTTTAGAGCGGTGGTTGGTGTTGAGTTGGGACCGTTGTCATGTCATGCCACCTAGCCCACACTGGGGTTGTGGTAGCGAGTAGGGGTGCGCAGGCATGACCATGCATGATGCATTGTCGTATCTTATGACGCTTCGCATATTACCATATATATACATATATGCTTGTGTGTGTGTGTGTGTGTATATATATATATATATATATATATATATATATATATATATATATATATATATATATATATATATACATATATATATGGATGATTGTGATTAATATATATATAGATGTCGTCTATATATATATGCTTATTGTGATGTTGCATTTTATTGTACTATGCTTGCTGCATTTGGTTGTACATCATACTCATGCATGCTTCTTGCATTTGTTATACGGTTGTGTCGGATACTTGTATATTTGTTGGATAGACCATTAGATACCTTGACCTGTATCATGAGTATATTGTGAGTTAGTATTACTCTTCCTGTTATATATGTTGGATATATTCTCAGGTTGGATCGGAGTAGCGTAGCAAACGTTCAGGTATGTCTGCATTTTATGTTGTTTATTTGATTAGATGGTATAGGCATGTATTTATATACTGTGTTGTTATACCTGTGGTACCTTTTGGTTATGTTGTTGAATTACATGTGATATTTGATATATACATGTTTTTCCTATTACCTGCTGAGTTATACTCACCACCACGGACCCTGGGTTTTTCTGTCACCTAGGTAACAGGTAGCCGACTTCGTGATGGACTTGGAGCACCGCTGGCTGGCATCGTCTCATCTCAACTCCGAGAGTCCAAATTTTTGGATTATCGTTGGTGTTCCAATATGTCTTTGGTCTTTATGTGATGATTGTAGTCCGTGACTATTGTTGTTGTATCTTTCTTTTCTGGTTTTGTTATGGTGGTTCTTACTTTTGGTGTTAGTCATACTGGTATGCACTGTATGTAGTTGTGATGTGATTGTTTTATGTTTCCGCTGTGTCTTTGTTATAGTTAGTTTATTATGTTGTTGTGGTTTGTTTATTTATATATATGTTGTTGTTGTTGTGGCCTACGGTCCTTGTATTAACCCGAAATGTTGCCACGTACAGGGGAGATGTCGTCCGTTTGCTTTTTGGCACGGCATGCTCTCAGGGCGTGACAATATAGGTAGAACATATGCATGAGGATGAGACCTAAAACCCTTATACAAATTTTAAAGCTTACACCTACCGTTAATATGATAAGAACTAGAGTCTAATTGCTTGTTTGATTTGTTGGCCCAAGTGAAGCTCAACCTGAAATTAGATATGTTTGAACCATAGAGATACGATCTCATGATTAACAGGTTGGCTTGTTGACCAACCATAGAGAGTTGTTGGCCCACCTCTCTAGACTTGAAGCATTGGCTTGTTGACCTAACGCCAAGGTCAATATAGATAGAGGTGAAGTCGGGTGATATATATTTGATGTATACTTGTTAATGTGTTAACAACCCGATGTTTATGCGAACATTCAAATAGTTGATAGCATAATGTGATAGTTACATATACGCGATATGTAATCGGTATACTTGATACCTACCACTATAGCTAAGAATGGCTTGTTGGCCTAACGTCAAGGTTGTTCTTATCTATAGTGGATATTAACCCACTCAGAGAAAAACCTACGATCTCCCGAATTCAAAGTAAGGGCTCTTGAATTCGAAAAGGGAGTGAGAGCCTAATATGTAAATTGTTTACATATCAAATTATTTCTCTCACATTCTCGATTTTGTATTTCTAAGTTAATCATTTGATAATGTTGTCTATTAATCTGCGTTCAATTTTGGAATCGAACAAACTGACTGGGTATAACTTTTTGGACTGGCTTCGAAACTTGAGAATTGTTCTCAAGGTTGATAAGCTTGCTTATGTCCTTGAAGAGTCTCTTCCCACCAGTCTTGACCATGATGCAACTCCGGACCAAATGTTAGCCCATCAGAAGCATACGATCGATTCTAAGCTTGCTAGTTGCATCATGCGAGCGATGATGACTCCTGAGCTACAAAAGAAGCACAAGCATATGGATACTTACACGATCATTTACCATCTTCGTGAAATCTTCGATGAGCAGTCAAGATCCGAAAGGTTCGAGGTCTCGAAGCTTCTCTTTAGCTCGAAGATGGAGGAGGGTTCATTTATAGTATAGTTTATACTGAAGACGAATGGGTACATCGAGCGACTAGGATCATTAGGGTTTGCGATGGCTCACAAATTAAGTATTGACTTAATTCTGCATTGTTTGTCCAAGAGTTACTCATAATTTATGATGAACTATCGGATGAACAATCTTGAATCTATCATTCCCGAGCTGATCAATATGCTCAAGACTGTAAAACCTTATGTGACTAAAGAAAAGAAGACGATGATGTTGGTTAACTCCTCAAAGAAAGATTCTAAGAGGAAGTCAAAGCAACAACTAAAGGGGAAGAAGAAGAAGGACAAGACTAGAGAGTCAGCTCTAAAGGGCACATGCCATCACTATGTCAAGATGGGCCATTAGCGAAGGAACTGCAAGATCTTTCTTGAGTCCATGAAGAAGAAGTCGACATCTAATGCCCCATCCTCTTTAGGTATCTTCATTATTGACTGTCATGCTATTTCCTTTGACGCATGGATATTGGATATTGGGTGTGGCTCATATATATATAATGGCATACAAGGGCAAAGGGATAGCAAAAGACTTGTCAAGGGAGAAGCGAATCTGCGAGTCGGCAATGGAGCAAAGGTTGCAGCTGTCGCCATTGGAATATATTCGTTGAAGCTTCCTAATGGACTTGTCTTAGAACTGGACAATTGTTATTTTGTTCCTGCATTAATAAAGAACATTATTTCTATTTCTTGTTTAAATAGAAAGGGTTTCCATTTGACGTTTAGTAATAATTGTTGTTATATAACTTTGAATGGCATTCTTTATGGCACCGAAACTTTATGCAATGACATCTACGTGTTAGATACATCCAGTGATGCATTCAATATCGAAGTGAGCAACAAGCGTGCTCAAAAGGATAATCAATTAACCTCCTACACATGGCATTGTCACCTTGGCCATATAAGCAAGAAGTGCATGTTAGAGTTACACAAGAGTGGAATTCTAGAATCATTTGAATTGGATTCATTTGATACATGTGAATCATGCTTACAAGGAAAGATGATAAAGTTGCCCTTTTCTAGAAAGGGTAAGTCAGTGGAAGAGTTACTTGGTCTCATACATACTGATGTATGTGGATCAATGTCAATTCATGCTCAAGGAGGTTACAGCTACTTCATTATCTTTATCGATGATCACTCACGATTTGGGTATGTATATCTTATGAGATATAAATTTGAAGCCTTTGAAAAGTTCAAAGAATTCAGAAATGAAGTAGAGAAACAACTTGGTAAAAGTATTAAGATACTTCAATCCGATCGAGGTGGCGAATACTTAAGCCAAGAGTTTCAAGATTATCTAAGAGACAATGGTATATTATCTCAATGGACTTTGCCTTATACACCGCAACATAATGGTGTACTTGAAAGGCTAAATCGAACCTTGTTGGACATGGTGAGATCGATGATGAATCATGCAAGCCTTCCCGACCAAAGTATAAATCCTTTTAGGGATACGCACTCAAGACAACTATTCACTTGCTGAATAGAGTCCTGACCAAAGTAGTCTCTGCTACTCTATATCAGATATGGACTGGTAAGAAACCTCAGTTGTCTTATTTGAAGACATGGGAATGTTCTTCTTACGTGAAGAGGACTACATCAGACAAGCTGGATGCTAAGTCTGATAAATATCTATTTATTGGATACCCCAAGGAAATGAGGGGTTACCAATTCTATCATCTCTTGGAATAAAAGGTGTTTGTTTCAAGAAATGTTGTATTTCTAGAGAAAGAGTTTCTCTTGCAAAAAAAAAAACAGTGGGTGAGGAAGTTCAAGAAACTTTAATAGACACTAAAGAGACGTCTATACCGGAATCACAATCGATTATTCATGATGATGAGATAATGACTGAACCTATCGTTACACCACCTCTTCGCAAATCTGGGAGGTCACATAAGATTTTTGAGAGATATGGATTTCTCGTAAGTGAATCTAATGATGTGTTACTCATTAAGGATGAAGAACCTACTAGTTATGAAGAAGTTCTGAAAAGTTCAAAAAGGGATAAATGGTTAGTAGCCATGAAGTCGAAAATTGATTCCATGTATGAAAACCAAGTTTGGAACTTGGTGGATCCACCTAAAGGCATCACACCTATTGGGTGCAAGTGAGTTTTCAAGAAAAAAAACTGACATGGATGGTAATGTGATTACCTATAAAGCTAGATTAATGGCAAAAGGTTATCGTTAAAAGCAAGGTGTTGATTATGACAAGACCTTCTCACCAGTTGCCATCCTTAAATCCATTCGGATACTCCTAGCCATAGTAGCTCATTATGATTATGAGATATGGAAGATGGATGTGAAAATATTTTTTTTAATGGAAACCTACATGAGGATGTGTATATGATACAACCCGAGGGTTTCACATCGGTTGACAAAACCAAAGTATGCAAGCTTTAACAGTCCATTAATGGACTGAAGAAAGCATCCAGGAGTTGGAATATCCATTTTGATGAGGCAATCAAAGAGTTTGATTTATCATAAAATTCTGATGAACCTTGTGTGTACAAGAGGGTTAGTGGGAGTGCGATCGTATTCCTAGTACTATATGTCGATGACATACTCATAGGAAATGATATACCTGTCTTACAATCAATCAAAGGTTGGTTATCCAAAATGTTCTCCATGAAAGACATGGGAGAAGCGACCTACATCTTCGGGATTAAAATCTATAGAGATAGATCGAAAAAGTTGCTTGGTTTTTCACAATCTACATATATAGACAGAGTGCTAAAGCGATTTAACATGTTTGAATCCAAGAAATGTTATATACCCATGCAACATGGGATTCACCTTTCAAAGTCTGTGTCCCCACACAGAAGATGAGAGGATTTGCATGAATAAGATTCCTTATGCTTCTGCAATATGATCTATTATGTATGCTATGTTATATACAAGGCCTGACGTATCATAAGCTCTGAGTGTCACAAGCAGATACCAGTCTGATATAGGAATAGATCATTTGGTGGCTATCAAGGCAATCCTTAAGTACTTGAGAGGAACTAAAGATATGTTCTTGGTATATGAAGAAGGTGATATGGTTACACGCGGGTATATAAATGTCAGCTTCCAGACCAACAAGGATGACTCCAAGTCATAGTTTGGGTACATATTCACACTGAATGGTGGCGTAGTGAGTTGGAAAAGTTCCAAACAAGATACAGTTGTCGATTCTACCGTGGAGGCAAAATACATTGCATCTTCTGAAGAAGAAAAGGAGGCAGTTTGGATCAAGAAATTCATCTTCGAACTTGGGATGGTTCCGTCCATTGTTGAAGCATTGCCAGTTTAATGCAACAACACTGGAGCTATCACACAACCAAAGGAACCCAGGTCTCACCAACGATCCAAACATGTGCTTCGGCAATATCATTTAATCAAACAAATCATCAGTAGGAAAGAAATACAAATCGAGAAGATTCCCATAGAAATGAACCTAGCTGATCTTTTTACAAAGGCTCTATCACAAAGTAAGTTTGAGAGTCACATCAAGGACTATGGTATTAGATACCATGGTGATTGGCTTTAGGCTAAGTGGGAGTCTGTTATGTTGAGAGGTGTCCTAAGGCAATCACCTTATGGTTGTACTATTTAGTTGATAAATAAAGATTCACTATTTGAGTGCACATGTCATATGTGTTTGATTGGATCTTAAACTCATTTACTGAATGTCCGGGATACGATTCATAGCATGAGAGAACTTGTGATTACATCACAACTAGTGAGTATATCTACATGTGTAATTATGAATGTATTGAAATAATTTCTAGTCGATGAATTGATGAGTTCGGACATCATCGATTCTGGGAGACAAGCACGGGTTATACTCCTTGGTTTATCCAAGCAGCTTCTCCTCATTGGCTGGAGACATTAAGATGTCGAGAGTTAAACGTGGATGTTAGTTACGGTAACTAGTACATTGGAGTGACCTGCTATAAGACTTCATATGGTTCTCTGCATATACGATATGTAAGTGAAGCTCTTACTATAGCTTGAGTGCGAGTTTCCTTCGACTTGAGGTATTCAAGTCATCTTGGTCATGGAGACTTATACTTTGACATCTTAGTTGATACATCTCTATGGAGGTGTGGGCAGGGGATGATTGGGTATAAGTCAAAGTGCTCAAAGGTAATTGAATAGCAAACAAAGGATTCACCACTCCATGCGAGGAGATGTATACCCTATGACCACTCATCAGGATTGTTACTCAAAGTCTTTGGCCAAAGCATTGCATGTCAAGAGTATGGTACTCTTTGATACATGTCGAAGTAATTAGAATTCACTGGACGAGGAAGTAAGACTTGGGCTAGGTGTGACTTAGTCAGCCTAGTGAGGACTGACACATAGATATGTAAAATACCGAAAAAATAAAATAAAATAAAATATTCCTTGTTAATTGATAAATTATCTTATAGAATTTTTTCAGAAATTTTTAGAAATTTTTATGGATTTAAATGGAAGTTTTATGGATATTTCATAGGGATAAAGCGAACAAGATTTTGTAAGGCCTATTTAGACTATCTTCTAATGAGGTATTAAATGGTTTAATTAACCGATTCCTTCCGTTTCCCCATCGGTTTCTTTTTTTTTCGCAACTTCTCTTTTCTTCTTCTCGTAATTTTCCTTCTCCTGCACCGTCGCTCCCCTTTCTCCTTCTCTTCACCGTCGCCGCCAAGCCCAAGCTTGATCTGCCACCGGTGTTGCAACCTTGCCCGATGCCTCCTCATCTTCTCTGCAGGAGTTTGGTAGAGCGAGGTCGCAGAAGGTAGACTCCATCGCCGCCTCTAGTTGCGCCTTGAAAGGACTCTTCCTTCCTGCTCCATTTCCTCCGCGATTGATGTGGTGATCTCTCGGTGGGTCAACCGGAGGAAGCATCGATTAGCTCTACAAGCGTGTGTCCGGTGAGTGCTCATCTAGAGCGATTGGCGACTTTATTCCGAGTTTGATTGGGAGTCGCCTCTTCCTGTGATGGGGGTAGGCTCCTTATTTTGGATGAGATATGAGATTTTTGATTTCGATCTCGTGGTTTCTTCAGGTCACAGCAAGTGTTTGGAAGCTGCTTGGCGATCTATGCTGAAGCTAGGGCAGCGGGGGTCTTTCCGATGTCTAGATAGTTTGGGGGAAAACTGTCGGTGGATACCAAGTGCAGGTATAACTGGTTGTTCATCCTCTTCAATTGTTGCTGGTTGAATTTGTTGTCTGCCGAGGGGTTTTGGCTGCGAATAGGAGTTTTGGTCGATTGAGAGGGTTGTGGGTCTTGACTGTGATGTTTTATTGAGAATTTCGGCTGTGATTGGAGTTGAGAACGATTGTGAATCGCTGTGAGTGACTGCAAATGGTAGTGATGCTTTGTTCTTGGCTGTGAAGTTGTGTCGGCTGTGATGAGTGGATGAAGCTGTGCTGGGGATCGAATCGGGATAAGCAGTGTGTGGTAAGCCTTGATCTAAAAATGGCATCAATAGATGCAATGTTAGTTTATATATATGTTAGTTGTGGATTCTTTATTTTGTAGGTAAAAAGGGCAATCGGATCAAGGGTTGTGATTGAACAAGTTGATCATTCCAGATTTGGAAACCTCAAATTTTTGAATCTAAAAGTTGAGTAGCTGGGATCGATAAAGGTAAGTTTGATCTGGACGATTGACGATGGTATGCTATGAATTACACTTTATGGTATGATAATTATAGTGGATGTTCTAGTTGAATTGATGATTAATAGCTAGCGAACGATGTTATTCTATTGGAGAATACTAATTGTGGATTGATGGTAATAGTCTTAATGGTGGAGTTAATTGCAATATAGGGATAAGATGAATTGTGTAGTGTTGATTTTTGACTCGTGGATTGTGATATGAGTTCGAAGTAAAAATTAGATCCGATCATTTAGATTATGATGGACTTAATTGTGTTCTATGCATGTGCAGGTATCTGGTTCGATGTAGATTCAGGAACGTGAGGATCTACAACACGGTTTTTATATGAGGTGGGTAATTTCCTACCCTGGTCAGGTAGTTGTAGTTGCATTTAGATTTAGATATAGATATGATCATATTATATGTTCATATTATCTTGACCCTGCTCTTATTATCCTTATGCTTGATACTTGTCGTTGGCTATATGTGCTCAAATGTTGATATCACTTTTCCTTTATCATGATTTAGGAGTTACATATGTGATGTAAGTAGATCTATAAATGTTTAGTAGGGTGTAGAGGTTGGAGTATGGATGATAACCTGATTTGTAAATTGGGTAAAAGTTCATCCGTAGGTAGGTAATGCCCTAAATGTAGGATTTATTCCAATACCTGTATGTTGCATACTTATTACCAACCATGTGTTGTATAATGGTTAAGTGAAGGGTGATTAGTGTGTCGCTACGGACCGATGGTCCCAGCTTGATATGATTAGTTGAGTATGACTCTCTATAGGATAGAGAGTGCGTCGATCAGTGAGTACGACTCTCTATTGGATAGAGAGTGTTATGATCAGTTGAGTATGACTCTCTGCATGATAGAGAGTGTGTTGATTTGATTGGTATGACTCTCTTTATAATAGAGAGTTTGTGGTAGATGTCTGTAGGTGTGACAGTACATTCATGTCATTTGCATGCATACTGACGACATAGTCTCCCTTGGGGTTGAGAGAGTCATCAGTCATCCTACCTCCCAGGTTACTCCCAGAGGAGTAATTGGTGTGAGGGCAGAGCATTTATTGTGTCGCACTCTACCACTATAGACGGTGGTAGTTGGAGTTGTGTTCAGTTGTCCTGGGTGCATGACAATCGACCACTCATAGGTAGTGTCAATCGGAGTGGTCAGCAGCAAGGACCCCCATTGTGTTGCGAGTTCTTTACGCTCATATGCTACTTGATCATACTGCCCACTCGGCCACTCTAGAGGAGTGGTTGGTGTTGAGTTGGGATAGTTATCATGTGGTGCCACCTAGGCCATACTGGGGTCTTGGTAGCGAGTAGGGGTGCGCAGGCATGACCATGCATGCTGCATTGTCGTATCTTATGGCACTTTGCATATTACCATATATATACATATATGCATGTATATATATATATATATATGGTTATGATTAATATATATATAGATGCAGTCTATATATATATGTTTATTGTGATGTTGCATTTGATTGTACTATGCTTGCTGCATTTGGTTGTACATCATCTTCATACATGCTACTCGCATCTGTTATACGGTTGTGTCGGATACCTGTATATTTGTTGGATAGACCATTAGATACCTTTGACCTATATCATGAGTATATGGTGAGTTAGTATTGTAGAGATTTTTATATGCAAAATATCATATGCGCAACGGAAAAATAGGATCCCTTCCAAGTGATCCTTGCGAAAGAAAACCTCGTAAAAAATAAATTTCTCAAAACCTATCTTATAGGAGAATATTACCTTTGTTGCGTGCCCTTTTAAATCCCGCTTCTCCTTGGGTTTGTTGGATCTTTTAGCACGTTCAAATGTCCGTGCCTCTATACGTATCCACACGAGCAAGCTCTTGTCTCACAAAAGAAACTAGAAGAGCTCTCCTTTACTTCTTGCTAGAGAAGTCCCTAAAGGAGAGGAAGGTAGGGAAAAAGAGAAAGGAAGAAGAAGACCACTCTTCTTGCTAGCCTACACTCACAAAAGCCACACAACCAAAGCCTCTCACCACCAAGCTCTCTCCAAGCCTCTAGCTTCCAACAACTTGGCCGGCCACCCCATGGAGTGTTTTATAGGATTGAAAAAACCTTTCACCTCTTATCACATTCAATGCAATCAATTGCATTGAAAAACAATCAAACACTCCTTGTTTGGCCGGCCACATGTGGAGGAAATCCAAAGGTCAAAACCCTTTGTCTCCTTCCACCTCATCAAGCTTAGGTGGCATGCTTATGTGGCATTCATGCATGTTGAATTAATCTTATTAATTCAATAAGCTTATGTTATCATATTGAATTAATCTCATTAGATCAATAAGGTAACATATTGAATTAATCTTATTAAATCAATTAAGCTTAGGCTATGATGATAACATATTTATTTAATCTTATTAAATTAATAAGCTTAGCATATTGAATTAATCTCATTAAATCAATAAGCTAAAATTCTCTTTAAGCTTAAAGTCCAAAAATCATTTTGTACTTAAGCTTATTCCCAAATTATTCTAGTCAAACTAGAATGCACTAATTCTTCTAATCATCATGCTCTTTGTGCGTGACCCTATAGGCTCTCATAACGTTGGCAGTGGATCTAAACTCTTTTAGATACACAAGCAATGAGCGGCATCTAGCAATACATCATTGCTACCTAAGTTACGAAATAAGTCAAGATCCGACTAACCTTTCCGTGACTACTATAATGTATGACCGTGTCCTTCTATCCTTGATATCAGATTGACCAATGAGGCATAGACCGTGTCATCCTCGATCAATCTATGTGTTTCTTGATCCCTGAGTAAACTAACTCAAACAAATGAGCTCAATATCTCATATTGACTCATTCAAGCATGGCCATGCATTTTAGTAGTTCTACTCAATCAAGGGGCCCACAGATATCACTCCCGTCATATGGGAGGGATAGATCCCATCTACATCACTCACATCCCTCCGCATAATTTATTATATACCCAATAATCGCCTTTATGGTCCACCCTGTTACGGGTGACATTTGACGATACCAAAGTACATAACTCCTTATGTAGGGAACAGTAGTGACTTCAGGTTTGAGGACTATTTGTTGGATCGAAGCGGATCACTAGAGGGGGGGTGAATAGCGATAAAACCTTTTTCTTTTCTTTTCGTTCGTTAAAACTCGAGAGATAATTAATTACAGCGGAAATGTAAATGTAAAGTAAAAAGAGATAAAGGAGTTTTACTTGGTTCGTAGCCTTCGGCTACTACTCCAAGGCCCTAGCGGTCCTCGACCACGTACGGAGGGCAAAAACACTAAAGAACTCCTCCCCTTTAGAGGTAGGAGTTTAATCGATACAAGTAAAGCACAAAGCTTGAGGTAGAGGGACACTCCCCCTCTCCTCGTTACGATAAAAGCTCCGAAAATGAAAGTACTAAACTGAAATAAAACTCTAACCAACGTAATAAAATGAAAACAAATAAACCTAGACGTCGGAGAAGAAGCACTTGTTAGTAATATATGAGAGATGTCCTAAGGCAATCGCCTTATGTATGAACCATTTATATGATAAATGAAGATTCACTATTTGAGTATACATATTTTATGTATTTGATTGGATCTTAAACTCATTTACTGAATATCCACGATACGATTCACAGCATGAGAGAATTTGTGATTGGATCACAACTAGTGAGTATCTCTACATGTGTAATTGTGATGTATCGGAATTATCCCTAGTCGATGAATTGATGGATTTGTACACCATCAATTCTGTCGAGACTAGCACGAGGTATACTCCTTGGTGTATCCAAGCAGCTGATTCTCACTGGCTGGAGACATAGTGATGTCCGGAGTTAATCGTGGATGCTAGTTATGGTAACTAGTTCATTAGAGTGACCAGCCGTAAGACTTCATATGGTTCTCTGCATATATAGATATGTCAATGAAGTTCTTACTGTGGCTTAAGTGCGATGTTCCTTTGACTTGCGGTATTCAAGTCATCTTGATCATAGAGACTTATGCTTTGACATCTTAAGCAAGCATCTCTAAGGAAATGTGGACCCGGGATGATTGGGTATAAGTCGAAGTGATCGAAGGTGTTTGAATAGCCTATAAAGGATTCACCACTCCTTGCGAGGAGATGTATACCCATGGCCTCTCGTCGGATTGTTACTAAAGTCTTTGACCAAAGCATTACATGTTTAGAGTAAGGTACTCTTCGATACATGTGGAGTAACTAGAATCCGTAGGACGAGGAAATGATACTTGGGCTAGGTGTGACGTAGTCAGCCTAGTAGGGACTGACACAATAGACCATGTCCTGAACCAAGTGGGTATAAGATGAGTGAAGGGAATGGGGCACGAATCATTCGAGCTGCTGAAGGGTTTCAGAAATAGTTCTGGATCAACCGTTGATCTTTTCGGTTAATTGGGAATCATGATGTACTACTAGGTGCCACTCATGATCGTTCTATAATTAATGGTTAATTATAGACGGCCAACATAAACCGAGAACCTATTTGGTCACACGCACAACGAGCGTAATCCAAAGGATTTAAAACGAGCTTGAGAATGAGATTCTCAGACCGAGAGAAACTAGGTTTGGTTGGACCAAACATAAAGCGAGCATGAAATCGTTTCAGTCGCAATGGAAGCGTGGATGGGCGAGTCTTATGAAGACATAATGGATGAACCAAAATGGTTTGGTTCTAATCCAATGGATGAGAATAAACCAAAGGGTTTGGTTTATTTTAAACGAATGAACCAAAAGTTGGTTCGGTTCGTTTTAACTTAAAATAAACCATCATGGTTTGGTTTATTTTAACTTATCTTAATGGAGCGGGTTAACGGGCTTAATGGTTATGATCCAATAACCATTAAGAGAATTAGTTCTCTATAAAAGAGGGCTTAATGGATAATTAAGCCCTAATAGAAGAGCCCTAAACCTAGTTGCCGCCCACCTCCTCTCCTTGGAGTTTTCGGAGCCAACTCCATTGCCGCCCAGCCCTTGTGCCGCCGTCCAGCTCCTTGCTGGCATCCAAGCTACAGCCGGTGAACCCTCCGGCGACCCTCCGGTGATCTTCCTAGGCCTCGGTGAAAAGGTGAGCACTTGGCTTCCTTGTTTTGGCCGGCCCCTACTCCTCCACCAAGCTGTCCAGTTTTCTGGACAGCTTCTTCTCCTCTCGTCGGAGCGTCGTTTGGACGACGGTTAGAGCTCCGACAGCGGCTAACTTACCGGAGATTCGATCTCCGGTAATCCTCTAAGGTGGAGGACAAAGGATTCGTCAATTGGTTGACGAATATTTCTCCGGAGAAGCGAGTTTTGAGAACTCGTATTAGGATCCGAATTTGGATTCGGATCGTGATCATCTCTCGATCACGTCATCTTCAACATGAGGCTAGTAACCCGTACGAAGATGAAGCTCATGGCTTAGCGAAGTCATCCCGAGGAACTCGGCGTGGATACGGATAGAGACGATTCTAGCGAGGATCGTTCCGGTTGATGCCGTTCCCGCTACACGTCATACGAAAGGTATAACGTAGATAAATTTCCTTTTATTGTAAATTTAAATTTACAGTTATGTCTACACTTGTTGTAATAAGCATGCGTGTATTGTGTGTGTTGTAATAAATGTAGATTTATTATTTTTATTGCTTCCGCTGTGCTCATGTTTGCGAAACATGATCGAACACACACACGCCGCGGTGCCGGAAACCCAACAGTGGTATCAGAGCCCAGGTTGTGTTTCGACATAATCGTAAAAATGGTTTTGCAATAGTCATAATGTATTTCTGGAAATTTTCTAATTTTGGAAATTTAGAAGTATTTATGGAAATTTTTCAATTTTGGAAAGTCTAGAAGTATTTATGGAAATCTTCCACTTTTGGAAAGTTGGAAGTATTTATGGAAATTTTTCATAAATAAAATATTTGATTAGATTCTGGAAATTTGTTTCCTAATTTAATCATGATTTGATTTGGGAAATCAAATCTTAAAATATTTTATTTCCATAAGTAGTTTTAATGATTTAGGAAATTGGTTTCCTAAATAGATTTTCCTTAATTAAATAATTCCATGAATAAAATATGTGATTAGATTTGGAAATTTATTTTCTAATTTAATTATGATTTGATTTGGAGAATCAAATCTTAAACATATTTTATTTCCATAAATAGTTATGACATATAAGGAAATATATACATGACATAATTGTATGTCATGTAATTGCATTAGATGCATAACATTATGTCATGCGTGTCGTGACATGTAGATGTATGTCATGTATGTCATGTCATGTAGATAATAGTTATTTGCATGCAAAGAGGATGAGACATAAAAACCCTTAAACAATATTAAAGCCTACACCTTCCATTAATATGGTTAGAACCAGAGTTCCGTTTCTTGTTTGGGTTGTTGGACTCTCTCCAAGCCCGGCTCGAACCCGAACATGTTCAAACCATGGAATAGTTTAATACTAATATGGTAAGAGTCAGAGGTCAATCGTTAGCTTTGGTTGTTGGACTCTCTCCAAGCTGGGCTAATTGGTTGAATGCGCTCTAACCATATTAAAACTATTTCCCGATTAATGGGTTGGCTTTAACCTGGAGCATCGGCTTGTTGGACTCTCCAAGGTCGATGTAAAGGGAGGTGAAGTTGGGTGCTATGCATATGATGCATACTTGTTAATGTGTTAACAACCCGATGTATGTGTGAACATTCAATTAGTTGATAGCACATTGTGATAGTTGCATATACGTGATATGCAATCGGTATAGTTGATACCTACCGTCGTAGTTACGAATGGCTTGTTGGACTCTCTCCAAGGTTGTTCATAACTATGATGGATATCAGCCCATTCAGAGATGGACCTACGATCTCCCAAAGTGATTTTGGGGTTTTTGAAATTCAAAAAATGAATGGGATTTATAAATGTATATTGATGCATTTTAAAATCATCTTTCTCATATATGCTCGTTTTGTATTTCTAATATATTGATCATGATTGTCTTTAATTTATGCTCCATTTTGGATTCAAATAAATTGATCGGGCCGAACTTTATGGATCGCTTAGAAACTTGAGAATTGTTCTCAAGGTGAAAAGCTTGCAATGTCTCGGCGCTTCTTCCCGCTTCGCCCTAGTGACGATGCAACTCGACCAATTGTTGGCCTATCGTAAACATGTGAGTGATTCTCAACAAATGAGTTGCATCATGCTAGCCGCGATGGAACCCAAGCTACGAAAGCAGCATGAGCATATGGATGCTCATATCGTAGTCCTTCATCTTTGTGAGTTGGTTGATGAGCAAGTGAGATTCGAAAGGTTCGAGTCTCAAAGCTCCTCTTCACCTCTGAGATGCTAGAAGGTTCATCTGTGGTACTGCTCAATATGCTGAAGACTGTGGAGTCTTCTGAGAAGCATGAGCAGGGGACGGTGCTATTAGTTGATTCCTCGAAGAAAGGTTCTAAGAGGAAGTCAAAGGAACAGCAGAAGGGAAAGAATAGAAAGGCTAAGAAGGTAGGACTAGCACAAAAGGAAACTTGCCATCATTATGGCAAGGAGAGCCATTTGCGAAGAAAGTGCAAGATTTATCTTGAGTCCGTGAAGAAGAATAAGGCATCGGATGCCCCATCTTCTTCAGATATCTTCGTTATTGATTATCATTCTATTTCCTCAAACACTTGGGTATTGGATACTAGGTGTGGCTCACATATATGTAATGACATACATGGGCTAAGGAATAGAAGAAGACTCGTCAAGGGAGATCCAAATTTACGTGTTGGGAATGGAGCAAAGGTTGCTGCACTCGCCATCGGAACGTATTTGTTGAAACTCTCTGCAGGACTTGTCTTAGAACTGGACAATTTCTTTTATGTTCCTTCGTTGATAAAGAATATCATTTCTATTTCTTGTTTAAATAGAAATGGGTACCATTTGACTTTTAGTAACAATTGTTGTTACATAAATTTGAATGGAGTTCTTTATGGGTCTGGAACTTTAAGCAATGGTGTTTATACGTTGGATGTATCCAGTAACATTTTCAATATCGAAGCGAGCAACACGCGTGCTCGAAAGGGTAATCAATTAGACTCCTGCATGTGGCATTGTCGTCTTGGCCATGTAAGCAAGAAATACATGTCCGAATTACACCGATGTGGAATTCTGGAATCGTTTGAATTGGATTCATACGATACATGCGAATCATGCTTAAAAGGCAAGATGACTAAGTTACCTTTTACTGGAAAAGGTGAACGAGTGGGAGAGTTACTAGGTCTAGTACATACTGATGTATGTGGACCTATGTCAACTCAAGCTTTAGGAGGCTATAGCTACTTCATTACCTTCACCAATGATCACTCACGGTTTGGGTATGTGTTCTTGATGAAACACAAGTCTGAAGCCTTTGAAAGGTTCAAAAAATTTAGAAATGAAGTAGAGAAACAACATGACAAGAGTATTAAGAAACTTCGATCAGATCGAGGTGGTGAATACTTAAGTCAAGAGTTTCTTGATTATCTAAGAGACAATGGTATATTGTCTCAATGGACTCCGCCATATACACCACAGCATAATGGTGTATCTGAGAGGCGTAACCGGACCTTGTTGGACATGGTCAGGTCAATGATGAATCATGCGACTCTTCCCAAGTCCTTTTGGGGTTATGCACTTCAGACAGCTGTTTACTTGTTAAACAGAATGCCTACCAAGGTAGTCTCAACTACTCCATATGAGATATGGAATAGTAAGAAACCTCATGTATCTTACTTAAAGATATGGGGTTGTCCTGCTTATGTGAAGCGGACTGTATCAGACAAATTGGATGCTAAGTCTGATAAATATCTATTTATTGGATACCCTAAGGAAACAAGGGGTTACCAATTCTATCATCCTGTGGAACAAAAGGTGTTTGTTTCAAGGCATGTTGTGTTTCTAGAGAAAGAGTTTCTCTTGCAAGAAAACAGTGGGAGTGTCGTCGAGCTTGAGGAGGCTCGAGAGACTCAAATAGACATTGATGAGATACCTGGTGAAGCACAACAGCCGACAACTCATAGTGATGAGCAATCGGATGGACCTATTGTAACACCACATCTTCGTAGATCTAGTAGAACATGCAATATTCCTGAGAGATATGGATTTCTCGTAAGTGAATCGAATGACGTGTTACTCATTGATGATGAGGAGCCTACCAGTTATGAAGAAGTGCTGACAAGTTCAGAAAGGGATAAGTGGCTTGGTGCCATGAAGTCGGAAATGGATTCCATGTATGAAAACCAAGTTTGGAACTTGGTTGACCCACCTGAAGGGATAAAGCCTATAGGGTGCAAGTGGGTTTTCAAGAAGAAAACCGACATGGATGGTAATGTGATTACCTATAAGGCAAGATTGGTGGCGAAAGGATATCGTCAAAAACAAGGTGTTGATTATGACGAAACCTATTCGCCTGTAGCTATGCTTAAATCCATTCGGATGCTCCTGGCCATAGCGGCTCATTATGATTATGAGATATGGCAGATGGATGTGAAAACATTTTCCTTAATGGAAACCTACCGAGGACGTGTATATGATACAGCCTGAGGGTTTCACATCGGTTGATAAAACCAAGGTATGCAAATTGCGACGGTCCATTTATGGATTGAAGCAAGCATCCAGGAGCTGGAATATCCGTTTTGATGAGACAATCAAAAGGTTTAATTTCTCACAAAATCCAGACGAACCTTGTGTGTACAAGAAGGTTAGTGGGAGTGCAGTCGTGTTCCTAGTATTGTATGTCGATGACATACTACTTATAGGAAACGATGTTTCAATCTTACAATGCTGAAGGTTTGGTTATCCAAGACATTCTCCATGAAAGACTGGGAGAAGCAACCTACATCCTCGGGATTAAGATCTATAGAGATTGCTTGGTCTTTCGCTACATATATATAGACCGAAAGTGCAAAGAGGTTTAGCATGTCAATCCAAGAAAGGTTTCTTACCCATCAGGCATGGGGTACACCTTTCGAAGTCTATGTGTCCGCGCACAGAAGACGAGAGGATTTGCATGAGTAAGATTCCCTATGCATCCGCAATAGGATCTATCATGTATGCTTATGTACAAGGCCCGATGTATCGTACGCTCTGAGTGTCACGAGCAGATACCAGTCCGATCCAGGAATGGATCATTGGGCGGCTGTTAAGACGATCCTTAAGTACTTGAGAAGAACTAAGGATGTGTTCCTAATATATGGAGAAGGGGACATGGTGATACGCGGTATACGGATGCCACCTTTGAGCACAAGGATGATTCTGTGTCTCGATCCGAATGTGTTCACCTTGAACGGGGGCGCAGATGAGTTGGAAAAGTTCCAAACAAGAGATGAGCGGATTCTACCACGAGGCGAGAATACATTGCGGCGGCGGCGAAAGAAGCGGTTTGGATCAAGAAGTTCGCTCATGAACTTGGTGTGATTCCGCCATTGTTGAAGCAATACCGGTCTCATCATGACAACAATGGAGCAATTGCACAGCGAAAGAGCCAAGGTCTCATCAACGATCCAAACATGTGCTCACGCTATCATCTTATCGAGAGAGATCATCGAGGAACGAAATACAAATCGAGAAAATTCCACTGAAAGGAACTTAGCGGATCCTTTGACTAAGGCATTACCTCAAAGTAAGTTTGAGGGTCATGTTCTAGCTTATGGTATTGGATACCGTAGCGATTGGCATTAGGCCAAGTGGGAGTCTGTTAGTAATATATGAGAGATGTCCTAAGGCAATCGCCTTATGTATGAACCATTTATATGATAAATGAAGATTCACTATTTGAGTATACATGTTTTATGTATTTGATTGGATCTTAAACTCATTTATCAATATCCACGATACGATTCACAAAGATGAGAGAATTTGTGATTGGATCACAACTAGTGAGTATCTCTACATGTGTAATTGTGATGTATCGAATTATCCCTAGTCGATGAATTGATGGATTTGGACACCATCAATTCTCGAGACTAGCACGAGGTATACTCCTTGGTGTATCCAAGCGGTGATTCTCACCGGGCCGAGACATAGTGATGTCCGGAGTTAATCGTGGATGCTAGTTATGGTAACTAGTTCATTGGAGTGACCAGTAAGACTTCATATGGTTCTCTGCATATATAGATATGTCAATGAAGTTCTTACCGTGGGCTAAGTGCGATGTTCTGACTTACAGATTCAAGTCATCTTGATCATGGAGACTTATGCTTTGACATCTTAAGCAAACATCTCTAAGGAGATGTGGACCCGGGATGATTGGGTATAAGTCAAAGTGATCGAAGGTGTTTGAATAGCCTATAAAGGATTCACCACTCCTTGCGAGGAGATGTATACCCATGGCCTCTCGTCTGATTGTTACTAAAGTCTTTGGCCAAAGCATTACATGTTTAGAGTAAGGTACTCTTCGATACATGTGGAGTAACTAGAATCCGTAGGACGAGGAAATGATACTTGGGCTAGGTGTGACGTAGTCATAGTGGGGATCGACACAATAGACCATGTCCTCAACCAAGTGGGTATAAGATGAGTGAAGGGAATGGGGCAATAATCATTCGAGCCAAGGGTTTCGTAAATAGTTCTGGATCAACCGTTGATCTTTTCGGTTAATTGGGGATCATGATGTACTACTAGGTGCCACTCATGATCATTCTATAATTAATGGTTAATTATAGACGGCCAACATAAACCAAGAACCTATTTGGTCACACGCACAACGAGCGTAATCCAAAGGATTTAAAACGAGCTTGATAATGAGATTCTCAGACCGAGAGAAACTAGGTTTGGTTGGACCAAACATAAAGCAAGCATGAAATCGTTTCAGTCGCAATGGAAGCGTGGATGGGCCGAGTCTTATGAAGACGTAATGGATGAACCAAAATGGTTTGGTTCTAATCCAATGGATGAGAATAAACCAAAGGGTTTGGTTTATTTTAAACGAATGAACCAAAAGTTGGTTCGGTTCGTTTTAACTTAAAATAAACCATCATGGTTTGGTTTATTTTAACTTATCTTAATGGAGCGGGTTAACGGGCTTAATGGTTATGATCCAATAACCATTAAGAGAATTAGTTCTCTATAAAAGAGGGCTTAATGTATAATTAAGCCCTAATAGAAGAGCCCTAAACCTAGTTGCCGCCCACCTCCTCTCCTTGGAGTTTTCGGCGCCAACTCCATTGCCGCCCAGCCCTTGTGTCGCCGTCCAGCTCCTTGTTGGCATCCAAGCTATAGCCGGTGAACCCTCCGGCGACCCTCCGGTGATCTTCCTAGGCCTCGGTGAAAAGGTGAGCACTTGGCTTCCTTGTTTTGGCCGGCCCCGACTCCTCCACCAAGCTGTCCAGTTTTCTGGACAGCTTCTTCTCCTCTCGTCGGAGCATTGTTTGGACGACGGTTAGAGCTCCGACAGCGGCTAACTTACCGGAGATTCGATCTCCGGTAATCCTCTGAGGTGGAGGACGAAGGATTCGTCAATTGGTTGACGAATACCTCTCCGGAGAAGCGAGTTTTGAGAACTCGTATTAGGATCCGAATTTGGATTCGGATCGTGATCATCTCTCGATCACGTCGTCTTCAACATGAGGCTAGTAACCTGTACGAAGATGAAGCTCGTGTCTTAGCGAAGTCATCCCGAGGAACTCGGCGTGGATACGGATAGAGACGATTCTAGCGAGGATCGTTCCGGTTGATGCCGTTCCCGCTACACGTCATACGAAAGGTATAACGTATATAAATTTCCTTTTATTGCAAATTTAAATTTACGGTTATGTCTACACTTGTTGTAATAAGCATGCGTGTGTTGTGTGTGTTGTAATAAATGTAGATTTATTATTTTTATTGCTTCCGCTGTGCTCATGTTTGCGAAACATGATCAAACACACACACGCCGCGGTGTCGGAAACCCAACAGCACTTCGTTGTCGGAGAAGTTGTAGCTTTGTGGAGGCTTTTGGAGGCTTAGAATTGATGAAGAAACCCTAGGTTAGGACCTCCTTTTATAGCCTTTAAGCCCCTCATCGAATGGGTCTTTAACCAATAGGAATTGGGCACAAAACTCCTTGAAAAATGGTGATAAAGCTTGACTCCTCGAGGCTGATTTTTGACCATCGGTTGAACTGATTTCTTGGCCAGTTGAACTGATCCTTGGCCGGTTGAACTGATGGCTTAGCAGTTGAACTGATTTTTGGCCAGTTGAACTGATTTTAAGACTTTTCGACTGTAATAAAGAGTTAGCTCGAAATATAAGTGAATTCGACGGCCACTTGCCATCCGATCTCAACATAGACCTTCCATGGGAAGTCTTGGTCGGATCGTCACCTAAGGATGTCCCCATATGGAGGACTCGACCTTACTTTCGCTCACTCATACGAGCTTACCTCAACATTTACCTTTGAAGCCTTGCTTTCGGTCTCCACCTGATTCCTTTGGCTCCCTCCGAAGTCCTCCCGGTGTCACCCGACCATCGCGGCTTCCTCCGGGTGTCGCTAGCCTTTAGCTCCAGCTATAGCAATCTTCTGCACACTCGATTCAGCTCGTGAGATAATGACATGAGCTTAACTTTGTATCGTTTGCTATAATCAAAACTCAGGTTCGACTTAGGTGCCTACTACACCAACAATCTCCCCCTTTTTGATTTATGGCAAACCCACATACAAAGTTAAGTAAATAGAAAGCATGAAGAATAATGTGCATTAGAAACAAGAAATAAAGAAGATTAAGTTGGAGTAGTGAGGATTTTCTTCAAGTACTCCCCCTTGAGGAAACCTCCCCCTTGACCGAGGGTGAGTCTTGAAGAAAGACCTTAATCCTCCCCTTTGAGGGTTTCTTTAAGTAATTAACATTACTTAAAGTTGGCCTTAGTAAAAACGTTTAAGTTAAGAGTTCTTCTTAACTTTGCCCTTTCTCCCCCTTAAGTAAAATATTAAGGGCATAATAAAAAATAAGTAAAACGTTGACGCCACAAATAAGTTTAAGTTAAGAATTCTCTTAACTTGGCCTTTAATAAGTTTTCAAAACTTAAAGTTAACTTTTGGTTTAAATATAAAGTAAGAGTTAAGTTATCAAAAAAAATTTGACCCCTTAACTTTGGCCTTTTTCTCCCCCTTTTGCCATATATCGAAAAGAGTGAGTGTGTGTGTGGAAAACAAAAATAAGTGTTAAATTTAAAGTCCAAGCATGTTCCACATTATTTTGAAAATAATATACTAAAAATAAGTTCATCTATAAGATGTTCGACTCATATTTGGCTTGATTGATATGAAAGATCAACCACCGTCGTAGCCTGCTAGTATGTATGATTATACTCCGTGGTTCATAGCGATGCACTAGCTCTACATCTGAAACCAGGAGTAAGGTCCTAACATCTCACGCCCATCTACGTGGCTAAGTACACAAACACATTAGTCCTATGTGTTGTGAGATGTATTGGCTCCTTAAATCTATAGGTGCATGATATCTAAGGTATGTCCTATACTAGTTCCATAAAAAATGAAAGTTAAGAAATAGTAGTAAGAAAATATAATTTGCAAGTTCCTATTCTACTATGCACATGCCCAATTTTCATCTTAATAGACTAAATTCGGCTTCGGGTAGGGATTTAGTAAATAGGTCTGCTAAGTTAGACTTTGATTCGACGTATTCGAGTTGTATGGCTCCGTTGGCCACATGTTCTCGAATGAAATGGTGTTTGACCTCTATATGTTTGGTCCTAGAGTGACATATTGGATTCTTTGTAAGATTAATTGAACTAATGTTATCTACGTGAAGTTTAGTATTCGTAAAGTCTAACTTAAAGTCGCGGAGAGTGTGCTTCATCCAAAGAAGATGCATGACACACTCACCCATCGCGATGTATTCGGCTTCGGTGGTAGATAAAGCAACACAGTGTTGCTTCCTACTGCACCAACTCACTAGACTCGAGCCGAGAAGTTGACAACAACCACTCGTACTCTTTCTATCGAGCTTACTACCGGCATAGTCCGAATCTGAGTAGCCGGTTAGTTCGAACTCGGTAGATCTAGGATACCAAATACCGACATTAAGTGTACCCTTTAGATATCTAAGGATACGCTTGACTAGAGTTAGGTGAGACTCCTTGGCACAGGTTTGAAACCTTGCGCACATACTTACTACAAATAAGATATCAGGTCGGCTTGCAGTTAAGTAAAAAAGACTCCCTATTATGCTCCTATAGTATTTTAAATCAATTGAATTTCCGATTACATCTTCTTCTATATTCACATTAGTTGTCATTGGGGTATTAATAATTTTAGCGTCTTGCATTCCAAAGCGTTTAATTAATTCCCTAGTATATTTGCGTTGATGTAGGTATATTCCATCTTTAGTTTGTTTAATTTGTAGACCTAAAAAGAAACTTAACTCACCTACTAAATTCATTTCAAATTCACTTTCCATAAGTGAAATGAACTCATTTAGTAGGATTGAGTTGGTGGTTCCGAAAATAATATCATCTACGTAGATTTGGGCTATGAATATGTCTTTACCTAAGGTTTTTACGAAAAGGGTTGGGTCAACTACACCTTGGTTAAAGCCTTTGGACTTAAGATAAATCGAAAGTCTCTCGTACCAAGATCGAGGAGCTTGTTTAAGTCCATAAAGAGCTTTCTTTAACCTAAGGACATGATCGGGTTTGTCTAAACTTTCGAAACCGGGGGGTTGACTAACATAAACTTCTTCTTTAATGTATCCATTTAAGAATGCAGATTTCACATCCATTTGAAACAACTTAAATCCTCGATGTGCTGCATATGCTAATAGCATTCGAATGGACTCTAATCTAGCTACTGGAGCATAGGTCTCGTCGTAATCTAAACCTTCGACTTAACTAAACCCTTTAGCAACTAGTCTAGCTTTATTTCTAACTACTTAACCTCTATCATCAATTTTATTTCTAAACACCCACCTTGTTCCAATGATTGTTTTATCTTTAGGTGGTGGTACTAATTCCCATACTTCGTTCCTAGTGAATTAAGCCAACTCTTCTTGCATTGCAATAATCCAATCGAGATCAAGAAGAGCTTGGTCAATAGTTTTGGGTTCAATTTTAGAAATCAAAGATATTTGACTAAGGTTTCTGTATGAGGCTCTAGTTCGAACTCCTAGACTTGGATCACCTATCACTTGGTCGATAGGATGATTCGTTTGAGTCCTAGTTGGATTTGGGTTTGAGTCTACAACTTGATCCATAGGATGACTCGTTTGAGTTCTAGTTTGGTTGGAGTCATCTATCACTTGGTCGATAGAGTGACTTGGTTGACTTAGGTTAGGATTAACACTAGACCTGATCTCTGGATCAGAGTTAGGTCTAGTATGAGTCGGTTCGCTAATTGGGGTTGCTAAGGGTTTTGTAGGTTCGTGTCCTTCATCAAATACTACATTGATAGTCTCCTCGACTCTAAGGGTGTCATGGTTATATACTCTATAAGCTCTGCTTGTAGTCGAGTATCCTAGAAAGATTCCGGTCGTGGTTTTCGATGTAAATTTTCCTAGGTAATTCTTAGTGTTTAGGATATGTACCTTACACCCAAATACCCTAAAGTACTTGATGTTAGGTATTTTATCGTGATAAATCTCGTATGAGGTCTTAAGGTGCCTCTTTACCATAAGGATTCTATTTTGGACATAGCATGTCGTACTCACGGCTTCCGCCCAAAACCTATCGGGTAGGTTATACTCATTTAACATTGTCCTAGCGGCTTCTTGTAGGGTTCTATTTTTGCGTTCTACTAGGCCATTTTGTTGTGGAGTTCTAGGGTAAGAGAACTCCTGGTGGTATCCATTTAGGTTACAGAATTCTGTAAACCTATGGTTTTCGAATTCACCATCATGATCAATCCTAAGTCTTTTGATTTTAATGCTTTGTTGATTTTCTATTAATTTATAGATTGATTAATTGATCTAGGGTATCACTTTTGTGTTTGATGAACCTAACCCAAGTAAATCTAGAATAGTTATCAATTATGACTAAGCAGAATTTACTTCCGTTAAGTGACTTAGCTCCGTGTGAATCAAATAGATCCATGTGTAGGAGCTCAAGCACACTTTTGGTTCATTCTTGACTAGTTAGTTGATGTTGTGTCCTAGATTGTTTACCTTGTTGACAAGCATTACATATTTTATTATCCAAGTTGTTGAGGTTAGGCAAACCTCTGACTAAATCACTCTGACTCATCTTGTGGATGAGTCTTGGGTGTGAGTGACCAAGTCGTCGGTGCCATAACCACAATTCCTCTTGCCATGTCATAAGACACTTAGTTGAGGAGTTAGTTAAGTTGATAGTGTAAATGTTGTTATTTCTAGTTCCCTTAAGAATTGTTTTAGAGGTTTTGTTTGTATTAATTACGCATTCGTTTTCTAGAAATATGACCTTATAGTTATTATCACACAATTGGCTTACACTGAGAAGATTATATTGAAAATTTTCTACTAATAAAATGTTTTGAATGACAAAATTTGAGTTAAGCTCAATATCACCTGATCCGATGATTTTGAACTTGCTGTTATTTCCAAAGGCTACCGATCCTTGTCGTTTGAATCGAAGCTTCGAAAACTTGAGTTGATCCCCGATCATGTGTCGGGAGCAACCACTGTCCAACATCCATTGATCCTACACGCAAGGTAGTTGGATCGGATATTGGATTTATTAAAAATTGGTTGAAAATTATTAACCTAAATCATCTCACCCATGTCTACATGATCAAACATGTTAATCCTATATGTTCTTGTGAGATGACTTTCAATTTTAGTTGAATTAAATTTAATGACTTAAACACTTGTCAACCTTGCGTTAGATTCGGATTTGATCTTAGGCTCATCAAGTCACCTTTTCAAGATCATGGCTTCCAGGTCGTGGCGAGGCACAGAGGCCTTCTTTGATCGGAACAACGACCACTTCCTTAGACAAAGCCATTTTCAAGAAAATAGAGACTTGACTCACCTAAGACCACTTCCTAGTCTAACTAGTCTAGGATACGGTGAGGTAGCTTCAACTAGTTCCGCTCGGTCAAGTGCACCGAACTAGATACGCCTTATCTAGCCCGAATACACAAGACTCCGCTTTCCTAGCGTACTATCATCTTGCCGCATCCTGGTACTATGTTATCAAGTATTGACAAGTTATAGTTCTATCTAACCATTCTAAAAAGAAAAATAAAAACCTAAGCATGCAATTTCTTAGTTAAAACACAAACAAATTTCGTACTAGCTCCCCCTGGACCGTTGAATCGATTCGGTCACTCCACATAGTGGATTTGGTCCTTGGGAACCCAGTACTGGTTTGATCCTAAGTTTGAAATTAAGGTGGTCTTAGGGACCTATGCTTGGACACGTTTTGTATGTCTACTTACGATTGACATATACGACTTATTGGTCGTGTTTGAGCTAAACCCTAGCCCGGCCTTGTTGTACACGACCCTTTGCGATCCAAGTAGGAGGTCAAGTCCTTTGAATCCCAAAGTAAACCTTTCCAACATATTCCTAAGATCTTCGACTTGACTTTTCAAGAGTGAGTTCTCAACTTCGAGTTTTTCAACCCGAGTTGAGTCCTTCTCTTGAACTCGACTAGTCGAAGAGGTTAAGGAGACCTCGTGTTTAAGAAGTTTAACTTCCTCAACCAGGGTCTCGACCTTGGACTCGGACTTAGCTAACTTTCTATTTAAAAACTTAATTACACTATAAAGTGTGGTAATAAGAGAGCGACTTACCTTGATTTTATCTTTTGAACCGGATGCGTATCCGTGGCTTGTCTTGAATAGTGCTTCGCAGTCCGACTCATCTTCGGTTTCCGATTCAAGTTTTGGTTCCGACTCCGTATCTGATTCCACCGGTTTAGCCATAAGGACTCGATCGTTGTCTTCTTCCTCGGAAGCTTCTTCCCAAGTAGCGTTGAGTGCCTTTTTGTATTTTGGTGCCTTGCTCTTGAGTTTTGGGCATTCGGACTTAATGTGTCCAAACCTGTTGCATTCATAACATCTTATGTTTGAACTTTTAGGCTTACCTTCGTTGGGTCGAGTGACGGCTCATTTTCGGCCCTTGACTATCCTCTGAACTAGGTTGACTAGTTCGGCTTCCATTTCCGAGTCGACCTCCGAATCTGACTCATCCTCTTCTTCCTTCGGAGGTGGCTTGCTAGCGGTTTTCTTCTTTGAACCTGCAAATAAAGCTATACCTTTCTCGGGTTCCGAATTAGACTGCTCATGAAGTTCAAAATCAGAAAAAAGTTCATCTAATCTAAGTTTAGAAAGATCCTTGGAGACCTTGTAGGCATCGACCATGGATGCCCACAAGGTAGTCCTTGGAAAGGAGTTTAGGACATACCTTATAAGATCGTGGTTTTTGACCTTTTGCCCGATTGCGTGTAGGTTGTTGACTATGTCCTGGACTCGAGCGTGAAGTTGCGTCACGGACTCGTGTTCCTGCATTTTTAGGTTATATAGTTTATTGAATAGAAGATCACACTTACATACCTTGGCTTCATCGGTCCCTTCGTGTAGCTCCACTAGTTTTGTCCAAAGGTCCTTTGCGCTTATGAAGGGGCCGACGCGATTTAGCTCTTCCTTGGATAAGCCGCATTGGAGGATTTGTGTTGCCTTGGCGTCGGCTTCGACTTGTCGTTTTGTCGCAATGGTCCATTGATCATAATCCAAGGAGTCACCCACTTCATTAGTCGGAAGTGTGAAACCCATTTGGATTATGATCCACATCTCGATTTGGGTTTTGAGAAAGCATTCCATCCGACCCTTCCAATAACGGAAGTCATCTCCGTTGTAAAATGGAGGTCGGACAGTGCTAAAACCCTCGAGATGGGTCATTAGAACAAAAGACACAAGGAGACGAAGATGAAGAAACTAGCAATGATAAAAAAAAAAGTACCAAGACTCGCGTCTTGGATTAGTAGTGCGGGAGAAAAAATAACAAAGTGAAATAAATCTGAAATAAACAGAATTAAAAAGAAAAAAAATTTGTAAAATGGCTAGATTGGTGGTTTCACCAAATCTTAGCAACCCCCGGCTCTGATACCAATTATTGGATCGAAGCGGATCGCTAGAGGGGGGGTGAATAGTGATAAAACCTTTTTCTTTTCTTTTCGTTCGTTAAAACTCGAGAGATAATTAATTGCAGCGGAAATGTAAATGTAAAGTAAAAAGAGACAAAGGAGTTTTACTTGGTTCGTAGCCTTCGGCTACTACTCTAAGGCCCTAGCGGTCCTCGACCACGTACGGAGGGCAAAAACACTAAAGAACTCCTCCCCTTTAGAGGTAGGAGTTTAATCGATACAAGTAAAGCACAAAGCTTGAGGTAGAGGGACACTCCCCCTCTCCTCGTTACGATAAAAGCTCCAAAAATGAAAGTACTAAACTGAAATAAAACTCTAACCGACGTAATAAAATGAAAACAAATAAACCTAGATGTCGGAGAAGAAGCACTTCGTTGTCGGAGAAGTTGTAGCTTTGTAGAGGCTTTTGGAGGCTTAGAATTGATGAAGAAACCCTAGGTTAGGACCTCCTTTTATAGCCTTTAAGCCCCTCATCGAATGGGTCTTCAACCAATAGGAATTGGGCACAAAACTCCTTGAAAAATGGTGATAAAGCTTGACTCGAGGCTGATTTTTGACCATCAGTTGAACGATTTCTTGGCGGTTGAACTGATGGCTCGTGATTGAACTGATCCTTGGCCGGTTGAACTGATGGCTTAGCAGTTGAACTGATTTTTGGCCGGTTGAACTGATTTTTAGACTTTTCGACTGTAATAAAGAGTTAGCTCGAAATATAAGTGAATTCGACGGCCACTTGCCATCCGATCTCAACATAGACCTTCCATGGGAAGTCTTGGTCGGATCGTCGCCTAAGGATGTCCCCATATGGAGGACTCGACCTTACTTACGCTCACTCGCACGAGCTTACCTCAACATTTACCTTTAAAGCCTTGCTTTCGGTCTCCACCTGATTCCTTCGGCTCCCTCCGAAGTCCTCCCGGTGTCGCCCAACCATCGCGACTTCCTCCGGGTGTCGCTAGCCTTTAGCTCCAGCTATAGCAATCTTTTGCACACTCGATTCAGCTCGTGAGATAATGACATGAGCTTAACTTTGTATCGTTTGCTATAATCAAAACTCAGGTTCGACTTAGGTGCCTACTGCACCAACACTATTCATACCAATAGTCACATGAGAAAGTTTATGACACTCATATGACGATCCATGAAACTTTCTCATGGTGGGTCAGTTCAATATATATTCTCTAATATATACCCATGTGTCAACTTGATATCATATATCCATGACTTGTGAGATCAAGTCATCAATTGACCTACATGCTAGTCTTTATGTATTAATATTGCCCTTGCATATTAATACTTGACTAGGAACATTTAGGAAAGTGTTCTCTACAGCCTCTCATAATCAATTCTGCCAATTGATGTGCTGTAGATAAGAACCTACTTTTCTAGGGCATTATTATATTTAATTTAGCTGGCACAAGCAAGACGTAAATATAATAACCAATCCTTTGCCTTTATAGAATATGATACAAAATGTTCCCTATTCAACTATCACATGATTGGTTCTAGGGCTATAACTAACAATCTCCCACTAGCACTAGTACCAATCACTATAATATCTGATACCTAGTGACCTAGTGTGACCATCATGCTTCCTCTGTGCCAAAGCCTTGGTCAATGGATCTGCGATGTTAGCTTCTGTCGGTACTCTGCATATCCTCACATCTCCTCTATCGATGATCTCTCGAATGAGATGGAAGCGCCGCAGTATGTGTTTGGTCCGCTGATGTGATTGAGGTTCCTTAGCCTATGCAATAGCCCCATTGTTGTCACAATAGAGGTCTATGTTAGTGCTTATAAGCTCCACATATCTCCACAATGGCATGATATTGTCCACTTTGGGTCTAAGCCCTCATGGTTTTATTTTTGGGCTTTACCCAAAAGGCCTCATACCAATGGAGATATCTTTTTTCTTATAAGCACATGATCTTTTCCATGTCTTACCAATGTGGGACTTTGATTGTATTCCCCATACTCCCAACAATCCCCCCCTCAAACGAAGGACCACATTGGGCCCCCCCTCAAGCCTATCCCTCCTCGAAGGATTTTCTCTGCTTGATGTCCGATCTTCAACCCACCAGGACTTCCTGTCAGTTGTTCGGTCCCCCCGACCCAACTAGACTTCCTTCCTGATGTCTGGTTCTCTTGATCCGGACGTGGGAGCTCAACTTCCTTCGTTCGAGGTTCATGGCTTGACATGGACCATGGCTCTGATACCAATTGTTAGTACTTATAAGCTCCACATATCTCCACAATGGCATGATATTGTCCACTTTGGGTCTAAGCCCTCATGGTTTTATTTTTGGGCTTTACCCAAAAGGCCTCATACCAATGGAGATATCTTTTTTCTTATAAGCACATGATCTTTTCCATGTCTTACCAATGTGGGACTTTGATTGTATTCCCCATACTCCCAACAGTCTATTGGATCTGCAATGCTAGGAACTACCCCAAGTTCACTGATGAACTTGCGAAGCCAAATACTTCCTTTCTTTGCATCGACGCAGAATATACTCGCTTCATGTTGTAGAATCAACAAGCGTGTCTGTCAACTCTTCCAAATTACAGCTCCACCATTGTGCAAACAGGTACCCCGATTGCGATCTATAGTCATCCTTGTCTGTTTGGAAGCTTGCATCACTGTAACCCTTTACAGTTAGTTCCTCATTGTCTCCAAATATCACGAAATATTCTTTCGTTCTTCATAAGTATTTAAGAATATTTTTAACTGCTATCCAGTGACTTTCACCTGGATCCGACTGGTATCTACTCGTCATGCTCAAAGCATACGAGACGCCAGGACGAGTACAAAGCATGGCGTACATGATAGACCCTATAGCAAATGCATAAGGGATCTTATCCATGCGATCTCTCTCCTCCTTAGAAGAGGGACATTGAGTCTTCGAAAGACTCACACCATGTGATAAAGGCAGAAATCCTTTCTTGGAATTTTGCATAGCAAAACAATTTAGCACTTTATCAATGTATGTACTCTGACTTAGGCCAAGTAATTTTTTAGATCTATCTCTATAGATCTTGATGCCTAGAATATAGGCAGCTTCACCTAAGTCTTTCATCGAGAAACAATTCCCTAACCACATCTTCACAGACTGGAGTGAGGGAATATCATTTCCGATGAGAAGTATGTCATCTACATACAAGATAAGAAATACAACTGTGCTCCCACTATTTCTCTTGTAGACACAAGGTTCATCTTCATTCTTGATGAAACCAAACTCCTTGATTGCATCATCGAATCGAAGATTCCAGCTTCGAGAGGCTTGCTTTAGTCCATAAATGGACCTTTGCAGTTTGCATACCTTTCCAGGATGCTTTGGATCTTCAAAACCCTCAGGCTGTGTCATGTACACATCCTCGAGTAGCTTTCCATTCAGAAAAGTGGTTTTGACATCCATCTGCCAGATCTCATAATCGTGGTAGGCTGCAATAGCAAGTATGATCCGAATGGATTTAAACATCGCAACTGGTGAAAAGGTTTCATCATAGTCAATACCATGAATTTGTTTGAATCCTTTAGCCACCAATCTACCTTTATAGGTATGCTTATTACCATCCATGTCAGTCTTTACTTTAAAGACCCACTTACACCCAATGGGTTTTACCCCTTCAGGTGGATCAACCAAAGTCTATACTTGGTTAGTGTACATGGATTCCATTTCGGATCTCATGGCCTCTAGCCATTTCTCGGAATCTGGGCTCATCATAGCTTCTTGATAGGATGTAGGCTCGTCAAGATCGACAAGTAATACCTCACCATTGTCAGTCAAGAGAAAAGAATATCTCTCGGGTTGACGACGGATCCTATCAGATCTACGAAGAGGTTGGTCTACTTGAACAGGTGTTTGCTCCACAACTCTTTGGGCAACAATTTCCTCATCCACAACACTTTGTGGTGCCTGTTCATTTTCCATCGAAGCCTTAGTGTTATCTTCATCTTGAATTTCTTCAAGATGAATTTTACTCCCACTAGTTTTTCTAGAAATAAATTCTCTTTCTAGAAAGACAAAGATTTCTGCAACAAACACCTTGCCAAGTGTGGGATTGTAAAAGTAATATCCCTTAGTTTCCTTGGGATATCCTACAAAATAACACTTATCTGATTTGGGTCCTAGTTTATCTGAGACTTGACGTCTAACATAAGCTTCACAACCCCAAATCTTTATAAAAGACATTTTGGGACTCTTCCTAGTCCATAACGTATATGGTGTCTTTTCTACAGCTTTTGATGGGACACGATTAAGTGTGAAAGCGGCTGTCTCTAGAGCTAAACCCCAAAAGGAAGTAGGTAGATCAGTCTGGCTCATCATTGATCGTACCATATCTAATAGAGTACGATTTCTCCTCTCAGATACACCATTCCATTGTGGTGTTCCAGGTGGAGTGAGTTGGGATATTACCCCACACTCACCAGTGATCACGAAACTCTTGACTAAGGTATTCACCACCTCGATCGATCAAGTAGCTTAATACGCTTACCAAGTTGGTTTTGTACTTCATTCTTGAATTCTTTGAACTTTTCAAAGGATTTTGACTTATGTCTCATCAAATATAAGTAGCCAAATCTACTCATATCATCAGTGAAAGTAATAAAGTACTTATAGCCTCCTCTGGCTTCGACATTGAAAGGGCCACATACATCAGTATGTATGAGTCCTAACAAGTTCGTCGCTCTCTCGTCATGTCCACTAAATGGAGTTTTAGTCATCTTTCCTAAAAGACAAGATTCGCATACCTCATATGATTCAAAATCAAATGAGTCCAATAATCCATCTTTATGGAGTTGGGATATGCATTTTTCATTTATGTGACCTAGGCGACAGTGCCAGAGATATGTTTGGTTTAAATTATTCGATTTGAACCGTTTGGTATTTACGTTATAAATTGGGTTTTCTAAATCTAGAACATAGAGACCATTCATAAGTGGTGCATTACAATAGAACATTTCATTCAAATAAATGGAACAACATTTGTCCTTTATTATAAAAGAAAAGTTTTTCTTGTCTAAACAAGATACAGAAATTATGTTCTTCGTTAATGCAGGTACATAAAAGCACTCCTCTAGTTCTAAGATAAGCCCAGTGGGCAAAGACAAAGAATATGTTCCTACAGCTACAGCAGCAACTTTTGCGCCATTGCCTACTCGTAGGTCCACTTCGCCCTTTGCCATTAGTCTACTATTTCTCAATCCTTGCACATTAGTACAAATGTGAAATGCACATTCGGTATCTAATACCCATGTAGAAGAAATAAATAGATTAACTTCTATAACGTGTATACCTGAGGTAGAAGTCCCACTTCTTTTCTTCTTTACTTCCTCAAGGTAGACTTTTAGTTCCTCTTCCAGTGTCCAGTCTCACCGCAATGGAAACAGTCCCCTTCCTTAGGTACTTTACCTTTACCCTTTGAAGTGGATGAATTGGCCTTGCCTTTGGCTTGGGTCTTACCCTTGCCTTTGCGCTTACCTTTGCCCTTCTTGACCATTAGTACGTTACTAACTTTCTTCTTGAGATTCGGTTCAGCAGTTCTTAACATGCTGAGAATCTCAGGCAAAGGCTTATCAATTTCATTCATGTTATAATTCATGACGAATTGATTATATGCTTCCAGCAACGATTGCAGGATAACATCGGTTGCCAATTCTTGGCTCAGTGGAAAACCTAGTCTTTCAAGGTTCTCAACGTACCCTATCATTTTTAGTACGTGAGTTCCTACAGGTGTTCCTTCTTGCATCTTGCATGCAAAAAGAGCCTTAGACACTTCAAAACGCTCGTGCCTAGCTTGTCCTTGATATAGTTGTTTTAAATGCTCAACAATACCATAGGCATCCATGTTCTCATGTTGCTTCTGAAGCTCAGAGTTCATGGTGGCAAGCATAAGACATGACACATCTAATGCGTCATCTTGATGCTTCTTATAAGCATCATTTTTAGCACGAGTGGGCACAGGGGCGGGTGTTTCAGGTATAGACTGCTCTAGGACATACAGTTTACGTTCTTGCTTGAGGATAATCCTCAAGTTCCTATACCAGTCTAGAAAGTTAGCTCCATTGAGCTTGTCTTTCTCAAGGATAGATCGCAAGTTGAGGGGGTGTGTCGTGTTAGATGACATGGTGATCTACAACATCAAAATGCAAAATTAAGTATCATACCTAAGTCATTTAATTAGGCCTTTAATTAAATGAGGCTCCCACTAAATTCTCATAGCTTTGATATGAGCTAATCATTGATGTAGGCAAACACATTTTGCTTACATCATTAGCTTCTATTTAGCTATAAATTTATATGGGATAAAGATCCACATCATACTTCATCTTGAGTTAGCTTTGGCTAATCGCCCAAGACGTAGTATGATTAGGTAGGCAATCTTTTGCCAATTACATCTGATGTAACTCTTTAATAGCTTTGGTTAAGTTTAGATTAGTTTAGTGCTTATTTCTAAACCAGCTTCCAGGCCGTGGCGAGGCACAGAGGCCTTCTTTGATATCGGAGCAACGACCACTTTCTAAGACAAAGCTGATGTTCGGAAATCACACAAAACTAATTTATAAAAACTTATGTTCAAAGCTAATATATGCCTCTACTTTCTTAATTAATTAAGAAAAACTTAATTAAGTCTTAACCAAGTTTGATAGCGGAACATCACGATTGTCCACTCGCACTCTTCCAAGATAAAATGCATTGCTTTGCTTTGGCAAACCCAACAACAAATGATCGAGGAAGTAGTGAGTACCAAACTTTGGTAGGCATATCGTTTTTGACTTATTAAGAAATAAACTTAAACATGCATCACATACATATTAGCATACATCACATATAAGCTAAATTAACATGCATCACATACATATTAAACTAAGCGTGTCATGGTTATGGCCCTTATTCTACAATCTTCTCAAGCCAATGAAAAGATTGATTGGTCAACCTAGGGATAGCATCTTCTCCCAAGTGCTTCCTTTTGGTTGTCTTGTGTTGTTGACTTCCTCCTTGTAACGACATCTTCCAATGGACCCTCCATCTTTATTTTATATATTACAAAAGGAGAAATACTCGAGTTACATTCGAGTCTAAAACTAATTTTACAACAAGAATTTTAGGAGAAAGGCATGACACGCAGGTCGTATTAAGAATTACAACATACACATTCACAAACTTTTTGGGACTAGGCCATAACCATGCACCATGTCAATTTTAACTTTTAAAAGACATCGGATATTTTATTATGTTTGAAAAATTGCTAATGCAATTATCAACTCATAATAAAATTTATCCTACTTCTATATCATATATAAAATAGAGAAAACCTATTTTTATACGATCTTTCGTAAGTGGCTCTGATACCACTGTAGGGATTTTTATATGCAAAATAGCATATGCGCAACGGAAAAATAGGATCCCTTCCAAGTGATCCTTGCGAAAGAAAACCTCGTAAAAAATAAATTTCTCAAAACCTATCTTATAGGAGAATATTACCTTTGTTGCGTGCCCTTTTAAATCCCGCTTCTCCTTGGGTTTGTTGGATCTTTTAGCACGTTCAAATGTCCGTGCCTCTATACGTATCCACACGAGCAAGCTCTTGTCTCACAAAAGAAACTAGAAGAGCTCTCCTTTACTTCTTGCTAGAGAAGTCCCTAAAGGAGAGGAAGGTAGGGAAAAAGAGAAAGGACGAAGAAGACCACTCTTCTTGCTAGCCTACACTCACAAAAGCCACACAACCAAAGTCTCTCACCACCAAGCTCTCTCCAAGCCTCTAGCTTCCAACTACTTGGCCGGCCACCTCATGGAGTGTTTTATAGGATTGGAAAAACCTTTCACCTCCTATCACATTCAATGCAATCAATTGCATTGAAAAACAATACACTCCTTGTTTGGCCGGCCACATGTGGAGGAAATCCAAAGGTCAAAACCCTTTGTCTCCTTCCACCTCATCAAGCTTAGGTGGCATGCTTATGTGGCATTCATGCATGTTGAATTAATCTTATTAATTCAATAAGCTTATGTTATCATATTGAATTAATCTCATTAGATCAATAAGGTAACATATTGAATTAATCTTATTAAATCAATTAAGCTTAGGCTATCATGATAACATATTTATTTAATCTTATTAAATTAATAAGCTTAGCATATTGAATTAATCTCATTAAATCAATAAGCTAAAATTCTCTTTAAGCTTAAAGTCCAAAAACCATTTTGTACTTAAGCTTATTCCCAAATTATTCTAGTCAAACTAGAATGCACTAATTCTTCTAATTATCATGCTCTTTGTGCGTGACCCTATAGGCTCTCATAACATTGGCAGTGGATCTAAACTCTTTTAGATACACAAGCAATGAGCGGCATCTAGCAATACATCATTGCTACCCAAGTTACGAAATAAGTCAAGATCCGACTAACCTTTCCGTGACTACTATAATGTATGACCGTGTCCTTCTATCCTTGATATCAGATTGACTAATGAGGCATAGACCGTGTCATCCTTGATCAATCTATGTGTTTCTTGATCCCTGAGTAAACTAACTCAAACAAATGAGCTCAATATCTCATATTGACTCATTCGAGCATGGCCATGCGTTTTAGTAGTTCTACTCAATCAAGGAGCCCACCGATATCACTCTCGTCATATGAGAGGGATAGATCCCATCTACATCACTCACATCCCTTCGCATAATTTGTTATATACCCGATGAATCGCTTTATGGTCCACCACATTCGGGTGACGTTGGTGATACCAAAGTACATAACTCCTTATGTAGGGAACCGTAGTGACTTCAGGTTTGAGGACTATTCATACCAATAGTCACATGAGAAAGTTTATGACACTCATATGACGATCCATGAAACTTTCTCATGGCGGGTCAGTTCAGTATATATTCTCTAATATATACCCATGTGTCAACTTGATATCATATATCCATGACTTGTGAGATCAAGTCATCAATTAACCTACATGCTAGTCTTTATGTATTAATATTGCCCTTGCATATTAATACTTGACTAGGAACATTTAGAAAAGTGTTCTCTACAGCCTCTCATAATCAATTCTGCCAATTGATGTGCTGTAGATAAGAACCTACTTTTCTAGGGCATTATTATATTTAATTTAGCTGGCACAAGCAAGACGTAAATATAATAACCAATCCTTTGCCTTTATAGAATATGATACAAAATGTTCCCTATTCAACCATCACATGATTGGTTCTAGGGCTATAACTAACAAGTATTACTCTCCATGTTATATATTGGATATATGCTCAGGTTGGATCAGAGCAGCGTAGCAGACTTTCAGGTATGTCTGCATTATACATTGTTTATTTGGTTAGACAGTATATGCATATATTTATATACTGTGCTTGTATACCTATTGTACCTCTAGGTTATGCTGTTGAATTGTATGTGATATTTGATATATACATGTTTTTCCTATTACCTGCTGAGTTATACTCACCACCACAGACCCTGGGTTTTTTTGTCACCCAGGTAACAGGTAGAAGTCTTCGTGATGGCTTGGAGCACCGCTGGCTGACATCTCATCTCACCTCCAAGACTCTTGTGGTCGTTTTGAGCTTTCCGTATGGTGTGTTATGTATTTGGAGTTTTTCGTGGTATACTATGTTGTGGACTTGTCATGTGATGTATACACTTGTGGATTCGGATTTTGTCGATGTTCCATTATGTTGTGATGTGTCATTCATACCGGTATGCACTGTGTAGTTTGTTATGTTGTTGTGGTTAGTTTCCGTTGTGGTTTGTTTACATATATATATGTTGTTGTTGTTGTGGCTTACGGGCCTTGTATTAACCCAAGATGTTGCCACGTACAGGGGAGATGTCATCCGTTTGCTTTTCGGCACGGCATACTCTCGGGGCGTGATAACTTTAGTGGTATCAGAGTCGTAGGTTCTGTGATGCCATACAATGTTGGTTTGTGTCGAGTCTTGGATTCTCAGGAGTAGATTTGTTCGGTTTTGGTTTTTCGAGATGCCATGGATAGCGGCCTGAGCTCCAAGCAGCACGAGGTAAGAATCTCTGATAACTTATAGTTTAGTAGATATTTATCTAAACTTGTTCAATAGGTGTATACAATCAGAGTTATGACACCTGTACAGACTTGTAGTAGGGGTCATCCACCGGGGCGACCAACCGGAGTTACCTTTAGTGTTTATATTCCTGGTTTTGGTTAACTATGCATTTAGTGTATATAACAGGGAATAACTTGTAGTGTGTTGGTTATTGTTCGTAACCATGGTATGAGTTAACCACGGGAATGACCTATTGAGTCTGTGAGTCTTGAACCTATGTCGAAAAGGTGATTTACCTTTGAGAGCTGACTGATTCCGAGTCGAAAAATAGGGGTCAAATCGTCACATTTCTTGTGGAAATTAAAGACTATAGTCTTAGGGATTTTCATTAAGGGGGGTTAGTCAGATCATTACCCGTGGGGTAATGGACTAGGTGTGTATACTTTTATTGCTACAGCAAAAGGAGGGCTAGTTTACGGTGTTTCATAGGGATTTTTATCCCTGAGTTGTTCGTACTAGGTTGTATAACTTTGAAAGTACTTTTGAGTACTTAACTTGTGTTATACAGAGAAGGTAGAGTTACTTGCATACCATTATCGAGATCAAGACGGTACTTGGTGGTAAATACAGAAAATAACTTTGTAGGGGAATAAAATATCACTTGATCATGGTTTAGTGATGTCGAGGGAGAGTAATTCCCCGCGTCACTTTCTATGACACATTGTAAGAAATTCTTGAGCTTCAAGTAGGGTGATCGTCGATAACGGGAATACCATGCAGAGTCATTAGACTTGCAGAGTTTATGCTCACCTAATAGCTCAAGATGTGAATGGATGTTTTAAGCCACCCATGGTTGTTGGCTTACTGTTGGATTAAGATGATTGGATCTTCTATCAGATCCTGTCAGAAGATGTTGGATTTAGTCAGGAGCTTAGAAATGACTCCGTACAAGTGTTTCAGAGTTGGAGACCGGTAAGCAGATATTGCAGGTCAACTTATTAGAGTCAGAAATCTCCGACTGTTAGATAAAAGGAGCAAGATCGGAGTCATAGGCTTTGAGCTATTTTTTGATTATAGAAGACTAACCACAGATCATCAGGATGTTCTCGTGCATATCAGCAAAATCAGAACAAAGACTACGAAGGGATTATGTGCGTGCAGTGCAGATCACGAAGACACGTGAAGTCAGATTATCGGTTGGATCAGTTCATCTGTTGCTATTGTAAGCAACCAGTACATTTGAGGAGGAATACTTTGAAGACTCAGTTGAAGACTACCAATGGTGTTCCGGGAGGATGATGCACCATCTTGACAACAGAGATTAGCACAGAAGATTGGGTTATTTCATCAGCAGCGACCTACTACCTCAGGCGTAGTTGGAGTTCCGTGATACTTCCCTTCAAGGGAAGTGATTTACGCAGTAGTATTAGCAGAAGACATCGTAGAAGACTCATGCAGACAACAACAACAGTTACCCCCAGATGTGGATTGGCTTTGTACAGAGGAGAAAGTATACGAAGATAGTCGTATCTATTCGGTATTCTACAATTGTAGCTCGTAGGATTAAGTGATGGGATCAGATGATCTAGGAAAATCCTCGGGTCATTCGTCGTAGAAATGCAACCGCTTTTTTGTGGACTGTTGGATCCGATCTTTTTCTCTTTGGAGAAAGGTCGAGACCTGTGTAGAGCCTTTGGATCGGATCGACAGATAATTGATTGTACAGGGTATTATATTAGTTTACCCTCTGGGTTGATATATTGAGAGATGCTTGTATTTACAGGTATCTTTGTCTAGAACATTCTCAGTTTGGATTAGAAGGGTTCCTATACATCGACTTGTGGGTCGATGGTATCTATACCGTCAGGTGAGATGTGGACCAACAATTAAGAAGTTAAGGGATGCCCTTAGACTTGGATAGACATATCTTTACTGTAGATATATCCTTATGGATGGTCAAATTGTTGAGATTATGGTATGATATGTCTCTCAGATGTGCATATAATCCGAGAGCCTTCGGATGTAGTTTTGGATGAACTCCTAGCCTTGTCGTTGCATAGGCAAGTGGAGTAGGCAATCAAAATGATTGCGGAAATAGTTTCGGTATCGAAGATCCTATACCGGGTGATAATTTAACTGGTATAAGTGTTACTAAACACTATGGGAATTGGAAGAATGTAAGTTGTGATTATAGGAGATGTTGGAAGAGATATTTATCTGTCCCAGTATTTCTCCTTGAGAAGGATCCAGAACTCTTTGTTAAAAGAGAGATGGACCTTTGAAATTATGCATCGATTATCAATGATAGAATGCGATAGTTGTTGAAAGTAAATATCCTTCGTTGTGGATAGATGATCTATTTAGATCAGTTAAAAACACCTGTGTATACCCTAGGATTGATTTACGACTGGAGTATTGATATTGTAGTGACATGGTGTTATACAATTATCATTGTCGTTGTGATGATTAATATATCATCAGCGTAGAGTAAAGAGGATGCAGGTGTGTAGAGACGACAATTTCATAATTGGTATGAATTTTATGAGCTTTTGATTATGTCGTTAGACTATTTAATGATTTAGTCGCTCATGGATTTGAGAAATCGTGTATTCGGGACACGATTGGATCAGTTTGTGGTTGTTGGAGTTACGTAACTTGGCTACTATTGATTGTGGTAGTTGGAGTTGTGTACTCGGCCACCGTAGTTGTTGTTTTCTTGTATGATTTGGTTAATACTGTAGGTGTGGATAGAATTCTTGACATTACTATACCACGGATTTGTTTGACCAAGAGATTGATGGAATTCACTTAGTCGGAAGCTGGTGAAACCAGTTTACAGGACCTAGACGGTGGTTAATTTGTGCACGGGTATTAGTTAATCCTTCCGAGGTGGATGAAAGGATGTTGTACGCAGATGCATCGTTTCAAAAATCGGAGCAATCCCAATGCAGTTGAATGAGATGTATCTCATGCTTACGCAAATTGAGGAACCACGAGATAGGTTATCATATACATGACGTGGCTTTAGTAGTTATTATCTAGATTTATGGATGTATGGAGCAAAAGTGCTCATTGAATTTGACTAACTACTATAGAGTTGCTACCGGAGGCACCTTATTTGAGATTTGTTATACATCCTGTGGTACTGGGATGTACCGAGATTTGAAACGTTTATACTAGTAGAACGGTATAAAGAGAGATATAGCAGATTTTGCTGCTCGATGTTTATTATGCTAGTAGGTGAAGGCTGAAGATCAGAAACTCGCTGGATTGCTCCAGGAAATTCCAATTCCGGAATGGAAGTGAGAGCATATCACTATTGGTGCCGTTACGGGATTGCCTAGAACCCATAAAGGACATGATGTGATTTGGGTGATTGTGGATCGACTAACCAAATCAGCTCACTTTCTGCCTATTCGTGAAACGGACTCGTTGGATTGTCTGTAGAGTTGTACTGTCGAAGATTATTAGATTTCATGGAGTGCCTATAAGTATCATATCTAATAGAGACTCGCGATTTACCTCGCGATTTTGGCGGAGTCTGCATCAGACTATGGGCACAGAGCTTCGACTCAGTACAACATTTCATCCGTGGACTGATGGACAGTCTGAGCGTATCATTCAGACATTGGAGGATCTATTCAGATCCTGAGTCATGGATTTCGGAGGTAGTTGGGAGGATCACGTCCATTTAGTGAAATTTGCTTATAATGACAGCTACCACTCTCATACGTAGATGGCTCCATTCGAGGCCTTATACGGTAGACCGTGTAGATCTCCCGTGTTGAGGGAGGAAGTCAGGGAACGACAACTATTGAGGGCCACAGAGTATCCAACATGATGCAGAGTTGGTGTGCATCATTGGATGATGCTTATTAGAGGCACAGGGTCGACAGAAGAGTTACGCAGACCGGAGGCGAAGGCCTTTGAAATTCTCAATTGAGGATTTGGTATTTCTGCATGTTTCACCTACAATAAGGGGTGAAGTGATTTGGGCAAAAAGGAAAGTTATCTCCACACTACATTAGTCCATTTGAGATGTTGAAGCGGATTGGGGGTGTAGCTTACCGGTTGTCTTTACCTCGGGCACTTGTGGGTGTTCACAACGTATTTCATGTTTCTATGCTAGGAAATACGTGTTGCGCTCTGATCATGTTCTGAAAGAGGTACCAATCCCACCTCAGTCTAATGCGACCTATGAGGAGATTCCAGTTTGGATTCTTGGTCGCAAGGAGCGTCAGTTGCGGAACAAAACCATCCGACTCATAAAGGTTGGATGACAGCATCATACCGATGAGGAGGCTACGTGGGAGCTGGAAGATCCTATCTAAGCTCGATAGCCTCATCTATTCACTTGAGGAATGTATGTGGTCCTTTTGGAAACTTGTTTGAAGTAATTTTTGTATGTTAGTACGAAATTTGGGGACCAAATTTTTATTAGTGGGGGAGAATATAAAATACTGGAAAAAAATAAATTAAAATAAAATATTCCTTGTTAATTGATAAATTATCTTATAGAATTTTTTTCAATAATTTTTAGAAAGTTTTCTGGATTTAAACGGAAATTTTATGGATATTTCATGGGGATAAAGAAAACAGGCTTTTGTAAGGCCTATTTAGACTATCTTCTAATGAGGTATTAAATGATTTAATTAACCGATTCCTTCCGATTCCCCATCAGTTTCTTTTTTTTTCGCGACTTCTCTTTTCTTCTTCTCGCGATTTTCCTTCTCCCGCACCGTCGCTCCCCTTTCTCCTTCTCTTCATCGTCGTCACCGAGCCCAAGCTCGATCTACCACCAGTGTTGCAACCTTGCCCGATGCCTCCTCATCTTCTCTGTAGGAGTTTCGGCCGGAAGCGAGGTCACCGAGTAGACTCCATCATCGCCTCTAGTTGCGCCTTCCGACCTCTTCTTCCTGCTCCATTTCCTCCGCGATTCAGAGACTGCCGATGATCTCTCAGTGGAGACCCAGCCAGAGGGAAGAGCACCGATTGAAGCTCTACCCGACGTGATCCGGTCGAGTGCTCATCTGGAGCAGGGAGATCGGCAGCGGCTTTGTTGCGATTTGATTGGGAGTCGCCTCTTCCCGATTGATGAGGGAGCTAGGTAAGTTGAATCTCTCCTTGTTTTGGATGAGATATGAGATTTTTCATTTTGATCTCGTGGTTTCTTCAGGTCACAACAGGTGTTTGGAAGCTGCTTGGCGATCTCTGTCGAAGCTAGAGCAGTGGGGGTCTTTCCGATGTCTGGGTAGTTTAGGGGAAAACTGTCGGTGGATCCCAAGTGCAGGTATAACTGGTTGTTCATCCTCTTCAATTGTTGCTGGTTGAATTTGTTGTCTGCCGAGGGGTTTTGGCTGCGAATAGGAGTTTTGGTCGGTTGAGAGGGTTGTGGGTCTTGGTTGTGATGTTTTGTTGAGAATTTCGGTTGTGATTGGAGTAGAGAATGATTGTAAATCATTGTGAGTGACTGTAAATGGTTGTGATGCTTTGTTCTTGGTTGTGAAGCTGTGTCGGCTGTGATGAGTGGATGAAGCTGTGCTGGGGATCGAATCAGGATAAGCAGTGTGTGGTAAGCCTTGATCTGAAAATGGCATCAATAGATGTGATGCTAGTTTATATATATGTTAGTTGTGGATTCTTGATTTTGTAGGTAAGAAGGGCAATCGGATCAAGGGTTGTGATTGAACAAGTTGATCATTCCAGAGTTAGAAACCTCAAATTGTTGAATCTAAAAGTTGAGTAGCTGGGATCGATAAAGGTAAGTTTAATCTGGATGATTGACGATGGTATGTTATGAATTACACTTTATGGTATGATAATTATAGTGGATGTTCTAGTTGAATTGATGATTAATAGCTAGCGAACGATGTTGTTCTATTGGAGAATACTAATTGTGGATTGATGGTAATAGTCTTAATGGTGGAGTTAATTGCAATATGGGGATAAGATGAATTGTGTAGTGTTGATTTTCGACTCGTGGATTGTAATATGAGTTCAAAGTAAAAATTAGATCCGATCATTCAAATTATGATGGACTTAATTGTGTTCTATGCATGTGTAGGTATCTGGTTCGATGTAGATTCAGGAATGTGAGGATCAACAATACGATTTTTATATGAGGTGGGTAACTTCCTACCTTGGTCAGGTAGTTGTAGTTGCATTCAGATTTAGATATAGATATGATCATATTATATGTTCATATTATCTTGACCCTGCTCTTATTATCCTTATGCTTGATACTTGTCGTTGGCTATATATGCTCAAATGTTGATATCACATTTTCCTTTATCATGATTTAGGAGTTACAGATGTGATGTAAGTAGATCTATAAATGTTTAGTAGAGTGTAGAGGTTGGAGTACGGATGATAACCTGATTTGTAAATTGGGTAAAAGTTCATCCGTGGTTAGGTAATGCCTTAAATGTAAAATTTATTCCAATACCCGTATGTTGCATACTTATTACCAACCATGTGTTGTGTAATGGTTAAGTGAAGGGTGATTAGTGTGTCGCTATGGACCGGTGGTCTCAACTTGATATGATTAGTTGAGTATGACTCTCTACATGATAAAGAGTGCATCGATCAGTGAGTATGACTCTCTATTGGATAGAGAGTGTTATGATCAGTTGAGTACGACTCTCTACAGGATAGAGAGTGCGTTGATTAGATTGGTACGACTCTTTGTATAATAGAGAGTCTGTGATAGATGTCTGTATGTGTGACAGTACATTCATGTCATTTGCATGCATACTGACGACATAGTCTCCCTTGGGGTTGAGAGAGTCGTCAGTCATCCTGCCTCCCAGGTTACTCCCAGAGGAGTAATTGGTGTGAGGGAAGAGCATTTGTTGTGCCGCACTCTACCACTATAGACGGTGGTAGTTGGAGTTGCATGCAGTTGTCCTGGGTTCATGGCACTCGACCACTCATAGATAGTGTCAGTCGGAGTGGTCAGCAGTAAGGACCCCCGTTGTGTAGCGAGCTCTTTACGCTTATATGCTACTTGATCATACTGCCCACTCGGCCACTCTAGAGCAGTGGTTGGTGTTGAGTTGGGACAGTTATCATGTCGTGCCACCTAGGCCATACTGGGGTCGTGGTAGCGAGTATGGGTGCGCAGGCATGACCATGCATGCTGCATTACCATATCTTATGGCGCTTTGCATATTACCATATATATATATATGCTTATTGTGATGTTGCATTTGATTGTACTATGCTTGCTACATTTGGTTGTACATCATCTTCATACATGCTACTCGCACGCATCTATTATACGGTTGTGTCGGATACTTGTGTACTTGTTGGACAGACCATTAGATACCTTTGACCTATATCATGAGTATATGGTGAGTTAGTATTACTCTTCATGTTATATATTGGATATATGCTCAGGTTGGATCAGAGCAGCGTAGCATACTTTCAGGTATGTCTGCATTATACGTTGTTTATTTGGTTAGACAGTATATGCATGTATTTATATACTGTGCTGGTATACCTATTGTACCTCTAGGTTATGTTGTTGAATTGCATGTGATATTTGATATATACATGTTTTTCCTATTGCCTGCTGAGTTATACTCACCACCACAGACCCTGGGTTTTTCTGTCGCCCAGGTAATAGGTAGAAGTCTTCATGACAGTTTGGAGCACTACTGGCTGACATCTCATCTCACCTCCGAGACTCTTGTGGTCATTTTGGGCTTTCCGTACGGTGTGTTATGTATTTGGAGTTTTTCGTGGTGTACTGTGTTGTGGACTTGTCATGTGATGTATACACTTGTGGATTCAGATTTTGTTGATGTTCCGTTATGTTATGATGTGTCAGTCATACCGGTATGAACTGTGTATTTTGTTATGTTGTTGTGGTTAGTTTCCGCTGTGGTTTGTTTACATGTATATATGTTGTTGTTGTTGTGGCCTATGGGCCTTGTATTAACCCGAGATGTTCCCACGTACAGGGGAGATGTCGTCCGTTTGCTTTTCGGCACGGCAAACTCTCGGGGCGTGACAGACCATGTCCTTAACTAAGTGGGTATAAGATGAGTGAAAGGAACGAGACATGATTCACTGTAGCTATTGAAGGGTTCGGAATGGTTCCGAGATCTACTGTTGATTTTTCGATTAGTTGGGGATCATGATGTACTACTAGGTGTCACTCATGATCGTTCTATAATTAATGGTTAATTATGGACGACTAACATAAAATGATAACCTATTAGGTCACATGCACTACGAATCCTTCGAAAAGACTTAAAACAAGTTTGAGAATTGGATTCTCAAGATTGAGAGAGATCAAGTTTGGTTGGACCAAACACATGACAAAATATGGAAATATTTGTCAAGTCAGAAACACAAAAGGAGCACGTCTTAAGAAGACGAGTTGGGCCTTAAAAGGTTTAATTATAAAACCAAACCCATTTGATTTTAATTAAAAGGGTCCTCTTTTTGTAAAGGGCCAAATTAGAGTTTAATGGATGAGATTAAGCCTTAATGGTTATGGGCTTAGGGATTTGATCCACTAACCTATATCCCATTAGGATTAGTACCTATATAAAGGATTATAAAGGCTAAACCTAATGAATAGAAATCCTTAAGGCCCTCTTCCTCAACCTAGCCGAACCTAGGAGAATTAGCGTTTGGTGTTCCATCGGCGATCAAGGAAACAAGGGTTGTTTCCATCTCTTTAGAGGCCAGCCACTCTAGGTTTTAGGGTTGTTATTTTTACTTATTGAAGCTTCAAAAACAGCGACTAATTTTGACACAAATCGACATCCTTGCGAATGTTGTTCGAGGACTCATTTGTGTCACAAAATGAGTCGATGATTGCTCTCCGATTATCTGACCTTCTTGCTTCATCTAATAGCGAAGAGAAGGTCAAACTTGTGGCTTTGAGAAGTCATCCATCCGAAGGTTCGACGTGGATACGAGTAGAGACGAAGCTCCGCGAGTATCGTACGATTGATGCCCTTCCGACTCTCCATCATCCAAAAGGTATACCTAGAGTAAAATTTATTTTTTTCTTGTTGTATGTAAAGTTTTATTTGGCAAATATGTCTGCACATGTTGTAATCCTGCATGCATGGGTGTAAATGTTGTAATAATTTTGGAAATTATTACATTTTTCTTCCACTGCATTCGCATATGAAACGACAAAAGCACATCTACACGTCGGCTAGAACCCAACAGTTTCAATCTTCAAAAGGTAAGTCTAGTAATAGTTCAAATTCTAATGCTAATGTTATTTGTTATGAATGCAACAAGAAAGGGCACATCAAGCCAAATTGCCCGGAACTAAAGAAGAAAAGGAAAAAAAGAGGAGAAGAAAAAGAAGGAGGCTATTGTGGCACAAGCTACATGGGACACTCCAAGCATTGATGATTATTCTGATGAGGAAGAATTATGCCACATCACCTGACACATGGGATTCATGGCTTTTGAGAAAGACATAGAAGCCTCAAGTCAAGAAGAAGAATCAAGCGACGATTCATCATCTAGTGACAATGAGGTAAAAGAATCTCCTAAGTAGAATTTATTTATAAAACTATTGCTTATCTTAATAATTCTTTAGTTTATTCACAATCTAGAGTTAAGGACTTAAAGGTTGAAATTAAGACTATCAGAAGTGAAGCATCCACATCTAGTGAGTCAAGCATGCTTAAGGAAGAAAATGATAATTTAAAGAATTAAGTAATTGAGCTAAAGACATGTTTAGAAAAATTTACAAATGACTCAAAATATCTTGACATGATTCTTAGAGATCAAAGAGTCATCTATAATAAGGTCGGAATAGGATATAAGCCTAAGGATAAAGAAGTTGCATATATCTTCCTTATAAATAGAAAGTCAACCATTAAGGGTAAGGTAAACAAAACATGGGTACCTAAGAAATATTTAAATGATGATTCAGGACCAAATGTGTGGGTACCAAAGAATGTTATTTTTCGTATTGTCTAGGTAGAAGAATCAAGTATGTGGATTGTGGATGGCGATTTCTCAAGATATATGATTGGAGATGTAAGCAAGTTCTCCACAATTAACTACATAAAGAAGGGAATAGTATTTTTTGGAAATAGTGGAAAGCTTAAAATATTAAATATAGGTACAATTGAGGTGTCACCCAAAATTATTATTCATAAAGTTTTATTAGTTGAGAATATGAAATTTAATTTGCTCAGTGTAAGCCAACTATGTGATACCTGTTATAATGTAGAGTTTCAATCCACTAAGTGCTTGATTAGACATAATAGTATAGAAGATTTTATATTAGTTGGATATATGAAAATAAATTTCTACTATGTTGATCTTTCCTATACTTCTAACATTTCTAATAAGTGTCTCATATTAAAAGAAGAAGAAGGATGTCTATGGCATAGAAGACTTGGACACATCAATATGAAAAATATAGCCAAAGTAGCCAAATTGGAGATAGTAAAGAGACTACTAAAGATCAAGTACATCAAGGACAAGATGTATGATGCATGCCAAGAGGGTAAACAATCTATGTCATCACACTAGGGTAAAACTCTAAACAACACTTCTTTACCCCTGAGTTATTGCATTTAGATTTTTTTTTTATTGTCATAGTATTCCATCATTAGAAGGTGACAAATATTGCTTAGTGATAGTTTATGATTTTTCTAGATATACTTGAGTCTATTTCATGAAATATAAAAATGATACTCTAGAAATAATTATAGGATTTAGCAAAAGAGTAAAAAATGAAAAGAATCACAAGATCAACCGGATTCGAAATGATCACGGTGGAGAATTTGAAAATTATATGTTCTCCAAATTTTACTTAGAACAAGAATATAAGCATGAATTTTTCTTGTCCAAGAACACTCCAATAAAATGGGATAGTGAAAAGGAAAAATTGTGCTCTACAAGAAGCAGCTAGGACTATACTTAATACATATTCTTTACCTAGTTATTTTTTTTACAGAAGCGGTTAATACCGCTTGCTATATCCAAAATCATATCTTATTCTATAGATTTTTAGGGAAAATGCCTTTTGAATTATGGAATGACACAATTCCTATAATTCATTATTTCAAAGTCTTTGGTTACAAAGTTATATCTTAAATATCAAAGATAATTTAGGAAAATTTGAGTCTAAGGCAGATGAAGGAATCTTAATTGGATACTCATGTACTAGTTGGGGATATAGAGTATACAACAAGAGGACTCAAAAGATTGAGGAATCCTCCAATGTTGAATTTAATGAATCTACTAGTACCTATCCTAGGAAATCCTTCATTGATAAGGATATCAATGCAAGAAATCAAGATATTACCCAAGGAATTCAAAATTTAAATTTAGGGGGAAATAATCAAGGGGGAGAAAGAGAAGATTCCGATAATGAAAGGAGGGAGGCTAACAATGATCAATTTGAATATGCCTCACCTCCTAAGACTTTAAGAATTCATCAAAATCATCCTATATACCAAGTAGTAAGAGAAGTCTCACAAGGAGTAAGGAGTATATCCTACTTTAGAGATCCTACTAGTCAAGTTGTCTTAATCTCTCAAATTGAGCAAAAATCAATTAATGATGTCTTGCTTGATCCAGATTGGATCCTAGCAATGCAAGAAGGATTAGCTCAATTTGAGAGAAGTCAAGTATGGGAGTTAGTCTCAAGACCCAATGATGACACAATTGTTACAACAGAATGGGTCTTTAGGAACAAATTGGATGATCAAGGAAGAGTCACAAGAAACAAGGCTAGGTTTATAGCTCAAGGGTTCAATCAAGTTGAAGGACTTAATTATGATGAGACCTATGCTCCAATAGCTCGGTTAGAGTCTATCCAAATCTTATTAGGATATGTCACTCACATGGATTTTAAACTATACCAAATGGATATGAAATCGACATTTCTAAATTGGTTCATTAAAAAAGAAGTTTATGTGGAACAACCACCCAAGTTTGAAAAATGTAGATTACCCAAACCATGTTTATAGACTTAAGAAATCTTTATATGGATTAAAACAAGCTCTCCGGACTTGGTATGAAAGACTCTCATCATTCTTAATTTCTAATAACTTTAGAAAATACTAAGTTGACCAAACTTTATTTCTAAAGTATAAGGAAAAAGACATCTTTGTTCCTCAAGTTTATGTTGATGATATTATATTTGGGTTAACAAATGATGAACTTCTCTAAGACTTCATCAAAAACATGGAAAATGAGTTTGAGATGAGTCTAGTAGGAGAATTGACTTTATTCTTAGGATTGCAAGTCAAACAAACTAGTGAAGGAACTCATGTTTATCAAACCAAATATGCTAAGGAAATTATTAAGAAATTTGGGTTAGAAAATGCTAAAACAATGTCTACTCCTATGGGAACCAATACTAAGATAGATAGTAATCAAGATAGAAAATAAATAGATCCAAAACATATAGAAATATGATTGGTAGTTTATTATACATAATCGCTAATAGATCGGATAGACTAGTTGTGGTAAACATGTGTGTAAGATACTAATCCTATGCCAAAGAGTCTCATTTAGTGGCGGTCAAGAGGAACTTGAGATACATCAAGAGTACTCTTAGCATGCATTTGGTTCAAGGTTATCATGGATAACTTTGGTTATCCATAATGACCTTGTTTGGTTCAAGGGATAAGTGATTCCCAAGTAATGAAGCATGCCTGCCACATTGGCAAATGAGACATGCAACCCGGAATTACATTACCTAGAGGAGGGTAAGGTTTTTCTTGATTATGGGGTTAACAAATATTTTTTTTCAAAATTATCTCTCAAATTTTATCAAATCTCAACTCTCTCCTAATATAATCAAAACCTTAGTCGATCGCTCGCCGCTACCATCGTTGACCACCACCGTTGTTGCCGTCATCGTCGACCATTGACTGCCGACCACCGACAGTCAGTAGACGACCGTCGATTGCCGATCGTCAATTGTCGATCACCGACCATCGACCGCTGACCGTCGACCACCAACCGTCAATCACTGACCTCCAACCACCTACTGCCGACCATCGATCGACGACCGTCGACCGTCGGTCACCGATCGTCGATCGACAATCGTCGATCGCCGATCGCCAACCATCGATCACCGATCGTTGACCGTCGGTCGCCAACCGCCCACCGTCGACCGCCGACCATCGACCGACGACCGCCGACCACCGACCGCCGACCGTTGACCCCCGACTGCCGACCGTTGACCGCCGACCGTCGATCGCCGACCGCTGACCATCGACTGTCGATCGCCGACCGTCGATCGTCGATCGTCGATCGACGATCGAACGACCACTGACCATCGATCGTCAATCGTCAATCATCGATTATCGATCATTGATCACCGATTGTCGATCATCGCTAGCAGCTACCGTCGGTTGCCAACCATCAACTGTCGGCCACCGATCATCGATTGCCACCCACCACCCGTCACCCGTTGTCGGTCGTCGCCCGTCGATTATCGATCGTTATCATCGCTCGCCATCACCTCCGTTGTCATCCGATGTCGTCGATGGTTGTCAGTTGTCACCATCGATATCGATATCAATACCACCATCTTTCAGAGCAAACGAAACCTTAGAGTTGAACCAAGGATAATATAGTAAAATATTAAACTATGTTATACATTAAAACCTCCAAATAAATAAGTTTTTATTATCTCACTTAGAATTGAACCAAACAACATAAGTTATGTTTTATTCCCCATAACCTTAGTTATGCGATTAGTAATCATATAACCAAGATTATGCATGATAACTTGAACCAAATGCATCATTAATGTAGGTCTTTGGTACCCTAAAACTCAAATTTTTGATTTTTTTGGGTATACTGATTTCGATTTTGTTGGTTGCAAATTGGATCGAAAAAGTACTAGTGGTGGATGTCAATTTCTTAGATCCTCCCTAATAAGTTGGAGTAATGGAAAGTAACCTTGTGTTGCTTTGTCCACAGTCTAGGCCGAATATGTGACCATGGGTGATTATGTGACTCAATTACTTTGGATGAGGCATACCTTAGAAGATTATGAACTCTACTACTCCAAAATCAAATTTTATTATGATAATATAAGTACCATCAATTTGACAAAAAAATCTAGTACATTACTCTATGACAAAACACATTAAGATGAAACATCACTTCATTAGAGACTATGTGGCAAGAGGAGACATTGAACTCAATTATATTGAATCTAAGTCTAAGCTTGCCAACATATTCACCAAGGCTCTATCCGAAGCCGAGTTTACATCACTTAGGAGAGAACCTAGAATGTGCTTTGTAGAGTAATGGGTATAGTCTTGCATGATCCCATAGCTAAAATTTAGGATTATACCTCAAAACATCTCACAAAAGACTTAAGAAGCCTTGATTTTTTGCATTTAGCCACCTTGATATCATGTGAGATGTTGGGAAGATGCATTTGGTTCATCACGTTTGTTATAATGCATTACTTTGAGCCAAAATGACATCTAGAGACATGAATCCTTAATTGGACCAGCTATTGGGAAGGCTTGTGTATAACTAATGTACACATATCTCTTAGAATATGGTTGGAAATGTCAAATAAAATATTTTTCAAAATGTATTTATTATGCTTGGAAAAACAGTTTCTATTAGTCAAGCAAAGAGTGATACAAAGTTTTGAAAACCATTAAAAAATTTGTTGATTTCTAAGTTTGTGTCAATCTAGAAATCTAGAAAATATTTATTTTCAAATTATTTTTCCTTGATAATGAATGGATTGATAAATATGTATGTAAATTTTTATGAATTTTTGACATCCATAGATGCATTTCTGAAACTCGACTGAAAATTCAAACTCAAAAAAATTAGATACCAGTCGAGGTGGCGCCTCGACTGGATATTGTACCAATCGACCAGTAGAGGTAGCACCTCAACAAAAGATAGTACCAGTCGACTAGTTGACTTCCAAGTCGACTACTAGCATTTTTTTGGATAAATATGCTCAGTTTAGCCAATTACATCCAACCCTAGGTAGTTTAACTACTCTTGACCTTCTAGTATGCTTAGACAAGCATTTAAAGGGTGATATTATCAGTGAATATAAATTGGGAAGTTAACTAGGGTGAGAATAGGATGCTAAGGTTAAACTTTTGCTTTTGTGTATGAGTTTTGGGTTCCTATAGGCTTAGGATCTCTCCAAAAAACAATTTTTATTGTTGGTGCACTAATTAGGGGGGGGGGGTGCAGGCCATACTTTGCTCTACCATGATGAGGTTATCATTCAAAGTTTGATTGGCTCGTCATTTTAAAGTGTTTTGGATTAAAGGGGAGCCTTAAGTGTATTTTTTAAAGTATAAATCTTTATTGGTACAAGATTATGACAACTTTGTGTTTTGCCATGTCTTTTGTTGTCATTAAATATGTTGGTTTAGTAACTAAGTGACATTTCTTTCTCTTTTTGTTGTATGTCAAAGGGGGAGAAACAAGAATTTAAGTTAGAACCTTCATGTTAAAGAAAAAGGCATATTGTGCTTATATATATGCTTTCATATTATGTCTTATTTCATATTAAATGCATAACTTAAATGCTTATCAAACATCGAAAATGGAGAGATTGTTGATGTAATCTTGCTCCAAGCATTAATTACTTTTGATATTTGGGCAATCAAGTTTAAGTTAGGCAATGTTGGTGATCTAACATGAATATTAAGTGATAGGTATAAGTGTTAGTGAAAGCCCTAGAGTCAATCATGTGATGATTGTTGTATGGACTTTATTGTATCATATTCCTATTTATAAAGACATGGTTATTATATTTACTTGTATTGGTGTCAAATAACTAAGTATAATAACGTCCTTGAGTAGTAGGTTCTTATCTATATCAATCGATTGGTTGAATCGATAATGAGATGATATAGAGAACACTACTCTTAATCATTCTTAGTAAAGTATTAACATTCAAGGACAATGTTAATGCATAGAGACTAGCATGTAGGTCAACACGATGGCTTGATCTCACAAGTCATGGATATGAGATATCAAGTTGACACATGGGTATGCATTGGAGAATGTATACTGAATGACCCGCCATGAGAAAGTATCATGGATCGTTATATGAGTGTCATATACTTTCTCATGTGGCTATTAGTATGACTATTAGTCCTTAGACCTGAAGTCACTATGGTTCCCTACATAAGGAGTTACATACTTTGGCTTCGTCAAGTAAATGGGTGGACTATAAAGGCGATTACTGGGTATGTGACAAATTATGCAGAGGGATGTGAGTGATGTAGATGGGATCTATCCCTCCTATATGATGGGGGTGACATCGATATTCTTAATAGAGTGAGACCACGAAGTACATGGTCATGCCCAAATGAGTCAATATGAGATATTAAGCTCATTTGATTAGAGTGAGTCTACTTGGAGTTCAAGATATAGATTGTACCGAGGATGACACGGTCTATGTCTCAATTGGTCAATCTAGATGTCAAGGATAGAGGGACATTGTCACATATTGTGAGAGTCACAATTAGTAGTTACAAAGGTGATGTTGGAGCTCAACATTCTTGTAACTTAGGTAACAATGATGTGTTGCTAGATACCGCTCATTGCTTATGTTCCTAAATCGGTTTAGGGACATTGCCAACATTACAAGAACCTATAGGGTCACACACAAAGGGCAATTAGATGGAGATTAGGTTCATATGATGAACCATGAGGATTAGGTTCATGGGATGAACCAAATTGGATTAAGTGTAATCCAAATTAGACTAATTGAGTTAGACTCAATTTGATTCAAGTGTTGAATGAGTCTAATTTAGATTTGATTCATTGAGTCAATTTAAATTAATGAATAGAGATTCATTAAATCAAATTGACTTGAATCAAGTGGTTAGATTTGATCAACCATGGGAGATAAGAGGTCAAGTTTGACTTGACTTGAGAAGGAAGATGAATGGTCAATTTTGACCTGACCAATTGCCATGTCATGGTGACATGGCATGGGGGTCGGCCAATGATGGTGTTCCACATCATCATTGACTTATCATGTGGTGCCACCTCATGAGGGAGACCAAGAGCCATTGGCTCTTGGAGTTACATTCATGCATGTAACCCCCACCCATTGAAGTGGCCGGCCACTCCACTTGATGAAGGTAATTCATTTGGTGGTAACTCCATCTTCTTCTTCCTTGGATCTTCTTTCTCTCAAGCTCTCTCTCCCAATCCTCTATCTTGGCCAAACCATCCAAGGGGTGCTAGCACACTCAAGGTTGTGTTTTCTCCACCATTTGTCCATGTGGATACCAATAGAGGAGTGTGCACTTGACACTCTTGAGTTTCGGCGAAGCTTTTGGACGAGCGGGATAAGCGAAGGGCGTCGCTACGAGGGTAACACTCTATCTTGTATATCTAAGGTAGATCTAGGATCTTTAAACACATACATATTTTATTTTATATATCTTCGCACGGATCCGTGGTCGGGCTTCCGAGGTTTCCGCAACGCAAAAAGCGATTTTTGTAGCTCGGAAAATCCAACAGTGGTATCAGAGCCACGTGCGAAGCATGTATGCGTTTAATATTTGTAGTTTTTGTATTAGATATAAAAATTATAGATTTTTAAGTTTCTGTAAATTTCCTATTTTTATAGATTTTTTGGATATTTTTATCAAAGAGTCGAAGCAACAAGTGTTGGGACACTTGTAGGCTTCAATCGCCGAGAAATACTCTCCGAAACGGCGACTCGCTTTAGGTTTTTGGGATAGTGACTTAAATAGTTGTAAGATCTAGTAGGGACACTCACAAAGTTTATTTTTGCGAGTAGGGGCGCTGCCCCTATCCCCGAAAGGCGCCTTGTCCCGCGATCGCGCCCGGAAATCGCTAAGTGGGACTGTTACGGAGAGGTGACTCATAAAATTGAAAAAAAAAATAGGAAAAAATATAGAAATTTTCTGTAAAATACATAATTTAGTATTATGTATAATTCTGTGATGGTCATGGCCCAAGAACCCCAATATGATTGGATGATAATGTGTTGTAATTCATAATACGGTCTGCGTGCCATTTTTGTGATTGTGCTTGTTGTATAGGGTATGCGGCCTGCGCGTCGTGCCTCTTCTTTTAATATTCTAGTTGTAAATAGTTTTAGACTCAAATGTAACTCGAGTTTCATGTTTGTAATGTACAAAATGAAGCGGTGGAAGGTCCACTTCTAGACGGAGTTACGAGAAGGGTGCCGACGACACATGGCGGTCAAAGGAGGCGCTTGGAGAAGCCACTAACCCTAGGTTGACCGTCCAATCTTCTCATTGGATTGAGAAGATCATAGTAGGGACATGACCTAATCACAAATTATTTATATATATATATATATATATATATATATATATATATATATGTTATGCTTGTATGTATGTGATGCATGCTAGTAGAATAATGCTTGTATGTATGTGATGCATGCTAGGATATTTTTTTCTTGTATGTATATGATGCATGCTAGAATGATGCTTGTATGTATGTGATGCATGCCAGTGTAGGATAATAAAGGCCTGAATGCATATATAATACACATTACGATTAGATTAGATATTAATCAAATCAACTCGAAAATGCCTACCAAGTCCTTGATACCCATCACTACCTCGATCATTTGTAGTTGTTAAATCTGCCAAAGCAGAGCAACGCATATTATCTTGGTAGGGTGCGGAGGGACAATCTTGGTCCCGCCTATCCCAGCTTGGGTTAGAGTAAGCTCAATTAGATTGAGTAAAACTAGTTAACTCAATTGGATCGAGTAGAACTATAGGCATATTCCAACCGTTGGAAAGATAGGATAAGATTGCATATACACTAAATCTTGGGCGATTTAGCCAAAGCTAACTCAAGGTCTTTTGTAAATGTGGGTCTTGATCCTATAAACAAGAGTTGCATAGAGATGTAATCGGTAATGTATTACCCACCGATCATACTAAGTCTTGGGCGATTTAGCCAAAGCTAACTCAAGGCTTAGTATGATTTTGATCTTGTCCCGCGGGAATTATAGCTAGTTTGTATGAATCTAGTAATGTGGTTTGACCACATCCATAACTCGATTCTACAAAATTCCTATAATTCAGTGGGAGCATCATTTGATTAAAGGCCTAATTAAATGATAAGAGGAATATGATATTAATTCTCTATATTGTATGTTGTAGATTACTATGTCGACAAACATGAATACTCTCTCCCTGCGTTCTGTCCTTGAGAAGGACAAGCTCAATGGAGCAAATTTCCTGGACTGGTACAAGAACCTGAGAATCATTCTCACCCAAAAAAGGAAATTGTACATCCTGGAGCAGCCCATTCCAGAGGTACCTCCTGCCACTGCCTCGCGAGCTAACAAAGATGCTTACAAGAAGCATCAAGATGATGTATTAGATGTGTCATGTCTAATGCTCGCGACCATGAACTCTGAGCTTCAGAAGCAACACGAGTTCATGAATGCTCATGATATGGTTGAACATCTTTGTCAATTATATCGAGGACAAGCAAGGCACGAGAGATATGAAGTCTCTAAGGCATTGTTTGGGTCCAAAATGCAAGATGGGACTCCCGTAGGTCCATATATACTCAAGATGATTGGGTACATAGAAAACCTACAGAGATTGGGATTCTCCCTTGGCCAAGAGCTGGCCACTGACTTGATCTTGCAATCTTTGCCACAAAACTACAATCAATTTGTCATGAATTACAACATGAATGAAATTGATAAGCTACTGCCTGAGATGGTCAGCATGTTGAGAACTGCTGAGCTCAACCTTAAGAAGGGAAAATCTGACTCCATTTTGATGGTGCAAAAGAAGAAAGGCAAGGGCAAGCCTAAAGGTAAGGGAAAGTCCCAAGCCAAGGGCAAAGGCAAAGAACTTAAACCCAAAGGAGGGGTGGCCAAGGAAGGGGCTTGCTTCCACTGCAAGGAAGCTGGACACTGCAAGCGTAACTACAAAGTTTACCTGGAAGATCTTAAGAAGAAGAAAAGTGAGATTTCTACTTCAGGTATAAATGTTATAGAAGTCAATCTATCTATTTCTTCATCATGGGTATTAGATACCGGATGTGCATCTCACATTTGTACCAATGTGCAGGCGCTGAAAAATAGTAGGGCATTGACAAAGGGCGAGGTGGACCTACGAGTAGGCAATGGAGCAAGGGTTGCTGCTGTTGTTGTAGGAACTTATGATCTATCTTTGCCCTCTGGGCTTGTACTAGAATTAGATAAATGTTGTTATGTGCCTGCTTTAACTAAGCGTTCAATTTACGTATTGCTATGTTACCATTCATAGGATTTAGCATGGGTTAGGCATTTCAATACTGATAACATAAGCATTGAATTACATAAGATTAATTGCATGCATGAATGTAAACATAAGCATACCATTAAGCATTACTACATAAGAGTACATGCCATAAACAAAGGTTCAAGTCAAATGAGTTGAACCAAACCTATCTCTGGCATTGTCGCTTAGGTCACATAAATGAGAGTTGCTTATCTCAGCTCCATAAGGATGGGCTGCTAGACTCATTTGATTTTGAATCATATGAGACATGCGAGTCTTGCCTTTTAGGCAAGATGACCAAGACTCCCTTTAGTGGACACAGTGAAAAAGCAACGTGTTGGTGCAGTAGGAACCTAAGTCGAACCTGAGTTTTGATTATAGAAAACGATACAAAGTTAAGCTCATGTCGTTATCTCACGAAATTTGAATCAGTGTCTGAGAAAATTGCTATAGATTTGGGTGAAGGCTAGCGACACCGGAGGAAGCCGCGCGGTGGTCGAGGCGACAATCGAGTGACCGGAGGAAGGAATCAAGTGGAAGGCGAAGCAAGCGACATAGTAAGTATCGAGGTAAGCTCAGTGAGTAAAGTGAAGTGAGGTCGTGTCCTTTATGCAGGGACATCCTTAGCGACGATCAGGCCAAGACTTCCCATGGAAGGTCTATGTTGAGATCGGACGCAAGTGGCCATCAATTCACTTATATTTTGAGCTAACTCTTTATTGTAGTCAAAAATCCTGGCCATCAGTTCAGCCGGCGATTCAGCGAGCGATTCAGCGGCAGTTCAGCAAATGGTTAAAAATCAGCCTCGAGAGTCAAGCTTTATCACCATTTTTTAAGGAGTTTTGTGCCCAATTCCTATTGGTTGAAGACCCATTCGATGAGGGCTTAAAGGCTATAAAGGATGGCTTCTCCTAGGGTTTTACAACATCTCTAAGTGCTCACAAACCTCCTGACTCTGCGATTTTCCGGCGACTCTCTGACGAAGTCGTTTACTTTCTACTCTTTTAGTTGTTGATATTCTTATTTTGTCGTCTCTTTAAATATTGCAATTCCTTTTATTAATCGAGGTTTTCTATCGTTGCACTTTACATTAATAGAAGAGAGGGTTTGTCTCTCTATCTTTTCTTTCGAAGTTTTTTTTGTAATCGTCAAACTCCTACCTCCAACGAGGAGTGTTTTTAGTGAATTGCCCTCCGTGCGTGATCAAGGATCACTAGAGTCTTGGAGTAAGTGGCGAAGGCTCTGAACCAAGTAAAAAAACATTTGTCTCATTTATTTATAGTTTATCTTTCCGCTGCAATTAACTGTCTACTCGAGTTTTAACGAACGAATTAAAAAAATGATTATCGCTATTCACCCCCCCCCCCTCTAGCGATCCGCTTCGATCCAACAATTGGTATTAGAGCCGGGGCGCTTAGATTTGGTGAAACCACCAATCTAGCATTTTTAACAGATTTATTTTTCGTTCATTTAAATTTTTCTCCCGCACTACTAATCCAAGACGAAGTCTTGGTACTCTTCGTTTGGTTTTGTTTTGCAAGTATTCGCTTTTGGAGTAGCCGGCGGTAAAACGGGCATAACTTTTCGTACAAGTTGACCCACGAAACGGTCTACCTACCAAAATGAAGCTCTCGGAAAGATCTACATTTATTATCAGGGTAAACCCTTGTAACAAGCTGTATTCATCCCGAAAAACTATTGTTTAGTACCATTTCCGGGACATCGAAGGTTGTAAGTGCTCATCTTTTATTTTAGTTGGTTATTTCTCGTTTATTCCTTTTGTTTCTTTTCATTTCCTACATTACTAATCCAAGGTGAAGTCTTGGAACCTTTTTTTTCATGTTTTTTTGGTATTTTTTGTGCAAGGTTTCCCTTCCAAATGGCCCATCTCGAGGGTTTTAGCACCGTCCGACCTCCGTTTTACAACGGAGATTATTTCCGTTACTGGAAAGGTCGGATGGAATGCTTTCTCAAAACCCAAATCGAGATGTGGATCATAATCCAAACGGATTTCACACTTCCGACTAATGAAGTGGGTGACTCCTTGGATTATGATCAATGGACCAGCGACAAAACGACAAGTCGAAGCCGACGCCAAGGCAACACAAATCCTCCAATGCAGCTTGTCCAAGGAGGAGTTAAATCACGTCGGCCCCTTCATCAGCGCAAAGGACCTTTGGACAAAGCTAGTGGAGCTACACGAAGGGACCGATGAAGCCAAGATATGTAAGCGCGACCTTTTATTTAATAAATTATATAATCTAAAAATACAGGAACATGAAACGGCGACGCAACTCCACGCCCGCGTCCAGGACATTGTCAACAATCTACACGCAATCGGGCAAAAGGTCAAAAACCGTGACCTTATAAGGTATGTCCTAAACTCGGAACCCGAGAAAGGTATAGCACTATTTGCAGGTTCAAAGAAGAAAACCGCTAGCAAGCCACCCCCGAAGGAAGAAGAAGATGAGTCGGATTCGGAGGTCAACTCAGAAATGGAGGCCGAACTAGTCAACCTAGTTCGGAGGATAGTCAAGGGCCGAAAATGAACCGTCACTCGACCCAACGAAGGTAAGCCTAAAAGTTCAAATATTAGATGTTATGAATGCAACAGGTTTGGACATATCAAGTCTGAATGCCCAAAACTCAAGAGCAAGGCACCAAAACACAAAAAGGCACTCAACGCTACTTGGGAAGAAGCTTCCGAGGAAGAAGACGATGATCGAGTCCTCATGGCTAAACTGGTGGAATCGGAGATGGAGTCAGAACCGGAACTTGAATCGGAAACCGAAGACGAGTCGGACTGCGAAGCACTATTCAAGACAAGCCACGGATACGCATCCGGTTCAAAAGATACACTCAAGGTAAGTCGGTCTCTCATTACTACACTTTATAGTGCAATTAAGTTTTTAAATAGAAAGTTAGCTAAGTCCGAGTCCAAGGTCGAGACCCTGGTTGAGGAAGTTAAACTCCTCAAACATGAGGTCTCCCTAACCTCTTCAACTAGTCGAGTTCAAGAGGACTCAACTCGGGTTGAAAAACTCGAAGTTGAGAACTCACTCTTGAAGAGTCAAGTTGAAGATCTTAGGAATACGTTGGAAAGGTTTACTTTGGGATCCAAAGGACTTGACCTCCTACTTGGATCGCAAAGGGCCGTGTACAACAAGGTCGGGCTAGGGTTTAGCTCAAACACGGCCAATAAGTCGTATATGTCGATTGTAAGTCGACATAAAAAATGTGTACAAGCATGGGTCCCTAAGACCACCTTGATTTCAAACTTAGGATCAAACCAGTACTGGGTTCCCAAGGACCAAATCCACTATGTGGAGAGACCGAATCGATTCAACGGTCCAGGGGGAGCTAGTACGAAATTTGTTTGTGTTTTAACTTAGAAATTGCATGCTTAGGTTTTTATTTAGTTTGATTTTTCTTTTTAGAATGGTTAGATAGGACTATAACTCGTCAATACTTGATAACATAGTACCAGGACGCGGCGAGATGATAGTACGCTAGGAAAGCGGAGTCTTGTGTATTCGGGCTAGATAAGGCGTATCTAGTTCGGTGCACTTGACCGAGCGGAACTAGCTGAAGCTACCTCACCGTATCCTAGACTAGTTAGACCAGGAAGTGTTCTTAGGTGAGTCAAGTCTCTATTTTCTTGAAAATGGCTTTGTCTAAGGAAGTGGTCGTTGTTCCGATCAAAGAAGGCCTCTGTGTCTCGCCACGACCTGGAAGCCATGATCTTGAAAAGGTGACTTGATAAGCCTAAGGTCAAATCCGAATCTAACGCAAGGTTGACAAGTGTTTAAGTCATTAAATTTAAATCAAGTAAAATTGGAAGTCATCTCACAAGAACATATAGGGTTAACGTGTTTTGATCATGTAGACATGGGTGAGATGATTTAGGTTAATAATTTTCAACCAATCTTTAATAAATCCAATATCCGATCCAACTACCCTGCGTGTAGGATCAATGGATGTTGGACAGTGGTTGCTCCCGACACATGACCGGGGATCAACTCAAGTTTTCGAAGCTTCGATTCAAACGACAAGGATCGGTAGCCTTCGAAAATAACGACAAGCTCAAAATCATCGGATCAGGTGATATTGAGCTTAACTCAAATTTTGTTATTCAAAATGTTTTATTAGTAGAAAATTTTCAATATAATTTACTTAGTGTAAGTCAATTGTGTGATAATAACTATAAGGTCATATTTCTAGAAAATGAATGTATAATTAATACAAATGACACTTCTAAAACAATTCTTAAAAGAACTAGAAATAACAACATTTACACTATTAACTTAACTAACTCCTCAACTAAGTGTCTTATGACACGGCAAGAGGAATCATGGTTGTGGCACCGACGACTCGGTCACTCACACCCAAGACTCATCCACAAGATGAGTCAGAGTGACTTAGTCAGAGGTTTGCCTAACCTCAATAACTTGGATAATAAAATATGTAATGCTTGTCAACAAGGTAAACAATCTAGGACACAACATCAACTAACTAATCAAGAACGAACCAAAAGTGTGCTTGAGCTCCTACACATGGATCTATTTGATTCACACGGAGCTAAGTCACTTAATGGAAGTAAATTCTATTCAGTCATTATTGATGACTACACTAGATTTACTTGGGTTAGGTTCATCAAACACAAAAGTGATACCCTAGATCAATTAATCAACCTATTTAAGTTAATAGAAAATCAACAAAATATTAAAATCAAAAGACTTAGGACTGATCATGGTGGTGAATTCGAAAACCATAGGTTTACAGAATTCTGTAACCTAAATGGATACCACCATGAGTTCTCTTACCCTAGAATTCCACAACAAAATGGCCTAGTAGAATGCAAAAATAGAACCCTATAAGAAGCCGCTAGGACAATGTTAAATGAGTATAACCTACCCAATAGGTTTTGGGCGGAAGCCGTGAGTATGACATGCTATGTCCAAAATAGGATCCTTATGGTAAAGAGGCGCCTTAAGACCTCATACGAGATTTATCACGATAAAATACCTAACATCAAGTACTTTAGGGTATTTGGGTGTAAGGTACATATCCTAAACACTAAGGATTACCTAGGGAAATTTACATCCAAAATCACGACCGGAATCTTTCTAGGATACTCGACTACAAGAAGAGCTTATAGAGTATATAACCACGACACCCTTAGAGTCGAGGAAACTATCAATGTAGTATTTGATGAAGGACACGAACCTACAAAACCCCCGGCAACCCCAATTAGCGAGCCGACTCATACTAGACCTAACTCTGATCCGGAGATCAGGTATAGTGTTAATCCTAACCTAAGTCAACCAAGTCACTCTATCGACCAAGTGATAGATGACTCCAACCAAACTAGAACTCAAACGAGTCATCCTATGGATCAAGTTGTAGACTCAAACCCAAATCCAACTAGGACTCAAACGAATCATCCTATCGACCAAGTGATAGGTGATCCAAGTCTAGGAGTTCAAACTAGAGCCTCATACAGAAACCTTAGTCAAATATCTTTGATTTCTAAAATTGAACCCAAAACTATTGACCAAGCTCTTCTTGATCCCGATTGGATTATTGCAATGCAAGAAGAGTTGGCTCAATTCACTAGGAATAAAGTATGGGAATTAGTACCACCACCTAAAGATAAAACAATCATTGGAACAAGGTGGGTGTTTAGAAATAAAATTGATGATAAAGGTGAAGTAGTTAGAAATAAAGCTAGACTAGTTGCTAAAGGGTTTAGTCAAGTTGAAGGTTTAGATTACGATGAGACCTATGCCCCAGTAGCTATATTAGAGTCCATTCGAATGCTATTAGCATATGCAGCACATCGAGGATTTAAGTTGTTTCAAATGGATGTGAAATCTGCATTCTTAAATGGATACATTAAAGAAGAAGTTTATGTTAGTCAACCCCCCGGTTTCGAAAGTTTAGACAAACCTGATCATGTCCTTAGGTTAAAAAAAGTTCTCTATGGACTTAAACAAACTCCTCGAGCTTGGTACGAGAGACTTTCGATTTATCTTAAGTCCAAAGGTTTTAACCAAGGTGTAGTTGACCCAACTCTTTTCGTAAAAACCTTAGGTGAAGACATATTCATAGCCCAAATCTACGTAGATGATATTATTTTCGGAACCACCAACTCAATCCTACTAAATGAGTTCATTTCACATATGGAAAGTGAATTTGAAATGAATTTAGTAGGCGAGTTAAGCTTCTTTTTAGGTCTACAAATTAAACAAACTAAAGATGGAATATACCTACATCAACGTAAATATACTAGGGAATTAATTAAACGCTTTGGAATGCAAGACGCTAAAATTATTAATACCCCAATGGCAACTAATGTGAATATAGAAGAAGATTTAATCGGAAACTCAATTGATTTAAAATACTATAGGAGCGTAATAGGGAGTCTCCTTTACTTAACTGCAAACTGACCCGATATCTTATTTGCAGTAAGTATGTGCGCAAGGTTCCAAACCTGTGCCAAGGAGTCTCACCTAACTCTAGTCAAGCGTATCCTTAGATGTCTAAAGGGTACACTTAATGTCGGTATTTGGTACCCTAGATCTACCGAGTTCGAACTAACCGGCTACTCCGATTCGGACTATGCCGGTAGTAAGCTCGATAGAAAGAGTATGAGTGGTTGTTGTCAACTTCTCGGCTCGAGTCTAGTGAGTTGGTGCAGTAGGAAGCAACACTGTGTTGCCTTATCTACCACCGAAGCCGAATACATCGCGATGGGTGAGTGTGTCACTCAGCTTCTTTGGATGAAGCACACTCTCCGCGACTTTAAGTTAGACTTTACGAACACGAAACTCCACGTAGATAACATTAGTTCAATTAATCTTACTAAGAATCCGATATGTCACTCTAGGACCAAACATATAGAGGTCAAACACCTTTTCATTCGAGAACATGTGGCCAACGGAGCCATACAACTCGAATACGTCGAATCAAAGTCTAACTTAGCAGACCTATTTACTAAACCCCTACCTGAAGCCGAATTTAGTCTATTAAGACGAAAATTGAGCATGTGCGTAGTAGAATAGGAACTTGCAAATTATATTTTCTTACTACTATTTCTTAATTTTCATTTTTATGGAACTAGCATAGGACATACCTTAGATATCATGCACCTATAGATTTAAGGAGCCAGTACATCTCACAACGCATAGGACTAATGTGTTTGTGTACTTAGCCACGTAGATGGGCGTGAGATGTTACGACCTTACTCCTGGTTCCAGATGTAGAGCTAGTGCATCACTATGAACCACGGAGTATAATCATATATACTAACCGACTCTGACCAGGACTGGTTGATCTTTCATATCAATCAAGCCAAATATGAGTCGAACATTTTATAGATGAACTTATTTTCAGTATATTATTTTCAAAATAATGTGGAACATTTTCAAATTAATACTTATTTTTTATTCCACACACACCCTCACTCTTTTCGATATATGGCAAAAGGGGGAGAAAAAGGCCAAAGTTAAGGGATAATTTTTTTTTATGGCCAAGGCTTAGTTAACTTGTTCGTGTTAACAAAACGGAAAGGTTTACTTAACTTTAAGTTAACTTGTTAACAAAACGGAAGTAAAGGCCAAGGTTAAGAAATCAGGTTTTTGATTTCTTAACTTAAAACTTATTTTAAACACTATGGCCAATATTAAGTAATTTCGGTTACTTAATTCTTTTGTTTAGTAGCAAACATCAAGGGTGAGAGTTAAAACTCCTTCTCAAGTACTCACCCTCGATCAACGGGGGAGGATTCCTCAAGAGAGCACTTGAAAAAAGTTTTTATATATTCATGCTTTTTTATACTCCTGCTCATTCATGCATATCTCTTGCTCATTTTGCTTAATGCACTTAATTTATTTTTCTTAACTTTGTATGTGGGTTAGCCATAAATCAAAAAGGGGGAGATTGTTGGTGCAGTAGGCACCTAAGTCGAACCTGAGTTTTGATTATAGCAAATGATACAAAGTTAAGCTCATGTCGTTATCTCACGAGATGAATCGAGTGTACAGAAAATTGCTATAGCTGGAACTGAAGGCTAGCGACACCCGAAGGAAGCCGCGGTGGTCGGGCGACACTCGAGTGACTTCGGAGGGAGCCGAAGGAATCAAGTGGAAGGCCGGAAGCAAAAGCGACATAGTAAGTATCGAGGTAAGCTCGAGTGAGTAAAGTGAAGTGAGGTCGTGTCCTTTGTACGGGGACGTCCTTAGGCGACGATCCGACCCAAGACTTCCCATGGAAGGTCTATGTTGAGATTGGATGGCAAGTGGCCATCGAATTCACTTATATTTTGAGCTAACTCTTTATTGTAGTCAAAAATCCTGGCCATCAGTTCAACCGGCCAGTTCAACCGGGCCAGTTCAACCAGCCAGTTCAACCGATGGTCAAAAATCAGCCTCGAGGAGTCAAGCTTTATCACCATTTTTCAAGGAGTTTTGTGCCCAATTCCTATTGGTTGAAGACCCATTCGATGAGGGGCTTAAAGGCTATATAAGGAGGGCTTCTCCTAGGGTTTTTCATCATCTCTAAGTGCTCACAAACCTCCACAACTCTGCGATTTTCCGACAACTCTACGACGAAGTGCTGTCAACAACCCTAGTTTACTTTCTACTCTTTTAGTTGTTGATATTCTTATTTTGCCGTCTCTTTAAATATTGCAATTTCTTTTATTAATCGAGGTTTTCTATCATTGCACTTTACATTAATAGAAGAGAGGGTTTGTCTCTCTATCTTTTCTTTCGAAGTTTTTTTTGTAATCGTCAAACTCCTACCTCCAACGAGGAGGAGTGTTTTTAGTGAATTGCCCTCCGTGCGTGATCAAGGATCACTAAGGTCTTGGAGTAGTAGCCGAAGGCTACGAACCAAGTAAAAAAACATTTGTCTCATTTATTTATAGTTTATTTTTCCGCTGCAATTAACTGTCTACTCGAGTTTTAACGAACGAATTAAAAAAAAAGGTTTATCGCTATTCACCCCCCCCCTCTAGCGATCCGCTTCGATCACAACGAACTTGTTAGGACTTATACATAGCGATGTATGTGGCCCTTTTAATGTTGCTGCTTGAGGTGGTTACAGGTACTTCATTACATTTACTGATGACTTCAGTAGATATGGTTATGTGTATCTCATGATACATAAATCATAATTCTTTGAAAAGTTCAAAGAATTCAAGAATGCAGTACAAAACCAGCTTGGCAAGAGTATTAAGATACTTCGATCAGATCGAGGTGGTGAATACCTTAGCCATGAGTTTCATGACTATCCAGCTGAGTGTGGGATTCTATCCCAACTCACTCCTCCTGGAACACCACAGTGGAATGGTGTATCCAAAAGGAGGAATCATACCCTATTAGATATGGTACGATCTATGATGAGTCACACAGATCTTCTTATATCCTTTTGGGGATATGCTCTAGACACAGCAGCCTTCACCCTTAACCGTGTACCATCCAAGGATGTGATAAAGACATCATATACGATATGGACAGGGAGAAATCCCAAGATGTCTTTCATGAGGATTTGGAGTTGTGAGGCTTACGTTCGACGTCAAGTCTCAGACAAACTGGGACCCAATTCCGATAAGTGCTATTTTGTTGGATATCCCAAGGACACGAAGGGATATTACTTCTACATTCCCAGTCAGCACAAAGTGTTTGTGGCAAAGACTGGGGTTTTTCTAGAAAGGGATTTTGTTTCTAGAAAAACTAGTGAGAGTACGTTCGATATTGAAGAAATTCAAGATAAGGATCATAGCACTGAGACCTTGATGGAGGTTGAATAGGAACCACAAAGTGTTGTGGGTGATAAGGTTGTTGCACAAAGAGTTGTGGAACAACCACCTGTTCATGTAGACCTACCTCTTCGCAGGTCTGATAGGGTACATCGTCAGCCTGAGAGATACTCATTTCTCTTGTCTGACCATGATGACGTTATGCTCATTGAGAATGAGCCTACCTCCTATCAGGAAGTTGTGATGAGCCCAGACTCTGAGAAATGGCTAGAGGCCATGAAATTCGAGATGGAATCCATGTACACCAACCAAGTATGGACTTTAGTTGATCCACCTGAAGGGGTCAAACCCACTGGGTGTAAGTGGGTCTTTAAGAGAAAGACTGACATGGATGGACTTATGCATACCTATAAGGGTCGATTGGTGGCTAAAGGTTTCAAGCAAATTCATGGTATTGACTATGATGAAACCTTTTCTCCAGTGGCGATGTTTAAGTCCATTCGGATCATGCTTGTTATTGCAGCATATCACGATTATGAGATCTGGCAGATGGATGTCAAAACTGCGTTTCTGAATGAAAACTTACTCGAGGATGTATACATGACACAACCTGAGGGTTTTGTGGATCCACAGCATACTGGGAAAGTATGCAAGCTGCAAAGGTCCATTTATGGGCTAAAGCAAGCTTCTCGGAGTTGGAATCTTTGATTCGATGATGCGATCAAACAGTTTGGTTTCATCAAGAATGAAGATGAACCCTGTGTCTACAAGAGGGTTAATGGGAACACAGTTGTCTTCCTTGTATTGTATGTGGATGACATACTACTCATTGGGAATGACATCCCTTCGCTACAATATGTGAAGACTTGGTTGGGGACGTGCTTCTCAATGAAGGACTTAGGTGAAGCAGCCTGTATTCTAGGCATCAAGATCTATAGAGATAGATCTAAGAGATTGCTTGGCCTAAGTCAGAGTACATACATTGACATGGTATTACTACGGTTTGCCATGCAGAATTCCAAGAAGGGACTTCTGCCGATGTCACATGGTGTGAGTCTTTCGAAGACTCAAAGTCCCTCTTCTAGAGAGGAGAGAGACCGCATGGATAAGATCTCTTATGCATCAGCTATAGGATCTATCATGTATGTCATGCTATGTACTCGTCCTGATGTCTCGTATGCTTTGAGCATGGCGAGTAGATACCAGTCATATCCAGGTGAGCATCACTAGATAGCAGTCAAGAATATCCTTAAGTACTTGAGAAGGACTAAAGAATATTTCTTGATATTTGGAGGCGATGAGGAGCAAGATGTAAAGGGTTACAGCGATGCCAGCTTCCAAACAAACCTGGATGATTATAGATCGCAGTCAGGGTTCGTGTTTTGCTTGAATGGTGGTGTTGTGAGCTGGAAGAGTTCCAATTAGGACACAGTTGCTGATTCTACAACAGAGGCCGAATATATCGGTGCTTCCATCTCATTCGATAGATTATCGATAAAGGGGATGTGAATATTTGCAGAGTACCCACAGAGGCTAACATCGCAGATCCCTTGACCAAGGTTTTGGCACAGAAAAAGTATGATGGTCACACTAGGTCATTGGGTATTAGATACTACGGTGATTAACACTAGTGCTAGTGGGAGATTGTTAGTGAAAGCCCTAGAGTCAATCATGTGATGATTGTTGTATGGACTTTATTGTATCATATTCCTATTTATAAAGGCATGGTTATTATATTTACTTGTATTGGTGCCAAATAACTAAGTATAATAACATCCTTGAGTAGTAGGTTCTTATCTATATCAATCGATTGGTTAAATCGATAATGAGATGATATAGAGAACACTACTCTTAATCATTCCTAGTCAAGTATTACATTTAGAGACAATGTTAATGCATAGAGACTAGCATGTAGGTCAACACGATGGCTTGATCTCACAAGTAATGGATATGAGAAATCAAGTTGACACATGGGTATGCATTGGATAATGTATATTGAATGACCCGCCATGAGAAAGTATCATGGATCGTTATATGAGTGTCATATACTTTCTCATGTGGCTATTAGTATGACTATTAGTCCTTAGACCTGAAGTCACCATGGTTCCCTACATAAGGAGTTGCATACTTTTGCTTCGTCAAACGTCACCCGTAAATGGGTGGACTATAAAGGCGATTACTAGGTATTTGACAAATTATGCGGAGGGATGAGAGTGATGTAGATGGGATCTATCCCTCCTATATGACGGGGGTGACATCGATATTCTTGATAGAGTGAGACCACGAAGTGCATGGTCATGCCCAAATGAGCTCAATATGATTAGAGTGAGTCTACTTGGAGTTCAAGATATAATTGTACCGAGGATGACACGGTCTATGCCTCAATTGGTAAATCTAGATGTCAACGATAGAGGGACATTGTCACATATTGTGAGAGTCACAATTAGTAGTCACAAAGGTGATGTTGGAGCTCAACATTCTTGTAACTTGGGTAGCAATGATGTGTTGCTAGATACCGCTCATTACTTATGTTCCTAAATCAGTTTAGGGACATTGCCAATGTTACAAGAACCTATAGGGTCACACACAAAGGGCAATTAGATGGAGATTAAGTTCATATGATGAACCATGAGGATTAGGTTCATGGGATGAACCAAATTGGATTAAGTGTAATCCAAATTAGACTAATTGAGTTAGACTAAATTTGATTCAAGTGTTGATTGAGTCTAATTTATATTTGATTCATTGAGTCAATTTAAATTAATGAATAGAGATTCATTAAATCAAATTGACTTGAATCAAGTGGTTAGATTTGATCAACCATGGGAGATAAGAGGTCAAGTTTGACTTGACTTGAGAAGGAAGATGAATGGTCAATTTTGACCCGACCAATTGTCATGTCATGGTGACATGGCATGGGGGCCGGCCATTGATGGTGTTCCACATCATCATTGACTTATCATGTGGTGCCACCTCATGAGGGAGACCAAGAGTCATTGTCTCTTGGAGTTATATGCATGCATGTAACCCCCACCCATTGAAGTGGCCGGCCACTCCACTTGATGAAGGTAATTCATTTGGTGGTAACTCCATCTTCTTCTTCCTTGGATCTTCTTTCTCTCAAGCTCTCTCTCCCAATCCTCTATCTTGGCCGAACCATCCAAGGGGTGCTAGCACACTCAAGGTTGTGTTTTCTCCACCATTTGTCTGTGTGGATACCAATAAAGGAGTGTGCACTTGACACTCTTGAGTTCCGGCGAAGCTTTTGGACGAGCGGGATAAGTGAAGGGCGTCGCTACGAGGGTAACACTCTATCTTGTAGATCTAAGGTAGATCTAGGATCTTTAAACACATACATATTTTATTTTATATATCTTCGCACGAATCTGTGGCCGGGCTTTCGAGGTTTCCGCAACGCAAAAAGTGGTTTTTACGGCTCGAAAAACCCAACAATAAGGAATGTCCAAGTATGAATACTTGGCAAGGGAAGTCCAAGTGTGAAGACTTGGTGGCGTAAGTCCAAGTGTGAAGACTTGGTGGCGTAAGTCCAAGTATGTAGTCTTGGTGGAGTACGTCAAAGTGTAACTTGGCAATGGAAAAGTCTCAGAGGGGCGACCTCTTGGCAAAGGAAGACTCGAGAACATGACAAAACCGAAGGAAGCACTTGAAGGCAAGCGCAAAGGGTGAGGAGTCATGGACTCAGATGCATCCTAAAGGCACGAGGTTGATGGAAGAAACTTGAAGTCTTAAGTCTAGTCTAAGGGTAAGTGTCAAGTTTGAGAGGATCATACTTGATATGTTAAAACCTCATTTTTGAGGTGTACCAGTCGATTGGTGGTATTGACAAGTCGACTAGTTGAGTAGTCAGAAGAAAGGAAGCCCAGCTCAAGCACACTCAGAAAATTCCGAGCGGCAGTCAAGGTGGCACCTTGACCGGTGGGGCTCGGGAAGTCCCGAGCGGACTTGGGAAATTCCTGAGCGGTGCTCAAAAAGTTCCGAGTGATACTTGAGAAGTCCCGAGTGGTAATCAAGAAGTCCTGAGTGGTACTCGAGAAGTCCCGAGAGCTAGTTGAGGTGGCACCTCGACTGGTAGTGCTCGGTGCTTGGGAAGAGCTACGATGCTCGGTGTTTGGGAAACATGTGATTAGAAGTGAGGTACACTCGACCAGGACCTTGACTAGGTGATAGTCGAGGCGATGCCTCGATTGGACCTAGGAGCAGGCATGACAGCAGCACTTAGAAGCGATGTACTCTCGACAAGGACCTCGACTAGGTTCTAGTTGAGATGGTACCTCAACTAGACCTAGGTTTCGGTGGAGCAAGCGTGTCAGAAATGACACTCTCGACTATTGGCTTCAAGGGTCTTTATAAAAGGGGTCTTGGAGCTTGGAGAAGACAACATTTTTCATGATAGAAACATCCTAAAACTCTCCAAGTATTTCCCAAGTGATTTCTAGGGTTTTCCCTCTCAATCTCTTTCTCTAAAGCTCACTTATCAAATCTTGTAAGGAGAAGAGATCATTATTGTAAGAAGGTTCTCTTTACCTTGGTCTTCATCCAAAGGAGAAGATAGTGGAAAGCTTGCAAGAGGAGTAATCCGCCTTAAGGATTGTTATGGAGTATGAGTGGATCTCCTCCGAGCTATGTTGCATCTTTGTGTTATCATTGTTTTCTTATTTTCCATTCATATTTTACTTCTGCTAACGAGTTGTAGAAATGAGTCAAAGAAAGATTATTCACCCCCCCCCCTCTAGCCTTAACAAGATCCCCAACATTTTTGTTGCATCCGATTTGGAAATTGACACAAATATGATACCCTAATCTTGAATCAAGCAGCTTTACAATCGAACTGAGCTAGGGAATTCGAATCTAGGTATGTAGTGGAGGTATATGAGTTTTTTAAAGCGTATTTTGGTATTGGTTTACTGGTTAATAGTTAATGGAAGGAATTGTTCATTTGGTAGACATTCGATATATGGCTTAATGTGGATTATGTAGGATCGAGAAAACGCTAGATGGAGGGGGTGAATAGCATTTTCAAAAAACCTTCTTTTCTAAACAAAAAATAAATGCAGTGGAAACACAAAAATAAAGACAAAGGACACAAGTGATTTTTTACTTGGTTCACAGCCTACTGGCTGCTAATCTAAGGCCTGCGATCCTAGATCGCCATCGAAGGACAAAGCACTAAATAGTCTCTTCCTCGTTGGAGGTAAGAGACAAACCAATTACAGAGTGATGTGGAGGACAAGGTAACAATCCTACCTTTCCTCCTAGCAATTAAAGATTAAGTAACAATAAGCAAATCAACACCAATTGTAGGAAGTTGAAGTTGGAAGTTGTGACGGCGTAGCAATGTTGATGAGCAGAGATGAGAACTTTGAATTGATGCAACACTTTTAAGTAGTTTTTCAGTTATTCAGTTGTATCAAAAATAGTGATTTATCTCTCTTTTATAGCTTGGTGCCTTGAACTAATTCCATATCTAGATCCAAAACTCATGGATCTTATCTTGAGGTGGCAGGTTTAACTGATCTAATTCGCGACTTCGTGTTTTGACTGATTCGGAGACATCAGTCGGTTGAAGTCCAACATTAGTCAACTAGCACTAAGTCGCATATCTTTCACAGTTGGTATTTGAACTGCTTGTTCAGAAATTGTGATGACCACTCGATATTTGTACTGCTCGCTCGGGTTTATATTGATCGCTCGACTATTCGAAGTGACTTTTTCTCCATCATGATAGACTGCTCGGTATTTACACTGACTGCTCAAGATTTACACTAACTGCTCGGCAATTGCACTGACTGCTCAGGATTTACATTGACTGCTCAGCAATTCACTGACTACTCGGGATTTACACTGGCTACTCGGTAATTGCACTGACTGCTCGAGATTTACACTGACTGCTTGGTAATTAATAGAAAGCACATAAAATAAAGTTATCACAAGACCTATATATATAAGACAGTCCTTTACCGTCCGATCTCAACTTAGACCTTCCTCCGAGAGTCTTAGTCGGATCGATGCCTAAGGTTGTCCCCGTACGGAGGACACGCCCTTACCATCACTCCACACTCGAAGCTTACCTTTCGTCCTTCTAACCTGTCGCTTAGCTTTCGGTCACTTGACCACCGAGGTTTCTCCTTTCAAGATTCTCTTGGCTGGTGTCGTTGACCTTATAAAAGCCTAATACAATACCTACACACTTAGCATATATGAGATAACAAAATATCTTAACTTTGAATATTTTTCATTATCAAAACCTAGGTTCGATTATTCGGTTCCCCTGCACCAACAATCTCTCCCTTTTTAATCTATGGCAAACCAATTCAAAGTTAAGAGAAAATAAGTAGTAAGCTCCCCCTTTACCTCCCCCTTAACCCTAGGTGAGTTTTGAAAAACAACTACTTTTAGTTTTGAGAAACAACTGCTTTTCAAAAAAAATCAACCTTTTAACCTCTTAACTTTTTAACCTTTTAACCTCTCTCTCTCCCTTTGTCATATATCAAAAATAACTCCATAAGGGGTGCCTTTCTAAGATTAATGTTTGAACATATATAAAGGAAGAAACTCTTGTGCAAATTCAAACTCTAAAACAAAAAAAAATACATTATTGTTGGAGGATCGGTGGCCAGCTAGAGGGGGGTGAATAGCCCTTTATCGTAGATGGAGATCGTTCGTTGCTTAATCGTCTACAATTAGGTTAGCACAGCAGAATAATAAAATTAAAGACAATTAAGCAAATGCAAGAAGTAAAAGAGACAAACGCTAACACAAATGCATAACGTGGTTCACGGCCCTTGCCGCTAGTCCACGACCCGATTCGTTCCAAGGTGAATCACTCTTTAACCAATCCACTAATCTCTCCTTTGCACAAAGCTAGGTGGAGGTAACCTTTCTTACACAAGAATCACTCCTCTTACAATATAATTGAAATAAGCTCAAGGAAGAGGATTGAAAACATGTTGGGCACTTGGGAGATGTTTAGGAGTTAAGCATTTACCCATCCCAAGTCACCCAAGGTCCCTTCTTATAGGGAAGAAGTCATTCTTCCCGTTGGGCACCTAGCAGTCAATTGATGCAGCCATCAGTCGACTGCTACTATAGTTTTGCCTCGCAACGACTTCATCCACATTGGATTCCAACCAACGACTCCCACATCAGTCGACTGATCTTTCCATCAGTCGACTGAGGGAGCCAACAATCGAGTGATCGACGAAATCACTCGACTGCCAGAGCTTCTGTGGTCGAATTCACCGTGATCAGTCGACTGATCTTCCCATCAGTCCACTGCCATCCGTTGGCAGTCGACGTTCGGCCAGAACCATCTCAGTCGAACACTGGTCGAGTCCAATTGACCTAGAGCAGTCGATTGCTACCTATAGCAGTCGACTGGTGTTGGGTAAAACCTCAAACCAACCTTTGGTTGAGCCTCCGACACTTGACTTAGCTATTCGGCCAAGTTCACCTATGAGCTACCCCGTCCAGGGTTACAATCGCTCACTCTTATTTTCCTTTGGAGTCCCTCGCTTTGAAGTTCTCTTCGTCCGGCCATGTCCCTTGGATGCACCAAGCGCACGGCTTCGCAATGTCATCCTTCGCGTCTCGCCCTGAAGTCTACTTCCTTTGGCTTCACTCCAATGCTCCTCGTCCGACAGTCCCTCGAATGCACCAAGTGCACGACTTCACAATGTCGTCCTTCACCGACTCAAGGACCGAGTCATGAGATGGTGATCTTGCCAATGCTTTGTCATGCTAGCCATGTGTGAATTACTAAGTCCTACACGACTTTAACACACATATTAAATCCACAAACAATCCTAACTTAAACATTTACCACACACATCAAAACACATCATTCATGAGTTGATTGCCCTAACGATCTCCCCCTTTTTGATGTGTGGCAACCATGTTTAAGTTAGGTGAAACATTAACATAAAACATAAGACAAGAAAAGCATGTAAATAAATATGATTATCAAACTCCCCCTTAACACATGCTAATTCTCTCTAGCATGATTAACTTAAACTTAACCATTTCTCCCCCTTTGATACCATCAAAAACATCTACCATATATTAAATAAGCATGACATCAAGTCTAGGGAAAGAGAAACACCCAAAATAGCCTTAAAACCAGAAATCAGGCTATTGTGCTCATGCATAGTTCTAACAGTCGACTGAATCAAGCCATCACTCGACTGGCACCAAGTTTTTTGCCTTTTCTGATTCTCGGACCGAATTTTAAAAATTCACCAGAAATTATAGAAAATTTGAAAAATTGTGAAATTTGGGGAACATATTTCTCATAAGTCCCTTTATCAATGAAAAATAATTTTATATAAAAATTCAATCAATTTTTGAAATTTAGGCAAAACTCAAAGATGTTGAAAATCACTAAAGTTTTTATCAACTTGAAAGTCTAGTTTTGGCTTGAATTGTTTTAAAACATGAACATACAGATTATCAAACATAAAATGGTTTTAAAACATTTTAAATATTCAACCATGATCTTTGGAAAATATGTCTATGAATTAAACATATGTTTTCCCCATGATTGGTCTATTATTGCTATTATGATACCTATAATGACTCATCAAAAATGTTATATGCATAAGCGAGTCATTGTATCATCCTAACATCTCACTCATGCTATATTTTTCAATCAAGTTAGCCTATGGTGGGATGTGAGATATACCTAAAGGTATTTATACTTAACTATCAATTTTCATGCTATTCTACCAAGGTTAAGTATCTATCATCCAAAAACACCCAACATGATCATAAAATCAAATATTTTCAATTATTGCGTATCATGATCATAAATCAAAGATTATCTAAAAAATTACATATCAAGATCATGAGTTAAATATTATGCATGATTTTATATTATGATCATACATTATCATTGCCCAACATAATCCTAGGTCAACCAATTAACATGATATAAAGTAAGTCCACTTATGGTTGACTATCCTAGGGTTTTCCTAACCCTTAAGGATGGACTTGGGAACCCAATATAAGTTCTTTCCAATAGGGTTCACCAAATACTCCTTAGGGATCCATTTTCTAGCTACCATTGTATTTTTAGCTTGATTCCTAGCAATTAGGCAATGATAGGTCTTTTCATTTTTGTTTCCCTTATAGCCTAATCCTTTCTTATTGAAACTAGCCCTTTGGCTCCCAATTATCATGTTCAAAGTATTGGAGCCTATGGTAAATTTCCCTAGGGCCTTAGTTAGATGATCTACCTTTTCCCTTAAGGCCTTGTTTTCTTCAATACATGCATCATTAACATTAAGTGGAATATAATCGTCATATGAGCATGCATTTGCTAGTTTTTCTTCTAGGGTCTTAATTTCATTTTGTATGCTTTTGTTTTTCATTTTGACCCTAAATAAGTCTTTAGTTAAAATAGAAATCATAGAAACAATCTTTTTAGGGGAAAGATTCGTTACCATACTTTCCATATCTTCTTCCTCCGATTCCGATGAGGATGAAGATGAAGCTCCCCCTTCACTTGAGCTCTCCTCACTTGAACTTCTTTCTTCTTTCTTGGAGGAGGTGGAGTCTAAATCTTCTATTTCCATGAGTGCAATGCTTGTGAAGGCTTGATCTTCTTCCGATGATGAAGATGGATCATCCCATGTGAACTTGTGTGCCTTAGCCATCCTTTTTTCTTTTGTTTTATTTTCATCTTCCTTCTTCTTGCTCCCCTTCTTCTTTTCTTCTTTCTTTCTCCTTTCTTCTTTTCTTTTGTTCAAGAGGGGACAATCATCCCTTATGTGTCCCTCTCCTTGGCAATTGTAGCAAATGATCTTCCTTCTTGGTCTTCTTCCCCTATCATGAGATTTATTAAATTTAAAATTCCTAAGTGCACGTCTCACCTTTCTTGCCATGTAGGCCTCCTCATTGCTATCCATGGAAGAAGAGGAGAATGATTCATCAGATGAAGACGGTGCAATCTCCTTCTTCTTCCCTTTTTTGGCCACTAGAGCTACTCCCCTTGATTCACTCCTTGGTTCTTCTACTATACCTTCAAGTCTTGTTTCGTGAAGCTCTATAGTAGAAAAGAATTCCTCTAGAGTACTCACCTCTAAATTCTTTGAAATGTAGAAGGAGTCCACCATTGAGCTCCACTTTGAAGATCGGGGGAATGCATCTATAGCCTTCATTATCATGTCCCGGTTTGATAACTTCTCACCTACACTTGACAAACCGGTTATTATTTCCTTAAAAAATGAATGTAAAGATGTTACCTTCTCCCCTTTATTGAGTTTGATATTGTTGAGTTGGGAGTGGAGGACATCTCTTCTTACTAACTTGGCCTCGGATGTGCCTCCATAGAAGCTCCACTAGCTTCTCCCACATCTCTTTGGCGCTAAAGCATTCACCTATTCGATTTACTTCTTGTTGAGGGAGCACATTGTATAAATGGTGCTTGGCCTTTGAATTCGCCAAGTACTCCTCTCTAGGCTTCTTTGTCCATCTCGATCTTTCTATCGGCATACCCTCTTTATCCCTAGGCATCTTAAAACTATTTTCCATTATAAGCATAATATCGAAATCGGTTTCAAAAAATATCTCCATTCTCTTCTTCCACAAAGAGAATTCGCCTTCAAATTTGGGTGGATGAATGTTGGAGCCGGCCATTGTAGTTGATTGTAGCGGTGGTGAGTCCGGTGACAATCTCCACGCTCTGATATTACTTGTTGAAGGATCGGTGGCCGGCTAGATGGGGGTGAATAGCCCTTTATCGTAGATGGAGATCGTTCATTGCTTAATCGTCTACGATTAGTTTAGCACAGTGGAATAATAAAATTAAAGACAATTAAGCAAATGCAAAAAGTAAAGGAGACAAACGCTAACACAAATGTGTAACGTGGTTCACGACCCTTGCCGCTAGTCCACGACCCGATTCGTTCCAAGGTTAATCACTCCTTAACCAATCCACTAATCTCTCCTTTGCACAAATCTATGTGGAGGTAACCTTTCTTACATAAGAATCACTCCTCTTACAATATAATTGAAATAAGCTCAAGGAAGAGGATTGAAAACGTGTTGGGCACTTGGGAGATATTTAGAAGTTAAGCATTTACCCATCCCAAGTCACCCAAGGTTCCTTCTTATAAAGAAGAAGTCATTCTTCCTGTTAGGCACCTAGCAGTCAACTGATACAACCATCAATCGACTGTTGTTGTAGCCGTTGCCTCGCAACGGCTTCATCGACATTGGATTCCAACCAACGGCTCCCACATCAATCAACTGATCTTCCCATCAATCGACTGATGGAGCCAACAGTCGAGTGGTCGACAAGATCACTCGACTGCCAGAGCTTTTGTGGCTAAATTCACCGTGATCAGTCGACTGATCTTTCCATCAGTCGACTGATGGTGTCAGTAGTTGACTATCATCCCTTGGTAGTCCACTGTTCGGCCAGAACCAGCTCAGTCGAACACCGATTGAGTCCAATCGCACTATAGCAGTCAACTGGTGTCGGGTAAAACCTCAAACCAACCTTTGGTTGAGCCTCCGACACTTGACTTAGCTATTCGGCCAAGTTCACCTATGAGCTACCCCGTCCCGGATTACAATCGCTCACTCTCATCTTCCCTTGGAGTCCCTCGCCTTGAAGTTCTCTTCGTCCGGCCACGTCCCTCGGATGCACCAAGCGCACGGCTTCACAATGTCATCCTTCGCGTCTCGCCCTGAAGTCTACTTCCTTTGGCTTCACTCCAATGCTCCTCGTCCGGCAGTCCCTCGGATGCACCAAGTGCACGGCTTTGCAATGTCATCCTTCATCGACTCAAGGACCGAGTCATGAGATGGTGATCTTGCCAATGCTTTGTCATGCTAGTCATGTGTGAATTACTAAGTTCTGCACGACTTCAACACACATATTAAATCCACAAAAAATCCTAACTTAAACCTTTGCCACACACATCAAAATACATCATTCATGGTTTGATTGCCCTAACAATCTCCCCCTTTTTGATGTGTGGGAACCATGTTTAAGTTAAGTGAAACATTGACATAAAACATAAGGCAAGAAAAGCATGTAAATAAATATGAGTATCAAACTCCCCCTTAATACATGCAACTCCCCCTTAACACATGCTAATTCCCTCTAGCATGATTAACATAAACTTAACCATTTCTCACCCTTTGACACCATCAAAAACATCTATCATATGTTAAATAAGCACGACATCAAGTCTAGGGAAAGAGAAACACCCAAAACAGCCTTAAAAACCAGAAATCAAGCTGTTGTGCTCGTGCACAGTGTTGGATCGAGCGAATCGCTAGAGGGGGGTGAATAGCGATAAAAACTTTCGTTCGTTTCGACTCTTGAGTTACGCAGCGGAAAGAATAAAATAATAAAAATAAAGAAGACACGAGAGTTTTTTACTTGGTTCGTAGCCTTCGGCAACTACTCCAAGGCTCTAGTGATCCTTGACCATGCACAGAGGGCAAATCACTAACGAACTCCTCCTCGTTGGAGGTAGGAGTTAATCGGATACAAAACCACGAAAAGGATCAAGATAGAGGGACACTCCTCCTCTTCTCATTACGATAAAAGCACGATAAAAGAACTCAAATACAGATTGAAACTGAAACAAACTTTTACCGATGACTCGTAGATGAAAAGATGGAGACTCGTAGCGTATCGGAAGCACTTGGAGGCTTTTGGAATTGACGAAAAACCCTAGGACAACCCCTCCTTTTATAGTTTTTGAGCCCCTCCTCGAGGGGATCTTCAGCCAATCAAATTTAGGCACCAAGCTCCTTGGAATGAGGTGATAAGACTTGACTCCTCGAAGCTGATCCTTGACCATCAGTCGACTAATGGCCATCATCGGATCGGTGATGGCGGCACTGATCAGTCGCGGCACTCAATCGGCCGATTTCCAACGTCAGTGGCTCTTTAATAGGCGATCGTGATGCTAGATGAAATCATAAGTTAGCTTAACAAAAATATAATTTCGACGGTCGCCGACCGTCCGATCTCGACCTAGACCATCCATGGGATGTCTTTGGTCGGATCTACGCTTAAGACCATCCCCTTAAGGAGGATACGACCTCACTTATGCTCACACACACGAGCTTACCTCGATACTTACTTTGTAGCTCTCGCTTCTGTCCTCTCACTCGATTCCTTCAGCTCCCTCCGAAGTTACTCGAGTGTCGCCCGACCACCACGGCTTCCTCCGGGTGTCGCTAGCCTTCAGCTCCAGCTTTAGCACTTTTCTGCACACTCGATTAAGCTCGTGAGATAACGATGTAATCTTAACTTTGCGTCTTTTGCCATAATCAAAACACAGGTTCGATCATCTGGTGCCCCTGCACTAACACACAGTTCCAACAGTCGACTGAATCAGAGCATCAGTTGACTGGCACCAAGTTTTCTGCCTTTTCTGATTTTCGAACCAAATTTCAAAAATTCACCAGAAATTATAGAAAATTCAAAAAATCATGAAATTTGGGGAACATATTTCTCATAAGTTCCTTTATCAATGAAAAATGATTTTTCATAAAAATTCAATAAATCTTTGAAAGTTAGGCAAAAACTCAAAGATATTGAAAATCACTAAAGTTTTTATCAACTTGAAAGCCTAGTTTTGCCTTGAATTGTTTTAAAACATGAACATACAGATTATCAAACATAAAATGGTTTTAAAATATTTGAAATATCCAATCATGATCTTTGTGCAATATATCTATGAATTAAACATATGTTTTCCCCATGATTGGTCTATTATTGCTATTATGATACCTATAATGACTCATAAAAAACGTTATAAGCATGAGTCAATGTATCATCCTAACATCTTACCCATGCTATGTTTTTCGATCAACTTAGCCTATTGTGGGATGTGAGATGTACCTAAAGGTATTTATACTTAACCATCAATTTTCATGCTATTCTACCAAGGTTAAGTATCTATCATCCAAAAACACCCAACATGATCATAAAATCACATATTATCAATCATGATCAAATATTTTCAATTATTGCATATCATGATCATAAATCAAAGATTATCCAAAAAATTACATATCAAGATCATGAGTTAAATATTATGCATGATTTTATATTATGATCATATATTATCATCACCCAACATGATCCTAGGTCAACCAATTAACATGATATAAAGTAAGTCCACTCATGGTTGACTATCCTAGGGTTTTCCTAACCCTTAAAGATGGACTTGTGAACCCAATATAAGTTCTTTCCAATAGGGTTCACCAAATACTCCTTAGGGATCCATTTTCTAGCTACCATTGTATTTTTAGCTTGACCCCTAGCAATTAGGCAATGATAGGCCTTTTCATTTTGTTTCCCTTATAGCCTAATCCTTTCTTATTGAAACTAGCCCTTTGGCTCCCAATTATCATGTTCAAAGTATTGGAGCCTATGGTAAATTTCTCTAGGTCCTTGGTTAGATGATCTACCTTTTCCCTTAAGGCCTTATTTTCTCCAATACATGCATCACTAACATTAAGTGGAATATAATCGTCATGTGAGCATGCATTTACTAGTTTTTCTTCTAGGGTCTTAATTTCATTTTGTATGCTTTTGTTTTTCTTTTTAGCCCTAAATAAGTCCTTAGTTAAACTAGAAATCATAGAAATAATCTTTTTAGGGGAAAGATTCGTTACCATACTTTCCATATCTTCTTCCTACGATTCCGATGAGGATGAAGATGAAGCTCCCCCTTCACTTGAGCTCTCCTCACTTGAACTTCTTTCTTCTTCCTCGGAGGAGGTGGAGTCCAAATCTTCTATTGCCATGAGTGTAAGGCTTGTGAAGGCTTGATCTTCTTCCGATGATGAAGATGGATCATCCCATGTGGCCTAGTATGCCTTAGCCCTCCCTTTTTCTTTTGTTTTCTTTCCATCTTCCTTCTTCTTGCTCCCCTTCTTCTTTTCTTCTTTCTTTCTCCTTTCTTCTTTGCTTTTGTTCAAGAGGGGACAATCATCCCTTATGTGTCCCTCTCCTTGGCAATTGTAGCAAATGATCTTCCTTCTTGCCTTCTTCCCCTATCATGAGATTTATTAAATTTGATATTCTTAAGTGCATGTCTCACCTTTCTTACCATGTAGGCCTCCTCATTGCTATCCATAGAGGAAGAGGAGGACGATTCATCGGATGAAGACGGTGCAATCTCCTTCTTCTTCTTCCCTTTTTCGGCCACTAGAGCTACTCCCCTTGATTCACTCCTTGGTTCTTCTACTATACCTTCAAGTCTTGTTTCGTGAAGCTCCATAGTAGAAAAGAATTCCTCTAGAATACTCACCTCTAGATTCTTTGAAATGTAGAAGGAGTCCACCATTGAGATCCACTTTGAAGATCGAGGGAATGCATCTATAGCTTTCATTATTATGTCCCGGTTTGATAACTTCTCACCTACACTTGACAAACCGGTTATTATTTCCTTAAAATGTGAATGTAAAGATGTAACCTTCTCCCCTTTATCGAGTTTGATATTGTTGAGTTGGGAGCGAAGGACATCTCTTCTTGCTAACTTGGCCTCGGATGTACCTTCATGAAGCTCCACTAGCTTCTCCCACATCTCTTTGGCGCTAAAGCATTCACCTATTCGATTTACTTCTTGTTGAGGGAGCACATTGTATAAATGGTGCTTGGCCTTTGAATTCGCCAAGTACTCCTCTCTTTGCTTCTTTGTCCATCTCGATCTTTCTATCGACTTACCCTCTTCATCCCTAGGCATCTCAAAACCATTTTTCATTATAAGCATAATATCGAAATCGGTTTCAAAAAATACCTCCATTCTCTTCTTCCACTAAGAGAATTCACCTTCAAATTTGGGTGAATGAATGTTGGAGCCGACCATTGTAGTTGATTGTAGCGGCAGTGAGTTCGATGATAATCTCCTCGCTCTGATACCACTTGTTGGAGGATCGGTGGTTGGCTAGAGGGGGTGAATAGCCCTTTATCATAGATGGAGATCGTTCATTGCTTAATCGTCTACAATTAGGTTAGCATAGCGGAATAATAAAATTAAAGACAATTAAGCAAATGCAAGAAGAACAGGAGACAAATGCTAACACAAATGTGTAACATTGTTCACGGCCCTTGCCGCTAGTTCACGACCCCATTTGTTCCAAGGTGAATCACTTCTTAACCAATCCACTAATATCTCCTTTTCACAAAGCTAGGTGGAGGTAACCTTTCTTACACAAGAATCACTCCTCTTACAATGCAATTGAAATAAGCTCAAGGAAGAGGATTTAAAATGTGTTGGGCACTTGGGAGATGTTTAGAAGTTAAGAATTTACCCATCCCAAGTCACCCAAGGTCCCTTCTTATAGGGAAGAAGTCATTCTTCTCTTTGGGCACCTAGCAATCGACTGATGCAGCCATCAGTCGACTGCTGCTATAACCATTGCCTCGCAACGGCTTCATCCACGTTGGATTCCAACCAACAGCTCCCACATCAGTCGACTGATCTTCCCATCAGTTAACTGATGGAGCCAACAGTCGAGTGGTCGACGAGATCACTCGACTGTCAAAGCTTCTGTGGCCGAATTCACCGTGATCAGTCGACTGATCTTTCCATCTGTCGATTGATGGTGTCAACAGTCGACTACCATCACTTGGCAGTCGACTGTTCAGCCAGAACCAGCTCAGTCGAACACTGGTCGAGTCCAATCGGCCTAGAGCAGTCGACTGTTGTCGAGTAAAGCCTCAAACTAACCTTTGGTTAAGCCTCCGACACTTGACTTAGCTATTCGGCCAAGTTCACCTATGAGCTACCCCGTCCCGGGTTACAATCACTCACTCTCATCTTCCCTTGGAGTCCCTCGCCTTGAAGTTCTCTTCATTCGGCCTCATCCCTCGGATGCACCAAGCGCATTGCTATGTAATGTCATCCTTCGCGTCTCGCCTTGAAGTCTACTTCCTTTGGCTTCACTTCAATTCTTCTCGTCCAGCGGTCCCTCGGATGCACCAAGTGCATGGCTTTGCAATGTCGTCCTTCATCGACTCAAGGACCGAGTCATGAGATGGTGATTTGTCATGCTAGTCATGTGTGAATTACTAAGTCCTGCACGACTTCAACACACATATTAAATCCACAAACAATCTTAACTTAAACCTTTGCCACACACATCAAAACACCTCATTCATGGGTTGATTGCCCTAACAATTATAAGTTCAAAAGATAAACGACATAATTATAAGTTTTTATGAATCCAAGTATGTGCCCTTTTTATAAAATAATATTTTCAACATAACTCATCTAATAAATTGTCCTTATAAGAATGTTCAACTCTGTCTTGACTCAATTGATATTAGATAACCAATAAGTCTTGATTAGAGTTGATTATTTTGAAAAATTATACTCCATGATTCATGTTGATGCACTTGTTCTACATCTGGAATCAGGAGCAAGGTTCTAACATCTCACACCCATCTACGTGGCTCAGTACACAATCACATTAACCCTATGTGTTGTGAGATGTGTTAGCTTCTTAAAACTATAGGCTCATGCATTCTAAGGTAAGTCCTATGTTAGCTCCATGTAGCATAAGTGAAAAATGATAGATAAGTAGTAAAAAAACAATTCCTACTCTACTAAGCACATACCTAGTTTTTGTCTAAGTGAACTAAACTCTGCTTCAGGTAATGGTTTAGTAAAAATGTCAGCTAAGTTTGATTTAGATTTGATATAATCCGATTTTGTTTCACCATTTGTTACATGTTCTCTAACAAAATGATGTTTAATATCTATTTTTAGTTCTTCAATGTTGTATTGGATTTTTAGTTAGGTTGATTGAGCTAATGTTGTCTATCATAACTCTAGTATCCTTAAAGTTTAGTTGTAGAACATTTAGAGTGTGTTTCATCCACAAAAGTTGAGCTACACACTCACCCATCACTATGTACTCAGTTTCGGTAGTAGATAATGCAACATAATGTTGTTTTCTACTAGACCAACTGATTAGGTTTTGTCCTAGAAGTTGGCAGTTGCCACTTGTACTTTTCTATCGAGCTTACAACCGGCATAATCTGAGTCAGAGTATCCAATTAGCTCAAAGTTATTAGTCCTAGGGTACCATATTCCTAAATTTAATGTTCCCTTAATGTATCTAAGAATTCTTTTAACTAGGGTTAATTAAGTGTGATTCTTTAGCGCAAGATTGAAATCTTGCACACATACCTACCGCAAAAAGTATATTATGTCAACTTACGGTTATGTACAAAAGACTACCTACCGCACTCCTATAATATTTTAAATCTACTGGTTTTCCTTCTAAGTTATTATCAATTTTTACATTAGTTGTCATAGGTGTACTAATTTCCTTAGCATTTTCCATGCTAAATTTTTTAATTAATTCTCTAGCATATTTATTTTGATATGCATAAGTTCCCTCTTTTGTTTATTTTATTTGTAATCCTAAGAAAAATTGAGTTCGCCTACTAAACTCATTTCGAATTCATTCTCCATTAGTGATACAAATTCATTTAAAAATATATTATTTGTTGAACCAAAAATAATATCATCTACATAAATTTGAGCTATAAAAATTTTTTTTGTGAAGGTTTTTACAAATAATGTAGAATCGACTAAACCTTGTTTAAACCATTTTGATATTAGGTAAGATGTTAATCTTTCATACCATGCCCTAGGTGCTTGTTTTAGTCCGTATAAAGCTTTTCTAAGTTTAAACACATGATCTGGTTGAGTTATATCTTCAAATCATGGAGGTTGTGTTGGAGGATCGGTGGCCGGCTAGAGGGGGTGAATAGCCCCAATTCGTGTGTACGGTGAAAGTCGATCGTTCTTGCGTGCTTGTCTACAATGATCGTTAATATGCGCAGTGGAAATAATAGAAATACACAACGAATACAATATAACACACAAGACACAATCGATATACGTGGTTCGGAACCTTAGGGTTCCTACTCCATGGGTGAGCTCAACGAGCTCGTGTTATGCGCACGACACTAACAACAACTCCTTTTCGACAACACGTCGGAGGTGGAGAAACCTCGTACAAGTAATTACAACAAGTAATACGAAATATACAAGCAAATACAAAGAACACAAATGAAATACGTAAAGAACACTTTACAACAAATTGCTTTGAACTCTTGCTTGTTGCTTGCTTTGGATTGCTCTTGAAGGACTGAAATGCAGCAACAATTCCCCTTCAAAATCTTCCCAAAAGTCTTGGAAAAATCCTCCATCTCGAGCTCCATTTATAACCTGCATCGAGCTGATTTCGCACCTAGCAGTCGACTGCCAAAAGGCCCCAGTCGACTACTCCTATAGTCATTGGCTCACAATAGCTCGATCCACGCTAGACAAGTTCCAATGGATCCTCCATCAGTCGACTGATTATTACCATCAATCAACTGATGACCTCGTAGCTAACTGCCCAGTCGACTACGGAGTGTTCTGTACCCACGACATTCTCCATCAGTCGACTGTCTTCCCTTAGCAGTCGACTGCTATCAACATCAGTCGACTGTCATCCCTTGGTAGTCAACTGTCAGGCCACAAAATGCAATCTAACACCAGTCGATTGCCATCGATTTGGATTAATCGAACCGGCACCTATGCCAGTTGACTACTATCGGGTGAAACCTCAAACACCAAGTTGTTTGAGCATCCGACCGTCGGGTAAACCCTCAAACACCATGTTTGAGCATCCGACACTCAGTCTTAGCCACTTGGCCAAGTCCACCTTATCCTCTCATGGAGTTCCCTATCGAAACTCTCTTCCCTCGGCCTACGTCCCTCGGATGCACCAAGCGCACACCTTCGCAATGCCATCCTTTGCGTCTCTTGCCCTCGAGGTATGCTTCCCTTGGACCTCACTCCATTCGCTCCCCGTCCGGTGGTCCCTCGGATGCACCAAGCGCACAGCTTCGCAATGTCATCCTTCACCGACTCAAGGACTCTAAGCCTAGTGAACTTGCCAAGTCCTCAAAACTTCCCACACCAAACCTTATGCTTGGATTTTCCATGTCAAACCCCATTCTTGGACTTTCACCACCAAGGCTACACACTTGGATTTACGTGGTCAACCCATGTTGGACTTGTTAGGGATATTTTGGAACGGCTAGAGGGGGGTGAATAGCGTCAATGGAATTCTTTCGCGTTCGTGTTTACAATTTCGTTAGCGCAGCGGAATATAGATAATGAAAGCAATAACGAAATATACAATCACACACGAACACGATGATATAACGTGGTTCGGAACCTCAAGGTTCCTACTCCACGGATCGAGCTCTACGAGCTCTAGTGATGCACACGCAAACACTAATAAACACTCCTTCTCGGAACAATCCGGAGGCGGAGAAACCTCGTACAGGATGATTACAATAATAATCAAAAGCTACAAGCGAATACAATGAAATACAAAGCAAAACTAGAAAAGAAAAATACTTTACAAATGCTCTTGAATGCTTGATCACTAGGTTGATCGAGTAGCACTTGGAGACCTGAATTGTGCAACGCGCCGCCCAGTGCGACAGCTGCTAATCGCCTCAAAGAACCCTTTGTTTTCCTCCATCACGAGCTCCATATATAGCTTCAACTTTGTCTTTAAAAGTCGATCGATCGTGATCGGGACCATCGATCATTCGCCCCGTTGTCGTGAGACAACGGCTAGATCCATGTTGGATAAGTCCAGCGGAACCTTCATCGATCGGTGATTGTGACCATCGATCGTGATGGAGCCTTCACTCGACGGTCAGTCTCGACTCCGATACGTGCGCCGAAATACAGGCACCCGGATCGGTGATGTGGGGATCGATCATTTGCTCGAGCCATCGATCATTGCCCACCTCGCGGTCATTGCTGCTAGGCTATAACCCGCGATCAAACCCTAGTTGACTCGGTCGGTCGGCCGCCACATGGCACGGTCGTGGCACACCTCAAACATGAGGTTTTAACTCAAATATGGTTCCCCCATACTTGCTAGACCACCCTTAGCCCAGACCTAAGCCTTCTAGCCACCTCCATCAGCCTCACGCCTCTCGGATCCCTCCAAGTCATCCATGACTTGTTCATCCATCGCGCTAGCCTTCAGGTGCTTCCATCGGCTATGTCATGCTAACGGTGTCTACACCGCCAAGGCACTTTGGACTTACGCCGCCAAGACTCCGCTTGGACTTTACGCCGCCAACCATTGGTCTTATGCTGCCAAGACTCCCGCTTGGACTTTACGCCGCCAATATCAAACCCTTGGACTTCTCAAATGCCAAGACTCAAGCTTGGACTTTCCCTTGCCAACCCATGTTGGACTTTCCATGCCAAGACCATGCTTGGACTTTCCTTGCCAACCCATGTTGGACTTTTCATGCCAAGACCATGCTTGGACTTTCCTTGCCAACCTATGTTGGACTTTACATTGCCAAGACCCATGCTTGGACTTTTCCCAATGCCAAGTGTCCCACTTGGACTTTCCATGCCAAGTACTCAAGACTTGGACTTTACCAAATGATAATTACATTGTCATATGATTTTGTCGAAACATCAAAACATCACTCGAGTCAAACTCGAGTCCTGGTCAATCGTGACCTGGGCCGATTGCACCAACAGGACTTCCCATGACAATCTCATGTCATACATTTTGTCTAACATCAAAATATAGTTCAAGTTAAACTCGAGTCCTGGGCCGATTGCACCAACAGGTTGGGTTACGTATATTTCTTCCTTAATAAAACCATTTAGAAATGGACTTAACATCCATTTAAAATAATTTAAATCCTTTATGTGCGGCATATGCTAACAACATCCTAATAGACTCAAGTCTGGCTACTGGTGCATAAGTTTCGTCGTAGTCTAATCCCTCTATTTGACTGAACCCTTTATCAACTAATCTTGCTTTATTCCTAACAATCTCACCCTTGTCATCAAGCTTATTCTGAAATACTCACTTAGTACCTATAATAGTTTTGTCCTTTGGTGCTGGTACTAAGTCACAAACTTGGTTTCTTATGAATTGAGCTAACTCTTCTTGCATAGCAATGATCCAGTCGGAATCAAGAAGAGCTTGATCTATAAATTTAGGTTCAATCTTGGATATAAGTGAGGCTTGACTTAAATTTCTATAAGATGCTCGAGTCCTGATGCCTTGAGTAGGATCACCCAAAACTTGGTCTATTGGATGGTTAGATCTTACTCTAGATGTTCTTGTATTAGGGTTAGTGTTAGATTTATCTTGTTGGTTGACCTCAATTCTGTATTCATCATCTAGGCTTTCATTAGTTAAGTCGATTGTTGTTTTACGTTTAGGAGGATCATTATCTTCATTAAATACTACATTAATAGTTTCTTTGATTTTTAATGTATTTGAATTATATATCCTATAGGCTCTACTAGTAGTCGAATAACCTACAAATACACTATCCACTGATTTTGAAGTAAATTTTCCTAAAACGTCTTTGGTATTTAATATATGTACTTTACATCCAAAAATCTGAAAATATTTAATATTTGATATTTTGTTGTAATATAATTCATAAGGAGTTTTATTATGACGTTTAGTTACTAATATTCTATTTTGAACATAACTAGCAGTATTTATTGCCTCGGCCCAAAATCTATCATTTAATTTATACTCATTTAACATTGTCCTAGTGACTTCCTGTAGGGTTCTATTTTCCCTTTTGACTAACTCATTTTATTAAGGAGTTCTCAAACAGGAGAACTCATGGTGATACCCATTTTGTATACAAAATTCATTAAACCTATAATTTTCAAATTCTCTTCCGTGATCGCTTCTAATTTGTTTAATTTTCAAATTCTTTTCATTTTCTAATAATTTGTAGAGATTTATAAATTGATCAATTGTTTTACTTTTATATTTTAAAAACCTAAGTCAAGTGAACCTAGAGTAGTCATCTACTATTACTAAACAGTATTGACTACCACTTAGTGACTTGGCCCCATGTGAATCAAATAGATCCAAGTGTAGGAGCTCAAGTACACTCTTGGTTCTATCTGAATTAGTTAATTTATGTGAAGTTTTAGCTTTTTTTCCTTGTTGGCAAGCATCACACACTTTATTTTCTAAATTGCTTAATTTGGGTAGACCTCTAACTTGTCCATATGATTTATTTTCGAAATAAGTCTTGGATGGATGTGGGTCATTCTCTTGTGCCTCTTGTTGTGTCATTAGATACTTGAGTGAGGAAGTTGGCAAGTCTATGGTATAAATGTTATTTTTCCTAGGTCCCTTAAGTATGACTTCTGATCAATCAATTTTTCTAATTAACCAGTCATTTGAAGAAAATTTAACCTTATATCCACTATCACAAAGTTGACTTATACTTAGAAGATTAAAGTCAAAATTTTCGACTAACAATACTTTGTGTATAACTAAATCTAAATTTAGCTCAATATCACCTGATCCGATGATCTTGAGTTTTTTGTTATTTATGAAGGCTACTAATCCATGATTTTTGAATTTTAACTTCGTAAATTTAGTCGATCTCCGGTCATGTGTCTGGAGCATCCACTATCCAACATCCATTGATCCTATACATAAAGTAGTTGGATCAGATATTGGAATTTTAAATTTGTTTCAGAAAGTTTTATTCTAACTTTCATCTCACCCAATCTATATGATCAATTAGGTTAACCTTATATGTTTTGTGAGATAACTTTTCAATTTTACTTAGTTAATTTTAATGATTTGAAAATTAATTAACCTTGAGTTAGATTTGAATTTAACCTTAAGTTAGTTAAGTGAACTTTTTAAAAGATAGCTTCCAGGTTGTGGCGAGGAACAAAGGCTTTCTTTGATTAGAACAACGACCACTTCCTTAGACAAAGTCAATCTTAAGAAATTATGCACTTAATACATTTTAGGATTACGTCCTAGTCTAACTAGTTTAGGATGTAGTAAGATAGCTTCAGCTAGTTCCACTTAGTCAAGTGCACCAAGCTAGATACTCTTATCTAACCCGGACACACGAGATTTTATTTTCCTAACGTACTATCATCTCACCACGTCCTGATACTATGTTATCAAGGTTAATTAACTATTAGTCCTATCTAGCCGTTCTAAGTTCAGCAAATAAAAACTAACTAAGCATGCAAAGCTAAATTAATCAAGTAATTGAGCACACAATTTTAGTATTGGCTTCCCCTAGATCATTGAATCAATATGGTCTATCCACATAGTGGATTTGATCCTTGGGAACCCAATATTTAGTTGACGCTAGTTGTGATTTTAGACTCGACTTGGGGACCATGCTTGGACTCGTTTATGATCACGATTTATGAGTGAAATAAAAGATCTATTTTATGCTCTAAATTCGAGTCCAGTTTTTTGTACACAGCACGTTGAGACCCAAGTATTAAGTCGAGACCTTTGGAACCCAATGTGAACTTTTCCAACATTTTCTTAAGATCTTGAACTTGTCCTTTCAAGGAGGAATTCTCTTCCTCAAGTGTCTTGACTCGAGTTGAGGTTCCTTCTTGAATGTGACTAGTTGAAGAAATTAAATTAGTCTTCTTAAGGGTTTCAACTTCCTTAAGAAGAGACTTGACCTTAGACTGGACTTAGTTAACTTTTTATTCAAATATTTAATTACAGTATATAAGTTTCTAATTGTAGAGTGACATACCTTTATTGAACCTTCAGAAACGAATACGGATCTGTGGCTTGTCTCGAACTCTAATTCGGACTCAGAGTTGGACTCACACTCGGATTCTGACTCGGACTCGGATTCAGAGGGTCTTACCATGAGGACGAGGTTGTCAATTTGTTCTCTTTCTTCTTCATCCGACGATTCTTCCCATGTTGCTCTAAGAGCCTTCATGGTAGATTTTAACTTTAGTTTGGGGTAGTCAACTACGAAATATCCCTTCTTGTTGCATTCGTAGGACTTATAGTCTTGCTTGACCTTTTAATTTGTCTTGGGATTTTTCTCTTTAACTAACTTATTTGTATGCCTTCTTTTCTTGATTAGTCTTCGAACAAGGTTGATTATCTTCGTTTCCAATTCATTGTCTATGTCACGCCCCGAGAGTATGTCAAGCTCGAAAATCGGACAATATCTTCCCTATACGTGATACAATTCCCTGTTGATACAAAGCCTTCTGGCCACAACCACACAACATATAGAAGTATATAACCAAAGTCACAGAGTAATACACCAACAATAATAAAAATACAAAGACTCATATACATATGTACTGGTATGACTTTGGCACAACAAGAAAACATGATCGAAACCAAATACATAACAACATAACTGATTATCAAACAACGGAAATAATATAGGATAAAAATCCAAAACATACAATCCAAAATATACAACACCAATATGGATTTCAATCTAAATACTCAAGGTGAGATGGGATCAGCTGGCGGTGCTCCAAGCATCCAAGGAATCTTCTACCTGTTACCTGGGCGACAAGAAAAACCAGGGTATGTGGTGGTGAGTATAAAATTCAATGGTAATATAAAAGATAGTGCATGAACAAATAATTTATGTAGAGCAACAGGTATACAAATGAAGATCAACAGGCATACCTAGGGAGATCAACGTACATACAGTCTTAAAGGAAACAATGAAACTATCAGTATAATACTAATCAATGCATATACCAAACCAACTGATCAACCATATATAACGTAATGTAAGGTACTGACATACCTAAGGATATTCAACGATACAACTCATACACCCTGAACACATACCACACTATAACACATACAATATAAAGGAACAATACTATATCTGTAATCAACACACTACTATATGAACAACATATAAACAAGTACATAAACGAACCTGGTCCATCCTATACCACAACATGACGCTGATCAAACACATACAACATTCTGATCCAACTCGTACACTGTACTCCACACACAACAATATAGAATATACAAATAATATGCAAAATGATGAAAAAACATATGTAGCAAGTATAGCTCAAACAAATACAACATCACAACAAGCATATATATATATATGACATCATATATGGCAATGCAAATGCATGGTCATGCATGCACACTCCACTCGCTACCACGACCCCAGTATGGCCTAGGTGGCCCGACATGATAACTGTCCCAACTCAACAACAATCACTACTATCAAGTGGTCGAGTGGGTAGTATGAATAAGTAGCGATAAGCTATAAACTACACAACGGGAGTCCCTGCTATTGGCCACTCTAACTATCACTATCCATGAGTGGTCGAGTGTCACACACACAGGATAACTGCATGCAACTCCAACCACTACTATCAATAGTAGTCGAGTGCGGAACAATAGATTATCTGCCTTCACACCAGTTACTACTATCACGAGTAACCGTGGAGACAGAATGATTGACGACCCTCTCAACTATAAGGGAGACCAAGTCGTTAGCATTCATGTAAATGAAATTAATGCACAACCAACATATACACACATAGACAACACACTCTTCATCCAACAAAGAGTCGTACGCAACTAACAATCGATCATACTAGGACCTCCAATCCATAGCGACACACTGTTGACAACCCACACTACCATGTACATACATATCATCCGTAATAGTTATACAGTGAAAGGTAAAATGATACAACTACTAACTCTACATTAAGGACATCACCCATCCCTAGATGATTGTTTCTGATGACACGAGTCAAGTCAACAACCAGACTCAGCTACGTACCCATGGTAAAGCATCTAAAGATCCATCTACCATACCATTGGTAATTTATAACAACGATGAACGATATATAACAACAACAATAATATATCTTAAAGTGCAAAGACTTAAGTATCAAGCACAGAATAACATGAGTGGAGACAAGGTACGATATCAACCATATAAAAACTCATGCACTAAGAATAATCAACTACTATACCAGGGTAGAATATTACCCACCTATTAAATAACTCGTGCAAGTTACTCACGTGTCCAAGAAACTATCACAATCAAAATCCTGCCAACAAAACATATATATAATCTAATCATATTGTCAATTCTAATATTAGGATCAAACCCGAATCCTATATCAACTTTATATCTCGATCAACTAACTGAACAAGCTCTTAATCAACAAACCAGTAATAGGCTAGCTATAGATCTAACATTCTAATCCATAGCACTTAAGTCACAACTCACCTAGCTCGATTCACTCGTCACCCGCTGATCTGGAACAAAGTCTTCAGTCGAATAGCCCACCATCATATAGATACACCCCAAAATCGAATGTGCGGTCGATACACAGAACTAAGCCCTCAGCCTCCAAACCATTAGACTACGCAGAGGTCTTCTTCCAAGTGGCGATGGCAGCACTTCCAGATCCTGCGAAAATTCTCATCACCTAACCAAGGAGAGTTACAGAGTTGGTCGTGGCTAAAAGCTGGGTTGAGGAACTCACCATGAGGATCACAGGACAAATCGCCACAACAAAGGCAGTTGAAGGAACTCGTTGAAGATGGGTCAGTGATCGGAGGGAGGCGACGACGGTGTTGCTACAACCTTCGCGGCAACAGGGGAAACCTTCGCCTTCCCCACCGCCAGAGTTTTTGACTCTATAGGACTAGTTGGGATCCCCCCAACACCCACAATGATGGCGCTATCCACCATGGCTTCGGGTACCACGACAGCATCTGCGGAGGCCGCGGATCATGGGGCCTCCAACGATGATGAGTCGTTCGACCACGAAGCCGCGACGATTTACGCAACGCCAATGCTGCTGCAGTTGTGGCGAGCCTTGTTTCTCAGCTGGCACACGAAGGCGAGAAAATCACAGGATCGAGGCAAAGAAGACGGGGCACTGCCGACTCGTCGCAGGAAGGATACGTGCGACCGAGCGCCAGAAGTAGCCGATCCGCGGTCGCCCAAGGCGAAGGACGCGAGAGAGACGAGAGAAGAGGGGAAGAAAACCGAGGAGACGACCATCGGAAGAGACGATGGCGTCGTGCGGGCATTGTTGCCGATCGGGGAGGAAGGAAAAAATCGCGGGGTGAGAAAGAGAGGAACGAGGATTTGGGCGGCGGGGAAAAATAAAGAAAACCAAAATAGAAATAAACCTATACTTAGGGTTATTTTAATCAACCCTTGATTTAAACCATTATTAACCTTATTAATTCAAAGTGACTTCATAAAGCCTACTTATTCTTTTTTGTATGATCGATCATATCAAGTCAATCTAAATTCCAGAAAAATTCCTCAGATATTTTATAAGAACATATCTAATTTAATCAGTGTTATTTTATTAAATTTTTTTTCTGATATCTTACATTCTCCCCTACTAATAAAAATTTGGTTCTCAAATTTTCAACTCATGTACGAGTACGAGATGTCACAACAATCATCTCAAGTACTTTAAGAAAGGTCACCCTCTCAAATAGCTAAATGGGGATATTGAGCTCGAATATTATTTTTCAGCTCTCATATATACTCTCAACATACCTATTAAAAGGTGAATAACTTTACCATAGTGGAGTTTTATATCTGTGACCTGTTGGAGACCTTGATAGAATCGTAAGGTGAATCATTAATCGATATCAGAAATGATACTCAAGGATACTCCAAGAAAATTAGAATTTCCTTGCAGTATAATTCCATCGAGCGACCCAACAATATCCATTTTACGGCTCGGTAGAAAATGAGCAGACTTGATTAATCGACCACCGATTACCCCCAAATCACACCAAGTTATTTCCAAATTCTAGATAATCTCCTAACACAATCCATTATACTAGGCTACCACTTTCATCTTGGTACGTAACCCTGTTGATCACTAGTATTCCTCCCTTACTAGTTGACACGCCAACATCAAACTACCCACCCAACCATGTCCTATATGTCGTTCCACCAACAAGAACGTTTCAACATTCACTATTTTCGGATCCACTCTGAATAAATCACTGACCTCGAATGACGAGTCTCCTGAAACAATTCTTCCTAATTTGAATATAGCTCTGGAAAGCACTATCCTCCTTAGAGACGGAGAATTACTTCCTCACAAGAGAAATCAATCTGCTATCCAAAATCCACTCCACCACATATACTGTAAGTCACCGGGAGACTATAGTGACCAATATCCCTTGTTGTAACTATCCGTGTTCTAGCAACTCTATAATAGCTACCCAGTAGCTAGCCAATACTCCATGAGCACTCCAGCTCCATACATCTACAACCCCTCAGTTGTCGTAAGCATAAGATACGTCTCATTCAACTGCATCGGAATCGCTCCGATCCCTGTAATGATGCATCTGCGTACAATATCCTTCCATCAACCCCGGAAGGATTAACTAATACTCATGCAAAAGTTAACCACCGTCTAAGTCCTGAAACCTAGTTTCACCAGCTTTCGACCAAGTGAACCCCACCACCTTCTTGGTCAAACAAGCCAGTGGTATAATAACAATAACAACTTCCTACCCACATCTGCGGTAATAACCAAATTAATATAGGAAAACCACAACTTCCCTCAAGATCGTGAATATATCCAAAAATATCGTCTATGAGACAACCACCAATCGATCCAATCAAGTCCAGAATACTCGATTTCTCAAGTCCATGAACGACTAAATCGTCAATAAGCCCAACAACATTATCAACAACTCCTAAAATTCATATCAAGTATGAAATATTGTCTTCTACACACCCGCATCCTTTTTACTCTAAATTGGTGATATCACAATCATCACACCGACAACGATAATTGTATGACACCAAGTTACTACAATATCAACCCATCAATCATAAATCAACTCTAGAGTATTCACAGGTGTCCTTTGGTTGATCTAAATAGATCATCTATCCGCAATGAAGGATATTCAATCTCAACAACTACTGCATACTCTCATCGATAAACGATGTATAACCCCAAAGGTTCAATCTCTCTTTCAACAAAGAGTTCCAGATCTTCTCAAGAAGAAATACTGGGACAGTTAAATATCTCATCCAAGACCTCCTATAATCGCAACTTACGTTCTTTCAATTTCTATAGTGTTTAGCAACACTGACACCAATAAAATTAGCACCCGGTATGGGGTCTTCAATATCGAAACTATTCCTGAAAATGCTTCGATCGCTTACTCCACTTGCCTATGCATTGGCAAGTCTGGGAGTTCATTCTGAAACTACATTCAAATACTCTTGAATCATACGCATATACGAGAGACATATTATACCATCATTTCAATAATTTATTCATCCATAAGGATATGTCTACAGTAAAAATATGACTATCAAAGTCTAAGGGCATCCCTTGACTTCTTAGTTGTTGTTCAACATCTCACCTGAGGGTAGAGAAACAATCAATCCACATGATCCAAAATATAGAAATCCTTCTAATCCTATCTAAGAATGCTCCAGACATAGATACTTGTAAACTACCAGTATCTCTCAATATATCAACCGAGAGGGTAAACTAAAGTAATACCCTGAACGACCAATCCTTCAACCCTCTGTGTCTTCACTCTAGTAATCATATAAACTCGTCCAACTTCTGCTCATGGCGGCTGAGCTTATGTAGGTGCAAAAGACTACCCTCGAGGAACTAAAATCAACTGCCAAAATGAAGATGCAAATCGTAACGGCTGCAATGGAGGTGGTAACCACCATTGAACTAGAAAATAGTACACCGCCGGCTGTAAAATACTGAATACCTACCAATATCATAGCACGCACTATACTCTGCAAATGGTATAGCTGTGCCTAAGGAGATAATAGTTGTTGTTTGGACGTTTGAGTCTTCTGAGATGTCTTCTGTTGATGCTGTTGAGTAAAATCGCTTCCCTCGGAAGGAAGTATCCAAGAACCCCAACTATGCCTGAAGTAATAGATCGTTGCTGGTATGATAACCCAATCTTCTGTGATGATCTCTACTGTCGAGATTGTGCATCATCCCCCTTGAAAGCAATGTCGATGGTATTCAATTGAGTCTTCAAAGTACACTCTCCTCGTATGTATTAGTTGCTTACAATAGCAACAGATGAACCAATCCAACGAATAATCTGATTGTGTGTCATCGTGACCCGCATTGCACGCACATACTCTCTTCGGAGTCTTTCTTCCGATTTTCACTGATAACATGAGACAGCCCTGACAATATGCGGTTGGTCTTCTATGATCGGAAAAACCATCCAATAGTAGCTCGTGGCCTATGACTCCGATCTTGCTCCTTTTATCCAACATTTGGAGACTTCTAATTCTAATAATTTGACCTGCAATATCTGTTTATCGATCTCCAACTCTTAAACACTTGTACGAAGTCATTTCTAAACTTACGACTCAATCCAATGACTTCCAGTAGGATCTGATAGGAGATCCAAACATCCTAATCCAAATATAAGCCAATAAATCGTGGGTGGCTTAAAACATCTCATCACATTCTTGAGCATTAGGTGGTCGTAACCTCTGCAAGTCTAACAACTTTGCATGGTACTCCCATTATCAAACAATCATCCTACTTGATGCTCAAGAATTCCCTGACAATGAGTCAAAGAAAGTAACACAGGGAAATACTCTCTCACCACATCATTAAATCGTGATCAAGTGATATGTTATTTCCCGAAGGTTATTTCCTACATCTTCCGTCAAGTGCCAGTTTGATCCCGATAATGGTATGCAACTCAACTTTTCCCACATATCACGAGTTAAATACTCAAAAGTACCTTCAAAATTATACAATCCAACACGACCAACTCAAGGATCAAAATCCCTCTAAAACATCATATACTAATCCTCCTCTATTTGCATCAACAATATCATACATGCCTTATCTATTACCCAACAGGTAATGATCTGACTAGCATAGTTAATAAAAATCCTTAAGACTGTAATATTTGATCTCCATAAGTAATTTAACTACTAACCCTGCTTTCAGACTGGGTATTAGTCGGCTCTCAAAGGTAATTCACCTTTTCGAAAGCAGGTACATGTCTAATAGATACAGCATGTCGTTCCCGTGGTCAACCCACACCACGGTTACAAATAATGACTAACACACTACATGTCATTCCCTGTTATAATCAACTAAATGCATAACCAACAAAAGAATATGTGATAACAATTATCATACCTTATACCTTGTAGCTCAGAGATGCCCCGCTATAGCCAGATCCCAGAACTAACAAAATCAAAACCGAGTAAAGCAAAACTCGATGTCCGAACGAAATAAAATCTGAAAGTAGACTTTGCAACCACGGCTCTGATACCAATAAAATTGTCATGCCCCGAGATTATGTTGAGCTCAAAAATCGAACAGCTTCTCCCTTGTACGTGATACAATTCCCTGTTGATACAAAACCTTCCGGCCACAACCACACAACATATAGAATTATATAACCAAAGTCACAACGGAATACACCAACAAGAATGAAAATACAAAGACTCGAATACATGCGTACCGATACGACTTTGACATAACAAGAAAACATGATCGAAACTAAATACATAACAACATAATCGATTACCAAACAACAGAAACAATATAGGATAAAAATCCAAAATATACAACACCAATATAGATTTCAATCCAAATACTCAAGGTGAGATGGGATCAGCTGGCGGTGCTCCGAGCATCCAAGGAATCTTCTACCTGTTACTTGTGCAACAAGAAAACCCAGGGTCTGTGTGGTGGTGAGTATAAAACTCAGCGGTAATATAAAAGATAGTGCATGAACAAATAACATATGTAGAGCAATAGGTACACAAATGAAGATTAACGGTATACCTAGGGAGATCAACATACATACAGTCTTAAAGGAAATAACGAAACTATCAGTATAATATTGATCAATGTATATACCAAGCCAACTAATAAATCGTAGATAACGTAATGTAATGTACTGACATACCTGAGGATCTTTAACTATACAACTCATACACCGTGAACATATATACCAAACTATAACACATACAATATAAAGGAACAATATTATATCTATACTCAACACACTACTATATGAACAACATATAAACAAGTACATAAATGAACCTTGTCCATCCTATACCACAACATGACACTGATCAAATGCGTACAACAATCTAATCCAACTCATACACTGTACTCCACACACAATAGTATAGAATATGCAAATAATATGCAAAATGATGAACAAACATATGCAGTAAGCATAACTCAAACAAATACAATGTATATATATATATGCAAATGCATGGGCATGCTTGCACACCCCACTCGCTACCACGACCCCAGTGTGGCATAGGTGGCCCGACATGACAACTGTCCCGGCTCAATAACAACCACTACTATCGAGTGGTTGATAACTAGAATTTTGTCGTGTTATTTTGGTCCTTAATCTCACTATTTTTATCCTCTCGAGTGATTATTTATCGATTATTATCATATTTTATGAGTTGGATTTATTTTTGGATCTTATTGTAAATTCTCTTTAATTTTAGACTTATATATAAATTTTACATCTTAATTGTAGGAGATCGAGATGAGCCACTGGATTAGACACAAATTGGATCAAATATGGCTTCATCTGAGGGTATAAAGGACATTTTGAGCTGGAGGAATCTGAGCCCTTCATCTAGATCAGAAGCAGTTTAATCAAAGGGCTCAGATCTATTTAATCCTGACCGTCCGATGAGATCTGATTGATCTGAGCCATCTATTTAAATCTGGAGAGATCCGATCCATACACTCAGATCCACACGTCTCAACCTTCCATCCAGATCAAGTTGATCGCAATCGACCTTTTCAGACTTATTAGATCCATCCATTCATAGTTGGATTGATCACAGCCATTGGATGCATTGCCTAGTCATGGATTAATTAGATTCAATTAACCTAGCTTAAATGGACGGCTGGGATTCGACTGGCTGCGATCGGATAGCTGCAGAAAATCACCTTAAAATCCAACATTTTCCCATCGCGCACAATCGTCGGCATTTCATCTTCTCTTCCGCGACAATCGCCCGATGCCTCAGCCCTTCATCACCGCGTTCTCCCCTTCCCCGTCGGTCGCCAGAAATGAAAGGGAATTCCCTCCTTCTCCGGTGACTGGTGCCCTTCATCTTCCTCCATTGCACGATGTCGGCGGGTGAACCTTCCCCTTCCACACCCAACCACCGCCGTCGACCACTTCTCTGTAGGGGATCCTTGGAAGCTAGAGGGGGTGAATAGCTTGTATTCATTCGATGATGGAATTTGATAGCGTTCGATTGCCTGCTGATTAGTACGATTGTTTAGTAAAGATTTTATCAGGTACCCGTGGCATGGTGGGTTTCGTCCACCCGACATTCTGGCGGCCCGCTAAAGCGCCGCGTATCGGCGGCGTTGCGCCAGCAGGCGGCCGTGAAGCGGAGATTCATGAATCCAGCTCAATAACCCTTCCTTGGTGCGATGATAATGCGACCGTCCGCAAATAAAGAACACAGGCGTGTAGCGCGGTGAAAAATGTCGCGACCCATGCGAATGAGGCACGAGCATAGCGCGTGAAAATGTCGCGCCCACAAATAGGGCACAGCGATGAAATGTCGACACCATACGAATGAGGCATAAGCGTGTCGCCGTATGTCGACGCCGATGCGAATGAACGCGAGCGTGTCGCGCCGATGAAATCGCCCATGCCAAATGAGGGCACAGGCGTGTCTCCCCTAATATATTAATTTTTTTATATATTATTATATTTAAAATATTAAAAAAATCGACCGCCTAGAAATCGCCTAGAAACCGCCTAGGCGGCCGCCTAGGCGCTAGGCGGCTAGTGACCGCCCGCCTACCGTCTAGCGCTTTTTAGAACACTGGTTAGTACGCAGGGAAATATAGAAATAATACAACAATCATAATAACAAGCACACAAACACAAGAATATAACGTAGTTCGGAATCGAACGGTTCCTACTCCACGGATCGAGCTCTAAAGAGCTCTAGCGATGCTACAAACACACCACTATGCAATAACTCCTTCTTGACACAAGTCGAAGGTGGAGAAACCTCGTACAATTGATTACAACAGTAATACGAAAGACAAACAAGAAAATACAATGTAAATGCGAAAACAAGTAAAGAGAACTTTACAACACTTTGTTTTTGATTGCTTGAATGCTTGGTAGCTTGACTTATACTTGGAGACCCTGATTTGCAGCAGCAAATCGCCCCAAAAGCTCTCAAGAACCGGTTGCTTTTTCCTCCTCCACGAGCTTCATTTAAAGCTTCTGTCTGGGCTGGAAAATGTCGATCAGTCGACTGCTCGGGACCATCAGTCGACTGATGTCACTGTTGTCGTGAGACAATGGCTAGATCCACGCTGGAAAGATCTAATGGATCCATCATCAGTCGACTGATTATGACCATCAGTCGACTGATAGAGCCTCCACTCGACTGCTAACCCCAGCAGTCGAGTCAGACTCCATTCTGTTCCCGAAAAACCAAGCACCGGTGATCACGATCGATCGATCGCTCAACAATCGATCGCCCTCCTCCGCATGGCGCTACTTCCTCTGATCAAACCCTAGTTGACTCACACTAGTCGACTGTCATATGACACCAGTCGACTGGCACACCTCAAACATGAGGTTTTAACCTCAACCATGAGGTTTAACCCAAGTATGGTGCTCTCATACTTGCTAGACCACCCTTAGCCTAGACCTAAGCCTTCTAGCCACCTCCGTCAGCCTCACGCCTCTCGAATCCCTCCAAGTCATTCATGACTTGTTCATCCATTGTGCTAGCCTTCAGGTGCTTCCATCGACTATGTCATGCTAACGATGTCTACACCGCCAAGGCACATTGGACTTGTTGGTGCAATCGGCCCAGGTCACGATTGACCAGGACTCGAGTTTGACTCGAGTGATGTTTTAATGTTTCGACAAAAACATATGACAATGTAATTGTCATGGGAAAGTCCAAGTGGAACACTTGACATTTGGTAAAGTCCAAGTCTTGAGTACTTGGCATGAAAAGTCCAAGTGGGACACTTGGCACATAAAAGTCCAAGCATGGGTCTTGGCAAGGTAAAGTCCAAGTCTTGAGTACTTGACATGAAAAGTCCAAGTGGGACACTTGGCGCATGGAAAGTCCAAGTCATGGGTACTTGGCATTTGGGAAAGTCCAAGTCTTGAGTACTTGGCATGAGAAGTCCAAGCATGGGTCTTGGCAAATGAGAAGTCCAAGCATGGGTCTTGGCAAATGGAAAGTCCAAGCATGGGTCTTGGCATGTAAAGTCCAACATGGGTTGGCAAGGAAAGTCCAAGCATGGTCTTGGCATGAAAAGTCCAACATGGGTTGGCAAGGAAAGTCCAAGCATGGTCTTGGCATGGAAAGTCCAACATGGGTTGGCAAGGGAAAGTCCAAGCTTGAGTCATGGCCTTTGAGAAGTCCAAGGGTTTGATATTGGCAGCGTAAAGTCCAAGCGGGAGTCTTGGCAGCATAAGTCCAATGGTTGGCGGCGTAAAGTCCAAGCGGAGTCTTGGCGGCGTAAGTCCAATGTGCCTTGGCGGTGTAGACACCGTTAGCATGACATAGCCGAGGGAAGCACCTGGAGGCTAGCGCGATGGATGAACAAGTCATGGATGACTTGGAGGGATCTGAGGCGTGAGGTGATGGAGGTGGCTAGAAGGCTTAGGTCTAGGCTAAGGGTGGTCTAGCAAGTATGGGGGCACCATACTTGGGTTAAAACCTCATCCTTGAGGTTGGCAGTCGACTGGCATTATGGCCGGTTCGACTGTCGTGAGTCGACTAGAGTTTGACTGCCGTTTAAGAGCTGCTCTCGCGGTCGCTCATTGGACGGTCGAACTAATGTCTCTGGCGATCGGCCAGTCGTGATCATTGCTGGCTAGTTCAGCGAGCAGAATGCCGTAGCCGATGGCCGTAGGCGTCGACTACGCGGTAGCGATCGGCCCGACAATGTTGGCGATCATTGCCAGATCTCGCTGGAACTTGTCCAACGTGGATTGAGCCGTTGTCTCATGGCATCACCGACCGGGACTTATGGCGATGATCGATAGGCGGAAATCCACCGATGACGCAGGATAAAAGAGAGCTCGGGAGATTGCGGCATCAGATTTTTGGGAGCTTTGGTGAGGCGATTTGAAGGCGATTTGCAGGTGCATTTCAGGGTCCTTCAAGCTCATCCAAGCAACCAACAAGCAAGCGCTCAAAACCCTAGTTTGTAAAGTGTTCTTTACATTTCTTTTGTATTTGCTTGTATTTCTTTCGTTTATTGTTGTACGAGGTTTCTCCGCCTCCGACTTGTTGTCGAGAAGGAGTTTATTGATTAGTGATTGCATTGGCATCGCTAGAGCTCGTTAGAGCTCAATCCGTGGAGTAGGAACCGTTTCGGTTCCGAACCACGTTATATCTCGTGTTGTGCTTGTTGTATTTCGTTATTGCTTTCATTTCTATATTCCGCTGCGCTAACGAAATTGTAGACAAGAACGCAAACGATTTCCATCTACGTACGGTCAACGCTATTCACCCCCGCTCTAGCCGTTCCAAAATCACCAACAAGTGGTATCAGAGCACGGGGCTCTTCTACGGACTAACCGCCGGGAGCTTAGACAAAAAGCTAGAGGGTGAAGATGGAAGGGCAATTAGGATGGGACATCAACACACCGGTCCCTTATTCATTCTATGGACAAGAAGGTTTCAATTCTTGGAAGGTGAGAATTGAAGAGTTTTTGATGATGAGAGACCTTGAGGAATGGTCCGCCTTGATGGAAGGATTTGAATATCCTAAGGGACCAAAGGGAGAATGTCTCAAGAAGAAGAAATGGAGTGAAGAACAACTACGACAATTCAAGAAAAATAAGAAGGTAATCAAATTTATATTTGATTTAATTCGTAATGACATCTTGTGTAGCCTAGGTGACTATGGGGATTGTAAAGACGCCAAAGAGGTATGGAACATATTGGCAAAATTCCATGAAGAGCCTCATTCAATCCAAGAAGACAAGGAGGATGAAGAGGAGAGCTCATCTTCAAGTGAGAGTGAGGAATCGGAAGTTGAGATGGAGTCAACTTCCGAATCGGAGAAAGAAGAAGTAGAAGAGATGGAAGAAGCATCTACTTCAAGGATTGAGGAGGAGAGACCATCCTCTACACCGGAGCAACCTCAAGAAGAGCCTTTAACATCCGATCAAGATGAGGAAACTCAAAATCCAACTCTGGCACCCACCACCACAAATACCCTAGGTAACTCAAACACTCAAGGTTCAAATAAAATTCATATCATTTGTTTTGAGTGTAGGGAATCTGGACACTACAAGAGTAAGTGTCCAAAAAGGGTCAAGAAGGCTCAACCGGTTCCAAAGGTCAATGAAGCCGGTGTTCCCAATGCCAAGAAAAGCAAGGAGCAAGTCATTTGCTTCAAGTGCCGACAACCGGGGCATTACCGGAATCAATGTCCTAAGGGGAAGAAGAAGACCCAAGAGGGAGCTACACATGTAGGGGGAGCTTCCAAAGCTAACCCTAAGGTAAATTTTAATAATGCATCCTTTTTAGTTAATAGGCAAAAGCATGCTAAGGGTTTCAATTCTCTTGCTATTTATCATAAAGAGCATGCTAGAAATAACAAACATATTTGCCTAGGAGCTAAGAGTGTTCACTTAGGAAATAAGAAGAAATTTGGAACTAATGTCCCTAAAAATATATTACCTAAGGAAAGCATTAAGAAAATAGGAGAACATCTAGGCTTTAATGCTAAGAAATCTAGACATATGCCTAGAAATAAAAATATCTCAAGAGAGAATGAAAAATCAAAAATTGAGATATTAGAAAAAGAAAATCGAGCCTTGAGGTCAAGGCTTGAAAAACTTGAAAAGACTCTTAAGGTTATGCAAAATCAAATGCAAGGGTCAATTAGTCAAACTTCTAGGTCCAAAAGTCAAAGTCAACACCTAGGACCTAAGAGTCAAAAGTCAACCAAGGGCAAGCAAGGTTTGGGTCACAAACCTAAGCCTAAGGTGGCTTACCATAGTGTTTCATTTGACTATGGAACACAAACTAGGTCTAGGAAGACCAAGGTCAATAGGGAAGTCATCCCTAGAATTGACCAAAGGGTGTGCCTAGTGGCAAGGGTTTCTAGGAAACCTAGGGTGCCCACTAAGAAGGTTGCAAGGGGAGTTACCCCTAGAGTCAACCTAGGTAAGACCCAAATGACCAAGGCTAATAAGCCTAGGAGGGTCATTAGGAAGGTATCTAGGGAGGTTATCCCTAAGGAATACCTAATTAACCCTAGGAGCTCAAATCGGTTTTGGATTCCTAAGAGCGTGATTGATTCACGCTAGATGGGTTAGGGTGTGTCAACCTTAAATGGATGGGTAGTTAACTCAACCATGGCAAAGGTGGCACTTTAAGGTTATTTTCAAGGTTATGGATACCTTGGAAATAGATTTGAATTATCATCCTAAAAGATTTTAGGATGTGCCAATATTACTTGAGAAGTTTGATAAAGTGATCAAAATTGACACAATTTAGGTTTAGAGGTTAGTGTGTCATTTTGGGTTTTTGGCACACTTGGGAGAAAAATAGAAATATGGCAAAATAAAATTAATTATATGAAATGGCAATTAATATTGAAATTTAGGTATTACTATACCTATATATTTTATATGTCATGCTTTGTTTGCCATATAATATGCCATGACATCATGCTTATTTTTAATCATTCTATATGTCATGTACATGTTTAGGATTAAGGATTAAATGTCATGTGTTTTTAGATTTCATATTATGCCATGACATCATGATTATTTATAACATTTCTAATGTCATAATCATTCATGCATGTAAGATAATTTGATTGAAATTGATTTAAGGACAATGGCATGACTTGGAGTCCCATTTATAAGGGAATCAAGTAGTGTTGCCTTAGAAAAATGCATGAAACCCTAGATTAGATGAACCAAAACCCACATCTCACATCCAATTGACATGTATGTGTATTTATACACCCTAGATACATGTGAGATGTTAGGATATGAGTTAAGTTCAAGGTGCATAGTGTTTGCATCTAGATGAACTAAAACTCATCTAATTTTATTAGTGGATCATTGGGAAAGCTTGTGTACAAGTCATGTACATAGAGCCCAAGGAATATGATCCAAAATAAAGTTTTGAAAATATTTTAAAATCATTTTGAAAAACCTTAGTGAAGTATATCTTTTGATAGCAATCACCATTGATGAAGTTGATACAAAATAGGGCCAAAACATTGAAAATTTCAATGGATTTGAGTTTTGTATCAAACTCACTATTTTATGGGTAAAATAATTTTCAAATATTTTTCACCCATTGTGTGTGTCATAAGTATTATACGTATGAATTTTCACGATTTTTCGAAATACGTATAATTATTTATGAATTTCCAAAATTCATTTTTGATAGTTGAAAATCGAGATTTTCGATTATCGATCGATCGTCTGTGTAGCGATCGTGATGTGGCAATGTGATCGACTGATCGTCGAGTCGATTGCAGTCTGATTTCGGGTTAACAAGATTTGTTTAGCCCGTGTTCAGCCATGGTAAAGGTCCCTAATCACTCCTAACCCTATGATATGCTTTGGGAAGCATTATAAAAGGTGAAAATCCATTGGATATGGATTAGGAGAGTTGTTTAGGGTTTGTATCAATGTTAAGGTGTTGGAAAGTTCAATGTTGAATTTCTAACCTTAATTTTAATGGTTTAGAGTTCCTATTGGCTTAGGGTGTCACGCCCCGAAGGAGACCTCGCCAGACGAAAATCCGACAGCATCTCCCCTGTACGGGTGACAATCCCAAATTTACATACAAGGCCTACACGGCCACATACATCAGTCCACACGACCGGAATCCAAACACCCACGCAGATAATAAATCAGGCCTCAGGCCAACAATCAAATGATATACACAAAATAATATCATAACTAAACCTACCCCTTCTGCCATCTGGGCAGGAATACTCAACCAAAATCAAATCCAGAACAAACTCCGAATAGAGGTCCATAAGGACACCAAAAATCCACGAATACATAAATCCAATTCCAGTCCTAAATATATCTTCTAAACAAGATATCCAAAACCAAAAACAAATAACCAAATACACTTCCACGACGAGGGGGTTTGGCAGCTGGACTCTCCTGACAGCTTCATCCTGAAATAGACATAATCAACGGGGTGAGTTCAAAGAACTCTGCGGGTATAGTAGATATGCAAAATAAGGTATAGCTAACAATAAAAATATCATGTCAGTACAGTCTCACATAAATAGGGTATGCAAGCAAGAAATACAAAATGACTGTACTTACCTGAATCTCCTACCCTGATATAGGAGCATGTGCCTGACTAGAAGTAATAGAGTCCTAACCATATATAAACATGTATCCTGTATGCATGACAATCATATGCACATCCAAGGCATCAATACAATAATGCAAAGAAACATAATACAAAATGCAATCCGCAAAATGCATGTCGTGCCAATGACATGGTCACCCCGACGCTACGACCCGCCTCACACGCAATGGTGAAGCCGAGTGGGTAGGGCTATGACAACTGTGCACTCTGCCATCACTGCTCCTGAGTGACCGAGTGGACAGGATGCTGTCGGAGTACACCTATCCTCCTGCCCCAAACATAGTGGGGGAGCTAAGCTCTCATCTCCCGGTGTCATAGGCCAGAGGAGGGATCCCTGCCCGCTACCACGCTGCCTCATCGCTACCCATGAGCGGACCAGCGGAGCCTGACAGAGCAACTGCACACACCCTCCTGATGTACCACTAACCCATGAGTTGCAGTGTGTGCAGGCCATGTAACTAGCTGCGGGCTCAACAATAATGGAACCCCGTCCAGCTAGCATGCAATCATGCAAAAATGGTGCATGATACTAAAACATGTAAATCCTACTCAAAATATCTATCCGAATAATATGTACAATCAATATGTACATATCCCTAATCCATATACTATGATCCAAATCAAACAGGAAAATATAATCATATCCTATCATATGCATGTATCTAGTAGGCACCAAAAGTATACCAGGCATATAAACATGAAAAAGTTATTGTAAGCTATCCTACTAGCATATCAATTTGACTTAATCTAAAAGTTAAGTCAAAATACCCGCCTGTATATATATCCGCAAGAATGAACCAAATCGTCACGACTGGGGACTCCGCGTGATCAAACCTGCATAAAGCATGACTATAGTCAAGCACAAAAATACAATTCACTGACAAATCGAATAATTAATCGATTTCCTTCATAACCCTATTAACCCAAACTAATTTCCAATCCTTGTCCACAAATATCCATACAATTAATTTAGCCCAATTAATTCCAAATCAATTTACCTAATTCATCACTTACAAAAATATCCTCAAGATCAAACAATATCACCCAAATCTCATATCCTCCGAATACCATAACGATCAACCGAATAACTCTGGAATCAACCCAAATCGACCGATCAAGCTCACCCGCCCTAGAAATTCCACCGATGTACCAATATCCCCAAATCGATCCCCAACTCAAATTTCAATGACTAAACAATATTCACAAATTACACATCCACCAAATCAAACAACCGTAGGCAAGGAAGAAACTAGTTCATGTTATACTGCGATGGAATTTCCCCCAGCTGCTCGGTTCACCGGAACGAGGACCTGCCGATGCCCTAATAGTCTGCTCCGACAACCTCCGGCCTGAAATCACAGCGAAGGTGAAAAACGACGGCGGTCCGGTGGCTGCAGGCGTCGCCGACGAAGGAGTGGCGGCTGACACAGGGAAGGGCACTGTTGCCGGCGCTTGTGGAGGGACGACCGGTCTCGACGTCGGGCAACGGAGGGGAGCCCGGCGCGTACCGCGGTGGACGGCGAGCTCGCGTCGCGTCGGGCGGCGGTGCTCGCGGGAGCACAAACTAGGGTTACGGCTGTGGACGGCGTCGGCTCGAGGAAAGGCGTCGCCGACGAAGAAGAGGGCGCCGGCGTCGGGATGCTAGCGGCAGACGCGAAGAGAAGGCGGCAATTGCGCGAAAGGGGAGGGCGTCGGGCAGAAGGAACTGCCGATCGGCGAGGAAAGAAAAAGAAAGGAAAATAGCATTTTAGTTTTTTTTTCTGGTTTAGGTTAATACCCTTTAAATAGACCCCACAAAAGCCTATTTATTTTATCTCCGAAAAATATCTCGTACGGAGTCCGTTTAAATCCAGAAAAATTCCTAAAAAATCCCGAAAAATTTCCAGGATTATTTCCTTAATTATTTGGCCATTAATTTAATATTTTAAATTTTCTTGTATTTAACATTCTCTCCCACTAATAAAAATTTGGTCCCCAAATTTCCTACTCGTATATTAGTACGAGGTGTCCCAACAACCATCTCAAGCATCTAGAGACAAGTCACACCTCAAGTGACTAAGTGGGGTTACTGATATCCCTTAAAAATTAAATCACACCTGCTTCTAGCAGCCCTTCCAAAGTATGAATAGTATCTTCATTTCGACCACCTATAATAAGTACCTAACTGTACCTGAGTGGATCTCTATATCCGTGACCTGTTAAAGACTATCCATAATCCGAAGGTAAATCCTGAACCGCTATCACATACGATACTCACAGATCCTCCATGAACTGGAAATCGCCATAGCATAACCTATCCAGCGATCCAACAAACTCATCGTATGGATCGAACGAAAATGAGTGGACTTAGCTAATCATACTAAGTCCTTTCCGAATTCCAAATAATCTCCCAACACCGTCCATCATACTAGGCTCCCACTTTCCTCTTGGCAGTACAACTCATCGATTATTTATATACCACCTTTACCAGACTTCCAAATCAACTATATTCTGCATGTCGTTCCTCCACGGAGAACGTTTCAATACTTACTATTTTCCGGATACAATCTTAAACATCTGCAACATATAGAACCTATTGCAATCTTCAGCAATACTTATCAAAATATCGTGACCAAGTCTCGTGGCTCTCGGAGTAATGCAAAAGGCACTACTTACGGGCAACGACATGCTACCACGATCGGGACTCATAGCCAATCAAGATGCCAGGTAGCTATCTAGCCACCTACTACATACAAATTCCAATATCACTAATTCCGAACCGGTAGAGCAAAAGTACAACTCTATGGTAGATGCTCTCTATCATCACAACAGGAATCTGTTGGTGCAATCGGCCCAAGTCACGATTGACCATGGACTCGAGTTTGACTCAAGTGATGTTTTGATGTTTGACAAAGGGATTTGAACAAAGTGTTTTGGCATTGATGTTTGACATTAATGTCGGTTAATATGTTGGGGAGATTGTTTATACAATCGACCCAGTTTATAATTGACTTGATGGTTGACTAGGGTTGACCATGTGAGTATGGGAAAGTCCAAGCATGGGTCTTGGCAAGGTAAAGTCCAAGTCATGGGTACTTGGCATGGAAAGTCCAAGTGGGACACTTGGCATTTGGGAAAGTCCAAGTCTTGAGTACTTGGCATGGAAAGTCCAAGCATGGGTCTTGGCATGGAAAGTCCAACATGGGTTGGCAAGGGAAAGTCCAAGCTTGAGTCTTGGCATTTGGGAAGTCCAAGGGGATTGATATTGGCGGCGTAAAGTCCAAGCGGAGTCTTGGCGGCGTAAGTCCAATGTGCCTTGGCGGTGAACACACCGTTAGCATGACATAGCCGATGGAAGCACCTGGAAGCTAGCGCGATGGATGAACAAGTCATGGATGACTTGGAGGGATCTGAGAGGCGTGAGGCTGATGGAGGTGGCTAGAAGGCTTAGGTCTAGGCTAAGGGTGGTCTAGCAAGTATGGGGGCACCATACTTGGGTTAAAACCTCATTCTTGAGGTTGTCAGTCGACTGGCATTATGGCCGGTTCGACTGCCATGAGTCGACTTGAGTTCGACCGTGAAAATGCCTGTCACCGACCGCTAAGGGATGGCAATGACCGCTGCCCGAGTGTCGAGCATGTCGAGCCCGCAGAATGCTCGACCGGGTAGGCGATCGAGCGTTGGCGGCGATCGCCAATGTTGGCAGTCGACTGCCAAGAGATCCGTTGGAGTTTTTCCAGCGTGGATCGAGCCGTTGTCTCACGACAACAGTGGCATCAGTCGACTGGTGGCTTATGGCAGTCGACTGATAGGCGGAAATCCAGGTCGCGCGCAAGGATAAAAGGAGCTCGACGGGAAGGATTTTGGCATCGGTTTCTTGAGGCTTTTGGGGCGATTTGCTGCTGCAAATCAGGGTCTCCAAGTTGACATCAAGCAACCAAGCGATCAAGCATCCAAGAGCATTTGTAAAGTGTTTTCTTTACTTGTATTTGCTTGTATTTCCTTAGATTATTGTTGTAATCTTGTGTACGAGGTTTCTCCGCCTCCGACTTGTTGTCGAGAAGGAGTTTATTGATTAGTGATTGCATTGGCGTCGCTAGAGCTCATTAGAGCTCGATCCGTGGAGTAGGAACCGTTACGGTTCCGAACCACATTATATGCTTGTGTTGTGATCGTGTTGTGATTGTGTGTCTTGTTATATTTATTTGTTATTACTATTCCGCTGTGCTAACAAGATTGTAGACGATCGAACGCGAAAGAATTCCATCTACGTACGGTATCACGCTATTCACCCCCCCTCTAGCGGCCTCAAATCTCCAACAAGTGGTATCAGAGCCCGGGGCTCTTCTACGGACTAAACGCTGGGAGCTAGGCTTAGAAGCTAGAGGGTAAAGATGGAATTCCAAGACAAGCTAGGTTGGGACATCAACACACCGGTCCCGTACTCATTATATGGACAAGAAGGTTTCGATTCTTGGAAGAGAAGAATTGAAGATTTTTTGATGATGAAGGACTTCGAGGAATGGTCTCTATTAATGGAAGGATTTGAGTATCCTAGAGGACCAAAAGGTGGCTTCCTCAAGAAAAAGAGATGGAGTGAAGATCAACTCCAAAGATTCGAGAAAAACAAGAAGGTAATCAAATTTATTTTTGATTTAATTCCAAATGAATTCTTGTGTAGCCTAGGTGAATGCATGGATGCTAAAGAGCTATGGAGCGATTTGACAAAGCTCCATGAAAGCCCATCAATGGTCCAAGAGGAAGAGACCGAAGAGGCTAATGCATCATCCTCACAAGGAAGTGAGGACTTGGAGGTTGAGAGATCATCAACATCCAAAGAGGAAGAGGAAGTAGAATCGGAAGTTGATAGGGAGTCAATTTCCGGGTTGGTGGAGGAAGTGGAAGAAGCATCCACTTCTAGAATTGAGGAGGAGAGGCCATCCTCAACACCGGAGCAATACCAAGAAGCTTCAACATCCGGTCAAGATGAAGAAGCCCAAAATTCAACTCCGGCACCTATCACGGATCTAGGTATCTCGAGCATTTCAAATAATGATAAAATTCATATTATCTGCTTTGAGTGTAGGGAGCAAGGACATTACAAGAGTAAGTGTCCTAAACGGGTTAAGAAGACTCCACCCGTGCCAAAAATCAAGGAAGTCGGTGCCCAAAGTCAAAGAAGCAAAGAGCACATCATTTGTTTCAAGTGCCATAAAAAGGGGCACTATAGGAGTCAATGCCCAAAGGGGGAGAAGAAGGGGCAAAATGGAGCTTCACATGTAGGGGGAGCTAAGGCTAACCCTAAGGCATATTTTAGTAATGCTCTTTCTAATTCCTATAGTCAAAAGCATGCTAGGAATAATTTTAATAGTCTTGCTATTTATAATAAAGAGCATGCTAGAAGTAAGGAATTTTGCTTAGGAGCCAAGAGGGTAAACTTTTCAAGAAAGGAGAAATTTGAGACTAATGTCTCTAAAAATATCTTACCTAGAGAATCAATTAAGAAAATAGGGGATCACCTAGGTCTTAACCCTAAATGGACTAGGCATATGCCTAGAAAGTCTCATGCCCATGATCTAAATCAAAATTCAAAAATTGGGAAATTAGAATTAGAGAATCAAGTCTTGAGGTCAAGGCTTGAGAAACTTGAGAAGACCCTTAGAATTATACAAAATCAATTTAAAGGGTCAAATGATCAAAAGTCAAGGTCCAAAAGTCAAAGTCAACACCAAGGACCTAAGAGTCAAAAGTCAACCAAGGGCAAGCAAGGTTTGGGTCACAAACCTAAGCCTAAGGTAGCTTATCATAGTGTTCCATTAGATTATGGAACACTAACTAGGTCTAGGAAGACCAAGGTCAATAGGGAAGTCATCCCTAGAGTTGACCAAAGGGTGTGCCTAGTGGCTAGGGTTTCAAGGAAACTTAGGGTGGCCACTAAGAAGGTTGCAAGGGGAGTTACCCCTAGAGTCAACCTAGGTAAGACCAAAATGACCAAGGCTAATAAGCCTAGGAGGGTCATTAGGAAGGTATCTAGGGAGGTTATCCCTAAGGAATACCTAATTAACCCTAGGAGCTCAAATCGGTTTTGGGTTCCTAAGAGCGTGATTGATTCACGCTAGATGGGTTTAGGGTGTGCCAACCTTGATTGGATGGGTAGTTAACTCAATCATGGTAAAGGTGGCACTTTAGGATGTTTTCAAGGTTATGGATACCTTGGAAATAGATTTGAATTATCATCCTAAAAGCTTTTAGGATGTGCCAATATTACTTGAGAAGTTTGATAAAATGATCAAAATTGGCACAATTTAGGTTTAGAGGTTAGTGTGCCATTTTGGGTTTTTGGCACACTTGGGAGAAAACTAGAAATATGGCAAAATATAATTAATTATATGAAATGGCAATTAATATTAAAATTTAGGTATTACTATACCTATATATTTTATATGTCATGCTTTGTTTGCCATATAACATGCTATGACATCATGCTTATTTTTAATCATTCTATATGTCATGTTCATGTTTAGGATTTAGGTAAATGTCATGTGGTTTTAGATCTTATTTTATGCCATGACATCATGATTATGAGCATATGCTTATTTATATCATCGTTAATGCCATAATCATTCATGCATTTAAGAAAATTTGATTAAAATTGATTTAAGGACTATGGCATGACTTGGAGTCCCATTTATAAGGGAATCAAGTAGAGTTGCCTTAGAAAAATGCATGAAACCCTAGTTTAGGGAGAACAAAACCCACATCTCACATCCAATTGGCATGTATGTGTATTTATACACCCTAGATACATGTGAGATGCTAGGATATGAGTTGAGTTCAAGGTGCATAGTTTTTGCATCTAGTTGAACCAAAACTCATCTAATTTTATTGGTGGATTATTGGGAAAGCTTGTGTACAAGTCATGTACTTAGAGCCCAAGGAATATGATCCAAAATAAGGTTTTGAAATCATTTTAAAATCAATTTAGAAAACCTTGGTGAAGTCTATCTTTTGATAGCAATCACCATTGATGAAGTTGATACGAAATAGGGCCAAAACATTGAAAATTTCAATGGTTTTGAGTTTTGTATCAAACTCACTATTTTATGGGTAAATTATTTTTCAAACATTTTTCACCCATTGTTTTGGTCATAAGTATTATACGTATCAAATTTCATGATTTTTCGATATACGTATAATTAGTTATGATTTTCTGAAATTGATTCGATATGAATTTGGAAAAATTCAGCTACCGATCATTGCCATTGGTGGCGATCGATGATGAGAGTGGCATGATCGATAATTGTCGAAGTCATTGCGATCTGATTCGGGTTAACAAGGTTTGCTTAGCCCGTGTTCAGCTATGGTAAAGGTTCCTAACCACTCCTAACCCTAGGATATGCTTTGGGAAGCATTATGAAGGGTGAAAATCCATTGAATATGGATTAAGAGTTGTGTTAGGTCAAAGTATCAAATTTAGGGTGAGTAAAAGTTCTATGTTGAACTTAGAACCTTAATTTTGATGGTTTAGAGTTCCTATTGGCTTAGGGGCTTTCCAAGGACATTGTTGGTGCAATGGTCAAGGGGGAGCAAGCCTTTAGGGGGAGGTATCCATCTTGGGATGATGGATGTTTTTTTATATATGGGGAGAATGTTATCAATTGAAAATTGATGGGTGTTTGATACCCAATTTGGAAATTGGGAGAGTGAGATAGGATTGCCTCTCTTGAGTGATATAGGACTTATCACTAGGAAGATGGTAGGCATCCTAGGTATTTTTGATCAAGGGGAAGATTGTAAGATCTCATTGGGATATGAGACATTGACCTCCTTGGAGAGATAATCCTTTTGATGTTGGTCAAAAAGGGGGAGAATGTTTGGGGGAGAACACTTGATTTACATTTTCACTTGAATGTTTGGGGGAGAATATTTAGTGAGTGTCTACCAATTTGGGATAATTGGTAAGGGATTTGAGTTAGTGTTCTAACTCATGATTTGATTTGGTTTTTGTCAAACATCAAAAAGGGGGAGATTGTTGGTGCAATCGGCCCAGGTCACGATTGACCATGGACTCGAGTTTGACTCAAGTGATGTTTTGATGTTTGACAAAGGGATTTGAACAAAGTGTTTTGGCATTGATGTTTGACATTAATGTCGGTTAATATGTTGGGGAGATTGTTTATACAATCGACCCAGTTTATAATTGACTTGATGGTTGACTAGGGTTGACCATGTGAGTATGGGAAAGTCCAAGCATGGGTCTTGGCAAGGTAAAGTCCAAGTCATGGGTACTTGGCATGGAAAGTCCAAGTGGGACACTTGGCATTTGGGAAAGTCCAAGTCTTGAGTACTTGGCATGGAAAGTCCAAGCATGGGTCTTGGCATGGAAAGTCCAACATGGGTTGGCAAGGGAAAGTCCAAGCTTGAGTCTTGGCATTTGGGAAGTCCAAGGGGATTGATATTGGCGACGTAAAGTCCAAGCGGAGTCTTGGCGGCGTAAGTCCAATGTGCCTTGGCGGTGAACACACCGTTAGCATGACATAGCCGATGGAAGCACCTGGAAGCTAGCGCGATGGATGAACAAGTCATGGATGACTTGGAGGGATCTGAGAGGCGTGAGGCTGATGGAGGTGGCTAGAAGGCTTAGGTCTAGGCTAAGGGTGGTCTAGCAAGTATGGGGCACCATATTTGGGTTAAAACTCATTCTTGAGGTTGTCACCGACCGCATTATGGGCCTTCGACCGCCGTGAGTCGACTTGAGCAATGACCGCCATGAGCCGCCGTCGAGCATTGGGATCGCCGAGCCGATGAGCCGACCGGGCCGATTACGGGCGCTAAGGCAATGATCGCAATGTTGGCGGGCCGACCGCCAAGAGATCCGCTGGAGTTTTTCCAACAGGATCGAGCCGTTGTCTCACGACAACAAGGGCATCACCGACCGTGGCTTATGGCACGACCGATAGGCGGAAATCCAGGTCGCGCGCGATAAAAGGAGCTCGACGGAAGGATTTTGGCATCGGTTTGAGGTTTTTGGGCGATTTGTCACGCAAATCAGGGTCTCCAAGTTGACATCAAGCAACCAAGCGATCAAGCATCCAAGAGCATTTGTAAAGTGTTTTCTTTACTTGTATTTGCTTGTATTTCCTTAGATTATTGTTGTAATCTTGTGTACGAGGTTTCTCCGCCTCCGACTTGTTGTCGAGAAGGAGTTTATTGATTAGTGATTGCATTGGCGTCGCTAGAGCTCATTAGAGCTCGATCCGTGGAGTAGGAACCGTTACGGTTCCGAACCACGTTATATGCTTGTGTTGTGATCGTGTTGTGATTGTGTGTCTTGTTATATTTATTTGTTATTACTATTCTGCTGTGCTAACAAGATTGTAGACGATCGAACGCGAAAGAATTCCATCTACGTACGGTATCACGCTATTCACCCCCCCTCTAGCGGCCTCAAATCTCCAACAGAATCTATCTGTTGTTTCTGAATCAATAGTAACTCTTCCTAAATTCAAATGTAACTACACAGTAGCTAGCTAAAACCTCATAAGCATATCTGCTCCTCACCTCTACAAAACAACATAACAACTCCTACTAGGTCCACGTCATATATATATATATATGACAACCCATCTCGTAGTTCCTCATTTGACGTAACCATGGGATATGTCTCAATCAACTAAATCAGAAATGCTCCATTCTCTGAAACATCGCATCCGCATATAAATTAACTTTCCTTTCACCCGAGAATGATCACACAACACTGGTGTAAAAGTCAACCATCGTCTGAGTCTTGAAACTAGGTTCACAAGCTTCAGACTAAATAAATTCCATCACCCGTCAGCGGTGTAGTACCACTAGAGCATCCTATCCATATATATGGTAATAATCAAATCAATACCAGAAAACCATCATCGACGGTGGTCGAGTGCTCAACTCCAACTGCCACCATCATAAATGATCCAATCGTGTCCAGAATACACGATTTCCTAAATCCCTGGACGATAAAGTCGTCAATAAATCAAATAAAATAATCCAAAAGCTCATACAATTCATACCAAGTATGAAATTTGTCACCACTATACACCTGCATCCTCTTTACTCTAGGCTGATGATATATCAATCATCCCTATAACTTTGATAATTGTATGACACTCTGTCACTACAATATCAACACACCAATCATAAATCAATCCTAGAGTATACACAGGTGTCCTATAGCTGATCTAAATAGATCCTCAATCCACCATGAAGGATATTCATTTCCTTCCACCACTACCGCATTCCATCATCAATAATTGATGTATAACCTCAAAGGTTCATATCTCTTTGAACAACAAGTTCCAGAGCTTCTCAAGAAATAAAATACTGGGACAACAAATATCCCATCCAATACCTCCTTTAATTGGAACTTAGATTCTTCCAATTCCCATAGTGTTAAGCAACACTGATACCAACTAAATTATCCCCTGAAAAATCGTCATTCTAACAAATACCTCTTGGCATCATCAACCTTGCCAATTCTGAAAGACCGATCGATGACGGTATCTAAGCAACTCGATTGACTTACAGCCAATTGAATGACATTGCTTTGAGTATATCATGAGTTTTAACAATCTTGTGCGCTTTACACTAGCCCTCAGCCAACGCACCATAAGTAAAAATATTAGCTCGTAAAAATAACATTACCTCAGTACCAAATAAATTATCTCACAGTAGGGGATCTTCGATATCGAAACTATTTTCGAAATCACTCCGATCGCCTACTCTACTTGCCTATACAACGGCAAGCCTAGAAGTTCCTCCAACACTACATCTGATTACTCTCGAATTATACAGGCATCCGAGAGACCTTCTTATACCATCATGTCACAAGCATAACCTCCAAGTTAATATCCAGATATTCACATCATATCAACCAAGTCAACTATAAAATAATTAAGTCAACTCTCTCACCATAATATAACATTTCCATCAATCATCTGATACCAACCTCAATGATCAATCCTTCAACCATCTACAATTCCTTTCGAGTAAAGATGCAAACTCATCCAAGTTCTGCTCTTAACGGATTCCCTATTTCACAGTAATCGAGAAAAAGAATTCGATAACTGTATGAATCTAGGTGTATACACCTCTTCCTATCATTTTCTTCAAGAACCATACAACCAGCCTCATATCTCCACAAGTGCACAAACCACTTCTGATAGTGACATATATCTGAGGAGAAAACTTAAATCCATATTCCTGTTTTCCGCTGGGAAATGAGGTGTTTCCTCCATCTTTCATTCCCGGGACAGAGCCTTGATCAATATCGAACATCAACATGGGAACGAAATAATGTCACGTGAATTCAGCTAGAAAAGCACGTTCACGTCTCCTACCGTTGCCTTATCCGAAGTGTAGGTTATTATCACATAGATTGTCTATACTATTCTCTTGAGACACTTATTGCAGTCATTTTGTAAATATGACTCACCCTAATGCCTCCCGCTAGGATCTGATGGAAAAATCCAACTATCCTAATCCAAATGTAAGCAAATAAATTGGGGGTGATCGAAGGCAACTCAATCACTATCTTAAACCATTAAGTGGAGGGGGTAAACTCCGCGAGTCTATTAAACTCTATAGTGAAACTCCATTATCAATTGATCACTCAACTTAAGCTTCAAGAATTCCTCAATAATGAGTCATACAAAATAACCTAGAGAAATACCGTCTCTCGAAAACATCCTGAACCTATGATCCCGTAATGGGTTATTTCCCCAAATAAATTTCTTCTACATATTCCACCAAGTAACAACTTGATCATTGCAATAGTACGAAACTATCTCCACTCCTATATAAATACCAGTTAGGTACTTTATCGGTATCTTCAATGTTATCAATCTAAGGCTCAAGCCGCCAAGAATCAAAATCCCTATGGAACTTCAGAACTTAAACGCCCAAGGATCAGAGATCCACAATAGTATACATTCTTTGTCCATTGCCCCACGAGTAATAATTTACCTAGTATAATCAAGGAAAATCTCCTAACATCGTAGTCCTTGATTTCCACAACCAATGTGATGACTTGATCCCTGCATTCTGACTCGGTATCAGTCAGCTCTCAAAAGAAATTCACCTTTTCGACACAGGTTCAAGACTCACTAACTGAACAGGTCATTTGTGGTCAACTCCTTCTACGATTACAAATAGTGACCAACACACTTAAATGTTATATTCCTGTTATCCACTAAACACATAGCCAAATCTAACCTGGGAGTATAAATACTACGACAACTCCAGCTGGTCACCTTGGTGAGCGACCCCTACTACGAGTCTGCACATAAGTCAAAACTCAATAGACCCTTTCTAACAACTCCATAACCAGAGATCTCACTGTCCTCTTGCGTGGTTACCCTGCACCACGTCTCGGTGCAGGTGCATGCCCACCTCGTCTCATATCTGTTAAATTATTACAGAAGCTACTAGAACACATGTTACTAGAAGTAAAAATATATAAAATTTTCATCATACCTATTTTGCCGCAGGAGAGGTTCTGTCGCTGCCAAATCCCCATATTGACCTCGTCATAAATCCTCGAATTCCGAAATATAAAAATCGTCGGAAATCCATACCAATCCAAAATTTTCCAAATTGCCTCGTAAAACCTGCCAAACGTGGCGAACTCCGAAAAATCCAAAAACCCCTAGGAACTCGAAAACCTAGGCGCTCTGATACCAAATAAATTGTCACGCCCCGAAGGAGACCTCGCACGTAAGAAAATCCGATAAAGATCTCCCAGACGGGTGACAATCCCAAATTTATATACAAGGCCTACACACATACATCGTCCACACGACGAATCCAAACACCCACGCAGATAATAAATCAGCCTCAAAGCAACAATCAAATGATATACACAAAAGAATATCATAACTAAACCTACCCTTCCGCCATCCGGGCAGAATACTCAACCAAAATCCAATCCGTAACAAACTCAAAATAGAGGTCCATATGACACCAAAAATCCACTAATACATAAATCCAATTCCAGTCCTAAATATATCTTCTAAACAAGATATCCAAAGCCAAATACACTTCCACGACGAGGGGGTTTGGCAGCTGGACTCTCCTGACAGCTTCATCCTGAAATAGACATAATCAACGGGGTGAGTTCAAAGAACTCTGCGGGTATAGTAGATATGCAAAATAAGGTATAGCTAACAATAAAAATATCATGCCAAGAGATACCTCACATAAATAGGGTATGCAAGCAAGAAATACAAATGATCAGATTACTCAATCTCCTACTCGATATAGAGTACATGTGCTCGACTAGAAGTAATAGAGTCTCGACTATATATATAAACATGTATCTCAGATGCATGACAATCATATGCACATCCAAGGCATCAATACAATAATGCAGCAAACACAATACAAAATGCAATCCATGCAAAATGCATGCCGTGCCAATGACATGGTCACCCCTGACGCCAGTCAGCCGCCTCACACGCAATGGTGAAGCCGAGTGGGTAGGGCTATGACAATCCGCAGACTCGCCATTATCGCTTCCCGAGTGACCGAGTGGACAGGATCTTTGTCGAGTACACCTATCCTCCCGCCCCTAAACATAGTGGGGAGCTAAGCTCATCTCCTGTCATAGGCCGGAGGAGGGATCCTCGCCGCTACCACGCCTCATCGCTACCCATGAGCGGACTCAATGAGCTCGACAGAGCAATCGCACACACCTCACGATGTACCACTAACCCATGAGTGGCGGTGTGCAGCCATGTAACTAGTGCGGGCTCAACAATAATGGAACCCGTCTAGCCTAGCATGCAATCATGCAAAAATGGTGCATGATACTAAAACATGTAAATCCTACTCAAAATATCTATCCAATAATATGTACAATCAATATGTATATCCCTAATCCATATACTATGATCCAAATCAAACAGAAAATATAATCATATCCTATCATATGCATGTATCTAGTAGGCACCAAAAGTATACTGCATATAAACATGAAAAAGTTATTGTAAGCTATCCTACTAGCATATCAATTTGACTTAATCTAAAAGTTAAGTCAAAATACCTACCAGATATATATATCCGTAAGAATGAACCAAATCGTCACGACCGGGACCGCCTCGTGGATCAAACTCGCATAAAGCATGACTATAGTCAAGCACAAAAATACAATTCCATCGACAAATCAATAATTAATCGATTTCCTTCATAACCCTATTAACCCAAACTAATTTCCAATCCTTGTCCACACAAATATCCATACAATTAATTTAGCCCAATTAATTCCAAATCAATTTACCTAATTCATCACTTACAAAAATATCCTCAAGATCAAACAATATCACCCAAATCTCATATCCTCCAATACCATAACGATCAACCGAATAACTCGAATCAACCCAAATCGACCGATCAAGCTCACCGCCCTAGAAATTCCAAATCGACACCAATATCCCCAAATCGATCCCCAACTCAAATTTCAAATGACTAAACAATATTCACCAACACATCCACCAAATCAAACAACCCAGAGGCAAAGAAGAAACTAGTTCATGTTATACCCGCGATGGAATTTCCCCCCAAACCGCTCGGTTTGCCGGAACGAGGACCTGCCGATGCCCTAATAGTCTGCTCCGGCAACCTCCTACCAAATCACACGAAGGTGGAGGGACGACGGCAACGAGGGAGCGCGAGGCGAGCCGGCGCGCAAGTGGTGATAGCGGGAGCGCAAACTAGGTCATGGCTGACGGCTGGCTCGAGGAAAGGCATCGCCGGCGAAGAAGAGGGCGCCAGCGTCGGGCTGCTGGCGGCAGACGCGAAGAGAAGGCGGCGATTGTGCGAAAGGGGAGGGCGTCGGGCAGAAGGAACTGCCGATCGGCGAGGAAAGAAAAAGAAAGGAAAATAGCATTTTAGTTTTTTTTTTCCGGTTTAGGTTAATACCCTTTAAATAGACCCCACAAAAGCCTATTTATTTTATCTCCGAAAAATATCTCGTACGGAGTCCGTTTAAATCCAGAAAAATTCCTAAAAAATCCCGAAAAATTTCCAGGATTATTTCCTTAATTATTTGGCCATTAATTTAATATTTTAAATTTTCTTGTATTTAACATAGGGACTGTCCAAGGACATTGTTAGTGCAATGGTCAAGAGGGAGCAAGCCTTTAGGGGGAGGTATCCATCTTGGGATGATGGATGTGTTTTTTCTCCTTGAAGAGGAGAAGTTATTGGGAGAGTATCATCAATTGGGAAAATTGATGGGTTTTTGATACCCAATTTGGAAATTGGGAGAGTGAATAGGATTGCCTCTCTTGAGTGATATGGGACTTATCACTAGGAAGATGGTAGGCATCCTAGGTATTTATTTTTGGATCAAGGGGGAGATTGTAAGATCTCATTGGGACATGAGACATTGACCTCCTTGGATAGAAAACCTTTTTTGATGTTAGTCAAAAAGGGGGAGAATGTTTGGGGGAGAACATTTGGAGAGTGTTTACCAATTTGGGATAATTGGTAAGGGATTTGAGTTAGTGGTCTAACTCAAATGATTTGTTTGGTTTTTGTCAAACATCAAAAAGGGGGAGATTGTTGGTGCAATCGGCCCAGGTCACGATTGACCAGGACTCGAATTTGACTCAAGTGATGTTTTGATGTTTCGACAAAAACATATGACAATGTAATTGTCATGGGAAAGTCCAAATGGAACACTTGGCATTTGGTAAAGTCCAAGTCTTGAGTACTTGGCATGAAAAGTCCAAGTGGGACACTTGGCACATGAAAAGTCCAAGCATGGATCTTGGCAAGGTAAAGTCCAAGTCTTGAGTACTTGGCATGAAAAGTCCAAGTGGGACACTTGGCGCATGGAAAGTCCAAGTCATGGGTACTTGGCATTTGGGAAAGTCCAAGTCTTGAGTACTTGGCATTTGGGAAAGTCCAAGTCTTGAGTATTTGGCATGAGAAGTCCAAGCATGGGTCTTGGCAAATGAGAAGTCCAAGCATGGGTCTTGGCAAATGGAAAGTCCAAGCATGGGTCTTGGCATGTAAAGTCCAACATGGGTTGGCAAGGAAAGTCCAAGCATGGTCTTGGCATGAAAAGTCCAACATGGGTTGGCAAGGAAAGTCCAAGCATGGTCTTGGCATGGAAAGTCCAACATGGGTTGGCAAGGGAAAGTCCAAGCTTGAGTCTTGGCATTTGAGAAGTCCAAGGGTTTGATATTGGCAGCGTAAAGTCCAAGCGGGAGTCTTGGCGCATAAGTCCAATGGTTGGCGAAAGTCCAAGCGAGTCTTAGCGGCGTAAGTCCAATGTGCCTTGGCGGTGTAGACACCGTTAGCATGACATAGCCGAGGGAAGCAACTGGAGGCTAGCGCGATGGATGAACAAGTCATGGATGACTTGGAGGGATCCGAGAGGCGTGAGGCTGATGGAGGTGGCTAGAAGGCTTAGGTCTAGGCTAAGGGTGGTCTAGCAAGTATGGGGGCACCATACTTGGGTTAAAACCTCATCCTTGAGGTTGGCAGTCGACTGGCATTATGGTCGGTTTGACTGTCGTGAGTCGACTAGAGTTCGATCGCTTAAGAGCCGAATCGCCGCGCCGATCGTCATCGAGCGAATCGATCTGATGCCGGCCGATCGCTAAGGCCCAGCCGATCGCTAGTTCACCATGAGCATAGAATTCTCCGAAGCCGATCGGCGTCGACTACGCTACCGGGCAATGATCGACAATGTTGGCGGGCCGATCGCAAGAGTCCTTGGAACTTGTCCAACGTGGATTGAGCCGTTGTCTCACGACAACAGCGTGGCATCACCGATCGGGAATTATGGCGTGATCGATAGGCGGAAATCCAGCCCGACGCAGGATAAAAGGGAGCTGTTCATGGAGATTGCGGCATCAGATTTTTGGGAGCTTTGGTGAGGCGATTTGAAGGCGATTTGCAGGTGCATTTCAGGGTCCTTCAAGCTCATCCAAGCAACCAACAAGCAAGCGCTCAAAACCCTAGTTTGTAAAGTGTTCTTTACATTTCTTTTGTATTTTCTTGTATTTCTTTCGTTTATTATTGTAAACGTTTGTACGAGATTTCTCCGCCTCCGACTTGTTGTCGAGAAGGAGTTTATTGATTAGTGATTGCATTGGCATCGCTAGAGCTCGTTAGAGCTCAATCCGTGGAGTAGGAACCGTTTCGGTTCCGAACCACGTTATATCTCGTGTTGTGCTTGTGTTCGTGATTGTTGTATTTCGTTATTGCTTTCATTTCTATATTCCGCTGCGCTAACGAAATTGTAGACAAGCACGCGAACGATTTCCATCTACGTACAGTCAACGCTATTCACCCCCCCTCTAGCCATTCCAAATATCCCCAACAGGACTTACGCTGCCAAGACTCTGCTTGGACTTTACGCTGCCAATCATTGGACTTATGCTGCCAAGACTCCCGCTTGGACCTTACGTCGTCAATCATTGGACTTATGCTGCCAAGACTCCCGCTTGGACTTTACGCCGCCAATCATTGGACTTATGCTGCCAAGACTCCCGCTTGGACTTTACGCCGCCAATATCAAACCCCTTGGACTTTTCAAATGCCAAGACTCAAGCTTGGACTTTCCCTTGCCAACCCATGTTGGACTTTCCATTACCAAGACTCATGCTTGGACTTTCCTTGCCAACCCATGTTGGACTTTCCATTGCCAAAACCCATGCTTGGACTTTACATGCTAAGTACTCAAGACTTGGACTTTCCATGACATGGTCAACTCCAGTCAATCATCAAAGTCTCCCTCGAGTCAAACTCGAGTCCGGTCAATCATGATCCGGGTCGATTGTTCCAACAATCTCCCTAAAGCATTATTGGACACCAATGTCAAACATCAATGTCAACTCTCTATGTTAAATATCAAAACATCACTCAAGTCAAACTCGAGTCCGGTCAATCATGACCTGGGCCGATTGCACCAACAATCTCTCCCTTTTTGATGTTTGACAAAAACACATACCTTTGAGTTAGAACACTAACTCAAATTCCCTTACCAATTATCCCAAATTGGTAATTTTACCTTCTCCCCCTTTTTGACATACATCAAAAAGGTTATCTCTCCAAGGAGGTCAATGTCTCATGTCCCAATGAGATCTTACAATCTCCCCCTTGATTCAAAAATACCTATGATGCCTACCATCTTCCTAGTGATAAGTCTCATAACACTCAAGAGAGGCAATCCTATACACTCTCAATTTTCAAATTGGGTATCTCAAAATCCCTTTTTCTCCTCCCCATAAGGAAAAAAATATCATCCATCATCCCATGATGGATACCTCCCCCTAAAGGCTTGCTCCCCCTTGACCATTGCACCAACAATGTCCTTGGAAAGTCTCTAAGCCAATAGGAACTCTAAACCATCAAAAATAAGGTCTAAAGTTCAACCTTGAACTTTTCAACCCTTGAATTTAATACATCACCCTAACACCTCTCCTAATTCATATCCAATGGATTTTCACCCTTTATAATACTTTCCAAAGCATATCCTAGGGTTAGGAGTGGATAGGGACCTTAACCGTAACTGAACACGGGCTAAACAACCTTGTTTTTCCCGAAATCAGCTTGGCAGTCGACTTTATCAGAGATCAATCGACTTCCGTCTCCATCAGTCGACTACCACCAAGGGCAGTCAACTGATAACTGAAATTTCCGAATTTCAGTTATCAGAAACGTATTTCATAAATTCATAAATAATTATATGTATATCGAAAAATCATGAAAATTCATACGTATAATACTTATGACACATACAATTGGTGAAAAATATTTGAAAAATATTTTATCCATAAAATATCGAAATTGATACAAAATTCAAAAGTGAAGAAAAACTTCAAAGTTTTAGCTCACTTTGTATCAACTTCATCAATGGTGATTGCTATTAAAAGATATGCTTCGCCAAGGTTTGCTAAAATGATTTTAAAATGTTTTAAAAACCTTATTTTGGATCATATTCCTTGGGCTCAATGTACATGACTTGTACACAAGCTTTCCCAATGATCCACCACTCATATAAGATGAGTTTTTATTCATCTAGATGTAAAAACTATGCACCTTGAACTTAACTCATATCCTAACATCTCATATGTATCTAGGGTATATAAATACACATACATGTCAATGTAATGTGAGATGTGGGTTTTGTTCTCCCTAATCTAGGGTTTCATGCATTTTTCTAAGGCAACTCTACTTGATTCCCTTATAAATGGGACTCCAAGTCATGTCATTGTCCTTAAATCAATTTTAATCAATTTAAATGCATGAAATGATCATGGCATAATGATAGCAATAATTAAGCATGACCAATAATCATGATGTCATGACATATGATTAAATCTAAAAACACATGACATTTAATCCTTAATCCTAAACATGATCATGATATATAAATGATAAAAATAAACATGATGTCATGGCATGTTATATGGCAAACAAAGCATGGCATATAAAAAGTTTAGGTATAATAATACCTAAATTTTAATATTAGTTGTCATTTGTTATAATTAGATTTATTTTGTCATATTACTACTAATCTCCCAAGTGTGCCAAAAATCCAAAATTGCACACTAACCTCTAAACATAAATTGTGTCAATTTGATCATTTTATCGCACTTCTCAAGATATATTGGCACATCATAAGATCTTTTAGGATTTAAGATTAAAAACACATTCTCAAGGTAACCATAACCTTGAAAATGACCCAAGGTGCCACCTTTGTCATGGTTGAGTTAACTACCCATCCAATCAAGGTTGGCACACCCTAAACTCATCTAGCGTGAATCAATCACGCTCTTAGGAACCCAAAACCTATTTGAGCTCCTAGGGTTAATTAGGTATTCCTTAGGGATAACCTCCCTAGATACCTTCCTAATGACCCTCCTAGGCTTGGTAGCCTTGGTCATTTTGGTCTTGCCTAGGTTAACCTTAGGGATTGTCTCCCTAATAACCTTCTTAGTGGACACCCTAGGTTTCCTTGAAACCCTAGCCACTAGGCACAAACCTTTGTTACTCTTAGGGATAACTTTCCTAGTAACCTTGGTCTTCCTAGACCTAGTTTTTGTTCCATAATCAAATGGAACACTATGATAAGCTACCTTAGGCTTAGGTTTGTGACCCAAACCTTTCTTGCCCTTGCATAATTTTAAGGGTCTTCTCAAGTTTCTCAAGCCTTGACCTCAAGGCTTGATTTTCAACCTCTAATTGCCCAATTTTAGAATTTTGATTTAATCCTTGGGCATGGTTCTTCCTAGGCATATGCCTAGTCCATTTAGGGTTAAGACCTAGGTGCTCTTGTACCTTTCTAATTGTCTCCCTAGGTAGAATTGGTCTAGAATTATTTGACCTAGATTTGTCCTTAGATAAAATATTTTTAGGGACATTAGTCCTAAATTTCTCCTTATTCCTAAAGTTGACTTTCTTGGCTCCTAAACAATATTTATTGTTTCTAGCATGCTTTTCATGATAAATAGCAAGTGAATTGAAATTCCTAGCATGCTTTTTAACATTTGAATTAGAAGGAGCATTATTTAGATATACCTTAGGATTTACCTTAGAGGCTCCCCCTACTTGTGATGCTCCCCTTTACCCCTTCTTTTCCCCCTTTGGGCATTGACTCCGGTAATGACCTGGTAGCCGGCATTTGAAGCAAATCACTTGCTCCTTACTCTTGATTGTTGGGGAACCGACATCCTTTGACTTTTCTTGACTTTTAGGTGTCGATGGAGCTTTTCTTACTCTCTTTAGGCACTTGCTCTTATAGTGCCCAGATTCCCTACACTCAAAGCAAATTATATGATTTTGATTTAAACCTAAATTACTTGAGTTACCTAGGGTATTTGTGGTGGTGATCGGAGTGGGTTCTTCATCCCTCCCAGAGGTTGAGGCTTCTTCTTGATTTTGCTCTGGCTCCGGTGTGGATGGTCTCTCCTCCCCCTCAATCCTTGAAGTGGAGGCTTCTTCCACTTCTTCCACCGATCCGGAAGTTGATTCCTTCTCAACTTTCGACTCCTCACTCTCTTGTGAGGATGATGATGATTCTTCCTCGGCTTCTTGCTCTTCTTGAGCCGATGAAGATTCTTCTTCTTCTACTTGTGCCAAGTGAGGCTTCTCATGAAACTTGGCCAATTTGTCCCATAGCTCCTTGGCGTCAAGATATTCACCTAGCCTAGACAAAACATCATTAGGTATCAAATCTTCTAAAAGTTTTGTTACCTTGACTTCGGTCTTGAATTTTTGCCATTGTTCTTGGGTCCATTTCTTCAACTTGAGGACTTGTCCCTTCTTATCCCTAGGAGGTTCAAAACCTTCTACGAGGATGAACCAATCCTCTATGTCCATCATCAAGAAATTTTTCATTCTAGCCCTCCACGCCGGCAAATCTTCTTGGTCGTATAGTGGCGGAGTGTTGATGTCTCATCCAAGCTTGTCTTTGAATTCCATCTTGTTCCCTCTAGCGTGCTCCCTTAGTTGTTAAACTTAGAAGAGCGGTCTCACTCTGATACCACTTGTAAGGGATCCTTGGAAGCTAGAGGGGGGTGAATAGCTTGTATTCGTTTGATGATGGAATTTGATCGCGTTCGCTTGCCTATAATTGTTAGTACGCAGCGGAATATAAAAATAATACAATAATCATAATAACAAGCACACAAACACAAGAATATAACGTGGTTCGAAACTGAACGGTTCCTACTCCACGGATCAAAATCTAAAGAGTTCTAGCGATGCTATAAACACACCACTATACAGTAACTCCTTCTCGACACAAGTCGGAGGTGGAGAAACCTCGTACAATTGATTACAACAGTAATACGAAAGACAAACAAGCAAATACAATGTAAATACGAAAACAAGTAAAGAGAACTTTACAACAATTTGTTTTTGATTGCTTGAATGCTTAGTAGCTTGACTTGCACTTGAAGACCCTGATTTGCAGCAGATAATCGCCCCAAAAGCTCTCAAGAACTGGTTGCTTTTTTCTTCTCCATGAGCTCCATTTAAAGTTTCTGCCTAGGCTGGAAAATGTCGATCAGTCGACTGCTTGGGACCATCAGTCGACTGATATCATTGTTGTCGTGAGACAACGGCTAGATCCACGCTGGAAAGATCCAATGGATCCATCATCAGTCGACTGATTATGACCATCAGTCAACTAATAGAGCATCCACTCGACTGCTAACCCCAACAGTCGAGTCATACTCCATTCTATGCCCGAAAAATCGAGCACCAGTTGACTGATCACACGATCAGTCGACTGGTCGGTCAATCAGTCGACTGCCCTCCTCTGGCAGTCGACTGCTATGGCACTTTCCGCAGTCAAATCCTAGTTGACTCACACCAGTCGACTGTCATATGGCACCAGTCGACTGGCACACCTCAAACATGAGGTTTTAACCTCAACTATGAGGTTTAACCCAAGTATGGTGCCCCCATACTTGCTAGACCACCCTTAGCTTAGACCTAAGCCTTCTAGCCACCTTCGTCAGCCTGACGCCTCTCGGATCCCTCCAAGTCATCCATGACTTGTTCATCCATTGCGCTAGCCTTTAGGTGCTTCCATCGGCTATGTCATGCTAACGGTGTCTACACCGCCAAGACACATTGGACTTACGCTGTCAAGACTCCGCTTGGACTTTACGCCGTCAATCATTGGACTTATGCTACCAAGACTTCCGCTTGGACTTTACGCCGCCAATCATTGGACTTATACTGCCAAGACTCCCGCTTGGACTTTACGCCGCCAATCATTGGACTTATGCTGCCAAGACTCCCGCTTAGACTTTACATCGCCAATATCAAACCCCTTGGACTTCTCAAATGTCAAGACTCAAGCTTGGACTTTCCCTTGCCAACCTATGTTGGACTTTCCATTGCCAAGACCCATGCTTGGACTTTCCTTGCCAACCCATGTTGGACTTTCCATTGTCAAGACTCATGCTTGGACTTTATATGCCAAGTACTCAAGACTTGGACTTTCCATGACATGGTCAACTCCAGTCAACCATCAAAGTCTCCCTCGAGTCAAACTCGAGTCCGGTCAATCATGACCTGGGTCGATTGTTCCAATAATCTCCCCAAAGCATTATTGGACACCAATGTCAAACATCAATGTCAACTCTCTATGTCAAACATCAAAACATCACTTGAGTCAAAATCGAGTCCGGTCAATCGTGACCTGGGCCGATTGCACCAACATTCTCCTTCATCCACAAAATAGGAGCTGGGATCGCAGCTTATGCTCCGTATATTCTACTGTCGCCGACCAGTCGGAGTGGGGATTCCCCTCCGATCAATCCAACCGCTCATCTTCCATCCGATCAGTCCAACTGCTCCACCAACAGCTTGTTCCACCTCCGATCGAAGGTGGAGTCACAGCTCCGCCGGTAGCTTCATTGCCACCATCACAGTCACCGGAGTGGGGATTCCCCTCCGTTATCAGCACCTCCAACAGCTCCGACAGCGTTCCATGTTTGAGGCTAGCTCCTTCACGGCAATGCCGAATTCCATCTTCATCCAGCAGTAGCTTCTGATGGCAAATTCAGCTTCCATTGATGTGTTTTAATTGATCTTTGTTTTTGTTTGTTGAATGTTTGTAATCGAATTTACCTTCCATGTCTAATTTGCACGTACTTAGTTTAATTTGTTTCATGCTTATATAGTGTTAGATAAAATGCTTCTTAGAGTAATTAGGTTATAGTTCATTAGATTAGATTTAGTTACATGCTTTACTTTACCTCATGTTCATGTAGTAGATTTCGTTGATGCATTACTTATTTCATTTGGTTGTTAGTTAAATCTTTTCCTCCCTTGAGCCCTAGCAGCCGCCTCCACCTTGCTTCCATCCATTTTCCTCCACGGATTCGAGGAGGAACCGCTTCATCAAGAGATTTCGGCGACGTCCTCCATCTCCATAGCTCATCCACCTTCTCCTTCGAATTCGAGGAGTTCCACCCCGACGACACTTCTTCGAGCTCAATCGGATCCGCGAGAGTTCAGAGCATCCATCAAACTACTGGATACTGGAGTTTGCACCATCCCACATCCACTGCCATTTTTGGAGTCTCGATTGAGCTTCGTCGGACTTAGCCGGAGGAACTTGTTCATTCACCGGGCATATCTTGGGTTGATTAAATTATTTTCTCTTCCAGTTTTTATTGCTTTAATTCCTACATTGTTTGATTTAGTTGTTGCATGTTAGTTTAGAGTTTTAATTACCTTGCAATTGTAGTTTAGATCTCAAATTCCAAACCCCATCTTCAATAGAAAACTCAAAGCAATAATTAGAAATCCTAAGTTTACTATCGGTCGATTACACTCGTTGGGAAACGATCCGGGCCATTCACTATGCTATATTATTATAGAGGGGGTTCGGTAATTAATTTGAAACGGTACCACAATAAATAACCGTTCATCAAATTTTGGCATCGTTGCCGGGGGAGTGTAATGATGCTTAGTAGACTTAGGATTGTTTGTCTATTTTTCTAAAAAAAAAATATTCAAAATTCAAAAACTTGTGTTTAGGGTTGCATTCTTTTATTTCTTGCATATCCATGTACTTGGTCATGTCTATTTCCTGTGTCTTTTGATTGTGTTTGTTAGTTTTTCAGGAAAGACTAGGAATCTCTTGTAGCATGGATTCATATTATCAACTATTTGGAGATCTCAGTGATGCTTACTATTTAGGCACTGGGCAACAAAAGTATTACCTGAAGATGAGTATTATCAGTACCAGCTGCAATATCATCAGTCTGTTCCTCAGTATCATTAGTCTTATCAACAGGACAAGTATAATTCAATTTCTGGTACATCTTTTCATAATTTTGATTCAGATTTCAAGTATGGGCACACACCACTCTATGTTCCTGAGCAGTCTCAGTGTTATCCACCCCCACCTTTTGCCGATACTTACATGCCCAGTTGGGGTGATCAATCAAGTAACAATTATGGAGAAGCACATCAGGAAGAGGCTCAGAATTTTTCAGCTTATCAGAGTCCATTGGGATTTCAAGATGACATAGTGTGTGATGGACTACAACCATTCCAACAAGCTGAGTCAACTCCCTAGGAGATGTACCAAGACTACAATGAAGAAACCCCTGCTCTCAATCAAGCAATTACAGAGACACTAGAAAATCTTTTGTAGTAGCAAATGAAACAGATGCAACAGCAGATGCATCAACAAATCAGTGAAAATCATCAGTGACAATAAGAAAGGATACAAAACATGCAAATTCTGCTAGATCAAATTGCATCATCCATCAGTCAGACACAAGCACAAGATTCCTCCTAGTTTTCCTCAGAGATCATTTCTGATGGTAGGGATGTGTTTGAGGAGATGGATTGCAGAGCTGGTGATATATACATTTCTACCTTTGTAGCTCTACAGGACTCCTCTGCTGATGAGCATGGTGACGATGTACTATCTGATGCTCCAGATATTGATGAAGTTGCTATTGTGGAAGATGATATGAATGTTGAAACTAGCGGCTTGGATTTACCCTGTGATGCTGATTGTGCCCTAGATTATTCTGAAGAAAAGGAGCAGCTTCCAGATGCCAATGCCCAGACCTGCCAGCCAGACCAGAAGTTAAGTGAGATAGTGGTGGTACGCAATTCTTATGAGCTGATTCCCATGGAAGTGGTGGATAGCTGGAGGCCCCCAGACTGGACACTTCCATCTCAGCCAGAGTCTCCAAGAATTTTGCTGATGAAAGCCCTGATAACAAATGCAATAATCCAGCTCCAAGGCTGGACACTTTTTCTGAATCGCCTCCGACCACCAGAGATTACATATGATGAGGCGATGATATTGGAGGGAGCATCACAGTACTATCATGATCACACCATGAAAGTGCTCACCCTCATTCAATCCATCTCACTCCCGGTATGGATGCTTACACTGAATCTTCTTCAACCACCAGGACGAGATTTCTCTCAGAACACTCCACTGCCTGAGTGGCTTCTCTTACTGAACTTTCTTCAACCACTAGGACCTCAGGGGAGTTTGCTCCATCTCACCTCTTTTCTTTTTCCTTGTATATTCTCTTTTACTCCATTTGTTTTTGTTTTAGTTGTTATGTTTTGTTTGATGAGTTTTTGTTTTATCGGTGTTTTGAAATAAATGTCCTATGCATTACTTTATATCATCTTAGAAGTCGTTCGTTCAGTTACGTATTGCTGATTAACCAGTTTTGATTTATTATCATGAATAGTTATTTGATTGCATCATGATTACTAGCAGTGACGATAGATTCTGTTGATAAATGATTATTTTTATTTACCTAGTGAGGATTGAGCCTATTTTTATTGTTTGTGTGTGGTGCACTTGTGGTTATTGTAACTCGAGAACTTGCTTTGATTCTTTCGACACCACACAATAGTAGGTTTGCATGATTATTATGAAGGCAATCACATTTATTTTCCTTCACTTCTTTTATCATCACATGCTTATTTGAATAACATTCTAGTCATTCATCCTTACATTTTTTCTTTCCTTCCATTACTTTCTTCTCCATTTCTATTTCTGGATGTGGAATACTTGGATGATCCATGATGAGTGTTTTGCCCAGGATGGACAAAAATTAAAGTGTGGGGGAGAGGAGTAGCTCAGGGAAATTTAGTGTTAGCATAGGCAAGTCGTGCTTGATCACCATGAGCTAGCCATGCTCTTTATCTTTTTAGTTGAGCTTGATGTTAGAGCTTAGGGAAGTGCACTACATGTCAGAAAAAAAAAGTTTGAAAAAAAAAGTTGAAAAAAATAAGTTTGAAAAAAATAAGTTGGATGCCCATGAAATAAAAAAAAAGTATTGTGAAAATTTTGACATGTGTCATTTTTATTTATGTGTGATAGTATTTTTGTTAACGACATCCCTTGTTATAATTATTGAGAGATTTATTGTATATCATTAGTAGATTTGTATTGAAGAATGTGATAAGGGTTGTTTACATGTTTATTGGGTTGGAAGAAAAATTTTAGGGCAATACTTTCTTGTACTCATCTATGTAGCATTCCAGTATTCTCATATCTTCTTCTTGCATTTCTTTAGTTATTTCATTTCTTATCTTTCTTTCCTTTCGCACATATTGTTATTTTTCTTGTATTCATGTTTCTCTTACATTCTTAATAAGCCTTCAGCGATTGTGCATTCTTATGTGTATATAGTGGTGAAGGTAGAAGAAAAGCAAGCATATGGTAGTTTATAAACCATGAGCAGCTTGAGTGAACTCCACTATTACATGCTTATGAGAGCAAGAGAAACCATCACTTATCTTATGAGGCTTAATCATTCTTAGTCTATTCATGATGGATTGAAGTCGTCATGTTTGTTAACCTATGTAATATTTGAGTTCATAATTGCTTGAGTTTTTGAGATTTGACAATCCTAGGTAACTTTCTTTCTCGATTTTCTATGTATGATTTGGAATTACTAGGGAAATATATCTTCAGTTTGTTTTTAGTTTTCTTTACTTGCTCGGGATGTACAAGAATAAGTGTGGGGGAATTGATAACTACAATTTTATCATGTTATTTGGGTCCTTAATCTCACTGTTTTTATCCTCTCGAGTGATTATTTATCGATTATTATCATGTTTTATGAGTTGGATTTATTTTTGGACCTTATTGTAAATTCTCCTTAATTTTGGACTTATATATAAATTTTACATCTTAATTGTAGGAGATCGAGATGAGTCACTGGACTATACTCAAGTTGGATCAAATACGGCTTCATTTGAGGGCATAAAGGACATTTTGAGATGGAGGAATCTGAGCCCTTCATCCATATCAGAAGCAGTTTAATCAAAGGGCTCAGATCTGTTTAATCCTGACTGTCCGATGAGATTTGATTGATCTGAGCCATCTATTTAAATCTGGAGAGATCTGATCCATACACTCAGATCCACACGTCTCAACCTTCCATCCATATCAAGTTGATCACGATCGACCTTTCAGATTGATTAGATCTATCCATTCAGAGTTGGATTGGTCACAGTCGTTGGATGCATTGCCTAGTTCATGGATTAATCAGATTCAATTAACCTAGCTTAAATGGACAGTTGGGATTCGACTAGCTGCGATCGGACGACTGCAAAAAATCACCTTAAAATCTAACATTTTCCCATCGCGCACAGTAGCCGGCATTTCATCTTCTCTTTCGCAACAATCGCCCGATGCCTCAGCCCTTCATCGTCGTGCTCTCCCCTTCCCCGTCGGTCGCCGGAGAGGAAAGGGGATTCCCTCCTTCTTCGGTGACCGCCATAAACGGGAGCTGGGATCACAACTTCTGCTCCATCCATTCTACCGCCGCTGACCAATCGGAGTGGGGATTCCCCTCCAATCAATCCAGCCACTCATCTTCCATTCGATCAGTCCAGTCGCTCCACCAGCAGCTTGTTCCACCTTCGATCGGAGGTGGAGTCACAGCTCCGTCGGCAGCTTCATTGCCACCACCACAGTCACTGGAGTGGGGATTCCCCTCCGTTATCAGCACCTCCAGCAGCTCCGGCCAGCAGATCCATAGCTCCAGCAACGTTCCATGTTTCCAGCCAGCTCCTTCACGGCAGTGCCGAATTCCATCTTCATCTAGCAGTAGCTTCCGATGGCAAATTCAGCTTCCATTGATGTGTTTTAATTGCTCTTTGTTTTTGTTTGTTAAATGTTTGTAATCGAATTTACCGTCCATGTCTAATTTGCACATACTTAGTTTAATTTGCTTCATGCTTATGTAGTGTTCGATAAAATTGTAACGCCCATAAAATTTCTAGAAATTTTTGTTGGATCGAAGCGAATCGCTAGAGGGGGGCTCTAGCGATTCGCTTCGATCCAACAAAAATTTCTAGAAATTTTATGGGCGTTACAATTTTATCGAACACTACATAAGCATGAAGCAAATTAAACTAAGTATGTGCAAATTATACATGGACGATAAATTCAATTACAAACATTCAACAAACAAAAACAAAGAGCAATTAAAACACATCAATGGAAGCTGAATTACCATCGGTTCTTGCTAGATGAAGATGGAATTGCAGCTAAGGAGCCTGGAAACATGGAACGCTGAGCTATGGATCTCGGCGAGTCGGAGGTGCTGATAACGGAGGGGAATCCCCACTCCAGTGACTGTGGTGAATAGCGATAAACCTTTCTTTTTTAAAACGTTCGTTAAAACTCGAGTAGACAGTTAATTGCAGCGGAAAGATAAACTATAAATAAATGAGACAAATATTTTTTTACTTGGTTCATAGCCTTCAACTACTACTCCTAGACCCTAGTGATCCTTGATCACGCACGGAGGGCAATTCACTAAAAACACTCCTCCTCGTTGGAGGTAGGAGTTTGACGATTACAAAAAAAACTTCGAAAGAAAAGATAGAGAGACAAACCCTCTCTTCTATTAATGTAAAGTGCAACGATAGAAAACCTCAATTAATAAAAGGAATTGCAATATTTAAAGAGACGACAAAATAAGAATATCAACAACTAAAAGAGTATAAAGTAAACTAGGGTTGTTAACAGCACTTCGTCGTAGAGTCGTCGGAAAATCGTAGAGTTGTGGAGGTTTGTGAGCACTTAGAATTGATGAAAAACCCTAGGAGAAGCCCTCCTTTTATAGCCTTTAAGCCCCTCATCGAATGGGTCTTCAACCAATAGGAATTGGGCACAAAACTCCTTAAAAAATGGTGATAAAGCTTGACTCCTCGAGGCTGATTTTTGACCATCGGTTGAACTGGCCGATTGAACTGGCCCGGTTGAACTGATGGCCAGGATTTTTGACTACAATAAAGAGTTAGCTCAAAATATAAGTGAATTCGACGGCCACTTGTCGTCCGATCTCAACATAGACCTTCCATGGGAAGTCTTGGTCGGATCGTCGCCTAAGAACGTCCCCGTACAAAGGACACGACCTCACTTCACTTTACTCACTCGAGCTTACCTCGATACTTACTATGTCGCTTTTGCTTCCGGCCTTCCACTTGATTCCTTCGGCTCCCTCCGAAGTCACTCGAGTGTCGCCCAACCACCGCGGCTTCCTCCGGGTGTCGCTAGCCTTCAGCTCCAGCTATAGCAATTTTCTGCACACTCGATTCAGCTCGTGAGATAACGACATGAGCTTAACTTTGTATCGTTTGCTATAATCAAAACTCAGGTTCGACTTAGGTGCCTACTGCACCAACAATCTCTCCCTTTTTGATTTATGGCAAACCCACATACAAAGTTAAGAAAAATAAATTAAGTGCATTAAGCAAAATGAGCAAGAGATATGCATGAATGAGCAGGAGTATAAAAAAGCATGAATGAGCAAGAGTATATAAAAACTTTTTTTCAAGTGCTCCCCCTTGAGGAATCCTCCCCCTTGACCGAGGGTGAGTACTTGAGAAAGAGTTTTAACTCTCCCCCTTGATGTTTGCTACTAAACAAAAGAATTAAGTAACCGCAATTACTTAATATTGGTCATAGTGTTTAAAATAAGTTTTAAGTTAAGAAATCAAAAAACTAATTTCTTAACCTTGGCCTTTACTTCCGTTTTGTTAACAAGTTAACTTAAAGTCAAGTAAATTAATTCCGTTTTGTTAACAAGAACAAGTTAACTGAATGTGTTTAAGTTAAGAATTCTCTTGACTTGTTTAGCCTTTGCCATACAAAAAAAATGATCCCTTAACTTAATGATCCCTTAACTTTGGCATTTTTCTCCCCCTTTTGTCATATATCGAAAAGAGTGAGGGTGTGTGTGAAATAAGTATTAATTTTAAAGTCCAAGCATATTCCATATTATTTTGAAAATAATATACTGAAAATAAGTTCATCTATAAAATGTTCGACTCATATTTGGCTTGATTGATATGAAAGATCAACCAGTCTTGGTTAGAGTCGGTTAGTATGTATGATTATACTCCGTGGTTCATAGCGATGCACTAGCTCTACATCTGGAACCAGGAGTAAGGTCCTAACATCTCACGCTCATCTACGTGGCTAAGTACACAAACACATTAGTCTTATGTGTTATGAGATGTACTGGCTCCTTAAATCTATAGGTGCATGATATCTAAGGTATGTCCTATGCTAGTTCTATAAAAATGAAAATTAAGAAATAGTAGTAAGAAAATATAATTTGCAAGTTCCTATTCTACTACGCACATGCTCAATTTTCGTCTTAATAGACTAAATTCGGCTTCGGGTAGGGGTTTAGTAAATAGGTCTGCTAAGTTAGACTTCGAGTCGACGTATTCGAGTTGTATGGCTCCGTTGGCCGCATGTTCTCGAATGAAATGGTGTTTGACCTCTATATGTTTGGTCATAGAGTGACATATCGGATTCTTAGTAAGATTAATTGAACTAATGTTATCTACGTGGAGTTTCGTGTTTGTAAAGTCTAACTTAAAGTCGCGGAGAGTGTGCTTCATCCAAAGAAGTTGAGTGACACACTCACCCATCGCGATGTATTCGGCTTCGGTGGTAGATAAGGCAACACAGTGTTGCTTCCTACTGCACCAACTCACTAGACTCGAGTCGAGAAGTTGACAACAACCATTCGTACTCTTTTTATTGAGCTTACTACCGGCATAGTCCGAATCGGAGTAGCCGGTTAGTTCGAACTCGGTAGATCTAAGGTACCAAATACCGACATTAAGTGTACCCTTTAGATATCTAAGGATACGCTTGACTAGAGTTAGGTGAGACTCCTTGGCACAGGTTTGGAACCTTGCGCACATACTTACTGCAAATAAGATATCAGGTCGGCTTACAGTTAAGTAAAGGAGACTCCCTATTATGCTCCTATAGTATTTTAAATCGATTGGGTTTCCAATTACATCTTCTTCTATATTAACATTAGTTGTCATTGGGGTATTAATAATTTTAGCGTCTTGCATTCCAAAGCGTTTAATTAATTCCCTAGTATATTTGCGTTGATGTAGGTATATTTCATCTTTAGTTTGTTTAATTTGTAGACCTAAGAAGAAACTTAACTCGCCTACTAAATTCATTTCAAATTCACTTTCCATAAGTGAAATGAACTCATTTAGTAGGATTGAGTTGGTGGTTCCGAAAATAATATCATCTACGTAGATTTGGGCTATGAATATATCTTTACCTAAGGTTTTTACGAAAAGGGTTGGGTCAACTACACCTTGGTTAAAATCTTTAGACTTAAGATAACTCGAAAGTCTTTCGTACCAAGCTCGAGGAGCTTGTTTAAGTCCATAGAGAGCTTTCTTTAACCTAAGGACATGATCGGGTTTGTCTAAACTTTCGAAGCCGGGGGTTGACTAACATAAACTTCTTCTTTAATGTATCCATTTAAGAATGCAAATTTCACATCCATTTGAAACAACTTAAATCCTCGATGTGCTGCATATGCTAATAGCATTCGAATGGACTCTAATCTAGCTACTGGGGCATAGGTCTCGTCGTAATCTAAATCTTCGACTTGACTAAACCCTTTAGCAACTAGTCTAGCTTTATTTCTAACTACTTCACCTTTATCATTAAGTTTATTTCTAAACACCCACCTTGTTCCAACGATTGTTTTATCTTTAGGTGGTGATACTAATTCCCATACTTCGTTCCTAGTGAATTGAGCCAGCTCTTCTTGCATTGCAATAATCCAATCGGGATCAAGAAGAGCTTGGTCAATAGTTTTGGGTTCAATTTTAGAAATCAATGATATTTGACTAAGGTTTCTATATGAGACTCTAGTTCGAACTCCTAGACTTGGATCACCTATCACTTGGTCGATAGGATGATTCGTTTGAGTCCTAGTCGGGGTTGGGTTTGAGTCTACAACTTGATCCATAGGATGACTTGTTTGAGTTCTAGTTTGGTTGGAGTTATCTATCATTTGATCAATAGAGTGACTTGGTTGACTTAGGTTAGGATTAACACTAGACCTGATCTCCGGATCAGAGTTAGGTCTAGTATGAATCGGCTCGCTAATTGAGGTTGCGGGGGGTTTTGTAGGTTTGTGTCCTTCATCAAATACTACATTGATAGTCTCCTCGACTCTAAGGGTATCATGGTTATATACTCTATACGCTCTACTCGTAGTCGAGTATCCTAGAAAGATTCCGGTCGTGATTTTGGATGTAAATTTCCCTAGGTAATCCTTAGTGTTTAGGATATGTACCTTACACCCAAATACCCTAAAGTACTTGATGTTAGGTATTTTATCGTGATAAATCTTGTATGAGGTCTTAAGGTGCCTCTTTACCATAAGGATCCTATTTTGGACATAGCATGTCGTACTCACGGCTTCCGCCCAAAACCTATCGGGTAGGTTATACTCATTTAACATTGTCCTAGCAGCTTCTTGTAGGGTTCTATTTTTGCGTTCTACTAGGCCATTTTGTTGTGGAGTTATAGGGCAAGAGAACTCATGGTGGTATCCATTTAGGTTATAGAATTCTGTAAACCTATGGTTTTCGAATTCACCACCATGATCAGTCCTAAGTCTTTTGATTTTAATGTTTTGTTGATTTTCTATTAACTTAAATAGGTTGATTAATTGATATAGGGTATCACTTTTGTGTTTGATGAACCTAACCCAAGTAAATCTAGAGTAGTCATCAATAATGACTAAACAGAATTTACTTCCATTAAGTGACTTAGCTCCGTGTGAATCAAATAGATCCATGTGTAGGAGCTCAAGCACACTTTTGGTTCGTTCTTGATTAGTTAGTCGATGTTGTGTCCTAGATTGTTTACCTTGTTGACAAGCATTACATATTTTATTATCCAAGTTATTGAGGTTAGGCAAACCTCTGACTAAGTCACTCTGACTCATCTTGTGGATGAGTCTTGGGTGTGAGTGACCGAGTCGTCGGTGTCACAACCATGATTCCTCTTGCCGTGTCATAAGACACTTAGTTGAGGAGTTAGTTAAGTTAATAGTGTAAATGTTGTTATTTCTAGTTCCCTTAAGAATTGTTTTAGAGGTTTTGTTTGTATTAATTACGCATTCATTTTCTAGAAATATGACCTTATAGTTATTATCACACAATTGGCTTACACTAAGTAGATTATATTGAAAATTTTCTACTAATAAAACGTTTTGAATAACAAAATTTGAGTTAAGCTCAATATCACCTGATCCGATGATTTTGAGCTTGCCGTTATTTTCGAAGGCTACCGATCCTTGTCGTTTGAATCGAAGCTTCGAAAACTTGAGTTGATCCTCGGTCATGTGTCGGGAGCAACCACTGTCCAACATCCATTGATCCTACACGCAAGGTAGTTGGATCGGATATTGGATTTATTAAAGATTGGTTGAAAATTATTAACCTAAATCATCTCACCCATGTCTACATGATCAAACACGTTAACCCTATATGTTCTTGTGAGATGACTTCCAATTTTACTTGATTTAAGTTTAATGACTTAAACACTTGTCAACCTTGCGTTAGATTCGGATTTGACCTTAGGCATATCAAGTCACCTTTTCAAGATCATGGCTTCCAGGTCGTGGCGAGGCACAAAGGCCTTCTTTGATCGGAACAACGACCACTTCCTTAGACAAAGCCATTTTCAAGAAAATAGTAACTTGACTCACCTAAGACCACTTCCTGGTCTAACTAGTCTAGGATACGGTGAGGTAGCTTCAGCTAGTTCCACTCGGTCAAGTGAACCGAACTAGATACGTCTTATCTAGCTCGAATACACGAGACTCCATTTTCCTAGCGTACTATCATCTCGCCGCATCCTGATACTATGTTATCAAGTGTTGACGAGTTATAGTCCTATCTAACCATTCTAAAAAGAAAAATCCAACTAAATAAAAACCTAAGCATGCAATTTCTAAGTTAAAACATAAACAAGTTTCGTACTAGCTCCCCCTGGACCATTGAATCGATTCGGTCTCTCCACATAGTGGATTTGGTCCTGGGAACCCAAGATCGGTTTGATCCTAAGTTTGAAATCAAGGTGGTCTTAGGGACCCATGCTTGGACACGTTTTTTATGTCGACTTACAATCGACATATACGACTTATTGGTTGTGTTTGAGCTAAACCCTAGCCCGGCCTTGTTGTACACGTCCCTTTGCGATCCAAGTAGGAGGTCAAGTCCTTTGGATCTCAAAGTAAACCTTTCCAACGTATTCCTAAGATCTTCGACTTGACTCTTCAAGAGTGAGTTCTCAACTTCGAGTTTTTTAACCCGAGTTGAGTCCTTCTCTTGAACTCGACTAGTCGAAGAGGTTAGGGAGACCTCGTGTTTGAGGAGTTTAACTTCCTCAACCAGGGTCTCGACCTTGGACTCGGACTTAGCTAACTTTCTATTTAAAAACTTAATTGCACTATAAAGTGTAGTAATGAGAGACCGACTTACCTTGAGTGTATCTTTTGAACCGGATGTGTATCCGTGGCTTGTCTTGAATAGTGCTTCACAAATCAGCCTTCGCCGATTCAAGTTTCGGTTCCGACTCCGTCTCCGATTCCACCGGTTTAGCCATGAGGACTCGATCATCGTCTTCTTCCTCGGAAGCTTCTTCCCAAGTAGCGTTGAGTGCCTTTTGGTGTTTTGGTGCCTTGCTCTTAAGTTTTGGGCATTCGGACTTGATATGTCCAAACCTGTTGCATTCATAACATCTAATATTTGAACTTTTAGGCTTACCTTCATTGGGTCGAGTGACGGTTCATTTTCGGCCCTTGACTATCCTCCGAACTAGGTTGACTAGTTCGGCCTCCATTTCCGAGTCGACCTCCGAATCCGACACATCCTCTTCTTCCTTCGGGGGTGGCTTGCTAGCGGTTTTCTTCTTTGAACCTACAAATAGTGCTATACCTTTCTCGGGTTCCGAGTTAGACTGCTCATGAAGTTCGAAATCAGAAAAAAGTTCATCTAACCTAAGTTTAGAAAGATCCTTAGAGACCTTGTAGGCATCGACTATGGATGCCCACAAGGTAGTCCTCGGAAAGGAGTTTAGGACATACCTTATAAGGTCACGGTTTTCGACCTTTTGCCCGATTGCGTGTAGATTGTTGACTATGTCCTGGACGCGGGCGTGGAGTTGCATCGCCGTTTCATGTTCCTGCATTTTTAGATTATATAATTTATTAAATAAAAGGTCGCGCTTACATACCTTGGCTTCATCGGTCCCTTCGTGTAGCTCCACTAGCTTTGTCCAAAGGTCCTTTGCGCTTATGAAGGGGCCGACGCAATTTAACTCCTCCTTGGACAAGCCGCATTGGAGGATTTGTGTTGCCTTGGCGTCGGCTTCGACTTGTCGTTTTGTCGCAATGGTCCATTGGTCATAACCCAAGGATTCACCCACTTCGTTAGTCGGAAGTGTGAAACTCGTTTGGATTATGATCCACATCTCGATTTGGGTTTTGAGAAAGCATTCTATCCGACCTTTCCAGTAACGAAAATCATCTCTGTTGTAAAACGGAGGTTGGACGGTGCTAAAACCCTCGAGATGGGCCATTTGGAAGGGAAACCTTGCACAAAAAATACCAAAAAAACACGAAAAAAAAGTTCCAAGACTTCGCCTTGGATTAGTAATGTAGGAAATGAAAAGAAACAAAAGGAATAAACGAGAAATAACCAACTAAAATAAAAGATGAGCACTTACAACCTTCGATGTCCCGAAAATGGTACTAAACGATGGTTTTTCGGGATGAATACAGCTTGTTACGGGGGTTTACCCTCATAAGAGGTGTAGATCTTTCCGAGAGCTTCTTTTTGGTAGGTAGACCGTTTCGTGGATCAACTTGTACGAAAAGTTATGCCCATTTTACCGTCGGCTACTCCAAAAGCGAATACTTGCAAAACAAAACCAAACGAAGAGTACCAAGACTTCGTCTTGGATTAGTAGTACGGGAGAAAAATTTAAATGAACGAAAAATAAATCTGTAAAAAATGCTAGATTGGTGGTTTCACCAAATCTAAGCACCCCCGGATCTAATACCAATTATTGGATCGAAGCGGATCGCTAGAGGGGGGGTGAATAGCGATAAACCTTTCTTTTTTAAAACGTTCGTTAAAACTCGAGTAGACAGTTAATTGCAGCGGAAAGATAAACTATAAATAAATGAGACAAATATTTTTTTACTTGGTTCGTAGCCTTCGACTACTACTCCAAGACCCTAGTGATCCTTGATCACGCACGGAGGGCAATTCACTAAAAACACTCCTCCTCGTTGGAGGTAGGAGTTTGACGATTACAAAAAAACTTGAAGAAAAGATAGAGAGACAAACCCTCTCTTCTATTAATGTAAAGTGCAACGATAGAAAACCTCGATTAATAAAAGGAATTGCAATATTTAAAGAGACGACAAAATAAGAATATCAACAACTAAAAGAGTAGAAAGTAAACTAGAGTTGTTGACAGCACTTCGTCGTAGAGTCGTCAAAAAATCGCAGAGTTGTGGAGGTTTGTGAGCACTTAGAATTGATGAAAAACCCTAGGAGAAGCCCTCCTTTTATAGCCTTTAAGCCCCTCATCGAATGGGTCTTCAACCAATAGGAATTGGGCACAAAACTCCTTAAAAAATGGTGATAAAGCTTGACTCCTTGAGGCTGATTTTTGACCATCGGTTGAACTGGCCGGTTGAACTGGCCCGGTTGAACTGGCCGGTTGAACTGGCCCGATTGAATTGGCCGGTTGAACTGATGGCCAGGATTTTTGACTACAATAAAGAGTTAGCTCAAAATATAAGTTAATTCGACGGCCACTTGCCGTCCGATCTCAACATAGACCTTCCATGGGAAGTCTTGGTCGGATCGTCGCCTAAGGACGTCCCCGTACAAAGGACACGACCTCACTTCACTTTACTCACTCGAGCTTACCTCGATACTTACTATATCGCTTTTGCTTCCGGCCTTCCACTTGATTCCTTCGGCTCCCTCCGAAGTCACTCGAGTGTCGCCCGACCACCGCGGCTTCCTCCGGGTGTCGCTAGCCTTCAGCTCCAGCTATAGCAATTTTCTGCACACTCGATTCAGCTCGTGAGATAACGACATGAGCTTAACTTTGTATCATTTGCTATAATTAAAACTCAGGTTCGACTTAGGTGCCTACTGCACCAATAATTTTATGAGAATTTTTGCATGATCATATGGGCTTTTATGTGGGCTCTTTCAAAAATAAAAGAAATAGAGCTAAAAATGATGCATGGCCCAGGATTTGAACACTAAACCCCAAGTAGATAGCTAACCCTTAAGATGCACCCAATAACCAGAAGCCCAGCAGGGTTGTGATATTAGAAGAGTATGGAAAATGATAGATAAGGGTAAGGGAGGCTAAGGCACACCTTCAAGTGAATAAATAGGGGAATGAGGAAACATGAGAAATCAAAATTTTCATTCTCCCCTTCTCTTCTTCTTCCTCACCGAAACACTACTCCTCCCCCCTCTTCCATTTTTCGAAAACCTACCCAAGCAAGAAGAAGGCTCTAGGTTGGCATCACTTAGGGTGTTTTTCCAACTATTAAACAAAGCAAAGGATGTAAGTATCCCCTCACCTGCATACAAGTTGTTTCGGTTGATGTTATTAAGAAAATCCTTACATGAAACTTTCGGCCAAGACCTTCCTTATGCTTTCTATGATTGTCTATGCTATGTTTAGTTTGAATATGATGATAATAGGTTTCTAGATAGGCTTGGTTTAAGTGTATGATCTTTAAGCCCCATAAGACTCTCGGCCAAGACCTATTTGAAGCTCCTAATGGTTTTCTATGCTATGATCTATATGTAATCATGCTATGTTTTGATTGTAGATGAAGATAGTATGTTGATAGCTAAACTAAAGTTAAGTGTTTGATCTTCAAACTTCATGAAACTCTCGGCCAAGTCCCCTTTTGACCCCTAATGGTTTTCTATGTTATGCTCTATATGTGGTCATGCTATGTTTTGATTGTAGATGAAGATAGTATGTTGATAACTAAGCTAAACTTAAATGTTTGATCTTAAAAGATTCATGAAACTTTCGGCCAAGACCCATTTAGGCTCCTAATGGTCTACCATGCTATGATCTATAAGTTGTCATGCTATGTTTTAAATGTAGATGAAGATAACATGTTATTAGCTAAACTAAATTTGAGTGGTTGATCTTTAAGCTCCTTGAAACCTTCAGCCAAGACCTATTTAGGCTCCTAAGGGTCTATCATGCTATGCTCTATAAGTTGTCATGCTATGTTTTTAATGTAGATGAAGATAACATGTTAGCTAAACTAAAGTTGAGTGGTTGATCTTTAAGCTCCTTGAAACCTTCGGCCAAGACCTATTTAGGCTCCTAATGGTCTATCATGCTATGATCTATAAGTTGTCATGCTATGTTTTGAATGTAGAGGAAGGTAACATGTTGATAGCTAAGCTAGATTTAAGAAATTGATCTTAAGGTTCCTTGAAGCTCTCGGCCAAGACCCATTTAAACTCCTAAGGGCCTTCCATGCCATGACCTATATGTGATGGAATTAACATGTGGTTAGTTAGATCTTGTACAAGTTGTTTAGGGTTTAAAATTTTGTGAGAACCCCATGAAGTTTAGATCACACCAAGTTATGCTTGTTCATGATGTTTATGTCATACTCTATATGTGTGTGATGTTAGTATGATGTTAAGTAGACCTTGAACAAGTTGTTTAGCATGTAAACTCCTAAGAACCCTCCCTTAGGGTTTCGGTCAGCCTATGTGCATGCCCTCTACTAAGTCCTCCATGCCATATTACATGTAGAAAAAGATGCAAATATGATGTTAGTTAGATTTTATGATAGCATGATTGGTTGATGTCACTACTTTATGTCCATGTTAATTGTATGAATGTATGATTATGTTATGCTCATTGTCATGTTAATTGTATGAGTATATGATATGTCATAAAGAAGGAACAAGATATGATATGAAAAGAAATATGATATGTTATGAAGAAGGAAACATGATATGTTATAAAGAAGGAACATGCTATGTTATGAAAAGAAATATGATATGTTATGAAGAAGGAATACGATATGTTATGAAGAAGAAACATGATATGTCATGATAAGGAACATGATATGTTTATGAAAAGAAATATGATATGTTATGATAAGGAACATGATATGCTATTTTACTTTCTGCATGGCTTGTACCAGACCCTAACAAGGTCAAAGGGATGGGCTCCTACGTGTCCCTGGGTCGACGGTCGTAGTACGGACTCAGTACGGGATGGGCTCCCAAATGCCCTAGGCCGACGGTCATAAGTACGGGCTTAGGATGGGTTTCTATGTTATGTTGCCCCTAGGCCGACGGACATAATACAGGCCTAGTACTCTAGTGGGTTCGGGATTAGCTATCTCGGGTCTATTAGGGATGCGTGCTATGATGATGATGTATGTGGTACAATGTCGGGCCCAATATGTTGAGATTATGTTTAAGTACGTATAATATATATGTTTTCAAAGAGCATCTTGCATATACCTTTATTTCATGTCTAGATCATTATGATGTTATTATGCATGTTATGCTTATTTATGTTCTTGAATGTTTATATGAATGCTATGTTTATGCTCTGGTATGTTTATATACATGTTATGCTTGCTTATGTTTTTGAATGTTTATATGAATGTTATGCTTATGTTCTGATATGTTTATATGAATGTTATGCTTATGTTCTGGTATGTTTATATGCATGTTATGCTTGCTTATGTTCTTGAATGTTTATATGAATGCTATGCTTATATTCTGGTATGTTTATATGCATGCTATGCTTGCTTATATGTTCGTGTACGTTTATATGAATGTTATGCTTATATGAGCTTATATAATCATGTCACTACTCTATACTTAATGCTTGACGTATGATTTTTGCGAGTATGACAGGATTTTACTAAGCCTATGTGCTTATATTTTTATGTTCCCTTGTACTGTAGATAAGGGTAAAGAATGGCTAAACTAAAGGGAGCAGCAGGAGGGGCAAAGTGTGTGTGGTAATGGCATGGTGGAGGAGATCTGTTTATGCTTCCCGTACTTATGCACGTTTTCTTTAAGTCGAATGTCATGAACTGGAACTAAGTATTTATGAAATGATGATGCATGCTTATATTTAAAAGAAAGAAAAAAAAAAGTTTAAAGTCTTCCGCTGTAAGAAGTATATGTAGTCTTCCGCTGTAATGCATGTATGTACGATCGTGTCGCGCCGCCCTCCAACCCCTGGAAAGGGCGGGCATGACAAAAATGCTTCTTAGAGTAATTAGGTTGTAGTTCATTAGATTAGATTTAGTTACATGCTTTACTTTATCTCATGTTCATGCAGCAGATTTCGTTGATGCATTGCTTATTTCATTTGGTTGTTAGTTAAATCTTTTCCTCTCTTAAGCCCTAGCAACCGCCTCCACCTTGCTTCCATCCATTTTCCTGCACGGATTTGAGGAACCGCTTCATCGAGAGATTTTGACGACGTCCTCCAGCTCCACAGCTCATCCACCTTCTCCTTCGATTCGAGGAGTTCCACCCCGAAGACACTTCTTCGAGCTCAACCAGATCCGCGAGAGTTCGGAGCATCCATCAAACTACTGGATTCTGAAGTTTGCACCATCCCACATCCACTGCCATTTGCAAAGTCTCGATCGAGCTTCGTTGAACTTAGCCGGAGAAACTTGTTCATTCACCGGACATATCTTGGGTTGATTACATTATTTACTCTTCCAGTTTTTATTGTTTTAATTCCTGCATTGTTTGATTTAGTTGTTGCATGTTAGTTTAGAGTTTTAATTACCTTGCAATTGTAGGTTATATCTCAAATTCCAAACCCCCATCTTCAATAGAAAACTCAAAGCAATAATTAAAAATCCTAAGTTTACTATTCTGTCGATTACACTCGTTGAGAAACGATCCGGGTCATTCACTATGCTATATTAGTGTAGAGGCAGTTCGGTAATTAATTTGAAACAGTACCCCGATAAATACCCGTTTATCAGTGGTCGAGTGGGCAGTATAAATAAGTAACGATAAGCTAAAAGGCTATAAGCTACACAACGGAGGCTCCTGATGCTGGCCACTCCGACTGTCACTATCCATGAGTGGTCGAGTATCACACACACAGGACAACTGCACGCAACTCAACTACTACTATCAATAGTGGTCGAGTGCGACACAATAGATGATCTACCCTCACATCAGTTACTACTACCATGAGTAACGGTGGAGGCAGGATGACTGACGACCCTCTCAATCATAAGGGAGACTAAGTTGTCAGCATGCATGTAAATGAAATTAATGCACAACCAACATATACACACATACATAACACACTCTTCATCCAACAAAGAGTCGTACACAACTAACAATCAGTCATGCTAGGACCTCCAGTCCGTAGCGACACACTGTCGACAACCCACACTACCATATACAGACATATCATCCGTAATAGTTATACAATGAAAGGTAAGATGATACAACAACCAACTCTACATTAAGGACATCACCTATCAGTTACTACTACCATGAGTAACCGTGGAGGTAGGATGACTGACGACCCTGTCAACCACAAGGGAGATCAAGTCGTCAGCATGCATGTAAATAAAATTAATGCACAACCAACATATACACACATACATAACACACTCTTCATCCAACAAAGAATCGTACACAACTAACAAACGACCATGTTAGGACCTTCAGTCCGTAGCAACACACTGTCAACAACCCACACTACCATGTACAGACATATCATTCGTAATAGTTATACAATGAAAGATAAAATGATACAACAACCAACTCTACATTAAGGATATCACCCATCCCCGGATGATTGTTCCTGATGACACGAGTCAAATCAACAACTAGACTTAACTACATACCCATGGTTAAGCATCTAAAGATTCACCTACCATAGCATTGGTAATTTATAACAACGATGAACGATATATAACAACAACAACAATATATCTCAAAGTGCAAAAACTTAAGTATCAAGCACAGAATAACATGAGTGAAATCAAGGTACGATATCAACCATATAGAAACTCATGCACTAAGAATAATCAACTACCTGACCATGGTAGAATATTACCTACCTATTAAATAGCTTGTGCTAGCTGCTCACGCATCCAAGAAACTATCACAATCAAAATCCTGCCAACAAAACATATATATATAATCCGATCATACTGTCAATTCTAATATTAGGATCAAATCCTAATCCTATATCAACTTTATATCTCGATCAACTAACTGAACAAGCTCTTAATCAACAAACCAGTAATAGACTAACTATGGATCTAACATTTTCATCCATAGCACTTAAGTCACAACTCACCTAGCTCTATTCATTCGTCACCCGCTGATCTAGAACAAAATCTTCAGTCGAATATGACCAATCCCTACCTAGCCCACCATCATATAGATACACTCCAAAATCGAATGTGCGGTCGATACACAGAACCAAGCCCTCAGCCTCCAAACCATTAGACTACGCAGAGGTCTTCTTCCAAGTGGCGATGGCAGCACTTCCAGATCCTGCGAAAATTCTCATCACCTAACCAAGGAGAGTTACAGAGTTGGTCGTGGCTACAAGCTGGGCTGAGGAACTCACCATGAGGATCACAGGACAAATCGCCACAACAGAGGCAGTTGAAGGAACTCGTTGAAGATGGGTCAGTGATCGGAGGGAGGCGACGACGGTGTTGCTGCAACCTTCGCGGCAACGGGGGAAACCCTCGCCTTCCCCACCGCCAGAGTTTGTGACTCTACAGGACTGGTTGGGATCCCCCCAACACCCACAACGATGGCGCTATCCACCATGGCTTCGGGTGCCACGACAGCGTCCGCGGAGGCCGCGGATCATGGGGCCTCGAACGACGATGAGTCGTTCGACCACGAAGCCGCGACGATTTGCGCGACGCCGATGTTGCTGCAGTTGCGGCGAGCCTTGTTTCTCAGCTGGCACACGAAGGCGAGAAAATCGTAGGATCGAGGCGGAGAAGACGGGGGGCGCTGCCGACGAGTCGCAGGAAGGATGCGTGCGACCGAGCGCCAGAAGTAGCCGATCCGCGGTCGCCCGCGGCGAAGGCCGCGAGAGAGACGAGAGAAGAGGGGAAGAAAACTGAGGAGACGACCATCGGAAGAGACGACGACATCGTGCGGGCATTGCTGCCGATCGGGGAGGAGGAAGGAAAAATTGCGGCGTGAGAAAGAGGGGAACGGGGATTTGGGCGGCGGGGAAAAATAAAGAAAACCAAAATAGAAATAAATCTATACTTAGGGTATTTTAATCAACCCTTGATTGAAACCCATTATTAATCTTATTAATCCAAAGTGGCTTCATAAAGCATACTTATTCTTTTTTGTATGATCGATCATATCAAATCGATCTAAATTCCAGAAAAATTCCTCAGATATTTTATAAGAACATATCTAATTTAACCTGTGTTATTTTATTATTATTATTATTTTTCGATATCTTATAGTCTAGATCCGAATCAGACTCGTCGTCTTCGAGAGTTGATTTACCTTTTATTTTCTTTTTCCCTGCAAATAGAGCTATATTTTTCTCGACCAGAGCCGAATTAGTCTGTTCGTATAATTCAAATTCAGAAAACAGTTCATCTAATCTAATCTTAGAAAGATCCCAAGACACTTTATAAGCATCAATCATTGATGCCCACAATGTAGTCCTAGGGAAGGCCTTAAGTGCATACATTATAATATCGCGATTCTCCACCTTTTGTCCGATCGAATGGAGGTCATTCAGGATGTCTTGGATGCGAGCATGAAGTTGACTCGTAGTCTCGTTGTCATGTATTTTTAAATTAAATAATTTTTTTAAAAGTAAATCCCTTTTACATACCTTTGTATCAGAGGTTCCTTTGTTGAGCTTGGTAAGTTTATCCCACAAATCTTTAGCGCTGATGAAGGGGCTGACACGGTTGAGTTCCTCTTTTGATAGACTGCATTGCAAAATTTGGGTTGCCTTGGCATCCACTTCAATTTGTTTCTTCATTGCATTGGTCCACAGATCACACTCCAATAGCTCACCCTTTTTGTTGGTTGGTAGATCGAACCCTTTTCGTCAGTTGGTAGATCGAACCCTTTCTGGATGACGATCCACATGTCGACTTGAGTCTTGAGGAAACACTCCATCTGACCCTTCAAATAACTGAAGTCATCTCTGCAAAAATATGAAGGTCGAACGATGCTAAATCCCTCTTGACTAGCCATATAAATCAACAATTGAAACAAACACAACAAAAATATTCCAAGACTGGGTCTTGGATTAGTAGTGCGGGATAAAACTTATGCAAAGAATATAAAGGGAAAAAAAACTTGCTCGACTGGTGTTTGCACCGAATTTGAGCACCCCGCTTTGATACCAATTGTAGGATCGAGAAAATACTAGAGGGGGTGAATAGCGTTTTCAAAAAACCTTCTTTTATAAACACAAAATAAACGCAACGGAAACACAAAAATAAAGACAAAAGACACAAGTGATTTTTACTTAGTTCACAGCCTACTGGCTGCTAATCCAAGGTCCGCGATCCTAGATCGTCGTTGAAGGGCAAAGCCCTAAACAGTTTTTTTCTCGTTGGAGGTAAGAGACAAATCCATTACAGAGTGATGTGGAGGACATGGTAATAATCCTACCTTTCCTCCTAGAAATTAAAGGTTAAGTAACAATAAGCAAAACAATACCAACGGTAGGAAGTTAAAGTTGGAAGTTGTGACGGTGTAGCAACGTTGATGAGCAAAGATGAGAATTTCGACTTGATGCATCACTTTTGAGTAGTTTTTCAGTTGTATCAAGAATAGTGATTTAGCTCTCTTTTTATAGCCTGGTGCTTTGAACTAATTCCAAATCTAGATTCAAAACTCGTGGATCTTATCTTGAGGTGGCAGCTTATCCTCTCTTGAGGTGGCAGGTTTAACTGATCCAATTCACGACTTCGTGTTTTGGCTGATTCGCAGACATTAATCGACTGAAGTCCAACATCAGTCGACTGACACTAAGTCTCACATCTTTCCCAGTCGGTATTTGAACTGCCTGTTCAAAAATTATACTGATTGCTCGATATTTGTATTGCTTGCTCGGGATTTATAATGATCGCTCGGCTGTTCAAAGTGACTTTTTCTTCATCGCGACAGACTGCTCGGTATTTACATTGACTTCTCGATAATTGCATTGACTGCTCAGAATTTACACTGACTATTCGGTAATTGCACTGACTGCTCGGGATTTACACTGACTGCTCGGCAATCGCACTGACTGCTCGGGATTTACACTGACTGCTCGGCAATTGATAGAAAGCACATAAAACGAAGTTATCACAATACCTATATATATAAGACGGTCCTTTACCGTCCGATCTCAACTTAGACCTTCCTCCGAGAGTCTTAGTCGGATTGATGCCTAAGGTTGGCCCCATACGGAGGGCACATCCTTACCATCACTTCACACTCGAAACTTATCTTTGGTCCTTCTGACCTGTCGCTTAGCTTTCGGTTACTTGACTACCGAGGTTTCTCCTTCCGAGATTCTCCTGGTATTGTTGACCTTAGAAAAGCCTAATACAATACCTGTACATTTAGCATATATGAGATAACAAAATAGCTTAACTTTGAATCTTTGTCATTTTCAAAATCTATGTTCCATTATTCGGTGCTCTGCATCAATCGATTATACAATTGTTTGATGGAGATTAGATTTATATTGGAATATCGGTTTGAATTTGAGTAATTAATGGAGATTAGATTTATATTGGAATATCGATTTGAATTTGAGTAATATAATTATGTGGAATTAATCAATAGGCAAACTTTACGTGATTAAAGTATTGTGGGATTGGATTAATTATATAAGAGGAAGATTTATTCTAGCTACAATATGTATGTGGTTAAGGAAATGATTAGAATAACTAAGTGGATAAGTATTATATACTCAGTGATTAACTAATTGGGGTACAAAGTCGATGTAGGATTGATTTGTTCATTAGATGTATGGTAGAACTTAGTTGTGTGTTTATGTTCTATTGACAGGATTTTGATTTGAGATAGACACCCGAACATGATTTTTTTTAGCATGATCTACATATTAGGTGGGTAGTTCCCTCTTTGACTTAAGTAGTGTTGGCAACATGCTCCTAGGAGATTCATCTGCTCCCATGTCCCCGGATTAAAATTTTCACTAATGAAAACTAATCCGGATGGGATGAGTTTCCTAAGCTCAACCAATTCGTCGTCGTGCTAACGACTTGAGCGATCGCTTGAACAAACTAGTTGTTCAAGCAACAAAACTCTTCTAGTCGGTTAGCCGTGGAAGAGACGACGGACGGATTATCGATTCTTGTGTTTATCTTCGGGGTCCATGATTATACAAATACATTTGAATGTAGACATGTATAATCAACACATACATAAAGTAAACATGCTCATAACAAATACAAGCAAGTAACCATCCACACAAAACATGCATATAATTGAAAAGCAATTATAAACATAATACAAAAGAACATTAATCAAAATAAACAAGATTATACCTCTTGTTATACCTCTTGATCTTCTATTGTATGTCCTCCCTCCTTTTGGACGTCGTGTGGGCGACGATCTACCAAAAGTTGAAGCCTCCTAGATCACCGATCTTCCTTTCCTTGTTCACTAGGAACAAAGGAAGATCCTAAAACAAAACTCATCTTCCTTTCTAGAACCGGCCACCAAGTCAATAAACTTGATGTTGCCGCCGACCAAGGAAGATAAAATAGAGTATGGAAACCAACCAAAAGAGAAACAACAAGGGCATGGGCGCCGACCAACATTTGGAGAAGAAGAAAGAAAACACCCCTTCTCCTTGTTGCCGCCCAAACCCTAAACTAGGCTCTCCTTAATTTCCGACTAAGGATGAAGGGAAGTAGAATAGATTGAGCTTTAGCCAAGGTAGAGGGAAGAAGGTAGAGGGGCCGACCATCAAAGGAAAATGAAGAAGAATCTCCCTCTCCTTGTTGTCGCCCAACACCAACAACCAAACCCTAACCCTAGCCTCCTCCTATTTCTTGCCGCCCATGGGAAGCAACCCTCATCTCATCCACCACAAGCCATAGATCAAGGGGAGAAGCTTGGGCGCCGGCCAAACCAAAGAGGAAGGAGGAAGAAGGGTGTCGGCCATCATTGGGAAGAAGAAGAAGAAGCTCCCTTCTCCTTGTTGCCGCCCAACACCATGAACCAAACCCTAACCCTAGCCTCCTCCTCTTTCTTGCCGCCCAAGCCACCTTATCTCAATTAGGTTTTTCTTTTCCTCATTGCTCCTTGCCGCCCAAGCCTAAGCTCATATATATAGAGTTAGGTTTAGGCCTTGGTTTAATCTCCTCCATTGGTTCTAGGGATTTAATCTCAACCGTCGGATCTAAGGTTTCATCCCAACCGTCGGATCTAGAGTTTCATCCCAACCATCGGATCTAGGGTTTCATCCCAACCGTCGGATCTAGGGATTTAATCTCCACCGTCGGATCTAGAGTTTTGTTTTCCATCATTGGATCTAGGATTCATGAGGTGTTAATAGGCTACAATAGGGACCATGAGGAGGAGTTGGATCTTGGCCACCCGATGGATCGGAACCACACAAACTTGATCCATCAATGATGTTCCATTCCACTAGAGGATCATCATTGAATTACCTCACCAACCCCCATATGATAATATGGGCTCCATATATTATTTGTACATCCATCTCCCCGTGTTTAAGATATCGAATGTCCGTCAATTAATTGATTTACTGACCATCAATTAATTAACATCTAACTCCTCGAGTAGTACCACTCAACCTTATCATCATGTTGACTAAGTCAACCTGCAGGGTTTACATGATGGACCTTATGAGCTCCTCAAGGGAACATCATCAACCTATATATAGGACACAGTTTCCTCCTATAATCAACGACACACCATATAAATAATATCATTTTCCAACTTACCGGGCATAGTGATTTAATCCATCTAAATCTCACCCTTTGGTAAATCAAAGAAATAAATACTAAGTATATGTGTCCGTTATTATATCAGGATTAAGAGCATGTACAATATTATATCTGAGGTCCGATTCAATTATGTAGTCAGCAATAAATTGAATCACCTCTATGTCGGTCCTGCTCAATACACCTAAGTGTACTAGTGTAACTCTATGGTCAAGACAAACCAATACCAAGCTACACTACAACCATGCCAATGGTTTGTCTAAAACCATCTTGGTTGTGAGCCTCTACTTATATTCTACAAGGGACTGATAACATGATCTTCTGTGCCACACCAAGCACCATGTTATCTACAATGTAAAATATTAGACAATATGCACACATATAATAAATATAAAGTGCAAACAATGATCATGTGATTCTTATTTAAAAATAAAAATGTTCATACAAAAAGAGCTAGGCTTTCAGTATACATTCCAACAATCTCCCACTTATACTAAAAGACTATGCTGTCATCACACTGCCATACATCTGATTCCCCTTCCCTCCACATGCCTATCAAAGCTCTCGCTAGAAGGGCCTTAGTGAAAGGGTCTACCAGGCCATCCTCTGATGCAATCTTGGCGACAGCAACTTCTACCTCTTTTACGATTTCTCGTATCAGGTGGTACTTGCGCTCTATGCATTTACTTACCTTATGGGCTCGTGGTTCCTTCGAGTTTGCAACAGCACCATTATTATCACAATAAATTGTGATATTTCTGGGCAAACCAGGAATCACATCCAAGTCCATCAGGAAGTTCCTGAGCCACCCAGCTACTTTGGCCGTCTTAGAGGCTGCCACATACTCAACTCCATGGTGGAGTCCGCCATGCATTTCTGCTGGACACTCCTCTATACAATGACTCCACCTCCCAAAGTAAATACAAAACCTGAGGTAGACTTACTGTTATCCCTATCAGATTGGAAATCGGAATCTATGTAACCCACAGGGAGTAATTGGTCTGCCCGATAAACTAACATATAATCCCTAGTCCTTCTCAGGCACTACAATATATGCTTTACCGCAGTCCAATGTCTCGTCTCCGATTACTCGAGATCACGACTATGCCTACTAGATAGCGTATATCGTCTCGTACATAGCATCGTATACATGAGGTTTCCTACTGCCGAAGCATAAAGAACCGCCTTCATCTCCTCTATCTCCTCAGATAATCTAGGACACATCTCCTTAGATAAAGGAACTCCATGCCTAAAAGGTAGAAAACCTTTCTTGAAGTTTTGCATGCTAAAATGATCCATAATCGTGTCTATGTATGAAGCTTGGGATTAGCACACTAACCTTGATCCCAAGAATGTGTCCCACTTCTCCCAAGTCCTTCAAAACTGTTTGGACAACCATACCTTTACGTCTGATAACACTCTGATATTGTTGCCAACTACCAAAATATTATCTACGTATAGTACAAGAAATACCACTACGTTTCCGTCACATCTCTTGTATACACAAGACTCATCCAGACTTTGAATAAATCCATAAGTCTGGATTTACCTCATCAAAGCGGATGTTCCAAGACCTCAAAGCTTTCTTCAATCCATAAACGGACCAATTAAGCTTACATACAAGATGCTCTTTGCCCTTAGCAATGAATCCCTCTGGTTGCTACATATGGATGTTTTTCTCAAGACTTCCATTAAGGAAAGCTGTCTTGACATCCTTCTGTCACACCTTATAATCCATATGAGCTGCTATGCATAAGAGCTTCCAGACCTAATTTGAATCCATAGATTCAATCTCAGTATTCATTGCACTTTGCAAAGATGCTACATCAATATCTTGGATTGCCTCGTCATATGTCCAGGGATCAGGTTCATGTTCGCCAGGGACCAAATCGGAAGATTCTCCCAAGAATATGAATCTCTCAAGATATCTCACAACCCTCCCACTACGACGAGGTATCACTTGTGTATCCTCTGTGACACGCGGTGCAGTGACATGTGGTATATCCTCTTGTACCGGTGGTACTGAAGTCGGGACTTCCCCTGTCATCTCCTCAAGAACAATCCTACTCGTGGGCTTGTGGTTCATCACATAGTCCTCCTCTAGAAATCTGGCATTCATACTAACGATCACCCTCTGATCTCTAGGACTATAAAACAAACCACCCTTCGTTCCCCTAGGATAGCCAACAAACAAGCGCACTTCTGTACGAGGTTCTAACTTACCAGCATCAGCCTTCAGCACATGTTCTGGACTCCCCCATATCCGAATATGTCTTAGACAAAGCTTTCGCCCAGTCCACAACTCTGTGGGAGTAGAAGGCACTGATTTAGATGGAACCAAGTTCAGAATGTACACCGCCGTATCTAGAGCATATCCCCAGAACGAATCTGGCAAGTCAGAATAACTCATCATCGATCTAACCATCTCTATAAGAGTCCTATTCCTTCGCTCCGCTACACCATTCTGCTGGGGTGTGTCAGGTGCAGACAATTGGGATTGAATCTCAGCCTCTAATAAGTAATTCCTAAACTCTCCCAAGAGGTATTCACCACTACGATCAGATCGTAGTGTCATCTTGAATAATTGTCTATGAAAAAGACGAAATATTCAAAACTACCTCTTGCCTGGATAGACATAGGACCATACGAATCAGAATGAACCAATTCCAACACATCTTTGGATCTATACCCCTTGGCCTTGAAAGGCCTCTTGGTCATCTTACCCTCCAAGCAAGATTCGCAGGTTGGGAGATCCTCCACCACTAATGAACCCAAAGGTCCATCAGCTATCAACCTTTGAATTCTACTCAGGTTAATATGACCAAGCCTTAGATGTCAAAGATATGTTTGGTTCATCTTCGAAGGTTCTTTTCTCTTATTAGAATTAGAAGATGAGTTATAAACTTCAATTTGCATCGTGGGAGGTTTTTGGTTCAAGTGTTTACAAATTTCCTATCAATGTACCTCAACAGATATTTTCCCTATTCCTTTTTATAACAACTCTGTCATTAAAAGAAATAGAATATCCATCCATAAACAATTTAGAAACCGAAATTAAATTCTTTCTAAATAAAGGTACATAAAGAAAATTCTTAAGAACCAAAAACTTTATTTTTCTCAAAAGATAAATAAAACATCTCCCACTGCAATAGCCGCCATCTTCATGGCATTGCCCAAGTAAATGGTAATATCCCCTTTAGCTAGTCGTCGGGTTTCCTGGAACCCCTGCAAAGTGTTGTAGACATGATTAGTGGCTCTCGTATCTACACACCAGGTGCCGGTAGATAATGCCTCTAACCATGTTTCAACGACTGGACCAAAGGATATACATTTGTTCTTGCTTCGGATTGGGATAATCCTTCTTCTTATGTCCAGTCTGCTTGCAAGTGAAGTACTTGCCTTTCGGCTTCTTCACTCCTCCCTGAGATCCTCCCACCACCTTTGCTCCACCTTGTTTCTCCTTCCTCTTGCCTTTCGGCTTAGAAGTAGAAACCTTTTTGAGCAACCATGGCTTGAGGACACTCTTTGAAGAGTGCATACTTGTACTTCTTAGCAGATAAGACATTATCTATATTCTTTTCCAATCAATATTATTTGGGTACAGTAAGTTTATTTCCTTTAGTATTATAGTAAGTGGACTGAAAGTCATTTTTGAAAATCCTAAGAATCACATTGATCAAAATATTAGATTTCAAATATTATTGATTCCTCAAAACAATAAAATTCCGAAATCAACCAACACCTCAAAACACCGAGAATATCGCATGTCATGATAGTGTGGACGTATACGAATTCTACATTTGTAAGAGGAGGTTTTACCCATTAATTTTATTATCTTGTCAACCTTACTTTTTGACAAATAAAATTAATAGTTGGTTCCTCTTTGGCCCTACAAATAAAAGCAATGACTCCGATGGGGAGGATACTTTTTATTTGCATCTAAGTGTGCACCATTACACGATACTAAGGGAACTATCTCGGATTATGTGCTTTACCGATGTGGAAGTACACACGCTCCTAAATAATTTCCTATAACCATTATTTGACCTAGTGGTCCACAAACAAACTCATCCGATGGGGAGGAAGGCACTCAGAGCCGACACGCAAGTTTGTTGCATCACACGTTAAATTGTAATGGAGGCCGCGGGAATTAATTAAAATATCCCTCTCCCACTTAGTAAATTGAAAATGAGGAATTTTCAAGCACACACAACATGCATATAAAATAAATCAGCAATAAATATGGAAAAAAAACAGAATTTTTCCAACTATTATGGCATTGTTCTCCAATATGCGTCCCGTCGTGTCGCCACCTCGTCCGCTCCACCTTTTCCGTGCGCAAGCCACATAAAGAGATCCGAGCCGAGATATATTATTTTAATTTACATCCATCGATTCTATACTCCACGAAGGAGTGTACAAATAATCTAGATCGAAAGTAAACTAAAATGATCGGCTAAACAATACCGTATTTAATTACAAAATTTAAATACTAATCTAGCCTCGTCAACCCTGAGGATTGAAATGATATACATACAATCACACACAAACAATCACATACACACATATAGCCATAATAGTCGGATCTTATGCCTGCAATCAAAAAGTTAGCCTACGCACATCCTACTATTATCCGACATACTCAATATATGATATGTGCATGAAAGTAACCGAATCCAAAACACACAAAACCGGAAACCGTGGCTCTGATACCACTTGTTGGGAATCGGCTTCGGAGGCTCGTCGGCTCCCATATCCCCGGATTAAAATTTTCACTAATGAAAACTAATCCGGATGGGATGAGTTTCCTAAGCTCAACCAATTCGTTGTCGTGCTAACGACTTGAGCGATCGCTTGAACAAACTAGTTGTTCAAGCAACAAAACTCTTCTAGTCGGTTAGCCGCGGAAGAGACGACGGACGGATTGTCGATTCTTGTGTTTATCTTCGGGGTCCATGATTATACAAATACATTTGAATGTAGACATGTATAATCAACACATACATAAAGTAAACATGCTCATAACAAATACAAGCAAGTAACCATCCACACAAAACATGCATATAATTGAAAAGCAATTATAAACATAATACAAAAGAACATTAATCAAAATAAATAAGATTATACCTCTTGTTATACCTCTTGATCTTCTATTGTATGTCCTCCCTCCTTTTGGACGTCGTGTGGGCGACGATCTACCAAAAGTTGAAGCCTCCTAGATCACCGATCTTCCTTTCCTTGTTCACTAGGAATAAAGGAAGATCCTAAAATAAAACTCATCTTCCTTTCTAGAACCGGCCACCAAGTCAATAAACTCGATGTTGCCGCCGGCCAAGGAAGATAAAATGGAGTATGGAAACCAACCAAAAGAGAAACAACAAGGGCATGGGCGCCGGCCAACATTTGGAGAAAAAGAAAGAAAACACCCCTTCTCCTTGTTGTCGCCCAAACCCTAAACTAGGCTCTCCTTAATTTCCGGCTAAGGATGAAGGGAAGTAGAATAGATTGAGCTTTGGCCAAGGTAGAGGGAAGAAGGTAGAGGAGCCGATCATCAAAGGAAAATGAAGAAGAATCTCCCTCTCCTTGTTGCCGCCCAACACCAACAACCAAACCCTAACCCTAGCCTCCTCCTATTTCTTGCCGCCCATGGGAAGCAACCCTCATCTCATCCACCACAAGCCATAGATCAAGGGGAGAAGCTTGGGCGCCGACCAAACCAAAGAGGAAGGAGGAAGAAGGGTTCCGGCCACCATTGGGAACAAGAATAAGAAGCTCCCTTCTCCTTGTTGCCGCCCAACACCATGAACCAAACCCTAACCCTAGCCTCCTCCTCTTTCTTGCCGCCCAAGCCACCTTATCTCAATTAGGTTTTTCTTTTCCTCATTGCTCCTTGCCGCCCAAGCCTAAGCCCATATATATAGAGTTAGGTTTAGGCCTTGGTTTAATCTCCTCCATTGGTTCTAGGGATTTAATCTCAACCGTCGGATCTAGGGTTTCATCCCAACCGTCGGATATAGAGTTTCATCCCAACCATCGGATCTAGGGTTTCATCCCAACCATCGGATCTAGGGTTTCATCCCAACCGTCGGATCTAGGGTTTCATTCCAACCGTCGGATCTAGGGATTTAATCTCCATCGTCGGATCTAGGGTTTTGTTTTCCATCATTGGATCTAGGGTTCATGAGGTGTTAATAGGCTACAATAGGGACCATGAGGAGGAGTTGGATCTTGGCCACCCGATGGATCGGAACCACACAAACTTGATCCATCAATGATGTTCCATTCCACTAAAGGATCATCATTGAATTACCTCACCAACCCCCATATGATAATATGGGCTCCATATATTATTTTTACATCCATCTCCTCGTGTTTAAGATATCGAATGTACGTCAATTAATTGATTTACTGACCATCAATTAATTAACATCTAACTCCTCGAGTAGTACCACTCAACCTTATCATCATGTTGACTAAGTCAACCTGCAGGGTTTACATGATGAACCTTATGAGCTCCTCAAGGGAACATCATCAACCTATATATAGGACACGATTTCCTCCTATAATCAACGGCACACCATGTAAATAATATCATTTTCTAACTTACCGGACATATTGATTTAATCCATTTAAATCTCACCCTTTGGTAAATCAAAGAAATAAATACTAAGTACATGTGTCCGTTATTATATCGGGATTAAGAGCATGTACAATATAATATCCGAGGTCCGATTCAATTATGTAGTCAGCAATAAATTGAATCACCTCTATGTCGGTCCTGCTCAATACACCTAAGTGTACTAGTGCAACTCTATGGTCAAGACAAACCAATATCAAGATACACTACAACCATGCCAATGGTTTGTCCAAAACCATCTTGGTTGTGAGCCTCTACTTATATTCTACAAGGGACTGATAACATGATCTTCTGTGCCACACCAAGCACCATGTTATCTACAATGTAAAATATTAGACAATATGCACACATATAATAAATATAAAGTGCAAACAATGATCATGTGATTCTTATTTAAAAATAAAAATGTTCATACAAAAAGAGCTAGACTTTCAGTATACATTCCAACAAGTAGTTCATTGATCTTAGTGCATAAACCCTAGCATAATGATAGTATCACTATCTTGATTCCACTCATTATTTTACTTTAATTTGATATTTATCTACTTGATCTTAGAGATTATCTATTTGATGTCTATACAATTTCTTTTTCTATTTTTGTTATTTGGTATTGTTTATATCTGTCAATATTATATGCATTTCTTACTGTTTAGACTCTTGATTTTGATTATATTATTATTGTATAGTGAGGCTATACTTGTGTAGATGAGCATGTATTTTCTATTTTATCATTGCATTGCATGCATGTTGTTCGACTATGTCTCCTTTATGGTTGAGAGAGTCGTCAGTCGTATCTGCTCACCCAACCACTCGGGGTAGTGGTGGCGGAGGTGGTTGTAGTTTGTATTGTCATGCCCACTCGATCACTCATGAATAATGATAGTTGGAGTTGTGAGCAACAGAGACCCTAGGGTATATAGCGAGGAGCTACTTATATTAACCACTCTATCCATTTGAGAGTAGTGGTAGTTGGATATGATTACAGTTGTCATGTTTTGCTACCCATGCCATACTGGGTTGAGGTATGCAGGCAACGATCATGCATATGCATTGTAATGTGCATTGTACATGTGGATGATATATTGCATATACTTGTGATATGTTGCATATGTCACTACAACAAATATAACTTTCTGCAGTGCGTTATCAATAATGCACAATTATAGTACGCTGTTAATACTAATTTTTACAGCGCGCCCAATCTTATACGCTGCAGATAATATTATATTTTTACCAACAATAATGTGCAAAAATAATACGCTGTCAATACTCATTTTAATAGTGCACAGTTCATGATGTTAATATTAAATAATAACAACATGCATTTTGTGCATTGTTAAAAATCTCACTATAAAAAATTAAATTTTTCGCAGCGCACCAATTAAGTGCGCTGTGGATAATATTAGGTTTGTTAATATGAAATAATAACAATGTGCATTTTGTACGTCGTTAAAAGTCCCATTATAAAAAATTAATTTTTCATAGCGCATCAAGCAAGTGCGTTGTGGATAATACTATGTTTGTTAATATGAAATAATATAACAACGTGCATTTTGCACACTGTTAAAAATCTCATTATAAAAAATTAAACTTTTCGCAGCGCACTATTCAAGTGTATTGCGGATAATATTAGGTTTGTCAATATGAAATAATAACAGCATGCATTTTGCACGTCATTAAAAATCTCATTATAAAAAATTAAATTTTTCGAAGCGCGCCAATCAAGTGCGCTGCGGATAATAATATATTTGTTAATACGAAACAATAACAATGTACAATTTACATGCCATTAAAAAGTCTCATTATAAAAAAGATAAACTTTTCGCAGCGCGCCAATCAAGTCCGTATTAAGTTTGTTAATATTATTTACAACGTGCATTTTGTACGCCATTAAAAATCTTATTATAAAAATTAAATTTTTCGTTGTGCATCAATTCAATGTGCTGCAGATAATACTATATTTGTATGATTACCAAAATAAAATTTTTAAATTTTAACAATCCATTTACTATTAGTATTAAACAATTTATTATTTTTTAATTTGAAAATTTATAAATATCTAGTATTATAAGTATAATTTCGCAGCGCACAAAGCCAGAAGCTGTTAAAAATCTATTGTTTCAAAACGTTACTGTGTGCTGTCCAATCATCCATTTCCTCATTTCTTTATCTACCTCTTCTTTCTTTCTCCGCAGCAGTCCCCCACTCGCCTAAAGCTCCTCGCGTCTTCTTCATTCGCCACAGCGATCCGACACTCAAGGCACACGATCCGCCCCTCGCCACAAGCTCCTCAGCGTAGCAGTCCGCCCTCACTGCAAGCTCCTCGGCGCAGCGGCCCGCCCTTGCTGCAAGCTCCTTGCCGTGCGGTCGCGAGTAGCTCCTCGCCGAAGCCCCTTCGCGACAGACTCAAGCATCCCTCCTGCGGTCGCGACAAGCTCCTCCTCTGGCATCACCACCGAACAAGCGGCTTGCAAGGGTCGGAATTTACTCTAGAATCTGACAGAACCTTTCTTGGCAGAGGTTCCAGTAAAGTATAGTAACCTAAATAGTGGACAGAGCTTCCGCCTTGATAACTTTGTATTTGGTCAGTCCGGTGCCGGACACAACTAGGCTAAAGGCCACTACACTGAAGGCGCTGAACTCATTGGTTCAGTCCTCGATGTGGTGAGGAAGGAGGCCGAGAACTGTGATTGCCTACAAGGTATTGTCACTTGTCTTCTTTTAAGTGATGTATTTTCAGGGATTCATTTGTGTTATATTTCCGCAAACAAGATTTGATCTGTAATCTGTTGCATTTCTGTTTTCTTTTTAGTGTCTTGCTAAAAAATCGTAAAATCTATATTGTATTAAAAGGACATTTGAGAAGATTTGTGTTAATAAAGAGGATAGATCTACTAATTCTGTAATTTACTATAGCCCTATCATTTTTCCGGCACGAGGTCGAATTTTTCTTGCTCAACTTGGCTGCCCTATCATTTTTAAAATGAGTGCTTCTTTAAATAGTCACTATGGAACTATGGACAAGCTTTCAGCAAACAGTATCATGAATCATTTTGTGTTTTTTTCCATACACGATATTTGATTTGGTTGTTGATCGATGTTTTAAAAGCTTGTTTATCCTTTATCGAGTAGAATTAGACTTTGGTTTCGCAGTAATTGCTTATGATACAGATTTTCTCACCAGATTTTCATGTCACTCTCTTGGTGGAGGAACTGGTTCAGGAATCAGAACACTTCTCATATCAAAGATCAGAGAGGAGGCTCTTTATGACATTTGCTTCCGCACTCTCAAGTTAACCACTCCCAGCTGTAAGTTGGTCCTTTTAATGTTTATTTGTTGGATCTATTGCTAACTTATGAACACGGGCCTAAAATTTTTTCCTAAGCTAAAAATTGATTCAAGTAAGTGTGTTATTTGTTTTTTCTTTTGACATAGATTTTATTGTATGAATGAAAATTCTATTACGCAACAAGATGTTGGGGATCGATTGTCGCGCTAGAGGGGGGTGAATAGCGTTTGTTTGATTCGTCGATTCGTTCATTGTTGTGCTTGTCTATAATTGTTAGTAATATGTAGCGGAATAATAAAGTAAAAACAACAAATGTAAGCACACACCACAAGATAAGATTTTTATATGGTTCAGAACTAGGGTTCCTATTCTATGGCGGTGCTATAGTGATCTGCCCTCGCTATGAACCTCTCCTTCTCGGTATGACATCGGAGGTGGAGAAATCTTGTACAAGTTCTTACAACAATAAGGGATATAACCAAATGCAAGCAATTACAATAAGAATGAATACAAGTAAAGAAAATGCTTTACAAATGAGTTTTGATTGCTTTGGATAGCTTGGAAGGTCTGGAAAGCATCAACTTATCCCATTCAAGATCACCAAGAATTGACAACTTCCATTTTTCCCATGGAGCTCCTTTTAAAGCCTCGCACGAATTGGATTTTTGCCTTCCAGCCGACTGCTTTTATATAACAATCGACTGGACACTGTATCGATGTCTCACAATAGCTTAATCAATGTCAGATTAATGCCCATCACCGATCGCTTGACTTATTGATCGCTATAAGCACTAGTCGACGCTTCCGGTGGCGCGCTAACTATCAAACTTTGTGCTTCTAACCAATTAATTCCAATGATCGCTCAACCCTACAATCCATCGATATAGGCCACCGATCGCTTCACAACTAGCAATGATCATCGCAGAGCCACAGTCGAGAAGTCGAGCCTTAGTCTACTTATCGACCAGTCGACTTGTCATAATTCCAGTCGGCTGCTCAAGTCAAACTAGACTCTCGAGTGCTGAACATTCGACCAGTCAACTGACTCAAAGTCCCAATTGACTAATAAATCTCAACCATGAGGTTTAATCTAAGTATAATCCCCTCATACTTGATCGACATCTATAGCCTAGACTTAAACCTTCTAGTCACCTCTGTAAGCCTCACGCCTCTTGGATCCCTCAAATACGTGACTCTTCATCCTTCGCGTTAGCCTTCAGGTGTTTCTATCAACTATGTTATGGTAACCGGGTCCTTTGCCAAGGTTCATTTGGATTTATGTTGCCAAGACTTTATGCTTGGACTTTACGCTGTCAAAACCTCACCCTTGAACTTCCTTGCCAAGATCCATTTGAACTTACACCGTCAAGACTACATGCTTGGACTTTACGCTGTCAAAACTACACTCTTGGACTTCCTTGCAAAGATTCATTTGGACTTACACTATCAAGACTACATGCTCGGACTTTACGCTATCAAAATTATATCCTTGGACTTCCCTGTAGGGGAAATGTTGACCGCTAGGGGGGGGGTGAATAGCGTCATGCTAGTTGCGAGATGGAATTCGTTCGTGTTTGTCTCTGAATTTAGATTAGCGTGGCGAGAATAATAATGCGATAGCGAAACAATCTGAACCGCGATTACCAGTATTTAGCGTGATTCGGGCGAGCGGTTTACACTCGCGGATCGAGCTACAAGAGCTAGCGATGCAATCCACACACTTAATAAAACACTTCTCGATATAAGTCGGAGGCGGAGAAATTTCGTACAAGTGATCTTACAACAGTAAGAAATGAATACAAACAATATATAATACAAATACGAAAGAAAAGTAAAGAAAACTTTACAACACTTTGCTTTTGATTGCTTGAATACTTGGTTGCTTGAAATGAACTTGGAGACCCTGATTTGCGGCGTAATTACCTAAAAGCCCTCGAAAGCGTTGGTTGATTTCTCCTCCACGAGCTCCGTTTAAAGGCTGACTTGGTTTGGAAATCGCCCGTCGGTCATTGCTCGGGACCATCTCGGTCGGTGATGACCGCATTCTTGTGAGACAATGGTGTGTAATCCATCTGAAAAATCAGCGAGATAGGGCGTGATCGGTGATCATGCCATCGATCGACTAATCGAGCTCTTTCGCTCATTGCCCGGCCCGGTGATCAGTCGGACTCTATTATGTCTTGAAACAAGCCGAACACGGTCGGTGATCGCGATCGATCATTGCCCTCGGCTGATGGTCATTGCTCTCCTCTGTCGGATCATTGTTAAGACCACTTCCTTGATCGAGCCACCTGGGTGACTCGCGATTGACTACCACGGATCGATTGCCGTATGACACCGTCGGTGACACCTCGAACGTGAGATTTTAACCCAGTATGGTTCCCACTTGCTAGACCCTTGCTTGACGCAAAGCCTGCCTTAGCCACCTCCATTAGCCTCGCGCCTCTCGGATCCCTCAGTCATCTATGACTTGTTAAATCGATGTCTTTAGCCTTTAGGTGCTTCCATTGGTATGTCGTACTAGCGGTGTCTACTCTGCCCAGCACGTTGGACTTACGCCCGAGACTCACTTGGACTTTCTGGCCGTGACCGTTGGACTTATCTTTGGAGACTCCGCTTGGACTTTCTGTATGATATCAGGCCCTTGGACTTCTCGAATGCGGGCTCGAACTTGGACTTTCCCCTTGACCCCATTGGACTTTTACGAGACCCATGCTTGGACTTTTCCTTGCTAACCCGTATTGGACTTTTCCTTATCGACCCATGTTGGACTTTTCGTTGCAGACTATGCTTGGACTTTCCCGAATGCGAGTGTCCACTTGAACTTTCCGTGCAGTACCCCAGACTTGGACTTTTCATGTAATCAATCACATTTATCGTATGTTTTTTTGTCGAGCATCAAAACTCTCTCGATTGACTCGAGTCACAGTGATCGTGACTGGGGTGATTATGCAATCTCCGCTTTTTGATGTTTGTGAAAGCAAACAAATCAATCGTTGAGTTAGATCGTCTAACTCAGGCGATCGATCCCGTGATTTTCCCGATTGATGTCGTTTTCCCAAATAAGTTCTCCCCCTTTTTGACTAACGTAAAAGGTTTACCCAGAAGGCGATGTCTCGTATCTAATGAGATCTTCTGATCTCTCCCTTGATTGAAAAAAAACTAGGATGCTCTACCATCTTCTACAGTGATAAGTCTCATATCACTCGAGAGAGCGATCCTATCCACTCTCTAATTTTGGTGGGTATCTCGAAATCCCATTTCTCCTCCTCGCGAGGAAAAATAACATCCACGTGATGGATACCTCCTCTAAAGGCTTGCTCTCCTTGGCCCATTCAGGCAATGTCGTGATAAGGTTAGAAATTCAACATTGAACTTTCCAACACCTTAAATTTGATACATCATCCTAACACCTCTCCTAATCTATATCCAATGGATTTTCACCTTTTATAATGCTTCCCAAAGCATATCCTAGGGTTATAGGTGGTTAGGGAACTTTACCATAGCTGAAAATGGGGTAAACAAACATTGTTTTCTCGAAATCAGCCTGACAGTCGACTCTATCAGATATCAGTCGATTGCCTTGCACATCAGTCGGCTACCACCATGAGCAGTCGACTGATAACTGGAAATTTTGATTTTCAGTTATCAGAAATGAGATTTGAAAATTCATAAATAATTATACATATATCGAAAAATCATGAAAATTCAAACGTATAATACTTATGACTAATACAATGAGTGAAAAATATTTGAAAATTATTTTACCCATAAAATAATGAGTTTGATACAAAACTCAAAACCATTGAAATTTTCAATACTTTGGCCCTATTTTGTATCAACTTCATTAATGATGATTGCTATCAAAAGATAGACTTCACCAAGGTTTTCTAAAAGGATTTTAAAATGTTTTTGAAAACCTATATTGGATCATATTCCTTGGCCTCAATGTACATGACTTGTACACAAGCTTTTCCAATGATCCACTAATATGATAAGATGAGTTTTAGTTCATCTAGATGCAAAAATTATGAACCTTGAACTTAACTCATATCTTAACATCTCACATATATCTAGGGTGTATAAATACACATACATGTCAATTTAATGTGAGATGTAAGTTTTAGTTCATCTTAAACTAAAGTCTCATGCATTTTCTAAGGCAACACTACTTGATTCCCTTATAAATGAGACTTCAAGTCATGCCATTGTCCTTAAATCAATTTTTAAACAAAAATAAATGCATGAATGATCATGATATAAATGATAGCATAAATTAAGCATGATCAATGATCATTATGTCATAACATATGATATAATCTAAAAACACATGACATTTAACCTAACCCTAAGCATGATCATGACATTTTAAATGATAAAAATTAAACATGATGTCATGACATGTTATATGACAAACAAAGCATGACAAATAAAATATATAGGTATAATAATACCTAAATTTTAATATTAATTGCTCTTTGATATAATTAACTATATTTTTCCATATTCCTACTAATCTCCCAAGTGTGCCAAAAAATCCAAAATGACACACTACAATCTTTAATCCTAAATTATGCCAATTTAAATTATTTTTCACAATCTCAAAAATGTATTGACACATCCTAAAATCTTTTAGGATCATAATATCAAATCTATTCTCAAGGTATCCATAACCTTGAAAATTACCTAAAAAGGCACCTCTACCATGGTTGAGTTAATTACCCATTCAATCAAGGTTGACACACCCAAAACCCATCTAGCGTGAATCAATTACGCTCTTAGGAACTCAAAATCTATTTGAGCTCCTAGAGTTAATTAGGTATTCCTTAGGGATAACCTCCCTAGATACCTTACTAATGACCCTTCTAGGCTTGTTAGCCTTGGTCATTTTAGTCTTAACTAGGTTAACCTTAGGGATTGCCTCCCTAGTAACCTTCTTAGTGGTCTTCCTAGGTTTCATGGAAACCTTGACCACTAAGCACCTACCTTGGTCAACCTTAGGGATCACTTCCCTATTGACCTTGGTCTTCCTAGACCTAGTTTGTGTTTCATAATCAAATGGAACTCTATGATAAGCCACCTTAGGCTTAGGTTTGTGACCCAAATCTTTCTTGCCCTTGGTTGACTTTTGTCTCTTAGGTCCTAGGTGTTGACTTTGACTTATAGACCCTTGACTGTGACCATTTGACCCTTTTATTTGATTTTGCATAATTTTAAGGGTCTTTTCTATTTTCTCAAGCCTTGATCTCAAGGCTTGATTTTCAACCTCTAATTGCCCAATTTTTGAATTTTGATTTAATCCTTGGGCATGATTTTTCCTGGGCATATGCTTAAGTCCATTTAGGATTAAAACCTAGATAATCCTCAATTTTTCTAATAGATACCTTAGGTAAAATATTTTTAGGGACATTAGTCTCAAATTTCTCCTTATTCCTAAGATTGACTTTCTTGGCTCCTAAACAATATTCATTATTTCTAGCATTCTTTTCATGATAAATGACAACATTATTAACATAACTCCTAGCATGCTTTTGCTTATTATTTAAAGAAAGAGCATTATTTAGATATACCTTAGGGTTTGCCTTAGAGACCCCCTACTTGGGATGCTCTCCTTTGAGTCTTCTTTCCCCCCTTTGGGCAGTGACTCCTATGGTGCCCTCTTTGACTACATTTGAAGCATATAATGTGCTCCTTGCTTTTGATGGTTGGGGAACCGGCTTCCTTTGATTTTTCTTGACTTTTGGGCACCGGTGGAGCTTTTCTTACTCTCTTTGGGCATTTGCTCTTGTAATGCCCACTTTCCCTACACTCAAAGTAAATTATATGTTTTTTATTTAAAACCAAATTGCTTGAGTTACCTAGGTCGATGGTGTTAGGGCAATTTCTTGCCATGATTAGGTTTTGATGTGTGTGACAAAGGGTTTAAGTTAGTTTGTTATGTTGATTTGATATGTGCGTTGAAGTCGTGCAGGACTTAGTAATTCGCACATGGAGCCGTGACGAGTTTCACATCTCATCACTCGGGCCTTGAGTCGGTGAAGGATTGCTTTGCGGAAGCCGTGCGCTTGGAGCATCCGAGGGACCGCCGGACGAGAAGCTTGGAGTGAAGCCGGAGGAAGTAGACTTCGAGGCAAGAGACGCGAAGGAGCATTGCAGAGCCGTGCGCCTGATGCTGCCGAGGGACGTGGCCGCGAACGAAGAGAACTTCGAAGGCGAGGGACTCCGAGGGATGAGAGTGAGCGATTGTAACCCGGGAAGGGTAGCTCTTAGGTGAAACTTGGCACTTTGGCCAAGTGTCGGATGAGTTTTCCCGACACCACCGGTCATTGCCATGTCGTGCGATCATGATCGCTTCCGAAATCGATGGGTCGATCGACTAGTCTCGTCGGCCGAATCAGACCGTTGATCGACCGATCACGACGTGGCGGGGCCGATCGATGGTGATGACCGGGCCGATCGGCCCGAGGCAATGATCGGTCGGCAGATGCCAGCGGGGCGAACGATGGATCGACTGGTTGAGCACTTCGTGATCAGCATCGATCGGTGATGGCGACCTCTTCCTCTATAAAAAGGAAGGCTAATGCTCATACTCTAATACTCTCTCAAAGTTCCCTAAAGCTTTCCATCCTCTTACCCAAGCTTATTTTCATTATATTTGTAAGAGGAGTGTTGTTGTAAAGAGGTTACCTCCACCTAGCTTTGTGCAAAGGAGAGATCTAGTGGATAGATTGCGGAGTGATTCACCGTGGACGAATCGGACCGTGGATTAGCGGCGTAGCCGTGAACCACGTTACATCTCCGTGTTTGTATTGTCTTTGTTTTATTTCTATTTGCTTGTCTTAGTTTATTGCTTCCGCTTGCGCTAACATTTTGTAGACGAGCAAAATACAACATCCAACGAATGAGGGCTATTCACCCCCCTCTAGCTGGCCAATCGATCCCCAACAAGTGGTATCAGAGCAAAGGAAAGCTTGTCGAGGACTAACCGCCACAACAAGCACATTTTCAAAATGGCCGGCTCAAACATCCACCCACCGAAGTTCGACGGCGAATTCTCTTGGTAGAAAAAGAGAATGGAGGTATTTTTCGAAACCGACTTTGAAATATTGTTAATTATGGAAAACGGTTTCGAGTTGCCTAGGAACGAGGATGGGGAGCCATTGGAGAAATCGAGGTGGAGCAAAAGGCAAAGAGAAGAATACTTAGCAAATTCAAAGGCCAAGCACCACCTATACAATGTCCTCCCCCAATAAGAAGTCAATAGGATAGGGGAATGTTCTAGTGCTAAGGAGATGTGGGAGAAGCTAGTGGAGCTTCATGAAGGTACCTCGGAGGCTAAGCTTGCAAGAAGAGACCTCCTCCGCTCCCAACTATCAAACATCAAATTAGAAAAGGGAGAAAAGGTAACTTCATTGCATTCTAGGTTTAAAGAGATTTTGATTGGGCTAACAAGTGTAGGTGAAAGGCTCTCCAACCGGGATATGGTAATGAAGGCCATAGATGCCTTTCCCCGGTCCTCAAGATGGAGCTCCATGGTGGATTCGTTTTACATCTCCAAAAACTTGGAAGTAAGTACCTTGGAGGAATTTTTCTCAACAATGGAGCTCCACGAAACTAGGCTTGAAGGAATACAAGAGGAGCCTAGAATTCAACCCTCAAGAGGAGTAGCCTTGATGGCAAACAAGGGGAAGAAGAAGATGGAAGTCCCCTCCTCCTCATCCGATGAAGCCTCTACCTCCTCCATGGATAGTACCGAAGAAGCCTACGTGGTAAGGAAGGTAAGACGTGCATTTAAGAATTTTAGATTTGATAAATCTCATGATAGGAATAGAAGACCAAGGGGGAAGGTTATATGTTATAATTGCCAAGGAGAGGGACATATAAGGGATAATTGTCCCCTCCTAAACAAGAGCAAGGAAGAAAGGAAAAAGAAGGAAGAAAAGAAGAAGAAGGGGAGCAAGAGAAAGGAAGAAGAGAAGAAGGCAAAATGAAAAGGGAAGGCCATGACACTCAAAGCCAAAACATGGGATGACATTGCTTCATCCTCCTCATCCGAAGAAGAAGAGCATGTCTACTCCAACCTAGCACTAATGACTCTTCATGACTCGGATTGCTCATCCTCCACTGAAAATGAAGAATCAAGCACAAGTGGGGAGAGCTCAAATGAAGGGGGAGCTTCTACATCCTCCTCATCCGAAGAAGAAGAAGAGAATATGGAAACTATGGTAACGAAAGCCTCTCCTAAGAAAATAGTTTCCATAATTTCTAGTTTAACTAAGGATTTATTTGGAATGAAAAAGAAAAATAAAAGCATGCTTGATCAAATTAAGGCATTAGAAAATAAGCTAGAAAATGCATGCTTAAATAATAATGATACTTCTTCTTGCCATGATGATGTATGCTCACATGACTATATGCCTTTGGATGTTAATGATGCATGCATAGAGGAAAATAGGGCATTAAGGGAAAAGGTAGATTATTTAACCAAAGCCCTAGAGAAATTCACAATTGGATCCAACACATTAAATATGATCATTGGGAGCCAAAGAGCTAGCTTCAATAAGAAAGGCCTAGGATATAAGGAAAAGAAAAATGAAAAGACCTATAAATGCCTAATTGCTAGGGGACAAGATAAGAAGAAGGTAATAGCTAAAAAATGGATCCCCAAGGAATATTTAGTGAACCCAATAAGAAAGAACTTATTTTGGGTTCCAAAATCCATCCTTAAGGGTTAGGATAACCCTAGGGTAGTCAACCACATGGACCTAACCTATATCATATTTTGGTTGACTTAGGATGACGGGACAACATTTTTTAAATAGTGTTGGGTGATGATAACGTGCCCATAAATAGATAATAATGCTTAAATCATGATGATTAATGTAATTCCTATGTATGGTTACAATCATGATCTATGATTTTGATAATTGACATATTATCATGAGAAATAGGTTAAATTATGCTTATCATAATATAATACCTAATGCATGATTATTGATTGATGAATACATTAGGTACATGATCATAATGTGAAATTAATTCATATATGTCATTATGATCATGTAGGTTGTTAGGTTGATACTTAACCATGATAGAATTGCATGAATATATTGGTTAAGTATATACAAATACCCCCTAGAATACATCTTACACTCACCATAGGTTACCTTGATTGAAAACTTAGCATGGGTGAGATGTTAGGATGATACAAATGTCCACTAATGCCTATGACATTTAGATGGTCATTTAAAGTATCAAAATAGCAATAATAGACGTCGTAGGAAGACTTATGTTTAATTCATGAGCATGTGCCCAAAGATCATGGTTGGATATTTCATATGTTTTCAAAACAATTTCTTACCTTAAAATACATGCATTCATGTTTTGAAACAATTGGATGCAAAACTAGGTGTTAAACTTGATACTAGAATGATCAAAAACCTAGTTGTTTTTAAAGCTTTTGGATTTTTGGCAAATACGTGAAAATATAATGATTTTTCATGAAAACCTATTTTTCACTGATAGATATACTTAAAAGAAATGTGTTCCCCAAATTTCATGATTTTTCGAATTTTCTGGAATTTTTAACGCATTTCTGAAATTCGGCCCGAAAATTAGGAAATCTTGAAAATCATGTGCTACCGGTATCCAACTCTGAACCGATCGGATCAAAATCAGAACAATGAAGGCCGAATTCAGGTTTTAATTTTTGGTATTTTTCTTCTATTATACTTGATGCCATGAGTTTATAACTTAGTGTTAATCTTTTTGATGGTGTCAAAGGGGGAGAAATAATTATGTTTAAGTTAATTATTTTAGGAGGAGAAATATATGATGGGGGGAGAAAATTTGTGTAGAGAATTTCATGGATTAAGGGGGAGTTGCGTATTCTTTATCGAATGTTTATGTTTACATGCTTTCTTACTTTTAAATTTTTATCGAATGTTTACCTAACTTAACGGATTGCACATCAAAAAAGGGGAGATTGTTAGAGCGATCTCTTGCTGATTAGGTTTTGATGTGTGTGGCAAAGAGTTTGCTTAGTTTGTTATGTTGATTTGATATATGCGTTGAAGTCGTCGCGAGACTTAGTAATTCGCACGGAGCCACGGCGAGTTTCATCGCATCTCGGGCCTTGAGTCGGTGAAGGATTGCTTCATAGCCGCGCTTGGAGCATCCGAGGACCGCCGGACGAGAAGCTTGGAGTGGCCGAGGAAGTAGACTTCGAGGCAAGAGACGCGAAGGAGCATTGCGAGCCCGTCGCGATCGCCAGGGGCGTGGCATGAGCGAACGAAGAGAACTTCGAGGCGAGGGACTCGAGGGATGAGTGAGCGATTATAACGGAAAGGGTAGCTCTTAGGTGAAACTTGGCTATTCGCCAAGTGTCGGATGGGTTTTCGACACCGGTCGCCGTATCGTAGCGGTCGATCGGCTCGATCAGTCGATGGGTCGATCGGCCGATTCATCGGTAGAATCAAGTTGATCGATCATTGCGGCGTAGGCGATCGGTGATGAGCAATCGATCGGTACCCGAGGGCACGATCGGCCCGATGACGCTGTCCGCGAGCGCGAGAATGGGTCGACTTCGATTGAGCACCTCTTCCTCTATAAAAAGAAAGGGAGTAAGGCTTTGGGAGGCTAATGCTCATACTCTAATACTCTCCCAAAGTTCCCTAAAGCTTTCCATCCTCTTACCCAAGCTTATTTTCATTATATTTGTAAGAGGAGTGTTGTTGTAAAGAGGTTACCTCCACCTAGCTTTGTGCAAAGGAGAGATCTAGTGGATAGATTGCGGAGTGATTCATCGTGGACGAATCGGACCGTGGATTAGCGGCGTAGCCGTGAACCACATTACATCTCCGTGTTTGTATTGTCTTTGTTTTATTTCTATTTGCTTGTCTTAGTTTATTGCTTCCGCTTGCGCTAACATTTTGTAGATGAGCAAAATACAACATCCAACGAACGAGGACTATTCACCCCCCTCTAGCCGGCCAATCGATCCCCAATAGATGGTGGCCAGATTTTGAGCTTGTTCATCACTTCTCTCGGAAGTAGATGACTCTCCTTGCTCTTGCCCTTGCTCTGGAGTAGATGATCTCTTCTCCTCAATTCTAGAAGTGAATGCTTCTTCAACTTCTTCCACTTCTTCTTCCACCGATCCGGAAGTTGATTCCTTCTCAACTTCCGACTCTTCACTTTCTTGTGAGGATGATGATGATTCTTCCTCGGCTTCTTCCTCTTTTTGAGCCGATGAAGATTCTTCTTCTTCTACTTGTGTCAAGTGAGACTTCTCATGAAACTTGGCCTATTTGTCCCATAGCTCCTTGGCGTCAAGATATTCACCTAGCCTAGATAAAACATCATTAGGTATCAAATCTTCTAAAAGTTTTGTTACCTTGGCTTCAGTCTTGAATTTTTGCCATTGCTTTTGGGTTCATTTCTTCAACTTGAGGACTTGTCCCTTCTTATCCCTAGGAGGTTCAAAGCCTTCTTCGAGGATGAACCAATCATCTATGTCCATCATCAGGAATGTCTCCATTCTTGCTCTCCACGCCGGAAAATCTTCTCGGTCGTAAGGTGGTGGAGTGTTGATGTCCCATCCTAGCTTCTCTTGAAATTCCATCTTTCCCTCTAGCGTCTTTAGCTCCCGTGGATTAGTTAGAAGAGCTGCTGCTACAAATGTAGGGGAAATGTTGATTGGGGTGAATAGCAGATGGAATTCATTCGTGTTTGTCTACAAATTTCATTAGCGCGCAGCGGAATAATAATAAAGTAATAACGAAATAATACAAACACAATTACACAAGTATTTAACGTGGTTCGGAATCAAACGGTTCCTACTCCACGGATCGAGCTCTAAAGAGCTCTAGCGATGCCAATCACACACCACTAATAAAACACTCATTCTCGACACAAGTCGGAGGTGGAGAAACCTCGTATAAGTGATCTTACAACAGTAAGAAATGAATACAAGCAATATACAATACAAATACGAAAGACAAGTAAAGAAAACTTTATAATACTTTGCTTTTGATTGCTTGAATGCTTGGTTGCTTGAAATGAACTTGGAGACCCTGATTTGCAGCAGCAAATCGCCCCAAAAGCCCTCAAGAAACGCTGGTTGATTTCTCCTCCACGAGCTCCATTTAAAGCTGCAACCTGGGCTAGAAATCGCCGATCACGCCGACCATCACGACTAATGATCTTGCTTTGTCGCCGACAAGGTAATCCGCCGAAAAATCCAGCGGATAGGGCATCACCGATCGATCATGTCCATCAATCGACCGATCGAGCCTTCACTCATTGCTAGCCCCAATGAAGTCGGACTCCATTCTCGTCGAATAAATCGAACACCGGTTGGTGATCACACGATTAATCATCGGCGATCGATCGCTGCCTTTCTCACCGATCATTTCTTCACCGATCGCTAAGGCACTTCCCTTAGTCAAACCCTAGTCGACTCACACCAGTCGACTGACACACCTCAAACATGAGGTTTTAATCTAAGTATGGTGCCCCCATACTTGTTAGACCACCCTTAGCCTAGACCTAAGCCTTCTAGCCACCTCCATCAACCTCACGCCTCTCGGATCCCTCCAAGTCATCCATAACTTGTTCATCCATCAAGGCTTAGCCTTCGTGTGCTTCCATCGGCATGTCACGCTAATAAGATTCTACACCGCCAAGGCACATTGGACTTACGCCGCCAAGACTCCGCTTGGACTTTACGCCGTCAACCATTGGACTTATGCTGCCAAGACTCCCGCTTGGACTTTACGCCGCCAATATCAAACCCCTTGGACTTCTCAAATGTCAAGACTCAAGCTTGGACTTTCCCTTGCCAACCCATGTTGGACTTTCCATGCCAAGACCCATGCTTGGACTTTTCCTTGCCAACCCATGTTGGACTTTCCATTGTCAAGACCCATGCTTGGACTTTCCCAAATGCCAAGTGTCCCACTTGGACTTTCCATGCCAAGTACTCAAGACTTGGACTTTCCCATGACAATCACATTGTCATATGTTTTTGTCGAACATCAAAACATCTTTCGAGTCAAGCTCGAGTCTTGGTCAATCGTGACTTGTGCCGATTGCACCAACATTCCCATTGTTAAGCCTTAATGCTTGGACTTTCACCACCAAGACTACACACTTGGATTTGCATGACCAAGACTATTCTTGGACTTTCCAATTGCCAAGCATCCATACTTAGTCTTTCCCTTGTCAAGTCTCCAAACTTGGACTTTCCATGCCAAGTATCTAAACTTGGACTTTTCCTTGAATCTCACTCGAGCTTGGTCAACATTGACTTGAGGTTTGATAGCTCCAACAATCTTCCCCATATTACTTTGGATATCGATCGTCCACTAGTCGTATAATTGACGTATAAGTCGAACCGTATTGTCGAACAATAGTCGACCTGTTATCGAGCGTGAAATCTACTTGAGTCCCATTCGAGTTTGGTCAACATTGACCCGGGGCATATTGTACTAACAATCTCCTTCTTTTTGATGTTTGACAATGCGATTAAGTTAAGCTAACAATAACCCAACTTAACTCTTCCAATGCTAAAGCATTGTGACGGTTTATCAAACTTAAACTTCACTTCTTCCCCTTTGGCATACATAAAAAAACCTACCAAGGTTTTCAATGTCTCATCTCCCAAAGAGATTCTACATTCTCTCCCTTGGTTCAAAAACATCTTGGATGCTTTCACTCTTCCTAGTGATAAATCTCATATCACTAAATAAGAGATAATCCATAATGAAGGTACCTAAACCCTCATTTCTTCCTCATTGCAATCAAAATTGCATCCATCATCCCTTGATGGGCACACTCCCCATAAAGACTTGCTCCCCCTTAACCATTGCACCAACAATATCTTTGGAGAGTTCCTAAGCCTATAGGAAACTTAAACCATAAAAAATAAGGATAAAAGTTCAAACTTAAACTCTAACCTCCATTAAAATTCGATACTTCACCCTAAATAACTCTCCTAAATAATTTCAATTTTACCCTTCCAATGCTTTCTAAAGCATATCCTACGATTAGGAAATATTAGGGCAACCTAATATTACTGATAAATGGCTAAACAAATCTTGTTTAGAAATCAACTTGATGATCAATTAGGTCGTGCCAATCAATTGCCTCATCACGTCTTTTAGTCATAAAATTTAGAAATTCATAAGTAATTATACGTATTTTGAAAAATATTGAAAATTCATACGTACATTACTTACATGAAATATAATAGGTAAAAAATAATTTTAAGTTAAAATACCTATTAAATTGCAAAAATGATACAAAATTCAAAACCATTGAAAATTTTAATGTTTTTGTCTAACTTTATGTCAACTTGTTCAATGGTGATCGTTATCAAAAGATAGATTTTACCAAAATGTTCTAAAATGATTTTAACATGTTTTTAAAATCTTATATTGAACCATGGTCTATAGGCTAGATGTACATGACTTGTACATTAGCTTTCCTCACGATTCATCAATGTCATATTATGAGTTTGAATTCATCTAGATGATCTATCACCTTGAACTTAGCTCACATTCCTAACATCTCACATGTATCTAGGTGTATCAATACACATATATGTTAATTTATAGTCCATGTGAGATGTGAGTTTAGGTTCTTCTATAATCTATAGTCTTATGCATTTTATCTAGGTAACTCTATTTGATTCTCTTATCTTGGGATTTCAAATCATGTCATTGTCCTTAATTCAATTTTATTAATCTTAATGCATGAAATATGATCATGACATAAAATGATTGCATAAATTAAATATTTTCCAATAATCATGATGTAATGACATAAAAAAAAATAAACACAAGCATTACATAATTAACCTAAAATTTATCATAACATTGTAAATAATTAATATTAAATATGATGACATGACATATGACAAATAAAACATAGCAAATAAAATATAAAGGTATAAGAATACCTAAATCTCACGTCTAATTTCCATTTACTAGGATTAAATCCCATTTTGCTATAAAGCATCAATTTTCTGAGTGTGTCAAAAACTCACAATGACACACCATTGACTCTAACTTATCTTGTGCCAATTTTGATTAACTTTTCAAACTTCATAATTTCTATTAGCACATCCTAAATTCCTTAGGATATATTTCTAATTTCATTTTCAAAGTATTATAATACTTCGAAAATGTCCTAAAGTATCACCTTTACCATGGTTAGGTTAACTACCCATCCATTCAAGGTTGACACACCCTAAACCCATCTAGCATGAAGGAATTACGTTCCTAGGAGTCCTACCTATTGAAGTTTCTTAGATTAACTAGGTACTTACTAGGGATAACTTCCTTAGATACCTTTCTAACGACTCTCCTAGTCATGGAAGTCTTGGTCATTTGGGTATTGTCTAAGTTAATCTTAGGGGTAACTCCCCTTGTAACATTGATAGTGACTTTCTTAGGCCTTTTAGAGACCTTAGTCACTTCGATCTCCTAAGGTCAACTCTAGGGATTGCCTTCCTTGTGACCTTGACCTTTCTAGATCTAGGACTTGTTCCATAGTCGAATGGAACACTATAGTAGATTGATATTATCTTCTTAGACATAGGTTTGTGACCCAAACTTTCCTTGTCCTTAGGCAATTCTTGCCTCATAACACCTAAATTTTGAGTCCTAGACCCTTTAGTTGAATTTGTCATAATTTGAAGGATTTTTTTCTAATTTTTCAAACCTTGACCTTAAGGTTTGGTTTTCTACCTCTAATATGTCTAATTTTGATTTTCCATTAAGTCCTTGGACATATTTCTTCCTAGGAATATGTCTAGATTTCTTGTTATCCTTAAGTGTGGGGTCTTGACTTTATCCCTAAGATTACAATGTTTGACACATAAACAAAAATATTTATTGTTAGCATGCTTCTTATGATAAATTGCAAGTGTATTAATATGTGATACATCACTAGCATGCTTCTTATCATTAATAATTGAAATTTTATTATTGAAGGTTAAGTTTTGCCTTTGGAGCTCCCCCTACACTCGAGCTCTCTATTTGTCCTTCTTTGAGTTCCTCCCCTTTAAACATTGACTCATATAATGCCCTCTTTTGTTGCACCGAAAGTATACTATATGCTCTTTGTTGTTTCAAATTGGGGCTCCGGTCTCCTTGATCTTTTCCTTTGCCTTGGGTGTTGGTTGAGTCTTCTTGACTCTTTTTGGGCATTTGCTTTTGTAGTGATCTTGTTCCCTACACTTAAAGTACGCTATATGATTTTTATTTTTAATACATATACTTGAGTTACCTAGACAAGAACTTTGAGCTTGTTCTTCATGAGCTTTGGAGGTAGAGGGTTCTTCTTGCTTTGGTATTGAGTGTCTCTCGTCCCCCTCAATTCTAGAGGTGGAGACTTCTAAGATCTCCTCTTCCTTAGATGTTGAGCATCTCTCAACTTTCGATTCCTCACATTATTGAGCCGATGATGAACTTTCCTTGGCTTCCTCCTTATCTTGTGTCAGTAATGATTTTTCGTGGAGCTTAACCAACTTGTCCCATAGCTCCTTAGCATCGTAGAATTCTCCTAGGCTATACAATAAATCTTTAGGAATTAATTTAGCTAACATTAACATTACATTTTTATTAACTTTATATTTTCGATTTTACTCCTTGGTTCGAGAACTTTTCCTTTCTTATCCTCCAGGGGATCAAATCCATACAAAATGCAAAGTCAATTATCAAAGTCGTTCATTAAAAAATATGTCATCCTATCTTTCCAGTAAGCGAAGTCTTCACCGTCGAAGATAGGTGGAATGGTGATGTCATAGCCCAATCCATCATTGGGTAGCTCCATCTTCCTCTAGCGCTTTGCTCTCTCAGTTGTTAATCCGGTGAAGAGCGCCATGCTGATACCACTTGTAGGATTGGTAATCAGGGTGACTTATTCTTTTGAGTGCATCGGACTTTGATACCACTTATTGAGGATCGATTGTCATGCTAGAGGGGGGTGAATAACGTTCGTTCGATTCATCGATTTGTTTGTTGTCGTGCTCGTCTACAATTGTTAGTAATACACAACGAAATAATAAAGTAAAAACAACATATGCAAGCACACCGCAAGACAAGATTTTTAGGTGGTTCGGAACTGAGATTCCTATTCCATGGCGATGCTATAGTGATCTATCCTCACTATGAACCTCTCATTCTGGGCATGACATCGGAGGTGGAGAAACCTCGTACAAGTTCTTACAACAATAAGAAATATAACTAAATACAAGAAATTACAATAAGAATGAATATAAGTAAAGAAAACACTTTACAAATGAGCTTTGATTGCTTGATCACACTTTGGTTGCTTTGGATAGCTTGGAAGGTCTGGAAAACATCAATTTATCCCCTTCAAGATCACCAAGAACCGACAGCTTCCATTCTTCTCGTCGAGCTCCTTTTAAAGCCTCACATGAACTAGATTTTTGCCTTCCAATCGATTGCTATTACCTAGCAGTCGGTTAGATATATACCATTGCCTCACAACGACTTAATCCACGTCAGATTAATGCCCATTAGTCGATTGTCCTGACCTAGCAGTCGAATGCTATAGGCACCAGTCGACTACTCGGAGCTAGCAGTTGACTGCCAATCCTTCTGTGCCTTGACCACTTAATTTCAGTCCACTGCTTAACCCTAACAGTCAACTGATATAGGTCAATCGTCCACCCACAACTAGCAGTCGATTGCCAGATCCACAGTCGAGCAATCAAGCCTCAGTCGATTCCTCGACCAATCAACTGCTTATGTCAAACTAGGCTTTCGAGTGCTGATACTCGACCAGTCGACTAACACAAAGTCCTAGTCAACTGATAAACCTCAATCATGAGGTTTAACTCAAGTATAATTCCCTCATACTTGATTGACACCCATAGGCTAGACCTAAGCCTTTTAGCCACCTCCATCAGCCTCACGCCTTTCAGATCCCTCGAGTCTGCGACTCTTCATCCTTCACGTTAGCCTTCAGGTACTTCCATCGGCTATGTCATACTAACCGGGTTCTTTGTCAAGGTTCATTTGGACTTATGTTGTCAAGACTATATGCTTGGATTTTACGCTGCTAAAATCTCACCCTTGGACTTCCTTGCCAAGATCCATTTGGGCTTGCGCCGCTAAGACTACATGCTTGGACCTTACGCTGCCAAAACTACACCCTTGAACTTCCTGACCAAGATCCATTTGGACTTACGCCGCCAAAATTGTATGTTTGGATTTCACGCTGGCAAAACTATATCCTTGGATTTCCTATTGTCAAGCCTCAATGCTTAGATTTTCATCGTCAAGACTGCACACTTGGACTTAGGTAGCCAAGATCATTCTTGGGCTTTTCAATTGCCAAATATCCATACTTGGACTTTCCCTTGCCAAGTATTCAAATTTGGACTTTCTATGCCAAATATCCAAACTTGGACTTTCCCTTGAGTCTCATTCGAGCTTGGTCAATATTAACCTGAGGTTTAATTGCTCCAATAATATTCTCCAAATAATCTCCCCATTTGATTTTGAATATCCCAATTATATACTAGATATATAGTCAACATATGATCAAATTATATTGTCAAACAATGATCAACCAATTGTCAAATATCAAAACCTTATTTGAGTGCCATTAAAATTTGATTAAATCCGGAGTCTATTGCATGATGATGCCTGAATATGATATTTATATGAACTAGTATTGTGTTTAAGTGGATGGAAGTACGAGAGAAAAGGAACTAAACCACTAATTTCTCTTCTTTTCTTGGAAGGAAATGGAGAGCACGAAGGAATTCAATTGCATCAATTCCTTTATTTTATTATTGCCCAAATTGAGTAGAAATAGTAGGTCAATTCAATCTATTTAAGAAAGAATGAAATAAAACACAAAGAAATTACAACTCCTTTGCTTTTCATTTCCCTAAATATCATTTCTGAATTGTATGTTGTGTGGTGGTCTAAAGTCTATTAGATTGATTAATTACTAATCCTCAAGTTCTCTGCAGTCTGCACGTTTTGAGTAGATAAAAATGGAGAGAAAGTGTCCAAATATTACCTTCCTATTTGTCCATACTTGCAGCAGTGTTCCGGTACATGTGTATATAATGAACCACTGTTAAATGGTTGATGGCATTCGTGGAACGGCACATAGTGATTTGCTTTTTAGTTCTTTCCCTGTAGTTATTTAGTCATATGATTGTATCAATTAGATATTCGTAGCATGAATTTGGCATATGTTTTGCTTCCATATTACTGGATCCATTTCAAGTTAACCCTTCAGTTGGTTTGTAGGTAATTTTCAAGTGTATACTAGTTCTAAGTGCTTGTTTAAACCACATTTTTCACTCAGTTAAGTCTGGTTTACTTATATATGTCAATCTCGTTATGTTATTGTGTAGAATAATATAGCAAAGAGGCTATCGAGAGTGGACTCTAACACTTCACTTAATTCATCGGAGGATTTGCATGCTAAAGAGACAATTGATGATGACAAAATTGATAAGAAAAAGAGGTGGGATTCATCAAAGTTGAAGTTAGTGGTCATCAAGGCCAAAGAGCTAGAGCGCAATAAGTTCGGACAACTGATTGGGAGTAATTCTATAAAGTATGTTTCTTTTCTTAGTTGCATGGTAAAGGAATTTGTGTCGTATACATTATTAGATAGGTGGAATGATGTAAACGAAGAAGTGAAGAATAGGATGTGAAATTGTCTTTAGGTAATGTTGAATTTATCAAGTTCTATTTTATAACAAAAAGTAGATATAATTTTGTGCTTCTTTATGTGCAGGTGAATTATAATGTCGAGGAATGTGAAAAGAAAATAATTTTTCAAAAATTGGCTAATTATGGCGTGATAGAAAGTCCAAACTACAAATACTCATACGAAAAGATAATACTGGTCAAGTAGCTTTACGAAATCTTAATATTTTGAAGCATGAATTTATAGATCAACAAAAGTGGAAATTGTTTGTAAAGAGAAAGTGACCTTTGTTGGAAAGTTTGGATTGATAGAGTTTTTGTAAAGAAGGTGGATCTAATTTGACCAAATGAAATGTTTTTTTCTCGAGGATGCAATAGGAAGCACAGTCTCTTTGTTATCAAAGTTATAGTTTTGTGTAACTGATATATATTCTATTGATTTGATCATATAATTTTTGTAGTAAAAAAAAAATTAATAAGTAATTTTTGTTACTAGTTTGGATTGTTTTCTCTAACTAACTGAATTATTATTTTCCTTAAGTGTGATGTTGATGGTTATTTTTGATATATGATATCGTTGCGACTTAATTTAGGGATTAAGAGGAAAAAGGCCATAGGTGAAACATTGATTGAGCCAGTGGAACTCTACCCAAGAGGGTTGGTCGGGCTGGTAGGGTGAAGATGTAGGAATGAGAAGATAAACTCTAAGGCTAAAAGGAGATCAGATGAATGGCCCGGGGTATAGGTCTGGAAGTTGACTTGGCAAGTGAGTTGGGGTGGGGGTTGACTCGGGTGGTTACAAAGAGTATGAGGTACTGAGTCTCAGGATTAGAGTAAGCCTAGGTATTATTAAGTAATGTATGCCCTGATTGTAATGAACTAGGGGGATCTCGCCGAAAGAAGGACCGAGTCAATAGTTTACCTAACGAAGGAAGAGAGAGTGAAGAAGAGGGGCAGAATGTTTTCCGAGGTGTTTATTTATGGGAGTTTGTTATAAAACAAACTAGGACTCCATATGATATTCGGAGGAGCCTCCACTCCTTATCCTCTTAACAGAATGATTCTCCAGGAAAATGGAACTCTCCACGTGGACGGTGATAGGAATAGTTCGTTACCTCACAATTGGCGAAGAGAGAAGAAGATAAAAATCGAGGAAGATGGAGAGAGAGAGAGGGAGAATCCTGATCAGACTTCAACTTCTACAAGGGACCATCCTATCAAAAGGGGGAGCGACATTGCCAGAGAAAGAAAGGGAAGCCGGAGAAGATGACTGTTGGGAGCTAGCTTTATCTCTTTATTTTTGTACATTGCGAGAACTGTAAGAGGTTTTTCTCCACCTCCGAAATTTTTTCCAAAAAAGGAGGAAGTTTCATAGTGAAAGTGCTTGGGCACCGTAGCTCGTTATAGAGCTCACTCCATGGAGTAGGAATTGAAATTCTAAATCACGTAAAACCTCGTGTCTTTGCTCGTTGTGGTTCTTCTTTCATCGTTTATCTATTTTCTCTTACTGTTGCGGTCGGAGAGAATCCTAAGCCTCTTGGATGCTCTTTGGCGTTAAATGAAGATGAGAAAATCAGCGTACATCAGCATCAGTTGGCGCCGTCTGTGGGAACTAATTACTAAGCTAGACGTCGAGATGCAGCCAGAGGAGATATAACACCCGTCAACCTCTTCTGCGGAAGAGAATCCCATTATATTATTACCCTCACAATTGAGTGCCATGGTGGACACAGCTGTAGCTGAAGCCCTGGCTAAAGAAAGGAGGAGGACGGGATATCTTCATCCTCATTCTGACGAACCCACTCCCCGAGAGCAGCTGCATGAGAGGCCTCCTCTAGTCCGATCAATGACAATCCCATACGCTGAAGTATTACCAGGTGAGGGGCTGGTGGGGAGAGTGTATCAAAATACCATATTGGTGATGCAAACTAGGCGAGAGGACCAAGGAGAAAGCCAATCTACCAGGGCATCTGAAGTTTATGAGCCTAGTCCATTCACCGTGGACATCATGTCAGAGTTACCGCCCCCACATTTCCGAAACCCTCAAGTGGGAATGTATGATGGCACCTCAGACCCAGAGAAGCATTTATCACAATTCGAGGGAGTCGCTTCTTTGCATTGCTATACAGATGCCCTTAAATGCAGAGCTTTCCGTATCACTCTAACCGGATCAACACAGAGGTGGTTCGGAGCTTTACCCCTCGGTTCTCTCACTTGTTTTGCCGATCTAAAGGGGGTTTTCTATCAAGAATTTGCTAGTTGTAAGACCTACAAGCATGACGCTTCTATCCTGCTGCATATAAGGCAGGAACCTTCAGAGTCTTTGAGGGGATATCTTCATCGTTTCACTACTACTGCTAGGAACATTCCTTTTGCAGAGTCAAATATTCTGAGGGTGGCTATCCCTCATGGGTTAAGGGAAGGATCTTTTCTCAGCTCTTTACTGAGAAAGCCTGCGACCAGTTATGAAGAACTGTTGAGTCGCGCGGAGGAATATATCAATGAAGAAGAGGGACTGAGGGTAAGGCGGGTAGAAAACACTCCAGCCCTTGTTCCAACAGAGAGGAACCCTCACCTTGTGCAACGTGGGCCTCCCAGGTGCGAATATGTTAGACCTCTTATACCCGTAACGCCTAGGCCACAAATGTTGACCCCAGGAATTCGCCCATCCCCTCCTCTACGAGTGATGGCCGCCGAGGCTTTGCCTCTCCCGAGGACTTGGAAAGAGCGAGAAATGGAATCTTATAACCAATAGGGTATTCTCCAGCATCCGACTGAATATAGAGGGTCCCCCATAACCCCCCAGCTCTTTTCTTCTGTCAATATCATATGGAGTATGGTCATACCAGTGACTGTTGTTTTAAGTTGCAGGAGGAATTGGAATGCATGCGAGCCACATATCCACATATGCAACTTCAGACGGGCGAACTGGCAAGAAGAGGTCAACGACCTAATGCCACACGCTCAGGACCCTATAACTGAAGACCTCAAGCTCCCCTCCAGCCAGATCAGTAAATACCTACTCAGGAGGGCACCTCGCTACAAGGAGGGTCAGTAGGCGAAGGCCCTTCAGTTGCCCCGAATGACATCCCCACATAGGGAGTTATTCATGTCATTGCAGGACTCCAATAGGGCTCGAAAGTCATATGTCCGCCTCATGGAGAGTTTAGCCATTAGAACAGAGCAAGCCATCCAGAGTGCGCCACAAATATCCTTCGGACTTGAAGATCTGCGGGGCGTTCTGCTACCTCATATCGATGCCCTGGTAATCCAGATTTCTTTAGCCAACTATAAGGTAGTCTGAGTCCTAGTTGACTCGGGGAGTTCAGTCGATATCCTTTTCCAGGAAGCATTCGGGAAGATGCAGCTGAGAAATGTGCAACTGGAGGACGTGACTACTCCTCTATTTGGATTTGCAGGACACGTGATGCATCCTATGGGGCAAATTTCCTTGCCTCTCACTCTGGGTGCAAAACCCAGTCAGAAAACTAATATTATTCCTTTTCTCATAGTGGATGCTCCATCCATTTATAATGCTATTTTAGTTCGTCCTTTTCTATCCATTTTTCAGGCGGTGGCCTCCCCTTATCATCAAAAGGTGAAATTCTCAGTTGGACATCTGATGGGGGAAGCACGAGGAGAGCAGAAAGCGACTCGGAGCTATTATGTGCAGATGGTTAGGGATGATAAGAAGAAGACAAGGGTGGACGACCCCAAGGGGAAAGTTGTCATCACCTCTGATGTCTACGTGCTAGAAGAGTCCTCACCCAGAGCTGAAAAAATAGAAGAAGGTGAATCTGTGGAAATAGCTCCTGGAAAGGTCACTCGGGTGGCCCAACAACTGGAGACGAAGGAAGAACTGGTGAATTGCTTGCGCAAGAATGAAGATATGTTCGCCAAGAATGTGCATGACCTCACGGGGATAAATCCTAAAGTAGCTGAGCACCATCTTAATATCACTCGGGGAGTCCGACCCGTCCAACAGAAGAGGCGACACTTCGGGCCCGAGAAGGATAAAGTCATCGCTGAAGAAGTAGAAAAATTACTGCAAGCTGGACATGTTAGAGAGATTCAATTCTCCGAGTGGATATCTAATGTAGTTCTGGTCCCCAAGCCCTCCGGGTAGTGGAGGATGTGTATCGACTTTCGTAATTTGAATAAAGCATGCCCTAAAGACTACTATCTCTTGCCTCGTATTGATCAGTTAGTTGACTCTACCGTGGGGTATGAGGTTGTATCTTTTATGGATGCCTACCAAGGGTATCATCAAATCCCCTTAGCGAAGGATGATCAGAAGCGTATCAGGTTTGTGACGGCAGGAGGGTTGTATGCTTATGTAGTGATGTCTTTTGGCCTAAAGAATGCAGGAGTTACTTATCAATGACTCATGGATAAAATTTTTACAGAACAAAAAGGCAAGAATGTGGAAGTATATGTTGATGATATTCTCATCAAGTCCAAAACCACTCGGGATCTGGTTACGGATATAGAGGAGACTTTTTCCACCCTTAGATAGTACAACATGAAGTTGAATCCCAAGAAGTGCTTGTTCGGGGTGAAGAGTGGGAAATTTCTGGGATATATTGTAACAGAAAAGGGACTGCAAGCCAACCCGGAGAAAGTGCAAGCATTGTGTAACATGAAATCACCTACTAACATGTGGGAGACTCAAAAGTTAGTAGGAAGAATAATTTTTTTGTCTCGTTTTATAGCCAGATCGACGGACAAAGGGTTACCTTTCTTTCGGATTCTGCGCAAGGCCGCTCGATTCCAGTGGGATGATCAATGTGAGCAAGCTTTTCAAGAACTAAAAAAGTATTTAGCTAAGCTACTTCTGTTAGCCAAACCAGTATCAGGAGAACCACTATAGATGTATCTAGCTGTTTCAGAAGGAGCTATCAGTTCACTATTGCTAAAGCAGGAAGGTTCTCAACAACAACCTATATACTACACCAGTCATATCTTGAAAGGAGCAGAATCACGGTATATCAAGATGGAAAAACTAGCGTACATCCTAGTCTTGACAGCCTGTAAATTGAGGCATTATTTTCTAGCTCACTCGGTAAATGTACTAACCGACAGTGAGCTAGGCAAGGTAGTTACTAAACCTAACTCTTCAGGGAGGCTCACTAAGTGGGTTGTGGAGCTAAGTGAATATGAGATTCGCTACTATCTCCGAACTGCTATCAAGGCTCAGTCACTAGCCGATTTCTTAGCAGAAGTACCCATAGGGTTGGAAAATAGTTCGGCCGAAAAAGAAGAAGGGAAGAAGGTATAGAATGTTTTTGTGGATGTGTTTGCTGGATCTACAGGCAGTGGAGTAGATGTGCTATTGGTATCTCCTGAAGAGGAAGAAACCCACATAATCATTCGCCTCGGATACCGGGTGTCCAATAATGAAGCAGAGTATGAAGACATTCTAGCTGGATTGCAGGCCGCCAAAGCTATTGGGGCAACTTCAATTATCATGCATTCAGATTCCCAGTTGGCTGTGTCGCAACTTCAGGGTACTTTCATTGTGCGGGAAGAGAGATTGCAAAAGTATTTGATACCTTTTGAAAAAGAAAAAGCTCATTTCCAGGAGGTCATCCTGCAGTAGATTCCCAAAGAAAACAATCTAAAGGCGGATGAGCTGGCTTGGCTAGCTAGTGCCCTGGAAGGAATGAGATAGCAAAGCTCTATTTGCATCGAAGTTCCTAGCTCCTTGGCAATATATAGTGTGGAAGAGGTGGCATCGAAAAATGATCAGATTCCTGATTGGAGAATTAATATTATGACATATTTACAGCAAGGGAAGGTCCCTGAGGAGAGAGAAGCGACGTCTATCTTGGTGACCAGAGCGAAGCGATTTACAATTATTGAGGGGACTCTGTACAAAATGTCTTTTGGGCGCCCCCCTATTGAAATGTTTGGGGAAGGAAGACGTCGAATGAGTGCTTCAAGAGATACACGAGGGATGTTGTAGCAATCATCTGGGAGGAAGAGCTTTGACAAGGAAAGCATTGTTGGCTGGGTATTTCTGGCCAACTCTTCATCAAGATGCAACCCGCCTGGTGCAAGTTTGCTCAGCCTGTCAAAAGCACAGTAATCGATCCGAGCAACCAGTCGAGTTGATCAGAGATGTAGTTGCTTTCTACCCCTTTGATTAGTGGGGGATGAACATAGTGGGTCCTATGCCCTCGACACCTTTACAGAAGAAATTTCTATTGGTAGAGGTGGATTACTTTTCTAAATGGGTAGAAGCTGAACCTTTAGCTAAAATCACAGAAAACATGGTAATACAGTTTCTATGAAAGAACATCATATGCCGTTGTGGAATCCCACGAAGGTTAGTAGGCGATAATGGGCGGCAATTTCAGGGTAAAAAGATTAGAGAATGATGTCAGAATCTCAATATTCAGCAAGCTTTCACCTCAGTAGCCCACCCTCAGGCTAATGGTTAGGTAGAGGTAACTAAGAGAATCCTCATTCAGGGGTTGAAAACTAAACTGGGTGCTCAGAGGGAAAATTGGGTAGATGAATTGACTGAGATTCTATGGGCCTACCGAACTACTCCCAAAGCGGCCACGGGGGAGACTCCATTTAGCTTGGTGTATGGAAGCGAAGCAGTCATTCCGGTAGAAGCCATCTTGAGCAATGCTCGGATCGAAGCTTATGAGTTGGAACAGAATCAAATCATTAGAAGAACTGAGTTGGACTTGCTGGAAGAGAAGCGGGAGCAAGCTCGAATGCGAGCTGGATTTTACAAGCAAAGAATACAGTGAGCCTTTAACAAGAGGGTGCTGCTTAGGAGGTTTCAAGAAGGCGATCTAGTTTTACGCAAGGTCAACCCTGTAGGAGACCCGGAGAAGCTAGCTCATAACTGGGAAGGACCTTACATTGTTGCTCGCCGAGTGGCTGGGTCAACTTTTTCTGTTGAGAAAGGAAGGCAGTGTGGCGTGCGACCATGGTCGATTGATAGTTTACAATGTTAGGAGTTGTCTTATTGCAAGCAGTAACTACCTGGGGAGGGAGATGGAGTGTTATAGGAATAAATATTAGTATATATTAACTGTGTAGAAAAGAAGAGCATACCTCCGACACCAACTTGCATAGGCGTTCATAAGGGCCTTGTAGGCGGGATTGGTTGAAGAGGCGTACCTCTTTTGTGCTGCGGATCCTAAGAGAGGATCCTAAAGAAGTGGATGGGGGGTTTAAGGGAGGAATAACCCCCCAATCAAAAAGGGTTCTTCTGTGGATGTATGAGGCGCAGAAGAATCCACTGTCAGAGTAGGAAGGGGAGAAGGAGGAAAGTCTGTATGGACAAGTAGAGTAGGAGAATTGAGGGGGGAGTTAATTCTCTGGCTAGGTTGGAATGAGAATGAATGAAGAGAAGGGGAAGGAGAAAACTCTTCCTGAGGGGATGGAGTAGGGGTTAAAGGGGCAACCTTCTTCTTTGTGGGTTCAGAGATGACTAGGCATCGAGGTCTGTTTAGTTTTAGGGGAGGAGGAGGAGAAGAGTGAGAGGAAGAAGATATAGGAAGGGTAGAGGAACTGGGGGCATCCTCCCTGCGAGGGCGAAGCCTCTTGCGGGGAGAAGAAGGAATAATAGGGGATTTGCCCCTAATTCATTTCTTGGAAGGTTTCTTTTTGGCCGCCACAAATTGCTCCCCTTTGACTAGCATCCTGCATCATACTGTCTGCAATATCAAATAGTGAGAGCAATAGTTAGCAGTAACCAAAGACGTTGTAGGTAATATGTTCGGATAGGAGCAATATCCCACCTATGACGTCTGGATCGACCAAGGGGAAAGGAGATAATCCATAGTGACTCAGGAGAGAGGGCTTCAGCAAATCATCAGAATTATAGTGACACTCCCTCAACACTTGGAAAACTTCCTGGAAAGAGCCCTAAGCTCTACTCTCTTGAAGGGGGCAGGTCGGGAAGAGTGGTTTTCTAGGCTTCTGAGTGAGATATTGGAGTGGGAAGTTGGACAAAAAAGTATAAATCCTCATAGCCCTTATGGGAGGATGACATATTCACGAGAAATTGACAAATGCCTTTTTTAGAAGACTTTAGTTGAAAATGCAGTGAAATAGTAGGGGGGATAGATTAAAGTTTAGATGTCGAAAAATTATTACTGCCCCTGTTAATATACGGAAGGCATTAGGAGCTAGTTGGTTAATAGGTAGTTGATAAAAATCTAGGATATCATTGTAAACATGAGGTATCGGCAAACGCAGGTCATTCATTAATTGGTCGGAGAAGAAACAATGGAAGCCAGGAGGGGGACGATGGGGCCTGAAAGAAGTCGCAGCGAAACGACATGGTATAGAAGGATGTATGTATTGGTCTTTAGTGGCAAAGAAGGAGCTTTGGACATTTAGGCGAGTAACAGTTTTTTCATACCAGGGGATCGACTTAGGGTTTTTTGAGGCCATAATTGCGAAGGGGAAGGACGACTAGTGGTGAAAGAAGAAGAAATAAGAGAAGTTAGGGAGAGGGAACTCACTTAGGGTGCGTTTGATTGGGGGTCATCTGTGATTACTTTAGTCATGTGATTACCAAGTTGTAACGCCCGTAAAATTTCTAGCAATTTTACAAGAATTTTTGGCTTTACGATAATGGGCTTTATGTAGGCCTTTTCAAAAATAAAAGAAAATAAGCCAAAAAGGGATGCAAGACCTAGGAATTGAACCTCAAACCTCTAGAGATAGCCAAGCCCTATAGATGCACCCACTAACCAGAAGCCCAATAGGATTATATCATTAGAGGAATAGGGGAAATTATGGTTAAGTGTAAGGGAGATCAAGAGACTCTTCAAATGAATAAATAGGGGGAATGAGGGGGCATGAGTTATCAAAACTTCATTTCTCCTCATCTTCTTCTTCCTCACCGAATTCTAGAGCTCCCCTATTCATCCTTTGGCCGAACCCCATCCAAGCAAGAAGCAAGGCTAGGTTGCTTCCTTTAGGTTATTTTTCCAACCAAAAAGAAACGCGAAAGATGTAAGTATCCCTCACCTGCATACGAGTAGCTTCGATTGATGTTTTGTAAAAGAAATCCATATTGTTATATTCGGCCAACATATGTTTTGGTGATTAAATGAAGTTTTTGATTCATGTTTTATAGGCATATGAAGTTGTTGTTATGTTAAATGAATTAGGTTAAAAGATAACCCTAGAAACCCCTATGGACCATTCGGCCAACTTATGTTTTGGTGATTAAATGAAGTTTTTGATTCATGTTTTATAGGCATATGAAGTTGTTGTTATGTTAAATGAATTAGGTTAAAAGATAACCCTAGAAACCCCTATGGACCATTCGGCCAACTTATGTTTTGGTGATTAAATGAAGTTTTTGATTCATGTTTTATATGCATATGAAGTTGTTGTTATGTTAAATGAATTAGGTTAAAAAGATAACCCTAGAAACCTCTATGAACCATTCGACCATCATGTATTTTTGGTGATTAAATGAAATTTTAATTCATGTTTTATATGCATATGAAGTTGTTGTTATGTTAAATGAATTAGGTTAAAAGATAACCCTAAAAGCCCCTTGAACCATTCAGCCACCCCCTTGTATTGATGCTCCAATGAAGTTTTAATCTATGATTTGTATGCATATGATGTTGTTAGTATGTTAATTGGATTAGGTTTAAAGACTAGCCCTAAAAACCTACATGAACCATTCGGCCAACCATTGTCCTGTAACATGTTCTAGGTTAGGTTAACATGTGTTTTTATGTTTGGGTGAATTCATGTTGACTTGTGATATTAAATGATGCTAGATGAAGATAACATGCCTTAGGTTAGTGTTTACTTACTCTTAATGTTTATGCCTTATGCCATGCCCTATGTGTATGTGATATTTAAGATATGTTATGAAATGAAATACAATACGATTATGAAATGAAAAAAGATATGTTTATGAAATGAATATGATATGATTATGAAATGAAGTATGATATGTTATGAAATGAAAAAAAAAAATGATATGTTCACGAAGTGAAGTATGATGTGTTAGGAAAGGAAGTATGCTATGTTTGCAAAATGAAATAAGCTATGTTATAAATAAAACATATAAGTATTTTACTTTCTGCATGGCTTGTACCAAGACCTTAACAAGGTCCAAAGGGATGGGCTCCTAAGATGCCCTAGGTCGATGGAATAAGACTCGGGCCTAGGATGGGCTTCTATGTATGATTGCCCCTAGGTCGACGGACTAAGATCGGGTCTAGTACGGGATGGGCTCCAAGATGCCCTAGGTCGATGGAGTAAGACTCGGGCCTAGGATGAGCTTCTACGCTATGACAATTGCCCTAGGTCGACGGACTAAGATCGGGCCTAGTAACCTAGTAGGTTCGAGACTTGCTACCTCGGGTCTATTTAGGGATGCGCGCTATGATAATGAAGAAGTGGTACAATGCCGGGCCCAAATATGTTGAGATTATGTTTACGTACCTATACTATATGTTTTCAAAAGCATCCTGCATAGGTTTACATGATTTGATTGTTATGCTGACATGCTATGTTGATATGTCACGTTAGTGCTGCCATGTTACCTATAATATATGTTATGTTTGATATGTCATGTTATGCTGCTATGTTACATATGATGTATTTTATGGTTGATATGTCATACATAGGTTGTATGTTATGTTGATATGTCATGTACATGTTGCTATGTCACTTATGATGCATGTTATGCTTGGTTAAGTTATATATATATATACATGTTATGTTGCTATGTCATAGATGATACATGTTATGTTTACTTATGTCACTTATGCTACATGTTAAGTTGCTTAAGTCATGTATGTTATATGTTATGTTGCTTATATGTTATGAATGATACATGCCATGAATAATGTAGATGTATGGTTTTTGTGAGTAGGACAGGATCTTACTAAGCCTATGTGCTTATAGTTTATCTTTCCCTCGTACTGCAGATAAGGGTAAGGGATGAATAAACTAAAGGGAGCAGCAGGAGGGGCCAAATGTGTGTGGTAGTGGCATGGTGGAGAAGATCCGTTATGTCCTTATATATATACGTTTCCCTATGATGATGACGTCTATGGTTGTCCTTATTTATGTCTCCCTATGATGATGATGTTTATGAACTCGAACTAAGTACTAAGTATCTATATATGTTATGATGCATGCTCTATGTTAATATGAAGAAGTAAGGAAGAAGTAAGAAGAAGTATCTATATATGTTATGATGCATGCTCTATGTTAAGAAGAAGTATCTATATATGTTAATGCATGTTTATGTTTAAAAAGAAAAAAAAAATAAGTCTAAAGTCTTCCGCTGTAAGAAGTACGAAATATGTATAAAGTCTTCCGCTGTAAGTAATGTATGTATGTACGGTCGCGTCACGCGCCGCCCCTCCGGATTCTGGTCCCAAAAAGGGCGGGCGTGACAGGTTGGTATCAGAGCGGATCTGCCTTTCCACTACACACACATCAAGCTCCAAATCCTGCCGCTCCAAGTAAGAATTCTATGTCTACTCTAGTTTTGTTAAATTTGTTCATGTATGATATGAAATGCCTTTAGCTTATTTTGTTTATGAAATGCCTTTAGCTTAATTTGTTCATGTATGATATGAAATGCCTTTAGCTTATTTTGTTTATGAAATGCCTTTAGCTTATTTTGTTCATGAATGATAAGAAATGTTTTTTTTAGCTTAAATATGCATGAATTCATGCAGGATAATCTTATGCTAGCCTAGCCTTTAGTTTAAGTAATGCATGAATATACAAATGATAACTTTATGCTAGCTTTAGTTTAATTATGCGTAGATAAACGAACGAAAAATTTATACTAGCTTCACAAGAAATACTTGTGATTTGGTCAAAGGTAGACAAGTTAGGTAAATCAAAATTGATCGACAGAAAAATCGATGGTCAATTTAAATAATAACCTGTCGAATAGTTGTTAGTACAACTTGAATTCGAATAAAACTAGAGTCGATTGTTCAGTTGAACTCATCAACCATAAACTCCTAAAATTACGAAGAATTGATTTTCGTAATTAATTGTGTAAGGTCTATGCTCATATAAATTGAATTAAGTCGGTTTAAATCGTTAGTCGGTTTATAATCGACTTAATTTATTTCAATTTCAGATGGCACAGACGATCACTACGATGACCCGTCTGTTAGTAATATATGAGAGGTGTCCTAAGGCAATCGCCTTATGGTCATACCATTTATATGATAAATGAAGATTCACTATTTGAGTATACATGTTTTATGTATTTGATTGGATCTTAAACTCATTTACTAAATGTCCACGATACGATTCACAGCATGAGAGAATTTGTGATTGGATCACAACTAGTGAGTATCTCTACATGTGTAATTGTGATGTATCGAAATTATCCCTAGTTGATGAATTGATGGTTTGGACACCATCAATTCTGTCGAGACTAGCACGAGGTATACTCCTTGGTGTATCCAAGCAGCTGATTCTCACTGGCTGGAGACATTGTGATGTCCGGAGTTAATCGTGGATGCTAGTTATGGTAACTAGTTCATTGGAGTGACCAGCCGTAAGACTTCATATGATTCTCTGCATATATAGATATGTCAATGAAGTTCTTACTGTAGCTTAAGTGCGATGTTCCTTTGACTTGCGGTATTCAAGTCATCTTGATCATGGAGACTTATGCTTTGACATCTTAAGCAAACATCTCTAAGGAGATGTGGACCCGGGATGATTGAGTATAAGTCGAAGTGATCGAAGGTGTTTGAATAGCCTATAAAGGATTCACCACTCCTTGCGAGGAGATGTATACCCATGGCCTCTCGTCGGATTGTTACTAAAGTCTTTGGCTAAAGCATTACATGTTTAGAGTAAAGTACTCTTCGATACATGTGCAGTAACTAGAATCCGTAGGATGAGGAAATGATACTTGGGCTAGGTGTGACGTAGTCAGCCTAGTGGGGACTGACACTATAGACCATGTCCTGAACCAAGTGGGTATAAGATGAGTGAAGGGAATGAGGTACGAATCATTCGAGCTGCTGAAGGGTTTCAGAAATAGTTCTGGATCAACCGTTAGTCTTTTCGGTTAATTGGGGATCATGATGTACTACTAGGTGCCACTCATGATCGTTCTATAATTAATGGTTAATTACAGACGACCAACATAAACCGAGAACCTATTTGGTCACACGCACAACGAGCGTAATCCAAAGGATTTAAATCGAGCTTGAGAATGAGATTCTCAGACCGAGAGAGACTAAGTTTGGTTGGACCAAACATAGAGCGAGCATGAAATCGTTTCAGTCGCAATGGAAGCATGGATGTGCCGTGTCTTATGAAGACATAATGGATGAACCAAAATGGTTTGGTTCTAATCCAATGGAGGAGAATAAACCAAAGGGTTTGGTTTATTTTAAACGAATGAACCAAAAGTTGGTTCGGTTCGTTTTAACTTAAAATAAACCATCATGGTTTGGTTTATTTTAACTTATCTTAATGGAGCGGGTTAACGGGCCTAATGGTTATGATCCAATAACCATTAAGAGAATTAGTTCTCTATAAAAGAGGGCTTAAGGGATAATTAAGCCCTAATCCAAACCCTAGCAATAGTTGCCGCCCACTTCATCCCCTCTAAGAGTTGGCGCTAACCTCCATTGCCGCCCAGCCCCTTGTGCCGCCGTCCAGCTCCTTGCCGGCGTCCAAGCTTCAGCCGGTGATCCTCCGGTGACCCTCCGGTGACCCTCCGGTGATCTCCTTTAGGTTTGGCATCAAGGTGAGCTTTATCTTCCCTTGGTTGGCCGGCGCCTATCTCCTCCACCAAAGCTGTCCAGTTTTCTGGACAGCTTGTTCTCCTCTCTTCGGAGCGTCGTTTGGACGACGGTTAGAGCTCCGACAGCGGCTAACTTACCGGGGATTCGATCTCCGGTAATCCTCTGAGGTGGAGGACGAAGGATTCGTCAATCGGTTGACGAATACCTCTCCGGAGAAGCGAGTTTTGAGGACTCATTTTTGGATCCGAATTTGGATTCGGATCGTGATCATCTCTCGATCACGTCGTCTTCAACACGAGGCTAGTAACCCGTACGAAGACGAAGTTCGTGGCTTAGCGAAGTCATCCTAAGGATACTCGGTGTGGATACGGATAGAGACGATTCTAGCGAGGATCGTTCCGGTTGATGGCCTTCCCGCTACACGTAATACGAAAGGTATAACATAGTTAAATTTTATTTTATTGCAAATTTAAATTTACGGTTATGTCTACACTTGTTGTACTATGCATGCATGTGATGTGTGTGTTGTAATAAATGTAGATTTATTATTTTTATTGCTTCCGCTGTGCTCATCTTTACGAAACGTGATCGAACACACACACGCCGCGGTGCCGGAAACCCAACACCGTCGTGATGTGTTACGAAACCAATTGAGGGAAGCTATTGAAGAAATAGTTTATAAACCTGATGGTGGGGTCATCAGACACATAAGAAGGCTCGATGGTCTTTTTAGGAGACTCGAGCAGCAGGAGTTTCCGTTACTGGACAATTATCGAATATGGGCCTTGGTACGCTCTCTGCCAAATGATTTCATGGTAGTTGCACATCACGTATGGGGCCGCTATGAAGGACGGATAACATATCGAGTTGTCTGAACTCGAGCACAAGGTTCAAGAGAATCCTGTGGTAGCTGGCCTCGAAAAGAATGAAGAGAGTTCTATAAACGGTCAACTTATTGGCCAGCCTGAGACTACCCTAGTGAGGCCAAGGAAGATAGGACTAAAAATAATTACAACTGCACTAGGGTTTGTCCTAGTAAGAGTCGTAATGAACTATCTTCTCAAGTAGTTTTGTTTAGATTAGAAATAAGGAATGTTATATGTTAACATTTTTTTTTTCTTCTGGAAGTATGAATAAGAAATGATAAGTTCGTTTCTTTTGAAATTAATGATTAGTTCATTGCATGGGATGTATATCGTATAGTTGACCAATGTCGGTTAGATTGGAACATACGAATGATGAGTGGAAACAAAGTTGCTACTTGATTTTGTAAACCAATTCAAATTTACATTGAGTCAATCAGAAACTGCATGTGACCTATCAATCAGCGAAGCCGTGAAGAGATTCAACCGACTCGCACGCCTATGCCCAGAGTTAGTCAGCACGGAAAGAGAAAGGGTCAGGTTCATGCTGAAGATGCTATGACCAGAAATAGCTCTGAATGTGGCCGGCGGAGTTCATGGACCGCAGACTGCAGAGGAGTCAGCATGAGTGCCCTGATTACCGAGCATTACCTGAACATGGCCCGAGCTCGTCAAGGATTATGACGGCAAGATCTTCTACCATCCAGGGAAAGCAAATAAGGTGGCTGATGCACTCAGCAGGAAGTCCTGCGCCACCTTGATGTCTCTATTAGTATTATCTCGACCCTTAGAAAAAGAGATTACGCGTTACGGGGTTGAAATCATTTCCGGACAGCTCTCGACCATGACGATAGCACCGACGCTGTTCGATGATATACTGGAAAAGCAAGCCCGTGACCCAAGCATTCAGAGGATCAAACAAGAGGTCTTAGAAGGAAAGGACGACGGGTTTCGTATCTCTGATAGTGGAGTACTCTACCTCGAGGATCGCTGTATTCCCGACGATCCGAATTACGGAAGAATATATTTGAGGAAGCTCACTAACTCCTTATGTGATGCATCCCGAACCACCAAGATGTATCAAGACCTAAAAGAAAATTACGTGGTTCTGAATGAAAAGAGATGTGGCTCAAGATGTCAAGACACCGACCGCCAGAGGGTTAAAGGTAAACACCGAGACCGAGGAACACCGCACGATCCAGATTCCGTAATGGAAATGGGAAGACATTTCTATGGATTTCATCTCAGGATTGCCCAAGACAACAAATGGTTATGATGCTATATGGGTAATCAGGATGATTGACGAAAGTCCGCCCACTTCTTAGCAATCAAGATGACCTATTCGACGAGCAACCGCCTGCTTATATGCTAGGAAATTATCGACTACATGGAATTCCTAAGACCATCATTTCGAGCGAGATGGTCGCTTTATTTCCCATTTCGGGAATGTGTTCGAAGGCCCTAGGCACGGTTATTGTTCAAGATCGCTTCCATCCCCGCAGACGACATACAAAGAGTAAATGGCATCTTGGAGGATATGTTACGAGCATACTGATTTCAAAGGTAGCCGTGCCGATACTTATGTTTGGCGAATACAATAATAGTTACCAAGCTACTATTGGAATGACACCCTCACGAGGCTCTATACGGAGGAAATGTAGATCTCCCATATCTTTGATGCGAGGTGGTGAAAAAGAGGATGAGACTCAGAACGGACTTCATTGTGACACCACGAGCTATCACGGAACATCCGTCGAGAATTGAAACTACTCGAGGCGAAAATGAAAGAGCTATGCGGATATGCGGCGTGAGCAGATTAGAATTGAAGTTGGGGACATGATATTCCTCAAAGTGGCTCCATGAAGGGAGTGATGAGATTCGGAAGGAAGATGGCCCGAGTCCATGCTACGTGGGACCATATCCGATTGCGGAGGATTGATAAGGTAGCTTACAAGCTAGGCGCCTCGAGATGTCGGCTATTCTGGCGTGTTCCATGTCTCTGTGCTCAAGAAATGCATTTCCAGTGTGGATCAAGTGATCGAGCCACAAACAGTACAAGTTCAAGAGTGGGACCGTATCCGATATTGCAGAGGATTGGCAAGGTAGCTTACAAGCTAGAGCTGCCTCAAGAGATGTCGGCTATTCACAACGTGTTCCATATCTCTGAGCTCAAGAAATGCATTTCCAGTGTGGATCAAGTGATCGAGCCACAAATAGTACAAGCTCAAGAGGACCTGAGTATTGAAAGTCGGCCTATCAAGATACTAGACCGAGAAGTCAAGAAGCTAAGGAACAAAGAGGTACCCTTAGTAAAGGTCCTGTGGCAGAATCAACGATACGAGGAAGCTACCTGGGAACGCGAGGAGGACATGAAGCAGAAGTACCCAGAATTGTTCTAAGTTTCGAGGACGAAACTTTTAAAAGGTATGAAGGATTGTAACGCCCGTAAAATTTCTAGCAATTTTACAAGAATTTTTGACTTTACGATAATGAGCTTTATGTGGGCCTTTTCAAAAATAAAAGAAAATAAGCCAAAAAGGGATGCAAGGCCTAGGAATTGAACCTCAAACCTCTAGAGATAGCCAAGCCCTATAGATGCACCCACTAACCAGAAGCCCTATAGATGAATCAAAAATTATGGTTAAGTGTAAGGGAGATCAAGGGACTCTTCAAATGAATAAATAGGGGAATGAGGGGGCATGAGTTATCAAAACTTCATTTCTCCTCCTCTTCTTCTTCCTCACCGAATTCTAGAGCTCCCCTCTTCATCCTTTGGCCGAACCCCATCCAAGCAAGAAGCAAGGCTAGGTTGCTTCCTTTAGGTTATTTTTCCAACCAAAAAGAAACGCGAAGGATGTAAGTATCCCTCACCTACATACGAGTAGCTTCGATTGATGTTTTGTAAAAGAAATCCATATTGTTATATTCGGCCAACATATGTTTTGGTGATTAAATGAAGTTTTTGATTCATGTTTTATAGGCATATGAAGTTGTTGTTATGTTAAATGAATTATGTTAAAAGATAACCCTAGAAACCCCTATGGACCATTCGGCCAACTTATGTTTTGGTGATTAAATGAAGTTTTTGATTCATGTTTTATAGGTATATGAAGTTGTTGTTATGTTAAATGAATTAGGTTAAATGATAACCCTAGAAACCCCTATGGACCATTCAGCCAACTTATGTTTTGGTGATTAAATGAAGTTTTTGATTCATGTTTTATAGGCATATGAAGTTGTTGTTATGTTAAATGAATTAGGTTAAAAAGATAACCCTAGAAACCTCTATGAACCATTCGACCATCATGTATTTTTGGTGATTAAATGAAGTGTTAATTCATGTTTTATATGCATATGAAGTTGTTGTTATGTTAAATGAATTATGTTAAAAGATAACCCTAAAAGCCCCTTGAACCATTCGGCCACCCCTCTTGTATTGATGTTCCAATGAAGTTTTAATCTATGATTTGTATGCATATGATGTTGTTAGTATGTTAATTGGATTAGGTTTAAAGACTAGCCCTAAAAACCTACATGAACCATTCGGCCAACCATTGTCCTGTAACATGCTCTAGGTTAGGTTAACATGTATTTTTATGTTTGGGTGAATTCATGTTGACTTGTGATATTAAATGATGCTAGATGAAGATAACATGTCTTAGGTTAGTGTTTACTTACTCTTGATGTTTATGCCTTATGCCATGCCCTATGTGTATGTGATATTTAAGATATGTTATGAAATGAAATACAATACGATTATGAAATGAAAAACGATATGTTTATGAAATGAATATGATATGATTATGAAATGAAGTATATGTTATGAAATGAAAAAAAAATGATATGTTCACGAAGTGAAGTATGATGTGTTAGGAAAGGAAGTATGCTATGTTTGCAAAATGAAATAAGCTATGTTATAAATAAAGCATATAAGTATTTTACTTTCTGCATGACTTGTACCAAGCCTTAACAAGGTCCAAAGGGATGAGCTCCTAAGATGCCCTAGGTCGATGGAATAAGACTCGGGCCTAGGATGAGCTTCTATGTATGATTGCCCCTAGGTCGACGGACTAAGATCGGGCCTAGTACGGGATGAGCTCCAAGACGCCCTAGGTCGATGGAGTAAGACTCGGGCCTAGGATGGGCTTCTACGCTATGACGATTGCCCTAGGTCGACGGACTAAGATCGGGCCTAGTAACCTAGTAGGTTCGAGACTTGCTACCTCGGGTCTATTTAGGGATGCGCGTTATGATAATGAAGAAGTGGTATAATGTCGGGCCAAAATATGTTGAGATTATCTTTACGTACCTATACTATATGTTTTCAAAAGCATCCTGCATAGGTTTACATGATTTGATTGCTATGCTCACATGCTATGTTGATATGTCACGTTAGTGCTGCCATGTTACCTATAATATATGTTATGTTTGATATGTCATGTTATGCTGCTATGTTACATATGATGTATGTTATGGTTGATATGTCATACATAGGTTGTATGTTATGTTGATATGTCATGTACACGTTGCTATGTCACTTATGATGCATGTTATGCTTGGTTAAGTCATATATATATACATGTTATGTTGCTATGTCATAGATGATACATGTTATGTTTACTTATGTCACTTATGCTACATGTTAAGTTGCTTAAGTCATGTATGTTATATGTTATGTTGCTTATATGTTATGAAAGATACATGCCATGAATAATGTAGATGTATGGTTTTTGTGAGTAGGACAAGATCTTACTAAGCCTATGTGCTTATAGTTTATCTTTCCCTCGTACTGCAGATAAGGGTAAGGGATGGATAAACTAAAGGGAGCAGCAGGAGGGGCCAAATGTGTGTGGTAGTGACATGGTGGAGAAGATCCGTTATGTCCTTATATATATACGTTTCCCTATGATGATGACGTCTATGATTGTCCTTATTTATGTCTCCCTATGATGATGATGTTTATGAACTCGAACTAAGTACTAAGTATCTATATATGTTATGATGCATGCTCTATGTTAATATGAAGAAGTAAGGAAGAAGTAAGAAGAAGTATCTATATATGTTATGATGCATGCTCTATGTTAAGAAGAAGAAGTATCTATATATGTCAATGCATGTTTATGTTTAAAAAGAAAAAAAAAATAAGTCTAAAGTCTTCCGCTGTAAGAAGTACGAAATATGTATAAAGTTTTCCGCTGTAAGTAATGTATGTATGTACGGTCGCGTCACGCGCCGCCCCTCCGGATTCTGGTCCCAAAAAGGGCGGGCTTGACAGGTTGGTATCAGAGCGGATCTGCCTTTCCACTACACACACATCAAGCTCCAAATCCTGCCGCTCCAAGTAAGAATTCTATGTCTATTCTAGTTTTGTTAAATTTGTTCATGTATGATATGAAATGCCTTTAGCTTATTTTATTTATGAAATGCCTTTAGCTTAATTTGTTCATGTATGATATGAAATGCCTTTAGCTTATTTTGTTTATGAAATGCCTTTAGCTTATTTTGTTCATGAATGATAAGAAATGTTTTTTTTAGCTTAAATATGCATGAATTCATGCAGGATAATCTTATGCTAGCCTAGCCTTTAGTTTAAGTAATGCATGAATATACAAATGATAACTTTATGCTAGCTTTAGTTTAATTATGCGTAGATAAACGAACGAAAAATTTATACTAGCTTCACAAGAAATACTTGTGATTTGGTCAAAGGTAGACAAGCTAGGTAAATCAAAATTGATCAGCAAAAAAATTGACGATGGTCAATTTAAATAATAACCCAAGTGTCGAATAGTTGTTAGTACAACTTGAATTCGGAATAAAAACTAGGGGAGTCGATTGTTCAGTTGAACTCATCAACCAAAAACTCCTAAAATTACGAAGAATTGATTTTCGTAATTAATTGTGTAAGGTCTATGCTCATATAAATTGAATTAAGTCGGTTTCGTACTGGTTAGTCGGTTTTATACTGACTTAATTTATTTCAATTTCAGATGGCACGGACGATCACTACGATGACCCGTCTGTTAGTAATATATGAGAGGTGTCCTAAGGCAATCGCCTTATGGTCATACCATTTATATGATAAATGAAGATTCACTATTTGAGTATACATGTTTTATGTATTTGATTGGATCTTAAACTCATTTACTAAATGTCCACGATACGATTCACAGCATGAGAGAATTTGTGATTGGATCACAACTAGTGAGTATCTCTACATGTGTAATTGTGATGTATCGAAATTATCCCTAGTCGATGAATTGATGGATTTGGACACCATCAATTCTGTCGAGACTAGCACGAGGTATACTCCTTGGTGTATCCAAGCAGCTGATTCTCACTGGCTGGAGACATTGTGATGTCCGGAGTTAATCGTGGATGCTAGTTATGGTAAGACTTCATATGATTCTCTGCATATATAGATATGTCAATGAAGTTCTTACTGTGGCTTAAGTGCGATGTTCCTTTGACTTGCGGTATTCAAGTCATCTTGATCATGGAGACTTATGCTTTGACATCTTAAGCAAACATCTCTGAGGAGATGTGGACCCGGGATGATTGGGTATAAGTCGAAGTGATCGAAGGTGTTTGAATAGCCTATAAAGGATTCACCACTCCTTGCGAGGAGATGTATACCATGGCCTCTCGTCGGATTGTTACTAAAGTCTTTGGCCAAAGCATTACATGTTTAGAGTAAAGTACTCTTCGATACATGTGCGAACTAGAATCCGTAGGACGAGGAAATGATACTGGGCTAGGTGTGCGTAGTTAGCCTAGTGAGGTGACACTATAGACCATGTATCTGAACCAAGTGGGTATAAGATGAGTGAAGGGAATGAAGTGCGAATCATTCGAGTCTTTGAAGGGTTTCAGAAATAGTTCTGGATCAACCGTTGATCTTTTCGGTTAATTGGGGATCATGATGTACTACTAGGTGTCACTCATGATCGTTCTATAATTAATGGTTAATTACAGACGACCAACATAAACCGAGAACCTATTTGATCACATGCACAACGAGCGTAATCCAAAGGATTTAAATCGAGCTTGAGAATGGGATTCTCAGACCGAGAGAGACTAAGTTTGGTTGGACCAAACATAGAGCGAGCATGAAATCGTTTCAGTCGCAATGGAAGCATGGATGTGCCGTGTCTTATGAAGACATAATGGATGAACCAAAATGGTTTGGTTATAATCCAATGGTTCTAATCCGAAGGACCTTCTGCTGATGCATCTGCTAGCATCTGGTCCTCCTTGTCGCAGAGCGCCAGATCCTCATGCTAGTCTGTGCTCCCTTGCTAGAGGTGGCTCCTACGGGCCCGGGCGGAGGTCGAGGTACTAGCTCCATCTGCCCCTGTCCGATCCGCAACTTCACCAATGAGAAGTTATGAACTGATATACAGTCGTAAACCTCAGAAAGCGCCCTTAGAGATCCCCTGTTAATGTTAATGCCTACAGACTCTAGCCATGCAGTGATGAGATGGCCAAAAGGCATATGCACTTTCCCTTGCACAGGGGATATGAAATATACAATGCAATGAAACATGTTCAATGCAATGTTTATATCTAATCTATGACGCAAGGCATACATAAGAAAAAGATGGGGAGGCCGAATCTTGGCCAGACCCCGAGTCACGATAGGAAGAAAACACCCAACGATGACTTTGTAAAGTATATTGTCATGGGCAGATAGCTCAGTGATGATAGGGAATAGGTTCCGAAGGGTGGGCAAGGATGATGAAAATGTCCTCATGCATGGAGTCCAAAGAAATATGATCAAACGGCTCAGGAGGAGGGGTATCGAAGGTAGGATAGAAGATGAAAGTATCATTCGATGGCCTACACTCAAGAAACTCCTGCAATATCGCAGGAGTGAACTCTAAGTCGCATTTTGCAATGCGAGTAGTGTAGGTAGGACCATCGTCTACCTTCCGTAAGTTTTGATAGAACTCCTTAAGGAGATCATCATTTATGCCATGAGTGCAAAGGACTACCTTCATGAGTTGATAGTATGCTAGAATCTCCATGATATCGCCACAATAATGCCTAAAGAAGTCGATATCGATGTACCTAACCGACATGGGTTGGTACAATCGTGATGCGACCTCAGTCGGGTCGTTCCTACGTTGCCATCTATGTGAATGAAATGCAATGGTTAGCCTAGTGGGGACTGACACTAGTGGGGACTGACACTATAGACCATGTCCTGAACCAAGTGGGTATAAGATGAGTGAAGGGAATGGGGTACGAATCATTCGAGCTGCTGAAGGGTTTCAGAAATAGTTCTGGATCAACCGTTGATCTTTTCGGTTAATTGGGGATCATGATGTACTACTAGGTGTCACTCATGATCGTTCTATAATTAATGGTTAATTACAGACGACCAACATAAACCGAGAACCTATTTGATCACATGCACAACGAGCGTAATCCAAAGGATTTAAATCGAGCTTGAGAATGGGATTCTCAGACCGAGAGAGACTAAGTTTGGTTGGACCAAACATAGAGCGAGCATGAAATCGTTTCAGTCGCAATGGAAGCATGGATGTGCCGTGTCTTATGAAGACATAATGGATGAACCAAAATGGTTTGGTTCTAATCCAATGGAGGAGAATAAACCAAAGGGTTTGGTTTATTTTAAACGAATGAACCAAAAGTTGGTTCGGTTCGTTTTAACTTAAAATAAACCATCATGGTTTGGTTTATTTTAACTTATCTTAATGGAGCGGGTTAACGGGCCTAATGGTTATGATCCAATAACCATTAAGAGAATTAGTTCTCTATAAAAGAGGGCTTAAGGGATAATTAAGCCCTAATCCAAACCCTAGCAATAGTTGCCGCCCACTTCATCCCCTCTAAGAGTTGGCGCTAACCTCCATTGCCGCCCAGCCCCTTGTGCCGCCGTCCAGCTCCTTGCCGGCGTTCAAGCTTCAGCCGGTGATCCTCCGGTGACCCTCCGATGATCTCCTTTAGGTTTGGCATCAAGGTGAGCTTTATCTTCCCTTGGTTGGCCGGCGCCTATCTCCTCCACCAAAGCTGTCCAGTTTTCTGGACAGCTTGTTCTCCTCTCGTCGGATCGTCGTTTGGACGACAGTTAGAGCTCCGACAGCGGCTAACTTACCGGGGATTCGATCTCCGGTAATCCTCTGAGGTGGAGGACGAAGGATTCGTCAATCGGTTGACGAATACCTCTCCGGAGAAGCGAGTTTTGAGGACTCGTTTTTGGATCCGAATTTGGATTCGGATCGTGATCATCTCTCGATCACGTCGTCCTCAACACGAGGCTAGTAACCCGTACGAAGACGAAGTTCGTGGCTTAGCGAAGTCATCCTAAGGATACTCGGTGTGGATACGGATAGAGACGATTCTAGCGAGGATCGTTCCGGTTGATGCCGTTCTCGCTACACGTAATACGAAAGGTATAACGTAGTTAAATTTCATTTTATTGCAAATTTAAATTTACGGTTATGTCTACACTTGTTGTACTATGCATGCGTGTGATGTGTGTGTTGTAATAAATATAGATTTATTATTTTTATTGCTTCCGCTGTGCTCATCTTTACGAAACGTGATCGAACACACACACACGCCGCGGTGCCGGAAACCCAACACCGTCGTGATGTGTTACGAAACCAATTGAGGGAAGCTATTGAAGAAATAGTTTATAAACCTGATGGTGGGGTCATCGGACACATAAGAAGGCTCGATGGTCTTTTTAGGAGACTCGAGCAGCAGGAGTTTCCGTTACTGGACAATTATCGGATATGGGCCTTGGTACGCTCTCTGCCAAATGATTTCATGGTAGTTGCACATCACGTATGGGGCCGCTATGAAGGACGTATAACATATGCTGAGTTGTGTTGGAAACTACTGGAGCACAAGGTTCAAGAGAATCCTGTGGTAGTTGGCCTCGAAAAGAATGAAGAGAGTTCTATAAACGGTCAACTTATTGGCCAGCCTGAGACTACCCTAGTGAGGCCAAGGAAGATGGGACTAAAAATAATTACAACTGCACTAGGGTTTGTCCTAGTGGGAGTCGTAATGAACTATCTTCTCAAGTAGTTTTGTTTAGATTAGAAATAAGGAATGTTATATGTTAACATTTTTTTTTTCTTCTGGAAGTATGAATAAGAAATGATAAGTTCGTTTCTTTTGAAATTAATGATTAGTTCATTGCATGGGATGTATATGGTATAGTTGACCAATGTCGGTTAGATTGGAACATACGAATGATGAGTGGAAACAAAGTTGCTACTTGATTTTGTAAACCAATTCAAATTTACATTGAGTCAATCAGAAACTGCATGTGACCTATCAATCAGCGAAGCCGTGAAGAGATTCAACCGACTCGCACGCCTATGCCCAGAGTTAGTCAGCACGGAAAGAGAAAGGGTCAGGTTCATGCTGAAGATGCTCTGACCAGAAATAGCTCTGAATGTGGCCGGCGGAGTTCATGGACCGCAGACCGCAGAGGAGCTGTACAGTAGTGCCCTGATTACCGAGCATTACCTGAACATGGCCCGAGCTCGTCAAGGATTATGACGGCAAGATCTTCTACCATCCAGGGAAAGCAAATAAGGTGGCTGATGCACTCAGCAGGAAGTCCTGCGCCACCTTGATGTCTCTATTAGTATTATCTCGGCCCTTAGAAAAAGAGATTACGCGTTACGGGGTTGAAATCATTTCCGGACAGCTCTCGACCATGACGACATAGACGACGCCGCTGTTCGATGATATACTGGAAAAGCAAGCCCGTGACCCAAGCATTCAGAGGATCAAACAAGAGGTCTTAGAAGGAAAGGACGACGGGTTTCGTATCTCTGATAGTGGAGTACTCTACCTCAGGGATCGCCTGTGTATTCCCGACGATCCAGAATTACGGAAGAATATATTTGAGGAAGCTCACGGAACTCCTTATGCGATGCATCCTGGAACCACCAAGATGTACCAAGACCTGAAAAGAAAATTCTGGTGGTTCAGAATGAAAAGGGATGTGGCTCAAGATGTCAAGATTGTCTCGACCGCCAGAGGGTTAAAGGTAACACCGGAGACCGAGGAACACCGCACCAATCCAGATTCCGTAATGGAAATGAGAAGACATTTCTATGGATTTCATCTCGTGATCGCCAAGACAACAAATGGTTATGATGCTATATGGGTATCAGGATGATTGACGAAGTCCGCCCACTTCTTAGCAATCAAGATGACCTATTAGACGGAGCAACTGGCTCAGTTATATGCTAGGGAAATTGTCAGACTACATGGAATTCCTAAGACCATCATTTCTGACAGAGATGGTCGCTTTATTTCCCATTTTTGGGAATGTGTTCAGAAGGCCCTAGGCACGAAGCTATTGTTCAGTACTGCCTTCCATCCCCAGACGGACGGACAGACCGAAAGAGTAAATCAAGTACTGGAGGATATGTTACGAGCTTGCGCCTTGGATTTCAAAGGTAGCTGGTGCCGATACTTATGTTTGGCAGAATTCGCCTACAATAATAGTTACCAAGCTACTATTGGAATGACACCCTACGAGGCTCTATATGGGAGGAAATGTAGATCTCCCATATGCTGGTACGAGGGTGGTGAAAAAAAGAGGATGAGACTCCAGACGGACTTCATTGACGACACCACCCGAGCTATACGGAACATCCGTCAGAGAATTGAAACTACTCAGAGCCGACAAAAGAGCTATGCGGATATGCGGCGTAGACCGTTAGAATTCGAAGTTGGGGACATGATATTCCTCAAAGTGGCTCCAATGAAGGGAGTGATGAGATTCGGAAGGAAGGGTAAACTGAGTCCATGCTACGTGGGACCATATCCGATATTGCAGAGGATTGATAAGGTAGCTTACAAGCTAGAGCTGCCTCAAGAGATGTCGGCTATTCACAACGTGTTCCATGTCTCTGTGCTCAAGAAATGCATTTCCAGTGTGGATCAAGTGATCGAGCCACAAACAGTACAAGTTCAAGAGTGGGACCGTATCCGATATTGCAGAGGATTGGCAAGGTAGCTTACAAGCTAGAGCTGTCTCAAGAGATGTCGGCTATTCACAATGTGTTCCATATCTCTAAGCTCAAGAAATGCATTTCCAGTGTGGATCAAGTGATCGAGCCACAAACAGTACAAGTTCAAGAGGACCTGAGTATTGAAAGTCGGCCTATCAAGATACTAGACCGAGAAGTCAAGAAGCTAAGGAACAAAGAGGTACCCTTAGTAAAGGTCCTGTGGCCGAATCAACGATACGAGGAAGCTACCTGGGAACGCGAGGAGGACATGAAGCAGAAGTACCCAGAATTGTTCTAAGTTTCGAGGACGAAACTTTTAAAAGGTATGAAGGATTGTAACGCCCGTAAAATTTCTAGCAATTTTACAAGAATTTTTGACTTTACGATAATGAGCTTTATGTGGGCCTTTTCAAAAATAAAAGAAAATAAGCCAAAAAGGGATGCAAGGCCTAGGAATTGAACCTCAAACCTCTAGAGATAGCCAAGCCCTATAGATGCACCCACTAACCAGAAGCCCTATAGATGAATCAAAAATTATGGTTAAGTGTAAGGGAGATCAAGGGACTCTTCAAATGAATAAATAGGGGAATGAGGGGGCATGAGTTATCAAAACTTCATTTCTCCTCCTCTTCTTCTTCCTCATCGAATTCTAGAGCTCCCCTCTTCATCCTTTGGCCGAACCCCATCCAAGCAAGAAGCAAGGCTAGGTTGCTTCCTTTAGGTTATTTTTCCAACCAAAAAGAAACGCAAAGGATGTAAGTATCCCTCACCTGCATACGAGTAGCTTCGATTGATGTTTTGTAAAAGAAATCCATATTGTTATATTCGGCCAACATATGTTTTGGTGATTAAATGAAGTTTTTGATTCATGTTTTATAGGCATATGAAGTTGTTGTTATGTTAAATGAATTAGATTAAAAGATAACCCTAGAAACCCCTATGGACCATTCGGCCAACTTATGTTTTGGTGATTAAATGAAGTTTTTGATTCATGTTTTATAGGCATATGAAGTTGTTGTTATGTTAAATGAATTAGGTTAAATGATAACCCTAGAAACCCCTATGGACCATTCAGCCAACTTATGTTTTGGTGATTAAATGAAGTTTTTGATTCATGTTTTATAGGTATATGAAGTTGTTGTTATGTTAAATGAATTAGGTTAAAAAGATAACCCTAGAAACCTCTATGAACCATTCGACCATCATGTATTTTTGGTGATTAAATGAAGTGTTAATTCATGTTTTATATGCATATGAAGTTGTTGTTATGTTAAATGAATTATGTTAAAAGATAACCCTAAAAGCCCCTTGAACCATTCGGCCACCCCCTTTGTATTGATGTTCCAATGAAGTTTTAATCTATGATTTGTATGCATATGATGTTGTTAGTATGTTAATTGGATTAGGTTTAAAGACTAGCCCTAAAAACCTACATGAACCATTCGGCCAACCATTGTCCTGTAACATGCTCTAGGTTAGGTTAACATGTATTTTTATGTTTGGGTGAATTCATGTTGACTTGTGATATTAAATGATGCTAGATGAAGATAACATGTCTTAGGTTAGTGTTTACTTACTCTTGATGTTTATGCCTTATGCCATGCCCTATGTGTATGTGATATTTAAGATATGTTATGAAATGAAATACAATACGATTATGAAATGAAAAACGATATGTTTATGAAATGAATATGATATGATTATGAAATGAAGTATGATATGTTATGAAATGAAAAAAAAATGATATGTTCACGAAGTGAAGTATGATGTGTTAGGAAAGGAAGTATGCTATGTTTGCAAAATGAAATAAGCTATGTTATAAATAAAGCATATAAGTATTTTACTTTCTGCATGACTTGTACCAAGCCTTAACAAGGTCCAAAGGGATGGGCTCCTAAGATGCCCTAGGTCGATGGAATAAGACTCGGGGCTAGGATGAGCTTCTATGTATGATTGCCCCTAGGTCGACGGACTAAGATCGGGCCTAGTACGGGATGAGCTCCAAGACGCCCTAGGTCGATGGAGTAAGACTCGGGCCTAGGATGGGCTTCTATGCTATGACGATTGCCCTAGGTCGACGGACTAAGATCGGGCCTAGTAACCTAGTAGGTTCGAGACTTGCTACCTCGGGTCTATTTAGGGATGCGCGTTATGATAATGAAGAAGTGGTATAATGTCGGGCCAAAATATGTTGAGATTATCTTTACGTACCTATACTATATGTTTTCAAAAGCATCCTGCATAGGTTTATATGATTTGATTGCTATGCTCACATGCTATGTTGATATGTCACGTTAGTGTTGCCATGTTACCTATAATATATGTTATGTTTGATATGTCATGTTATGCTGCTATGTTACATATGATGTATGTTATGGTTGATATGTCATACATAGGTTGTATGTTATGTTGATATGTCATGTACACGTTGCTATGTCACTTATGATGCATGTTATGCTTGGTTAAGTCATATATATATACATGTTATGTTGCTATGTCATAGATGATACATGTTATGTTTACTTATGTTACTTATGCTACATGTTAAGTTGCTTAAGTCATGTATGTTATATGTTATGTTGCTTATATGTTATGAATGATACACGTCATGAATAATGTAGATGTATGGTTTTTGTGAGTAGGACAAGATCTTACTAAGCCTATGTGCTTATAGTTTATCTTTCCCTCGTACTGCAGATAAGGGTAAGGGATGGATAAACTAAAGGGAGCAGCAGGAGGGGCCAAATGTGTGTGGCAGTGACATGGTGGAGAAGATCCGTTATGTCCTTATATATATACGTTTTCCTATGATGATGACGTCTATGGTTGTCCTTATTTATGTCTCCCTATGATGATGATGTTTATGAACTTGAACTAAGTACTAAGTATCTATATATGTTATGATGCATGCTCTATGTTAATATGAAGAAGTAAGGAAGAAGTAAGAAGAAGTATCTATATATGTTATGATGCATGCTCTATGTTAAGAAGAAAAAGTGTCTATATATGTTAATGCATGTTTATGTTTAAAAAGAAAAAAAAAATAAGTCTAAAGTCTTCCGCTGTAAGAAGTACGAAATATGTATAAAGTTTTTCGCTGTAAGTAATGTATGTATATACGGTCGCGTCACGCGCCGCCCCTCCAGATTCTGGTCCCAAAAAGGGCGGGCGTGACACAAGTAATCACATAACCAAGGTTATGGGGAATAAAATATAACTTTGTTTGGTTTAATACTATTTGATTTAATCCTAGGTAATGAGACAAAACTTTGTTTGTTTGAAAGTTTTAATGTATTACTTACTTTGACATTTACAATATTATCCCTAGTTCAATTATAATATTTTTTACAATTAAATTAATTTGATTTTTAATTATTGTTTATAAATAAATTAAATCATTAATTATAGTATTAATAATATAATATATATTATAAATTTTAAAATTTTAAATTATTGTGAGATTTTGGGCTTCCAACAGTTAGGCAAAGCCAATGAGTTGCCGACACCAATGAGTTGTCGACCCATTCAAAAATTCTTGTGAAAGATACCAAACCTTATGTTGATGTGATGATGAGGAAGTGCTAAAACTGCCAAGATGGTTTCTTTATAAAATAATTTTATCATAGATCAGTAACTTCAGGTCTATTACAAGAGATCAATATTCTTTGAGAAATCAAACTAGAGAATTCTAGCACTCTCCAAGTTATTACTAATTTTAAAGAATTGGATAGTAGATAGAAATTCTCGGATTTTATAAATGATGGAATTTGAGTAAACTGGTAGATAGCTGGGAAGTACTGGTTAGTTCTATTTTGTGGCCGAAAATAAGTTTTTACTGTTTATGATTGCAAATAAAAATTCTTCACTCCGCATTCCAAGAGATTCATGTATATGCTCTTTAAAAAATATGGAATCGTTATATTAACAGTTTTTTATCACTATTCCTACATATGGAGAGAGGTAAATTAGATGTCAGGTAGTTAGTATAGAAATATAAAATTATCGAAAGCATGATCATCATTTCTAAAAATCAATTCTTTTGTCTTTTGTCCTTTCAAATTTTAATATGACAGTACTAGTCTTAACACGTATATACTCCTAAAGCACTTTCCTTGTGTTGATGTGACGATGAGAAAGTGTTAACCTACAGTCTTGAGGTATGTATCTGATATGACTTACTTTTTACCATAAATAAAGTAAACTAATAAAATTTAGTATGTAGAAAAAAACAATGCATCAATGAACACTCATATAAGAACGTTGGCATTGCTACGATCTGAATATGTAGATTGGTCTCTTCCCTAAAATCTTGCACTTTTGGGATACGTGATGAACATGCTACTACAGAAGAAGCTCTTGTGTTAAAAATCCATCTGTGTCAGTAATATATACCTGTCAAATTCTTGTACCGCAGAAGATCCAAACATGGAAGGAAATTACTAAAATATAAATGCACGGATTGATTTCTTGGGATAAGTGACAAGCCAATAAAATCAGCGATTGATAGTAAAAATACATGAACAAGGTCGATATTTGAATTTGACAAAAGATGTCTATCCCCGTCTAACACCCGAAAGTCAAAAGCTATTTTATTCTTCGATTATTAGAGTAAAATGCATAAATTTTTTCCGCGGTGTAAAATAAAAAAAAGACGGCTCCTTGATCAGTGAGGCGTTAGTAATAACTTACTGTGAACAACGGATCATTCTCAGATAGCGGTGGAAGGCAAAAGGTAATAAATCTGCGCGCTTTCTTGCACTTGCTCCAGGGCAACTCTAGCCATGATTTCTTTACTCGGCCAGAACATCCAAAGAGATATATCCAAAGACCAAAAATAAGAAGTTTCTATTGATACAGAGCCAAGGGGCATCATCAACAGTGCAATCCAAAAATAAGAAGTTTCTATTTAACATAAGAAGTTTCTATTATAAATACAACAATTAATAGACAAAAATAATCCAAAAATATATTCATTCAAAAAGATCAATCCAAATTCAATCCAAAATGACATTCATTCAAAAAGTTTTGTTCAAAATGATACCACGACTATCCAAAAGTATATCCAAAATATAAGTACCAACAATGTATACCAGAATGACGATCTAATTCAAATAGCTACTTCATTTGGAATTGAGCTCAGAGAGCAGCTTCAACACATAACTTCTCCTAAATATCTGTGACAATGCGAAGAAATTGTCAAGCTTGTGTTCATCTTTGAGAATATACTTTCTAACATCCATAATTTCTTGCTCAGAGAATTCAGAAAGTTCTATTAACTCTTCGTATATCTTATTTTTTTCTATAATTATTCTCTATTTGTTGCTTGAAGTAGTTGGAGATCTCCTCATCAAATTTAGAAATAGAAGTAATATATTTTTGAATCTCTCCCACCAAGTCACCTAGAGAGCATCATCAGACTTTTCATTTTTCTTTCTGGTTGACGTCTTGTTTGTTGGACAAACTGATGAACTTGGAGTCTTAGATGTCTTTATTGCTTGGTTGTCATCATCAGATTCTTTATCTTTGTGATATGCAACATATTCATCCTTTTCAAGCTCAAATGCGCCAACCTCTTCATCACATACATTTATCTCTTCTACTGCATCAGCGGGGGTTTCTGCATTAGCTCATGTGGCACGATCTTTCCCCTACACAGAGATCAAGTCATCAAGGTGAGGGAACTTTTTGTTCCTTAAACCAATAGCAGCTGGATGACTCTAAATTTAAAATATATCATTAGTATAAAATCATCGACAAAATGGACACATGAAAGATACTCAAATGCTGAGAGAGTGGATACTGAAGAGCCCAAGTAATAGCACAAATGAGGTCGATCTAACATATGCAATAAAAATAAAAATCACATTGAAGTTGTAAAAGTAGAAAAACTAGCTACCATAAGAAAAGAGGAATCTCCAGCTTCTCGAATAAGCAGTGAAAATATATGTATATATAGTGTACTTAACAAGCAATCAACCTAAACTAGTATTAACATTAAAACAGATCCGATCGACACATAGGAAATAAAGAAAATACGTCACTCTGACTTCTTAGAATCGGTATAGTTAGAAGTTGCCGATGGCATGAAGAGCAAACATGCAAAATACCACAGTTTGTTTTATCTTAATTTTTTTGCACCAGAATCAAAGCAAAATACCAGTAGTAAAGAACATGATTGACAAAATGGGAGATGTAAAAGAATGTTGAACCACAATCTCAATTTGTTCAACACTTCACCTTCTTCTGAAATAACTTAACACAGGAAAGATTTCTCTAAGCAGAAAAGTCTATCACACGATGCAGAAATACTTATGCACAATACATTCAAAAGGGAAAATAAAAGTTACCTTGTGCAGAAATACTGGAGCCGTTTAAAAAAAAGTACCTTTACCCAATCATCGAAGACATCCTTTGTTGCAATGATACATTTATCAACGTCGTTCCATCCAAATCCACTACTATGATTAAACATCTCATTGATAGCATGGATTGCCTTTTCAGTAGCTTGTACCTCGACTCGATATGAGGGGTAGCCCTCAGATTACTGGATGACAATTTAGCAGCCATAACTTTCTCCAAATGCAGCAAGTATCCAGTTCGAAAACCATTCTCGCTCTTCCAAGCTGAATCTTTGCTTAACTCAATAAGGCAGTCAACTAAAACAACATCCTTTTGTTTTGTCCACAAGTGTTTAGTGCTCGTAGTTTTTCTTTTGAACTTTGTTAGCATTGAACTTTCTACTTGTTCACTTGATGCATCCTTGGTCGTTTCTACTCCTTTTATCCTCTTCTGGCTATGTCGTTCCATTGAAAACTAAAATTAAACTATCCAAATAATATATTATTCTTGCATAAAACATAATCAAATTGTTTAAATAAATAGTATACAAACCCAGATACAATCAAATTGTTCAAACGTAATAAATCCAAGATACAATCAAATTGTTCAAATTTAATCACACCCAGATATAATCAGATTGTCCAAACTTAATCAAATTCAGATACAATCAAAATTTTTAAACTATTCAAATGGATAATAAACCCAAATACAATATAAGCAAAGAGTTCAAATACATGAAAATTCAAATTTCAAGAAAGAATATTAAATTTAATTAACCGATGACTGCCAGCTCATGAATATATCATCTGCAAGCTTGTCTCTCCATTCAGTCCAAGTAGGGTTGGTCTCACAATGGCTGATCAAATCACCACCATCATCGACATCATCATCATCACTTTCATTTGACTCGAGGACATCAAGCTCACTCTTTATCGGATCAATTGGCATTTCATACCTTATGAAATTATGCAAGATACAACAAGCAGAAATAATCCTACATTGAGTCTTAACATCATAAAATGACTTATCTCTCAATATAGCCCATCTGACTTTTAAAATACCAAAAAACTTCTCAATGCAATTTCTAGCTTGAGAGTGTTTCATATTAAAGTATGCTTTGGCTGTCGCTGGTTGGTAACCTTGCCTCCATTCAGTCAAGTGGTACCCTTGACCTCTATATGGTGCCAAAAATCCTTTCTCATTCATGTATCCAGCATTACACAAATAATAACAACCTATATTACAAGTGAACATGTGTTAATATATATAATAATAACCCAATTTATGATAATTATAACTTAATTACCTTGAGGAATCTTTAAGTCATTCCTCCTACTAATAGCATCCCTTAAGACTCTACCATCCGTTGTAGATCCTTCCCAACCTTGTAAGACATAGCTAAATTACATGTTCGAGTGCACACACCCAAGACATTGGTTGCAATTTCATCTTTTCTGGTTCGGTACCTAGGTTTATCAACTGTTAGGACATTGACATTAATATACGAACCATCTAATGCTCCCAAACAACCCTACAATCATAGAAATATCATAAATCAAATTAATTTACTGTGTACATTAAAATGATTAAAAAATAAATATATAGAAATTATATACTTGTACCTTAAATCATTTCCACCTCTCATCAGTGCAATTTTCTGGGACTGGTTCAGACTTCCTAAGCAAAATATTATATAACCATTGAATAGAATTCAAAACTGAATGAAATTGCCTACTAACTGTCTCATTGGATCTAGCTATTTGACATTTTAGGGCTCTATTCTTCACATTATGTGCAATAATATGAAGAAAAAATATTACAAGTTCACTAATTGACATATTTTTATTTCCTTCTAGGTTTCCATGAGTCGTTAGCAAAGAACAAAATTTGTCTAAAACCCTTCTATCCATCCTACAGTTATCAACACATTATCGATCACTATGAAAAATCATCTCATTTAAGTTTATAGATCTAATATTATATCTAGACAATGCTTGATTAGTATATAATATGCTCCTCCGAAACCTAGCACTCCTCTTGTTAGCTAAGACAACCGCCAACAATAAAAGCATCAATAACTTCCTTTGCATCCTCTTCTTGTGTATAATATGTAGAGAAATTATCTTCATCTCTTGCCTTACTGCTAATTGATCTATATCAGCCTATCATAAAAATAAGGCAATGAAAAATAAATCTAGCAACAAAATCTACTGTCTTATGAGTCAAATCTTCAAAATAGATTATGTATGAAATGGAAAACGAGAGAAATATTTTAGATGGATAAGGAAGTCTAACAGTTTTATGGATGAGGATAAAGAAATATTCTGACAAGATAATAAGCAAGTTTAGCAAGTAGAATAAACCTGGTGCACTTTGAGAAAATGACAATGCTTATTGAACAGATACAACATTTTAAAATTTAACAATTTCAACTATTATACACTTGTGATAAATAATTTAATACAACTCAAAGTAAATCTCTGTCTAAAAAAAAGTGAGTAAAGATACAATAAAAGTAAATAAAATTACCATTCAATACTTTCTAAAGTTACATCTCGAACCTTTCTGAACCCCTCTAGATGACAAAAAAGTTTTAAAAATTCTTATGTATAAGCTCTCTGAAAATTAAAATTATGTCTCACACAACTTACAAATGCATCCCCGTATATCTCCTACATTCTAAAATGTTCCATCCATGAAAAATTTATAACCACTATAAATTTGAAGAAATTTGGCTACAATTGGATTAAACGGATTGAATACTGCTTCAATCACAAATTTCAATAGTCACAGTACCATGATTATGGAAAAAATGACTTTAAAATCAGAAATTAGAGGGGTTTTTTACTGCTATCAGACTGAATGAACTCACTGGATTATAACCGACCAAACCCAATAGATTCAATCTATTTAAGAGCGCTCATTCGTCAAATAATTGAGTATGCATGTTTGTAAAAGTAATAGAAGAATACGTAAACATGGATCAATGTGACCTATAAATTCATTTGTTGCAACATAGTAATTCAAGAAAAAAATGTGTTAACTTCAGTTATGAAGCTAAAGCTCAAAAATATTTACCATGCGAAACATCCAACTCTGTTATCGTTTTTGAGAATAAAGTAAGTTACATGTCACAAGGCGAAAGGAGAAGGGATCCAATAAAAAATTACCTATGGAGTCAAAGACTAGCTGAAGACGAGCCGAAGATGAGCCCAGGCCACAAAGTTGTCCTTCTCGGCACAAGGAGAAGTTATCAATGAAGCGAGGACAAGAGAAAGGTCTTTGGACCCAATCCCAGGAAGGTCTTCGACACGAGGTGGACGAAGGCTTCGAATTGCCGTGCAATCGCCGTCGCTAGGGTTTCGCCTGGCTGTTATCACGCGATGGGAAGGAATTGAGTCGGTGGTTTTAATTATTAGGTGTAATTTAATTAATGTTTGAAAGATAATTTTGGAAAGAAAATTATCTTAACCTCGGAATCAAGAAAAACCTAAGGTTTCCTTGGTTTTTTAATTCCGGGTTGAATACCCCCTTTTGCTGACGTATGCTGATGTGTCAGACATGAGGCATTACTTGGGAATCGTCGATTACCTAAACCAAATAAGGTTTTCATTGATAATGTTAGATGGATAACCAAGGTAATCACAGATGACCCCCAACCAAACGCACCCATAGGGTTAAGAAGGAACACTGGAGAAGAAAGAAGAACTCCTAGGTGCCGGGAGTTAGAAAGGAAGAAGCGTCGCCAACGGGAGTCGCCAAAGAGGGAATAGGAAGAGTAGAAGCTGAGAAGTTGAAGGGGTCGGATGGAGAATGTCTCACATAGGATTTGTAGTTTTAAAGCTTCTTTGTGAAAGAAAGAAGGCGGGATCCATCGGCCCAATAAGCTGCTCTGGGCGGATATGATAAAGTAAAAGAGGAGGGCCACTTAGATATAATGAGATTGATAGGGAGAAGGATAGAGCAAAGTGTTTCACTTAGAAAGTCAAACTCAACACTTTTTTTGACTATTTTTTATAACGCCCGCAAAATTCTAAACTATGCACAGTAATTATATAGGTTTTAAGGCCATAAAAGGTTTAAAATAAAATAAAAAAAAATGATTATAAGTAGGATTTGAACCCTGAACCTCCTAATAGGGAGGTAACCTTGACACCACTAGACCCTAGGATAATTTATGGATAAGATATATAAAGAATGTACAAGACCATAGGATGATTCATGGATAAGATATATATAAAGAATATACAAAGAATATAGATGGAGAGGATGAAGAGTGTTTATTCCCTAGGTATTAAAGAGGAGAATTAAGAAAAGAGAGGAAGTAAAACTCCACTTTCCTTCTTCATTCTCCTTCTTCCTCATCCTTGGCCGAATTCCCCATTTCCCTTCCTTCCTTTTTCATCCCAAGCTCTAGAAATTTTATAAGAAATTTTGTATGATTATAGGGACTTTATGTGGGCTCTTTCAAAAATAAAAGAAAAGGAGCCAAAAAGGGATGCAAGGCCTAGGAATTGAACCCCAAACCTCTAGAGATAGCCAAGCCCTATAGATGCACCCACTAACCATAAGCCCAATAGGATATTATCAATAGAGGAATAGGGGAAATTATGGTTAAGTGTAAGGGAGATCAAGGGACTCTCTAAGTGAATAAATAGGGGAAATGAGGGGGCATGAGTTATCAAATTTGTTTTCTCCTCTTCTCTTCTTCTTCCTCACCGAATCCTAGAGCTCTCCCTCTCCATTTTCATCCCTTGGCCGAACCTCATCCAAGCAAGAAGCAAGGGCTAGGTTTGGTAACTTAGGTCATCTTCCCACTACAAGCAAAGCGAAGGATGTAAGTATCCCTCACCTGCATACGAGTAGCTTCGATTGATGGTTGTAAAAGAGATCTACATGTTATATTCGGCCAAGCTATGTTTTCGGTTTATCAATGAAGTTATATGCTATGTTTAGTAAGTATATGATGATGTTAAGATGGAAAAAGCGGTTAGGACAAAAGCTAACCCTAAAAGCCTCCAAGATCCATTCGGCCAAGCCATGTTTTTAAGGTTTCGATGAAGTTCCATGCTATGTTTTTGTAACTATATGATGATGTTAGGGCTTAAAATGGATTAGGTCAAAAGTTAACCCTAAAAGCCTCCAAGATCCATTCGGCCAAGCCATGTTTTTAAGGTTTCGATGAAGTTCTATGCTATGTTTTGTAACTATATGATGATGTTAGGACTTAAAATGGATTAGGTCAAAAGTTAACCCTAAAAGCCTCCAAGATCCATTCGGCCAAGCCATGTTTTTAAGGTTTCGATGAAGTTCTATGCTATGTTTTGTAACTATATGATGATGTTAGGACTTAACATGGATTAGGTCAAAGGTTAACCCTAAAAGTCTCCATGATCCATTCGGCCAAGCTATGTTTTGGATGTTTCAATGAAGTTCTATGTTATGTTTTGTAACTATATGATGATGTTAGGATGTAAAATGGATTAGGTTTAAAGTTAACCCTAAAAGCCTCCATAAACCATTCGGCCAACATGGATTTTTGGTGTTTTATTAATGTTCTATACCTTATTCTTACATGCACATGATGAAGTTAAGGTGTAGGGTGAATTAGGTTAAAGGTTAATCCTAGAAACCTCTAAGGACTATTCGGCCACCCCCTTGTATGGATGCTACAAAGAAGTTTTATTCCATGTTTTGTATGCTTATGATGTTGTTAGTATGTTAATTGAATTAGGGTAAAGGACTAGCCCTAAAAACCTACAAGGACCATTCGGCCACCCCCATGTATGGATGCTCCAATGAAGTTTTATTCCATGTTTGTATGCATATGATATTGTTAGTAGGTTAAATGAATTAGGTTAAAAGATAACCCTAGAAACCCCTATGGACCATTCGGCCATCATGTATTTTTGGGTGATTAAATGAAGTTTAATTCATGTTCTATATGCAAATGAAGCTGTTGTTATGTTAAATGAATTAGGTTAAAAGATAACCCTAGAAACCCTATGGACCATTCGACCATCATGTATTTTTGGGTGATTAAATGAAGTTTAATTCATGATTTATATGCAAATGAAGTTGTTGTTATGTTAAATGAATTAGGTTAACATGTGTTTTATGTTTGGGTGAATTTCTGTTGACTTGTGATATTAAATGATGCTAGATGAAGATAACATGCCTTAGGTTAGTTTTTACTTACTCTTGATGTCATGCCTTATGCCATGCCCCATGTGTATGTGATATTTAAGATATGTTATGAAATGGAATACGATAAGATTATGAAATGAAACAAAATGATATGATGATAAAATGAAGTATGATATGTTATGAAATGAAGTATGGTATGTTCATGAAATGAAAGATGATATGTTCATGAAGTGAAGCATGATATGTTATGAAATGAAGTAAGCTATGTTGCAAAATGAAATAAGCTATGTTATAAAATAAGCATATAAGTATTTTACCTTCTGCATGGCTTGTACCAAGACCTTAACAAGGTCCAAGAAGGGATGAGCTCCTAAGATGCCCTAGGTCGATGGAATAAGACTCGGGCCTAGGACGGGCTTCTATGTATGATTGCCCCTAGGTCGATGGAATAAGACTCGGGCCTAGTACGGGATGGGCTCCAAGATGCCTTAGGTCGATGGAGTAAGACTCGGGCCTAGGATGAGCTTCTACGCTATGACGATTGCCCTAGGTCGACGGACTAAGATCGGGCCTAGTAACCTATTAGGTTCGAGACTTGCTACCTCGGGCCTATTTAGGGATGCGCGCTATGATAATGAAGAAGTGGTACAATGCCGGGCCCAAATATGTTGAGATTTATGTTTACGTACCTAAAATATACGTTTTCAAAAGCATCCTGCATATGTTTACCTGATTGATTGTTACGTTCTCATGTTATGATTGAAATGTCATGTTTACGCCATTATGTTACATAGGTTGTATGTTATGTTGATATGTCAGGTACATGTTGCTATGTTACATATGATGCATGTTAGGTTTGATTAAGTATATATTCATGTTATGCCGCTAAGTTATGGATGATACATGTTATGTTTACTTATGTTACTTATGCTATATGTTAAGTTGATGACGCCATGTATGTTACATGTTATATTGCAGTCATGTATATATTCATGTTATGCTGCTAAGTTGTGGATTATGCATGTTATGTTTACTCATGTTACTTATGTTACAGGTTAAGTTGATTACGCTATGTATGTTACATGTTATATTGCTTATATGTTATGAATGTTACATGCCATGATTAATGTTGATGTATGGTTTTTGTGAGTAGGACAGGATCTTACTAAGCCTATGTGCTTATAGTTTATCTTTCCCTCGTACTGCAGATAAGGGTAAGGGATGGATAAACTAAAAGGGAGCAGCAGGAGGGGCCAATGTGTGTGGTAGTGGCATGGTGGAGAGGATTCGTTAGGTCTATATATATATATGTTTACCTATGATGATGATGTCTATGGATGTCCTTACTTATGTCTCCTTATGACGATGATGTTTATGAACCTGAACTAAGCACTAAGTATCTATATATATGATGCATATGTTGATAAGAAGAAGTAAAGAAGAAGTAAGAAGAAGTATCTATACATGTTATGAAGCATACTCTATGTTAAAAAGAAGAAGTATATATATATATATATATATATATATATATATATATATATATATATATATATATATATATATATGTATATATATATGTCAATGCATATTTATGTTTTAAAAGAAAAAAAAATATAGGTCTAAAGTCTTCCGCTGTAAGAATTAAGAAGTATGTATAAAGTCTTCCGCTGTATGTAATGTATGTATGTACGGTCGCGTCACGCGCCGTCCCTCCGGGTTCTGGGTCCGAAAAGGGTGGGCGTGACAGGTTGGTATCAGAGCGGATCTACCTTTCCACTACACACACATCAAGCTTCAAATCTTGCCGCTCCAAGTAAGAATTCTATGTCTACTCTAATTTTGTTAATTTTGTTCATGTATGATATGAAATGCCTTAGCTTATTTTGTTCATGTATGATATGAAATGCCTTAGCTTATTTTGTTCAGGTATGATATGAAATGCCTTAGCTTATTTTGTTCATGTATGATATAAAATGCCTTAGCTTATTTTGTTAATGTATGATATAAAATGTCTTTAGCTTATTTTGTTCACGTATGATATAAAATGCCTTAGCTTATTTTGTTCATATATTATATAAAATGTCTTAGCTTATTTTGTTCATGTATGATATGAAAAGCCTTTAGCTTAAATATGCATGAAAACATGAATGATAACTTTATGCTAGCTTTAGTCTAATTATGCGTAGATGAACGAACGAAAAACTTATACTAGCTTTACTTTAATACATGAAGATAAGTGTATGATAAGGAATGTTTTTAGTCTAAATATGCATGAATATATATATGATAATCTTATGCTAGCCTAGCCTTTAGTTTAAGTAATGCATGAATATACAAATGATAGCTTTATGCTAGCTTTAGTTTAATTACACGTGAAAGCGAGCGAAAAAAAAAAACTTATACTAGCTTCACAAGAAATACTTGTGATTTGGTCAAAGGTAGACAAATTAGGTAAATCAAAATTGATCGTGAAGAAATTTGTGGTGGTCAATTTAAATAATAACCAAGTGTCGAATAGTTGTTAGTACAACTTGAATTGAATAAAAACTAGAAGTCGATTGTTCAGTTGAACTCATCAACAAAAAAAAACTCCTAAAATTACGAAGAATTGATTTTCGTAATTAATTGTGTAAGGTCTATGCTCATATAAATTGAATTAAGCCGGTTTCGTACTGGTTAGTCGGTTTTGTACTGACTTAATTTATTTCAATTTCAGATGGCATGGACAATCACTACGATGATCCGTCGTGATGTGTTACGAAACCAATTGAGGGAAGCTATTGAAGAAATAGTTTATAAACCTGATGGTGGGGTCATCGGACACATGAGAAGGCTCGATGGTCTTTTTAGGAGACTCGAGCAGCAAGAGTTTCCGTTACTGGACAATTATCGGATATGGGCCTTGGTACGCTCTTTGCCAAATGATTTCATGGTAGTTGCACATCACGTATGGGGCCGCTATGAAGGGCGGATAACATACGCTGAGTTGTGCTGGGAACTACTTGAGCACAAGGTTCAAGAGAATCCTGTCGTAGGGAATCCTGTGGTAGCTAGCCTCGAAAAGAATGAAGAGAGTTCTACAAACAGTCAACTTATTGGCCAGCCTGAGACTACCCTAATGAGGCCAAGGAAGATAGGACTAAAAATAATTACAACTGCACTAGGGTTTGTCCTAGTGGGAGTCGTAATAAACTATCTTCTCAAGTAGTTTTGTTTCGATTAGAAATAAGGAATGTTATATGTTAACATTTTCTTTTCTTTTCTGAAAGTATGAATAAGAAATGATAAGTTTGTTCCCTTTGAAATTAGTGATTAGTTCATTGCATGGGGTGTATATGATATAGTTGATCAATGTCGGTTAGATTGGAATGTACGAATGATGAGTGGAAATAAAGTTGCCACTTGATTTTGTAAACCAAAAGTTTGAAGAAGCAACTTAGGAACGTGAGGATGACATGAAATAAAAATATCCGGAGTTGTTCTAAGTTTCGAGGACGAAACTTTTATAGGTATGAAGGATTGTAACGCCCGCAAAATTCTAAACTATGCACAGTAATTATATAGGTTTTAAGGCCATAAAAGGTTTAAAAAAAAAATGGTTATAGGTAGGATTTGAACCCTGAACCTCCTAATAGGGAGGTAGCCTTGACACCACTAGACCCTAGGATAATTTATGGATAAGATATATAAAGAATGTACAAGACCATAGGATGATTCATGGATAAGATATATAAAGAATATACAAAGAATATAGATGGGAAGGATGAAAAGTGTTCATTCCCTAGGTATTAAAGAGGAGAATTAAGAAAAGAGAGGAAGTAAAACCCCACTTTCCTTCTTCATTCTCCTTCTTCCTCATCCTTGGCCGAATTCCCCATTTCCCTTCCTTCCTTTTTCATCCCAAGCTCTAGAAATTTTATAAGAAATTTTGTATGATTATAGGGACTTTATGTGGGCTCTTTCAAAAATAAAAGAAAAGGAGCCAAAAAGGGATGCAAGGCCTAGGAATTGAACTCCAAACCTTTAGAGATAGCCAAGCCCTATAGATGCACCCACTAACCATAAGCCCAATAGGATATTATCAATAGAGGAATAGGGGAAATTATAGTTAAGTGTAAGGGAGATCAAGGGACTCTTTAAGTGAATAAATAGGGGAAATGAGGGGGCATGAGTTAGCAAATTTGTTTTCTCCTCTTCTTCTTCCTCACTGAATCCTAGAGCTCTCCCTCTCCATTTTCATCCCTTGGCCGAACCTCATCCAAGCAAGAAGCAAGAGCTAGGTTTGGTTCCTTAGGTCATCTTCCCACTACAAGCAAAGCGAAGGATGTAAGTATCCCTCACCTGCATACGAGTAGCTTCGATTGATGGTTGTAAAAGAGATCTATATGTTATATTCGGCCAAGCTATGTTTTTGGTTTATCAATGAAGTTATATGCTATGTTTAGTAAGTATATGATGATGTTAAGATGGAAAAAGGGGTTAGGACAAAAGCTAACCCTAAAAGCCTCCAAGATCCATTCGGCCAAGCCATGTTTTTAAGGTTTCGATGAAGTTCCATGCTATGTTTTTGTAACTATATGATGATGTTAGGGCTTAAAATGGATTAGGTCAAAAGTTAACCCTAAAAGCCTCCAAGATCCATTCAGCCAAGCCATGTTTTTAAGATTTCGATGAAGTTCTATGCTATGTTTTGTAACTATATGATGATGTTAGGACTTAAAATGGATTAGGTCAAAAGTTAACCCTAAAAGCCTCCAAGATCCATTCGGCCAAGCCATGTTTTTAAGGTTTCGATGAAGTTCTATGCTATGTTTTGTAACTATATGATGATGTTAGGACTTAACATGGATTAGGTCAAAGGTTAACCCTAAAAGTCTCCATGATCCATTCGGCCAAGCTATGTTTTGGATGTTTCAATGAAGTTCTATGTTATGTTTTGTAACTATATGATGATGTTAGGATGTAAAATGGATTAGGTTGAAAGTTAACCCTAAAAGCCTCCATAAACCATTCGGCCAACATGGATTTTTGGTGTTTTATTAATGGTCTATACCTTATTCTTACATGCACATGATGAAGTTAAGGTGTAGGGTGAATTAGGTTAAAGGTTAATCCTAGAAACCTCTAAGGACTATTCGGCCACCCCCTTGTATGGATGCTCCAAAGAAGTTTTATTCCATGTTTTGTATGCTTATGATGTTGTTAGTATGTTAATTGAATTAGGGTAAAGGACTAGCCCTAAAAACCTACAAGGACCATTCGGCCACCCCCATGTATGGATGCTCCAATGAAGTTTTATTCCATGTTTGTATGCATATGATGTTGTTAGTAGGTTAAATGAATTTGGTTAAAAGATAACCCTAGAAACCCCTATGGACCATTCGACCATCATGTATTTTTGGGTGATTAAATGAAGTTTAATTCATGTTCTATATGCAAATGAAGCTGTTGTTATGTTAAATGAATTAGGTTAAAAGATAACCCTAGAAACCCTATGGACCATTCGACCATCATGTATTTTTGGGTGATTAAATGAAGTTTAATTCATGTTTTATATGCAAATGAAGTTGTTGTTATGTTAAATGAATTAGGTTAACATGTGTTTTATGTTTGGGTGAATTTCTGTTGACTTGTGATATTAAATGATGCTAGATGAAGATAACATGCCTTAGGTTAGTGTTTACTTACTCGATGCTATGCCTATGCCATGCTGCCTATGTGTATGTGATATTTAAGATATGTTATGAAATGGAATACGATAAGATTATGAAATGAAACAAAACGATATGTTCACGAAATGAATATGATATGATGATGAAATGAAGTATGATATGTTATGAAATGAAGTATGGTATGTTCATGAAATGAAAGATGATATGTTCATGAAGTGAAGCATGATATGTTATGAAATGAAGTAAGCTATGTTGCAAAATGAAATAAGCTATGTTATAAAATAAGCATATAAGTATTTTACCTTCTGCATGGCTTGTACCAAGACCTTAACAAGGTCCAAGAAGGGATGGGCTCCTAAGATGCCCTAGGTCGATGGAATAAGACTCGGGCCTAGGACGGGCTTCTATGTATGATTGCCCCTAGGTCGATGGAATAAGACTCGGGCCTAGTACGGGATGGGCTCCAAGATGCCTTAGGTCGATGGAGTAAGACTCGGGCCTAGGATGAGCTTCTACGCTATGACGATTGCCCTAGGTCGACGGACTAAGATCGGGCCTAGTAACCTATTAGGTTCGAGACTTACTACCTCGGGCCTATTTAGGGATGCGCGCTATGATAATGAAGAAGTGGTACAATGCCGGACCCAAATATGTTGAGATTTATGTTTACGTACCTAAAATATACGTTTTCAAAAGCATCCTGCATATGTTTACCTGATTGATTATTACGTTCTCATGTTATGATTAAAATGTCATGTTTACGCCATTATGTTACATAGGTTGTATGTTATGTTGATATGTCAGGTACATGTTGCTATGTTACATATGATGCATGTTAGGTTTGATTAAGTATATATTCATGTTATGCCGCTAAGTTATGGATGATACATGTTATGTTTACTTATGTTACTTATGCTATATGTTAAGTTGATGACGCCATGTATGTTACATGTTATATTGCAGTCATGTATATATTCATGTTATGCTGCTAAGTTGTGGATTATGCATGTTATGTTTACTCATGTTACTTATGCTCTGAGTTGTTGATTACGCTATGTATGTTACATGTTATATTGCTTATATGTTATGAATGTTACATGCCATGATTAATGCTGATGTATGGTTTTTGTGAGTAGGACAGGATCTTACTAAGCCTATGTGCTTATAGTTTATCTTTCCCTCGTACTGCAGATAAGGGTAAGGGATGGATAAACTAAAAGGGAGCAGTAGGAGGGGCCAATGTGTGTGGTAGTGGCATGGTGGAGAGGATTCGTTAGGTCTATATATATATATGTTTACCTATGATGATGATGTCTATGGATGTCCTTACTTATGTCTCCTTATGACGATGATGTTTATGAACCTGAACTAAGCACTAAGTATCTATATATATGATGCATGCTCTATGTTGATAAGAAGAAGTAAAGAAGAAGTAAGAAGAAGTATCTATACATGTTATGAAGCATACTCTATGTTAAAAAGAAGAAGTATATATATATATATATATATGTATATATATATGTTAATGCATGTTTATGTTTTAAAAGAAAAAAAAATATAGGTCTAAAGTCTTCCGCTGTAAGAATTAAGAAGTATGTATAAAGTCTTCCGCTGTATGTAATGTATGTATGTACGATCGCATCACGCACCGCCCCTCCGGGTTCTGGGTCCGAAAAGGGCGGGCGTGACATTTTTAGGGGGTGACTAATGATACCGTTGCGACTTAATTTGGGGATTAAGAGGAAAAAGGTCATGCGTGAAACACTGACTGAGCTGGTGGAACCCTACCCAAGAGGGCTGGCCGAGCTGGTTGGGTGAAGATGTAGGAATGAGAAGATAAGCTCTAGGGCTAAAAGGAGATCAGATGAATGGCCCGGGTATAGGTCTGGAAGTTGACTCGGCAAGTGAGTCGGGGGTTGACTCGGGTGGTTACAAAGAGTATGAGGTACCGAGTCTCAGGACTAGAGTAAGCCTAGGTATTATTATGTAATGTATGCCTTGATTATAATGAACTAGGGTGATCCCGCCGAAAGAAGGACCGAGTCAATAGTTTACCTAACGAAGGAAGAGAGGGTGAAGAAGAGAAGCAGAATGTTTTCCGAGGTGTTTATTTATGGGAGTTTGTTATATAACAAACTAGGACTCCACATGGTATTTGGAGGAGCCTTCACTGCTTATCCTCTTAATGGAATGATTCTCTAGGAAAATGGAGCCCTCCATGTGGATGGTGATGGGAATAGTTCATTACCTCACAGCTGGCGAAGAGAGAAGAAGATAAAAGCCGAGGAATATGGAGAGAGAGGGAGGGAGAATTCTGATCAGACTTCAACTTCTACAAGGGACCATCCTGTCAAAAGGGGGAGCGACGTTGTCGGAGAAAGAAAGGGAAGCCGGAGAAGACGACTATTGGGAGCTAGCTTTATCTCTTTATTTTTATACACTGTGAGAACTGTAAGAGGTTTTCCTCCACCTCTAGAAATATTTCCAAAAAAGGGGGTGTTGGGTTTCCGGCACCGCGGCGTGTGTGTGTTCGATCACGTTTCGTAAACATGAACACAGCGGAAGCAATAAAAATAATAAATCTACATTTATTACAACACACACAACACACGCATGCATATTACAACAAGTGTAGACATAACCGTAAATTTAAATTTGCAATAAAAGGAAATTTATCTACGTTATACCTTTCGTATGACGTGTAGCGGGAACGGCATCAACCGGAACGATCCTCGCTAGAATCGTCTCTATCCGTATCCACGCCGAGTTCCTCGGGATGACTTCGCTAAGCCATGAGCTTCGTCTTCGTACTGGTTACTAGCCTCGTGTTGAAGACGACGTGATCGAGAGATGATCACGATCCGAATCCAAATTCGGATCCTTAGACGAGTCCTCAAAACTCGCTTCTCCGGAGAGGTATTCGTCAACCGTTTGACGAATCCTTCGTCCTCCACCTCAGAGGATTACTGGAGATCGAATCCCCAGTAAGTTAGCCGCTGTTGGAGCTCTAACCGTCGTCCAAACGACGCTCCGACGAGAGGAGAACAAGCTGTCCAAAAAATTGGACAGCTTTGGTGGAGGAGATAGGCGCCGGCCAACCAAGGGAAGATAAAGCTCACCTTGATGCCAAACCTAAAGGAGATCACCGGAGTACCAATCGGCAGCAGCTTGACGCCGACGAGGGGGAAGGTCAGTACCTTCTGGACGCCAGTTGGAGCCTCAAGGTGGGCGGCGGCAAGGAGGAGGAGAGTTGGCTCCGAATTTCTCCAAGGAGAGGTGGGCGGCAACTTAGGGTTGTGGATTAGGGCTTAATTATCCCTTAAGCCCTCTTTTATAGAGAACTAATTCTCTTAATGGTTATTGGATCATAACCATTAGGCCCGTTAACCCGCTCCATTAAGATAAGTTAAAATAAACCAAACCATGATGGTTTATTTTAAGTTAAAACGAACCGAACCAACTTTTGGTTCATTCGTTTTAAAATAAACCAAACCCTTTGGTTTATTCTCCTCCATTGGATTAGAACCAAACCATTTTGGTTCATCCATTATGTCTTCATAAGACACGGCCCATCCACGCTTCCATTGCGACTGAAACGATTTCATGCTCGCTCTATGTTTGGTCTAACCAAACTTAGTTTCTCTCGGTCTGAGAATCCCATTCTCAAGCTTGTTTTAAATCCTTCGGATTACGCTCGTTGTGCGTGTGACCAAATAGGTTCTCGGTTTATGTTGACCGTCTATAATTAACTATTAATTATAGAACGATCATGAGTGACACCTAGTAGTATATCATGATCCCCAATTAACCGAAAAGATCAACGGTTGATCCAGAACTATTTCTAAAACCCTTCAGCAGCTCGAATGATTCGTGCCCCATTCCCTTCACTCATCTTATACCCACTTGGTTCAGGACATGGTCTATAGTGTCAGTCCCCACTAGGCTGACTACGTCACACCTAGCCCAAGTATCATTTCCTCGTCCCTACGGATTCTAGTTACTCCACATGTATCGAAGAGTACCTTACTCTAAACATGTAATGCTTTGGCCAAAGACTTTGTAACAATCCGACGAGAGGCCATGGGTATATACATCTCCTGGAGTGGTGAATCCTTTATAGGCTATTCAAACACCTGATCACTGACATACCCAATCATCCGGGTCCACATCTCCTTAGAGATGCTTGCTTAAGATGTCAAGGATAAGTCTCATGATCAAGATGACTTGAATACGAAAGTCGAAGGAACATCGCACTTAAGCCACAAGAAGAACTTCATTGACATATCTATATGCAGAGAACCATGAAGTCTTACTTTGGTCACTCCAATGAACTAGATTACCATAACTAGCATCCGCGATTAACTCGGACATCACTTTATGTCTCGGCCGGTGAGAATCAATTGCTTGGATACACAAGGAGTATACCTCGTGCTAGTCTCGGCGAATTGATGGTGTCATCCATCGATTCATCGACTAGGATAATTGATACATCACAATTACACATGTAGAGATACTCACTAGTTGTGATCAATCACAAATTCTCTCATCTTTGTAGAATCGTATCGTGGACATTGATAAATGAGTTTAAGATCCAATCAAATACATAAAACATGTATACTCAAATAGTGAATCTTCATTTTATATAATGATGTATGGAATTATACATAAAGCGATTGATGGATTTGGACATCTCTCATATATACTAACATATACTCTTTGATTGTTGGAACCTTACGATTTAGTTCTGAGCTTTAGTGATTCTGGAGTTCTAAAAGGCCCCATATTGAGATCCATTGTGATTTTTACGTATTGCTATTTCCTTGCAGATGTATACCCATGACCTCTCGTCGGATTGTTACTAAAGTCTTTGCCCAAAGCATTGTTGGAACCCTTGGAATGGCTAGAGGGGGGTGATTAGCCTTTCTTTCTTTCTACAAAAATGTTAGCGGAAGCAATACAAATATAAACACAAATAAAAGCAAGAAACAAAGCTAACACCCGATGTAACGTGGTTCGGAGATGACGCTCCTACTCCACGGCAATCCGTAAGGTGGATTAGCCCTAATCAATCTTCACTAGAACCTCCTTTGGATGAACCAAGGTGGAGAAACCTTATCTTACAATGCACTCCTCTTCTTTACAATGATGGAAGATTAGGATTAGAGAAGAGGAGGTTTTGGATTGCTAAAAACACTTGGAAAGCTTGGTGAGCACGTAGGTGTAGTTGGGAGCAAGAGCACTAACTTCACCAAGCTCCCCATGGCCCCTTTTTATAGAAGAGGGCCGCTTTTTCCGTTAGGCTTGATCGATCGATGCTTACCATCGATCGCCGCCGGCCAACGGCCAAACGCGATCTCCGCGGAGATTCGTAGCCGCCATCTCCACCGGCCAGGTGATCAGTCGACTGATCCTCCATCCGATCGATGGGGTGATCGATCGAGTGATCAAGGCGCAATGAGCGCGATCGCATTCTGTGGCGATATTCCTTCGATCGGTCGGATGATGCCCTTGGCGGTCGATCGATCACGCGATATCGGCCGCTGCCCGCATGGTTGGATCGATGGTTAGGTTTCACCGACTCGAACGCCTACCCAGTCGACTGATACTCATCAAGTATGAGTAATTCATCCTTGATTTTATACCCTAGACCTAGACTCATCCTTCTAGCTCCTCAATAAGCCTTGCGCCTTCAGGATCCCTCCGAGTCCGCGACTTGTTCATCCTTTGCGCTTTGCTTCCAAGAGCTTCCTTCGGTTTCGTCATGTCTTGGGTTGCCAAATGCTTGGACTTTACGCCGCCAAGACTACAAGCTTGGACTTATGCTGCCAAGACTTTACTTTGGACTTCCTTTGCCAAGGTTCACTTGGACCTTATGCTGCCAAGACTACAAGCTTGGTCTTACGCTGCCAAGTCCATCCCTTGTACTTCCTTTGCCAAGATCATACTTGGACTTCCTTTGCCAAGATCATACTTGGACTTCCCTGTCACTTAAACATTTTCGCAATTAGATCACAAGATATTGCCTAACTTAGATGATTATCCAAACATCAAAACATATATGAATGCTTGAAGCATTGTTGCACCATCAATCTCCCCCTTTTTGATGTTTGACAATCATTTAAGTTAGGTCTTTAAAAGTACGCACATAATATGAATTATAACTTAAAACACTCCTTCTCCCCCTTTGACATACATCAAAAAGAGAAGGATTCAAAAATGAAAGAATTAAAGGTGTTGGATCTTGGACTAAGGCATAAGATAGAAATTAAGCTCCCCCTTAATCCAAGATATGCTTTATAATGTGTAAACAATAGTTGAAGCAAAGCATATCAAAAATTCAAAAATTAAGTCCTAACTTTGCACCAACAATGGTTTTGGGGATGAAAAAGATATAATTTATGAAAACTCCCCCTAAAACACTGCATTAATTAGTCCTAAAACTTGTTTATACGTAATATTATCATACCATAGTGTTAGGACATCAAAGATACACCAAATATTAGAAAATGGAGTTTATTATCAGAAAACATAGTGTATCGATCATTGGTTTCGAACCGATCATTATAGGCTAAACCGAAATTTCAACCTTTTCAGCCCAATTTTAGAAATGCGGTAGAAATTCCAGAAATCTCGAAAAATCACGAAATTTTGCATACACACTTCTGAAATCATAATTTATCAAGGAAAAATAATTTGAAAAATATATGTTTTCCGGATTACAAGATTGATACAAAACTTGGAACCTATCAAAAGTTCTAAAGATTTGCAAACTTTGTATCACTTTTGTGTTCCATTTGAAAACTGTTTTTCAAAATATGATGAACATAGTTTAAAATATACATTATTTGGAATTTCCAACCATGTTCTTTGAGCTATGTATTCATTACTTGAATACAAGCCTTCCCAATGATTGGTCCATAAGGTTTTTATGTCTCTAGGTGTGGTATTGGCTCATAGTAATGCATCATAACAAGCATGATGAGCCAAGTACACCTTCCCTATCATCTTACATGTTTCTAAGTATTTCAATACAAAAATCAAGGTTTCTTAAGGCTTTTGTGAGATGCATCAACGTATAAAGAAGCTATATAAGTATAGGATCATGCAAACCTAGAATTTTACTCTACAAAGCACATACCAAGCTCTCTCCTTAATGATGAAAATTCAGCTTCGGGAAGAGCTTTGGTGAATATATCGGCAAGGTTGGACTTAGATTCTACATAATTAAGTTCAATGTCCCCTCTTGCTACATGATCTCTTATGAAGTGATGTTTCACTTCAATGTGCTTGGTTCTAGAGTGATGTACCAGATTTTTGGTCAAGTTGATGGTACTCACATTATCACAATAAACTTTAATGTTAGAGTAGTGTAGCTCATAGTCCACAAGAGTATGTCTCATCCAAAGTAATTGAGCTACACAATCACCCATAGCCACATATTCGGCTTCGGTGGTTGATAAAGCAACACAATGTTGCTTCCTACTACTCCAACTAACTAGGGAGGACCCAAGAAATTGGCATCCACCACTAGTACTCTTCCTATCCAATTTACACCCGGCATAATCGGAATCGGTATAACCAAGTAATTCAAATGACCTAGTCCTAAGATACCAAAGTCCTACATTTAGGGTGCCTTTAATATATCTTAGTATTCTTTTGACGGCTACTAGATGTGATTCTTTGGCACAAGATTGATATCTTGCACACATACCTACTGCAAATAAAATGTCGGGTCTACTAGCGGTTAGGTATAGTAGGCTACCAATCATACTCCTATAAAGTTTAAGATCAATTGATTTACCTTCATGATCACTATCTATTCTAGTGCTAGTGGCCATAGGAGTGGTTACAATTTTGGCATTTTTCAAACCAAATTTCTTGATCATTTCATTTGCATATTTGGTTTGATAAATATGAATACCCTCATTGGTTTGTTTGACTTGTAAGCCTAGGAAAAAAGTAAGCTCTCCAACCAAACTCATTTCAAATTCATTTTCCATATTTTTTATAAAGTCTTGAAGAAGATCATCATTCGTGGACCCAAAAATGATATCATCAACATATACTTGGGCTATGAATATATCTTTTAATGTTGACTTTATAAACAAAGTTTGATCTATTTGGCCTCTTCTAAAATCCTTAGAAATTAAGAAAGATGACAATCTTTCATACCATGCCCGGGGAGCTTGTTTTAACCCATATAATGCTTTCCTAAGCTTACATACATGATTTGGATAATCTATGTTCTCAAATCCGGGTGGTTGCTCTACATATACTTCCTCCTTAATATAACCATTTAAGAATGCCGATTTAACATCCATTTGGTAAAGTTTAAATTCCATGTAGGAAGCATACCCTAAGAGAATCCTAATAGATTCTAACCTACAACGGGCATAAGTCTCATCATAGTCAAGCCCCTCAACTTGATTGAATCCCCTAGCAACCAACCTAGCTTTATTTCTAGTGATATTTCCTTGATCATCTAGCTTATTCCTAAAGACCCATCTTGTAGTAATTATGGTGCTATCATTGGGTCTAGGTACTAATTCCCACACTTGACTTCTCTCAAATTGAGCCAATTCATCTTGCATTGCCAAAATCCAATCCGGATCATGTAATGCATCATTGATCGATTTGGGCTCAATTTGTGAGACAAGAGCTACTTGACTAGTAGGAGGTCTATGAAATGACCTAGTTCTTACTCCTTGAGATAGATCTCCTACTACTTGGTCAAGTGGATGATCTTGATGAATTCTTAGGTTTCTAGAAGGTGTTTCAATTTGATCATTGTTATCTTCCACCCTTCTTCATCATCGGAGTCTCCTCTTCCTCCCCCTTGATCATTACCCCTAATGGTCAAATTTTGAAGTTTTTGGGTAATGTCTTGATTATTGTCATTAATATCCTTATCAATGGAGGACTTTCTAGGGTAGGTACTAGTAGTTTCATCAAATTGAACATTGGAAGACTCCTCAATCCCTTTGGTTCTCTTATTGTAGACTCTATACCCTCTACTTGTGGATGAGTATCCAACTGGGATTCCTTCATCCGCTTTTGATTCAAATTTTCCTAAGTTATCTTTGGTGTTTAGAATATAAACTTTACATCCAAAGACTTTGAAATAATGAATTGTGGGTATAGTCCCATTCCATAATTCGAATGGTGTTTTTCCTAAAAACCTATGGATTTGAACTCTATTTTGGATATAGCAAGCGGTATTAACCGCTTCCGCCCACAAGTAGCTAGGTAGAGAATATGCATTAAGCATAGTCCTAGCTGCCTCTTGTAGGGCACGATTTCTCCTTTCCACCACCCCATTTTGTTGGGGTGTTTTAGGACAAGAGAACTCATACTTGTACCCTTGCTCTAAACAAAATTGTGAAAATTTTAAGTTTTCAAATTCACCACCATGATCACTACGGATCCGGTTGATTTTGAGACTCTTTTCATTTTCAACCCTTTTACTAAATCCTATGACTATTTCTAAGGTATCATCCTTATGTTTCATAAAGTAGACCCAAGTATACCTAGAAAAATCATCTACTATAACCAAACAATATTTATTACCATTTAAAGATGGAGTACTATGACAATCAAACAAGTCAAGATGTAATAATTCTAATGGTAAAGAGGTGTTAGTTAGAGTTTTACCTTTGTGTGATGCCTTTGTTTGTTTTCCTTCTTGGCATGCATCACACAATTTGTTCTTGACATACTTGATCTTGGGTAGCCCTTAGACCAATTCCATCTTGGCTACCTTGGCTATGTTTTTCATGTTGATGTGCCCCAATCTTCTATGCCATAGCCAACTTTCCTCTTCTTTTGCAACAAAACACTTAGTAGAAATGTTAGAAGCATATGAAAGATCAACATAATAGATATTTGATTTCCTATATCCAACTAACATACAATCATTTAATTCCTTGTGTCTAATCATGCATTTAGAGGATTCAAAGGAGACATGATAGTTTGCATCACAAAGTTGACTAACACTTAATAAATTGAATTTCATATTTTCAACTAGTAAAACTTTGTGAATGACAATCTTGAGGGATACCTCAATTGTACCTCTACCTAATATCTTGAATTTTCCACTATTCCCAAAGGGCACCGCTCCCTTCTTCACATATTTAATTGTGGAGAACTTGCTCACATCACCGGTCATATGTGTTGAGCAACCGCTATCCACAATCCACATACCTCGCTCTCCTACCTAAATCACATGAAAAACACAAGCTTTTGGTACCCAAACATTTGGACCGGTAACGTTAATTAAAAACTTCTTAGGTACCCAAGCTTTCTTAACCTTACCCTTAATGGTTGCTTTCCTATTAATTAATGAAACATAAGCAACTTCTTTTTCTTTTGGCTTATATCCTAAACCGGCCTTGTTGTAAACGACTCTTTGTCTACTAAGAATCATATCAAGATACTTTGAGCCATTTGAAAATTTTTCTAAACATGCTTTTAATTCACTAACCTCATCCTTAAGTTTGTCATTTTCTTCCTTAAGCATGCAAGAATCAACATGTGAAGGTTTTTCATTTCTAATAGCCTTTAGTTCTACCTTCATGCTCTTAACCTTAGATTTAGACTTATCTAGAGCTTCTTGAAGATAGGCAATTGATTTATAAAGGAGCTTAACCTTGGGAGAGTTCATTACCTCATCGTCACTAGATGACGATTCATCGCTTGAGGAATCTTCTTGTCTTGATGTGCTCGAATCATCTCCTAGTGCCATGAGTGCCACATGGCGTGTGATGTGGCAAAACTCATCATCGGAGGAAGAGTCTTCAACACTTGGTGTGTCCCATGTGGTTTTAGCCACCATGACCTTCTTCTTCTTCTTCTCCTTCTTTTTCTTTTCCTTTTCCTCTTTCTTCTTTAGCTCCGGGCAATTCGGCTTTATGTGCCCCTTCTTGTTGCAAGCATGGCAAATCACATTATTGTTAAAACTTGAATTACCACTATTTTTACCTCTTGAAGAATGGGACCCCTTTCTTGCATCTCTATTCTTGAATTCCTTTGATTTTCTAAGGAACTTCTTGACAAGATGGGCCATCTCACTAGCCGAATCTTCGTCACTACTTGACTCACGCTCCGACTCGGATGATGATGACACCTCTTTCCTTTCTTTCTTCTTCTTTTCTTTCTTCTCCACAAATAGAGCTAAGCCCTTTTCCTTAGAAGACATGTTAGTTTGCTCATGCAATTCAAACTCACAAAATAGTTCATCAATTTTAATTTGCGAAAGATCCCTAGTTACCTTAATGGCATCAACTATAGAAGTCCATAAAGAATTTCTAGGAAATGCTTGTAAAATATACCTTACCAAATCCCGATTGTCAACTCGCTCACCTATGATATGGAGTCCGTTAACAATTTCTTTGAACCTTCCATGCATTTGACTTACGGTTTCATGCATCTTCATTTGGAAGGCTTGAAGTTGTCCAATTAGTAGGTCCTTCTTGGCCCTTTTTGACTCCTTGGAACCTTCATTTAGCTCAACGAGCTTTTCCCATAGCTCCTTGGCGGATTCGAAAGGCCCCACCTTGTTGAGTTGCTCCATTGTAATCCCGCATTGGATGGTGAGTACGACTTTTGTATTTGACTCGAACTTCCGGTTCATCTCCCTTGTCCAATCCTTGCTTGGAATAGGGTTTCCATGTTCATCCACCGGTTCCTCGAAGCCATCTACAATACTATGCCAAATTTCAATATTGCTCATTAAATAATACTTCATTCTACCTTTTCAATACGCAAAATGGCTCCCATCGAAGAGCGGTGGCTTGGCGGTGCTATATCCCTCTTGAAGAGCCATTGATGTCTTGGTTGATGGTGAGATCTTCCAAGCTATCCGGGCTCTGATACCACTTGTTGGAACCCTTGGAATGGCTAGAGGGGGGGGGGTGATTAGCCTTTCTTTCTTTCTACAAAAATGTTAGAGGAAGCAATACAAATATAAACACAAATAAAAGCAAGAAACAAAGCTAATACCCGATGTAACGTGGTTCGGAGATGACGCCCTACTCCACGGCAATCCGTAAGGTGGATTAGCCCTAATCAATCTTCACTAGAACCTCCTTTGGATGAACCAAGGTGGAGAAACCTTATCTTACAATGCACTCCTCTTCTTTACAATGATGGAAGATTAGGATTAGAGAAGAGGAGGTTTTGGATTGCTAAAAACACTTGGAAAGCTTGGTGAGCACGTAGGTGTAGTTGGGAGCAAGAGCACTAACTTCACCAAGCTCCCCATGACCCCTTTTTATAGAAGAGGGGCTGTTTTTCCCGTTGGGCTTCGATCAGTCGGCTGATGCTTACCATCGATCAGCTGTCGCCAAACCGGCCACAACGCGATCTCGCGGAGATTCGTAGCCGCAATCTCCAGCGGCGGTGATCGACCGATCCTCCATCACCGATCGTGATGGGGTGATCGATCGAGTGATCAAGCGGCGATGAGTGCGTTGCATTGCGTCGGCGATATTCCCTTGATCGGTCGGTGATGCCCTTGGCGGTCGATCGATCCGATCGCCGATCGATCGCTTCCGCAGACGATCGATGGTTAGGTTTCACCGACTCGATCCGACGCTGCCCGGTCGGCCGATACATCGATCGATCGTGATACTCATCAAGTATGAGTAATTCATCCTTGATTTTATACCCTAGACCTAGACTCATCCTTCTAGCTCCTCAATAAGCCTTGCGCCTTCGGGATCCCTTCGAGTCCGCGACTTGTTCATCCTTTGCGCTTTGCTTCCAAGAGCTTCCTTCGGTTTCGTCATGTCTTGGGTTGCCAAATGCTTGGACTTTACGCCGCCAAGACTACAAGCTTGGACTTATGCCGCCAAGACTTTACTTTGGACTTCCTTTGCCAAGGTTCACTTGGACCTTACGCTGCCAAGACTACAAGCTTGGTCTTACGCTGCCAAGTCCATCCCTTCTACTTCCTTTGCCAAGATCATACTTGGACTTCCTTTGCGAAGATCATACTTGGACTTCCTTGTCACTTAAACATTTTCGCAATTAGATCACAAGATATTGCCTAACTTAGATGATTATCCAAACATCATTGTTGCACCAACATGTTTAGAGTAAGGTACTCTTCGATACATGTGCAGTAACTAGAATCCGTAGGACGAGGAAATGATACTTGGGCTAGGTGTGACATAGTCAGCCTAGTTGGGACTGACACTATAGACCATGTCCTGAACCAAGTGGGTATAAGATGAGTGAAGGGAATGGGGCATGATTCATTCGAGCTGCTGAAGGGTTTCAGAAATAGTTCTGGATCAACCGTTGATCTTTTCGATTAATTGGGGATCATGATGTACTACTAGGTGCCACTCATGATCGTTCTATAATTAATGGTTAATTATAGACGGTCAACATAAACCGAGAACCTATTTGGTCACACGCACAACGAGCGTAGTCCGAAGGATTTAAAATGAGCTTGAGAATGAGATTCTCAGACCGAGAGAAACTAGGTTTGATTGGACCAAACAAGAAGCGAGCATGAAATCGTTTCAGTCGCAATGGAAGCGTGGATGGGCCGTGTCTTATGAAGACATGATGGACGAACCAAAATGGTTTGGTTCTAATCCAACGGAGGAGAATAAACCAAAGGAGTTTGGTTTGTTTTAAACGAATGAACCAAAGTTGGTTCGGTTCGTTTTAACTTAAAATAAACCATCATGGTTTGGTTTATTTTAACTTAAATTAATGGAGCGGGTTAACGGGCTTTTGGTTATGATCCAATAACCATTAAGATAATTTGTTCTCTATAAAATAGGGCTTAAGGGTTTTTGTTAAACCCTAATTGAGGCAACCCTAATTGTTTTGGCCGCCCACCCTCTCCCTCTAGTCGGCGCCAACCCTATTGCCGCCGCCCACCTCTTCCAACCGGCGACCAACTGCTGCTGTCTTCTCCACTTGCCGGCGTCGAGCTGCTACCGGAGGAGCTCCGGTGATCATCCTTGGCTCCGGTGACAAGGTGAGCACATTGCTTTCCTTATTTGGCCGGCGCAAGGTCTCCACCAAAGCTGTCCAGTTTTCTGGACAGCTTGTTTTCCTCTTGTCGGAGCGTCGTTTGGACGACGTTTGGAGCTCCGATAGCGCCTTCCTTACCGGGGATTCAATCTCCGGTAATCCTCATAGGTGGAGGACGAAGGATTCGTCAAACGGTTGACGAATACCTCTCCGGAGAAGCGAGTTTTTGAGGACTCGTTTTGGATCCGAATTTTGATTCGGATCGTGATCTTCTCTCGATCACGTCGTCTTCAACACGAGGCTAGTAACCCGTACGAAGAAGTCATCCCGAAGATACTTGGCGTGTATACGGATAGAGACGATTCTAGCGAGAATCGTTCCAGTTGATGCTTTTCCCGCTACACGTGATACGTCAGGTATACGTAGTTTAAGTTTCCTTTTATTGCAAAATTTGAATTTACGGTTATATCTACACATGTTGTACTATGCATGCGTGTAATGTGTGTGTTGTAATAAATTAGATTTATTATTTTATTCCTTCCGCTGTGCACATGTTTACGAAACATGTTCGAACACACACTCGCCGCGGTGCCGGAAACCCAACAGTGGTATCAGAGCCCAGGTTGTTTTTCGACATAATCGTAAAATTATTTTGCGATAGTCATAATGATATTTCTGGAAATTTTCTACTTTTGGAAAGTTAGAAGTATTTATGGAAATTTTTCAATTTTGGAAAGTCTAGAAGTATTTATGGAAATCTTCTACTTTTGGAAAGTTGGAAGTATTTATGGAAATTGATATTTTCCATAAATAAAATATTTGATTAGATTTTGGAAATTTATTTCCTAATTTAATCATGATTTGATTTGGAAAATCAAATCTTTAAATATTATATTTCCATAAGTAGTTTTGATGATTTAGAAAATTGGTTTCCTAAATTGACTTTCCTTAATCAACTATTTCCACAAATAAAATATGTGATTAGATTTGGAAATTTGTTTCCTAATTTAATCATGATTTGATTTGGAGAATCAAATCTTAAACATATTTTATTTCCATAAATAGTCATGACATATAAGGAAATTTTGTACATGACATAATTGTCTGCCATGTAATTGCATTAGATGCATATCATTATGCCATGCGTGTTGTGACATGTAGATGTATGCTATGTATGCCATGCCATGTAGATAATAGTTATTTGCATGCAAAGAGGATGAGACATAAAACCCTTACTCAATATTAAAGCCTACACCTTCCATTAATATGGTTAGAACTAGAGTTCCGTTTCTTGTTTGAGTTGTTGGACTCTCTCCAAGTCCGGCTCAAACCTGAACATGTTCAAACCATGGAATAGTTTAATACTAATATGGTAAGAGTCAGAGGTCAATTGTTAGCTTTGGTTGTTGGACTCTCTCCAAGCCGGGCTAATTGGTTGAATGCACTCTAACCATATTAAAACTATTTCTTGATTAATGGGTTGACTTTAACCCGGAGCATCGGCTTGTTGGACTCTCTCCAAGGTCGATGTAAAGGGAGGTGAAGTTGGGGGCTATGCATATGATGCATACTTGTTAATGTGTTAACAACCCGATGTATGTGTGAACATTCAATTAGTTGATAGCACATTTTGATAGTTGCATATACGTGATATGCAATCGGTATATTTGATACCTACCATCGTAGTTATGAATGACTTGTTGGACTCTCTCCAAGGTTGTTCATATCTATGATGGATATCAACCCATTTGGAGATGGACCTACGATCTCCCGAAGTGATTTTGGAGTTTTTGAAATTCGAAAAATGAATGAGATTTATGAATGTATAATGATGCATTTTAAAATCATCTTTCTCATATATGCTCGTTTTGTATTTCTAAGATTGATCATGATGTCTTTGAATTTGCGTTCCATTTTGGATTCGAATAAATTGACTGGGCCGAACTTCTTGGACTAGCTTATAAACTTGAGAATTGTTCTCAAGGTTGAAAAGCTTACAAATGTCTTCGAAGCGCCTCTTCCCGCTCGTCCTAGTGACAATGCAACTCTGGACCAATTGTTGGCCTATCAGAAACATGTGAGTGATTCTGAACAAATGAGTTGCATTATGCTAGCCATGATGGAACCCAAGCTACGGAAGCAGCATGAGCGTATGGATGCTCATATCGTAGTCCTTCATCTTTATGATTTGTTTGATAAGCAAGTGAGATTTGAAAGGTTCGAATTCTCCAAGCTCCTCTTCACCTCTGAGATGCAAGAAGGTTCATCTGTGGTACTGCTCAACATGCTGAAGACTGTGGGACGGTGTTGTTAGTTGATTCCTCGAAGAAAGATTCTAAGAGGGAGTCAAAATAACAACAGAAGGGGAAGAAGAAAAAGGCTAAAAAGGCAGAACCAACTCAAAAGGACACTTGCCATCATTATGGCAAGTAGGGCTATTGATGAAGAAATTGTAAGATTTATCTTGAGTCCGTGAAGAAGAATAAGGCATAAGATGCTCCATCTTTTTCATATATCTTCGTTATTGATTATCATTCTATTTCCTCAGACACATGGGTATTGGATACTGGGTGTGGCTCACATATATGTAATGACATACATGGGCTAAGGAATAGAAGAAGACTCGTCAAGGGAGAGTCAAATTTACGTGTTGGGAATGGAGCAAAGGTTGCTGCACTCGCCATCGAAACGTATTTGTTGAAACTCCCTGCAGGACTTGTCTTAGAACTGGACAATTGCTTTTATGTTCCTTCGTTGATAAAAAACATCATTTCTATTTCTTGTTTAAATAGAAATAGGTACCATTTGACTTTTAGTAACAATTGTTGTTACATAACTTTGAATGAAGTTCTTTATGGGACTGGAACTTTAAGCAATGATATTTATACGTTTGACGTATCTAGTGATGTTTTCAATATCGAAGCGAGCAACAAGCATGCTCGAAAGGATAATCAATTAGACTCCTACATGTGGCATTGTCGTCTTGGCCATGTAAGCAAGAAATGCATGTCCGAATTACACCGATGTGGAATTCTGGAATCGTTTGAATTGGATTCATACGATACATGCGAATCATGCTTAAAAGGCAAGATGACTAAGTTACCTTTTTCAGGAAAAGGTGAACGAGTGGGAGAGTTACTAGGTCTAATACATACTGATGTATGTGGACCTATGTCAACTCAATATTTAGGAGGCTATAGCTACTTCATTACCTTCACCGATGATCACTCACGGTTTGAGTATGTGTTCTTGATGAAACACAAGTCTGAAGCTTTTGAAAGGTTCAAAGAATTCAGAAATGAAGTAGAGAAACAACATGACAAGAGTATTAAAATACTTCGATTAGATCAAGGTGGTGAATACTTAAGTCAAGAGTTTCTTGATTATCTAAGAGACAATGGTATATTGTCTCAATGGACTCCGCCATATACACCACAACATAATGGTGTATCTGAGAGGCGTAACCGAACCTTGTTGGACATGGTCAGGTCAATGATGAATCATGCAAATCTTCCCAAGTCCTTTTGGGGCTATGCACTTCAGACAGCTGTTTACTTGTTAAACAGAATGCCAACCAAGGTAGTCTCTACTACTCCATATGAGATATGGAATAGTAAGAAACCTCATGTATCTTACTTGAAGATATGAGAAGCTGTCATCTCTGCATAAATTGGATGCTAAGTCTGATAAATGTCTATTTATTGGATACCCTAAGGAAACAAGGGGTTACCAATTCTATCATCCTGTGGAACAAAAGGTATTTGTTTCAAGACATGCTGTGTTTCTAGAGAAAGAGTTTCTCTTGCAAGAAAATAGTGGGAGTGTCGTCGAGCTTGAGGAGGCTCGAGATACTCAAATAGACATTGATGAGATACCTGGTGAAGCACAACAGCCGATAACTCATAGTGATGAGCAATCGACTGGACCTATTGAAACACCACATCTTCATAGATCTGGTAGAACACACAACATTCTTGAGAGATATGGATTTCTCGTAAGTGAATCGAACGACGTGTTACTCATTGATGATGAGGAGTCTACCAGTTATGAAGAAGTGCTAACAAGTTCAGAAAGAGATAAGTGGCTTGATGCTATGAAGTCGGAAATGGATTCCATGTATGAAAATCAAGTTTGGAACTTGGTTGACCCACCTGAAGGCATCAAGCCTATAGGGTGCAAGTGGGTTTTCAAGAAGAAAACCGACATGGATGACAATGTGATTACCTATAAGGCTAGAATAGTAGCGAAAGGATATCGTCAAAAATAAGGTGTTGATTATGACGAAACCTATTCACCTGTAGCTATACTTAAATCCATTCGGATGCTCCTGTCCATAGCAGCTCATTATGATTATGAGATATGACAAATGGATGTGAAAACAACTTTTTTTAATGGAAACCTGCTCGAGGACATGTATATGATACAACCTGAGGGTTTCACATCGGTTGATAAAACCAAGGTATACAAATTACGACGGTCCATATATGGATTGAAGCAAGCATCCAGGAGCTGGAATATCCGTTTTGATGAGACAATCAAAAAGTTTGATTTCTCATAAAATCCAAACGAACCTTGTGTGTACAAGAAGGTTAGTGGGAGTGCAGTCGTGTTCCTAGTATTGTATGTCGATGACATATTACTTATAGGAAACGATATTTCAGTCTTATAGTCAGTTAAGATTTGGTTGTCCAAGACATTCTCCATGAAAGACCTGGGAGAAGCAACCTACATCCTCGGGATTAAGATCCATAGAGATAGATCGAAATGATTGCTTGGTCTTTCGCAGTCTACATATATAGACCGAGTGCTAAAGAGGTTTAGCATGTCGGAATCCAAGAAAGGTTTCCTACCCATTAGGCATGAGATACACCTTTCGAAGTCTATGTGTCCGCGCACAGAAGACGAGAGGATTTGCATGAGTAAGAGTCCCTATGCATCCGCAATAGGATCTATCATGTATGCTATGTTATGTACGAGGCCCGATGTATCGTATGCTCTGAGTGTCACGAGTAGATACCAGTCTGATCCAGGAATGAATCATTGGGTGGCTGTTAAGACAATCCTTAAGTACTTAAGAAGAACTAAGGATATGTTCCTAATATATGGAGAAGGGGACATGGTGATACGTGGGTATACGGATACCAGCTCCAGACAGACAAGGATGATTTCATGTCTCAGTCTGGGTATGTATTCACCTAGAATGGAGGCGCAATAAGTTGGAAAGGTTCCAAGCTTGACACTATAGCGGATTCTACCACTAAGGCAGAATACATTGCAGCTTTGGAAGCAGTAAAGGAAGCGGTTTGGATCAAGAAGTTCATCTCTGAACTTGATGTGGTCTCATCAATGATCCAAACATGTGCTTCGCCGCTATCATTTTATCAGAGAGATCATCAGTAGGAAGGAAATATAAATCGAGAAAATACCCACTGAAAGGAACTTAGCGGATCCTTTGACTAAGGTATTACCTCAAAGTAAGTTTGAGGGTCATGTTAGAGTTTATGATATTGGATACCGTAGCGATTGACATTAGGCCAAGTGGGAGTTTGTTAGTAATATATGAGAGATGTCCTAAGGCTTGCCTTATGTATGAACCATTTATATGATAAATGAAGATTCACTATTTAAGTATACATAGTTTCATGTATTTGATCGGATCTTAAACTCATTTACTGAATGTCCACGATATGATTCACAGCATGAGAGAATTTATGATTGGATCACAACTAGTGAGTATCTCTACATGTGTAATTGTGATGTATCGGAATTATCCCTAGTCGATGAATTGATGGATTTAGACACCATTGATTCTGTCGAGACTAGCACGAGGTATACTCTTTGGTGTATCCAAGCAGCTGATTCTCACTGGCTGGAGACATTGTGATGTCCGGAGTTAATCGTGGATGCTAGTTATGGTAACTAGTTCATTGGAGTGACCAGCCGTAAGACTTCATATGGTTCTCTGCATATATAGATATGTCAATGAAGTTCTTACTGCAGCTTAAGTGCGATGTTCCTTTGACTTGCGGTATTCAAGTCATCTTGATCATGAAGACTTATGCTTTGACATCTTAAGTAAGCATCTCTGAGGAGATGTGGACCCGGGATGATTGGGTATAAGTCGAAGTGATCGAAGGTGTTTGAATAGCCTATAAAGGATTCACCACTCCTTGCGAGGAGATGTATACCCATGGCCTCTCATCGGATTGTTACTAAAGTCTTTGGCCAAAGCATTACATGTTTAGAGTAAGGTACTCTTCGATACATGTGCAGTAACTAGAATCCGTAGGATGAGAAAATGATACTTGGGCTAGGTGTGACGTAGTCAGCTTAGTGGGGACTGACACTATAGACCATGTCCTGAACCAAGTGGGTATAAGATGAGTGAAGGGAATGGGGCACGATTCATTCGAGCTGCTGAAGGGTTTCAGAAATAGTTCTGGATCAACCGTTGATCTTTTTGGTTAATTGGGGATCATGATGTACTACTAGTTGCCACTCATGATCGTTCTATAATTAATGGTTAATTGTAGACGGCCAATATAAACCGAGAACCTATTTGGTCACACACACAACGAGCGTAATCCGAAGGATTTAAAACGAGATTGAGAATGAGATTCTCAGACCGAGAGAAACTAGGTTTGATTGGACTAAACAAGAAGCGAGCATGAAATCGTTTCAGTCGCAATAGAAGCGTGGAAGGGCCGTGTCTTATGAAGACATGATGGACGAACCAAAATGATTTGGTTCTAATCCAACGGAGGAGAATAAACCAAAGGGGTTTGGTTTGTTTTAAACGAATGAACCAAAGTTAGTTCGATTCATTTTAACTTAAAATAAACCATCATGGTTTGGTTTATTTTAACTTAAATTAATGGAGCGGGTTAACGGGCTTTTGGTTATGATCCAATAACCATTAAGAAAATTTGTTCTCTATAAAATAGGGCTTAAGGGTTTTTGTTAAACCCTAATTGAGGCAACCTTAATTGTTTTGGCCGCCCACCCTCTCCCTCTAGTCGGCGCCAACCCTATTGCCGCCACCCACCTCCTCCAACCGGCGACCAGCTGCTACCGTCTTCTCCACTTGCCGACGTCGAGCTGCTGTCGGAGGAGCTCCGGTGATCATCCTTGGCTCCGGCAACAAGGTGAACACATTGCTTTCCTTATTTGGCTGACGCAAGGTCTCCACCAAAGCTGTCCAGTTTTTTGGACAGCTTGTTTCCCTCTTGTCAGAGCGTCATTTGGACGACGTTTGGAGCTCCGACAGTGCCTTCCTTATCGGAGATACGATCTCCGGTAATCCTCATAGGTGGAGGACGAAGGATTCGTCAAACGGTTGACGAATGCCTCTCCGGAGAAGCGAGTTTTGAGGACTCGTTTTCGATCCGAATTTTGATTCGGATCGTGATCTTCTCTCGATCATGTCGTCTTGAACACGAGGGTTGTAACCTGTACGAAGACGAGGCTCGTGACTTAGTGAAGTCATCCCGAAGATACTCGGTGTGGATACGGAGACGATTCTAGCGAGAATCGTTCCGGTTGATGTCATTCCCGCTACACGTGATACGTCAGGTATACGTAGTTTAAGTTTCCTTTTATTGCAAAATTTGAATTTACGGTTATGTCTACACATGTTGTACTATGCATGTGTATGATGTGTGTGTTGTAATAAATTAGATTTATTATTTTATTTGCTTCCGCTGTGCACATGTTTACGAAACATGTTCGAATACACACTCGCCGTGGTGCCGGAAACCCAACAGAAGTTTCATAGTGAAAGTGCTTGGACACTGTAGCTCGCTATAGAGCTCACTCTGTGAAGTATGAATTGGAATTTCGAACCACGTAAAACCTCGTGTCTTTGCTCGTTGTGGTTCTTCTTTCATCGTTTATCTATTTTCTCTTACTGTTGCAGCTAGAGAGAATCCTAAGCCTCTTGAACGCTCTTTGGCGTTAAATGGAGGTGAGAAAGTATGCGTACATCCACATCAATATATATTATAATTGTTTTAGTTTTGGTTTATAATTGTGTATGTGATATTATAATTGTATGGTATTTGTATGTGATACTATAACTATGTGTGGTATTTGTGTGTTGCATTAGAATTATTTGAGTTATGATTTTATAATTATTTGTATGTTATAATTGTATGTTGTGAATACATTTAATTGCAGTTGCACGCTGCAAATGCATTTAATCACATTGTGTAGTTGCGTGTTACGAATGCATTTAACCGCATCGCACACCTATGCACTGTGAATACTCTTAATCACAGAGTCCAACTGTGCACTGTGAATACTCTTAATCGCAGCGTGTAGTTGCGCGCTGCAAATACTCTTAATCGCAGTGCGCAGTTGTGCACTGTGAATTCTCTTAACCGCAACACGCAGCTTCACGCTACAAATACTCTTAACCACAATGCGCAATGCATGTTGTCGATGTTTTATGTCTTCCAATAGTTTAGAGTTGTGCAGCATGCGATACACACTGCGGATAGAATAATTGCGCATTGCGGAAAGTCAAATTTATTATAGTGTGTTTAATCTATGATTGTTGCATATGTTTGTATATTGTCATACATGTCATTTGCATGTTACATGTTGCTCATGTGGTTATAAGATATATTTGTGTGATATTGTTCATACAATGTACTTGCAAGCTATATATTATTATATGTTACTCATATGAACATATGCGAGATATTATTTATGCATGTTATTTGCATGATATATATTGTTATATGTTGCTCATGTGATTACGAGTGGGACCATTTCAGATCCTTATAAGTTTTGTATATTATACCTGGTGGATCAGATTGGTTTATGCATTTTGGTATATTCTTATTGTTGTTTACTGATATTATCTTTGTGATTGTATACCCTTTGATCTCCATATGTACTTAGTTCATGCACTATATTTTTTATACCCATTAAATATTTTACTCACTACCTAGTCTGGTTTCTTCCAAGTAGCAGCAGGTAGAGAATATAGTATGATGCACTTAGGTCCTATTTGTCAATCCCATCTCACACCAAACATTTTGAATTTAACTCCTTGTGGTTCTATATTTTGGATTATGATTTGTATTGTTATGATATTTATCCTTAGTATAGATTTCGGTTTGATATTAGTTTTGATTACGTTATTTGTTGTGTCAAAGTCATACCGATACGTATCTTTGAGTCTTTATATTTTTATACTTGTCAGTATTATTTTATTGATATATGGCTTGTATATGCTAGCAGTTGTTTGGATTCTATATCAATATTATATTTTATATTGTCACAAAAAAGCATTGTCTGGTGGACGAACGAACAAGAATACTTTTGGGATGTGACACATATATCCTAGATTGTTCGTAATCATCAGAAATTAATATACAAATATGTCAAAGTGTACTTGAATCCATAATGATCAATACCTTTAGGGGCGTACAGTTGGCCTTCTAAATCAATACAATTTGTTGAGAGACCATTTTGCAATTCTTTTGCTACTCTCTCCGACGTTGAGATTCATAAGAGAATATAACAGTTTGTGTGATTTAGGGACCATAATCCTTCTTTATAAAGACAACTTTTTAGTTAACCCTTTAGTATTTTTATTTTAGACCATCATAAAAATAGAAATTACCCATAAGATTTCTTTACACATTAAAGGACCATACTCTATCAGATACACCAAAGCTCAAATACTCAAAACTTTACTTGATTATTTCTAATTGAGATTAACTTGATAGGACAGCCTGTAAAATATAATTATTTCACATATAAATCTAATGTTGGATAATGATCTAATAATTTTCCACTTGAATTATGTGTAATTTTATAATTGTTGGATCAAACAGCGCACTGGAGGAAGGGAGGAGAATGACGCAAATCACTTATTCGTTAGAACATCATAAAATATATAGCGGAAAGTAAGAAGAAAAACACAATGAAAGTAAGCACGAGATTTTTACTCCAAGGTCTGTGATCTGTGATTACTTCGACTTGGCAAAACACAAAAATCTCTTTCTTTGGAGAAAAAAGAGATTCGTCTCTTTTACAAGATTAGTGCACGACAACAAACTTATCATTCCTTACAATTGAGCACACATAGAGATAATGTAATGTAAATTAAAACAAGTATACTGACTAAGGAATGTTGAAGTGAAACTCGAACTTGGTGTTACAATGTAGCATCGTCGAGATTTGAATGTCGAACACGAGTGGCGAAGGTGTATTGCAGTGTAAACTTGATTATTGAGCTCTTTATTTGAGGTCACTTTTATAGACTTAATCCGGTTGCTTGGAAGCCTTCCAAGCACCTCTAGCTCAGTCGTGACCAGATTTGACTTAGTCGGGTCCTATCCTATCCCTGACACTTAGATCCCTTCCAAGTGTCTAGAAGCCGACGTGCCCTCCTCTGATTAAACCTTGATTCAGCCAATTCAGTCCCACATTATCTTTATCCCAATTGCCTGGAGCTAACATAGCCAGCCAATCATCATGTGCCACATCATCTTGAATATAGACTGAAACTTGACTTTCCCTGTATCTGGATTTCAATTGCCTGGAACCCATCCAGGCGCTCGAACATCCAATCGATTGGAATCCATCCACTGATCTGGATTGCTCCAACTCGACTTTCTAAGTCACGCATCACAAAGTTAGCCAAACACATAATGTTCTACTTTATAACTGTTAACAACCCTCCAATTGTCCGATCTTGACTTTGGAATTCATTTGGAACCCTTAGTCGGACTGACACATAAGATTGTCATCCTAAAGAGGACTCGCTCTTACCTGTTCTTCTTTCCAAAAGAACCTCTCCATACAAGACACTTACCTTTCTTACCTCTTGTCAAACACTTGACCCTCCAAATCTATTTGGACTTCCTATTGAGCATTTGATCCCTTGACCCCCATGGTTTTCTCCAATGTTCAGTCCTTGCCTACCCATTGAGACTCTTGTGCATGGTGTCCTTGATCTATTAAGACTTTTACCTCTGCATAGTGTCAAGTCCAACTCAACCTACTAGGGCTTCCTTGCATTGTAATCAACCTACTAGGACTTCAACCAGTTAAGTCCTACAAACTTAACAAACAATATTAGATGATAACAATACTTAACTTTAAATCTTTGCTAATATTAAAATCCAAGTTCCATCATATGACACTCTCTGTACCAACAATCTCCTATTTTTTTAATTTATGACAACACAATTCAAAGTTAAAAAAATTTAAGTTAAAAATTTAATGAAAATCAGCATGGAAACATAAGTGTTGAGTTTTCAAAAGCCTTTCCAAAATATTTTAATTTTGATTTTCAAAAACTCCCATCTCTCCTCTTTAATACATCATCTTGAAAAATCGTTAACTTTTGAAATAATTTTTAACTCTGGCTCCCCCTTTGTTTTTAGCTTAATTTTAACTTTACCCTTCTCCTTCTTTGCCATACATTAAAAAAATTAATTTCTACTATATGTCAAACGATGTCTTTAAAATATTTCACGTCAAATATTTTTCAAAACTATTTCAAAAAGATGTCAAATGGTTTTCAAGAATATTTTAGCGTCAAGTGTTTTTGAACCATATTTTAAACTCAAGTATTTTTTCAACAATATTACGAGATCAAGTGTTGTCTAAAATATCTCCAGATGAAGTGTTTCTCAAAAAATATTTTAACTTCAAGTGTTTTTCAAAATACACAAATTTTTTTTTGAGCATTTTCAAAGTATTTTGGATTCGGATGTTCGAAACTTTAAAACATATATTTACAAAACATTCAAAATTCTTGTAGGATCGAGAAACACTAGAGAGGGAAGAAGTGAATAACATTTGAAAATTTTTTCTTTTCTTTTGTTTTAAAGCCTCGTAAAATGCAAAATACTTGCAGTGGAATAAAGAATCAAAACACATAAGTACACAAGAAGATTTGACTTGGTTCATAATTCACCAGCTGCTAATCCAAGGTTCTTGCGATCCTTGAGCGCTTTCAAGAGGCAATCACTAAAAGCGTCTCTTCTTCATTGGAGGCAAGAGACCAATCGATTATAAGTTGTTGATGCAGTGAGCATCACTTCTTAGTTTTGATGTATGAACCATAGTTAAAAGTTAGGATTTACTTGTGTTTTAATATCAGGAAGTGTGCAGGCTTAACAGGAAGTTCTAGTAGATCGTGTTGACCGAATACTAGGCAAGTATCTTGATAGATCAGGAGGATCGGACACCAGGCATGAAGTCCAGATGGATCGCATGGATCAGACATTTGACATGAAGACTAGTTGGGTCAGGAGACTGGACAATCGATAAAAAGTCCAGCTAGGTCAGGCAGACCAGACAGTTGATAGAAGTCCTGGTGGGGCAGATCGGATGTCAAAAGTGGTAAGTCTGGCAGGTAGTCGACAGGTAAGCCTAGAGTGAAGAGGTGAGGTCGAGTCCTCTTTAGGGGGACAAAGCTAGGCGTCGATTCGATGGAAAATCTGCGTGGGACTTAGTAGTCGAGATCGAGCAGTATTACTACTGATATCCCATTTTATATTATGTATTTGGGCTAATCTTGTTTTGTAGGGATTAGTCGACTGAATAGATTCGAGTCGACTGAAGTCCAGTAGACTGGATATGGATCAGTCGACTGGATACCTACTTAGCAGGATCAGCTGGCGATTGATCGGAGATCTGGCGATGCATATTGAAAGAGTTTTAATCGACTAAAGGGTTTGAGTCGACTGAAGAGGCGAATTCTCGATGCGGAGCCGGGTGATCTGCAATCGACTGGAGAGTTTTCAGTCGACTGGAAGACTAGAAGTTACTAATCGACAGGCTGATGTGGAGTCGACTGGAAGACATTCCAGTTGACTGGAAAAGGTTTATAAAATAAGTGCTCGACTGGATCCAAGCACGAAATCTGAACTACGTCGAAGTGCTGCTAAAATTCTTGCTTGTCCACAAAATTTCTTATTCCACAATAAGGCGACTTTTCGACACTCTGCAACTACCTCAACGATCATTTAGTGTCAGTATAATATTTGTAGGATATTTGAGGCCGCTAGAGGGGGGGGGGGGGTGAATAGCGTCGCGCTTGTTCGATGATGGAATTCATTGCGTTTTTCTCTACAATTTCGTTAGTGCAGCGGAAATAGAAAAATAATAATGATAACGAAATATACAACACGCAAACACAAATATTTAACGTGGTTCGGAACCGAACGGTTCCTACTCCACGGATTGGGTTCGTACGAACCCTAGCGATGCCAATCACACACCACTATGATAAACACTCCTTCTAGACACAAGTTGGAGGCGGAGAAACCCCTTACAAGTGATCTTACAACAGTAAGAAACAAAAAAAAGTAATTACAACAATTAATGTGAAAGACAAGTAAAGAAAAACTTTACAACACTTGCTTTTGATTGCTTGAATGCTTGGTTGTTTGATTAGCACATGGAGACCTGATTTGCAGCAACAAATCACCCCTAAAGCTCTCAAAAATCGGATCCATTTTTCTCTATCACGAGCTCCTTTTATAGCTTCAACCTATGCTGGAAAATGTTGATCAGTCGACTGCTCGGGACCATCAGTCGACTGATCACACTGTTGCTGTGAGACAACGGTGTAATCCACGCTGAAAAAAATCCAACGGCTAGGACATCAGTCGACTGATTATAAGCATCAGTCGACTGTTCAAGCCATCACTCGACTGCTCGTCCCAGCGGTCGAGTGAGACTCCATTCTGTGCCCTAAAATCCGAGCATCAGTCGACTGATCACAAGATTAGTCGATCGCGCAATCAATCGATCGCGCATCTATGGCAATGATCGCTAGGCAATTCCCGCAGCCAAACCCTAGTTGATTACGCCAATGACCACATGACACCGGGCCGACCGACACCTCAAACATGAGGTTTTAGCCCAAGTATGGTGCCCCCATACTTGCTAGACCACCTTTAGCCTAAACCTAAGCCTTCTAGTCACCTCCATCAGCCTTACGCCTCTCGAATTCCTCCAAGTCATCCATGACTTGTTCATCCATTGCGCTAGCCTTCAGGTGTTTCCATCGGCTATGTCATGCTAACGGTGTCTACACCGCCAAGGCACATTGGACTTACGCCGCCAAGACTCCGCTTGGACTTTACGCCGCAAAACATTGGACTTATGCTGCCAAGACTCCCGCTTGGACTTTACGCCGCCAATATCAAACCCCTTGGACTTCTCAAATGCCAAGACTCAAGCTTGGACTTTCCCTTGCCAACCCATGTTGGACTTTCAATGCCAAGACCCATGCTTGGACTTTCCCAAATACCAAGTGTCTCACTTGAACTTTCCATGCCAAGTACCCATGATTTGAACTTTCCATAATCACATGGTCAACCCTAGTCAACCATCAAAGTCTCCCTCGAGTCAAACTCGAGTCCAGTTAACATAACCCGGGTTGATTGTATAAACAATCTTCCCAAAATATCAACGGACATTAATGTCAAACATCAATGTCAACTTACTTTGCCAAACATCAAAACATCTATTGAGTCAAACTCGAGTCTGGTCAATCGTAACCTGGGTCGATTGCACCAACAATATTCTTGTATTTTTAATTCATTATTTTCACTTATTGTACTTAACTTCAAGAGTGAGTAGTTTGTTGTCCAACTCTAATCTTTGTAAAAAGTGAAATCTTCCGAAGTCGAGAGTTCTCTAGTCGGAGGGGATTTAGTGATTGCCCATCGAGGTAGCTCTCGGAAGAGCTACGAGCCTTGGACTAGCAACCTAATTTGGGTTGTGAACCAAGTAAAATAAAGTATTATTATTTTCTGCTGCATACTCACAATAGTTTTCAAAATATTCTAATAGTTTTAAAATAAATTTTTTAACCTCCGAGATTCATCCCTCTCTTTCGGAGAAATACAATCCTACAATTGGTATTAGAGCGGGGGTGCTCTGAATTTGGTGTAACTACCATCGTGAGCTTTAGAATAATTTAGAATATTTTTTCTTGCTTTGTAATAATTTAGAATATTTTATTTTGCCTTAGAATGATTTAGAATATTTTTCTACCCATAGAAAATTGCTAGAATATTATTTTTGCATTTAGATGATTATTTCTTCATTTTATATAAATTAATTTTCTACATTTTAGATAAATTAATTTTATGCATTTTTAGATAAATTAATTTTCTGCATTTTAGATAAATTAATTTTCTACATTTTTAGATTTATTAATTTTCTACATTTAGAAAAGTATTTATTAATCCTCTGCATTTTATAAAATCTTTATTAATTCTTTACACTTAGAATAATTTTCATTAATTATTGCATTTAGAATATTTTTTTTATTTAAACGACTCTAGGAATAATTCTGAATTTTAATTAAATTTAATAATATAGAAATGTGTCATTTAGAGGGTCTAAGCATCGTTCATCCTTCTCTCTTTAATGGAGAGGATTTTCCCTCGTGGAAGAGGTGAATGGAGCATTTTTTGAAAACTGACTTAGAGGTGTGGTTTTCCATTAGGAAAGGGTTTGTAGCTCCGGTAGACGACTTGAGTGAGTTGTTAGAACCGGAGAAATGGATTGCAGACATTAGAAAAAGGGTTCAAGTCAATTACAAGACACTTAACACCTTGCAATGTGGACTTACAAATGATGAGCTAAGTCGAGTCGGTTCGGTTCAAAATTCTAAAGAATTGTGGGACAAATTAATTAAATTGCATGAACAAGCTAACTTGAGTCAACCCGAGAATGATTTAGTTTTGATGGCCGGAACAAACAAAAAAGGAAAGAAATCCAAATCGGGGAAAAGAAAAAGAAAGAAATCATCCAAGGCAAACTTGAAAAATCATCATCGGAAGAGTCGGGTGCGGAAATATCAACGACATACTTCATAGCACTCACCGCAGCCGACGAGTCTGAAGTCGAGTCAAGACAAGAGTTTGAGTTCGAGTTTGAGTCTGAGAGAAGCCACAGATCCATATCCGTTTTCGAAGGTACTGACGAGGTAACTTCTCCCATAGAAGATAAAATGTACAATATTAGGTAGGAAACTAGCCAAGTCCGAGAATCAAGTCGACTCTCTTCTTGAGGAAGTCCAAGTACTTAAGGAGCAAGTCAACTCAAAGACTTCGACTTGCTAAATTAAGGATAGAGACTCAACTCGAGTTGCAAAGCTTGAGGAAGAGAACTCGGTCCTAAAAAGGCAAGTAGAAGATCTAATAGGATTGTTGGAAAGGTTTACTTCGGGCTCCAAGTATCTCAACATGATGCTTGGGTCTCAACGAGTTGTGTACAACAAATTCGGACTCGGATACAAGGCTAAGGACACAAATAGATCATATATGTCCTTGTTTAATAAAAATGCTAAGGGTCGAGTCCAAGCTTGGGTTCCTAAGTCTAGTTTAGTTAACCAAATTGGACCAAATCAATTTTGGGTTCCCAAGAGTCAAGTTCACTTAGTGAACAAAACTCAATCTAGCTACCATTTAGGGGGAGCTAACACTTTGCTTGTTTCCTTATTTAGTGACACTGCTGTTACCTTTTCCCATAAGTAAGGAGAGAAGACCCGTGCATAGAGCACTGCCCGAACCAGATAGCTAGTTCGGCGGAAGGAGTTTGAGAAGAACGGTTCGGGAGCATAAGTTTGGGGAAAGTGGCTCGAGAGGACGGTTCAAGGGGGTTGGCACGGCTAAACGAATTCGGAGATTGGTTCGATACGAGAAAGAGAGGAATCGGCTCGGTTGAACGGGCCTGGAGGTGATTCGGTACGGGAAGGATAGAAGCTGGTTCGGGTTATCGAAAAATGTCTAAGAGCTACGCTACACGTGAGTGGTAAGTCTAGGCTAGCTTTACAGAAGGTAAGTAGGTGAAAGGGATGGGCTAAAATATTTTTCGAAATATAGATAAGAAGTTTGTTACACAACAAATGGGGATCCCGCATAATATTCAGAGGAGCCTTCGCTCCTCATGTCGGTAACAGAATGATTCTCCAGATAAGCAAGGTGGCCACGTGTATGATGGAGGAGGTTCATGGTGCAATAACTGGCCAGAGGAAGGGGAGGAAGATAAAAGGGAGAAGAAGGGCAAGAAGAAGAGGATCCACATTTTTCCAAGAGCAAGAGACAAAGGCACACTCGAAGGGGAGAGCAACCACATTGCCGAAGAAGGAGACAAGGAGAGTAGTGAGCTCTATTCTTTCGATATTTGATGTACTGAGCTAAACTATAAAAGGTTTTCTCCTTCACCTCCAGAAGTTTTTTCCGCGAAGGAGGAAGTTCATAATGAAAGTGCTTTGACACCGTAGCTCGTGGGAGAGCTCACACCCGTGGAGTAGGAATCCCCATTCCGAACCACGTTATGTCTTGTGTCTCTGTTCTTTGCTTGTGTTGCGTGCATTTTTCCTTCTTCACACTTCATTACTGTTGCGGCCGGAGAGAACCCCCAAGCTTCCCGCATGCTCCCCAGCGTTGAAAGGAAGCTAGAAAATCCTTCTATGACCGCATCAGTTGGCGCCGTATGTGGGAACTTTCTAAGCAAGACGTGGAGATGCAACCAGAGGAGATACATTATCCGATAGACTCCTCTGCGGAGGAGAACCCCATCACACTACTACCGTTGCAGTTAAGAGCCATGGTGGACACAGCCATGGCCGAGGCCCTCGCTAAAGAGAGGAGAAGGACTGAGTACCTTCATCCTCATTCTGAGGAATCCTCTCCCCGTGGACTGCAACAAGAGATGCCCCATCCACTTCGTACAATCACAAATGTCGAGGTATTGCTTGGGGAGGGGCTAGAGGGATGAGCACATCAGACCACTATATCGGTAACCCAGACTCGATGAGAAGAGCAGAACGAAAGCCATTCAACTAGGGCTCCAGAGATTTACGAGCCCAGTCCTTTCACTATGGACATTCTTTCTGAAGTACCGCCTTCATACTTCAGAAACCCCCAGGTGGACAAGTATGATGGCACGATGGATCCTGAGGAGCATCTATCGCAGTTCGCAGGAGCTGCCTCACTTCATTGCTATACCGATGCCCTCAAATGTTGGGTCTTCCGTACCACTTTAATCGACTCGGCGCAAAAATGGTTCAACACCCTTCCCTCGGGGTCTATTACTTGTTTTTCTGATTTCCAAGGGATGTTCCGCCAAGAGTTCACCAGTTGTAAGGGGTACAAGCATGATGTTTCCATCCTGCTACATATTACGCAGGGACCCTCAGAGTTACTCAGAGGGTATCTTCAACGATTTACTTCCACGGCCAGAAATATCCCCTCAGCGAGATCAGATGCCTTCAGGGTGGCCATTCCGCATGGGCTAAGGGACTCTTGAGAAAGCCCACGGCCAGCTACGAAGAATTGCTAAGCCGCACAGAAAAATATATTAACGAGGAAGAAGGACTGAAGGTTTGAAGGGACGAACGAGCCTCTGCAATGACCCCTACAGAAAGAAGTCACCAGGTAGCCCCTCGAGTGCCTCCTCGACGAGAATATGTGAAACCTTTTCTACTAGAGGCTCCCAGGCCTCAATTATTGATGCAAGGATTTCGCCCCATGCCTCTATTGCAGATCATGGCTGTCGATGTAGTCCCTCCCCCAAGAACTTGGAAAGAGCGGGAGATGGAGTTTTATGACCAGCAAGGTCTTCTGAAACGGCCAATGGGGTATAGGGGGGGGGGTGCCTCGCAACCCTTCCACTCCTTTCTTCTGCCAATATCATATGTAATATGGTCACGCTAGTGACCGATGTTTTAAATTACAAGAAGAACTGGAACACATCCGAGCCGCTTACCCACATGTGCGGCCTCAGACGGGAGGGCCGACACGGTGAGGCCAACGACCCAACATGGCTCGTCCGGGGTCCTATAACCAACGACTTCAGGTTACTTTCCCTCCGGATCCATAGACTCCCACCCAAGAGGGTATTTCTCAAGGAGGGCCGTCAGGGGAAGGCCCTTCATCTGATTTGAATGACATCCCCACACGGGGAGTTATTCACGTTATCGCAGGAGGACCTACTGATGGGGACTCCAATAGGGTGTGGAAGTCCTATGCCCGCCACATGGAGAGCTTGGCTATTGTTACTGATCAGGCTGTCTAGACCGTGCCACCAGTTTCATTCGGGTCAGAAGATCTCTGAGGCGTCCTGCTACCCCATACAGATTCTCTGGTAATCCGTATTTCCCTAGCTAATTATGAAGTGGCCCGAGTATTAGTCGATTCAGGAAGTTCTATTAATATCCTCTTCCAAGAGGCCTTCGGACAGATGCAGCTGGGAAATACACAGTTAGACGACGTGGCTACTCCTCTCTTTGGATTTGCAGGACATGTGATGCATCCCATAGGGCAGATCTCGTTGCCCCTCACTCTAGGCATAAAGCCTAGCCAGAAAATTAACATTGTTCCTTTTCTTATAGTGGATGCTCTGTCCACTTATAATGCGATTTTGGGTCGTCCCTTCTTGTCTATTTTTCAGGCGGTGGCTTCCCCTTACCACTTGAAGGTTAAATTTTCAGTCGGACAACTGATCGGGGAGGCCAGAGGCGAACAGAAGGCCGCACGAAGCTGCTACATACAAATGGTCAGGGATGACCAAAAGAAAGCCAGAACAGACGACCCTAAGGGAAAAGCCGTCGTGATCTCTGACGTATGCATGCTGGAAGAGTCTCCCCCCAAGGCAGAAAAAATAGAAGAGGGAGAACCGGTGGAGATAGCTCTGGGAAAGGTTACTCGAGTGGCTCAGCTGCTCGAGGTCAAGGAGGAGTTAGTGGTCTGCTTAAAGAAGAATGAAAACATCTTTGCTAGGGATGTGCACGACCTTACGGGGATAGACCCTCGCGTTGCTGAGCATCATCTCCACATTACCAGAGGAGTCCGACCCGTCCAACAGAAGCGGCGACATTTTAGACTCAAAAAAGACAAAGTTATAGCTGAAGAAGTAGATAAGTTGTTGCAAGCGGGTCATGTTAAAGAAATTCAATTTTCTGAGTGGGTATCTAATGTAGTTATGGTCCCCAAGCTTTCAGGGCAATGGAGGATGTGTATCAACTTTCATGATTTAAATAAAGTATGCCCTAAAGACTGCTACCCCTTGCTTCGTATTGATCAGTTGGTGGATTCTACCGTGGGATACGAAGTAGTGTCCCTAATGGACACTTACCAAGGATATCATTAGATACCGCTGGCCAAAGAGGATCAAAAGAAAGTCAGTTTTGTGACGGCGGGAGGGTTATATGCCTATGTGGTGATGCCTTTCGGTCTAAAAAATACGGAGGCCACATACCAGTGGCTCATGGACAAAATCTTTGCAGAACAAAAGGGCAAGAATGTGGAGGTTTACGTTGATGACATCTTGGTTAAATAAAAAACCACTCGGGATCTGGTTACTGACATGGACGAGACTTTTGCTACTCTGAGGCAATATAACATGAAATTGAACCCTAAAAAATGTTTGTTCGGAGTGAAGAGCGGGAAGTTTTTGGGGTATATTGTAACTGAGAAGGGACTGCATGTCAATCTAGAGAAAGTGCAGACGTTATGCAATATGAAGTCGCCTACTAATCTGCGAGAAACTCAAAAGCTAGTAGGGAGAATTGTTTCCTTGTCCCGATTTATAGCCAGATCGGGAGACAAGGGAGTACCTTTCTTCCGAATTTTTCGCAAGGCTACTAAATTTCAATGGGATGATCAATGTGAGCAGGCTTTTTAAGAGCTGAAGAAATATTTAGTCGAACTGCCTCTGTTATCCAAACCAGTAGCAGGAGAGCCTTTGTGGATGTACTTAGCTATTTCAGAAGGAGCCATCAGTTTAGTATTATTAAAGCAAGAAGGTTCTCAGCAATAGCCTATTTATTATACCAGCCATCTTTTGAAGGGAGCTGAATCACGATACACTGAGCTGGAGAAGTTGGCGTATATTTTAGTTTTGACAGCCCGTAAGTTGAGGCCATATTTCCTAGCTCACCCAATTAATGTTTTAATTCACAGTGAATTAGGCAAGGTGGTGACTAAGCCTAATTTTTTCAGTAGATTGGCTAAGTGGGCAGTGGAGCTAAGTGAGTACGACATTCATTATCAGTCCCAAACCGTCATCAAGGCTCAGGCTCTCACTGATTTTCTAGCGGAGGTACCTATTGATCCAGAGGATGGCTCGGCGGAAAAAGAAGAGGGATCGGAGGCGTGGAATGTCTTTGTGGACGGTTTTTCTGGGTCTGCAGGCAGTGGGGTGGGGGTACTGTTAATATCCCCTGAGAAGGAGGAAACTCGCATAGCCGTACGCCTGGGATATCGGTCATCCAACAATGAAGCAGAATATAAGGCTATTCTAGCAGGGTTACAAGCCGCCAGAGCCGTGGGAGCAACTTTCGTCATGATCCATTCAAATTCCCAGTTAGCAGTGTCACAACTTCAGGGCTCTTTTACGGTTCGGGAAGAAAGATTGCAAAAATATTTAATGGCTTTTGAGAAGGAAAAGGCTTATTTTTGGCAAGTTCTCCTGAAACAGATTCCGAGAGAGAATAATTGGAAGGCGAATGAGTTGGCTCGGCTAGCTAGGGCTATGGAAGGGATAAAACAACCTGAAGGAGTCTGCGTGGAAGTCCCCACCTCTCTGGTAATATATAATGTGGAGGAGGCCATCTCAGGAGTGGGTCAGATCCCTGATTGGAGGACTGACATCATGACATACTTGCAGCAAGGAAAGGTTCCAGAAGAAAGAGGAGCGACATCCGTTTTAATGAGCAGAGCGAAGAGGTTCACTATTATGAATGGATTCCTATACAAAATGTCTTTTGGGCGGCCCCTGTTGAAGTGTTTGGGAAAGGAAGATGCTGAATGGGTACTCCGAGAGATACACGAAGGTTGCAGTAATCATTTAGGAGGAAGAGCCCTAGCGAGGAAAATCCTGTTAGCAGGGTACTTTTGGCCCACTCTCTAACAAGATGCAGCTCATATTGTGCAAATCTGTTCGGCCTGTCAGAAGCATAGTAACTGGTCCGAACGACCAGCTGAATTGATGAAAGCTATTGTTGCTTCATGTCCCTTCGATCAGTGGGGAATGGATATAGTGGGCCCCATGCCTGTGACACCTTTGTAGAAGAAATTCTAGATTGGTGGTAGTGGACTACTTCTCCAAGTGAGTGGAAGCAGAGCCCCTCGCCAAAATCACTGAGAATGCAGTGATACAGTTCCTATGGAAGAACATCATTTGCCGATATTGAATTCCCAGGAGATTAGTTAGTGATAATGGGCAGCAGTTTCAGGGAAAAAGGATTAGGGAATGGTGTCAGAGTCTCAATATCTAGCATGCTTTCACTTCTATAGCTCACCCTCAGGCGAATGGGTAGGTGGAAGTAACTAATAGAATCATCATTCAGGGATTGAATGTCACGCCACGAGAGTATGTCGTGCCGAAAAGCAAACGGACGACATCTCCCCTGTACATGACAACATATCGTGTTAATACAAGGCCCTTGGGCCCACAATAACAATAACATATATAAATGTAACCATAATAACACGATAAAACACAGCGGAAATAACACAACAATAATACAATCCCACACACCATGCATATCGATATGACTAACACCAAAACTAAGAAACATCATAATAAAACCAGAAAAGAAAGGTACAACAACAATAGTATCACAAACTACAAATCATCACATAAAAACCAAAGACATCGAAACGTCAACGATAAATCTCAAAAGCTCGGACCCTCGGAGTTGAGATGAGACAATGCCAACCAGCGGTGCTCCAAGCCGTCACGAAGACTTCTACCTGTTACCTGGGTGACAGAAAAACCCAGGGTCCGTGGTGGTGAGTATAACTCAGCAGGTAATAAGATAGAACATGTAAATATATCAATATCACATGTAATTTAATAGTATAATCTACAGATACGATAGGTATACATCAGCATAATAAATATACATACATGCATACTACTAAACAAACTGAACAATAAAAGATGCTGACATACCTGACAGTCAGCTACTCTACACTTATCCAACCTGGGCATATATCCACAACATAAGGTATGAAGAGTAATATTAACTCACACTACATCATGATACGGGTCGAGGGTATCACAGTAATCGACCAACAAGTATACAAGTATCCATCCTACTACCATATAGAAAATGCAATAGCATGTATGAATATGTACAAACAAATGCAACAAGCATAGTACATACAAATGCATCATCAGAGTGAGTATACATATAGACTGCATCAGTATGTATACTAATCACCATCATCTATGTATATATATATATATATATATGCAAAACGCCATATGATACGACAATGTAGCATGCATGGTCATGCCTGCACACCCCTACTCGCTACCACGACCCCAGTGTGGCCTAGGTGGCACGATATGACAACTGTCCCAACTCAACACCAACCACTACTCTAGAGTGGCCGAGTGGGCAGTATGATCAAGTAGCATATGAGCGTAAAGAGCTCGCTACACAATGGGGGTCCCTGCTGCTGGCCACTCTGACTGACACTACCTATGAGTGGTCGAGTGCCACGCACCCAGGACGACTGCACGCAACTCCAACTACCACCGTCTATAGTGGTAGAGTACGACACAACAAATGCTCTGCCCTCACACCAGTTACTCCTTTGGGAGTAACCTGGGAGGCAGGATGACTGACGACTCTCTCAACTCCAAGGGAGACTATGTCGTCAGTATGCATGCAATGACATGAATGTACCGTCTCACATATAAACATCTACCACAAACTCTCTGTTCAACAGAGAGTCATACCCATTTGATCAATATACTCTCTATCATGTAGAGAGTCGTACTTAACTGATCATGGTAATCTAGGACCACCGGTCCGTAGCGACACACTATTCACAACTCAAGTGACCATTTACACAACACATGGTTGGTAATAAGTATGCAACATATGGGTATTGGAATAAATCCTACATTTAGGGCATTACCTATCCACGGATGACCTTTTACCCAATTTACAAATCAGGTCATCATCCGTACTCTAACATCTACACCCTACTAAACATTTATAGATCTACTTTCATCACATCTGTAACTCCTAAATCATGAAAAAGGAAAATGTGATATCAACATTTGAGCATATATAGCCAACGACAAGTATCAAGCATAGGGATAAATAAGAGCAGGGTCAAGATAATATGAATATATAACATGATCATATCTATGTCTAAATCTGAATGCAATTACAACTACCTGACCAGGGTAGGAAATTACCCACCTGACAAATAGCTCATGCTCACTATCCACGCGTATAAGCATCTATCACCGATCAAGGTCCTGCAAAAAAACACATAGAGCATAACTAAGTTCTATTTTACATTAAATGATTGAATCGAACCCTACATCGATCATTATATCCAACTAATTCAACATTCTCCAACCTTAATCAGATTAAAATCACCGTATCATTCATGAGCCAACTCTAGCATTAACTATAAAGATAACACATCCTACTTCATAACAATACCAAATCAACGCTTACCTTACAATTATTGCAATCACCCACAGCTTCTTGATCCACATCTGAAGTAGCATCCTATAACAATTAGATAGATAAGCTAAATCATTACTTAAATTACTCTCCTCACCTAATCATTACCACGTTTCACAACTATCACCCAATAACATGACCAATCAAACTCTCCTTCCACAATCGCAGATACACAATTCCCGGATTTGCTCTAGGGAAATTATTCAGCTGCAGTCCCTGTTGGTGCAACAATGCCCCAAGCATTTATATATTTTAATGTTTGGATAATCATCTAAGTTAGGCAATGTTTTGTGATCTAATTTTGAATATGTTTAAGTAAAAGAAAAATCCAAGTATGAAGACTTGGTAAAAGAAAAGTCCAAGTGAGATCTTGGCAAAGAGAAGTCCAAGGAAAGGTCTTGGCAGCGTAAGTCCAAGCATGTAGTCTTGGCGGCGTAAAGTCCAAGCAGACCTTGGCAAAGGAATACCAAAGGCAAGTCTTGGCGGTGTAAGTCCAAGCATATAGTCTTGACAGTGTAAAGTCCAAGCGTCCTTTGGCAAAGAGAAACCCAAGACATGATGAAACAGAAGGAAACTCTTGGAAGCAAGTGCAAAGGATGAACAAGTCGCGGACTTGGAGGGATCCTGGAGGCGCAAGGCTTAAGGAAGAGCTAGAAGGTTGAGTCTAGGTCTGAAGAGTTAATTCAAGTATGAAATTATCATACTTGATTTAGGTATCGCCGATCGATACATCGATCATCAATCGATTAGGTGTTCGATCGAGTTAGGTGAAACTCGATGATCGGGCCGATCGATCCCATCATCGCGGGATCGCTAAGACCGCAAATGACGATCAAGTCGACATCGAGCATGTATGGGGTCTCACTGATCGCCGCTGTGATCACTGATCGATCATTTCCATCACCGATCACGGAGGGATCACGATCGATGAGCCCGTTGGATGGTGATGCCTATGAATCCAACGAATCCGGCTAATCAGAAGCCGTTAGCCGCGATGACAATCGACTGATGTACAACATCAGTCGACTAATCGTGGTCCAATAGGAAAAATATCCCTCTCTCTATAAAAAGAGGGCTTGGGGTGCTTGAGGAGGCTAGTGCTTACATTCCAACCATACTCTCAAGCTCCCACGTTTTTCCTAAGCTTTCTAAATGCTTTTAATTCCCCTCCTCTCTAATCTTCATCTTCATCTTTGTAAGAAGAGGAGGGTCTTGTAAGAAGAAAGTTTTTAGTGGAGAATTGCTTGGGTTGATCCACCTTAAAGATCGCCGTAGAGTAGGAGCTTTATCTCCGAACCACGTAAATTTCCTTGTTAGCGATTGTATTTGCTTGCTTCTCAATTTCGTTTAGCTTCTTATTTTTCTTCCGCTAACCCTTTTGTAGAACTCAAAAAAGAGGCTATTCACCCCCTCTAGCCTTCCAAGGATCCCTAACAAGTGGTATCAGAGCCCGGATCACGTCGGAAGATCTAACTATCAACCGGAGCATAATGACATTTCAAGAGGGGTATAGCACGGCGAGGCCTCCATTCTTCAACGGTAACGACTTCGGATATTGGAAAGGTAGAATGTAATACTACCTTATGAACGATATTGATAATTTGTTTAGCATTGTTGATGGTTTTGAGAAGCCAGTCGATGAATTCAGAGCGCCAATACCAACAAAGGATTGGACAAGAGAGATGACAAAGAATGCGCAAGCAAATGCAAAGGCAGCGACCACACTTCAATGTGGTCTATCAAAGGAGAAATTGTTCAAAGTCGGCCCCTTCAACTCCGCTAAAGAGCTTTGGGAGAAGCTCATCGAATTGAATGAAGGATCAAAGGAGACGAGGAGAGCCAAGAGGGACCTCTTGATAGGCCAACTCCAAAGCTTCACAATGAAGACCAATGAGACCGTGAGCCAAATGCACGGTCGCTTCAAGGAGGTAGTCAACGGACTACATGTAATTGAGACCTTGTGAGGTATATTCTCCAAGCCTTCCCTAGAACAACCTTATGGGCATCAATGGTAGATGCTTATAAGGTGTCTAGGGATCTTTCTTTGGTTAAATTAGATGAACTCTTTTGTGAATTTGAGTTGCACGAGCAAGCTAACACTTCGTCCAAGGAGAAAGGTGTAGCTCTTTTTGTAGGAAAGAAGGACAAGAAGAAGAAGGAGAAGAAAGAAGTCTCTTCCTCATCTGAATCCGAGGAGGAGTCATCTAGTAGTGATGAAGAGCTATCGACAAGTGAGGTGGTTCATTATGTAAAAAATTTTGGTGGGAGGTCAAGGAAACTCACCAAGAAGGATGTTCCAATCCTCCAAAGGTAAAACCTCCACTAGTTCAATTCCTACTTCTAACGTTACTTGCTATGGTTGTAACAAAAAGGGCCATATAAAGCCAAATTGTCCGGAACTAAAGAAAAAGGAGGAAAAAGAAAAGAAGAAGAAGGACAAGAAGGAGAAGAAGAAGAAGGAGGCCATAATAGACCAAACTTGGGATATACAAAGCATAGAAGATTCCTCCGATGATGAAGAAATTTGCCATGTCACAAGAAACATGACACTCATGGCCTTAGAAGATAGCTTAAGTGAAGAGTCATCCTCCTCCTCAAGCGACGAATCGTCATCTAGTGACGATGAGATAAAGGACTTCCCTAGATTAGAATTACTATATAAAACTATTGCATGTCTTCAAAATGCACTAAATAAATTAAAATCTAGGATTAAGGATTTAAAAGTAGAGATTAAATCAATTAATAATATAGAAATTTCTTGTGATGATGTATGTTCATTTAGGAATGAGAATGATGAACTTAGAAAAGAAATAGGTAACCTAAGAGCATGCTTAGAGAAATTTACGAATGGGTCAAAATATCTTGATATGATTCTTAAGGATCAAAGGGCCATTTATAACAAGACCAGCATAGGATATAGGCCTAAGGAGGAGGAAGTAGCTTTCACCTCACTAATTAGTAGAAAACCAACCATTAAGAGCAAGACTAGAAAAGCTTGGGTTCCCAAAATCTATATAGTTAATGCTAACGGTCCTAAAATTTGGGTGCCTAAGACTTACATTTTTCATGTTGTATAGGTAGAAGGACCAAGCTTATGGATTGTTGATAGTGGTTGCTCAAAATACATGACCGGTAATGAGAGCAAATTCTCAACAATCAACTACATTAGCAAAGGGAAGGTGTCTTTTGGAAATAGTGGTAAACTTAAGATCCTAGGAAAAGAGACAATTGAGGTATCCCCAAACCTTGCAATTCACAAAGTATTATTAGTTAAAAATATGGAATTTAATTTGCTCAGTGTAAGTCAATTATGTGATGCCAATTTTGATGTTCAATTTGATTCTTCTAAATGCTTCATAAGACACAAAAATCAAAATGATTGCATGTTAGTAGGTTTTAGGAAATCAAATATATACTATGTTAATTTATCCTATGCTTCTAACGCTTCTACTAAGTGTCTTATTGCAAAAGAAGAAGAGAGTTGACTATGACATAGGAGGCTAGGGCACATCAACATGAAAAACATTGCCAAAATAGCCAAGATGAAGCTAGTCAAGGGGTTGCCAAAAGTCAAGTATCTTAAAGACAAAATGTATGATGCATTCCAAGAAGGAAAGCAATCAAGATTATCACACAAAGGTAAAACTTTACTTAGTACCGCTTTACCTTTAGAACTCTTGCATGTTGATTTATTTGATTGTCATAGTACCCCTTCATTAATTGGTAGTAAATATTGCTTAGTAATAGTAGATGATTTTTCTAGATTTACTTGGGTATTCTTCATGAAATATAAGGAAGAAATCCTAAGAATAATTATAGGCTTTAGCAAAAGAGTAGAGAATGAAAGGAATCTCAAAATCAACCGGATCCGTAGTGATCATGGTGGAGAATTTGAGAATTCTAACTTCTCCAAATTTTTCTTAGAACAAGGGTACAAGTACGAATTTCTTGTCCTAGAACACCTCAACAAAATGGGGTGGTGGAAAGGAAAAATCGTGCCCTACAAGAAGCGGCTAAGACTATGCTTAATGCATATTCTCTACCTAGCTATTTGTGGGCGGAAGCGGTCAACACCGCTTGCTATATCCAAAATAGGGTTTTAATTCATAGGTTTTTAGGAAAAATCCCGTTTGAATTATGGAATGGTACAATTCCAACAATTCACTATTTCAAAGTCTTTGGATGCAAAGTTTACATTTTAAACACCAAAGACAACCTTGGTAAATTTGAATCCAAAGCGGATGAAGGAATCCTAGTTGGATACTCATCCACTAATGTAGGGTATAGAGTTTATAATAAGAGAACTCAAAAGATTGAGGAATCCTCAAATGTGCAATTTGATGAAACCTCTAATACTTACCCTAGGAAATCCCCCATTGATAGTGATATCAATGACAAAAATCAAGAAATTACCCAAAAATTTTAAGATTTGACTTTACGGGGTAATGATCAAGGGGGAGAGTTAAATCAAGGGAGAGTAAGAGGTGTTTCCGATGATGAAAGAAGGGTTGAGGATAATCATGATCAAAATCAATTTAATACACCTCCTAGAACAATAAGAGTTCATCAAAATCACCCTCTAAATCAAGTTATAGGTGAATTATCTTAAGGTGTTAGAATTAGGTCATTTCATAGAGCTCTCTCTAGTCATATAGCCCTCATCTCCCAAATTGAGCCCAAAACAATCAATGATGCATTACTTAATCCGGATTGGATCTTATCAATGCAAGATGAATTGGCTCAATTTGAAAGGAGTCAAGTATGAGAGTTAGTTCCTAGACCTAATGATAGTACCATCATTACTACAAGATGGGTTTTTAGGAACAAACTGTAGGATCGAGTAAACCGAGAGAGAGGGTGAATCTCGGTGTTTAATAATTATTTTAGTTATTTTTAATATGAGTACACAGTGGAAATGAAATGCAATAAGAGACACAGTAATTTACTTGGTTAACAAACCGGACTGGATTGCTACTTCAAGGCCCGTAGCCCTACCACAAACTACCTCGATGGGCAATATCTATAATGCCCTCCGATTTGAGAACTGTCGACTTCGGAGGGAGTTCGCTTTTTACAAATGTAAGAAAAGAGTAACAATCTGCTCTCTCTTTAAATTGAATTTAAAAGCGAAAATAAAAAAGTTAACAACTACTTTATACCGACACAAGATTTAGTAGTGGATGCAGCTTGAGGTGTCAGAAAAGAGTCCTTCTGAATGGTTGAAGCTCTTGTGATCGTGAGAAAATTTTGGCAGCACTTTGTGTTAGTTATAGCCCTAGAACCAATCATGTGATGGTTGAATAGGGAACATTTTGTATCATATTCTATAAAGACAAAGGATTGGTTATTATATATTTACGTCTTGCTTGTGTCAGCTAAATTAAATATATAATAATTCCCTAGAAAAGTAGGTTCTTATCTACAGCACATCAATTGGCAGAATTGATTATGAGAGGCTGTAGAGAACACTTTCCTAAATGTTCCTAGTCAAGTATTAATATGCAAGGGCAATATTAATACATAAAGACTAGCATGTAGGTCAATTGATGACTTGATCTCACAAGTCATGGATATATGATATCAAGTTGACACATGGGTATATATTAGAGAATATATACTGAACTGACCCGCCATGAGAAAGTTTCATGGATCGTCATATGAGTGTCATAAACTTTCTCATGTGACTATTGGTATGAATAGTCCTCAAACCTGAAGTCACTACGGTTCCCTACATAAGGAGTTATGTACTTTGGTATCGTCAAACGTCACCCGTAACAGGGTGGACCATAAAGGCGATTACTGGGTATATAACAAATTATGCGGAGGGATGTGAGTGATGTAGATGAGATCGATCTCTCCCATATGAAGGGAGTGATATCTGTGGGCCCCTTGATTGAGTAGAACTACTAAAACGCATGGCCATGCTCGAATGAGTCAATATGAGATATTGAGCTCATTTGTTTGAGTTAGTTTACTCAAGGATCAAGAAACACATAGATTGATCGAGGATGACACGGTCTATGCCTCATTAGTCAATCTGATATCAAGGATAGAAGGACACGGTCATACATTATAGTAGTCATGGAAAGGTTAGTCGGATCTTGACTTATTTTGTAACTTGGGTAGCAATGATGTATTGCTAGATGTCGCTCATTGCTTGTGTATCTAAAAGAGTTTAGATCCATTGCCAACGTTATGAGAGCCTATAGGGTCACACACAAAGAGCATGTTGATTAGAAGAATTAGTGCATTCTAGTTTGACTAGAATAATTTGGGAATAAGCTTAAGTACAAAATGGTTTTTAGACTTTAAGCTTAATGAGAATTTTAGCTTATTGATTTAATGAGATTAATTCAATATGCTAAGCTTAATTGATTTAATAAAATTAACTCAATATGTTACCTTATTGATTTAATGAGAATAATTTAATATGATAACATAAGCTTATTGAATTAATAAGATTAATTCAACATCCATGAATGCCACATAAGCATGCCACCTAAGCATGCCACATAAGCATGCCACCTAAGCTTGATGAGGTGGAAGGAGACAAAGGGTTTTGACCTTTGGATTTCCTCCACGGGTGGCCGGCCAAATGAGTTGAAGTGTTGAAGCTTGAGGCTTGGAGAGAGCTTGATGGTGAGAGCATTTGGTTGTGTGGCTTTTGTGAGTGTAGCAAGAAGAGTAGTCTTCTTCTTCCTTTCTCTTTTTCCCTACTTTCCTCTCCTTTAGGGACTTCTCTAGCAAGAAGTAAAGGAGAGCTCTTCTAGTTTCTTTTGTGAGACAAGAGCTTGCTCGTGTGGATACATATAGAGGCACGGACATTTGAACGTGCTAAAAGATCCAACAAACCCAAGGAGAAGCGGGATTACAAAGGGCACACAACAAAGGTAATATTCTCCTATAAGATAGGTTTTGAGAAATTTATTTTTGTACGAGGTTTTCTTTCGCAAGGATCACTTGGAAGGGATCCTATTTTTCCGTTGCGCATATGCTATTTTGCATACGAGATCCCTACAGTGGTATCAGAACCACTTGCGAAAGATCGTATAAAAATAAGTTTTCTCTATTTTATATATGATATAGAAGTAGGATAAATTTTATTATGAGTTGATAATTGCATTAACAATTTTTCAAACATAATAAAATATCCGATGTCTTTTAAAAGTTAAAATTGACATGGTGCATGGTTATGGCCTAGTCCCAAAAAGTTTGTGAATGTGTGTGTTGTAATTCTTAATACGGCCTGCGTGTCGTGCTTTTCTCCTAAAATTCTTGTTGTAAAATTAGTTTTAGACTCGAATGTAACTCGAGTATTTCTCCTTTTGTAATATACACAACAAAGATGGAGGGTCCATTGGAAGATGATGTTACAAGGAGGAAGTCAACAACACAAGACAACCAAAAGGAAGCACTTGGGAGAAGATGCTATCCCTAGGTTGACCAATCAATCTTTTCATTGGCTTGAGAAGATTGTAGAATAAGGGCCATAACCATGACACGCTTAGTTTAATATGTATGTGATGCATGTTAATTTAGCTTATATGTGATGCATGTTAATTTAGCTTATATGTGATGTATGCTAATATGTATGTGATGCATGTTTAAGTTTATATCTTAATAAGTCAAAAATGATATGCCTACCAAAGTTTGGTACTCACTACTTCCTCGATCATTTGTTGTTGGGTTTGCCAAAGCAAAGCAATGCATTTTATCTTGGAAGAGTGCGAGTGGACAATCGTGATGTCCTGCTATCAAACTTGGTTAAGACTTAATTAAGAAAGTAGAGGCATATATTAGCTTTGAACATAAGTTTTAAAATTAGTTTTGTGTGATTTCAACATCACTTTGTCTTAGAAGTGGTCGCTGTTCGATATCAAAGAAGGCCTCTGCCTCGCCACGACTGAAGTCGTTTAGGAATAAGCACTAAACTAATCTAAACTTAACCAAAGCTATTAAAGAGTTACATCAGATGTAATTGGCAAAAGATTGCCTACCTAATCATACTACGCCTTGGGCGATTAGCCAAAGCTAACTCAAGACGGTATGATGTGGATCTTTATCCCATATAAATTTATAGCTAAATAGAAGCTAATGATGTAAGCAAAATGTGTTTGCCTACATCAATAATTAGCTCATATCAAAGCTATGAGAATTTAGTGGGAGTCTCATTTAATTAAAGGCCTAATTAAATGATTTAGGTATGATACTTAACTTTGCATTTTAATGTTGTAGATCACCATGTAATCTAACACGACACACCCCCTCAACTTGCTATCTGTCATTGAGAAGGACAAGCTCAATGGAGCTAACTTTCTAGATGGTATAGGAACTTGAGGATTATCCTCAAGCAAGAACGTAAACTGTATGTCCTAGAGCCTATCCTCAAACACCCGCCTGTGCGCCACTGTGCTAAAAGGATGCTTATAAGAAGCATCAAGATGACGATTAGATGTGTCATGTCTTATGCTTGCCACCATGAACTCGAGCTTGAAGCAACATGAGAACATGGATGCCTATGATATGGTTGAGCATTTGAAACAACTATATCAAGGACAAGCTAGGCACGAGCGTTTTGAAGTGTCTAAGGCTCTTTTGCATGCAAGATGCAAGAAGGAACACTGTAGGAACTCACGACTTAAAATGATTGGGTACGCTTGAGAACCTTGAAAGACTAGGTTTTCCATTGAGCCAAGAATTGGCAACCGATGTTATCTCGCAATCGCTTAAGCATATAATCAATTCTCATGAATTATAACATGAATGAAATTGATAAACCTTTGCGAGATTCTCGATGTTGAGAATCACTGAATCGAATCTCAAAAAGAAAGTTAGTAATGTACTAATGGTCAAGAAGGGCAAAGGTGAGCGCAAAGGCAAGGGTAAGACCCAAGCCAAAGGCAAGGCCAATTCATCCACTTCAAAGGGTAAAGGTAAAGTACCTACGGAAGGGGATTGTTTCCATTGCGGTGAGATCGACCTTTGGAAGCGGGCGCAAAGTCTACCTTGAGGAAGTAAAGAATAAAAGAAGTGGGACTTCTGCCTCAGGTATACACGTTATAGAAGTTAATCTATCTATTTCTTCTACATGGGTATTAGATACCGGATGTGCATCTCACATTTGTACTAATGTGCAGGGATTGAGAAATAGTAGACTAATGGCAAAGGGCGAAGTGGACCTACGAGTAGGCAATGGCGCCAGAGTCAGAGGAACATATTCTTTGTCTTTGCCCACTGGGCTTATCTTAGAACTAGAGGAGTGCTTTTATGTACCTGCATTAACGAAGAACATAATTTCTGTATCTTGTTTAGACAAGAAAAACTTTTCTTTTATAATAAAGGACAAATGTTGTTCCATTTATTTAAATGAAATGTTCTATTGTAATGCACCACTTATGAATGGTCTCTATGTTCTAGATTTAGAAAACCCAATTTATAACGTAAATACCAAACGGTTCAAATCGAATGATTTGAACCAAACATATCTTCGCATCGCCGCCTAGGTCACATAAATGAAAAACGCATATCCCAACTCCATAAAGATGGATTATTGGACTCATTTGATTTTGAATCATATGAGGTATGCGAATCTTGTCTTTTAGAAAAGATGACTAAAACTCCATTTAGTGGACATGGCGAGAGAGTGACAGACTTGTTAGGACTCATACATACTGATGTATGTGGCCCTTTCAATGTTGAAGCCAGAGGAGGCTATAAGTACTTTATTACTTTCACTGATGATATGAGTAGATTTGACTACTTATATTTGATGAGACATAAGTCAGAATCCTTTGAAAAGTTCAAAGAATTTAAGAATGAAGTACAAAACCAACTTGGTAAGCGTATTAAGCTACTTCGATCAGATCGAGGTGGTGAATACCTTAGTCAAGAGTTTTGTGATCACCTGGCTGAGTGTGGGATAATATCCCAACTCACTCCACCTGGAACACCACAATGGAATGGTGTATCTGAGAGGAGAAATCGTACTCTATTAGATATGGTACGATCAATGATGAGCCAGACTGATCTACCTACTTCCTTTTGGGGTTTAGCTCTAGCGACAGCCGCTTTCACACTTAATCGCGTCCCATCAAAAGCCATAGAAAAGACACCATATACGTTATGGACTGGGAAGAGTCCCAAAATGTCTTTTATAAAGTTTTGGGGTTGTGAAGCTTATGTGATACGTCAAGTCTCAGATAAACTAGGACCCAAATCAGATAAGTGTTATTTTGTAGGATATCCCAAGGAAACTAAGGGATATTACTTTTGTTGGGTTTCCGGCACCGCGACGTGTGTGTGTTCGATCATGTTTCATAAACATGAACACAGCGGAAGCAATAAAAATAATAAATACTCCTATTTATTACAACACACACAACACACGCATGCATATTACAACAAGTGTAGACATAACCGTAAATTTAAATTTTCAATAAAAGGAAAATTTATCTACGTTATACCTTTCGTATGACGTGTAGCGGGAACGGCATCAACCGGAACGATCCTCGCTAGAATTGTCTCTATCCGTATCCACGCTGAGTTCCTCGGGATGACTTCGCTAAGCCACGAGCTTCGTCTTCGTACGGGTTACTAGCCTCGTGTTGAAGACGACGTGATCGAGAGATGATCACGATCCGAATCCAAATTCGGATCCAAAACGAGTCCTCAAAACTCGCTTCTCCGGAGAGGTATTCGTCAACCTATTGACGAATCCTTCATCCTCCACCTCAAAGGATTACCGGAGATCGAATCCCCGGTAAGTTATCCGCTGTCGGAGCTCTAACCGTCGTCCAAACGACGCTCCGACGAGAGGAGAAGAAGCTGTCCAGAAAACTGGACAGCTTGGTGGAGGAGTAGGCGCCGGCCAAAACAAGGAAGCCAAGTGCTCACCTTTTCACCGAGGCCTAGGAAGATCACCGGAGGGTCGCCGGAGGGTTCACCGGCTGAAGCTTGGACGCCGACAAGGAGATGACGGCGGCACAACAAGCTGGGCGGCAGCCTAGGGTTGGCGCCGAGCAACTCCAAGGGTGGGCGGCAACTCAAAGGCTAGGGGTTTTTGGATTAGGGCTTAGTTATCCCTTAAGCCCTCTTTTATAGAGAACTAATTCTCTTAATGATTATTGGATCATAACCATTAGGCCCGTTAACCCGCTCCATTAAGATAAGTTAAAATAAACCAAACCATGATGGTTTATTTTAAGTTAAAATGAACCGAACTAACTTTTGGTTCATTCGTTTAAAATAAACCAAACCCTTTGGTTTATTCTCCTCCATTGGATTAGAACCAAACCATTTTGGTTCATCCATTACGTCTTCATAAGACTCGGCCCATCCATGCTTCCATTGCGACTGAAACGATTTCATGCTCGCTTTATGTTTGGTCCAACCAAACCTAGTTTCTCTCGGTCTGAGAATCCCATTCTCAAGCTCGTTTTAAATCCTTTGGATTACGCTCGTTGTGCGTTTGACCAAATAGGTTCTCGGTTTATGTTGGCCGTCTATAATTAACCATTAATTATAGAACGATCATGAGTGGTACCTAGTAGTACATCATGATCCCCAATTAATCGAAAAGATCAACGGTTGATCCAGAACTATTTCTGAAACCCTTCAGCAGCTCAAATGATTCGTGCCCCATTCCCTTCACTCATCTTATACCCACTTGGTTCAGGACATGGTCTATTGTGTCAGTCCCCACTAGGCTGACTACGTCACACCTAGCCCAAGTATCATTTTCTCGTCCTACGGATTCTAGTTACTCCACATGTATCGAAGAGTACCTTACTCTAAACATGTAATGCTTTGGCCAAAGACTTTAGTAACAATCCGACGAGAGGCCATGGGTATACATCTCCTCGCAAGGAGTGGTGAATCCTTTACGTATTGCTAGGCTATGACACCATTTAGTGGACTTATACATCATAGGGTCATCTCATAGAGATGTTTCTTATATGTCAAAGCGTGAAAGTCTCCATGATCAGATGACTTGAATACTTAAGTCAAAGAACATCACACCAAGCCACTTAGAACTTCATTGACATATCTATATGTGCGAGAGAGAACCTTGAAGTCTTTAGTCACTCGATGAACTAGTTACCATAACTAGCATCCACGATTAACTCCGGACATCACTATGTCTCCAGCCAGTGAGAATCAGCTGCTTGGATACACCAAGGAGTATACCTCGTGCTAGTCTCGACAGAATTGATGGTGTCCAAATCCATCAATTCATCGATTAGGGATAATTCCGATACATCACAATTACACATGTAGAGATACTCACTAGTTGTGATCCAATCACAAATTCTCTCATGCTGTGAATCGTATCGTGGACATTCAGTAAATGAGTTTAAGATCCAATCAAATACATAAAACATGTATACTCAAATAGTGAATCTTCATTTATCATATAAATGGTTCATACATAAGGCGATTGCCTTAGGACATCTCTCATATATTACTAACAACTTTTACAATCCCACACTTGGCAAGGTGTTTGTTGCCAGAAATGCTGTCTTTCTAGAAGGAGAATTTATTTCTAGACAAACTAGTGAGAGTAAAATTCATCTTGAAGAAATTCAAGATGAAGATAACACTAAGGCTTCAATGGAAAATGAACAGGCACCACAAAGTGTTGTGGATGAGGAAATTGTTTCCCAAAGAGTTGTGGAACAAACACCTGTTCAAGTAGACCAACCTCTTCGTAGATCTGATAGGATCCGTCGTCAACCCGAGAGATATTCTTTTCTCTTGACTGACAACGGTGAAGTATTGCTTGTCGATCTTGACGATCCTACATCCTATCAAGAAGCTATGATGAGCCCAGATTCCGAGAAATGGCTAGAGGCCATGAGATCCGAAATGGAATCCATGTACACTAACCAAGTATGGACTTTGGTTGATCCACCTGAAGGGGTAAAACCTATTGGGTGTAAGTGGGTCTTTAAAGTAAAGACTGACATGGATGGTCAGAAGCATACCTATAAAGGTAGATTGGTGGCTAAAGGATTCAAACAAATTCATGGTATTGACTATGATGAAACCTTTTCACCAGTTGCGATGCTTAAATCCATTCGGATCATACTTGCTATTGCAGCTTACCACGATTATGAGATCTGGCAGATGGATGTCAAAACCGCTTTTCTGAATGGAAAGCTACTCGAGGATGTGTACATGACACAGCCTGAGGGATTTGAAGATCCAAAGCATCCTGGAAAGGTATGCAAACTGCAAAGGTCCATTTATGGACTAAAGCAAGCCTCTCGAAGCTGGAATCTTCGATTCGATAATGCAATCAAGGAGTTTGGTTTCATCAAGAATGAAGATGAACCTTGTGTCTACAAGAGAAATAGTGGGAGCATAGTTGTATTTCTTATCTTGTATATAGATGACATACTTCTCATCGGAAATGATATTCCCTCACTCCAATCTGTGAAGATGTGGTTAGGGAATTGTTTCTCGATGAAAGACTTAGGTGAAGCTGCCTATATTTTAGGCATCAAGATCTATAGAGATAGATCTAAGAGATTACTTGGCCTAAGTCAGAGTACATACATTGATAAAGTGCTAGATCGTTTTGCTATGCAAAATTCCAAGAAAGGATTTCTACCTTTATCACATGGTGTGAGTCTTTCGAAGACTCAATGTCCCTCTTCTAAGGAGGAGAGAGATCGCATGGATAAGATCCCTTATGCATCTGCTATAGGGTCTATCATATGCGTACTGCTTTGTGCTCGTCTGCGTCTCGTATGCTTTGAGCATGGCGAGTAGATACCGATCGGATCGGTGAAAATCCTTTGGATAGCAGTCAAAAATATTCTTAAATACTTACGAAGAACGAAAGAATATTTCCTGATATTTGGAGGCAATGAGGAGCTAACTGTAAAGGGTTACAGTGATGCAAGCTTCCAAACAGACAAGGATGACTATAGATCGCAATCGGGGTACGTGTTTTGCCTGAATGGTGGAGCTGTAAGCTGGAAGAGTTCGAAGCAGGACACAGTTGCTGATTCTACAACGGTAGTATATTCATCGCATCTCGATGCAAAGGAGGCTGTTTGGCTCCGCAAGTTCATCAGTGAACTTGGAGTAGTTCCTAGCATTGCAGATCCAATAGACCTCTATTGTGACAATAATGGGGCTATTGCACAGGCTAAGGAACCTCGATCACATCAATGGACCAAACACATACTGTGGCGCTTCCATCTCATTCGAGAGATCATCGATAGAGGAGATGTGAGGATATGCAGAGTACCGACAGAAGCTAACATCGCAGATCCATTGACCAAGGCTTTGGCACAGAGGAAGCATGATGGTCACACTAGGTCACTAGGTATTAGATATCATAGTGATTGGTACTAGTGCTAGTGAGAGATTGTTAGTTATAGCCCTAAAACCAATCATGTGATGGTTGAATAGGGAACATTTTGTATCATATTCTATAAAGGCAAAGGATTGGTTATTATATATTTACATCTTGCTTGTGCCAGCTAAATTAAATATATAATAATGCCCTAGAAAAGTAGGTTCTTATCTACAACACATCAATTGGCAGAATTGATTATGAGAGGCTGTAGAGAACACTTTCCTAAATGTTCCTAGTCAAGTATTAATATGCAAGGGCAATATTAATACATAAAGACTAGCATGTAGGTCAATTGATGACTTGATCTCATAAGTCATGGATATATGATATCAAGTTGACACATGGGTATATATTAGATAATATATACTGAACTGACCCGCCATGAGAAAGTTTCATGGATCGTCATATGAGTGTCATAAACTTTCTCATGTGACTATTGGTATGAATAGTCCTCAAACCTGAAGTCACTACGGCTCCCTACATAAGGAGTTATGTACTTTGGTATCGTCAAACGTCACCCGTAACAGGGTGGACCATAAAGGCGATTACTGGGTATATAACAAATTATGCGGAGGGATGTGAGTGATGTAGATGGGATCTATCCCTCCCATATGATGGGAGTGATATCTGTGGGCCCCTTGATTGAGTAGAACTACTAAAACGCATGGCCATGTTCGAATGAGTCAATATGAGATATTGAGCTCATTTGTTTGAGTTAGTTTACTCAGAGATCAAGAAACACATAGATTGATCGAGGATGACACGGTCTATGCCTCATTGGTCAATCTGATATCAAGGATAGAAGGACACGATCATACATTATAGTAGTCACGGAAAGGTTAGTCGGATCTTGACTTATTTTGTAACTTGGGTAGCAATGATGTATTGCTAGATGCCGCTCATTGCTTGTGTATCTAAAAGAGTTTAGATCCACTGCCAACGTTATGAGAGCCTATAGGGTCACACACAAAGAGCATGATGATTAGAAGAATTAGTGCATTCTAGTTTGACTAGAATAATTTGGGAATAAGCTTAAGTACAAAATGGTTTTTGGACTTTAAGCTTAATGAGAATTTTAGCTTATTGATTTAATGAGATTAATTCAATATGCTAAGCTTAATTGATTTAATAAGATTAACTCAATATGTTACCTTATTGATTTAATGAGATTGATTCAATATGATAACATAAGCTTATTGAATTAATAAGATTAATTCAACATCCATGAATGCCACATAAGCATGCCACATAAGTATGCCACCTAAGCTTGATGAGGTGGAAGGAGACAAAGGGTTTTGACCTTTGGATTTCCCCCACGGGTGGCCGGCCAAATGAGTTGAAGTGTTGAAGCTTGAGGCTTGGAGAGAGCTTGGTGGTGAGAGCATTTGGTTGTGTGGCTTTTGTGAGTGTAGCAAGAAGAGTAGTCTTCTTCTTCCTTTCTCTTTTTCCCTACTTTCCTCTCCTTTAGGGACTTCTCTAGCAAGAAGTAAAGGAGAGCTCTTCTAGTTTCTTTTGTGAGACAAGAGCTTGCTCGTGTGGATACATATAGAGGCACGGACATTTGAACGTGCTAAAAGATCCAACAAACCCAAGGAGAAGCGGGATTACAAAGGGCACGCAACAAAGGTAATATTCTCCTATAAGATAGGTTTTGAGAAATTTATTTTTGTACGAGGTTTTCTTTCGCAAGGATCACTTGGAAGGGATCCTATTTTTCCGTTGCGCATATGCTATTTTGCATACGAGATCCCTACACTTTGATGTATATGAATGTTGATACTGAGTTCTGATCGAGCACGACTTTTATAAACTCTTTCTAGTGGACTGGAATGCATTCCAGTCGACTCTACATCAGCCCGTCGATATGGAATTCGTGGTCTTCCATTCGACTGAATCCTCTTCAGTCAACTCCACGTCAGTCGGCTCCGCATCGAGAAATTTCTCTCTTCAGTCGACTCAAATTGTAAGATACGAAAAAAAAAAATTTATATGGATTAACCCTTTAATTAATTGGGTTGAATTAGTAGATTAATTGGGCTCCATAAGTGGACTAATTGGGCTAAAATCGGTTGGGCTTGAACCGGTTGGATTTAATTCGGTTTGGCTTGAACCGAACCAACGAACGACGTTTATAGAGGTTGAACCATTGATCAATCGCCGCATTTCTTCTCTTCCACATCGTGACTTTCTTCTCCTCACTTGCGATTTCCGCTTCACCTTTGCCTCTCGTCTCCTTTGAACCTTAGCTGCTGCCGGCGATTTCTTCCGGTGGGAGATTCGGCTGAGGGAAAGAGGTCGAACAAGCTTCGCCGGGCTTGAATCGGGTGAGGGATCGCGCTGGGAGCTAGGAGTCAGCGGTGATGTGATCAGGTCGCCGACTGTGAGTTGGGGCTTCACGAGTTCTATCAAAATCTGGTAAGTGGCTGATCCTCTCCCTTGAGTCGAACGAGATATTTCCCTTACTTGTGTTCCTCACTACCGCCGCACTATCGCCGCTGCCGGAGTTAGGTAGGTTAGTGATCCATTTTCTCGATCTCGGATGAGATCCATTTTCATCTGAAATCTCTATCCCTCTTAGCTCTGATTTTTGGTGGTATGGGCAGTAGTGACTGGTAGCTGTTGTGGGAGAAATTTCTGGTGAATGGAGTGGATTAGGGATGAATATTGCTGGTGTAGCTTCGTTGTTGGTATATCTTGATCTTTCTCTTCATCTTCTATTGGTTTGATTTTGGTTGATTATTGATGTCGATCTAGATGTTGGTTGGATTGTAGTAGGCTTCAATCGCTGATTTATGTAGATTTTGCTGTGGATTCACCGATTTAGCATCAATTTGTGTACGGGCAGTGATCGAAACTCAGAATCACGCCGGTGAACAAGGGAGGGGCTATTGGTGAAGATTTGGTCGGTAAGTTTTGTTTATTCCTGTTGTTTCCTCTGTAATTGTTGGAAGTTGCGATTGGTGTTTTATGGACTATTGGGTTGCTGTGCCAACAATGTGTGGGGAAGGAGAAGATAGCTAGATTTTAAGCTGAGAAATCCAAGTGATGATGGGTTGATCCGTGAGTGTAATAGATAGTGATTTGTGGTTGGTAAGATGTGTGTATGGTGTTTGTGTAGTGACCTATGATTGTTGTCGTATTGCTATGTTTCAGCATAGATTAACTGTGGTGATTTTAATGCGGGATGTGTGTTGTAGGTGATACTCTGTTTATGCCCTGTTGTGAGAGTTATGATTGGTTGGGTGTATCGGTTGAGGATGAATGTAGATTTGGGGTTACGAGAGGTGTGTGCTCGTCGTGTTAACTCACGTTCGATAAAAGGACGGGAGTATAGAAACGATGTAGTAGTTAAGTTGTGTATTTATCGGATGCTTGTACTTAACTATAGTTTGTTATTATGTGCAGGTTTGGGTTATGAGGCAGGTTTCCCGGGCTTGAGGATCATTATTATGAGCTTTATATCAGGTGGGTAATATCTACCTGTTCTGGTAGTTTTGATCAAATTCTAGTGCATGGAATTGGATATATGTTTATACCTGTTTACCTTAAATCCACTCATGTTTAATTATATGCTTGTACTGCCTTTGACCTTTGAGATATATTGCTATTATTTCATTGATTATCTATCATGGATATGAACTACAAACCCTATTATGTGTTAGCTGATAGATGTTCAGTAAGTACATGTGGTTAGGGTTTATCTTTGTGACCTCAGATTGGGTTACTGTGTTACATCACTAGGGTTAGGTGATGGATTGAATTATGGAGTTGATTGTTATATCATACCCGTATTAGTGGTGCATCTATGGTGGATCCAGTTGTCTGTGTATAGATAAGTGTGTGGTTGTTAGTATGTGGCCATGGACTAGGGGTCCTAGTGTGATGGTATATCCATTATGGATCGTATATATGTGTATGGTTATATGGATTGTCGATAGTATCTCGCTACTGACTAGAGATCTTAGCGTGGTTGATTGTCAGATGTGTATGACTCTTTGTGCGATAGAGAAAGTCTTGTGGATTGTAGTCCTTGCATAGTTGACTTTTGGTTGACCAGGACTCCCCGTGAGATAGGGAGTGTGGCGAGGATACATGTATGGAGCTATGCATCATTACATTGCATGCATGCTGTTGACTGGGTCTCCCTTGTGGTTGAGACAGGTCGTCAGTCATCCTGCCTCCTCGACCACTTGGGGTAGTGGTAGCAGGGTTGAGGGCAAAGTATTGTTGTGCGTGTCGTTCTCGGCCACTATGGATGGTGGTAGCTGGAGATGTGCACTTGACTACTGAGAGTAGTGGTAGTTAGCGCACTCACCCACTATAGACGGTGGTTGTGTGATGTGCAGTTGTCCTGGGTGCGGTGCTTGTCTACTCATGGGTAGGGACGGAGCGACTAGCAGCAGAGACCACCGTGTGAGTAGCATATAGCTCTATGGCGGCTAGCTACTGTTTCATACTACCCAACTCGGTCACTCGAGAGTGGTGGCGGCTTGAGTTTGGATAGTAGTCATGTTGTGCCACCCGGGCCATACTGGGGTCTTGGTTAGACGGGTCCGCAGACATGGCCATGAATATGCATTCCTGATATATATGTATGCATGTATTTTGATATATGTTTTACATATGCCTGTGAGATGCTGCATTTGTTTGCTGCATATGTTTGTACATCATGATACATGCCATTTGCCTATTATATACTGCTGTGTGTTGAGCATGATATATGTGTTGGTCCAGACTATTGTATGCATTTGATTAGCGTCATGTTATAGTGTGGTATGGATCGGGATGTTATTACAGGTGTTTATATACTATTCATGTGTCTAAGTATTGGTCAGGTATGGGATTGACTTTGTACGTTATATGAATTATGTTATTGTATATCTGTTCAGGATATAGCTTATGGTGTTGCAGATCGTCAAGTATGTTGGTACATTACTTCATGTTCAGTTGGTCAGTTTAGTATATACATTGAGTATGACTATACTGTGTTTACTTGTTATTAGATTTGGATAGGACTGTATGTCTATTGGACTCATGTTGTATACCTGTAGATCTTCACATGTGTACTTGTAGATCTCTATATCCTTATATGTTGTTCATGCACTCTCTACATATTACCCCTGAGTTTATACTCACCACCCCGGGACCCTGGGTTTCCTGTCGCCCAGGTAACAGGTAGAAGATTCCTTGGACGTTCGGAGCTCTGCCAGCTGATCCCATCTCACACCGAACGGATGGATGTATTCCGTATTGTTATATTTTATGGATTGCCGTTTTGGGATTTTACCCTGTATTGTTTTCGTATTTGTGATATACGGATGTGTTATATGTATTTGGCCTTTGATGTGGTTTCTATTATGTTTCTTGTCGTGTCAATTCACTTCGGAGTGCATAGTTGTGTTTTTGTATCTTGTTTTATCTGTCAGTATGTTTCCGCTGTGTTTGGTATGTTGATATCTTTATACTATATTGTTGTTGTGGGTCTACGGGCCTTGTATTAACCCAATATGTTGCCACGTACAGGGGAGATGCTGTCCGTTTCCTTTTCGGCACGACAAACTCTCGGGGAATGACAATTTTATTGGTATCAGAGCCTTAGGTTGCGAAGTCTACTTTCAGATTTTATTTCATTCGGACATCGAGTTTTGCTTTACTCGATTTTGGTTTTGTTAGTTCTGGGATTGGGCTGTTGTGGACTTCTCCGAGCTACAAGGTTTAAGGTATGTTAATTGTTATTACATATCCTTCTGTTGGCTATGCATTTAGTTGCTTATAACATGGATGACTTGTAGGATGTTGGTTAGTATTCGTAACCGTGGTTTGAGTTGACCACGGGAACCACATATTGAGGTTATTAGACATGTACCTGCTGTCGAAAAGGTGAATTACCTTTGAGAGCCGACTGATACCGAGTCGGATAGTAGGGGTTAGTAGTCACATCTCTTGTGGAGATCAAGAATTACGGTCCTAAGATTTTCACTAATTATGTTAGTCAGATCATTACCTATTGGGTGGGTAATGGATAAGTGAGTATACTATTGCTGATGCAGATAGTAGAGGATTAATTTGCAGTGTATCATAGGGATTTTGATCCCTGGGTTTGTCGTTCTAGATTGTATAATTTTGAGAGTACTTTTGAGTACTTAACTCGTGCTATACGAAGAAAATAGAGTTGGTTGAATACCATTATCGGGATCAAACTGATACTTGGTGGAAGAGATAGGAAATAGCCTTCGGGAAAGCACACATCACTTGGCCACGGTGTAGTGATGTTGTGAGAGAGTATTTTTCCACATCACCTTCTTTGACTCATGGTCAGGAAATTCTTGGGCATTAAGTAGGGTGATTGTTTTGTAACAGAGGTACCATGCAGAGTCGTTAGACTTGCAAGGGTTACAACCACCTAATAACTCGAGAATGTGATCGACATGTCTTAAGCCACCTACGGTTTATCGGTTGACATCTTGATCAGGATGTTTGGGTCTCCTATCAGATCCTATTGGAAGACGTTAGACCAAGTCATGTGTATAGAAATGACTCCGTAGCAAGTGTTTTAAGATTTGATAAGCATCTATTGCAAGTCAAATTATTGGAATCAGAAGTATTCGTATATGGGATAAAAGGAACAAGATTGGAGTTATGAGTCATGAGCTACTATTGGAGAGTTTTCCAATCATAGAAGAATAACTGTGGATCGTCAGCAGTTTCTCATGTTTATCAGTGCAATCAGAGGAGAGACTCCGAAGGGAGATTATGTGCGTGCAGTGCGGGTCACGATGAGATGCAGAGTCAGATTATCCGATGGATCATTTTATCTGCTTCTACTATAAGAAGCCAGTACCTATGAGGAGAGTATGTACTTTGAAGACTCAGTTGAAGACTATGGATGATGCTTTCGAGCGGACGATCCATAACCTCAAAAGTTGAGATCATTACAGAAGATTGGGTTATCACATCAGCAGCGATTTACTACCTCAGATATAGTTGGAGCTTTTTGATACTTCCATCTGGGAGAAGCGAGTTACTCAGCAGTATTAGCAGAAGACATCTCAGAAAGACTCAGACGTTCAAACAACAACTATGACCTCTCCAGACGACGATAATTATTACCTTCCCAAGCGTGGTTAAGCTTATACAGAGGAGAGATTTTACGACGATAGTCGTATCTATGTTGTATTCTTCAGACGCAGTTATACTATTTGCAGAGTTGGAGCGTGCTACGATGTTGGCAGTTCTTCAGTATTTTTCAGCCGGTGGTGTACCCTTTACCAGTACAACAGTATTTACCATCACAATTGTAGACATTTTGAGTATTGTATCTCAGTTCAACAGTTGATTTCAGATCCTTCACGGTAGACTTTTGCATCTACATGAGCTCAGCCGTCTAGAACAGATGTTGGGCGAGTTTACATGATTACTTGAGAAGAGGTATAGAAGACCGAAGAATTGGTCATTCGGGGTATTACTTTAGGTTACCCTATGTGTGTGGATATATTGAGAGATACTGATAGTTACAGGTAGCTAGGTCTAGAATATTCTTAGATAGGATTAGAAGGGTTCCTATCGATTTGTGGGTTGGTGATTTTTCTCTACCGTCTGGTGAGATGTTGATCAACAACCAAGAAGTCAAGGGATGCCCTTAGCCTTTGCTAGACATACCTTCACTACAGACATATCCCTACGGATAGTTAAATTGTTGAAATATTGGTATACTAGATCTCTCGGATGTGCGTATAATCCAAGAGTGTTCGGATGTAGTTTCAGATGAACTCTCGGGCTTGCTACTGCATGGGCAAGTGGAATATACGATTGAGGTGATTTCGGGAATAGTTCCGATATTGAAGACCTCATACCGGGAGATGATTTTACGGGTATTAGTGTTGCTAAACACTATGAGAGATTTATCTTTCCTAGTATTTCTTCTTGAGAAGACTCGTAACTCTTTGTTAAAAGAAAGATGAACCTTTGAGGTTATGCATCGATTATCGATGATTGGAATGCAGTAGTTGAGAATGAATATCCTTTGTTGAGGATAAAGGATCTGTTTAGCTTAGCTAAATGACACCTATGTATATCCTAGGGTTGATATATGATTGGAGTGTTGATATTGTAATGACTTAGTGTCATACAATTATCATTGTTGGTGTGATGATTGATATGTCATCAGCGTAGAGTAAAAGGATGCAGGTGTGTAGAAGACGACATTTCATACTTGGTATGAATTTTAGGAGATGTTGATAATGTTGTTATACTTATTGACGATTTAGTCGTTCATGGATTTGAGGAATCAAGTACTCTTGGAGTATTTGAGATCGATTGTCATCATATCTATGGAGGATATATTTATGGATATAATTCCAATCTTGAGGGAAGTTGTGGTTTCCCTAGATTAATTTGGTATTTACTACAGATGTGGATAGGATGTTACTAGCGATACTATAACGCCGATTGGTTGGACCAAGAAGGTGATGGAAATCACCTGATCGGAAGCTTGGGAAGCTAGGTTTCAAGGCCTAGACGACGGCTGACTTTTGTGTCAATGTTAGTTAATCTGTCCGATATGGATGGAGGGGTATTGTACGTAGATGCATCATTTCAGGGATTAGGAGCGATCCCGATGCAGTTGAATGAGATGTATATTATGTATATGCTAGTTGAGAAACTAGTGAGATTGGTCATTATAATCTTCCAGTTACTTTCTGTTCTGTGTGACAGAGTGAATTTTTGGACATTAGATTAATTTCTCTTGTGAGAATAAATCTCCGTCTTTAGGAAGGATAGTGGTTCCCAGAGTTGCATTCGATTTAGGAAGAGTTGTTTCAGGAGACTCTTCATTCGAGAGTGATGAGTTATTCAGAGTGTATCCGAAAATAGTGAGTATTGAGACGTTCATGTTGGTGGAACGATATATGGAACACGGTTGATTTCGTAGTTTGATGTTTGGTATGTCAACAAGCAAAGGTGGAATATTGTGATCGGTAGGGTTACGTACCGTGATGAAGTGGGAGCTTAGTACGATGGTCAATGTTGGGAGATTATCTAGAATTCCGAAAGGACTTGATAGGATTTGGGTAAGCGATAATCGATTAGCTAGGTCCGCTCATTTCCTTCTGAGCTGTAAGATAGATTTTGTTGGATCGCTTGACGGAATTATATTCATGGGGTATCCTTGAGTATCATTTTCGATAGTGATTCATGATTCACCTTACGATTCTGGCAAAGTTTCCCAATGGTTACGGGTATAGAGCTCTATTATGGTACAATTATTTACCTTTTAATAGGTCGGTTGAGAGTGTATATATGAGCTAGAATATAATATTCGAGCTCAATACCCCACTTAGTCACTGGAGGTGTGTGACTGTTCTCCGGATACTTGAGATGATTATTGTGACATCTTGTACTCATACATGAGTCGTAAATTTGAGGACTAAATTTTTATTAGTGGGGGAGAATGTAAGATGCGAAAAAAAATTATATGGATTAACCCTTTAATTAATTGGGTTGAATTAGTAGATTAATTGGGCTCCATAAGTGGACTAATTGGGCTAAAATCGGTTGGGCTTGAACCGGTTGGATTTAATTCGGTTTGGCTTGAACCGAACCAATGAACGATGTTTATAGAGGTCGAACCATCGATCAACCGTTGCATTTCTTCTCTTCCACATCGCGACTTTCTTCTCCTCGCTCGCGATTTCCGCTTCACCTCTGCCTCTCGTCTCCTTCGAACCTTAACTGCTGCTGGTGATTTCTTCCGGTGGGAGATCCGACTGAGGGAAAGAAATCAACCAAGCTTCGCCGGGCTTAAATCGGGTGAGGGATCGCGCTGGGAGCTAGGAGTCGGCGGTGATGCGATCAGGTCACTGACTGTGAGCTGGGGCTTCGCGAGTTCTGTCGAAATCTAGTAAGTGGCTGATCCTCTCCCTTGAGTCGAACGAGATATTTCCCTTACTTGTGTTCCTCACTACCGCCGCACTATCGCCGCTGCCAGAGTCAGGTAGGTTAGTGATCCATTTTCTCGATCTCGGATGAGATCTATTTTCATCTGAAATCTCTATCCCTCTTAGCTCTAATTTTTGGTGGTATGGGCAGTAGTGACTGGTAGCTGTTGTGGGAGAAATTTCTGGTGAACGGAGTGGATTGGGGATGAATATTGCTGGTGTAGCTTCGTTGCTGGTATATCTTGATCTTTCTCTTTATCTTCTATTGGTTCGATTTTGGTTGATTATTGATGTCGATCTAGATGTTGGTTGGATTGTAGTAGGTTCCAATCGCTGATTTATGTAGATTTTGCTATGGATTCACCGATTTAGCATCAATTTGTGTATGGGCAGTGATTGAAACTCAGAATCACGCCGGTGAACAAGGGAGGGGTTGCCGGTGAAGATTTGGCCGGTAAGTTTTGTTTATTTCTGTTGTTTCCTCTGTAATTGTTGGAAGTTACGATTGGTGTTTTGTGGACTATTGGGTTGCTGTGTCGGCAGTGTGTGGGGAAGTAGAAGATAGCTAGATTTTAAGCTGAGAAATCCAAGTGATGATGGGTTGAACCGTGAGTGTAATAGATAGTGATTTGTGGTTGGTAAGATGTGTGTATGGTGTTTGTGTAGTGACCTATGATTGTTTTCATATTGCTATGTTTCAGCAAAGATTAACTGTGGTGATTTTAATGCGGGATGTGTGTTGTAGGTGATACTCTGTTTATGCCCTATTGTGAGAGCTATGATTGGTTGGGTGTATCAGTTGAGGATGAATGTAGATTTGGGGTTATGAGAGGTGTGTGCTCGTAGTGTTAACTCACGTTCGATAAAAGGATGGGAGTATAGAAACGACGTAGTAGTTAAGTTGTGTATTTATCGGATGCTTGTACTTAACTATAGTTTGTTATTATGTGCAGGTTTGGGTTACGAGGCAAGTTTCCCGGTCTTGAGGATCAATATTATGAGCTTTGTATCAGATGGGTAATATCTACCTGGTCCGGTAGTTTTGATCAAATTCCAGTGCATGGAATTGGATATATGTTTATACCTATTTACCTTAAATCCACTCATGTTTAATTATATGCTTGTACTGCCTTTGACCTTTGAGATATATTGCTATTATTTCATTGATTATCTATCATGGATATGAACTACAAACCCTATTATGTGTTAGCTGATAGATGTTCAGTAAGTACATGTGGTTAAGGTTTATCTTTGTGACCTCAGATTGGGTTACTGTGTTACATTACTAGGGTTAGGTGATGGATTGAATTATGGAGTCGATTGTTATATCATACCCGTATTAGTGGTGCATCTATGGTGGATCCAGTTGTCTGTGTATAGATAAGTGTGTGGTTGTTAGTATGTGGCCATGAACTAGGGGTCCTAGCGTGATGGTATATCCATTATGGATCGTATATATGTGTATGATTATATGGATTGTCGATAGTATCTCGCTACTGACTAGAGATCTTAGCGTGGTTGATTGTTAGATGTGTATGACTCTTTGTGCGATAGAGAGAGTCTTGTGGATTGTAGTCCTTGCATAGTTGACTTTTGGTTGACCAGGACTCCCCGTGGGATAGGGAGTGTGGCGAGGATACATGTATGGAGCTATGCATCATTACATTGCATGCATGCTGTTGACTGGGTCTCCCTTGTGGTAGAGATGGGTCGTCAGTCATCCTGCCTCCCCGGCCACTCGGGATAGTGGTAGCAGGGTTGAGGGCAGAGCATTGTTGTGCGTGCCGTTCTCGACCACTATGGATGGTGGTAGTTGGAGATGCACACTTGGCCACTGAGAGTAGTGGTAGTTAGCGCACTCACCCACTATAGGCGATGGTCGTGTGATGTGCAGTTTTACTGGGTGCGGTGCTCATCTACTCATGGGTAGGGACGGAGCGACTAGCAGCAGGGACCCCCGTGTGAGTAGCATATAGCTCTATGGCGGCTAGCTACTGTTTCATACTACCCAACTCGGTCACTCGAGAGTGGTGGCGGCTTGAGTTTGGATAGTAGTCATGTTGTGCCACCTGGGCCATACTCGGGTCGTGGTTGGACGGGTCCGCAGACATGACCATGCTATGCATTGCTGATATATATGTATGCACGTATTTTGATATATGTTTTACATATGTCTGTGAGATGCTGCATTTGTTTGCTGCATATGTTTGTACATCATGATACATGTCATTTGCATATTATATACTGCTGTGTGTTGAGCATGATATATGTGTTGGTCCAGACTGTTGTATGCATTTGATTAGCGTCATGTTATAGTGTGGTATGGATCGGGATGTTATTACAGGTGTTTATATACTGTTCATGTGTATGAGTATTGGTCAGGTATGTGATTGACTTTGTACGTTATATGGGTTATGTTATTGTATATTTGTTCAGGATATAGCTTATGGTGTTGTAGATCGTCAGGTACGTTGGTACATTACTTCATGTTCAGTTGATCAGTTTAGTATATACATTGAGTATGACTATACTGTGTTTACTTGTTATTAGATTTGGATAGGACTGTATGTCTATTGGACTCATGTTGTATACCTGTAGATCTTCACATGTATACTTGTAGATCTCTATATCCTTATATGTTGTTCATGCACTCTCTACATATTACCCCTGAGTTTATACTCACCACCCCGGGACCCTGGGTTTCCTGTCGCCCAGGTAACGGGTAGAAGATTCCTTAGACGTTCAGAGCTCTGCCAGCTGATCCCATCTCACACCGAACGGATGGATGTATTTCGTATTGTTTTATTTTATGGATTGTCGTTTTGGGATTTTACCCTGTATTGTTTCCGTATTTGTGATATACGGATGTCTTGTATGTATTTGGCCTTTGATGTGGTTTCTATTATGTTTCTTGTCGTGTTAAGTCACTCCGGAGTGCATAGTTATGTTTTTTTATCTTGTTTTATCTGTTAGTATGTTTTCGCTGTGTTTGGTATGTTGATATCTTTATACTATATTGTTGTTGTGGGTCTACGAGCCTTGTATTAACCCGATATGTTGCCACGTACAGGGGAGATGTTGTCCGTTTACTTTTCGGCACGGCATACTCTCGGGGCATGACACAATCTCTTCAGTCGACTCAAGCCCTTTCCATCTGCGTCGCACGATCTTTAATCGATCACCAGCTGATCCTGCCAAATAGGTATCCAGTCGACTGATACATATCCAGTCGACTGGACTTCAGTCGACTGATCCCTGCAAAATAGGATTAGCACAAAATAAATAATATGAAATGCGATAGTAGTAGTAATACTGTTTGATCTTGACTATTAAGTCCCACGTGAACTTTTCGTCGGATCGACGCCTAGCTTTGTCCCCCTATAGAGGACTCGACCTCACCTCTTCACTCGAGGCTTATCTACCTGCTACCTGCCGGACTTACCATTCTTGACATCCGATCTGACCCACTAGGGCTTCCACCAGTTGTCCGGTTTGCCTGACTCAGCTGGACTTTTTGTCGATTGTCTGATCTTCTGATCCAACCGGTCTTCATGCCAAATGTCCGGTCTACGTGACCCATCTGGACTTCATGCCTGGTGTCCGGTCCTCCTGATCTGTCAAGATTCATGCCTAGTATCCGGTCAACATGGCCTACTAGGTCTTCCTGTTAAGCCTGCACATTTAACACTTATATTAGATCACACGTGAGTCCTAACTATTAACTGTAGTTCATACATCAAAACTTAGGAGTGATGCTTACTGCATCAACAATCTCCTTTTGATGTATGACAACACATCAGTTAAAATTAGGAGAATCAAATACCAATCTCCATATTTAACATGTATAAGAAATGAACTTACAACTTTTGTAATGAATATAGATGCATAAATTTAACCATGTATGACATGCATTAATCCTTATCAAATTTTTGCATCTTCTCTAATTTTATCTCTCTTCTTCTTAAATTTATATCTTATAATTTTATATATCTTCTCTCCCTTTTAGCATACATCAAAATAAGGGTGAAATTAAAGATATAAACTTAGTATATTATATTTTATCAAGACATATTTTCAAAAACTACCCTTGAACAATTTAACCTTTTGAATTTTTTTTTCAAGAATTAACAACTTTTCCTTGAATAATTAAAATTTTACACTTTTTTATTCAAAATTTTCAGAAACTCCCCCTAATATTCACAAGCCCCCATGAAAAATTCAAAATTTTCAAATATTTTTTTAAAAACTCCTCATTCAAATTTTTTCAAACATTTTCAGAAACTCCCCCTGAAAAATTTAATATTTAAAATATTTCAAAATATTTTCACAAGTCCCCATGAAAAATTCAAAATTTTCAAATATTTTTTTTAAAAACTTCCCATTCAAAATTTTTCAAACAATTTTTAGAAACTCTCCTTGAAAAATTTAATAATTAAAAAATATTTCAAAATATTCACAAGTCTCCATGAAAAATTCAAAATTTTCAAACATTTTTTAAAAACTGCCCATTCAAAATTTTTCAAACATTTTTTATTTTTTATTTTAAGTTGTAAATTTGTTAAGCAAGTAAATTATAGTTGAGTATATTAGGTTGGGTTAAGTTTTGTTAATATAAATTTAATAAGTTATATTTAGTTAAGCTTAAGTATAGTAAATTTGTGTTGAATTAAATTGTCAAGATAATTTGTTTTAGTTAGGTATATTTGTTTAGTTTGAGTTAATTAAGGTAGGTTATCTAAAGTATGTTTTTAAAAAAATTTGGTTAAAGTGTGTTTTAAACATAAATCATCTCACCCAAGCTAGGTTTTAAATACACTTATCCTTATGAGTTTTGTGAGATGAGGATTTCTTTTATCTTTATTAAATTAAATGAGTAATTTCAAAGTGTTTAAATTTGTGTTAGATTAAGGCTTGGTTTGAGCTAGTCAAGTAGGTTTTTTCAGTATTGACTTCCAGGTCGTGGCGAGGCACATGACCTTCTTGATTATCGGAGCAACGACCACTTCCTAGACAAAGTCAATAAAGGAATCAAGTACTTGATTCACTTTAGATTAAGTCTTGGTCTAACTAGTTAAAGACTTAGTGAGTTAGCTTTGGTCAGTTCCACTCGACTTAGTGCACCAGGTCGTGGCGAGACACATGACCTTCTTGATTATCGGAGCAACGACCACTTCTTAGACATGCACTTCGAAGAGCTTCCCCAACTTACTATCAGTTCACTTGTCTTAGTACTAGGTTGTTCAAGTTTAAGCTACTTTGTTTCCTATCTAGTCCATTCTACATTAAACAAGTAAACTAAACTAAGACATTCAAGTGTTTAACTAAAACAAGGAAGGTACACTAAAGCAACCAAGTGTTAAACTAAAACAAGAAAAGTTAACTAAAACATGCAAGTGTTTAACTAAACAAGGAAACAAGCAAGGTGTTAGCTCCCCCTAAATGGTAGCTAGTTTGAGTTTTGTTCACTAAGTGAACTTGACTCTTGGAAACCCAAAATTGATTTGGTCCAACTTGGTTGACTAAGCTAGACTTAGGAACCCATGCTTGGACTCGATTCTTAGCATTTCGGCTAAGTAATGACATGTAAGATTTATAGGTGGACTTAGCCTTATACCCGAGTCCGGATCTGTTGTACATAGCTCGTTGAGATCCAAGCATCATGTTGAGATACTTGGAACCTGAAGTGAACTTTTCCAAAGATCCAGTAAGATCTTCTACTTGCCTTTTTAGGATTGAGTTCTCTTCCTCAAGCTTTCCAACTTGAGTTGAGTCTCTATCCTTAAATTGACAAGTCGAAGTCTTTGAGTTGACTTGCTCCTTAAGTACTTGGACTTCCTTAAGTAGTGAGTCGACTCGATTTTTGGACTTAGCTAACTTCCTACCTAAGCATGCAATGATATTATATAATTTATCTTCTAATGGTGAAGTTACCTCATTTGAACCTTTGGAAATGGATACGGATCCGTGGCTTCTCTCGGATTCAGAATCGGACTCATATTCGGAACTCGACTCGGCTCCGGATCTTGATTCGGCTATAAACGCGATGAAGCTTCTCTTCGTCTCTTCCGCATCCGACTCCTCAGATGACGACTCATCCCATGTTGTCTTAAGAGCCTTCTTCTTCTTTTCCTTTTTTGGTTTTTCTTCCTTTTTTAAATTTGCGCACTCTGACTTGTAATGTCCTTTTCCGTTGCATTCGTAGCAGGTTACTTCCGATCGAGGTCTCGACTTGTTGTCGGCCATCTTTTTGTCGTTGATGCGGTGATGGGGAAGAAGATCTGTTGACTTCCTTTCAACACGATGGGGCGCGAAGGAAGCTTAGGGGGTTCTCTCGGGCCGCAAAAGTAAAATTAAATGTTAAGCAAAGACACGCAAGCCAACACAAGCAATAAATAAAGGTGCAGGATGTAACGTGGTTCGGAATAAAGATTCCTACTCCACGGAGGTGAGCTCTCTCACCAGCTACTATGCCAAAGCACTCTCACTATGAACGTCCTCCTTCACGGAAAGAACTTCTGGAGGTGGAGGAGAAAATCTCTTACAATTAAGTCAAAATTACAGGAAACAGTACAAGAAAGATAAAGATCACCACTCTCCTTCTCCGGCGAAGTGGTTGCTCTCCTCTTTCAGAATGTTCCTTCGTCTCTTGCCAGTTGGAAAATGTGGATCCCCTTTCCTCTGTCATGCTTCTCCCTTTTATTCTCCTCCTCTGATCAGTTGTTGCATTGCAAGCTTTCCTCGTCATACACGTGGCCACCACGCCCATCTGGAGAATCATTCTGTTATAGACACGAGGAGCGAAGGCTCCTCAGAATATTATGTGGGGGTTCCCTTCTATTATGTAACAACTTCTTATCTATATTTTGGGAAATATGCTAGCCTATCCCCTTCAACCATTTGCCTTCGACGAAACTGACCTAAACCTATGGCTCACATGTGGCGTAGCCCTTAGGCTCTTCCCAGCAGCCCGAACCAACTCCTCTTTTTCCCGCACTAAACTATTTTCGGGCTTGCTATGCCGAGACGATTCTCATCCGCCCCATATGTTTCTGGGCCTACTAGGCCGAATCGATTCTCGTCCATCTCATAACGAAGTGATCTCCGCCATCGCTTCGCCATGCCGATTACCTCGACTAGTCCTCCCGTTCCAATTGTCCCAGATGATTGCACTCGAACCATTTTACCTTGCTTTCTTTGCCGAACCGATTATTTGGTTCGGATAGTGTCTTACATGCGGGCCCTCTTATCCGGTTCACAGAAAAGAGGTAACAGCAGTATCATTAGTCAACCCCAAAAAATAGTCAAGTGAAGTTATAAGCTTGACTTTCTAACTGTGTAAAGCCTCTAATTCACCCTTTGCTTGCCAATTCAAACTCACTCTTTTCTCATGGCCCTACTCCATATATTCGAAGCGGCTTAATGGGCCCATGGAGCCCGCTTCTCCTTTTCTCTTAGATAGTCGAACAGTCACACAAAACCCTATATAAATCTCCTCCCTTTTCTTTTAGGCATAACTTAGCGTGCCTAACAATCCAATCTTTCTCACTTCTCCTTCCTAACGATTTTCTCCGGCAACATTTCAGCGACCTAGCCCCCCTTCTGTACAAACGTTCATCCTTCAACCTTCAAGTAAGTGCTCTTCCCTGTTCTGTACCTATGACCCCTAAGACCTTACCCTCACCTCCTTGGTACGAACATACCGTCACACAACTAAACAGTGACCATTACTTCTTTAATATTAGGGACAAATTCATAGGCCCTTCCATACAATGCCATTTCAACACTAAGACATACCAACCACATCGTCCTCCCCCTAGCCTAACCTGTTTTTTCTCTGAACAGTTCCTTAACGACTTGTTTTTACCCGTGCCTTCTTCCTACTTGGAAATCCTAGACTTTTATGGTCTGCCCCTAAATCAATTTACCCCCAATTTTTTCCGCCTCTTGTCGGGGGCCATCATAGTATTCCAGCACCTGAATCTTCCTTTATCCCCCAAAATATTCCATTGTTTCTTCCAATTAAAATCTTCTAAGGCATGCCTCTTTTACCTCTCCATCAGCACGGATTGCCAATTCTTAGTGAATATGCCCTCTTCCCACAAAGGATGGGAAGAATTATACTTCTTTGCTTAGCTTCCAACACCCTTACCCCACTCAGATACCTGGAAGCTAGATCTTCCCAAGCTACCTCCCTTTCGCAAAATGAGGACCCAATGTCCTTTCTCAGAGGTTTATAAAGTGTTGGGAGAATCCCACTATTGCTCGGATCATCTAATGAAATCCTGTTGGTGCAATCGGCCTAAGTTGACTCGAGTTTGACTCGAGCAGTATTTTGATGATAGATAAAACTTATGACATGGGATTGTCATAGGAAAGTCCAACATGGAGTTGGCATGGAAAATCCAAGCATGGGGCTTGGTGTGGGAAAGTCCAAAGCATTGCGAAGCCGTGCACTTGGTGCTTGGTGAGAAATGCGAAGCCGTGCGCTTGGTGCATTTGGGAAGTCTTGAGGACTTGGTAAGTTCACTAGGCTTGGGGTCCTTGAGTCGGTGAAGGATGGCATTGCGAAGCCGTGCGCTTGGTGCATCCGAGGGACCGCCGGACGGGGAGCGAATGGAGTGAGGCCCAAAGGAAGCATACTTTGAGGGCAAGAGACATGAAGGATGACATTGCGAAGTCGTGCGCGTGGCGCATCCGAGGGACGTAGGCCGAGGGAAGAGAGCTTTGGTGGGGAACTCCATGAGGGATGAGGTGGACTTAGCCAAGTGGTTAAGACTGAGTGTCGGATGCACAAACAACTTGGTGTTTGAGGTTTTACCCGACATCAGTCGACTGACATAGGTGCCACGATCGGCTCTAAGTCGATCGGGTGTTTGGTGAGCAGTGGTCCGGCCGATCGATTGCCGAGGATGACGAGATCGATAACATAATCGATCAATGAGGAGATCAGTTGGTGATCTCGAGTGTTTTCAACCAGAATGGTTTCGGTCGAGTGCTCGTGCGGCCTCGATGATGGTATAATCATCGGATCGATGGGTATCATCGATCGGATCGATGAGTGATCCGTTGTAACTTGACCGATGTGGATCTGGCCATTGTGAGACAACTGCTACAGTACCAGTCGACTGATGGTCATGAGTAGTCGACTGATGGGCACGAAATCAGCTTGATGGAGGTTATAAATGGAGCTCAAGTGGGAGGATTTCGCCAAGACTTTAAGCGAGACTTTGAAGGGGAATTACTGCTGCATTCCAGTCCTTCAAGAGCAACCAAAGCAAGCAACAAGAAAGCATTCAAAGTAAAGAGTTGTAAAGCGTTCTTTACTTGTAGTTCTTAGTGTCTTTGTATTTCTTATAGTATTACTGTTGTAATAGCTTGTACGAGGATTCTCCACCTCTGACGTATTGTCGAGAAGGAGTTTAGTTAGTGTCGTATGCATAACTAGAGCTTGGTGAGCTTGATCGTGGAGTAGGAACCATTCGGTTTCGAACCACGTATATTGTGTGTCTTATGTGTGATTGTTTATTGTTGTTATTTCTATTGTTATTCCATTGCGTATATTAACAACAATTGTAGACAAACACACAAGAATGAACGATCTCCATCATACGATGAAAGAGGGCTATTCACCCCCTCTAGCCGACCACCATCGACGGTCCCTACAAGTGGTATCAGAGCCAAGTCGCTTGTCGAGGACTAACCACCGCAACAAGCACTACAAAATGGTCGACAACATCCATCCACCGAAATATGATGGAAACTTTTCTTGGTGGAAGAAAAGGATGGAGGTATATCTAGAAACTGATTTTGATTTCATGCTAATCTTAGAAAATGGTTTTGAATTGCCTAGGGATAAAAGCAATAGACAAATTGAGAAGTCAAGGTGGACCCAAGACCAAATCAAGGACTTCGAGACAAATCTCAAGGTAATCGAATTACTTAGTGATTTGATTCCTAACAACATTTGGTCTAGGCTAGGTAATTTTAGGGATGCAAGGGAGTTATGGAATAAGGTAATCAAATTCTAAGAAATTCCCGAACCAGCACAAGTAGAGGAAGATGCCGTAGAAGAGAGCCCATCCACCTTCGATGATGTTGATGATTTGGTGGAGACCTCCACCTCTAGCATTGAGGGGGAGGAGAGGCCTTCTATTCCGGAACAAGTTTAAGAAGAAGCTTCAACATCCGGGAGAAGCAAAAATTCCCTAGGTAACTCAAGTGTTATTATTATAAATAAAAATCATATAACATGCTTTGAGTGTAGGGAACAAGGGCACTATAAAAGTAAGTGTCCTAAGAAGGTGAAGAAGGTTAAACTGGTACCAAAAGTCAATAATGCCGGAGTCCCCACAATAAAGAGCAAAGATCACATTGTGTGCTTCAAATGCAACCAACGGGGACACTACCGAAGCCAATGCCCTAGGGGGAGGAAGAAAGGGAAAGAAGGTGTATCTCATGTAGGGGGAGATTCCAAAGCTAACTCTAAGGTAAATTTAGTTAATGCACCTTCAATTCCTAGAATTAAAAAGCATGCTAAGAATTATTTTAGTTCTCTTGCAATTATAAATGAAAAGCATGCTAGTAAAAACAAATATTTTTGCTTAGCTGCTAAGCATGTTCATATAACTAAGGATAAACCTAGGACTCATAATTCTAGAAATATTTTACCAATGGAGTCTATTAGGAGAATAGAAGAAAATCTAGGCATTAACCCTAAGAAGGGTAGACACATGCCTAAGAGGAAGAATATTTCCCAAAAACCTAATGAAAAATCAAAATTAGGAAAATTGGAGTTAGAAAACCAAGTCTTGAGGTCAAGACTTGAAAGAATGGAGAAAACCCTTAGAATTATAGAAAGTTCTATTCAAGGGTCATATACCCAAAAGTCAAAACCTAAGAAGCAAGAACCGTCTAAGGGCAAGGAAGGTTTGGGTCACAAACCTAAGCTCAAGAAGACTTATCATAATGTTCCATTTAATTATGGAACAATTTCTAGGTCTAGAAAAACCAAGGCTAGTAGGGAAGTTATCCCTAAGTCTAGCCATGGTGTTTGCTTAGTGGCCAGGACTTAAGAAAATCTAAGAAAGCCACTAGGAAGGTCAAAGGGGGAGTCACCTCTAGAGTTGACCTAGGAAAGACCCAATTGACTAATGTGTCAAAACCTAAAAGGGTCATTAGAAAGGTATCTAGGGAAGTTATCCCTAGTGAATACCTTGTTAACCCAAGGAGCTCCAATAGGTATTGGGTTCCTAGAAGCGTGATCGATTCATGCTAGATGGGTTAGGGTGTGTCAACCCTAAGTGGATGGGTAGTTAACCTAGCCATGATGAGTTGACACATTAGGATGTGCCAATATGCTTTGAGAAGTTGAAAAATGATTAAATTGGCACAATTAGGTCTTAAAGGTATTGATGTATCATTTTGGGTTTATGGCACACTAGGGGTATAGATGACATTAAGGCAAAAATAAGTTTAATCTTAGAAATGACAATTTGGATTTAACACTTAGGTATTTTATACCTTAGTATATTTTACTTGCCATGATTTATTTGCCTTGCCATGACATGACATCATTTTCATTTTTATCTCTAAAAATATCATGATCATGTTTAGACTTATTCTTTATATGTCATGTATGCTAAAATGTCATTCACATGCCATGACATCATGATTTTGGCACATGCTTAGTTAAATCATATTTATGCCATAATCATCATCATGCATATAATTAAAATGGATTTAAGGACTATGACATGATTTGAAGGGAATCAAATAATATTGCCTAGAAATATGCATGAGACCATTAAAGAACAAAAATTCACATCTCACTAGAGTAATTGCCTTGTATGTGTTTTACACATCTAGATACAAGTGAGATGTTTAGGAAAAATGAATTAAAGGTTTCAAAAACATTTTGAAAAACCTTAGTGAAGTCTATCTTTTGATAGCTATCACCATTGAATGGAATGATACAAAGAGAGCTCATTATTGAAGCTTTTCTAAACTTTTAAACTTTGTGTCAATCTCATTAATTTTTGGGTAAAATAATTTTCTAATATTTTTCACCCATAATGATTGTGATAAGTAATATACATATCGAATTTCAAGATTTTTCAACTTATGTATATTTACTTACGAATTTCAGAAATTCATTTCTAAAATTGAAAAGCTATAAATCGATTATCGGTCGTAGCATGGAGACCACCGGTCGATGACAAGTCCAAATGATCGTATCTGAGAGTCGACTGAAATAGGCTGATTTCGAGTAAACCTTGGTGGTTAGACCCATGTTCAGCTGTGTTTTGGTCCCCTAACCACTCCTAACCCTAGGATATGCTTGGGAGAGTATTAGAAAGGGTGGAAATCCATTGGATATGGATTAGGAGAAGTGTTTAGGGAGAGTATCAATTTTAAGGTGGATGAGAGTTCATTATTGAACTTTGCCTTAATTTTGATTGTTTTGATGTTCCTATTGGCTTAGAGACTCTCCAAGGACATTGTTGGTGCAATGGTCAAGGGGGAGCAAGCCTCTAGGGGAGGTATCCATCATGGGAAGATGGATGTATATTTTCTCATGGGAGGAAAATTGGGTTGCCTCTCTTAAGTGATATGGGATCACTAGAAAGATTGAGGGCATGCCAAGGGAAGATTGTAAGATCTCATTGGGATATGAGACATTGACACCCTTGAGGACCTTTTTGATGTAGTGTCAAAAAGGGGGAGAAGTTACCAAGTTACAATTAAGGTTCGTTGGAATTCTCATTGGGAAATGAGAATTGTCAATATGGGAGGATTGGTAGACTTGAGATGGTAGTTTTGTCAATCATCAAAAAGGGGGAGATTGTTGGTGCAATCGGCCCAAGTTTGACTTGAGTAGTATTTTGATGATAGACAAAATTTATGACATGAGATTGTCATAGGAAAGTCCAACATGGAGTTGACATGGAAAATCCAAGCATGGGGCTTGGTGTGGGAAAGTCTAAAGCTTTGCGAAGCCGTGCGCTTGGTGCTTGGTGAGAAATGCATTGCGAAGCTGTGCGCTTGGTGCATTTGACAAGTCTTGAGGACTTGGTAAGTTCACTAGGCTCGGGGTCCTTGAGTTGGTGAAGGTTGCGAAGCCGTGCGCTTGGTGCATCCGAGGGACCGCCGGACGGAGAGCGAATGGAGTGAGGCCCAAGGGAAGCATACTTTGAGGGCAAGAGACGCGAAGGATGGCGTTGCGAAGCCGTGTGCTTGGCGCATCCGAGGGACATAGGCCGAGGGAAGAGAGCTTGGGTGGAGAACTCCATGAGGGATGAGGTGGACTTGGCCAAGTGGCTAAGACTGAGTGTCAGATGCTCAAACAACTTGGTGTTTGAGGTTTTACCCGACATCAGTCGATTGGCATAGGTGCGGTCGGTAGCATAAATGCGATCGACTACTCTAAGTCGACTTAGGTTTGGTGGTGTTCAATTGAGCAGTCTGGTGATCGATTATTGCGACAATGATCTGATAACACCATCGATTGGTGATGAGGATATCGATCGGTGATCGGGTGTTTTCAACCACGAATGGTTTTGATCGAGTGCTCGCGCCGGCCTTGATGGGTATCATCGATCGGGTGATGGTGATCCGTTGGAACTTAACCGGCGTGGATCCGGCCATTGTGAGACAAGATGGATCGGTGATGGTCACATTATAAATGGAGCTCAAGTGGGAGGATTTTGCCAAGACTTTAAGGGAGACTTTGAAGGGGAATTGCTGCTGCATTCCAGTCCTTCAAGAGCCAACCAAAGCAAGCAACAAGAAAGCATTCAAAGCAAAGAGTTGTAAAGCATTCTTTACTTGTAGTTCTTAGTGTCTTTGTATTTCTTGTAGTATTATTGTTGTAATATCTTGTATGAGGTTTCTCCACCTTCGACGTATTGTCGAGAAGGAGTTTAGTTAGTGTCATGCGGATAACTAGAGCTCGGTGAGCTCGACCGTGGAGTAGGAACCATTTGGTTCCGAACCACGTATATTGTGTGTGATTGTTTATTGTTGTTATTTCTATTGTTATTCCGTTGCGTATATTAACGACAATTATAGACAAGAACGCAAGAACGAACGATCTCCATGATACGACGAAAGAGGGCTATTCACCCCCCTTTAGCCGGCCACCATCGATGGTCCCTACAATCCCCACTCCTCAGTCACTTCAGGCTATCCCCTTTCCCTCTGACGACCCCGGCCGTCATAGGTAGGATGTTGTTCGTATTTTGATACAGCTTATTATCTGGATCAACTTATCTTTCTTACCAATGGATTTCGCAGATAACCTAATGCAGGCCGCTTTGGTAAAAGGCGAAGAGATTGATGCAGCCAAGAAGAAGAAGACCTCCACAAAGCGAGGTAAATCTGTGGCTGTCCCCTCTTCACCTCGAAAGAAATTACGTCCTATTAAGGAAGGAGTTCCCAGCTCTTCATCCCTTCCTTCCTCCTCTTCTGATCTGGATAAACCCCAATGCCTAGTCATTTATGAACAGAGGATAAGGGATACCACACTGGCCGCCCCATCCTCTTCCCCCCAAGGGGGAAACTCTCCTTCCCATTCTCCTGTTTCATCCCCCATTCCTCTTGACTCTCCTACATATTCCCCGACCGAATCTATCCCAGTCACCGTTCCTCCAGAAACACATCCTTCTTCTGCTCCCCTTCCCCCTTCGGGGGGGGGGGGGGAATCTTCCTGTCCCGAACCCTTCATTGGTTACGCTAGGGTCCCTCCTGAAGATCCGTCACCTCTTAGAGGTGAAATTCTTCAACCAATCAAGTGTACAGGGTCCCTGTGACCATATGAGCAAATTGCTAGCCAAGGTAATTTGTCCTCCTTCTTTACTTTCAGCATATATAGATATATATATCTGTATGCCAATGCTTAACATTTGTCTCCTTTCTTCTTCAGGTATCAACCACTCATAATAAGATGATATCCCACGTGGGCCAATTCCAAACCAACGTGGAGACGTGCCATTTTGCCTCCCTGGCGCACCAGAAACAACTCACCCTGCGGCTGAGCGAAAAGGAGCAGAAGGAATCTGATTTGATCAGCCAATGTGAAGATTCCATGACCCAATTAGCCCTGGCTCAAAGCGAGAAGGAGGAGCTTCAATGAAAGAATAAAGACCTCGAGCAACAAATCTTCTTGCAATCCAGCCAGCTTCAGCAGGTGGACCTTCTTACCCACGAGCTAATAGGGTACAAAAGACAGCTTGGGGACGCAATTATTCAAGCTGCTGATTCTTCAACTACTATTCAGCATCTGCGGCAGGAACGCTAAGCATGGGAGGCCACCCAAAAAGCTTGTTTGGAGAGGTGTGAAGAACTATCTACCCTGGTGGCGACCTTCCCTGAAGCCCTGTCGTCTGTGGCTAGGCAGCAACAAGAATTTCACCGTGAATATACCGAGGCTTTTTATGCTTTGAGGTGGCGGGCCATGATGACAGCAACAGAAAGAGATGGCCTGGCAGCCTAATTAGCTGAATGCTAGGCCCAACTTGCCGCCTGTCAGTCCCAATTAAAGGAACAAGAGGCAGACTTAAAGGGGCGCTATGTCCAAAAGGGGGTGGACCTATTCATATTGGGCTTCGATGGGTCTTCGGCTTTAAACGTCGAACGAGGATATCCTCTTCCTGGTACGGACACCAGCTACCTAAATCCTGCAACAGTCTTATCCAAATGTCCCCCCGAACTCTTTGAGCTGTAATTTATCATGTCTGCACTTTGTAATGACTACTCTTTCACTGCTAAAGAATATTTACATTGACACGACTTTTTGTTATTTTTCATGTATGCTTTGGTGTGGGTCTGGAATTTTAGGTCTGTTCTATGCTTATTTCTCTTCTCAATTACTGTTCATTTTCTATCCTGTATGAAATGATGACATTCTTCGCTCGGGAATCCGTTCGGAATATCCCGGGTGATCTTCTTCCGGCCCGAACCAATCTTGGCTCGACCAACAATTAAGTTACCTCAGCCTCTTGATCTTCTCAAGTTACCTGGCCGCTCCGGAAATGATATCTCGACGATTTCCTATACTGACGCCATTAGGATATTAGTCTCTTCCTCTTCTTCTCCTTCCCGAGGACAAATGCAGTTCTTCCTCCCTCAATTATAAATTATCATCCCAAATGTCTTCGGCCTTCCATCTCACTCTCATGGCTTCGGCGGAACACCCCATCGAGATTTCTTCAGATTTTGACTCTTTTGAGTTACATGACTGGTCCACTGAAGACACTGAAGATTCTGAGACACATTCGACTGCAACTTCGGCCTTTCGCCCCTTTCCTTCTCCATCCTTAACCTCTGTTCCAACTCCTAACACAGGGAGGTCCTTCCGAGCCCCCTTCCCTTCCTTCCGTAATCGGGTCTGGAACCCTCCCCTGATGTGGGAATACACAATAGGAGATCCTCGGGCCTCTACTGAACTTCCTTCGCTTCCATCGGCCCTAGCTTTCGTTCCAGTCCCTCCAGCGGGGACACCCACCTCCTTTCGTTGGAGCTCCACCAGCGGCACCTACAGTTTAAGGCGATCTCTACAGAGTCGTCTTGGCGCCTTCTCCTCCGGAGGACCCCTCTGACGATCCTCCTATTAGTGATAACCCTAAAAAACTTGTATAAGGGTTAACCTAAATGATGTAACTATGATCGAAAATATTAATAAAAAGAAAAAAGAAAAAAGAGGGTACTGAGACTTCTCTTTGTCGTTTTCCCGTAAATGTAAAACAACTGCCACTAGAAAAGACTGCAATCCCATTTGAACATACTTCCCCTTACCGCTTTCGTGGAATTTGAATCGTCCTTCCCAGAGTTACTGCATTAATAACTTCCACCCACTGTCTTTACATTTCTCCTTCTTTACTAGCATTTATTATTTTTACCTTCTCAGTGAGTCAATGCACCTTCTTCTTTCACCGTTATAAGGACCCCAAGCCATCATTTGGTTAACATTCATCCTCTCTTCGCCATGGAACAAACCTCTGAACAGGGTAGCAGCTCTTTTCCTCTTGAAGAAAAGACTGAAGAACAATGCTATATCGCCACTTTGGAGGAACAGGTTGGATATCTACAGCGATGTTTGAGGGAGGCTTCTACCAGTAACTACTCCCTGCGCCAGCAACTGACAGTATCCCAGAAGGACTTATCCAAGCACATCTTCATACAATAGTCTTACCTCCGGCAGCTACTACGCCAACCCAAACCACGCAAAGAGGCTCCTTCAGTACCTTCCAACAAAGAACTGTAATGCCCTAGGAATAAGGGCTTCTTTTATTATTTTCTTCTTTTGGGGAAGTTGTAACATGTAGCCCTTCCAAAGTAATGAACTTTCTGCAATATAAGCTTTCGCCAATATCCTTTCCCGCTTACCCCCTTCTTTCGGCATTCCTCCGGCTGTGTCAAATTTTATACTTCTCTGGGATAATACAAAAATTAAATAAACAGACAACTTCTCCGCCCTTTCATTACGCATGAATCGTGTATGCACTTCCACTGCACGAGAATGAAATAATCTATAACTGAGGAGTGCTCAGTTCTTCCGTTCCACCACCGCATGGGGATAAAATAATATATAACTGAGGAATACTCAGTTCTTCTGTTCCGCCACCACACGGGGATAAAAATAATATATAGTTGAGGAATGAACTCAACTCTTCCATTCCGGCACCGCACGAGGATAATATATAGTTGAGGAATGAACTCAACTCTTCCGTTCCGCCACCACACGGGGATAAAATAATATATAGTTGAGGAATGAACTCAACTCTTTCGTTCCGCCACATCACGGGGATAAAATAATATATAGTTGAAAAATGAACTCAACTCTTCCGTTCCGCCACCACACAGGGATAAAATAATATATAGTTGAGGAATAAACTCAACTCTTCCGTTCCATCACCGCACGGGGATAAAATAATATATAGTTGAGGAATAAACTCAACTCTTCCGTTCCGCCACCACACGGGGATAAAATAATATATATAGTTGAGGAATAAACTCAACTCTTCCGTTTCGCCACCACACGGGGATAAAAATAATAGATAACTGAGGAATACTCAGTTCTTCCATTCCACCACCACACGGGGATAAAATAATATATATAATTTAGGAATAAACTCAACTCTTCCGTTCCGCCACCACACGGGGATAAAATAATATATAGTTGAAGAATAAACTCAACTCTTTCGTTCCGCCACTATACGGGGATAAAAAATAATAGATAACTGAGGAATACTCAGTTCTTCCGTTCCACCACCATACGGGGATAAAATAAAATATAGTTGAGGAATAAACTCAACTCTTCCGTTCTGCCACCACATGGAGATAAAATAATATATAGTTGAGGAATAAACTCAACTCTTCCGTTCCGCTACCACACGGGGATAAAAAATAATAGATAACTGAGGAATACGTAGTTCTTCCGTTCCACCACCACATGGGGATAAAATAATATATAGTTGAGGAATAAACTCAACTCTTCCGTTCCGCCATCACATGGGGATAAAATAATATATAGTGGAGGAATAAACTCAACTCTTCTGTTCCGCCACCACACGGGGATAAAAAATAATAGATAACTGAGGAATACTCAGTTCTTCCGTTCCACCACCACACGGGGATAAAATAATATATAGTTGAGGAATAAACTCAACTCTTTCGTTTCGGCACCACACGGGGATAAAATAATATATAGTTGAGGAATAAACTCAACTCTTCCGTTCCGCCACCACACGAGGATAAAATAATAGATATAGTTGAGGAATAAACTCAACTCTTCCGTTCCGCCACCACACGAGGATAAAATAACAGCAATCAATGCCCTTCTTCATAAAGAATGCGCTAACTTGACCCCAGGATCTGCCTTCATACTATCATCATCTCTTCATTCATCTTGAAGTTGGATACCCTCATTCACTTCATCATATTAAGACAAGGGTTTTAGCAGACAACATGCCATTAAAGGAATAAATCATCACTTCCCTTTTTCCCCAGGGCCCCTTTTACAGCCTAGTAGCCCAATTAATATCGTAAGCCCATTTAACACCCCCTTCTCTATAAGATGCTTCATCTTTCCTCCTCTTTGCTTTCATCTTTTCTATTTGCCTCTTCATCTTTTCCTTCTTCTTCGTCCTTCTTTCTTGCCACCGCCATCCTTCGGCGTTCCAGCCATTAACTCCAGTGCTTCTTTTCTTTCTCCGGCAGGCAGGATGTATTCCTTTTTCCAATGGAAAATGACAAAGCGCTTCCAAGAATCCAGGCAGACTGAGGCCTAACAGATAGCAGCCATTTCACCTTCACCTTCTCCCTTACCTTCATCCATCACCACCACGTCTGTCTCCTCCCTCCCTTATCCTACTCATTCTTTTGAAACCTTTGTCTTTCCCGCTTCAGATGAGATTAGGGTAACCGGTCCATCCTCATCTCCGATGTTACTTATAAACCCTAACTCTCCCGTCTTTTCCCCTTCTACCTTGGGTATCCGAAAATCGCCCCCTTCCTTATTTCCACCTAAGGATGAACACCGAGAAGTGGTGTGTCAACTCCTATCGACGACAGACATCTCTGCGTCCCCTCCTTCTCTTTCCCTGGAGCATTCTCTTGCACCTGAACCCATGGTAGTCGAGATTCCCCCATCATCATTTTCCCCCGATGCCCATAACTTGGGAGACCTTTCTTCTCTTCTGGACACAAACCAGGGCCCTTCTACTTTTCCCCTCCCTAGTGGAGAGCTTTCCACCCCCATGTTCTCTATATCTTTCTCACCAAACTCTTCACCGGACCACTCCCCTTCTGCAGATTCCTCTGTGCCCATTTCACAACCAACCACATTGAGTCTTCCGCCCCACACTTCTGCTTCTTCTCTCTCATCCCTATCTCTTTGAGCCTCCTCATGAGAGCTCCTTCTTCTTTTCCTTCTGAACTCCCGACACAACCTCCGACTCCCATCTTTCCTCCTCCCATCATAAGTGAGCCTTCACTTCTGGTGTCATCTGTCCCTTCTTCTTCCTCTACCCGGGGTCTTCGAATATTAAATTTGGAGGAACTAATCCCTCGGATGGAAGACCTATGCCACGCTCTGGAATTGGTATGTTCCTCAAACTGACTTCTCTGACTTCCTTCGTTTGATGATTTCTTTTTAATAAATGATCTCCAGGCCTTCACCAATTATCAAGAACTGGACTGCTCCTTCCAACAATATCAGGCTCAATCCCTAAAATGGGAGCAACAACGGCGGGAGGATCAGACAACTGCCTAGAACCGAGAGCAGTCCCTATCACAGCAGCTGAAACAATGCCAGGAGCAACTGACAGAGGCTCGTTGCCAACACCAAAAGGATGCCGAAACTATAGCGACATTACAAGAACAACAGCAGGCTCATATAGAATCGCTAATTATCCGACAGGATGTTCAGTTAGTGCAGTCTGACAGAGAGACTTCTCCTCCTTAAGAATTAATAAACCTTTGGAAACAGGTAGCAGAACTCCTTCGTGAAAAACAAAGGGACTCTAAGATCATCGCAAACCTGCGGGTTCAACACCAGAGGGTGGAGGACAAAATAGGGGATCTCCGCACCCACCTATGCAAGGAGGTACAAGAAAACTCTTCCTTAATAACTTCTAGGCACATTCTCACGCCCGTATATACAGGCAAGAAACATCCCTCCAGAGGCTGGACAGTGAGCTTGTCCGCACCAGATCCTATATAGAGGTTATAGAGGGAATTTCATCTTCCATACACTAGAACATGATGGATATGACGAGCCTCCTTCAGCAGAACCAAACTTCCCGAGCGGATGGCATCTTTGTCCTGGTTGATGCTATTATGGAAATATCCCGACGTTATAGACAAATACGCCAAGCCCTCCGGGAGCATCAAGAGAATTGCCACAGGCTTCATCGAAATCAAAGTCCTAACCGTCCGAACCGACAAGAGCGGTTAATAATCTTGATGGGTGCCACCTTCCAAGACGGATTTAATGAGGCGGTTCGACAGTATGCTGATCAAGGACTACCCCCTGCGAACCATCCTGCTCTTTCCTTACACTGGGAAACCGACTTCCGGCGCTATCCTTCAGACCATTTTAGATTATAACTTGATGTATTGCTTCGGGACATGGCTCCCTTTTTATCTTCTTTTCTTTTCATAGCCCGCCAAAGAGAATATAATATTAGTGTAAATGATTCATCAGCCAAATTCGGGTTTGCCACACATCTAATCAACATAACAACTTGTCAAATACACTTCTCTGGGAACCTTTCAATTCCTTTTTTCATCCATCACCCCTTACATAGTATAAAAATATTTCAAGTGTACAGCGTTCCAGGGTCGAGAAAATTCCTTGCCCCGCTCATCTTTCAGATAATACGCAGATCCTGCTATGCGGCGCGTCACTTCGTAAGGTCCCTCCCAGTTTGGAGCTAACTTTCTAGGATCTCTAGCGGGATTAACTTTGTGCAGAACCAAATCCCCCTCTTGAAATCTTTGGGGCATCACCCTTTTGTTAAAGGCTTGTTGTACCCTCCGCTTGTAAAATTTCGCTTGCCTCCGTGCTAATTCCCTCTTTTCTTCCACCAAGTCTAACTCAGTGCTCCGAATAATTTGGTTCTGCTCTGGCTCATAAACTTCCATGCGGGCGCAACTTAAAAGGGCTTCCACTGGAATAACGGCCTCCGTCCCATATACCAGGCTGAAAGGAGTTTCACTTGTTGTAGTTTTTGGTGTGATTCGGTAGGCCCACAAGATCCCGGGCAACTCTTCCACCCAGTTTCCTTTTTGAGCCCCCAATTTAGTCTTCAATCCTTGGATAAGAATTCTATTAGTGACTTTGACCTGTCCGTTAGCTTGAGGATAGGCTACTAAAGTGAATGCCTACTGAATATTAAGGCTCTGACACCATTCCGTGATCTTCTTGCCCTGGAACTGCCACCCGTTGTCACTAACTAACCACCGAGGAATACCATACCAGCAGACAATGTTCTTCCATAGGAATTGTATCACAACATTCTCAGTAATTTTAGCAAGGGGCTCTGCTTCCACCCACTTGGAGAAATAATCCACAACCACCAATAAGAATTTTTTCTGCAACGGTGCCACAGGCATGAGACCCACTATATCCATTCCCCACTGATCGAAAGGGCATGAAGCAACAACAACTTTCATTAATTCAGCTGGTCGTTCAGACCGGTTGTTATGCTTCTGACAGGTCGAGCAGGTTTGCACTATATGAGATGCATCTTGTTGGAGGGTGGGCCAAAAGTATCCTGCTAACAAGACTTTCCTCGCCAAAGCTCTCCCTCCCAAATGATTGTTGTAACAACCTTCATGGATTTCATGGAGTACCCATTCAGCGTCTTCCTTTCCCAAACACTTTAGCAGGGGCCGTCCAAAAGATGTCTTGTACAAGTCTCTATTTAGGATGGTGAATTGTTTGGCTCTATTCATTAAAACATATGCCGCCCCTCTTTCTTCCGGGACTTTTACTTGCTATAGATATGTTATAATGTCAGTCCTCCAGTCAAGGATCGGGTCTGGTTCGAGTACAATTTCTTCCACATTGCATATCACCAAAGAGGTAGGGACTTCCACACAAACAGCTTCAAGCTGCCTCACTCCTTCCATCGTGCTAGCCAACCGAACCAATTCGTCAGCCTTCCCGTTGTCCTCCCTTGGAATCTGCTTTAAGAGGACTTGGCGAAAATGAACCTTTTCTTTCTCGAAAGCCTTCAAATATTTTTGTAACCTTTCTTCCCGAACCGTGAAGGAGCCTTGAAGTTGTGATACTGCCAACTGGTGGTCCGAATGGATCACAACGAAGGTTGCTCCCACAGCCCTGGTGGCTTGTAACCCTGCTAAAATAGCTTTATATTCAGCTTCATTGTTGGACGCCCGATATCCCAGGCGCACGTCTATGTGAGTTTCTTCTTTCTCAGGGGATATCAATAAGACTCCCACCCCGCTACCTGCAGATCCAGAAGAGCCATCCACAAGTACATTCCATGTCTCCAATCCTTCTTCTTTTGTCGACGAGCTATTTTCGGAACTAACAGGTACCTCAGCTAGAAAATCAGCGAGAGCCTGAGCCTTGATAACAGTTCGGGGTTGGTAGTGAATGTCATATTCACTTAGTTCTATGACCCATTTAGCCAGTCTCCCAAAAAAATTAGGCTTAGTGACCACCTTGCCTAACTCACTGAGTCAAAACATTGATAGAATGAGCCAGAAAGTATGGCCTCAACTTGTGGGCTGTCAAAACTAGAATATATGTCAATTTCTCCAGCTCCGTGTAATGGGATTCAATCCCTTTCAGGATATGGATGGTATAATAGATCGGTTGCTAATGAGAACCTTCTTGCTTCAACAAAACTGAACTGATAGCTCCTTCTGAGATGACCAAATACATCCACAATGGCTCTCCTGCCTTGCGCTTGGCTAATGTGAAGTCTAGCTAGATACTTCTTGACTCTTGGAAAAGCTTGAAATTTAGTAGCTTTGTGCAAAATCTTGAAGAAAGGTAACCCTTATCCACCGATTTGGCTATAAATCGAGATAAAGAAACAATTCTCCCCACTAGCTTTTGAGTCTCTCGTAAATTAGTGGGTGACTTCATATTGCATAATGCTTGCACATTCTCTGGGTTGGCCTGCAATCCCTTCTCAGTTACTATATATCCCAAAAATTTTCTGCTCTTCACCCCGAACAAATATTTTTTAGGGTTCAGCTTCATGTTATACCGCCTCAAGGTAGCGAAAGTTTCATTTAGATCCTTAACCAAATCTCGAGTGGTTTTTGATTTGACTAGGATATCGTCCAAATAAACTTCCATATTTTTCCCTTTTTGCTCTGCAAAGATCTTATCCATGAGCCGTTGGTATGTAGCCCCTGCATTTTTTAGGCCGAAGAGAATTACCACATAAGCATATAACCCTCCTGCCGTTACAAAACTAACCCTCTTCTGATCTTCTTTGGCCAGTGGTATCTGATGATATCTCTGGTAAGCATCCATTAAGGATACCACCTCATATCCTACCGCAGAATCCACCAACTAATCAATACGAGGCAAGGGGTAGCAGTCTTTAGGGCACGCTTTATTTAAATCACAGAAGTCAATACACATCCTCCACTGCCCAGAGGGCTTGGGGACCAGGACTACATTTGAGACTCACTCGGGAAATTGAATTTCTTTCACATGACCCACTTTCAATAATTTTTCTACTTCTTCAACTATCACCTTGTCCTTCTCGGGTCCAAAATGTCACCACTTTTGCTGGATGGGTTGGACTGCTCTGGTGATGTTGAGGTGATGTTCAGCAACACGAGGGTCAATTCCCGTAAGGTCATGCACATCTCCGACGAAGATGTCTTCGTTCTTCCTTAAGCAGGCCACCAGTTCCTCTTTGGCCTCTAGCTGCTGTGCCACTCGAGTGGCCTTTCCGAGAGCTATCTCCACCAGCTCTCCTTCCTCTATTTTGTCCGCCTTGGGGGGAGATTCTTCCAGCACATAGACATTAGAAATCATGATGGCCTTCCCTTTGAGGTCATCGGCTCAGGCCTTCTTTTGGTCATCCCGAACCATTTGCACGTAGCAGCTTCTTGCAGCCTTTTGCTCGCCTCTGACTTCCCCAATCAGCTGCTCGACTGGAAATTTCATCTTTTGATGATACGGAGAAGCTACCGCCTGAAAAATGGAGAGGAAGGGGCGACCCAAAATTGCATTATAGGTGGATAGAGCATCCACAATAAGGAAAGGAACTATACTAGTTTTTTGGCTGGGATTTGTGCCTAGAGTCAGGGGCAATGAAATCTGCCCTGTGGGATGGACTACATGTCCTGCAAACCCGAAGAGGGGTGTGGCCACATCTTCTAGCTGGGCATTTCCCAGCTGCATCTGTCCATAGGCCTCCTGGAAGAGGATGTTGACAGAACTCCTCGAATCAACTAGTACACTAGCCACTTCATACTTGGCCAGGGAAATACGGATCACCAAGGCATCCATGTGAGACTATAGCCAGGCTCTCCATGAGATGGGCGTATGATTTTTGTGCCCGGTTGGAATCCCCATCAGTGGGTCCTCCTGCAATAACGTGAATAACCCCCCGTGTGGGGGCGTTATTCATATCAGATGATGTGCCCTCACCTGATGGGCCACCTTGTGAGATACCCTCCGGGGCTGAAGTCTGAGGGTCCGGAGGGAAAGTAACTTGCGGTGGTTGGTTATATGGCCCTGGATGAGCCACATTGGGTCGTTGGCCTCGCCGTGCTGGTGCTCCAGTCTGAGGCCCCAGTTGTGGGTAAGCGGCTCGGAGGCACTCCAGCTCCTCTTGCAATTTAAAACATCGGCCACTAGCGTGGTCGTACTCCATATGGTACTGGAAGAAGAACAGGGTGGGAGGGTTGCGAGGTATTCCTTTGTACCCCGTGGGCCGCTGTAATAGACCTTGCTGATCGTAGAATTCCATCTCCCGCTCCTTCCAAGTCCTCAGGGGAGGAACTGCATCGGCAACCATGATCTGCAACGGTTGCGCGGGGCGAGCGCCCTGTAGCAATAACCGAGGCCTAGGAGCCTCCAGTAGAAGAGGTCATGCATATTCTTGTCTGGGAGGTGCTCAAGGGGCTACAGGGCGATTTCTTTCGGTAGGGACCGTCACAGAGGCTCGTTCGGCTCTCCTCACTTTCAATCCTTCTTCCTCGTTGATATATTTCTCTGCATGGCTTAACAACTCCTCGTAGCTATTAGCGGGCTTCCTCAAAAGTGAGCTGAGGAAGGGACCCTCCCTCAGCCCATGCGGGATGGCTACTCTGAAAGCATCCGACCTTGCTGAAGGGATGCTTCTGGCGGTGGAAGTGAACCGATGAAGATACCCTCTGAGTGATTCTGAGGGCCCTTGCATAATGTGTAGTAGGATGGAAGCATCGTGCTTGTATGCCTTGCGGCTGGCGAACTCTTGGCGGAACATCCCTTGAAAATCGATAAAATAAGTAATAGACCCCGGGGACAGGGTGTTGAACCATTTTTGTGCCGAGCTAGTTAGGGTGGTCCGGAAGACCCAACACTTGAGGGCATCGATATAGCAGTGGAGCGAGGCTACTGTAGCAAACTGTGATAGGTGTTTTTCCAGATCTGTTGTGCCGTCGTACTTGTCTACTTGGGGATTCCTGAAGTATGATGGCGGGATTTCAGAAAGGATGTCCATTGTAAAAGGGCTGGGCTCATAAACCTCTAGAGCCCTAGTCGATCAGCTTTCGCCCTGTTCTTCTTGTCGATTCTGGGTTAATGGCAAAGTAGTCTGATGAACTCGCCCCCCCAGCCCCTCTCCAGGAACTGCTTCAATGTTAGTGGTTGTAGGAGGTGGAAGGGGCATATCTGGTGGTGGTCCACGAGAAGAAGGTTCACCAGAATGAGGATGAAGATACTCCGTCCTTCTCCTTTCTCTTGCAAGGGCCTCAGCCACAACGTTCTCCACCATGGCTCTCAGTTATGACGGTAGTATCGTGATGGGATTTTCCTCCACAGCGGAGGCTACTGGGTGTTGTATCGCTTCTGGTTGCATCTCTACGTCTTACTCAGATGTTCCCATAGACGGCGCCAACTGATGCGGTGACGGGGAAGAAGATCTGTTGACTTCCTTTCAATGCGATGGGGCGCAAAGGAAGCTTAGGGAGTTCTCTCCAACCGCAACAGTAAAATAAAACGTGAAGCAAAGACACGCAAGCCAACACAAGCAACAAACAAAGGCGCAGGATGTAACGTGGTTTGAAATAAGGATTCCTACTCCACGGAGGTGAACTCTCTCACCAGCTACTATGCCAAAGCATTCTCACTATGAATGTCCTCCTTCCTGGAAAGAGCTTCCGGAGGTGGAGGAGAAAACCTCTTACAATTAAGTCAAAATTACAGGAAATGGTACAAGAAAGATAGAGATCACTACTCTCCTTCTCTCCTTCTCCGACGAAGTGGTTACTCTCCTCTTTCAGAATGTGCCTTTGTCTCTTGCCAGTTGGAATAATGCGGATCCCCTTTCCTTTGTCCTGCTTCTCCCTTTTATTCTTCTCCTCTGATCAGTTGTTGCATCGCAATCTTTCCTCATCATACACGTGACCACCACGCCCATCTAGAGAATCATTCTGTTACAGACACGAGGAGCGAAGGCTCCTCAGAATATTATGTGGGGGCCCCCTTCTGTTGTATAACAACTTCTTGTCTATATTTCGGGAAATATGTTAGCCTGTCCCCTTCAACCATTTGCCTTCGACGAAACTGACCTAAACCTTGGCTCACGTGTGGTGTAGCCCTTAGGCTCTTCCCAGCAACCCGAACCAAATCCTTATTTTCCCGCACCGAACTATTTCCGGGCTTGCTATGCCGAGCCGATTCTCATCCGCCCCATCTATTTCTAGGCCTACTGGGCCTACTAGGCCGAATCGATTCTCGTCCATCTCATAACGAAGTGATCTCCTCCATCACTTCGCCGTGCCGATTACCTCGACTTGTCCTCCCATTCCAATTGTCCTAGATGATCGCGCCCGAACCATTCTATCTTGCTTTCTTTACCGAACCAATTATTTGGTTCGGATAGTGTCTTACATGTGAGCCCTCTTACTCGATTCACAGAAAAGAGGTAACAGTAGTATCAGGCGTCTTTCTTTGTAAATCTTTTGTTTCGGTTGAACATTTTTCTTACCATGTTTACAATCTCCTCTTCTCCATTTGTTTCCAACTCTGACTCATCTTCAGACTCAACCTTCACTTTTCTTTCCTTTTTAGTTGAACTTGCCATCAAAGCTATACCATTTTTGATTTGACCTGAGTTAGCTTGTTCGTGTAGTTCAAGTTCACAAAATAGTTCATCTAACCTAATTGTGGAGAGATCCCTAGATACCTTATAGGCATCGACAATCGATGTCCATAAGGTATTTCTCGGGAATGCCTTAAGGGTATACCTAATTAAATCCCTATTCTCTATTTACTATCCTATTAAATGTAATCCATTTAATATATCTTTATTCTTAGTATGAAGTTGACTAGCATTTTCGTTTTTGTTCATTTTACAATTAAATAATTTTATTTAAAAGCATGTCCCTTTTGGCTATCCTAGTGTCATTTGTACCCTCATGCAATTCAATTAACTTCTCCCATAATTCTTTAGAATTTTCAAATGGACCTACCCTATTTAGCTCTTCTTTAGTAAGTCCGCATTGCAAGATGTTAAGTGCCTTGTAATCGACTTGAGCTCTCTTCCTAATATCTGAGTGTTGGATCGAAGCGGTTCGCTAGAGGGGGGGGGTGAATAGCGAAAAACCTTTTTTTTCGAGTTCGTATCAAAACAATTAAGTGCAGAGGAAAGATAAATGAAACAAAAAGAGACAAGATATTTTTTTACTTGGTTCGTAGCCTTCGGCTACTACTCCAAGGACCTAACGGTCCTAGACCGTGTACGGAGGGCAATTCACTAAAACACTCCTCCTCGTTGGAGGTAGGAGTTTGACGATTACAAAAACCTTCGAAGCAAAAAAGATAGAGAGACAAACCCTCTCTTCTATTTAAGTAAAATGTAATGATAGAAAACCTTGATTAAAAAGAATTGCAATATTGAAAGCAATAACAAAGTAAGATTATACCAACAACTAGAAAAAAAAGAACTTAAGCTAGGGTTGTTGGCAGCACTTCGTTGTTGTAGAGTCGTCGGAGAGTCGCAGCGTTGCGGAGGCTTTTGAGCACTTAGAATTAATGAAGAAACCCTAGGTTAGGACCTCCTTTTATAGTCTTTGAGCCCCTTTTCGAGAGGAACCCTAGCCAATCATATTTGAGCACCACTCCCCTTGAAATTTGGTGATAAACCTTGACTCCTCGAAGCTGATCCTTTGACCATCGATCAGATGGCCATCATCGATTGATGATGGCGACATCCGTCAGTGCTAACCTTTGGCGGTCGATGATTGGACGCGCTTGAGTCCTCAAGTGCAATGATGCGATGCTTGCTGTAAGTCAAAGTTAGCTCAACAAAAACATAATTTCGACAGTCGTCGACCGTCCGATCTCGACCTAGACCATCTATAGGATGTCTTTGGTCGGATCTACGCTTAAGATCATCCCCGTAAAGAGGATACGACCTCACTTACGCTCACACACACACGAGCTTACCTCGATACTTACTGTGTCACTTTCGCTTCCGGCCTTCCACCCGATTCCTTCGGCTCCCTCCGAAGTCACCCGAGTGTCGCCCGACCTCCGCAACTTCCTCCGGGTGTCGCTAGCCTTCAGCTCTAGCTATAGCAATTTTCTGCACACTCGATTCAGCTCGTGAGATAATGACATGAGCTTAACTTTGTATCGTTTGCTATAATCAAAACTCAGGTTCGACTTAGGTGTCTACTGCACCAACACTGAGGTCTATTTTTGCGGTTCTAACAACTCCCCTGAGTCGTCTACCGAAGCTATAAACCTTTTTCTAATTGAAAACTAGACCTCTAGGTCGGTCTTCAGATAGCACTTCATTCGCCTTTTCTAGTAGGAAAAGTCTTCTCCGTTAAAGAGAGGAGGGCGAACGGTACTGTATCCCTCTAAGTATGACATTATCAATGAAATATTTTCAAAGGACAAAAATTAAATTAAAAAAATCCTAATATGTAGAAAACTATTTTACTTAATTTAAATATGCTGAAAATTAATTTAATATGCAGAAAATTATTTTAATGAATTTTAAAAGGTATAAAATTAATTTAATATGCAGAAAATTATTTTAACGAATTTTAAAATGTAGAAAATTAATTTAATATAGAAAATTATTTTAATGAATTTTAAAATGCAGAAAATTAATTTAATATGCAAAAAATTATTTTAATGAATTTTAAAATGTAGAAAATTAATTTAATATGCAGAAAATTATTTTAATGAATTTTAAAATGTAAAAAATTAATTTAATATGAAAAAAATTATTTTAAAGCAATAAAAATCATTCCAATGCAATAAAAATTATTCTAATGCAAAAAAAATTATTCTAAAGCAATAAAAATTATTTTAATACAATATAAATTATTCTAAAGAAACTTAAAGCTCACGGTGGTGGTTTTACCAACTCGGAGCACCCCCGCTCTGATACCAATTGTAGGATCGAGTAAACCGAGAGAGAGGAGGTGAATTTCGGTGTTTAATAATTCTTTTGGTTACTTTTAATATGAGTACGTAGCAGGTTACTACTTCAAGGCCCGTAGCTCTACCACGAACTACCTCGATGGGCAATATCTATAATGCCCTCCAATTCGAGAACTCTCGACTTCGGAGGGAGTTTGCTTTTTACAAATGTAAGAAAAGAGTAACAATCTACTCTCCCTTTAAATTGAATTTAAAAGCAAAAATAAAAAAGTTAACTACTTTATACCAACACAAGATGTAGTAGTGGATGCAGCTTGAGGTGTCGGAAAAGAGTCCTTTTGAATGGTTGAAGCTCTTGTGATCGTGAGGAAATTTTGGCAGCACTTCGATGTATATGAATGTTGATACTGAGTTCTGGTCGAGCACGACTTTTATAAACTCTTTTCAGTCGACTGGAAGGCATTCCAGTCGACTCCACATCAGCCCATCGATATGGAATTCGTGGTCTTCCAATCGACTGAATCCTCTTCGATCGACTCCACGTCACTTGGCTCCGCATCGGGAAATTTTTCTCTTCAGTCGACTCAAACCCTTTCCATCTGCGTCGCACGATCTTTGATCGATCACCAGCTGATCCTACCAAATAGGTATCCAGTCGACTGGACTTCAGCCGACTGATCCCTGCAAAATAGGATTAGCACAAAATAAATAATATGAAATGTGATAGCAGTAGTAATACTGTTCGATCTCGACTACTAAGTCCCATACGGACTTTTCGTCGGATCGACGCCTAGCTTTGTCCCCCTACAGAGGACTCGCTCTCACCTCTTTACTCGAGGCTTGCCTGCCGGACTTACCATTCTTGACATCCGATCTGACCTACTAGGGCTTCCACCAGCTGTCCGGTCTGCCTGATCCAATTGGACATTTTGTCGATTGTCCGATCTCCTAACCCAACTGATCTTCATGCCAAATGTCCAGTCCATGCGACCCATCTAGACTTCATGTCTGGTGTCCGATCCTCTTGATCTGTCAAGATTCATGCCTAGTATCTGGTCAACATGACCCACTAGGACTTCCTGTTAAGTCTGCACACTTAACACTTATATTAGATCACACGTGAGTCCTAACTATTAACTGTAGTTCATACATCAAAACTAAGGAGTGATGCTTACTGCATCAACACAAACTAGATGATCAATGCAATATAACTAGGAATAAAGCAAGGTTAGTTGCAAGGGGATTCAATCAAGTTGAAGGACTTGATTATGATGAAACATATGCCCCGGTTGCTAAGTTAGAGTCGATTAGAATCCTACTAGGATATGCCTCTTACATGGGCTTTAAACTCCATCAAATGGATGTAAAGTCGACATTCCTAAACGGGTTCATTAAGGAGGAAGTATATGTAGAACAACCTCCCGAGTTTGAAAGCATAGACTATCCAAACCATGTATTCAAGCTTAAAAAGGCTTTATACGATTTGAAATAAGCTCCCCGGGCTTGGTATGAAAGATTGTCATCTTTCTTGATCTTTAAGGGGTTTAGAAGGGGTCAAGTAGACTAAACTCTCTTCATTAAATCAAAGTCTAAGGATATCTTTGTAGCTCAAGTATGTAGATGACATTTGTTGGTGCCTATAAGATCCATATATCTCTACAATGACATGATATTATCCACTTTGAGCCCAAGCCCTCATGGTTTTTATTTTTGGGCTTTACTCAAAAGGCCTCATATCAATGGAGATATCTTTTCATCTTATAAGCACATGATCTTTTCCATGTCTTACCAATGTGGGACTTTGATTGTATTTCTAATACTCTAACAATCCCCCCCTCAAACGAAGGACCACATTGACCCCCCTCAAGCCTATTCGTCCTCCAAGGACATCATTTGCTTGATGTCCGATCCTCAACCCACCAGGACTTCTTGTCAACTGTCTGGTCCTCTTGACCCAGTTGGACTTCCTGCCAGTTGTTCGGTCCTCCCGACCCAACTGGACTTCCTGCCAATTGTTCGGTCCTCCTGACCCAACTGGACTTCCTGCCTAGTATCTGGTTCTCTTGATCCGGACATGGGAGCTCAACTTTCTTCGTTCGAGGTTCATGGCTTGACATGGACCATGACTCTGATACCAATTGTTAGTGCCTATAAGATCCATATATCTCCACAATGATATGATATTGTCCACTTTGGGCCTAAGCCCTCATGGTTTTGTTTTTGGGCTTTACCCAAAAGGCCTCATTCCAATGGAGATATCTTTTCATCTTATAAGCACATGATCTTTTCCATGTCTTACCAATGTGGGACTTTGATTATATTCCCAATACTCCAACAACATTATCTTTGGGTCAACAAATGATGAGCTCCTTCAAGACTTCATCAAAAATATGGAGAATGAGTTTGAGATGAGTCTAGTTGGGGAACTAAATTTCTTCCTAGGTCTACAAGTCAAACAAATAAATGAAGGAATTTATGTATACCAAATCAAATATGCTAAGAAAATGATTAAGAAATTTGGTTTAGAAAATACTAAAGTAGTTTCAACCCCAATGGCAACTAATACAAAAATAGATAATGATCTTGAAGGAAAACAAATTGACCTTAAACTCTATAGGAGTATGATTGGTAGCCTTTTGTATCTAACCGCTAGTAGACCCGATATATAATTTACGGTAGGTATGTGTGCAAGGTACCAATCATGTGCCAAAGAGTCCCAATCATGTCCCATTTAGTCCCATTTAATTGGGTACATCGATTCCGACTATGCGGGTTGCCAGTTGGATCAGAAGAGTACTAGCGGTGGATGCCAATTTCTTAGATCCTCCCTAGTAAGTTGGAGTAGTAGAAAGCAACCTTGTGTTGCTTTGTCAACCACCGAGGCCGAATATATGACTATGGGTGGTTGTGTGGCTCAATTACTTTGGATGAGACACACATTAGAAGATTATGAGCTACACTACTCCAATGTAAAAGTTTATTGTGATAATGTGAGTACCATAAACTTGACCAAAAATCTGGTACATCACTCTAGGACTAAACACATTGAAGTGAAGCATCACTTCATTAGAGATCATGTGGCTAAGGGGGACATTGAACATAATTACATAGAATCTAAGTCCAACTTAGCCGACATATTCACCAAGGCTCTCTCCGAAGCGGAATATTCATCACTAAGGAGAGAACTTGGGATGTGTTTAGTAGAATAGAGGTCTAGGTTTGTATGAACCTATAGAAAATCTAGGATTTATACCTCTAAGCATCTCACAGAAGACCTAAGAAATAATGATTTTTGTATTGAGCCACTTAGATAACATGTGAGATGTTAGAAAGATGGACTTGGTTTATCATGCTTGTTATGATGCATTACTATGAACCAAAGTGCCATCTAGAGACATTAATCCTTCATTGGACCAATCATTGGGAAGACTTATGCACAATTAATGTGCATATAGCTCCAAGAATATGATTGAAAATGTCAAATAAAACATAATTTAAACTATGTTTATCATACTTTGAAAAATAGTTTTCAATTGCTAAGAAAAAGTGATACAAAGTTTGTAAAACACTTAAAGCTTTTGCTAGGTTTCAAAATTGTATCATTTTCAAAATCTGGAAAACATATATTTTTTAAATTATTTTTCCTTGATAGAAAATGATTTCAGAAATGTGTACATAAAATTTCGTGATTTTTCGATATTTCTTGAATTTTTGGCGCATTTCTGAAGTTGGGCTGAAAAACTTGAAATAGGGCTTTCGGGTGTGGCAGTCGACTGAATCAGAATTCAGTCGACTAATACCCTGGTTTTTCTGTAATTCAGCCTTATTTCCTGGTCTTGAGTGTGCTCTTAAGTGTCCTAAAACTATGGTATGATAATCTTCAGTAAAAAAGAAGTTTTAGAACTGTTTGATGCAATGTTTTAGAGGGAGCTTCATAATATAAATCTTTTCATCCCCTAAAATTATATTGTTGGTGCAAAGTTAGGACATAACTTTATATCTTTTGCTTATGCTTTGCTCCACATGTTATTCACACATCATGAACCATGTCTTGGATTAAGGGGGAGCCTCACACCTATCTTATACCTTAGTTCATGATATAACCAATTTAATTCTTTCATGAACTTATCATTGTATGAATCCTTCTCTTTTTGATGTATGTCAAAGGGGGAGAAGGAAACTTTAAGTTAGAATTCATATTGGAAATATGATGCTTTCATTATGTGCATATGTTAAAGACCTAACTTAAATGATTGCCAAACATCAAAAAGGGGGAGATTGTTGGTGCAACAATGTCCCAAATATTTATATGTTTTAATGTTTGGATAATCATCTAAGTTAGACAATGCTTTGTGATCTAATTGTGAACATGTTTAAGTGACAGGTAAATCCAAGTATGAAGACTTGGTAAAAGAGAAGTCCAAGTGAGATCTTGGCAAAGAGAAGTCCAAGGAAAGGTCTTGGCGGTGTAAGTCCAAGCATGTAGTCTTGGCAGCGTAAAGTCCAAGCAGACCTTGGCAAAGGAAGGCCAAAGGCAAGTCTTGGCAAAGTAAGTCCAAGCATGTAGTCTTGGCAGCGTAAAGTCCAAGCGTTCTTTGGCAAAGAGAAACCCAAGATATGACGAAACCGAAGGAAACTCTTGGAAGCAAGCGCAAAGGATGAACAAGTCGCGGACTCGGAGGGATCCTGGAGGCACAAGGCTTAAGGAAGAGCTAGAAGGTTGAGTCTAGGTATAGGGAGTTAATTCAAGTATGAAATTATCATACTTGATGAGTATCAGTCGACTGATACATTGTATCACTCGACTGATCAGGTGTTCGATTGAGTCAGGCTGAAAACCTAATGATCAGTCGACTGCCAAGGGTTAGCAGTCGACTGATCCCATCATCAGTCGATTGCCAAGGGTTGGCGATCAATCGATCCGTCATCGATCGATCGCTAAGCGGCAATCGGTGATCAAGCTCGGCATCGGGTAAAGAAGGGGTCTCACTGCATTCGCTGCGCGTGATCACTCGTGATCACTTCATCGATTGGTGATGGAGGATTAGTCGTGATGAGCTTGGATGATGATGCCGCTTGTGAATCCCGCGAATTCGGCTAATCAGAAGTCGTTAGCCGCAAGGCAGTCGACTGATGTACAACATCAGTCGACTGATCGTGGTCCAACGGGAAAAATATCCCTCTCTCTATAAAAAGAGGGCTTGGGGTTCTTGAGGAGGCTAGTGCTTACATTCCAACCATACTCTCAAGCTCCCATGTTTTTCCTTAGCTTCCAAAGTGCTTTTAATTCCCCTCCTCTCTAATCTTCATCTTCATCTTTGTAAGAAGAGGAGGGTCTTGTAAGAAGAAAGTTTTTAGTGGAGAATTGCTTGGGTTGATCCACCTTAAGGATCGCCGTGGAGTAGGAGTTTTATCTCCGAACCGCGTAAATTTCCTTTTTAGCGATTGTATTTGCTTGCTTCTCAATTTCGTTTAGCTTCTTGTTTTGCTTCCGCTAACCCTTTTGTAGAACTCGAAAAAGAGGCTATTCACCACCCTCTAGCCTTCCAAGGATCCCTAACAATCCCCTGTTCCAATCACTCTTCCTATCCAAAAATCACAACATCCACACAAATTCATTAACTATTCCAAACCAAAGCAGAAATAGAGCAAGGATCGCCCAACCATATAAGCCTAAATCACTGAACAACCTCCATGGCTGATCACAGAACATACCCTGCCACTGAATCTACCCCTTGGATCCACAGAGCTACTACCAGCAATAGGAGGTGGCGGCAGATGGAGAAAATTGTCGGCGATAGAGGGAGAGGCCGGTGATAGCATCCATTGGACACGGTGAAGCTGGGAAGTCTTCTCTTGGTGGTCATCCTTGCTCAAGGCCAACAAAATTGGCTATCAGCAGGTCCACGGCGGAAAAGAAGCGATGATCGTATAGTCCTACCGCCACTGGGTGGAGAAGGGATCGTAAACGCCCACAGTTGTCTAGATCGGTGGAGCAAAGCGGCAGAAGGCGGCTAACTCGGCGGCGGTGACAAAGCGAGGATAATTTGGATCGGGTAGAGATCGGCCGGATCGACCGCGGCGGCGGATGATCCAACTTCGCGGTGGCGGCAGCGTGGCGTGGCGGCGATGGTAGCGTGGCGGCGGCGCTTGGGGCACCGGCGATCGAAGAGGAGCTCGTGGAAATGACGAACGACGGATATCCCTGACAAGGCTGGCAACCAACGCTGTGCACTGGCGAGAGGGGCAACGACGCGGACGAAATCAAGCTCCCACGATCGGGAAGGCAGGAGGCATCGGCGGCATTGGTCGCGGGGCTTCGGATATCGGGAGGAAGAAGAAGAAAAAGAGTCGGGAAAATGAGGGAACCGTCGATCGAGGGAGAGGGAAAAATGGAAGGAATCGGGGGAGAAAATTAATGTTTTTATTAAACCTATTAATTCCTAGCAGATAGTCTAAACAGACTTTACAAAAACCTATTAGCTTTATCCCCATGAAATGTCCATAAAACTTCCGTTTAAATAAAAAAAAATTTCTAAAAATTTCTGAAAAATTCCACAAGATAATTTCTTAATTAACAAGGAGTATTTTTTTCCGGTATCTTACATTCTCGCCCACTTATAAAAATTTGGTCCCCAAATTTCGTACTAACATGCAAAAATTTACTTAAAGCAAGTTTCTGAAAGGACCACATACATTCCTCAAGTGAACAGATGAGGGTATTGAGATCGGATAGTATCTTCCAGCTCCCACATAGCCTCCTCATCGGTATGATGCTGTCATCCAAACTTTACGAGTCAGATGGTTTTGTCCCCTACTGTCGCTCCTTGTGACCCAGGATCTACCCTAGAATCTCCTCGTAAGTCGCATTAGGCTGAAGTGAAATTGCTACCTCCTTCAAAACATGATCAACATGCAACCCGTATTTCCTTAGCATAGACACAGGAAATACATTGTGAATACCACTAGTGTCGGAGGTAAAGCCAACCGGTAAGCTACACCTCCCATCCATGCCAATATCTCAAATGGGCCAATATAGCGTGGAACTAATTTCCCTTTTAACCCAAATCATTTCACCTCTTTCGTAGGTGAAACACGCAGAAATACATGATCTACTAAGACTTCCAAAGGTCTTCGCCTCTGGTCTATGTAACTCTTCTGTCGATCCTATGCCTCTGATAACCGTCGTCTGATAACGCGCATTGACTCTGCATCATGCTGGATAGTCTGTGGCCCCAACAATTGTCTTTCCCCGAATTCCTCCCACAACACAGGAGATCTGCAGGGTCTACCGTATAAGGCCTCAAATGGGGCCATCAAAATAGAAGAGTGATAGTTGTTGTTATAGACAGTTCCACTAAATAAACGTAGTCCTCCCAACTGCCTCTGAAATCCATGACCTAGGATCTGAATAGATTTCTCTAGAGTCTGAATGTTACACTCGGACTATCCATCTGTCTGTGGATAAAACGTTGTACAAAGTTGAAACTCTGTGCCCCATGGCCTGCTACATACTCTGCCAAAAATCGCGAGGTAAATCGGGGGTCGCTATCAGATATAGTACTCAAAAGTACTCCATACAGTCTAATAATCTCTCGGCAGTACAACTCTGCCAGATGGTCTAACGAGTCCATCCCATGAATAAGCAGGAAGTGAGTTGATTTGGTCAGTCGATCCACAATCACCCAAATCTCATCGTGTCCTTTACGGGTTCTCAACAATCCCGTAGCAAAATTCATAGTGGTATATGCTCCCACTTCCATTCTGAAATCAGAATTTCCTGGAGCAATCCAGCGGGGTTTCTGATGTTTAACCTTTACCTGCTGGTATACTAAATATCCAGCAACAAAGTCTGCGATATCTCTCTTCATACTGTTCCCACCAGTATAAACACCTTACATTCGTTCAGTTACACGTATTGCTGTAAAGATTAAGGGTGGTAACTCACAAGTAAGGCAGGACCATGCGGGCCTAAAACCTCATGTTCCTAAATCTATTTGCGGTGTAAATGTAGTGCCATGTCACGATCGTGGTAACTTCAACGATTTGTTGTACACGGCCTAGCGATCAGTGCCAAGATAGGCGTAGTCTGCATTGATGGTGGCTTGATTGACATGCATTCGTGTGGGCTCGGTGATGCATCGGTATGTTTTGACCTGGGGAGGTATTATAGTAGTGGAAGCACTTACGTTCCATACATCCATAAATCCAGATAATAACTACTAAAGCCACCTCATGTATATCACAGCTTATCTCATAGTTTCTTATCTGTCATAAGCATAAGATACGTCTCATGCAATTGTATCGGATTCGCTCCGATCCCTGAAACGATACATTTGCATACAACATCCTTTTATCCACCCCGAAAGGATTAACTAATACTTGTGTAAAAAGTTAATCGCCGTCTAGATCCTATAAACTGGTTTCACCAGCTTCTGACTAAAATGATTTCCATCATCACCTTGGTCAAACAAGTCCATGGTATAGTAATGCTAAAACATCCTATCCACATCTACAGTATTAACCAAACCATACAAGGCAAACCACCATCTACGGTGGCCGAGTGTGCAACCCTAACTACCACTATCAACAGTGGCCAAGTTGCGCAACTCCAGCAACCATAACTAATCCAATCGTGTCCAGAATACACGATTTCTCAAGTCCATAGACGACTAAATCGTTAAATAGTCTAACAACATAATCAAAACTCGTACAATTCATACCAAGTATGAAATTGTCGTCTCTACACACCTGCATCCTCTTTACTCTAAGATGATGATATATTAATCATCACAACGACAATGATAATTGTATCACATCATGTCACTACAATATCAATGCTCCAGTCGTAAATCAATCCTAGAGTATACACAGGTGTCCTCAGTTGATCTAAACAGATCATCTATCCACAATGAAGATATTCATTCTCAACAACTATCGCATTCCATCATCGATAATCGATGCATAATCTCAAAGGTCCGTCTTTCTTTTAACAAAGAGTTCCAGATCTTCACAAGGAGAAATACTGGGACAGATAAATATCCCCTCCAACATCTCCTATAATCGCAACTTACATTCTTCCAATTCCCATAGTGTTTAGTAACACTTATACCAACAAAATTATCACTCGTATGAAGTATTCAATATCGACACTATCTCAAAAATCACTTTGGTAGCCTACTCCACTTGCCTATGCAGCGGCAAGCCTAGGAGTTCATCCAAAACTACATCCGAATACTCTCGAATTATTCACATATCTTAGAGACATAATCATACCATAATCTCAATAATTGAACCATCGGTAAGGATATGTCTACAGTAAAGATATGTCTATCCAAGTCTAAGGGCATCCCTTGACTTCTTAATTGTTGATCCACATCTCACCAGACGGTAGAAATACCACCGACCCACAAGTCGATGTAAAGGAACCCTTCTAATCTGAACCAGAAATGTTTTAGACAAGGATACCTGTAAACTACAAGGTTCTCTCAATATATTAACCCAGAGGGTAAACTAGAGTAATACCCTGAACGATCAATTATCTGCCGATCCGATCCAAAGGCTCCCCGCAGGTCTTGGCCTTTCTCCGAAGAGAAAAAGAACAAATCCAACAGTCCGTGTTAAAGCGGTCGCATTTCTACGACGAATGTCTCGGGGATTTTTCTAGGTCATCTGATCCCATCACTTAATCCTACGAGCTGCAACTGTAGAATACAAAATAGACACGACCATCGTCGTATACTCTCTCCTCTATACAAAGCCAATCCACATCTAGGGGTAACTGTTGTTGTTGTCTGCGTGAGTCTTCTACGATGTTTTTTGCTGATACTGCTGAGTACATCACTTCCCTTGAAGGGAAGTATCACGAAACTCCAACCACGCCTGAGGTAGTAGGTCGCTGCTGATGAGATAATTCAATCTTCTGTGTTGATCTCTGCTGTCGAGACGGTGTGTCATCCTCCCGGAACACCATTGATAGTCTTCAACTGAGTCTTCAAAATACACCTCCTCAACTATACTGGTTGCTTACAATAGCCATAGATGAACTGATCCAACAGACAATCTGACTTCGCGTGTCTTTGTGATTTGCACTGCATGCACATAATTTCTTCAGAGTTTTTGTTCTGACTTCGCTGATGTGCACGAGAACATCCTGATGATCTGCGGTTGGTCTTCTATAATTGGAAAGTAGCTCAAGGCCTATGACTCCGATCTTGCTCCTTTTATCCAAACAATCAAAGACTTCTGACCCAAATAAGTTGACCTGCAATATTTGCTTATCGGTCTCCAACTCTTAAATACTTGTACGAAGTCATTTCTAAACTCCTGACTCAATCCAATGTATTCCGGCAGGATCTGGTAGAAGATCCCGACATCCTAATCCAACTATAAGCCAATAACTCTGGGTGGCTTAAAACATCCATTCACATTCTTGAGCTATTAGTTGAGCGTAAACTCAGCAAGTCTAATGACTTTGCATGGTATTTCCATTACCGACGATCACCCTACTTGAAGCTCAAGAATTTCCTACAATGTGTCACAGAAAGTGACGCGGGGAAATACTCTCTCTCAACATCACTAAACCATAATCAAGTGATATATTATTCCCCGAATGTTATTTTCTACATTTACCATCAAATACCGGCTTGATCCCGATAATGGTATGCAAATAACTCTACTTTCTTTGAATAACACGAGTTAAGTACTCAAAAGTACTTTCAAAGTTATACAACCCATTATGAACAACTCAGGGATAAAAATCCCTATGAAACACCGTAAATTAGCCCTCTTCTATCTGCATCAATAATAGCCTACTTCTCTTGTCTATTACCCAACAGGTAATGATCTGACTAGCATAATTAGTGAAAATCTCTAAGACTGTAATCGTTAATTTCCACAAGAAATGTGATGACTTGACCCTTATTTTCTGACTCGGTATCAGTCGGCTCTCAAAGGTAAATCACCTTTTCGACACAGGTTTAAGACTCACAGACTCAACAGGTTATTCCCATGGTCAACTCATACCACGATTATAAACAATAACCAACACACTACAGGTTATTCCCTATTATATACACTAAATGCATAGCCAACAAAACCGGGAGTATAAACACTAAAGGTAACTCCGGTTAGTCACCTCGGTGGACGACCCCTACTATGAGTCTGCACAGGTGTCATAACTCTGACTGTATACACCTATTGATCAAGTTTAGATAAATATCTACTAAACCATAAGTTATCAGAAATTCTTACCTCGTGCTGCTTGGAACTCAGGCCATTGTCAGTCTTATCTCAGAAAACCAAAACCGAAACAAATCGACTCTCGAGAATCCAAGACTAGACAAAAAAAAAATATTGTATGGCATCGCAGAACCTAGGGCTATGATACCACTAAAGTTGTCACGCCCTGAGAGTATGCCATGACGAAAAGCAAACGGACGACATCTCCCCTATACGTGGCAACATATCGTGTTAATACAAGGCCCTTGGGCCCACAATATCAATAAATTATATAAATGTAACCATAATAACACGACAAAACACAGCGGAAATAACACAACAACAGTACAATCCCACACACCATGCATACCGGTATGACTAACACCAAAACTAAGAAAGACAATAACAAAACCATAAAAGAAAGGTATAACAACAATAGTGTCACAGACTACAAATCATCACATAAAAACCAAAGACATCGAAACATCAATGATAAATCCCAAAAGCTCGGACCCTCGGAGTTGAGATGAGATGATGCCAGCTAGCGGTTCTCCAAGCCGTCACGAAGACTTCTACCTGTTACCTGGGTGACAGAAAAACCTAGGGTCCGTGGTGGTGAGTATAACTCAGCAGGTAATAAGATAGAACATGTAAATATATCAATATCACATGTAATTCAACAGTATAATCTACAGATACGATAGGTATACATCAGCATAATAAATACACATACATGCATACCACTAAACAAACTGAACAACAAAAGATGCTGACATACCTGACAGTCAGCTACTCTACACTCATCCAACTTGGGCATATATCCACAACATAAGGTATGAAGAGTAATACTAACTCACACTAAATCATGATACGGGTCGAGGGTATCACAGTGACCGACCACAAGTATACAAGTACCCGACCTACTACCATATAGAAAATTCAATAACATGTATGAATATGTACAAACAAATGCAACAAGCATAGTACATACAAATTCATCATCAGAGTGAGTATACATATAGACTGCATCAGTATGGATACTAATCACCATCATCCATGTATATATATATATATATAGCAATATGCAAAATGCCATATGATATGACAATACAATATGCACGGTCATGCCTACGCACCCTTACTCGCTACCATGACCCCAGTGTGGCCTAGGTGGCACGACATGACAACTGTCCCAGCTCAACACCAACTACTGCTCTAGAGTAGCCGAGTGGGCAGTATGATCAAGTCGCATATGAGTGAAAAGAGCTCGCTACACAAAGGGGGTCCCTGCTGTTGGCCACTCCGACTGACACTACCTATGAGTGGTTGGGTGCCACGCACCCAGGACGACTGCACGCAACTCTAACTACGTGTAACGCCCTTAAAATTCCTAGCAATTTTACAAGAATTTTTGGCTTGATGATAATGGGCTTTATGTGGGCCTTTTTCAAAAATAAAAGAAAATAAGCCAAAAAGGGGTGCAAGGCCTAGGAATTGAACCCCAAACCTCTAGAGATAGCCAAGCCTTATAGATGCACCCACTAACCAGAAGCCCAATAGGATTATATCATTAGAGGAATAAGGGAAATTATGGTTAAGTGTAAGGGAGATTAAGGGACTCTTTAGGTGAATAAATAGGGGGGGGGGGGGATGAGGAGGCATGAGTTAGCAACTTCACTTTCTCCTCTTCTCTTCTTCTTCTCACCGAATTCTAGAGACTCTCCCTCTCCATTTCCACCCCTTGGCCGAACCTCATCCAAGCAAGAAAGCAAAGGCTAGGCTTGGTTCCTTAGGTCATCTTCCCACTACAAGCAAAGCGAAGGATGTAAGTATCCCTCACCTGCATACGAGTAGCTTCGATTGAAGTTTTGTAAAAGGAATCCATATGTTATATTCGGCCAAGCTATGTTTTTGGTGTATCAATGAAGTTCTATGCTATGTTTTGTAAGTATATGATGATGTTAAGAGGAAAAAGGGATTAGGTTAAAAGTTAACCCTAAAAGCCTCCAAGATCCATTCGGCCAAGCCATGTTTTTAAGGTTTCGATGAAGTTCTATGCTATGTTTTGTAACTATATGATGATGTTAGGACTTAAAATGGATTAGGTCAAAAGTTAACCCTAAAAGCCTCCAAGATCCATTCGGCCAAGCCATGTTTTTAAGGTTTCGATGAAGTTCAATGCTATGTTTTGTAACTATATGATGATGTTAGGACTTAACATGGATTAGGTTAGAGGTTAACCCTAAAAGTCTCCATGATCCATTCGGCCAAGCTATGTTTTGGATGTTTCAATGAAGTTCTATGTTATGTTTTGTAACTATATGATGATGTTAGGATGTAAAATGGATTATGTTGAAAGTTAACCCTAAAAGCCTCCATAAACCATTCGGCCAACATGGATTTTTGGTGTTTTATTAATGTTCTATACCTTATTCTTACATGCACATGATGAAGTTAAGGTGTAGGGTGAATTAGGTTAAAGGTTAATCCTAGAAACCTCTAAGGACTATTTGGCCACCCCCTTGTATGGATGCTCCAAAGAAGTTTTATTCCATGTTTTGTATGCTTATGATGTTGTTAGTATGTTAATTGAATTAGGGTAAAGGACTAGCCCTAAAAACCTACAAGGACCATTCGGCCACCCCCATGTATGGATGCTCCAATGAAGTTTTATTCCATGTTGTATGCATATGATGTTGTTAGTAGGTTAAATGAATTAGGTTAAAAGATAACCCTAGAAAACCCTATGGACCATTCGGCCATCATGTATTTTTGGGTGATTAAATGAAGTTTAATTCATGTTCGATATGTAAATGAAGCTGTTGTTATGTTAAATGAATTAGGTTAAAAGATAACCCTAGAAACCCTATGGACCATTCGGCCATCATGTATTTTTGGGTGATTAAATGAAGTTTAATTCATGTTTTATATGCAAATGAAGTTGTTGTTATGTTAAATGAATTAGGTTAACATGTGTTTTATGTTTGGGTGAATTCCTGTTGACTTGTGATATTAAATGATGCTAGATGAAGATAACATGCCTTAGGTTAGTGTTTACTTACTCTTGATGCCATGCCTTATGCCATGCCTATGTGTATGTGATATTTAAGATATGTTATGAAATGGAATACGATAAGATTATGAAATGAAACAAAACGATATGTTCACGAAATGAATATGATATGATGATGAAATGAAGTATGATATGTTATGAAATGAAGTATGGTATGTTCATGAAATGAAAGATGATATGTTCATGAAGTGAAGCATGATATGTTATGAAATGAAGTAAGCTATGTTGCAAAATGAAATAAGCTATGTTATAAAATAAGCATATAAGTATTTTACCTTCTGCATGGCTTGTACCAAGACCTTAACAAGGTCCAAGAAGGGATGGGCTCCTAAGATGCCCTAGGTCGATGGAATAAGACTCGAGCCTAGGACGGGCTTCTATGTATGATTGCCCCTAGGTCGATGGAATAAGACTTGGGCCTAGTACGGGATGGGCTCCAAGATGCCTTAGGTCGATGGAGTAAGACTCGGGCCTAGGATGGGCTTCTATGCTATGACGATTGCCCTAGGTCGACGGACTAAGATCGGGCCTAGTAACCTATTAGGTTCGAGACTTGCTACCTCGGGCCTATTTAGGGATGCACGCTATGATAATGAAGAAGTGGTACAATGCCGGGCCCAAATATGTTGAGATTTATGTTTACATACCTAAAATATATGTTTTCAAAAGCATCCTGCATATGTTTACCAGATTGATTGTTATGTTCACATGTTATGATTGATATGCCATGTTTATGCCACTAGGTTACATATGATGTATGTTATGTTTGATATGTCATACATATATGTTGCATGTTATGTTGATTTGTTATGTTACGTATGTTATATGTTATGTTTGATTAAGTCATATATTTACATGATATGCTGCTGTGTTATAGATGATACATGTTATGCTGCCATGTTATGGATGATACATGCTATATTTACTCATGTTACTTATGCTACATGTTAAGTTGATTACGCTATGTATGTTACATGTTATATTGCTTATATGTTATGAATGTTACATGCCATGATTAATGCTGATGTATGTTTTTGTGAGTAGGACAGGATCTTACTAAGCATATGTGCTTATAGTTTATCTTTCCCTCGTACTGCAGATAAGGGTAAGGGATGGATAAACTAAAGGGAGCAGCAGGAGGGGCCAATGTGTGTGGTAGTGGCATGGTGGAGAGGATCCGTTAGGTCTATATATATATATTTACCTATGATGATGATGTCTATGGATGTCCTTACTTATGTCTCCTTATGACGATGATGTTTATGAACCTGAACTAAGCACTAAGTATCTATATATATGATGCATGCTCTATGTTGATAAGAAGAAGTAAAGAAGTAAGAAGAAGTATCTATACATGTTATGAAGCATACTCTATGTTAAGAAGAAGAAGTATATATATATATATATATGTCAATTCATGTTTATGTTTTAAAAGAAAAAAAAAATATAGGTCTGAAGTCTTCCGCTGTAAGAATTAAGAAGTATGTATATGTATGGTCGCGTCACGCGCCGCCCCTTCCGGATTCTGGGTCCGGAAAAGGGCGGGCGTGACATGTTGATATCAGAGCAGATCTGCCTTTCCACTACACACACATCAAGCTCCAAATCCTGCCGCTCTAAGTAAGAATTCTATGTCTACTCTAATTTTGTAAAAAAAATTTTCCATGTATGATAGGAAATGCTTCTAGCTTAAATATGCATGAAAATATGTATGATACCCTTATGCTTGTTCATGTATAATATAAAATACCTTAAGCTTAAACTATGCATGAGAACATGAATGATGCCTTAAGCTTAAAATGACTTTATGCTAGCTTTAGTCTAAGTATGCGTAGGTCAACGAACGAAAACTTATACTAGCTTTACTTTAATATATGAAGATAAACATGTCTGGAAGACGCAGTAGTAGAGCTGATGAGATAGCACCCCCGCATGACCTTACACACGTAGTCACGAACTCGGTGACAAGTCACGAACAACAACAAGTAATAAATACCTAATGAATCAGCGAAACCCTCGCCCCAAGCGGGCCCGGCGATGGTTCGACAGGAAGCTTACCTGATCCAGTGGCAGAGACTAAAGTCGGAAAATTTCTCTGGTACTGGTGAACCATGGGATGCCCAGGCCTGGTTCAAGACGGTGGAAAGCATCGTGGAGCTACTGGACTGGCCCGAATGTGAAAAGATTAAGTGTGCATCATTCTGCCTTTCGGGAGATGCTCGGATGTGGTGGGAACGGGTTAAAGCAAAGAGACAAGTAAATCAGATGAGATGGATAGATTTTGAGTACGAGTTTTTCGAGGAATTCTTCCACATGAGGGTAACCAACAAGCATTATGACGAGTTCACTGGGTTCAGACAAGGTGACCTATCAGTCAGCGAAGCCGTGAAGAGATTTAACCGACTCGCACGCCTATGCCCAGAGTTGGTCAACACGGAAAGAGAAAGGGTCAGACTCATGCTGAAGATGCTCTGACCAAAAATAGCTCTGAATGTGGCCGGCGAAGTTCATAGACCGCAGACCGCAAAGGAGCTATTCAGTAGTGCCTTGATTACCGAGCATTACCTGAACAACATTAATCAGCAAAAGAAAGCACTGAGTGAAGGCAGGGGTCAGGCCCAGTCAGGAGGTCAGAGGAACCAGAGTGCTTGGAAAGGGAACCCCACTGGCAAGAGAAGACAATGGGAGAATCCTAAAGGAGGTCCATCAAATAAGCAGCCCAGGATCCCTCTGTGTACTACCTGCGGAAAGATACATCCTGGAGTATGCTACCAAGGCACAAATCGATGTTACAACTGTGGACAAACAGGGCATAGAATCAAGGACTGTCCTATCCAGGTTTAGGCACCTCCTCAGCCGTATGCCCAGCCCAGGAGTGCTCCTCCACAGTTACATCAGATGCAGGTTGCAATCGAAGGAACCCCAATCCACCAAGGGAGACTAGAAGCCCCACCAGCTATGACAGATTCTAGGGTATTCTCTCTCACCCAAGAAGATGTGGCAAACGGCTCTACAGTTGTCACAGGTCATATATTTATTTTCTTTCAGCATGCTACTGCATTATTTGATACTGGGGCAACACATTCGTTTGTTTCTACCCACTTTACTGGAAAGATAGACACACCACCACAAGCTCTAGATCACAAGTTCTTAACCACTCTGCCCTCGGGAGAAGTAATGCCCTCCACTCATATGCTGCGAGCCGCACCCATCGAGTGCGAGACAGAGAACTCTACTGCGATCTGATAGTGCTCGACATGGAGGATTATGACATTATATTGGGCATGGATTTCTTAAGCAAGTACGGTGCTTCGATCGAGTGCCGAAAAAGGAAAGTGGTATTCCAGTCGGAGGCGGAACCTAAGTTCGAATTTATTGGAGAACCAAGGAGAAGAGTCAATAAGATTTTATCAGCCCTACAGGCGCGTAAGATGTTAGACAGTGGATGCACTGGGTTTCTGGCACACATAGTTGATACAAGTCAAGATGAGAATCAGAAGCTAGAGAATGTCAGAGTTGTATGCAACTACCCAGAGGTATTCCCAGATGAACTACCAGGGTTAGCCCCAGATAGAGAAGTTGAATTTGAGATTGAGTTGATTCCTGGTACTAATCCGATCTCTAAAGCACCTTACCGTATGGCGCCGGCTGAATTAAAGGAACTTCAGGGACAGCTACAGGAGTTACTCGACAAGGGACTTATTCGCCCAAGTCGCTCTCCATGGGGAGCTCCAGTGCTGTTGGTGAAGAAGAAAGATGGGTCTGTGCGAATGTGCATAGACTACCGCGCGCTAAATAACGTGACGATCAAGAACCGATACCCTTTGCCGCGGATTGACGACCTGTTCGACCAACTAAAGGGTGCCACCATTTTCTCTAAGATCGAACTGAGGTTCAGCTATCATCAAGTAAAAGTGAAATCAGATGATATACGAAGGCGACCTTCGGACCGAATCGGACATTACGAGTTCGTAGTTATGCCCTTCGGAGTGACGAATGCACCTGCTCTGTTCATGGATTTGATGAACCGGGTATTCTCGACATTCCTCGACAAGTTTGTGATCATCTTCATCGACGACATACTGATATATTCGAGAACCCCCGAGGAGCACGCAGAACACTTGAATGTGGTATTGCAGATCCTTCGGGAAAAACAGCTATTCGCAAAGTTCTCCAAATGCGAGTTCTGGCTCGAGCAAGTATCATTTTTGGGTCACGTGATATCCAAGAACGGAGTGATGGTAGACCCAATGAAGATTGAAGCCGTGAGTAATTGGAACCGACCAAGGAATGCCAGCGAGGTCAGAAGCTTTCTCGGGCTAGCAAGCTACTACCGGAAGTTTGTAGAGAACTTCTCCAGGATTGCCGCCCCTATGACAGACCTCACCAGAAAGAACAAGAAATATGAGTGGACGGACGCCTGCGAGAGGAGTTTCACAGAATTGAAAAGGAGACTAACCAGCGCCCCAATCCTTGCTCTTCCGGACAATAATGAAGGCTTTGACATGTACAGTGATGCTTCCAAGTTGGGACTCGGAGCTGTACTCATGCAGAATGGCAAGGTCATTGCCTACGCCTCTAGGCAACTCAAGGAACACGAAAGGAATTATCCCACCCACAACTTAGAGCTAGCGGCCGTAGTCTTTGCTCTCAAAACATGGAGACATTATCTATATGGAGCTCAGTGTAGGATTTATACAGACCACCAGAGTCTAAAATATTTCTTCACACAGAAGGACCTGAACATGAGACAACGCAGATGGCTTGAGCTCGTCAAGGATTATGACTGCGAGATTCTCTACCATCCGGGGAAAGCTAACAAGGTGGCTGATGCACTCAGCAGGAAGTCCTGCGCCACCTTGATGTCTCTATCAGTGTTATCTCGTCCCTTAGAAAGAGAGATTATGCGTTATGGGGTTGAAATCATTTCCGGGCAGCTCTCGACCATGATGATAGCACCGACGCTGTTCGATGATATACTGGAAAAGCAAGCCTGTGACCCAAGCCTTCAGAGGATCAAGCAAGAGGTCTTAGAAGGAAAGGACGACGGATTTTGGATCTCTGATAGTGGAGCACTCTACCTCAGGGATCGCTTATGTATTCCCGATGATCCAGAATTACGGAAGGAGATATTTGAGGAAGCTCACAGAACTCCTTATGCGATGCATCCTGGAACCACCAAGATGTACCAAGACCTGAAACGAAAGTTCTGGTGGTTCGGAATGAAAAGAGATGTGGCTCAGTATGTCGATGCACTGACTGCGAGGGTTAAGGCAGAACACCAGAGACCTGGAGGAACACTGTAGTCGATCCAGATTCCAGAATGGAAATGGGAGGACATTTCTATGGATTTCATCTCAAGATTGCCCAAGACGACAAACGGTTATGATGCTATATGGGTAATTGTGGACAGATTGATGAAGTCCGCCCATTTCTTAGCAATCAAGATGACCTATTCGACAGCTGGCTCTTATATGCTAGGAAATTATCGACTACATAGAATTCCTAAGACCATCATTTCTCGAGAGATGGTCGCTTTATTTCCATTTATGGGAATGTGTTGAAAGGCCCTAGGCACGAAAGCTTTGTTCGATCTTGCCTTCCATCCCCGACAGACAGACAGGCGAAAGAGTAAATCAAATCTTGGAGGATATGTTACGAGCATACGCGGATTTCAAAGGTAGTAGTGCCGATACTTATGTTTGGCGTCGCCTACAATAATAGCTACCAAGCTACTATTGGAATGACACCCTACGAGGCTCTATCGAGAGGAAATGTAGATCTCCCATATCTTTGATGCGAGGGTGGTGAAAAGAAGAGGATGGGACTCGAGGGATTTCATCGACGACACCACCCGAGCTATCTGGAACATCCATCGAGAGAATTGAAGCGCTCGAGGCCACAAAAGAGCTATGCGGATATGCGGCGTAGACCGTTAGAATTCAAAGTTGGGGACCTAGTATTCCTCAAAGTGGCTCCTATGAAGGGAGTGATGAGATTTGGAAGGAAGGGTAAACTGAGTCCACGCTACGTGGGACCGTATCCAATATTGTAGAGGATTGGCAAGGTAGCTTACAAGCTAGAGCTGCCTCAAGAGATGTCGGCTATTCACAACGTGTTCCATGTCTCTGTGCTCAAGAAATGCATTTCCAATACGAACCAAGTGATCGAGCCACAAACAGTACAAGTTCAAGAGGACTTGAGTATTGAAAGTCGGCCTATCCAGATACTAGACCAAGAAATCAAGAGGCTAAGGAACAAAGAGGTGCCCTTAGTAAAGGTCCTGGCGTAATCAGCGATGCGAGGAAGCTACCTGGGAACGCGAGGAGGACATGAAGCAGAAGTACCCACAATTGTTCTAAGTTTCGAGGATGAAACTTTTAAAAAGTATGAAGGATTGTAACGCCCGTAAAATTCCTAGCAATTTTACAAGAATTTTTGGCTTGATGATAATGGGCTTTATGTGGGCCTTTTTCAAAAATAAAAGAAAATAAGCCAAAAAGGGGTGCAAGGCCTAGGAATTGAACCCCAAACCTCTAGAGATAGCCAAGCCCTATAGATGCACCCACTAACCAGAAGCCCAATAGGATTATATCATTAGATGAATAAGGGAAATTATGGTTAAGTGTAAGGGAGATTAAGGGACTCTTTAGGTGAATAAATAGGGGGGGGGGATGAGGAGGCATGAATTAGCAACTTCACTTTCTCCTCTTCTCTTCTTCTTCTCACTGAATTCTAGAGACTCTCCCTCTCCATTTCCACCCCTTGGCCGAACCTCATCCAAGCAAGAAAGCAAAGGCTAGGCTTGGTTCCTTAGGTCATCTTCCCACTACAAGCAAAGCGAAGGATGTAAGTATCCCTCACCTGCATACGAGTAGCTTCGATTGAAGTTTTGTAAAAGGAATCCATATGTTATATTCGGCCAAGCTATGTTTTTGGTGTATCAATGAAGTTCTATGCTATGTTTTGTAAGTATATGATGATGTTAAGAGGAAAAAGGGATTAGGTTAAAAGTTAACCCTAAAAGCCTCTAAGATCCATTCGGCCAAGCCATGTTTTTAAGGTTTCGATGAAGTTCTATGCTATGTTTTGTAACTATATGATGATGTTAGGACTTAAAATGGATTAGGTCAAAAGTTAACCCTAAAAGCCTCCAAGATCCATTTGGCCAAGCCATGTTTTTAAGGTTTCGATGAATTTCTATGCTATGTTTTGTAACTATATGATGATGTTAGGACTTAACATGGATTAGGTCAAAGGTTAACCCTAAAAGTCTCCATGATCCATTCGGCCAAGCTATGTTTTGGATGTTTCAATGAAGTTCTATGTTATGTTTTGTAACTATATGATGATGTTAGGATGTAAAATGGATTAGGTTGAAAGTTAACCCTAAAAGCCTCCATAAACCATTCGGCCAACATGGATTTTTGGTGTTTTATTAATGTTCTATACCTTATTCTTACATGCACATGATGAAGTTAAGGTGTAGGGTGAATTAGGTTAAAGGTTAATCCTAGAAACCTCTAAGGACTATTCGGCCACCCCCTTGTATGGATGCTCCAAAGAAGTTTTATTCCATGTTTTGTATGCTTATGATGTTGTTAGTATGTTAATTGAATTAGGGTAAAGGACTAGCCCTAAAAACCTACAAGGACCATTCGGCCACCCCCATGTATGGATGCTCCAATGAAGTTTTATTCCATGTTGTATGCATATGATGTTGTTAGTAGGTTAAATGAATTAGGTTAAAAGATAACCCTAGAAACCCCTATGGACCATTCGGCCATCATATATTTTTGGGTGATTAAATGAAGTTTAATTCATGTTCGATATGCAAATGAAGCTGTTGTTATGTTAAATGAATTAGGTTAAAAGATAACCCTAGAAACCCTATGGACCATTCGGCCATCATGTATTTTTGGGTGATTAAATGAAGTTTAATTCATGTTTTATATGCAAATGAAGTTGTTGTTATGTTAAATGAATTAGGTTAACATGTGTTTTATGTTTGGGTGAATTCCTGTTGACTTGTGATATTAAATGATGCTAGATGAAGATAACATGCCTTAGGTTAGTGTTTACTTACTCTTGATGCCATGCCTTATGCCATGCCCTATGTGTATGTGATATTTAAGATATGTTATGAAATGGAATACGATAAGATTATGAAATGAAACAAAACGATATGTTCACAAAATGAATATGATATGATGATGAAATGAAGTATGATATGTTATGAAATGAAGTATGATATGTTCATGAAATGAAAGATGATATGTTCATGAAGTGAAGCATGATATGTTATGAAATGAAGTAAGCTATGTTGCAAAATGAAATAAGCTATGTTATAAAATAAGCATATAAGTATTTTACCTTCTGCATGGCTTGTACCAAGACCTTAACAAGGTCCAAGAAGGGATGGGCTCCTAAGATGCCCTAGGTCGATGGAATAAGACTCGGGCCTAGGACGGGCTTCTATGTATGATTGCCCCTAGGTCGATGGAATAAGACTCGGGCCTAGTACGGGATGGGCTCCAAGATGCCTTAGGTCGATGGAGTAATACTCGGGCCTAGGATGGGCTTCTATGCTATGACGATTGCCCTAGGTCGACGGACTAAGATCGGGCCTAGTAACCTATTAGGTTCGAGACTTGCTACCTCGGGCCTATTTAGGGATGCGCGCTATGATAATGAAGAAGTGGTACAATGCCGGGCCCAAATATGTTGAGATTTATGTTTACATACCTAAAATATATGTTTTCAAAAGCATCCTGCATATGTTTACCTGATTGATTGTTATGTTCACATGTTATGATTGATATGCCATGTTTATGCCACTAGGTTACATATGATGTATGTTATGTTTTATATGTCATACATATATGTTGCATGTTATGTTGATTTGCTATGTTACGTATGTTATATGTTATGTTTGATTAAGTCATATATTTACATGATATGCTGCTGTGTTATAGATGATACATGTTATGCTGCCATGTTATGGATGATACATGCTATGTTTACTCATGTTACTTATGCTACATGTTAAGTTGATTACGCTATGTATGTTACATGTTATATTGCTTATATGTTATGAATGTTACATGCCATGATTAATGCTGATGTATGTTTTTGTGAGTAGGACAGGATCTTACTAAGCCTATGTGCTTATAGTTTATCTTTCCCTCGTACTGCAGATAAGGGTAAGGGATGGATAAACTAAAGGGAGCAGCAGGAGGGGCCAATGTGTGTGGTAGTGGCATGGTGGAGAGGATCCGTTAGGTCTATATATATATGTTTACCTATGATGATGATGTCTATGGATGTCCTTACTTATGTCTCCTTATGACGATGATGTTTATGAACCTGAACTAAGCACTAAGTATCTATATATATGATGCATGCTCTATGTTGATAAGAAGAAGTAAAGAAGTAAGAAGAAGTATCTATACATGTTATGAAGCATACTCTATGTTAAGAAGAAGAAGTATATATATATATATATGTCAATGCATGTTTATGTTTTAAAAGAAAAAAAAAATATAGGTCTAAAGTCTTCCGCTGTAAGAATTAAGAAGTATGTATATGTACGGTCGCGTCACGCGCCGCCCCTTCCGGATTCTGGGTCCGAAAAAGGGCGGGCGTGACACTACCACCGTCTATAGTAGTAGAGTGCGGCACAACAAATACTCTGCCCTCACACTAGTTACTCCTCTGGGAGTAACATGGGAGGCAGGATGACTGACGACTCTCTCAATCCCAAGGGAGACTATGTCGTTAGTATCCATGCAATGACATGAACGTACTGTCTCATATATAGACATCTACCACAGACTCTCTGTTCAACAAAGAGTCATACCCATTTGATCAATACACTCTCTATCCTGTAGAGAGTCATACTCAATTGATCATGGCAAGCTAGGACCACCGGTCCGTAGCGACACACTATTCACAACTCACCTGACCATTTACACAACACATGGTTGGTAATAAGTATGCAACATACGTGTATTGGAATAAATCCTACATTTAGGGCATTACCTATCCACGGATGACCTTTTACCCGATTTACAAATCAGGTCATCATCCGTACTCTAACATCTACACCCTACTAAACATTTATAGATCTACTTTCATAACATCTGTAACTCCTAAATCATGATAAAGGAAAATGTGATATCAACATTTGAGCATATATAGCCAACGACAAGTATCAAGCATAGAGATAAATAAGAGAAGGGTCAAGATAATATGAACATATAACATGATCATATTTATGTCTAAATCTGAATGCAATTATAACTACCTGACCAGGGTAGGAAATTACCCACCTGACAAATAGCTCATGCTCGCTATCCACGCGTATAAGCATCTATCACCGATCAAGGTGCTGCAAAAGAACACATAGAGCATAACTAAGTTCTATTTTACATCGAATGATTGAATCGAACCCTACATCGATTATTATATCCAACTAATTCAACATTCTCCAACCTTAATCAGATTAAAATCACTGTATCGTTCATGAGTCAACTATAGCATTAACTATAGAGATAACACATCCTACTTCATAACAATACCAAATCAACGCTTACCTTACAATTGTTGCAATCACCCACAGCTTCTTGATCCACATTTGAAGTAGCAACCTATAACAATTAGATAGATAAGCTAGATCATTACTTTAATTACTCTCCTCACATAATCATTCCCACGTTTTACGGCTATCACCCAATAACACGACCAATCAAACTCTCCTTCCACAATCACAGATACACAATTCCTGGATCTGCTCTAGGGAAACTATTCAGCTGTAGTCTCCTGTTCCAATCACTCTTCCTATCCAAAAATCACAACATCCATAAAAATTCATCAACTATTCCAAACCAAAGCAGAAATAGAGCAACGATCGCCCAACCGTATAAGCCTAAATCATTGAAAAACCTCCATGGCTGATCACAGAACATACCTTCCTTTCAGCATGACATCCGGAGGCTCAGTCGCGCCGGATCCATGAGCGACCTGAAGGACCTTTGGAGCCAACAACAATAGGAGGTGAAAGCGTGATGGAAAATTAGTCGTGATAGAGGAGGCATGATAGCATCCATTGGACTACGGTGAAGATGGGAGTCTTCTCTTGGTGGAAATCCTTGCTCAAGGTCGGTAAAAGCGGTGTCGACGAGTCCGGCGAAGAAAGCGATGATCGTATAGTCAGATCGCCCTTTGGGTGGAGAAGGGATAAGTAAATGCTACGATCGTGCGGCCGGTGGAGCGTAATAAGCGGTGGCGATGGTTGATTGGCAACATCGAGTTCAGCGAGATCGGGGCGAAGATAAAAGCGGGGATCAATTTGGATCGGGTAGAGATCGAGTGGATCGGTGTGGTGATCCAACTCCAGATGGCGGCGGCGATGGCATAGCGACAATGGTGGCATGGCGGTGGCAGAACGTGATCGAAGAGGAGTTAGCGGTGATCAGTGGTGGATACCTCTGAGGTAACCAGCAATGCACCGGCGAGAGGGGCAATGACGCGGATGAAATCAAGCTCCCGCGATCGGGAAGGCAGGAGGCATTGGCGGCGTTGGTCGTGGGGCATCGAATTTCGGGAGGAAGAAGAAGAAAAAGAGTTGGGAAAATGAGGGAACCGTCGATCGAGGGAGAGGGAAAAATAGAAGGAATCAGGGGAGAAAATAAATGGTTTTATTAAACCTATTAATTCCTAGTAGATAGTCTAAACTGGTTTTACAAAAGCCTATCCGCTTTATCCCCATGAAATATCCATAAAACTTCCGTTTAAATTTAGAAAAATTTCTAAAAATTCCACAAGATAATTTCTTAATTAACAAGGAGTATTTTTTTTTCTGGTATCTTACATTGAAGACTAAGTTAGGTGCTTGAAGAGGAAACTGGGTGGATGAATTGCCAGGGATCTTGTGGGCCTATCGAACTACTCCAAAAACTGCAACAGGGGAGACTCCTTTCAGTTTGGTGTATGGAACGTAGGCCGTCATTCTGGTGGAGGCCCTTTCAAGTAGCGCTCGTGTGGAAGTTTATGAGCCAGAGCAGAATCAAATCATTTGCGACACTGAGCTAGATTTGCTGGAAGAAAAGAGAGAACAGGCGCGGAGGCAGGTGGAGTTTTAATAGGGAAGGGTACAACAAGACTTTAATAAAAGGGTAAAGCCCCGGAGATTCCAAGAAGGGGATTTAGTTTTACGCAAAGTCAGTCCTGCCGGAGATCCAGGGAAGTTAGCTCCAAATTGGGAAGGACCCTACGTGGTGACACGCCGTGTGGCAGGGTCAGCTTATTATTTGAAGGATGATCAGGGCAAGGAACTCTCTCGACCCTGGAATGCTGTACACTTGAAGCATTTTCATACCATGTAAGGGGCGAAGTATGAAGAAAAGAATTGAGGGGTTCCTTAGGAAATGTTTGTGACAATTCAATATGTCATTAGATGTATGACAAACATGAATACAATTGGTGAATCACTTGCATTAACACTAATTTCTCTCTTGCAGGCTATGAAAAGAATGAAGACAAAAAGGGGACTATGTGTAATGACCCGAATCCCTTAACGGCGACCATTCTAAAGTGATACATAAAGTTACAATTTAAAATGATCTGGAGGGTGTTAGTAATATATGAGAGATGTCCTAAGGCAATCGCCTTATGTATGAACCATTTATATGATAAATGAAGATTCACTATTTGAGTATACATGTTTTATGTATTTGATTGGATCTTAAACTCATTTACTGAATGTTCACGATACGATTCACAGCATGAGAGAATTTGTGATTGGATCACAACTAGTGAGTATCTCTACATGTGTAATTGTGATGTATCGGAATTATCCCTAGTCGATGAATTGATGAATCTGGACACCATCAATTCTGTTGAGACTAGCACGAGGTATACTCCTTGGTGTATCCAAGCAGCTGATTCTCACTGGCTGGAGACATAGTGATGTCCGGAGTTAATCGTGGATGTTAGTTATGGTAACTAGTTCATTGGAGTGACCAGCCGTAAGACTTCATATGGTTCTCTGCATATATAGATATGTCAATGAAGTTCTTACTGTGGCTTAAGTGCGATGTTCCTTTGACTTGTGGTATTCAAGTCATCTTGATCATGGAGACTTATGCTTTGACATCTTAAGCAAACATCTCTAAGGAGATGTGGACCCGGGATGATTGGGTATAAGTCGAAGTGATCGAAGGTGTTTGAATAGCCTATAAAGGATTCACCACTCCTTGCGAGGAGATGTATACCCATGGCCTCTCGTCGGATTGTTACTAAAGTCTTTGGCCAAAGCAATACATGTTTAGAGTAAGGTACTCTTCGATACATGTGGAGTAACTAGAATCCGTAGGACGAGGAAATGATACTTAGGTGTGACGTAGTCAGCCTAGTGGGGACTGACACAATAGACCATGTCCTGAACCAAGTGGGTATAAGATGAGTGAAGGGAATGGGGCACGATTCATTCGAGCTGCTGAAGGGTTTCAGAAATAGTTCGGGATCAACCGTTGATCTTTTCGGTTAATTGGGGATCATGATGTACTACTAGGTGCCACTCATGATCGTTCTATAATTAATGGTTAATTATAGACGGCCAACATAAACCGAGAACCTATTTGGTCACACGCACAACGAGTGTAATCCAAAGGATTTAAAACGAGCTTGAGAATGAGATTCTCAGACCGAGAGAAACTATGTTTGGTTGGACCAAACATAAAGCGAGCATGAAATTGTTTCAGTCGCAATGGAAGCGTGGATGGGCTGCGTCTTATGAAGACGTAAAGGATGGACCAAAATGGTTTGGTTCTAATCCAATGGATAAGAATAAACCAAAGGGTTTGGTTTATTTTAAACGAATGAACCAAAAGTTGGTTCGGTTTGTTTTAACTTAAAATAAACCATCTTGGTTTGGTTTATTTTAACTTATCTTAATGGAGCGGGTTAACGGGCCTAATGGTTATGATTTAATAACCATTAAGAGAATTGGTTCTCTATAAAATAGGGCTTAAGGGTTTTGTAAAACCTAATTTTGAGGCAACCCTAATTGGCCCACCCTCTCTCCCTCTTGTTGTTGGCGCTAAACAACAAGAGCAGCCACCTAACCTCATTGAGCTGCTGCCATCTCTTTGCAAGGCCCAAGCTTGGCCGGTGGACCTCCGCGACCCTCCGGTGATCTCCTTGGGTTCGGTGTAAAGGTGAGCCTCCATCTCCTCTTTAGCCGGGCGCCTATATCCTTCCATCAAGCTGTCCAGTTTTCTGGACAGCTTCTTCTCCTCTCGTCGGAGCGTCGTTTGGACGACGGTTAGTGCTCCGACAGCGGCTAACATACCGGGGATTTGATCTCCGGTAATCCTCTGAGGTGGAGGACGAAGGATTCGTCAATCGGTTGACGAATACCTCTCCGGAGAAGCAAGTCTTGAGGACTTGTTTTTAGGTCCGAATTTGGATTCGGATCGTGATCATCTCTCGATCACGTCGTCTTCAACACGAGGCTAGTAACCCGTACGAAGACGAAGCTCATGACTTAGCGAAGTCATCCCGAGGAGCTCGGCGTGGATACGGATAGAGACGATTCTTACGAGGATCGTTCCGGTTGATGCCGTTCCCGCTACACGTCATACGGAAGGTATAACGTAGTTTAATTTCCTTATATTGCAAATTTTAATTTACGGTTATGTCTACACTTGTTGTAATAGCATGCGTGTGTTGTGTGTGTTGTAATAAATATAGATTTATTATTTTTAATTGCTTCCACTGTGCTCATGTTTACGAAACATGATCGAACACACACACGCCGCGGTGCCGGAAACCCAACAGTGGTATCAGAGCCCAGGTTGTGTTTCGACATAATCGTAAAAATGGTTTTGCGATAGTCATAATGTATTTCTGGAAGTTTTCTAAATTTTGGAAATTTAGAAGTATTTATGGAAATTTTTCAATTTTGGAAAGTCTAGAAGTATTTATGGAAATCTTCCACTTTTGGAAAGTTGGAAGTATTTATGGAAATTTATATTTTCCATAAATAAAAATATTTGATTAGATTCTGGAAATTTGTTTCCTAATTTAATCATGATTTGATTTGGGAAATCAAATCTTAAAATATTTTATTTCCATAAGTAGTTTTAAAGATTTAGGAAATTGGTTTCCTAAATAGATTTTCCTTAATCAAATAATTCCATGAATAAAATATGTGATTAGATTTGGAAATTTGTTTCCTAATTTAATTATGATTTGATTTGAAGAATCAAATCTTAAACATATTTTATTTCCATAAATAGTTATGACAAATAAGGAAATTATGTACATGACATAATTGTATGCCATGTAATTGCATTAGATGCATAACATTATGCCATGCGTGTCGTGACATGTAGATGTATGCCATGTATGCCATGCCATGTAGATAATAGTTATTTGCATGCAAAGAGGATGAGACATAAAACCCTAACTCAATATTAAAGCCTACACCTTCCATTAATATGGTTAGAACCAGAGTTCTGTTTCTTGTTTGGGTTGTTGGACTCACTCCAAGCCCAGCTCGAACCTGAACATGTTCAAATCATTGGAATAGTTTAACTCTAATATGGTAAGAGTCAGAGGTCAATCGTTAGTTTGGGTTGTTGGACTCACTCCAAGCCTGGCTAATTGGTTGAATGCGCTCTAACCATATTAAAACTATTTCGCGATTAATGGGTCGGCTTTAACTTGGAGCATCGATTTGTTGGACTCACTCCAAGGTCGATGTGAAGAGAGGTGAAGTTGGGTGCTATGCATATGATGCATACTTGTTAATGTGTTAACAACCCAATGTATGTGTGAACATTCAATTAGTTGATAGCACATTGTGATAGTTACATATACATGATATGTAATCGGTATACTTGATACCCACCATCATAGCTAAGAATGGCTTGTTGGACTCACTCCAAGGTTGTTCTTATCTATGATGGATATCAGCCCATTCGGAGATGGACCTACGATCTCCCGAAGTGATTTTGGGGTTTTTGAATTCAAAAAATGAATGGGATTTATAAATGTATATTGATGCATTTTAAAATCATCTTTCTCATATATGCTCGTTTTGTATTTCTAAGTTAATATATTGATCATGATGTGTTTGAATTTGCGTTGCATTTTGGATTCAAATAAATTGACTGGGCCGAGCTTCATGGACTAGCTTAGAAGCTTGAGAATTGTTCTCAAGGTTGAAAAACTTGCAAATGTCCTCGGCGCCTCTTCTCTCTCATTCTAGTGACGATGCAACTGGACCAATTGTTGGCCTATCAGAAACATGTGAGTGATTCTGAACAAATGAGTTGCATCATGCTAGCCACGATGGAACCCAAGCTACGAAAGCAGCATGAGCATATGGATGCTCATATCGTAGTCCTTCATCTTTGTGAGTTGGTTGATGAGCAAGTGAGATTCGAAAGGTTCGAAGTCTCAAAGCTCCTCTTCACCTCTGAGATGCTAGGAGGTTCATCTGTGGTACTGCTCAATATGCTGAAGACTGTGGAGTCTTCTGAGAAGCATGAGCAGGGGACGGTGCTGTTAGTTGATTCCTCGAAGAAAGGTTCTAAGAGGAAGTCAAAGGAACAACAGAAGGGAAAGAAGAGAAAGGCTAAGAAGGTAGAACTAGCACAAAAGGAAACTTGCCATCATTATGGCAAGGAGAGCCATTTGTGAAGAATGTGCAAGATTTATCTTGAGTTCGTGAAGAAGGATAAGGCATCGGCTGCCCCATCTTCTTCAGAAATCTTCTTTATTGATTGTCATTCTATTTCCTTAGACACTTGGGTATTTGATACTGGGTGTGGCTTACATATATGTAATGACATACATGGGCTAAGGAATAGAAGAAGACTCGTCAAGGGAGAGTCAAATTTACGTGTTGGGAATGAAGCAAAGGTTGCTGCACTCGCCATCGGAACGTATTTGTTGAAACTCCCTGCATGACTTATCTTAGAACTGGACAATTGCTTTTATATTCCTTTGTTGATAAAGAACATCATTTCTATTTCTTGTTTAAATAGAAATGGTTTCCATTTGACGTTTAGTAACAATTGTTGTTACATAACTTTGAATGGGGTTCTTTATGGGACTGGAACTTTAAGCAATGGTGTTTATACGTTGGACGTATCCAGTGACATTTGCAATATCGAAGCGAGCAACAAGAGTGCTCGAAAGGATAATCAAATAGACTCCTACATGTGGCATTGTCGTCTTGGCCAAGTAAGCAAGAAACGCATGTCCGAATTACACCGATGTGGAATTCTGGAATCGTTTGAATTGGATTCATACGATACATGCGAATCATGTTTAAAAGGCAAGATGACTAAGTTACCTTTTACGGGAAAAGGTGAACGAGTGGGAGAGTTACTAGGTCTAGTACATACTGATGTATGTGGACCTATGTCAACTCAAGCTTTAGGAGGCTATAGCTACTTCATTACCTTCACCGATGATCACTCACGGTTTGGGTATGTGTTCTTGATGAAACACAAGTCTGAAGCCTTTGAAAGGTTCAAAGAATTCAGAAATGAAGTAGAGAAACAACATGACAAAAGTATTAAAATACTTCGATCGGATCGAGGTGGTGAATACTTAAGTCAAGAGTTTCTTGATTATCTAAGAGACAATGGCATATTGTCTCAATGGACTCCGCCTTATACACCACAAAGATAATGGTGTATCCGAGAGGCATAATAGGACCTTGTTGGACATGGTCAGTCAATGATGAATCATGCAACTCTTCCCAAGTCCTTTGGGGTTATGCACTTGAGACCGCTTAATTGTTAAATGTAATGCCTACCAAGGTAGTCTCAACTACTCCATATGAGATATGGAATGGTAAGAAACCTCATGTATCTTACTTGAAGATATGGGGTTGTCCCGCTTATGTGAAGCGATCAGACGTATAAACTGGATGCTAAGTCCGATAAATGTCTATTTATTGGATACCCTAAGGAAACAAGGGGTTACCAATTCTATCATCTGTGGAACAAAAGGTGTTTGTTTCAAGGCATCGTGTTTCTAGAGAAAGAGTTTCTCTTGCAAGAAAACAATGGGAGTGTCGCTGAGCTTGAGGAGGCTCGAGAGACTCAAATAGACATTGATGAGATACCGGTGAAGCACAACAAATGACAACTCATAGTGATGAGCAAACTACCGACCTATTGTAACACCACATCTTCGTAGATCCGTAGAACACGCAATATTCCCGAGAGATATGGATTTCTCGTAGTTTAATCGAACGACGTGTTACTCATTGATGATGAGGAGCCTACTAGTTATGAAGAAGTAATCGACAAGTTCAGAAAGGGATAAGTGGCTTGGTGCCATGAAGTCGAAATTGATTCCATGTATGAAAACCAAGTTTGGAACTTGGTCGACCCACCTGAAGGCATAAAGCCTATAGGGTGCAAGTGGGTTTTCAAGAAGAAAACCGACATGGATGGTAATGTGATTACCTATAAGGCTAGATTGGTGGCGAAAGGATATCGTCAAAAACAAGGTGTTGATTATGACGAAACCTATTCGCCTGTAGCTATGCTTAAATCCATTCGGATGCTCTCGCCATAGCGGCTCATTATGATTATGAGATATGGCGAGATGGATGTGAAAATTTTTCCTTAATGGAAACTCGCCGAGGACGTGTATATGATACAGCCTGAGGGTTTCACATCGGTTGATAAAACCAAGGTATGCAAATTGCGACGGTCCATTTATGGATTGAAGCAAGCATCCAGGAGCTGGAATATCCGTTTTGATGAGACGATCAAAAAGTTTGATTTCTCACAAAATCCAGACGAACCTTGTGTGTACAAGAAGGTTAGTGGGAGTGCAGTCGTGTTCCTAGTATTGTATGTCGATGACATATTACTTATAGGAAACGATGTGTCAATCTTCTGATCGATTAAGGTTTGGTTATCCAAGACATTCTCCATGAAAGACCTTGGAGAAGCAACCTACATCCTTGGGATTAAGATCTATAGAGATAGATCGAAACGGTTGCTTGGTCTTTCGCAGTCTACATATATAGACCGAGTGCTAAAGAGGTTTAGCATGTCGGAATCCAAGAAAGGTTTCTTACCCATCAGGCATGGGGTACACCTTTCGAAGTCTATGTGTCCGCGCACAGAAGACGAGAGGATTTGCATGAGTAAGATTCCCTATGCATCCGCAATAGGATCTATCATGTATGCTATGTTATGTACGAGGCCCGATGTATCGTATGCTCTGAGTGTCACGAGCAGATACCAGTCTGATCCAGGAATGGATCATTGGGTGGCTGTTAAGACGATCCTTAAGTACTTGAGAAGAACTAAGGATGTGTTCCTAATATATGGAGAAGGGTACATGGTGATACGTGGGTATACGGATGCCCGATCCGCATGCATAAGGATGATTCCATGTCTTAGTCCGGGGTATGTATTCACCTAGAATGGAGGCGCAATAAGTTGGAAAGGTTCCAAGCTTGAACTAAGCGAGAATACGTTGCGACTAGGCAGCGAAAGAGGAAGCGGTTTGGATCAAGTAGTTCATCTATGAACTTGATGTGGTCTCATCAATGATCCAAACATGTGCTTCGCCGCTATCATCTTATCAGAGAGATCATAAGTAGGAACGAAATACAAATCGAGAAAATTCCCACTGAAAGGAACTTAGCGGATCCTTTGACTAAAGCATTACCTCAAAGTAAGTTTGAGGGACATGTTGGTGCTTATGGTATTGGATACCGTAGCGATTGGCATTAGGCCAAGTGGGAGTCTGTTAGTAATATATGAGAGATGTCCTAAGGCAATCGCCTTATGTATGAACCATTTATATGATAAATGAAGATTCACTATTTGAGTATACATGTTTTATGTATTTGATTGGATCTTAAACTCATTTACTGAATGTCCACGATACGATTCACAGCATGAGAGAATTTGTGATTGGATCACAACTAGTGAGTATCTCTACATGTGTAATTGTGATGTATCGGAATTATCCCTAGTCAATGAATTGATGGATCTGGACACCATCAATTCTGTTGAGACTAGCACGAGGTATACTCCTTGGTGTATCCAAGCAGCTGATTCTCACTGGCTGGAGACATAGTGATGTCCAGAGTTAATCGTGGATGCTAGTTATGGTAACTAGTTCATTGGAGTGACCATCCGTAAGACTTCATATGGTTCTCTGCATATATAGATATGTCAATGAAGTTCTTACTGTGGCTTAAGTGCGATGTTCCTTTGACTTGCGGTATTCAAGTCATCTTGATCATGGAGACTTATGCTTTGACATCTTAAGCAAACATCTCTAAGGAGATGTGGACCCGGATGATTGGGTATAAGTCGTGATCAAGTTGTTTGAATAGCCTATAAAGGATTCACCACTCCTTGCGAGGAGATGTATACCCATGGCCTCTCGTCGGATTGTTACTAAAGTCTTTGGCCAAAGCATTACATGTTTAGAGTGAGGTACTCTTCGATACATGTGGAGTAACTAGAATCCGTAGGACGAGGAAATGATACTTGGGCTAGGTGTGACGTAGTCAGCCTAGTGGGGACTGACACAATAGACCATGTCCTGAACCAAGTGGGTATAAGATGAGTGAAGGGAATGGGGCACGATTCATTCGAGCATCAAGGGTTTCGTAAATAGTTCGATCAACTGCTGATCTTTTCGCTAATTGGGGATCATGATGTACTACTAGGTGCCACTCATGATCGCTCTATAATTAATGGTTAATTATAGACGGCCAACATAAACCGAGAACCTATTTGGTCACACGACAACGAGTGTAATCCAAAGGATTTAAAACGAGCTTGAGAATGAGATTCTCGCATCGAGAGAAACTATGTTTGGTTGGACCAAACATAAAGCAGCATGAAATTGTTTCACCGCAATGGAAGCGTGGATGGGCCGGTCTTATGAAGACGTAATGGATGGACCAAAATGGTTTGGTTCTAACTAATGGATAAGAATAAACCAAAGGGTTTGGTTTATTTTAAACGAATGAACCAAAAGTTGGTTCGTTTGTTTTTAACTTAAAATAAACCATCATGGTTTGGTTTATTTTAACTTATCTTAATGGAGCGGTTAACGGGCCTAATGGTTATGATTTAATAACCATTAAGAGAATTAGTTCTCTATAAAATAGGGCTTAAGGGTTTTTGTAAAAACCTAATTTTGAGGCAACCCTAATTGGCCTCTCTCCCTCTTGTTGTTGGCGTCAACAACAAGAGCAGCCGCCCAACCTCATTGAGCTTCTGCCATCTCTTTGCCGCGCCCAAGCTTGGCCGGTGGACCTCCGCGACCCTCCGTGATCTCCTTGGGTTCGTGTAAAGGTGAGCCTCCATCTCCTCTTTGGCCGGGCGCCTATATCTCCACCAAGCTGTCCAGTTTTCTGGACAGCTTCTTCTCCTCTCGTCGGAGCGTCGTTTGGACGACGGTTAGTGCTCCGACAGCTGCTAACATACCGGGGATTTGATCTCCGGTAATCCTCTGAGGTGGAGGACGAAGGATTCGTCAATCGGTTGACGAATACCTCTCCGGAGAAGCAAGTCTTGAGGACTTGTTTTTAGGTCCGAATTTGGATTCGGATCGTGATCATCTCTCGATCACGTCGTCTTCAACACGAGGCTAGTAACCCGTACGAAGACGAAGCTCGTGACTTAGCGAAGTCATCCCGAGGAGCTCGGCGTGGATACGGATAGAGACGATTCTTACGAGGATCGTTCCGGTTGATGCCGTTCCCGCTACACGTCATACGGAAGGTATAACGTAGTTTAATTTCCTTATATTGCAAATTTTAATTTACGGTTATGTCTACACTTGTTGTAATAGCATGCGTGTGTTGTGTGTGTTGTAATAAATATAGATTTATTATTTTTTAATTGCTTCCGCTGTGCTCATGTTTACGAAACATGATCGAACACACACACGCCGCGGTGCCGGAAACCCAACAGAGGGTAGCGCCGGAAGCCAGTTTCCCAATGCAAGAAGAGTGCAAGTTGGTTCGCAGGGGGTAATCCTTGGTCGGCATATTGTCGAACCGCTTGGTTAAATCCGTCCTAGAAGGTGGCCTGCATCAGAGCTATCAGCCATTCTCGTTGGCTCGGGTCATCAGGACTTCGTTCTTGATGAAGCCTGCAGCAATTCTCTTGATGCTCCCGGAGGGATCGACGCATTTCACTATAGCGCTGGGATATTTCCATGATAGCGTCAGCCAGGACTGATATGTCATCCACTCAGGAGGTTTGGTCCTGTTGTAGGAGCCTCGTCATGTCCATCATATTCTGGCGTATGGAGGCTGAAATCCCTTCTACAACCTCCGTATGGGATCTAGTGCGAACAAACTCACTACCCAGTCTCTGGAGGGATGCTTCCTGCCTGTGTATACGGGCGTGAGCATGTGCCCTAGAGGTTATTAAGGAGGAGTTTTCTTGTACCTCCTTGCATAAGTGGGTGCGGAGATCCACTATTTTGTCTTCCGCTCTTTGGTTTTGAACCCATAGGTTCGCTATGATTTCCAAATCCCTTTGTTTTTCGTGGAGGAGTTCAGCTATTTGTTCTTGAAGGCTCGCCAACTCTTGAGGACGGGGAGCTGCTTTGTCAGTCTGTTCCTGCTGAGCGCCTTGCAGAGTAGATAACAGTTCTGTGTGGGCCTGTTGTTGTGCCTGTAATGCTGTGATGGTCTCGACATCCTTTTTCTGCTGGCGATGAGCTTCTGTCAGCTGCTCATGACATTGCTTCAATTGTTGTAATAGAAGGTGCTCCCGGCTCTGGTAGCAGTTTGGTCCTCCAGTCGTTGTTGCTCCTGCTATAGAAACTGAGCTTGGTATTGCATGAAGGAGAGGTCCAGTTCTTGATAGTTTGTTAAGGCCTGGAGATCATTAATCAGAAAGAGATCGTTAAACGAAGGAAATCAGCGAAGTCAGTTTTGGGAGCATACCAATTTCAGAATGTGGCGCAAATGTTGGGACCATTGTGACTGCTAGAGGGGGGGGGGGTGAATAGCGGCGTCGTCACTTGATGGAATTTGATCACGTTCATCTCTACAATACTTGTTAATGTAGTAGAATATATAATAACAAAAATAAATACAAGCACAAGAGACACATCGATATAACGTGGTTTGGAATCGAATGGTTCCTACTCCACGGATTGGGCTCGTAAGAGCCCTAGCGATGCACACAACACCACTAAGCAATAATACTCCTTCTCGACAACAAGTCGGAGGCGGAGAAACCTCTTACAACAATAAGAAGTAAATGTAAGCTAATACAAGTAAACTACATAAATACAAGTAAAGAAAACTTTACACAATGTGAACTTGAGCGCTTGCTTTTGGTTGCTTGAAGAGTAGCCTTGAAGACCCTGAATCACACCAGCATTTCGCCTGAAAAGGTCCCAAAGAACCATGATCGAAATCTCCTCCACGAGCTCCATTTAAAGCTGCTGCCTGGGCTGGATTTCGCCTATCAGTCAACTGATCGGGACCATCAGTCGACTGATGACACTATTGCTGTGAGACAACGGTGCGATCCACGCTGGAAAAATTTAACGGATAGGACATCAGTCGACTGATCATACTCATCAGTCAACTGATAGAGTCTTCACTCGATTGTTAACCCCAACAGTCGAGTTCGACTCCATTCTGTGCCCGAATTCGAGCACCACCGATCGATCACCGATCGGTCGACATTACAGAATGATCCCCCCCGCAATGATCGCTAGGGCACTCCATGCAGTCAAACCCTAGTTGACTTACTCCAGTCGACTACCCATAGGTCCCAGTCGACTGATACACCTCAATCATGAGGTTTTACCCCAAGTATGGTGCCCCCACACTTGCTAGACCACCCTTAGCCTAGACCTAAGCCTTTTAGCCACCTCCGTCAGCCTCGCGCCTATCAGATCCCTCCAAGTCATCCATGACTTATTCATCCATACGCTAGCCTTTAGGTGCTTCCGTCGATTATGTCATGCTAACGGTGTCTACACCGCCAAGGCACATTGGACTTACGCTGCCAAGACTCCCTCTTGGACTTTACGCCGCGAACCATTGGACTTATGCTGACAAGACTTCACCCTTGGACTTTACGCCGCCAATATCAAATCCCTTGGACTTCTCAAATGCCAAGACTCAAGCTTGGACTTTCTCTTTCCAACCCATGTTGGACTTTCCATTCCAAGACCCATGCTTGGACTTGACATTCCAAGTACTCAAGACTTGGACTTTCCATGACATGGTCAACCCTAGTCAACCATCAAAATCCCCATCTAGTCAAACTCTAGTCCGGTCAATCATGACCCGGGTCGATTGCACCAACAATCTTCTCAAAACATTATCAGACATCAATGTCAAACCTTCATGTCAAACATCAAAACATCGCTCGAGTCAAACTTGAGTTCGGTCAATCATGACCTGGGCCGATTGCACCAACAATATTTTCCTTTTTGATGTTTGACAAAACCACATACCTTTGAATTAGAACACTAACTCAAATCTTCTTACCAATTATCCCAAATTGATAATCCCATAAATTCTCCCAATAAATCTCCCAAACATTCTCCCCCTTTTTGACTAACATCAAAAAGGTTCTCTCCAAGGATGTCAATGTCTTATGTCCCAATGAGATCTTACAATCTCCTCCTTGGTCCAAAAATACCTAGGAAGCCTACAATCTTCCTTGTGATAAGTCTCATATCACTCAAGAGAGGCAATCCTACAAACTCTCCCAATTTCCAAATTGGGTATCTCAAATCCCATTTCTCCCCCTCATGAGGAAAAATAACATCCATCATCCCATGATGGATACCCCCCCCTAAAGGCTTGCTCCCCCTTGACCATTGCACCAACAATGTCCTTGGGAAGTCCCTAAGAAGGAACTCTAAACCATAAAAAATAAGGTTCAAAGTTCAACATTGAACTTTCCAACCCCTTAAATTTGATACATCACCCTAATAACTCTCCTAATCCGTATTCAATGAATTTTCACCCTTTATAATGCTTCCCAAAGCATATCCTAGGATTAGGAGTGGTTAGGGAACTTTACCGTAGCTGAAAATGGGCTAAACAATCTTTTTTTTCTCGAAATCAGCAGTCGACTGATAACTGAAAAATTTGATTTTCAAGTATCAGAATCCAATTTCAGAAATTCATAAATAATTATACATAATTTAAAAAATCATGAAACTTCATATGTATAATATTTATGACCAATAAAATGGGTGAAAAATATTTTACCCATAAAATAGTGAAATTGATACAAAGTTCAAAAGTGAAGAAAAACTTCAATGTTTGAGCTCACTTTGTATCAACTTCATCAATGGTGATTGCTATCAAAAGATAGACTTCACCAAGGTTTTCTAAAATGATTTTAAAATAAATTTAAAACCTTATATTGGATGATATTCCTTGGGCTTAATGTACATGGCTTGAACAAAGCTTTCCCAATGATCCACAACTAATATAAGATGAGTTTGAGTTCATCTAGATGCAAAAACTATGCACCTTGAACTTAACTCATATCCTATCATCTCACATGTATCTAGGGTGTATAAATACACATACAAGTCAATGTGATTGTGATATGTGGATTTTGTTCTCCTAATCTAGGGTTTCATGTATTTTTCTAAGGCAACCCTACTTGATTCCCTTATACATGGGACTTCAAGTCATGCCATAGTCCTTAAATCAATTTTAATCAAATTAAATGCATGAAATGATCGTGACATAAATGATAGCATAAGTAAAGCATGACCAATGGACATGATATCATGACATATGATTAAACCTAAATACACATGACATATAAATGGTAAAAATAAACATGATGTCATGACATGGTATATGATAAATAAAACATGACAAATAAAATGTATAGGTATAATAATACCTAAATTTTAATATTAGTTGCCATTTTTATAATTAATCTCATTTTTCCATATTATCAATTGTTCCCAAAGTGTGCCAAAAACCCAAAATGGCACACTAAGACCTCCAAACCTAAATTGTGCTAATTTGATTGATTTTTCATAATCTTCAAAGTATATTGGCACATCCTAAAATCTTTTAGGATTTAGCTCCATACTTATTTCCAAGGCACCTATAACCTTGAAAATATCCTAAAGTGTCAACTTTGCTATGATTGGGTTAGCTACCCTTCCAATCAAGGTTGACACACCTAAACCCATCTAGCGTGAATCAATCACGCTCCTAGGAACCCAAAACCTATTTGAGCTCCTTGGGTTAATTAGGTATTCCATAGGGATGACCTCCCTAGATACCCTCCTAATGACCCTTTTAGGCTTGTTAGCCTTGGTCATTGTTGTCTTGCCTAGGTTAACCTTAGGGATTGCCTCCCTAGTAACCTTCTTAGTGGTCTTCCTAGGTTTCATGGAAACCTTGGCCACTAAGCACCTACCTTGGTCAACCTTAGGGATGACTTCCCTATTGACCTTGGCTTTTCTAGACCTAATTTGAGTTCCATAATTAAATGGAACATTGTGGTAGGTCTTTTTGGGCTTAAGCTTGCCCTTGGATTGTTCTTGTTTCCTAGGTCTTTGACTTTGACTTTTAGACCCTAGGCTTTGACCATTTGACCCTTTAATTGAATTTTGTATATTCCTAAGAGTCTTCTCTAATTTCTCAAGCCTTGACCTCAAGGCTTGATTTTCTAGCTCTAACATTCCCAAAATAGATTTTTTCATGTGTCCTTTGGGGATTGTTCTTCCTAGGCATGTGTCTAGTCCATTTAGGATTAAAACCTAGGTGATCCTCAATTTTCTTAATGCTTGCCCTAGGTAAAATATTTTTAGGGACATTAGTCCCAAATTTCTCCTTATTGTCAAATTGAACATTCTTAGCTCCTAGGCAAAAATATTTGTTATTCCTAGTATGTTTTTCATGATAAATAGCAAGATTACTTCTAACATGCTTTTCACTATTAATTGAAGTCGAAGCATTATTGAATTTTACCTTAGGGTTTACCTTAGAGGCACCCCCTACTTGTGATGCTCCTCCTTGAGTCTTCTTCTCCCCCTTTGTGCATTGACTCCGGTAGTGTCCCAGTTGTCGGCATTTGAAGCAAATAACATGCTCCTTGCTCTTTTGTCTTTGGGCACCGACTTCCTTGTTCTTTGGCACGACTTGTGCCATTTTCTTGACCCGTTTCGGACACTTTCTCTTATAGTGTCCGGTTTCCCTACATTCAAAATATATTATATGAATCTTATTATTAACACATATGTTTGAGTTACCTAGGTTGGTGGTAGGTGCTGGAGTTTCTTCTTCACTTCTTCCGGAGGTTGAAGCAACTTCTTGCTTTTGCTCCGGCGTGGGAATTCTCTCCTCCCCCTCAATCCTAGAGGTGGAGGCTTCTTCCACCTCTTCTTCCTCCTCTTCCACCGATCCGGAAGTTGACTCCCCTTCAACTTCTGAATCCTCACTTGCTTGTGAGGATGAGGATTCATCTTCGACCTCCTCTTCTTAAGCCAGTGATGGGTCTTCATGGAGCTTGGCCAATTCACTCCAAAATTCTTTTGCATCCTTGTATTCACCTAACTTGGACACACCATTGTTAGGTATTAATTCAACCAACAATTTTATTACCTTTTGATTTCTATTGAACTCTTGGAGTTGTTCCTCGGTCCATTTCCTCATCTTGAGAATTCCTCCTTTTGACCCTCTTGGAAAATCAAACCCATCCATCAAGGCAGACCAATCTTTGAAGTCCTTCATCATAATGAATTCTTCGATCTTTGCCCTCCATTGCCTAAACTCTTCTTGTCCATAGAAAGTGTATGGGATTGGGGTGTTGATGTCCCAACCTTGTTGTTCTTGAAAATCCATCTTATTTCTCTTCACCCTCTAGCATCTTGGATTTGGGTTGTTAATCCGTAGAAGAGTGGCCTCGCTCTGATACCAATTGTTGGGACCGTTGTGACCGCTAGAGGGGGGGGGGTGAATAGCGGCGTCGTCGCTTGATGAAATTTGATCAATTGTGCCAATTTGATTGATTTTTCATAATCTTCAAAGTATATTGAAACATCCTAAAATCTTTTAGGATTTAGCTCCATACTTATTTCCAAGGCACCTATAACCTTGAAAATATCCTAAAGTGCCAACTTTGCTATGGTTGAGTTAGCTACCCTTCCAATCAAGGTTGACACACCTAAACCCATCTAGCGTGAATCGATCACGCTACTTAAAACCCAAAACCTATTTGAGCTCCTTGGGTTAATTAGGTATTCCTTAGGGATGACCTCCCTAGATACCCTCCTAATGACCCTTCTAGGCTTGTTAGCCTTGGTCATTGTTGTCTTGCCTAGGTTAACCTTAGGGATTGCCTCCCTAGTAACCTTCTTAGTGGTCTTCCTAGGTTTCATGGAAACCTTGGCCACTAAGCACCTACCTTAGTCAACCTTAGGGATGACTTTCCTATTGACCTTGGCTTTCCTAGACCTAATTTGAGTTCCATAATTAAATGGAACATTGTGGTAGGTCTTTTTGGGCTTAAGCTTGCCCTTGGATTGTTCTTGTTTCCTAGGTCTTTGACTTTGACTTTTAGACCCTAGGCTTTGACCATTTGACCCTTTAATTGAATTTTGTATATTCCTAAGAGTCTTCTCTAATTTCTCAAGCCTTGACCTCAAGGCTTGATTTTCTAGCTCTAACATTCCCAAAATAGATTTTTTCATGTGTCCTTTGGGGATTGTTCTTCCTAGGTATGTGTCTAGTCCATTTAGGATTAAAACCTAGGTGATCCTCAATTTTTTTAATGCTTTCCCTAGGTAAAATATTTTTAGGGACATTAGTTCCAAATTTCTCCTTATTGTCAAATTGAACATTCTTAGCTCCTAGGCAAAAATATTTGTTATTCCTAGTATGTTTTTCATGATAAATAGCAAGATTACTTCTAACATGCTTTTGACTATAAATTGAAGTAGAAGCATTATTGAATTTTACCTTAGGGTTTACCTTAGAGGCTCCCCCTACTTGTGATGCTCCTCCTTGAGTCTTCTTCTCCCCCTTTGTGCATTGACTCCGGTAGTGTCCTAGTTGTTGGCATTTGAAGCAAATAACATGCTCCTTGCTCTTTTGTCTTTGGGCACCGACTTCCTTGGTCTTTGGCACGACTTGTGCCATTTTCTTGACCCATTTCAGACACTTTCTCTTATAGTGTCCGGTTTCCCTACACTCAAAACATATTATATGAATCTTATTATTAACACATATGTTTGAGTTACCTAGGGTGGTGGTAGGTGCCAGAGTTTCTTCTTCACTTCTTCCAGAGGTTGAAGCGACTTCTTGCTTTTGCTTCGGCGTGGGAATTCTCTCCTCCCCCTCAATCCTAGAGGTGGAGGCTTCTTCCACCTCTTCTTCCTCCTCATCCACCGATCCGGAAGTTGACTCCCCTTCAACTTCCGAATCCTCACTTTCTTGTGAGGATGATGTTTCATCTTCAGCCTCCTCTTCTTGAGCCAGTGATGGGTCTTCATGGAGCTTGGCCAATTCACTACAAAATTCTTTTGCATCCTTGTATTCACCTAACTTGGACACACCATTGTTAGGTATTAATTCAACCAAAAATTTTATTACCTTTTGATTTCTATTGAACTCTTGGAGTTGTTCCTCAGTCCATTTCCTCATCTTGAGAAATCCTCCTTTTGGCCCTCTTGGAAAATCAAATCCATCCATCAAGGTGGACCAATCTTCGAAGTCCTTCATCATAATGAATTCTTTGATCCGTGCCCTCCATTGCCTAAACTCTTCTTGTCCATAGAAGGTGTATGGGATTGGGGTGTTGATGTCCCAACCTTGTTGTTCTTGAAAATCCATCTTGCTCCTCTTCACCCTCTAGCGTCTTGGCTCCGGGTTGTTAATTCGTAGAAGAGCGGCCTCGCTCTGATACCAATTGTTGGGACCGTTGTGACCACTAGAGGGGGGGGGTGGAATAGCGGCATTGTTGCTTGATGGAATTTGATCGCGTTTGTCTCTACAATACTTGTTAATGCAATAGAATATATAATAACAAAAATAAATTCAAGCACAAGAGACACATCGATATAACATGGTTCCGAACCGAATGGTTCATACTCCATGGATTAGACTCGTAAGAGCCCTAGCGATGCACACAACACCACTAAGCAATAATACTCCTTCTCAACAACAAGTCGGAGGCAGAGAAACCTCTTACAACAATTCTTACAAAAATAAGAAGTAAATGCAAGCTAATACAAGTAAACTACACAAATACAAGTAAAGAAAACTTTACACAATGTGAACTTGAGCACTTGCTTTTGGTTGCTTGAAGAGTAGCCTTGGAGACCCTGAATCACACTAGCAATTCGCCCCAAAAGCTCCCAAAGAACCATGATCGAAATCTCCTCCACGAGCTCCCTTTAAAGCTGCTTCTTGGGCTAGATTTTGCCTATCAGTCGACTGATCGGGACCATCAGTCGACTGATGACACTGTTGCTATGAGACAATGGTGCGATCCACGCTGAAAAAAATCCAACGGATAGGACATCAGTCGACTGATCATACTCATCAGTCGACTGATAGAGCCTTCACTCGACTGTTAACCCCAGCAGTCGAGTTCGACTCCATTCGGTGCTCAAATTCTCGAGCACCGATCGATCGATCACGGATCGATCGTTGAGCCAATGATGATTGCCCACCTCGCATCGCTAGGGCACTCCCCGCAGTCAAACCCTAGTTGACTCACTCCAGTCGACTACCCATAGGTCCCAGTCGATTGATACACCTCAATCATGAGGTTTTACTTCAAGTATGGTGCCCCCATACTTGCTAGACTACCCTTAGCCTAGACCTAAGCCTTTTAGCCACCTCCGTATGCCTCGTGCCTATCAGATCCCTCCAAGTCATCCATGACTTGTTCATCCATACGCTAGCCTTCATGTGCTTCCATCATCTATGTCATACTAACGGTGTCTACATCGCCAAGGCATATTGGACTTACGCTGCCAAGACTCCCGCTTGGACTTTACGTCGCCAACCATTGGACTTATGCTGCCAAGACTTCACCCTTGGAATTTACGTCGCCAATATCAAATCCCTTGGACTTCTTAAATGCCAAGACTCAATCCTGGACTTTCCCTTGCCAACCCATGTTGGACTTTCCATGCCAAGACCCATGCTTGGACTTAACATGCCAAGTACTCAAGATTTGGACTTTCTATGACATGGTCACCATTAGTCAACTATCAAAATCTCCCTCAAGTCAAACTCTAGTCCGGTCAATCATGACCCGGGTCGATTGCACCAACAATCTCCCCAAAACATTATCAGACATCAATGTCAAACCTTCATGTCAAACATCAAAACATCGCTCGAGTCAAACTCGAGTCCGGTCAATCGTGACCTGGGCCGATTGCACAAACAACAAACTTTTCATCCGTGGAGTCAAATCTTCCAAGTTTAAGATTCGAAGACCATGGGTGGAAGAAGAAGAAGGGATAGATGACACTAGAGGTGAAGGTTCGCTCATGATGGGGTGATGAAAGGTGGGAGCAATGGGTTGTGTCGGGGGTTCAGAAGGAGGAGAGGTGGTGCCTAAAGGAATGGGAGGCGGCATAGAGGTAGCCAGATGGGTTGGGGAGGCTACAAAAAGAGCTCTTGTTAAGAGGCTTGAAGAAACTGAAGAAGAAAGAGGGGAAGCAGAAGTGGGTGGTGGAAAACTAGAAATTGCTTGTTGTTTGACGGGAGCGGAAGAATTCACAGGAAGTAATTGGTCTGGTGAGGAGTTTGGTGAGGAAGATATGGAAAGCACTGGGATTGAAGGTTCTTCGTTGGTGGGAGGAAGAGCAGAGGGATCTTGGTCTGTATCCAAATGAGGGGAAAGGCCTTCCAAGTTTTGAGCAGTGGGGGAAAGCGATGAGAAGGTGACTAGGAGACATGGGAGAGAAGATGGGGGAATCTCAACCATCATGGGTTATGATGTTGGAGAATGCTTCGGGGAAGAAGAAGGAGGGGAAGCAGTGATGTCTTCTGCTTGTAGACGTTGTCGCCCAACGCCTCTTTGTTCAATCTCATGTCGCAAGAAAGGAGGGGGCAATTTGCGGATTCCCAGGACAGAAGGTGAAGAGATGGGCGAGTTAGGGTTTTCAAGCGGCATCGAAGATGAGGAGGGACAGGTTGCGCCAAGCGTATTCGGCATTGTCGAGACGGAGATTTCAGATGAACACGGAGGGGAGGGGGGCACTGGAATAGGAGTAGCAGAAATGGTTGAAGGCAAAAGAGGGGATAAAGATGGAGGCGCTATAGGCTGTTGGCCCTCGCTTAGCCCAGACCCTTGGCGGCGCTTTGCCAACGCTTGCTGAAAAAGGGAATACATCTTGCTCTTTGAGGAAGAGAAGAAGTGCAAGAGCTAGTTGCGAGAACACCGGGGAGTGGTTGTGGAAGAAGAAGAAGAAAAAGAAGAAGAAGATTGAAAGTCCGATAAAGAAGATGAAAATGGAGAAGAGAGAAGACGAAATGTCCTATATAAAGGGGAGAACTAAATGGGCTTACAATGTCAATTGGGCTTCAAAGCAGCGAGGTGAGCCCCTAGAAATGTGAGAGATAATAATTTATTCTTCGTACTCCCCGTTATCTGCCAAAACCGTTCTCTTTGCGTAACAAAAGAATAGAAACATCCAACTTCAGGGCAAAGATATGACCCTCGAAGGTATCCTTCTCATTTTTTCTTTTAAGTTTGGCCTTATCCAAAACTATTATCCCCGTTTAATGGATGAATGAAGAAATAATGGCAGTGTGAAAAAGCTCTTCTGGCCTGAGAGGGTAGAGCCTTGGGTCAGACTATCATATTTTTATATGGCTCGGCACTAGTCGAAGCCGTTATCCTCGTGCGGTGATGGATCGAAAGAGCTGAGTTTTCCCTCAGCTATATATTATTTTATCCCCATGCGGTGGTGGATCGAAAGAGCTGAGTTTTTTCTCAGCTATATATTATTTTATCCCCGTGCAGTGGTGGATCGGAAGAGATGAGTTTTTCTTTAGCTATATATTATTTTATCCCTGTGCGGTGGCGGATCGAAAGAGCTGAGTTTTTCCTCAGCTATATATTATTTTATCCCGATGCGGTGGTGGATTGGAAGAGCTGAGTTTTTCCTCAGCTATATATTATTTTATCCCCGTGCGGTGGTGGATCAGAAGAGCTGAGTTTTTCCTCAGCTATATATTATTTTATCCCCGTGTAGTGGTTGATCAGAAGAGCTGAGTTTTTCCTCAGCTATATATTATTTTATCCCCGTGCGGTGGTGGATCGGAAGAGCTGAGTTTTTCCTCAGCTATATATTATTTTATTCCCGTGCGGTGGTGGATCGGAAGAGCTAAGTTTTTCCTCAGCTATATATATTATTTTATCCCCGTGCGGTGGTATATCGGAAGAGCTGAGTTTTTCCTTACTTATATATTATTTTATCCCTGTGCGGTGGCGGATCAGAAGAGCTGAGTTTTTCCTCAGCTATTTGTTATTTTATCCCCGTGCGGTGGTGGATCGAAAGAGATGAGTTTTTCCTCGGCTATATATTATTTTATCCCCGTGCGGTGGTGGATCGGAAGAGCTGAGTTTTTCCTCAGCTATATGTTATTTTATCCCCGTGCGGTGGTGGATCGGAAGAGCTGAGTTTTTCCTCGGCTATATATTATTTTATCCCTGTGCGATGGTGGATCGAAAGAGCTGAGTTTTTCCTCAGCTATATATTATTTTATCCCCGTGCGGTGGTGGATCGGAAGAGCTGAGTTTTTCCTCGGCTATATGTTATTTTATCCCTGTGCGGTGGTGGATCGAAAGAGTTGAGTTTTTCCTCGGCTATATATTATTTTATCCCCGTGCAGTGGTGGATTGAAAGAATTGAGTTTTTCCTCGACTATATGTTATTTTATCCCCGTACGGTGGTGGATCGGAAGAGTTGATTTTTTTCCTCAGCTATATGTTATTTTATCTCTGTACGGTGGTGGATCGGAAGAGCTGAGTTATTCCTTAGCTATATATTATTTTGTCCCCGTGCGGTGGTGGATCGAAAAAGATGATTTTTCCCTCAGCTATATATTATTTTATCCCCATTTGACAAAAGATTAGCAGAACCAAGTTTTACACTAACTATACATTCTTTCTTTATCCTCACACAGGGTGAAGTATAGGAGCTAGAGGAGTTGAGGCCTCACCCAGCAGGGAGAGGGCTAGAAGGAGAGATAAGTTGGGAAAAATATTGGCGGAAGCTTGCAACGAAGAAGTTCTTTGACGAAGAAAAGCTACACAATACAACTTCCCTAAAAGAAGAAAATAACAGATGAAGCCCCTATTCAAAGGGGATTATAGTTCTCTTTGAGGAGGTACTGAAGGAGCTTCTTTACGTGGTTGGGGTTGACGTAGCAGTTGCCCAAGGTAGGACTGCTGTATGAATATATGCTTGGATAAGTTTTTCTGGGACACTGCCAGTTGTTTACATAGAGCGTAGTTACTGGTGGAAGCCACCCGCAAGCCCCGCTGTAGGTCCTGAACTTGCTCTTCCAGATCTGCAATATAACATTGCTCTTCAGTTTGTCCCTCCACCAGAGGAGAGCTGCTATCTTGTTCAGATACAGGCTCCATGGCGCAAGGGGGAGGAGGAAGAAATGGATGCCAATCAAATGGTAGTTGAGGGTTTTTATAGATGTGGAAGAAGGATATCCATTGTCCTTCGGGGGAGGTAAAAGTAATAAAGGCCAATAAAGAAGGGAAAGCGTAAAGACAATAGTTGGGAGTTGTTGAATGCAGTAATTCTGGAGGAATGGTTCGAATTCCACGAAAGCAGTAAAGGTGAAGTATGTTCAGATGAGGTTGCTGTCCTTTCTAATTAGAATCGTTTGACATTTATGAGAAAATGGGAAAAACAAGTACCAATATTTCTTTCCTTTTTATTAACACCCCCAGCGGTAATTACATAAATTAAGCTACTAATTATACAGGTTTTTTAACTGTTACTATTATTAATAGGGGAGCTGGCAGAGGACTCCTCTGGAGGGGGAGGTGCCTAAATGACTCAGTAGAGGTCGCCTTGAGCCGGAGGTACAGCGGGTGGAGCTCCGGCATAAGGGGTGGAGGAATCTCAGCTGGAGGGACTGGAATGAAAGCTAAGGCCGGTGGAAGAGGAGGAAGTTCAGCAGAGGCTCGGAGATCTCCCACTGTATATTCCCATGTCATGGGGGGGGGGGTTCCAAACCCGATTGCGGAAAGAAGGAAAAGGGGCTCGGAAGGACCTCCCTACATTGGGAGTCTGGGCGCTAGTCGATGCCGGAGGAGGAAGAGGATGGAAGGCCGAAGTTGCAGTAGACCGTGTGGTGGATTCTTCGACAGTTTCTGTAACTAGGTCATGTAACTCGAAAGAATTAGAGTCTGAAGATATATCAATGGGATGTTCCGCGGAAGCCATGAAGGTAGGATAGAAGGTAGAGGGCATTCGCAGTGACCATTTATAATCGAGAGAGGAGGAGTTGTGTTTGTCCTTGGGAAGGGAGAGAAGATGGAAGGACGGATGGAATAATGGCATCAGCATGGGAAATCATCGAGACGTCAATTCCCAAGCAACAAAATATCTCGAGAAGATAAAGGGGCAAAATGGGTTAATTTTTGCTGAGCCAAAAATTGGTTATGGCAAGAGGAAGATAAAGCCCTAGGATGGCCCGAGCGGATTCCCGGGCGGAAAATATTGTCAGTCAACCAATACCTTGGAAGGCAGAGAATAGGCAGTAATTTTTGGAAGAAGAACCCAAGAATAGTTTTAAGATTTCCAATCCATGCCAATGCATACATAAGAAGCAATACAAGGCAGTGCAATCTCAAGCAGTCTTTAATAGTGGGAAATCAATTAATACAAATTACAATTCAAAAAGCTCAGGAGGATATCTAGCAAGAGCTACTTCAGGGTCTAAGTAGCTTGTATCAGTGCCTGGAGGAGGGTGGTCTTGTTCGACATTTAGGGAGGAGGACCCGTCGAAGCCTAGCATAAACAATTCTACGCCCTTTTGTATACACCGTATCTTCAGATCCACTTCCTGCTCCTTGGATTGGGCTTGGCAAGTGGCTAATTGGGTGGCCAATGTATCCCTCTCTTGTGCCACCATGATCGCCTGATGACCCACGGAAGATAGGGCCTCAGTATATTCCCTTTGGAGTTATTTTTGCCGCTGGGTCACCGAAGTCAGTATTTTAGGAAAAGTGGCTACAATTAAAGAGAGCTTTTTACACTTCTCCAGGCAAGATTTCTGAGCAGCTTCCCAAGCTTGATGCTCTTGTTGAAGTTGGAGAATAGTGGCCAAGGAGTTAGCAGCCTGAATATATTCATCCACAAGTTGCCTTTTATACCCGTTCAGTTCATGGGTAAGGAAGTCAACCTGCTGAAGTTGGCTAGATTGCAGAAATAACTGGTGCTGGAAGTCTTCATTGTTTCTTTGAAGATCCTCTTTTTCACTCTGCGCTAGTGCCAGTCGAGTCATTGAATCTTCACACTGGGCGATCAGATTAATTTCCCTCTGCTCACCCTCCTTCAGTTGGTGCGCAAGCTTCTTTTTATGGGCCAGGGAAGCAAAATGATGAGTCTCCACGTTGGATTGGTAGTTGGCTAGATGGGGCATCGTCTTATTATACGTGGCTGATAACTAAGGAGGAGGGCAGATGTTACCAAGAGTAAGCATTGATATGCGCGTACTAAAGATAAAGAAGAAAGGAACTTACCTCGGCCAAAAGTTTGCCCATATGATCGTAGGGACATTGTACGCCAGACTGGTAGAAGAATTTCACTTCTCCCAGATGATGAATCTTAAGGGAGGCCCCCAGAGTGACTAGTGAAGGGTTCAAAAGGGGAAGATCCCCCCTCTAAAGGAGGGGAGGGATCCATAATCCGAGAGGGAACAGGAGAAGAAGGTATGTCAGTAGGAATATTCATAGGGAAAGAGTCAGTTGGGGAATAAGTTTGTGGGTTGGGTTGAATAGGGGATGAAACGGGAGAATAAGAAGGAGAAGCTTCCCCTTGAGGGGAAGAGGGTGGGATAGCTAATGTAGTATCCTCTACCCTGGGTTCATAGATGACCAGGAACTAGTGCTTCTTAAGTTTTGAGGGGGATGGTAAGGGAGAAGAATGGGAGGAAGAAGATACAGGAATCAAAGAAGAACTAGGGATACCTTCCTGGGCAAGGCGCAATTTCTTCCGAGGCGAAGAAGGAGCTACTTCAGATTTGCCTTTGCTTCGCTTCTTAGAAGTCTTCTTCTTTACAGCAGCAATCTCCTCGCCTTTTAAGATGGCATCCTTGTTAGTAATATATGAGAGATGTCCTAAGGCAATCCCCTTATGTATGAACCATTTATATGATAAATGAAGATTCACTATTTGAGTATATATGTTTCATATATTTGATTGGATCTTAAACTCATTTACTGAATGTCCACGATGCGATTCACAGGATGAGAGAATTTGTGATTGGATCACAACTAGTGAGTATCTCTACATGTGTAATTGTGATGTATCGGAATTATCCCTAGTCGATGAATTGATGGATTTGGACACCATCAATTCTGTCGAGACTAGCACGAGGTATACTCCTTGGTGTATCCAAGCACTGATTCTCACCGGGCTGGAGACATAGTGATGTCCGGAGTTAATCGTGGATGCTAGTTATGGTAACTAGTTCATTGGAGTGACCAGCCGTAAGACTTCATATGGTTCTCTGCATATATAGATATGTCAATGAAGTTCTTACTGTAGCTTAAGTATGATGTTCCTTTGACTTGCGGTATTCAAGTCATCTTGATCATGGAGACTTATGCTTTGACATCTTAAGCAAACATCTCTAAGGAGATGTGGACCCGGGATGATTGGGTATAAGTCGAAGTGATCGAAGGTGTTTGAATAGCCTATAAAGGATTCACCACTCCTTGCGAGGAGATGTATACCCATGGCCTCTCGTCGGATTGTTACTAAAGTCTTTGGCCAAAGCATTACATGTTTAGAGTAAGGTACTCTTCGATACATGTGGAGTAACTAGAATCCGTAGGACGAGGAAATAATACTTGGGCTAGGTGTGACGTAGTCAGCCTAGTGGGGAGTGACACAATAGACCATGTCCTGAACCAAGTGGGTATAAGATGAGTGAAGGGAATGGGGCACGAATCATTCATTCTTGAAGGGTTTGTAAATAGTTCTGGATCAACCGTTGATCTTTTCGGTTAATTGGGGATCATGATGTACTACTAGGTGCCACTCATGATCGTTCTATAATTAATGATTAATTATAGACGGCCAACATAAACCGAGAACCTATTTGGTCACACGCACAACGAGCGTAATCCAAAGGATTTAAAACGAGCTTGAGAATGGGATTCTCAGACCGAGAGAAACTAGGTTTGGTTGGACCAAACATAAAGCGAGCATGAAATCGTTTCAGTCGCAATGGAAGCGTGGATGGGCCGTGTCTTATGAAGACATAATGGATGAACCAAAATGGTTTGGTTCTAATCCAATGGAGGAGAATAAACCAAAGGGTTTGGTTTATTTTAAACGAATGAACCAAAAGTTGGTTCGGTTCGTTTTAACTTAAAAATAAACCATCATGGTTTGGTTTATTTTAACTTATCTTAATGGAGCGGGTTAACGGGCCTAATGGTTATGATCCAATAACCATTAAGAGAATTAGTTCTCTATAAAAGAGGGCTTAATGGATAATTAAGCCCTAATCCAAAAACCCTAGCCTTTGAGTTGCCGCCCACCCTTGGAGTTGCTTGGCGCCATCCCTAGGCTGCCACCCAGCTTGTTGTACCGCCGTCATCTCCTTGTCGGCGTCCAAGCTTCAGCCGGTGAACCCTCCGGCGACCCTCCGGTGATCTTCCTAGGCCTCGGTGAAAAGGTGAGCACTTGGCTTCCTTGTTTTGGCCGGCGCCTACTCCTCCACCAAGCTGTCCAGTTTTCTGGACAGCTTCTTCTCCTCTCGTCGGAGCGTCGTTTGGACGACGGTTAGAGCTCCGACAGCGGATAACTTACCGGGGATTCGATCTCCGGTAATCCTCTGAGGTGGAGGACGAAGGATTCGTCAATCGGTTGACCAATACCTCTCCGGAGAAGTGAGTTTTGAGGACTCATTTTGGATCCGAATTTGGATTCGGATCGTGATCATCTCTCGATCACGTCGTCTTCAACACGAGGCTAGTAACCCATACGAAGACGAAGCTCGTTGCTTAGCGAAATCATCCCAAGGAACTCGGCGTGGATACGGATAGAGACGATTCTAGCGAGGATCGTTCCGGTTGATGCCGTTCCCGCTACAAGTCATACGAAAGGTATAACGTAGATAAATTTCCTTTTATTGCAAATTTAAATTTATGGTTATGTCTACACTTGTTGTAATATGCATGCGTGTGTTGTGTGTGTTGTAATAAATAGGAGTATTTATTATTTTTATTGCTTCTGCTGTGTTCATGTTTACGAAACATGATCGAACACACACACGCCGCGGTGTCGGAAACCCAACAGTGGTATCAGAGCCCAGGTTGTGTTTCGACATAATCATAAAATGGTTTTGCGATAGTCATAATGTATTTCTAGAAATTTTCTATTTTTGGAAATTTAGAAGTATTTATGGAAATTTTTCAATTTTGGAAAGTCTAGAAGTATTTATGGAAATCTTCCACTTTTGGAAAGTTGGAAGTATTTATGGAAATTGATATTTTCCATAAATAAAATATTTGATTAGATTTTGGAAATTTATTTCCTAATTTAATCATGATTTGATTTGGGAAATTAAATCTTAAAATATTTTATTTCCATAAGTAGTTTTAATGATTTAGGAAATTGGTTTCCTAAATAGATTTTCCTTAATCAAATAATTCCATGAATAAAATATGTGATTAGATTTGGAAATATATTTCCTAATTTAATTATGATTTGATTTGGAGAATCAAATCTTAAACATATTTTATTTCCATAAATAGTTATGACATATAAGGAAGTATATACATGACATAATTGTATGCCATGTAATTGCATTAGATGCATAACATTATGCCATGCGTGTCGTGACATGTAGATGTATGCCATGCCATGTAGATAATAGTTATTTGCATGCAAAGAGGATGAGACATAAAAACTCTTAAACAATATTAAAGCCTACACCTTCCATTAATATGGTTAGAACCAGAGTTCCGTTTCTTGTTTGGGTTGTTGGACTCTCTCCAAGCCCGGCTCGAACCCGAATATGTTCAAACCATGGAATAGTTTAATACTAATATGGTAAGAGTCAGAGGTCAATCGTTAGCTTTGGTTGTTGGACTCTCTCCAAGCTGGGCTAATTGGTTGAATGCGCTCTAACCATATTAAAACTATGTCCCGATTAATGGGTTGGCTTTAACCTGGAGCATCGGCTTGTTGGACTCTCTCTAAGGTCGATGTAAAGGGAGGTGAAGTTGGGTGCTATGCATATAATGCATACTTGTTAATGTGTTAATAACCCGATGTATGTGTGAACATTCAATTAGTTGATAGCACATTGTGATAGTTGCATATACGTGATATGCAATCGGTATAGTTGATACCTACCGTCGTAGTTATGAATGGCTTGTTGGACTCTCTCCAAGGTTGTTCATAACTATGATGGATATCAGCCCATTCGGAGATGGACCTACGATCTCCCGAAGTGATTTTGGGGTTTTTGAAATTTGAAAAATGAATGGGATTTATAAATGTATATTGATGCATTTTAAAATCATCTTTCTCATATATGCTCGTTTTGTATTTCTAGGTCAATAAATTGATCATGACGTCTTTGAATTTGCGCACTATTTTGGATTCGAACAAACTGACTGGGCCTAACTTCCTGGACTGGCTTAGAAACCTGAGAATTGTTCTCAAGGCGGAAAAGCTTGCATATGTCCTTGAAGAGCCTCTTCCTGACCGTCCTAAGGACGATGCAACTCCAGACCAAATGTTGGTCTATCAGAAGCATGTGGCAGATTCTGAGCTGGCGAGTTGCATCATGCTAGCGGCGATGGTACCTGAGCTACAAAAGCAGCATGAGCATATGTATGCTAATACTATGGTATTCCATCTTCATGAGTTGTTCGATGAGCAAGCGAGATCCGAAAGGTTCGAGGTCTCTAGGCTCCTCTTCACCACGAAGATACAAGAAGGTTCATCTGTAGTGCAGTTTGTGTTAAAGATGAATGGGTACATCGAGCGGCTAGCTACCCTCGGTTTTGTGATGGATCATGAGTTAAATATTGACTTAATTCTGCATTATTTGCCCAAGAGTTTCTCGCAATTTGTGATGAACTATCGGATGAACAAATTGGAATCCACCATTCCCGAGCTCCTCAATATGCTGAAGACTGTGGAGCCTTCTGTGAAGCATGAGGAGAAGACGGTTCTGTTAGTTGATTCCTCAAAGAAGGGTTCTAAGAGGAAGGCAAAAGAACAGAAGAAAGGAAAGAACAAAAAGGCAAAGAAGGCGGAACCAGCGCAAAAGGGCACTTGCCATCACTGTGGCAAGGAAGGCCACTGGCGAAGAAACTACAAGATTTATCTTGAGTCAATGAAGAAGAATAAGGCATCCGATGCCCCATCCTCTTCAGGTATCTTCGTTATTGATTGTCATTCTATTTCCTTGGACACTTGGGTATTGGATACTGGGTGTAGCTCACATATATGTAATGACATACAGGGGCTAAGGAATAAAAGAAGACTTGTCAGAGGGGAGTCAAATTTGCGAGTTGGCAATGGAGCAAAGGTTGCTGCGGTCGCCATCGGAACTTATTTGCTGAAGCTCCCTAGTGGACTAGTCTTAGAACTGGACAATTGCTATTATGTTCCTTCTCTAATAAAGAACATTGTTTCTATTTCCTGTTTAAATAGGAATGGTTTCCATTTGACGTTTAGTAACAATTGTTGTTATATAACTTTAAATGGCGTACTTTATGGAAATGGAACCTTGAGTAATGGCATTTATACGTTGGACGTATCCAGTGACATTTTCAATATCGAAGCGAGCAACACGCGTGCTCGAAAGGATAATCAAATAGACTCCTATATGTGGCATTGTCGTCTTGGCCATATAAGCAAGAAACGCATGTCCGAATTACACCGATGTGGAATTCTGGAATCGTTTGAATTGGATTCATACGATACATGAGAATCATGCTTAAAAGGCAAGATGACTAAGTTACCTTTTACTGGAAAAGGTGAACGAGTGGGAGAGTTACTAGGTCAAATACATACTGATGTATGTGGACCTATGTCAACTCAAGCATTAGGAGGCTATAGCTACTTCATTACCTTCACCGATGATCACTCACGGTTTGGGTATGTGTTCTTGATGAAACACAAGTCTGAAGCCTTTGAAAGGTTCAAAGAATTCAGAAATGAAGTAGAGAAATAACATGACAAGAGTATTAAAATACTTCGATCGGATCGAGGTGGTGAATACTTAAGTCAAGAGTTTCTTGATTATCTAAGAGACAATGGCATATTGTCTCAATGGACTCCGCCCTATACACCACAGTATAATGGTGTATCTGAGAGGCGTAACCGGACCTTGTTGGACATGGTCAGGTCAATGATGAATCATGCAACTCTTCCCAAGTCCTTTTGGGGCTATGCACTTCAGACAGCTGTTTACTTGTTAAACAGAATGCCTACCAAGGTAGTCTCAACTACTCCATATGAGATATGGAATAGTAAGAAACCTCATGTATCTTACTTGAAGATATGGGGTTGTCCTGCTTATGTGAAGCGGACTGTATCAGACAAATTGGATGCTAAGTCTGATAAATGTCTATTTGTTGGATACCCTAAGGAAACAAGGGGTTACCAATTCTATCATCCTGTGGAACAAAAGGTGTTTGTTTCAAGGCATGCTGTTTCTAGAGAAAGAGTTTCTCTTGCAAGAAAGCGATGGGAGTGTCGTCGAGCTTGAGGAGGCTCGAGAGACTCAAATAGACATTAATGAGATACGGTGAAGCACCTGTAAATGACAACTCATAGTGATGAGCAATCGGCTGGACCTATTGTAACACCACATCTTCGTAGATCTAGTAGAACACGCAATATTCCTGAGAGATATGGATTTCTTGTAAGCGAATCGAACGACGTGTTACTCATTGATGATGAGGAGCCTACCAGTTATGAAGAAGTGCTGACAAGTTCAGAAAGGGATAATTGGCTTGGTGCCATGAAGTCGGAAATGGATTCCATGTATGAAAATCAAGTTTAGAACTTGGTTGACCCACCTGAAGGGATAAAGCCTATAGGGTGCAAGTGGGTTTTCAAGAAGAAAACCGACATGGATGGTAATGTGATTACCTATAAGGCTAGATTGGTGGCGAAAGGATATCGTCAAAAACATGGTGTTGATTAAGACGAAACCTATTCGCCTGTAGCTATGCTTAAATCCATTCGGATGCTCCTGGCCATAGCGGCTCATTATGATTATGAGATATGGCAGATGGATGTGAAAACAGCTTTCCTTAATGGAAACCTGCTCGAGGACGTGTATATGATACAGCCTGAGGGTTTCACATCGGTTGATAAAACCAAGGTATGCAAATTGCGATGATCCATTTATGGATTGAAGCAAGCATCCAGGAGCTGGAATATCCGTTTTGATGAGACAATCAAAAGGTTTGATTTCTCACAAAATCCAGACGAACCTTGTGTGTACAAGAAGGTTAGTGGGAGTGCAGTCGTATTCCTAGTATTGTATGTCGATGACATACTACTTATAGGAAACGATGTTTCAATCTTACAGTCAGTGAGGGTTTGGTTATCCAAGACATTCTCCATGAAAGACCTGGGAGAAGCAACCTACATCCTCGGGATTAAGATCTATAGAGATAGATCGAAACGGTTGCTTGGTCTTTCGCAGTCTACATATATAGACCGAGTGCTAAAGAGGTTTAGCATGTCGGAATCCAAGAAAGGTTTCCTACCCATCAGGCATGGGGTACACCTTTCGAAGTCTATGTGTCCGCGCACAGAAGACGAGAGGATTTGCATGAGTAAGATTCCCTATGCATCCGCAATAGGATCTATCATGTATGCTATGTTATGTACGAGGCCCGATGTATCGTATGATCTGAGTGTCACGAGCAGATACCAGTCCGATCCATGAATGGATCATTGGGCGGCTGTTAAGACGATCCTTAAGTACTTGAGAAGAACTAAGGATGTGTTCCTAATATATGGAGAAAGGGACATGGTGATACGCGAGTATACGGATGCCAGCTTCCAGACAGACAAGGATGATTCCAGGTCTCAGTCTGGATACGTGTTCACCTTGAATGGGGGCGCAGTGAGTTGGAAAAGTTCCAAACAAGAGACTGTAGCGGATTCTACCACTGAGGCAGAATACATTGCAGCTTCGGAAGCAGCAAAGGAAGCGGTTTGGATCAAGAAGTTCGTTCATGAACTTGGTGTGATTCCGGCCATTGTTGAAGCAATACCGGTCTACTGCGACAACAATGGAGCAATTGCACAGGCGAAAGAGCCAAGGTCTCATCAGCGATCCAAACATGTGCTTCGCCGCTATCATCTTATCAGAGAGATCATCAGTAGGAACGAAATACAAATCGAGAAAATTCCCACTGAAAGGAACTTAGCGGATCCCTTGACTAAGGCATTACCTCAAAATAAGTTTGAGGGTCATGTTCGAGCTTATGGTATTGGATACCGTAGCGATTGGCATTAGGCCAAGTGGGAGTCTGTTAGTAATATATGAGAGATGTCCTAAGGCAATCGCCTTATGTATGAACCATTTATATGATAAATGAAGATTCACTATTTGAGTATACATGTTTCATGTATTTGATTGGATCTTAAACTCATTTACTGAATGTCCACGATGCGATTCACAGCATGAGAGAATTTGTGATTGGATCACAACTAGTGAGTATCTCTACATGTGTAATTGTGATGTATCGGAATTATCCCTAGTCGATGAATTGATGGATTTGGACACCATCAATTCTGTCGAGACTAACACGAGGTATACTCCTTGGTGTATCCAAGCAACTGATTCTCACTGGCTGTAGACATAGTGATGTCCGGAGTTAATCGTGGATGCTAGTTATGGTAACTAGTTCATTGGAGTGACCAGCCGTAAGACTTCATATGGTTCTCTGCATATATAGATATGTCAATGAAGTTCTTACTGTAGCTTAAGTACAATGTTCCTTTGACTTGCAGTATTCAAGTCATCTTGATCATGGAGACTTATGCTTTGACATCTTAAGCAAACATCTCTAAGGAGATGTGGACCCGGGATGATTGGGTATAAGACGAAGTGATCGAAGGTGTTTGAATAGCCTATAAAGGATTCACCACTCCTTGCGAGGAGATGTATACCCATGGCCTCTCGTCGGATTGTTACTAAAGTCTTTGGCCAAAGCATTACATGTTTAGAGTAAGGTACTCTTCGATACATGTGGAGTAACTAGAATCCGTAGGATGAGGAAATAATACTTGGGCTAGGTGTGACATAGTCAGCCTAGTGGGGACTGACACAATAGACCATGTCCTGAACCAAGTGGGTATAAGATGAGTGAAGGGAATGGGGCACGATTCATTCGAGCTACTGAAGGGTTTCAGAAATAGTTCTGGATCAACCGTTGATCTTTTCGGTTAATTGGGGATCATGATGTACTACTAGGTGCCACTCATGATCGTTCTATAATTAATGGTTAATTATAGACGGCCAACATAAACCGAGAACCTATTTGGTCACACGCACAACGAGCGTAATCCAAAGGATTTAAAACGAGCTTGAGAATGAGATTCTCAGACTGAGAGAAACTAGGTTTGGTTGGACCAAACATAAAGCGAGCATGAAATCGTTTCAGTCGCAATGGAAGCGTGGATGGGCCGTGTCTTATGAAGACATAATGGATGAACCAAAATGGTTTGGTTCTAATCCAATGGAGGAGAATAAACCAAAGGGTTTGGTTTATTTTAAACGAATGAACCAAAAGTTGGTTCGGTTCATTTTAACTTAAAAATAAACCATCATGATTTGGTTTATTTTAACTTATCTTAATGGAGCGGGTTAACGGGCCTAATGGTTATGATCCAATAACTATTAAGAGAATTAGTTCTCTATAAAAGAGGGCTTAATGGATAATTAAGCCCTAATCCAAAAACCCTAGCCTTTGAGTTGCCGCCCACCCTTGGAGTTACTCGGCGCCAACCCTAGGCTGCCGCCCAGCTTGTTGTGCCACCGTCATCTCCTTGTCGGCGTCCAAGCTTCAGCCGGTGAACCCTCCGGTGACCCTCCGGTGATCTTCCTAGGGCTCGGTGAAAAGGTGAGCACTTGGCTTCCTTGTTTTGGCCGGCGCCTACTCCTCCACCAAGCTGTCCAGTTTTCTGGACAGCTTCTTCTCCTCTCGTCGGAACGTTGTTTGGACGACGGTTAGAGCTCCGACAGCGGATAACTTACCTGGGATTCGATCTCCGGTAATCCTCTGAGGTGGAGGATGAAGGATTCGTCAATCGGTTGACGAATTCCTCTCCGGAGAAGCGAGTTTTGAGGACTCGTTTTGGATCCGAATTTGGATTCGGATCGTGATCATCTCTCGATCACGTCGTCTTCAACACGAGGCTAGTAACCCATACGAAGACGAAGCTCGTGGCTTAGCGAAGTCATCCCGGGGAACTCGGCGTGGATACGGATAGTGACGATTCTAGCGAGGATCGTTCCGGTTGATGCCTTTCCCGCTACACGTCATATGAAAGGTATAACGTAGATAAATTTCCTTTTATTGCAAATTTAAATTTACGGTTATGTCTACACTTGTTGTAATATGCATGTGTGTGTTGTGTGTGTTGTAATAAATAGGAGTATTTATTATTTTTATTGCTTCCGCTGTGTTTATGTTTACGAAACATGATCGAACACACACACGCCGCAGTGCCGGAAACCCAATAGTCCTGTATCAGATTATCTTCGAAGTCCATTGTTAGAAGATAGGGTGGCCCGAAAAGTTGGTTGCACCAAAGTATGAACAACATCCTACCTATGGCATCCGGGTTAGTTAATGGAAAAGGGGACAACCCATGGCGACTGAAGAGGGGAGGTTTCATCAGATGGTCTGAGCTGTAATGGGATTCTCTTAACACTCTGTAAACCTCAGAAAAGTGACATTGAGTCCTAATTGTTGGATCGAGCGGATCGCTAGAGGGGGGGGTGAATAGCGATAAAACATTTCTTTTCGAATTCGTTTCAAAACACTTATACACAGCGGAAAGATAAATGTAAAGTAAATGAGACAAGAGAATTTTACTTGGTTCGTAGCCTTCGGCTACTACTCCAAGGCCCTAGTGATCCTTGACAACGCACGGAGGGAAAAACACTAAAGAACTCCTCCTCGTTAGAGGTAGGAGTTAATCGATACAAAAAGTCACAAAGTTTGAGGTAGAGGGACACTCCACCTCTCCTCGTTACGATAAAAAACTCCGAGAAAGTAAAGTAATAAACTGAAATAAAACTTATACTGACGTAACAAAATAAAAGCAATCTAAACCTAGACGTCGGAGAAGAAGCACTTTGTTGTTGGAGAATTGTAGCTTTGCGGAGGCTTTTGGAAGCTTAGAATTGATGATGAAACCCTAGGATAGGCCCTCCTTTTATAGCCTTTGAGCCCCTTTTCGAGAGAAACTTCAGCCAATCAAATTGAGCACCACTACCCTTGAAATGAGGTGATAAGCCTTGACTCCTTGAAGCTGATCCTTGACCATCAGTCGACTAATAGCTATCATCAGTCGACTGATGGCAGCATCAGTCGAATGCTGGCCACAAACAGTCGATTGATTGACAACAGTCGAGTCCTCTAAGCTGACAGTCGACTGATGCTAGCTGAAATGACAAGTTAGCTAAATAAAAACATTATTTTGATGGCCTCCGACCGTCCGATCTCGACCTAGACCACCGATGGGATGTCTTGGGTCGGATCTACGCTTAATCCTATCCCTGTAAGAAGGATACGACCTTACTTACACTCGCACACACACGAGCTTACCTCGATACTTACTGTGTCGCTTTCGCCTCCGACCTTCCACTCGATTCCTTCATCTCCCTCCGAAGTCACTCGAGTGTTGCCCGACCATCGCGGATTCCTCCGGGTGTCTCTAGCCTTCAGCTCCAGCTATAGTAATTTTCTGCACACTTGGTTCAGCTTGTGAGATAACGACATGAGCTTAACTTTGTATCGTTTTCTATAATCAAAACTCAGGTTCGACTTAGGTGCCTACTGCACCAACAATCTCCCCCTTTTTGATTTATGGAAAATCCACATACAAAGTTAAGAAAACAGCATGCATGAAGAATAATAATGTGTATGAGAAACAACAATAAAGATTAAGTAGGAGTAGTCAGGATTTTCTTCAAGTACTCCCCCTTGAGGAAACCTCCCCCTTGACTGAGGGTGAGTTTTGAAGGAAACCCCTAGTCCTCCCCCTTGAGGGTTGCTATTTAGAAAGAGTTTAAGTAATTAACATTACTTAAAGTTGGCCTTAGTAAAACGTTTAAGTTAAGAAGACTTATTAACTTGGCCCTTTTTCCCTCTTCCTTAAGTAAGGCATTAACGTTTGGTCATAGTGTTTAAAAATAAGTTAAGTAAACATAAAATTTTTTTTTTTTGATCCCTTAACTTTGGTTTCCCTCTTCCTTAAGTAAGGCATTAACGTTTGGCCATAGTTTTTTTTTTTAAAAAAAAATTTGATCCCTTAACTTTGGCCTTTTTCTCCCCCTTTCGCCATATATTGAAAAGAGTGGGAGTGTGTGGAAAACAAAAATAAGTATTAAATTTAAAGTCCAAGCATGTTCCATATTATTTTGAAAATAATATACTGAAGATAAGCTCATCTATAAAATGTTCGACTCATATTTGGCTTGATTGATATGAAAGATCAACCAGTCCTGGTTAGAGTCGGTTAGTATGTATGATTATACTCCGTGGTTCATGGCGATGCACTAGCTCTACATCTGGAACCAGGAGTAAGGTCCTAACATCTCACGCCCATCTACGTGGCTAAGTACACAAACACATTAGTCCTATGTGTTGTGAGATGTATTGACTCCTTAAATCTATAGGTGCATGATATCCAAGGTATGTCCTATGCTAGTTCCATAAAAGTTAAAAGTAAGAAATAGTAGTAAGAAAAAATAATTTGTAAGTTCCTATTCTATTACGCACATGCCCAATTTTTGTTTTAATAGACTAAATTTGGCTTCGGGTAGGGGTTTAGTAAATAGGTCTGCCAAGTTAGACTTCGATTCGACGTATTCGAGTTGTATGACTCCGTTAGCCACATGTTCTTGAATGAAATGGTGTTTGACCTCTATATGTTTGATCATAGAGTGACATATCAGATTCTTAGTAAGGTTAATTGAACTAATATTATCTATGTGAAGTTTAGTATTTGTAAAGTCTAACTTAAAGTCGCGGAGAGTGTGCTTCATCCAAAGAAGCTGAGTGACACACTCACCCATCGCGATGTATTCGCCTTCGGTGGTAGATAAGGCAACACAGTGTTGTTTCCTACTGCACCAACTTACTAGACTCAAGCTGAGAAGTTGACAACAACCACTCGTACTCTTTCTACCGAGATTACTACCGGCATAGTTTGAATTAGAGTAGTCGGTTAGTTCGAACTCGGTAGATCTAGGGTACCAAATACCGACATTAAGTGTACCCTTTAGATATCTAAGGATACGCTTGACTAGAGTTACGTGAGACTTCTTGGCACAGGTTTGGAACCTTGCGCACATACTTACTGCAAATTAGATATCAGGTCGGCTTGCATTTAAGTAAAGGAGACTCCCTATTACGCTCCTATAGTATTTTAAATCAATTGAGTTTCCGATTACATCTTCGTCTATATTCACATTAGTTGCCATTGGTATTAATAATTTTAGCGTCTTGCATTCCAAAGTGTTTAATTAATTCCCTAGTATATTTGCATTGATGTAGGTATATTCCATCTTTAGTTTGTTTGATTTGTAGACCTAAGAAGAAACTCAACTCGCCTACTAAATTCATTTCAAATTCACTTTCCATGAGTGAAATGAACTCATTCAGTAGAATCAAGTTGGTGATTCCGAAAATAATATCATCTACGTAGATTTGAGCTATGAATATATCTTTACCTAAGGTTTTTACGAAAAGAGTGTTAGTAATATATGAGAGATGTCCTAAGGCAATCGCCTTATGTATGAACCATTTATATGATAAATGAAGATTCACTATTTGAGTATACATGTTTTATGTATTTGATTGGATCTTAAACTCATTTACTGAATGTCCACGATACGATTCACAGCATGAGAGAATTTGTGATTGGATCACAACTAGTGAGTATCTCTACATGTGTAATTGTGATGTATCGGAATTATCCCTAGTCGATGAATTGATGGATCTAGACACCATCAATTCTGTTGAGACTAGCACGAGGTATACTCCTTGGTGTATCCAAGCAGCTGATTCTCACTGGCTGGAGACATAGTGATGTCCGGAGTTAATCGTGGATGCTAGTTATGGTAACTAGTTCATTGGAGTGACCAGCCGTAAGACTTCATATGGTTCTCTGCATATATAGATATGTCAATGAAGTTCTTACTGTGGCTTGTTGGATCGAAAGTGTCGCTAGAGGGGGGGGGGGTGAATAGCGATACGGTGTCGTTAAAAACTTTTGCAATAAGTAAAAAGCAAGTAGAGAATGCACTGAAATATAAAGTAGACAAGATATTTTTCGTGGTTCACAATCTTTCGATTGCTAATCCACGGCCCTAGTGATCCTTGATCACGCACGGAGGGCAATTCACTAAAACCACTCCTCTTCGTTGGAAGTAGGAACCGATTACAAAAGAAATCAAGGCAAAGGACACTCCCCTTTCCTTGTTACGATTAAAGCACAAAGACAATTTAAAGAAGTAGAACTTAAATAAATATACCGACAACTCTTATAAGTAGAAGATGTAGCTTTCGTTTCGGCGGCACTTCGTCAGAGCAAATGTGAGTAGTAGTAGCGGCGTTACGACGGCGTGTTGAGAGCTCTTGAATTCTTGTCATTTGCTTGGCTTGAACATGTCTATTTATGGATATTGATCTATGAATTTAGACATAGGTAGTGTCCAAGGTGAGGTTCTTATCCCCCAAGACTTGTTCATCCACATCCTTTGCGCCAACTCAAGGATGAGGTGTTTCATCCAACCACCTTGTGCCACCTCCAACCTCCTTGTGCGCCAACTCAAGGATGAGGTGTTTCATCCAACCACCTTGTGCCACCTCCAACCTCCTTGGGCGCCAACTTGAGGATGAGGTGTTTCATCCAACCACCTTGTGCCACCTCCAACCTCCTTGGCGCCAACTTGAGGATGAGGTGTTTCATCCAACCACCTTGTGCCACCTCCAACCTCCTTGGGCGCCAACTTGTTGGAGCCATTCAACAATGCCACATCATGGGAGCCAACCATCTTGTGCCAACTCACCTTATCTTGGGCGTCCACCACAAGGAAGCTTGGTGATGGTTTGGATGTCCACCTTGATGCCACATCACCCTTTGTACCAAAACACGAGTCAAGTCCAAATTCACCCCCTTGAAATTCGAGCTCTTCTCGAGGTCGAACTTGACTAGCATTGGCTGTAGTCAAAGGGTTTTGACCCAGATACAAGTTAGCTTAAAATATAAAGTACGATGGTTCTAACCATTTGATCTCGACCTAGACCTTCCATTGGAGGTATTGGGTCGGATCTACGCTTAACGACCTTGCTTCGCTTTCACACGAGCTTACCTTGTAGCCTCGCTTCCGGTCTTCACCCGAGTACCTCGGCTTCCTCCGAAGTCCCTCTGGCGTTGCCCGACCACCTCGGTTCCCACCGGGTGTCGCAGACCTTCCGCTCAACTTTAGCATTTCTGCACACTTAATTGAGCTCGTAAGATAACAAATATACCCTTAACTATTGAGCCTTTTGCCATAATCAAAATACCGGTTCGACTTTGGTGCCCACTGCACCAACATGGCTTAAGTGCGATGTTCCTTTGACTTGCGGTATTCAAGTCATCTTGATCATGGAGACTTATGCTTTGACATCTTAAGCAAACATCTCTAAGGAGATGTGGACCCGGGATGATTGGGTATAAGTCGAAGTGATCGAAGGTGTTTGAATAGCCTATAAAGGATTCACCACTCCTTGCGAGGAGATGTATACCCATGACCTCTCGTCGGATTGTTACTAAAGTCTTTGGCCAAAGCATTACATGTTTAGAGTAAAGTACTCTTCGATACATGTGGAGTAACTAGAATCCGTAGGACGAGGAAATGATACTTGGGCTAGGTGTGACGTAGTCAGCCTAGTGGGGACTGACACAATAGACCATGTCCTGAACCAAGTGGGTATAAGATGAGTGAAGGGAACGGGGCACGATTCATTCGAGCTCAAGGGTTTCGTAAATAGTTCGATCAACCGTTGATCTTTTCGGTTAATTGGGGATCATGATGTAACTGCCGGTGCCACTCATGCGGTACGTTCTATAATTAATGGTTAATTATAGGCGGCCAGCATAAACCGAGAACCTATTTGGTCACCGCGCTGTGAGTGTAATCAAAGTTTAAAGCGAGCTTGAGAATGGGATTCTCGGACCGAGGAGAAACTATGTTTGGTTGGACCAAACATAAAGCGAGCATGAAATTGTTTCAGTCGCAATGGAAGCGTGGATGGGCCGTGTCTTATGAAGACATAATGGATGTACCAAAATGGTTTGGTTCTAATCCAATGGATGAGAATAAACCAAAGGGTTTGGTTTATATTAAACGAATGAACCAAAGGTTGGTTCGGTTCGTTTTAACTTAAAATAAACCATCATGGTTTGGTTTATTTTAACTTGTCTTAATGGAACGGGTTAACGGGCTTTATGGATATGATCCATTAACCATTAAGAGAATTAGTTCTCTATAAAATAGGGCTTAAACCCTAATCCAAAACCCTAATCTATTTTGGCGCCCAACCTGCGCCACCCTTGTTGGTGATTTCGGCGCCCAACTACAAGCTACCACCGCCCAGCTTTGTGCCGCCGTCCAAGACCCTTGCCGGCGTCCAAGCTCCAGCCGGTGAACCTCCGGCGACCCTCCGGTGATCTCCTATAGGTTCGGCATCAAGGTGGGTTTTTCCTCTCCTTGTTTTGGCCGGCGCCTACTCCTCCACCAAGCTGTCCAGTTTTCTGGACAGCTTCTCCTCCTTTCGTCGGAGCGTCGTTTGGACGACGGTTAGTGCTCCTACAGCGGCTAACTTATCGGGGATTTGATCTCCGGTAATCCTCTGAGGTGGAGGACGAAGGATTCGTCAAACGGTTGACGAATACCTCTCCGGAGAAGCGAGTTTTGAGAACTCGTTTTAGGATCCGAATTTGGATTCGGATCGTGATCATCTTTCGATCACGTCGTCTTCAACACGAGGCTAGTAACCCGTACGAAGACGAAGCTCGTGACTTAGCGAAGTCATCCCGAGGAGCTCGGCGTGGATACGGATAGAGACGATTCTTACGAGGATCGTTCCGGTTGATGCCGTTCCCGCTACACGTCATACGGAAGGTATAACGTAGTTTAATTTCCTTTTATTGTAAATTTAATTTACGGTTATGTCTACACTTGTTGTAATAGCATGCGTGTGTTGGGTGTGTTGTAATAAATATAGATTTATTAATTTTAATTGCTTCCGCTGTGCTCATGTTTACGAAACATGATCGAACACACACACGCCGCGGTGCCGGAAACCCAACAAAGAGTTGGGTCAACTACACCCTGGTTAAATCCTTTGGACTTAAGATACACCGAAAGTCTCTCGTACCAAGCTCGAGGAGCTTGTTTAAGTCCATAGAGGGCTTTCTTTAACCTAAGGACATGGTCGGGTTTATCTAAACTTTCAAAATCGGGGGGTTGACTAACATAAACCTCTTCTTTAATGTATCCATTCAGGAACGCAGATTTCACATCCATTTGAAACAACTTAAATCCTCGATGTGCAGCATATGCTAATAGCATTCGAATGAACTCTAATCTAGCTACTGGGGCATAAGTCTCGTCGTAATCTAAACCTTCGACTTGACTAAACCCTTTAGCGACTAGTCTAGCTTTATTTCTAACTACTTCACCTCTATCATCAAGTTTATTTCTAAACACCCACCTTGTTCCAATGATTGTTTTATCTTTAGGTGGTGGTACTAATTCCCATACTTCGTTCCTAGTGAATTGAGCCAGCTCTTCTTGCATTGCAATAATCCAATCGGGATCAAGAAGAGCTTGGTCAATAGTTTTGGGTTCAATTTTAGAAATCAAGGAGATTTGACTAAGGTTTCTGTATGAGGCTCTAGTTCGAACTCTTAGACTTGGATCACCTATCACTTGGTCGATAGGATGATTCGTTTGCATCCTAGTTGGATTTGGGTTTGAGTCTACCACTTGGTCAATAGGATGACTCGTTTGAGTTCTAGTTTGGTTAGAGTCATCTACCACTTGGTCGATAGGATGACTAGGTTGACTTAGGTTAGGATTACCACTAGACTTGATCTCCGGATCGAAGTTGAGTCTGGTGTGAATCGGCTCGGTAATTGGGGTTGCTGGGGGTTTTGTAGGTTCGTGTCCTTCATCAAATACTACATTTATAGTCTTCTCAACTCTAAGGGTGTCATGATTATATACTCTATACACTCTACTCGTAGTCGAGTATCCTAGAAAGATTCCGGTCGAGGTTTTGGATGTAAATTTACCTAGGTAATCCTTAGTGTTTAGGATATGTACCTTACACCCAAATACCCTAAAGTACTTGATGTTAGGTATTTTATCGTGATAAATCTCGTATGAGGTCTTAAGGTGCCTCTTTACCATAAGGATTCTATTTTGGACATAGCATGCCGTACTCACGGCTTCCACCCAAAACCTATCGGATAGGTTATACTCGTTTAACATTGCCCTAGCGGCTTCTTGTAGGGTTCTATTTTTGCGTTCTACTAGGCCATTTTGTTGTGGAGTTCTAGGGCAAGAGAACTCATGGTGGTATCCATTTAGGTTACAGAATTCTGTAAACCTGTGGTTCTCGAATTCACCACCATGATCAGTCCTAAATCTTTTGATTTTAATGCTTTGTTGATTTTCTATTAACTAAAATAGGTTGATTAATTGATCTAGGGTATCACTTTTGTGTTTGATGAATCTAACCCAAGTAAATCTAGAATAGTCATCAATTATGACTAAGCAGAATTTACTTCCATTAAGTGACTTAGCTCCGTGTGAATCAAATAGATCCATGTGTAGGAGCTCAAGAAAAGTTTTGGTTCGTTCTTGATTAGTTAGTTGATGTTGTGTCCTAGATTGTTTACCTTGTTGATAAGCATTACATATTTTATTATCCAAGTTATTGAGGTTGGGCAAATCTCTGACTAAGTCACTCTGACTCATCTTGTGGATGAGTCTTGGGTGAGAGTGACCGAGTCGTCGGTGCCACAACCATGATTCCTCTTGCCGTGTCATAAGACACTTAGTTGAGGAGTTTGTTAAGTTAATAGTGTAAATATTATTATTTCTAGTTCCCTTAAGGATTGTTTTAGAGGTTTCATTTGTATTAATTACGCATTCATTTTCTAAAAATATGACCTTATAGTTATTATCACATAATCGGCTTACACTAAGTAAATTATATTGAAAATTTTCTACCAATAAGACATTTTGAATAATAAAGTTAGAGTTGAGCTCAATATCACCTGATCCGATGATTTTGAGCTTGCCGTTGTTTCTGAAGGCTATCGATCCTTGTCGTTTGAATCGAAGCTTCGAAAACTTGAGTTGATCCCCGGTCATGTGTCGGGAGCAACCACTGTCCAACATCCATTGATCCTACATGCAAGGTAGTTCGATCGGATATTGGATTTATTAAAGATTGGTTGAAGTTTATTAACCTAAATCATCTCACCCATGTCTATATGATCAAACATGTTAACCCTATATGTTCTTGTGAGATGACTTCAATTTTACTTGATTTAAATTTAATGAATTGAACACTTATCAAGCTTGCGTTAGATTCGGATTTGACCTTAGGCTTATCAAGTCACCTTTTCAAGATCATGGCTTCTAGGTCGTGGCGAGGCACAGAGGCCTTGTTTGATCGGAACAACGACCATTTCCTTTGACAAAGCCATTTTCAAGAAAATAGAGACTTGACTTACCTAAGACCACTTCCTGGTCTAACTAGTCTAGGATATGGCGAGGTAGTTTCAGCTAGTTCCGCTCGGTCAAGTGCACCGAACTAGATACGCCTTATCTAGCCCGAATACTCAAGACTCCGCTTTCCTAGCGTACTATCATCTCGCCGCGTCCTGGTACTATGTTATCAAGTATTGATGAGTTATAGTCCTATCTAGCCATTCTAAAAAGAAAAATCAAACTAAATAGAGAACCTAAGCATGCAATTTCTAAGTTAAAATACAAACAATTTTTGTATTGGCTCCCCCTAGACCGTTGGTGTTGGAATCGTGCTATTCCTCGGAGGCTCATTGGCTCCCATGTCCCCGGATTAAAATTTTCACTAATGAAAACTAATCTGGATGGGATGAGTTTCCTTAGCACAACCAATTCGTCGTCGTGCCAATGACTCGAGCGATCGCTTGAACAAACTTGTTGTTCAAGCAATCAACTCTTCTAGTCGGTTAGCCGCGGAAGAGATGACGGACGGATCGCCGGTTTTTGTGTTTATCTTCGGGGTCCATGATTATACAAATACATATAAATGTAAACTAGTATAATCAACACATACTAACATAAAAACATAAGCTAGCATATCAATAAGAACATGTAAAGAACAATAATAAAAGTTGTAAAACTTTTATACCTCTTGATCTTCTATCGTATGTCCTAACCTCCTTGTAGACTTCGTGTGGGCGAAGATCCTCCACAAGTTGAAGCTTCCTAGATCTTCTTCAATCCAAAGAAAGAAGAACTCTCTTTCCCTTCTTGCTTGAGCCAACCACCAACCCACAAAGGATTGATGCCGCCGGCCCCAAGAATAGAGAGAACATAATGGAAACCACCAAGGAACCAAACTAGGGACAAACCCTAGCTTCTAGTGCCGCCGGCCAAGATGAAATAAAGAGGAGAAGAGGAATGAGTTGAGCGCCGACCAAGGTAGAGGGAATAGAGATAGGTCCCGGCAACACCTTAGGAAGAAGAAGAGAACCTCTCCTATAGTTGCCGCCCACTCCAACTTCCAAACCCTAGCCGCCCAACCAAACCCTAACCTAGGATTTCTTGCCGCCCAACCAAAGGAAAGGCAAAACCCTAATCTCTTTGAAAACCATCTTCTATGTGCCGGCCATGGAAGAGGGGAAGAAGGATAGAGTGTGGACCGACCAAGGTAGAGGGTAGAAGGAAGGGACCGGCCATGCCTTAGGAAGAAGAAGAAACTCATCTTCCACTTGTTGCCGCCCATCTTTGCTCCCAAACCCTAGCCGCCCAAAAATTCTAAACAAACTAGGGTTTCTTGCCTCCAAAGGAAGCAAACCCTAATCCCCTAAACCATCCATCCATCTTGCCGCCCAACCCAATAAGCCTTATATATAGAGTTGGGTTTTTGCCTTGGATTAATCTCCTCCATTGGTTCTATAGATTTAATCTCAACCGTCGGATCTAGAGATTTAATCTCAACCGTTGGTTCTAGAGATTTTAATCTCCACCATCGGTTCTAGAGATTTAATCCCAACCGTCAGATCTAGAGAATTAATCTCAACCATCGGTTCTAGAGAATTAATCTCAACCGTCGGTTCTAGAGAATTAATCTCAATCGGCGGATCTAGAGAATTAATCTCAACCATCGGATCTAGAGATTTGTTTTCCATCATTTGATCTAGACTTCATGAGATTTATATTAGGCTACAATAGGGACCATGAGGAGGAGTTGGGTCTTGGCCACCCGATGGATCGGAACCACACAAACATGATCCATCAATGATGTTCCATTCCACTAGAGGATCATCATCGAACTACCTCACCAACCCCCATAAATTAATATGGGCTCCATATATTATTTGTACATCCATCTCCCCGTGTTTAAGATATCGAATGTCCGTCAATTAATTGATTTACTGACCATCAATTAATTAACATCTAATCTCCTCGAGTAGTACCACTCAACCTTATCATCATGTTGACTAAGTCAACCTGCAGGGTTTACATGATGAACCTTATGAGCTCCTCAAGGGGACATCATCAACCTAATATATAGGACACGGTTTCCTACTATAATCAACGACACACCATGTAAATAATATCATTTCCCAACTTACCGGGCATATTGATTTAATCCATCTAAATCTCACCCTTTGGTAAATCAAAGAAATAAATACTAAGTACATGTGCCCGTTATTATATCGGGATTAAGAGCATGTACAACATAATATCCGAGGTCCGATTCAATTATGTAGTCAGCAATAAATTGAATCACCTCTATGTCGGTCCTGCTCAATACACCTAAGTGTACTAGTGTAACTCTATGTTCAAGATAAAACAATACCAAGCTACACTACAACCATGCCAATGGTTTGTCCAAAACCATCTTGGTTGCGAGCCTCTACTTATATTCTACAAGGGACTGATAACATGATCTTCTGTGCCACACCAAACACCATGTTATCTACAATGTAAAATATTAGACAATATGCACACATATAATAAATATAAAGTGCAAACAATGATCATGTGATTCTTATTTCAAAGTAAAGATGTTCATACAAAAGAGCTAGGCTTTCAGTATACATCCCAACAATCTCCCACTTATACTAAAAGACTATACTATCATCATACTGCCATACATATAATTCCCCTTCCCTCCACATGCCTATCAAAGCTCTCGCTAGAAGGGCCTTAGTGAAAAGGGTCTACCTGGTCATCCTCTGATGCAATCTAGGCGACAACAACTTCTACCTCCTTTACGATTTCTCGTATCAGGTGGTACTCGCGCTCTATGTGTTTACTAGCCTTATGGGCTCGTGGTTCCTTCGAGTTTGCAACTGCACCATTATTATCACTTTAAATTGTGATAGTTCTGGACAAACTAGGAATCACATCCAAGTCCATCAGGAAGTTCCTGAGCCACTTAGCTTCTTTGGCCGCCTCATAGGCTGCCACATATTCAGCTTCCATGGTGGAGTCCGCAACGCATTTCTGCTGGGCACTCCTCCATACAATGGCTCCACGTCCTAAAGTAAACACAAAACCTGAGGTAGACTTACTGTTATTCCTATCTGATTGGAAATCGCAATCCATGCAACCCACAGGGAGTAATTGGTCTGCACGGTAAACTAGCATATAATCCCTAGTCCTTCTCAGGCACTACAATATATGCTTTACCGCAGTCCAATGTCCCTATCCTGGATTACTCTGATATCTGCTGACCATGCCCATGGCAAAGCAGATATCTAGTCTAGTACAGAGCATCTCATACATGAGGCTTCCTACTGCCGAAGCATAAGGAACCACCTTCATCTCCTCTATCTTCTTTGATGTTGGGACACATCTCTTTAGATAAAGGTACTCCATGCCAAAAAGGTAGAAAACCTTTCTTGGAGTTCTGCATGCTAAAATGATCAAGATTGTGTCTATGTATGAAGCTTAGGATTAGCACACTAACCTTGATCCCAAGGATGTGTCCCACTTCTCCCAAGTCCTTCAAAACTGTTTGGAGAACCATACCCTTACATCTATTAACACTCTGATATTGTTGCCAACTACCAAAATGTCATCTACGTATAGTACAAGAAATACCACTACGTTTCCGTCACATCTCTTGTATACACAAGACTCATCCGGACTTTGAATAATTCCATAAGTCTGGATTTACCTCATCAAAGCGGATGTTCCAAGACCTCAAAGCTTGCTTCAGTCCATAAACGGACCGATTAAGCTTACATACAATACGCTCTTTGCCCTTAGCAATGAATCCCTCTGGTTGCTTCATATAGATGTTTTCCTCAAGACTTCCATTAAGGAAAGTTGTCTTGACATCCATCTGCCACACCTCATAATCCATATGAGCTGCTATGCATAAGAGCTCCCAGACCTGACTTGAATCCATAGATTCAATCTCAGTATTCATTGCACTTTGCCAAGATGCCGTATTTATATCTTGGATTGTCTCGTCGTATGTCTAGGGATCTGGTTCATGTTTGCTAGGGACCAAATTAGAAGATTCACCCAAGAACATGAATCAATAAGGTTGTCTAACAACCCTCCCACTACGATGAGGTATCATCTGCGTATCCTCTATGAAACGCAGTACAGTGACATGTGGTATATCCTCTTGTACCGGTGGTACTAAAGAAGTGACTTCCCTTTTAACTCCTCCAGAACAATTTTACCCTTGGGCTTGTGGCTCATCACATTTCCTTCCTCTAGAAATCTGGCGTTCGTGTTAACGATCACTCTCTGATCTCTAACACTATAAAACAAGTCAGAATAACTCATCATCGATCTAATCATCTCCATAAGAGTCCTATTCCTTCGCTCTGCTACACCGTTCTACTGGGGTGTGCCAGGTGCAGTCAATTGGGATTGAATCCCAACCTCTGATAAGTAGTTCCTAAACTCTCCCAAGAGGTTCTCACCACCACGATCAGATCGTAGTGTCATCCATATCTTGAATAATTGTCTATAAAAGAGACGAAATATTCAAGACCACCTCTTGCCTAGATAGTCATAGGACCACACAAATCAGAATGAACCATTTCTAACACATCTTTGGCTCTATACCCCTTGGCCTTAAAAAGACCTCTTGGTCATCTTACCCTCCAAGCAAGATTCGTAGGTTGGGAGATCCTCCACCACTAATGAACCTAAAGGTCCATCAACTTTCAACCTTTGAATTCTGCTTAGGCTAATGTGACCAAGCCTAAGAAGCCAAAGATATGTTTGGTTCATCTTCGAAGGTTCTTTTCTCTTATTGGAATTAGAAGATGAGTTATCAACTTCAATTTGCATCGTGGGAGGTTTTGGTTCAAATTTTCTTTCAATGTACCTGAATAGATATTCTCCCTATTCCTTTTATAACAACTTTGTCATTAAAAGAAATAGAATATCCATCCATAATAATTTAGAAACTGAAACTAAATTCTCTCTAAATAAAGGTACATAAAGGAAATTTTCCAGAACCAAAGTTTTATTATTCTCAAGAGATAAATAAAACTTCTCCCACTGCAATAGCCGCTACCATCATGGCATTGCCCAAGTAAATGGTAATCTCCCCTTTAGCTAGTCATTGGGTTTCCTGGAACCCCTTTGTTCTGTTTTGGATTGGGATAGTCCTTCTTCCAATGTCCATCCTGCTTGCAAGTGAAGTACTTGCCTTTCGGCTTCTTCACTCTTCCCTAAGATCCTCCCACCATCTTTGCTCCACCTTGTTTCTTCTTCTTCTTGCCTTTAGGCTTAGAAGTAGAAACTCTTTTTGAGCAACGATGGCTTGAGGACACTATTTGAAGAGTGCATACTTGTACTCCTTAGTAGATCAGACAATATCTAGAATCTTTTCCAATCAACATTATTTAGGTACAGTAAGTTTATTTCCTTTAGTATCACAGCAAGTGGACTGAAAGTCAATTTTGAAAATCCTAAGAATCACATAGATCATTACTTTAGATTTCAAAAAATTATTGATTCCTCAAACAATAAAATTTCGAAATCAACCAACACCTCAAAACACCGAGAATATCGCATGCCACGATAGTGTGGACGTATACGAATTCTACATTTGTAAGAGGAGGTTTTACCCATTAATTTTATTATCTTGTCAACCTTACTTTTTGACAAATAAAATTAATAATTGGTTCCTCTTTGACCCTACAAATAAAAGCAGTGACTCCGATGGGGAGGATACTTTTTATTTGCATCTAAGTGTGCACCATTACACGGTACTAAGGGAATTATTTCGGATTATGTGTCTTACCACTGTGGAAGTACACACGCTCCTAGATAATTTCCTATAACCATTATTTGACCTAGTGATCCGCAAACAAACCCATCCGATGGGGAGGAAGGCACTCAGAGCCGACGCGCAAGTTTGTTGCATCACATGTCAAATTGTAATGGAGGTTGCGGGAATTAATTAAAATGTCCCTCTCCCACTTAGTAAATTGAAAATGAGGAATTTTCAAGCACACACAACATGCATATAAAACAAATCAGCAATAAATATGAAAAAAATAGAATTTTTTCCAACTATTATGACATTGTTCTCCAATATGCGTCCCGTCGTGTCGCCACCTCGTCCGCTCCTCCTACGCCATGTACGAGCCATCCGGAGATCCGAGCCGAGAATAAAACCTATTTTATTTTACATCCATCGATCCTATACTCCACGAGGGAGTGTACATGAAATCTAGATCGAAAGTAAAATAAAATAAAGAGTGGCTAAACAATGCCGTATTCAATTACAAAAATTAAATACTAATTTAGCCTCGTCAACCCCGAGGATTCAAATAATATACAATCACACACACATGCAATCACATACACTCATATATAGCCATATTAGTTGGATCTTATGCCTGCAACCAAAAAGTTAGCCTACGCACATCCTACTATTATCCGGCATACACAATATATGATAAGTGCGTGAAAGTAACCGAATCCAAAACACACAAAACCAGAAACCGTGGCTCTGATACCAATTGTTGGAATCGTGCTATTCCTCGGAGGCTCATTGGCTCCCATGTCCCCGGATTAAAATTTTCACTAATGAAAACTAATCCGGATGGGATGAGTTTCCTTAGTACAACCAATTCGTCGTCGTGCCAACGACTCGAGCGATCACTTGAACAAACTTGTTGTTCAAGCAATCAACTCTTCTAGTCGGTTAGCCGCAGAAGAGACGACGGACGGATCGCCGATTTTTGTGTTTATCTTCGGGGTCCATGATTATACAAATACATACAAATGTAAACTAGTATAATCAACACATACTAACATAAAGAACATAAGCTAGCATATCAATAAGAACATGTAAAGAAAAATAATAAAAGTTGTAAAACTTTTATACCTCTTGATCTTCTATCGTATGTCCTAACCTCCTCGTAGACTTCGTGTGGGTGAAGATCCTCCACAAGTTGAAGCTTCCTAGATCTTCTTCCATCCAAAGAAAGATGAACTCTCTTTCCCTTCTTGCTTGAGCCAACCACCAATCCACAAAGGATTGATGCCGCCGGCCCCAAGAATAGAGAGAACATAATGGAAACCACCAAGGAACCAAACTAGGGACAAACCCTAGCTTCTAGTGCCGCCGGCCAAGATGAAATAAAGAGGAGAAGAGGAATGAGTTGAGCGCCGACCATGGTAGAGGGAATAGAGATAGGTCCCGGCAACACCTTAGGAAGAAGAAGAGAACCTCTTCTATAGTTGCCGCCCACTCCAACTTCCAAACCCTAGCCGCCCAACCAAACCCTAACCTAGGATTTCTTGCCGCCCAACCAAAGGAAAGGCAAAACCCTAACCTCTTTAAAAACCATCTTCTATGTGCCGGCCATGGAAGAGGGGAAAAAGGATAGAGTGTGGACCGACCAAGGTAGAGGGTAGAAGGAAGGGACCGGCCATGCCTTAGGAAGAAGAAGAAACTCATCTTCCACTTGTTGCCGCCCATCTTTGCTCCCAAACCCTAGCCGCCCAAAAATTCTAAACAAACTAGGGTTTCTTGCCTCCAAAGGAAGCAAACCCTAATCCCCTAAACCATCCATCCATCTTGCCGCCTAACCCAATAAGCCTTATATATAGAGTTGGGTTTTTGCCTTGGATTAATCTCCTCCATTGGTTCTATAGATTTAATCTCAACCGTCGGATCTAGAGATTTAATCTCAACCGTTGGTTCTAGAGATTTTAATCTCCACCATCGGTTCTAGAGATTTAATCCCAACCGTCGGATCTAGAGAATTAATCTCAACCATCGGTTCTAGAGAATTAATCTCAACCGTTGGTTCTAGGGAATTAACCTCAACCGTCGGATCTAGAGAATTAATCTCAACCGTCGGATCTAGAGATTTATTTTCCATCATTTGATCTAGACTTCATGAGGTTTATATTAGGCTACGATAGGGACCATGAGCAGGAGTTGGGTCTTGGCCACCCGATGGATCGGAATCACACAAACTTGATCCATCAATGATGTTCCATTCCACTAGAGGATCATCATCGAACTACCTCACCAACCCCCATAAATTAATATGGGCTCCATATATTATTTGTACATCCATCTCCCCGTGTTTAAGATATCGAATGTCCGTCAATTAATTGATTTACTGACCATTAATTAATTAACATCTAATCTCCTCGAGTAGTACCACTCAACCTTATCATCATGTTGACTAAGTCAACCTGCAGGGTTTACATGATGAACCTTATGAGCTCCTCAAGGGGACATCATCAACCTAATATATAGGACACGGTTTCCTCCTATAATCAATGGCACACCATGTAAATAATATCATTTCCCAACTTACCGGGCATATTGATTTAATCCATCTAAATCTCACCCTTTGGTAAATCAAAGAAATAAATACTAAGTACATGTGCCCGTTATTATATCGGGATTAAGAGCATGTACAACATAATATCCGAGGTCCGATTCAATTATGTAGTCAGCAATAAATTGAATCACCTCTATGTCGGTCCTGCTCAATACACCTAAGTGTACTAGTGTAACTCTATGTTCAAGACAAAACAATACCAAGCTACACTACAACCATGCCAATGGTTTGTCCAAAACCATCTTGGTTGCGAGCCTCTACTTATATTCTACAAGGGACTGATAACATGATCTTCTGTGCCACACCAAGCACCATGTTATCTACAATGTAAAATATTAAACAATATGCACACATATAATAAATATAAAGTGCAAACAATGATCATGTGATTCTTATTTCAAAGTAAAGATGTTCATACAAAAGAGCTAGGCTTTCAGTATACATCCCAACAGTTGGATCGGTTCGGTCTCTCCACTTAGTGGATTTGGTCCTTGGGAACCCAGTACTGGTTCGATCCTAAGTTTGAAATCAAGGTGGTCTTAGGGACCCATTCTTTGACACATTTTTTATGTCGACTTACAATCGACATATACGACTTGTCAGTCGTATTTGAGCTAAACCCTAGCCCGACCTTGTTGTACACGACCCTTTGCGATCCAAGTAGGAGGTCAAGTCCTTTGGATCCCAAAGTAAACCTTTCCAACATGTTCCTAAGATCTTCGACTTGACTCTTCAAGAGTGAGTTCTCAACTTCGAGCTTTTCAACTCGAGTTGAGTCCTCCTCTTGAACTCGATTAGTCGAAGAGGTTAGGGAGACCTCGTGTTTGAGGAGTTTAACTTCCTCAACCAGGGTCTCGACCTTGGACTCGGACTTAGCTAATTTTCTAGTTAAAAACTTAATTGCACTATAAAGTGTACTAATGAGGGATCGACTTACCTAGAGTGTATCTTTTGAATCGGATGCGTATCCGTGGCTTGTCTTGAATAGTGCTTCGCAGTCCGACTCGTCTTCGATTTCCGATTCATGTTCTGGTTCCGCTCCATCTCTGATTCTACGGGTTTAGCCATGAGGACACGATCATTATCTTCTTCCCCGGATGCTTCTTCCCAAGTAGCGTTGAGTGCCTTTTTGTGTTTTGGTGCTTTGCTCTTGAGTTTTGGGCATTCAGACTTGATGTGTCCAAACCTGTTGCATTCGTAACATCTAATATTCAAACTTTTAGGCTTACCTTCATTGGGTTGAGTGACGGTTCATTTTCGGCCCTTGACTATCCTTCGAACTAGGTTGACTAGTTCGGCCTCCATTTCCGAGTCGACCTCCAAATCGGACTCATCCTCTTCTTCCTTTGGGGGTGGCTTGCTTGGGGTTTTCTTCCTCGAACCTGCAAAAAGTGCTATACCCTTCTCGGGTTCTGAGTTAGACTGCTCATGAAGTTAAAAATTGGAAAATAACTCATCTAACCTATGTTTCGAAAGATCCTTGGAGACCTTGTAGGCATCGACCATGGATGCCCACAAGGTAGTCCTCGGAAAAGAGTTAAGAACATACCTTATAAGGTCGCTATTTTCAACCTTTTGCTCGATCGCGTGTAGATTATTGACTATGTCTTGAACACGGGCGTGAAGTTGTGTCGCCGATTCATCTTCCTGCATTTTTAGATTATATAATTTATTAAACAAAAGATCGCGCTTACATACCTTGGCTTCATCGGTGCCTTCGTGTAGCTCTACTAGGTTTGTCCAAAGATCCTTTGCGCTGATGAAGGGGCCGACGCGATTAAGCTCCTCCTTGGACAAGCCGCATTGGAGGATTTGAGTTGCCTTGGCGTCGGCTTCGACTTGTCTTTTTGTTGCAATGGTCCATTGGTCATAATCCAAAGATTCACCCACTTCGTTAGTCGGAAGTGTGAATCCTGTTTGGATTATGATCCACATCTCGATTTGAGTTTTAAGAAAGCATTCCATCCGATCCTTCCAATAAGGGAAGTCATCTCCATTGTAAAACGGAGGTCGGACGGTGCTAAAACCCTCGAGATGGGCCATTGAAACAAAAGAAACAAGGAGATTAAGACGAAAAACCTAGCAACGACACAAACACATGAAATGTACCAAGACTCGCATCTTGGATTAGTAGTGTGGGAAAAAAATAACCAAATGAAATAAATTTGAAATAAATAAAATAAAAAAGAAAAAAAACTAGATCGGTGGTTTCACCAAATCTTAGCACCCCCGGCTCTGATACCAATTGTTGGATCGAGCGGATCGCTAGAAGGGGGGGGGGTGAATAGCGATAAAACTTTTCTTTTTCGAATTCGTTTCAAAACACTTATACGCAGTGGAAAGATAAATGTAAAGTAAATGAGACAAGAGAATTTTACTTGGTTCGTAGCCTTCGGCTACTACTCCAAGGCACTTCGTTGTCGGAGAATTGTAGCTTTGTGGAGGCTTTTGGAAGCTTAGAATTGATGATGAAACCCTAGGATAGGCCCTCCTTTTATAGCCTTTGAGCCCCTTTTCGAGAGGAACTTTAGCCAATCAAAATTGAGCACCACTCCCCTTGAAATGAGGTGATAAGCCTTGACTCCTCGAAGCTGATCCTTGACCATCAGTCGACTGATAGCCATCATCAGTCGACTGATGGCAGCATCCGTCGAATGTCGGCCACAGACAGTCGACTGATTGACAACAGTCGAGTTCTCCAAGCTGGTAGTCGACTAATGCTAGCTGAAATGACAAGTTAGCTAAATAAAAACATTATTTCGATGACCTCCGACTGTCCGATCTCGATCTAGACCACCAATGGGATGTCTTGGGTCGGATCTACGCTTAATCCTATCCCCGTAAGGAGGATACGACCTTACTTACACTCGCACACACACGAGCTTACCTCGATACTTACTGTATCACTTTCGCCTTCGACCTTCCACTCGATTCCTTCGGCTCCCTCCAAAGTCACTCGAGTGTCGCCTGACCACCATGGATTCCCTCGGGTGTCGCTAGCCTTCAGCTCCAACTATAGTAATTTTCTGCACACTCGATTCAGCTTGTGAGATAACGACATGAGCTTAACTTTGTATCGTTTGCTATAATCAAAACTCAGGTTCGACTTAGGTGCCTACTGCACCAACACTAATTTTGCAGAAAGGGGGTAACTCTGGAAGATCTAGCTTCTAAGTATTCGAATAGGAGAGGGGCATTGGAAGTTGAGCAAAGAAATAGAATGCTTCCCATCCTTTATGAGAAGATGGCATGATCACTAAAAATTGGCAATCCGAGCGGCTGGAAAGATAGAAAAGACCCTCCTTAGAATATTTTAATTGGAAGAAGCAATGAAATAGCCGTGGAGATAAAGGAAGACCTAAGTGTCGAAACACTATGATGATCCCTGATAATATGCGGAAGGAATTGGGAGTGAACTAGTTGATGGGCAATTTATAGAAGTCTAGAATTTCTAAGTAGGAAGGAGGGACGGGCAAATATAAACCATTGAGTAGTTGTTCAGAAAAGAAGCAATGCCAGCCAGGAGGAGGAAGATCTGGTTAGTAAGAGGTGGTGTTAAAACGGCAAAGCACGGAGGGGTCTATGTATTGGCGCCTAAGGTTGATGAAATAGTGCTTGCTATCTAGCTGAGTGATGGTGTGTTCATACTAGGGGGCTCAGGTCAGATCCTTAGGGGCCATAGGTGCGGAAGAAGGAGGAACACTTACTTGAAGATCTAAGAGGGAACGCTTGCAAGAGAAGGGGCTAGGGCGCTTGACCACTGTCGGAAAAAATTGCTGGAAGGGGAAGGGGAAAAGACTGGATTATTGGGAATGTTAAGTTATGCATAAAAGGGGAAGACAGAGATTTATATAGGGTTTTGTGACTTTTTGACTACCTAAGAGAAAAAGAAAAGCGAGGCCCATGGGCCCATTAAGTCGCTCCGAGCATATGAGGTAAGGTAACGGGAAAAGGTAAATTTGAATTGGTAAGGAAAGGGTGAATTAGAAGCCTTATATACTTAGAAAGTCAAGCTTATGACTTCGCTTGACTATTTTTAGGGGTTGGCTAATGATACTGCTGTTACTTTTTCCCATAAGTAAGGCGAGAAGACCCGTGCGTAGAGTACTGCCCGAACCAGATAGCTGGTTCGGTAAAAGGAATATGAGAAGAACGGTTCGGGTGCATAAGTTTGGGGAAAGTGGCTCGGGAGGACGATTCAAGGGGGTTGGCACGGCCAAACGAATTCAGAGATTGGTTCGATACGAGAAAGAGGAATCGACTCGGACGAATGGGCCTGGAGGTGATTCGGTACGGGAAGGATAGAAGTTGGTCTAGGTTATCGAAAAAATTCTAAGAGCTACATTACACGTGAGTGGTAGATCTAGGCTAGCTTTATAGAAGGTAAGTAGGTGAAAGGGATGGGCTAAAATATTTCCCGAAATATAGATAAGAAATTTGTTACACAACAAATGGGGACCCCGCATAATATTCGGAGGAGCCTTCGCTCCTCGTGTCGGTAATAGAATGATTCTCCAGATAAGCAAGGTGGCCACGTGTACGATGGAGGAGGTTCGTGGTGCAACAACTGACCAGAGGAAGGGGAGGAAGATAAAAGGCAGAAGAAGGGCAAGAAGAAGAGGATCCACATTTTTCCAAGAGCAAGAGACAAAGGCACACTCGAAGGGGAGAGCAACCACATCGTCGGAGAAGGAGACAAGGAGAGTAGTGAGCTCCATTCTTTCGATATTTGGTGTACTGAGCTAAACTGTAAGAGGTTTTCTCCTCCACCTCTGGAAGTTTTTTTCGTGAAGGAGGAAGTTCATAGTGAAAGTGCTTTGGCACCGTAGCTCGTGGGAGAGCTTACCCCCGTGGAGTAGGAATCCCCATTTCGAACTACGTTACGTCTTGTGTCTCTGTTCTTTGCTTGTGTTACGTGCATTTTTCCTTCTTCACACTTCATTACTGTTGCGGCCGGAGAGAACCCCCAAGCTTCCCGCATGCTCCTCGGCGTTGAAAGGAAGCTAGAAAATCCTTCTACGACCGCATCATTTAGTTAAACACTTGCATGCTTTAGTTTACTTTACTTGCTTAATTTAGAACGGACTAGATAGGATACAAAGTAGTTTAAACTTGAACAACCTAGTACTAAGACGAAGTGAACTGATAGTAAGTTAGGGAAGCTCTTCGAAGTGCATGTCTAGGAAATGGTCGTTGCTCCGATACTCAAGAAGGCCATGTGCCTCATCACGATCTGGTGCACTAAGTCGAGTGGAACTGACCGAAGCTAACTCACTAAGTCATTGACTAGTTAGACCAAGGCTTTGTCCAAAGTGAATCAAGTACTTGATTCCTTCATTGACTTTGTCTAGGAAGTGGTCGTTTCTTCGATTACCAAGAAGGTCATGTGCCTCGCCACGATCTGGAAGTCAATGCTGAAAAAATTTACTTGACTAGCTCAAACCAAGCTTGAATCTAACACAAGTTTAAAACTTTGAAATTGCTCATTAAATTTAATTAAGATAAAAAAGAAATCCTCATCTTACAAAACTCATAGGAATAAGTGTATTGAAAACCTAGCTTGGGTGAGATGATTTAGAACTTAATTGAGATTAATTAGTTTAATTTAACTTAACTCAACCTAATAGACTTAAATCAAAATTAATAAATTTACCTTAACAACTTACCTTAATTTAATTCAACTCAACTTAATTTACTATACTTAAGCTTAATTTATTAAACTAAACAAACATACCTAAATAAACAAATTTACCTAAACTTAACAAAACTCAATTTATTAAACTCAACCCAACTTAATATACTTAACTTAACTTCACTTAACAAACTACTTAATAACTTTAATTAAACTTAATAACAACTTAATTAAATTTAATAATAACTTAATTAAAATTAATAACAACTTAATTAAACTTAATAACAACTTAATTAAACTAAATAACAACTTAATTAAACTTAATAACAACTTAATTAAAGTTAACAACAACTTAATTAAACTAAATAACAACTTAATTAAATTTAACAACAACTTAATTAAACTTAATAAAAACTTAAATTTTGAAAATTTTTGAAAATTTTGAAAACTATTGAAAATTTTGGAAAGTCTTGAATTTTAAAAATTTTAAGGGGGAGTTAGAAAAATTGTTTGAAAATTTTGAAAACCTTGAATTTTAAAATTTTTAAATAATAAGGGGGAGTTAAAATATTGTTTGAAAATTTTGGGGAGTTAGAAAAGTTGTTTAAAAATTTTGAAAACCTTGAATAATAAGGGGGAGTTAGAAAAATTATTTCAAAATTTTGAAAAGCTTAAATTAAGTTTTTTAAATCAGATTAATTTCGAGGGTGAATTATTTTTAAACGTAATTTTTGAGATTGATAATTTCTCATTTTTGTGAAACTTCGACTCTCCACTACATCATTTTGGCATTTTAAAATTGATCTTTATTTTGATGTATACCAAAGGGAGAGAGAAGAGATATAAAGTTAGAAAAAGAAGAGATTTATTGAAAGGAAGATGCAAAAATTTGATAAGGCTTTATGCATCTCATACATGGTTAATTTTATACATCTATTATACATGTCAAAATTTGATAGTTCATCTCTTATACATGTCAATATTTGGATATTGGTATTTGATTCTCCTAACTTTAACTGATGTGTTGTCATACATCAAAAAGGGAGAGATTGTTGATGCAATGGGCATCACTTCTTAGTTTTGATGTGTGAACCATAGTTAAAAGTTAGGATTTACTTGCATTCTAATAACAATGTTAAGTGTGCAGGCTTAACAGGAAGTCTTAGCAGGTCGTGTTGATCGGATACTAGGCAAGTATCTTGATAAATCAGGGGGACCGGACACCAAGCATGAAGTCCAGATGGGTTGCGTGGACCGGACATCTGGCATGAAGACCGGTTGGGTCAAGAGACCGAACAATCGGCAAAACATCCAGATGGGTCAAGCAGACCGAACAGCTGGTGGAAGCCCTGGTGGGTCATATCGGATGTTAAGAGTGGTAAGTCCGACAGGTAGTCGGCAGGTAAGCCTCAAGTGAAGAGGTGAGGTCGAGTCCTCTTTAGGGGGATAAAGCTAGGTGTCGATCCGACGAAAAGTCCACGTGGGACTTAGTAGTCGAGATCGAGCAGTATTACTACTGCTATCATATTTTATATTATGTATTTGGGCTAATCTTGTTTTGCAAGGATCAATCAACTGAATGGATTCGAGTCGACTAGATATGGATCAATCGACTGGATACCTACTTGGCAGGAACAGATGGCGATTGATTGGAGATCTGACGACACAGATGGAAAGGATTTTAGTTGATTGAAGAGGCAAATTTCTCGATGAGGAATCAGGTGATCTGGAGTCGACTGGAGAGGTTTCAGTCGACTGGAAGACTAGAAGTTTCTAATTGATAGGCTGATGTGGAGTCGACTGGAAGACATTCCAGTCGACTAGAAAAGGTTTATAAAACAAGTGCTCGACTAGATCCAAGCATGAAATTTGAACTACGTCGAAGTGCTGCTGAAATTCTTGCTCGTCTACAAAATTTCTTATTCCACAACAAGGCGACCTTCTGACACTCTGCGACTACCTCAACGATCATTTAGTGTCGGTATAATATTCTTGTATTTTTAATTCATTATTTTCACTTATTGTACTTAACTTCAAGAGTGGGTAGTCTATTACCCAACTCTAATGTTTGTAAAAAGCGAAACCCTCCGAAGTCGAGAGTTCTCGAGTAGGAGGGGATTTAGTGATTGCCCATCGAGGTAGCTCTCGGAAGAGCTACATGCCTTGAACTAGCAACCTAGTTAGGGTTGTGAACCAAGTAAAATAAAGTGTTATTATTTTCCGCTGCATACTCACAATAGTTTTCAAAATATTCTAATAGTTTTAAAATAAATTTTTTAATCTCCGAGATTCACCCCCTCTCTCGGAGAAACACGATCCTACACAAGTAATGTGGAGGACAAGGTAACAAGCTTACCTTTTCCCCCTAGAAATTAAAAAGTAAGGAACAAAAATAATAAGGAGGTACTGACTACAAGAAGTGAAAGTTAGAAGCTTTATCGACGTTATGACATTGATGCATGGAGACGAGTGCTTCGGATTGATCGAGCACTTTGGGAGCCTTTTTCTTAGTCCAAGAGAGGTGTCATACCTCTTCTTTTATAGTCTTCCAAACCCTATCTCATTGAGATTTAGATATGTGTCAAACATCATCATCCACTTCTACTTTTATGGCTCTTATCTTGACTTTCCTCGAAGTGACCAGATTCATTAGCAGTCGATTGAAGCTTCCATCAGTTGATTGATGGTTATCCAGTCGACTGCCTTTTTCCTCCAGTCGACTGATGGCTTGAATAGTCACCTGCATTACATGGTTAGCAAAAGAACTATATAGTGAACAGTGAGACGGTCATGTACCATCCAATCTTGATTTAGACCTTCCTCCAGAAGTCTTAGTCAGATCGTCACCTACGGTTGACCCCGTACTGAGGATGCGACTTGTCCTCTCCGCACAAAGTTCTTACCTTCCACCTTTGGTCCTTCTGACTTGCCTCTTAGCCTTCGGTCACTTGACCATCGAGGTTCTCCTGGTGTCTTTTGACTTGGTCAACCGACCACCGAGGTTTCTCATACCATCGAGATTCTCCTGGTGCTAGTTCATATGACCACCGAGGTTTCTCGACTGTTGGGAGTATGGGGAATACAATCAAAGTCCCACATTGGTAAGACATGGAAAAGATCATGTGCTTATAAGATTAAAAGATATCTCCATTGACATGAGGCCTTTTAGGTAGAACCCAAAAATAAAACCATGAGGACTTATGCCCAAAGTGGACAATATCATGTCGTTGTGGAGATATGTGAATCTTATAGGCACTAACAATTGGTATCAGAGCCATAGTTCATGTCAAGCCATGAACCTCGAACGAAGGAAGTGGAGCTCTCATGTCCGGTTCAAGAGAACCAGACACCAAGCAAGAAGTCTAGTTGAGTCGAGAGGACCGAACAACTGGCAAGAAGTCCAGTTGGGTCAGAAGGGTTGGACAATTGGTAAGAAGTCCAACTGAGTTAGGAGGATCAAACAGTTGACATGAAGTCCTGGTGGGTTGAGGATCGGACATCAAGAGGAGGAAGTCTTTCGAGGATAGATAGGCTTGAGGGGGCTCAATGTGGTCCTTCATTTGACGGGGGGAGATTGTTGCTAGTATGGGGAATACAATCAAAGTCCCACATTGGTAAGACATAGAAAAGATCATGTGCTTATAAGATGAAAAGATATTTCCATTGGCATGAGACCTTTTGGGTAGAGCCCAAAAATAAAACCATGAGGACTTAGGGCTAAAGTGGTCAATATCATGTCATTGTGGAGATATGCGAATCTTATAGGCACTAACATCGACTTCCCAAGATTCTCCTAGCATCGTCGACCTTAGCAAAGCCTAATACATTACCTACACACTCAACATAACATATGAGATAACAAGATTGTTTAACTTTGAATCTTTTCCATTATCAAAACCAATAGGACCGTTGGCAATGCGCTAGAGGGGGGGGGGTGAATAGCGATTTCAATTCGACGCTTGGAATTCGTTCATATTCGTCTCTATAATTCGTTAGTATATGCAGTGGAAATACAAATAGAAAGCATAAACTAGAACAAGAACAAACACACAAAATGCATCCATAAACACAAGATGTAACGTGGTTCGAAACCTAGGGTTCCTACTCCATAGGTTGAGCTCAAATGAGCTCTAGTGATGCAAACCACCACTAATCAACCTCTCATTCTCGGAAAACACTCTTAAGGTGGATAAGACCTCTTACAATAGTTCTTACAATAATAAGAAGGAAATAGAAAAAAACAAAAATGAAATACAACAAACAATGTAAAGAAAACTTTACACAAGGTTGCTTTGAATGCTTTGCTTGTTGGTTGCTTGGATGAGCTTGAAGGACCCTGAAATGCACTAACACTTCGTCTCAAATCTCCCTTAGATCCACTATCAAAATCCTCCCTTTCATGCTCTTTATAAAGCTACAACTTGGGTTGATATTTGCCTAGTAGTCAACTGCCCATACCCATCAGTCAATTGCTCCTGTAGCCGTTGTGAGATAGTGACATAATCCACGTTGGAAAAATTCTAAAGGATAGCCAATCAGTCGACTGCCAAACCCTAGCAGTCGATTGCTACCTTGTCAGTCGACTGCCCAGTTGACTATGAAACTTTTTGTGCTTGTGGTCACAAACAGAAGTCGACTGTCCTTCATGGAAGTCGACTACTTAAGGCCAATCGACTGCCCAAAGCTGGCAGTCGATTGCCAAGGCCACGCAGTCGTAGTTGAGCTCAAGTCGACTCTTGACCAGTTGACTGGTCATAACCCCAGTAGACTGCTCTAAGTCGACTAGTCTACCAAGTGTCAAAACACTTGATCAGTCGACTGGTCCATAACCCCAGTCGACTGATAGACCTCAACCATGAGGTTTAACTCAAGTATGATGCCCTCATACTTGATAGACCACCCTTAGCCTAGACCTAAGCCTTCTAGCCACCTCCATCAGCCTCATGCCTATTGGATCCCTCCAAGTCATCCATGACTCGTTCATCCATACACTAGCCTTTAGGTGCTTCCATCGACTATAGTCATGCTAATCGGGTCTACATTGTTAAGGTACATTTAGACTTACGCTGCCAAGACACATGCTTGGACTTTACGCCGTCAAACATTGGACTTATGCTGCCAAGACTACATGTGAGATATCGGAAAATAAAATACCCTTGTTAATTAAGAAATTATTTTATATAATTTTTTAAGAATTTTTAGAAATTTTTCTGGATTTAAACGGAAGTTTTATGGATGTTTCATGAGGATAAAATCTCTTTAGGTTAATGGGTTTAATAAGCCTAAGTTTAAATAACTAAACCTAGGTTTAGTTATTTTCCCTATTTTTCTTCTCCTCCCCCATCGCGGTTTTCCCCCTCTCAGTCGCAGCCGCGATTTCCCTCTTCTCCTTCTCTTCATCGATGTCGCGCTGCTCCTCATCGTCACGAGCTCTCCTTTGCTCTTCGATCTCCGGCACCCCAAGACAGCTCACCGCACCGGTCGACCTACCTTCGCTGCCCATTCATGGCTTACCTTCGATCGTCGCAACAAGCCTCCATGTCGGTCACCGCTGTCGTCGCAAGGTGGATCCACCGCTGCCCTTTTTCTCTCGCCGTTGGGGATTTCTTCGACCACCGCAGTTGTGTACGATACACTGTCTCTTCCTCTTTGTGCTCAGTCAATCGTCATCACCTGTCTCTCCAGATCGCTCACTATATCAGCAGTCTACCACCCTCGATCACAACCATTCCCTCACCGTCACAGCCGCCCTATGGTCGCTTGAGCCCATTTTGCCATCGCCAATAATCTTCACCGTTCACCGCCTCTTTGTTGTTTCCTTACTTGAGTTGCCATCGCTGCTTGCTACTGGGAGTGAGATCAGCAACATCTTTACTGCTGCCAGTCATCACAATTTACATATCTTCAGATCCGATGTTGGTAAGAAACTGGATTTGTTGTTATGTTAGGTTAGATCGAAGGGAATCAAGGTAAGCTTGGCTTTACTGTGACTAGTAATGTTGCAAGCATTTTGCTCACATAATGTTGCAAGGTTGCCGTTGGCCACTTGAGTTTCGTAGATTACCCTTCAACCTTCAAGTGATGAGTAGAGTTGAGAGATTTTGCTTCCAATTCGATTATTGATTCGGAGTTGATATTCTATGATTTGGATTAAGAGGCTATCATGGTGAAATTGGTGCAAGGTAAGTTCAGGATTCGGAGTTGATATTCTATGATTTGGATTAAGAGGCTATCGTGGTGAAATTGGTGCAAGGTAAGTTCAGATTTGGATGCTTACGAATGCATATCATTGATAGGAGCTAGGTATTGACTTTATTACCGAGTGATATGTTAAACTTGGTTATATGTTGTATTTTTGGTTATAGGTACTTGATTCGAGGTAAATTCACGGATGTGAAGGTCATCAGCATGATCTACATATCAGGTGGATAATATTCTACCCTGGTCAGGGAGTTGATTATTCTTAGTGCATGAGTTTCTATATGGTTGATATTGTACCTTGACTCCACTCATGTTATTCTGTGTTTGATACTTAAGTCTTTGCACTTTGAGATATACTGTTGTTGTTGTTATATATCGTTCATCGTTGTTATAAATTACCAATTCTATGGTAGGTGGATCTTTAGATGCTTAACCATGGGTATGTAGCTGAGTTTGGTTGTTGATTTGCTCGTGTCATCAGGAACAATCATCCGAGGATGGTAGTTGTGTACGACTCTCTGTTAGATGGAGAGTGTGTTGTGTATGTGTGTATATGTTGTTGTGCATTCATGTCATTTATATGCAAGCTGACGACTTGGTCTCCCTTGTGGTTGAGAGGGTCATTAGTCATTCTGCCTCCACGGTTACTCATGGTAGTAGTAACTAGTGTGAGGATAGTTCATTTGTTGTGCCGCACTCGACCACTCTTGATAGTGGTAGTTGTAGTTACGTGCAGTTGTCCTGGGTGTGTGACACTCGACCACTCATGGGTAGTGTCAGTCAGAGTGGCCAGCAGCAGGGACCTCCGTTGTGTAGCTTATACATATTTAGCTTATCGCTACTTATTCATACTGCCCACTTGACTACTTGAGAGCAATGGTTTTTATTGAGTTGGAATAGTTGTCATGTCGTGCCACCTAGGCCACACTCGGGTCTTGGTAGCGAGTGGGGTGCGTAGGCATGACCATGCATTTGCATTGTCATGTGTGAGAGCATTTGTATATATATATATATATCTGTTGTTTGTTGTATTGTTGCATTTTTTTTGTGCTATGTTTGTTGTATTTGATTGTACATCATCTTGCATGTTATTTGCATGATTTATACTGCTGTGTGTCGAATACTAGTGTATGACTTGGACCGGATAATTGTATGCATTTGACCAGTACCTTGATGTTGAGTAGGTTGGATCAGGTATGTTGTTGTATTTGTTGTTACTATGTTTACAAGATCGTGTATTAAATATAGAGGTAGTCTTACTCTATCCCGTCGTACGTGCTATCTTGTTGTATATTTGTTCAGGTTGTTTAGGTTGTGTCATTGCATACCATTCAGGTATTCCAGTACATTACATTATGTACAGTTAATCAATTGGTAGTTTATGCTCTGTTTAGATTTACACTGATAGTTGTTTGTTATCACCTCTACGACTGTATATCGTTGATCTCCATCTATATATATCTGTTCATCTCCATTTGTATATTTGTTGCCCTTTATATCTTAGTTGTTGATCATGCACTATCTTGTATATTACCGCTGAGTTTTATACTCACCATAACAGACCCTGGTTTTTCTTGTCGCCCAAGTAATAGGTAGAAGATCCTTGGATGCTCGGAACTCCGCCAGCTGATCTCGTCTCACCTCGTGTATTTGGATTGTAATCCATATTGGTGTTGTATACTTTGGATTGTATTTTTGGATTTTTATCCTATATTGTTTCTGTTGTTTGGTAATCGGTTATGTGGTTATGTATTTAGTTTCGATCATGTTTTCTTATTGTGTCAAAGTCGTATCGATACACATGTATTTGAGTCTTTGTATTTTTATTATTGTTGGTGTATTCCGTTGTGACTTTGGTTATATACTTCTGTATGTTGTGTGGTTGTATCAACAGGGAATTATATCACGTACAGGGGAGATGCTGTTCGATTTTCGGGCTCGACATACTCTCGGGGTGTGACACTACAGCTTGGACTTTACGCCGCCAATATCACACCCTTGGACTTCTCTTGCCAACTCCATGTTGGACTTTCCAAATGCCAAGACCCATGCTTGAACTTTCCAATTTCCAAGTGCCCATGACTTGGACTTTACCATTACCAAGATCTATGCTTGGACTTTCCATGTCAAGTATCTATGACTTGGACTTTACCATTGCCAAGTGCCCCACTTGGATGGTCAACCCCATGTCAACCATATAGTCAATCTATTGTCAAACAATGGTCAACCCATTGTCAAATATCAAAATACTACTTGAGTAAAACTCGAGTTCGATCAATCTTGATCTAGGCTGATTGCACCAACAATCTCCCTCTTTTTGATATTTGACAATACCTTTAAGTTAGGCTAACAATAACCTAAACTTAAACACTTCCAATGCCAAAGCATAGTGAAAGTTTACCTAACTTAAATCTCACTTCTCCCCCTTTAGCATTCATAAAAAAGACTCCCCAAGGGTATCAATGTCTCATATACTAATGAGATCTTACAAACTCCCCCTCGGTCCCAAAACATTTAGGATGCCTTCACTCTTCCTAGTGATAAGTCTCATATCACTAAATGAGAGGCAATCCTCACTTATCCAATTCTTCCCCTTTGGTGAGCACAATGAGGGTTTCTAAAATCCTTCATGTCTCCCCCTTTGAGGAATACACATCCATCATCCCAAGATGGATAACCTCCCCCTTGACCATTGCAATAACAATGTCTTTGGAGAGTCCCTAAGTCTATAGGAACACTAACCATCAAAAATAAGGGCAAAAGTTCAAACTTGAACTTTCACACACCTTAAAATTCGATACATCACCCAAAAAAATTCCCCTAATATATTTCAAATGGATTTTCACTTTTCCAATGCATTCCCAAGCATATTCTATTGGGGAATTGATCGTTGCTAGAGGGGGGTGAATAGCGAGTTTACATCGCTTGATGGATTTCAATTGTGCTTGCTACAAAACTTGTTATATGCAGCGGAAATACAAATAATAAAGCAATAACAAAAAACACAAGCACACAAACACGATGATATAACGTGGTTCGGAACCTTACAGTTCCTACTCCATGGGTTGGGCTCGAATGAGCCCTAGCGATGTAAACACCACCACTAATGAACTCTCCTTCTCGGAAAACATTCCTGAGGTGGAGAAAACCTCTTACAAACGATTACAGCTGTAAAACAAAGTAATACAAGTAAATACAAAGAAATAAAACTGAAATGTAAAGAACACTTTACAAACTAGGGCTTTGAATGCTTTGCTTGTTGGTTGCTTCAATGATCTTTAAGGACCTTGAAATGTGCCTACACTTCGCCTTCAAATCGCCTCAAGAAACCTCTCCAAGAACCATGGCAAAAACCTCCACGAGCTGCTCCTTTTATGCCTGCATTGGGTTGATTCCGCGCTTGGCAGTCGACTGCCAACAGTACCATTATGAGACAATGACTTAATCCACGTCAGCATCCAAGCCACGGTTACACTGGTAGTCGACTGCCATAACCCAAATACCGCCAGGGTTGTAGCCGATCGATCGACTACCATCGAGCATTCTCGCTCGTAACCCGACTAGCAAATGATTTCCATCCATGGCAAATGACTAACGCCTAATTTATACCGTCGATTGCTAGGGCTATTTTTTCCTATGAACACTGCCGAGTCCGAGCAATAATCCGACATAATACCAATCGACTGCTGTAAGTTGACTCAGCTGCCAAGTATCAAAACACATGACCAGTTGACTGGACCAAAGCCCCAGTCGACTGATAACCTCAACCATGAGATTTAACCCTAAGTATGATGCCTTCATACTTGCTAGACTACCTTTAGCCTAGACCTAAGCCTTCTAGCCACCTCCGTCAACCTCATGTCTATCAGATCCCTCCAAGTCATCCATGACTTATTCATCCATACGCTAGTCTTCAGGTGCTTCCATCTGCTATTGTCATGCTAAGTTGATCTACACTGCCAAGGCACATTGGGCTTACGCTGCCATGACTACCGCTTGAACTTTATGCCACCAACCATTGGACTTATGCTGCCAAGACTCTACCCTTGGACTTTACGCCGCCAATATCACCCCTTGGACTTCCCTTGCCAACCCATGTTGGATTTTTCATTTGCCAAGACTCAAGCTTGGACTTTCCCTTGCCAAGACCCATGCTTGGACTTTCCTTGCCAGCCCATGTTGGACTTTCCAATTACCAAAACTCAAGCTTGGACTTTCCCTTGCCAAGACCCATGCTTGGACTTTCTATGCCAAGTACACAAGACTTGGACTTCTCCATCATATGGTCAATCCAATGTCAACCATATAGTCAAACAATGGTCAAACCATCATCAAACATCAAAATACCACTTGAGTCAAACTCGAGTCCGGTCAATCATGACCTGGGTCGATTGCACCAACAATCTCTCCAAAACATTCTCAAACATCAAACACTACTCGAGTCCAACTTGAGTTTGGTTAATCGTGACTTGGGTCGATTACATCAACAATCTCCCCCTTTTTGATGTTTGATAAAAACACAAAAATATTGAGTTTGGCTACCTAACTCAAATCTCCTTACAAATTGTCTCAAATTGGTAATTTAATAAATTTTTCTCTTTTTTGACATACATCAAAAAAGTTCTCTCCCCAAGGGTGTCAATGTCTCATATCCTAATGATATCTTACAATCTCCCCCTTGGTCTAAAAACATCTAGGGTGCCTTCATGCTTTCTAGTGATAAGTCCCATATCACTTAAAGATGCTTCCTATAAACTCTCCCAATTCTCCCCCTCATGAGGAAGAAAAACATCCATCATCCCATGATGGATACCTCCCCCTAAAGGTTTGCTTCCCCTTGACCATTGCACCAACAATGTCCTTGGAGAGTCCCTAAGCCTATAAAAACACTAAACCATCAAATTAAGGGCAAAAGTTCAAACATGAACTCTCACACACTTTAAAATTGATACACACCCTAAACAACTCTCCTAATCCATATCCAATGGATTTTCACCCTTTCTAATACTTTCCAAAGCATATTCTAAGGTTGGAGCAATTAGGGTAGCCTAATATAGCTAAAACATGGACTGAACATTCTTGTTTACCCGGATCGTTGACATTGGCCTACTGATCCAAATGCCATAAGTAAGTTGATCGATTTCTACAAATGTAGAAATCAGAATTCAGAAATGAATTTCAAAAATTCATGAGTAATTATACATAATACGAAAAATCATGAAAATTCATATGTATAATACTTATGACAAATACAATGGGTGAAAAAAATTTGAAAATTAATTTACCTACAAAATAGTGAAATTGATACAAAGCTCAAAAATAAGAAAAGCTTTAATGTTTTGAGTCCTCTTTGTATCAACATCATCAATAGTGACTTATATCAAAAGATAGACTATACCAAGGTTTTCTAAAATGATTTTAAAATATTTTTTGAAAACCTATATTGGATCATGATCAATGAGCTCAATGCACATGACTTGAACATTAGCTTTCCCCATGATCCACAATGGTATAAGATGAGTTTGAGTTTATCCAGATGTAAAAACTATGCACCTTGAACTTAACTCATTTCCTAGCATCTCACATGTGTCTAGGGTGTTTGAAAACACACACATATTAATTTGATGTGAGATGTAGGTTTTGGTTATCCTAATCTAAGGCCTCATGCATTTTCTAATGCAACACTACTTGATTCCCTTATACATGGGACTTCAAGTCATGCCATAGTCCTTCAGTCAATTTTATTAATGCATGAAATATGATCATGGCATAAATGAAAACATAAATAAGCATGGCCAATGATCATGATGTCATGGCATATGATTAAATCTAAATATACATGACATAAACCTAAGCATGACCCTGGCATATACATGATAGAAATAAATATGATGTCATGACATAGTATATGACAAATAAAGCATGACAAATAGAGGTATAGATAATAATACCTAAATTTTAATATTAATTGCCATTTGTTATGATTAATTTCATTTTTCCATATAATCACTCATTTGTCAAGTGTGCCAAAAATTCAAAATGGCACACCAAGACTCTAAGACCTAAATTGTGTTTATTTGATCAAATTTTCATAATTCTCAAAATATATTGGCACATCCTAAAATCCTTTAGGATTAAAATTCAAACCTATTTCCAAGGTATCCATAACCTTGAAAATGACCTAAGGTGCCACCTTTACTATGGTTAGGTTAACTACCCATCCATTTAAAGTTGACACATCCTAACCCATTTAGTGTGAATCGATCACGCTCCTAGGAACCCAAAACCTATTTGAGCTCCTTGGATTAACTAGGTATTCCTTAGGGATGACCTTCCTAGATACCCTCCTAATGACCCTTCTAGGCTTGGTAGCCTTGGTCATTTGGGTCTTGCCTAGGTTAACTCTAGGGGTGACTCCCCTTGTAACCTTCTTAGTGGCCTCCCTAGGTTTCTTCGAAAGCTTAGCCACTAGGCACTTACCTTGGTTAACCTTAGGGATGACTTCCCTATTAACCTTGTCTTTCCTAGACCTAGGTTGTGTTCCATAATCAAATGGAACATTATGATAGGTAGGCTTATCTACCTTGGACTTAGGCTTGTGGCTCAAACCTTTCTTGCCCATAGATGAGCCTTGCCTCCTAGGACCTAGATTTTGACCATTTGACACTTTAATTGAATTTTACTTAATCCTAAGGTCCTTTTCCATTTTCTCAAGCCTTGATCTCAAGGCTTGGTTCTTTAACTCTAATTTCTCTAATTTGGTGGACCCATTATTTCCTTGAGTATTCTTGCCCTTCTTAGGCATATGTCTATCTTTCTTACCATTAAAGCATAATTGATCTTTTATTTTTTTTAATACTTGCCTTAGGTAAGATTGTTCTAGGGACATTAGTCCCAAATTTTTCCTTAGTTGAAATATTATATGATTTTGTACCTAGGCAATACAATCTATTATTTCTAGCATGCCTTTTATGAAAAATAGCAAGATTACTTCTAGCATGCTTTTTCCTATTACTTAAAGAATGAGCATTATTTAAATTTACCTTAAGGTTTATTTTAGAAGCTCCCCCTACTTATGATGCTCCTTCTTGACCCTTGCTAGGCTTCCTCCCCTTAGGGCATACCATGTGCTCCTTGCTCTTGCTAGTGGGGACTCCGACATCCTTTGAATTGTTGTTGACTTTTGGTGCCGCGCGGAGTCTTCTTGACCTTCTTAGGGCACTTGCTCTTATAGTGCCCATATTCTCTACACTCAAAACACATAATATGATTTTTATTATTAATTGAAGTGTTTGAGTTACCTACGTCAATGGTGGTGGCCGGAGTGAGTTCCTCAACTCTCTCGGAGGTAGATGGATCTTCTCGCTCTTGCCCTTGCTCCGGTGATCTAATATCCTCCCCCTCAATCCTAGAGGTGGAGACTTCTTCTACTTCTTCTTCCACTGATCCCGATCCGGATGTTGATTCTCTATTAACTTTCAAATCCTCACTTTCTTGTAAGGAAGAGCTTGTTTCTTCAGCCTCCTCTTCTTGAGCCGATGAACATTCTTCGGCTTCTTGTGATTGTTCTTCACTTGAAGCCGGTGATGGTCCTTCATGGAACTTTGCTAATTTGCTCCAAAGCTCCTTGGCATCTTGATATTCACCTAGTCTTGACAAAATATCATTAGGTATCAAATCTTCTAAAAGTTTTGTTACCTTAACTTCGGTCTTGAATTTTAGGTGTTGCTCTTAGATCAACTTCTTCAATTTTAGGACATCTCCCTTATTATCCCTAGGGGGTTCAAAACCTTCCATGTGAAGGGAGTTGCTTCGGAGGCTCATTGGCTCCCATGTCCCTGGATTAAAATTTTCACTAATGAAAGAATTAATCCGGATGGGATGAGTTTCCTTAGCACAACCAATTCGTCGTCATGCTAACAACTTGAGTGGTCGCTTGAACAAACTAGTTGTTCAAGCAACACAATTCTTCTAGTTGGTTAGCCCCGGAAGAGACGACGGACGGATCGTCGGTTTTTGTGTTTGTCTTCGGGGTCCATGATTATACAAAATATATACATTCGCACTCTTGTATAATCAACACATAAAATAACATGCTTAGATCAGAATATAAAGTTGTAAAACTTTTATACCTCACGATCTTCTACCGTATGTCCTATCCTCCTCGTGGACGATGTGTGGGCGAAGATTCTCCACGAGTAGAAGCCTTCTAGATCACGTTCTTCCCTTCCTTGTCCACTGCGAACAAAGAGAAGAACCAACAAAAACTTTCCTTTCTAGAACCGGCCACCAAGCAAAGGAGTTTGATGCAACCGCCGGCCAAGGAACAAGTGCATGAAGCGCCGGCCACCAATGGAAGGAGAACCGCCGGCCACCTTGGAGAGAATAGAGGAGTGAACGCCGGCCACCAATGGAAGGAGAACCGCCAGCCAAGGAATAAGAGAGAGGCCAAGAGGATGGGCGCCGGCCAAGTCTTAATGGAGGAAGATGGGCGCCGACAACAACTTAATGGAAGAAGATTGCCGCCCAAGCCCTAGCTTCCAAACCCTAGCCGCCCAACCTAAAACCCTAACCCCAATTCATTATTTTGCCGCCCAACCCTAAGCTTTCCTTTTATAGAGTTAGGATTAGGACTCCTTTAATCTCCACGTCGAATCTAGGGATTTAATCTCCACCGTCGGATCTAGGGTTTTATCCCAACCGTCGGATCTAGGGTTTCATCCCAACCGTCGGATCTAGGATTTCATCCCAACCGTCGGATCTAAGATTTCATTCCAACCGTCAGATCTAGGGATTTAATCCCAACCGTCGATTCTAGGGTTTCATCCTAACCATCGGATCTAGGGATTTAATCCCAACCGTTGGTTCTAGGGTTTTGTTTTACATCCTTGGATCTAGACTTCATGAGGATTATATTAGGCTACGATAGGGACCATAAGGAGGAGTTGGATCTTGGCCACCCGATGGATCGGAACCACACAAACTTGATCCATCAATGATGTTCCATTCCACTAGAGGATCATCATTGAACTACCTCACCAACCCCCATAAATTAATATGGGCTCCATATATTATTTGTACATTCATATCCCCGTGTTTAAGATATCGAATGTCCTGTTGGTGCAATCGGCCCAGGTCACGATTGACCAGGACTCGAGTTTGACTCGAGTGATGTTTTGATGTTTCGAGAAAAACATATGACAATGTAATTGTCATTTGGTAAAGTCCAAGTCTTGAGTACTTGGCATGGGAAGTCCAAGTGGGACACTTGGCATTGGGAAAAGTCCAAGCATGGGTCTTGGCAATGTAAAGTCCAACATGGGTTGGCAAGGAAAGTCCAAGTCTTGAGTACTTGGCATGGAAAGTCCAACATGGGTTGGCAAGGAAAGTCCAAGCATGGTCTTGGCATGGAAAGTCCAACATGGGTTGGCAAGGGAAAGTCCAAGCATGGTCTTGGCATGGAAAGTCCAAGCATGGTCTTGGCATGGAAAGTCCAACATAGGTTGGCATTTGAAGTCCAAGGGGTTTGATATTGGCTACGTAAAGTCCAAGCGGGAGTCTTGGCAGCATAAGACCAATGGTTGGCAGCGTAAAGTCCAAGCGGAAGTCTTGGCAGCATAAGTCCAATGGTTGGCGGCGTAAAGTCCAAGCGGAGTCTTGGCGGCTTAAGTCCAATGTGCCTTGGCGGTGTAGACACCGTTAGCATGACATAGCCGATGGAAGCACCTGAAGGCTAGCGCGATGGATGAACAAGTCATGGATGACTTGGAGGGATCCGAGAGGCGTGAGGCTGATGGAGGTGGCTAGAAGGCTTAGGTCTAGACTAAGGGTGGTCTAGTAAGTATGGGGGAACCATACTTGGGTTAAAACCTCATGTTTGAGGTGTGCCAGTCGACTGGTGCCATGTGGCAGTCGACTGGATGGAGTCAACTATGGTTTGACTGTGGGTTATGGCCTAGCGATCATTGCCGCAGGTGGGCGGCCGATTGATGGCTCGGCGATCGACCCGATCGTGATCACCGACCGGGTGCTCGAGAAATCGGCCACAGAATGGAGTCGAGACTCGACTGATGGTCACAATCAGTCGACTGATGAAGGTTCTGTTGGACTTATCCAGCGTGGATCTAGCCGTTGTCTCACGACAACAGTGGCATCAGTCGACTGATGGTCCCGATCAGTCGACTGATCGACTTTTTCCAGCACAGGTTGAAGCTATATATGGAGCTCATGATGGAGGAAAAACAAAGGTTTCTTTGAGGCGATTTGGGGGGATTTGCTGTTGCAAATCAGGGTCTCCAAGTTGATATCAAGCAACCAAGTGATCAAGCATTCAAAGAGCATTTGTAAAGTGTTTTCTTTACTTGTATTGCTTTTGTATTTCATTATATTGCTTGTATTCATCTTGTATTACTGTTGTATACATTGTACGAGGTTTCTCCACCTCCGGATTGTTCCGAGAAGGAGTTATTTTATAGTGGTGTGTGATTGGCATCGCTAGGGCTCGTTTGAGCCCGATCCGTGGAGTAGGAACCGTGCGGTTTCGAACCACGTTACATACTCATGTTCGTGTGTAATTGTTTATTTCGTTATTGTTATTATTATCTATATTCCGCTGCGCTAACGAAATTGTAGACACGAACGCGAAAGAATTCCATTGACGCTATTCACCCCCCTCTAGCCGTTCCAAAATATCTCTAACAAGTGGTATCAGAGCCCGGGGCTCTTCTACGAATTAACAACCCGGAGTCAAGAAGTGAGAGGGATGAATATGGAATTTGAGGAAAGATTGGGTGACGACGTCAACATCCCACCTTCCTTCAACCGCGAACATTTTGCGTATTGGAAAGGTAGGATGGAATATTTTCTAATGACGAATATAGAAAATTGGTTTGCCATGACTATAGGTTTTGATGCTCCGAGAGGAGAAAATGGAGAAATCCTCAAGATGAAGAGATGGACCGAGGAGCAACGGGAAAAATTCAAGACAACCATTAAGGTAACAAAAATGTTGATTGATTTGATACCTAACGATATTTTGTCCAGATTAGGAAGCTATAGGGATGCCAAGGAGTTGTGGAACAAGTTGATCAAGTTCCACGATAATCCCGAATCGGTCCAAGAAGACTTGGAAGAGGAGGAGACTGAAGAAGAATCATCATCATCCTCACAAGAAAGTGAGGAGTCAACTTCTGGGTCGGAAGAGGTGGAGGAAGTGGAAGAAGCATCCACCTCAAGGGTTGAGGGGGAGGAGAGAACCTTCATACCGGAACATCGAGAAGAAGAAGCTTCGACATCCGGTCAAGATAAAGAAGCCCAAAGTCCAATTCCAGTCTCCACCACCATCGGTAACTCAAACACCTCAATTCAAAATAAAAATAACATTATGTGTTTTGAGTGTAGTAAATTTGGGCATTATAAGAGTAAGTGCCCAAAGAAAGTCAAGAAAGCTCCTCCGGTGCCTAAAAGTCAACAAAAGTCAACGGACGCCGGTTCCCCAAGTATCAAGGGCAAGGAGCACATCATATGCTTCAAGTGCAACTCAAAGGGACATTATCGGAGTCAATGTCCAAGGGGAAAGAAGAAAGGGAAAGAAGGAGCAACACAAGTAGGGGGAGCCTCCAAGGCAAACACTAAGGTAAAATTTATTAAAGCACCTTCAATTTCTAGGGATAAGAAGCATGCTAGGAATAATTTTAATAGTCTTGCTATTGTGCATGAAAAGCATGCTAGAAATAATAGATATATTTGCTTAGGAGCTAAGAGTATTCACTTAGGAAATAAGAAGAAATTTGGGAGTAATGTCCCTAAAAATATATTACCTAAGGAAAGCATTAAGAAAATAGGAGAATATCTAGGCTTTAATGCTGAGAAATCTAGACGTATGCCTAGAAATAAAAATATCTCAAGAGAAAATGAAAAATCAAAAATTGAGATATTAGAAAAGGAAAATCAAGCCTTGAGATCAAGGCTTGAAAAACTTGAAAAGACCCTTAAGGTTATGCAAAATCAAATGCAAGGGTCAATTAGTCAAACTTCTAGGTCCAAAAGTCAAAGTCAACACCTAGGACCTAAGAGTCAAAAGTCAACCAAGGGCAAGCAAGGTTTGGGTCATAAACCTAAGCCTAAGGTGGCTTACCATAGTGTTCCATTTGATTATGGAACACAAACTAGGTCTAGGAAGACTAAGGTCAATAGGGAAGTCATCCCTAGAGTTGACCAAGGGTTGTGCCTAGTGGCTAAGGTTTCTAGGAAACCTAGGGTGGCCACTAAGAAGGTTGCAAGGGGAGTTACCCCTAGAGTCAACTTAGGTAAGACCCAAATGACCAAGGCTAATAAGCCTAGGAGGGTCATTAGGAAGGTATCTAGGGAGGTTATCCCTAAGGAATACCTAATTAACCCTAGGAGCTCAAATCGGTTTTGGATTCCTAAGAGCGTGATTGATTCACGCTAGATGGGTTAGGGTGTGCCAACCTTAAATGGATGGGTAGTTAACTCAACCATGGCAAAGGTGACACTTTAGGTTATTTTCAAGGTTATGGATACCTTGGAAATAGATTTGAATTATCATCCTAAAAGATTTTAGGGTGTGCCAATAATATTTGAGAAGCTTGATAAAATGGTCAAATTGGCACAATTTAGGTTTAGAGGTCGTAGTGTGCCATTTTGGGTTTTTGGCACATTTGGGAAAATTTAGGTTAATATGGCAAAATATACTTAATTATATCAAATGACAATTAATATTAAAATTTAGGTATTACCATACCTATATATTTTATTTGCCATGCCTTGATTGCCATATGCCATGACATCATATTTTTTTAATCATTTTTATATATCATGATTATGCTTAGGTTTAAGGTTTTAAATGTCATGTGTTTTTAAATTTTATCATATGCCATGACATCATGATCATTGGCCATGTTTTAATAATGCTATTATTTCTGCCATGATCATACATTCTTGCATTAACTTGATTAAAATTGATTTAAGGACTATGGCATGACTTGAAGTCTCATTTATAAGGGAATCAAGTAGAGTTGCTTTAGAAGATGCATGAAACCCTAGTCTAGGGAGAACAAAACCCACATCTCACATCTAATTGACATGTATGTGTATTTATACACCATAGATACATGTGAGATGCTAGGATATGAGTTAAGTTCAAAGTGCATAGTTTTTGCATCTAGATGAACTAAAACTCATCTAATTTCAATTGTGGATCATTGGGAAAGCTTGTGTACAAGTCATGTGCATAGAGCCCAAGGAATATGATCCAAAATAAGGTTTTGAAAACATTTTAAAATCATTTTGAAAAACCTTGGTGAAGTCTATCTTTTGATAGCAATCACCATTGATGAAGTTGATACAAAATAGGGCCAAAACATTGAAAATTTCAATGGTTTTGAGTTTTGCATCAAATTCACTATTTTATGGGTAAAATAATTTTAAAATATTTTTCACCCATTGTATGTGTCATAAGTATTATACGTATGAACTTTCAGGATTTGTCGATAAACGTATAATTATTTATGAATTTCTAAAACTCGATTCTGATAGTTACGTATTGCTAATTTTAGTTATCAGTCCTATACTGAGTGGCGTCGGTGATAATCAATCGGTGTAGTGACAGTCTGATTCGGAAAACTAGGTTTGGTTAGCCGTGTTGACCATGGTAAAGGTCCCTAACCACTCCTAACCCTAGGATATGCTTTGGGAAGCATTATAAAGGGTGAAAATCCATTGGATATGGATTAGGAGAGTTGTTTAGGGTTTATATCAATTTTAAGGTGTTGGAAAGTTCTATATTGAATTTCTAACCTTAATTTTGATGGTTTAGAGTTCCTATTGGCTTAGGGACTGCCCAAGGACATTGTTGGTGCAATAGTCAAGGGGGAGCAAGCCTTTAGGGGGAGATATCCATCTTGGGATGATGGATGTGTTTTTCTCCTTGAAGAGGAGAAGTTATTGGGAGAATATGACATCAATTGGGAAATTGATGGGACTTTTGAGAGACCCAATTTGGAAATTGGGAGGGTAAATGGGATTGTCTCTCTTGAGTGATATTGGACTTATCACTAGGAATATGGTAGGCATCCTAAGTATTTTTGGACCAAGGGGGAGATTATAAGATCTCATTGGGACATGAGACATTGACCCTCTTGGAGAGGAAACCTTTTTGATGTTAGTCAAAAAGGGGGAGAATGTTTGGGGGAGAACATTTAGAGAGTATTTACCAATTTGGGATAATTGGTAAGGGATTTGAGTTAGTGTTCTAACTCAATAATTTGTTTGGTTTTTGTCAAACATCAAAAAGGGAGAGATTGTTGGTGCAATCGGCCCAGGTCACGATTGACCAGGACTCGAGTTTGACTCAAGTGATGTTTTGATGTTTCGACAAAAACATATGACAATGTAATTGTCATTTGGTAAAGTCCAAGTCTTGAGTACTTGGCATAGGAAGTCCAAGTGGGACACTTGGCATTGGGAAAAGTCCAAGCATGAGTCTTGGCAATGTAAAGTCCAACATGGGTTGGCAAGGAAAGTCCAAGTCTTGAGTACTTGGCATGGAAAGTCCAACATGGGTTAGCAAGGAAAGTCCAAGCATGGTCTTGGCATGGAAAGTCCAACATGGGTTGGCAAGGGAAAGTCCAAGCATGGTCTTGGCATGGAAAGTCCAAGCATGGTCTTGGCATGGAAAGTCCAACATAGGTTGGCATTTGAAGTCCAAGGGGTTTGATATTGGCTGCGTAAAGTCCAAGCGGGAGTCTTGGCAGCATAAGACCAATGGTTGGCAGCGTAAAGTCCAAGCGGGAGTCTTGGCAGCATAAGTCCAATGGTTGGCGGCGTAAAGTCCAAGCGGAGTCTTGGCGGCGTAAGTCCAATGTGCCTTGGCGGTGTAGACACCATTAGCATAACATAGCCGATGGAAGCACCTGAAGGCAAGCGTGATGGATGAACAAGTCATGGATGACTTGGAGGGATCCGAGAGGCGTGAGGCTGATGGAGGTGGCTAGAAGGCTTAGGTCTAGACTAAGGGTGGTCTAGTAAGTATGGGGGAACCATACTTGGGTTAAAACCTCATGTTTGAGGTGTGCCAGTCGACTGGTGGCATGTGGCAGTCGACTGGACTGAGTCAACTAGGGTTTGACTGCGGGTTATGGCCTAGCAGTCGACTACAGTGGGTAGTCGGTGATAGCGCGAACGATCGGCCCGATCGTGATGATCGATGATCGGTGCTCAATCGACCCGCGAATGGAGTCGAGACTCGGTCAGTGAGGACTCCATCGGTCGGTGATGGTCCGTCGATCGGTGATGAAAAGGACTTATCCAAGCGTGGATCTAGCCGTTGTCTCACGACAACGATGGCATAGTCAGCGATGGTCCCGATCGGTTGGTGATCATATATGGAGCTCGTGATGGAGGAAAAACCAAGGTTTCTTTGAGGCGATTTGGGGCGATTTGCTGTTGCAAATCAAGGTCTCCAAGTTGATATCAAGCAACCAAGTGATCAAGCATTCAAAGAGCATTTGTAAAGTGTTTTCTTTACTTGTATTGCTTTTGTATTTCATTATATTGCTTGTATTCATCTTGTATTACTGTTGTATACATTGTACGAGGTTTCTCCACCTTCGGATTGTTTCGAGAAGGAGTTATTTTATAGTGGTGTGTGATTGGCATCGCTAGGGCTCGTTTGAGCCCGATCCGTGGAGTAGGAACCGTGCAGTTCCGAACCACGTTACATACTCGTGTTCGTGTGTAATTGTTTATTTCGTTATTGTTATTATTATCTATATTCCGCTACGCTAACGAAATTGTAGACACGAACGCGAAAGAATTCCATTGACGCTATTCACCCCCCCTCTAGCCATTCTAAAATATCTCTAACATGTCCGTCAATTAATTGATTTACTGACCATCAATTAATTAACATCTAACTCCTCGAGTAGTACCACTCAACCTTATCATCATGTTGACTAAATCAACCAACTGGGTTTACATGATGAACCTTATGAGCTCCTCAAGGGGACATCATCAACCTAGTATATAGGACACGGTTTCCTCCTATAATCAACGACACACCATGTAAATAATATTATTTCCCAACTTACCAGGCATATTGATTTAATCCATCTAAATCTCACCCTCTGGTAAATCAAAGAAATAAATACCAAGTACATGTGCCCGTTATTATATTGGGATTAAGAGCATGTACAACATAATATCCGAGGTCCGATTCAATTATGTAGTCAGCAATAAATTGAATCACCTCTATGTCGGTCCTGCTCAATACACCTAAGTGTAGTAGTGTAACTCTATGTTCAAGACAAAACAATACCAAGCTACACTACAACCATGCCAATGGTTTGTCCAAAACCATCTTGGTTGTGAGCCTCTACTTATATTCTACAAGGCACTGATAACATGATCTTCTGTGCCACACCAAGCACCATGTTATCTACAATGTAAAATATTAGATAATATGCACACATATAATAAATATATAAAGTGTAAACAATGATCATGTGATTCTTATTTCAAAATAAAAATGTTCATACAAAAAGAGTTAGTCTTTCAGTATACATTCCAACAATCTCCCACTTATACTAAAAGACTATGCCGTCATCACACTGCCATACATCTGATCCCCATGTCCTCCACATGCCTATCAAACGCTTTCGCTGGAAGGGCCTTAGTGAATGGATCCGCCAGGTTATCCTCTGATGCAATCTTGGCGACAGCAACTTCTCCTCGCTTTACGATCTCTCGTATAAGGTGGTACTTGCGCTCTATGTGTTTACTCGCCTTATGGGCTCGTGGTTCCTTCGAGTTTGCAACTGCACCACTGTTATCACAATAAATTGTGATAGTTCTGGGCAAACCAGGAATCACATCCAAGTCCATCAAGAAGTTCCTGAGCCATACAGCTTCCTTGGCTGCCTCAGAGGCTGCCACATACTCAGCTTCCATGGTAGAGTCCGCCACGCATTTCTGCTTGACACTCCTCCATACTATGGCTCCACCTCCAAAAGTAAACACAAACCCCGAGGTAGACTTACTCTTGTCCCTATCTGATTGGAAATCCGAATCCGTGTAACCCACAGGGACTAATTGATCTGCCCGGTAAACCAGCATATAATCCCTAGTCCTTCTCAGGTACTTTAATATATGCTTTACCGCAGTCCAATGTCCCTGTCCAGGATTACTCTGATATCTGCTAACCATGCCCACGGCAAAGCAGATATCCGGTCTCGTACATAGCATAGCATACATGAGGCTTCCTACTGCCGAAGCATAAGGAACCGCCTTCATGTCCTCTATCTCCTTTGATGTTTTGGGACACATCTCTTTAGATAAAGGAACTCCATGCCTAAAAGGTAGAAAACCTTTCTTGGAGTTCTGCATGCTAAAACGAGTAAGGATAGTGTCAATGTATGAAGCTTGAGATAAGCACAACATCCTTTTCTTGCGATCCCTTATAACTTTGATCCCAAGGATGTGTCCCACTTCTCCCAAGTCCTTCATGTCAAACTGTTTGGACAACCATACCCTTACGTCTGATAACACTTTGATATTGTTGCCAACTAACAAAATGTCATCTACGTATAGTACAAGAAATACCACTACGTTTCCATCACATCTCTTGTATACACAAGGCTCATCCGAACTTTGAATAAATCCATATGATTGGATTACCTCATCAAAGTGGATGTTCCAAGATCTAGAAGCTTGCTTCAATCCATAAATGAACCGATTAAGCTTACATACAAGATGCTCTTTGCCTTTAGCAATGAATCCCTCTGGTTGCCGCATATAGATGTTCTCCTCAAGACTTCCGTTAAGGAAAGCTGTCTTGACATCCATCTGCCAAATCTCATAATCCATATGAGCAGCTATAGATAAGAGAATCCGGATAGACTTAAGCATAGCTACCGGTGAAAAGGTCTCCTCATAATCGATACCCTCTTTCTGAGTATACCCTTTCACAACAAGCCTAGCTTTGAAGGTCTCAACCTTCCCGTCCACTCCTCTCTTTCTCTTGTAGATCCACTTGCATCCAATGGCTTTTACACCATCGGGTGGCTCTACTAGCTCCCAGACTTGATTAGAGTCCATAGATTCTATCTCTGAATTCATCGCACATTGCCAAGATACCGCATCTCTATCTTGGAGTGCCTCATCATATGTCCAGGGATCCGGTTCATGTTCACCAGGGACTAAGTCCGAAGACTCTCCCAAAAACATGAATCTCTCGGGTTGTCTAACAACCCTCCCACTACGACGAGGTGCCTCTTGTGTATACTCTGTGACACGCGGTGCAGTGACTTGTGGCATCTCCTCTTGTACCGGTGGTACTGAAGTCGGGACTTCTCTTGTTAACTCCTCAAGAACAATCCTACTCGTGGGCTTGTGGTTCATCACATAGTCCTCCTCTAGAAATCTGGCATTCGTACTCACGATCACCTTCTAATCTCTAGGACTATAGAATAAACCACCCTTCGTTCCCTTAGGGTAGCCAACAAACAAGCGTACTTCTGTACGAGATTCCAACTTACCAGCATCTCCCTTCAGCACATGTGCTGGACTACCCCAAATCCGAATATGTCTTAGACTAGGCTTTGCCCACCCACAACTCAGGGAGTAGAGGGTACTGACTTAGATGGAACCAAGTTCGTAATGTGTGTCATTTCCGCAGAGCAAACCCCGTAACTAATCGTAACTCGTAATAACTCATCATAGATCCGACCATCTCCATAAGAGTCCTATTCCTTCGCCTCCGCCACACCATTCTCTGGGTGTGCCAAAGTGACAATTGGGATTGAATCCCCGATAAGTAACTCCTAAACTCTCCCAAGAGGTACTCGCCACCACGATCGATCGTAATGTCTTGATACTTTTACCTCGACGGCTTCTCCACATCACCTTTGAATTCTTCAACTCTCAAAGCATTCAGACTATACAAGCATCAAGTAAATGTATCCATATCTTGAATAATCGTCTATAAAAGAGACTAAATATTCAAAACCACCTCTTGCCTGGATAGACATAGGACCGCACAAATCAGAATGAACCAAATCTAACACATCTTTGGCTCTATACCCCTTGGCCTTGAAAGGCCTCTTGGTCATTTTACCTTCCAAGCAAGATTCGTAGGTTGGGAGATTCTCCACCACTAATGAACCTAAAGGTCCATCAGCTATCAACCTTTGAATTCTGCTTAGGTTAATATGACCAAGCCTTAGATGCCAAAGATATGTTTGATTCATTTGCGAAGGTTCTTTTCTCTTATTAGACTTAGAAGATGAGTTATTGATTTCTATATGCATCTTGGGAGTTTTCGGTTCAAGAGTATATAAATTGCCAACCAATGTACCAGAACAGATAATCTCCCTATTCCTTTTTATAACCACTTTGTCATTAAAAGAAACAGAATATCCATCCATAAATAATTTAGAAACTGAAATTAAATTCTTTCTAAAAGTAGGTACATAAAGACAATTTCTCAAAACCAAAACTTTTTTCCTATCAAATGAAAAATAAACGTCTCCCACTGCAATAGCCGCCACCTTTGAAGCATTGCCCATGAAGATGGTAATCTCTCCCTCAGCTAGTCGTCGGGTTTCCTGGAACCCCTGCAAAGTATTGCAGACATGATCAGTGGCTTCTGTATCTACACACCAGGCATTGGTAGATAACACCGCTAAACATGTTTCAACAACTAAACAAGAAGATATAACTTTGTTCTTCCGGCGAGGACAGTCCGCCTTCCAATGTCCAGTCTTCTTGCAAGTGAAGCACTTGCCTTTCGGCTTCTTCACTCCAGCCTGAGGTCCCACTGCTACCTTCTTTGCTCCACCTTGCTTCTTCTTCTTCTTACCTTTCGGTTTAGAGGAAGAAACCTTCTGAGCGACCATGGCTTGAGCACTTTGACGAAAAAGCCCCTCTGCCGCCCGGAGTTTTATCAGAAGCTCCGCCAACGAATACAACCTCTTGTTCATGTTGTAGTTGAGGCAGAACTGCTCAAAACTCCTAGGCAGAGACTGGAGAATGATATCAACCTAGGTTTCCCCATCGATCTCATCTCTGAGGACTTCCATCTCATTAAGATGAGCCATCATCTTGAGAACATGATCCCTAACGGGTGTTCCCTCGATCATGGTGGTCGTCATCAAGTTTCGCGCCTCGCCTACTCACGATGTCCAAAAGTTCCTTGAGATTGAACATCATGTCATAAGTCGTGGCTATGGCACGATGTCGATGTTGCAAAGACATTTGACATAGATGCCAAAATGTAACACCGCGCCATCTCATCTGCCTTGACCCATTTCTTATAACGTTCTTTCTCCTTTTCATCAGAGTCATCGGAGGACAGACCTCGAAGAGTACAAATTTGTACTCCTCCGCAGTTAAGACAATATCCAGATTTCTTTTCCAATCAATGTAGTTTGGTCCAGTAAGCTTATTTTCTTTTAAAATCACAGCAAGTGGGTTGAAAGCCATTTGAAAATCCTAAAAATCACAATGATCAAAATATTAGATTTCAAATATTATTGATTCCTCAAAACAATAAAATCCCGAAATCAACCAACACCTCAAAACACCGAGAATATCGCATGCCACGATAGTGTGGACGTATACGAATTCTACATTTGTAAGAGGAGCTTTTACCCATTAATTTTATTATCTTTTAACCTTACTTTTTGACAAATAAAATTAATAGTTGGTTCCTCTTTAGCCCTACAAATAAAAGCAGTGACTCCGATGGGGAGGATACTTTTATTTGCATCTAAGTGTGCACCATTACACGATACTAAGGGAATTATTTCGGATTATGTGCCTTACCGATGGGGAAGTACACACACTCCTAAATAATTTCCTATAACCATTATTTGACCTAGTGATCCACAAACAAACCCATCCGATGGGGAGGAAGGCACTCAGAGCCAACGCGCAAGTTTGTTGCATCACATGTCAAATTGTAATGGAGGCCGCGAGAATTAATTAAAATATCCCTCTTCCACTTAGTAAATTGAAATTGAGGAATTTTAAAGCATACACAACATGCATATAAAACAAATAAGCAATAAATATGGAAAAAACAGAATTTTTCCAACTATTATGGCATTGTCCTCCAATACGCATCCCGTCGTGTCGCCACCTCGTCCGCTCCATCTTTTCCCGTGCACAAGTCACCAAAGAGATCCGAGCCGAGATAAACTATTTTAATTTACATCCATCGATCCTATACTCCACGAAGGAGTGTACAAATAATCTAGATCGAAAGTAAACTAAAATGAGCGGCTAAACAATACCGTATTTAATTACAAAACTTAAATACTAATCTAGCCTCGTCAACCTCGAGGATTCAAATAATATACATACAATCACACACAAAACAATCACATACAAACAAATAGCCATAATAGTCTGATCTTATGCCTGCAACCAAAAAGTTAGCCTACACACATCCTACTATTATCCGGCATACTCAATATATGATATGTGCATGAAAGTAACTGAATCCAAAACACACAAAACCAGAAACCGTGGCTCTGATACCACTTGAAGGGAGTTGCTTCGGAGGCTCATTGGTTCCCATGTCCCCGGATTAAAATTTTCACTAATGAAAGAATTAATCCGGATGGGATGAGTTTCCTTAGCACAACCAATTCATCGTTGTGCTAACAACTTGAGTGGTCGCTTGAACAAACTAGTTGTTCAAGCAACACAACTCTTCTAGTTGGTTAGCCATGGAAGAGACGACGGACGGATCGCCGGTTTTTGTGTTTGTCTTCGGGGTCCATGATTATACAAAATATATACATTCGCACTCTTGTATAATCAACACATAAAATAACATGCTTAGATCAGAATATAAAGTTGTAAAACTTTTATACCTCACGATCTTCTACCGTATGTCCTATCCTCCTCGTGGACGATGTGTGGGCGAAGATCCTCCATGAGTAGAAGCCTTCTAGATCGCGTTCTTCCCTTCCTTGTCCGCTGCGAACAAAGAGAAGAACCAACAAAACCTTTCCTTTCTAGAATCGGCCACCAAGCAAAGGAGTTTGATGCAACCGCCGGCCAAGGAACAAGTGGATGAAGCGCCGGCCACCAATGGAAGGAGAACCGCCGGCCACCTTGGAGAGAATGGAGGAGTGAACGCCGGCCACCAATGGAAGGAGAATCGCGGGCCAAGGAATAAGAGAGAGGCAAAGAGGATGGGCACCGACCAAGTCTTGATGGAGGAAGATGGTCGCCGGCAACAACTTGATGGAAGAAGATTGCCGCCCAAGCCCTAGCTTCTAAACCCTAGCCGCCCAACCTAAAACCCTAACCCCAATTCATTATTTTGCCGCCCAACCCTAAGCTTTCCTTTTATAGAGTTAGGCTTAGGACTCCTTTAATCTCCACCGTCGGATCTAAGGATTTAATCTCCACCGTCGGATCTAGGGTTTTATCCCAACCGTCGGATCTAGGGTTTCATCCCAATCGTCGGATCTAGGATTTCATCCCAACCGTCGGATCTAGGATTTCATCCCAACCGTCGGATCTAAGATTTCATCCCAACTGTCGGATCTAGAGATTTAATCCCAACCGTCGATTCTAGGGTTTCATCCTAAGCATCAGATCTAGGGATTTAATCCCAACCGTTGGTTCTAGGGTTTTGTTTTACATCCTTGGATCTAGACTTCATGAGGATTATATTAGGCTACGATAGGGACCATAAGGAGGAGTTGGATCTTGGCCACCCGATGGATCGGAACCACACAAACTTGATCCATCAATGATGTTCCATTCCACTAGAGGATCATCATTGAACTACCTCACCAACCCCCATAAATTAATATGGGCTCCATATATTATTTGTACATTCATCTCCCCGTGTTTAAGATATCGAATGTCCGTCAATTAATTGATTTACTGACCATCAATTAATTAACATCTAACTCCTCGAGTAGTACCACTCAACCTTATCATCATGTTTACTAAATCAACCAGCTGGGTTTACATGATGAACCTTATGAGCTCCTCAAGGGGACATCATCAACCTAGTATATAGGACACGGTTTCCTCCTATAATCAACGACACACCATGTAAATAATATTATTTCCCAACTTACCAGGCATATTGATTTAATCCATCTAAATCTCACCCTCTGGTAAATCAAAGAAATAAATACCAAGTACATGTGCCCGTTATTATATTGGGATTAAGAGCATGTACAACATAATATCCGAGGTCCGATTCAATTATGTAGTCAGCAATAAATTGAATCACCTCTATGTCGGTCCTGCTCAATACACCTAAGTGTACTAGTGTAACTCTATGTTCAAGACAAAACAATACCAAACTACACTACAACCATGCCAATGGTTTGTCCAAAACCATCTTGGTTGTGAGCCTCTACTTATATTCTACAAGGGACTGATAACATGATCTTCTATGCCACACCAAGCACCATGTTATCTACAATGTAAAATATTAGACAATATGCACACATATAATAAATATATAAAGTGCAAACAATGATCATGTGATTCTTATTTCAAAATAAAAATGTTCATACAAAAAGAGCTAGGCTTTCAGTATACATTCCAACACCATGATGATGAACCAATCTTCTATGTCCATCATTAAGAATGTCTCCATTCTCTCCCTCCATGCCAGAAAGTCTTCTTTGTCGTATGGTGGAGGTATGTTGATGTACCATCCAAATTTTTCTTCAAACTCCATCTTCTTCTTCACCCTCTAGCGGTGCTCCCTTGGTGGTTAGTTCAAATGAAGAGCGGCCTCGCTCTGATACCACTTGTTGGGGAATTGATCGTCGCTAGAGGGAGGGTGAATAGCGAGTTGTACGTCGCTTGATGGATTTCGATCGTGCTTGCTACAAAAGTTGTTATACGCAGCAGAAATACAAATAATAAAGCAATAACTGTAAACACAAGCACACAAACATGATGATATAACGTGGGTTGGAACCTTAAGGTTCCTACTCCACGGGTCGGGCTCGAATGAGCCCTAGCGATGCAAACACTACCACTAATGAACTCTCCTTCTCGGAAAATACTCCGGAGTTGGAGGAAATCTCTTACAAATGATTACAACAGTAATACAAAGTAATACAAGCAAATATAAAGAAATACAACTGAAATGTAAAGAATACTTTACAAACTGGGGCTTTGAATACTTTGATTGTGTTGGGTTTCCGGCACCGCGGCGTGTGTGTGTTCGATCACGTTTCGTAAACATGAACACAGCGGAAGCAATAAAAATAATAAATCTACATTTATTACAACACACACAACACACGCATGCATATTACAACAAGTGTAGACATAACCGTAAATTTAAATTTGCAATAAAAGGAAATTTATCTACGTTATACCTTTCGTATGACTTGTAGCGGGAACGGCATCAACCGGAACGATCCTCGCTAGAATCGTCTCTATCCGTATCCACGCGGAGTTCCTCGGGATGACTTCGCTAAGCCACGAGCTTTGTCTTCGTATGGGTTACTAGCCTCGTGTTGAAGACGACGTGATCGAGAGATGATCACGATCCGAATCCAAATTCGGATCCTAATACGAGTTCTCAAAACTCGCTTCTCCGGAGAGGTATTCGTCAACCAATTGACGAATCCTTCATCCTCCACCTCAGAGGATTACCGGAGATCGAATCCCCGGTAAGTTAGCCACTGTCGGAGCTCTAACCGTCGTGCAAACGACGCTCCGACGAGAGGAGAACAAGCTGTCCAGAAAACTGGACAGCTTTGGTGGAGGTGATAGGTGCCGGCAAACCAAGGGAGATAGAGCTCACCTTGATGCCAAACTTGAAGGAGATCACCGGAGCACTAACCGGCAGCAGCTCGACGCCGGCGAGGGGGAAGGAAGCAGCGTTCTGGACGCCGGTTGGAGCCTCAAGGTGGGCGGTGGCAAGGAGGAGGAGAGTTAGTTCCGAATTTCTCCAAGGAGAGGTGGGCGGCAACTTAGGGTTGTGGATTAGGGCTTAAACCATCCCTTAAGCCCTCTTTTATAGAGAACTAATTCTCTTAATGGTTATTGGATCATAACCATTAGGCCCGTTAACCCGCTCCATTAAGATAAGTTAAAATAAACCAAACCATGATGGTTATTTTAAGTTAAAACGAACCGAACCAACTTTTGGTTCATTCGTTTAAAATAAACCAAACCCTTTGGTTTATTCTCCTCCATTGGATTAGAACCAAACCATTTTGGTTCATCCATTATGTCTTCATAAGACATGGCCCATCCACGCTTCCATTGCGACTGAAACGATTTCATGCTCGCTTTATGTTTGGTCCAACCAAACCTAGTTTCTCTCGGTCTGAGAATCCCATTCTCAAGCTCGTTTTAAATCCTTTGGATTACGCTCGTTGTGCGTGTGACCAAATAGGTTCTCGGTTTATGTTGGCCGTCTATAATTAACCATTAATTATAGAACGATCATGAGTGGCACCTAGTAGTACATCATGATCCCCAATTAACCGAAAAGATCAACAGTTGATCCAGAACTATTTCTGAAACCCTTCAGCAGCTCGAATGATTCGTGCCCCATTCCCTTCACTCATCTTATACCCACTTGGTTCAGGACATGGTCTATTGTGTCAGTCCCCACTAGGCTGACTATGTCACACCTAGCCCAAGTGTCATTTCCTCGTCCTACGGATTCTAGTTACTCCACATGTATCGAAGAGTACCTTACTCTAAACATGTAATGCTTTGGCCAAAGACTTTAGTAACAATCCGACGAGAGGCCATGGGTATACATCTCCTCGCAAGGAGTGGTGAATCCTTTATAGGCTATTCAAACACCTTCGATCACTTCGACTTATACCCAATCATCCCGGGTCCACATCTCCTTAGAGATGTTTGCTTAAGATGTCAAAGCATAAGTCTCCATGATCAAGATGACTTGAATACCGCAAGTCTAAGGAACATCGCACTTAAGCCACAGTAAGAACTTCATTGACATATCTATATATGCAGAGAACCATATGAAGTCTTACGGCTGGTCACTCCAATGAACTAGTTACCATAACTAGCATCCACGATTAACTCCGGACATCACAATGTCTCCAGCCAGTGAGAATCAACTGCTTGGATACACCAAGGAGTATACCTCGTGCTAGTCTCGACAGAATTGATGGTGTCCAAATCCATCAATTCATCGACTAGGGATAATTCCGATACATCACAATTACACATGTAGAGATACTCACTAGTTGTGATCCAATCACAAATTCTCTCATGCTGTGAATCGTATCGTGGACATTCAGTAAATGAGTTTAAGATCCAATCAAATACATAAAACATGTATACTCAAATAGTGAATCTTCATTTATCATATAAATGGTTCATACATAAGGCGATTACCTTAGGATATCTCTCATATATTACTAACAGACTCCCACTTGGCCTAATGCCAATCGCTACGGTATCCAATACCATAAGCTCGAACATGACCCTCAAACTTATTTTGAGGTAATGCCTTAGTCAAGGGATCCGCTAAGTTCCTTTCAGTGGGAATTTTCTCGATTTGTATTTCGTTCCTACTGATGATCTCTCTGATAAGATGATAGCGGCGAAGCACATGTTTGGATCATTGATGAGACCACATCAAGTTCATAGATGAACTTCTTGATCCAAACCGCTTCCTTTGCTGCTTCCAAAGCTGCAATGTATTCTGCCTTAGTGGCAGAATCCGCTATAGCGTCAAGCTTGGAACCTTTCCAACTTAATTTGCCCCCATTCAAGGTGAACATGTATCCAGACTGAGACCTGGAATCATCCTTGTCTGTCTGGAAGCTGGCATCCGTATACCCGCATATCACCATGTCCCCTTCTCCATATATTAGGAACACATCCTTAGTTCTTCTCAAGTACTTAAGGATCGTCTTAACAGCCGCCCAATGATCCATTCCTGGATCAGACTGGTATCTGCTCGTGACACTCAGAGCATACGATACATCGGGCCTCGTACATAACATAGCATACATGATAGATCCTATTGCGGATGCATAGGGAATCTTACTCATGCAAATCCTCTCGTCTTCTGTGGGCGGACACATAGACTTCGAAAGGTGTACCCCATGCCTGATGGGTAGGAAACCTTTCTTGGATTCTGACATGCTAAACCTCTTTAGCACTCGGTCTATATATGTAGACTGCGAAAGACCAAGCAACCGTTTCGATCTATCTCTATAGATCTTAATCCCGAGGATGTAGGTTGCTTCTCCCAGGTATTTCATGGAGAATGTCTTGGATAACCAAACCTTCACGGACTGTAAGATTGAAACATCGTTTCCTATAAGTAGTATGTCATCGACATACAATACTAGGAATACGACTGCACTCCCACTAACCTTCTTGTACACACAAGGTTCATCTGGATTTTGTGAGAAATCAAACTTTTTGATTGTCTCATCAAAACGGATATTCCAGCTCCTGGATGCTTGCTTCAATCCATAAATGGACCGTCGCAATTTGCATACCTTGGTTTTATCAAGCGATGTGAAACCCTCAGGCTGTATCATATACACGTCCTCGAGCAGGTTTCCATTAAGGAAAGTTGTTTTCACATTCATCTGCCATATCTCATAATCATAATGAGCCGCTATGGCCAGGAGCATCCGAATGGATTTAAGCATAGCTACAGGCGAATAGGTTTCGTCATAATCAACACCTTGTTTTTGACGATATCCTTTCGCCACCAATCTAGCCTTATAGGTAATCACATTACCATCCATGTCGGTTTTCTTCTTGAAAACCCACTTGCACCCTATAGGCTTTATCCCTTCAGGTGGGTCAACCAAGTTCCAAACTTGGTTTTCATACATGGAATCCATTTCCGACTTCATGGCACCAAGCCACTTATCCCTTTCTGAACTTGTCAGCACTTCTTCATAACTGGTAGGCTCCTCATCATCAATGAGTAACACATCATTCGATTCACTTACGAGAAATCCATATCTCTCAGGAATATTGCGTGTTCTACCAGATCTACGAAGATGTGGTGTTACAATAGGTCCAGCCGATTGCTCATCACTATGAGTTGTACCGTCAGTGCTTCACCGGTATCTCATCAATGTCTATTTGAGTCTCTCGAGCCTCCTCAAGCTCGACGACACTCCCACTGTTTTCTTGCAAGAGAAACTCTTTCTCTAGAAACACAGCATGCCTTGAAACAAACACCTTTTGTTCCACAGGATGATAGAATTGGTAACCCCTTGTTTCCTTAGGGTATCCAACAAATAGACATTTATCAGACTTAGCATCCAATTTGTCTGATACAGTCCGCTTCACATAAGTAGGACAACCCCATATCTTCAAGTAAGATACATGAGGTTTCTTACCATTCCATATCTCATATGGAGTAGTTGAGACTACCTTGGTAGGCATTCTGTTTAACAAGTAAACAGCTGTCTGAAGTGCATAGCCCCAAAAGGACTTGGGAAGAGTCGCATGATTCATCATTGACCTGACCATGTCCAACAAGGTCCGGTTATGCCTCTCAGATACACCATTATGCTGTGGTGTATATGCCGGAGTCCATTGAGACAATATACCATTGTCTCTTAGATAATCAAGAAACTCTTGACTTAAGTATTCACCACCTCGATCCGATCGAAGTATTTTAATACTCTTATCATGTTGTTTCTCTACTTCATTTCTGAATTCTTTGAACCTTTCAAAGGCTTCAGACTTGTGTTTCATCAAGAACACATACCCAAACCATGAGTGATCATTGGTGAAGGTAATGAAGTAGCTATAGCCTCCTAAAGCTTGAGTTGACATAGGTCCACATACATCAGTATGTATTAGACCTAGTAACTCTCCCACTCGTTCACCTTTTCCAGTAAAAGGTAACTTAGTCATCTTGCCTTTTAAGCATGATTCGCATGTATCATATGAATCCAATTCAAACGATTCCAGAATTCCACATCGGTGTAATTCGGACATGCGTTTCTTGCTTATATGGCAAAGACGACAATGCCACATATAGGAGTCTATTTGATTATTCTTTCGAGCACGCGTGTTGCTTGCTTCGATATTGAAAATGTCACTGGATACGTCCAACGTATAAATGCCATTACTCAAGGTTCCAGTTCCATAAAGTACGCCATTTAAAGTTATATAACAACAATTGTTACTAAACGTCAAATGGAAACCATTTCTATTTAAACAGGAAATAGAAACAATGTTCTTTATTAGAGAAGGAACATAATAGCAATTGTCCAGTTCTAAGACAAGTCCTGTAGGGAGTTTCAACAAATGCGTTCCAATGGCGACTGCAGCAACCTTTGCTCCATTCCCAACACGCAAATTTGACTCTCCCTTGACGAGTCTTCTTCTATTCCTTAGCCCATGTATGTCATTACATATATGTGAGCCACACCCAGTATCAAATACCCAAGTGTCTAGGGAAATAGAATGACAATCAATAAAGAAGATTTCTGAAGAAGATGGGGCATCCGATGCCTTATCCTTCTTCACGGACTCAAGATAAATCTTGCACTTTCTTCGCAAATGGCTCTCCTTGCCATAATGATGGCAAGTTTCCTTTTGTGCTAGTTCTACCTTCTTAGCCATTCTCTTCTTTCCCTTCTGCTGTTCCTTTGACTTCCTCTTAGAACCATTCTTCGAGGAATCAACTAACAGCATCGTCCCCTGCTCATGCTTCTCAGAAGACTCCACAGTCTTCAACATATTGAGCAGTACCACAGATGAACCTTCTAGCATCTCAGAGGTGAAGAGGAGCTTTGAGACTTCGAACCTTTCGAATCTCACTTGCTCATCAACCAACTCACAAAGATGAAGGACTACGATATGAGCATCCATATGCTCATGCTGCTTTCGTAGCTTGGGTTCCATCGCGGCTAGCATGATGCAACTCATTTGTTCAGAATCACTCACATGTTTCTGATAGGCCAACAATTGATCCAGAGTTGCATCTGTTAGGGCAATCTCTTGCCGTAATATGGTTTTGATGGTGTGGCAAAGGGTTTAAGTTAGTGTGTTATGTTGATTTGATATGTGCGTTGAAGTCGTGCAGGACTTAGTAATTCGCACATGGAGCCGTGGCGAGTTTCACATCTCATGACTCGTGCCTTGAGTCGGTGAAGGATAGCTTTGCGGAAGCCGTGCGCTTGGAGCATCCGAGGGACCGCCGGACGAGAAGCTTGGAGTGAAGCCGGAGGAAGTAGACTTCGAGGCAAGAGACGCGAAGGAGCATTGCAGAGCCGTGCGCCTGATGCTGCCGAGGGACGTGGCCGAGAACGAAGAGAACTTCGAAGGCGAGGGACTCCGAGAAATGAGAGTGAGCGATTGTAACCCGGGGAGGGGTAGCTCTTAGGTGAAACTTGGCCATTTGGCCAAGTGTCGGATGGGTTTTCGACAGCCGATCGCCATGGAATGGCAATGATCGCGAGTCGAGTGTAGCTCGACCGGTATACGATCGACCGGTTTGTGGCAGCCGACTACCATACGCTGCGGCCGATCGCAAGACAATGATCGGCCAAGGCAGAATGATCGGGTCAATAGGGTTTTGGCCACAGAACCGCTCGTAGCCGACTGGGCAGTCGACTACGGGGTCAGCAGTCGACTGGTGAGGTCCATCAGTCGACTGCCAAGAGTTCCGTTGGACAACAACGGTCGGCATCCGACGTGTTCGGAGGCCGTTGTAGTGACGGCAGTCGACTGCCATGGGCGGCAGTCGACTGATGGCGGCCAACGGGAAGAAAACAACCCTCTCTATAAAAAGAGAGGGTGTGAGCCTTTGAGAGGCTAATGCTTAAGTTCCAAACAATCTTCCTAGTGCCCCACAAGCTCTAAACTCTTCTTACTTGTCTTTACTTCAATCCTATTGTAAGAAGAGTGATCTTGGTTGTAAAGGTTACCTCCACCTAGCTTTGTGCAAAGGAGAGACCGATAGTGATTGGTTTTGGCGGAGTGATTCACCGTGGACGAATCGGACCGTGGATTAGCGGCGTAGCCGTGAACCACGTTATATCTCGGTGTTTGTATTGCTTGTTTATATTTTGCTTGTCTTTATTTATATTTGTATATTCCGCTTGCGCTAACGTTTTGTAGACGAGCAAAATACCGCCATCCAAACGAAAAGGGCTATTCACCCCCCTCTAGCCGGCCATCCGATCCCCTACAAGTGGTATCAGAGCCGAGGTTGCTTGTCACCGGACTAACCGCCGCAACAAGCCCTACATCAAAAATGGCCGGCTCCAACCTCCCTCCTCCGAAGTTTGAAGGAGAATTCGCTTGGTGGAAGAAGCGAATGGAGGTATTTTTCGAAACGGATTTTGATATAATGATTACAATGGAATCCGGTTTCGTTTTGCCTAGGGATGAAGAGGGGAAGCCAATAGAGAAATCTAGGTGGACCAAGAGGCAAAGAGAGGAGCACCTTGCAAACTCCAAAGCCAAGCACCATCTCTACAATGTGCTCCCTCAACAAGAGATCAACTGGATCGGAGAATGTGATAGCGCCAAGGAGATGTGGGAGAAGCTTATAGAACTCCATGAAGGCACATCCGAGGCCAAGCTAGCAAGGAGAGATCTCCTCCGCTCCCAACTATCCAATATAAAACTAGAAAAGGGAGAAAAGGTAACCTCACTACACTCTAGGTTTAAAGAAATTTTAATTGGGCTAACAAGTGTAGGTGAGAAGCTATCAAACCGGGACATGCTCATGAAGGCCATAGATGCCTTTCCCCGGTCCTCAAAGTGGAGCTCCATGGTGGACTCTTTCTACATCTCCAAGAATTTAGAAGTGAGCACTTTGGAGGAGTTCTTCTCAACAATGGAGCTTCACGAAACGAGGCTTGAAGGAATTCAAGAAGAGCCAAGAATTCAACCCTCAAGAGGAGTAGCATTGTTGGCAAACAAGGGGAAGAAGAAGATAGAGATCCCCTCCTCCTCCGATGATGAAGCGTCTTCCTCCTCCATGGATAGCACGGAAGAAGCCTACATGGTAAGGAAGGTAAGACGTGCATTTAAGAATTTTAGATTTGATAAATCTAATGATAGGAATAGAAGACCAAGGGGGAAGGTGATATGCTACAATTGCCAAGGAGAGGGACACATAAGGGACAATTGTCCTCTCCTAAACAAGAGCAAGGAAGAGAGGAAAAAGAAAGAAGAAAAGAAGAAGAAAAAGGGGAGCAAGAAAAAGAAGGAAGAGGAGAAGAAGACAAAAGAAAAGGGGAAGGCCAAAGCATTCAAGGCCAAGACATGGGATGATCCTTCCTCATCCTCCTCCTCATCATCGGATGAGGAGAATGCCTTTGTCGCCAATTTGGCCTTGATGGCCTTTGATGATTTGGATTGCTCCTCCTCCGAAAATGAAGGATCAAGCACAAGAGGAGAGAGCTCAAGTGAAGGGGGAGCCTCCTCCACATCATCATCCTCCTCATCATCCGAAGAAGAAGAAGAAGATATGGAAACTATGGTAACGAAAGCTTCTCCTAGTAAAATAGTTTCCATAATTTCTAGTTTAACTAAGGACTTATTTGGAATGAAAAAGAAAAATAAAAGCATGCTTAATCAAATTAAAGACTTAGAAAATAAGTTAGAAAATGCATGCTTAAATAATAATGATACTTCTTCTTGCCATGATGATGCATGCTCACATGATAATTATGTGCCTTTAGATGTTAGTGATGCATGCATAGAGGAAAATAGGGCATTAAGGAAAAGGTAGATTATTTAACCAAAGCCCTAGGAAAATTCACAATTGGCTCCAACACTTTGAATATGATCATAGGGAGCCAAAGGGCAAGTTTTAACAAGAAGGGCCTAGGATATAAAGAGAAGAAAAATGAGAAGGCCTATAGATGCCTAATAGCTAGGGGACAAGACAAAAACAAAGTAATAGCTAAGAAATGGATCCCCAAGGAATTTCTAGTGAACCCCATAGGCAAAAAATCTATTTGGGTTCCAAATCCATCCTTAAGGTTAGAAAACCCTAGGGTAGTCAACCATATGAACTAATCTATATCATATTTTGGTTGACTTAGGATGACGGGACAACATTTTTAGATAGTGTTGGGTGATGATAACTGCCCATAAATAGGTAATAATGCTTAAATCATGATGATTAATGCAATTGCTATGTATATGTGTAATCATGATTTATGATTTTGATATTGGGCACATTATCATGAAAATAGGTTTAAATCATGCTTTAGGTGATAACTTATTTATTATCATCATATAATGCCTAATGCATGGTTATAATTTGATGAAAACATGTATTTCATGGTCATAATGTGAAATTAAATCATATATATCATTATGATCATGTAGGTTGTTAGATTGACACTTAACCTTGATAGAATTGCATGAATATATTGGTTAAGTATATACAAATACCCCCTAGGATGCATCTCACACTCACTATAGGCTAACTTGATTGCAAACTTAGCATGGGTGAGATGTTAGGATGATACAAATGTCCACTAATGCCTATGGCATTTAGATGGTCATTTAAAGTATCAAAATATCAATAATAGACCAATCATGGGGAAGGCTTATGTTTAATTAATAGACATATTGCCCAAAGATCATGGTTGGATATTTCTAATGTTTTCAAAACAATTTCTTACCTTAAAATACATGTATTCATGTTTTGAAACAATTGGATGCAAAACTAGGTGTTAAAATGGATACTAACATGCTCAAAAACTAGTGGTTTTTCAAGTGTTTGGATTTTTGGCAAATCTTGTAAAATATAATGATTTTTCATGAAAAACTATTTTTCCTTGATAGGTATACTTAAGAGAAATATGTTCCTCGAATTTCATGATTTTTTGAATTTTCTGGAATTTTTTATGCATTTCTGAATTTCATCCAGAAAAATAGAAATTCGGCTTCCTTTAGCCGATCATTGCCATATCGATAGCTTGATCGGGTGGTAATAATCAGAATATTGAAGGCCGATTTCAGTTTGTAAACTAACAAGTGGTACCCAATTTTATACTTGATGTCATATTTTCCCTCCATTATACTTGATGTCATAAGCTTATAACTTTGTGATAATCTTTTTGATGGTGTCAAAGGGGGAGAAAATATTATGTTTAAGTTAATCATTTTAGGGGGAGAAATATATGATAGGGGGAGAAAATTAATATGGAGAGTTTCATGGATTAAGGGGGAGTTGCATGTTGTTATATCATGTTTATCTTTACATGCTTTCTTACCTTAGAATTTATATCAAATGTTTTACCTAACTTAAACGGATTGCCACACATCAAAAAGGGGGAGATTGTTAGGGCAATCTCTTGCCGTAATATGGTTTTGATGGTGTGGCAAAGGGTTTAAGTTAGTGTGTTATGTTGATTTGATATGTGCGTTGAAGTCGTGCAGGACTTAGTAATTCGCACATGGAGCCGTGGCGAGTTTCACATCTCATGACTCGTGCCTTGAGTCGGTGAAGGATAGCTTTAAGCCCGTGCGCTTGGAGCATCCGAGGACCGCCGGACGAGAAGCTTGGAGTGAAGCCGGAGGAAGTAGACTTGAGGCAAGAGCGAAGGAGCATTGCGCAGCCGTCGCTGATCTTTGCGAGGGGCGTGGCAGAACGAAGAGAACTTCGAGGCGAGGACTCAGAAATGAGTGGCGATTGTAACCCGGGAGGGTAGCTCTTAGGTGAAACTTGGCCATTTGGCCAAGTGTCGGATGGGTTTTCGACACGGTCGATCGCCATGGAATGGCGATCGCTTCGAGCTAGTCAGTGTAGCTCATTGGTATCTGATGGCCCGGTTTGTAGCGGCGTGAGATCGCCATCGTTAGCGATCGGCAAGAAGATCGATGTGCCAAGGCGGATCGGTCAGTCAATAGGGTTTTGGCCGCAGAACCTTGTAGCCGATCAGGCGTCGACTACGGTCGTGATCGGGTGAGGTCCATCGATCATTGCCAAGAGTTCCGTTGGACAACAACGGTCGGCATCCGACGTGTTCGGAGGCCGTTGTAGTAATGATCGCCATGGTGGCATCGATGGCGCTAACGGAAGAAAACAGCTCTCTCTATAAAAAGGGAGGGTGTGAGCCTTTGAGAGGCTAATGCTTAAGTTCCAAACAATCTTCCTAGTGCCCCACAAGCTCTAAACTCTTCTTACTTGTCTTTACTTCAATCCTATTGTAAGAAGAGTGATCTTGGTTGTAAAGGTTACCTCCACCTAGCTTTGTGCAAAGGAGAGACCGATAGTGATTGGTTTTGGCGGAGTGATTCACCGTGGACGAATCGGACCGTGGATTAGCGGCGTAGCCGTGAACCACGTTATATCTCGGTGTTTGTATTGCTTGTTTCTATTTTGCTTGTCTTTATTTATATTTGTATATTCCGCTTGCGCTAACGTTTTGTAGACGAGCAAAATACCGCCATCCAAACGAAAAGGGCTATTCACCCCCCTCTAGCCGGCCATCCGATCCCCTACAAGTGGTATCAGAGCCGAGGTTGCTTGTCACCGGACTAACCGCCGCAACAAGCCCTACATCAAAAATGGCCGGCTCCAACATCCATCCTCCGAAGTTTGAAGGAGAATTCGCTTGGTGGAAGAAGCGAATGGAGGTATTTTTCGAAACGGATTTTGATATAATGATTACAATGGAATCCGGTTTCATTTTGCCTAGGGATGAAGAGGGGAAGCCAATAGAGAAATCTAGGTGGACCAAGAGGCAAAGAGAGGAGCACCTTGCAAACTCCAAAGCCAAGCACCATCTCTACAATGTGCTCCCTCAACAAGAGATCAACCGGATCGGAGAATGTGATAGCGCCAAGGAGATGTGGGAGAAGCTTATAGAACTCCATGAAGGCACATCCAAGGCCAAGCTAGCAAGGAGAGATCTCCTCCGCTCCCAACTATCCAATATAAAACTAGAAAAGGGAGAAAAGGTAACCTCACTACACTCTAGGTTTAAAGAAATTTTAATTGGGCTAACAAGTGTAGGTGAGAAGCTATCAAACCGGGACATGCTCATGAAGGCCATAGATGCCTTTCCCCGGTCCTCAAAGTGGAGCTCCATGGTGGACTCTTTCTACATCTCCAAGAATTTAGAAGTGAGCACTTTGGAGGAGTTCTTCTCAACAATGGAGCTTCACGAAACGAGGCTTGAAGGAATTCAAGAAGAGCCAAGAATTCAACCCTCAAGAGGAGTAGCATTGTTGGCAAACAAGGGGAAGAAGAAGATAGAGATCCCCTCCTCCTCCGATGATGAAGCGTCTTCCTCCTCCATGGATAGCACGGAAGAAGCCTACATGGTAAGGAAGGTAAGACGTGCATTTAAGAATTTTAGATTTGATAAATCTAATGATAGGAATAGAAGACCAAGGGGGAAGGTGATATGCTACAATTGCCAAGGAGAGGGACACATAAGGGACAATTGTCCTCTCCTAAACAAGAGCAAGGAAGAGAGGAAAAAGAAAGAAGAAAAGAAGAAGAAAAAGGGGAGCAAGAAAAAGAAGGAAGAGGAGAAGAAAACAAAAGAAAAGGGGAAGGCCAAAGCATTCAAGGCCAAGACATGGGATGATCCTTCCTCATCCTCCTCCTCATCATCGAATGAGGAGAATGCCTTTGTCGCCAATTTGGCCTTGATGGCCTTTGATGATTTGGATTGCTCCTCCTCCAATGAAGGATCAAGCACAAGAGGAGAGAGCTCAAGTGAAGGGGAGCCTCCTCCACATCATCATCCTCCTCATCATCCGAAGAAGAAGAAGAAGATATGGAAACTATGGGCTTCTCCTAGTAAAATAGTTTCCATAATTTCTAGTTTAACTAAGGACTTATTTGGAATGAAAAAGAAAAATAAAAGCATGCTTAATCAAATTAAAGACTTAGAAAATAAGTTAGAAAATGCATGCTTAAATAATAATGATACTTCTTCTTGCCATGATGATGCATGCTCACATGATAATTATGTGCCTTTAGATGTTAGTGATGCATGCATAGAGGAAAATAGGGCATTAAGGGAAAAGGTAGATTATTTAACCAAAGCCCTAGGAAAATTCACAATTGGCTCCAACACTTTGAATATGATCATAGGGAGCCAAAGGGCAAGTTTTAACAAGAAGGGCCTAGGATATAAAGAGAAGAAAAATGAGAAGGCCTATAGATGCCTAATAGCTAGGGGACAAGACAAAAACAAAGTAATAGCTAAGAAATGGATCCCCAAGGAATTTCTAGTGAACCCCAGAGGCAAAAATCTATTTTGGGTTCCAAAATCCATCCTTAAGGGTTAGAAAACCCCTAGGGTAGTCAACCATATGAACCTAATCTATATCATATTTTGGTTGACTTAGGATGACGGGACAACATTTTTAGATAGTGTTGGGTGATGATAACGTGCCCATAAATAGGTAATAATGCTTAAATCATGATGATTAATGCAATTGCTATGTATATGTGTAATCATGATTTATGATTTTGATATTGGGCACATTATCATGAAAAATAGGTTTAAATCATGCTTTAGGTGATAACTTATTTATTATCATCATATAATGCCTAATGCATGGTTATAATTTGATGAAAACATGTATTTCATGGTCATAATGTGAAATTAAATCATATATATCATTATGATCATGTAGGTTGTTAGATTGACACTTAACCTTGATAGAATTGCATGAATATATTGGTTAAGTATATACAAATACCCCCTAGGATGCATCTCACACTCACTATAGGCTAACTTGATTGCAAACTTAGCATGGGTGAGATGTTAGGATGATACAAATGTCCACTAATGCCTATGGCATTTAGATGGTCATTTAAAGTATCAAAATATCAATAATAGACCAATCATGGGGAAGGCTTATGTTTAATTAATAGACATATTGCCCAAAGATCATGGTTGGATATTTCTAATGTTTTCAAAACAATTTCTTACCTTAAAATACATGTATTCATGTTTTGAAACAATTGGATGCAAAACTAGGTGTTAAAATGGATACTAACATGCTCAAAAACTAGTGGTTTTTCAAGTGTTTGGATTTTTGGCAAATCTTGTAAAATATAATGATTTTTCATGAAAAACTATTTTTCCTTGATAGGTATACTTAAGAGAAATATGTTCCTCGAATTTCATGATTTTTTGAATTTTCTGGAATTTTTAATGCATTTCTGAATTTCATCCAGAAAAAATGTAAATTGCTTTTATATCATCGCCATCTTCGATAGAATGATCGTGGCTCGTAAATCAGAATATTGAAGGCCGATTTCAGTTTGTAAACTAACAAGTGGTACCCAATTTTATACTTGATGTCATATTTTCCCTCCATTATACTTGATGTGTCATAAACATAACTTTGTGATAATCTTTTTGATGGTGTCAAAGGGAAAATATTATGTTTAAGTTAATCATTTTAGGGGGAGAAATATATGATAGGGGGAGAAAATTAATATGGAGAGTTTCATGGATTAAGGGGGAGTTGCATGTTGTTATATCATGTTTATCTTTACATGCTTTCTTACCTTAGAATTTATATCAAATGTTTTTACCTAACTTAAACGGATTGCCACACATCAAAAAGGGGGAGATTGTTAGGGCAATCTCTTGCCGTAATATGGTTTTGATGGTGTGGCAAAGGGTTTAAGTTAGTGTGTTATGTTGATTTGATATGTGCGTTGAAGTCGTGCAGGACTTAGTAATTCGCACATGGAGCCGTGGCGAGTTTCACATCTCATGACTCGTGCCTTGAGTCGGTGAAGGATAGCTTTGCGGACGCCGTGCGCTTGGAGCATCCGAGGGACCGCCGGACGAGAAGCTTGGAGTGAAGCCGGAGGAAGTAGACTTCGAGGCAAGAGACGCGAAGGAGCATTGCAGAGCCGTGCGCCTGATGCTGCCGAGGGACGTGGCCGAGAACGACGAGAACTTCGAAGGCGAGGGACTCCGAGAAAGGAGAGTGAGCGATTGTAACCCGGGGAAGGGTAGCTCTTAGGTGAAACTTGGCCATTTGGCCAAGTGTCGGATGGGTTTTCGACACGATCATTGCCATGGAATGGCGGTCATCGCTCGATCGAGTGTAGCTCGGACCGGTATACGATCGACGGTTGTAGCGGCGTGATCGCCATCGTTAGCGAGCCGATCAAGCCGATCGGCAAGCGAGATCGGTAGTCAATAGGGTTTTGGCCACAGAACCGCTCGTAGCCGATCGGCGATGACGGGCCGTCGATGACCGTGAGGTCCATCAGTCGACTGCCAAGAGTTCCGTTGGACAACAACGGTCGGCATCCGACGTGTTCGGAGGCCGTTGTAGTGACGGCAGTCGACTGCCATGGGCGGCAGTCGACTGATGGCGGCCAACGGGAAGAAAACAGCCCTCTCTATAAAAAGGGAGGGTGTGAGCCTTTGAGAGGCTAATGCTTAAGTTCCAAACAATCTTCCTAGTGCCCCACAAGCTCTAAACTCTTCTTACTTGTCTTTACTTCAATCCTATTGTAAGAAGAGTGATCTTGGTTGTAAAGGTTACCTCCACCTAGCTTTGTGCAAAGGAGAGACCGATAGTGATTGGTTTTGGCGGAGTGATTCACCGTGGACGAATCGGACCGTGGATTAGCGGCGTAGCCGTGAACCACGTTATATCTCGGTGTTTGTATTGCTTGTTTCTATTTTGCTTGTCTTTATTTATATTTGTATATTCCGCTTGCGCTAACGTTTTGTAGACGAGCAAAATACCGCCATCCAAACGAAAAGGGCTATTCACCCCCCCTCTAGCCGGCCATCCGATCCCCTACAGCATCGTCACTAGGACAGGCGGGAAGAGGCGCTTCGAGGACATTTGCAAGCTTTTCAACCTTGAGAACAATTCTCAAGCTTCTAAGTCAGTCCATGAAGCTCGGCCCAGTCAATTTATTCGAATCCAAAATGGAACGCAATTCAAAGACATCATGATCAATCTTAGAAATACAAAACGAGCATATATGAGAAAGATGATTTTAAAATGCATCAATATACATTTATAAATCCCATTCATTTTTTGAATTTCAAAACCCCCAAAATCACTTCGGGAGATAGTAGGTCCATCTCCGAATGGGTTGATATCCATTATAGTTATGAACAACCTTGGAGAGAGTCCAACAAGCCATTCATAACTACGACGGTAGGTATCAATTATACCGATTGCATATCACGTATATGCAACTATCACAATGTGCTATCAACTAATTGAATATTCACACATACATCGGGTTGTTAACACATTAACAAGTATGCATCATATGCATAGCACCCAACTTCACCTCCCTTTACATCGACCTTGGAGAGAGTCCAACAAGCCGATGCTCCAGGTTAAAGCCAACCCATTAATCGACATAGTTTTAATATGGTTAGAGCGCATTCAACCAATTAGCCCAGCTTGGAGAGAGTCCAACAACCAAAGCTAACGATTGACCTCGACTCTTACCATATTAGTATTAAACTATTCCATGGTTTGAACATATTCGGTTCGAGCTTGGAGAGAGTCCAACAACCCAAACAAGAAACGGAACTCTGGTTCTAACCATATTAATGGAAGGTGTAGGCTTTAATATTGTTTAAGGGTTTTTATGTCTCATCCTCTTTGCATGCAAATAACTATTATCTACATGACATGGCATACATGGCATACATCTACATGTCACGACACGCATGGCATAATGTTATGCATCTAATGCAATTACATGGCATACAATTATGTCATGTATATACTTCCTTATATGTCATAACTATTTATGGAAATAAAATATGTTTAAGATTTGATTCTCCAAATCAAATCATAATTAAATTAGGAAATAAATTTCCAAATCTAATCACATATTTTATTCATGGAATTATTTGATTAAGGAAAATCTATTTAGGAAACCAATTTCCTAAATCATTAAAACTACTTATGGAAATAAAATATTTTAAGATTTGATTTCCCAAATCAAATCATGATTAAATTAGGAAATAAATTTTCAGAATCTAATCAAATATTTTATTTATGGAAAATATCAATTTCCATAAATACTTCCAACTTTCCAAAAGTGGAAGATTTCCATAAATACTTCTAGACTTTCCAAAATTGAAAAATTTCCATAAATACTTCTAAATTTCCAAAATTAGAAAATTTCCAGAAATACATTATGACTATCGCAAAACCATTTTTACGATTATGTCGAAACACAACCTAGGCTCTAATACCACTGTTGGGTTTCCGGCACCGCGGCGTGTGTGTGTTCGATCACGTTTCGTAAACATGAACACAGCGGAAGCAATAAAAATAATAAATCTACATTTATTACAACACACACAACACACGCATGCATATTACAACAAGTATAGACATAACCGTAAATTTAAATTTGCAATAAAAGGAAATTTATCTACGTTATACCTTTCGAATGACTTGTAGCGGGAACGTCATCAACCGGAACGATCCTCGCTAGAATCGTCTCTATCCGTATCCACGCCGAGTTCCTTGGGATGACTTCGCTAAGCCACGAGCTTCGTCTTCGTACGGGTTACTAGCCTCGTGTTGAAGACGACGTGATCGAGAGATGATCACGATCCGAATCCAAATTCGGATCCTAATACGAGTTCTCAAAACTCGCTTCTCCGGAGAGGTATTCGTCAACCAATTGACGAATCCTTCATCCTCCACCTCAGAGGATTACCGGAGATCGAATCCCCGGTAAGTTAGCCACTGTCGGAGCTCTAACCGTCGTCCAAACGACGCTCCGACGAGAGGAGAACAAGCTGTCCAGAAAACTGGACAGCTTTGGTGGAGGTGATAGGCGCCGGCAAACCAAGGGAGATAGAGCTCACCTTGATGCCAAACTTGAAGGAGATCACCGGAGCACTAACCGGCAGTAGCTCGACGCCGGCGAGGGGGAAGGAAGCAGCCTTCTGGATGCTGGTTGGAGCCTCAAGGTGGGCGGCGGCAAGGAGGAGGAGAGTTAGCTCCGAATTTCTCCAAGGAGAGGTGGGCGGCAACTTAGGGTTGTGGATTAGGGCTTAAACCATCCCTTAAGCCCTCTTTTATAGAGAACTAATTCTCTTAATGGTTATTGGATCATAACCATTAGGCCCGTTAACCCGCTCCATTAAGATAAGTTAAAATAAACCAAACCATGATGGTTATTTTATGTTAAAACGAACCGAACCAACTTTTGGTTCATTCGTTTAAAATAAATCAAACCCTTTGGTTTATTCTCCTCCATTGGATTAGAACCAAACCATTTTGGTTCATCCATTATGTCTTCATAAGACACGGCTCATCCACGCTTCCATTGCGACTGAAACGATTTCATGCTCGCTTTATGTTTGGTCCAACCAAACCTAGTTTCTCTCGGTCTGAGAATCCCATTCTCAAGCTCGTTTTAAATCCTTTGGATTACGCTCGTTGTGCGTGTGACCAAATAGGTTCTCGGTTTATGTTGGCCGCCTATAATTAACCATTAATTATAGAACGATCATGAGTGGCACCTAGTAGTACATCATGATCCCCAATTAACCGAAAAGATCAACGGTTGATCCAGAACTATTTCTGAAACCCTTCAGTAGCTCGAATGAATCGTGCCCCATTCCCTTCACTCATCTTATACCCACTTGGTTCAGGACATGGTCTATTGTGTCAGTCCCTACTAGGCTGACTACGTCACACCTAGCCCAAGTGTCATTTCCTTGTCCTACGGATTCTAGTTACTCCACATGTATTGAAGAGTACCTTACTCTAAACATGTAATGCTTTGGCCAAAGACTTTAGTAACAATCCGACGAGAGGCCATGGGTATACATCTCCTCGCAAGGAGTGGTGAATCCTTTATAGGCTATTCAAACACCTTCGATCACTTCGACTTATACCCAATCATCCCGGGTCCACATCTCCTTAGAGATGTTTGCTTAAGATGTCAAAGCATAAGTCTCCATGATCAAGATGACTTGAATACCGCAAGTCTAAGGAACATCGCACTTAAGCCACAGTAAGAACTTCATTGACATATCTATATATGCAGAGAACCATATGAAGTCTTACGGCTGGTCACTCCAATGAACTAGTTACCATAACTAGCATCCACGATTAACTCCGGACATCACAATGTCTCCAGCCAGTGAGAATCAACTGCTTGGATACACCAAGGAGTATACCTCGTGCTAATCTCGACAGAATTGATGGTGTCCAAATCCATCAATTCATCGACTAGGGATAATTCCGATACATCACAATTACACATGTAGAGATACTCACTAGTTGTGATCCAATCACAAATTCTCTCATGCTGTGAATCGTATCGTGGACATTCAGTAAATGAGTTTAAGATCCAATCAAATACATAAAATATGTATACTCAAATAGTGAATCTTCATTTATCATATAAATGGTTCATACATAAGGCGATTGCCTTAGGACATCTCTCATATATTACTAACAGATTGTTGGTTGCTTGAATGATCTTGAAGGACCTTGAAATGCATCTGTACTTCGCCTTCAAATCACCTCAAGAAACGCCTTTTTATACATGGCCCTGTAAGGCCCTCAATGATCGCCAACAAGATCATTGTGAGATAAGGGCTTAATCTACGTCGGTATCCAAACCAATGGTTACACTGGCAGTCGACTGCCATAACCCAATAGTTGACTGCCAGGGTCATAGTCGACTACCGAGCATTCTACTCCCATAACCCCGACCAACAGTCGACTTCCATCCATGGCAGTCGACTGCTCAAGCCATCAGTCGACTATTCAATTCTGTCAGTCGACTGCTAGGCTATTTCTTGCAGTCGAACACCAGTTGAGTTCGAGCTGTTCGACTGACCATAATCCCAGTCGACTGTTGTAAGTCGACTCAGTTGTCAAGTGTCAAAACACTTGACTAGTTGACTGGTCCAAAGCCCCAGTCGACTAATAACCTCAACCATGAGATTTAACCCCAAGTATGATGCCCTTATACTTGCTAGACCACCCTTAACCTAGAACTAAGCCTTCTAGCCACCTCCGTCAGCCTCATGCCTATTGGATCCCTCCAAGTCATCCATGACTTGTTCATCCATACGCTAGCCTTCAGGTGCTTCCATCGACTATTGTCATGCTAAGCTAATCTCCACTGCCAAGGCATATTGGGCTTACGCTGCTAAGACTACCGCTTGAACTTTATGCCGCCAACCATTGGACTTATGCTGCCAAGACTCCACCCTTGGACTTTAGGTCGCCAATATCACCTCTTGGACTTCCCTTGCCAACCCATGTTGGACTTTCCATTTGCCAAGACTCAAGCTTGGACTTTTCCTTGCCAAGACCCATGCTTGGACTTTCCTTGCCAACCTATGTTGGACTTTCCAATTACCAAGACTCAAGCTTGGACTTTCCCTTGCTAAGACCCTTGCTTGGACTTTCAATGCCAAGTACACAAGACTTGGACTTCTCCATCATATGGTCAACCCAATGTCAACCATATAGTTGAACAATGGTTAAACCATCGTCAAAATCAAAATACCACTTGAGTCAAACTCGAGTCTGGTCAATCATGACCTGGGTCGATTGCACCAATGATCTCCCCAAAACATTGTCAAACATTAAAACATTACTCGAGTCTGGTCAATCGTGACCTGGGTCGATTGCACCAGCATATTCTAGGATTAGGAGCAGTTAGGGTAACCTAAAATGGTTGAAACATGGGCTAAAAGGTTACATCAAGAACGATGGATCCCTCAATCGCTAATCGACGCCTAAAGCGTAGCTTCATCGTTTCGCAAAAGCGTAAATCAAGTTCAGAATTCGAATTTTGTTAATCCATAAGTAATTATACGTAATTTGAAAAGTAATGAAACTTCATATGTATAATACTTATAACAATCATTATGAGTGAATAATAAAATTGAAAAATAAAATACCCATTAAATAGTGAGATTGATACAAAGTTCAAAAACAAAGATAACTTCAATATTTTGAGCCTACTTTGTATCAACTTCATCAATGATGATTAGGCTTCACCAAGATTTTTCAAAATGATTTTGAATGTTTTTAAAATCTTATATATGAGCATGATCTATGGGCTCAATGAACATGACTTGCACATTAGCTTTCACATGATCCATCATTATTATTTAATGAGTTCTAAGTTCATTATAATGTACTAAATAACCACATGAACTTAACTCATTTCCTAACATCTCATATTTTTCAAGGATGTATGAAAACACATACAAGTCAATTTAATGTGAGATGTGAGTTTTTGTTCTTCCTAAACTAAGGTCTCAAGTATTTTTCTAGGCAACTCTATTCGATTCCCTTATACATGGGACTTCAAATCATGCCATAGTCCATAAATCAATTTTAATTAATTCTAAATGCATGAATGATGATTATGGCATACAAGATATCACAAATAAAACATGTGCCAATAATCATAATGTCATGGCATAAAACATAAACCTAAATATACATGACATAAACACCTAAACATTATCATGACATTCTAAAAGATTAAATGAAATATGATGTCATGACATGACAAGGCAAACAAAGCATGGAAAGTATGAAATACAAAGGTATATAATACCTAAGTGTTAAGCTCAAATTGCCATTTTTAGAATTAAATCCACATTTGTCATAATGAATCAATTTCCCAAGTGTGATAAAAACCCAAAAAGGCACTATGACTCTAAAACCTAACTCGTGCCAACTTGATCAATTTTCAAACTTCTCAAATTTAATTGGCACATCCTAAAATATTTTAGGATATAAATCCAAACTTATTTATAAGGTATCCCATAACCTTAAAAATGTCTGAAAGTGAAAACTCTACCATGGTTAGGTTAACTACCCATTCATTTAGGATTGACACACCCTAACCCATTTAGCGCAATGGAATCATGCTCCTAGGAACCCAATACCTATTGGGGCTCCTTGAATTTACTAGGTACTCACTAGGGATATCCTCCCTTAGTACCTTTTAGGCTTGGAAGCCTTGGTCATAAATCTAAGCCCTTAGGAGTCAAAACCTAGGGTCTAGAAGACAAGAACCATCTAGGGGCAAGAAAGGTTTGGGTCACAAATCTAAGCCAAGGAGACCTACGATAGCATTCCATTCGATTATGAAACCATTTCTAGGTCTAGGAAAACCAAGGTTACTAGGGAAGTCATCCCTAAGGTTAACCATAGTAGATGCCTAATAGCCAAGGTTCCCATGAAACCTAGGAAAGCCACTAAGAAGATCACAAGGGGAGTTACTCCTAGAGTTTGTTAGGGCAATCAACCCGTGAATGATGTGTTTTGATGTGTGTGGCAAAGGTTTAAGTTAGGTTGTTTGTGGATTTGATATGTGTATTGAAGTCGTGCAGGACTTAGTAATTCACACATGGTTAGCTTGACAAAGCATTGACAAGATCACCATCTCATGACACGGTCCTTGAGTCGGTGAAGGACGACATTATGAAGCCGTGCGCTTGGTGCATCCGAGGGATCACCGAACGAGGAACATTGGAGTGAATTCAAGGAAGCAGACTTCAGGGTGAGATGCAAAGGATGACATTGTGAAGCCGTGTGCTTGGTGCATCCGAGGGACGTGGATGGATGAAGAGAGCTTCAAGGCGAAGGACTCTAAGGGAGATGAGAGTGAGCGATTGTAACCTGGGACGGGGTAGCTCATAGGTGAACTTGGCCGAATGGCTAAGTCAAGTGTCGGATGCTCAACCAAAGCTTGGTTTAAGGTTTTACCCGACACCAGTCGACTGTTATAGGTAGAAGTCAACTGTTATGGTTCGATGGAACTCGATCGGTGTTCGACTGAGCCTGTCACATCCCGAGAGTATGCCGAGCCAAAAATAATCGGACAATATCTCCCCTGTACGTGATACAATTCCCTGATATACATAAAGCCTTTCAGCCACCATCACATAACAAATATATGGACATAATCCATAAAAGACAGCGGAAGATACTGACAAATAATAAAGATACAAACAACTCAACTATGCACTCCGGAGTGACTTTGACACAACAAGAATCATAATAGAAACCACATCGAAAGTCAAATACATACAACACATCCGTATACCATAAATATGGAAACGATATAGGGTAAAATCCCAAAACATCAATCCACAAGAATACAACAATATGGAAATAGTATTCAACCATTCGGTGTGAGATGGGATCAGCTGGCGGAGCTCTGAACATCCAAGGAATCTTCTATCTGTTACCTAGGCAACAGGAAACCCAAGGTTCGGGGCGGTGAGTATAAACTCAGGGGTAATATGTAGAAAGTGCATGAACAACATATAGGGATATAGAGATCTACAAGTATACATGTGAAGATCTACAGGTATACAGAATGAGTCCAATAAACATACAATCCTAAATGTACTAACAAGTAACCATAGTATAGTCATACTCAATGCATATACTAAACTGATCAGCTGAACATGAAGTAATGTACTAACGTAGCTGATGGTCTGCAACACCATAAGCTATATCATCCTGAACAGGGTATACAATAACATAACTCATATAACATACAAGATCAATCCCATATCTGACCAACACTCAAACATATGAATAATATATAATCATATGTAATAACAACCTGGTCCATACTACACTAGAACATGATGCTAATCAAATGCATACAACAGTCTGGACCAACACATATATCATGCTCAACACAACAATATATAATATGCAAATGACATGTATCATGATGTCAAACATATGCAGTAAATAAATGCAGCATCTCACAGGCATATGTAAAACATATATCGAATACATGCATACATATATATCAGCAATGCATATGCATGGCCATGTCTGCGGACCCATCCAACCACGACCCCAGTATGGCTTGGGTGGCACGACATGACGACTAGCCTGACTCCAGCTACCACTACTCTCGAGTGGCCGAGTTGGGTAGTATCAATGAGTAGCATATAAGCGTAAAGAGCTAACTACTCCACAGGGGTCCTTGCTGCTAGCCGCTCCGTCACTACCCATGAGTAGACGAGCTCTGCACACAGGACAACTACACGTCACACAACCACCGTCTATAGTGGGCGAGTGCAACACCACTCTGCAAGTGCCTAGGTGCGCATCTCCAGCTACCACCGTCTATAGTGGTCGAGCACGACACATCCAATGCTCTACCCTCAACCTTGCTACCACTACCCCGAGTGGCCGGGGAGGCAGGATGACTGACGACCCTCTCACCACAAGGGAGACCTAGTCGCCAGCATGCATGCAATGTAATGATGCATAGCTCCACACACCTATCCTCACAACACTCCCTATCCCACGGGGAGTCCTGGTCAACCAAAAGTCAACTATGCAAGGACTACTAATCAACAAGACTCTCTCTCTATCACACAAAGAGTTATACACATCTAACAGTCAACCATGTTGGTGCAGGGGCACTAGATAATCAAACCTGTGTTTTGATTATGGCAAAGACACAAAGTTAAGTTTACATCATTATCTCACGAGCTAAATCGAGTGTGCAGAAAGGTACTAAAGCTAGAGTTGAAGGCTAGCGACACCCGGAGGAAGCCGCGATGGTCGGGCGACACTCGAGTGACTTCGGAGGGAGCCGAAGGAATCGAGTGGAAGGCCGGAAGCGAAAGCAACACAGTAAGAATCGAGGAAAGCTTGTGTGAGTGAGAGATGGTAAGGTCGTGTCCTCTGTACGGGGACGACCGTAGGCGGTGATCCGACTAAAACTTCCTGTGGAAGGTCTAGGTCGAGATCGGACGGTTAGAAACTGTCGTATTTATCATTTTCCGAGCTAACCTCTTATTGCAGGGAAGTGGCTAGCCGGGCCGATCACTGGACATGGAGCAGCGATCGATGCCCATCGGCCGATCGATGGGAGGCATCATCGATCGTGATGGTGACGATTCAGCTTTTGTGCTAGGTCAAAACGGATAACGTTTGACGCGGCCACTTCGCGATAAAATTTGGACAACTTCATGATCCGTTCCGAAAAAAGAGGAGACAAATTCAGAGGCTAAAATCTATAAAAGGAGGGTAGGATTCCAACTCCAAATCACATCAAGTTTATTCATCAAGTGCTCTTACAACTTCGACGCTCCAACACCGTCATAACGCCGACGCGACGACAAGTTCAGATCTTCTTCATCGGCAACAACATCTAGTAATATATTTTCATATTGTATTCGTTGTTTTTATTCGTAACGAGGTGAGGTCGGCTTGTTGCCTCATCCTCGTACATTCGGTTTTGTGATCGTTGTCTCCTACCTCCAACGAGGAGGAGACGTTATAGTGCTTTGCCCTCCGTACGCGGTCTAGGGACGATAGGGCCTTGGAGTAGCAACCATTGGGTTATGAACCAAGTAAAAATAAACTTGTCTTCTTTACTTTCCGCTGCTTTTACTTTGTGTATCGAACGAACGAAAAAGAAATTCTACGCTCACTATTCACCCCCCCCTCTAGCGACGCTTCTCGATCCAACAAACCATGCTAAGACCTCCAGTCCATAGCGAGATACTATCGACCGTCCATATAACCATACACAGGCACATGATCCATAATGGATATACCATCACGCTAGGACCTCCTGTCTCATAAACCACATACTGACAACCACACACTTATCTATGCATAGATAATAGATCCACCATAGATGCACAACTAATGTGTATAATACAGAAATTGACTCTATAACCTAATCCATCACCTAACCCTAGTGATGTGACACAGTAACCCAATCTGAGTTCACAATGATAACCCTAACCACATGTACTTAACTGAATATCCATCAGCTAACACACAATAGGGTTTGTTGTTCATATCCGTGATAGATAAATGATGAAGTAATAGCAATATATCTCAAAGGTCAAAGATAGTATAAGCATATGATTAAATAAGAGTGGATTTAAGATCAAAGTAATAGCATAAGTCTAAATTCATGCACCAGATTCAGATCAAACTACCTGACCAGGGTAGATATTGCCCACCTGAAACGTAGATCATGCTGATGACCTTCGTGCCCGCAAATCTATCTTGAATCAAGGTCCTGCAATTATCATACAACATTAACAAGTCCTAACTCCGATTCAATCACAATCAATCCCTTGATCTATTTAAGGGAAAAATCCAATCTGCACGTATCAATTGACTAAACAATTATAACCATAGTATATCTATCACAATAGATTCAAATCGAAACTTACCTAGTTCTGAACCCATAGCACCAACTCGTAACTTCCCATTCTACTGCTTCAGGTATTAGATCTATGATCCAAGCCTAATGCCTCCTTCCTCGGATCATCACCCCAACTGATAGGTTGCCACCAAATCAAAGCCAATCTAATTAACACACTTTATTTACTAGCTCCAAGCTCCCAAGCTTAAAACCCACCACACATAATTAGAACCTGCAATTGGACTGATCAACATCCTCATCGACAATAACCATCAAGTGTCGGCAGAACTACCCAAACACATCCCTCGAATTCAAATAGATCAATATAAAACCATTGATAATACCCTAAATCGAAGCTATCACCATAGCATACCTTCCTCTCCCGAATCTGTCAATCGGATCTAGACCATCGTGAGCCATAGCTGTACTGTGCTTCCCGACCACACCAGCAACACAACCACCTTCCATAAATCATAGATCACAGCTCAATCAACCCACCTTGCACAAGGAGATCCAACGATGGCAGTGTTAATGCTAGCAACAGAGGTGGTCGACCGCCGAGCTATTCGAGATGGTGAGCAGGCGACTGTGTGAGTTGAGATACCTGACACCAAAATAGCGGAAGACGAAGCTATAGTGGATGAAGAAGAGAAGGAACCGGATGGCGGTGACGCGATCCGACGACTGGCTCAGGCATCGATAGTGGCAAATTGTCGGAAGAGGTGAGTTGCGGCGATGACACAATGAAAGAGATCGTAGCTGCAGAGCAATAGGGAAGAAGGATTCAAGTCGCGATAAGAAGCAAGTCGGGATCGGGATTTGGGAGATCACGACTGTGAAATTAGAACTGAGATTTAAAAGAGGCGATGGGAGTTGGTTCGACTAGCTTAGGTTTAGCTTAAATCAAAACTATGATTAATAGGGACTTAGGATTAGATCATTAACCCCTTGATAAACCACCCATTAATCTAATGATAACTAATTTAAGGCTATTAAATTTTTTTCGATATTTTACAGAGCCTTTTCTGGCCCAGCAGTCGACTGCTAGGGTTTGGCAGTCGACTGCCAGGGGATGACAGTCAGCTGATCAAGGGAAAGTTGGGCACAGAAGGTTGTCCAGTCAAGTGATCGCTTCGGTCACTCGACTGATGGCTCAATCAATCGATTGATGGGGATGATCAGTCGACTGATGTGGGAGCCGTTGGTTGGAATCCAACATGGATGAAGCCATTGCGAGGCAACGACTATAGCAGCAGTCGACTGATGGTTGCATCAGTCGACTGCTCAGTGCCCAATGGGAAGAATGGCCTCTTCCCTATAAGAAGAGGCCTTGGATCACTTGGGGAGGTTAATGCTTGAACTCCAATCATACTCCCAAGTGCCCTAAATGTTTTCTTCCCTCTTTCTTGATATTATTTCAATCATATTGTAAAGAGAGAGATTGTGTAAGAAAGGTTTACCTCCACCTATCTTAGTGCAAAGGAGAGACTAGTGGATTTGATTAGGCGTGATTCACCTAGAACGAATCGGGTCATGGACTAGCGGCAAGGGCCATGAACCACGTTACACACTTGTGTTCACATTTGCCTTATCTTTACTTTGTGTTTTGCTTTTAATTGTCTTTAGCTTTATTATTCTGTTGCGTAAACTCTAATTGTAGACGATTAAGCGAGCAACTTCCATCATCGTACACGAAGGGCTATTTAGCCCCTTCTAGCTGGCCACCAATCCTCTAACAAGTAGTATCAGAGCAAGAAGCTTGTCGCGGACTCATCGCCAACACAAGCACGACAATGGTCGGTTCCAACATTCATCCACCTAAGTTTGAGGGCAACTTCTCTTGGTGGAAGAAGAGAATGGAGGTATTTTTTAAAACGGATTTTGATATTATGATTACAATGGAAATCGGTTTCGATTTGCCTAGCGATGAAGAGGGGAAGCCAATAGAAAATTCAAGGTGGATCAAGAAGCAAAGAGAGGAGCACCTTGCAAATTCAATAGCCAAGCACCATCTCTACAATGTGCTCCCTCAATAAGAAATCAATAGAATTGGAGAGTGCCTTAGTGCCAAAGAGATGTGGAAGAAGCTAGTGGAGCTTCATGAAGGCACATCCAAGGCCAAGCTAGCAAGAAGAGACCTTCTCCGCTCTCAATTGAACAACATCAAACTTGATAAAGGGGAGAAGGTAACATCTCTTCACTCTCGTTTTAAGGAAATAATAACCGGTTTATAAAGTGTAGGTGAAAAACTCTCCAACCGGGAAATGATCACGAAGGCCATAGATGCTTTTCCCCTATCATCTAAGTGGATCTCCATGGTGGACTCCTTTTATATTCCGAAGAATCTAGAGGTGAGCACTCTAGAAGAGTTTTTCATCACCATGGAATTGCATGAGACAAGGCTTGAAGGAAAAGTAGAAGATCAAATCAAGCCATCAAGGGGTTTAGCACTAATCGCCGACAAGGGAAAGAAGAAGCAGGATACGCCACCCTCCTCATCCAATGAAGATTCATCTTCCTCATCAATGGATAGAAATGAGGAAGCATATATGGTAAGGAAGGTAAGGCATGCATTGAAAAATTTTAAGTTTAACAAATCTAATGATAGGAGAAGAAGGCCAAGAAGAAAGATTATTTGCTACAATTGCTAAGGAGAGGGACACATAAGGGATGATTATCCCCTCTTGAACAAAAGCAAGGAAGAAAGAAGAAAGAAAGAAGAGAAGAAGAAGGGGAGCAAGAAAAAGGAAGAAGAAAGAAAAATAAAAGAAAAAGGGAAGGCCAAGGTACACAAGGCGACATGGGATGATCCATCTGTTAGTAATATATGAGAGATGTCCTAAGGCAATCGCCTTATGTATGAACCATTTATATGATAAATGAAGATTCACTATTTGAGTATACATGTTTTATGTATTTTATTGGATCTTAAACTCATTTACTGAATGTCCACGATACGATTCACAACATGAGAGAATTTGTGATTGGATCACAACTAGTGAGTATCTCTACATGTGTAATTGTGATGTATCGGAATTATCCCTAGTCGATGAATTGATGGATTTGGACACCATCAATTCTGTCGAGACTAGCACGAGGTATACTCAAGCGGTGATTCTCGGGCCGAGACATAGTGATGTCCGGAGTTAATCGTGGATGCTAGTTATGGTAACTAGTTCATTGGAGTGACCAGCCGTAAGACTTCATATGGTTCTCTGCATATATAGATATGTCAATGAAGTTCTTACTGTGGCTTAAGTGCGATGTTTCTTTGACTTGTGGTATTCAAGTCATCTTGATCATGGAGACTTATGCTTTGACATCTTAAGCAAACATCTCTAAGGAGATGTGGACCCGGGATGATTGGGTATAAGTCGAAGTGATCGAAGGTGTTTGAATAGCCTTTATAAAGGATCTACCACCTCATGAGGAGATGTATACCCATGGCCTCTCGTGATTGTTACTAAAGTCTGGCCAAAGCATTACATGTTTAGAGTAAGGTACTCTTCGATACATGTGGAGTAACTAGAACTGTGAGGACGAGGAAATGATACTGGGCTAGGTGTGACGTAGTCACTTAGTGGGACCGGCACTATAGACCATGTCCCAACCAAGTGGGTATAAGATGAGTGAAGGGAATGGGGCACGAATCATTCGAGCATCAAGGGTTTCGTAAATAGTTCGATCAACCGCTGATCTTTTTCTGCTAATTGGGGATCATGATGTACTACTAGGTGCCACTCATGATCGTTCTATAATTAATGGTTAATTATAGACGGCCAACATAAACCGATAACCTATTTGGTCACACGCACAACGAGCGTAATCCAAAGGATTTAAAACGAGCTTGAGAATTGGCTTCTCCGAGAGAAACTAGGTTTGGTCGACAAACATAAAGCGAGCATGAAATTGTTTCAACCGCAATGGAAGCGTGATGGGCCGTGGTCTTATGAAGACATAATGGATGAACCAAAATGGTTTGGTTCTAATCCAATGGATGAGAATAAACCAAAGGGTTTGGTTTATTTTAAACGAATGAACCAAAAGTTGGTTCGTTCATTTTAACTTAAAATAAACCATCATGGTTTGGTTTATTTTAACTTATCTTAATGGAGCGGGTTAACGGGCCTAATGGTTATGATCCAATAACCATTAAGAGAATTAGTTCTCTATAAAAGAGGGCTTAATGGATAATTAAGCCCTAATCCAAGTTGAGTTGCCGCCACCCAACCCTTGTTGCCAACCTCACTGCTTGTTGTGCCGCTTCAAGCTCAGCTTCATCCGGTGAACCCTCCGCGACCTCCGGTGATCTCCTAGGTTTGGCAAAAGGTGAGCACTTGGCTTCCTTGTTTTGGCCGGGCGCTATCTCCTCCACCAAAGCTGTCCAGTTTTCTGACAGCTTGTTCCTCGTCGGAGCGCCGCTTGACGACGTTAGAGCTCCGACAGCGGCTAACTTACCGGGATTCGATCTCCGGTAATCCTCTGAGGTGGAGGACGAAGGATTCGTCAATCGGTTGACGAATACCTCTCCGGAGAAGCGAGTTTTGAGGACTCCTTTTGGATCCGAATTTGGATTCGGATCGTGATCATCTCTCGATCACGTCGTCTTCAACACGAGGCTAGTAACCCGTACGAAGACGAAGCTCGTGGCTTAGCGAAGTCATCCCGAGGAACTCGGCGTGGATACGGATAGAGACGATTCTAGCGAGGATCGTTCCGGTTGATGCCGTTCCCGCTACACGCCATACGAAAGGTATAACGAGATAAATTTCCTTTTATTGCAAATTTAAATTTACGGTTATGTCTACACTTGTTGTAATATGCATGCGTGTGTTGTGTGTGTTGTAATAAATAGGAGATTTATTATTTTATTGCTTCATTGTGTTCATGTTTACGAAACATGATCGAACACACACACGCCACAAGGCCGAAAACCCAACAAAGGGTATCGTGAGCCCAGTTGTGTTTCACATAATCGTAAATGGTTTTGCGATAGTCATAATGTATTTCTGAAATTTTCTAATTTTGGAAATTTAGAAGTATTTATGGAAATTTTTCAATTTTGGAAAGTCTAGAAGTATTTATGGAAATCTTCCACTTTTGAAAGTTGGAAGTATTTATGGAAATTGATATTTTCCATAAATAAAATATTTGATTAGATTCTGGAAATTTGTTTCCTAATTTAATCATGATTTGATTTGGGAAATCAAATCTTAAAATATTTTATTTCCATAAGTAGTTTTAATGATTTAGGAAATTGGTTTCCTAAATAGATTTTCCTTAATCAAATAATTCCATGAATAAAATATGTGATTAGATTTGGAAATTTGTTTCCTAATTTAATTATGATTTGATTTGGACAATCAAATCTTAAACATATTTAATTTCCATAAATAGTTATGACATATAAGGAAATATATACATGATATAATTGTATGCCATGTAATTGCATTAGATGCATAACATAATGTCATGCGTGTCGTGACATGTAGATCTATGTCATATATGTCATGCCATGTAGATAATAGTTATTTGCATGCAAAGAGGATGAGACATAAAAACCCTTAAACAATATTAAAGCCTACACCTTCCATTAATATGGTTAGAACCAGAGTTCCGTTTCTTGTTTGGGTTGTTGGACTCTCTCCAAGCCCGGCTCGAACCCGAATATGTTCAAACCATGGAATAGTTTAATACTAATATGGTAAGAGTCAGAGGTCAATCGTTAGCTTTGGTTGTTGGACTCTCTCCAAGTTGGGCTAATTGGTTGAATGCGCTCTAACCATATTAAAACTATTTCCCGATTAATGGGTTGGCTTTAACCTGGAGCATCGGCTTGTTGGACTCTCTCCAAGGTCGATGTAAAGGGAGGTGAAGTTGGGTGCTATGCATATGATGCATACTTGTTAATGTGTTAACAACCCGATGTATGTGTGAACATTCAATTAGTTGATAGCACATTGTGATAGTTGCATATACGTGATATGCAATCGGTATAGTTGATACCTACCATCGTAGTTATGAATGGCTTGTTGGACTCTCCAAGGTTGTTCATATCTATGATGGATATCACCATTCGAGATGGACCTACGATCTCCAAGTGATTTTGGGGGTTTTTGAAATTCGAAAAATGAATGGGATTTATAAATGTATATTGATGCATTTTAAAATTATTTTCTCATATATGCTCGTTTTGTATTTCTAGGTCAATAAATTGATCATGACGTCTTTGAATTTGCGCACTATTTTAGATTCGAACAACCGACCGGGGCCTAACTTCGGATCGCTTAGAAACTCGAGAATTGTTCTCAAGGCGGAAAAGCTTGCATATGTCCTTGAAGAGCCTCTTCTACGTCTAAGGGCGATGCAACTCCAGACCAAATGTTGGTCTATCAGAAGCATGTGGCAGATTCTGAGCTGGCGAGTTGCATCATGCTAGCGGCGATGGTACCTGAGCTGCAAAAGCAGCATGAGCATATGGATGCTAATACTATGGTCTTCCATCTTCATGAGTTGTTCGATGAGCAAGCGAGATCCGAAAGGTTCGAGGTCTCTAGGCTCCTCTTCACCACGAAGATGCAAGAAGGTTCATCCGTAGTGCGTTTGTGCTAAAGATGAACGGTACATCGAGCGCTAGCTACCCTCGGTTTTGTGATGGATCATGAGTTAAGTATTGACTTAATTCTGCATTGTTTGCCCAAGAGTTTCTCGCAATTTGTGATGAACTATCGGATGAACAAATTGGAATCCACCATTCCCGAGCTCCTCAATATGCTGAAGACTGTGGAGCCTTCTGTGAAGCATGAGGAGAAGGCGGTTTTGTTAGTTGATTCCTCAAAGAAAGGTTCTAAGAGGAAGGCAAAAGAACAGAAGAAAGGAAAGAAAAAGGCAAAGAAGGCGAAAGTAAAGAAAGGGCACTTGCCATCACTGGCAAGGAATGCCACGGCGAAGAAATCGCAAGATTTATCTTGAGTCCATGAAGAAGAAGAAGGCATCCGATGCCCCATCCTCTTCAGGTATCTTCGTTATTGATTGTCATTCTATTTCCTTAGACACTTGGGTATTGGATACTGGGTGTAGCTCACATATATGTAATGACATACAGGGGCTAAGGAATAGAAGAAGACTTGTCAAGGGGGAGTCAAATTTGCGAGTTGGCAATGGAGCAAAGGTTGCTGCGGTCGCCATCGGAACTTATTCGATGAAGCTCCCTAGTGGACTAGTCTTGGAACTGGACAATTGCTATTATGTTCCTTCTCTAATAAAGAACATTGTTTCTATTTCCTGCTTAAATAGAAATGGTTTCCATTTAACGTTTAGTAACAATTGTTGTTATATAACTTTAAATGGCGTACTTTATGGAACTGGAACTTTGAGTAATGGCATTTATACGTTGGACGTATCCAGTGACATTTTCAATATCGAAGCGAGCAACACGCGTGCTCGAAAGGATAATAATCGAATAGACTCCTATATGTGGCATTGTCGTCTTGGCCATATAAGCAAGAAAGCATGTCAGAATTACAGATGTGGAATGCGGAATCGTTTGAATTGGATTCATACGATACATGCGAATCATGCTTAAAAGGCAAGATGACTAAGTTACCTTTTCTTGGAAAGGTGAGCAGTGGGAGAGTTACTAGGTCTAATACATGCGATGTATGTGGACCTATGTCAACTCAAGCTTTAGGAGGCTATAGCTACTTCATTACCTTCATAGATGATCACTCACGGTTTGGGTATGTGTTCTTGATGAAACACAAGTCTGAAGCCTTTGAAAGGTTCAAGAATTGAAATGAAGTAGAGAAACAACATGACAGTATTAAAATACTTGATCGGATCGAGGTGGTGAATACTTAAGTCAGAGTTTCTTGATTATCTAAGACAATGGCATATTGTCTCAATGGACTCCGCCCTATACACCACGGACATAATGGTGTATCGAGGCGTAGCTTAGGACCTTGTTGGACATGGTCAGGTCAATGATGAATCATGCAACTCTTCCCAAGTCCTTTTGGGGCTATGCACTTCAGACAGCTGTTTACTTGTTAAACAGAATGCCTACCAAGGTAGTCTCAACTACTCCATATGAGATATGGAATGGTAAGAAACCTCATGTATCTTACTTGAAGATATGGGGTTGTCTGCTTATGTGAAAGCGGATATGTGGAGGCTAAGTCGATAAATGTCTATTTGTTGGATACCCTAAGGAAACAAGGGGTTACCAATTCTATCATCTGTGGAACAAAAGGTGTTTGTTTCAAGGCATCTTTGTGTTTCTAGAAAGAGTTTCTCTTGCAAGAAAGCAGTGGGAGTGTCGTCGAGCTTGAGGAGGCTCGAGAGACTCAAATAGACATTGATGAGATACGGTGAAGCCTGACAATGGTAGATAACTCATAGTGATGAGCAATCATTTGGACCTATTGTAACACCACATCTTCGTAGATCTGGTAGAACACGCAATATTCACGAGAGATATGGATTCTCGTAAGTGAATCGAGCGGCGTGTTACTCATTGATGATGAGAGCCTACGTTATGAAGAAGTCTTGACAAGTTCGAGAAAGGGATAAGTGGCTTGGTGCCATGAAGTCGGAAATGGATTCCATGTATGAAAACCAAGTTTGGAAGTTGGTTGACCCACCTGAAGGGATAAAGCCTATAGGGTGCAAGTGGGTTTTCAAGAAGAAAACCGACATGGATGGTAATGTGATTACCTATAAGGCTAGATGGGTGGCGAAAGGATATCGTCAAAAGCAAGGTGTTGATTATGACGAAACCTATTCGCCTGTAGCTATGCTTAAATCCATTCGGATGCTCCTGGCCATAGCGGCTCATTATGATTATGAGATATGGCGGATGGATGTGAAAACAGCTTTCCTTAATGGAAACACCTCGAGGGCGTGTATATGATCTGACTGAGGTTTCACATCGGTTGATAAAACCAAGGTATGCAAATTGCGGCGATCCATTTATGGATTGAAGCAAGCATCCAGAGGCTGGAATATCGTTTGATGAGACAATCAAAAGTTTGATTTCTCACAAAATCGACGAACCTTGTGTGTACAAGAAGGTTAGTGGGAGTGCGATCGTATTCCTAGTATTGTATGTCGATGACATACTACTTATAGGAAGCGATGTTTCAATCTTCTGATAGTGAAGGTTTGGTTATCCAAGACATTCTCCATGAAAGACACAGGAGAAGCAACCTACATCCTCGGGATTAAGATCTATAGAGATAGATCGAAGCAGTTGCTTGGTCTTTCGCGGTCTACGTATATAGGCCAAGTGCTAAAGAGTTTAGCATGTCGGAATCCAAGAAAGGTTTCCTACCCATCGGGCATGGGGTACACCTTTCCGAAGTCTATGTGTCGCGCACGAAGGCGAGAGGATTTGCATGAGTAAGATTCCCTATGCATCCGCATAATAGGATCTATCATGTATGCTATGTTATATACGAGGCCCGATGTATCGTATGCTCACGAGTGTCACGGCGGATACCGATCCGATCGAGAATGGATCATTGGGTTTATTAAGATGATCCTTAAGTACTTGAGAAGAACTAAGGATGTGTTCTAATATATGGAGAAGGGACATGGTGATACGGGTATCACGGATGCGGCTTCGGGCGGACAAGGATGATTCAGTCTCGATGCGGATCGTGTTCACCTTGAATGAAGCGTATGATGAGTTGGAAAAGTTCCAAACAAGAGGTGGATTCTACCAGCGGCGAGAATACATTGCGGCCGAGCGTGAAGGCGGTTTGGATCAAAAGTTCGTTCATGAACTTGGTGTGATTCCGGCCATTGTTGAAGCAATCTGGTCTCTGCGACAACAATGGAGCAATTGCCTGACGAAAGAGCCAGGTCTCATCAGCGATCAAACATGTGCTTGGCTATCATCTTATCGAGAGATCATCGGTAGGAGCGAAATACAAATCGAGAAAATTCCCCTTTGAAGAACTTAGTGGATCCTTTGACTAAGGCATTACCTCAAAGTAAGTTTGAGGTCATGTTAGAGCTTATGGTATTGGATACCATAGCGATTGGACATTAGGCCAAGTGGGAAGTCTGTTAGTAATATATGAGAGATGTCCTAAGGCAATGCCTTATGTATGAACCATTTATATGATAAATGAAGATTCACTATTTGAGTATACATGTTTTATGTATTTGATTGGATCTTAAACTCATTTCTTGAATGTCACGATCGATTCACGGCATGAGAGAATTTGTGATTGGATCACAACTAGTGAGTATCTCTACATGTGTAATTGTGATGTATCGAATTATCCTAGTCGATGAATTGATGGATTTGGACACCATCAGATTACAAGACTAGCAGAGGTATACTCCTTGGTGTATCCAAGCGGTGATTCTCACTAGTGGAGACATAGTGATGTCGGAGTTAATCGTGGATGCTAGTTATGGTAACTAGTTCATTGGAGTGACCAGTAAGACTTCATATGGTTCTCTGCATATATAGATATGTCAATGAAGTTCTTGTGGCTTAAGTCGATGTTCCTTTGACTTGCGGTATTCAAGTCATCTTGATCATGGAGACTTATGCTTTGACATCTTAAGCAAACATCTCTAGGAGATGTGGACCCGGGATGATTGGGTATAAGTCGAAGTGATCGAAGGTGTTTGAATAGCCTATAAAGGATTCACTACTCCTTGCGAGGAGATGTATACCCATGGCCTCTCGGATTGTTACTAAAGTCTTTGGCCAAAGCATTACATGTTTAGAGTAAAGTACTCTTGATACATGTGGAGTAACTAGAATCGTGGGGCGAGAAATGATACTTGGGCTAGGTGTGACGTAGTCAGCCTAGTGGGGACTGACACTATAGACCATGTCCTGAACCAAGTGGGTATAAGATGAGTGAAGGGAATGGGGCACGAATCATTCGAGCTGCTGAAGGGTTTCAGAAATAGTTCTGGATCAACCGTTGATCTTTTTGGTTAATTGGGGATCATGATGTACTACTAGGTGCCACTCATGATCGTTCTATAATTAATGGTTAATTATAGACGGCCAACATAAACCGAGAACCTATTTGGTCACACGCGACGAGCGTAATCCAAAGGATTTAAAGCGAGCTTGAGAATGGGATTCTCGGCCAGGAGAAACTAGGTTTGGTTGGACCAAACATAAAGCGAGCATGAAATTGTTTGATCGCAATGGAAGCGTGGATGGGCCGTGTCTTATGAAGACATAATGGATGAACCAAAATGGTTTGGTTCTAATCCAATGGATGAGAATAAACCAAAGGGTTTGGTTTATATTAAACGAATGAACCAAAAGTTGGTTCGGTTCGTTTTAACTTAAAATAAACCATCATGGTTTGGTTTATTTTAACTTATCTTAATGGAGCGGGTTAACGGGCCTAATGGTTATGATCCAATAAACATTAAGAGAATTAGTTCTCTATAAAAGAGGGCTTAATGGATAATTAAGCCCTAATCCAAAAACCCCTAGCCCTTGAGTTGCCGCCCACCCTTGGAGTTGATCGCCAACCTTTGCCGCCTTGACTTGTTGTGCGTCATCTCCTTGTCGGCGTCCAAGCTTCAGCCGGTGAACCCTCCGGCGACCCTCCGGTGATCTTCCTAGGCTTTGGTGAAAAGGTGAGCACTTGGCTTCCTTGTTTTGGCCGGCGCCTACTCCTCCACCAAGCTGTCCAGTTTTCTGGACAGCTTCTTCTCCTCTCGTCGGAGCGTCGTTTGGACGATGGTTAGAGCTCCGACAGCGGATAACTTACCAGGGATTCAATCTCCGGTAATCCTCTGAGGTGGAGGACGAAGGATTCGTCAATCGGTTGACGAATACCTCTCCGGAGAAGCGAGTTTTGAGGACTCATTTTGGATCCGAATTTGGATTCGGATCGTGATCATCTCTCGATCACGTCGTCTCCAACACGAGGCTAGTAACCCGTACGAAGACGAAGCTCGTGGCTTAGCGAAGTCATCCCGAGGAACTCGGCGTGGATACGGATAGAGACGATTCTAGCGAGGATCGTTCCGGTTGATGCCGTTCCCGCTACACGTCATACGAAAGGTATAACGTAGATAAATTTTCCTTTTATTGCAAATTTAAATTTACGGTTATGTCTACACTTGTTGTAATATGCATGTGTGTGTTGTGTGTGTTGTAATAAATAGGAGTATTTATTATTTTTATTGCTTCCGCTGTGTTCATGTTTATGAAACATGATCGAACACACACACGCCGCGGTGCCGGAAAACCAACACCATCCTCATCAGAGGAAGATCAAGCCTTCACAAGCCTTGCACTTATGGCAATAGAAGACTTGGACTCCACCTCCTCCGAGCAAGAAGAAAGAAGCACAAGTGAGGAGGAGAGCTCAAGTGAAGGGGGAGCGCCTACCTCATCGGAATCGGAAAAAGAGGATTGAGTAAGTGAGGTAACAAATCTTCCCCCTAAAAAGGTCATTTCAATGATTACTAGTTTAACAAAGGACCTATTTAGGGCTAAGAAGAAAAATAAGTGCATGCAAAATGAAATTAAGGCCCTAGAAGACAAACTTGAAAATGCATGCTCACATGATGATTGTATTTCTTCTAGTATTAATGATGCATGTGTAGAAGAAAATAGGATCATAAGGGAAAAGGTAGATTTCCTAACTAAGGCCCTAGAGAAATTCACAATAGGCTCCAATACTTTGAACATGATAATTGGGAGCCAAAGGGCTAGCTTTAACAAGAAAGGCCTAGGATATAAGGGATCCAAAAATGAGAAGGCCTACCATTGTTTGATTGCTAGGGGACAAACAAAAACCACAATGGTAGCTAGGAAATGGATCCCTAAGGAGTATTTGGTGAACCCTATTCGAAAGAATCTATATTGGGTTGTCAAGTCCATCCTAAAGGGTTAGGAAAACCCTAGGATAGTCAACCATGAGTGGACTTATTTTATATCATGTAAAATGGTTGACTTATAAGGATGTGGGTGATGATTTTTGATTTAGTGTAGGGTGATGATAATGTGTAACCCATAAATTGAATGCTTAAATCATGATTTATGATTGATTTTATACTTGATAAATAATCATGATTTATGATTTGGATGATAATATTTGTTTTATGATCATGATATGCAATTAAATGATAATATTTGTGTTATGATCATAATGAGGGTTTTATACATGATAATAGACCTTGGGTAGAATTGCATAAAATTTTGGTTAAGTATAATACCTTAGGCACATCTCACACTCACTATAGGCTAACTTGATTGAAAACATAGCATGGGTGAGATTTTAGGATGATACAAATGACTCACTTATGATTATAACATTTTGATGAGTCATTATAGGTATCATGATAGCAATAATAGACTAACTATGGGGAAAGCAAATGTTTAATCAATGGACATATTGCGCATAGATCATAGTTGGATATTTCAAATGTTTTAAAACCATTTTATGTTCGATAATTTGCAAGTTTATGTTTTTGAAAAGTTTCTAAGGCAAAACTAGCTTTCAAGTTGATACACAATTGAGACTTTTTACAACTTTTGAGTTTTTGCCTAATTTTTGAAAATGAAATGAATTTTCATGAAAAATAATTTTTCACTGATAGACTTATGAGAAATATGTTCCCCAAATTTCATGATTTTTTACATTTTTTGGAATTTTTAATGCATTTCTGAATTTGGACTTCAAAAATCAGAAATTCTGAAATATAGGTGACAGTCGACTGATGTACTGTGCACGAGCACAATAACCTATTTTATCAAGTTTTGAGTTAGTTTTTGATGATTTTCATTCCCTAGACTTGATGCCATGCTTATATAACTTATGTTAGATGTTTTTGATGGTGGCAAAGGGGGAGAAATGGTTAAGTTTAAGTCAATCATGCTAGGGGGAGAAATTAGCATGTGTTAAGGGGGATTTGCATTTATTAAGGGGGAGTTGATATTCATTTTTGATATCCATATTTTATATGCTTTCCTTTTTTATGTATTTTGATTAATGTTTCACCTAACTTAAACATGGATGCCACACATCAAAAAGGGGGAGATTGTTAGGGCAATCAACCAATGAATGATGTGTTTTGATGCGTGTGGCAAAGGTTTAAGTTAGGTTGTTTGTGGATTTGATATGTGTGTTGAAGTTGTGCAGGACTTAGTAATTCACACATGGTTAGCTTGACAAAGCATTGGCAAGATCACTATCTCATGAATCGGTCCTTGAGTCAATAAAGGACGACATTGCGAAGTTGTGCGCTTGGTGCATCCGAGGGACCGCCGGACGAGGAGCATTGGAGTGAAGCCAAGGAAGCAGACTTCAGGGCGAGACATGAAGGATGACATTACGAAGTCGTGCGATTGATGCATCCGAGGGACGTGGCCAGACGAAAAGAGCTTCAAGGCGAAGGACTCCAAGCGAGATGAGAGTGAGCAATTGTAACCCGAGATGGGGTAGCTCATAGGTGAACTTGGCCGAATGGCTAAGTCAAGTGTCAGATGCTCAACCAAAGGTTGGTTTGAGGTTTTACCCGACACCAGTCGACTGCTATAGGTAGCAATCGACTGCTCTAGGTCGATGGAACTCAACTAGTGTTCAACTAAGTCTTTTCTAGCCCAGCAGTCGACAACTAGGGTTTGGCAGTTGACTGCTCGACCATCGGGCGACTGCTAAGGGATGACAGTCGACTGATAAAGGGAAAGTTGGGCACAGAAGGTTGTCCAGTCGAGTGATCGCTTGGGTCACTCGACTGTTGGCTCCATCAGTCGACTGATGTGAGAGTCGTTGGTTGGAATCCAACGTGGATGAAGCCTTTGTGAGGCAACGACTATAGCGTGATCAGCGCATGCATCGATTATTTGCTGGGAAGAATGACCTCTTCCCTATAAGAAGAGGCCTTGAGTCACTTGGGGAGGTTAATGCTTGAACTCCAATCATACTCCCAAGTGCCCTAAACATTTTCTTCCCTATTTCTTGCTATTATTTCAATCATATTGTAAAGAGGGAGATTGTGTAAGAAAGGTTTACCTCCATCTAGCTTAGTGCAAAGGAGAGACTAGTGGATTTGGTTAGGCGTGATTCACCTGGAATGAATCAGGTCGTGGACTCGCAGCAAGGGTCGTGAATCATGTTACACACTTGTGTTCGCATTTGCCTTTTCTTTACTTTGTGTTTTGTTTTCAATTTTCTTTAGCTTTATTATTCCGTTGTGCTAACTCTAATTGTAGATGATTAAGTGAGCAACTTCCATCATCGTACACGAAGGGCTATTCACCCCCCTCTAGCCGGCCACCGATCCTTTGACAGAGTTGACCTAGGCAAGACCCAATTGACCAAGGCTACCAAGCCAAAAAGGGTCATTAGGAAGGTACTAAGGGAGGATATCCCTAGTGAGTACCTAGCAAACCCAAGGAGCTCCAATAGGTATTGAGTTCTTAGGAGCGTGCTTCCATCACATTAAATGGGTTAGGTTGTGTCAATCTTGAATGGATAGGTATTTAACCTAAACATAGCAAAGTTGGCACTTTAGATTACTTCCAAGGTTATGAGATACTTTGGAAATGAGGGTTGAATTTATATCCTAAAGGATTTTAGGATGTGCCATTTAAATTTTAGAAGTTTGAAAAATTGATCAAATTGACACGAGTTAGGTTTTAGAGTCATGATGTGCCATTTTGGGTTTTTGGCACACTTAGAAGATGAGTAGTATTATGGTAATTTGGGTTTAATTCTAGGAAATGACAATTTGAGCTTAACACTTAAGTATTATATACCTTTGTATTTTATACTTGCCATTCTTTGTTTGCCTTGTTATGTCAGAACATCATATTTTATTTAATCCTTTAAAATGTCATGATAATGTTTAGGTTTTTATGTCATGTATATTTAGGTTTATGCTTTATGCCATGCCATCATGATTATTGGCACATGCTTCATTTATGCTATCTTATATGCCATAATCATCATTCACGCATTTAGGTCAATTAAAATTGATTCAAGGACAATGACATGATTTGAAGTCATATGATAAGGGAATCAAATGGAGTTGCCTAGAAAAATGCATGAGACATTAGATTAGGAAGAACAAAAAACTCACATCTCATATTAAATTGAGTTGTATGTATTTTCATACACCTTAGACACATGTAAGATGCTAGGAGATGAGTCAAGTTCATGTGCTTATCTTGTACATCATAAAGAACCTAGAAATCATTTGATATTAATGATGGATCATGGGGAAAGCTAATGTTCAAGTCATGTGCATTTAGCCCATAGATCATGGTCCATATAAGGTTTTAAAATCATTTCAAAATCACTTTGAAAAATCTTGGTGTTGTCTATCTTTTGATAGAAGTCACCATTGATGAAGTTGATACAAAGTAGCCTCAAAACATTAAAGTTATCTTTGTTTTTGAACTTTGTATCAATATCACTATTTAATGGGTATTTTATTTTTCAAATATTTTTCACTCATAATGATTGATATAGGTATTATATGTTGGTGCAATCGGCCCAGGTCACGATTGACCGAACTCGAGTTTGACTCGAGCGATGTATTGATGTTTGACATGAAACCCTAGACATTGATGTCTGATAATATTTTGGGGAGATTGTTAGTGAAATCAACCCGGGTCATGATTGACCAGACTCGAGTTTGACTCGAGGGGGATTTTGATGGTTGACTGGAGTTGACCATTTCATGGAAAGTCCAAGTCTTGAGTACTTGACATGTAAAGTCCAAACATGGGTCTTGGCATGGAAAGTCCAACATGGGTTGGCAAGTAAAGTCCAAGAGTGTAGTCTTGGCCACGTAAGCCCAAGGGTGTAATCTTGGCGGTGAAAGTCCAAGTCATGGGTACTTGACATTTGAGAAGTCCAAGGGGTTTGATATTGGCGGCGTAAAGTCCAAGCGGGAGTCTTGGCAGCATAAGTCCAATGGTTGGCGACGTAAAGTCCAAGCGGGGGTCTTGACAGCGTAAGTCCAATGTGCCTTGGTGGTGTAGACACCGTTAGCATGACATAGCCGATGGAAGCACCTGAAGGCTAGTGTATGGATGAACAAGTCATGGATGACTTGGAGGGATCCGATAGACGCGAGGCTGACGTGGCTAGAAGGCTTAGGTCTAGGCTACGGGTGGTCTAGCAAGTATGGGGGCACCATATTTGGGTTAAACCTCATGTTTGAGGTTAAAACCTCATGTTTGAGGTGTATTAGTCGACTGGGACCATATGGCAGTCAACTAGTGTGAGTCAACAAGGGTTTGACTGCTGGGAGTGCCCTAGCGATCGTTGATCGATCGGTCGTGATCTTGTGATCGATCGGCCGGGTGCTCGTATTTTGGGCCGCAGAATGGAGTCGACTCATTGTTGGGTTACGATCGGTGAAGGCTCGATCAGTGGACTGATGGATATGATCAGTCGACTGATGTCCTATCTGTTGGATATTTCCAGTGTGGATTGCACCGTTGTCTCATAGCAACAGTGTCATCAGTCAATTGATGGTTCCGACCAGTCGACTGATAGGTGATTTCCAGCCCAGGCAGCAGCTTTAAATGGAGCTCGTGGAGAAGGTTTGGAGTAGCAATTTCTTGAGCATTGTTGACGTGATTTGCTCGTGCAAATCAGGGTCTTCAACCACGATTCAAGCAATCAAAGATCAAGCAATCAAGTTCACATTTGTAAAGGTTTTCGTTACTTGTATTTGTGTAGCTTACTTGTATTTGCTTGTATTTTATTCTTATTATTGTAAGAATATTTTTACAAGGTTTCTCTACCTCCGGATTGTTCCGAGAAGGAGTTATTTGTGATTAGTGGTTGTGTGTGCAACACTAGAGCTCTTTAGAGCTCGATCCGTGGAGTAGGAATCATTTGGTTCCGAACCACATTACATAGTTGTGTATTGGTGTATTTGTGTTTTCTCTCACTTTCGTTATTGCTATTATTTCTATTTCTGCTGCGCTAACAAAATTTGCAGATGAAACGAATTCCATCGAGCATCGAAATGCTATTCACCCCCCTCTAGCAGTCAACGAATCCTCTATAATTGGTATCAGATCTAGGAGCTCTTCTATGGGCTAACCGCCAGGAGCAAAAAGCTAGAGGAAGAAGATGGAGATTCAAGAGACGTTGGGATGGGATATCAATAAGTCGGTCCCTTATGCACTATATGGACGAGAAGACTTCAATTCTTGGAAGAGAAGAATTGAAGATTTCATCATGATGAGAGACTTTGAGGAATGGTGTATTTTGATGGAAGGATTTGAATATCCAAAAGAACCAAAGGGAGGATTCCTCAAGAAGAAGAGATGGATCGAAGAGCAAGTTCAAGCCTTCGAGAAAAATGATAAGGTAATGAAATTTTTGATTGATTTAATACCTAACAATATCTTCTGTATGTTAGGTAATTATATAGATACCAAGGAGCTATGAAGCCAAGTGGCTAAGATCCATGAAGACCCTGTTGGATCGAAGCGGATCGCTAGAGGGGGTGGGGGGTGAATAGCGATAAACCTTTTTTTTAATTCGTTCGTTAAAACTCGAGTAGACAGTTAATTGCAGTGGAAAGATAAACTATAAATAAATGAGACAAATATTTTTTTACTTGGTTCGTAGCCTTCGGCTACTACTCCAAGACCCTAGTGATCCTTGATCATGCACGGAGGGCAATTCACTAAAAACACTCCTCCTCATTGGAGGTAGGAGTTTGACGATTACAAAAAAAACTTCGAAAGAAAAGATAGAGAGACAAACCCTCTCTTCTATTAATGTAAAGTGCAACGATAGAAAACCTCGATTAATAAAAGGAATTGCAATATTTAAAGAGATGACAAAATAAGAATATCAACAACTAAAGGAGTAGAAAGTAAACTAGGGTTGTTGATAGCACTTCGTTGTAGAGTTGTCGGAAAATCGCAGAGTTGTGGAGGTTTGTGAGCACTTAGAGATAATGAAAAACCCTAGGAGAAGCCCTCCTTTTATAGCCTTTAAGACCCTCATCGAATGGGTCTTCAACCAATAGGAATTGGGCACAAAACTCCTTGAAAAATGGTGATAAAGCTTGACTCCTCGAGGCTGATTTTTGACCATCGATTGAACTGGCCGGTTGAACTGGCCGGTTGAACTTATGGCCAGGATTTTTGACTACAATAAAGAGTTAGCTCAAAATATAAGTGAATTCGACGGCCACTTGCCGTCCGATCTCAACATAGACCTTCCATGGGAAGTCTTGGGTCGGATCGTCGCCTAAGGACGTCCCCGTACAAAGGACACGACCTCACTTCACTTTACTCACTCGAGCTTACCTCGATACTTACTATGTCGCTTTTACTTCCGGCCTTCCACTTGATTCCTTCGGCTCCCTCCGAAGTAACTCGAGTGTCGCCCGACCACCGCGGCTTCCTTCGGGTGTCGCTAGCCTTCAGCTCCAGTTATAGCAATTTTCTGTACACTCGATTCAGCTCGTGAGATAACGACATGAGCTTAACTTTGTATCGTTTGCTATAATCAAAACTCAGGTTCGACTTAGGTGCCTACTGCACCAACAATCTCCCCCTTTTTGATTTATGGCAAACCCACATACAAAGTTAAGAAAAATAAATTAAGTGCATTAAGCAAAATGAGCAAGAGATATGCATGAATGAGCAGGAGTATAAAAAAGCATGAATGAGCAGGAGTATATAAAAACTTTTTTTTTCAAGTGCTCCCCCTAGAGGAGTCCTCCCCCTTGACCGAGGGTGAGTACTTGAGAAAGAGTTTTAACTCTCCCCCTTGATGTTTGCTACTAAACAAAAGAATTAAGTAACCGCAATTACTTAATATTGATCATAGTGTTTAAAATAAGTTTTAAGTTAAGAAATCAAAAAATTGATTTCTTAACCTTGGCCTTTACTTCCGTTTTGTTAACAAGTTAACTTAAAGTTAAGTAAACCTTTCCTTTTTGTTAACACGAACAAGTTAACTAAGCCTTGGCCATAAAAAAAATTATCCCTTAACTTTGGCCTTTTTCTCCCCCTTTTGCCATATATCGAAAAGAGTGAGGGTGTGTGTGGAATAAAAAATAAGTATTAATTTGAAAATGTTCCACATTATTTTGAAAATAATATACTGAAAATAAGTTCATCTATAAAATGTTCGACTCATATTTGGCTTGATATATATGAAAGATCAACTAGTCCTGGTCAGATTCGGTTAGTATGTATGATTATACTCCATGGTTCATAGCGATGCACTAGCTCTACATCTAGAACCAGGAGTAAGGTCCTAACATCTCACGCCCATCTGCGTGGCTAAGTACACAAACACATTAGTCCTATATGTTGTGAGATGTACTGGCTCCTTAAATCTATAGGTGCATGATATCTAAGGTATGTCCTATGCTAGTTCCATAAAAATGAAAATTAAGAAATAGTAGTAAGAAAATATAATTTGCAAGTTCCTATTCTACTACGGACATGCCCAATTTTCATCTTAATAGACTAAATTCGGCTTCGGGTAGGGGTTTAGTAAATAGGTCTGCTAAGTTAGACTTCGATTCGACGTATTCGAGTTGTATGACTCCGTTGGCCACATGTTCTCGAATGAAATGGTGTTTGACCTCTATATGTTTGGTCCTAGAGTGACATATCAGATTCTTAGTAAGATTAATTGAACTAATGTTATCTACGTGGAGTTTCGTGTTCGTAAAGTCTAACTTAAAGTCGCGGAGAGTGTGCTTCATCCAAAGAAGCTGAGTGACACACTCACCCATCGCGATGTATTCGACTTCGGTGGTAGATAAGGCAACACAATGTTGCTTCCTACTGCACCAACTCACTAGACTCGAGCCGAGAAGTTGACAACAACCACTCGTACTCTTTCTATCGAGATTACTACTGGCATAGTCTGAATCGGAGTAGCCGGTTAGTTAGAACTCGGTAGATCTAGGGTACCAAATACCGACATTAAGTGTACCCTTTAGATATCTAAGGATATGCTTGACTAGAGTTAGGTGAGACTCCTTGGCATAGGTTTGGAACCTTGCGCACATACTTACTAGAAATAAGATATCGGGTCGGCTTGCAGTTAAGTAAAAGAGACTCCCTATTACTCTCCTATAGTATTTTAAATCAATTGAGTTTCCAATTAAATCTTCTTCTATATTCACATTAGTTGTCATTAGGGTATTAATAATTTTAGCATCTTGCATTCCAAAGCGTTTAATTAATTCCCTAGTATATTTGCGTTGATGCAGGTATATTCCGTCTTTAGTTTGTTTAATTTGTAGACCTAAAAAGAAGCTTAACTCGCCTACTAAATTCATTTCAAATTCACTTTTCATAAGTGAAATGAACTCATTTAGTAGGATTGAGTTGGTGGTTTTGAAAATAATATCATCTACCTAGATTTGGGCTATGAATATGTCTTTACCTAGGGTTTTTACGAAAAGAGTTGGGTCAACTACACCTTGGTTAAAACCTTTGGACTTAAGATAAATCGAAAGTCTCTCGTACCAAGCTCGAGGAGCTTGTTTAAGTCCATAGAGAGCTTTCTTTAACCTAAGGACATGATCGGGTTTGTCTAAACTTTCGAAACCGAGGGGTTGACTAACATAAACTTCTTCTTTAATGTATCCATTTAAGAATGCAGATTTCACATCTATTTGAAACAACTTAAATCCTTGATGTGCTACATATGCTAATAGCATTCGAATGGACTCTAATCTAGCTACTCGGGCATAGGTCTCGTCGTAATCTAAACCTTCGACTTGACTAAACCCTTTAGCAACTAGTCTAGCTTTATTTCTAACTACTTCACCCTTATCATCAATTTTATTTCTAAACACCCACCTTGTTCCAATGATTGTTTTATCTTTAGGTGGTGGTACTAATTCTCATACTTTATTCCTAGTGAATTGAGCCAACTCTTCTTGCATTGCAATAATCCAATCGGGATCAAGAAGAGCTTGGTCAATAGTTTTGGGTTCAATTTTAGAAATCAAGGATATTTGACTAAGGTTTCTATATGAGGCTCTAGTTCGAACTCCTAGACTTGGATCTCCTATCACTTGGTCGATAGGATGATTTGTTTGAGTACTAGTTGGATTTGAATTTGAGTCTACAACTTGATCCATAGGATGACTCGTTTGAGTTCTAGTTTGGTTGGAGTCATCTATCACTTGATCAATAGAGTGACTTGGTTGACTTAGGTTAGGATTAACACTAGACCTGATCTCCGGATCAGAGTTGGGTCTAGTATGAATCGGCTTGCTAATTGGGGTTGCCGGGGGTTTTGTAGGTTCGTGTCCTTCATCAAATACTACATTGATAGTCTCCTCGACTCTAAGGGTGTCGTGGTTATATACTCTATAAGCTCTGCTTGTAGTCGAGTATCCTAGAAGGATTCCGGTCGTGGTTTTGGATGTAAATTTCCCTAGGTAATCCTTAGTGTTTAGGATATGTACCTTACACCCAAATACCCTAAAGTACTTGATGTTAGGTATTTTATCGTGATAAATCTCATATGAGGTCTTAAGGTGCCTCTTTACCATAAGGATCCTATTTTGGACATAGCATGTCGTACTCACGGCTTCCGCCCAAAACCTATCGGGTAGGTTATACTCATTTAACATTGTCCTAGCGGCTTCTTGTAGGGTTTTATTTTTGCGTTCTACTAGGCCATTTTGTTGTGGAGTTCTAGGGCAAGAGAACTCATGGTGGTATCCATTTATGTTACAGAATTCTGTAAACCTATGGTTTTCGAATTCACCACCATGATCAGTCCTAAGTCTTTTGATTTTAATGTTTTGTTGATTTTATATTAACTTAAATAGGTTGATTAATTGATCTAGGGTATCACTTTTGTGTTTGATGAACTTAACCCAAGTAAATCTAGAGTAGTCATCAATTATGACTAAACAGAATTTACTTCCGTTAAGTGACTTAGCTCTGTGTGAATCAAATAGATCCATGTGCAGGAGCTCAAGCACACTTTTGGTTCATTCTTGACTGGTTAGTTGATGTTGCATCCTAGATTGTTTACCTTGTTGACAAGCATTACATATTTTATTATCCAAGTTATTGAGGTTAGGCAAACCTCTGACTAAGTCACTCTGACTCATCTTGCGGATGAATCTTGGGTGTGAGTGACCGAGTCGTCGGTGCCACAACCATGATTCCTCTTGTCGTGTCATAAGACACTTAGTTGAGGAGTTAGTTAAGTTAATAGTGTAAATGTTGTTATTTCTAGTTCCCTTAAGAATTGTTTTAGAAGTGTCATTTGTATTAATTATACATTCATTTTCTAGAAATATGACCTTATAGTTATTATCACACAATTGGCTTACACTAAGTAAATTATATTGAAAATTTTCTACTAATAAAACGTTTTGAATAACAAAATTTGAGTTAAGCTCAATATCACCTGATCCGATGGTTTTGAGCTTGCCATTATTTTCGAAGGCTACCGATCCTTGTCGCTTGAATCAAAGCTTCGAAAACTTGAGTTGATCCCCGGTCATGTGTCGGGAGCAACCACTGTCCAACATCCATTGATCCTACACGCAAGGTAGTTGGATCGGATATTGGATTTATTAAAGATTGGTTGAAAATTATTAACCTAAATCATCTCACCCATGTCTACATGATCAAACACGTTAACCCTATATGTTCTTGTGAGATGACTTCCAATTTTACTTGATTTAAATTTAATGACTTAAACACTTGTCAACCTTGCGTTAGATTCGGATTTGACCTTAGGCTTATCATGTCACCTTTTCAAGATCATGACTTCCAGGTCGTGGCGAGGCACAGAGGTCTTCTTTGATCGGAACAACGACCACTTCCTTAGACAAAGCCATTTTCAAGAAAATAGAGACTTGACTCACCTAAGACCACTTCTTGGTCTAACTAGTCTAGGATACGGCGAGGTAGCTTCAGCTAGTTCCGCTCGGTCAAGTGCACCAAACTAGATACGCCTTATCTAGCCCAAATACACAAGACTCCGCTTTCCTAGCGTACTATCATCTCGCCACATCCTGGTACTATGTTATCAAGTATTGACGAGTTATAGTCCTATCTAACCATTCTAAAAAGAAAAATCAAACTAAATAAAAACCTAAGCATGCAATTTCTAAATTAAAACACAAATAAATTTTGTACTAGCTCCCCCTGGACCGTTGAATCGATTCGGTCTCTCCACATAGTGGATTTGGTCCTTGGGAATCCAGTACTGGTTTGATCCTAAGTTTGAAATCAAGGTGGTCTTAGGGACCCATGCTTGGACACATTTTTTATGTCGACTTACAATCGACATATACGACTTATTGGTCGTGTTTGAGCTAAACCCTAGCCCGACCTTGTTGTACATGACCCTTTGTGATCCAAGTAGGAGGTCAAGTCCTTTGGATCCCAAAGTAAACCTTTCCAACGTATTCCTAAGATCTTCGACTTGACTCTTCAAGAGTGAGTTCTCAACTTCGAGTTTTTCAACCCGAGTTGAGTCCTTCTCTTGAACTCGACTAGTCGAAGAGGTTAAGGAGACCTCGTGTTTGAGGAGTTTAACTTCCTCAACCAGGGTCTCGACCTTGGACTCAGACTTATCTAACTTTCTATTTAAAAACTTAATTGCACTATAAAGTGTAGTAATGAGAGACCGACTTACCTTGAGTGTATCTTTTGAACCGGATGCGTATCCGTGGCTTGTCTTGAATAGTGCTTCGCAGTCCGACTCATCTTCGGTTTTCGATTCAAGTTCCAGTTCTGACTTCGTCTCCGATTCCACCGGTTTAGCCATGAGGACTCGATCACCGTCTCCTTCCTCGGAAGCTTCTTCCCATTTAGCGTTGAGTGCCTTTTTGTATTTTGGTGCTTTGCTTTTGAGCTTTGGGCATTCGGACTTGATGTGTCCAAACCTGTTGCATTCATAACACCTAATATTAGAACTTTTAGGCTTACCTTCGTTGGGTCGAGTGACGGTTCGCTTTCGGCCCTTGACTATCCTCCGAACTAGGTTGACTAGTTCGGCCTCCATTTCTGGGTCGACCTCCGAATCAGACTCATCCTCTTCTTCCTTCGGGGGTGGCTTGCTAGCGGTTTTCTTCTTTGAACCTGCAAATAGTGCTATACCTTTCTCGGGTTCCGAGTTAGACTGCTCATGAAGTTCGAAATCAGAAAAAAGTTCATCTAACCTAAGTTTAGAAAGATCCTTGGAGACCTTGTAGGCATCGACCATGGATGCCCACAGGGTAGTCCTCGGAAAGGAGTTTAGGACATACCTTATAAGGTCACGATTTTCGACCTTTTGCCCGATTGCGTGTAGATTGTTGACTATGTCCTGGACGCGGGCGTGGAGTTGCGTCACCATTTCATGTTCCTGCATTTTTAGATTATATAATTTATTAAATAAAAGGTTGCGCTTACATACCTTGGATTCATCGGTCCCTTCGTGTAGCTCCACTAGCTTTTTCCAAAGGTCCTTTGCGCTGATAAAGGGGCCGACGCGATTTAACTTCTCCTTGGACAAGCCGCATTGGAGGATTTGTGTTGCCTTGGCGTCGGCTTCGACTTGTCGTTTTGTCGCAATGGTCCATTGGTCATAACCCAAGGATTCACCCACTTCATTAGTCGGAAGTGTGAAATCCGTTTGGATTATGATCCACATCTCGATTTGGGTTTTGAGAAAGCATTCCATCCGACCTTTCCAGTAATGGAAATCATCTCCGTTGTAAAACGGAGGTCGGACGGTGCTAAAACCCTCGAGATGGGCCATTTGGAAGGGAAACCTTGCAATAAAAATACCAAAAAAAACACAAAAAAGGTTCCAAGACTTCGCCTTGGATTAGTAATGTAAGAAATGAAAAGAAACAAAAGGAATAAACGAGAAATAACCAACTAAAATAAAAGATGAGCACTTACAACCTTCGATGTCCCAGAAATGGTACTAAACGATGGTTTTTCGGGATGAATACAGCTTGTTACGAGGGTTTATCATGGTAAGAAGTGTATATCTTTTCGAGAGGTTCGTTTTGGTAGGTAGACCGTTTCGTGGGTCAACTTGTACAAAAAGTTATGCCCATTTTACCGTCGGCTACTCCAAAAGCGAATACTTGCAAAACAAAACCAAACGAAGAGTACCAAGACTTTGTCTTGGATTAGTAGTGCGGGAGAAAAATTTAAATGAATGAAAAATAAATCTGTAAAAAATGCTAGATTGGTGGTTTCACCAAATCTAAGTGCCCTCGGCTCTGATACCAATTGTTGGATCGAAGCGGATCGCTAGAGGGGGGGTGAATAGCGATAAACCTTTTTTTTAATTCGTTCGTTAAAACTCGAGTAGACAGTTAATTGCAGCGGAAAGATAAACTATAAATAAATGAGACAAATATTTTTTTACTTGGTTCGTAGCCTTCGGCTACTACTCCAAGACCCTAGTGATCCTTGATCACGCACGGAGGGCAATTCACTAAAAACACTCCTCGTTGGAGGTAGGAGTTTGACGATTACAAAAAAAACTTCGAAAGAAAAGATAGAGAGACAAACCCTCTCTTCTATTAATGTAAAGTGCAACGATAGAAAACCTCGATTAATAAAAGGAATTGCAATATTTAAAGAGACAACAAAATAAGAATATCTACAACTAAAGGAGTAGAAAGTAAACTAGGGATGTTGATAGCACTTCGTTGTAGAGTCGTCGGAAAATCACAGAGTTGTGGAGGTTTGTGAGCACTTAGAGATAATGAAAAACCCTAGGAGAAGCCCTCCTTTTATAGCCTTTAAGCCTCTCATCGAATGGGTCTTCAACCAATAGGAATTGGGCACAAAACTCCTTGAAAAATGGTGCCTATTGAACTAATTGAGGCGGCGATTGAACTAGCCCTGGTTGGCTGAACTGGTTGAACTGGCCCGGTTGAACTGGCCGGTTGAACTAATGGCCAGGATTTTTGACTACAATAAAGAGTTAGCTCAAAATATAAGTGAATTCGACGACCACTTGCCATCCGATCTCAACATAGACCTTCCATGGGAAGTCTTGGGTCGGATCGTCGCCTAAGGACGTCCCCGTACAAAGGACACGACCTCACTTCACTTTACTCACTCGAGCTTACCTCGATACTTACTATGTCGCTTTTGCTTCCGCCCTTCCACTTGATTCCTTCGGCTCCCTCCGAAGTCACTCGAGTGTCGCCCGACCACCGCGGCTTCCTCCGAGTGTCGCTAGTCTTCAGCTCCAGCTATAGCAATTTTCTGTACACTCGATTCAGCTCGTGAGATAATGACATGAGCTTAACTTTGTATCGTTTGCTATAATCAAAACTCAGGTTCGACTTAGGTGCCTACTGTTGGAATCTTTGTAATGGCTAGAGGGGGGGTGATTAGTCTTTCTTCGTTTCTACAAAAATGTTAGCGGAAGCAATACAAATATAAACACAAATAAGAACAAGAAACAAAGCTAACACCCGATGTTCGTGGTTCGGAGATGACGCTCCTACTCCACGGTAATCCGTAAGGTGGATTAGTCCTAGCCAAGCTTCACTATATCCTCATTTGGAAGAACCAAGGTGGAGAAACCTTGTTTACAATGCTCTCCTCTTCTTTACAATGATGGAAGATTAAAAGCTAGAGAAGAGGAGGTTTAGAATCACTAAAGCACTTGGGAAAGCTTGGTGAGCACAAGGGTGTAGCTAGGAATGAGAGCACTGTCTTCACCAAGCTCCCCAAGGCCCCTTCTTATAGAAGAGGAGATGTTTTTCCCGTTGGGCTTTGATCAGTCGACTGATGCTTACCATCAGTCGACTACCGCCGAAGCCAACGACTTCTGAACCAGCAGATCCGCGGAGATTCATAGCCGCAATTTCCAACGGCCAAGTGATCAGTCGACTGGTCCCTCCATCAGTCGACTGATGGAGTGATCCGATCGATCCTCCATCACCGATCGTGATGGAGTGATCAATCGAGTGATCGTAGCCGATCGAAATGCGACTACATTCTGTGGCTCGTTTTGCGATCATCCGCCAAAGCGCGATCGGTGATGTCGAGGGTTTCACCGACTCGATCGAGCACACGACGATCGACTGATACTCATCAAGTATGAGTAATTCACACTTGATTTTACACCCTAGACCTAGATTCAACCTTCTAGCTCCTCATTAAGCCTTGTGCCTCCAGGATCCCTTCGAGTCCGCGACTTGTTCATCCTTTGCGATTTGCTTCCAAGAGCTTCCTTCGGTTTCGTCATATCTTGGGTTGCCAAATGCTTGGATTTACGCCGCCAAGACTACAAGCTTGGACTTATGCTGCTAAGACCTTACTTTGGACTTCCTTTGCCAAGATCATACTTGGTCTTCCTTTGCCAAGGTTCACTTGGACTTTACGCTGCCAAGACTACAAGCTTGGTCTTATGCTGCCAAGTCCATCCCTTGGACTTTCCTTGCCAAGATCATACTTGGACTTCTCTTTTACCAAGTCTTCATCCTTGGATTTTTCTGTCACTTAAACATATTCGCAATTAGATCACAAAGCATTGTCTAACTTAGATGGTTATCCAAACATCAAAACATATAAATGCTTGGAGCATTGTTGCACCAACAATCTCCCCCTTTTTGATGTTTGACAATCATTTATGTTAGGTCTTTTAAAGATACACACATAATCATATTTTCAATTCTAACTTAAACATTCCTTCTCCCCCTTTGACATACATCAAAAAGAGAAGGATTCATAAATGAAAGAATTAAAATTGTTGTATCTTGGACTAAGATATAAGATTGATATTATGCTCCCCCTTGATCCATGATATGCCTCATGATGTGTAAATAATATTTGAAGCAAAGCATAACAAAAATTCAAAAATTAAGTCCTAACTTTGCACCAACAATGGAAGTTTTGGGGATGAAAAAGATATAATTTATGAAACTCCCCCTAAAACATTGCAGTAAACAGTCCTAAAACTTACTTTATACTCAATATTATCATACTATAGTTTTAGGACATCAAGGATACACTAAATATCAGAAAATGAAGCTAATTATCAGAAAACACAGTGTATCAGTCGACTGGTTTATGAACCAGTTGACTGCTACGCCTGAAATCGAAATTTTAGCCTTTTCAGCCCAACTTCAGAAATACATTAGAAATTCTAGAAATCTCAAAAAATCACGAAATTTTGCGTACACATTTCTGGAATCATACTTTATTAAGGAAAAATAGTTTGAAAAATATATGTTTTCCAGATTTCAAGATTGATACAAACTTGGAACCTAACAAAAGTTCTAAAGATTTTGCAAACTTTGTATTACTTTTGTGTTCCACTTGAAAACTGTTTTTCAAAATATGATGAATATAGTTTAAAATATATATGATTTGGAATTTCCAACCATGTTCTTAGAGCTATGTATTCATTACTTGAATACAAGCCTTCCCAATGATTGGTCCATAAGGTATTCATGTCTCTAGGTGTGTCATTGGCTCATAGTAATGCATCATAACAAGCATGATGAGCCAAGTACACCTTCCCTATCATCTCACATATTTCTAAGTGTCTCAATACAAAAATCAAGGTTTCTTAAGGCTTTTGTGAGATGCATCAAGGTATAAGGCTAACATATGAATATAGGATCATGCAAACCTAGACTTTTACTCTACAAAGCACATACCAAGCTCTCTCCTTAATGATGAAAATTCGGTTTCGGGAAGAGCTTTGGTGAAGATATCGGCAAGGTTAGACTTAGATTCTACATAATTAAGTTCAATATCCCCTCTTGCCACACGATCTCTTATGAAGTGATGTTTCACTTCAATGTGCTTGGTCCTAGAGTGATGTACCGGATTTTTGGTCAAGTTGATGGTACTCTCATTGTCACAATAAACTTTAATGTTAGAGTAGTGTAGCTCATAGTTCACAAGAGTATGTCTCATCCAAAGTAATTGAGCTACACAACCACCCATAGCCACATATTCGGCTTCGGTGGTTGATAAAGCAACACAATGTTGCTTCCTACTACTCCAACTAACTAGGGAGGATCCAAGAAATTGGCATCCATCACTAGTACTCTTCCTATCCAATTTGCAACCGACATAATCGGAATCGGTATAACCAAGCAACTCAAAAGACCTAGTCCTAGGATACCAAAGTCCTACATTTAGGGTGCCTTTAATATATCTTAAAATTCTCTTAACGGCTACTAAATGTGATTCTTTGGCACAAGATTGGTATCTTGCACACATACCTGTTAGTAATATATGAGAGATGTCCTAAGGCAATCGCCTTATGTATGAACCATTTATATGATAAATGAAGATTCACTATTTGAGTATACATGTTTAATGTATTTGATTGGATCTTAAACTCATTTACTGAATGTCCACGATACGACTCACAGCATGAGAGAATTTGTGATTGGATCACAACTAGTGAGTATCTCTACATGTGTAATTGTGATGTATCGGAATTATCCCTAATCGATGAATTGATGGATTTGGACACCATCAATTCTGTCGAGACTAGCACGAGGTATACTCCTTGGTGTATCCAAGCAGCTGATTCTCACTGGCTGGAGACATTGTGATGTCCGGAGTTAATCGTGGATGCTAGTTATGGTAACTAGTTCATTGGAGTGACGGTAGTAAGACTTCATATGGTTCTCTGCATATATAGATATGTCAATGAAGTTCTTACTTGTGGCTTAAGTGCGATGTTCCTTTGACTTGCGGTATTCAAGTCATCTTGATCATGGAGACTTATGCTTTGACATCTTAAGCAAACATCTCCAGGAGATGTGGACCGGATGATTGGGTATAAGTCAAGTGATCGAAGGTGTTTGAATAGCCTATAAAGGATTCACCACTCCTTGCGAGGAGATGTATACCCATGGCCTCTCGTCGGATTGTTACTAAAGTCTTTGGCCAAAGCATTACATGTTTAGAGTAAAGTACTCTTCGATACATGTGGAGTAACTAGAACTGTGGACGAGGAAATGATACTTGGGCTAGGTGTGACGTAGTCAGCCTAGTGGGGACTGACACAATAGACCATGTCCTGAACCAAGTGGGTATAAGATGAGTGAAGGGAATGGGGCACGATTCATTCGAGCTACTGAAGGGTTTATGAAATAGTTCTGGATCAACCGTTGATCTTTTCGGTTAATTGGGGATCATGATGTACTACTAGGTGCCACTCATGATCGTTCTATAATTAATGGTTAATTATAGACGGCCAACATAAACCGAGAACCTATTTGGTCATACGCACAACGAGTGTAATCCAAAGGATTTAAAACGAGCTTGAGAATGGGATTCTCAGACCGAGAGAAACTATGTTTGGTTGGACCAAACATAAAGCGAGCATGAAATTGTTTCAGTCGCAATGGAAGCGTGGATGGGCAGTGTCTTATGAAGACATAATGGATGGACCAAAATGGTTTGGTTCTAATCCAATGGATGAGAATAAACCAAAGGGTTTGGTTTATATTAAACGAATGAACCAAAGCTTGGTTCGGTTCGTTTTAACTTAAAATAAACCATCATGGTTTGGTTTATTTTAACTTATCCTAATGGAGTGGGTTAACGGGCTTTATGGATATGATCCATTAACCATTAAGAGAATTAGTTCTCTATAAAAGAGGGCTTAAGGGATTGTTAAACCCTAATCATCCAAAACCCTAGCTTGAAGTTGCCACCCTTGGAGGAATTTTGCGCCAACTACAAGCTGCCGCCGCTGACTTTGTGCCAGTCAAGACCCTTGCCGGCGTCCAAGCTCCAGCCGGTGAACCTCCGGCGACCCTCCAGTGATCTCCTATAGGTTCGGCATCAAGGTGAGCCTTTTCTCTCCTTGTTTTGGCCGGCGCCTACTCCTCCACCAAGCTGTCCAGTTTTCTGGACAGCTTCTTCTCCTCTCGTCGGAGCGTCGTTTGGACGACGGTTAGTGATCCGACAGCGGCTAACATACCGGGGATTTGATCTCCGGTAATCCTCTGAGGTGGAGGACGAAGGATTCGTCAATCGGTTGATGAATACCTCTCCGGAGAAGCGAGTCTTGAGGACTTGTTTTAGGTCCGAATTTGGATTCGGATCATGATCATCTCTCGATCACGTCGTCTTCAACACGAGGCTAGTAACCCGTACGAAGACGAAGCTCGTGGCTTGGCGAAGTCATCCCGAGGAGCTCGGCGTGGATATGGATAGAGACGATTCTTACGAGGATCGTTCCGGTTGATGCCGTTCCCGCTACACATCATACGAAAGGTATAACGTAGTTTAATTTCCTTTTATTGCAAATTATAATTTACGGTTATGTCTACACTTGTTGTAATATGCATGCGTGTGTTGTGTGTGTTATAATAAATATAGATTTATTATTTTTAATTGCTTCCACTGTGCTCATGTTTACGAAACATGATCGAACACACACACGCCGCGGTGCCGGAAACCCAACAATACCTACCGCAAATAAGATATCGGGTCTACTAGCGGTTAGGTATAGTAGGCTACCAATCATACTCCTATAAAGTTTAAGATCAATTGATTTACCATCATGATCACTATCTATTCTAGTGCTAGTGGCCATAGGAGTGGTTACAATTTTCGCATTTTCCAAACCAAATTTCTTGATCATTTCATTTGCATATTTGGTTTGATAAATATGAATACCTTCATTGGTTTGTTTGGCTTGTAACCCTAGGAAAAAGTTAAGCTCTCCAACTAAACTCATTTCAAATTCATTCTCCATGTTTTTTATAAAGTCTTGAAGGAGATCATCATTTGTTGACCCAAAAATAATGTCATCAACATATATTTGGGCTATAAAAATATTCTTTAATGTTGACTTTATAAATAAGGTTTGATCTACTTGGCCTCTCCTAAAATCCTTAGAAATTAAGAAAGATGACAATCTTTCATACCATGCCAGAGGAGCTTGTTTTAACCCATATAATGCTTTCCTAAGCTTATATACGTGGTTTGGATAATCTATGTTCTCAAACCTGGGTGGTTGCTCTACATATACTTCCTCCTTAATATAACCATTTAAGAATGCCGATTTAACATCCATTTGGTAAAGTTTAAATCCCATATAGGAAGCTTATCCTAAGAGAATTCTAATAGATTCTAATCTAGCAACCGGGGCATAAGTCTCATCATAGTCAAGCCCCTCAACTTGATTGAATCCCCTATCAACCAACCTAGCCTTATTTCTAGTGATATTTCCTTGGTCATCTAGCTTATTCCTAAAGACCCATCTTGTAGTAATTATGGTGCTATCATTGGGTATAGGTACTAACTCCCATACTTGACTCCTCTCAAATTGAGCCAATTCATCTTGCATTGCCAAAATCTAATCCGGATCATGTAATGCATCATTGATAGATTTAGGCTCAATTTGTGAAATAAGAGCAACTTGACTAGTAGGAGCCCTCTGAAATGACCTAGTTCTTACTCCTTGAGATAGATCTCCTACTACTTGGTCAAGTGGATGATCTTGATGAATTCTTAGGTTTCTAGAAGGGGTTTCAAATTGATCATTGTTATCTTCCACCCTTCTTTCATCATCGGAATCTCCTCTTCCTCCCCCTTGATCATTACCCCTTATGGTCAAATTTTGAAGTTTTTGGGTATTGTCTTGATTATTGTCATTAATATCCTTATCAATGGAGGACTTTCTAGGGTAGGTACTAGTGGTTTCATCAAATTGAACATTGGAGGACTCCTCAATCCCTTGGGTTCTCTTATTGTAGACTCTATATCCTCTACTTGTGGATGAGTATCCAACTAGGATTCCTTCATCCGCTTTGGATTCAAATTTTCCTAAGTTATCTTTGGTGTTTAAAATATAAACTTTACATCCAAAGACTTTGAAATAATGAATTGTGGGAATAGTCCCATTCCATAATTCAAATGGTGTCTTTCCTAAAAACCTATGGATTTGAACCCTATTTTGGATATAGCAAGCGGTATTAACCGCTTCCGCCCACAAGTAGCTAGGTAGAGAATATGCATTAAGCATAGTCCTAGCCGCCTCTTGTAGGGCACACGATTTCTCCTTTCCACCACCCCATTTTGTTGGGGTGTTCTAGGACAAGAGAACTCATGCTTGTACCCTTGCTCTAAACAAAATTGTGAAAATTTAGAATTCTCAAATTCACCACCATGATCACTACGGATCCGGTTGATTTTGAGACTCTTTTCATTTTCAACCCTTTTACTAAATCCTATAATTATTTCTAAGGTATCATCCTTATGTTTCATAAAGTAGACCCAAGTATACCTAGAAAAATCATCTACTATAACTAAACAATATTTGTTACCATTTAAAGAAGGAGTACTATGACAATCAAATAAGTCAAGATGCAATAGTTCTAATGGTAAGGAAGTATTAGTTAAGGTTTTACCTTTGTGTGATGCTTTTGTTTGTTTTCCTTCTTGGCATGCATCACACATTTTGTTCTTGACATACTTGATCTTTGGTAGCCCTTTGACCAACTCCATCTTGGCTACCTTGGCTATGTTTTTCATGTTGATGTCCCCCAATCTCCTATGCCATAGCCAACTCTCTTCTTCTTTTGCAACAAGACACTTAGTAGAAATGTTAGAAGCATATGAAAGATCAACATAATAGATATTTGATTTCCTATATCCAACTAACATACAATCATTTAATTCCTTGTGTCTAATCATGCATTTAGAGGATTCAAAAGAGACATGATAGCTTGCATCACAAAGTTGACTAACACTTAATAAATTAAATTTCATATTTTCAACTAGTAAAACTTTGTGAATGACAATTTTGGGGGATACCTCAATTGTACCTCTACCTAATATCTTGAGTTTTCCACTATTTCCAAAAGACACCGCTCCCTTCTTCACATACTTAATTATGGAGAATTTGCTCACATCCCCGGTCATATGTGTTGAGCAACCGCTATCCACAATCCACATACCTTGCTCTCCTACCTAAATCACATGAAAAACACAAGCTTTTGGTACCCAAACATTTGGACCAGTAACATTAAGTAAAAACTTCTTAGGTACCCATGCTTTCTTGACCTTACCCTTAATTGGCTTGACTTTCCTATTAATCAATGAAATATAAGCAACTTCTTTTTCCTTTGACTTATATCCTAAACCGGCCTTGTTGTAAACGACTCTTTGTCGACTAAGGATCATATCAAGATATTTTGAGCCATTTGAAAATTTCTCTAAACATGCTTTTAATTCACTAACCTCATCCTTAAGTTTGTCATTCTCTTCCTTAAGCATGCAAGAATCAACATGTGAAGGTTTTTCATTCCTAATGGCCTTTAGTTCTACCTTCATTCTCTTAACCTTAGATTTAGACTTATCTAGAGCTTCTTTAAGATAGGCAATTGATTTATAAAGAAGCTTAACTTTGGGAGAGTTCATTACCTCATCGTCACTAGATGACGATTCATCACTTGAAGACTCTTCTCCTTGGCTTGACGTACCGGAGTCATCTTCTTGGGCCATGAGTGCTACATGGCGTGTGATGTGGCAAAGCTCATCATCATCGGAGGAATCTTCAACACTTGGTGTGTCCCATGTGGTTTGAGCCACCAAGGCCTCCTTCTTCTTCTTCTCCTTCTTGTCCTTCTTTTTCTTTTCTTTTTCCTCCTTCTTCTTTAGCTCCGGGCAATTTGGCTTTATGTGCCCCTTCTTATTGCAAGCATGGCAAATCACATTATTATTAAAATTTGAATTACCACTAATTTTACTTCTTGAAGAATGAGACCCCTTCCTTGCTTCTCTATTCTTGAACTCCTTTGATTTTCTATAGAGTTTCTTGACAAAGTTGGCCATCTCACTAGAAGAGTCTCCATCACTACTTGAATCACTCTCCGACTTGGATGATGATGACACTTCTTTTCTTTCTTTCTTCTTCTTTTCCTTCTTCTCAACAAGTAGAGCTAAACCCTTTTCCTTAGAAGACATGTTAGTTTGCTCATGCAATTCAAACTCACAAAATAATTCATCAATTTTAATTTGAGAAAGATCCCTAGTTACTTTAATAGCATCAACTATAGAAGTCCATAGAGAATTTCTAGGAAATGCTTGAAGTATGTATCTTACCAAATCCCGGTTGTCAATTCGCTCACCTATGATATGGAGTCCATTCACAATCTCCTTGAACCTTCCATGCATTTGACTTACGGTTTCATGCATCTTCATTTGGAAGGCTTGAAGTTGTCCAATTAGCAAGTCCTTCTTGGCCCTCTTTGACTCCTTGGATCCTTCATTTAGCTCAATGAGCTTTTCCCATAGCTCCTTGGCGGATTCGAAAGGGCCTACCTTGTTGAGTTGCTCCATGGTAATACTGCATTGAATGGTGAGTACCGCCTTTGCATTTTATTCGAATCTCCTATTCATTTCCCTTGTCCAATCCTTGCTTGGAATAGGATTCCCATGTTCGTCCACCGGTTCCTCGAAGCTATCTACAATGCTATGCCAAATTTCAATATTACTCATTAGATAGTACTTCATCCTACCTTTCCAATATGCAAAATGACTCCCATCGAAGAGTGGTGGCTTGGCGGTGCTATATCCCTCTTGAAGAGCCATTGATGCCTTGGTTGATGGTGAAATCTTCCAAGCTATTCGGGCTCTGATACCACTTGTTGGGATCTTTGTAATGGCTAGAGGGGGGGGGTGATTAGCCTTTCTTCGTTTCTACAAAAACGTTAGCGGAAGCAATACAAATATAGACACAAATAAGAACAAGAAACAAAGCTAACACCCGATGTACGTGGTTCGGAGATGACGCTCCTACTCCACGGTAATCCGTAAGGTGGATTAGTCTTAGCCAAGCTTCACTATATCCTCCTTTGGATGAACCAAGGTGGAGAAACCTTGTTTACAATGCTCTCCTCTTCTTTACAATGATGGAAGATTAAAAGCTAGAGAAGAGGAGGTTTAGAATCACTAAAGCACTTGGGAAAGCTTGGTGAGCACAAGGGTGTAGCTAGGAATGAGAGCACTGACTTCACCAAGCTCCCCAAGGCCCCTTCTTATAAAAGAGGGGCTATTTTTCCCGTTGGGCCCGATCGATCGTGATGCATACCATCGATCATCGCCGCTGGCCAACGGGCTCAACCAGCAGATCCGCAGAGATTCGTAGTCATAATTTCCAATGGCCAAGTGATCAGTCGACTGATCCCTCCATCAGTCGACTGATGGAGTGATTAGTCGAGTGATCGTAGGCCACAGTCGAGTGCGACTACATTCTGTGCTTGTTTTGCGGATCACCGACCGCCATCAGCTGTTGGCGATCGACAGAATATCATCGATCGATGGTCGTGGTTTCACCGACTCGGCCGAAAGACTGACCGATCGTGATACATACATCGACACGATCGCTTACTCATCAAGTATGAGTAATTCACACTTGATTTTACACCCTAGACCTAGACTCAACCTTCTAGCTCCTCATTAAGCCTTGCGCCTCCAGGATCCCTCCGAGTCCGCGACTTGTTCATCCTTTGCGCTTTGCTTCCAAGAGCTTCCTTCGGTTTCGTCATATCTTGGGTTGCCAAATGCTTGGACTTTACGCCGCCAAGACTACAAGCTTGGACTTATACTGCCAAAACCTTACTTTGGACTTCCTTTGCCAAGATCATACTTGGTCTTCCTTTGCCAAGGTTCACTTGGACTTTACGCTGCAAAGACTACAAGCTTGGTGTTATGCTGCCATGTCCGTCCCTTGGACTTTGCTTGCCAAGATCATACTTGGACTTCTTTTTTACCAAGTCTTCATCCTTGGATTTTCCTGTCACTTAAACATATTCGCAATTAGATCACAAAGCATTGCCTAACTTAGATGATTATCCAAACATCAAAACATATAAATGCTTGGAGCATTGTTACACCAACACCTACTGCACCAACAGACCCATCACCGGCTCAAGAAGAGGAGGCCGAAGATGAATCCTCATCCTCACAAGTGAGTGAGGATTCGGAAGTTGATAGGGAGTCAACTGAAGGTAGGAAACTTCGCTTCCCACTTCAACTCGGTCGCTTGTTCATGGCGATCCCTTCTACGTCCCCGGATAAAAAAAATGTATCCTTGATAAGAGGGATTACCCAAGCAACCGTTTCATCGTCTTGCTATTCGATTAGAGTAGTCACTTGAACAAACTTGTTGTTCAAGCAACCAACCTCTATTCTATGAATAGTCGTGAAATAGACGGTGTACGGATCGCCGAATTTTATGTTTATGTTCAGGGTCCAAGTTATATTATCCACAAAATAGAATATATCATGCATATATAATTGAAAACAATCATAAACATGTTACATAAGAAAATAGACAAGTATTATACCTCTTGATCTTCTATCATATGTCCTTCCTCCTTTTGGACGTCGTGTGGGCGACGATCTACCAAAAGTCAAAGCTCCTACATCACAAATCTTCCTTCCTTGCTCGCTCCGAACAAGAGGAAGACTAAGAAAAAAAGCACTTCTCCTTTTTTCAACCAACCACCAAGCTCCAAGCTTGGTGCTTGCCGCCGGCCAAGAAGGAGAAGAAGAATAAGATGGAAACCGGCCAAGACTCCAAGGGAAGACCCTAAGTCTTGTTTCCACCGGCCAAGGAGAAGGAGAAGGGCTGGTTTGGACACCGACCAAGGGAGGGAAGGGTTGTATGAGCGCCGGCCACCAAGGAAGAAGAAGAAGATAAGGAAAACTTTTCCTTATTTGGTGCCGCCAACACCTAAACCCTAATCCCCAATGCTTGCCGCCCCTTTCCCTAATCCTATCTCTAATGGGAATCAACTTGCCGCCCACCCCCTTCTCTCCTTTTATAGAGTTAGGGATAAGCCTTGTTTTAATCTCCACTATTGGTTCTAGGGATTTAATCTCAACCGTCGGATCTAGTGATTTAATCTCAACCGTCGGATCTAGAGATTTAATCTCTACCTTTGGATCTAGAGTTTTGTTTTCATCCATTGGATCTAGGCTTCATGAGGTTTTAATAGGCTACAATAGGGACCATGAGGAGGAGTTGGATCTTGGCCACCCAATGGATCAAGCCCATATAAAGTTCGATCCATTAATGATAATCCAATCCACTAAAGGATTATCATTGATCTACCTCACTAACCCCCATAAGTTAATATGGGCTTCATATATTATTTGTATATTTTTCTCCCCGTATTTAAGATCTCGAATGTCTGTCGATTAATTAATTTACTGACCATTAATTAATCAATATCTAACTCCATGAGTAGTACCACTCAACCTTTTCATCATGCCGGACCAAGTCCACCTGCAGGGTTTACATGATGAACCTTATGAGATCCTCAAGGGGACATCATCATCCTAATATATAGGACACGGTTTCCTCCTATAATCAACGACACACCATATAAATAATATCATTTCTCAACTTACCGAGTCTATCGATTTAATCTATAAATCTCGCCCATTGGTAAATCAAAGAAATGAATACTAAGTATATGTGCCCGCTATTATATCGGGATTAAGAGTATGTACAATATAATATCTGAGGTCCGATTCGATTATGTAGTCAGCAATAAATCGAATCACCTCTAAGTCGGTCCTGCTCAATACACACAAAGTGTACTAGTGTGATTCTATGGTCAAGACAAACCAATACCAACTCACACTACAACCATACCAATGGTTTGTCCAAAGCCATCTTGGTTGTGAGCCTATACTTATACTTTACAAGGAGCCGATAACATGATCTTCCGTGTGACACCACACACCATGTTATCTACAATGTAGTGTATTAGACAATATGCATCACCATAAATATGCAAACAATGATCATGTGATTCTTATTTCAAAATAAAGATGTTCATACAAAAGATAGACTTTTCAGTATACATCCCAACATCAACCTCCGAATTGGTTGAAGAAGAGGAAGAATTGGAGGAGACCTCCACCTCTAGGATTGAGGGGGAGGAGATTATGGCATCCTCAACACCGGAACAACAAGAAGAAGCATCTACATCCAGTCGAGAGGTAGAGCAAGCTCAAGAGATCCTCACCACCACCCTAGGTAACTCAAACATATGTGTTAATAATAAAATGCATATAATATGTTTTGAGTGAAGGGAATCCGGGCACTATAAGAGTAAGTGCCCGAAAAGAGTAAAAAAGACTCCACCGGTGACTAAAAGACAAGAAAAGTCAAATGGAGCTGGACTCCCCACCAAGAAGGGCAAGGAGCACGTGGTGTGCTTTAAATACCAACAACCGGGACACTATAGGAGTCAATGCCCTAGGAGAAAAGGAGAAGCTACACATGTAGAGGGAACCTCTAAGGTAAACCTTAAGGTAAAATTTAATAATGCTTCTACTTTAATTTATAGGCAAAAGCATGCTAGGAATTTTAATTCTCTTGCAATTTATCATAAAGAGCATGCTAGAAATAGAAAATATTGTTTAGGAGCTAAGAAAGTCAACCTTAGGAATAAGGAGAAATTTGAGACTAATGTCCCTAAAAATATTTTATCTAAGACATCTATTAGAAAAATTGAAGATCACCTAGGTTTTAACTCCAAGAATTCTAGACACATGCCTAGGAAGGGCAAAAATGATCATAGAAAAAATGGGCCCACAAAATTAGAGAAATTAGAATTAGAGAACCAAACCTTGAGGTCAAGGCTTGAGAAGTTGGAAAAGACCCTTGCAAAAATGGCAAATCAAATGCAAAGGTCAAATGGTCAAACTCTAGGGTCTAGAAGTCAAAGTCAACACCTAGGATCTAAGAAACAAGAGTCAACCAAGAGCAAGAAAGGTTTGGGTCACAAACCTAAGCCTAAGGTGACTTATCATAGTGTTCCTTTTGATTATGGAACTAAACCTAGGTCTAGAAACACTAAGGTTACTAGGGAAGTCATCCCTAAGGGTAACCATGGAATGTGCCTAGTGGCTAGGGTTTCAAGAAAACCTAAGGAAGCCACTAAGAAGGATACAAGGGGAGTCACCCCTAGAGTTAACCATGGCAAGACCCAAATGACCAAGGCTAACAAGCCTAGAAGGGTCATTAGGAAGGTATCTAGGGAGGTTATCCCTAAGGAATACCTAATTAACCCTAGGAGCTCAAATAGGTTTTGAGTTCCTAAGAGCGCGATCGATTTACGCTAGATGGGTTTAGGTGTGCCAACTTTAAATGGATGGGTAGTTAACCTAACCATGGTGAAGATGACACTTTAGGTCATTTCCAAGGTTATGGGTATCTTGGAAAAAAGTTTGATCTTATGATCCTAAAAGATTTTAGGATGTGCGAATACATTTTTAGAATTATGAAAAATCAATTAAAATTGACACAATTTAGGATTAGAGGTCATAGTGTACCATTTTGGGTTTTTGGCACACTTGGGAGAAAAGTGATAATATGGCAAAATATATTTAATTATATCAAATGGCAATTAATACTATGTTTTAGGTATTATTATACCTATACATTTTATGTGCCATACTTTGTTTGCCATATAACATGTCATGACATCATGTTTATTTTTATCATTTATATGTCATGATTATGTGTAGGATTAAGGTTTAATGTCATGTGTTTTTAGATTGTATCATATGCCATGACATCATGATCATTAACCATGCTTAATTTTGCTATCATTTATGTCATGATCATTCATGCATTTAAATTTGATTAAAATTGATGTAAGGACTCTGACATGACTTGAAGTCCCATTTATAAGGGAATCAAGTAGTGTTGCCTTAGAAAAATGCATGAAACCCTAGATTAGGATGAACAAAACCCACATCTCACATATAAATTGACATGTATGTGTATTTATGCACCCTAGATACATGTGAGATGATAGGATATGAGTTAAGTTCAATGTGCATAGTTTTTACATCTAGATGAACTAAAACTCATCTTATTTTAATGGTGGATCATTGGGAAAGCTTGTGTACAAGTCATGTACATTGAGCCCAAGGAACATGATCCAATATAGGTTTTCAAAAATATTTTAAAATCAATTTAGAAAACCTTAGCGAAGACTATCTTTTGATAGTAATCACCATTGATGAAGTTGATACAAAGTGAGCTAAAACATTGAAGTTTTTCTTCACTTTTGAACTTTGTATCAATTTTGATATTTTATGGTTAAAATATTTTTCTAATGTTTTTCACCCATTGTATTGCTTATAAGTAATATACGTATGAGTTTTCATGATTTTTCGATATACGTAGAATTACTTATACTTTTTTGAAATTCGATTCTGATAATTGAAAATCAAAATTTTCAGTTATCAATCGACTGCCCTTGGTGGCAGTCGACTGATGGGCACGATAGTCGACTGTTGCCTGATAAAGTCAACTGTCAATGTTGATTTCGGAAAAAACAAGGTTGTTTAGCCCATGTTTAGCTACAGTAAAGTTTCCTAACTACTCCTAACCCTAGGATATGCTTTGGGAAGCATTATAAAGGGTGAAAATCCATTGGATATGGATTAAGAGAGTTGTTAGGGTGATGTATCAAATTTAAGGGGTTGGAAAGTTCAATGTTAAACCTTAGACCTTATTTTTGATGGTTTAGAGTTGCTATTGGCTTAGGGACTTCCCAAGGACATTGTTGGTACAATGGTCAAGGGGGAGCAAGCCTTTAGGGGGAAGTATATATCATGGGATAATGGATGGTATTTTTCCTCATGAGGGGGAAAATGGACTTTGGAGATACCCAATTTGGAAATTGGGAGAGTGCATAGGATTACCTCTCTTGAGTGATATGAGACTTATCACTAGGAAGATTGTAGGCATCCTAGGTATTTTTGGACCAAGGGAGAGATTATAAGATCTCATTGGGACATGAGACATTGTCCTCCTTGGAGAGAAGACCTTTTTGATGTTAGTCAAAAAGGGAGAGAATGTTTGGGAGAGAATGTTTGGGGAAGAATGTTTTGGAATTACCAATTTGGGATAATTGGTAAGGAGATTTGAGTTAGTGTTCTAACTCAAAGGTATGTATTTTTGTCAAACATCAAAAAGGGGGAGATTGTTGGTACAATCGGCCCAGGTCACGATTGATCGAACTCGAGTTTGACTCGAGCGATGTTTTGATGTTTGACATGAAACCCTAGACATTGATGTCTGATAATGTTTTGGGGAGATTATTGGTGCAATCGACCCGGGTCATGATTGACCGGACTCGAGTTTGACTCGAGGGAGATTTTGATGGTTGACTGGAGTTGACCATGTCATGGAAAGTCCAAGTCTTGAGTACTTGGCATGTAAAGTCCAAGCATAGGTCTTGGCATGGAAAGTCCAACATGGGTTGGCAAGTAAAGTCCAAGAGTGTAGTCTTGGCCACGTAAGCCCAAGGGTATAGTCTTGGCGATGAAAGTCCAAGTCATGGGTACTTGGCATTTGAGAAGTCCAAGGGGTTTGATATTGGCGGCGTAAAGTCCAAGCGGGAGTCTTGGCAGTATAAGTCGAATGGTTGGCGGCGTAAAGTCCAAGCGGGAGTCTTGGCACCGTAAGTCCAATGTGCCTTGGCGGTGTAGACACCATTAGCATGACATAGCCGATGGAAGCACCTGAAGGCTAGCGTATGGATGAACAAGTCATAGATGACTTGGAGGGATCCGATAGGCGCGAGGCTGACGGAAGTGGCTAGAAGGCTTAGGTCTAGGCTCCGGGTGGTCTAGCAAGTATGGGGGCACTATACTTGGATTAAATCTCATGTTTGAGGTTCAAACCACATGTTTGAGGTGTATCAGTTGACTGGGATCATGTGGCAGTCGACTAGTGTGAGTCAACTAGGGTTTGACTGCGGAGAGTGCCCTAGCAAATACTACCGAGGTGGCGATCGTTGGACCAATCCGACTATTCTTATGATCGATCGGTGCTCGATATTTCGCACGCGAATGGAGTCGACTCGATTGGGTTAGCGATGAGTGAAGGCTCGATCGAGTTGATGATGGATATGATCGGTCGATTGATGTCCTATCTGCTGGATTTTTCGGCGTGGATTGCACCATTATTATCTCACAAAGAATAGTCATTAGTCAGATGATGGTCCACCGATCGATAGGTGATTTCCAGCCCAAGTAGCAGCTTTAAATGGAGCTCGTGAAGTAGGTTTGGAGTAGTGATTTCTTGAGCATTGTTGAGACGATTTGCTGGTGCGAATCAGGGTCTTCAACCACGATTCAAGCAATCAAAGATCAAGCAAACAAGTTCACATTTGTAAAGCTTTTCCTTACTTGTATTTGTGTAGCTTACTTGTATTTGCTTGTATTTTATTCTTATTATTGTAAGAATATTTGTACGAGGTTTCTCTACCTCCGGATTGTTCCGAGAAGGAGTTATTTGTGATTAGTGGTTGCGTGTGCATCACTAGAGCTCTTTAGAGCTCGATCCGTGGAGTAGGAACCATTCAGTTCCGAACCACATTACATAGTTGTGTATTGGTGTACTTGTGTTTTCTCTCACTTTCGTTATTGCTATTATTTCTATTTCCGCTGCGCTAATGAAATTTGTCGATGAAACGGATTCCATCGAGCATCGAAATGCTATTCACCCCCCCTTTAGCAGTCAACGAATCCTCTACATTATACATATGAATTTTCATGATTTTTCAAATTGTGTATAATTACTTATGATTTTTCGAAATTCATTTTCTGAACATGATTTTTGCACATTTCAGAAACCAATCGATTGTTGCTTTGGGCAGTCAACTAACATTAAGGGCAGTCGACTGATTGCTGGCCGAGTCGACTGCTAAGGCTGGTTTCGGGTAAACAAGGTTGTTTAGCCCATGTTTCAGGCATTTTAGACTACTCTAACTACTCTTAACACGAGGGTATGCTTTGGAAAGTATTTGAAGGGTGAACATTCATTGGAAATGGATTAGGAGAGTTGTTTAGGGTGAGATTTAAATTTTAAGGAGAGTGAAAGTTCAAGTTTGAACTTTTGCCCTTAATTTTGATGGTTTAGTGTTCCTATAGGCTTAGAGACTCTCCAAGGACATTGTTGGTGTAATGATCAAGGGGGAGTAAGCCTTTAGAAGGAGGTTATCCATCTTGGGATGATGAATGTGTATTCCTTAAAGGGGAAGACATGAAGGTTTTGGAAACCCTCATTGTACTCATAAAAGGGGGAGAATTGGAGAATGAGGATTGTCTCTCATTTAGTGATATGAGACTTATCACTAGGAAGAGTGAAGGCATCCTAGATGTTTTTGGACCAAGGGGGAGATTGTAAGATTTCATTGGTATATGAGACATTGATACCCTTGGAGAGTCTTTTTAATATACGGCAAAGGGGGAGAAGTGAGGTTTAAGTTAGGTAAACCTTCACTATTGTTTGGCATTGGAAGTGTTTATGTTTAGGTTATTGCTAGCCTAACTTAAAGATATTGTCAAAGATCAAAAAGGGAGAGATAGTTGGTGCAATCGACCCAGGTCATGATTGACCAAACTCGAATTTGACACGAGTAGTATTTTGATGTTTGACAATGGATCGACCATTGTTTGATAATGAGTTGACTATATGGTTGACAAGGAGTTGACCATATGATGGAGAAGTCCAAGTGGTGTTGGTATGTTGGTAAGTGCTAGAAAACGGGGGGGGAGGTGAATGTTGGTGCAATCGACCCAGGTCACGATTGACTAGACTCGAGTTGAACTCAAGTAGTGTTTTGATGACTGACAATGTTTTGGGGAGATTATTGGTGCAATCGACCCGGGTCATGATTGACCGGACTCGAGTTTGACTTGAGAGGTATTTTGATATTTGCCGATGGTTTGACCATTGTTTGACTATATGGTTGACATGGGGTTGACCATATGATGGAAAGTCCAAGTCATGGGTACTTAGCATGGAAAGTCCAAGCATGGGTCTTAGCAAGGGAAAGTCCAAGCCTAAGTCTTGGTAAATGGAAAGTCCAACATGGGTTGGCAAGGGAAGTCCAAGGGATGATATTGGTGACGTAATGTCCAAGGGTGGAGTCTTGGAAGCATAAGTCCAATGGTTGGTGGCGTAAAATCCAATCGGTAGTCTTGGCAGCGTAAGCCCAATGTGCCTTGGCGGTATAAACCAACTTAGCATGACAATAGCCGATGGAAGCACCTAAAGGCTAGCGTATGGATGAACAAGTCGTGGATGACTTAGAGGGATCCGATAGGTGTGAGGCTGACGGAGGTGGCTAGAAGGTTTATGTCTAGGCTAATGGTGGTCTAGCAAGTATGAGGACATCATACTTGGTGTTAAAACCTCATGGATGAAGTTATTCATCGACTAATATTATTCTCGATTGGTCGATGGGAGTCAACTATGGCAAATGGGATTGATCGCTAAGATTTGGGCAATGATCGAGGGCACAGTGATCGGCTATCTATGGTCGGGCAGTCGACTAATGGTCGATGTTATAGACACAGAAGGTTTCAGAGTCGAATGTTAGGGTTTGACAGTCGAGTGATGGCTCGATCAGTCGACTGATGGGAATGATCAATCGACTGATGGTCTATCTGTTGGAACTTATCCAACGTGGCTCGGGCTATTGTGAGACAACGACTACAGGAGCAGTCGACTAATGGTCTCAATCAGTCGACTACTAGGTGAAATCCAGCCCAAATATAGGTTATAAAAGCATCTCGTGGAGATGGATTTTGTCAGCGGTTACAAGAGCAATTTGGGGCGATTTGCTGGTGCAATTTAGGGTCTCCAAGTGCAGCTCAAGCAACCAAACAAGCAAACATCCAAAAGCGCATTTGTAAAGCTTTCTTTACGTGTTTTTGTGTATTTCATTCAGATTTGCTTGTATACCTCTCTTATTATTGTAAGAACCTTTGTATGAGGTTTCTCTACCTCCGACTGGTTGTCGAGAAGGAGGATTTGATTATTAGTGGTGTTGTGCATCGCTAGGGCTCGGTCAAGCCCAACCTGTTGAGTAGGAACCTTGAGGTTCCGAACCATATTATATCAATTGTGTAATTGTGTGCTTGTGTCTTTCTTTATGTTTTTCTATTATTTCTGCTGCATACTAATCAAATTGTAGCAAGCACGCGAACGATATCCATCAATGTTGAAACGCTATTCACCCCCCCCCTCTAGTGACGATCAATTCCCCAACAAGTGGTATTAGAGCCAGGTTGCTCTTCATTTGGACTAACTGCCAAGGGAGCATGCTAGAGGGTGAAGAAAAAGATGGATCATCAAGAGAAATTAGGATGGAACATCAACACTCCGATCTCGTATGCACTATATGGACGAGAAGGCTTCAATTCATGGAAAGAAAGGATTGAAGACTTCATCATGATGAGGAACTTTGAAGAATGGACCATCTTGATGGAAGGATTTAATTATCCAAGAGGGCCAAAGGGAGGTTTCCTAAAAATGAAGAAGTGGACCGGGGAACAACATCAAGAATTTGAGAAAAATACAAAGGCAATAAAATTCTTGGTTAATTTAATCCCTCATGACATTTTGTGCAAGGTAGGGGATTACATGGATGCCAAGGAGCTATGGAGCCAAGTGACAAGATTCCATGAGAACCCACAACCGATCCAAGAAGAAGAGGAAGAAGAGGAATGCTCATCGGCTCAATCGGGGGAGGCCGAAGAAGCAAGCTCATCCTCACAAGAAAGTGAGGATTCAGAGGTCGAGGAGTGTTCGACATCCGAGGAGGAAGAAGAGGTGGAAGAAGTAGGAGTATCCTCCACCTCTAGGATTGAGGGGGAGGAGATTAGGCCAATCTATATACCGGAGCAAGAAGAAGAGCTTTTAACATCCGGAAGAGTTGAAGAACCTCAAAATTCGGCCACCATTAACCTAGGTAACTCAAGCACATTAGTTCAAAATAAAAATCATATAATGTGTTTTGAGTGTTGAGAATATGGGCACTATAAGAGCAAGTGCCCTAAGAAGATCAAGAAGCCTCAACCGGTGCCAAAGGTCAAGGATGTCGGAGCCCCAACCATTAAGAGCAAGGAGCATGTAGTGTGCTTCATGTGTCACCAAAAGGGGCACTACAGAAGTCAATGACCTAGGGGTAAGAAGAAGGCCTAAGGAGGAGCTACACATGTAAGGGGAGCTAAGGCAAACCCTAAGGTAAACTCTAATTATGTTCCCTCCTTAATTAATAGGCAAAAGCATGCTAGAAATTTTATTGCTATTACTCATGAAAAGCATGCTAGTAAAAATAGACTTTATTTTTAGGAGCTAAATCATATAAATTTAAAAATAAGGAGAAATTTTGGACTAATATTCTTAGAAAAACTCTACCTAAGGAAAGTATTAGGAAAATAGAAGACCATTAAGACATTACCCTTAAGAAGGGTAGGCACATGCCTAGGAAATGGAACAATGCCAAAAGATTAGATCAAAATTCAAAAATTGGGCAATTAGAGCTAGAAAATCAAGTTTTGAGGTCAAAACTTGAGAAAATGGAGAAAACCCTTAGAAAGATACAAAATCAAATCCAAGGGTCAAATTATCAAAATCTTGGGTCTAGGAGTCAAAGTCAAAGGCCTAGTAAACAAGAACTATCCAAGGGCAAGAAAGGTTTGGGTCACAAACCTAAGCCCAAGGAGACCTATCATAATGTTCCATTTGATTATGGAACTCAACCTAGGTCTAAGAAAGCCAAGGTTACTAGGAAAGTTATCCCTAAGATTAACCATGGAAAATGCCTAGTGGCTAGGGTTTCAAAGAAACCTAGGGAAGCTGTAGGGTTTTGCTTATCGAGTCCGTGAGGGGAAACTTCGCTTCCCACTTTACCTCGGTAGCTTGTCCATGGCGATCCCTTCGATGTCCCTGGATTAAAAAAATTTAATCCTAGACAAAAGGGATTGCCCAAACCACCAAGTCATCGTCGTGCTATTCGTTTAGAGAGGTCACTTGAACAAACTAGTTGTTCAAGCGACCATCCTCTATTCTACGAGTAGCCGCGGAATAGACGATGTACGGATCGCCGGTATTTGTGTTTATGCTCGGGATCCAAGTATTATTTAGCCATTTTCAGATTTATAACATGCTTATATTTGAAAAACAAAAACAAGCAACAAACAAAAGAAGAAAGTAGAATAGGTATACCTCTCGATCTTCTAATGTATGACCTTCCTCCTTTTGGACGTCGTGTGGGCGACGATCCACCAAAAGTCGAAGCTCCTAGATGCCAAATCTTCCTTCCTTGGTCTTCCAAAGCAAGAGGAAGAATAGAAATAAGGTTTTTCTCCTCACTAGAAACAACCAACAAGGAACCAAACTTATCCTTGCCGCCGGCCAACTAGATGAAGGAGAAGATGGTGCAAAATAACCAAGACACTAAGGGAAGCCCTATATCTTGTTTCCACCACCTAAGGAGAGGGAAAAGGAAGCTTTTGGGTGCCAACCAAGGCTGGAAAAGAGCTGGGAAGGGTGCTGGACGTTGGCCAAAAGAGGAAGAAGAAGAGAGAAAGAACCTTCCTTATTTGGTGCCACCCTTGCCTCCAAACCCTAATCCTAATCCTATCTCAAATAGGATTCCTTCTTGCTGCCCAAACCCTAGCTCTCCTATCATGTAGTTCATGCCAAATCCCTTTGCCATCCTTTTATAAAGTTAGGGATAAGTCATGAATTAATCTCCTCCATTGGTTCTAGGGATTTAATCTCAATCGTCGGATCTAGAGATTTAATCTCAACCGTCGGTTCTTAGAGATTTAATCTCTACTAATGGATCTTTGAGTTTTGTTTCTATCCTTTGGATCTAAGCATCATGAGGTGTTAATAGGCTACATTAGGGACCATGAGGAGGAGTTGGGTCTTGGCCACCCATGGATCAAGCCCACATAAATTCCGATCCACTAATGATGATCCAATCCACTAAAGGTTCATCATTGATCTACCTCACCAACCCCCATATGATAATATGGGCTCCATATATTATTTGTACAATTTCTCCCCGTGTTTAAGATATCGAATGTCCGTCAATTAATTAATTTACCGATCATTAATTAATCAACATCTAACTCCTTGAGTAGTACCACTCAACCTTTTCATCATGCCAGACCAAGTCCACCTGCAGGGTTTACATGATGAACCTTATGAGCTCCTCAAGGGGACATCATCCTAATATATAGGACACGGTTTCCTCCTATAATCAACGGTACGCCATATAAATAATATCATCTCCCAACTTACCGATCCTATCGATTTAATCTATAAATCTTACCCATTGGTAAATCAAAGACATGAGTACTAAGTATATGTGTCCGTTATTATATCGGGATTAAGAGCATGTACTAAATAATATCTGAGGTCCGATTCGATTATGTAGTCAGCAATAAATTGAATCACCTCTAAGTCGGTCCTGCTCAATACACACAAAGTGCACTAGTGTGATTCTATGATCAAGACAAACCAATACCAAACCACACTACAACCATTCCGATGGTTTGTCCAAAGCCATCTCAGTTGTGAGCCTTTGCTTATACTTTTCAAGGGACTGATAACATGGTCTCCTGTGTGACACCACACACCATGTTATCTACAATGTAAAGTATTAGACAATATTGCATAACCATAAAAATATGCAAACAATGAACATGTGATTCTTATTCCAAAATAAAGGTGTTCATACAAAAGATAGACTTTTCAGTATACATCCCTACAGAAGCCACTAAGAAGGTTACAAGGTGCCCTAGATCTAACCTAGTCAAGACCCAAATGACCAAGGCAACCAAGCCTAGAAGGGTCATTAAGAGGGTATCTAGGGAGGTTATCCCTAAGGATTACCTAGCTAACCCAAGAAGCTTAAATAGGTTCTGGGTTCCTAGTAGCGTGATCGACTTACGCTAAATGGGTTAGGGTGTGCCAACTTTAAATGGATGGGTAGTTAACCTAACCATGGTAAAGGTGGCACTTTAGGTCATTTTCAAGGTTATGATTATCTTGGAAATAAGTTTGATCTTATATCCTAAAGGATTTTAGGATGTGCCAATATATTTTGAGAATTATGAAAAATCAATCAAATTGGCATGAACTAGGTTTAGAGGTTATAGTGTGTCATTTTGGATTTTTGGCACACTTGGGGGATTAGTTATAATATGACAAAATGGGTTTAATTCTAACAAATGACAATTAACACTAAAATTTAGGTATTATATACCTTTATAATTTATTTGCCATGCTTGATTTTCCATATAACATGTCATGATATCATATTTTATTTTTATCATATAATATGTCATGATCATGCTTAGGTTTGTTTTTATGTCATGTATACTTAGGTTTATATTTATGCCATGACATCATAATCATTGGCCATGTTTATTTATGTTCTCATTTATATCATGATTATTCATGTATTAATTAAAATTGATTTAAGGACAATTGACATGACTTGAAGTCACATGTATAAGGGAATCAAGTAGAGTTGCCTTAGAAAATGCATGAGGCCGTAGATTAGGATAACCAAAACCCACATCTCATATCATATTGACATGTGTGTGTTTTTTCAAACACCCTAGATACATGTGAGATGCTAGGAAATGAGTTAAGTTCAAGGTGCATAGTTTTTGCATCTAGATGAACTCAAACTCATCTTATACCATTTGTGGATCATGGGGAAAGCTAATGTGCAAGTCATGTGCATTAAACCCATTGATCATGATCCAATATAGGTTTTCAAAAACATTTTAAAATTAATTTAAAAAACCTTAGTGAAGTCTATCTTTTGATAGCAATCACCATTGACGGAGTTGATACAAAGTAGGGCCAAAACATTAAACTTTTCAATGGTTTTGAACTTTGTGTCAATCTCCTAATTTTATGGGTAATTTAATTTTCAAATATTTTCACCCATTGTATTTGGTATAAGTAGTATATGTATGAAGTTTCAAGATTTTTCAAAATACGTATATTTACTTATGTATTTTCAAAATTTGTCTCAGATTTTTGATTTCTGCATTTTGCAAATATCAGTCGACTACTTCTTGATGGCAGTCGACTGATGCATAGGGCAGTCAACTGGTGACTGTAAGAGTCGATTGTTAGAGTCGATTTCGAGTAAACAAGGTTTGTTGAGCCTGATTTCAGCTATGTTAGACTACCCTAACTGCTCTTAACCCTAAGATATGCTTTAGAAAATATTAAAAAAAGGTGAAAATCCATTGGATATGGATTAGAAGAGTTGTTTAGGGTGTGTATCGATTTTAAGGTGTGTGAGAGTTCATGTTTGAACTTTTTCTCTTAATTTTGATGGTTTAGTGTTCCTATAGGCTTAGGGACTCTCCAAGGACTTGTTGGTGCAATGGTCAAGGGGGAGCAAGTCTTTAGGGGGAGGTATCCATCATGGGATGATGGATGTGTTCTTCCTCATGAGGGGCAAAATTTTGGGAATGTGAGATGCCCAATGTGGAAATTGGGAGAGTTTATAGGAAGCCTCTCTTAAGTGATATGAGACTTATCACTAGGAAGAGTGAAGACATCCTAGGTGTTTTTGGACCAAGGGAGAGATTATAAGATCTCATTGGGATATGAGACATTGACCTCCTTGAGGAGAACCTTTTTGATGTATGTCAAAAAGGGGGAGAATTTATGAGATTACTAATTTGGGACAATTGGTAAGGAGATTTGAGTTAGGTAGCTGAACTCAATGGTTTTGTGGTTTTTGTCAAATATCAAAAAGGAAGAGATTTTTGGTGCAATCGACCTAGGTCACGATTGACCAGACTCGAGTAGTGTTTTGATGTTTGATAATATTTTGGAGAGATTATTGGTGCAATCAATCCGTGTCATGATTGACTGAACTCGAGTTTAACTCTAGGGGTATTTTGATTCTTGATGATGGTTTGACCATTGTTTGACTATATGGTTGACATGGGGTTGACCATATGATGGAAAGTCCAAGTCATGGGTACTTGGCATGGAAAGTCCAAGCATATGTCTTGGCAAGGGAAAGTCCAAGCTTGAGTCTTGGCAAATGAAAAGTCCAACATGGGTTGGCGAGGGAAGTCCAAGGGGTGATATTGGCGGCGTAAAGTCCAAGGGTGGAGTCTTGGCAGCATAAGTCCAATGGTTGGCGGCGTAAAGTCCAAGCGGTAGTCTTGACATGTAAGCCCAATGTGCCTTGGCGGTATAGACCAACTTAGCATGATAATAGTCGATGGAAGCACCTGAAGGCTAGCGTATGGATAAACAAGTCATGGATGACTTGGAGGGATCCAATAGGCGTGAGGCTGACGGAGGTGGCTAGAAGGCTTAAGTCTAGGCTAAGGGTGGTCTAGAAAGTATGCGGGCATCATACTTGGTGTTAAAACTGTTGGATCGATATGAGCGCTAGAGGGGGGGGGTGAATAGCGTTCGTAAAAACTTTTCTTTTTCGACGATTAAAACAAAGTATACAGCGGAAAACTAAAAGACAAACACAAGAAAGACACAAAGCTTTTTTACTTGGTTCACAGCCCACCGGCTGCTAATCCAAGGCCCTGCGATCCTTGATCGCTTCCAAAGGGCAATCACTAAAAGTCTCTTCCTCGTTGGAGGTAAGAGATAAGACGATTACAATGATTATAAGGTCGGTAACAACCTTATCGGTCCTTATACAAATTAAGTACAAAAAGATAATAATAATACCAACAATTAATTAGAAGATGGCGCACGGTCGGAGTAGCGTTGTAGAGAGCACTAGCACTTGGGAGATTCTTGAATTTGGGTGTGAGTCCTCCCCTCCTTTTATAGTTTGTGCCTTGGAATTTGTCCCGATCCAGATCCAAAACTCGTGGTTCTTATCTTGAGGTGGTAGCTTATCTTATCCTGAGGTGGCGGCTTATCTTATCCTGAGGTGGTGGCATCAATCTCTATCTCTTTGAACTTGTGCACTAAGCTAATTCGTCGACATCAGTCGACTGATCCTCTTAGCAGTCGACTGCCTTCAGTCGACTACTGACATCTCCAGTTGACTGCTGCACTTGAGAATTCCTGCAATACAAGATTAGCACAATAGATGCATAATGCCATGCAGTGTGACAGTCCTTTGACTGTCCGATCTCGACTTCAACATTCCTCTGAAAGCCATAGTCGGATTGATGCCTAGGATTGACCTCTAACCGAGAACGCGTCCTTACCACCGCTCCACACACGGAGCTTACCTTTGGTCCTCTTGACCTGTCACTTAGCTTTCGGTCACCATCGAGGTTCCTCGACTCCCCGAGGTTCTCCTGGTGTCGCCCGACCACCACGGTTTCTCAACTTGAGATTCTCCGGATGTCGCTCGACCTTTGGCTTAGCTTAAACACTTCCTGCACACTTAGCATATCACATGAGATAACAAAATAGCTTAACTTTGAATCTTTTCCATCATCAAAACCAAGGTTCGATTATCTAGTCCTTCTGCACCAACAATCTCCCCCTTTTTGATCTATGACAAACCAATTCAAAGTTAAGAGAAAATAAGCTGTAAGCATTGAACAATCATTTTTCAAAACCTCCCCCTTAAGGGTACCTCCCCCTTAACCCTAGGTGAGTTTTGAAAAACAATTACTTTTTGGGAAAGAAAAAGTAAGTAACCTCTTAACTTTATTCTCTCTCCCCCTTTGACATATATCAAAAATAACTTTATATTGGGTACATTGCCAAGAAATAGAATTTTTAAACAAGCTAATCTAGTTGATTTAATATGTTCAACTCCCTTTAATACTTAAGAGTTTATATTTCTAGATCATGCACCAACAATGTATATCCTAGGTTAGAATGTGACCCCCTAACCTTTAACATTGTTATAAAATTTTGAGAAAGAATTAAAAAAAAACATTTTAAAGGCTCATGTCTATTAGTTTTTATGCCAAACTGGAGGTAGTTAGATACTAAGTTTGTCCAACTTAAGTCTTCTCTCCCCTTGGCATATTATCAAAAGAAGGATTTAAATTTAGAAAGTATTGGTGTTTTTTTAAAAAAAAATATTTTTTAACAACTTCTATGATGATTATCCAATTAGAACCTCCCCCTTAACCTAACATCCTTGTTAGCCACAAGGAAGGCATATCTAGAGGGTCTCCCCTTTTGTCTTACAAACTCTTAGGACATCCTTGTTGGCCATAAGGAAGGCTCACCTAAGTGTCCAGAGGGTCTAGGTATCTAAAGTTGACCTAAGGATTTAGACATTCAGTATTGGTCAACTAACCATCATTTTAAGAAGCATTGTTGTTTTGAAAACTACGTATAACTACACATAATAATCATGTCAACCAATAAAAATAGTTTTGAGAATCTATTTATGTGTATATAAATTTTGAAATCATTTTCAAAATCATTTTTAATTTGTTGTCCTTACCATCTCACCCATTCTACATGATCAACCAAGTTATTCTTATAGGTATTGTGAGATGAATTTAATTTAATGCCTTAGAAATTAATTAATTTTGGGTTAGATTCGGATTTCACCTTTAGTTAGTTAAGTGAACATTTCAAAAGAGGGCTTCCAGGTCGTGGCAAGGCACAGGGGCCTTCTTTGATCGGAACAATGACCACTTCCTTAGACAAAGCCAACTTAGGAAATTACACACTTAATTCACTTAGGATTACATCCTGGTCTAACTAGTTTAGGATGTGGTGAGGTAGCTTCAGTTAGTTCCACTTAGTTAAATGCACCAAGCTAGATACTCCTAATCCAACTCGGATACACTTGACTTCGTTTCCTTAACGTACTATCATCTCACCGCGTCCTGATACTATGTTATCAAGATTAATTAATTATTTCCTATGTAACCATTCTATGAGAGTGAATTTAAAACTAATATGTATGACATGACAAAATAAGCATGATAATGATATATATGCATGAGAAAACTACATTCAATCAATTTAAAGAAATGGTTGTTTTCTTGGGTAGACTTTTATTTGTTCTATAGTTATAAGATACTTTATTATAATTAGGTTTACAAATTTTAGTGTCTTGATTTTTGGTTAGCTTAGACTTGTAACCCAAGTCTACATATTTATTAGTTGAATTTTTAAAAGTTGAAGGTTTAATTACTAGATTATTAATTTGTGTATAATCAAATGGTACTCTATTATAATTAATTTTATTGGTTTGATTATCTAATTTTGAATTTTTAATTAAGTTAGATTGTGAATTATTTAAAATAGGATTATTAGAATTTTTCAAAATAATATTATTAGACTTTTTCAAGATAAGATTATTAGACTTTTTAAAAGTAGAATTATTAGAATTTTTTAAGATAAGATTATTAGACTTTTTAAAAATAGAATTATTAAAATTATTAGAATTTTTTAAGGTAGAATTATTAGAATTATTCAAGATAAGATTATTAGAATTTTTAAAGGTAGAATTATTATTAGAATTATTTAAGATAAGATTTTTAGAGTTTTTAAAGGTAGAATTATTATTAAAATTATTTAAGATAAGATTTTTAGAGTTTTTAAAGGTAGAATTATTATTAGAATTATTTAAGATAAAATTGTTAGAGTTTTTAAAGGTAGAATTATTATTAGAATTATTTAGATTATCTTTGGAATTTTTTAAAGTTAATTTCGATTTTTTTATGGTTGAATTTTTCAAAATAGAATTTTTTAATTCGAAATTATCTAGATTAATCAGATCTAGGATTTGATGATTCTGTCCTATGGTTTGATTATTCTGATCAAGGGTTTGATTATTCTGATTAAGTCCTAGGTTAGTTTTATCTTTGACTTGATCTAGATCTATGTTGATTAAACTAAATATTTGATTAATCTCTTTGTTAATTTTATCAAATATTAGATTAATTTGATCATTTTCTTCCATGATATTATTATTTTTATTATTTAAACTAATTAAATCTGAATTAATTAATTTTTTATTAGTTGAATTATTAATTGTATTAATTAATTGACAACAATTACACAATTTATCTAAATTATCAACTATTCTAAAACTCAACTTTTCAAAATTATTAACTTTACTAACCTTTTTTTTCGGACACTGATTCTTGTAGTGACCGAATCTTCCGCACCCGAAGCACTTGATGTGCTCCTTGTTCTTCCGGATTCCTGGCAATGGTGTCTCCTTTGCCGTCGATTGCATCGTTCGAGTCTTACGAGTAGGACACTTATTTTTATAGTGTCCTCTCTCCCTGCACTTAAAGCAAATAATATGAAAATTAAAATTTAAATTGACATTGTTACCTTTATGCCTTGTGGGAGACTCTTCCATGGTTGGCTCAGTCAATGATTTTCTAAAACTCGCAAAAAAAACACAAACCAAAAAGTCCCAAGACTTGGTCTTGGATTAGTAGTGCGGGAGAAATTTAAAAATAAAAATAAAAATAAAGAAAATAAAATGCTCAACCGGTGGTTGCACCGAATCTGAGTGCCCCCGCTCTGATACCAATTGTTGGATCGATATGAGCGCTAGAGGGGGGATGAATAGCATTCGTAAAAACTTTTCTTTTTCGACGATTAAAACCAAGTACACAGTGGAAAACTAAATGACAAACAGAAAAAAGACACAAAGCTTTTTTACTTGGTTCACAGCTCACCAGCTGCTAATCCAAGGCCCTGCGATCCTTGATCGCTTTCGAAGGGCAATCACTAAAAGTCTCTTCCTCGTTGGAGGTAAGAGACAAGACGATTACAATGATTATAAGGCCGGTAACAACCTTATCGGTCCTTATACAAATTAAGTACAGAAAGATAATAATAATACCGATAATTAATTAGAAGATGGCGCACGGTCGGAGTAGCGTTGTAGAGAGCAATAGCACTTGGGAGATTCTTGAATTTGGGTGTGAGCCCTCCCCTCCTTTTATAGATTTGCGCCTTGGAATTTTTCCCGATCCATATCCAAAACTCGTGGTTCTTATCTTGAGGTGGCGGCTTATCTTATCCTGAGGTGGCAACTTATCTTATCCTGAGGTGGTGACATCAATCTCTATCTCTTTGACCTTGTGCACTGGGCTGATTTGTCGACATCAGTCGACTGATCCTCTTAGCAGTCGACTGCCTTCAGTCGACTACTGACATCTCCAGTTGACTGTTGCACTTGAGAATTCCTGCAATACAAGATTAGCACAATAGATGCATAATGTCATGTAGTGTGACAGTCCTATGACTGTCTGATCTCGACTTCAACATTCCTCTGGAAGCCTTAGTCAGATCGACGCCTAGGATTGTCCTCTAACCGAGGACATGTCCTTACCACCGCTCCATACACGGAGCTTACCTTTGGTCCTCTTGACCTGTCGCTTAGCTTTCGGTCACCATCGAGGTTCCTCGACTTCCCGAGGTTCTCCTGGTGTCGCCCGACCACCACGTTTTCTCAACTTGAGATTCTCCAGATGTCGCTCGACCTTTGGCTTAGCTTAAACACTTCTTGTACACTTAGCATATCACATGAGATAACAAAATAGCTTAACTTTGAATCTTTGCCATCATCAAAACCAAGGTTCAATTATCTAGTGCCCCTGCACCAACAAAAACCTCGTGGATGAGGTTATCGGTCAACTGATATTATTCTCAATCGACTGATGGGAGTCGACTGACATTCGACAGCGGCAAATGCCCCTGACAGTCAACTGCCAGCATTGGACAATCGACTAAGGGCCTGAGCAGTCGACTGCTATAGCTGGTAGTCGACTGATGGTTGATGTCACGGACACAGAAGGTTCCAGAGTCAACTGCTAGGGTTTGACAATCGAGTGATGGCTCGATCAGTCGACTGATGAAAATGATAGTTGATTTATGGTCTATCCGTTGAAACTTATCCAATGTGGCTCGGGTCGTTGTGAGACAACGACTACAGGAGCAGTCGACTGATGGCTCAATCAGTCGACTGCTAGGTGAAATCTAGCCCGAATGCAGGTTATAAAAGCATCTCATGGAGATGGATTTTGGCAATGGTTACAAGAGTGATTTGGGGTGATTTGATGGTGCAATTCAGGGTCTCCAAGTGCAGCTCAAGCAACCAAACAAGGACACACCCAAAAGCACATTTGTAAAGCTTTCTTTACATGTGTTTGTGCATTTCATTCATATTTTCTTGTATATATCTCTTATTGTTGTAAGAACCTTTGTATGAGGTTTCTCCGTCTCCGACTGGTTGTCGAGGAGTATTTGATTATTAGTGGTGTTGTGCATCGCTAGGGCTCGTTCGAGCCCAACCCATGGAGTAGGAATCTTGAGGTTCCGAACCACGTTATATCGATTGTGTAATTGTGTGCTTGTGTCTTTGTTTATGTTTTCTATTATTTCCATTGCATATTAATCAAATTGTAGTAAGCACGCGAACGATATCCATCAATGTCGAAATGCTATTCACCCCCTATCTAGCGACGGTCAATTCCCCAACAGTGAATGGCACGTTCATTGTTACTTGACAGAATTTGATCGTGCTTGTCTACAATCATTATTAGTGCAACATAAATACAAAATAGCAATAAAGAAATACAATAAACAATAATAACACATAATGACACACCGATATAACGTGGTTTGGAACCTTAGGGTTCCTACTCCACAGGTTGAGCTCAAACGAGCCCTAGCGATGCAAACACCACTAATAACTCCTTCTCGACAACATGTCAGAGGTGAAGAAACCTCGTACAAGGATTACAAAAGTAATACCAGAATTATACAAGCAAATATGAATGAAATACACAAAAGAATGTAAAAAACACTTTACAAAAGATATTTTGGAAGCTTGCTTGTTGATTGTCTTGGACTAGCCTTGAAGGACTAGAAAGCACCGACTATTCCCCTTCAAATCACCTAAGATAATCCTTGCCAAATCCTCCTCCATGAGCTACTTTTATAACCAGCATTTGGGCTCGATTATGCCTAGCAATCGACTGATCGCGACCATCAGTTGACTGCTCATGTAGCCGTTGTGAGACAACGACTCGATTCACATTGGATAAGTTCCAACGGATACACTGACAATCGACTATCATTCCCCATCAGTCGACTGCCAAGGCCATAGTTGACTGACTAGTTGGTTACTGAGCGTTCTGCTCCCATAACCTCAACCAGCAGTCGACTGCCATCCATGGCAATCGACTGCTGAAGCCATCAGTCGATTGCCAAGGCCTTTTGCCACAACCGACTTCCAAGGCCTTTTGCCGCAGTTGAACCTTAGTCGATTCATGGTAGTCGACTAGTCATAATCCCAGTCAACTGCTACAAGTCGACTCGGCTGCCAAGTGTCAAAACACTTAACCAATCAACTGGTCCAAAACCCCAGTCGACTGATAAACTCAACCATGAGGTTTAACACCAAGTATGATGCCCTCATACTTGCTAGACCACTCTTACCCTAGACCTAAGCCTTCTAGCCACCTCCTCAACCTCACGCCTATCAGATCCCTCCAAGTCATCCATGACTTGTTCATCCATATGGTAGCCTTCAGGTGCTTCCATCGGCTATTGTCATGCTAAGCTGGTTTACACTGCCAAGGCACATTGGACTTACGCTGCCAAGACACACACTTGGACTTTACGCCGCCAACCATTGGACTTATGCTACCAAGACTCCCTCTTGGACTTTACGCCTCCAATATCAACCCTTGGACTTTCCTTGTCAACCCATGTTGGACTTTCTAATTGCCAAGACTCAAGCTTGAACTTTCCCTTGCCAAGACCCATGCTTGGACTTTCCATGCCAAGTACCCAAGACTTAGACTTTCCCATTGTGGTCAACCCCAAGTCAACCATCTAGTCAACCCATTATCAAACAATGATCAACTCCTTGTCAAACATCAATGTCAAACATCAAAATACTAAGACCAACCACTACTCGAGTTTGGTCAATCGTGACCTTGGTCGATTGCACCAACAATCTCTCCCTTTTTGATGTTTGACAAAAACCAACATCTTTGAGTTAGAACACTGACTCAAATCAATCATCCCAATTTTCTAAATTGGGAATTCTCAAATTCTCTTAATTCTCTCCTTTTTTGACTTACATCAAAAAGGCTCTCCCCAAGGGTGTCAATATCTTATATCCCAATGAGATCTTATAATCTTCTCCTTGGTCCAAAAACACCTAAGATGCCTTCACTCTTCCTAGTGATAAGTCCCATATCACTCAAGAGAGGCAATCCTACAAACTCTCCAAATTCTCCCCCTCATGGGAAAGAACACATCCATCATCCCATGATGGATAACCTCCCCCTAAACGCTTACTTCCTCTTGACCATTGGATCAACAATGTCCTTGGAGAGTCCCTAAGCCTATATGAATACTAAACAATCCAAATTAAGGGCAAAAATTCAACATTGAACTTTCACCTCCCTTAAAATTTGATACACACCCTAAACAACTCTCCTAATCTATATCCATTGGATTTTCACCCTTTCTAATGCTTTCCAAAGCATATCCTAGGGTTAGGAGCAGTTAGAGTAGCCTAACATAGTTGAAATCAGGCTAAACAAATCTTGTTTACCTGAAATCAGCATTGGTAGGTGGCTCTTACAGTCACCAGTCGATTACCCTTGACGACAGTCGACTTCCATAAGCGGTAGTCGACTGATTTCTGTAAATGCAGAAAATCAATTTCAGAAATTAAAATTGAGAAATACATAAGTAAAAATATGTATTTTGAAAAATATTAAAAATTCATACGTACATTACTTATAACAAATACAATGGGTGAAAAATATTTGAAAAATAAAATATCCATAAAATATTTAAATTGATACAAAGTTCAAAACCATTGAAAAGTTCATTGTTTCTATTAATGGCAATGGCTATCAAAAGATAGATTTCACCAAGGTTTTGTAAAATGATTTTAAAATATTTTTGAAAACCTAATTGGATCATGATCAATGGGCTCAATGCATATGACTTCCACATTAGCTTTCCCCATAATCCACCCATGGTATAAGATGAGTTTGAGTTCATCTAAATGCAAAAACTATGCATCTTGAACTCAACTCATTTCCTAGCATCTCATATGTGTGTAGGGTGTATCAAAACACACACATGTTAATTTGATATGAGATGTAGGTTTTGTTCATCCTAATCTAAGGTCTAATGCATTTTTCTAAGGCAACACTATTTGATTCCCTTATACATGAGACTTCAAGTCATGTCATAGTCCTTAAATCAATTTTAATTACCTTAAATGCATGAAGGATGATTATGACATATAATGATAGCATAAATAAGCATGTGCCAAAATCATGATGTCATGACATAAAAATGAACCTAAGCACTCATTGTTAGGGCAATCTCTTACCGTAATATGGTTTTGATGGTGTGACAAAGGGTTTAAGTTAGTGTGTTATGTTGATTTGATATGTGCGTTGAAGTCGTGCAGGACTTAGTAATTCGCACATGGAGCCGTGGCGAGTTTCACATCTCATGACTCGTGCCTTGAGTCGGTGAAGGATAGCTTTGCGGAAGGCGTGCGCTTGGAGTATCCGAGGGACCGCCAGATGAGAAGCTTGGAGTGAAGCCGGAGGAAGTAGACTTCGAGGCAAGAGACGCGAAGGAGCATTGCAGAGCCGTGCGCTTGATGCTGCCGAGGAACGTGGCCGAGAAAGAAGAGAACTTCGAAGGCGAGGGACTCTGAGAGATGAGAGTGAGCGATTGTAACCTGGGGAGGGGTAGCTCTTAGGTGAAACTTGGCCATTTGGCCAAGTGTCGGATGGGTTTTCCCGACACCAGTCGACTGCCATGTCATGGCGATCTTCCGAGTCGAGTGGGTTCGACCGTATCCGATCGATGGGTTTATGCCCAGCGATCGCTATGGAATGGCGCGATCGCTGAGGATATCGCGGGCAAAGCCGATCGATACGATTACGAGAGGGATCGATCGCTGAGCAGCGATCACGAGGTCCAGGAATGATCGCTAAGAGTCTCCGTTGACTACTACGGTCGGGATCCGACGTGTTCGAGGCTGGTGTAGGACGGCAATGATCGCTAAGGGCGGCAATGAGTGGCGCAACGGGAAGAAATCAGCCCTCTCTATAAAAAGAGAGGGTGTGAGCCTTTGAGAGGCTAATGCTTATGCTCTAAGTGATCTTCCTAGTGCCCCACAAGCTCAAAACTCTTCTTACTTGTTTTTACTTCATTACATTTGTAAGAAGAGTGATCTTGATTGTAAAGGTTACCTCCACCTAGCTTGGTGCAAAGGAGAGACCAATAGTGATTGGCTTTGGAGGAGTGATTCACCTCGGACGAATCGGGATCGTGGATTAGCGGCGTAGCCGTGAACCACGTTACATTCCTTTGTTAGCGTTTGTATTTTCATTTATTGCTTTGTCTTTATTGTTTATGCTTCCGCTTGCGCTAACGATTGTGTAGACGAGCAAACAAACGAAAGAATTCCAACATCCATTGTAAAAGGGCTATTCACCCCCCTCTAGCCGGTGTATCGATCCCCTACAAGTGGTATCAGAGCCAAGGAAAGTTTGTCGAGGACTAACCGCCACAACAAGCAATTTTCAAAATGGCCGGCTCCAACATCCATCCTCTGAAGTTTGAAGGAGAATTCGCTTGGTGGAAGAAGCGAATGGAGGTATTTTTCGAAACGGATTTTGACATTATGATTACAATGGAATCCGGTTTTGTTTTGCCTAGGGATGAAGAGGGGAAGCCAATAGAGAAATCTAGGTGGACCAAAAGGCAAAGGAAAGAGCACCTTGCAAATTCAAAAGCCAAGCATCATCTCTTCAATGTGCTCCCCCAACAAGAAATCAACCGAATAGGAGAATGCCTAAGCGCCAAGGAGATGTAGGAGAAGCTAATTAAGCTTCATGAAGGCACATCCGAGGCAAAGCTAGCAAGGAGAGATCTTCTCTACTCCCAACTATCCAACATTAAATTAGAAAAGGGAGAAAAGGTAACTTCTTTGCATTCTAGATTCAAAGAAATTTTAAATGGACTAACAAGTGTAGGAGAAAGGCTCTCCAATCGCGACATGATAATGAAGGCCATAGATTCTTTCCCCCGATCATCCAAGTGGAGTTCAATGGTGGACTCATTTTACATTTCAAAGAATCTAGAGGTAAGTACTCTAGATGAATTTTTCTCTACTATGGAATTACATGAATCTAGACTTGAAGGAATACAAGAAGAGCCTAGAATTCAACCCTCAAGAGGAGTAGCTTTGATAGCGAACAAGGGGAAGAAGAAGATGGAAGTCCCCTCCTCCTCCGATGACGAAGCGTCTTCCTCCTCCTCCATGGATAGCACCGAAGAAGCCTATATGGTAAGGAAGGTAAGACGTGCATTTAAGAATTTTAGATTTGATAAATCTCATGATAGGAATAGAAGACCAAGGGGGAAGGTCATATGCTACAATTGCCAAGGAGAAGGGCACATAAGGGACAATTGTCCTCTCTTAAACAAGAGCAAGGAAGAGAGGAAAAAGAAAGAAGAAAAGAAGAAGAAAAAGGGGAGCAAGAAAAAGAAGGAAGAGGAGAAGAAGACAAAGGAAAAGGGAAAGGCTAAAGCTCTCAAGGCAAGGACTTGGGATGATCCATCCTCATCCTCCTCATCATCATCGGATGAGGAGAATGCCTTTGTCACCAATTTGGCCTTGATGGCCTTTGATGATTTGGATTGCTCTTCATCCAAAAATGAAGGATCAAGCTCAAGTGGGGAGAGCTCAAATGAAGGGGGAGCTTCTACATCCTCATCATCCGAAGAAGAAGAGGACATGGAAACTATAGTAACGAAAGCCTCTCCTAAGAAAATAGTTTCTATAATTTCTAGTTTAACTAAGGACTTATTTGGAATGAAAAAGAAAAATAAAAGCATGCTTAATCAAATTAAGGCATTAGAAAATAAGCTAGAAAATGCATGCTTAAATGATAATATTTCTTCTAGCTTAAATGATGCATGCTCACATGACCTTTATGTGCCATTAGATGTTAGTGATGCATGTATAAATGAAAATAGGGCCTTAAGGGAAAAGGTAGATTATTTAACAAAAGCCCTAAAAAAATTCACAATTGGCTCCAACACATTGAACATGATCTTAGGGAGCCAAAGAGCTAGCTTCAACAAAAAGGGCCTAGGCTACAAGGAAAAGAAAAATGAAAAGGCCTATAAATGCCTAATTGCTAGGGGACAAGATAAGAAGAAAGTAATAGCTAGGAAATGGATCCCCAAGGAATACTTAGTGAACCCAATAGGAAAGAACTTATTTTGGGTTCCAAAATCCATCCTTAAGGGTTAGGATAACCCTAGGGTAGTCAACCATATGGAATTGACCTATATCATATTTTGGTTGACTTAGGATGGCGGGACAACATTTTTAGAATAGTGTTGGGTGATGATAACGTGCCCATAAATAGATAATAATGCTTAAATCATGATGATTAATGAAATTGCTATGAATGTTTGAAATCATGATTTATGATTTTAATATTTGGCACGTGATCATGAGAAATAGGTTTGAATCATGCTTTAGGTGATACTTTGCTTATTATCATCATATAATACCTAATGCATGAATGAATACATGAGTTTAATTATCATAATGTAGAATTCATTCATATATGCCTTTATGATCATGAGGATTATTAGGTTGATACTTAACCTTAATAGAATTGCATGAATATATTGGTTAAGTATACACAAATACTCCCTAGGATGCATCTCACACTCACCATAGGCTACCTTGATTGAAAACATAGCATGAGTGAGATGTTAGGATGATACAAATGTCCAGTAATGCCTATGGCATTTAGATGGTCATTTAAAGTATCAAAATAGCAATAATAGACCAATCATGGGGAAGGCTTATGTTTAATTCATAGACATATTGCCCAAAGATCATGGTTGAATATTTCATATGTTTTCAAAACAATTTCTTAATCTAAAATCTAAGTATTCATGTTTTGAAACAATTGGATGCAAGACTAGGTGTTAAAATGGATACTCTTATGATCAAAAACCTAGTAGTTTTTAAAGCTTTTATAATTTTTGGCAAATCTCGGAAAATATAATGATTTTTCTTGAAAAACTATTTTTCATTGATAGATATACTTTAAAGAAATATGTTCCCCAAATTTCATGATTTTTCGAATTTTTTGGAATTAATAATGCATTTCTGAAATTCATCCAGAAAATCAGAAATTCGGATTCCTTTGTGCCAGTCGACTACCATACTGATAGCAGTCGACTGATGGACTGTGAACAAGTACAATAACCTGATTTTATCAGGTTTTGACTGATGTTAATATATGTTTCTCTTTATACTTGATGTCATGAGTTTATAACTTAGTATTAATATTTTTGATGGTGTCAAAGGGGGAGAAATAATTATGTTTAAGTTAATTATAAAAGGGGGAGAAATTAAGGGGGAGTTTCATGGATTAAGGGGGAGTTGCATGTTGCTATATCATGTTTATGTTTACATGCTTTCCTTCCTTTAAAATTTATATCAAATATTTTTACCTAACTTAAACGGATTGCCACACATCAAAAAGGGGGAGATTGTTAGGGCAATCTCTTGCCGTAATATGGTTTTGATGGTGTGGCAAAGGGTTTAAGTTAGTGTGTTATGTTGATTTGATATGTGCGTTGAAGTCGTGCAGGACTTAGTAATTCGCACATGGAGCCGTGGCGAGTTTCACATCTCATGACTCGTGCCTTGAGTCGGTGAAGGATAGCTTTGCGGAAGCCGTGCGCTTGGAGCATCAGGGGACCGCCGGACGAGAAGCTTGGAGTGAAGCCGAGGAAGTAGACTTGAGGCAAGAGACGCGAAGGAGCATTGCGGTCGTCGCGCCTAATCTTTGCCGAGGGCGTGGCCGAGAATGAAGAGAACCGGCGAGGGACTCAGAGATGAGAGTGGCGATTGTAACCCGGGAGGGGTAGCTCTTAGGTGAAACTTGGCCATTTGGCGAGTGTCGGATGGGTTTCGACACCCGATCGATGTCCGCGGCGATCGCTCGAATTGAGTGGGTTCATTGGTATTCGATGATGGGTTTATGCCCGATGATCATTTGCCATGGAATGGCGATCGTCGAGAGGATATCTCGCGAACCAGAACCGCTCATAAGCCGATCGGGCAGCGATCGACTACGAGCGTGATCGGCGAGGTCCGATCGATGCCAAGAGTTCCGTTGGACTACAGCGGTCGGGATCCGGCGTGTTCGGAGGCCGGTGTAAGTGACGATGATCGCTAAGGGCCGGTGGCGAAGAAATCAGCCCTCTCTATAAAAAGAGAGGGTGTGAGCCTTTGAGAGGCTAATGCTTATGCTCTAAGTGATCTTCCTAGTGCCCCACAAGCTCTAAACTCTTCTTACTTGTTTTTACTTCATTCTATTTGTAAGAAGAGTGATCTTGATTGTAAAGGTTACCTCCACCTAGCTTGGTGCAAAGGAGAGACCAATAGTGATTGGCTTTGGAGGAGTGATTCACCTCGGACGAATCGGGATCGTAGATTAGCGGCGTAGCCATGAACCACGTTACATTCCTTTGTTAGCGTTTGTATTTTCATTTATTGCTTTGTCTTTATTGTTTATGCTTCCGCTTGCGCTAACGATTGTGTAGACGAGCAAACAAACGAAAGAATTCCAACATCCATTGGAAAAGGGCTATTCACCCCCCTCTAGCCGGCGTATCGATCCCCTACACTCATGACATAAAAACTTAAACTAAACATGATCATGACATATTATATGATAAAAATAAATATGATGTTATTACATGACATGTGACAAATAAAACATGAAAAATAAAAGGTATAGGTATAACAATACCTAAATTTTAATATTGATTGCCATTTGTTATTATTAAGTTCATTTTGCCATATAATCACTTATCCCCCAAGTGTACCAAAAATTCAAAATGACACATCATGACTCTAAGACCTAACTTGTGCCAATTTGATTAGTTTTTCAAACTTCTTAAATGACATTGGAACATCCTAAAATCCTTTAGGATATAAGATAAAACTTTTTTCCTTGGTACCCATAACCTTGAAAATGACCTAAATTGTCACCTTTACCATGGTTAGGGTAACTACCCATCCATTTAAAATTGGCACAACCTAACCCATTTAGCGTGAATCGATCATGCTCCTAGGAATCCAATACCTATTTGAGCTCCTTGGGTTTACTAGGTATTCCTTAGGGATAACTTTCCTAGATACCCTCCTAATGACCCTCCTAGGCTTGGTAGCCTTGGTTATTGTGGTCTTGCTTAGGTTAACTCTAGGGGTGACTCCCCTTGTAACCTTCTTAGTGGCCTCCCTAGGTTTCTTCGAAACCTTAGCTACTAGGCACCTACCATGGTCAACTCTAGGGATGACTTTCCTTGTAACCTTGGTTTTCCTAGACATAGTACTAGTTCCATAATTGAATGGAACATTGTGATAGGTAGGCTTATCTACCTTGGACCTAAGCTTGTGGCTCAAGCCTCTCTTGCCCATAAATGAGCCTTGCCTCCTGGACTCTAGGTTTTGACTCCTAGACCCTTTGATTGAATTTGTCATTCTTGCAAGGGTCTTTTCAAGTTTCTCAAGACTTAACCACAAGGCTTGATTCTCTAACTCCAATTTTTCTATTTTGGTGGGTTCTTTATTTCTTTGATCATTTTTGCCCTTCCTAGGCATATGTTTAGATTTATTTGGATTAAAGCCTAGATGGTCTTCTATTTTTTTAATACTTGCCTCAGGTAGGATTGTTTTAGTGACCTTTGCCCCAAATTTCTTCTTGGTTCTAAAATTACATGATTTTGCAACTAGGCAATAAAATCTATTTATAGCATGCTTTTGTTCATGACCAATAGCAATACAATTCCTAGTATGCTTTTGCTTATTAGAACATAATTAAAGGTTACCTTAGGGTTTGTCTTAGCTCCCCCTACATGTGATGCTCCTTCTTGGCCCTAGGTTATCTGCCTCCTAGGACATTGGCTCTTATAATGGCCTTTTTGATTGCATTTAAATCACACCATGTGCTCCTTGCTTTTATGTGTTGGGGCACCGAATTCCTTTGCCTTTGGCACAACTTGTGCCATTTTTTTGCCCTTTTTCGGACACTTGCTCTTATAGTGTCCGGCTTCCCTACACTCAAAGCATATAATATGGATTTCATTTTTAATTTAAATGCTCGAGTTACCTAGGGTGGTGGTGGATTTTTGATCTTGTCCTTGGCTCCCAAAGGTAGAGGCTTCCTCTTGCTCTTGCCCTTGCTCCGACGATCTAATCTCTTCCCCCTCAATCCTAGAGGTGGAGGCTTCCTCTACTTCTTCCTCTTCCACCGATCTGGAAGTTGACTCCTTCTGAACTTCCGACTCCTCACTTTCTTGTGAGGATGAGCTTGTTTCTTCAACCTCCTCCAATTGAGCTGATGAGCATTCCTCTTCTTCCTCTTCTTCTTGGATCGGTTGCAGGTTCTCAGGGAATCTTGCCACTTGGCTCCATAGCTCCTTGGCATTCATGTAATCACCTAAACTACACAAAATGTCATTAGGAATTAAATCAATCAAGAATTTAATTACCTTCTTATTTATTTTTGAATTCTTGGATTTGTTCTCGGTCCACTTCTTTATCTTGACGAATCCTCCCTTTGGCCCTCTTGGATAATTTAATCCTTCCATCAAGATGACCTATTCTTCAAAGTCCCTCATCATCATGAAGTCTTCAATCCTTGCCTTCCATTGATTGAAGCCTTCTCGTCCATAAAGCGTGTATGGAATTGGGGTGTTGATGTCTCATCTCACTTTTTCTTCAAACTCCATCCTTCTTCTTCCCTCTAGCGTGCTCCCTTAGTTGTTAAACCTTGAAAAGTAGCCTCACTCTGATACCACTTGTTGGAACATTGGTGAGCGCTAGAGGGGGGGGGGGGTGAATGGCACATTCATCGTTGCTTGACGAAATTTGATCGTGTTTGTCTACAATCATTATTAATGCAGCGAAAATACAAAATAGCAAAAAAAAAATACAAAAACAATAATAACACACAATGACACATTGATATAATGTGGTTCAGAACCCTAGGGTTCCTACTCCACGGACTGAGCTCAAATGAGCCCTAGCGATGCAAACACCACTAATAACTCCTTCTCGACAACACGTCGAAGGCGGAGAAACCTCGTACAAGGATTACAAAAGTAATACAAGAATTATACAAGAAAATATGAATGAAATACACAAAAAATGTAAAGAACACTTTACAAAAGATCTTTTGGAAGCTTTCTTGTTGATTGTCTTGGACTAACCATGAAGGACTGGAAAGCACCAAAAATTCCCCTTCAAATCACTCAAAAGAATCCTTGCCAAGTCCTCCTCCATGAGTTGCTTTTATAACCTGCATTCGGATTGGATTCCGCCTAGAAGTCGACTAATTGCAACCATCATTCGACTGCTTCTGTAGTCATTGTGAGACAATGACTCCATCCACATTGGATAAGTTCCAATGGATACACTGGCAGTCGACTACCGAGGTTGTAGCCGACTGACCATTCAGCTATTGAGCGTTCTGCTCCCGTAACCTCGACCAACAATCGACTATCATCCATGACAGTCAACTGCTCAAGCCATCAGTCGACTGCCCAATGCTGATAGTCGACTATCAAGATCTTTTGCCGCAGTCAAACCCTAGTCGACTCACGACTATCGACTGGTCATAATCCCAGTCGATTGCTACAAGTCGACTTGGCTGCCAAGTGTCAAAACACTTGACCAATCGACTGGTCCAAAGCCCCAATCAACTGATAACCTCAACCATGAGGTTTAACCCCAAGTATGATGCCCTCATGCTTGCTAGACCACCTATAGCCTAGACCTAAGCCTTCTAGCCATAGCCACCTCTATCAGCCTCATGCCTATCGGAACCCTCCAAGTCATCCATGAATTGTTCATCCATACGCTAGCCTTCAGGTGCTTCAATCGGCTATTGTCATGCTAAGCTGGTCTACACTATCAAAGCACATTGGACTTGCGTTGCCAAGACACACGCTTAGACTTTACGCCACCAACTATTGGACTTATGCTGCCAAAACTCCCGCTTGGACATTACGTCGCCACTATCCATGATTAGCATTATATCAAAGTCTGTTTCAAAGAATACCTCCATTCTCTTCTTCCACCAAGAGAAGTCCCCTTCGAACTTTGGCGGATGAATGTTGGAGCCGACCATTTCTTGTCGTGCTTGTTTTGCGATGAGTTCGTTGACAAGCTCCTCGCTCTGATATCACTTGTTGGAGGATCATGGCCCGGCTAGAAGGGGGGGGGTTGAATAGCCTTTCGTGTACGATGGAAATCGGTCGCGTCTTAATCGTCTACACTTAAGATTAGCACAGTGGAAATACTAATAATAAAGACAATTAAACAAATGCAAAAAGTAAAGAGACAAATGCTAACAAACCGATGTAACGTGGTTCATGACCCTTGCCGCTAATCCATGGACAATTTATTCGGTGAATCACTCCCTCAACAATCACTAATCTCTCCTTCAAGGTGGAGGTAAACCTTTCTTACAAAATACACTCCCTCTTACAATAAAATTGAAATAAACACAAGAAGAGGAGTGGAAAATCATATGGAGAACTTGGGATAACTTTAGAGTAGAAGCATTAGCCTCCCAAGAGCACCCAAGGCCTCCTCTTATAGGGAGGAAGTCATTCTTCCCATTGGGCATCGAGCACTCGATTGATGCATATCATCAGTCGACTAATGCTGTAGCCGTTGCCTCACAATGGCTTCATCCACATTGACGTCCAGCCAACGACTCCCTCATCAGTCGATTGATCATCCCTATGAGTCACCTGATAGAGCCATCAGTCGAGTGATCAGACGATCAGTCAACTCTCAAACCCTCTGTGCCTGCGACCACCTTCATCAGTCGATTGTCATCCCTTGTCAGTCGACTGATGGTGCAGCAGTCGACTGCTAAACCCTAGTAGTCGACCGCTGGGCTAGAAGACCATCAATCGAACACCGATCGAGCACAAGTCGAGTGACATCGACCCAGAGCAGTCGACTGATATCTATATCAGTCTACTAGTGTAAGGTAAAATCTCAAACAAAATACTTGTTTGAGCCTTCGACGGTTGGGTAAATCTCAAACTACTTGTTTGAGAATCCGATACTTCCATTCATCAAGTAGAAATCTCAAACTCATGTTTGAGCATCCGACTTATCCAAACATCGGGTAAAACCTCAAACACAAGTTTGAGCATTCGACACTTAGCCATTTGGCCAAGTTCACCTATGAGCTACCATTACAATTCGCTCAATCTCTCATCTCCCTTGGAGTTCCTCACCGAAGCTCTCTTTGTCCAGTCACGTCACTCGGATGCACCAAGCGCATGGCTTCACAATGCCATCCTTCGCGTCTTGCCCTGATGTCTGCTTCCTTTGGCTTCACTCCAATGCTCCTCATCCGGCGGTCCCTCGGATGCACCAAGCGCACGACTTCCGCAATGCCATCCTTTACCGACTCAAGGACCCGAGCCATGAGATGGTGAACTCACCAATGCTTTCATCAAGCTAACTATGTGTGATTTACTAAGTCCTGCATAACATAAACACACATATCAAATCCATAACAACCAAACTTAAATCCTTTTCCACACACATCAAAACCAAATCATACATGAGTTGATTTCCTTAACAATCTCTCCCTTTTTAATGTGTGACAACCATGTTTAAGTTAGGTAAACATTAACCAAATACATAAGGCAAGAAAGCATGTAAAACAAATATGAGTATCAAAACACTCCTCCTTAATACATGCAACTCCCCCTTAACACATGCTAATTCCCCTCCTAGCATGATTAACTTAAACTCAACCATTTCCCCCCCTTTGACAACATCAAAAACATTAAACATAAGTCATATAACATAACATCAAAGTCTAATGGAAGAAAAATACCAAAACATGCCTGAAAACCCAAAAATAAGGCTGTTGTGCTCGTGAACAGTTCCATCAGTCGACTGGTTCAGACTACCAGTCGACTGACACCTGTAATTCAGCCTTTTCTGATTTCCGAACCTAAGTTCAGAAATGCATTAAAAATTCTAAAAAATTTGAAAAATTATGAAATTTGGGGAATATATTTCTTATGAGTCACTCTATCAGTGAAAAATAATTTTTCATGAAAATTCATTCTATTTTCAAAAATTAGGAAAAAAAACTCAAAAGTTTCAAAAAGTCTCAATTTTGTATCAACTTTAAAGCCTAGTTTTGCCGTAGAATGTTTTAAATCATGAACTCACAATTTATAAAACATAAAATGATTTTAAAACATTTGAAATATCCAACCATGATCTTTGAAAAATATTTCTATGAATTAAACATATGCTTTTCCCATGATTGGTCTATGATTGCTCTAATTTGATACTTTGAATGACCCATCTAAATGCCATAAGCATTAGTGAATCAATTGTATCATCCTAACATCTCACCCATAGCTATGTTTTTAATCAAGTTAGCCTTATGGTGGGTTGTGAGATGTAGCTAAAGGTATTTATAGTTAACCATAAATTACATGCAATTCTACCCAAAGGTTAAGTATCATCCTAAAAACCCATCATGATCATAAAACACAGATTATCTATAATTGCATATTATGATCATACATTACTAATTACATATCATGATCATAAATCAAGTATTATCCATGCTTCCATATTATGATCACAATACAAGTATAACATTCAAATCATGATCATAAATGAAGTATTATCACTAATTGCACATTATGATCATAAATCATATATTACACCCAACCACAAGTCAACTACCCACATCATCATAAGTCAACCATTTAATAAGATATGAAATAAGATCAAGTGTGGTTGACTATCCTAGATTTCTCTAACCCTTGAGGATTGACTTGGGAATCCAATATAAATTCTTTCCAGTAGGGTTCACTAAATACTCCTTTGGGATCCATTTCCTAGCTACCATTGTAGTTTTTGTTTATCCCCTAGCTATTAAACAATGATAGACTTTCTCATTCTTGGATCCTTTGTAACCTAGGATTTTCTTGTTGAAACTAGCCCTTTGGCTCCCAATGATCATATTTAGGGTATTGGAGCCAATAGTGAAATTTTCTAAGGCCTTAGTTAGAGAATCTACCTTTTCCCTTAAAACCCTATTTTCTTCTAAGCATGCATCATTAACACTAGAAGAAATAAAATCATCATGTGAGAATGCATTTTTCAATTTCTCTTCTAGGGATTAAATTTCATTAAACATGCATTTATTTTTCTTTTTAACCCTAAACAAATCCCTAGTTAGACTAGTAATCATAGAAACAACATCATGGGAGGGAAGTTTATTTACCTTACTTACCCAATCCCCTTCCCGATGATGATGAAGCTCCCCCTTTACTATAGCTCTCTGCCTCACTTGAGCTTGTTTCTTCTATTTAGGATGAGGTGGAGTCCAAGTCATTTATCGCCATTAGTGCGAGACTTGTGAATGCTTCTTCTTCCTCCGATGAGGATGGATCATCCCATGTGGCCTTCAAGTTGTGGGCTTTTGTCTTCCCCTTTTCTTTTGGTTTCTTCTCTTCCTTCTTCTTGTCATTCTTCTTCTTTTCATCCTTGCTCTTGTTCAAGAGAGGGCATTCATCTCTCATGTGTCCCTCTCCTTGGCAATTATAGCATATAATCTTTCTCCTTGGCCTTCTCCTATCATGAGACTTGTTAAATCTAAAACTCTTAAGAGCATGTCTCACCTTTCTTACCATGTAGGCCTCCTCATTGCTATCCATTGATGAGAAAGATGATTCATCGGATGAGGAGGGTGGAGTCTCCTTCTTCTTCTTTCCTTTGTCAGCCATTAGTGCTAATCCCCTTGATGGCTTGATTGGATCTTCTACTATTCCATCAAGCCTAGTTTCATGCAATTCCATAGTGGAGAAAAAATCTTCTAGAGTACTTACCTCTAGATTTTTGGAGATGTAGAACGAATCCACCATAGAACTCCATTTGGATGAATGAGGGAATGCATCTATTGCCTTCATGATAATGTCCCAGGTTGAGAGCTTCTCTCCTACACTTGATAAATCGATTATTATTTCCTTAAATCGTGAATGAAGAGATAATACCTTCTCCCTTTTATCTAGCTTGATATTGTTCAATTGGGAGTGGAGAAGGTCTCGTCTTGCAAGCTTTGCCTCAGAAGTTCCTTCATGGAGCTCTACAAGCTTTTCCCACATTTCCTTGGCACTAGAGCACTCCCTAATCCTATTAATTTCTTGTTGAGGAAGCACGTTGTATAGGTGATGCTTGACCTTTGAATTTGCAAGGTGCTCCTCTCTTTGCTTCTTGGTCCATCTCGATTTTTCTAGCATTCTCCCTTCTTCGTCTCTAGGTATCTCGAAACCACTATCCATGATTAGCATTATATAAAAGTCCATTTCGAAGAATACCTCCATTCTCTTCTTCCACCAAGAGAAGTCCCCTTCGAACTTTGGCGGATGAATGTTGGAGCCGGCTATTTCTTGTCATGCTTGTTTTGGCGATGAGTCCGTCGACAAGCTCCTCACTCTGATACCACTTATTGGAGGATCGTGGCCCGGCTAGAAGGGGGATGAATAGCCTTTCGTGTACGATGGAAATCGATCACATCTTAATCATCTACACTTAAGATTAGCATAACGGAAATAGTAATAATAAAGACAATTAAACAAATGCAAGAAGTAAAGAGACAAATGCTAACAAACCAATGTAATGTGGTTCACGACCCTTGCTGATCCATTGACAATTCATTCGGCGAATCACTCCCTCAACAATCACTAATCTCTCTTTCAAGGTGGATGTAAACCTTTCTTACAAAATCCACTCCCTCTTACAATAGAATTGAAATAAACACAAGAAGAGGAGTGGAAAATCGTATGGAGCACTTGTTGGATCGATGCGGTTCGCTAGAGGGGGGGGGGTGAATAGCGAAAGAAAAAACTTTTTCGAATTCGTTTCAAGACAAATATACGCAGCGGAAAGATAAGCAAAACAAAAAGTAAAGGAGACAATAGAAACAAGATATTTACTTGGTTCGTAGCCGAAGGCTACTACTCCAAGGCCCTAGTGGTCCTTGACCACGTACGGAGGGCAAAAGCACTAAAGGAACTCCTCCTCGTTAGAGGTAGGAGTTAATCGATACAAGAAGAAACCACAAAAACTTGAGGTAGAGGGACACTCCCCCTCTCCTCGTATACGATAAAAGCTCCGGAAATATAAATGACAAACTGATAACAAAAACTAAGACCGACGTACAATAATAAAGAAAGTTAAACCTAGACGTCGGAATGGAAGGACTTCGTTGTCGTAGAGTTGCAGCGTAACGGAGACTTTTGAGCACTTAGAATTGTTTTTGAAACCCTAGGTTTGGCCCTCCTTTTATAGCCTTTGAGCCCCTTTTCGAGTGGGTCTTCAACCAATCACAAATGGACACCAAACTGCTTTGAGGTGGAGTGATAAGCCTTGACTCTTCTAATCTGATCATTGACCATCAGTCGACTGATGGCCATCATCAGTCGACTGATGGCAGCATCAGTCGATTGATAACCTTCCAGCGATCGGCGATACATGGCGATCGAGTCCTCAAGCGATCGGCAATGAGATGCTTCAAGTCAAAGTTAGCTCAATAAAAACATAATTTCGATGGTCGTCGACCATCTGATCTCGACCTAGACCATCTATAAGATGTCTTTGGTCGGATCTACGCTTAAGATCATCCCCGTAAAGAGGATACGACCTTACTTACTCTCGCACACACGAGCATACCTCGATACTTACGTGTCGCTTTTGCTTCCGGCCTTCCACTCGATTCCTTCGGCTCCCTCCGAAGTAACTCGAGTATCGCCCGACCACCGCGGCTTCCTCCGGGTGTCGCTAGCCTTCAACTCCAGCTATATTAATCTTCTGCACACTCGATTCAGCTCGTGAGAAAACAAAATAGACTTAACTTTTGTGTCTTTGCTATAATCAAAACACAGGTTCGATTTCGGTGCCTCACTGCACCAACAGCACTTAGGATAACTTTAGAGTAGAAGCATTATCCTTCCAAGAGCACCCAAGGCCTCCTCTTATAGGGAGGAAGCCATTCTTCCCGTTTGGAATCAAGCAGTCGACTGATTCATGTCATCAGTCAACTGATGCTATAGCTGTTGCCTCACAACGACTTAATCCACATTGGCATCCAGCTAACGACTCCCTCATCAGTTGACTGATCATCCCTATCGGTCGACTGATAGAGCCATCAGTCAAGTGATCAGGTGATCAGTCGACTCTCAAACCCTCTGTGCCTGCGACCACCTTCATCAGTCAAATGTCGTCCATGTCAGTCGACTGATGGTGCAACAGTCGACTGCTAAACCCTAGAAGTTGACTGTTGGGCTAGAAGATGATTAGTCGAACACCGATTGAGCACCAGTTGAGTGCCATCGACCCAGAGCAGTCGACTGATATCTATATCAGTCGACTGGTGTTGGGTAAAACCTCAAACAAAACACTTGTTTGAGCCTCCGACGTCGGGTAAACCTCAAACCACTTGTTTGAGCATCCGACACTTCCATTCATCGGGTAGAAATCTCAAACTCATGTTTGAGCATCCGACTTATCCAAACGTCATGAAAAACCTCAAACACAAGTTTGAGCATTTGACACTTAGCCATTCGGCCAAGTTCATGAAGGAAGGAAACTTCGCTTCCCACTTCAACTCGGTTGCTTGTTCATGGCGATCCCGTCGTCGTCCCTGGATTAAAAATTAAATCCAGGACAATTAGGGATTACCCAAGCTACCATTTCATCATCGTGCTATTCGATTAGAGTGGTTACTTGAACAAACTTGTTGTTCAAGCAACCAATTTCTATTCAACGATTAGCCGCGGAATAGACGATGTACGGATCGCCGACTTTTGTGTTTGTATTCGGGGGCCAAGTTAATTTAATCACAAAACAGAATATACAATATGTATATGATTGAAAAACAATTATAGACATGTTAGAAAAGAAAATAAACAAGCATTATACCTCTCGATCTTCTATTGTATGTCCTTCCTCCTTTTGGACGTTGTGTGGGCGACAATCTTCCAAAAGTCAACAAAACTCTTCTCCTTCCTTTAGCCAACCACCAAGCACCAACCTAGATGCTTGCCGTCGGCCAACAAGAAGAAGAGATGAGGAAGTGGGCCAGCCAAAAGCTTCAAGGGAAGACCCTAAGCTCTGGCCAAGGATGAAGGGAAGAAGGTTGTGTAACGCCCAGAAAATTTCTAGCAATTTTACAAGAATTTTTGGCTTGATGATAATGGGCTTTATGTGGCCTCTTTCAAAAATAAAAGAAAATAAGCCAAAAAGGATGCAAGGCCTAGGAATTGAACCCCAAACCTCTAGAGATAGCCAAGCCCTAAGGGTGCATCCAATAACCAGAAGCGCAACAAGATTTTATTATTAGAGAGATGTGGGAAATTATAGTTAGAGGTAAGGGAGACAAAGGGACTCTTCAAGTGAATAAATAGGGGGGATGAGGAGACATGAGTTATCAAAATTGCTTTTCTCCTCCTCTTCTCCTTCCTCATCGAACCCTAGATCTCCTTCTTTCCATCCTTTGGCCGAAAGTCATCCAAGCAAGAAGAAAGGCTAGGTTGCTTCCCTTAGTTCATCTTCCAACCAAAAAGCAAAGAGAAGGATGTAAGTATCCCCTCATCTGCATACAAGTAGCTTTTCGATTGAAGTTTTTGTGTCAATTCTCCATGATCCATTCGGCCAAGCCCTTGAATTGAGTTCTCCATGAAGTTCTATGCCATACTTGTATGAATATGATGATGTTAGGATGTTAGATGGATTAGGTTAAGAGTTTAACCCTAAAATCTCCCTTGACCATTCGGCCAAACCCTTTTCTTGAAGTTTTCCATGAAGTTCTATGTTATACTTGTATGAATATAATGATGTTAGGATGTTGGATGGATTAGGTTAAGAGTTTAACCCTAAACTCTCCATGAACCATTCGGCCAAACCTTGTTCTTGAGTTTTCAATGGAGTTCTATACCATATCTTGTATGAATATAATGATGTTAGGATGTTAGATGGATGAGGTTAAGAGTTTAACCCTAAACTCTCCATGAACCATTCGGCCAAACCTTGTTCTTGAGTTTCAATGAAGTTCTATACCATATCTTGTATGAATATAATGATGTTAGGATGCTAGATGGATTGGGTTAAGAGTTTAACCCTAAATTCCCCATGAAACATTCGGCCAAGACCATAACTAGGGCTTATTATGATGATTCATACTATATCTTGTATTAAGATGATGAAGAGGGATTTCTTTTAGATGAGTTAGTTAAGTGGTTAATCCATGAAACCCATTTGAACCATTCGGCCAAGGCCCCAAATGTGTTCCTTATGCCATGCTCTAGGTAAATTCATGATAACTTGTGATGTTAAATGATGCTAGATGAAGATAACATGCTCTAGGTCAGTGTTTACTTACTCTTGATGTTATGCCTTATGCCATGCCTATATGTTCAAGAAGTGAATTATGATATGTTATGAAATGAAGTATGATATGTTTATGAAATGAAATATGATATGTTGATGAAGTGAAATATGATATGTTATGAAATGAAGTATGATATGTTTGCGAAATGAAATAAGATATCTTATGATAAAAAGTATATAAGTATTTTACCTTCTGCATGGCTTGTACCAGGACCCTAACAAGGTCCAAAGGGATGGGCTCCTAAGTTGCCCTAGGCCGACGGACTAAGATCGGGCCTAGGATTGGCTTCTATGTATGATTGCCCCTAGGTCGACGGACTAAGATCGGGCCTAGTACGGGATGGGATCCCAGATGCCCTAGGTCGATGGACTAAGATCGGGCCTAGGATGGGCTTCTATGCTACGACGATGGCCCCTAGGTCGACGGACTAAGATCGGGCCAAGTAACCTAGTAGGTTCGAGACTAGCTACCTCGGGTCTATTTAGGGATGTGCGCCATGATGATGATGATGTGGTACAATGTCGGGCCCAATATGTTGAGATTTATGTTTACGTACCTATAATATATGTTTTCAAAGAGCATCCTGCATATGTTTACATGATATGATTGTTATGTTCACATGTTATGATTGTTATGTTTACATGCTATGTTGCTATGTTATATATGTTGCATGTTATGTTTGATTATGCCATATATGTACATGATATGTTGCTATGATATATATGTTGCATGTTATGTTTGATTATGTCATATATGTACATGATAGGTTGCTATGTTATATATGTTGCATGTTATGTTTGATTATGCCATATATGTACATGATATGTTGCTATGATATATATGTTGCATGTTATGTTTGATTATGTCATATATGTACATGATATGTTGCTATGATATATATGTTGCATGTTATGTTTGATTATTCCATATATGTACATGATATGTTGCTATGTTATATATGTTACATGTTATGTTTGCTTAGGTTACTTATGCTACATGTTATGTTTGCTTACGTCATATATGTTACATGTTATGTTGCTTATATGTTATGAATGTTACATGCCATGCTTAATGTCGATGTATGGTTTTTGTGAGTAGGACAGGATCTTACTAAGCCTATGTGCTTATAGTTTATTTTTTTCCTTGTACTGCAGATAAGGGTAAGGGATGGATAAACTAAAGGGAGCAGCAGGAGGGGTAAAGTGTGTGTGGTAGTGGTATGGTGGAGGAGATCTGTTATGTTCTTTATGTATGTTTCCCCTATGATGATGATGTTTATGGACTTGAACTAAGCACTAAGTACTTATGAAATAATGATGCATGCTCTATGTTAAGAAGAAGTATCTATAAAATGACGATGCATGTTTATGTTAAAAGAAAAAAAAATGTGTCTAAAGTATTCCGCTGTAAGTAGTACGATATATGCATGTACGGTCGCATCACGCGCTGCCCCTCCGGACCCTAGGAAAGGGCGGGCGTGACAGGTTGGTATCAGAGCAGATCTGCCTTTCCACTACACACACATTATGCTCCAAATCCTGCCACTCCAAGTAAGAATTCTATGTCTACTCTAATTTTGTTAATTTTGTTCATGTATGATATGAAATACCTTTAGCTCAAATTATGCATGAAAACATGAATGATAACTTTATGCTAGCTTTTAATTTAATTATGCATAGATAAACGAACGAAAAACTTATACTAGCTTCACTTTAATATATGAAGATAAACATGTCTCGAAGATGCAGTAGTAGAGCTGATGAGATAGCACATGACCTTACACACGAGTTATCCAACTCCTGACAAGTCACGAATGCACAAGTAATAAATGCCCTAATGAATCAGCGAAGAAACCCTACTACTCCACCAGTGGGCCCTGGCCCGATGGTTCGACAGGAAGCTTACCTGATCCAGTGGCAGAGGCTGAAGCCGGAAAATTTCTCTGGTACTGGTGAACCATGGGATGCCCAGGCCTGGTTCAAGACGGTGGAAAGAATCGTGGAGCTACTGGACTGGCCCGAATGCGAGAAGATTAAGTGTGCATCATTCTGCCTTTCAGGAGATGCTCGGATGTGGTGGGAACGGGTCAAAGCAAAGAGACAAGTAAATCAGATGAGATGGACAGATTTCCAGTACGAATTTTTCGAAGAATTCTTCCACAATAGGGTAACCAACAAGCATTACGACGAGTTCACTGGGTTCCGACAAGGTGACCTATCAGTCAGCGAAGCCGTGAAGAGATTCAACCGACTCGCATGCCTATGTCCAGAGTTGGTCAGCACGGAAAGAGATAGGGTCAGACTCATGTTGAAGATGCTCCGACCAGAAATAGCTCAGAATGTGGTCGGCGGAGTTCATAGACCGCAGACCGCAGAGGAGCTGTTCAGTAGTGCCTTGATTACCGAGCATTACCTGAACAACATTAACCAGCAAAAGAAGGCACTGAGTGAAGGCAGGGGTCAGGCCCAGTCAGGAGGTCAGAGAAACAAGAGTACTTGGAAAGGGAACCACACTGGCAAGAGAAAACAATGGGAGGATCCTAAAGGTGGTCCAGCAAACTAGCAGCCTAGGATTCCTTTGTGTGCTACCTGCGGAAAGATACATCCTGGAGTATGCTACCAAGGCACAAATAGATGTTACAACTGTGGACGGGAAGGACATAGAGTCGAATCGCTTTATTCAGTTCGTGCACCTCAAAGAAGATGCCCAACACAGATTGCTCCTCCACAGCATACTGATGCAGGCTGCAATCGAAGGTACCCCAATCAGCCAAGGGAGACTAGAAGCCCCACCAGTTATGACAGATGCCAGGGTATTCTCTCTCACCCAAGAAGATGTGGAGAACGCTTCTACGGTTGTCACAGGACAAATATTTATTTTCTGTCAGCATGCTACTGCATTATTTGATACTGGGGCAACACATTCATTTGTTTCTACACACTTTACTGGAAAGATAGACATACCACCACAAGCTCTGGGTCACAAGTTCTTAACCACTCTGCCCTCGGGAGAAGTAATGCCCTCCACTCATATGCTGCGAGCCGCACCCATCAGTGCACTGCAGAGAACTCTCGTGATCTGATAGTGCTCAACATGCAGGATTATGATATTATATTGGGCATGGATTTCTTGAGCAAGTACGGTGCTTCGATCGAGTGTCGTAAAAGAAAAGTGGTCTTCCAGTCGGAGGCAGAACCTATGTTTGAATTTATTGGAGAGCCAAGGAGAAGAGACAATAAATTTTTATCCGCGCTACAGGCACACAAGATGTTAGACAGTGGATGCACTGGGTTTCTGGCACATATAGTTGATACAAGTCAAGCTGAGGATCAGAAGCTAGAAGATGTCAGAGTTGTATGCAACTACCCAGAGGTATTCCCAGATGAACTACCAGGGTTAGCCCCAGATAGAAAAATTGAATTTGAGATCGAACTGATTCCTGGTACTAACCCGATCTCTAAAGCACCTTACCGTATGGCGCCGGCTGAATTGAAGGAACTTCAGGGACAGCTACAGGAGTTACTCGACAAGGGACTTATTCGCCCAAGTCGCTCTCCATGGGGAGCTCCAGTGCTGTTGGTGAAGAAGAAATATGGGTCTATGCGAATGTGCATAGACTACCGAGCGCTGAATAATGTGACGATCAAGAACCGGTACCCTTTGCCGCGGATTGATGACCTGTTTGACCAACTAAAGGGTGCCACCATCTTCTCTAAGATTGACCTGAGGTCTGGCTATCATCAAGTAAAAGTGAAATCAGATGATATACCAAATGTTGGTGCAATAATGCTTCAAGCATTTATATATGTTTTGATGTTTGGATAATCATCTAAGTTAGGCAATATCTTGTGATCTAATTGTGAAAATGTTTAAGTGACAGGGAAGTCCAAGTATGATCTTGGAAAAGGAAGTCCAAGTATGATCTTGGCAAAGGAAGTACAAGGGATGGACTTGGCAGCGTAAGACCAAGCTTGTAGTCTTGGCAGCGTAAAGTCCAAGTGAACCTTGACAAAGGAACTCCAAAGTAAAATCTTGGCAGCATAAGTCCAAGCTTGTAGTCTTGGCGGCGTAAAGTCCAAGCATTTGGCAACCCAAGACATGACGAAACCGAAGGAAGCTCTTGGAAGCAAAGCGCAAAGGATGAACAAGTCGCGGACTCGGAGGGATCCTAAAGGCGCAACGCTTATTGAGGAGCTAGAAGGTTGAGTCTAGGTCTAGGGTATAAAATCAAGTATGAATTACTCATACTTGATGAGTAGACCGATACGATAATGTATCACCGACCGTTAGGCGCTCGATTGAGTCGGTGAAACCCTAACCATCACCGATCCGCTGGCAGAGAGCCGATCGCCAAGGGAATCACCGATCGATCAAGGAATATCGCCACGAACGCGCCTCACTCGACGCTTGATCACTCGACTGATCACCCCATTAGTCGACTGATGGAGGGATCAGTCGACTGATCACCTGGCCGTTGGAGATTGCGGCTACGAATCTCCACGGAGATCGCGTTTCAGAAGCCGTTGGCTTCGGCGGTAGTCGACTGATGGTAAGCATCAGTCGACTGATTGAAGCCCAACGGGAAAAATAGCTCCTCTTCTATAAAAAGGGGCCATGGGGAGCTTGGTGAAGCTAGTGCTCTTGCTCCAAACTACACCTACGTGCTCACCAAGCTTTCCAAGTGTTTTTAGCAATCCAAAACCTCCTCTTCTCTAATCCTAATCTTCCATCATTGTAAAGAAGAGGAGTGCATTGTAAGATAAGGTTTCTCCACCTTGGTTCATCCAAAGGAGGTTCTAGTGAAGATTGATTAGGGCTAATCCACCTTACGGATTGCCGTGGAGTAGGAGCGTCATCTCCGAACCATGTTACATCGGGTGTTAGCTTTGTTTCTTGTTTTTGTTTGTGCATATATTTGTATTGCTTCCGCTACCATTTTTGTAGAAAGAAAGAAAGGCTAATCACCCCCCCTCTAGCCATTCCAAGGGTCCTAACAAGTGGTATCAGAGCCCGGATAGCTTGGAAGATCTCAAGATCAACCAAGACATCAATGGCTCTTCAAGAGGGATATAGCACCGCTAAGCCACCACTCTTCGATGGGAGCCATTTTGCGTATTGGAAAGGTAGGATGAAGTACTATCTTATGAGTAATATTGAAATTTGGCATAGTATTGTAGATGGCTTCGAAGAACCGGTGGATGAACATGGACATCCTATTCCAAGCAAGGATTGGACAAAAGAAATAAACAAGAAATTTGAATCAAATGCAAAGGCCGTCCTCACCATCCAATGCGGCGTCACAATGGAACAACTCAATAAGGTGGGGCCTTTTGAATCCACCAAGGAGCTATGGGAAAAGCTCATTGAGCTAAATGAAGGTTCCAAGGAATCAAAGAGGGCCAAGAAGGACCTATTAGTTGGACAACTTCAAGCCTTCCAAATGAAGATGCATGAAACCGTAAGTCAAATGCATGGAAGGTTCAAGGAAATTGTGAACGGACTCCATATCATAGGTGAGCGAGTTGACAACCGGGATTTGGTAAGGTATATTTTACAAGCATTTCCTAGAAATTCTTTATGGACTTCTATAGTTGATGCCATTAAGGTAACTAGGGATCTTTCGCAAATTAAAATTGATGAATTATTTTGTGAGTTCGAATTACATGAGCAAACTAACATGTCCTCTAAGGAAAAGGGTTTAGCTCTATTTGTTGAGAAGAAAGAAAAGAAGAAGAAGGAAAGAAAAGAAGCATCATCATCATCCGAGTCCGAGAATGAGTCAAGTAGTGATGAAGACTCATCTAGTGAAATGGCAAATTTTGTCAAGAAGCTTTATAGAAGGTCAAAAGAGTTCAAGAATAGAGAAGCAAGGAAGGGATCTCATTCCTCAAAAGGTAAATTTAGTGGTAATTCAAGTTTTAGTAATAATGTGATTTGTCATGCTTGCAACAAGAAGGGACACATAAAGCCGAATTGCCCGGAGCTAAAGAAGAAGGAGGAAAAAGAAAAGAAAAAGAAGGACAAAAAGGAGAAGAAGAAGAAGGAGGCTATGGTGGCTCAAACCACATGGGACACACCAAGTGTTGATGACTCTTCCTCCGATGATGAGCTTTGCCACATTACACGCCATGTGACACTCATGGCATTAGAAGATGATTCCGGCACATCAAGCCAAGAAGACTCTTCAAGTGATGAATCGTCATCTAGTGACGATGAGGTAATGAATTCTCCCAAGATTAAGCTTCTTTATAAATCAATTGCCTATCTTAAAGAAGCTCTAGATAAGTCAAAATCTAAGGTTAAGAGCATGAAGGTAGAACTAAAGGCCATTAGGGATGAAAAGCTTTCACATATTGACTCTTGCATGCTTAAGGAAGAAAATGACAAACTTAAGGATGAGGTTAGTGAATTGAAAGTATGTTTAGAAAAATTTTCAAATGGCTCAAAGTGTCTTGATATGATTCTTAGTAGGCAAAGAGCGGTTTATAACAAGGCCGGTTTAGGATATAAGCCAAAAGAAAAAGAAGTTGCTTATATTTCATTAATAAATAGGAAAGCAACTATTAAGGGTAAGGTTAAGAAAGCTTGGGTACCTAAGAAGTTTTGACTTAATGTTACCGGTCCAAATGTTTGGGTACCAAAAGCTTGTGTTTTTCATGTGATTTAGGTAGGAGAGTGAGGTATGTGGATTGTGGATAGCGGTTGCTCAACACATATGACCGGGGATGTGAGCAAGTTCTCCACAATTAAATATGTGAAGAAGGGAGCGGTGTCCTTTGGGAATAGTGGAAAACTCAAGATATTAGGTAGAGGAACAATTGAGGTATCCCCCAAAATTGTTATTCACAAAGTCTTGCTAGTTGAAAATATGAAATTTAATTTATTAAGTGTTAGTCAACTTTGTGATGCAAACTATCATGTCTCCTTTGAATCCTCTAAATGCATGATTAGACACAAGGAATTAAATGATTGCATGTTAGTTGGATATAGGAAATCAAATATCTATTATGTTGATCTTTCATATGCTTCTAACATTTCTACTAAGTGTTTTGTTGCAAAAGAAGAGGAAAGTTGGCTATGGCATAGAAGATTGGGGCATATCAACATGAAAAACATAGCCAAGGTAGCCAAGATGGAGTTGGTCAAAGGGCTACCAAAGATCAAGTATGTCAAGAACAAATTGTGTGATGCATGCCAAGAAGGAAAACAAACAAAGGCATCACACAAAGGTAAAACCCTAACCAATACCTCTTTACCATTAGAATTATTGCATCTTAACTTATTTGATTGCAATAGTATTCCATCTTTAAATGGTAATAAATATTGTTTGGTTATAGTAGATGATTTTTCTAGGTATACTTGGGTCTATTTTATGAAACATAAGGATGATACCTTAGAAATAATCATAGGATTTAGTAAAAGGGTTGAAAATGAAAAGAGTCTCAAAATCAACCGGATCCGTAGTGATCATGGTGGTGAATTTGAAAACCTAAAATTTTCACAATTTTGTTTAGAGCAAGGGTACAAGCATGAGTTCTCTTGTCCTAGAACACCCCAACAAAATGGGGTGGTGGAAAGGAGAAATCGTGCCCTACAAGAGGCGGCTAGGACCATGCTTAATGCATATTCTCTACCTAGCTACTTGTGGGCGGAAGCGGTTAATACCGCTTGCTATATCCAAAATAGGGTTCAAATCCATAGGTTTTTAGGAAAAACACCATTTGAATTATGGAATGGGACTATACCCACAATTCATTATTTCAAAGTCTTTGGATGTAAAGTTTATATTCTAAACACCAAAGATAACTTAGGAAAATTTGAATCAAAAGTGGATGAGGGAATCCTAGTTGGATACTCATCCACAAGTAGAGGGTATAGAGTCTACAATAAGAGAACCAAAGGGATTGAGGAGTCTTCCAATGTTCAATTTGATGAAACTACTAGTACCTACCCTAGAAAGTCCTCCATTGATAAGGATATTAATGACAATAATCAAGACATTACCCAAAAAACTTCAAAATTTGACCATTAGGGGTAATGATCAAGGGGGAAGAAGAGGAGACTCCGATGATGAAAGAAGGGTGGAAGATAACAATGATCAAATTGAAACCCCTTCTAGAAACCTAAGAATTCATCAAGATCATCCACTTGACCAAGTAGTAGGAGATCTATCTCAAGGAGTAAGAACTAGGTCATTTCATAGACCTCCTACTAGTCAAGTTGCTCTTATCTCACAAATTGAGCCCAAATCGATCAATGATGCATTACATGATCCGGATTGGATTTTGGAAATGCAAGATGAATTGGCTCAATTTGAGAGAAGTCAAGTGTGGGAATTAGTACCTAGACCCAATGATAGCACCATAATTACTACAAGATGGGTCTTTAGGAATAAGCTAGATGTTCAAGGAAATATCACTAGAAATAAGGCTAGGTTGGTTGCTAGGGGATTCAATCAAGTTGAGGGGCTTGACTATGATGAGACTTATGCCCCGGTTGCAAGGTTAGAATCTATTAGGATTCTCTTAGGGTATGCTTCCTACATGGGATTTAAACTTTACCAAATGGATGTTAAATCGGCATTCTTAAATGGTTTTATTAAGGAGGAAGTATATGTAGAGCAACCACCCGGATTTGAGAACATAGATTATCCAAATCATGTATGTAAGCTTAGGAAAGCATTATATGGGTTAAAACAAGCTCCCCGGGCATGGTATGAAAGATTGTCATCCTTCTTAATTTCTAAAGATTTTAGAAGAGGCCAAGTAGATCAAACATTGTTTATAAAGTCAACATTAAAAGATATATTCATAGCCCAAGTATATGTTGATGATATCATTTTTGGGTCAACAAATGATGATCTTCTTCAAGACTTTATAAAAAATATGGAAAATGAATTTGAAATGAGTTTGGTTGGAGAGCTTACCTTTTTCCTAGGTTTACAAGTCAAACAAACCAATGAGGGTATTCATATTTATCAAACCAAATATGCAAATAAAATGATAAAAAAATTTGGTTTGGAAAATGCCAAAATTGTAACCACTCCTATGGCCACTAGCACTAGAATAGATAGTGATCATGAAGGTAAATCAATTGATCTTAAACTGTATAGGAGTATGATTGGTAGCTTACTATACCTAACCGCTAGTAGACCCGACATTTTATTTGCGGTAGGTATGTGTGCAAGATACCAATCTTGTGCCAAAGAATCACATTTGGTAGCCGTCAAAAGAATATTAAGATATATTAAAGGCACCCTAAATGTAGGACTTTGGTATCCTAGGACTAAGTCATTTGAATTGCTTGGTTATACCGATTCCAATTATGCCGGGTGCAAATTGGATAGGAAGAGTACTAGTGGTAGATGCCAATTTCTTGGGTCCTCCCTAGTTAGCTGGAGTAGTAGGAAGCAACATTATGTTGCTTTATCAACCACCGAAGCCGAATATGTGGCTATGGGTGGTTGTGTAGCTCAATTACTTTGGATGAGACATACTCTTGTGGACTATGAGCTACATTACTCTAACATTAAAGTTTATTGTGATAATGTGAGTACCATCAACTTGACCAAAAATCCGGTACATCACTCTAGGATCAAGCACATTGAAGTGAAACATCACTTCATAAGAGATCATGTGGCAAGAGGGGATATTGAACTTAATTATGTAGAATCTAAGTCCAACCTTGCCGATATCTTCACCAAAGCTCTTCCCGAAGCTGAATTTTCATCATTAAGGAGAGAGCTTGGTATGTGCTTTATAGAGTAAAATTCTAGATTTGCGTGATCCTATACTTATATAGCTTCTTTAATACCTTGATGCATCTCACAAAAGCCTTAAGAAACCTTGATTTTTGTATTGAAATACTTAGAAACATGTGAGATGATAGGGAAGGTGTACTTGACTCATCATGCTTGTTATGATGCATTACTATAAGCCAATACTACACCTAGAGACATGAATACCTTATGGACCAATCATCGGGAAGGCTTGCATTCAAGTAATGAATACATAGCTCAAAGAACATGGTTGGAAATTCCAAATAATATATATTTTAAACTATGTTCATCATATTTTGACAAACAGTTTTCAATTGGAACACAAAAGTGATACAAAGTTTGCAAAATCTTTAGAACTTTTGATAGGTTCCAAGTTTGTATCAATCTTGTAATCTGGAAAACATATATTTTTCAAATTATTTTTCCTTGATAAAGTATGAATTCAGAAATGTGTACGCAAAATTTCGTGATTTTTCGAGAATTCTGGAATTTCTACCGCATTTCTGAAATTGGGATGAAAAGGCTGAAATTTCGGTTTCAGGCCTAGCAGTCGACTGGTTCAGAAACCAGTCGACTGATACACTGTGTTTTCTGATAATAAACTCCATTTTCTGATATTTGGTGTATCTTTGATGTCCTAACACTATAGTATGATAATATTGCGTATAAACAAGATTTAGGACTGACTAATGCAGTGTTTTAGGGGGAGTTTTCATAAATTATATCTTTTTCATCCCCAAAACCATTGTTGGTGCAAAGTTAGGACTTAATTTTTGAATTTTTGGTATGCTTTGCTTCAACTATTGTTTATACATTATAAAGCATATCTTGGATTAAGGGGGAGCTTAATTTCAATATTGTACCTTAGTCCAAGATCTAACACATTATTTCCTTCATGTTTGAATCCTTCTCTTTTTGATGTATGTCAAAGGGGGAGAAGGAGTGTTTAAGTTATAATTCATATTGAAAATTTGATTATGTGTGTATTTAAAGACCTAACTCAAATGATTGCCAAACATCAAAAAGGGGGAGATTGTTGGTGCAACAATGCTCCAAGCATTTATATATGTTTTGATGTTTGGATAATCATCTAAGTTAGGCAATATCTTGTGATCTAATTGCGAAAATATTTAAGTGACAGGGAAGTCCAAGTATGATCTTGGCAAAGGAAGTACAAGGGATGGACTTGGCAGCGTAAGACCAAGCTTGTAGTCTTGGCAGCGTAAAGTCCAAGTGAACCTTGACAAAGGAACTCCAAAGTAAAGTCTTGGCAGCATAAGTCTAAGCTTGTAGTCTTAGCAGCGTAAAGTCCAAGCATTTGGCAACCCAAGACATGACGAAACCGAAGGAAGCTCTTGGAAGCAAAGCGCAAAGGATGAACAAGTCGCGGACTCGGAGGGATCCTAAAGGCGCAAGGCTTATTGAGGAGCAAGAAGGTTGAGTCTAGGTCTAGGGTATAAAATCAAGTATGAATTACTCATACTTGATGAGTATCAGTCGACTCATACGATGTATCGATCGGTCGGTGTCGGCCGAGTCGGTGAAACCTAACCATCGATCGCTTTGGCGACGATCGCGATCGTGATCTATCGACGCAAGGGCATCGATCGATCAAGGGAATATCGCCACGAATGCGGTCTCACTCATTGCTGCGCCTTGATCACTCGGTGATCACCCCATCGATCGGGATGGAGGATCGGTCGAGATCACTGGCCGTTGGAGATTGCGGCTCTGAATCTCTCGCGGAGATCGCGTTGAGCCGTTGGCGATGGTAAGCATCAGTCTCCTCTTCTATAAAAAGAGGTCATGGGGAGCTTGGTGAAGCTAGTGCTCTTGCTCCAAACTACACCTACGTGCTCACCAAGCTTTCCAAGTGTTTTTAGCAATCCAAAACCTCCTCTTCTCTAATCCTAATCTTCCATCATTGTAAAGAAGAGGAGTGCATTGTAAGATAAGGTTTCTCCACCTTGGTTCATCCAAAGGAGGTTCTAGTGAAGATTGATTAGGGCTAATCCACCTTACGGATTGCCATGGAGTAGGAGCGTCATCTCCGAACCACGTTACATCGGGTGTTAGCTTTGTTTCTTGTTTTTGTTTGTGCTTATATTTGTATTGCTTCCGCTAACATTTTTGTAGAAAGAAAGAAAGGCTAATCACCCCCCCCCTCTAGCCATTCCAAGGGTCCTAACACCAAAGATGGCCTTCCGGACAAGATACGGACATTACGAGTTCGTAGTTATGCCCTTCGGAGTGACGAATGCACCTGCTCTGTTCATGGATTTGATGAATCAGTTATTCTCGGCATTCCTCGACAAGTTTGTGATCGTCTTCATCTACGACATACTGATATATTCGAGAACCCCAGAGAGCATGCAGAACACCTAAATGTGGTATTGCAAATTCTTCGGGAAAAGTAGCTATTTGCAAAGTTCTCCAAATGCGAGTTCTGGCTCGAACAAATATCATTTTTGGGTCACGTTATATCCAAGCACAGAGTGATGGTAGACCCAATAAAGATTGAAGCCGTGAGTAACTGGAACCGACCAAAGAATGCCAGCGAGATCAGAAGCTTTCTTGGGCTAGCAAGCTACTACAGGAAGTTTGTAGAGAACTTCTCCAGGATTGCAGCCCCTATGACAGTCCTCACCAGAAAGAACAAGAAATATGAGTGGACGGACGCCTACGAGAGGAGTTTCACATAATTGAAAAGAAGGCTGACCAGCGCTCCAATCCTTGCTCTTCCGGACAGTAACGAAGGCTTCGACATGTACAGTGACGCTTCTAAGTTGGGACTCGGAGCTGTACTCATGCAGAATGGCATGGTCATTGCCTATGCCTCTAGGCAACTCAAAGAACATGAAAGGAATTATCCCACCCACGATTTAGAGCTAGCGGCCGTGCTCTTTGCTCTCAAAACATGGAGGCATTATCTATATGGAGCTCAGTATAGGATTTATACAGACCACCAGAGTCTGAAATATTTCTTCACACAGAAGGACCTGAACATGAGACAACATAGATGGCTCGAGCTCGTCAAGGATTATGACTGCGAGATCTTCTACCATCCGAAGAAAGCAAACAAGGTGGCTAATGCACTCAGCAGGAAGTCCTGCGCCACCTTGATGTCTCTATCAGTGTTATCTCGGCCCTTAGAAAAGGAGATTATGCGTTACGGGGTTGAAATCATTTCCGGACAGCTCTCGACCATGACGATAGCACCGACGCTGTTCGATGATATATTGGAAAAGCAAGCCCGTGACCCAAGCATTCAAAGGATCAAGCAAGAGGTCCTAGAAGGAAAGGACGACGGGTTTTGTATCTCTGATAGTGGAGTACTCTACCTCAGGGATCGCTTGTGTATTCCCGACGATCCAGAATTACGGAAGAAGATATTTGAGGAAGCTCATGGAACTCCTTATGCGATGCATCCTGGAACCACCAAGATGTACCAAGACCTGAAAAAAATTTTGGTGGTTCAGAATGAAAAGAGATGTGGCTCAGTATGTCAGTACATGCCTGACCTGCCAGAGGGTTAAAGAAGAACACCAGAGACCTGGAGGAACACTGCAACCGATCTAGATTCTAGAATGGAAATGGGAAGACATTTCTATGGATTTCATCTCAGGATTGCCCAAGACGACAAACGGTTATGATGCTATATGGGTAATTGTGGACAGATTGATGGAGTCCGCCCACTTCTTAGCAATCAAGATGACCTATTCGACAGAGCAACTGGCTCAGTTATATGCTAGGGAAATTATCAGACTACATGAAATTCCTAAGACCATCATTTCTGACAGAGATGGTCGCTTTATTTCCCATTTCTGGGAATGTGTTCAGAAGGCCCTAGGCACGAAGCTATTGTTCAGTACTACCTTCCATCCCCAGATGGACGGACAAACCGAAAGAGTAATCAAGTACTAAAGGATATGTTACGAGCTTGCGCCCTAGATTTCAAAGGTAGTTGGTGTCGATACTTATGTTTGGCAGAATTCACCTACAACAATAGCTACCAAGCTACTTTTGGAATGGCACCCTACGAGGCTCTATATGGGAGGAAATGTAGATCTCCCATATGCTGGTACGAGGGTGGTGAAAAGAAGGGGATGGGACTCCAGACGGACTTCATCGACGACACCACCCGAGCTATACAGAACATCCGTCAGAGAATTGAAACTGCTCAGAGCCGACAAAAGAGCTATGTGGATATGCAGCATAGACCGTTAGAATTCGAAGTCGGGGACCTGGTATTCCTCAGAGTGGCCCCTATGAAGGGAGTGATGAGATTTGGAAGGAAGGGTAAGATGAGTCCGCGCTATGTGGGACCGTATCCGATATTGTAGAGGGTTGGCAAAGTAGCTTACAAGATGGAGCTGCCTCAAGAGATGTCGACTATTCACAACGTGTTCCATGTCTCTGTGCCCAAGAAATGCATTTCCAGTGTGGACCAAGTGATCGAGCCACAAACAGTACAAGTTCAAGAGGACTTGAGTTATGAGAGTCGGCCTATCCAGATACTCGACCGAGAAGTTAAGAGACTAAGGAACAAAGAGTTGCCCTTAGTAAAGGTCCTGTGGCAGAATCAACGGTACGAAGAAGCTACCTGGGAACGCGAGGAGGACATGAAGCAGAAGTACCCAGAATTGTTCTAAGTTTCGAGGACGAAACTTTTAAAAGGTATGAAGGATTGTAACGCCCGTAAAATTTATAGCAATTTTACTAGAATTTTTGGCTTGATGATAATGGGCTTTATGTGGGTTCTTTAAAAAATAAAAGAAAATAAGCCAAAAAGGATGCAAGGCCTAGGAATTGAACCCCAAACCTCTAGAGATAGCCAAGCCCTAAGGGTGCATCCAATAACCAGAAGCCCAACAAGATTTTATTATTAGAGGAATGTGGGAAATTATAGTTAGGGGTAAGGGAGAAATAAGGGACTCTTCAAGTGAATAAATAGGGGGGATGAGGAGACATGAGTTATCAAAATTGCTTTTCTCCTCCTCTTCTCCTTCCTCACCAAACCCTAGAGCTCCTTCTTTCCATCCTTTGGCCGAAAGTCATCCAAGCAAGAAGAAAGGCAAGGTTGCTTCCCTTAGGTCATATTCCAACCAAAAAGCAAAGCGAAGGATGTAAGTATCCCCTCACCTGCATACAAGTAGCTTTTTGATTGAAGTTTTTGTGTCAATTCTCCATGATCCATTCGGCCAAGCCCTTGAATTGAGTTCTCCATGAAGATCTATGCCATACTTGTATGAATATGATGATGTTAGGATGTTAGATGGATTAGGTTAAGAGTTTAACCCTAAAAGCCCCCTTGACCATTCGTCCAAACCCTTTTCTTGAAGTTTTCCATGAAGTTCTATGTTATACTTGTATGAATATAATGATGTTAGGATGTTGGATGGATTAGGTTAAGAGTTTAACCCTAAACTCTCCATGAACCATTCGGCCAAAACTTGTTCTTGAGTTTTCAATGGAGTTCTATACCATATCTTGTATGAATATAATGATGTTAGGATGTTAGATGGATGAGGTTAAGAGTTTAACCCTAAACTCTCCATGAACCATTCGGCCAAACCTTGTTCTTGAGTTTCAATGAAGTTCTATACCATATCTTGTATGAATATAATGATGTTAGGATGCTAGATGGATTGGGTTAAGAGTTTAACCCTAAATTCCCCATGAAACATTCGGCCAAGACCATAACTCAGTCTTATCATGATGATTCATACTATATCTTGTATTAATATGATGAAGAGGGATTTCTTTTTGATGAGTTAGTTAAGTGGTTGATCCATGAAACCCATTTGAACCATTCGGCCAAGACCCCAAATGTGTTCCTTATGCCATGCTCTAGGTAAATTCATGATAACTTGTGATGTTAAATGATGCTAGATGAAGATAACATGCTCTTGGTTAGTGTTTACTTACTCTTGATGTTATGGCTTATGCCATGCCTATATGTTCATGAAGTGAATTATGATATGTTATGAAATGAAGTATGATATGTTTATGAAATGAAATATGATATGTTCATGAAGTGAAATAGGATATGTTATCAAATGAAGTATGATATGTTTGCGAAATGAAATAAGATATGTTATGATAAAAAGCATATAAGTTTTTTACCTTCTGCATGGCTTGTACCAGGACCCTAACAAGGTCCAAAGGGATGGGCTCCTAAGTTGCCCTAGGCCGACGAACTAAGATCAGGCCTAGGATGGGCTTCTATGTATGATTGCTCCTAGGTCGACAGACTAAGATCGGGCCTAGTATGGGATGTGCTCCCAGATGCCCTAGGTCGATGGACTAAGATCGGGCCTAGGATGGGCTTCTATGCTACGACGATGGCCCCTAGGTCGACGGACTAAGATCGGGCCTAGTAACCTAGTAGGTTCGAGACTAGCTACCTCGGGTCTATTTAGGGATGCACGCTATGATGATGATGATGTGGTACAATGTCGGGCCCAATATGTTGAGATTTATGTTTACGTACCTATAATATATGTTTTCAAAGAGCATCCTGCATATGTTTACATGATATGATTGTTATGTTCACATGTTATGATTGTTATGTTTACATGCTATGTTGCTATGTTATATATGTTGCATGTTATGTTTGATTATGCCATATATGTACATGATATGTTGCTATGATATATATGTTGCATGTTATGTTTGATTATGTCATATATGTACATGATAGGTTGCTATGTTATATATGTTGCATGTTATGTTTGATTATGCCATATATGTACATGATATGTTGCTATGATATATATGTTGCATGTTATGTTTGATTATGTCATATATGTATATGATATGTTGCTATGATATATATGTTGCATGTTATGTTTGATTATGCCATATATGTACATGATATGTTGCTATGTTATATATGTTACATGTTATGTGTGCTTAGGTTACTTATGCTACATGTTATGTTTGCTTACGTCATATATGTTACATGTTATGTTGCTTATATGTTATGAATGTTACATGCCATGCTTAATGTCGATGTATGGTTTTTGTGAGTAGGACAGGATCTTACTAAGCCTATGTGCTTATAGTTTATTTTTTTTCTTGTACTGCAGATAAGGGTAAGGGATGGATAAACTAAAGGGAGCAGCAGGAGGGGCAAAGTGTGTGTGGTAGTGGCATGGTGGAGGAGATCTGTTATGTTCTTTATGTATGTTTCCCCTATGATGATGATGTTTATGGACTTGAACTAAGCACTAAGTACTTATGAAATAATGATGCATGCTCTATGTTAAGAAGAAGTATCTATAAAATGACGATGCATGTTTATGTTAAAAGAAAAAAAAATGTGTCTAAAGTCTTCTGCTGTAAGTAGTACGATGTATGCATGTACGGTCGCGTCACGCGCCGCCCCTCCGGACCCTAGGAAAGGGCAGGCATGACAGGTTGGACACCGACAAAAACAAGGAGAGAAGAGGGAAGGATGGGCGCCGACCACCTAAAGAAGAAGAAGGAAAAACTTTCCTTAATTGTGGCCGCCCAAGCCTCCAAGCCTCCCTTTCCACCCAAAACCCTAGCCCCTCTTCAATTGCTCTTGCCGCCCACCCCCTTGCCTCCTTTTATAGAGTTAGGCCTAAGCCTCCTTTAATCTCCACCGTCGGTTCTAGGGATTTAATCTCAACCGTCAGATCTAGAGATTTAATCTCAACTGTCGGATCTAGAGTTTTGTTTTCAACCATTGGATCTAAGCTCCATGAGGTTTTAATAGGCTACAATAGGGACCATGAGGAGGAGTTGGATCTTGGCCACCCAATGGATCAATCCCACATAAAGTCCGATCCATTAATGATAATCCATTCCACTAGAGAATTATCGTTGATCTATCTCACCAACCCCCATAAGTTAATATGGGCTCCATATATTATTTGTACATTTTTATCCCCGTGTTTAAGATCTTAAATGTCAGTCGATTAATTAATTTACTAACAATTAATTAATAAACATCTAACTCTATGAGTAGTACCACTCAACCTTATCATCATGTCGGACCAAGTCCACCTGCAGGGTTTACATGATGAACCTTATGAGCTCCTCAAGGGGACATCATCATCCTAATATATAGGACACGGTTTCCTCCTATAATTAACGGCACACCATATAAATAATATCATTTCCCAACCTACCGAGCCTATCAATTTACTCTATAAATCTCGCCCATTGGTAAATCAAAGAAATGAATACTAAGTATATGTGCCCGTTATTATATTAGGATTAAGAGCATGTACAATATAATATCTGAGGTCCGATTTGATTATGTAGTCAGCAATAAATCGAATCACCTCTAAGTCAGTCCTGCTCAATACACATAAAGTGTACTAGTGTGATTCTATGGTCAAGACAAACCAATACCAAATCACACTACAACCATTCCAATGGTTTGTCCATAACCATCTCGGTTGTGAGCCTTTACTTATACTTTACAATGAACCGATAACATGATCTCCTGTGTAACACTACACACCATGATATCTACAATGTAATGTATCAGACAATATGCATAACCATAAATATGCAAACAATGATCATGTGATTCTTATTTCAAAAATAAAGATGTTCATACAAAAGCTAGACTTTTCAGTATACATCTCAACAATTTCCCACTTATACTAAAAGTCTATGCTGTCCTTAAACTATCATACATCTGATTTCCATTCCCTCCACATGCCTATCAAAAGCTCTCGCTGGAAGGGCCTTAGTGAAAGGGTCTGCCAGGTTATCCTATGATGCAATCTTGGCCACAACAACTTCTCCTCGCTTTACGATTTCTTGTATCAGGTGGTACTTGTGCTCTATGTGTTTACTTGCCTTATGTGCTCGTGGTTCCTTCGAGTTTGCAACTGTACCACTATTATCACAATAAATTGTGATAGTTCTGGGCAAACCAGGAATCACATCCAAGTCCATCAAGAAGTTCCTAAGCCACACAACTTCTTTGGCCGCCTCAGAGGCTGCCACATACTCAGCTTCCATGGTGGAGTCCGCCATGTATTTCTGCTTGACACTCCTCCATACAATGGCTCCACCTCCCAAAGTAAACACAAAACTTAAGGTAGACTTACTGTTATCCCTATCTGATTGGAAGTCGGAATCTGTGTAACCCACTGGGAGTAATTGGTCTACCTAGTAAACTAGCATATAATCCCTAGTCCTTCTCAGGTACTTCAATATATGCTCTACCGCAGTCCAATGTCCCTGTCCTGGATTACTTTGATATCTATTAACCATGCCGATGGCAAAGAAGATATCCGATCTCGTACACAGCATAACATACATGAGGCTTCCTACTATCGAAGCATAAGGAACCACCTTCATCTCCTCTATCTCCTCAGATGTTCTAGGACACATCTCCTTAGATAAAGGAACTCCATGCCTGAAAGGTAGAAAACCCTTCTTGGAGTTCTGCATGCTAAAACGAGCCAAAATGGTGTCTATGTATGAAGCTTGAGATAACCACAACATCCTTTTCCTGCGATCCCTTATAACCTTGATCCCAAGGATGTGTCTCACTTCTCCCAAGTCTTTCATATCAAACTATTTGGACAACCATACTCTTACGTCCGATAACACCTTGACATTGTTGCCAATTAACAAAATGTCATCTATGTATAGCACAAGAAATACCACTAAGTTTCCGTCACATCTCTTGTATACACAAGACTCATCCGGACTATGAATAAATCCATAAGACTAGATTACCTCATCAAAGCGGATGTTCCAAGACCTCGAAGCTTGTTTCAATCCATAAATGGACCAATTAAGCTTGCACACAAGATGCTCTTTTCCCTTCGCAATGAATCCCTCTGGTTGTTTCGTATAGATGTTTTCCTCAAGACTTTCATTAAGGAAAGCTGTCTTGACATCCATCTGTCATACCTCATAATCCATATGAGCAGCAATGCATAAGAGAATCAGAATAGACTTAAGCATGGCTACCGGCGAAAAAGTCTCCTCATAATTGATACCCTCTTTTCTGAGTATACCCTTTCGCAACAAGCCTTACTTTGAAGGTCTCAACCTTCCCGTCTATTCCTCTCTTTCTTTTGTAGATCCACTTGCATTTAATGGTTTTTGCACCATTGGGTTGTTCTACTAGCTCCCAGACCTGATTTGAATCCATAGATTCAATCTCAGCATTCATTGCACTTTGCCAAGATATCGCATCTTTATCTTGGATTGCCTCGTCATATGTCCAGGGATCAGGTTTATGTTCAGCAGGGACCAAATCAGAAGATTCTCCCAAGAACATGAATCTATCAGGCTGTCTCACAACCCTCCCACTACGATGAGGTATCACCTGTGTATCCTCTATGACACGCGGTGCAGTGACTTGTGGTATATCCTCTTGTACCGGTGGTACTGAAGAAGTGACTTTCCCTTTCAATTCCTCCAGAACAATCTTACTCATGGGCTTGTAGTTCATCACATAGTCTTCTTCTAGAAATCTGCCGTTCGTGCTAACGATCACCCTCTGATCTCTAGTACTATAAAACAAACCTCCTTTCGTTCCTCTAGGATAGCCAATGAACATGCGCACTTCTGTACGAGGTTCCAACTTATCAGCATCTGCCTTCAGCACATGTGTTGGACTCCCCCAAATCCGAATATGTCTTAGACTAGGCTTTCGCCCAGTCCATAATTCTGTGGGAGTAGAAGGCACTGATTTAGATTGTACTAAGTTCAGAATATACACTTCCGTATCTAGAGCATACCCCAGAACGAATCTGGCAACTCAGAATAACTCATTATCGATCTAACCATCTCCATAAGAGTCCTATTCCTTCGCTCTGCTATACAATTCTACTAGGTGTGTGCCAGGTGTAGACAATTGGGATTGAATACCAGCCTTTGATAAGTAATTCCTAAACTCTCCCAAGAGGTACTCACCACCATGATCAGATCGTAGTGTCTTGATACTTTTACCTTGACGTTTCTCCACATCAGCCTTGAATTCTTGGAACTTGTCAAAGCATTCAGACTTGTGGCGCATCAAGTAAATGTATCCATATCTCGAATAATCGTCTATAAAGGAGATGAAATATTCAAAACCACCTCTTGCCTGGATAGACATAGGACCACACAAATCAGAATGAAACAACTCCAACACATCTTTGGCTCTATACCCCTTGGCCTTAAAAGGCCTCTCGGTCATTTTGCCCTCCAAGCAAGATTTGCAGGTTGGGAAATCTTCCACCACTAATGAACCCAGAGGTCCATCAGCTATCAACCTTTGAATTCTGCTTAGGTTAATATGACCAAGTCTTAGATGCCAAAGATATGTTTGGTTTATCTTCAAAGGTTCTTTTCTCTTATTAGAATTAGAAGATGAGTTATTAACTTCTATTTGCATTGTGGGAGCTTTTGGTTCAAGTGTATATAAATTTCCTATCAATGCACCAGAACAGATAATCTCCCTATTCCTTTTTATAACAACTCTGTCATTGAAAGAAATAGAATATCCATCCCTAAACAATTTAGAAATCGAAATTAAATTCTTTCTAAATAAAGGTACATAAAGGCAATTCTTAAGAACCAAAACTTTATTTTTCTCAAAAGACAAATAAACATCTCCCATTGCAATAGCCGCCACCTTCGTGGCATCGCCCAAGTATACGGTAATCTCTCCTTCAGCCAGTCGTCTAGTTTCCTGGAACCCCTACAAAGAATTGCAGACATGATCAGTGGCTCCCGTATCTACACAACAGGTGCCGGTAGATAACACCGCTAAACATGTTTCAACAACTAGACCAAAAGATATACCTTTGTTCTTCTTCTGGTTGGGGCAGTCCTTTTTCCAGTGTCCAGTCTGCTTACAAATGAAGCACTTCCCTTTCAGCTTCTTCACTCCTCCCTGAGTTCCTCCCACCGCCTTTTCCCTAGCTTGTTTCTTCCTCTTCTTGCTTTTGGGCTTAGAAGTAGAAACCTTTTGGGCAACCATGGCTTGCGCCTGAGCACTCTGATGAAAAAGCCCCTCTGTCGCCTGGAGTTCTGTCAGAAGCTCCGCCAATGAATACAACCTCTTGTTCATGTTGTTGTTAGTACCTTTGTAACGCTAGAGGGGGGGTGATTAGCGTCAATGGAATTCAATCGCGGTTGTGTCTACAAATTCGTTAGCGCAGCGGAATATAGATAATACAATAACAATAATGAAAACACAACACGCTAACACGAGTATATAACGTGGTTCAGAACCGCACGGTTCCTACTCCACGGATCGGGCTCAAATGAGCCCTAGCGATGCCAATCACACACCACTCTCAAATAACTCCTTCTCGGAACAATCCGGAGGTGGAGAAACCTCGTACAATATGATTACAACAATAATCAAATGAATACAAGTAAAGGAAACACTTTACAAATGCTCTTTGAATGCTTGATCACTTGGTTGATCGAGTAGCACTTGGAGACCCTGAATTGCAGCAGCAACTCGCCCCAAATCGCCTCAAAGAACCATTACTTTTTCCTCCACCACGAGCTCCATATATAGCTTCAACCTGTGCTGGAAAAAGTCGATCAGTCGACTGATCGAGACCATCAGTCGACTGATGCCACTGTTGTCGTGAGACAACGGCTAGTTCCACGCTGGATAAGTCCAACGGAACTACTATCAGTCGATTGTGACCATCACGATCGATGGAGTACTCACTCGACTACCGAGTCTCGACTCCATTCTCGCGTCGAATTCCACGAGCACCGCGGTCGATCGATCACAAGATCGGCCGATCACATCAGTCGACTGCCATCATCTGTCAGTCGACTGCTAGGCCATAACCCGCAGTCAAACCCTAGTTGACTCGGTCCAGTCGACTGCCTCATGGCATCAGTCGACTGGCACACCTCAAACATGAGGTTTTAGCCCAAGTATGGTTCCCCCATACTTGCTAGACCACCCTTAGCCTAGACCTAAGCCTTCTAGCCATCTCCATCAGCCTCACGCCTCTCAGATCCCTCCAAGTCATCCATGACTTGTTCATCCATCGCGCTAGCCTTCAGATGCTTCCATCGGCTATGTCATGCTAACGGTGTCTACACCGCCAAGGCACATTGGACTTACGCCGCCAAGACTCCGCTTGGACTTTACGCCGCCAACCATTGGACTTATGCTGCCAAGACTCCCGCTTGGACTTTACGCAGCCAATATCAATCCCCTTGGACTTCAAACGCCAAGACTCAAGCTTGGACTTTCCATTTGCCAACACATGTTGGACTTCTCAATTGCCAAGACAATGCTTGGACTTTCCATTTGCCAAGTACTCAAGACTTGGACTTTCCATGCCAAGACCCATGCTTGGACTTTACCATGACAATTACATTGTCATATGTTTTTGTCGAAACATCAAAACACATCAAAACATCAAAACATCACTCGAGTCAAACTCGAGTTCTGGTCAATCGTGACCTGGGCCGATTGCACCAACAATCTCCCCCTTTTTGATGTTTGACAAAAACCACACAAAACATTTGAGTTAGAACATTAACTCAATTCCCTTACCAATTATCCCAAATTGGTAATCTTAAAAACATTCTCCAAAATGTTTTCTCCCAGAATGTTCTCCCCCAAACATTCTCCCCCTTTTTGACAAATAGCAAAAAAAAAAAGTTATCACTCCAAGGAGGTCAATGTCTCATGTCCCAATGAGATCTTACAATCTCCCCCTTGATCCAAAAATACCTAGGATGCCTACAATCTTCCTAGTGATAAGTCTCATATCACTCAAGAGAGGCAATCCTATTCACTCTCCCAATTTCCAAATTGGGTATCAAAAACTCATCAATTTGCCAATTGATGATACATTCCCATAACTTCTCCTTTTCAAGGAGAAAAAAACACATCCATCATCCCAAGATGGATACCTCCCCCTAAAGGTTTGCTCCCCCTTGACCATTGCACCAACAATGTCCTTGGGGAGTCCCTAAGCCAATAGGAACTCTAAATCATCAAAATTAAGGTTGGAAATTCAACATTGAACTCTCCACCACCTCAATTTGATACTTTGACCTAACACCTCTCCAAATCCATATCCAATGAATTTTCATCCTTCATAATGCTTCCCAAAGCATATCCTAGGGTTAGGAGTGGTTAGGGACCTTTACCGTAGCTGAATTTGGGTTAAACAAACCTTGTCAACCCAAAATCAGCCTTGGCAGTCGACTCTGTCAGATAACAATGATCATTATATCATCACCGATCATTATCGAAATGAATTTCAAAAAATCATAAATAACTATATGTTTATCGAAAAATCACGAAATTTGATACGTATAATACTTATGACCAATACAATGGGTGAAAAATGTTTGAAAATTATTTTACCCATTAAATAGTGACATTGGTACAAAGTTCAAGAACATTGAAATTTACAATGTTTTGGCCCTACTTTGTATCAACTTCATCAATGGTGATTGCTATCGAAAGATAGACTTCACCAAGGTTTTTCAAAATGATTTTAAAATGTTTTCAAACCTTATCTTGGACCATAATTTTTGGCTAAATATACATAGCTTGTATATTAGCTTTCCTTATGATTTTTGGTGATAATTAAAATAAGTTTGAGTTCATCTAGATGCACTACCGATGCACCTTGAACCTAACCTATTATCCTAGCATCTCACATGTATTTAGGGTGTATACATACACATACATGTCAATTAGATGTGAGATGTGGGTTTTGTTCTCCCTAATCTAGAGTTTTATGCATTTTCCTAAGGCAACTCTACTTGATTCCCTTATAAATGGGACTTCAAGTCATGCCATTGTCCTTAGTTCAATTTTAATCAATTTAATGCATGAAATGATCATGGCATAAAGATAGCAATAATTAAGCATGGCCAATGATCATGATGTCATGGCATATGATAAAATCTAAAAACACATGACATTTAAAAACTTAATCCTAAGCATGATCATGACATTTAAATGATAAAAGTAAACATGATGTCATGTCATGGCATATGGCAAACAAATCATGGCATATAAAATATATAGGTATAATAATACCTAAATTTTAATATTAATTGCCATTTGATATACTTAAATATATTTTGCCATATTTCTAGTTTTCTCCCAAGTGTGCCAAAAACCCAAAATGGCACACTAACCTCTAAACCTAAATTGTGCCAAAATGATCATTTTATCAAACTTCTCAAGTAATATTGGCACATCCTAAAAACCTTTAGGATTAAGACTCAAATGTATTTCCAAGGTAACCATAACCTTTAAAATATCCTAAAGTGCCACCTTTACCATGGTTGAGTTAACTACTCATCCAATCAAGGTTGGCACACCCTAAACCCATCTTAGCATGAATCAATCACGCTCTTAGGAACCCAAAACCTATTTGAGCTCCTAGGGTTAATTAGGTATTCCTTAGGGATAACCTCCCTAGATACCTTCCTAATGACCCTCCTAGGCTTATTAGCCTTGGTCATTTGGGTCTTGCCATGGTTGACTCTAGGGGTGACTCCCCTTGCAACCTTCTTAGTGGCCTCCCTAGGTTTCCTAGAAACCTTAGCCACTAGGCACACACCATGGTCAACTCTAGGGATGACTTCCCTATTGACCTTGGTCTTCCTAGACCTAGTTAGTGTTTCATAGTCAAATGGAACACTATGGTAAGCCACCTTAGGCTTAGGTTTGTGACCCAAACCTTTCTTGCCCTTGGTTGACTTTTGACTCTTAGGTCCTACTTGTTGACTTTGACTATTTGACCTAAAAGTTTGACCAATTGACCCTTGCATTTGATTTTGCATAATTTTAAGGGTCTTTTCTAGTTTTTCAAGTCTTGACCTCAAGACTTGATTTTCCTTTTCTAATATCTCAATTTTTAATTTTTCATTTTCTCTTGAGATATTTTTATTTCTAGGCATATGTCTAGATTTCTTAGCATTAAAACCTAGATGTTCTCCTATTTTCTTAATGCTTTCCTTAGGTAAAATATTTTTAGGGACATTAGTCCCAAATTTCTTCCTATTTCCTAAGTGAACACTCTTAGCACCTAAGCAAAAATGTCTATTAGTTCTAGCATGCTTTTCATGTACAATAGCAAGAGAATTAAAAGCATGCTTTTGCCTAGAAATTGAAGGTGCATTAACAAATTTTACCTTAGGGTTTGCCTTGGAGGCTCCCCCTACTTGTGTAGCTCCTTCTTGCCCCTTCTTCTTCCCCCTTGGGCATTGACTCCGGTAATGTCCCGGTTGTCGGCATTTGAAGCAAACGACTTGCTCCTTGCTTTTAGACGTTGGGGACGGCATCCTTGACCTTTGGGCGGTGGAGCTTTCTTGATCTTTTTAGGACACTTACTCTTGTAATGTCCTTGCTCCCTACACTCAAAGCAAATTATATTATTTTTATTTTGAATTGAGGTGTTTGAGTTACCGATGGTGGTGGAGACCGGAGTTGGACTTTGAGCTTCTTCATCTTGACCGGATGTTGAAGGCTCTTCTTGAGGTTGCTCCGGTATCGAGGATGGTCTCTCCTCCTCAATCCTAGAAGTGGATGCTTCTTCCACTTCTTCCACCTCTTCTTCTTCTTCTTGCTCCGATTCGGAAGTTGACTCCATCTCAACTTCCGATTCCTCACTTTCACTCGAGGATGAGCTCTCCTCATGGAATCTTGCCAATTTCTTCCATAGCTCCTTGGCATATGTGTACTCCCCTAGCTTGCACAAAACGTCATTAGGAATTAAATCTTCTAAAAGTTTTGTTACCTTAATTTCGGTCTTGAGATTTTGGCGTTGTTCTTTGGTCCACTTTTTCAATTTGAGGACCTTTCCCTTCTTGTCCCTAGGGGGTTCAAAGCTTTTAATGAGGATGAACCAATCCTCTATGTTCTTCATCAAGAACTTCTCCATTCTTGATCTCCACGCCGGAAAATCTTCTCTGGTTATGGCGGTGGAGTATTGATGTCCCGCCCATCTTTCTTGAAGCTCCATCGTCTTCCCTCTAGCTTCTTGACTCCGGTTGTTAGACCGTTGAAGAGCCACCAAGCTCTGATACCACTTGTTAGTACCTTTGTAACGCTAGAGGGGGGGTGATTAGCGTCAATGGAATTCAATCGCGGTTGTGTCTACAAATTCGTTAGCGCAGCGGAATATAGATAATACAATAACAATAATGAAAACACAACACGCTAACACGAGTATATAACGTGGTTCGGAACCGCACGGTTCCTACTCCACGGATCGGGCTCAAATGAGCCCTAGCGATGCCAATCACACACCACTCTCAAATAACTCCTTCTCGGAACAATCCGGAGGTGGAGAAACCTCGTACAATATGATTACAACAATAATCAAATGAATACAAGTAAAGGAAACACTTTACAAATGCTCTTTGAATGCTTGATCACTTGGTTGATCGAGTAGCACTTGGAGACCCTGAATTGCAGCAGCAACTCGCCCCAAATCGCCTCAAAGAACCATTACTTTTTCCTCCACCACGAGCTCCATATATAGCTTCAACCTGTGCTGGAAAAAGTCGATCAGTCGACTGATCGAGACCATCAGTCGACTGATGCCACTGTTGTCGTGAGACAACGGCTAGTTCCACGCTGGATAAGTCCAACGGAACTACTATCAGTCGACTGATTGTGACCATCAGTCGACTGATGGAGTACTCACTCGACCAGTCGAGTCTCGACTCCATTCTGTGCCCGAATTCACGAGCACGGTCGGTGATCACAAGATCGATCATTGCTCAATCCATCGATCGCGTCATCATCCGGTCATTGCTGGCCATAACCCGCGATCAAACCCTAGTTGACTCGGTCCGGTCGGCTCATGGCATCAGTCGACTGGCACACCTCAAACATGAGGTTTTAGCCCAAGTATGGTTCCCCCATACTTGCTAGACCACCCTTAGCCTAGACCTAAGCCTTCTAGCCATCTCCATCAGCCTCACGCCTCTCAGATCCCTCCAAGTCATCCATGACTTGTTCATCCATCGCGCTAGCCTTCAGATGCTTCCATCGGCTATGTCATGCTAACGGTGTCTACACCGCCAAGGCACATTGGACTTACGCCGCCAAGACTCCGCTTGGACTTTACGCCGCCAATCATTGGACTTATGCTGCCAAGACTCCCGCTTGGACTTTACGCAGCCAATATCAATCCCCTTGGACTTCAAACGCCAAGACTCAAGCTTGGACTTTCCATTTGCCAACACATGTTGGACTTCTCAATTGCCAAGACAATGCTTGGACTTTCCATTTGCCAAGTACTCAAGACTTGGACTTTCCATGCCAAGACCCATGCTTGGACTTTACCATGACAATTACATTGTCATATGTTTTTGTCGAAACATCAAAACACATCAAAACATCAAAACATCACTCGAGTCAAACTCGAGTTCTGGTCAATCGTGACCTGGGCCGATTGCACCAACAGTTGTAGTTTAGGCGAAACTGCTCAAAACTCTTAGGTAGAGACTGGAGAATGATATCGACCTGGGTTTCCCCATCGATCTCAGCTCCGAGGACTTCCAGCTCATTCAAATGAGCCATCATCTTGAGAACTTGATCCCTCATGGGTGTTCCCTCGATCATGGTGGTCGTCATCAAGTTCCTCATGGCTTCCTGCCTAGCAGCCCGATTCTGGTGTCCGTAAAGCTCTTTGAGATTGAGCATCATGTCATAAGCAGTGGACATGGCTTGATGTTGATGTTGCAGTACATTTGACATAGATGCCAAAATGTAACACCGCGCCATCTCATCGACCTTAATCCACTTCTTATAACTCTCCTTCTCATTTTCCCCAGAATCATCTACAGGCTTAGGAGAGCACTCTTCGAGGAGTACATATTTGTATTCCTCAGCAGTCAAGACAATGTCAAGATTCCTCTTCCAATCAACATAGTTGGGTCTAGTAAGTTTATTTTCTTTCAGTATCACAGCAAGCGGGTTGAAAGTCATTTTGAAAAACCTAAGAATCACATAGATCAAAACATTAGATTTCAATAAATTATTGATTCCTCAAACAATAAAATTTTAAAATCAACCAACACCTCAAAACACCGAGAATATCGTATGCCACGATAGTGTGGACGTATACAAATTCTTCATTTGTAAGAGGAGGTTTCATCCATTAATTTTATTATCTTGTCAACCTAACTTTTTGACAAATAAAATTAATAGTTGGTTCCTCTTTGGCCCTACAAATAAAAGCAGTGACTCCGATGGGGGGGATACTTATATTTGTATCTAAGTGTTCACCATTACTCGGTACCAAGGTAATTATCTCGGATTATGTGCCTTCCGATGGGGAAGTACACACACTCCTTAATAATTTTCTATAATCATATTCGACCTTGTGATCTACAAACAAACTCATCCGATGTGGAGGAAGGCACTCAGAGTCAATGCACAAGTTTGTTTGCATCACATGTCAAATCGTAATGGAGGTCGTGGGAATTTATAAAAATATCCCTCTCCCACTTAGTAATTTAAAATTGAGGAATTTTCTAGCCTACGACATGCATATCAAACAATAAGCAATAAATATGAAAAAGAAATATTTTTCAACTATTATGGCTTTTGTCTTCAATATGTCTCCCGTCGTATCGCCATCTCGTCCGCTTCTCCCTACACCATGTACAAGCCATCCGGAGATCCGAGCCGAGAAAAACTATTTTAATTTACATCCATCGATCCTATACTCCATGAGGGAGTGTACATGAAATCTAGATTGAAAGTAAACTAAAATAAAAAAAGAGTGGCTAAACAATGCCGTAACTAATTACAAAAATTAAATACTAGCCTCGTCATCCCCGAGGATTCAACAAAATATACAATTACACGCATACAATCACATACTCACATATGGCCATAATAGTTGGATCCTATGTCTGCAACCAAAAAGTTAACCTATGTACATCCTACTATTATTCGGCACATATAATATATGAAAAGAACATAAAAGTAATCGAATCCTAAACACACAAAGTCGGAAATCGTGGCTCTGATACCAATTGAAGGTAGGAAACTTCGCTTCCCACTTCAACTCGGTTGCTTGTTCATGGCGATCCCGTCGTCGTCCCCGGATTAAAAATTTAATCCAGTATAATTAGGGATTACCCAAGCTACCGTTTCATCGTCGTGCTATTCGATTAGAGTAGTCACTTGAACAAACTTGTTGTTCAAGCAACCAATCTCTATTCTACGATTAGCCATGGAATAGACGATGTATGGATAGCTGACTTTTGTATTTGTATTCGGGGTCCAAGTTAATTTAACCACAAAACAGAATATACAACATATATATGATTGACAAACAATTATAGACATGTTACAAAAGAAAATAAACAAGCGTTATACCTCTCGATCTTCTATTGTATGTCCTTCCTCCTTTTGGACATCGTGTGGGCGATGATCTTCCAAAAGTCGAAGCCTCCTAGATCACCAATCTTCCTTCCTTGCTCACTCCGAACAAGAGGAAGTATAGAAACAAAACTCTTCTCCTTCCTTTAGCCAACCACCAAGCACCAACCTAGATGCTTGCCGCCGGCCAGCAAGAAGAAGAGATGAGGAAGTGGGCTGGCCAAAAGCTTCAAGGGAAGACCCTAAGCTCCGGCCAAGGATGAAGGGAAGAAGGTTGGACGCCGGCAAAAACAAGGACTGAAGAGGGAAGGATGGGAGCCGACCACCTAAGGAAGAAGAAGGAAAAACTTTCCTTAATTGTGGCCGCCCAAGCCTCCAAGCCTCCCTTTCCGGCCAAAACCCTAGCCCCTCTTCAATTGCTCTTGCCGCCCACCCCCTTGCTGTTGGAATGTATACTGAAAGCCTAGCTCTTTTTGTATGAACATTTTATTTTGAAATAAGAATCACATGATCATTGTTTGCACTTTATATTTATTATATGCGTGCATATTGTCTAATATTTTACATTGTAGATAACATGGTGCTTGGTGTGGCACAGAAGATCATGTTATCAGTTCCTTGTAGAATATAAGTAGAGGCTCACAACCAAGATTGTTTTGGACAAACCATTGGCATGGTTGTAGTGTAGCTTGGTATTGTTTTGTCTTGAACATAAAGTTACACTAGTACACTTAGGTGTATTGAGCAGGACCGACATAGAGGTGATTCAATTTATTGCTGACTACATAATTGAATCGGACCTCGGATATTATGTTGTACATGCTCTTAATCCCGATATAATAACGGGTACATGTACTTAGTATTTATTTCTTTGATTTACCAGAGGGTGAGATTTCTATGGATTAAATCAATATGCCCGGTAAGTTGGGAAATGATATTATTTACATGGTGTACCATTGATTATAGGAGGAATCCGTGTCTTATGTATTAGGTTGATGATGCCCCCTTGAGGAGCTCATAAGGTTCATCATGTAAACCCTGCAGGTTGACTTAGTCAACATGATGATAAGGTTGAGTGGTACTACTCGAGGAGTTAGATGTTAATTAATTGATGGTCAGTAAATCAATTAATTGACGGACATTCGATATCTTAAACATAGGGAGATGGATGTACAAATAATATATGGAGCCCATATTAATTTATGGGGGTTGGTGAGGCAGTTCGATGATGATCCTCTAGTGGAATGGAACATCATTGATGGATCAAGTTTGTGTGGTTCCGATCCATCGAGTGGCCAAGATCCAACTCCTCCTCATGGTCCCTATCGTAGCCTAATATAAACCTCATGAAGTCTAGATCAAATGATGGAAATTAAATCCCTAGAACCGACGGTGGAGATTAAATCTCTAGATCCGACGGTTGGGATTAAAACCCTAGAACCGACGGTTGAGATTAAATCTCTAGATCCGACGGTTGGGATTAAATCCCTAGAACCAACGGTTGAGATTAAATCTCTAGATCCGACGGTTGTGATTAAAACCCTAGAACCGACGGTTGAGATTAAATCTTTAGATCCGACGGTTGGGATTAAAACCCTAGAATCGACGGTTGAGATTAAATCTCTAGATCCGACGGTTGAGATTAAAACCCTAGAACCGACGGTGGAGATTAAACCAAGGCCTAAACCTAACTCTATATATATGGGAGATTGGGTTGGGCGGCAACTAAGTTTTTTTGGTTGGATGATGGATGCTAAGGAGATTAGGGTTTTGCCTAGCCTTGCTTGGGCGGCAAGAAACCCTAAGGAGGAAACCCTAATAAGGGTTTGGCTCCTTTGGTTGGGCGGCCAAGGTTAGGAAAGAAGGGTGGGCGGCAACTTGTGGAAGATCTCTTCTTCTTCCTTGAAGGTGGCTAGCTCCTAGATCTCTTCTCTCCACCATGGTTGGGCGGCCAAGGTTAGGAAAGAAGGGTGGGCGGCAACTTGTGGAAGATCTCTTCTTCTTCCTTAAAGGTGGCTAGCTCCTAGATCTCTTCTCTCCACCATGGTTGGGCGGCAAGAAAGCCTAAGGAGGAAACCCTAATTAGGGTTTGGTTCCTATGGTTGGACGGCTAGGGATTGCAAGGAAGTTGGGCGGCAACTATAGGAGAGGAGCTCTTCCTCTTCCTAGGGTGTGGCTGGCTTCTTCCTCTATTCCTTCCACCGTGGCCAGCGCCCAACATATTCCCTTTCTCCTCTTCACTCCATCTTGGCCGGCGGCACTAGAAGCTAGGGTTTGTCCCTAGTTCGGTTCCTTGGTTGTTTCCATATTATTCTCTCTATTCTTGGGGCCGGCGGCATCAATCCTTTGTGGATTGGTGGTTGGCTCAAGCAAGAAGGGAAAGAGAGTTCTTCTTTCTTTGGATTGAAGAAGACCTAGGAAGCTTCAACTTGTGGAGGATCTTCGCCCACACGAAGTCTACAAGGAGGTTAGGACATACGATAGAAGATCAAGAGGTATAAAAGTTTTACAACTTTTATTATTGTTCTTTGCATGTTCTTATTGATATGCTAGCTTATGTTCTTTATGTTAGTATATGTTGATTATACTAGTTTACATTTGTATTTATTTGTATAATCATGGACCCCGAAGATAAACACAAAAACTGGTGATTCGTCCGTCGTCTCTTCCGCGGCTAACTGACTAGAAGTGTTGAGTTGCTTGAACAACTAGTTTGTTCAAGCGATCGCTCGAGTCGTTAGCACGACGACGAATTGGTTGTGCTTATGAAACTCATCCCATCCGGATTAGTTTTCATTAGTGAAAATTTTAATCCGGGGACATGGGAGCCGATGAGCCTCCGAGAAATAGCACATTGCCAACAAATGGTATCAGAGCCACGGTTTTCGGTTTTGTGTGTTTTGGATTCTGTTAATTTTTATGTACTTTTTCATATATTATATGTGTCGGATAATAGTAGGATATGCGTAGTTTAACTCTTTGGTTGCAGGTGTAAGATCCGACTATTATGGCCATATGTGTGTATGTGATTGTATGTGTGTAAATATTTATTATTTGAATCCTCGGGGTTGACGAGGCTAGATTAGTATTTAATTTGTGTAATTAAATACGACATTGTTTAGCCGCTCATTTTAGTTTACTTTCGATCTAGAGTATTTGTACACTCCATCGTGGAATATAGGATCGATGGATGTAAATTAAAATGATATATCTCGGCTCGGATCTCTTTATGTGGCTTGAGCACGGGAAAAGGTGGAGCGGACGAGGTGGCGACACGACGGGACGCATATTGGAGAACAAAGCCATAATAGTTGGAAAAATTCTATTTTTTTCCATATTTATTGCTGATTTGTTTTATATGCATGTTGTGTGTGCTTTAAAATTCCTCATTTTCAATTTACTAAGTGGGAGAGGGATATTTTAATTAATTCCCGCGGCCTCCATTACAATTTGACATGTGATGCAAAAAACTTGCGTGTCGGCTCTGAGTGCCTTCCTCCCTTTGGATGAGTTTGTTTGCAGATCACTAGGTCAAATAATGGTTATAGGAAATTATTTAGGAGCGTGTGTACTTCCACATCGGTAAGGCACATAATCCGAGATAATTCTCTTAGTATCGTGTAATGGTGCACATTTAGATGCAAATAAAAAGTATCCTCCCCATCGGAGTCACTGCTTTTATTTGTAGGGCCAAAGAGGAACCAACTATTAATTTTATTTGTCAAAAAGTAAGGTTGACAAGATAATAAAATTAATGGGTAAAACCTTCTCTTACAAATGTAGAATGCGTATACGTCCACACAGCGTGGCATGCGATATTCTCGGTGTTTTGAAGTGTTGGTTGATTTAGGAATTTTATTGTTTTGAGGAATCAATAATATTTGAAACCTAAAGTAATGATCTATGTGATTCTTAGGATTTTCAAAATGACTTTCAGTCCACTTATAATGATACTAAAGGAAATAAACTTACTGTACCCAAATAATGTTGATTGGAAAAGAATCTAGATATTGTCTTATCTGCTAAGGAGTACAAGTATGCACTCTTCGATGAGTGTCCTCAAGCCATTGTTACTCAAAAAGGTTTCTACTTCTAAGCCGAAAGGTAAGAAGAAGAAGAAACAAGGTGAAGCAAAGGTGGTTGGAGGATCTCAGGGAGGAGTGAAGAAGCCGAAAGGCAAGTACTTCACTTACTAGTAGACTGGACATAAGAAGAAGGATTATCCCAATCCGAAGCAAGAAAAAATGTATATCCTTTGGTCCAGTCGTTGAAACATGGTTAGAGGCATTATCTACCGGCACCTGGTGTGTAGATACGAGAGCCACTAATCATGTCTGCAACACTTTACAGGGGTTCCAGGAAACCCGACGACTAGGTAAAGGGGAGATTACCATTTACTTGGGCAATGCCATGAAGGTGGCGGCTATTGCAGTAGGAGAAGTTTTATTTATCTTTTGAGAAAAATAAAGTAAATTTTTTGGTTCGTAAGAATTTTCTTTATGTACCTTTATTTAGAAAGAATTGCTTTCGGTTTCTAAATTATGGATGGATAATCTATTCCTTTTAATGACAGATTTGTTATAAAAGGAATAGGGACATTATCTATTCAGGTACATAGATAGGAAATTTATAACTTGAACCACAAACTCCCACGATGCAAATAGAAGTTAATAACTCATCTTCTAATTCCGATAAGAGAAAAGAACCTTCGAAGATGAACCAAATATATCTTTGGGATCTTAGGCTTGGTCATATTAACCTAAGCAGAATTCAAAGGTTGATAGCTGATGGACCTTTGGGTTCATTAGTGGTGGAGGATCTCCCAACCTGCGAATCTTGCTTGGAGGGTAAGATGACCAAGAGGCCTTTCAAGGCCAAGGGGTATAGATCCAAAGATGTGTTGGAATTGGTTCATTCTGATTCGTATGGTCCTATGTCTATCCAGGCAAGAGGTAGTTTTGAATATTTCATCTTTTTCATAGACAATTATTCAATATGACACTACGATTTAATCGTAGTGGTGAATACCCCTTGGGAGAGTTTAGGAATTACTTATCAGAGGCTGGGATTCAATCCCAATTGTATGCACCTGGCACACCCCAGCAGAATGGTGTAGCAGAGCGAAGGAATAGGACTCTTATGGAGATGGTTAGATCGATGATGAGCTATACTAACTTGCCAGATTCGTTCTGGGGATATGTTCTAGATACGGCGGTGTACATTCTGAACTTGGTTCCATCTAAATCTGTGCCTTCTACTCCCACAGAGTTGTGGACTGGGCGAAAGCCTAGTCTAAGACATATTCGGATATGGGGAGTCCAGCACATGTGCTGAAGGCTGATGCTGGTAAGTTGGAACCTCGTACAGAAGTGCGCTTGTTTGTTAGCTATCCTAGGGGAACGAAGGTGGTTTGTTTTATAGTCCTAGAGATCAGAGGGTGATCGTTAGTACGAATGCCAGATTTCTAGAGGAGGACTATGTGATGAACCACAAGACCACGAGTAGGATTGTTCTTGAGGAGTTGACAGGGGAAGTCTCGACTTCAGTACCACCGGTACAAGAGGATATACCACATGTCACTGCACCGCATGTCACAGAGGATATACAGGTGATACCTCGTCGTAGTGGGAGGGTTGTGAGACAGCCTGATAGATTCATGTTCTTGGGAGAATCTTCCGATTTGGTCCCAGGCAAACATGAACCTGATCCCTGGACATATGACGAGGCAATCCAAGATATAGATGCAGCATCTTTGCAAAGTGCAATGAATACTGAGATTGAATCTATGGATTCAAATCAGGTCTAGGAGCTCCTATGCATAGCAGCTCATATGGATTATGAGGTGTGACAGATGGATGTCAAGACAGCTTTCCTAAATGGAAGTCTTGAGGAGAACATCTATATGAAGCAACCAGAGGGGTTCATTGCTAAGGGCAAAGAGCATCTTGTATGTAAGCTTAATCGGTCCATTTATGGATTGAAACAAGCTTCGAGGTCTTAGAACATCTGCTTTGATGAGGTAAATCCAGACTTATGGATTTATTCAAAGTCCGGATGAGTCTTGTGTATACAAGAGATGTGACGGAAACGTAGTGGTATTTCTTGTACTATACGTAGATAATATTTTGGTAGTTGGCAACAATATCAGAGTGTTATCAGACGTAAGGGTATGGTTGTCCAAATAGTTTTGAAGGACTTGGGAGAAGTGGGACACATCCTTGGGATCAAGGTTAGTGTGCTAATACCAAGCTTCATACATAGACACGATTATGGATCGTTTTAGCATGCAAAACTCCAAGAAAGGTTTTCTACCTTTCAGGCATGGAGTTCCTTTATCTAAGGAGATGTGTCCTAGATCATCTGAGGAGATAGAGGAGATGAAGGCGGTTCTTTATGCTTCGGTAGTAGGAAGCCTCATGTATACGATGCTATGTACGAGACACGATATCCGCTGCTGGGCATGGTCACAGATATCGAGTAATCAGAAGGGACATTGATCGCGGAAAGCATATATTGTAGTTCTGAGAAGGACTAGGATTATAGGGCACTAATTACTCCCTGTGGGTTACATAGATTCCAATTTCCAATCTGATAGGGATAACAGTAAGTCTACCTCAGGTTTTGTATTTACTTTGGGAGATGAAGCCATTGTATGGAGGAGTGTCCAGCAGAAATGCGTGGCGGACTCCACCATGGAAGCTGAGTATGTGGTAGCCTCTTAGGCGGCCAAAGAAGCTGGGTGGCTCAGGAACTTCCTGATGGACTTGGATGTGATTCCTGGTTTGCCCAGAAATATCACAATTTATTGTGATAATAATGGTGCAGTTGCAAACTCGAAGGAACCACGAGCCCATAGGGTAAGTAAATGCATAGAGCGCAAGTACCACCTGATACGAGAAATCGCTAAGGAGGTAGAAGTAGCTGTCGCCAAGATTGCATCAGAGGATGACCTGGTAGACCCTTTCACTAAGGCCCTTCTAGCGAGAGCTTTGATAGGCATGTGAAGGGAAGGGGAATCAGATGTATGACAGTATGAGGACAACATAGTCTTTTAGTATAAGTGGGAGATTGTTGGAATGTATACTGAAAGCCTAACTCTTTTTGTATGAATATTTTATTTTGAAATAAGAATCACATGATCATTGTTTGCACTTTATATTTATTATATGTGTGCATATTGTCTAATATTTTACATTGTAGATAACATGGTGCTTGGTGTGGCACAGAAGATCATGTTATCAGTTCCTTGTAGAATATAAGTAGAGGCTTACAACCAAGATGGTTTTGGACAAACCATTGGCATGGTTGTAGTGTAGCTTGGTATTGTTTTGTCTTGAACATAAAGTTACACTAGTACACTTAGGTGTATTGAGCAGGACCAACATAGAGGTGATTCAATTTATTGCTGACTACATAATTGAATCGGACCTCGGATATTATGTTGTACATGCTCTTAATCCCGATATAATAACGGGCACATGTACTTAGTATTTATTTCTTTGATTTACCAGAGGGTGAGATTTCTATGGATTAAATCAATATGCCCGGTAAGTTGGAAAATGATATTATTTACATGGTGTGTCGTTGATTATAGGAGGAATCCGTGTCCTATGTATTAGGTTGATGATGCCCCCTTGAGGAGCTTATAAGGTTCATCATGTAAACCCTACATGTTGACTTAGTCAACATGAAGATAAGGTTGAGTAGTACTACACGAGGAGTTAGATGTTAATTAATTGATGGTCAGTAAATCAATTAATTGACGGACATTCGATATCTTAAACACGGGGAGATGGATGTACAAATAATATATGGAGCCCATATTAATTTATGGGGGTTGGTGAGGTAGTTCGATGATGATCCTCTAGTGGAATGGAACATCATTGATGGATCAAGTTTGTGTGGTTCCGATCCATCGGGTGGCCAAGATTCAACTCCTCCTCATGGTCCCTATCGTAGCCTAATATAAATATCATGAAGTCTAGATCAAATGATGGAAATTAAATCCCTAGAACCGACGGTGGAGATTAAATCTCTAGATCCGACGATTGGGATTAAAACCCTAGAACCGATAGTTAAGATTAAATCTCTAGATCCGACGGTTGGGATTAAATCCCTAGAACCGACGGTTGAGATTAAATCTCTAGATCTGACGGCTGGGATTAAAACCCTAGAACCGACGGTTGAGATTAAATCTTTAGATCCGACGATTGGGATTAAAACCCTAGAACCAACGGTTGAGATTAAATCTCTAGATCCGACGGTTGAGATTAAAACCCTAGAACCGACGGTGGAGATTAAACCAAGGCCTAAACCTAACTCTATATATATGGGAGATTGGGTTGGGCGGCAACTAAGTTTTTTTGGTTGGATGATCGATGCTAAGGAGATTAGGGTTTTGCCTAGCCTTGCTTGGGCGGCAAGAAACCCTAAGGAGGAAACCCTAATTAGGGTTTGGCTCCTTTGGTTGGGCGGCAAAGGTTAGGAAAGAAGGGTGGGCGGCAACTTGTGGAAGATCTCTTCTTCTTCCTTGAAGGTGGCTAGCTCCTAGATCTCTTCTCTCCACCATGGTTGGGCGACAAGAAAGCCTAAGGAAAAAACCCTAATTAGGGTTTGGCTCCTATGGTTGGATGGCTAGGGATTGCAAGGAAGTTGGGCGGCAACTATAGGAGAGGAGCTCATCCTCTTCCTAGGGTGTGGCCGGCTCCTTCCTCTATTCCCTCCACCGTGGCCGGCGCCCAACATATTCCCTTTCTCCTCTTCACTCCATCTTGGCCGGCGGCACTAGAAGCTAGGGTTTGTCCCTAGTTCGGTTCCTTGGTTGTTTCCATATTATTCTCTCTATTCTTGGGGCCGGCGGCATCAATCCTTTGTGGATTGGTGGTTGGCTCAAGCAAGAAGGGAAAGAGAGTTCTTCTTTCTTTGGATTGAAGAAGACCTAGGAAGCTTCAACTTGTGGAGGATCTTCGCCCACACGAAGTCTACAAGGAGGTTAGGACATACGATAGAAGATCAAGAGGTATAAAAGTTTTACAACTTTTATTATTGTTCTTTGCATGTTCTTATTGATATGCTAGCTTATGTTCTTTATGTTAGTATATGTTGATTATACTAGTTTACATTTGTATGTATTTGTATAATCATGGACCCCGAAGATAAACACAAAAACCGGCGATTCGTCCGTCGTCTCTTCCGCGGCTAACCGACTAGAAGTGTTGAGTTGCTTGAACAACTAGTATGTTCAAGCGATCACTCGAGTCGTTAGCACGACGACGAATTGGTTGTGCTTAGGAAACTCATCCCATCCGGATTAGTTTTCATTAGTGAAAATTTTAATCCGGGGACATGGGAGCCGATGAGCCTCCGATGAATAGCACATTGCCAACACTTGCCTCTTTTTATAGAGTTAGGCCTAAGCCTCCTTTAATCTCCACCGTCGATTCTAGGGATTTAATCTCAACCGTCGGATCTAGAGATTTAATCTCAACTGTCGGATCTAGAGTTTTGTTTTCAACCATTGGATCTAGGCTCCATGATGTTTTAATAGGCTATAATAGGGACCATGAGGAGGAGTTGGATCTTGGCCACCCAATGGATCAAGCCCACATAAAGTCCGATCCATTAATGATAATTCATTCTACTAGAGGATTATCATTGATCTACCTCACCAACCCCCATAAGTTAATATGGGTTTCATATATTATTTATCTATTTTTCTCCCTGTGTTTAAGATCTCGAATGTCTGTCGATTAATTAATTTACTGACAATTAATTAATCAACATCTAACTCCATGAGTAGTACCACTCAACCTTATCATCATGCCGAACCAAGTCCACCTGCAGGGTTTACATGATGAACCATATCAGCTCCTCAAGGGGACATCATCATCCTAATATATAGGACATGGTTTCCTCCTATAATCAACGACACACCATATAAATAATACCATTTCCCAACCTACCGAGCCTATCGATTTACTCTATAAATCTCGCCCATTGGTAAATCAAAGAAATGAATACTAATTATATGTGCCCGTTATTATATCGGGATTAAGAGCATGTACAATATAATATCTGAGGTCCGATTCTATTATGTAGTCATCAATAAATCGAATCACATCTAAGTCGGTCATGCTCAATACACACAAAGTGTACTTGTGTGATTCTATGGTCAAGATAAATCAATACCAAATCACTCTACAACCATTCCAATGGTTTGTCCATAACCATCTCGGTTGTGAGCCTTTACTTATACTTTACAATGAACTGATAACATGATCTCCTGTGTGACACTACACACCATGTTATCTACAATGTAATGTATCAGACAATATGCATAACCATAAATATGCAAACAATGATCATGTGATTCTTATTTCCAAAATAAAGATGTTCATACAAAAGCTAGACTTTTCAGTATACATCCCAACAGTTCACCTATGAGCTACCGTTATAATTCGCTCAATCTCTCATCTCTCTTGGAGTCCCTCACCGAAGCTCTCTTCATCCGACCACGTCCCTCGGATGCACCAAGCGCATGACTTCGCAATGCCATCCTTCGCATCTCGCTCTAAAGTCTGCTTCCTTTGGCTTCACTCCAATGCTCCTCGTCTGGCGGTCCCTCGGATGCACCAAGCACACGACTTCCGCAATGCCATCCTTCACCGACTCAAGGACCCGAGCCATGAGATGGTGAACCCACCAATGCTTTTATCAAGCTAACCATGTACAATTTTCTAAGTCCTACACAACTTAAATGCACATATCAAATCCATAACAATCTAACTTAAACCTTTTACCACACACATCAAAACCAAACCATACATGGGTTGATTGCCCTAACAAAGGCTAGCATATGGATGAACAAGTCACGGATGATTTGGAGGGATCCAATAGGTGTGAGGCTGATGGAGGTAGCTAGAAGGCTTAGGTCTAGGCTAAGGGTGATCTAGCAAGTATGAGGGGATCATACTTGGGATAAACCTCATGTTTAAGGTTTAGTAGTTGACTGGGATTATGGACTAGTCGACTGGTCAAGTGTTTTGATACTTGGCAGTCAAGTTGACTCTAAGCAGTCGACTGGGATTATGACTAGTTGACTGGTCAGGAGTTGACTAGCGCTCGATTGCAACTGCATGGCCTTGGCAGTCGATTGCTAACTTTAAGTAGTTGACTGACCTTGAGCAATCGACTACCATAGAGGGTAGTCGACTACTGTTTGTGACCACGAACACATAAAGCTTGGTAGTCGACTTGGAAGTGGACTAAGGGCTTGGCAGTCGACTGATGGTAATGGCTGTCGACTGTCAGTGTATCTATTGGCTAGAATGCCAACATGGATTAAGTCCGTTGTGAGACAATGACACTGTAGGCAGTCGACTGGTGCCTTTGGGAAGTTGTTTATCAGGCAGAAATTCAGGTCGCGAGGAGGCATAAAAGGAGCTATTCGTGGAGGATTTTGGCCATAGTTTCTTGAGTGGTTCTAAGGGCAATTTGAGGCGAAGTGCTAGTGCATTTCAGGGTCCTTCAAGCTTGTCCAAGTAACCACATCAACAAGCATTTAAAAGTCATAGTTTGTAAATAGGTACTAATAATCATCCATTTGGTTCAATTGTGTCTCCATCGAGTGCAAAGAGGTCATATCCAGCTGCTCCTTCGAAGCTTTGTTCAGGAATTTTTGCCTTCTCGGATAGTCTTTTGTACTGGATTTCTATTTCTTCTTGTAGTAATACAGCAATTGTATGTTCATGTAATTCTTCTTCATCTTTATCATCATACTCAATAGGAGTAGTTAATACTGTGGAATAATTATGAAAACTAACCGATATCCTTCCGTCAATTAGATTGTGGCTACTAACTTCTGACGGTTGCATTGGGATAATCACCTGTGTTGGTTGGATAACCCAATCCATACCTCGCAATTGTTCTGTTGAATAATGTCTACCTAGTAGAGCTCAGATTATGATATGTGTGGTACCAAAAGTGATTCTCGGACTTCTATCTTCATTTTTATAGGGCTAAGGACTAACCCATGTCTCTTGCAAATATCGAGCATAGACCGCAGATGCTTTTCATGTTCAACTTCTGAATCAGAGAACCGACGTAATGTGAAACGTGTCACTATGTTTGAGCAACTAGATCTCCCTGATGATTATGATATTGTCTCCGTCCAAGATGGTGAAGATCCCAGTGATGCAATATTCAACTCCCATCTCTTGGACATTATGAATTCTTCAACCACTGCTAGAAATTACTTCTTGATAGCAAACCTTTAACCAAGCAGGAGCTCAAGGAGTTAATTATCGAGATTACAAGACAACCAAAGCTTGTGGAAGAAGAAGCTCTATGTCTCACCTTAAACCTAAACCAAAAGCTTCAAAAGGTGGAAACGTTACTTGCAAAATTGGAAGGCTTCATGCTCGAATGAACTACATCACAACCAAAGGAACATAATCTTGCAAGGAAGCCATTCAAGCTGTTGAAAACTCCTTGAGCTCCTGCTTGGTTAAAGGTTTGTTATTAAGAAGTAAGGTGTTCATATTTTGGAGTGATGACCTTAGTTGGTGGACTTCCTGCTCTAGATTGGCTATTTTCTCCAGTAAGGTCTTAAAGTTTTTAAGGTGAACACTGCTAGACACACAAACTCGGTCATAGACTATACTAAGATTATGAGCTAGTTCTTTTGGAGATGGCTTTGGTGTTTCAACAAGATCAAGAATTATGGGCCAAAATGCTAGGTGACCTAGGAAGTCGCATTAAACAGACGTTTCAAGAACGATATCAAGGCAATACTGTTGGGGTCTTTCCTCGCATCTTATTTGCCTACAGATATTTGGAAAATGAATGCAAAGATGCTGTCTTCAAACGAGCTCTAAAAGATTTGTCCTTTTGCAGCAATATTCCTATTCCCGGTTATTACAAACGTCCTGATAAACGAATGGGCGTCTGCAAATCCCGTAGCTTTTGAGGCAAACCTCACCCTTCCCATGCTCGAATTGAGCGCCGCAAACATCTTATCAAAAACAAAAAATGTCGTTGCTTTCTCTGTGGAGAGGAAGGACATTTCGCCTGAGAATGCCCTAATGACCGGCGTATCTTCATTCTTATTATTGCAAGAACTGTTGTAAGAGGTTTTCTCCACCTCCGGAGTGTTTTACGAGAAGTAGAGATTGATTAGTGGTGGTTTGCATCACTAGAGCTCATTTGAGCTCGACCCGTGGAGCAGGAACCCTAAGGTTTCAAACCACATTATATCGCCTTGTCTTTTGTGAGTGTTTGTCTAGTGTTGTATTTATTTCTATTTGTATTCCGCTGTGCAAACTAACATCTTGCAGACGAACGCAAGCGAATTCCATTGAAAATGCATAATCACTATTCACCCCTCCTTTCTAGCACATCGGCAAAGGTCCTACACTATAGTGCCTCTTTTGATGACATTTGAAGCAAATGATATGCTCCTTGCTCTTTTGACTTTACGCATCGGCTTCCATGACCTTTGGTGCCGGTTGAGTATTCTTGACTCTTTTTGAACACTTGCTCTTGTAGTGTCCTTACTCCTTGCACTCAAAGCATACAATATGATTTTTATTTTTAATTTCCATGCTCGAGTTAGCTATGTCAGTGGTAGGAGCCGGTGTTGGTCCTTCATCCCTCCCAGAGATTGTAGCTTCTTCTTGCTCTTCCTCTGGTGAGGAAGGTCTCTCCTCCCCCTCAATCTTAAAGGTGGAGGCTTCCTCCAATTATTCCACTTCTTCTACCAATCCAGATGTTGATTCCTTCTCAACCTTCGAATCCTCACTTTCTTGAGAGGATGAGCTTTCTTCCTCCTCCTTGGATTCCTCCTTATCCTCTTGGACCGGTTGAGGCTTCTCATAGAATTTTGCCAATTCACTCCAAAGCTCCTTGGCATCCTTATATTCACCTAAACTACACAAAGTGTCATTAGGGACTACATTAACTAAAATATTTGTTACCTTTTCATTTATTCAGAAGGCTTGGACTTTCTCTTTGGTTCATCTCTTCTTCTTGAGATATCCACCATTTGGACCCCTTGGAAATTTGAATCCTTTCACTAGGATGACCCAATCTTCCAAGTTCATCATGAAGAAATTTTCCATCCATGCCTTCCATTGATCGAAACCTTCTCATCCATAGAATGTGTATGGAATTGGGGTGTTGATGTCCCATCCAAATCCATCGTTGGGAAATTTCATCCTCTAGCACTTGTGCTCTCTTGGTCGTTAGTATGTAGAAGAGCTCCTAGCTCTGATACCGCTTGTGCTAGAGGGGGTGAATAGAGGTTTCAATTCGACGCTTGGAATTCGTTCGTATTCATCTCTACAATTCGTTAGTATACGCAACAGAAATACAAATATAAAGCATTAACTAAAACAAGGACAAACACATAAAACACACCCATAAACACAAGATGTAACGTGGTTTGGAACCTAGAGTTTCTACTCCACGGGTTGAGCTCAAATGAGCTCTAGTGATGCAAACCACCACTAATCAACCTCTCCTTCTCGAAAAACACTCCGGAGGTGGAGAAGATCTCTTACAATAGTTCTTACAATAATAAGAAGGAAATACAAGCAAATACAAATAAAATACAACAAACAATGTAAAGAAAACTTTACATAAGGTTGCTTTGAATGCTTTTCTTGTTGGTTGCTTGGATGAGCTTGAAGGAGCTTGAAATGCACCAACACTTCATCTTAAATCTCCCCTAGAATAGCTACCAAAATCCTTCCTTTTATTCTCCTTATAAAGCTGCAACTCAGGCTAATTTTCACATTGCAGTCAACTTCTCATACCCATTAGTCAGCTGCTCCTGTAGCCATTGTGAGACAACAACTTAATCAACGCTAAAAAAATTCCAACTGATAGCCAATCAGTCGACTGCCAAACCCTAGCTGTCGACTGCTACCTGTCAGTCGACTGCCCAGTTGACTACGAAAGTTTCTATGATTGTTGCCATAAACAGTAGTCGACTGCTCAAGGCTAGTTGACTGCCCAAAGCTGGCATTCGATTGTCAAGGCCACGTGGCCATAATCGAGCTCTAGTCGACTCTTGACTAGTCGACTGGTCATAACCCCAATCGACTGCTCAGAGTCGACTAGGCTGCGAAGTGTCAAAACACTTGACTAGTTGACTGGTCCATTGTTGGGATGTATACTGAAAAGTCTAGCTTTTGTATGAACGCCTTTATTTTTGAAATAAGAATCACATGATCATTGTTTGCATATTTAAGGTTATGCATTTGTCTAATACATTACATTGTAGATAACATGGTGTGTAGTGTCACACGGGAGATCGTGTTATCGGTTCCTTGTAAAGTATAAGTAAAAGCTCACAACCTAGATGGCTTTGGACACACCATTGGTATGGTTGTAGTGTGATTTGGTATTGGTTTGTCTTGACCATAGAATCACATTAGTACACTTTGTGTGTATTGAGCAGGACCGACTTAGAGGTGATTTGATTTATTGCTGACTACATAATCGAATCGGACCTCAGATATTATATTGTATATGCTCTTAATCCTGATATAATAACGGACATATATACTTAGTATTCATTTCTTTGATTTACCAATGGGCGAGATTTATAGATTAAATCGATAGGCTCGGTAAGTTGGGAAATGATATTATTTATATGGTGTGTCGTTGATTATAGGAGAAAATCGTGTCCTATATATTAGGATGATGATGATGTCCCCTTGAGGAGCTCATAAGGTTCATCATGTAAACCCTGCAGGTGGACTTTGTTCAGCATGATGATAAGGTTGAGTGGTACTACTCATGGAGTTAGATGTTGATTAATTAATTGTCAGTAAATTAATTAATCGATGGACATTCGAGATCTTAAACACAGGGAGATAAATGTACAAATAATATATGGAGCTCATATTATCTTATGGGGGTTGGTGAGGTAGATCAATGATAATCCTTTAGTGGATTGGATTATCATTAATGGATCGGACATTATGTGGGCTTGATCCATTGGGTGGCCAAGATCCAACTCCTCCTCATGGTCCCTATTGTAGCCTATTAAAACCTCATGAAGCCTAGATCCAATGGTAGAAAACAAAACTCTAGAACCAATGGTAGAGATTAAATCTCTAGATCCGATGGTTGAGATTAATTCTCTAGATCCGACGGTTGAGATTAAATCCCTAGAATCAATGGTGGAGATTAAAACAAGGCTTATCCCTAACTCTATAAAAGGAGGCAAAGGGTTGGGTGGAAACAACAATTGAAGAGGGGATTAGGGTTGGGCGGCAAGGAGCTTGGAGGCTAGGGTTTTGGAGTTTGGTTTGGGTGGCCACAAATAAGGAATTTGTTTCCTTTCTTCTTCTTCTTCCTTAGGTGGCCGACGCCCTTCCTTCTACTTCTCCCCTTTGGCCGACGTCCAAAGCTCCTCATCCTCTTCTCCTTGACCAGTGGAAACAAAGCTTAGGGTCTTCCCTTGAAGCTCTTGGCCGGCGTCCACTTCTTTGTTCTTCTTCTTGGCCGGCGGCAAGCACCAAGCTTGGAGCTTGGTGGTTGGTTGAAAGAAGGAGAAGTGTTTTGTTTCTTATTCTTCCTCTTGCTCGGAGCGAGCAAGGAAGGAAGATTGGTGATCTAGGAGCTTCAACTTTTGGTAGATCGTCGCCCACACGACGTCCAAAAGGAGGAAGGACATACAATAGAAGATCGAGAGGTATAACGTTTGTTTATATTCTTTTGTAGCATGTATATATTTGTTCTTCAATCATATATATGTTATATATTCTGTTTTATGGCTAAAATAACTTAGACCCCGAATACAAACACAAAAGCCGGCGATACGTACATCGTCTATTCCACAGCTATTTGTAGAATAGAGGTTGGTGGCTTGAACAACAAGTTTGTTCAAGTGACCACTCTAATCGAATAGCACGACGATGAAACGGTAGCTTGGGTAATCCCTCCTTGTCAAGGATAAATTTTTTTATCCGGGGACGTAGAAGGGATTGCCATGAACAAGCCACCGAGTTGAAGTGGGAAGCAAAGTTTCCTACCTTCAAGTGGTATCAGAGCCACGGTTTCCGATTTTGTGTATTTAGGATTCAATTACTTTTATGCACTTTTCATATATTATATGCGCCGGAGAATAGTAGGATGTGCGTAGGTTAACTTTTTAGTTGCAGGCATAGGATCTAACTATTATGGCCATATGTGTGTATGTGATTGTATGTGTGTAATTGTATATTTTGTTGAATCCTCGGGGTTGGCGAGGCTAGTATTTAATTTTTGTAATTAGATATGCATTGTTTAGCCACTCTTTTTATTTTAGTTTACTTTCGATCTAGATTTCATGTACACTCCCTTGTGGAGTATAGGATCGATGAATGTAAATTAAAATAATTTTTCTCGGCTCGGATCTACGGATGGCTTGTACATGGCATAGGGAGGAGCGGATGGGATGGCGATACGACGGGAGACATATTGAAGACAAAAGCCATAATAGTTGGAAAATATTTATTTTTCATATTTATTGCTTATTGTTTGATATGCGTGTCGTAGGCTAGAAAATTCATCAATTTCAAATTACTAAGTGGAAGAGGGATATTTTTATAAATTCCAACGGCCTCCATTACGATTTGACATATGATGCAAACAAACTTGCGCGTCGGCTCTGAGTGTCTTCCTCTCCATCGGATGAGTTTGTTTGCGGATCACAAGGTCGAATATGGTTATAGGAAATTATTAAGGAGCATGTGTACTTTCCCATCGGAAGGCACATAACTCGAGATAATTACCCTGGTACCGAGTAATGGTGAACACTTAGATGCAAATATAAGCATCCTCCCCATCGGAGTCACTGCTTTTATTTGTAGGGCCGAAGAGGAACCAACTATTAATTTTACTTGTCAAAAAGTTAGGTTGACAAGATAGTAAAATTAATGGGTAAAACCTCCTCTTACAAATGTAGAATTCGTATACGTCCACACTATCGTGGCATACGATATTCTCGATGGTTTGAGGTGTTGGTTGATTTTAAAATTTTATTGTTTGAGGAATCAATAATTTTTTGAAATATAATGTTTTTGATCTATGTGATTCTTAGGTTTTCTTTCAAAATGACTTTCGACCCGCTTGCTGTGATACTGAAAGAAAATAAACTTACTGAACCCAACCATGTTGATTGGAAGAGGAATCTTGACATTGTCTTGACTACTGAGGAATACAAATATGTACTCCTCGAAGAGTACCCTCCTAAGCCTGCAGATGATTCTGGGGCAAAGGAGAAAGAGAGTTATAAGAAGTGGGTCAAGACCGATGAGATGTCGCGGTGTTATATTTTGGCATCTATGTCAAATGTATTGCAACATCAGCATCAAGCCATGCCCACTGCTTATGACATGATGCTCAATCTCAAAGATCTTTTAGGACACTAGAATCGAGCTGCTAGGCAGGAAGCCATGAGGAACTTGATGACGACCACCATGATTGAGGGAACACCTGTGAGGGATCATGTTCTCAAGATGATGGCTCATATGAATGAGCTGGAAGTCCTTGGAGGTGAGATCGATGGGGAAACCCAGGTCAATATCATTCTCCAGTCTCTACCTAGGAGTTTTGAGCAGTTTCGCCTAAACTACAACATGAACAAGAGGTTGTATTCATTAACGGAGCTTCTGACAGAACTCCAGGCGGCAGAGGGGCTATTTCATCAGAGTGCTCAGGTGCAAGCCATGGTGACCCAAAAGGTTTCTACTTCTAAGCCGAAAGGCAAGAAGAAGAAGAAACAAGCTGGGGCAAAGGCGGTGGGAGGAACTTAGGGAGGAGTGAAGAAGCCGAAAGGCAAGTGTTTCACTTATAAGCAGACTGGACACTGGAAGAAGGACTGCCCCAACCGCAAGCAGAACAAAGATATATCTTTTGGTCTAGTCGTTGAAACATGTTTAGTGGTGTTATTTGCCGACACCTGGTGTGTAGATACGGGAGCCACTGATCATGTCTGTAATACTTTGCAGGGGTTCAGGAAACCAGTCGACTGGTTGAGGGGGAGATTACCGTATACTTGGGCGATGCCACGAAGATGGTGGCTATTGCAGTGGGAGACGTTTATTTATCTTTTGAGAAAAATAAAGTTTTGGTTCTTAAGAATTGCCTTTATATACCTTTATTTAGAAAGAATTTAATTTCAGTTTCTAAATTATTTATGGATGGATATTCTATTTCTTTTAATGACAGTTGTTAAAAAAGGAATAGGGAGATTATCTGTTCTGGTACATTGATAGGAAATTTGTATACACTTGAACCAAAAGCTCCCACTATGCAAATAGAAGTTAATAACTCATCTTCTAATTCCAATAAGAGAAAAGAACCTTCGAAGATGAACCAAACATATCTTTGGCATCTAAGACTTGGTCATATTAACCTAAGCAGAATTCAAAGGTTGATAGTTGATGGACCTCTGGGTTCATTAGTGGTGGAAGATTTCCCAACCTGCGAATCTTGCTTGGAGGGAAAAATAACCAAGAGGCCTTTAAGGCCAAGGGGTATAGAGCCAAAGATATGTTGGAATTGGTTCATTCTGATTTGTGTGGTCCTATGTCTATCCAGGCTAGATGTGGTTTTGAGTATTTCATCTTTTTTTATAGATGATTATTCAAGATATTGATACATTTACTTGATGCGCCACAAGTCTGAATGCTTTGACAAGTTCAAAGAATTCAAGGCTAATGTGGAGAAACGTCATGGTAAAAGTATCAAGACACTACGATCTGATCGTGGTGGTGAGTACCTCTTGGGAGAGTTTAGGAAATACTTATCAGAGGCTAGGATTCAATCCCAATTGTCTGCACCTGGCACAACCCAGCAGAATGGTGTAGCAGAGCGAAGGAATAGGACTCTTATGGAGATGGTTAGATCGATGATGAGTTATTCTAAGTTGCAAGATTCATTCTGGGGATATGCTCTAGATATGGCAGTGTATATTCTGAACTTGGTACCATCTAAATCAGTGCCTTCTACTCCCATAGAATTGTGTACTGGGTGAAAGCCTAGTCTAAAACATATTCGGATTTGGGGGAGTCCAGCACATGGGCTAAAGGCAAATGCTGGTAAGTTGGAACCTCCTACAAAAGTGTGCATGTTCGTTGGCTATCCTAGAGGAACGAAAGGTGGTTTGTTCTATAGTCCTAGAGATCAGAGGGTGATCGTTAGCACGAATGCCAGGTTTCTAGAGAAAGACTATGTAATGAACCACAAGCCCATGAGTAGGATTGTTCTGGAGGAATTAAAAGGGGAAGTCACTTCTTCAGTACCACCGGTACAAGAGGATATACCACAAGTCACTGCACCGCGTGTCACAGAGGATACATAGGTGATACCTCGTCGTAGTGGGAGGGTTGTGAGATAGCCTGATAGATTCATGTTCTTGGGAGAATCTTCTGATTTGGTCCCTGGCGAACATGAACCTGATCCCTTGACATATGACGAGGCAATCCAAGATAAAGATGCAGTATCTTGACAAAGTGCAATGAATACTGAGATTGAATCTATAGATTCAAATCAGGTCTGGGAGCTAGTAGAACCACCCGATGGTGTAAAAACTGTTGGGGATCGATTGGATGCTAGAAGGGGGACGAATAGCGCGTGCTAGTACCAATGATGGAATTTGATCGTGATTGAGTCTACAAATTTCGTTAGCATAGCGGAATAATGATAATAAAAGTAATAACGAAATAGACACAATCAAACACACCATTACACAAATATTTAATGTGGTTCAGAACCCAACGGTTCCTACTCCACGGATCAAGCTCTAAAGAGCTCTAGTGATGCACACACACTGACTAATCAAAACTAACTCCTTCTCGACACAAGTCGGAGGTGGAAAAACCTCTTACAATTGTTTACAATAATAAACAAATAGATACAAGCAAATATGATAATGAAATACAAATGCAAGTAAAGGAAAAATACTTTACAAGAGCTTCTGATTGCTTGATCTTTGATTGCCTTGAACTAGCTTTGAAGGACTGGAAAGCACCAACTCTCCCATTCAATTTCGCCCAAGAAAATCGCTGCTAAAACCCTCCATCCGAGCTTCCTTTATTTCCTGTGTCGGGCTGGATTTCCACCTGGCAGGCGACTGCCATAAGTCCCTAGTTGACTGCCAACACTGTAGTTGTGAGACAACGACTCAATCCATGCGGCTTGATCGCTCTGGCGTCATTATCTTCATGATTCAACGAGCGATCGGCGCCATGGATGGCGATCGGCGCGACTGATCGCTTGCTCCAATGAGCTGTCGACTACCAAGGCAATTTCAACCCTAAATGGCAGTCGAGCTCTAGTCAACTCATGGCAGTCGAACCGGCCATAATGTTAGTTGACTACCAACCTCAAAGAAGAGGTTTTAACCCAAGTATGGTGTCCCCATACTTGCTAGACCACCCTTAGCCTAGACCTAAGCCTTCTAGCCACCTCCATCAGCCTCACGCCTATCGAATCCCTCCAAGTCATCCATGACTTATTCATCCATACGTTAGCCTTCAGGTGCTTCCGTCGGCCATGTCATGCTAACGGTGTCTACACGGCCAAGGCACATTGGACTTACACTGCCAAGACTCCGCTTGGACTTTACGTCGCCAATCCATTAGGCTTATGATGCCAAGACTCCCGCTTGGACTTTATGCAGCCAATATCAACCCCTTGGACTTCTCAAATGCCAAGACTCAAGCTTGGACTTTCCCTTGCCAACCCATGTTGGACTTTCCATGCCAAGACACATGCTTGGACTTTTCCTTGCCAAGTGTCCCACATGGACTTTCCCAATGCCAAGTATCCCACTTGGACTTTCCATGCCAAGTACCCAAGACTTGGACTTTCCGAATAACCACATGGTCAACCCTAGTCGACCATCAAAGTCTCCCTCGAGTCAAACTCAAGTCCAGTCAATCATGACCCGAGTCGACTGCTCCAGTAATCTACCCAACATATTAACCGACACTAATATCAAACATCAATGTCAACTCACTTTGTCAAACATACTATGTCAAACATACTATGTCAAACATCCTATGTCAAACATCAAAATATCACTCGAGTCAAACTTGAGTCTGGTCAATCGTGACCTGGGCCGATTGCACCAACAATCTCTCCATTTTTGATGTTTGACAAAAATAACCTTGAGTTAGGCCCCTAACTCAAATTCCTTTACAAATTTCCAAATTGGTAATTTAACCATCTTCCCCTTTTTGACATACATCAAAAAGGTCTTCTCTCCAAGGAGGTCAAAGTCTCATGTCCCAATGAGATCTTACAATCTCCCCCTTGGTCCACTAATATCTAGGATGACTATAATCTTTCTAGTGATAAGTCCCATATCACCCAAGAGAGGCAATCCTATACTCTCTTCCAATTTCCAAATTGGGTTTCTCAAAATCCCATCAATTTTCCCAATTGATAACATTCTTCCCATAACTTCTCCCCTTCAAGAAGAAAAACACATCCATCATCCCAAGATGGATAACTCCCCCTAAAGGTTTGTTCCCCCTTGACCATTGCACCAACAATGTCCTTGGGAAGTCGCTAAGCCAATAGGAACTCTAAGCCATCAAAAATAAGGTTCAAAGTTTAAACTTGAACTTTTCACACCTTAAATTTGATACATCGACCTAACACCTCTCCTAATCCATATCCAATGAATTTTCACCCTTTATAATGCTTCCCAAAGTATATCCTAGGGTTAGGAGTGGTTAGGAATCCTTACCATAACTGAAATCAGGCTAAACAAACCTTGTTAACCCGAAATCAGCCTAGCAGTCATCTCCTAACAGAAGCAGTCGAACTGCCCTTGTATCAGTCGACTGTCAATAAGTGGGTGAAAAATCATAAGTAATTCTACGTATTTTGAAAAATTTTGAAAATTCATACGTATATTACTTATAGTAAATACAATGGGTGAAAAATGTTTGAAAAATATTTTACCCATAAAATATCGAAATTGATATAAAATTCAAAAGTGAAGAAAAACTTCAATATTTTAGCTCACTTTGTATCAACTTCATCAATGGTGATTGCTATCAAAAGATAGACGTCACCAAGGTTTTCTAAAATGATTTTAAAATATTTTTGAAAACCTATATTGGATCATGTTCCTTGGGATAAATGTACATGACTTGTACATAAACTTTTCCAATGATCCATTATTGAAATAAGATGAGTTTTAGTTCATCTAGATGCAAAAACTATGCACCTTGAACTTAACTCAGATCCTAGCATCTCACATGTATCTAGGGTGTATAAAATACACATACATGTCAATTTTGTTAGTTAAAGCCCTAGAACCAATCATGTGATGGTTGAATAGGGAACATTTTGTATCATATTCTATAAAGGCAAAGGATTGGTTATTATATTTACATCTTGCTTGTGCCAGCTAATTTAAATATAATAATGCCCTAGAAAAGTAGGTTCTTATCTACAGCACATCAATTGGCAGAATTGATTATGAGAGGCTGTAGAGAACACTTTCCTAAATGTTCCTAGTCGAGTATTAATATGCAAGGGCAATATTAATACATAAAGACTAGCATGTAGGTCAATTGATGACTTGATCTCACAAGTCATGGATATATGATATCAAGTTGACACATGGGTATATATTAGAGAATATATCTTTGACGAGCGCCATGAGAAAGTTTCATGGATCGTTATATGAGTGTCATAAACTTTCTCATGTGACTATTGGTATGAATAGTCCTCGGACACGAAGTCACTACGGTTCCTACATAAGGAGTTATGTACTTTGGTATCGTCAAGCGTCACGTAGCAGGGTGGACCATAAAGCGATTCTTGGGTATATAACAAATTATGCGGAGGATGTGAGTGATGTAGATGGGATCTATCCCTCTCATATGGCCAGAGTGATATCGGTGGGCCCTTGATTGAGTAGAACTACTAAAGCGCATGGCCATGCTCGAATGAGTCAATATGGAGATATTGAGCTCATTTGTTTGAGTTGGTTTACTCGAGGATCAAGAAACACATAGATTGATCGAGGATGACACGTCTATGCCTCATTGATCAATCGATATCAAGGATAGAAGGACACGGTCATATATTATAGTAGTCACGGAAGGTTAGTCGGATCTTGACTTATCTCGTAACTTGGGTAGCAATGATGTATTGCTAGATGCCGCTCATTGCTTGTGTATCTAAAAGAGTTTAGATCCACTGCCAACGTTATGAGAGCCTATAGGGTCACACACAAAGAGCATGATAATTAGAGGAATTAGAGTATTCTAGTTTGACTAGAATAATATGGGAATAAGCTTAAGTACAAAATGGTTTTTGGACTTTAAGCTTAATGAGAATTTTAGCTAATTGATTTAATGAGATTAATTCAATATGTTACCTTATTGATTTAATAAGATTAATTCAATATGATAACATAAGCTTAATTGAATTAATAAGATTAATTCAATATGATAACATAAGCTTAATTGAATTAATAAGATTAATTCAACATGCATGAATGCCACATAAGAATGCCACATAAGCATGCCACCTAAGCATCCACCTAAGCTAGTTAAGGTGGAAGGAAACAAAATGGTTTTGTCTCCTTAAGTGGCCGGCCAAACAAGGAAGCCAAATCCTTTTTGAGTGTGTCTCAATGCAATGGATTGCATTGAATGTGAAGGAGGTGGAAGGGTTTTTCCAACCCTATAAAAGGCTCCATGGAGTGGCCGGCCATAGTGAGTTTTTGGTGTTGTGGTTGTGAGAAAGCTTGGTGGAAGCTTTAGTTGTGTGGGTTTGTGAGTGTAGGCTAGCAAGAAGAGGAGTCTTCTTCTTCCTTTCTCCTTTTCCCTCTCTTCCTCTCCTTTAGGGACTTCTCTAGCAAGAAGTAAAGGAGAGCTCTTCTAGTTTTCCTTTTGTGAGACAAGAGCGTGCTCGTGTGGATTCGTATAGAGGCACGGACACTTGAACGTGCTAAAGATCCAACAAACCGAAAGGAAAAGCGGGATTAACAAGGGCACGCAACAAAGGTAATCCTCTCCTATAAGATAGGTTTGGTTTAGAGAAATTTATTTTATACGAGTTTGCTTTCGCATGGATCACTTGGAAGGGATCCTATTTTTCGTTGCGCATATGCCATTTGGCATACGAGATTCCCCTACAGTGGTATCAGAGCCACTTGCGAAAGATCGTATAAAAATAGGTTTTCTCTATTTTATATGTGATATAGAAGTAGGATAAATTTTATTATGAGTTGATAATTGCATTAGCAATTTTCAAACATAATAAAATATCCAATGTCTTTTAAAAGTTAAAATGACATGGTGCATGGTTATGGCCTAGTCCCAAAAGTTTGTGATTGTGTGTTGTAATTCTTAATACGGCCTGCGTGTCGTGCCTTTCTCCTAATATTCTTGTTGTAAAATTAGTTTTAGACTCGAATGTAACTCGAGTATTTCTCCTTTTGTAATGTACAAAACAAGGATGGAGGGTCCATTGGAGGATGAGGTTACAAGGAGGAGGTCAACACACAAGACAACCAAAAGGAAGCACTTAGGAGAAGATGCTATCCCTAGGTAGACCAATCAATCTTTTCATTGGCTTGAGAAGATTGTAGAATAAGGGCCATAACCATGACACGTTAGTTTAATATGTATGTGATGCATGTTAGTTTAGCTTGTATATGATACATGTTTATTTCTTAATAAGTCTAAACGATATGCCTACCAAAGTTGGTACTCACTACTTCCTCGATCATTTGTTATTGGGTTTGCCAAAGCAAAGCAATGCATTTTATCTTGAGAGTGCGAGTGGACAATCGTGATGTCCCGCTATCAGTCTTGGTTAAGACTTAATTAAGTTTTTCTTAAATTAGTTAAGAAAGTAGAGGCATATATTAGCTTTGAACATAAGTTTTAAATTAGTTTTGTGTGATTTCCGAACATCAGCTTTGTCTTAGAAGTGGTCGTTGCTCCGATATCCAAGAAGGCCCCTGTGCCTCGCCACTACCGAAGTCGTTTAGGAATAAAACACTAAACTAATCTAGAACTTAACCAAAGCTATTAAAGAGTTACATCAGATGTAATTGGCAAAAGATTGCCTACCTAATTATACTACGTCTTGGGCGATTAGCCAAAGCTAACTCAAGATGAATTATGATGTGGATCTTTATCCCATATAAATTTATAGCTAAATAGTAGCTATGAGAATTTAGTGGGAGCCTCATTTAATTAAAGGCCTAATTAAATGATTTAGGTATGATACTTAACTTTGCATTTTAATGTTGTAGATCACCATGTCATCTAACACGACACACCCCCTCAACTTGCGATCTGTCCTTGAGAAGGACAAGCTCAATGGAGTGAACTTTCTTGACTGGTATAGGAACTTGAGGATTATCCTCAAGCAAGAATGCAAACTGTATGTCCTAGAGCAGTCTACCCCTGAAACACCCGCCCATACGGCCACTCGTGCTGAAAAGGATGCTTATAAGAAGCATCAAGATGACGCATTAGATGTGTCATGCCTTATGCTTGCCACCATGAACTCTGAGCTTCAGAAGCAACATGAGAACATGGATGCCTATGATATGGTTGAGCACTTGAAACAACTATATCAAGGACAAGCTAGGCACGAGCGTTTTGAAGTGTCTAAGGCTCTTTTTGCATGCAAGATGCAAGAAGGAACACCTGTAGGAACTCACGTACTCAAAATGATTGGGTACGTTGAGAACCTTGAAAGACTAGGTTTTCCACTGAGCCAAGAATTGGCAACCGATGTTATCCTGCAATCGTTGCCGGAAGCATACAATCAATTCGTCATGAATTATAACATGAATGAAATTGATAAACCTTTGCCTGAGATTCTCAAAGATGTTGAATCAGAACCAAATCTCAAGAAGAAAGTTAGTAATGTACTAATGGTCAAGAAGGACAAAGGTAAGTGCAAAGGCAAGGGTAAGACCCAAGCCAAAGGCAAGGCCAATTCATCCACTTCAAAGGGTAAAGGTAAAGTACCTAAGGAAGGGACTGCTTCCATTGCGGTGAGATCGACACCGGAAGCGGAATCGCAAAGTCTACCTTGAGGAAGTAAAGAACAAGAGAGTGGGACTTACGTGTATACATGTTATAGAGGTTAATCTATCTATTTCTTCTACATGGGTATTAGATACCGGATGTGCATCTCACATTTGTACTAATGTGCGTGGACCGAGAAATAGTAGAATAATGGCAAAGGGTGAAGTGGACCTACAGTAGTAGCAATGGCGCAAAAGTTGTCACAGATGAGTCAGAGGAACATATTCTTTGTCTTTGCCCACCGGGCTTATCTTAGAACTAGAGGAGTGCTTTATGTACTGCATTAACAAAGAACATAATTTCTGTATCTTGTTTAGACAAGAAAAAACTTTTCTTTTATAATAAAGGACAAATGTTGTTCCATTTATTTAAATGAAATGTTCTATTGTAATGCACCACTTATGAATGGTCTCTATGTTCTAGATTTAGATAACCCAATTTATAACGAATACAAACGGTTCAAATCGAATGATTTGAACCGGAAACATATCTTCGCATCGCCGCCAGGTCACATAAATGAAAAACGCATATCCCAACTCCATAAAGATGGATTATTGGACTCATTTGATTTTGAATCATATGAGGTATGCGAGTCTTGTCTTTTAGGAAAGATGACTAAAACTCCATTTAGTGGACATGGCGAGAGAGCGACGGACTTGTTAGGACTCATACATACCGATGTATGTGGCCCTTTCAATGTCGGCCGAGGAGGCTATAAGTACTTTATTACTTTCACTGATGATATGAGTAGATTTGGCTACTTATATTTGATGAGACATAAGTCAGAATCCTTTGAAAAGTTCAAAGAATTCAAGAATGAAGTACAAAACCAACTTGGTAAGCGTATTAAGCTACTTCGATCAGATCGAGGTGGTGAATACCTTAGTCAAGAGTTTCGTGATCACCTGGTGAGTGTGGGATAATATCCCAACTCACTCCACCGAACACCACAATGGAATGGTGTATCCGAGAGGAGAAATCGTACTCTATTAGATATGGTACGATCAATGATGAGCCGACGATCTACCTACTTCCTTTGGGTTTAGCTCTAGAGACAGTAGCTTACACTTAATCGCGTTCCATCAAAAGCCGTAGAAAAGACACCATATACGATATGGACCGGGAAGAGTCCCAAAATGTCTTTTATAAAGATTTGGGGTTGTGAAGCTTACGTTAGACGTCAAGTCTCAGATAAACTAGGACCCAAATCAGATAAGTGTTATTTTGTAGGATATCCCAAGGAGACTAAGGGATATTACTTTTACAATCCCACACTTGGCAAGGTGTTTGTTGCCAGAAATGTTGTCTTTCTAGAAAGAGAATTTATTTCTAGAAATACTAGTGGGAGTAAAATTCATCTTGAAGAAGTTAAAGATGATGATAACACTAAGGCTTCGATGGAAAATGAACAGGAACCACAAAGTGTTGTGGATGAGGAAATTGTTGCCCAAAGAGTTGTGGAACAAACACCTGTTCAAGTAGACCAACCTCTTCGTAGATCTAATAGGATCCGTCGTCAACTTGAGAGATATTCTTTTCTCTTGACTGACAACGGTGAAGTATTGCTTGTCGATCTTGACGAGCCTACATCCTATCAAGAAGCTATGATGAGCCCAGATTCCGAGAAATGGCTAGAGGCCATGAGATCCAAAATGGAATCCATGTACACTAACCAAGTATGGACTTTGGTTGATCCACCTGAAGGGGTAAAACCCATTGGGTGTAAGTGGGTCTTTAAAGTAAAGACTGACATGGATGGTAATAAGCATACCTATAAAGGTAGATTGGTGGCTAAAGGATTCAAACAAATTCATGGTATTGACTATGAAGAAACCTTTTCACCAGTTGCGATGCTTAAATCCATTCGGATCATACTTGCTATTGCAGCCTACCATGATTATGAGATCTGGCAGATGGATGTCAAAACCGCTTTTCTGAATGGAAAGCTACTCAAGGATGTGTACATGACACAGCCTGAGGGTTTTGAAGATCCAAAGCATCCTGGAAAGGTATGCAAACTGCAAAGGTCCATTTATGGACTAAAGCAAGCCTCTCGAAGCTGGAATCTTCGATTCGATGATGCAATCAAAGAGTTTGGTTTCATCAAGAATGAAGATGAGCCTTGTGTCTACAAGAGAAATAGTGGGAGCACAGTTGTATTTCTTGTCTTGTATGTAGATGACATACTTCTCATTGGAAATGATATTCCCTCACTCCAGTCTGTGAAGATGTGGTTAGGGAATTGTTTCTCGATGAAAGACTTAGGTGAAGCTGCCTATATTCTAGGCATCAAGATCTATAGAGATAGATCTAAAAGATTACTTGGCCTAAGTCAGAGTACATACATTGATAAAGTGCTAGATCGTTTTGCTATGCAAAATTCAAAGAAAGGGTTTCTGCCTTTATCAAATGGTGTAAGTCTTTCGAAGACTCAATGTCCCTCTTCTAAGGAGGAGAGAGACCGCATGGATAAGATCCCTTATGCATCTGCTATAGGGTCTATCATGTACGCCATGCTTTGTACTCGTCCTGACGTCTCGTATGCTTTGAGCATGACGAGTAGATACCAGTCAGATCCAGGTGAAAGTCACTGGATAGCAGTCAAAAATATTCTTAAGTACTTACGAAGAACGAAAGAATATTTCCTAATATTTGGGGGCAATGAGGAGCTAACTGTAAAGGGTTACAGTGATGCAAGCTTCCAAACAGACAAGGATGACTATAGATCGCAAACAGGGTACGTGTTTTGCCTGAATGGTGGAGCTGTGAGCTGGAAGAGTTCAAAGCAGGACACGCTTCGATTCTACAATGGCGAGTATATTGCGATCTCGATGCAAAGAAAGGAGGCTGTTTGGCTCCGCAAGTTCATCAGTGAACTTGGGGTAGTTCCTAGCATTGCAGATCCAATAGACCTCTATTGTGACAACAATGGGGCTATTGCACAGGCTAAGGAACCTCGATCACATCAGCGGACCAAACACATACTGCGGCGCTTCCATCTCATCCGAGAGATCATCGATAGAGGAGATGTGAGGATATGCAGAGTACCGACAGAAGCTAACATCGCAGATCCATTGACCAAGGCTTTGGCACAGAGGAAGCATGATGGTCACACTAGGTCACTAGGTATTAGATATCATAGTGATTGGTACTAGTGCTAGTGGGAGATTGTTAGTTAAAGCCCTAGAACCAATCATGTGATGGTTGAATAGGGAACATTTTGTATCATATTCTATAAAGGCAAAGGATTGGTTATTATATTTACATCTTGCTTGTGCCAGCTAATTTAAATATAATAATGCCCTAGAAAAGTAGGTTCTTATCTACAGCACATCAATTGGCAGAATTGATTATGAGAGGCTGTAGAGAACACTTTCCTAAATGTTCCTAGTCGAGTATTAATATGCAAGGGCAATATTAATACATAAAGACTAGCATGTAGGTCAATTGATGACTTGATCTCACAAGTCATGGATATATGATATCAAGTTGACACATGGGTATATATTGGAGAATATATACTGAACTGACCCGCCATGAGAAAGTTTCATGGATCGTTATATGAGTGTCATAAACTTTCTCATGTGACTATTGGTATGAATAGTCCTTAGACCTGAAGTCACTATGGTTCCCTACATAAGGAGTTATGTACTTTGGTATCGTCAAACGTCACCCGTAACAGGGTGGACCATAAAGGCGACATCGGGTATATAACAAATTATGCGGAGGGATGTGAGTGATGTAGATGGGATCTATCCCTCTCATATGACGAGTGATATCGGTGGGCCCTTGATTGAGTAGAACTACTAAAACGCATGGCCATGCTCTCGAATGAGTCAATATGAGATATTGAGCTCATTTGTTTGAGTTAGTTTACTCAGGATCAAGAAACACATAGATTGATCGAGGATGACACGCCTATGCCTCATTGATCAATCTGATATCAAGGATAGAAGGACACGGTCATATATTATAGTAGTCACGGAAAGGTTAGTCGGATCTTGACTTATCTCGTAACTTGGGTAGCAATGATGCATTGCTAGATGCCGCTCATTGCTTGTGTATCTAAAAGAGTTTAGATCCACTGCCAACGTTATGAGAGCCTATAGGGTCACACACAAAGAGCATGATAATTAGAGGAATTAGAGTATTCTAGTTTGACTAGAATAATATGGGAATAAGCTTAAGTACAAAATGGTTTTTGGACTTTAAGCTTAATGAGAATTTTAGCTAATTGATTTAATGAGATTAATTCAATATGTTACCTTATTGATTTAATAAGATTAATTCAATATGATAACATAAGCTTAATTGAATTAATAAGATTAATTCAATATGATAACATAAGCTTAATTGAATTAATAAGATTAATTCAACATGCATGAATGCCACATAAGAATGCCACATAAGCATGCCACCTAAGCATCCACCTAAGCTAGTTAAGGTGGAAGGAAACAAAATGGTTTTGTCTCCTTAAGTGGCCGGCCAAACAAGGAAGCCAAATCCTTTTTGAGTGTGTCTCAATGCAATGGATTGCATTGAATGTGAAGGAGGTGGAAGGGTTTTTCCAACCCTATAAAAGGCTCCATGGAGTGGCCGGCCATAGTGAGTTTTTGGTGTTGTGGTTGTGAGAAAGCTTGGTGGAAGCTTTAGTTGTGTGGGTTTGTGAGTGTAGGCTAGCAAGAAGAGGAGTCTTCTTCTTCCTTTCTCCTTTTCCCTCTCTTCCTCTCCTTTAGGGACTTCTCTAGCAAGAAGTAAAGGAGAGCTCTTCTAGTTTTCCTTTTGTGAGACAAGAGCGTGCTCGTGTGGATACGTATAGAGGCACGGACACTTGAACGTGCTAAAGATCCAACAAACCGAAAGGAAAAGCGGGATTAACAAGGGCACGCAACAAAGGTAATCCTCTCCTATAAGATAGGTTTGGTTTAGAGAAATTTATTTTATACGAGTTTGCTTTCGCATGGATCACTTGGAAGGGATCCTATTTTCCGTTGCGCATATGCCATTTGGCATACGAGATTCCCCTACAAATTTAATGTGAGATGTGAGTTTTGTTCATCCTAATCTAGGGTTTCATGCATTCTCTAAGGCAACACTACTTGATTCCCTTATAAATGGGACTCTAAGTCATGTCATTGTCCTTAAATCAATTTCAATCAAAATTTTCTTAAATGCATGAATGATTATGGCATTAGAGATAATATAAATAAACACATGCTCATAACCATGATGTCATGGCATAAGATATAATCTAAAAATACATGACATTTAAAGCCTTAACCATAAACATGATCATGACATATAAATGATAAAAAAAACATGATGTCATGACATGTTATATGACAAACAAAGCATGACATATAAAATATATAGGTATAATAATACCTAAAATTTAATATTAGTTGCCATTTGAGATAATTAAGTATATTATTGTCATTATTCCTATTAATCTCCCAAGTGTGCCAAAAACCCAAAATGACACATTATGACCTCTAAACCTAAATTGTGCCAATTAAATTGATTTTTCAAATCTTCAAGGTATATTGGCACATCCTAAAATCTTTTAGGATTAAAATCAAAATCTATTTCCAAGGCATCCATAACCTTGAAAATAATCCTAAAGTGCCACCTTTGTCATGGTTGAGTTAACTACCCATCCAATCAAAGTTGGCATACCTTAAACTCATCTAGCGTGAATCAATCACGCTCTTAGGAACCCAAAACCTATTTGAGCTCCTAGGGTTAATTAGGTATTCCTTTGGGATAACCTCCCTAGATACCTTCCTAATGACCCTTCTAGGCTTATTAGCCTTGGTCATTTGGGTCTTGCCATGGTTAACCTTAGGGATTGCCTCCCTAGTAACCTTCTTAGTGGTCACCCTAGGTTTCTTCGAAACCCTAGCCACTAGGCATCTACCTTGGTCAACCTTAGGGATGACTTCCCTATTGACCTTGGTCTTCCTAGACCTAGATTGTGTTCCATAATCAAATGGAACACTATTATAAGCCACCTTAGGCTTAGGTTTGTGACCCAAACCATTCTTGCCCTTGGTTGACTTTTGTTTCTTGGGTCCTAGATGTTGACTTTGACCATTAGACCCTTGAAATTGATTTTGCATCTTATTGAGGGTCTTTTCTAATTTCTCAAGCCTTGACCTTAAGGCTTGGTTTTCCAATTCTAATTGTCCAATTTTAGAATTTTGATTTGGTTTTTGGGCATGAAACTTCTTAGGCATATGCCTAGTCTATTTAGGGTTGAGACCTAGATGCTCTTGTTCCTTTCTAATGGTCTCCCTAGGTAGGATTTGTCTAGAATTGTTTGATCTAGGAAGGACGTTTCTAGGGACATTAGTCCCAAATTTCTCCTTCTTTGAAAGGTAGATATTTTTGGCTCCTAAACAAAATTCCCTATGTCTAGCATGCTCTTTGTGATAAATAGCAAGATTGCTAAAATTATTTCTAGCATGCTTTTTACTATAATTTAAGGAACGAGCATTGTTTAAATATACCTTAGGGTTTGCCCTAGAGGCTCCCCCTACTTGTGATGCTCCATCTTGTCCCTTTTTCTTCTCCCTTGGGCATTGACTCTGGTAATTCCCTTTTGAATTGCACTTGAAGCATATGACATGCTCCTTGCTCTTTTGACTTTGGGCACCGACACCTTTGACCTTTGTGTTGACTTTTGGTGCCGAGGAGTTTTCCTAATCCGTTTCGGACACTTGCTTTTGTAGTGCCCGGTTTCCCTACACTCAAAACATATTATATGCATTTTATTATTAACACAAATGTTTGAGTTACCTATGGTGGTTGTGGAGGTCAGAGTGGATTCTCAAGCTTGCTCTTCCTCTCTACCGGATGTAGATGGTTCTTCTTGTTGCTCGAGAATTGAGGATACCCTAATCTCCTCCCCCTCAATCCTAGAGGTGGAGGTCTCCTCTTCTTCCACCGATTCGGAGGTTGATTCCCTATCAACTTTCAAATCCTCAAGCTCTTTGGACGACAATGTACTTGCTTCCTTTTGAGCTTGAGAGGGTGAGCACTCCTTTACTTCTTCTTCTTCTTGGATCGATGATAAATTTTCATGGAGCTTTGCCATTTGTCTCCATAGCTCATTGACATCTACATAATTACCTAACATACACAAGATATTGTTAGGCATTAAATCAATTAAAAATTTTATCACCTTATCATTTTTCTCGGATGCTTGGACTTGCTCTTCGGTCCATCTCTTCTTCTTGAGGAACCCTTCCTTTGGTCCTATTGGATAGCTAAAACCCTCCATCAAGATGGACCATTCTTTGAAGTCCCTCATCATTAGGAAGTCTTCAATTCTCGCCTTCCATTGTCTAAACCCTTCTTGTCCATAGAAGGTATAAGAGATAGGTGTGTTGATATCTCATCCGAATTGTTCTTCCAACTCCATCTTCACCCTCTAACGTGCTCCCTTAGTTGTTAAACATCAAGAGCGGCCTCGCTCTGATACCACTTGTTGGGGATCGATTGGACGCTAGAAGGGAGGTGAATAGCGCGTGTTAGTACCGATGATGGAATTCGATCGTGATTGAGTCTACAAATTTCGTTAGCGCAGCGGAATAATGATAATAAAAGCAATAACGAAATAGACACAATCAAACATACCAATACACAAATATTTAATGTGGTTCGGAACCGAATGGTTCCTACTCCACGGATCAAGCTCTAAATAGTTCTAGTGATGCACACACACTTACTAAACAAAACTAACTCCTTCTCGACACAAGTCGGAGGTGGAGAAACCTCTTACAATTGTTTACAATAATAAACAAATAGATACAAGCAAATACGATAATGAAATACAAATGCAAGTAAAGGAAAAACACTTTATAAGAGCTTTTGATTGCTTGATCTTTGATTGCCTTGAACTAGCTTTGAAGGACTGGAAAGCACCAACTCTCCCCTTCAATTTTGCCCAAAAAAATCGCTGCTAAAACCCTTCATCTGAGCTGCCTTTATATCCTGCATCGAGCGGGATTTCAGCCTAGCAGTTGACTGCCATAAGTCCCCATTCTACTTCCAACACTGTACCTGTGAGACAACGGCTCAATCCACACTGGAAAAGTTCCAACGGGACTCTCACTAGTGGATCCCACGTAGTCGATCGCTTAGTCGCCACGGAGCATTCTATGCTCGCGATTAACTAGCAATGATCGCCATCCATGGCCATCGATCGCCACGATCACTACTAATGAGCAATGATCGCCAAGGCAATTTCAGCCCAAAATGGCAGTCGAGCTCTAGTCAACTCACGGTAGTCGAACCGGCCATAATGCCAATCGACTTCCAACCTCAAAGAAGAGGTTTTAACTCAAGTATGGTGTCCTCATACTTGCTAGACCACCCTTAGCCTAGACCAAAGCCTTCTAGCCGCCTCCATTAGCCTCACGCCTATCGGATCCCTCCAAGTCATCCATGACTTGTTCATCCATACGTTAGCCTTCAGGTGCTTCCGTCGGCCATGTCACGCTAACGGTGTCTACACCACCAAGGCAAATTGGACTTACATCGCCAAGACTCCACTTGAACTTTACGTCGCCAATCCATTGGACTTATGCTGCCAAGACTCCTGCTTGGACATTACGCCGCCAATATCAATCCCTTGGACATCTCAAATGCCAAGACTCAAGCTTGGACTTTCTCTTGCCAACCCATGTTGGACTTTCCATGCAAAGACCCATTCTTGGACATTTCCTTGCCAAGTATCCCACTTGGACTTTCCCATTGCCAAGTGTAGGGGATCGATTGGACGCTAGAGTGGGGGGGGGGGGGGTGAATAGCATCGTGCACGTTCTATGATGGAATTCGTTGCGTTTGTCTCTACAATTTCGTTAGCGCAGTGGAAATAGAAATAATACAATAATGAAACAAAACAAACACAACTCACAACATGAGATATAACGTGGTTCGGAACCGAATGGTTCCTACTCCACAGATCGAGCTCTAAAGATCTCTAGTGATGCACACACACTCACTAATCACAAATAACTCCTTCTCGACACAAGTCGGAGGTGGAGAAACCTCGTACAAGGATTACACTAAGTAATACAAAAGATACAAGCAAATACAAGTAAGAAATACAATGCAAGTAAAGAAAAACACTTTACAAGATCACTTTGGTTGCTAGATCTTTGGTTGCCTTGGACTAGCCTTGAAGGACTGGAAGAGCACCAACTATTCCTCTTCAAATCGCCCAAGGAAAACCCTTGCTTTGAGCCTTCCACGAATAGTTGCTTTTATGCTCCATCGGGCTGGATTTTCGCCTGGCAGTCGACTTCCATAAGGCCCCAGTCGACTGCCAACACTGTAGCTGTGAGACAACGGCTCAATCCACGTTGGACAAGTTCCAACGGAACTTGCCGATCGCCAACATTGGCGATCGATCAAGCGTTCGTAGCCGATCGCCGAGTCAGCTATGGAGCGCTTCTTTGCTCGTGGTCGAACCATCACGATCGCCGCCCATGGCAATGATCGATCACCAAAGAATGACAGCTACCAATGAGCATTCGATTGCCAGAATATTTTCAGCCCCAAGCCGGTAGTCGACTAACGACAGTCGAACCGGCCATAATGCTTTGTCGACTTACAACCTCAAAGATGAGGTTTTAACCCAAGTATGGTGTCCCCATACTTGGTAGACCACCCTTAGCCTAGACCTAAGTCTTCTAGCCACCTCCATCAGCCTTACGCCTCTCGGATCCCTCCAAGTCATCCATTACTTGTTCATCCATCGCGCTAGCCTTTAGGTGCATCCGTCGGCTATGTCATGCTAATGGTGTCTGCACCGCCAAGGCACATTGGACTTACGCCGCCAAGACTCCGCTTGGACTTTACGCCGCCAACCATTGGACTTATGCTGCCAAGACTCCACCCTTGGACTTTAAGCCGCCAATATCAAACCCCTTGTACTTCTCAAATGCCAAGACTAAAGCTTGGACTTTCCCTTGCCAACCCATGTTGGACTTTCCATGCCAAGACCCATGCTTGGACTTCCCTTGTGCCAAGTACTCAAGACTTGGACTTTCCCAAGTGCCTAGTGTCCCACTTGGACTTTCCATGCCAAGTACCCATGACTTGGACTTTACCTTGCCAAGACACATGCTTGGACTTTCCCATAATCACATGGTCAACCCTAGTCAACAATCAAAGTCTCCCTCGAGTCAAACTCGAGTCTAGTCAATTATAACCTGTACCGACATCATGTCAAACATACTATGTCAAACCACTTTGTCAAACATCAAAACATCACTCGAGTCAAACTCGAGTCTAGTCAATCGTGACCTGGGCCGATTGCACCAACAATCTCCCCCTTTTTGATGTTTGACAAAACAAACATGGAGTTAGACCACTAACTCAAATTCCCTTACCAATTTTCCAAATTGGTAATTTAACCTCCTCCCCCTTTTTGACATACATCAAAAAGGTTATCTCTCCAAGGAGGTCAATGTCTCATGTCACAATGAGATCATACAATCTTCCACTTTATCCAAAAATACCTAGGATGCCTACCATCTTCCTAGTGATAAGTCCCATATCACTCAAGAGAGGCAATCCTATACTCTCTCCCAATTTCCAAATTGGGTTTCTCAAAATCCCATCAATTTTCCCAATTGATGATACTCTCCCAATAACTTCTCCCCCTTCAAGAAGAGAAACACAACCATCATCCCAAGATGGATAACTCCCCCTAAAGGCTTGATCCCCCTTGACCATTGCACCAACAATGTCCTTGGGAAGTCCCTAAGCCAATAGGAACTCTAAACCATCAAAATTAAGGTTCTAAGTTCAAACATGAACTCTTCCACCCTTAAATTTGATACCTTGACTTAACACCTGTCCAAATCCATATCCAATGGATTTTCACCCTTTATAATGCTTCCCAAAACATATCCTAGGGTTAGGAGTGGTTAGGGACCTTTACAATGGCTGAAAATGGGCTAAACAACCGAATCAAATGACTACTTACGAATCACGATCACATTACATCACCGATCCATTAGGCGTGATCGATAATCAAATTCTAGAATTTTAGCTATCAGAATCAAATTTTGAAAAGTCATAAGTAATTCTACGTATATCGAAAAATCACAAAATTTGATACATATATTACTTATAGTCAATACAATGGATGTAAAATATTTGAAAATTATTTTACCCATAAAATATTAAATTTGATACAAAATTTAAAAGTGAAGAAAAACTTCTAAGTTTTGGCTCACTTTTTATCAACTTCATCATTAATGATTGCTATCAAAAGATAGGCTTCACCAAGGTTTTCTAAAATAATTTTAAAATGTTTTCAAAATCATTATTTTGGATCATATTCCTTGGGCCCTATGTACATGACTTGTACACAAGCTTTCCCAATAATCCACCATTGAAATTAAGTGAGTTTTAGTTCATCTAGATGCAAAAACTATGCACCTTGAACTCAACTCATATCCTAGCATCTCACATGTATCCTGGGTGTATAAATACACATACATGTCAATGTGATGTGAGATGTGAGTTTTGGTTCATCCTAATCTAGGGTTTCATGCATCCTCTAAGGCAACTCTACTTGATTCCCTTATAAATGAGACTCCAAGTCATGCCAAAGTCCTTAACTCAATTTTAATCAATTAAATGCATGAAATGATCATGGCATAATAATAGCAAAAATAAAATATGGCCAATGATCATGATTCCATGGCATATGATATAAAACAAAAGCACATGACATTTAAATCCTTAATCCTAAACATGATCATGACATATAAATGATGAAAATAAATATGATGTCATGTCATGGCATATGGCAATCAAAGCATGACATATAAAATGTATAGGTATAATAATACCTAAATTTTAATACTAATTGCCTTTTGAGATAATTAAGTATATTTATGCCATATTCCTATTAATCTACCAAGTGTGCCAAAAATCCAAAATGACACACTATGACCTCTAAGCCTAAAATGTGCCAATTCAATTGAATTTTCATAATACCAAATATACATTGGCACATCCTAAAATCTTTTAGGATCACAATATCAATTCTATTCCCATGGTACCCATAACTTTGAGAATTGCCTAAAATGACACCTTTACCATGGTTAGGTTAACTACCCATCCATTTAAGGTTGGCACACCCGAACCCATTTAGCGTGAATCAATCACGCTCTTAGGAACCCAAAATCTATTTGAGCTCCTAGGGTTAATTAGGTATTCCTTAGGGATAAATCTCCCTAGGTACCTTCCTAATGACCCTCCTAGGCTTGTTAGCCTTGGTCATTGTGGTCTTACCTAAGTTGACTCTAGAGGTAACTCCCCTTGTAACCTTCTTAGTGGCCATCCTAGGTTTCCTAGAAACCCTAGCCACTAGGCACAAACATTGGTTACTCTTAGGGATAACTTCCCTAGTAACCTTAGTCTTCCTAGACCTAGATTGTATTCCATAATCTAATGGAACATTATGATAAGTCATCTTAGGCTTAGGTTTGTGACCCAAACAATCTTTCCCTTGGTTGGCTTTTGTTTCTTGGGTCCTAGATGTTGACTTTGAAATATTGACCCTTGACTTTGACCATTAGACCCTTGCATTTGATTTTGCATAATCTTGAGGGTCTTTTCTAATTTCTCAAGCCTTGATCTCAAGGCTTGGTTCTCTAATTCTAATTGCCCAATTTTAGAATTTTGATTTGGTCTTTGGGCATGGATCTTTCTAGGCATATGCCTAGTCCATTTGGAATTAAAACCTAAGTGCTCTTGCACCTTTCTAATTGTCTCCCTAGGTAAAATTGGTCTAGTGTTATTTGACCTAGGTTTGTCCTTAGATGAATTATTTTTAGGGACATTAGTCCCAAATTTCTCCTTATTTTCAAAATAAAGGTTTTTAGCTCCTAAACAAATGTACTTGTTCCTATTAGCATGCTTTTCATAAATTGCAAGAGAATTAAAATCCCTAAAATGCTTTTTAACATTTAAATTAGAAGGAGCATTATTTAGATATACATTTGGATTTGCCTTAGAGACTCCCCCTACTTGTGATGCTCCATTTTGCCTCTTCCTTTCCCCCTTCGAGCATTGATTCCGGTAATGTCCCGGTTGTTGGCACTTGAAGCAAATGACATGCTCTTTGATTCTTCTAGTAGGGGCACCGACATCTTTTGATCTTTCTTGAGGTTTTGGTGCCGGAGGAGTTTTTCTTACTTTTTTCGGACACTTACTCTTGTAGTGTCCGGATTCCCTACACTCAAAGCATATTATATGATTTTTATTTAAAATTGAATTGCTTGAGTTACCTAAGTCAATGGTGGTGGTGAGGATCTCTTGAGCTTGCTCTTCCTCTCTACTGGATGTAGATGGTTCTTCTTGTTGCTCCAGTGTTGAGGATGCTCTCTCCTCACCCTCAATCCTAGAGGTGGAGGCTTCTTCCACTTCTACCTCATCCTTGGAAGTTGATGGCCTCTCAACCTCCAATTCTTCACACTCTCCTCTTGACCCGGATGTTGACCCTTCTTCAACTTCCGAATCCTCACTTGCTTGTGAGGAAGAGCTTGCTTCTTCAGCCTCTTCCGATTGAACCGATGAGCATTCTACATCTTCTTCTTCTTCTTGGACCGGTTGAGGGTTTTCATGATATTTTGCCAATTCATTCCAAAATTCCTTGGCATCCTTGTATTCACCTAGTCTACACAAGATATCATTAGGGATCAAATCACTCAAAAATTTGATTACCTTATTACTCCTCTCAAATTTTTGAAGTTGTTCTTCGGTCCACTTCTTCATTTTGAGGAACCCTCCTTTAGGCCCTCTTGGAAATTGGAACCCTTCTATCAAAACGGACCACTCTTCAAAGTCCCTCATCATTAAGAAGTCTTCGGTCCGTGCACTCCATTGCCTAAACCCTTCTTCTCCATAGAAGGTGTACGGGATCGGAGTGTTGATATCCCATCCTAGTTGCTCTTGAACTTCCATCATCCCTCTAGCTTCTTTATCTCTTGGCAGTTAGTCTGTAGAAGAGCCCCGGGCTCTGATACCACTTGTAGGGGATCGATTGGACGCTAGAGGGGGGATGAATAGCGTCGTGCAAGTTATATGATGGAATTCATGCGTTTGTATCTACAATTTCGTTAGCGCAGTGGAAATAGAAATAATACAATAATGAAACAAAACAAACACAACTCAAAACATGAGATATAACGTGGTTTGGAACCGAATGGTTCCTACTCCATAAATCGAGCTATAAAGAGCTCTAGTGATGCACACACACTCACTAATCACAAATAACTCCTTCTCGACACAAGTCGGAGGTGGAGAAACCTCGTACAAGGTTTACACTAAATAATACAAAAGATACAAGATAATACAAGTAAGAAATACAATGCAAGTAAAGAAAAACACTTTATAAGAGCACTTTGGTTTCTTGATCTTTGGTTGCCTTGGACAAGCCTTGAAGGACTGGAAGAGGGCCAACTATTCCCCTTCAAATCGCCCAAGAAAAACCCTTGCTTCGAGCCTTCCACGAACAGCTATTTTTATCCTCCATCGGGCTGGATTTCCGCCTGGCAGTCGACTGCCATAAGGCCCCAGTCGACTTCCAACACTGTAGCTGTGAGACAACGACTCAATCCACGTTGGACAAGTTCTAGGCCGATCGTAACATTGGCCGATCGCTAGGCCTATAGCCAATCGCCTAGTCGGCTACGGAGCGTTCTTTGCTCGCAGGAATCCATCACCGATCGCGCCCCATGGCAATGATCGATCAGCCAAAGAATGATCGCTACCAATGAGCAATAATCATTATTACATTTTCAAATTTCTGCCGATAGTCGAACTCAAGTCGACTCATGGCAATCGAACCGGCCATAATGCCAGTCGACTGACAACCTCAAAGATGAGGTTTTAACCCAAGTATGGTGTCCTCATACTTGGTAGACCACCCTTAGCCTAGACCTAAGCCTCCTAGCCACCTCCATCAGCCTTACGCCTCTCGGATCCCTCCAAGTCATCCATGACTTGTTCATCCATCGTGTTAGCCTTCAAGTGCTTCCATCGGCTATGTCATGCTAACGGTGTCTACACCGCCAAGGCAATTGGACTTACGACGCCAAGACTCTGCTTGGACTTTACGCCACCAACCATTGGACTTATGCTGCCAAGACTTCACCCTTGGACTTTACGCCGCCAATATAAAACACCTTGGACTTCTCAAATGCCAAGACTCAAGCTTGGACTTTCCCTTGCCAATCCATGTTGGACTTTCGATGCCAAGACCCATGCTTGGACTTTCCTTGTGCCAAGTATTCAAGACTTGGACTTTCCCAAATGCCAAGTGTCCCACTTGGACTTTCCATGCCAAGTACCCATGACTTGGACTTTACCTTGCCGAGACACATGCTTGGACTTTCCCATAATCACATGGTCAACCCTAGTCAACCATCAAAGTCTCCCTCGAGTCTGGTCAATTATAACCTGTACCGACATCAATGTCAAACATCAATATCAAACACACTATGTCAAACCACTTTGTCAAACATCAAAACATCACTCGAGTCAAACTCGAGTCTGGTCAATCGTGACTTGGGCCGATTGCACCAACAATCTCTCCCTTTTTGATGTTTGACAAAACAAACCTTGAGTTAGACCACTCACTCAAATTCCCTTACCAATTTTCCAATTTAGTAATTTAACCTCCTCCCCCTTTTAGACATACATCAAAAAGGTTATCTCTCCAAGGAGGTCAATGTCTCATGTCCCAACGAGATCTTACAATCTCCCCCTTGATCTAAAAATACCTAGGATGCCTACCATCTTTCTAGTGATAAGTCTCATATCACTCAAGAGAGGCAATCCTATACTCTCTCCCAATTTCCAAATTGGGTTTCTCAAAAACCCATCAATTTTCCCAATTGATGATACTCTCCCAATAACTTCTCCCCCTTCAAGAAGAGAAACACATCCATCATCCCAAGATGGATAACTCCCCCTAAAGGCTTGCTTCCCCTTGACCATTGCACCAACAATGTCCTTGAAAGTCCCTAAGCCAAGAGGAACTCTAAACCATCAAAATTAAGGTTCTAAGTTCAAACATGAACTCTTCCACCCTTAAATTTGATACTTTGACTTAACACCTCTCCAAATCCATATCCAATAGATTTTCACCCTTTATAATGCTTCCCAAAGCATATCCTAGGGTTAGGAGTGGTTAGGGACCTTTACCATGGCTGAAAATGGGCTAAACAACCTTGTTTTCGACTACTTAGTCGAATCACCGATCGCACTACATCAATGATCACATCATCGGTAAAGTCGATCGATAACTGAAATTCTCGAATTTCAACAATCAGTATCGAATTTTGAAAAGTCATAAGTAATTCTACGTATATCAAAAAATCACGAAATTTGATACGTATATTACTTATAGTCAATATATTGGGTGAAAAATATTTGAAAATTATTTTACCCATAAAATATCAAAATTGATACAAAATTCAAAAGTGAAGAAAAACTTCCAAGTTTTGGCTCACTTTGTATCAACTTCATCATTGATGAATGCTATCAAAAGATAGGCTTCACCAAGGTTTCCTAAAATGATTTTAAAATGTTTTCAAAAACTTTATTTTGGATCATATTCCTTGGGCTCTATGTACATGACTTGTACACAAGCTTTCCCAATGATCCACCATTGAAATTAAGTGAGTTTTAGTTCATCTAGATGCAAAAACTATGCACCTTGAACTCAACTCATATCCTAGCATCTCACATGTATCTTGGGTGTATAAATACACATACATGTCAATGTGATGTGAGATGTGAGTTTTGGTTCATCCTAATCTAGGGTTTCATGCATCCTCTAAGGCAACTCTACTTGATTCCCTTATAAATGGGACTCCAAGTCATGCCAAAGTCCTTAACTCAATTTTAATCAATTAAATGCATGAAATGATCATGGCATAATAATAGCAAAAATAAAACATGGCCAATGATCATGATGTCATGGCATATGATATAAAATAAAAGCACATGACATTTAAATCCTTAATCCTAAACATGATCGTGACATATAAATGATGAAAATAAACATGATGTCATGTCATGGCATATGGCAATCAAAGCATGACATATAAAATATATAGGTATAATAATACCTAAATTTTAATACTAATTGCCTTTTGAGATAATTAAGTATATTTTTGCCATATTCCTATTAATCTCCCAAGTGTGCCAAAAACCCAAAATGACACACTATGACCTCTAAGCCTAAAATGTGCCAATTCAATTGAATTTTCATAATCCCAAATATGCATTGGCACATCCTAAAATCTTTTAGGATCACAATATCAATTCTATTCCCAAGGTACCCATAACTTTGAGAATTGCCTAAAATGTCACCTTTACCATGGTTAGGTTAACTACCCATCCATTTAAGGTTGGCACACCCTAACCCATTTAGCGTGAATCAATCACGCTTTTAGGAACCCAAAATCTATTTGAGCTCCTAGGGTTAATTAGGTATTCCTTAGGGATAACCTCCCTAGGTACCTTCCTAATGACCCTCCTAGGCTTGTTAGTCTTGGTCATTGTGGTCTTACCTAGGTTGACTCTAGAGGTAACTCCCCTTGCAACCTTCTTAGTGGCCATCCTAGGTTTCCTATAAACTCTAGCCACTAGGCACAAACCTTGGTTACTCTTAGGGATAACTTTCCTAGTAACCTTAGTCTTCCTAGACCTAGATTGTATTCCATAATCTAATGGAACATTATGATAAGTCATCTTAGGCTTAGGTTTGTGACCCAAACCATTCTTGCCCTTGGTTGACTTTTGTTTCTTGGGTCCTAGATGTTGACATTGAAATATTGACCCTTGACTTTGACCATTAGACCCTTGCATTTGATTTTGCATAATCTTGAGGGTCTTTTCTAATTTCTCAAGCCTTGATCTCATGGCTTGGTTCTCTAATTCTAATTGCCCAATTTTAGAATTTTGATTTGGTCTTTGGGCATGGATCTTTCTAGGCATATGCCTAGTCCATTTGGAATTAAAACCTAAGTGCTCTTGCACCTTTCTAATTGTCTCCCTAGGTAAAATTGGTCCAGTGTTATTTGACCTAGGTTTGACCTTAGATGAATTATTTTTAGGGACATTAGTCCCAAATTTCTCCTTATTTTCAAAATAAAGGTTCTTAGCTCTTAAACAAATGTACTTGTTCCTATTAGCATGCTTTTCATAAATTGCAAGAGAATTAAAATCTCTAAAATACTTTTTAACATTTAAATTAGAAGGAGCATTATTTAGATATACCTTAGGGTTTGCCTTAGAGGCTCCTCCTACTTGTGATGCTCCATTTTGCCTCTTCCTTTCCCCCTTCGAGCATTGATTCCGGTAATGTCCCGGTTGTTGGCACTTGAAGCAAATGACATGCTCTTTGCTTCTTCTAGTAGGGGCACCGACATCTTTTGATCATTCTTGAGGTTTTGGTGTCGGAGGAGTTTTTCTTACACTTTTCGGACACTTACTCTTGTAGTGTACGGATACCCTACACCCAAAGCAAATTATATGATTTTTATTTAAAATTGAATTGCTTGAGTTACCTAATCCAATGGTGGTGGTGAGGATCTCTTGAACTTGCTCTTCCTCTCTACCGGATGTAGATGGTTCTTCTTGTTGCTACAGTGTTGAGGATGCTCTCTCCTCCCCCTTAATCCTAGAGGTGGAGGCTTCTTGCACTTCTACCTCCTCCTTGGAAGTTGATGGCCTCTCCACCTCCAATTCTTCACACTCTCCTCTTGACCCGGATGTTGACTCTTCTTCAACTTCCGAATCCTCACTTGCTTGTGAGGAAAAGCTTGCTTCTTCGGCCTCTTCCGTTTCAACCGATGAGCATTCTACATCTTCTTCTTCTTCTTGGACCGGTTGAGGGTTTTCATGATATTTTGCCAATACATTCCAAAATTCCTTGGCATCCTTGTATTCACCTAGGCTACACAAGATATCATTAGGGATCAAATCACTCAAAAATTTGATTACCTTATTACTCCTCTTGAATTCTCAAAGTTGTTCTTCGGTCCACTTCTTCATTTTGAGGAACCCTCCTTTAGGCCCTCTTGGAAATTGGAACCCTTCCATCAAAATGGGCCACTCTTCAACGTCCCTCATCATTAAGAAGTCTTCGGTCCGTGCGCTCCATTGCCTAAACTCTTCTTGTCCATAGAAGGTGTACGGGATCGGAGTGTTGATATCCCATCCTAGTTGCTCTTGAACTTCCATCTTCCCTCTAGCTTCTTTAGCTCTCGGCGGTTAGTCCGTAAAAGAGCCCCGGGCTCTGATACAACTTGTAGGGGATCGATTGGACGCTAGAGGGGGGGTGAATAGCGTCGTGCAAGTTCTATGATGGAATTCGTTGCATTTGTCTCTACAATGTCGTTAGCGCAGCGGAAATAGAAATAATACAATAATGAAACAAAACAAACACAACTCACAACAAGAGATATAACGTGGTTCGGAACCGAATGGTTCCTACTCTACGGATCGAGCTCTAAAGAGCTCTAGTGTTGCACACGCACTCACTAATCACAAATAACTCCTTCTCGACACAAGTCGGAGGTGGAGAAACCTCGTACAAGGATTACACTAAGTAATACAAAAGATACAACCTAATACAAGTAAGAAATACAATGCAAGTAAAGAAAAACACTTTACAAGAGCACTTTGGTTGCTTGATCTTTGGTTGCCTTGGACTACCCTTGAAGGACTGGAAGAGGACCAACTATTCCCCTTCAAATCGCCCAAGAAAAAACATTGCTTTGAGCCTTCCACGAACAGCTGTTTTTATCCTCCATCGGGCTGGATTTCCGCCTGGCAGTCGAATGCCATAAGGCCCCAGTCGACTGCCAACATTGTAGCTGTCAGACAACGGCTCAATCCATGTTGGACAAGTTCCAAGATCGCCAATACCAGCCGATTGCCTAGTCGGGCTACGAGCGCTGCGCTAGTGGTCGAATCCATCACGATCGTGCCCATAGTAGTCGATCGCTACCAATGAGCAATGATCGCCATCACATTTTCAGCTCCTGTCGGGCAAATAACTCAAGTCGACTCACGGCAATGAACCGCCATAATGCGGGCCGACTCACCAATGAACCGCCATAATGGTCGCCGATCGACAACCTCAAAGATGAGATTTTAACCCAAGTATAGTGTCCCCATACTTGGTAGACCACCCTTAGTCTAGACCTAAGCCTTCTAGCCTCCTCCATCAGCCTTACGCCTCTCGGATCCCTCCAAGTCATCCATGACTTGTTCATCCATCGCGCTAGCCTTCAGGTTCATCCATCGGCTATGTTATGCTAATGGTGTCTATACCGCCAAGGCACATTGGTCTTACACTGCCAAGACTCCGCTTGGACTTTACGCCGTCAACCATTGGACTTATGCTGCCAAGACTCCACCCTTGAACTTTACACCGCCAATATAAAACCCCTTGGACTTCTCAAATGCCAAGACTCAAGCTTGGACTTTCCCTTGCCAACCCATGTTGGACTTTCCATGCCAAGACCCATGCTTGGACTTCCCTTGTGCAAAGTATTCAAGACTTGGACTTTCCTAAATGTCAAGTGTCCCACTTGTACTTTCCATGCCAAGTACCCATGACTTGGATTTACCTTGCCAAGATACATACTTGGACTTTCATATAATCACATGGTCAACCCTAGTAAACAATCAAAGTCTCCCTCGAGTCAAACTCGAGTCTGGTCAATTATAACCTGTACCGACATCAATGTCAAACATACTATGTCAAACCACTTTGTCAAACATCAAAACATCACTCGAGTCAAACTCGAGTCTAGTCAATCGTGACCTGGGTCGATTGCACCAACACCAAGTGTCCCACTTGGACTTTCCATCCAAGTACCCAAGACTTGGACTTTCCCAATAACCACATGGTCAACCCTAGTCGACCATTAAAGTCTCCCTTCAGTCAAACTCGAGTCTGATCAATCATGACCCGGGTCGATTGCTCCAATAATCTCCCAACATATTAACCGACATTAATGTCAAACATCAATGTCAACTCACTTTGTCAAACATACTATGTCAAACATCAAAATATTACTCGAGTCAAACTCGAGTCTGGTCAATCTTGACTTGGGCCGATTGCACCAATAATCTCCCCCTTTTTGATGTTTGACAAAAATAACCTTGAGTTAGGCCCCTAACTCAAATTCCCTTACCAATTTTTCAAATTGGTAATTTAACCTTCTCCCCGTTTTTGACATACATCAAAAAGGTCTTCTCTCCAAGGAGGTCAAAGTCTCATGTCCCAATGAGATCTTACAATCTCCCCGTTGGTCCACTAATATCTAGGATGCCTACAATCTTTATAGTGATAAGTCCCATATTACCCAAGAGAGGCAATCCTATACTCTCTCCCAATTTCCAAATTGGGTTTCTCAAAATCCCATCAATTTCCCAATTGATAACATTCTTCTCATAACTTCTCCCATTCAAGAAGAAAAGCACATCCATTATCCCAAGATGGATAACTCCCCAAAAGGCTTGCTCCCCCTTGACCATTGCACCAACAATGTCCTTGGGAAGTCCCTATGTAACGCCCGAAAAATCTTAGGAGTTTTATAGATAATGAGGCATGATAATAAATGGGCCCTTATGTGGGTTAAAGAAAATAAAGATAATTATGCATGATGATAATAGGCTTACGTGGGATTTAAAGGAAATAAAAGAAAAGATAAAAGAAAAGAAAACCGGACAAGAAGGGTTGAGTCACAAAAAAAAATCCAATAAAAATTTTATATGATTAGGGAGAAGTCACGAATTTAATTGAAGAAGGAATTAATTTTGTTAAAGAGAGAAATTTAAGGAAATTTATAAGGGAATAGGTTATGCCTTGATGGTTATAAATTTCAATCAAAATTTTCTTAAATGCATGAATGATTATGGCATTAGAGATAATATAAATAAACACATGCTCATAATCATGATGTCATGGCATAAGATATAATCTAAAAATACATGACATTTAAAGCCATAATCTTAAACATGATCATGACATATAAATGATAAAAAAAAACATGATGTCATGACATGTTATATGACAAACAAAGCATGACATATAAAATATATAGGTATAATAATACCTAAAATTTAATATTAGTTGCCATTTGAGATAATTAAGTATATTATTGTCATTATTCCTATTAATCTCCATAGTGTGCCAAAAACCCAAAATGACACATTATGACCTCTAAACCTAAATTGTGCCAATTCAATTGATTTTTCAAATCTTCAAGGTATATTGGCACATCCTAAAATCTTTTAGGACTAAAATCAAAATCTATTTCCAAGGCATCCATAACCTTGAAAATAATCCTAAAGTGCCACCTTTGCCATGGTTGAGTTAACTACCCATCCAATCAAGGTTGGCATACCTTAAACCCATCTAGCGTGAATCAATCACGCTCTTAGGAACCCAAAACCTATTTGAGCTCCTAGGGTTAATTAGGTATTCCTTTGGGATAACCTCCCTAGATACCTTCCTAATGACCCTTCTAGGCTTATTAGCCTTGGTCATTTGGGTCTTGCCATGGTTAACCTTAGGGATTGCCTCCCTAGTAACCTTCTTAGTGGCCACCCTAGGTTTCTTCGAAACCCTAACCACTAGGCATCTACCTTGGTCAACCTTAGGGATGACTTCCCTATTGACCTTGGTCTTCCTAGACCTAGATTGTGTTCCATAATCAAATGGAACACTATTATAAGCCACCTTAGGCTTAGGTTTGTGACCCAAACCATTCTTGCCCTTGGTTGACTTTTGTTTCTTGGGTCTTAGATGTTGACTTTGACCATTAGACCCTTGAAATTGCTTTTGCATCTTATTGAGGGTCTTTTCTAATTTCTCAAGCCTTGACCTCAAGGCATGGTTTTACAATTCTAATTGTCCAATTTTAGAATTTTGATTTGGTTTTTGGGCATGGAACTTCTTAGACATATGCCTAGTCTATTTAGGGTTGAGACCTAGATACTCTTGTACCTTTCTAATGGTCTCCCTAGGTAGGATTTGTCTAGAATTGTTTGATCTAGGAAGGACGTTTCTAGGGACATTAGTCCCAAATTTCTCCTTCTTTGAAAGGTAGATATTTTTGGCTCCTAAACAAAATTCCCTATGTCTAGCATGCTCTTTGTGATAAATAGCAAGATTGCTAAAATTATTTCTAGCATGCTTTTTACTATAATTTAAGGAACGAGCATTGTTTAAATATACCTTAGGGTTTGCCCTAGAGGCTCCCCCTACTTGTGATGCTCCATCTTGTCCCTTTTTCTTCTACCTTGGGCATTGACTCCGGTAATGCCCTTTTGAATTGCACTTGAAGCATATGACATGCTCCTTGCTCTTTTAACTTTGGGCACCGACATCTTTGACCTTTGTGTTGACTTTTGGTGCCGAGGAGTTTTCCTAATCCGTTTCGGACACTTGCTTTTGTAGTGCCCGGTTTCCTTACACTCAAAACATATTATATGCATTTTATTATTAACACATATGTTTGAGTTACCTATGGTGGTTGTGGAGGTCGGAGTGGATTCTCGAGCTTGCTCTTCCTCTCTACCGGATGTAGATGGTTCTTCTTGTTGTTCCAGAATTGAGGATGCCCTAATCTCCTCCGCCTCAATCCTAGAGGTGGAGGTCTCCTCTTCTTCCACCGATTCGGAGGTTGATTCCCTATCAACTTCCAAATCCTCAAGCTCTTTGGACGACAATGTACTTGCTTCCTTTTGAGCTTGAGAGGGTGAGCACTCCTTTTCTTCTTCTTCTTCTTGGATCGATGATAAATTTTCATGGAGCTTTGCCACTTGTCTCCATAGCTCATTGACATCTACATAATTACCTAACATACACAAGATATTGTTAGGCATTAAATCAATTAAAAATTTTATCACCTTATCATTTTTCTCGGATGCTTGGACTTGCTCTTCGTCCATCTCTTCTTCTTGAGGAACTCTTCCTTTGGTCCTATTGGATAGCTAAAACCCTCCATCAAGATGGACCATTCTTCGAAGTCCCTCATCATTAGGAAGTCTTCAATTCTCGCCTTCTATTGTCTAAACCCTTCTTGTCCATAGAAGGTATAAGGGATAGGTGTGTTGATATCTCATCCGAATTGTTCTTCCAACTCCATCTTCACCCTCTAGCGTGCTCCCTTAGTTGTTAAACTTCAAGAGCGGCCTCGCTCTGATACCACTTGTTGGGGATCGATTAGACGCTAGAAGGGAGGTGAATAGCAGATGCTAGTACCGATGATGGAATTCGATCGTGATTGAGTCTACAAATTTCGTTAGCGCAGCGGAATAATGATAATAAAAGCAATAACGAAATAGACACAATCAAACATACCAATACACAAATATTTAACGTGGTTCGAAACGGAATGGTTCCTACTCCACGGATCAAGCTCTAAAGAGCTCTAGTGATGCACACGCACTCACTAAACAAAACTAACTCCTTCTCGACACAAGTCGGAGGTGGAGAAACCTCTTACAATTGTTTACAATAATAAACAAATAGATACAAGCAAATACGATAATGAAATACAAATGCAAGTAAAGGAAAAACACTTTACAAGAGCTTTTGATTGCTTGATCTTTGATTGCCTTGAACTAGCTTTGAAGGACTGAAAAGCACCAACTTTCCCCTTCAAATTTGCCCAAAAAAATCGCTGCTAAAACCCTCCATCTGAGCTGCCTTTATATCCAGCATCGGGCGGGATTTCCGCCTAGAAGTCGACTGCCATAAGTCCCCATTCTACTGCCAACACAGTAGCAGTGAAACAACGACTCAATCCACGCTGGAAAAGTTTCAACGGGACTCTCACTAGTCGACTGCCAACATTAGCAGATGACTGCCAGCCCTGTAGTCGACTGCCTAGTCGGCTACGGAGTATTCTGTGCTCGCGACTCAACTCGCAGTCGACTGCCATAATGCCAGTTGACTTCCAACCTCAAAGAAGAGGTTTTAACCCAAGTATGGTGTCCTCATACTTGCTAGACCACCCTTAGCCTAGACCTAAGCCTTCTAGCCACCTCCATCAGCCTCACGCCTATCGGATCCCTCCAAGTCATCCATGACTTGTTTATCCATACGTTAGCCTTCAGGTGCTTCCGTCGGCCATGTCACGCTAACGGTGTCTACACCACCAAGGCACATTGGACTTACACCGCCAAGACTCCGTTTGGACTTTACGTCGCCAATCCATTAGACTTATGCTGCCAAGACTCCTGCTTGGACATTACGCCGCCAATATCAACCCCTTAGACTTCTCAAATGCCAAGACTCGAGCTTGGACTTTCCCTTGCCAACCCATGTTGGACTTTCCATGCAAAGACCCATTCTTGGACATTTCCTTGCCAAGTATCCCACTTGGACTTTCCCAATGCCAAGTGTAGGGGATCGATTGAACGCTAGAGTGGGGGGGGGGGGGGGTGAATAGCATCGTGCACGTTCTATGATGAAATTCATTGTGTTTGTCTCTACAATTTCGTTAGCGCAGCGGAAATAGAAATAATACAATAATGAAACAAAACAAACAAAACTCACAACACGAGATATAACGTTGTTCGGAACTGAATGGTTCCTACTCCACAGATCGAGCTCTAAAGAGCTCTAGTGATGCACACACACTCACTAATCCATAATAACTCCTTCTCGACACAAGTTGGAGGTGGAGAAACCTCGTACAAGGATTACACTAAGTAATACAAAAGATACAAGCTAATACAAGTAAGAAATACAATGCAAGTATAGAAAAACACTTTACAAGATCACTTTGGTTGCTTGATCTTTGGTTGCCTTGGACTAGCCTTGAAGGACTGGAAGAGCACCAACTATTCCTCTTCAAATCGCCCAAGAAAAACCCTTGCTTTGAGCCTTCCACGAATAGTTGCTTTTATCCTCCATCGGGCTGGATTTTCGCCTGGCAGTCGACTTCCATAAGGCCCCAGTCGACTGCCAACACTGTAGCTATGAGAAAACGACTCAATCAACGTTGGAAAAGTTCCAACGGATCTCTTGGCAGTCGACTGCCAGTGCCCGTAGCCGACTGCCCAGTCGGCTACGGAGCGTTCTGTGCTCGTGGCTGAACCATCAGTCGACTGTCGTCCATGGCAGTCGACTGATCAGCCCAGCAGTCAACTGCTACCAATGAGCAGTCGACTGCCAGCACATTTTCAGCCCCAAGCCGGCAGTCGAACTCAAGTCGACTCACGACAGTCGAACCGGCCATAATGCTTTGTCGACTTACAACCTCAAAGATGAGGTTTTAACCCAAGTATGGTGTCCCCATACTTGGTAGACCACCCTTAGCCTAGACCTAAGTCTTCTAGCCACCTCCATCAGCCTTACGCCTCTCAGATCCCTCCAAGTCATCCATGACTTGTTCATCCATCGTGCTAGCCTTCAGGTGCTTCCATCGGCTATGTCATGCTAATGGTGTCTACACTGCAAGGCACATTGGACTTACGCCGCCAAGACTCCGCTTGGACTTTACGCCGCCAACCATTGGACTTATGCTGCCAAGACTCCACCCTTGGACTTTACGCTGCCAATATCAAACCCCTTATACTTCTCAAATGCCAAGACTCAAGCTTGGACTTTCCCTTGCCAACCCATGTTGGACTTTCCATGCCAAGACCCATGCTTGGACTTCCCTTGTGCCAAGTACTCAAGACTTGGACTTTCCCAAGTGCCAAGTGTCCCACTTGAACTTTCCATGCCAAGTACCCATGACTTGGACTTTACCTTGCCAAGACACATGCTTGGACTTTCCCATAATCACATGGTCAACCCTAGTCAACCATCAACGTCTCCCTCGAGTCAAACTCGAGTCTAGTCAATTATAACCTGTACCGACATCAATGTCAAACATACTATGTCAAACCACTTTGTCAAACATCAAAACATCACTCGAGTCAAACTCGAGTCTGGTCAATTGTGACCTGGGCCGATTGCACCAACAATCTCCCTCTTTTTGATGTTTGACAAAACAAACATTGAGTTAGACCACTAAGTCAAATTCCCTTACCAATTTTCTAAATTGGTAATTTAACCTCCTCCCCCTTTTTGACATACATCAAAAAGGTTTTCTCTCCAAGGAGGTCAATGTCTCATGTCCCAATGAGATCATACAATCTCCCCCTTTATCTAAAAATACCTAGGATGCATACCATCTTCCTAGTGATATGTCCCATATCACTCAAGAGAGGCAATCCTATACTCTCTCCCAATTTCCAAATTGGGTTTCTCAAAATCCCATCAATTTTCCCAATAGATGATACTCTCCGAATAACATCTCCCCCTTCAAGAAGAGATACACATCCATCATCCCAAGATGGATAATTCCCCCTAAAGGCTTACTCCCCCTTGACAATTGCACCAACAATGTCCTTGGGAAGTCCCTAAGTCAATAGGAACTCTAAACCATCAAAATTAAGGTTCTAAGTTCAAACATGAACTCTTCCACCCTTGAATTTGATACTTTGATTTAACACCTCTCCAAATCCATATCCACTGGATTTTCACCCTTTATAATGCTTCCCAAAGCATATCCTAGGGTTAGGAGTGATTAGGGACCTTTACAATGGCTGAAAATGGGCTAAACAACCTTGTTTTTCCTGAAATCTGCTTGGCAGTCGACTACTTACGATGAATCGATCATTGCCACTCTATCGATCAGCCATCGCGAATGATCGATAACTGAAATTCTAGAATTTTAGCTATCAGAATCAAATTTTGAAAAGTCATAAGTAATTCTACGTATATCGAAAAATCACGAAATTTGATACGTATATTACTTATAGTCAATACAATGGATGTAAAATATTTGAAAATTATTTTACCCATAAAATATCAAAATTGATACAAAATTCAAAAGTGAAGAAAAACTTCTAAGTTTTGGCTCACTTTGTATCAACTTCATCATTGATGATTGCTTTCAAAAGATAGGCTTCACCAAGGTTTTCTAAAATGATTTTAAAATATTTTCAAAATCTTTATTTTGGATCATATTCCTTGGGCTCTATGTACATGACTTGTACACAAGCTTTCCCAATAATCCACCATTGAAATTAAGTGAGTTTTAGTTCATCTAGATGCAAAAACTATGCACCTTGAACTCAACTCATATTTTAGCATCTCACATGTATCCTGGGTGTATAAATACACATACATGTTAATGTGATGTGAGATGTGAGTTTTGGTTCATCCTAATCTAGGGTTTCATGCATCCTCTAAAGCATCTCTACTTGATTCCCTTATAAATGGGACTCCAAGTCATGCCAAAGTCCTTAACTCAATTTTAATCAATTAAATGCATGAAATGATCATGGCATAATAATAGCAAAAATAAAACATGGCCAATGATCATAATGTCATGGCATATGATATAAAACAAAAGCACATGACATTTAAATCCTTAATCTTAAACATGATCATGACATATAAATGATGAAAATAAACATGATGTCATGTCATGGCATATGACAATCAAAGCATGACATATAAAATGTATAGGTAAAATAATACCTAAATTTTAATACTAATTGCCTTTTGAGATAATTAAGTATATTTTTGCCATATTCCTATTAATCTCCCAAGTATGCCAAAAACCCAAAATGACACACTATGACCTCTAAGCCTAAAATGTGCCAATTCAATTGAATTTTCATAATACATTGGCACATCCTAAAATCTTTTAGGATCACAATATCAATTCTATTCCCATGGTACCCATAACTTTGAGAATTGCCTAAAATGCCACCTTTACCATGGTTAGGTTAACTACCCATCCATTTAAGGTTGGCACAACCTAACCCATTTAGCGTGAATCAATCACGCTCTTAGGAACCCAAAATCTATTTGAGCTCCTAGGGTTAATTTGGTATTACTTAGGGATAATCTCCCTAGGTACCTTCCTAATGACCCTCCTAGGCTTCTTAGCCTTGGTCATTGTGGTCTTACCTAGGTTGACTCTAGAGGTAACTCCCCTTGTAACCTTCTTAGTGGCCATCCTAGGTTTCCTAGAAACCCTAGCCACTAGGCACAAACCTTGGTTACTCTTAGGGATAACTTACCTAGTAACCTTAGTCTTCCTAGACCTAGATTGTATTCCATAATCTAATGGAACATTATAATAAGTCATCTTCGGCTTAGGTTTGTGACCCAAACCATCTTGCCCTTGGTTGGCTTTTGTTTCTTGGGTCCTAGATGTTGACTTTAAAATATTGACCCTTGACTTTGACCATTAGACCCTTGCATTTGATTTAGCATTATCTTGAGGGTCTTTTCTAATTTCTCAAGCCTTGATCTCAAGGCTTGGTTTTCTAATTCTAATTGCCCAATTTTAGAATTTTGATTTGGTCTTTGGGCATGGATCTTTCTAGGCATATGCCTAGTCCATTTGGAATTAAAACCTAAGTGCTCTTGCACCTTTCTAATTATCTCCCTAGGTAAAATTGGTCTAGTGTTATTTGACCTAGGTTTGTCCTTAGATGAATTATTTTTAGGGACATTAGTCCCAAATTTCTCCTTATTTTCAAAATAAAGGTTCTTAGCTCCTAAACAAATGTACTTGTTCCTATTAGCATGCTTTTCATAAATTGCAAGAGAATTAAAATCCCTAAAATGCTTTTTAACATTTAAATTAGAAGGAGCATTATTTAGATATACATTAGGGTTTGCCTTAGAGGCTCCCCCTACTTGTGATGCTCAATTTTGCCTCTTCCTTTCCCCCTTCGAGCATTGATTCCGGTAATGTCCCGGTTGTTGGCACTTGAAGCAAATGACATGCTCTTTGCTTCTTCTAGTAGGGGCACCGACAACTTTTGATCTTTCTTGAGGTTTTGGTGCCGGAGGAGTTTTTCTTACTTTTTTCGGACACTTACTCTTGTAGTGTCCGGATACCCTACACTCAAAGCAAATTATATGATTTTTATTTAAAATTGAATTGCTTGAGTTACCTAAGTCAATGGTGGTGGTGAGGATCTCTTGAGCTTGCTCTTCCTCTCTACCGAATGTAGATGGTTCTTCTTGTTGCTCCAGTGTTGAGGATGCTCTCTCCTCACCCTCAATCCTAGAGGTGGAGGCTTCTTGCACTTCTACCTCCTCCTTGGAAGTTGATGGCCTCTCAACCTCCAATTCTTCACACTCTCCTCTTGACCCGGATGTTGACTGTTCTTCAACTTCCGAATCCTCACTTGCTTGTGAGGAAGAGCTTGCTTCTTCAGCCTCTTCCGATTGAACCGATGAGCATTCTACATCTTTTTCTTCTTCTTGGACCGGTTGAGGGTTTTCATGATATTTTGCCAATTCATTCCAAAATTCCTTGGCATCCTTGTATTCACCTAGGCTACACAAGATATCATTAGGGATCAAATCACTCAAAAATTTGATTACCTTATTACTCCTCTCAAATTTTCGAAGTTGTTCTTCGGTCCACTTCTTCATTTTGAGGAACCCTCCTTTAGGCCCTCTTGGAAATTGGAACCCTTCTATCAAAACGGACCACTCTTCAAAGTCCCTCATCATTAAGAAGTCTTCGGTCCGTGCACTCCATTGCCTAAACCCTTCTTGTCCATAGAAGGTGTACGGGATCGGAGTGTTGATATCCCATCCTAGTTGCTCTTGAACTTCCATCTTCCCTCTAGCTTCTTTATCTCTTGGCGGTTAGTCCGTAGAAGAGCCCCGGGCTCTGATACCACTTGTAGGGGATCGATTGGACACTAGAGGGGGGGGGGGTGAATAGCATCGTGCACGTTATATGATGGAATTCATTGCGTTTGTCTCTACAATTTCGTTAGCGCAGTGGAAATAGAAATAATACAATAATGAAACAAAACAAACACAAGTCACAATACGAGATATAATGTGGTTCGGAACCGAATGGTTCCTACTCCACAGATCGAGCTATAAAGAGCTCTAGTGATGCACACACACTCACTAATCACAAATAACTCCTTCTCGACACAAGTCGGAGGTGGAGAAACCTCGTACAAGGTTTACACTAAATAATACAAAAGATACAAGATAATACAAGTAAGAAATACAATGCAAGTAAAGAAAAACACTTTACAAGAGCACTTTGGTTGCTTGATCTTTGGTTGCCTTGGACTAGCCTTGAAGGACTGGAAGAGCACCAACTATTCCTCTTCAAATCTCCCAAGAAAAACCCTTGCTTTGAGCCTTCCACGAATAGTTGATTTTATCCTCCATCGGGCTTTTATCCACCCTTGAACTTTACGCCGCCAATATAAAACCCCTTGGACTTCTCAAATGCCAAGACTCAAGCTTGGGCTTTCCCTTGCCAACCCATGTTGGACTTTCCATGCCAAGACCCATGCTTGGACTTCCCTTATGCCAAGTATTCAAGACTTGGACTTTCCCAAATGTCAAGTGTCCCACTTGGACTTTCCATGCCAAGTACCCATGACTTGGATTTACCTTGCCAAGACACATACTTGGACTTTCCCATAATCACATGGTCAACCCTAGTCAACTATAAAAGTCTCCCTCGAGTCAAACTCGAGTCTGGTCAATTATAACCTGTACTGACATCAATGTCAAACATACTATGTCAAACCACTTTGTCAAACATCAAAACATCACTCGAGTCAAACTCGAGTCTGGTCAATCGTGACCTTGGCCGATTGCACCAACACCAAGTGCTCACTTGGACTTTCCATCCAAGTACCCAAGACTTGGACTTTCCCAATAACCACATGGTCAACCCTAGTCGACCATCAAAGTCTCCCTTCAGTCAAACTCGAGTCCGATCAATCATGACCCGGGTCGATTGCTCCAACAATCTCCCAACATATTAACCGACATTAATGTCAAACATCAATGTCAACTCACTTTGTCAAACATACTATGTCAAACATCAAAATATCACTCGAGTCAAACTCGAGTCTGGTCAATCGTGACCTGGGTCGATTGCACCAACAATCTTCCCCTTTTTGATGTTTGACAAAAATAACCTTGAGTTATGCCCCTAACTCAAAATCCCTTACCAATTTTTCAAATTGGTAATTTAACCTTCTCCCCCTTTTTGACATACATCAAAAAGTCACGAATTTAATTGAAGAAGGAATTAATTCTGTTAAAGAGAGAAATTTAAGGAAATTTATAAGGGAATAGGTTAAGCCTTGATGGTTATAAATTTAACCTCCCTAATACCCTAGAGGACACCTCTCTACTCTCTCTTGATCCCTCCACTGCCGAACCACACATCAAGGAGAATTCTCTCCTAGGGTTGTCTTCTCCGCCGAATCCAAGGAAAGGTGGGATTCAAGAGACCTTGGAGGGCAGCTGCTTGGGCGGGATAGAAGGTTGCATCTCATTAGGTTTTACAAATATAAGTTAAAGCAATCGAAGGTAAGAATTCCCTCACCTGCAGTATATGGGTTTCTCTCGAATGGCTTTCATGTTTCCAATGTTGTGTTATGCAATAAAGAGTTTTTCATGTTCTTCTTTTCCCTGTATTGCATATGATTAACCTTAGTCGAGGTTCCATGTTTGATATTGCTTAAGACCCTAGGACGAGGTTCGTATAAATTTTGTTAAGCAGAACACGTACAGAGGCCAACACGCCGCTCATTCACCCCGACACAGGCGTGTCGGGGTGAGCAGCGCGGGACACGCCTATGCCGCCCCGGCACAGGCGTGTCGAGGCCAAATAGCTCTGGCGTAAAGCGTGTTGCCCGGGTGCAAAGCATGCTGCTCGGGCGCCAGGCGTGTCGCTCAATTGCTGGAGGTGCTGCTCGGCTAGCAGGTGTACCTCTCGGCTAGCAGGCGTGCCGCTCGGCCACGACATGGGTGTGTCGTCCAACGCAGGTCGGCTGTGCTGGGCTCAGGAAGATTAAAAAGGACAAGAAAATAAATAAAAAAAAAATTCCGAACATGATTCCGAATGATTTTCCATGTTATGCTAGGTATATATATATGATATTGATATGATGATAGTTAGACGATATATTTGCATGATTCCATACCTTATGTCCATGTTAATGGCTGATGTAGGACCATTGTATCATAATGTATATGTTAAGTTTTGCTCATTTTATCATGATGTACCTGTTTATGTTCATGAACGATAGGCACCCCTATGCCATGGTTACGTAAGGCTTATGAATATGAATTGGTTAAGAAATGTTTCCCTAAGAGTGGGGACAAGAACACTCTTTATGTTATGTCAAAGAACATGTATGCTATTTTACTTTACGCATGGCTTGTATCCAAAGTTGCCCTAGGTCAATCTGTGCCTAGTGGTAATGACACGGTCGACGTCTTGAAGCGTCTCGACGGCCGACCACAAGGGGTCGCCAAATGGGCCGCCGAATGGATTGCCAAATGGGCTGGGCTGAGTCATGGATACAATGTCGGGCCCTAATGTTGAGATTATGTTTAAGTACTTATGAAAGTATATGTTTTCAAAGAGCATTCTGCATATAAATATTCCATGTCTATGTTATTACGAGATATTATGTTATTGTGATAAAAATTCCATGGGGATACATGTCCTAGATGATCATGTCACGGATTGTTTTACTCATGAATTTTGAATGCTAAGTCTATATGCCTCTTGATGATCATGTTAATAGTTACATCCATGCTATGACTATATGTTAGTTAAATGAACATGTCACTATCTTATGTGTAATTTATGTCGTATGACTTTTGTGAGTAGGAAAGGATCTTACTCAGTATATGTGCTGATAGTGTCATTTTTCCCTTGTACTGTAGAGCAAGGCAAGGAATGGAATAATTGAAGGGAGCAACAGGAGGCAAAGATGTGTGTGGAAGTGGCATGGTGGATAAGATTTATTTTATGGTTTGGGGAGATTATGCATGTTTTACCATTCAGTGTTAAGACTTAGATGATGTTTTTGTTTTGGTTGTCACTCCCGTTTATTATATAAATCTCAAATTTCTTTAGTACATGTTTAGTTAAGAAAATTGCTAAGACCGTTACATCATAATTAATCTGTTAGATGGACTAGGTTAATATAGTTAGTTTAAGAAGTGATTTTATTCTTTTAAATGCTTCCGCTGTATGTATATGCATGCATGTATGATCGCGTAGCGCCGCCCTTCGCTCCCCTCTGAGGTACGGGAAGGGCGGGCGTTACAGGTGGTATCAGAGTCCAGTTCTTCCTTTCCACTACACACACATCAATCTCCAAATCCTGCCGCTCCAAGTAAGAAATTCTATGTCTACTCTATTTCTTTCATGTAAGATAAGAAATGCTTTTAGCTTAAATATGCATGAATATATGTATGATAACCTTATGCTAGCCTTTAGTTTAAATATGCCTGAATAAATATGAATGATAACCCTATGCTAGCCTTATTATAATATATGAAGATAAGCATGGCTAGAAGACGTAGTCATAGAGTCGATGAGAAATATATGGAAGACGTAGTAATAGAGTCGATGAGATTAATATATGCATAATAATCTTATGTTAGCCTTATTATAATATATGAAGATAAGCATGGTTGGAAGACATAGTAATAGAGTCGATGAGACAGTAATATATGGAAGACGTGGTAATAGAGTCGATGAGACAGTAATATATGGAAGACGTAGTAATAGAGTCGATGAGACAGTATTTTGCTCTCCATAGGGAGCTCCAGTACTGTTGGTAAAGAAGAAAGATGGGTCAATGTGAATGTGCATAGACTACCGAGCGCTAAATAATGTGACGATCAAGAACAGGTACCCTTTACCACAGATTGACGACCTGTTCAACCAGTTAAAGGGTGCCACCGTCTTTTCAAAGATTGACCTCAAATCTGGCTATCATCAAGTGAAAGTGAAACCAGATGATATACCAAAGACAGCTTTCCGAACAAGATACGGACATTATGAGTTCGTAGTCATGCCTTTCGGAGTGACGAATGCTCTTGCTATGTTCATGGACCTGATGAATCGGGTATTCTCGGCGTTTCTCGACAAGTTCGTGATCGTCTTCATCGACGATATCCTCATCTATTCGAGAAATCAAGAAGAGCATGCCGAACACTTGAAGATGGTGTTACAGATCCTTCAAGAAAAGTAGCTATATGCCAAGTTCTCCAAATGTGAATTCTGGCTCGATCAAGTATCTTTTCTGGGCCATATTATTTCTAAGGACGGAGTTATGGTGGACCCGAGGAAGATCGAGGCCGTGAGTAACTGGAGCAGACCAAGGAATGCTAGCGAAGTCAGGAGTTTTCTCGGATTAGCGGGCTATTACCGGAAATTCGTAGAGGACTTCTCCAGAATCGCAACACCTATGACAGTTCTCACCTGGAAAAATAAGAAGTACGAATGGACGAATGACTGCGAGAAGAGTTTCACGAAATTGAAGAGGAGATTGACCAGTGCTCCTATCCTTACACTTCCAAACTGTGACGAATCCTTCGACATGTACAGCGATGCCTCCAAATTGGGACTCGGAGCTGTACTTATGCAGAGTGGTGAAGTTATTGCCTATGCCTCTAGGCAACTCAAGGAACATTAAAAAAACTATCCCACTCACGATTTAGAGTTGGCCGCTGTGGTCTTCGCTCTCAAGGTATGGAGGCACTATCTGTATGGAGCACAGTGTAATATCTATACAGACCACCAGAGTCTGAGATATTTCTTCACACAGAGGGACCTCAATATGAGACAACGCAGATGACTTGAGCTCGTGAAGGACTATGACTGCGAGATTTTCTATCACCCAGGGAAAGCGAACAAAGTAGCCAATGCACTCAGAAGGAAGTCCAGTGTCACCTTGATGTCTCTATCGGGATTGTCTCGACCGCTGGAGACGGAAATCATGAGCTATGGAATCGAGGTTATTTTCGGACAGCTTTCGACCATGGCAATAGTACCATCACTATTCGATGACATATTGGCAAAACAAAGTAGTGATCCAAATTTCCAGAGGATCAAGAAGGAGATCCTGGAAGGAAAAATCGAGGATTTTCGTGTCGCTGATAATGGAATATTATACCTTAGGGATCGTCTATGTATCCTTAACGATCCGGAACTACGCAAGAAGATATTGGAGGAGGCTCATGGGATCCCCTATTCTATGCATCCGGGATCCACCAAAATGTATCAAGATCTGAAAGAGAAATTCTGGTGGTCCGGTATGAAGAGGGATGTAGCACAGCATGTCAGTACCTATTTGACCTGTCAACAAGTTAAAGCAGAACATCAGAGGCCTGGAGGAGTTCTGCAACCGATCCAAATTGCAGAGTGGAAATGGGAAGACATCTCTATGGACTTTATTTCAGGTCTTCCCAGGACTACGAACGAATATGACACAATATGGGTTATCGTTGACAGATTTACGAAGTCAGCCCATTTCCTAGCAATCAAGATGACCTATTCGATTGAGCAACTGGCTCAATTATATGCTAAGGAAATCATCAGACTGCATGGTATTCCGAAGACCATCATTTCAGATAGGGATGGTCGCTTCACATCACAGTTTTGGGAATGCGTTCATAAGGCTCTTGGCACGAAGCTGCATTTTAGTACCGCCTTTCATCCTTAGACAGACGGACAAACAGAAAGGGTGAACCAAGTACTGGAAGACATGTTACGAGCTTGTGCCCTGGACTTCAAAGGGAGCTGGTGCCGATATTTATGTCTAGCGGAATTCACTTACAACAATAGCTATCAGGCTACCATCGGAATGGCACCTTATGAAGCTTTATATGGAAGGAGATGTAGGTCTCCAATCTGTTGGTACGAAGGTGGTGAGAAGAAAGAGATGGGACTTCAGATGGAATTCATCGAGGACACCACCCGAGCGATACAGAATATCCGCCAAAGAATAGAGACTGCTCAGAGCCGGTAGAAAAACTATGCGGATCAGCAACGTAGACCTTTGGAATTCAATGTCGGAGATTTGGTATTTCTCCGGGTAGCACCTATGAAAGGAATAATGAGATTCGGGAAGAAAGGGAAGCTAAGTCCGCGATGCGTAGGACCATATCCGATCCTGAAAAGAGTTGGCAAGGTAGCTTATGAGCTTGAGCTACCTCAGGAGATGTCGGCTATTCACAACGTGTTCCATGTGTCGATGCTCAAGAAGTGCATTTCCAGTAGAGACCAGATGGTTGAGCCACAGACAGTGCAAATTCAAGAGGACCTGAGTTACGAAAGTCGACCGATCCGAGTACTGGATCGGGAAGTCAAAAGACTAAGATATAAAGAAGTGCCCTTAGTAAAGGTTTTGTGGCAAAGTCAATAATACGAAGAAGCCACCTGGGAACACGATAATGATATGAAACGAAGATACCCAGAACTATTCTAAGTTCGAGGACGAACTTTTTATAAGGTATCGGGGATTGTAACGCCCGAAAAATCTTAGGAGTTTTATAGATAATGAGGCATGATAATAAAGGGGCCCTTATGTGGGTTAAAGAAAATAAAGATAATTATGAATGATGATAATAGGCTTATGTGGGATTTAAAGGAAATAAAAGAAAAGATAAAAGAAAAGAAAACCGGACAAGAAGGGGTGAGTCACAAAAAAAAAATCCAATAAAAATTTTATATGATTAGGGAGAAGTCACGAATTTAATTGAAGAAAGAATTAATTCTGTTAAAGAGAGAAATTTAAGGAAATTTATAAGGGAATAGGTTAAGCCTTGATGGTTATAAATTTAACCTCCCTAATACCCTAGAGGACACCTCTCTACTCTCTCTTGATCCCTCCACCGCCGAACCACAAATCAAGGAGAATTCTCTCCTAGGGTTGCCTTCTCCGTCGAATCCAAGGAAAGGTGGGATTCAAGAGACCTTGGAGGGCAGCTGCTAGGGTGGGATAGAAGGTTGCATCTCATTAGGTTTTACAAATATAAGTTAAAGCAATCGAAGGTAAGAATTCCCTCACCTGCAGTACATGGGTTTCTCTCGAATGGCTTTCATGTTTCCAATGTTGTGCTATGTAATAAAGAGTTTTTCATGTTCTTCTTTTCCCTGTATTGCATATGATTAACCTTAGTCGAGGTTCCATGTTTGATATTGCTTAAGACCCTAGGACGAGGTTCGTATAAATTTTGTTAAGCAGAACACGTACAGAGGCCAACACGCCGCTCTTTCACCCCGACACAGGCGTGTCGGGGTGAGCAACCAGTTGCGCCTATGCCCGACAGCGTGTCGAGAACAACATGGCATGCGTGTTGCCCGGGCGCAAGGCATGCCGCTCGGGTGCCATGCATGTCTCTCGACCGCTGGAGGTGCTGCTCGGCTAGCAGGCGTACCTCTCGGCTAGTAGGCGTGCCGCTCGGCAATGACACGGGTGTGTCGTCCAACGCAGGTCGGCTGTGCTGGGCTCAAGAAGATTAAAAAGGGCAAGAAAATAAATAAAAAAAATTTTCCGAACATGATTCCGAATGATTTTCCTTGTTACGCTAGGTATATATATATGATATTGATATGATGCTAGTTTGATGATATATTTGCATGATTCCATACCTTATGTCCATGTTAACGGCTGATGTCGGACCATTGTATCATAATGTATATGTTAAGTTTTGCTCATTTTATCATGATGTACCTGTTTATGTTCATGAACGATAGGCACCCCTATGCCATGGCTACGTAAGGCTTATGAATATGAATTGGTTAAGAAATATTTCCCTAAGAGTGGGGACAAGAACACTCTTTATGTTATGTCAAAGAACATGTATGCTATTTTACTTTACGCATGGCTTGTATCCAAATTTGCCCCTAGGTCAAAGTACGGGCCTAGTGGTAATAACACGGTCGACGTGCCAACGGTCGACGGTCGACGACCACAAGGGGTCGCCAAATGGGCCGCCAAATGGACCACCAAATGGGCTGGGTCGAGTCATGGATACAATGTCGGGCCCTAATGTTGAGATTATGTTTAAGTACTTATGAAAGTATATGTTTTCAAAGAGCATTCTGCATATAACTATTCCATGTCTATGTTATTACGAGATATTATGTTATTGTGATAAAAATGCCATGGGGATACTTGTCCTAGATGATCATGTCACGGATTGCTTTACTCATGAATTTTGAATGCTAAGTCTATATGCCTCTTGATGATCATGTTAATAGTTACATCCATGCTATGACTATATGTTAGTTAAATGAATGTGTCACTATCTTATGAGTAATTTATGTCGTATGGCTTTTGTGAGTAAGAAAGGATCTTACTCAGCATTGTTGGAATGTATACTGAAAGCCTAGCTCTTTTTGTATGAACATTTTATTTTGAAATAAGAATCACATGATCATTGTTTGCACTTTATATATTTATTATATGTGTGCATATTGTCTAATATTTTACATTGTAGATAACATGGTGCTTGGTGTGGCATAGAAGATCAAGTTATCAGTCCCTTGTAAAATATAAGTAGAGGCTCACAACCAAGATGGTTTTGGACAAACCATTGGCATGGTTGTAGTGTAGCTTGGTATTATTTTTTCTTGAACATAGAGTTACACTAGTACACTTAGGTGTATTGAGCAGGACCGACATAGAGGTGATTCAATTTATTGCTGACTGCATAATTGAATCAGACCTCGGATATTATGTTTTACATGCTCTTAATCCCGATATAATAATGAGCACATGTACTTAGTATTTATTTCTTTGAATTACCAGAGGGTGAGATTTAGATGGATTAAATCAATATGCCCGGTAAGTTGGGAAATGATATTATTTACATGGTGTGCGGTTGATTATAGGAGGAAACCATGTCCTATATATTAGGTTGATGATGTCCCCTTGAGGAGCTCATAAGGTTCATCATGTAAACCCAGCTGGTTGACTTAGTCAACATGATGATAAGGTTGAGTGGTACTACTTGAGGAATTAGATGTTAATTAATTGATGGTCAGTAAATCAATTAATTGACGGACATTCGATATCTTAATCATGGGGAGATTAATGTACGAATAATATATGGAGCCCATATTAAGTTATGGGGGTTGGTGAGGTAGTTCAATGATGATCCTCTAGTGGAATGGAACATCATTGATGGATCAAGTTTGTGTGGTTCCGATCCATCGGGTGGCCAAGACCCAACTCCTCCTTATGGTCCCTATCATAGCCTAATATAATCCTTGTGAAGTCTAGATCCAAGAATGTAAAACAAAACCTAGAACCAACGGTTGAGATTAAATCCCTAGATCCGATGGTTAGGATGAAACACTAGAACCAACGGTTGAGATTAAATCCCTAGATCCGATGGTTAGGATGAAACCCTAGAATCGACGGTTGAGATTAAATCCCTGGATCCGACGGTTGGGATAAAACCCTAGATCCGACGGTTGGGATGAAATCCTAGATCCGACGGTTGGGATGAAATCATAGATCCGACGGTTGAGATGAAACCCTAGATCCGACGGTTCGGATAAAACCCTAGATCCGACGGTGGAGGTTAAATCCCTAGATCCGACGGTGGAGATTAAAGGAGTCCTAAGCCTAACTCTATAAAAGGAAAGCTTAGGGTTGGGCAGCAAGAATGAATTGATTGAGGAATTAGGGTTTTGGCTCATCCAAAAGTGGGCGGCTAGGGTTTTTGGGTGGCTAGGGTTTTGGAGCAAAACAAGTGGGCGGCAACTCTTCCTTCTAGTTGATTGTCGGCGCCCATCCTCCTCCATCATTCCTTGGCCGGCGCCCATCCTAGAGGCCTCTCCCTTCTTCCTTGGCCGGCGGTTCTCCTCCCATTGGTGGCCGGTTCTCATCCTCCTCCCTATTCTCCAAGGTGGCCGGCGGTTCTCCTTCATTTGGTGGCCGGCGGTTCTCCTTCATTTGGTGGCCGGCGCATCATCCATTTGATCCTTGGTCGGCGGTTGCACCAAATTCCCTAATTTGGTGGCCGGCTCTAGAAAGGATAGGTATTTGTAAGTTCTTCTCTTTGTTCGCAGCGGACAAGGTAGAGAAGAAAGCGATCTAGAAGGCTTCTACTCGTGGAGGATCTTCGTCCACACGTCGTCCACGAGAAGGATAGGACATACGGTAGAAGATCGTGAGGTATAAAGTTATTTTAACTTTATTTACAGATCTGAGCTTGTTCTTTTATATTTTGATTATGCATGTGTAAATTAGTAAATATATTGTATAATCATGGACCCCGAAGACAAACACAAAAACCGGTGATCCGTCCGTCGTCTCTTCCGCGGCTAACCAACTAGAAGAGTTGAGTTGCTTGAACAACTAGTTTGTTCAAGCGATCACTCAAGTTGTTAGCACGACGATGAAATGGTTGTGCTAAGGAAGCTCATCCCATCCGGATTAATTCTTTCATTAGTGAAAATTTTAATCCGGGGACATGGGAGCCAATGAGCCTCCTAAGCTACCACCTTCAATTGGTATCAGAGCCACGGTTTTCAGTTTTGTGTGTTTAAGATTCGGTTAATTTTTTATGCATTTTTCATATATTATATGTGCCGGATAATAGTAGGATATGCGTAGTTTAACTCTTTGGTTGCAGGCATAAGATCCGACTATTATGGCCATGTGTGTGTATGTGAATGGATGTGTGTAAAAATTTATTATTTGAATCCTCGGGGTTGACGAGGCTATATTAGTATTTAATTTTTGTAATTAAATACGACATTGTTTAGCTGCTCATTTTAGTTTACTTTCGATCTAGATTATTTGTACACTCCTTCGTGGAGTATAGGATCGATGGATGTAAATTAAAATGTTTTATCTCGGCTCGGAACTCTTTGGTGACTTGCGCACGGGAAAAGATGGAACGGACGAGCTGGCGACACGACGGGATGCATATTGGAGGACAATGCCATAATAGTTGGAAAAATTCTGTTTTTTCCATATTTATTGCTTATTTGTTTTATATGCATGTTGTGTATGATTTAAAATTCCTCATTTGCAATTTACTAAGTGGGAGAGGGACATTTTAATTAATTCCCGCGGCCTCCATTACAATTTGACGTGTGATGCAAACAAACTTGTGTGTTGGCTCTGAGTGCCTTCCTCCCTGCGGACGGGTTTGTTTGTGGATCACTAGGTCAAATAATGGTTATAGGAAATTATCTAGGAGCATGTGTACATCCACAGCGGTAAGGCACATAATTCGAAATAATTCCCTAAGTATCGTGTAATGGTGCACACTTAGATGCAAATAAAGGTATCCTCCCCATCGGAGTCACTGCTTTTATTTGTAGGGCCAAAGAGGAACCAACTATTAATTTTATTTGTCAAAAAGTAAGATTGACAAGATAATAAAATTAATGGGTAAAACCTCCTCTTACAAATGTAGAATTCATATCGTCACACTATGCGTGGCATGCGATATTCTCGGTGATTTGAGGTGTTGGTTGATTTCGGGATTTTATTGTTTTGAGGAATCAATAATATTTGAAATCTAATATTTTGATCATTGTGATTTTTAGGATTTTCAAATGGCTTTCAACCCACTTGTTGTGATTTTAAAAGAAAACAAACTTACTGGTCCAAACTACATTGATTGGAAAAGAAACCTGGATATTGTCTTAACTGCGGAGGAGTACAAATTTGTACTCTTCGAGGTCTGTCCTCCTAAGCCCACCGATGACTCTGATGAAAAGGAGAAAGAACATTATAAGAAATGGGTTAAGGCAGATGAGATGGCGCGGTGTTACATTTTGGCATCTATGTCAAATGTGCTGCAACATCAGCATCAGGCCATAGCCACTGCTTATGACATGATGTTCAATCTCAAGGAACTTTTCGGACATCAGAGTAGTAGGCGCTAAGCGAGAGGCAATGAGAAACTTGATGACGACCACCATGGTCGAGGGAACACCCGTTAGTGATCATGTTCTCAAGATGATGGCTCATCTTAATGAGATGGAAGTCCTCGGAGCTGAGATCGATGGGGAAACCCAGGTCGATATCATTCTCCAGTCTCTGCCTAGGAGTTTTGAGCAGTTTCGCCTCAACTACAACATGAACAAGAGGTTGTATTCGTTGGCGGAGCTTCTGACAGAACTCCAGGCGGCAGAGGGGCTTTTTCGTCAAAGTGCTCAAGCCATGGTCGCTCAGAAGGTTTCTTCCTCTAAACCGAAAGGTAAGAAGAAGAAGAAACAAGGTGGAGCGAAGAAAGTGGCAGTGGGACCTCAGGCAGGAGTGAAGAAGCCGAAAGGCAAGTGCTTCACTTGCACGGATTTGGACATTGGAAGGCGGTGTCTAAAGAACAAAGGTATATCTTCTTGTTTAGTTGTTGAAACATGTTTAGCGGTGTTATCTACCGATTGCACGGTGTGTAGATCAGAGCCACGATCATGTCTGCAATACTTTGCGGGGTTCGAAACCGACAACTAGCTAAGGAGAGATTACCAGTCTTCATGGGCAATGCTTGAAGGTGGCGGCTATTGCGTTGGGAGGCGTTTATTTATCTTGTAATAGGAATAAAGTTTTGGTTTTGAGAAATTGTCTTTATGTACCTACTTTTAGAAAGAATTTAATTTCAGTTTCTAAATTGTTTATGGATGAGTATTCTATTTCTTTTAATGACAAAGTGGTTATAAAAAGGAATAGGAGATTATCTGATACAGTACATTGGTTGGCAATTTATATACTCTTGAACCAAAAACTCCCACGATGCATATAAAGTAAATAACTCATCTTCTAAGTCTAATAAGAGAAAAGAACCTTCATAAAATGAACCAAACATATCTTTGGCATCTAAGGCTTGGTCATATTAACCTAGCGGAATTCAAAGGTTGATAGCTGATGGACCTTTGGGTTCATTAGTGGTGGAGGATCTCCCAACCTGTGAATCTTGCTTGGAAGGTAAAATGACCAAGAGGCCTTTCAAGGCCAAGGGGTATAGAGCCAAAGATGTGTTGGAAATGGTTCATTCTGATTTATGCGGTCCTATGTCTATCCAGGCAAGAGGTGTCTTTGAATACTTCGTCTCTTTTATAGACGATTATTCAAGGTATGGATACATTTACTTGATGCACCGCAAGTCTGAATGCTTTGACAGGTTCAAAGAATTCAAGGTGATGTGGAGAACCGTCAAGGTAAAAGTATCAAGACATTACGATCGATCGTGGTGGCGAGTACCTCTTGGGAGAGTTTAGGAGTTACTTATCGAGGTGGGATTCAATCCCAATTATGCACTTTGGCACACCCAGTGAGAATGGTGTAGCGGAGCGAAGGAATAGGACTCTTATGGAGATGGTCAGATCGATGATGAGTTATTCTGAGTTACCTGTTTCGTTCTGGGGGTATGCACTGGATACGACAATGTACACTCTGAACTTGGTTCCATCTAAATCAGTACCTTCTACCCCTGTAGAATTGTGGGTGGCGAAAGCCTAGTCTAAGACATATTCGGGGTAGTCCGGCCACATGTCTTGAAGGTTGATCTTTGGTAAGTTGGAACCTCGTTGCAGTGTGCATGTTTGTTGGCTACCCTAAGGAAGCGAAGGTGGTTTGTTTTATAATCCTAGAGATCAGAGGGTGATCGTTAGCACGAATGCCAAATTTCTAGAGGAGGATTATGTAATGAACCACAAGCCCAAGAGTAGGATTGTTCTTGAGGAGTTGACGGGGAAGTCCACTTGATACCACCGTCACAAGAGGAGACACCACAAGTCACGCACCGCGTGTCATAGAGCATACACAGGAGGCACCTCGTCATAGTGGGAGGGTTGTTAGACAACCCGGAGATTCATGTTTTTGGGAGAGTCTTGGACTTAGTCACAGAACATGAACTGATCCCTGGACATATGATGAGGCAATCCAAGATAGAGATCGATATCTTGGCAGCGATGAATTGAGAGATAGAATCTATGGATTCTAATCAGTCTGGAGCTAGTAGAACCACCCGATGGTGTAAACCATTTGGATGCAGTGGATCTACAAGAAAGAGAGGAGTAGGCGGGAAGGTTGAGACCTTCAAAGCTAGGCTTGTTGCGAAAGGGTATACTCGGAAGAGGGTATCGATTATGAGAGACCTTTTCGTGATATATCTTAAGTCTATCAGATTCTCTTATCTATATGCTCATATGGATTATGAGATTTGGCGGATGGATGTCAAGGCGGCTTTCCTTAGAAGTCTTGAGAGAACATCTATATGCGGCAACGGAGGATTCATTGCTAAAGGCAAAGAGCATCTTGTATGTAAGCAATCGGTCCATTTATGGATTGAAGCAAGCTTCTAGATCTTGGAACATCCGCTTTGATGAGGTAATCCAGTCATATGGATTTATTGAAAGTCGGATGAGCCTTGTGTATACAAGAGATGTAGTGAGCGTAGTGGTGTTTCTTGTACTATCGTAGATGACATTTTGTTAGTTGGCAACAATATCAAAGTGTTATCAGGCGTAAAGTATAGTTGTCAAGCAGGTTTGATATGAAGGACTTGGGAGAAGTGGGACACATCCTTGGGATCAAAGTTATAAGGGATCATAAGAAAGGATGTTGTGCTTATCTCAAGCTTACATTGACACTATCCTTGCTCGTTTAGCATGCGAGAACTCCAAGAAAGGTTTTCTACCTTTTAGGCATGGAGTTCCTTTATCTAAGAGATGTGTCCCAAAACATCAAAGGAGATAGAGGACATGAAGGCGGTTCCTTATGCTTGGCGTAGGAAGCCTTATGTATGCTATGCTATGTACGAGACGGATATCTATTTTCAGTGGGCATGGTTAGCGAGATATCGAGTAATCTAGACAGGGGACATTGGACTACGGTAAAGCATATATTGAAGTACAGAAGGACTAGGGATTATATCTTTGGTTTCTGGGCGATCAATTAGTCCACATGGGTTACACAGTTGATTTCCAATCGGATAGGGACAAGTAAGTAAGTATACCTCGGGGTTTGTGTTTACTTTTGGAGGTGGAGCCATAGTATGGAGGAGTGTCAAGCGAAATGCGTGGCGGACTCTACCATGGAAGTGAGTATGTGGCGACCTGCGAGGCGGACCAAGGAAGCTGTATGGCTCAGGAACTTCTTGATGGACTTGGATGTGATTCCTGGTTTGCCCAGAACTATCACGATTTATTGTGATAATAGTGGTGCAGTTGAAAACTCGAAAGAACCATGAGCCCATAAGGCGAGTAAACACATAGAGCGTAAGTACCACCTTATACGAGAGATCGTAAAGCGAGGAGAAGTTGTTGTCGCCAAGATTGCATCAGAGGATAACCTGGCGGATCCATTCACTAAGGCCCTTCCAGCGAAAGCGTTTGATAGGCATGTGGAGGACATGGGGATCAGATGTATGGCAGAGTGATGACGGCATAGTCTTTTAGTATAAGTGGGAGATTATTGGAATGTATACTGAAAGCCTAGCTCTTTTTGTATGAACATTTTATTTTGAAATAAGAATCACATGATCATTGTTTGCACTTTATATATTTATTATATGTGTGCATATTGTCTAATATTTTACATTGTAGATAACATGGTGCTTGGTGTGGCACAGAAGATCATGTTATCAGTCCCTTGTAAAATATAAGTAGAGGCTCACAACCAAGATGGTTTTGGACAAACCATTGGCATGGTTGTAGTGTAGTTTGATATTGTTTTTTCTTGAACATAGAGTTACACTAGTACACTTAGGTGTATTGAGCAGGACCGACATAGAGGTGATTCAATTTATTGCTGACTGCATAATTGAATCGGACCTCGGATATTATGTTGTACATGCTCTTAATCCCGATATAATAACGGGCACATGTACTTAGTATTTATTTCTTTGATTTACCAGAGGGTGAGACTTAGATGGATTAAATCAATATGCCCGGTAAGTTGGGAAATGATATTATTTACATGGTGTGCTGTTGATTATAGGAGGAAACCGTGTCCTATATATTAGGTTGATGATGTCCCCTTGAGGAGCTCATAAGGTTCATCATGTAAACCCAGCTGGTTGACTTAGTCAACATGATGATAAGGTTGAGTGGTACTACTCGAGGAATTAGATGTTAATTAATTGATGGTCAGTAAATCAATTAATTGACGGACATTCGATATCTTAAACACGGGGAGATTAATGTACGAATAACATATGGAGCCCATATTAAGTTATGGGGGTTGGTGAGGTAGTTCAATGATAATCCTCTAGTGGTTGATGGATCAAGTTTGTGTGGTTCCGATCCATCGGGTGGCCAAGACCCAACTCCTCCTTATGGTCCCTATCGTAGCCTAATATAATCCTTGTGAAGTCTAGATCCAAGAATGTAAAACAAAACCTAGAACCAACGGTTGGGATTAAATCCCTAGATCCGATGGTTAGGATGAAACACTAGAACCAACGGTTGAGATTAAATCCCTAGATCCGATGGTTAGGATGAAACCCTAGAATCGACGGTTGAGATTAAATCCCTAGATCCGACGGTTGGGATAAAACCCTAGATCCGACGGTTGGGATGAAATCCTAGATCCGACGGTTGGGATGAAATCCTAGATCCGACGGTTGAGATGAAACCCTAGATCTGACGGTTGGGATAAAACCCTAGATCCGATGGTGGAGGTTAAATCCCTAGATCCGACGGTGGAGATTAAAGGAGTCCTAAGCCTAACTCTATAAAAGGAAAGCTTAGGGTTGGGCGGCACGAATGAATTGATTGAGGAATTAGGGTTTTGGCTCATCCAAAAGTGGGCGCCTAGGGTTTTTGGGTGGCTAGGGTTTTGGAGCAAAACAAGTGGGCGGCAACTCTTCCTTCTAGTTGATTGTCGGTGTCCATCCTCCTCCATCATTCCTTGGTCGACGCCCATCCTAGAGGCCTCTCCCTTCTTCCTTGGCTGGCGGTTCTCCTCCCATTGGTGGCCGGTTCTCATCCTCCTCCCTATTCTCCAAGGTGGCCGGCGGTTCTCCTTCATTTGGTGGCTGGGCCATCATCCATTTGATCCTTGGCCGGCGGTTGCACCAAATTTCCTAATTTGGTGGCTGGCTCTAGAAAGGATAGGTATTTGTAAGTTCTTCTCTTTGTTTGCAGCGGACAAGGTAGAGAAGAAAGCGATCTAGAAGGCTTCTACTCGTGGAAGATCTTCGTCCACACGTCGTCCACGAGAAAGATAGGACATACGGTAGAAGATCGTGAGGTATAAAGTTATTTTAACTTTATTTATAGATTTGAGCTTGTTCTTTTATGTTTTGATTATGCATGTGTAAATTAGTAAATATATTGTATAATCATGGACCCCGAAGACAAACACAAAAACCGGCGATCTGTCCGTCGTCTCTTCCGCGGCTAACCAACTAGAAGAGTTGAGTTGCTTGAACAACTAGTTTGTTCAAGCGATCACTCAAGTTGTTAGCATGACGATGAAATGGTTGTGCTAAGGAAGCTCATCCCATCCGGATTAATTCTTTCATTAGTGAAAATTTTAATCCGGGGACATGGGAGCCAATGAGCCTCCGAAGCAACCACCTTCAAGCATATGTGCTGATAGTGTCGTTTTTCCCTTGTACTGTAGAGCAAGGCAAGGAATGGAATAATTGAAGGGAGCAACAAGAGGCAAAGATGTGTGTGGCAGTGGCATGGTGGATAAGATTTAGTTTATTGTTTGGGGAGATTATGCATGTTTTACCGTTCAGTGTTAAGACTTAGATGATGTTTTTGTTTTGGTTGTCACTCCCGTTTATTATATAAATCTCGAATTTCTTTAGTACATGTTTAGTTAAGAAAATTGCTAAGACCATTACATCATAATTAATCTGTTAGATGGACTAGGTTAATATAGTTAGCTTAAGAAGGGATTTTATTGTTTTAAATGATTCCGCTGTATGTATATGCATGTATGTATGATCGCGTAGCGCCACCCTTCGCTCCCCTCTGAGGTACGGGAAGGGCGGGCGTTACACCTTAAGCCAATAGGAACTCTAAGCCATAAAAAATAAGGTTCAAAGTTCAAACTTGAACTTTCTACACCTTAAATTTGATACATTGACCTAACACCTCTCTTAATCCATATCCAATGGATTTTCACCCTTTATAATGCTTCCCAAAGCATATCCTAGGGTTATGAGTGGTTAGGAAACCTTACCATAGCTAAAATCAGCCTAAACAAACCTTGTTAACCCAAAATCAGCCTAGCAGTCGACTCCTGACTGAAGTAGTCGAACTGCCCTTGCATCAGTCGACTGATAACTGAAATTCTCAAATTTCAGCTATCAGAATTAAATTTTGAAAAAGCATAAGTAATTCTACGTATTTTGAAAAATTGTGAAAATTTATATGTATATTACTTATAGTCAATACAATGGGTAAAAAATGTTTGAAAAATATTTTACCCATAAAATATCGAAATTGATACAAAATTCAAATGTAAAGACAGATGCTGGTAAGTTGGAACCTCGTACAGAAGTGCGCATGTTCGTTGGCTATCCTAGAGGAACGAAAGGTGGTTTGTTCTATAGTCCTAGAGATCAGAGGGTGATCGTTAGCACGAATGTCAGATTTCTAGAGGAAGACTATATAATGAACCACAAGCCCATGAGTAAGATTGTTCTGGAGGAATTAAAAGGGGAAGTCACTTCTTCAGTACCACCGGTACAAGAGGATATACTAGAAGTCACTGCACCGCGTGTCACAGAGGATACACAGATGATACCTCGTCGTAGTAGGAGGGTTGTGAGACAGCCTGATAGATTCATGTTCTTGGGAGAATCTTCTGATTTGGTCTCTGGCGAACATAAACCTGATCCCTGGACATATGACGAGGCAATCCAAGATAAAGATGCAGTATATTGGCAAAGTACAATGAATACTGAGATTGAATCTATAGATTCTAATCAGGTCTGGGAGCTAGTAGAACCATCCGATGGTGTAAAAACCATTGGATGCAAGTGAATCTACAAAAGAAAGAGAGAAATAAACGGGAAGGTTGAGACCTTCAAAGCAAGGCTTGTTGCGAAAGGGTATACTCAGAAAGAGGGTATCGATTATGAGGAGACTTTTTTGCCGGTAGCCATGTTTAAGTCTATCCGGGTTCTCTTATGCATTGCTGCTCATATGGATTATGAGATTTGACAGATGGATGTCAAGACAACTTTCCTTAATGGAAGTCTTGAGGAGAACATCTACATGAAGCAACCAGAGGGATTCATTGCAAAGGGAAAAGAGCATCTTGTGTGCAAGCTTAATCAGTCCATTTATGGATTGAAGCAAGCTTTGAGGTATTGGAACATCCGCTTTGATGAGGTAATCTAGTCTTATGGATTTATTCAATGTCCGGATGAGCCTTGTGTATGTAGGGAATTCTCGTATGCCAAATGGCATATGCGCAACGGAAAATAGGATCCCTTCCAAGTGATCCATGCGAAAGCAAACTCGTATAAAATAAATTTCTCTAAACCAAACCTATCTTATAGGAGAGTTCTACCTTTGTTGCGTGCCCTTTGCAATCCCGCTTTTCCTTTCGGTTTGTTGGATCTTTAGCACGTTCAAGTGTCTGTGCCTCTATACGTATCCACACGAGCAGGCTCTTGTCTCACAAAAGAAAACTAGAGGAGCTCTCCTTTACTTCTTGCTAGAGAAGTCCCTAAAGGAGAGGAAGCTAGGGAAAAGAGAAGGGAAGAAGAAGACTACTCTTCTTGCTACTCACAAAAGGCCACACAACAATAAGCTCTCAAGCTCTCTCCAAGCCTCAAGCTCCCAACAACCACACTCCACAACCACAACAACAATTGCTATGGAATGGCCGGCCACTTCATGGTCTTTTATAGGGTTGGAAAAACCCTTTCACCTCCTACCATTCAATGCAATCCATTGCATTGGGACATTTGTTTGGCCGGCCACTTAAGGAGACAAAACCATTTTGTTTCCTTCCACCTTAACTAGCTTAGGTGGATGCTTAGGTGGCATGCTTATGTGGCATTCTTGTGTGGCATTCATGCATGTTGAATTAATCTTATTAATTCAATTAAGCTTATGTTATCATATTGAATTAATCTTATTAATTCAATTAAGCTTATGTTATCATATTGAATTAATCTTATTAAATCAATAAGGTAACATATTGAATTAATCTCATTAAATCAATTAGCTAAAATTCTCATTAAGCTTAAAGTCCAAAAACCATTTTGTACTTAAGCTTATTCCCATATTATTCTAGTCAAACTAGAATACTCTAATTCCTCTAATTATCATGCTCTTTGTGTGTGACCCTATAGGCTCTCATAACGTTGGCAGTGGATCTAAACTCTTTTAGATACACAAGCAATGAGCGGCATCTAGCAATACATCATTGCTACCCAATTCTGAGATAAGTCAAGATCCGACTAACCTTTCCGTGACTACTACTATAATATATGACCGTGTCCTTCTATCCTTGATATCGGATTGATCAATGAGGCATAGACCGTGTCATCCTCGATCAATCTATGTGTTTCTTGATCCCTGAGTAAACTAACTCAAACAAATGAGCTCAATATCTCATATTGACTCATTCGAGCATGGCCATGCATTTTAGTAGTTCTACTCAATCAAGGGGCCCACCGATATCACTCCCGTCATATGGAAGGCATAGATCCCATCTACATCACTCACATCCCTCCGCATAATTTGTTACATACCCGATGTCGCCTTTATGGTCCACCTACGGGTGGCGTTTGTGATACCAAAGTACATAACTCCTTATGTAGGGAACCATAGTGACTTCAGGTCTAAGGACTATTCATACCAATAGTCACATGAGAAAGTTTATGACACTCATATAACGATCCATGAAACTTTCTCATGGCGGGTCAGTTCAGTATATATTCTCCAATATATACCCATGTGTCAACTTGATATCATATATCCATGACTTGTGAGATCAAGTCATCAATTGACCTACATGCTAGTCTTTATGTATTAATATTGCCCTTGCATATTAATACTCGACTAGGAACATTTAGGAAAGTGTTCTCTACAGCCTCTCATAATCAATTCTGCCAATTGATGTGCTGTAGATAAGAACCTACTTTTCTAGGGCATTATTATATTTAAATTAGCTGGCACAAGCAAGATGTAAATATAATAACCAATCCTTTGCCTTTATAGAATATGATACAAAATGTTCCCTATTCAACCATCACATGATTGGTTCTAGGGCTTTAACTAACAGTGTATACAAGAGATGTGACGGAAACGTAGTGATATTTCTTGTATTATATGTAGATGACATTTTGCTAATTGGCAACAATATCAAGGTGTTATCGGACGTAAGGGTATGGTTGTCCAAATAGTTTGATATGAAGGACTTGGGAGAAGTGGGAAACATCCTTGGGATCAAGGTTATAAGGAATCATAGGAAAAGGATGTTGTGCTTATCTCAAGCTTCATACATAGACACCATTATGGATTATTTTAGCATGCAGAACTCCAAGAAGGGTTTTCTACCTTTCAGGCATGGAGTTCCTTTATCTAAGGAGATGTGTCCTAGAACATCTGAGGAGATAGAGGACATGAAGGCGGTTCCTTATGCTTCGGCAGTAGGAAGCCTCATGTATGCGATGCTGTGTATGAGACTAGATATCTGCTTTGCCGTGGGCATGGTTTGCAGATATCAGAGTAATCCAGGACAGAGACATTGGACTGCGGTAAAGCATATATTGAAGTACCTGAGAAGGACTAGGGATTATATGCTAGTTTACTAGGTAGACCAATTACTCCCTATGGGTTACACAGATTTTGACTTCCAATCAGACAGGGATAATAGTAAGTTTACCTCAGGTTTTGTGTTTACTTTGGGAGGTGGAGCCATTGTATGGAGGAGTGTCAAGCAGAAATGCGTGGCGGACTCTACCATGGAAGTTGTGTATGTGGCAGCCTCTGAGGCGGCCAAAGAAGTTGTATGGCTCAAAAACATCTTGATGGACTTGGATGTGATTCATGGTTTGCCCAGAACTATTACAATTTATTGTGATAACAGTGGTGCAGTTGCAAACTCGAAGGAACCACGAGCCCATAAGGCAAGTAAACACATAGAGCGCAAGTACCACCTGATACGAGAGATCGTAAAGAGGGTAGAAGTTGTTGTCGCCTAGATTGCATCAGAGGATGACCTGGTACAACCTTTCACTAAGGCCCTTCCAGCGAGAGCCTTTGATAGGCATGTGGAGGGAATGAGAATCAAATGTATGGCAGTTAGAGTACAACATAGTCTTTTAGTATAAGTGGGAGATTGTTGGGATGTATACTGAAAAGTCTAGCTTTTGTATGAACATCTTTATTTTTGAAATAAAAATCACATGATCATTGTTTGCATATTTAAGGTTATGCATATTGTCTAATACATTACATCGTAGATAACATGGTGTGTAGTGTCACACGGGAGATCGTGTTATCAGTTCCTTGTAAAGTATAAGTAAAGGCTCACAACCTAGATGGTTTTGGACAAACCATTGGTATGGTTGTAGTGTGATTTAGTATTGGTTTGTCTTGACCATAGAATCACATTAGTACACTTTGTGTGTATTGAGCAGGACGGACTTAGAGGTGATTCGATTTATTGCTGACTACATAATCGAATCGGACCTCAGATATTATATTGTACATGCTCTTAATCCCGATATAATAACGGGCACATATACTTAGTATTCATTTCTTTGATTTACCAATGGGCGAGATTTATAGATTAAATCGATAGGCTCGGTAAGTTGGGAAATGATATTATTTATATGGTGTGCTGCTGATTATAGGAGGAAACCATGTCCTATATATTAGGATGATGATGTCCCCTTGAGGAGCTCATAAGGTTCATCATGTAAACCCTGCAGGTGGACTTGGTCCGGCATGATGATAAGGTTGAGTGGTACTACTCATGGAGTTAGATGTGGATTAATTAATTTTCAATAAATTAATTAATCGACGGACATTCGAGATCTTAAACACGGGGAGATAAAGGTACAAATAATATATGGAGCCCATATTATCTTATGGGGGTTGGTGAAGTAGATTAATGATAATCCTTTAGTGGATTGGATTATCATTAATGGATCGGACTTTATATGGGTTTAATCAATTGGGTGGCCAAGATCCAACTCCTCCTCATGGTCCCTATTGTAGCCTATTAAAACCTCATGAAGCTTAGATCCAATGGTAGAAAACAAAACTCTAGAACCAATGGTAGAGATTAAATCTCTAGATCCGATGGTTGAGATTAATTCTCTAGATCCGATAGTTGAGATTAAATCCCTAGAACCAATGGTGGAGATTAAAACAGGGCTTATCCCTAACTCTATAAAAGGAGGCAAAGGGTTGGGCGACAAGGAGCTTGGAGGCTAGGGTTTTGGAGTTTGGTTTGGGCAGCCACAAATAAGGAATTTATTTCCTTTCTTCTTCTTCTTCCTTAGGTGGTCAGCGCCCTTCCTTCTTCTTCTCCCCTTTGGCCGGCGTCTAAAGCTCCTCATCCTCTTCTCCTTGACCGGTGGAAACAAAGCTTAGGGTCTTCCCTTGAAGCTCTTGGCCGACGTCCACTTCTTTGTTCTTCTTCTTGGCCAACGGCAAGCACCAAACTTGGAGCTTGGTGGTTGGTTGAAAGAAGGAGAAGTGTTTTGTTTCTTATTCTTCCTCTTGCTCGGAGCGAACAAGGAAGGAAGATTGGTGATCTAGGAGCTTCGACTTTTGGTAGATCGTCACCCACACGATGTCCAAAAGGAGGAAGGACATACAATAGAAGATCGAGAGGTATAATATTTGTTTATATTCTTTTGTAGCATGTCTATATTTTTTCTTCAATCATATATATGTTATATATTCTGTTTGTGGCTAAAATAACTTGGACCCGAATATAAACACAAAAGCCGGCAATCCATACATCGTCTATTCCGCGGCTATTTGTAGAATACAGGTTTGTGGCTTGAACAACAAGTTTGTTCAAGTGACCACTCTAATCGAATAGCACGACGATGAAACGGTAGCTTGGGTAATTCCTCCTTGTCAAGGATAAATTTTTTTATCCAGGGACGTAGAAGGGATTGCCATGAACAAGCGACCGAGTTGAAGTGGGAAGCGAAGTTTCCTACCTTCATCCATAACTCCAATCGACTAATAGACCTCAACCATGAGGTTTAACCTAAATTTGATACCCTCATACTTGATAGATTACACTTAGCCTAGACCTAAGCCTTCTAGCCACCTCCACCAACCTCAAGCGTATTGGATCCCTCCAAGTCATCCATGACTTGTTCATCCATACGCTAGCCTTCAGGTGCTTCCATCGGCTATTGTCATGCTAACCGAGTCTACATTGCCAAGGTACATTTGCGCTTATGCTGCCAAGACACACGTTTGGACTTTATGCTGTCAAACATTGGACTTATGTCACCAAGACTACAACTTGGACTTTATTCCACCAATATCACACCCTTGGACTTCTCTTGCCAACTCCATATTGGATTTTTCAAATGCCAAGACTCATGCTTGGACTTTCCAATTGCCAAGTACCCATGACTTGGACTTTACCATTGCCAAGACCCATGATTGGACTTTCCATGCCAAGTACCCATGACTTGGACTTTACCATTGCCAAGTGTCTCACTTGGACTTCTACATCATATGGTCAACCACATGTCAACTATATAGTCAACCCATTATCAAAAAATGATCAACCCATTGTCAGACATCAAAATACTACTCGAGTCGAACTTGAGTCCGGTCAATCGTGACCTAGGCCGATTGCACCAACAATACCTAGGTTCGATTATCTAGTGCCCCTGCACCAACAATCTTTCCCTTTTTGATCTATGGCAAACCAAATCAAAGTTAAGAGAATGGTAAGTATTAACATTTTTCAAAATCTCCCTCTCAAGGTTACCTATCCCTTAACCTTAGGTGAGTATTGAAAAACAAATACTAAGTTCTTAACTCTTAAAAAAATAGTTAACGTCTTAACTTTAACCTCTCTCCCCCTTTACCATATATCAAAAAAAAAATTATGAAGGGTGCATTTTTAAGGTTAATGTTTATATATGTAAAGGAAAAGAAACTCTAATAAACTTTTTCTAAAAGCATTATAAGTTCAAATGATAGAAGAATAATTAAATGCCTTTATAAATCCAAGCATGTGTCCTTTTATAAAATAATATATTCAAAATAACTCATCTAATAAATTATCCTTATAAGCATGTTCAACTCTATTTTGACCCAATTGTTATTAGATAATCAATAAGTCTTGGTTAGAGTTGTTTACTTTGAAAAATTATACTCCATGATTCATGTTGATGCACTTGTTCTACATCTATAATCAGGAGTAAGACCCTAACATCTCACGCCCATCTACGTGGTTCAGTACACAATCACATTAAACCTATATGTTGTGAGATGTGTTGGCTCCTTAAAACTATAGGCTCATGCTTTCTAAGGTAAATCCTATACTAGTTCCATGTAGCATAAAAGAAATTGATAAATAGTAAGTAAAAATAATTCCTACTCTACTACGCACATGCCTAGTTTTCGTCTAAGCAAACATAACTCTTCTTCAGGTAATGGTTTAGTAAAAATGGCTGCTAGGTTCGATTTTGATTCAACGTATTCAAGTTTTATGTCTTCATTAACTACATGTTCTCTTATAAAATGGTGTTTAACTTCTATGTGTTTAGTTCTAGAATAATATATAGGATTTTTAGTTAGATTAATTGAGTTAATGTTATCAATCATGACTTTAGTATTACTAAAGTTTAGTTGGAAGTCCTTTAGAGTGTGCTTCATCCAAAGAAGTTGAGCTACACACTCACCCATGGCTCGTATTCTGCTTCGGTAGTAGACAAAACAACACAATATTGTTTTCTGTAGGACCGTTAGTGTCGCTAGAGGGGGGTGAATAGCAATTCGTCGATTTCATTGATGAAATTCGTCACGCTTGTCTATGATTGTTAGTACGCAGCAGAAATACAAATACACATACAAATCACAACACAAGCACAACACATGGATTTAATGTGGTTCGGAACCCTAGTTCCTACTCCACGCCCGAGCCCTAGCGAGCTCTAATGATACAAACTACCACTATCAAACTTCTCCTTCTCGGTGATATACTGGAGGTGGAGAAACCTCTTGCTAGTCTCTTACAACAATAAAAGCAAGATACAACAAGCAAAAACACCAATTACAAAAGCAAATGAGAAACAAGTGAACACACTTTACAAGTTAGGGCTTTTGAATGCTTGCTTATTGGTTGCTTTGGGATGACTTTGAAGGCCCTGAAATGTAGCAGCACCTCGCCTCAAATTTCCCCTCTAACCTCTGCTCGAAGACGCCCTCAAGCCTCCACTTATAATGCCCCATCGAAACTTCCTGACCTGCAATGGTTGCTTCACCAGTCGAGGCACCACCTCGGCTGCTATCCCAGTCGAGGCGCCAGTCAAGTCTTCCTTGCTTCTGAGCAGCTATTTACATGCCTGTCCTGAATCTAGTCGAGTGGTCCAATCGAGGTGTTGGTCGAGCCTTCTTCGCTTTTGAGTGATTCCACTCATGCCCCACTCCCATAACCAGTCGAGTGGACCAGTTGAGCCGCCACCTCGACTATCCTCTAGTCGAGGTGTCGGTCGAGTGACTTCCCAAGTCCCACTGCTAAGCACTCGACTCCATGAGTCAGTGAGCACCTTACCATTCGAGGTGCTGCCTCGATTACAACCCAGTCGAGGTGATGGTCGAGTTCACCTTGCTTCTGTTTTCTTACAAACAAAGCCCAATCGACTGAATTGAACTGGCAGTCGACTGTTATACCTCAACACTGAGATTTAACACCCCAAGTATGATCCATTCATACTTGATACTCACCCCAGGCCTAGAACTAAGCCTTCAACCCACTTCCATCAGCCTCACGCCTCCCGGATCCCTCGAGTCTGTGACTCTTCATCCTTGTGCTAGCCTTCAAGTGTTTCCATCGGTTATTGGTGTAATGCCCATAAAATTCCTAGCAATTTTACAAGAATTTTTGCATGGTTATAATGGTCTTTATGTGGGCTCCTTCAAAAAAAAAAAAATAGAGCCAAAAAGGATGCATGCCTTAGGGTTTGAACCCTAAACCTCCAAGTAGATAGCTAAACCTTAAGATGCATCCAATAACCAGAAGCCCAGCAGGGTTGTTCTATTAGAAGGATATGGGAAATGATAGATAAGGGTAAGGGAGGCTAAGGGACACCTTCAAGTGAATAAATAGGAGAATGAGGAGACAAGAGAAACAAAAATTGTCATTCTCCCCTTCTCCTCTTCTTCCTCACCGAAACCTTAACTCCCTCTCCTTCCCTTTTTCCGAAAACCAACCAAGCAAGAAGAGGGTTCTAGTCTTGGCATCACAAAGGGTATTTTCTACTACTAAACAAAGCGAAGGATGTAAGTATCCCCTCACATGCAGTACAAGTTGCTTTGATTGATGGTTGTTAAGAAAATCCTTTATGAAACTTTCGGCCAAGAGCTTCTTCATGCTTCCCATGATTGTCCATGCTATGTTTTGTATGAATATAATGATAATATGTTTCTAGATAGGCTTGGTTTAAGTGTTTGATCTTCAAGCTTCTTGAAACTCTCATCCAATAACTTCTTCATGATTCCCATGATTGTCCATGCTATGTTTTATATGAATATGATGATAACATGTTTCTAGATAGGCTTGGTTTAAGTGTTTGATCTTCAAGCTTCTTGAAACTCTCGGCCAATACCTTCATCATGCTTCCCAAGATTGTCCATGCTATGTTTTGTATGAATATGATGATAACATGTTTCTAGATAGGCTTGGTTTAAGTGTTTGATCTTCAAGCTTCTTGAAACTCTCGGCCAAGACCCATTTAGGCTCTTAATAGACTTCCATGCTATGATCTATATGTAGTAATGTTATGTTTTGAATGTAGATGAAGATAATATGTAGATAGCTAAGCTAGATTTAAGTGTTGGACCCTTAAGCCTCTTGAAACTCTCGGCCAAGACCCATTTAGGCTCATAATGGTCTTCTATGCTATGATCTATATGTTGTCATGTTATGTTTTGAATGTAGATGAAGATAATATGTTGATAGCTAAGTTAGATTTAAGTGTTGGATTTTTAAGCCTCTTGAAACTCTCGGCCAAGACCTATTTAGGCCCCTAAGGGCCTTCCATGCCATGATCTATATATGATGGAGATTAACATGTGGTTAGTTAGATCTTGTACAAGTTGTTTAGGGTTTAAAATTTTGTTAGAACCCCATGAAGTTTAGATCACACCATGTTATGCTTGTTCATGATGTTTATGCCATGCTCTATATGTGTGTGATGTTAGTATGATGTTAAATAGACCTTGCACAAGTTGTTTAACATGTAAACTCCTAAGAACCCTCCCTTAGGGTTTCGGCCAGCCCATGTACATGCCCTCTACCAAATCCTCAATGTCATGCTACATGTAGAAAAAAAAATGCAAATATGATGTTAGTTAGATCTTATGATAGCATGATTGGTTTATGTCACTACATTATGTCCATGTTAATTGTATGAATGTATAATTATGTTCTGCTCATTGCCATGTTAATTGTATGAATGTATGATATGTCATAAAGAAGGAACATGATATGTTATGAAAAGAATTATGATATGCTATGAAGAAGGAACATGATATACTATGAAGAAGGAACATGATATGCTATTAAGAAGGAACATGATATACTATGAAGAAGGAACATGATATGCTATTAAGAAGGAACATGATATGCCACGATAAGGAACATGATATGTTATGAAAAGAAATATGATATGTTATGATAAGGAACATGATATGCTATTTTACTTTTTGCATGGCTTGTACCGGACCCTAACAAGGCCCAACAGATGGGCTCCTACGTGCCCCTGGGTTGACGGTCGTAGTATGGACCCAGTATGGGATGGGCTCCTAGTTGCCCTAGGCTGACAGTCATAAGTATGGGCTTAGGATGGGCTTCTATGTTATGTTGCCCCTAGGCCGACGGACATAGTACGAGCCTAGTACTCTAGTAGGTTCGGGATTAGCTACCTCGGGTCTATTAGGGATGCGCGCTATGATGATAATGTATGTGGTACAATGTCGAGCCCAATATGTTGAGATTATGTTTAAGTACCTATAAATATATGTTTTCAAAGAGCATCTTGCATATACCCTTATTTCATGTCTAGGTGATTATGATGGTTACATCAAGGTTATGCTTATATGCATATTATGCTTATATGTTCTTGTATGTTTATAAGCATGCTATGCTTATATGTTCTTGTATGTTTATATGCATGCTATGCTTATATGTTCTTGTATGTTTATCTGCATGCTATGCTTATATGTTCTTGTATGTTTATATGCATGCTTTGCTTATATGTTCTTAAATCACCATGTCACTACTCTATGTCTAATTCTCGATGTATGACTTTTGTGAGTAGGAAAGGATCTTACTAAGCCTATGTACTTATAGTTTTATGTTCCCTTATACTGCAGATAAGGGTAAAGAATGGCTAAACTAAAGGGAGCAGCAGGAGGGGCAAAGTGTGTGTGGTAGTGGCATGGTGGAGGAGATATGTTTATGTTTCTCATACTTATGCATGTTTTCCTTTAAGTTTTGCATGATAGTTATTAAGAGTCGAACTCTACTTGATGATGAATGGTCGCTACTTGGTGTCCTTTAAGTTGAATGTCATGAACTTGAACTAAGTACTTATGAGATGATGATGCATGCTTTATGTTTAAAAGAAAGAAAGAAAAAGAAGTTTAAAGTCTTCCGCTGTAAGAAGTATATGTAGTCTTCCGCTATAAGTGCATGTATGTATGATCGTATCGCGCCGCCCTTCCAACCCCTGGAAAGGGTGGGCGTGATAGGTTGGTATCAGAGCAGATCTGCCATTCCACTACACACACATCATGCTCCAATCATGCCGATCCAAGTAATAAATTCTATGCCTACTCTATTTTTGTTCATGTATGATAAGAAATGCTTTTAGCTTAAATATGCATGAAAATATGTATGATAACCTTATGCTAGCCTTTAGTTTAAATATGCATAGATAAATGAATGGTAATCTTATACTAGCCTTATTATAATATATTAAGATAACCATGGCTGGGAGATGCAGTAGTAGAGTCGATAAGATTGCACCCTAACCTGACCTTATGCATGTGGTTACTGAACTCCAGCATCAAGTCACAGAGCAACAACAAGTGATAAATGCCTTAATGAATCAGCGAGGAAACCCTACTGCCCCACTACCGGGCCCTAGCCCGATAGTTCGATAGGAAGCTTACCTAATCCAGTGGCAGAGGCTGATGTCGGAAAATTTCTCTGGTACTGGTGAACCATGGGATGCCCAGGCCTGGTTCAAGACTGTGGAAAGCATCGTAGATTTACTGGACTGGCCCGAATGCGAGAAGATTAAGTGCGCGTCATTTTGCCTTTCGAGAGATGCTGGAATGTGGTGGGAAAGGGTTAAAGCAAAGAGGCAAGTGAATCAGATGAGATGGAAGGACTTCGAATATGAATTTTTCGAAGAATTCTTCCATATGCGGGTGACAAACAAGCATTACGACAAGTTCACTGGGTTCCGCCAAGGTGACCTATCAGTTAGTGAAGCTGTGAAGAGATTCAACCGACTCGCACGCCTATGCCCAGAGTTGGTCAGTACAGAAAGAGAAAGGGTCAGACTCATGTTGAAGATGCTTTGACCCAAGATAGCTCTGAATGTGGCCGGTGGAGTTAATAGACTACAGATTGCAAAGGAGCTGTTCAGTAGTGCCTTGATTACCGAACATTACCTGAACAACATTAACCAGCAAAAGAAGGCACTGAATGAAGGCAGGAGTCAAGCCCAGTCAGGAGGTTAGAGAACCCAGAGTACTTGGAAAGGGAACCACACTGGCAAGAGTAAGCAATGGGATGACTCTAAAGGTGGTCCAACAAACAAGTAGCCAAAGATCCCTCTGTGTACTACATGCGGGAAGATACATTCCGGAGTGTGCTACAGGGGCACAAATAGATGCTACAACTGTGGACGAGAAGGGCATAGAGTCAAGGACAGCCCTATTCAGGTTCAGGCACCTCCTCAGCAGTATACCCAATACAGGGGTGCCCCTCCACAGCTACACCAGATGCAGGCTGCAATCAAAGGTACCCCGATAAGTCAAGGGAGATTGGAAGCCCCGCCAGTGACGACGAATGCCAGGGTATTCTCTCTCACCCAAGAAGATGTGGCGAATACTTCTACGGTTGTCACAGGTTAGATATTTATTTTTTGTCAGCGTGCTATTGCATTATTTGATACTGGGGCAACACATTCGTTTGTTTCTACACCTTTCACGAAAAAGATGGACATGCCACCACAAGCTTTGGATCGCAAGTTCTTAACCACCCTGCCCTCGGGAGAAGTAATGCTCTCTACTCATATGCTGTGAGACTCACCCATCAGAATCACAGACAGAGAACTCTACTGTGATCTGTTAGTGCTCGACATGCAAGATTATGATGTCATATTGGGCATGAATTTCTTAAGTAAGTACGGTGCTTCGATCGAGTGCCGCAAAAGAAAAGTGGTCTTCCAGCCGGAGGCAGAACCTATGTTTGAATTTTTTAGAGAGCCAAGGAAAAGAATCGATAAATTTCTATCAGCTCTATAGGCGCACAAGATGTTAGACAGTGGATGCACTGGGTTTCTAGCACATGTGGTTGATACAAGTCAAGTCAAGGACCAGAAGCCAGAAGATGTTAGAGTTATATGCAACTACCCAGAGGTATTCCCAGATGAACTACCAGGTTTAGCCCCAGATAGAGAAATTGAATTTGAGATCGAATTGGTTCCTGGTACTAACCCGATCTCTAAAGCACCTTACCGTATAGCGCCGACTGAATTAAAGAAACTTCAGGGACAGCTACAGGAGTTACTCGACAAGGGACTCATACGCCCAAGTCGCTCTCTATGGGGAGCTCTAGTACTGTTGGTAAAGAAGAAAGATGGGTCTATGCGAATGTGCATAGACTACCGAGCACTAAATAATGTGACGATCAAGAACAGGTACCCTTTACCATGGATTGACGACCTATTCAACCAGTTAAAGGGTGCCACCGTCTTCTCTAAGATTGACCTAAGGTCTGGCTATCATCAAGTGAAAGTAAAACTAGATGATATACCAAAGATGACTTTCCGAACAAAATACGAACATTATGAGTTCATAGTTATGCCCTTCGGAGTGACGAATGCACCAGCTATGTTCATGGATCTGATGAATCGGGTATTCTCGACATTCCTCAACAAATTTGTGCTCATTTTCATCGACGATATACTGATATATTAAAGAAACCAAGAAGAGCACGCAGAACACCTGAATATGGTATTACAGATTCTTCGGGAAAAGCAGTTGTATGCAAAGTTCTCCAAATGTGAGTTCTGGCTCGATCAAGTATCATTTTTGGGTCACATTATATCCAAGCACAGAGTGATGGTAGACCCAATAAAGATTGAAGCTGTGAGTAACTGGAACAAGCCAAAGAATGCCAGCAAGATCAGAAGCTTTCTTGGGTTAGCAAGCTACTACAGGAAGTTTGTAGAGAACTTCTCTAGAATTGCAACCCCTATGACAGTTCTCACCAGAAAGAACATAAAGAATGAATGGACGGACGCCTGCGAGAAGAGTTTCACAGAATTGAAAAGGAGACTGACCAGTGCTCCAATCCTTACTCTTCTGGACAGTAACGAAGGCTTTGATATGAACAGCGACGCTTACGAATTGGGACTCAGAGCTATACTCATGCAGAATGGCAAGGTCATTTCCTATGCCCCTAGGCAACTCAAGGAATATGAAAGGAATTATCTCACTCACGATCTAGAGCTAGCGGCCGTGGTCTTTGCTCTCAAAACATGGAGGCATTATCTATATGGAGCTCAGTGTAAGATTTATATAGACCACCAGAGTCTGAAATATTTCTTCACACAGAAGGACCTAAACATGAGACAACGCAGATGGCTCGAGCTCGTTAAGGATTATGACTACGAGATCTTCTACAATCCAAGAAAAACAAACAAGGTGGCTGATGCACTCAGCAGGAAGTCCTGTGCCACTTTGATGTCTCTATTGGTATTATCTCGGCCCTTAGAAAAGGAAATTATGCATTACGGGGTTGAAATCATTTCCGAATGGCTTTCTACTATGACGATAGCACCGACGTTGTTCGAGATATATTAGAATAGCAAGCCAGCGACTCGAGCATTCAAAGGATCAAGCAAGAGGTCCTGGAAGGAAAGGATGATGGATTTCGTATCTCTGACAGTGGAGTATTCTACCTCAGGGATCGCTTGTGTATTCCCGATGATCTAGAATTACGGAAGAAGATATTTGAGGAAGCTCATGGAACCCCTTATGCGATGCATCCTGGAACCACCAAGATGTACCAAGATCTGAAAAGGAAATTCTGGTGGTTCGGTATGAAAAGAGATGTGGCTCAGTATGTCAGTACCTGCCTGACCTGCCAGAGGGTTAAAGCAGAACACCAGAGACCTGGAGGAACACTGCAGCCAATCCAAATTCTAGAATGGAAATGGGAAGATATTTCTATGGATTTCATCTCAGGACTGCCCAAGACGACGAACGGATATGACGCTATATGGGTAATCATGGACAGATTGACGAAGTCTACCCACTTCCTAGCAATCAAGACGACTTATTCGACTGAGCAACTGGCTTAATTATATGCTAAGGAAATTATCAGATTACACGGGATTCCTAAGACCATCATTTCTGACAGAAATGGTCACTTTATTTCCCATTTCTAGGAATGTGTTCAGAAGGCCCTTGACACGAAGCTATTATTCAGTATTGTCTTTCATCCTAAGACTGATGGACAGACTGAAAGGGTGAATCAAATACTGGAGGATATGTTACGAGCTTGCGCCTTGGATTTCAAAGGGAGCTGGTGTCGATACTTATGCTTGGCAGAATTCGCCTACAATAATAGCTACCAAGCTACTATTGGAATGGCGCCCTATGAGGCTCTGTACGGGAGAAAATGTAGATCTCCTATATGCTGGTACGAGGGTGGTGAAAAGAAGAGGATGGGACTTCAAACAGATTTCATTGCCGACACCACCCGAGCTATACAAAACATCCGCCGAAGAATTGAAACAGCTCATAGCCGGTAAAAGAGCTATGTAGATATATGGCGTAGACCATTGTAATTCGAAGTCGGGGATTTGGTATTCCTCAAGGTAGCCCCTATGAAGGGAGTGATGAGATTCGAAAGGAAGGGTAAGCTGAGTCCGCGCTATGTGGGACCGTATCCGATACTGAATAGAGTTGGCAAGGTAGCTTACGAGCTAGAGCTGCCTCAAGAGCTGTCGGCTATTCACAACGTGTTCCACGTTTCGATGCTCAAGAAGTGCATTTCCTGTACAGACCAAGTGATCGAACCACAAACATTGCAAGTTCAAGAGGACCTGAGTTATGAAAGTCGGCCTATCCAGATACTAGACCGAGAAGTCAAAAGACTAAGGAATAAAGAGGTGCCCTTAGTGAAGGTCCTGTGGCAAATCAACGGGACGAAGAAGCCACCTGGGAACGCGAGGAGGACATGAAACAAAAGTACCCAGAGTTATTCTAATTTTCGAGGATGAAACTTTTAAAAGGTAAGAAGGATTGTAACGCCCGTAAAATTCTTAGCAATTTTACAAGAATTTTTGCATGATTATAATGGGCTTTATGTGGGATCCTTCAAAAAAAAAATAAAAGAAATAGAGCCAAAAAGGATGCATGGCTCAGGGTTTGAACCCTAAACCTCCAAGTAGATAGCTAAACCTTAAGATGCATCCAATAACCAGAAGCCCAATAGGGTTGTGCTATTAAAAGGATATGGGAAATGATAGATAAGGGTAAGGGAGGCTAAGGGGCACCTTCAAGTGAATAAATAGCAGAATGAAGAGACAAGAGAAACAAAAATTGACATTCTCCCCTTCTCCTCTTCTTCCTCACCGAAACACTAACTCCCTCTCCTTCCCTTTTTCCGAAAACCAAACAAGCAAGAAGAGGGCTCTAGTCTTGGCATCACATAGGGTATTTTCTACTACTAAACTAAGCGAAGGATGTAAGTATCCCCTCACCTGCAGTACAAGTTGCTTCGGTAGATGGTTGTTAAGAAAATCCTTTATGAAACTTTCGGCCAAGACCTTCTTCATGCTTCTCATGATTGTCCATGCTATGTTTTGTATGAATATGATGATAACATGTTTCTAGATAGGCTTGGTTTAAGTTTTTGATCTTCAAGCTTCTTGAAACTCTCGGCAAATACCTTCTTCATGCTTCCCATGATTGTCCATGCTATGTTTTGTATGAATATGATGATAACATGTTTCTAGATAGGCTTGGTTTAAGTGTTTGATCTTTAATTTTCTTGAAACTCTCGGCCAATACCTTCTTCATGCTTCCCATGATTGTCCATGCTATGTTTTGTATGAATATGATGATAACATGTTTCTAGATAGGCTTGGTTTAAGTGTTTGATCTTCAAGCTTCTTGAAACTCTCGGCCAAGACCCATTTAGGCTCCTAATGGACTTCCATGCTATGATCTATATGTAGTCATTTTATGTTTTGAATGTAGATGAAGATAATATGTAGATAGCTAAGCTAGATTTAAGTGTTGGACCCTTAAGCCTCTTGAAACTCTCGGCCAACACCCATTTAGGCTCCTAATGGTCTTCTATTCTATGATTTATATGTAGTCATGTTATGTTTTGAATGGAGATGAAGATAATATGTTGATAGCTAAGTTAGATTTAAGTGTTGGATCTTTAAGCCTCTTGAAACTCTTGGCCAAGATCTATTTAGGCCCCTAAGGGCCTTCCATGCCATGATCTATATGTGATGGAGATTAACATGTGGTTAGTTAGATCTTGTACAAGTTGTTTAGAGTTTAAAATTTTCTTAGAACCCCATGAAGTTTAGATCACACCATGTTATGCTTGTTCATGATGTTTATGCAATTCTCTATATGTGTGTGATGTTAGTATGATGTTAAATAGACCTTGCACAAGTTGTTAAACATGTAAACTCCTAAGAACCCTTCCTTAGGGTTTTGGCCAGCCCATGTACATTCCCTCTACTAAATCCTCCATGCCATTCTACATGTAGAAAAAAAAATGCAAATATGATGTTATTTAGATCTTATGATAGCATAATTGGTTTATGTCACTACATTATGTACATGTTAATTGTATGAATGTATGATTATGTTCTGCTCATTGCCATGTTAATTGTATGAATGTATGATATGTCATAAAGAAGGAACATGATATGTTATGAAAAGAAATGTGATATGCTATGAAGAAGGAACATGATATACTATGAAGAAGGAACATAATATGCTATGAAGAAGGAACATGATATGCCACGATAAGGAACATGATATGTTATGAAAAGAAATATGATATGTTATGATAAGGAACATGATATGCTATTTTACTTTTTGCATGTATTATATTGGACCCTAACAAGGTCCAAGGGATGGGTTCCTAAGTGCCCCTGGGTCGACGGTCGTAGTACGGACCCAGTATGGGATGGGCTCCTAGTTGCTCTAGGCCGACGGTCATAAGTACGGGCTTAGGATGAGCTTCTATGTTATGTTTCCCCTTGGTCGACAGACATAGTACCGGCCTAGTACTCTAGTAGGTTCAGGATTAGCTACCTCGGGTCTATTAGGGATGCGCGCTATGATGATGATGTATGTGGTACAATGCTGCGCCCAATATGTTGAGATTATGTTTAAGTACCTATAAATATATGTTTTCAAAGTGCATCTTGCATATACCCTTATTTCATGTCTAGGTGATTATGATGGTTACATCATGGTTATGTTTATATGTTCTTGTATGTTTATAAGCATGTTATGATTATATGTTCTTGTATGTTTATATGCATGCTATGCTTATATGTTCTTGTATGTTTATATGCATGTTATGCTTATATGTTCTTGTATGTTTATCTGCATTCTATGCTTATATATTCTTGTATGTTTATATGCATGCTATGCTTATATGTTCTTAAATGATCATGTCACTACTCTATGTCTAATTCTCAATGTATGACTTTTGTGAGTAGGAAAGGATCTTACTAAGCCTATGTGCTTATAGTTTTATGTTCCCTTGTACTGTAGATAAGGGTAAAGAATAGCTAAACTAAAGGGAGCAGTAGGAGGGGCAAAGTGTGTGTGGTAGTGGCATGGTGGAGGAGATCTGTTTATGTTTCCCATACTTATGCATGTTTTCCTTTAAGTTTTGCATGATAGTTGTTAAGAGTCGAACTCTACTTGATGATGAATGGTCGCTACTTGGTGTCCTTTAAGTTGAATGTCATGAACTTGAATTAAGTACTTATGAGATGATGATGCATGCTTTATGTTTAAAAGAAAGAAAAGAAAAGAAGTTTAAAGTCTTCCGCTGTAAGAAGTATATGTAGTCTTCCGCTATAAGTGCATGTATGTATGATCGCGTCGCGCCGCCCTTCCAACCCTTGGAAAGGGCGGGCGTGACAGGTTGGTATCAGAGCAGATCTGCCTTTCCACTACACACACATCACGCTCCAATCCTGCCGCTCCAAGTAAGAAATTCTATGCCTACTCTATTTTTGTTCTTGTATGATAAGAAATGTTTTTAGCTTAAATATGCATGAAAATATGTATGATAACCTTATTCTAGCCTTTAGTTTAAATATGCATAGATAAATAAATGATAATCTTACACTAGCCTTATTAAAATATATGAAGATAACCATGGCTAGGAGATGCAGTAGTAGAGTCGATGAGATAGCACCCTCACCAGACCTTATGCATGTGGTTACTGAACTCCAGCGTCAAGTCACAGAGCAACAGCAAGTGATAAATGCCTTAATGAATCAGCGAGGAAACCCTATCGCCCCACCAGCGGGCCCTGGTCCGATAGTTCGACAGGAAGCTTACCTAATCCAGTGGCAGAGGCTGAAGCTGGAAAATTTCTCTGGTACTCGTGAACCATGGGATGCCCAGGCCTGGTTCAAGACTGTGGAAAGCATCGTAGAGCTACTGGACTGGCCCGAATGCAAAAAGATTAAGTGCACGTCATTTTGCCTTTATGGAGATGCCCAAATGTGGTGGGAAAGGGTTAAAGAAAAGAGGCAAGTGAATTAGATGAGATGGACGGACTTCAAATATGAATTTTTTGAAGAATTCTTCCATATGCAGGTGACAAACAAGCATTACGACAAGTTCACTGGGTTTCGGCAAGGTGACCTATTAGTTAGTGAAGATGTGAAGAGATTCAACCGACTCGCACGCATATGCCCAGAGTTGGTCAGTACAGAAAGAGAAAGGGTCAGACTCATGCTGAAGATGCTTCGACCCGAGATAGCTCTGAACGTGGCCGATGGAGTTAATAGACCGCAGACCGCAGAGGAGCTGTTCAGTAGTGCCTTGATTCCCGAACATTACCTGAACAACATTAATCAGCAAAAGAAGGCACCGAATGAATGCAGGAGTCAAGCCCAGTCAGGAGGTCAGAGAACCCAAAGTACTTGGAAAGGGAACCACACTGGCAAGAGAAAGCAATGGGATGACTCTAAAGGTGGTCCAGCGAACAAGTAGCCCAAGATCCCTCTGTGTACTACATGCGGGAAGATACATCTCGCAGTGTGCTATAGGGGTACGAATAGATGCTACAACTGTGGACGGCAAGGGCATAGAGTCAAGGACTACCCTATTCAGGTTCAGGCACCTCCTCAGTAGTATACCCAGTACAGGGGTGCCCCTCCACAACTACACCAGATGCAGGCTGCAATCGAAGGTACCCCGATAAGTCAAGGGAGATTGGAAGCCCCACCAGTGACGACGAATGCCAGGGTATTCTCTCTCACCCAAGAAGATGTGGCGAACGCTTCTACGGTTATCACAGGTCAAATATTTATTTTCTGTCAGCGTGATATTGTATTATTTGATACTGGGGTAACACATTCGTTTGTTTCTACACCTTTCACGAAAAAGATGGACATGCAACCACAAGCTTTGGATCACAAGTTCTTAACCACCCTGCCCTCGGGAGAAGTAATGCCCTCTACTCATATGCTGCGAGCCGCACCCATCAGAATCGCAGACAGAGAACTCTACTGTGATCTGATAGTGCTCGACATGCAGGATTATGATGTCATATTGGGCATGGATTTCTTAAGCAAGTACGGTGCTTCGATCGAGTGCCACAAAAGAAAAGTGGTCTTCTAGCCGGAGGTAGAACCTATGTTTGAATTTATTGGAGAGCCAAGGAAAAAATTGATAAATTTCTATCAGCTCTACAGGCGCGCAAGATGTTAGACAGTGGATGCACTGGGTTTCTAGCACATGTGGTTGATACAAGTCAAGCCGAGGACCAGAAGCTAGAAGATGTCAGAGTTGTATGCAACTACCCAGAGGTATTCCCAGATGAACTACCAGGGTTAGCCCTAGATAGAGAAATTGAATTTGAGATCGAATTGATTCCGGGTAATAACCCAATCTCTAAAGCACCTTACCGTTTGGTGCCGGCTGAATTGAAGGAACTTCAAGGACCGCTACAGGAGTTACTCGACAAGGGACTCATACGCCCAAGTCGCTCTCCATAGGGAGCTCCAGTACTGTTGGTAAAGAATAAAGATGGGTCTATGCGAATGTGCATAGACTACCGAGTGCTAAATAATGTGACGATCAAGAAAAGGTACCCTTTACCACGGATTGACGACCTATTTTACCAGTTAAAGGGTGCCACCATCTTCTCTAAGATTGACCTAAGGTCTGGCTATCATCAAGTGAAAGTGAAACTAGATGATATACCAAAGACGGCTTTCCGAACAAGATACGGACATTATGAGTTCGTAGTTATGCCCTTCGGAGTGATGAATGCACCGACTATGTTCATGGATCTGATGAATCGGGTATTCTCGTCATTCCTCGACAAATTTGTGATCATTTTCATCAACGATATACTGATATATTCGAGAACCCAAGAAGAGCAAACAGAACACCTAAATATTGTATTACAGATTCTTTGGGAAAAGCAGCTGTATGCAAAGTTCTCCAAATGCGATTTCTGGCTCGATCAAGTATTATTTTTGGGTCACGTTATATCCAAGCACAGAGTGATGGTAGATCCAATAAGGATTGAAGCAATGAGTAACTGGAAGAGGCCAAAGAATGCCAACGAGATCAGAAGCTTTCTTGGGCTAGCAAGCTACTACAGGAAGTTTGTAGAGAACTTCTCTAGAATTGTAGCCCCTAAGACAGTTCTCACCAGAAAGAATAAAAAGTATGAATGGACGGACGCCTGCGAGAAGAGTTTCACAGAATTGAAAAAGAGACTGACCAGTGCTCCAATCCTTACTCTTCCGGACAGTAATGAAGGCTTCGACATGTACAGCGACGCTTCCAAATTGGGACTCGGAGCTGCACTTATGCAAAATTGCAAGGTCATTGCCTATGCCTCTAGGCAACTCAAGGAACATGAAAGGAATTATCCCACTCACAATCTAGAGCTAGCGGTCGTGGTCTTTGCTCTCAAAACATAGAGGCATTATCTATTTGGAGCTCAGTGTAGGATTTATACAGAACACCAGAGTCTGAAATATTTCTTCACACAGAAGGACCTAAACATGAGACAACGCAGATGGCTCAAGCTCATAAAAGATTATGACTGCGAGATCTTCTACCATCTAGGAAATGCGAACAAGGTGGCCGATGCACTCAACAGGAAGTCATGTGCCACTTTGATGTCTCTATCGATATTATCTCGACCCTTAGAAAAGGAAATTATGTATTATGGGGTTGAAATTATTTCCGGACGGCTTTCTACCATGACGATAGCACCGACGTTGTTCGACGATATATTAGAAAAGCAAGCCAGCGACCCGAGCATTCAAAGGATCAAGCAAGAGGTCATAGAAGGAAAGAATGATGGATTTCGTATCTCTGACAGTGGAGTACTCTACCTCAGGGATCGCTTGTGTATTCCCAATGATCAAGAATTATGGAAGAAGATATTTGAGGAAGCTCATGGAACCCCTTATGCGATGCATCCTGGAACCACCAAGATGTACCAAGATCTGAAAAGGAAATTCTGGTGGTTCGGTATGAAAAGAAATGTTGCTAAGTATGTCAGTACCTGCCTAACCTGCCAGAGGGTTAAAGCAGAACACCAGAGACCTGGAGGAACACTGCAGCCGATCCAAATTCTAGAATGAAAATGGAAAGATATTTCTATGGATTTCATCTCAGGACTGCCCAACACGACGAACGAATATGACGCTATATGGGTAATCGTGGACAGATTGACGAAGTCTGCCCACTTCCTAGCAATCAAGACGACCTATTCGACTGAGCAACTGGCTCAATTATATGCTAAGGTAATTATCAGATTACATGGGATTCCTAAGACCATCATTTCTGACAGAGATGGTCGCTTTATTTCCCATTTCTGGGAATGTGTTCAGAAGGCCCTTGGCACGAAGCTATTATTCAGTACTGCCTTTCATCCTCAGACTGACACTACAAAAAAAACAGAACGTTGGGACGAATTTAGCGACGAATTTTAAAAAAAAATTCGTTGCAAAATATTTTTGCGACGAATTTTGCGACAAAAATTTTTTTGTTGGGAAATAAGCGTCGCAAATTTTAGCGACAAAAATAGCGACGAAGTTTTTGCGACGAATTTTAGCGACGAAAATTAGGGACGAATTTTAAATTTCGTCGCAAATTTTGTTGCAAAAAGTTACCCAGATTTCCAAATTGTCGTAAATCGTCGCAAATTTTATGAAATTAAGAATCATCGCAAATTTGCGATTTAATTCTTTTCGTTGGAAATTTTTGCAACGAAATAAGGAAATCGTTGGTAATTTTCCGACCGATAAAAATTCGTCGCAAATTTCGTCGCTAAATTCGTCGGAAAATTCGTCGCAAATAATAATTTTTTGCGACAAATTAATTTTTTCGTTGGTAATTTTCGCGACGAAAAAAGGAATTCGTTGGTAAATTTGCGATGTTTCCAAATTCGTTGCAAATTTCGTCGCTGAAATTTGCGACGAATGCGTTTTTCGTCGCAAAAATTTGCGACGAAATATTTTTCGTCGCAAATTTCGTCGCAAAATTCGTTGCAAAATTCGTCGCAGATTGGTTTCGTTGCTAAATTAGCAAATTTGTGATTTAATTATTTTTGTCACAAATTTCGCCGGAAAATTCGCTGCAAAATTTATCGCAGATTGCTAAATTCATAAATTTGCTAAATTTAAATTTAAATTCGTCGCAAAAGTCGTCGCAAATTTCTCAAGATTTAGCAACGAATTTGTATATTTGTCGCTAAATTTGTCGCAAAATTAAAAAAATTTTGACAGATTTATTCCGTTTAGATATTCTATCGTATATACAAATTTTCACACACACACAACAAAACACAATAATTTATAATATCCAAATAAATACATTCAATACAAACAAAACACACATTCAATACCACAAAATAATATTCAATACTATCAAAACATATTTCATATCCAAATAAATACAAAGCAACATCATAAGTTTAGAGCAATACAACATTCCAAATAAAAAGTTATATCCTACAACATTTCAAACATTAACATAGTTATGATATCCAAATAACAATGTCCACAAAAGATCTCAACACATGGGGAAAAAAGAATCGTAAGCAATCACATTCTTCTACCCGCATTAGAAAAGAAACAAACAAAAAGTATCATACATTAAAAAAAACTATATACTAACACGAAAAAAAATATGCAAAGACTTACAATGATGTGCATTTTCAACCGCCATAAGGATTGACTTCATCGATCATTCCTGTTTAAAGCAAAATAAAAAGTACTAAGAAAAATGTAAAAATGAAGGATTAACAAACTAGATAAACTAAACAATTATAAAGGTACTAATTAAAAACATGCATACAATATCATCATCGCCGCCACCATCATCGCCTTGACTCGAGGAATACGACCGGGACCGTAACTAAATTGGTCAAATGCGATAAGAAAGGCTTGTTGTCGCCGTGATCTCTATCATTTCGATCCCTTTGTGAGTTTTGATGTTGTATTGCTAAAATTTCTTGATCTCTTTCATGTATTATGCCCTTTAAATTGCTAACCTCCTCACCAAGTTTTGTATCCGTATGCCATCACGGTGGAGTAGAAGAAATAGATCTACGAGGAGCATTATGCATTCCGCTTCAGAGAACCCATACCTAGTATCCTTCCCTTTGGATCCTCCACTCGCCTCAAGCCATAAATCCATATTATTACTAATGATGGCTCAGACCCCTCAGTATCACCGTCATCTCCTGAAATTCTCTGAGATGAGGATAACTGATCATATCTCTCCTACACAAAATTAAAAATTTAATCAGAGAATTTACATAACTAACAAAATTAAAGTTATAAAGTAAGTTTAAAGATTATTTCCAACCTTAACAGCTCGAGCTCTATCTCCACTCCAAGTCTTATCTTTTTTTTGGAAAGTGCGAACGAAAGTATCTATAAATTCCTCCTTTCCCAATTCCTTAGACTAAATATAAGAATGTTATAAATAAAATAATAATCTGAAATAAATTTAAAAACTAATTGTAGAATTTAAAAATTACCAATCTACGTGAATGCTCCTCGATATTTATAGATCCGCCAGCATATGTTGCAGATAAGTCTCCAGAATTACAGGCTTGATTTAACTTATTCTGTTGACTTCTTTTTTTGCTCTCATCCGATTGCCAATAATTGGAGATTTTACTCCAATTTTTTGACGTGACACAGGCTGGTTTTTTTCCAGTAGATTTGGCATGACTCAATACATGCCGGATATGATCGCCACATTTTTTTTTAAAAATTCTTTTAACTTCCAAGTCTTGAGTAGGGTCCCAAATAAATTTCCGCTGGGATGGAAAAAAAACTATTGATTATATAATCACTTATTTAATATATAAAATGAATCAATTATACCTGAAACTCGCACCACCATAGTTCTTTTGTAGGTCCTGGCGTGCTTGAGTATGACAAAGAGTCTCCTCTCCAATAGTTATTCACGATTTTATTGATCTCATGAATAAGCATGTAACCTACAATAAAGTGGAAATAAATTTAATAAATATTTAAGATAGTTTATAAATTATAATATTTATAATACTTACGAATCTCCAATAGGGAATATATACGGTCGACTTTCTATGTTCTCAGTAGAGGAGTGTCTGGCGGGTACAGGTGAATCAGAATGGGAAGGTCGTGCCGGCGAATGAGATGGTACTGCCGACTGATCATGTGAAGGTCCAGGCAGATCAGGAGGGCATGTAGGTATAGTCGGGCAGCGTGGATCACCGCCACTACTAGTACTCTCGCCTGTCCACCACGTCGAAACTATCGACCAAAAACAAAATTAGCATAAAGAAAATAAAACTTTTATGCTTAATGAAGAACATGGAAAACTTACAATATTCATAATGAAGATATGAGAGACTGCGACTGCGATAAGCTACGATGATTTCACCACTGATAACCTATAAGAACAAAATATACACAACATACAGAGACAAATGATATAAATTTAACAATGAGACATTATATAAACAAATAATTGAGCTAAGAAAATTTGTAAAATTTTAGTTTAAAACTAAAATTATATATAAAAAAACTTACCCTAGACGTCAAATTTCAAAGTCCTCATTATCATCTTCCTCATCCTCATCAGTATCCTCATCCTCGGTCTCCTCCTCCTCTTCCTCCTCGTCCCCCTCCTCCTCCTCCCCCTCCTCCTCCTCATCATTATCATCAATTTCAGTTGCATCCACGTTTATCACTACTCCGCTGGGATCTCATAACGTTGGAAAAATATATTCCTCATTATGAAACATATTTGTAACTTTATCTTGTTGATATGCAATGTCTTGCCCACTCTTCAATTTTTTTTCCGTGCTTTTGTTTTACAAACAGCCCACCATTCATTCTTGTCACGCCTCAAACTAGGATATGGAGCATAGAAAACTTGAATGGCTTGTTGTGCCAAAATAAATGGTTCATATCTCTTATAAAATCTTTTATGATTAATTTCAACCAAATTATACTGTGGATGCACCTTCATCCCTCTGACGGGGTCAAACCAGCGACACATAAATAAGATAACTCGCATTTCTGGACCAGGATAATCAATCTCTATAATTTCATCCAACAAACCATAAAATTCATTGCTTGCACCTCCATCATTGGAAGACTGAACACATACTCCACTATTCATTGTACTCTTTCCATTTCCATATTCTTGAGTATGGAAATTATAGCCGTTTATAAAATATGCTGGCCAAGTGCGTTCCATTGCTTTTGGACCACATGATTGATGGATTAGCAAATCTTGTTGTAAGTGAGTTTGATTAGCATAAACCTTTAATCAACTGAAAATGATATTTATTTAAAAGTTAAGATATGTGTCAACAAAAATGAGCTAATTATAATCGCTATACATATGATTTGAACCATGGTGCAAATTCCTCGCTCACAGGTTATCAAAGTCACGTCGATTTCGTAATATAAGTTTTGGAAAATCCTATAATAAAAAATTGTATTAAAACATAAACAAATAAACACTTGGAAGATAATAGGAAATATATACTAACTCGAAAATATGGCGATACTTCGGACAATTAAGTAAAACATATGTCCTGGTCGCGCACCATTCTTGATCGCTAGTATCGTTGCTTACACGGTCCACTTTGGTCGACCAAGATAATTAAAAATTGAGAATGAATTCAAATTTGGATCGACAGACCTTCATCATTCCTTTCGGATTTCCGCCTTTTGGTCTCAACGTGAGGCTCAAAATAATATGATGCAAAAGTTGTTACTTCCTCCACAATATATGCATTCACAATAGAGGCTTCAACATGTGCTTTATTTTTCACTTTTTCTTCAAATGATATAAGAATCTGATTGTAATATAACAAATTGTATTAGAAATGAATATATAAAAATTATACTTTTTATGCAATATTAACGGTATAGAATATGCGAATTATACCTTTCAAAAGGATACATCCATCGATAATGAACGTCCTCCAACTTTGGCCTCATATGGCAAGTGAACCAAAAGATGTTCCATTGAATCAAAAATGTGGAAAAATCCTTTCTAAATTGCACAAAATGATTGGAATGTCTCTCTCTAACTTCTCCATGTGTGAATTTCCCAAAAGCTGAGCATATATCATGAAGAAAAATACTTAACTCAGAATGGCACCCCGCATATAATTCGTAAGAGTTCTTTAAAGCCAATAGGAATTAGTCTTTCCATGAATATGACAATCATGGCTTTTCAAACCAATCAATTTGCATTCCTTCATATCGACACATCTCCCAAGATTAGAAACATACCCATCAGAAATCTCAATGACTTCAACCATTCACAAAGAACACGCCTGCTCCTTATTCAATGTATAAACCGCTTTGGTTTTGGTCCCTACTATTTTCATCAACATCAAGGGTGGGTCGCTTACAAATGAGTCGCATATCTTTTCTTGCATTCAGATTATCTTTGTTTTTCCTGATATCCATCATCGTATTTATCAGATTATCAAAAATATTCTTCTCAATATGCATAACATCGAGATTATGATGAATCAAATTACTAAACCAATACGGTAACTCCCAAAATATACTTCGTTTGGTCCATTTATGGTTGCTTCCATATTCATAAGTTGTACCATGTGGCTCTTCAATAACAGATTGAAGGTGAAGAACTCAGATCAAATATCTTCACCACAATCTCAATGGCGGAGGTGTTCTTTCAATTCGATTCCTAGTGAATTCATCTTTATTCCTTCCAAATTATGATTTAGTGGTAAAAATTGTCGATGACAATCAAAATAACTCGGCTTCTTACCATGCTTCAATCTAATCGACTTTGATCTCTCCATACATATTGGGCATCCTAAGATGCCTGCAGTACTCCACCCTGATAGCATACCATAAGCCGGAAAGTCATTTATGGTCCAAAGAAGAGCTGCCTTCATTACAAACATCTGATTAGTATGAACGTCGTATGTAGGAAAACCTTCATCCCATAGTTGTTTTAGCTCTGCAATCAATGGTTGCATATAAACATCTATTAACTTCTTCGGATTTTTTGGGCCAGGCACAACCAATGTTAAAAACATATACGGTGTTTTCATGCACATCCCAGGCGGAAGATTATACGGAGTTAATATAACTGGCCAACAAGAATAGTGTCTTCCTGATTTACCAAATGGAGCAAATCCGTCAGCACAGAGACCTAACCTAATATTTCGAGTCTCCTTCGCAAAATCAGGGTATGTTCTATCAAAATTTTTCCATGCCTCTGCATCTGATGGACGACACATTAGTCCCTCTTCTGTTCGATGATTTGCATGCCAAGTCATGTGTTCAGCAGTTGTCTTTGATGCATAAAGTCTTTGTAACCTAGGAGTTAAAGGCAAATAAAACAACTGACTATATTATTTACGTCGTTGCTTCATCCTACTAGTGCTCTTGTACCTATCTTGATTACAGAATTTACAAACATCCACATATGCATCATCTCCCCAATATAACATACAACCATCTCTGCACACATCAATTCTTTCCACTGGGAGACCTAATTCTTTCATTAGTTTCTTCATACTGTACAAATCATTGGGCAGTATATGATCACGCGACAATGCCTCTTCAAAAGCTTGAACAAAATTATTAAAACACTCTTCAGACACATTATGCTCTGCCTTTACATTCAACATTCTTGCGGTGAACGATAGTTTAGTGTGAGTCTCACAACCAAACCCATAAAGGTGCATCTGCGGCCTCAACACCTCCTGAAATTTGAGATATGCTTCATTATTCATATTCTGACCGATATTCTGCACCTCTTCCAAGGGTGATGCATTAGTAAACATTTGCTCAGCTGTAGGAGGACAACTTGAAGTTGCACCTTGTGATTGGGGAATCAAATTCGGGCCTGCTACATCATATATCATCCTCTGATATGGATTTAATTGATTATAATCACTTTGATCCCTAGAGACTTGTGTGTTCTGTCTATCATAGACTTCATCAGATATAAATGGTTCACCATGACATGTCGATTATAATGTCCGCAATCGAATCCAAACCTACAAAGATGCTCAAACTTTGCTGACGGTAAAAATCTACCATTGTGACACTTTCGCACGGACACCTTATCCGATTACCATCCATAAATTCAACATTACTAGTCAGAAATTTAAAACTCTTGCAACCACTCATAAATTCATCAGTTAAACCCCGACGTTCAGGTAAATTCCTATTATACATCCAACTCCTTTCACGCTGCATTTTGTCTGTTTTCAATCAATTATATTAATATAAACCATACCACTCTAATACCATTCTAGATCAACACAAAATTAACAATAATATAAATTTCAATTTAAAAAATAATACTGATTTAACAAAATTTAAATATTATACCACTAGTGGTCGCGCGCCTCCGAGGCGACAGGTCGTCGCTTCGGCCTCGACGTGGTCGCGGCAGCCTGACATAGCCGGTGGCCGCGGCTGGTCGTGGTCGGGCCGACGGAATCCGGACACCGGCGGCGAGGCTCGCGGCACAAGCCGCGTGAGTCTCGGCGCCGGGCAGGAGGCAGGCGCCGGCTACCGGGCAGGAGGTGGGTGCCGCAGGAGGCGGTCAAGGCGTGTCGGCGTCGGGCAAGGCTGACTACCGGGCAGGAGGCGGCCACCGCAGGAGGTGGGTGCCGGCAGGAGGTGGCCGAAGGCAAGGCCGACGCACCGGCAGTGGAGGCGGCGGCGCGCGCTGGCGCCGGGCAGGAGGCTGGGCGCCGCAGTGGAGGCAGTGCCGGCTACCGGGCAGGAGGCGGCGCCGGCCGGGCAGGAGGCGGCCGGCGACGGGCGAGGCGGGCCGAAAGGTGGCTCGCATGGCCGCGGGGCACGCGACCGGACGAGGGCGCGGCGGTGAGCTTGCGGCCACGCCGGCTCATGCGGCGGGTCGGGGCGCGGCCAGTCACTCATGGGCGCTGGGGTCACGCCACGGACGAGAGGGCGGCGGCGGACTCACGGCCACGCCTGGCCGGCAGCGGCGGCGGATTCGCGGGCCGCCGGCCTTGCCGACGAAGGCTCACCGGGCGGCCTCTGCGCGGCGGCGGTGTGGCGGCAGGTCGTGCGCCGGTGGTTCGGGTCGGACGGCGCGGTCGTGGCGGAAGGCGCGGCGCGAGCGGAGCGGCGCTGGCGGCGGCAGATAGGGTCGAACGCGACGCGAGGGGAAGAAAATAAAATTAGGGCAGGCATCGGGTAACTTAAAAAGATTTTACAACGAATCCCGGATTCGTTGCAATTTTGCAACGAATCCCGGATTCGTTGCAATTTTGCAACGAATCCACGGATTCGTTGCAAAATTGCAACGAATACGTGATTCGTTGCTAAATTGCAATGAATCCGGGATTCGTTGCAATTTGTTTGCAACAAATCCACGGATTCATAATTTTCCAATCTAATCCTCGAATCTGCTGAAAATTTTTCCAACGAATCCTTGATTCGTTGCAAATTATTTTTCCAACAAATCACAAAATTCATTGCAAAATTAATATTACAATTTTAAAAAGTTTATTTTTTTTTAAATTTGCAACGAATCAAGGATTCGTTGCAAATTTAAAAAAAAATAAAAAAATATTTTTTAAAACGTTAAACTTGCAACGAATGCTGGATTCGTTGCAAATTTTGCAATGAATACATTTTCGTCGCTAATTTGTGACGAAGCAGAAAATTCGTCGCTAAATTGGTTGCAGATTTCCAACGAAAATAATTCGTTGCCAAAATTCGTCGCTAAAAAATAGTTTTTTTGTAGTGTGACGGACAGACCGAAAGGGTGAATCAAGTACTGGAGGATATGTTACGAGCTTGCGCCTTGGATTTCAAGGGAAGCTTGTGTCGATACTTATGCTTGGCAGAATTCGCCTACAATAATAGCTATCAAGCTACTATTGGAATGGCACCCTACGAGGCTCTATATGGGAGGAAATGTAGATCTTCTATATGCTGGTACGAGGGTGGTGAAAAGAAGGAGATGGGACTTCAAACAGATTTCATTGATGACACCACCCAAGCTATACAGAACATCCACCGAAGAATTGAAACTGCTCAGAGCTAGCAAAAGAGCTATGTAGATATACGGCGTAGACCATTGGAATTCGAAGTCGGGGATCTGGTATTCCTCAAGGTAGCTCCTATGAAGGGAATGATGAGGTTCGGAAGGAAGGGTAAGCTGAGTCCGCGCTATGTGGAACTGTATCCGATACTGAAGAGAGTTAGCAAGGTAGCTTACAAGCTAGAGCTGCCTCAAGAGATGTTGGCTATTCACAATATGTTCCACGTTTCGATGCTCAAGAAGTGCATTTCTAGTACAGACCAAGTGATTGAGCCACAAACATTGCAAGTTCAAGAGGACCTGAGTTATGAAAGTCGCCCTATCCAGATACTAGACCGAGAAGTCAAAAGACTAAGGAATAAAGAGGTGCCCTTAGTGAAGGTCCTGTGGCAAAATCAACGATACGAAGAAGCCACCTGGGAACATGAGGAGGACATGAAACAGAAGTACCAAGAGTTATTCTAAGTTTCGAGGACGAAACTTTTAAAAGGTATGAAGGATTGTAATGCCCGTAAAATTCCTAGCAATTTTACAAGAATTTTTGCATGATTATAATGGGCTTTATGTGGGTGATAACTGTCATTTTGTCGGATTATTTTGGTCCTTAATATCATTGTTTTTATCCTCTCGAGTGATTAATTATCGATTATTTGTATATTTTATGAGTTGGATATATTTTTGGACCTTATTGTAAATTCTCCTAAATTCTGGACTTATATGCAAATTTTGTCTTTATTTGTAGGAGATCGAGATGAACTAATGGATTAGACTCGAGTTAGATCAAATATGGCTTCATCTAGGGCTAGAAGGACATTTTAAGCTGGATCAATCTGAACCTTTCATCATGATTGAGGGCAATTTAATCAAGAGATCAGATTTGAACGATATGGTCCGTCTGATGAAAGCAGCTTGATTCTGAGCCATCTACCCAGATCTGGAGAGATCCGGTCCATACATTTTGATCTAGACATCTGAGCCCTTCGTCCCGCATTCACCGATCGTGATTATCTATCCGATGGATGGATCCGGCTCCATCCGAGTTGGAGTAATTTCACCGTTGGATGCACAACCCATTAGTGGATTAATCAGTAATTAACCTAGCTATAATGGATGAGATTGAAGGCTGCTTTGATCGGACGGCTACCAAAATGCATTTAATAAAACCAACACTTCTCCACCAAAGCAATGGATGCTTCCTCTCTTCACGCTGATCGCACGACGACCAAGGCCACGCGTCTTCCTCACCGGCACGGAGAGGAAGGGATCCTCCTTCACCGGTGACGGTGGTCTCCTCCGCCATCGCAGCCCTCTTCCACATCTCCACCGACCGAGATCTGCCGCAGCCATCGATCCTCCGCCCATTCCTAGCTCCAGAAGAGACCGGTGCCACTCCACCACCGGCGGTCCATCTTCTTCCCGCATGCAAGCCCGACGCCGCCGGTGGCCACTTCTCCTTCATCCACGGACGGGAGCTGGGATCCTAGCTTCTACTCCGCCCATTCCAGCCTCCACACCTCCGGTTTCATCTCATTCCAGCCGCTACATCCGCTCAGGCCATCCACCACCGGCAGCTCTTTCCACCTTTATCCAGCAGCAGTTTACGCCGGCAATTTCCAACATTTACTTCATTTTGATGTGTTTTGATTGTTGTTCATTTCAGATTCTGATGTTTGAAATAATTTCAATCTTCCACGTTTTGAATTGCACACATTTAGTTTAATTTGTTCCATGCACATGTAGTGTTTGATTAAATGCCTCTTAGAGTAATTAGGACGTAGTTAGTTAGATTAGATTTAATTTCATGCTTTACTTTAATTGCTTTCTTTTAATCATGTTTTCATTAGGTTGTTAGTTAAATCTTTTCTTCCCTTGAGCCTTAGCAGCCGCGTCCACCTTGCCTCCACCCACTTTTCTCCTTCGGATTCAAGGAGAACCACCTCATCGAGTGATTTCGGCGACGTCCTCCATCTCACAACTCATCCACCTTCTCTTTCGGATTCGAGGAGAAGTTCCGCTCCGACGACACTTCTTCAAGCTCAACCGGATCCGCGAGAGTTCAGAGTTTCCATCAAACTACTGGATTCGGGAGTTTGCAGCATCCCACATCCACTGTCACTTGCAGAGTCTCGATTGAGCTTCGCTGGACTTAGCCGAAGGACCTTGGTCATTCACCAGGCATATCTTGGGTTGATTAGATTATTTTCTTTTCCAGTTTTAATTGCTTTAATTCCTGCTTTGTTTGTTTTAGTTATTGCATATTAGTTTAGGATTTTAATTACCTTGCAATTGTAGGTTAGATCTCAAATCCCAAACCCCCATCTTCATTAGAAAACCAAAAGCAATAATTAGTTATCCTAAGTTTACTATTCTGTCGATTACACTCGTTGGGAAACGATCCGGGCCATTCACTATGCTATGTTAGTGTAGTTAAGGGGTTCGGTAATTAATTTGAAATGGTACCACAACAAATATCGTTATCAGTGGGCTCCTTCAAAAAAAATTTAAAAGAAATAGAGCCAAAAAGGATGCATGGCTTCGGGTTTGAACCCTAAACCTCCAAGTTGATAGCTAAACCTTAAGATGCATCCAAAAACCAGAAGCCTAGCAAGGTTGTGCTATTAGAAGGATATGGTAAATGATAGATAAGGGTAACGGAGGCTAAGGGACACCTTCAAGTGAATAAATAGAGAATGAGGAGACAAGAGAAACAAAAATTGTCATTCTCCCCTTCCCCTCTTCTTCCTCACCAAAATCCTAACCCCCTCTCCTTCCCTTTTTCCAAAAACCAACCAAGCAAGAAGAGGGCTCTAGTCTTGGCATCACATAGGGTATTTTCTACTACTAAACAAAGCGAAGGATGTAAGTATCCCCTCACCTGCATTACAAGTTGCTTCGGTTGATGGTTGTTAAGAAAATCCTTTATGAAACTTTCGGCCAAGACCTTCTTCATGCTTCCCATGATTGTCCATGCTATGTTTTTTATGAATACGATGATAACATGTTTCTAGATAGGCTTGGTTTAAGTGTTTGATCTTCAAGCTTCTTGAAACTCTCGGCCAATACCTTCTTCATGCTTCCCATGATTGTCCATGCTATGTTTTGTATGAATATGATGATAACATGTTTCTAGATAGGCTTGGTTTAAGTGTTTGATCTTCAAGCTTCTTGAAACTCTCGGCCAAGACCCATTTAGGCTCTTAATGGACTTCCATGCTATGATCTATATGTAGTCATGTTATGTTTTGAATGTAGATGAATATAATATGTAGAATGCTAAGCTAGATTTAAGTGTTGGACCCTTAAGCCTCTTGAAACTCTCGGCCAAGACCCATTTAGGCTCCTAATGGTCTTCTATGCTATGATCTATATGTAGTCATTTTATGTTTTGAATGTAGATGAAGATAATATGTTGATAGCTAAGTTAGATTTAAGTGTTGGATCTTTAAGCCTCTTGAAACTCTCGGCCAAGACCTATTTAGGCCCCTAAGGGCCTTCCATGCCATGATCTATATGTGATGGAGATTAACATGTGGTTAGTTAGATCTTGTACAAGTTGTTTAGGGTTTAAAATTTTGTTAGAACCCCATGAAGTTTATATCACACCATGTTATGCTTGTTCATGATGTTTATGTCATTCTCTATATGTGTGTGATGTTAGTATGATGTTAAATAGACCTTGCACAAGTTGTTTAACATGTAAACTCCTAAAAACCCTCCCTTAGGGTTTCGGCCAGCCCATGTACATGCCCTCTACCAAATCCTCCATGCCATGCTACATGTAGAAAAAAAAAATGCAAATATGATGTTAGTTAGATCTTATGATAGCATTATTGGTTTATGTCACTACATTATGTCCATGTTAATTGTATGAATGTATGATTATGTTCTGATCATTGCCATGTTAATTGTATGAATGTATGATATGTCATAAAGAAGGAACATGATATGTTATGAAAAGAAATATGATATGCTATGAAGAAGGGGCATGATATACTATGAAGAAGGAACATGATATGCTATGAAGAAGGAACATGATATGCCACGATAAGGAAAATGATATGTTATGAAAAGAAATATGATATGTTATGATAAGAAACATGATATGCTATTTTACTTTTTGCATGACTTCTACCGGACCCTAACAAGGTCCAAGGGATGGGCTCCTACGTGCCCCTGGGTCGACGGTCGTAGTACGGACCCAGTACGGGATGAGCTCCTAGTTGCCCTAGGCCGACAGTCATAATTACGGGCTTAGGATGGACTTCTATGTTATGTTGCCCCTAGGCCGACGGACATAGTACGGGCCTAGTACTCTAGTAGGTTTGGGATTAGCTACCTCGGGTCTATTAGGGATGCACGCTATGATGATGATGTATGTGGTACAATGTTGGGCCCAATATGTTGAGATTATGTTTATGTACCTATAAATATATATTTTCAAAGAGCATCTTGCATATACCCTTATTTCATGTCTAGGTGATTATGATGGTTACATCAAGGTTATGCTTATATATTCTTGTATGTTTATATGCATGTTATGCTTATATGTTCTTGTATGTTTATATGCATGCTATGCTTATATGTTCTTGTATGTTTATATGCATGCTATGCTTATATGTTCTTAAATGATCATGTCACTACTCTATGTCTAATTCTCGATGTATGGCTTTTGTGAGTAGGAAAGGATCTTACTAAGCCTATGTGCTTATAGTTTTATGTTCCCTTGTACTACAGATAAGGGTAAAGAATGGCTAAACTAAAGGGAGCAGCAGGAGGGGCAAAGTGTGTGTGGTAGTGACATGGTGGAGGAGATTTGTTTATGTTTCCCATACTTATGCATGTTTTCCTTTAAGTTTTGCATGATAGTTGTTAAGAGTCGAACTCTACTTGATGATGAATGGTCGCTATTTGGTGTCCTTTAAGTTGAATGTCATGAACTTGAACTAAGTACTTATGAGATGATGATTCATGCTTTATGTTTAAAAGAAAGAGAAAAAAATAAGTTTAAAGTGTTTCGCTATAAGAAGAATATGTAGTCTTCCGCTATAAGTGCATGTATGTATGATCGCGTCGCGCCGCCCTTCCAACCCCTGGAAATGGCAGGCGTGACAATTGTCTTGCTCTAGTGTCTACCTTTGCCAAGAGGCCTCGCCTCTGGGACTTCCCCCTTTGCCAAGCTCGATCTCCCTGATCTGTTGAGTCTTCCCTTGGCAAGACTCCTCATTCGGGACTTTACTACCAAGAGGGCACACCTTCGGGACTTCACTACCAAGACTCCTCATCCGGGACTTCATTGCCAAGAGGCCACACCTCCGGGCTTCACTGCCAAGACTCCTCGTACGAGACTTCACTTGCCAAGTACGGTCTCCTAGACCTGCCAGGACTTCCCTTGCCAACTCTCCGTTGGTCTTTCCGACACCAAGTGTCTTGTCTCCCTTGACCGACTTGGATTTTCCCTTGCCAAGTATCCATACTTCGACTTTTCCATACCATGTCACCATACTTGGACTTCTTCACACCAAGTTTTCAGTCAACCTTGACTGACTTGGATTTCTCCAATAGTCTCTCTCATATGACCTTGGATGTCCCATACCATCCACAAGTCATATGGTCAAACCACATTGTAAACCATTGTGAAACATCAAAACCTTACTCGAGTCACACTCGAATATGGTCAATCGTGACCTAGGTCGATTGCATCAACATTTTCTACTACACAAACTAACTAGACTTGATCCTAGAAGTTGGCAGTAACCACTCGTATTTTTCCTATTGAGTTTACTACCGACATAATCTGAGTCAGAGTAGCTGATTAGTTTAAACTCACTCGACCTAGGGTACCAGATTCCTACATTTTGTGTTCCTTTTATGCATCTAAAGATTCTTTTTACTAAGATTAGGTGCGATTCATTGGCATAAGACTAAAATCTTGCACACATACTTACTGCAAAAAGTATATCAGGTCGGCTTGCAGTTAAGTATAGAAGACTACCTATTTCACTCCTATAGTATTTTAAATCTATAGTTTTCCTTCTACATCTTCTCCAATGTTTACATTAGTTGCCATAGGTGTATTAATTTCTTTAGCATTTTGCATGCAAAATTTACTAATTAACTCCTTAGCGTATTTATGTTGATGCATATAGATTCCTTCTCTTCTTTGTTTTATTTGTAAGCCTAAGAAGAAAGTGAGTTCACCTACTAAACTAATTTCAAACTCACTTTCCATTAATGAAATAAATTCATTTAGAAGTGTTGTGTTTGTTGTTCCAAATATTATATCATCTACATAAATTTGTGCTATAAATATTTCTTTTCCTACAATTTTTACGAATAAAGTTGGGTCAATTAATCCTTGATTAAATCCTTTAGATTTTAGATAGATAGATAGTCTTTCATACCAAGCCCTAGGTTCTTGCTTTAATCCATATAGGGTTTTCCTAAGTTTAAGTACACGGTTAGGTTGGTCTAAGTTTTCAAATCCTAGTGGTTGGCTAACATAACCTCTTCTTTGATAAATCCATTCAGAAATGATGACTTGTCATCCATTTGAAATAATTTAAATCTTCGATGTGTAGCATAGGCTAGCAGCATTCTAATTGATTCAAGTCTAGCTACAGGTACATAGATTTCATCATAATCCAACCCCTCTACTTGAATAAATCCTTTTGCTACTAATCTAGCTTTATTCCTTATAACTTCACCTTTGTCATCCTTTAGGTGGGGGTACTAATTCCCAAACTTGACTCCTAGTGAATTGAGCTAACTCTTCTTGCATGACAATGATCCAAAAAAAGTTTGTTTTATGGTTTTAGGTTCAATTTTAGATATAAGTGAAATTTGACTAAGATTTCTATAGGATGCCCTAGTTCGAACTCCTAAATTTGGATCACCTAACACTTGGTTAATTGGATGATTAATTAGCACTCTAGATTGGATCGGATTAGGGTTTACGCTTGATTCATTTGGTGGGTTAGGTTCAGGTCTAACTCCATTTTCTAAGTCTTTGTTGTTTAATTCAATGTCTACTTCGGATTTTGTAGGATTGTTTTCTTCATAAAATACTACATTAATCGTTTCTTCAATTTTTAAGGATTCATTGTAGTATACCCTATCGGCTCTACTAGTGGTTGAATATCCTAGAAATATGCCGGTAGTTGTTTTAGAGATAAATTTTCCTAACTAATCTTTTATATTTAGTATATGTACCCTACATCCAAAAACTCTAAAGTACTTAATGTTGGGTAATTTTTCATAGTATATTTCATAAAAAGTTTTCTGGTGTCGTTTAATTATTAAAGTTCTATTTTTGGACATAGCAGATTGTATTGACTGCTTTTGCCCAAAACCTATTAGGTAAATTATATTTGTTCAACATGGTCCTAGCAGCCTCTTGTAGGGTTCTATTTCCGTTCAACTAACCCATTCTGTTGAGGGGTCCTAGGGAAAGAGAATTCATGGGGGTATCCGTTTTGATTATAAAATTCGATAAACTTATGATTTTCGAATTCTCTACCATGATCACTTCTAATTTTTTTAATCCTCAAGTTCTTTTCATTTTCTATTAGTTTACATAAATTAGTAAATTGATCTAAGGTTTCTTTTTTATGTTTTTAGGATTTTACCCAAGTAAACCTAGAGTAGTCATCTACTATTACTAAACAATATTGACTCTCGTTTAGTGACTTGGCTCCATGTGAGTCAAATAGGTCCAAGTGTAGGAGCTCAAGCACATTTTTAGTTTTTTCTTGATTAGTCAATTTATGTGAAGCTTTAATTGGTTTCCCTTGTTGACATGCATCACAATTTCTTTTTCTAACTTGCCTTGTTTGGGTAGACCCCGAACTAGACCATTATGACTTAGTTTATGTATAAGTTTTAGATGGGAGTGGCCCAATCATCTGTACCACAACCATGATTCCTCTTGCTATGTCATTAGAGACTTAGTTGAGGAGTTGGATAAATTTATTGTATAGATATTATTATTCCTAATTCCCCTAAGTATGATTTTTGAGTAATCATTATTCTTGATTGGACATTCATTTGGTGAAAAAATAACTTTGTAACTACTATCACACAATTGGCTAATACCTAGAAGATTAAATTCAAAATTTTCTACTAGTAGGACTTTGCGTATTACGAAGTTTGAGTTAAGCTCAATATCACCTGATCCGATGATTCTGAGTCTCCCATTATTTTTGAAAGTTACCAATCCTTAGTTTTTGAATCTTAGCTTCATAAACTTTAGTCGGTCTCCAATTATATGTCTGGAGCACCCACTGTCCAACATTCATTGATCCTACACATAAAGTAGATGAATCGAATATTGGAATTCTAACTCGGTTTAGAAGTTTTTATTCTAGGTTTCATCTCAGCCTTTCTACATTATCAATTATGTTATCCTTATATGTTTTGTGAGATGACTTTCAATTTTACTTAGTTAATTTTAATGATTCGAAAGTTAATTAACCTTGGGTTAAATTCAAATTTAACCTTTATTTAGTTAAGTGAACCTTTCAAAAGAGAATTTCTAATTCACGGCGAGGCACAAATGCCTTCTTTTATCGGAACAACGACCATTTCCTTAGGCAAAGCAAACTTAAGAAATTGTACACTTAATTCACTTTACGGTTAAGTCCTGGTCTAACTACTTTAGGACGTGTTTAGGTAGCTTCAGTTAGTTCCACTTAGCCAAGTGCACCAAGCTAGATACTCCTTATCTAACCTGGATACACGAGACTTCGTTTCCCTAATGTACTATCATCTCACCACATCCTGATACTATGTTGTCAAGATTAATTAATCATTAGTCCTATCTAACCATTCTAAATTAAGCAAATAATAACTAAATAGACATGCAAGGCTAAATTAATCAAGTAATTGAGCACACAAATTTAGTATTGGCTCCCCCTAGATCATTGAATCGATATTGTCTATTCACTTAGTGGATTTGATCTTTGGGAACCTAATACTTAGTTGAATGTAGTTGTGATGTTAAAATGGTCTTAGGGAACCATGCTTGGATTCTTCTACTATTACGATTTATGATTGACATGTATGATCTATTTGTTGTTCTAAACCCGAGTCCAACCTTGTTGTACATGACTCTTTACGATCCAAGAAGTAGGTCAAGACTCTTAGATCCCAAAGTGAACCTTTCCAATGATTTCATAAGCTCTTGAACTTGCCCTTTCAAGAGAGAATTCTCTTCTTCAAGTTTTACAACTTGAGTTGAGTTTCCCTCTTGAACATGACTAGTTGAAGAGGTTAGGGTAGCCTCATGCTTGAGGAGTTTAACCTCCTTAAGCAATGAATCGACTTTAGATTAGGATTTAGCTAATTTATTATCCAAAAACTTAATGACATCATATAAAGTATTAATTAATGACCGACTCACCTTGATTGAATCTTTTGAACTGGATACGAATCCATGGCTTGTCTTGAATTTGGGCTCGGTATTAGATCCAGAATCGGACTCGGACTCGGCCGGTCTTGCCATGAATGCCAAGTTATTGACTTGGTCTTCTTCTTCTTCTGATGATTCCTCCCAAGTTGCATTAAGTGCTTTCTTAATTTGGGGTTGCTTGTTCTTTAGCCTCGGACAGTCGGACTTAAGTGACCATTCTTATTGCACTCATAGCATTTATATTTTTGACTTGAGTCGGGTCTCTTCTCCTTCGTTGGCTTGGTAGGTCGCCTTTAATGCTTGATCATCTTTCGATCTAGATTTATTAGTTCGGTCTCCATCTCTTCGTCTATGTCTGATTCGGACTCATCTTCTTCGAGAGGAGGCTTGCTTTTTTCCTTTCTTCGACCTGCATACAAAGCAATACCCTTCTCGACCGGGGTCGAATTAGATTTCTCATGTGATTCAAATTGAAAAAATAACTCATCTAATCTAATTTTAGAGAGATATCTAGATACTTTGTAAGCATCAACCATGGATGCCCACAAAGTCGTCCTAGGAAAAGCTCTTAAGGCGTACCTTATTATGTTGCGATTCTCCACCTTCTGTCTGATGGCATGAAGGCCATTTAATATGTCTTGGATGCGAGGATGGAGTTGGCTCGCGGTCTCATTGTCCTGCATCTTCAAATTGTACAGTTTATTGACTAATAAATCTCTCTTACATACCTTTTCATCGGACGCCCCTTCATGAAGTTCGGTGAATTTGTTCTAGATGTCCTTGGTGCTGATAAATGGACCAATGTGGTTGAGCACTTCCTTGGATAGACCACATTGCAAGATCTGAGTGGCTTTTCCATCGTCTTCTACTTGTCACTTCATCGCGTTGGTCCACTTGTCACAGTCCAGGAACTCTCCTTCTTCATTCATCGGTAGATTGAACCCCTTTTGAACAACAATCCACATCTTGACTTGGATCTTAAGATAGCACTCCATCTGCCCCTTCCAATAACGGAAGTCATTTCCATTAAAAAAAGGAGGGCGAGCTGTGCTAAACCCCTCTTGGTGGGCCATTAAAAAAACTCACAATGACAAAAACAAAAAGATTGTTCCAAGACTTGGTCTTGGATTAGTAGTGCAGGAAATAAAGATAAACAACAAAAAAACAAACGAGAAATACAAAACTAATAACTTACCACCTTTGATGTCTCTGAAAAGGTATTAAACAACTTTGTTTGGGGTCAAAAGCATCTTGTTATGGGGTATACCCTAGATCTTTGAGAGAGCTTTGATTCGGTGGGTAGCACATTTTGTGGGCCCACTTTTATCAAAAGTTATGCTCGTTTTACCATTAGCTACTCCAAAAGCAATTGGTTCGATTGTACAACTTTAGATACTTGCAAACACACAAACAAAAAATAATGTACCAAGACTTGGTCTTGGATTAGTAGTGCGGGAAGTAAAAACTTAAGCAAAGAATAAACAAAAAGAAAAAAAAAATGCTTGATCGGTGGTTGCACCGCCGAATCTGAGTGCCCCTGCTCTGATTCCAAATGTAGGATCGAGAAATGCTAAAGGAGGCGGGGGGGGGGGGGGGGGGGGTTGAATAGAGTTTGAAAAACTTTTCTTTTCTTTCATTTTAAAGCCTCGTGAAATGCAAACTACTCGCAGCAAAATAAAGAATCAAAACACACAAGTACACAAGAGGATTTTACTTAATTCATAACCCACTGATTGCTAATCCAAGGCCCTTGCGATCCTTGATCGCTTCCGGGGGGCAATCATAAAATGCGTTTCTTCCTTGTTGAAGGTAAGAGACCAATCGATTACAAGTAATGTGGAGGACAAAGTAACAAGCCTACCTTTCCCCCTAGCAATTAAAAAGTAAGGAACAAAAACAATAAGGAGGTACCATGTCACGCCTCGAAAGTATGTCGAGCCCGATAAACAGACATCATCTCCCCTATACGTGATACAATATTCTGTTGATACAAAGCCTTTTGGCCACAACCACACAACATATAAAGGTATATAACTAAAGTCACAGCGTAAATCATCACAATAGAGTAAATGAACTCGACATCACTGCATACCGGTAGGAATGACCAAAATATAAAGGAAATACCGCAACAAATCCGAAAAGACATGTGCGAATACCAACAACTATCTAACCATACAATCTACCTATTGAAACCAAGTTCATAATAAGAAACATCTAAAACTAAAGGAAAAATAAATCAAAAGTCGGGACCCTCAGAAGTGAGATGAGATGATAACAGCTAGCAATCCTCCAAGCCCATCACGAAGTCAACTACTTGTTACCTTAGCGACAAGAAAAACCCAGGGTCTATGGTGGTGAGTATAAATCAACGGTAATTTGGAAAAGAAGTGCATGCATAATATATATCACATGAGAGTCAACAACATACAGGCTAAAGGTGTATCAGATAACCACTAGCATAATGTAGCTAAAGTGCATCCCAAGAGATCCACTGAACAATATAAGGTACTGTCATACTTGGAGCTCTACCGCTCTAAAACTCATACAACCTAAACACACAAGTCACAATATAACCCATACAACATGAAAGAACATTACTAAGCATGTAATCAACACACTGCCCTAGGAACCTATAAGCAATATCATTAATGAACCCAATCGACTCTATACAAAATCATGATACTCATCATAGGCATACAACAATCCGGTCCAACTCTACACTTGTATTCCATACATGAACATATAAAATATGCAAGTATCATGCAAGATGATGTACAACCAAATGCAACAAACATAGCACAAAAAATGCAACAGTACAACAAGAATATATATAGACTGTATTTATATATACTACTCACACTCACACACATATATATACATAAATATATGTATATGTATATATATGCAAATGCCCTCACACATGGAAATGCAAATGCATGGTCATGCCTATGCACCCCACTCGCTACCATGACCCTAGTGTGGCCTAGGTGGCACGACATGACAACTATCCCAACTGAACAACAACCACTACTCTCGAGTGGTTGAGTGGGCAATATGAGTAAGTAGCGATAAGCTACACAACAGGGGTCCCTACTGCTAGCAACTCTGACTGACACTACTCATGAGTGGTCGAGTGTCACACACCCAGGACAACTACACACAACTCCAACTACCACTATCAATAGTGGCCGAGTGAGGCACAACAAATGAACTACCCTCACACTAGTTACTACTACCACGAGTAACCTTAGAAGCAGGATGACTGACGACCCTCTCAACCACAAGGGAGACCAAGTCGCCAACATGCATGCAAATGGAATGAATGCACAACCACACATACATACACCCACAACACACTCTCTATCCCTCAGAGAGTCGTATACAACTAACCATCGACCATGCTAGGACTTCTAGTCCGTAGCGACACACCGTCAACAACCAACACTACCATGTACAGACATTTGATCTGTAATAGTTATACAATGAAAGGTAAGATGATACAACCACAAACTCTACATTAACGACATCATCCACCCTCAGATGATTGTTCTTGATGACACGAGTCAAATAAACATTCATACTCAGCTACATACCCATGGTTAAGCATCTAAAGATCTTCTTACCATAGCATCGGTAAGTTATAGTAGCGATGAACGAAATATGACAACAACAACAGTATATCTCAAAGTGCAAAGACTAAGTATCAAGCATATGATTAAATAAGAGTGGAGTTAAGGTAAAGGTATCGTCAACATAAATATCATACACAAGATTTATCTACTGCTTGACCAGGGTAGGAAATTACCCACCTCATAAATAGCTCATGCTAACTGTCCACACGTACAAGAATCTATCACCAATCAAAGTCCCAGCCCGACTTTAATTCCAAAGCTTCTAATCAGCGATCTTACTTAAGTTAGATCTAAATCCAATCAGCTTCTTGATCAACTACATGACTAGGTATCAAGCATAGAATAACATGAGTGGAGTCAAGGTACGATATTAACAATATAGAAACTCATGCACTAAAAATAATCAACTATCTAACTAGGGTAGGAAAATATTACCCACCTGATGTAGAATATCCAACAAATCTCCACGCATAGAAGACTATCTCGTATCAAGGTCTTTACAATCGCTTCAATCACATTGCTCCTTGATCCAAGTTTCCTGAAATTTCTCCATAATTTATCAAGTAGATGTAATCCCTTATTCATAACTACCATCTATTCACACTAACCATCATCAAATTGATTACAATATCAACTGCAAATATAGTATGCATTCATAACACTTAAATCCATATTTACCTTGCGGTGCTTCAATTCCCCCAAACCTTTGGTTCACAAATAAATCTACTCATCCTATAAGAATCTATTAATCCAATCAACATATGGAACCAACGAATTAACCCACAAAATAAATCCATAGTTGAAGTAGACAATCTATAACACTTACCTCTCCTTCCTCAGCGGCAACAACAACAACATAATCCTCCTACCCAGCCATCTCCAAACTCCAATCCTTTTAATTCTTCAGCAACATTCCAGTCAATCCACACAGATCATCTTCTTCACCCAATAACAACTATAATAATCCAAAAAAAACACTCCCCAATAGATTGTTAAATTACCACAAACATCAAACAAAACCCAACTAAGAACAATCAATTGATACCTCCCACAACTCCTCTACTCCGATGCAACACGCGACGAAGATCCAGCTCTAAAACACTATGGAGAAGGAAGATCATCGAACATTGCTCCCAAATCACTGGTTGAGGGCAACGATGCAGAAAAGAGCATTGACAGCCAGAGGTAAGCTGACAATGGCCGAGTAGAAACAGATGGCATGCTGACTTGGGTGATGGCAATGTGAGGTGTCACTGTGGTCGCGTAATCCCACAGCTGCTCAGGTGGAAATCTCCAGTGATAGAAATCTTGAACGACAGCGTTGGGAGCAACAACTGCAGACGATGGCTATGGGCACGGGGAAGTTGAGAATTGCAATGGCCGGAGATGAGGAATGGCTGCGGGCGATAGCAATAGCGATAATGGCTTCACCAATCTGGCTCATGAATTGGCGGCCGACGACCGTGTGCGATGGAGGCTTGCAACGGTGGCAGATCGAGCTCGCTCGAGAGGCGATGGTGAAGAGGGGAAATCACGCTATGGAGGAAAGAAGAGAAGAAATCACGTGAGGAAAGCTGCGGATCAGGAGGAAGGAGGAGATGATCGGCGATGAGAAAGGGAAAATGGGGAGCGGCGGTGAGGAGAAGAATCGGATAGAATCGGGGAAAATAAGGGAAGCAAAACTTGGGTTTAGCTATTTAACCTTAGGTCAATAACATTTATTAACTTCCCAAAGCATATTTACTTTATCTCTTTAAAATATCAAATAAACTCCATTTAAATCCATAAAAATTTCTAAAAATTCCTAAAAAAAACCACAAGAAAATTTATTAATTAACTAGGAGTATTTTATTATTATTATTTTTTCCTCGATATCTTATATTCTCCCCCACTAATAAAAATTTGGTCCCTAAATTTCCTACTCAAGTACGATGAGTAAACAATATCATACTGCCCAACTCAAGTACTTGAAAAAAAATCACACACCTTAAGTAACTAAGTGGGGGTATAAATTGCCTCCAAAATTATATCACGCATGCTTCCAACATCCCTTCTAAAGTATGGACGGTTCATAGACCATTTTCAAAAGATGAATAACTGTACAAAGTGGAGCTTCATACCTATGACTTATTGGGGACTTGTTAGAATTGTAAGGTAAATCCTGAATCGTTATCAGATACGATACCCAAAGATACTCCATGAACTTGGATATCTATTCATAGTATAAATCTATCAAGCGATTCAATAAATTCATCTTACAGCTCGGTAGAAAATGAGCGGACTTGGCTAATCGATCATTGATTATCCCAAATTGCATCAAGTCCTTTTCGAATTCTAGATAATCTCCCAACGATGTCCATCGTACTGAGCTACCACTTCCATTTTGGTACACAACCTTGCTGATCACTAGTATTACACTTTTACTAGTTGACACTCTAAATACCATACTACGAAATCAACTATGTCCTACATGTTGTTTCACCATGAAGAACGTTTCAACACTCCCTATTTTCGAATACAATCCAAATAAATCACCAACCTCGAATGACGAGTCTCCTGAAATAACTTTTTCTAAAACACATGCAACTCTAGAAACCACTATCCTCCTTAGAGACGAAGAATTACTTCCTCACAAGAAAAATCAATCTACTATCCAAAATTCACTTTATCACACAGAACTAGAAATAATTGGGAGACTGTAATGATTAATCTCCCTAGTTGCATCTGTCCATGTTCTAGCAACTACCCAGTAGCTAGCCAAAACTCCATGAGCACTCCTGCTCCACACATCCACAAAACAAGATAATTATCACTAAATCCATGTTATGTATATGATAACTTATCTCATAATTCCTCAACTGACGTAAGCATGAGATACGTCTCATTCAACTGCATCGGAATCGTTCCAAACCTTAAAATGATGCATCCATGTACAGTACCCTTCCATCCACACCGGAAGGTTTAACTAACACTGACGCAAAAGTCAGCCACCGTCTAGGCCCTAAAAACGGGTTTGATAAGCTTCTAACCAAGTGAATCCCATCACCTTCTTGGTCAAACAAGTCAGTGGTGTTAGGGCAATCTCTTGCCATGATTAGGTTTTGATGTGTGTGGCAAAGGGTTTAAGTTAGTTTGTTATGTTGATTTGATATGTGCGTTGAAGTCGTGCAGGACTTAGTAATTCGCACATGGAGCCGTGGCAAGTTTCACAACTCATGACTCGGTCCTTGAGTCGGTGAAGGATGACTTTGCAGAAGTCGTGCGCTTGGAGCATCTGAGGGACCGCCAGACGAGGAGCTTGGAGTGAAGCCGGAGGAAGTAGACTTCGAGGCAAGAGATGCGAAGGAGCATTGCAGAGTTGTGCGCCTGATGCTGCCGAGGGACGTGGCCGCGAACGAAGAGAACATCGAAGGAGAGGGACTCCGAGAGATGAGAGTGAGCGAATGTAACCCGGGAAGGGGTAGCTCTTAGGTGAAACTTGGCCATTTGGCTAAGTGTCAGATGGGATTTCCCAACACCGGTCATTCGCCATGGAATGGCGGATCGCTTCCGAGTCGAACGTGATTTGACCGGTATTCGATCGAGTGTTTTGAGGCCGGCCGATCGCCATATGTGGGCGATCGCCAAGACTATCACCAATCGCCAAGGCGAATCGATCGTAGAAAGGGATTTGCCACAGAACCGCTCGTAGCCGATCGGCACGATTACGAGGCGCAGCCGATCGGCGAAGTCCATCAGTCGACTGCCAAGTGTTCCGTTTGACTACAACGGTCGGGATCCGCCGTGTTCGAGGCCATTGAGTGGCGATACGATCGCCAAGGGCGAATGATCGGGTGGCGCCAACAGGAAGAAAAGCTTCCTCTCTATAAAAAGAGAGGGTGTGGGCTTTTGGATGGCTAATGCTTATGCTCTAAGTGATCTTCCAAGTGCCCCACAAGCTTTAAACTCTTCTTACTTGCTTTTACTCTATTCTTATTGTAAGAAGAGTGATCTTGATTGTAAAGGTTACCTCCACCTAGCTTGGTGCAAAGGAGAGACCATTAGTGGATTGGTTTTGGTGGAGTGATTCACCGAGGACGAATCGGGGACCGTGGATTAGCGGCGTAGCCATGAACCACGTTACGACATTGTGTTAGCATTGTCTATTTCTTTTGCTTTTGTCTTTATTTGTTTAATTTGCTTGTATTGTTGTTTCCACTTGCGCTAATCTAATTGTAGACGAGCAAATTATGACATCCAACAATAAAGGGCTATTCACCCCCCTCTAGCCGGCCGTTTCGATCCCCCAACAAGTGGTATCAGAGCCAAGGAAAGCTTGTCGAGGACTAACCGCCACAACAAGCAACATTCAAAATGGTCGTCTCCAACATCCACCCACCGAAGTTCGACGGCGAATTCTCTTGGTAGAAAAAGAGAATGGAGGTATTTTTCGAAATGGATTTTGATATTATGATTACAATGGAATCCGGTTTCGTTTTGCCTAGGGATGAAGAAGGGAAGCCAATAGAGAAATCTAGGTGGACCAAAAAGCAAAGGGAAGAGCACCTTGCAAACTCAAAAGCCAAGCATCATCTTTTCAATGTGCTCCCCCAACAAGAGATCAACCGAATTGGAGAATGCCTAAGTGCCAAGGAGATGTGGGAGAAGCTAATTGAGCTTCATGAAGGCACATCCGAGGCGAAGCTAGCAAGGAGAGACCTCCTCTGCTCCCAACTAAACAACATTAAACTAGAAAAGGGAGAAAAGGTAATTTCCTTACATTCTCGTTTCAAGGAAATTATAACCGGTTTGTCAAGTGTAGGTGAGAAGCTATCAAACCAGGATATGGTTATGAAAGCTATAGATGTCTTTCCGCGATCCTCAAAGTGGAGCTCCATGGTGGACTCCTTCTATATTTCGAAGAATTTAGAAGTGAGCACCTTGGAGGAGTTCTTCTCAACAATGGAGCTCCACGAAACGAGGCTTGAAGGAATACAAGAAGAGCCAAAAATCCAACCTTCAAGAGGAGTAGCATTCTTGGCAAACAAGGGGAAGAAGAAGATAGAGATCCCCTCCTCTGATGATGATGATGAAGCATCCTCCTCCTCCTCCATGGATAGCACAGAAGAAGCGTATATGGCAAGGAGGGTAAGGCGTGCTTTAAAGGGTTTTCATTTTAATAAATCTAATGATAGGAATAGAAGACCAAGGGGGAAAATCATTTGCTACAATTGCCAAGGAGAGGGACACATAAGGGATAATTGTCCCCTCCTAAACAAGAGCAAGGAAGAGAAGAAAAAGAAGGAAGAAAAGAAGAAGAAGAAGGGGAGTAAGAAGAAAGAGGAGAAGAAGACAAAGGAAAAGGGGAAGGCCAAGGCATTCAAAGCAAAGACATGGGATGACCCTTCTTCCTCATCCTCATTCGAAGAAGAAGAACATGTCTACTCCAACCTTGCATTGATGGCCTTCGATGACTTGGATTGCTCCTCCACCGAAAACGAAGAATCAAACTCAAGTGGAGAGAGCTCTAGTGAAGGGGGAGCCTCCTCTAAATCCTCCTCATCCGAAGAAGAAGAATACATGGAAGCTATGGTAACAAAACTAACTCCCAAGAAAATAGTTTCCATGGTTTCTAGCTTAACTAGGGATTTATTTAGAGCTAAGAAGAAAAATAAGAGCATGCTTGAGCAAATTAATGACTTAGAAAATAAACTAGAAAAAGCATGCTTAAATGATGACAATATTTCTTCTAGCTTAAATGATGCATGCTCACATGATAACTATATGCCTTTGGATGTTAGTGATGCATGTATAGAAGAAAATAGGGCTTTAAGAGAGAAAGTAGATTATTTAACCAAAGCCCTAGAAAAGTTTACAATTGGCTCAAACACCTTGAACATGATTATAGGGAGACAAAGAGCTAGCTTCAATAAGAAAAGCCTAGGATACAAAGAAAAGAAAAATGAAAAGGCCTATAAATGCCTAATTGCTAGGGGACAAGATAAGAAGAAGGTAATAGCTAGAAAATGGATCCCCAAGGAGTATTTAGTGAACCCAATAGGAAAGAACATATTTTGGGTTCCTAAATCCATTCTTAAGGGTTAGGAAAACCCTAAGATAGTCAACCATATGCATTTCACCTATATCATATGTTGGTTGACTTAGGATGGTGGGACCTCACTTTTAGAAGTAGTGTTGGGTGATGATAATGTGCCCATAAATAGATAATAATGCTTAAATCATGATAGTTGATGTAATTGTTATACATGTTTGCAATCATGATTTATGATTTTGATATTTGGCACATAATCAAGAGAAATAGGATTTAAATCATGCCTTAGGTGATATTTGCTAATTATCATCATGTAATACCTAATGCATGATTATTACTTGATGAATACATGTATTTAATTATCATAATGTGTAATTCATTCATATATGTCATTATGATCATGTGGATTGTTAGGGTGATACTTAACCTTGATAGAATTGCATGAATATAATGCTTAAGTATATACAAATACCTCTAGGATACATCTCACACTCACTATAGGCTACCATGATTGAAAACTTAGCATGAGTGAGATGTTAGGATGATACAAATGTCCACTAATGCCTATGGCATTTAGATGGTCATTTAAAGTATCAAAATAGCAATAATAGACCAATCATGGGGAAGGCTTATGTTTAATTCATAGACATATTGCCCAAAGATCATGGTTGGATATTTCATATGTTTTCAAAATAATATCTTAATCTAAAATCTATGTATTCATGTTTTGAAACAATTGGAACCAAAACTAGGTGGTAAACTTGATACTAGAATGATCAAAAACCTAGTGGTTTTTAAAGCTTTTGGATTTTTGGCAAATATCAGAAAATATAATGATTTTTCATAAAAAAAAACTATTTTTCATTGATAGATATACTTAAAATAAATGTGTTCCCCAAATTTCATCATTTTTCGAATTTTTTGGAATTTTTAATGCATTTGAATTTACTTGAAAAATCGTAATTTCGAAAATGTGCCAATCGACCGTAGTCCAACCTTCGATTGGCCTGATATTCTGAACAGTAAAGGCTGATTTCAGTTATTAAACCAATTTTTGGTATTTTCCTTCTATTAGACTTGATGTCATGTGTTTATAACTTAGTATTAATCTTTTTGATGGTGTCAAAGGGGGAGAAAATATTATGTTTAAGTTAATTATGATAGGGGGAGAAATATGTATGGGGAGTTTCATGGATAAAGGGGGAGTTGCATGTTGCTATATCATGTTTATGTTTACATGCCTTCTTACCTTAGAAATTTTTATCAAATGTTTTTACCTAACTTAAACGGATTGCCACACATCAAAAAGGGGGAGATTGTTAGAGAAATCTCTTGCCATGATTAGGTTTTGATGTGTGTGGCAAAGGGTTTAAGTTAGTTTGTTATGTTGATTTGATATGTTCGTTGAAGTCGTGCAAGACTTAGTAATTCGCACATAGAGTCGTGGCAAGTTTCACAACTCATGACTCGGTCCTTGAGTCGGTGAAGGATGGCTTTGCGGAAGTCGTGCGCTTGGAGCATCCGAGGTACCGCCGGACGAGGAGCTTGGAGTGAAGCCGGAGGAAGTAGACTTCGAGGCAAGAGACATGAAGGAGCATTGCAGAGCCGTGCGCCTGATGCTGTCGAGGGACGTGGCTGCGAACGAAGAGAACTTCGAAGGAGAGGGACTCCGAGAGATGAGAGTGACCGAATGTAACCCGGGAAGGGGTAGCTCTTAGGTGAAACTTGGCCATTTGGCTAAGTGTCGGATGGGATTTTCGACACCGCCGATCGCCATGGAATGGCAATGATCGCTTCCGAGTCAACGTGATTCGACCGGGTATTCGACTGCGTTTGAGGCCGCAATGATCGCTATATGTGGGCGCCGATCGAAGACCATCACCGACTATTGAAGGCGCGAATGACCGGGTAGAAAGGGTTTCATAACCGCCGTGAGCCGATCGGGCGCCGATTACGAGGCGCAGAATGATCAATGAGGTCCATCACCGACCGCCAAGTGTTCCGCTGACTACAACCCGGGATCCGACGCGGTTCTGAGGTCGCTGAGGGTGATACGATCGCCAAGGGCGAATGACCGTGGCGCTAACGGAAGAAAAGCTTCCTCTCTATAAAAAGAGAGGGTGTGGGCTTTTGGATGGCTAATGCTTATGCTCTAAGTGATCTTCCAAGTGACCCACAAGCTTTAAACTCTTCTTACTTGCTTTTACTCTATTCTTATTATAAGAAGAGTGATCTTGATTGTAAAGGTTACCTCCACCTAGCTTGGTGCAAAGGAGAGACCATTAGTGGATTGGTTTTGGCGGAGTGATTCACCGAGGATGAATCGGGGACCGTGGATTAGCAGCGTAGCCGTGAACCACGTTACGACATTGTGTTAGCATTGTCTATTTCTTTTGCTTTGTCTTTATTTGTTTAATTTGCTTGTATTTTTGTTTCCGCTTACGCTAATCTAATTGTAGACGAGCAAATTACGACATCAAACGATAAAGGGCTATTCACCCCCCTCTAGCCGGCCGTTTCGATCCCCCAACAAGTGGTGTAGTAATGCAAAAAAAAAAACATCCTATCCACAACCGTGGTAAGCACCAAATCAATCCAGGAAACCCACAACTTCTCCTAAGATCATGAATATATCCAAAAAAAAATCATCTAAAAAGACAACCACATACCGATCCAACCAAGTCCATAAACGACTGAATCGTTAAATAGTCAAACAACATAATCAAAAGCTCATAAAATTCATACCAAGTATGAAATTGTTGTCTCTACACACCTACATCTTCTTTACTCTAAGCTAATGATATATCAATCATCACCATGACAATGATAATTGTATGACACCATGTCACTACAATATCAATACACTAATCATAAATCAACCGTAGAGTATACACAGATGTCCTTTAGTTGGTCTAAACAGATCACCTATCCACAATGAAGGATATTCATTCTCAGCAACTACTACATACCATCATCGATAATCGATGCATAAACTCAAAGGTTCGTCTCTCTTTTAACAAGAGTTCCGGATCTTCTCAAGAAGAAATACGAAGACAGATAAATCTCCTATCCAATAACTCCTATAATCACAACTTACATTCTTCCAATTCCCATAGTATTTAGCAACACTGATACCAATAAAATTATCACCTGGTATGAGGTCTTCAATATTGACACTATTCCCGAAATCACTCTGATCGCATACTCCACTTGTCTATGCAGCGACAAGCCTACGAGTTCATCCGAAACTACATCTGAATACTGTCGAATTATACACATATCCGAGAGACATTTTATACCATCATTTCAACAATTTAACTATCTGTAAGGATATGTATATAGTAAAAATATGTCTATCAAAGTCCAAGGGCATCCCTTGACTTCTTAATTGTTGGTCAACATCTCACCTGATGGTAAAGATACCACCGATCCACATGATTTGAATATATAAATCCTTCTAATCCTATCTCAGAATGTTTTAGACATAGATACCTGTAAACTACCAGTATCTCACAATATATCAACTGAAAAGGTAAACTAAAGTAATACCCCAAATGATCAATCCTTCAATCTTCTGTGTCTTCTCTCTAGTAATAATATAAACGTGTCCAACTTTTGCTCATTGCAGCTGAGCTTATGTAGGTGCAAAAGACTACCCTGGAGGAACTGACATCAACTGTTGAAGCTGAGATACCAAACAACCGACTATAATGAAGGTGACAAACACTGTTGTACTAGTAATGAGTACACCACCAACTGTAAGGTACTGAAGAACTGCCAACATCGTAGCATGCTCCAACTCTGCAAATAATATAACTGCAATTGAAGAATACAGAATATATACGACCATTGTCATATACTCTCTCCTCTGTACAAAGAAAATCTACGTCTAGGGAGATAACAGTTGTTGTTGTCTACATGAGTCTTCTAAGATGTCTTCTGCTAATACTGCTGAGTAAATCACTTCCCCTGGAGGGAAGTATCAAGGAACTGCAACCATGTCTGAGGTAGTAAATCGTTGTTGGTGTGATAACCCAATCTTTTGTGATGATCTCTGCTGTCGAGATTGTGTATCATCCTCTCGAAATAACGTCGATAGTCTTCAATTGAGTTTCCACAGTACACCTTCTCTTCATATGTACTGGTTGCTTACAATAGTAACAGATAAAATGATCCAACGGATAATCCGACTTTGCGTGTCTTCGTGATCCGCACTGCATGTCTTGAGTCTTTCCTCTGATTTCGCGGATGTGCATGAGAACATCCGAATGATCTGCGGTTGGTCCTCTATAATCGAAAAGTAGCTCATAACCCATGACTCCGATCTTGCTCCTTTTATCCAATATTAGGAGACTTCTGATTCTAATCATTTGACCTGCAAAATCTACTTATCAGTCTCCAACTCTTAAATACTTATACGAAGTCATTTCTAAACTCTTGACTCGATCCAATGTCTTCCGGTAGGATCTAGTAGAAGATCCAAACATCCTAATTCAAATGTAAGCCAATAAACCATGGGTGGCTTAAAACATCCGTTCACATTCTTGAGCTATTAGGTGGTCGTAACATCTGCAAGTCTAACGACTCTGCATGGTACTCCCATTACCAACTGATCACCCTACTTGAAGCTCAAGAATTTCCTGACAACGAGTCAAAGGAAATAACACGAGGGAAATACTCTCTCCTAACATCACTAAATTGTGACCAAGTGATATCCTATTCCCCGAAGGTTATTTCCTACATCTTCCACCAAGTACCGACTTAATCCTGATAATGGTATGCAACTAACTCTACTTTCTCTGCACACACATGTTAAGTACTCAAAAGTACCTTCAAAGTCATAAAACCCAACATGAACATCTCAGGGATCAAAATCTCTATAAAACACCATATACTAATCCTCTGCTATCTGCATCACACTAGCATACACTCCCTGTCCATTACCCAACAGGTAATGATCAGACTAGCATAGTTAGTGAAAATTTCTAAGATTATAATCTTTGATCTCCATAAGTAATGTGACAGCCTGCCCCCTGCTTTCTGACTCAGTATCATTCGGCTCTCAAAAGAAATTCACCTTTTTGACCGTAGGTTCAAGACTCACAGACTCAACAAGTCATTCCCGTGGTCAACCCAAGCTACGATTACAAATAGTAACCAACACACTACATGTTATTTCCTGTTATAAACACTAAATGCATAGCCAACAAAACGAGAGTATAAAAACTAAAGGCAACTCCGGTTGGTCACCTTGGTGGACGACCCCTACTATGAGTCTGTACGGGTGGCATAATTCCGTCTGACAACACCTGCTGAACAATTTTAGATAAGTATATAACCAGATTATAAGTATAAAAAAATTTTACTTCGTGTTGCTCGGAGATCATGCCGCTGTCAATCCCATATCACAAAACCAAAACCAAACCAAAACAAAATGACTTTCATGGTTCAAAACTCAACGAAAACCTTATTGTACGACATCGCAACCTTGGCTCTAATACCAATAAAATTGTCATGCCCCGAGAGTATGTCGAGCCCGATAAATGGACAATATCTCCTCTGTATGTGATACAATATCCTGTTGATACAAAGCCTTTCGGCCACAACCACACTGTTGGGAATTTGACCGTCGCTAGAGGGGGGGTGAATAACATGTAGTTCGTCACTTGATGGATTTCGATCGTGTTTTCTACAAAGCTTGTTATACGCAGTAGAAATACAAATAATAAAGCAATAACAGAAACATAAGCACACAAACACGATGATATAACGTGATTCAGAACCTTAAGGTTCCTACTCTACGGGTTGGGCTTGAATGAGCCCTAGTGATGCAAACACCACCACTAATGAACTCCTTCTCGGAAAACACTTCGGAGGTGGAGGAAACCTCTTACAAATGATTACAATAGTAATACAAGCAAATACAAAGAAATACAATCGAAATGTAAAAAATACTTTACAAACTAGGGCTTTGAATACTTTGCTTGTTGGTTGTTTGAAGGACCCTGAAATGCACCTGCACTTCGCCTTCAAATCGCCTCAAGAAACCTCTCCAAGAACCATGGTGAAATCCTCCATGAGCTCCTCTTTCATAACCTACATCAGGCTGGATTCATGCCTGGTAGTTGACTGTCATAAGTCCCTAGTCGACTACCAACAGTATCGTTGTCTCACAATGACTTAATCCACGTTGGCATCCAAGCCAACGGTTACACTGGCAGTCGACTGCCAATACCTAGCGTCGACTACCAGGGCCATAATCGACTGACCAATCGGCTACTGAGCATTCTGCCCCACAACCTGACTAGCAGTAGACTACCCAATACTGGTAGTCGATTGTTAGGCCATTTCCTACAGTCGAAAATTAGTCGAGTCCGAGCAGTTCGACTGGCCATAATCCCAGTCGACTGTTGCAAGTCGACTCGGCTGCCAAGCATCAAAACACTTGACTAATCGACTGGTCCAAAGCCCCAGTAGAATGTTAACCTCAAATATGAGATTTAACCCCAAGTATAATGCCCTCATACTTGCTAGATCACCCTTAGCCTAGACCTAAGCCTTCTAGCCACCTCCGTCTGCCTCATGCCTATCGAATCCCTCCAAGTCATCCATGACTTGTTCATCCATATGCTAACCTTCTGGTGCTTCCATCGACTATTGTCATGCTAAGTTGGTCTATACCGCTAAGACACATTGGGCTTATGCTGCCAAGACTACCGCTTGGGCTTTACGCAGCCAACCATTAGACTTATGCTGCCAAGACTCCATCGTTGGACTTTACGCTACCAATATTAACCCTTGGACTTCCTTTACCAACCCATGATGGACTTTCCATTTGTCAAGACTCAAGCTTAGACTTTCCTTTGCCATGATCCATGCTTAGACTTTCCTTGCCAACCCATGTTGGACTTTCTAATTGGCAAGACTCAAGCTTGGACTCTCCCTTGCTAAGAGCCATGCTTGGACTTTCCATGTCATGTACTCATGACTTGGACTTTTCATGCCAAGTACACAAGACTTGGACTTCTCCATCATATAGTCAACACCATGTCAACCATATAGTCAAACAATGGTCAAACCATCGTCAAACATCAAAATACCACTCGAGTCAAACTCGTGTCCAGTCAATCATGACCTAGGTCGATTGCACCAACAATCTCCCCAAAACATTGTTAAACATCAAAATACTACTCGAGTCTAACTCGAGTCTGGTCAATCGTGACCTGGACCGATTGCACCAGTAATCTCCCTCTTTTTGATGTTTGACAAAAAACCAAAAAACCATTGAGTTAGGCTACCTAACTCAAATCTCCTTACCAATTCTCCCAAATTGGTAATTTCATAAATTCTTCCCCTTTTTGACATACATCAAAAAGGTTCTCTCCCCAAGGGTGTCAATGTCTCATATGCCAATGAGATCCTACAATCTCCCCCTTGGTCCAAAAACATCTAGGATGCCTTCACTCTTCCTAGTGATAAGTCTCATATCACTTAAGAGAGGCTTCCTATAAACTCTCCCAATTCTCCCCTTCATGAGGAATAAAAACATCCATCATCCCATGATGGATACCTCCCCCTGAAGGCTTGCTCCCCCTTAACCATTGCACTAACAATGTCCTTGGAGAGTCCCTAAGCCTATAGGAACACTAAACCATCAAAATTAAGGGCAAAAGTTCAAACATGAACTCTCACACACCTTAAAATTGATATACACCCTAAACAACTCTCCTAATCTATATTCAATGGATTTTCACCCTTTCCAATGCTTTCCAAAACATATCCTAGGGTTAGGAGTAGTTAGGGTAGCCTAACATAGCTAAAATCAGGCTAAACTAACCTTGTTTACCCGAAATCAAGTCTGGCAGTCGACTCTTACAATCACTAGTCAACTGCCATTGATGCCAGTCGACTGCCATAAGCGGCAGTCGACTGATTTCTACAAATGCAGAATTTCAAAAATCAGAATCGAATTTTGAAAATACATAAGTAAATATATATATTTTGAAAAATCTTGAAAATTCATACGTACATTACTTATAACAAATACAATGGGTGAAAAATATTTGAAAATTAAATTACCCATAAAATTAGGAGATTGACACAAAGTTCAATGTTTTAGCCCTACTTTGTATCAACTCCATCAATGATGATTGCTATCAAAAGATAGACTTCACCAAGGTTTTCTAAAATGATTTTAAAATGTTTTTGAAAACCTATATTGGATCATGATCAATGGGCTTAATGCACATGACTTTCACATTAGCTTTCCCCATGATCCACATTGGTATAAGATGAGTTTGAGTTCATCTAGATGCAAGAACTATGCATCTTGAATTTAACTCATTTCCTAGCATATCACATATGTCTAAGGTATATGAAAACACATACAAGTCAATTTGATGTGAGATGTGGGTTTTGGTTATGCCAATACTAAGGTCTCATGCATTTTCTAGGCAACACTACTTGATTCCCTTATACATGGGACTTCAAGTCATGCCATAGTCCTTAAATCAATTTTATTAATATGAAATATGATCATGACATAAATGATAACATAAATAAAGCAATGCCAATAATCATGATGTCATGATATATGATTAAATCCTAAACATACATGACACTAAGCCTAAAACCTAAGCATAATCATGATATATTAAATGATAAAATGGAATATGTCATGACATGTTATATGACAAATCAATCATGACAAATAAAATATAAAGGTGTAACAATACCTAAATTTTAGTGTTAATTTCCATTTGTTATTATTAAGTCCATTTTGTCATTTTACTACTAATCTCCCAAATGTGCCAAAAACCCAAAATGTCATACCATGACATCTAAACCTAGTTTGTGCCAATTTTATTGATTTTTCTTAATTCTCAAAATACCTAAAATCCTTTAGGATATAAATTCGAACCACATTTACAAGGTACCCATAACATTGAAAATGACCTAAAGTACCACCTTTACCATGGTTAGGTTAACTACCTATCCATTTAAAGTTGGCACACCCTAACCCATTTAGCTTGAATCGATCATGCTCCTAGGAACCCAATATCTATTGGAGCTCCTTGGGTTTACTAGGTATTCCTTAGGGATAACTTCCCTAGATACCCTCCTAATGACCCTTCTAGGCTTGGTAGCCTTGGTCATTTGGGTCTTGCCTAGGTTAACTCTAGGGGTGACTCCCCTTGTAACCTTCTTAGTGGCTTCCCTAGGTTTCTTCAAAACCTTAGCCATTAGGCATTTTCCATGGTTACCCTTAGGGATGACTTCCCTAGTAACCTTGGTCTTCCTAGACCTAGGCCGTGTTCCATAATCGAATGGAACACTATGATAGGTCTCCTTGGGCTTAGGTTTGTAACCCAAACTTCTCTTGCCTTTGGATGGACCTTGCTTCATAGACCCTAGGTTTTGACTATTTGGCCCTTTACTTGAATTTTGCATCTTCCTAAGGGTCTTTTCAAGTTTTTCAAGCCTTGACCTCAAGACTTGATTTTCAAACTCCAATTTTTCTAATTTAGTGGGCCCATTATTTCTTTGAATTGATTTGTTCTTTCTAGGTATATGTCTTGAATTCTTGGAGTTAAAGCCTAGATGGTTCTCTATCTTCCTAATATTTTTCTTAGGCAAAATTGTTTTAGGGACATTAGTCCAAAATTTCTCCTTATTCCTAAAATGGCAAGACTTTGCACCTAAACAATAAAGTTTACTATTTCTAGCATGCCTTTCATGAACGCTTGCAAGTGAATTAAAAGAATGCTTTTGATTCTCACATAAAGAATGAGCATTATGAAAATATACCTTAGGGTTTGCCTTAGAGGCTCCCCCTACATGTGTAGCTCCTTCTTGCCCTTTCTTCCTCCCTCTAGGGCATTGACTCCTATAATGTCCCCATTGTTGGCATTTGAAGCACACAATGTGCTCCTTGCTCTTCCTAGTGGGGACTCTGAGATCCTTAGTCTTTTCTTGAGGTTTTGGTGCCAACGGGGTCTTCTTGACCTTCTTAGGACACTTACTCTTGTAGCTCCTTGGCATCCTTGTACACACCTAACTTGGACAAGACATTATTAGGAATTAAATCACTTAGCATTTTGATTACCTTAATAATTGTCTTGAACTCCTTGAGTTGTTCCTTGGTCCACTTTTCAACCTTGAGAATTCCACCCTTTTTGCCTCTTGGGAATTTGTAACCTTCTATCAAGGCAGACCAAAGCTTGATTTCCACCATCATTAGTAAGTTTTCAATCCCTTTTTTTCATGAATTGAAGCCTTCAAATCCATAGTCCTCATAGGATGGTGGTGTGTTTGTAAGATACGGCGAAAAAAAAAATCATAGTTAGGACTTTAATTAAAACCTAACCTAGGTTTTAATTGATAGGGGTTAATTGGAGCTAGGGGGTTAGGCTTATAGGATCTTCAAACCCAACCCAATACGAGGAAAATCAATCCATTTCCTTTCCATTAATGCTCCGTTCTCCCGTTTCTTCACCGCACGCACGCCGATTATCTTTCCTTCGGTTTCTATTTCACTCTGCCGAATCCATTATCCCGAGCATTACCCCATTCACGCAACAACTCTCCCTCGCCATGACTTTTCTTTTCCCCATTACTTCCCCGATCGGATGTCTCCTTCTCTCCCAATCGCGATTCTTCTTCCCGACTTTCCTCTTCTTGTGAGCGCATGCCACTACGCTAAAGCCCTTTCGCCCACCGTCACGAGACCATATCCATCGCCTAATCATCGCCATCGTCGTCGCCGTCGCCTCTCCCTTTCGATCTCGGCGGCAGTGAGCTCCTCCAGCCGTCGAGCTTGCCTAGGTGCAAGGGACAATCTCCACGGCCACTAAGCCACCTAGTCGTCGGTCACTCTGTTCTCCTGCCAGTTGATCTTCACCCCTTCTCTTTGCTATCGCAAGCCTCCTTCGCACGCGGCCGTTGGTCACCAATTCATGAGCCAGCAGTGGTGATGTCGTCACCACCATTACAATTCCTCTTGCAACCGCATCACCTGAACGAGGTCTAATTTGGAGCATCAATTGTTCCATCATTGTGGTAGAGCTGGGGCTGCATCTGTGGTTGGTTTGGTGTTCGATTGGTGGGAGATGAGAAGATTCCAACCGATTGGATTTTTGGGTGAACAGCTGTAGGAGGTTTTCTAGTATACGGCTATGAGAGGGAAATTGCCGGTTGTACGTGAATGGAGGGGTTGTGAAGCTGTGTCAGCTATGATGACTGGATGAAGTTGTGCTAGGGATCGAATCAGGATAAGCAGTGTGTTATCTCATCAGCAGCAACCTACTACCTCAGGAGTGGTTGGAGTTCCTTGATACTTCCCTTCAGTAGAGATCAGCACAGAAGCAGCATCAACAAAAGACATTTTAGAAGATTCATGTAGACAACAACAACAGTTACCTCCCAGATGTGGATTGGCTTTGTACAAAAAAAAGAGTATACGATGATGGTCGTATCTATTCGGTATTCTACAGTTACAGATCGTAGGGTTAAGTGATGGGATCAGATGATCTAGGAAAATCCCCGGTTCATTTGTCGCAGAAATGCGATCGCTTGTCGCGGACTGTTGGATCTGATCTTGTTCTCTTCGGAGAAAGGGCGAGACCTTCGTGGAGCCTTTGGATCAGATCGACAGATAATTGATCATTCAGGGTATTATCTAGTTTACCCCTCTGGGTTAATATATTGAGAAATGCTTGTAGCTTACAGATATCTTTGTCTAGAACATTCTTAGTTTGGATTAGAAGGGTCCTTTACATCGACTTGTGGGTTGGTGGTATCTCTACCGTCTGGTGAGATGTGGATCAACAATTAAGAAGTCAAAGGATGCCCTTAGACTTGGATAGACATATCTTTACTGTAGACATATCCTTATGGATGGTTAAATTGTTGGAAGTATGGTACGATATGTTTCTCGGATGTGCATATAATCTGAGAGTATTCGGATGTAGTTTTGGATGAACTCCTAGGCTTGCCGCTGCATAGGCAAGTGGAGTAGGCGATCGAAGTGATTTCGAAGATAGTGTTGATAATAAATATATCATACGAATGATAATTTTGTTGGTATCAGTATTGCTAAACACTATAGAAATTGGAAGAACATAAGTTGCGATTATAGGAGATGTTAGATGAGATATTTATCTGTCCCAGTATTTCTCCTTGAGAAGATCCGGAACTCTTTGTTGAAAGAGAGATGGACCTTTGAGATTATGCATCGATTATCGATGATGGAATGTGATAGTTGTTAAAAGTGAATATCCTTCGTTGTGGATAGATGATCTGTTTAGATCAACAAGGGACACCTATGTATACTCTAGAGTTGATTTTATGACTAGAGCGTTGATATTGTAGAGACATGATGCCATACAATTATCATTGTCATTGTGATGATTAATATATAATCAGCTTAGAGTAAAGAGGATGCAGGTGTGTAGAGACGATAATTTCTTACTTGGTATGAATTGTACGAGTTTTGATTATGTTGTTAGACTATTTAATTATTTAGTAGTCCATGGATTTGAGAAATCATGTATTCTGGACATTATTGGATCAGTTTATGGTTGTTGGAGTTGCGTAACTTGGCCACCATTGGTGGTGGTAGTTGGAGTTATGCACTCGGCCACCGTAGATAGTGGTTTCCCTTGTATGATTTGGGTTATTACTGTAGATGTGGATAGAATGTTTTTAGCATTACTATACCATAGACTTGTTTGACCAAGAAGGTGATGGGATTCACTTAGTTGGAAACTGGTGAAACCAATTTACAGGACCTAGATGGTGGTTAACTTTTGCATGAGTATTAGTTAATCCTTCCGGGGTGGATGAACGGATGTTGTACGCCAATGCATCATTTCATAGATCGGAGTGATTCCGATGCAGTTGAATGAGGCGTATCTTATGCTTATGACAGTTAAGAAACTACGAGATAGGCTATCATATACATGACATGACTTTAGTAGTTATTATCTGGATTTATGGATGTATGGAGCAAAAGTGCTCATTGAATTTGACTAGCTACTATGTAGCTACTATAGAGTTGCTATCGGAGGCACCTTATTTGAGATTTGCTATACATCCTGGTGGTACTGGGATGTACTGAGATTTGAAACATTTATACTGGTAGGAATGGTATAAAGAGTGATATTGCAGACTTCGTTGCACGATGTTTAGTCTGCCAGCAGGTGAAGGCTGAACATCAGGAATCCGCTAAATTTCTCCAGGAAATTCCGATTTTCGAAATGGAAGTGGGAGCATATTACTATTGATTTCGTTCCAGGATTTCCCAGAACCTGTAAGGACATGAAGTGACTTGGGTGAATCGTGGATCGTCTGGTAGAGTTGTATTGTCGAAGATTATCAGATTGTCTAGAGGGCCTTTGAGTAACATATCTGCTATTTACCTCGCGATTTTGGCAGGGTTTGCATCAGACCATAGGCATAGAGCTTCGACTCACTACAATGTTTCAATCACAGACTGATGGCTAGTCTGAGTGTGTCATTCAGACATAGGAGGATGTATTGAGATCCTGTGTCATGGATTTTAGAGGTAGTTAGGAGGACAACGTTCATTTAGTAGAATCTGCCTATAATAATAGCTACCACTCTTCTATTCAGATGGCCCTTTCGAGGCTTTATACGATAGACCCTATAGAACTCCCGTGTTGTGGGAGGAAGTCGGGGAACAACTGTTATTGGGGCCATAGAGCATCCATCATGATGCAGAGATGGTGGGCGCCATCAGACGACGGTTATCTGAGGCGTAGGATCGACAGAATAAATACGCAGACCGGAGGCGAAGGTCTTTGGAATTTTCAGTAAGGGATCATGTATTTCTGTGTGTTTCACCAATCGATTGATATAGATAAAAACCTACTACTCAAGGACGTTATTATACTTAGTTATTTGGCACCAATACAAGTAAATATAATAACCATAGAGTTGCAATCAGAGGCACCTTATTTGAGATTTGTTATACATCCTGGTGGTACTGATATGTACCGAGATTTGAAACGTTTATACTGGAAGGAACTGTTGGGATGTATACTGAAAGCCTAGCACTTTTGTATAAACATCTTTATTTTGAAATAAGAATCACATGATCATTGTTTACACGTTATATTTATATGTGTGCATATTGTCTAATATTTTACATTGTAGATAACATGGTGCATGGGTGCGGCACAGAAGATCATATTATCAGTCCCTTGTAGAATATAAGTAAAGGCTCACAACCAAGATGGTTTTGGACAAACCATTGGCATGGTTGTAGTGTAGTTTGGTATTGTTTTGTCTTAAACATAGAGTTACACTAGTACACTTAGGTGTATTGAGCAGGACCGACATAGAGGTGATTCAATTTATTGTTGACTACATAATTGAATCGGACCTCAGATATTATGTTGTACATGCTCTTAATCCCGATATAATAACGGGCACATGTACTTAATATTTATTTCTTTGATTTACCAGAGGGTGAGATTTCTATGGATTAAATCAATATGCCCGGTAAGTTGGGAAATGATATTATTTACATGGTGTTCCGTTGATAATAGGAGGAAACCGTGTCCTATATATTAGGTTGATGATGTCCCCTTGAGGAGCTCATAAGGTTCATCATGTAAACCCTGCAGGTTGACTTAGTCAACATGATGATAAGGTTGAGTGGTACTACTCGAGGAGTTAGATGTTAATTGATTGATGGTCAGTAAATCAATCAATTGACGGACATTCGATATCTTAAACACGGGGAGATGGATGTACAAATAATATATGGAGCCCATATTAATTTATGGGGGTTGGTGAGGTAGTTCGATGATGATCCTCTAGTGGAATGGAACATCATTGATGGATCAAGTTTGTATGGTTCCGATCCATCGGGTGGCCAAGACCCAACTCCTCCTCATGGTCCCTATCGTAGCCTAATATAAACCTCATGAAGTCTAGATCAAATGATGGAAAACAAATCTCTAGATCCGACGGTTGGGATTAAATTCCTAAGAACCGACGGTAGAGATTAAATCTCTATATCCGACGGTTGGGATTAAATTCCTACGAACCGACGGTAGAGATTAAATCTCTAGATCCGACGGTTGGGATTAAAACCCTAGAACCGACGATTGAGATTAAATCTCTAGATCCGACGGTTGGGATTAAATTCCTAAGAACCGACGGTAGAGATTAAATCTCTAGATCCGACGGTTGGGATTAAAACCCTAGAACCGACGGTTGAGATTAAATCCCTAGATCCGACGGTTGAGATTAAAACCCTAGAACCGATGATGGAGATTAAACCAAGGCCTAAACCCTAACTCTATAAAAGGGTGGCTATGGGTTGGGCGGCAACAAGTTTTTTTTGGTTGATGATGGATGCTAAGGTGTTGGAATGTATACTGAAAGCCTAGCTCTTTTTGTATGAACATTTTATTTTGAAATAAGAATCACATGATCATTATTTGCATTTTATATATTCATTATATATGTGTGCATATTGTCTAATATTTTACATTGTAGATAACATGGTGCTTGGTGTGGCACAGAAGATCATGTTATCAGTACCTTGTAAAATATAAGTAGAGGCTCACAACCAAGATGGTTTTGGACAAACCATTGGCATGGTTGTAGTGTAGCTTGGTATTGTTTTATCTTGAACATAGAGTTACACTAGTACACTTAGGTGTATTGAGTAGGACCGACATAGAGGTGATTCAATTTAGTACTGACTACATAATTGAATCGGACCTCGGATATTATGTTGTACATGCTCTTAATCCCGATATAATAATGGGCATATGTACTTAGTGTTTATTTCTTTGATTTACCAAAGGTGAGATTTAGATGGATTAAATCAATATGCTGCAAGTTGGGAAATAATATTATTTACATGGTGTGCCGTTGATTATAGGAGGAAACCATGTCCTATATATTAGGTTGATGATGTCCCCTTGAGGAGCTCATAAGGTTCATCATGTAAACCCAGCTGGTTGACTTAGTCAACATGATGATAAGGTTGAGTGGTACTACTCGAGGAATTAGATGTTAATTAATTGATGGTCAGTAAATCAATTAATTGACGGACATTCGATATCTTAAACACGGGGAGATTAATGTACAAATAATATATGGAGCCCATATTGATTTATGGGGGTTGGTGAGGTAGTTCAATGATGATCCTCTAGTGGAATGGAACATCATTGATGGATCAAGTTTGTGTGGTTCCGATCCATCGGGTGGCCAAGACCCAACTCCTCCTTATGGTCCCTATCTTAGCCTAATATAATCCTTAAGAAGTCTAGATCCAAGAATGTAAAACAAAACCTAGAACCAACGGTTGGGATTAAATCCCTAGATCCGATGGTTGGATGAAACCCTAGAACCAACGGTTGGGATTAAATCCCTAGATCCGATGGTTAGGATGAAACTTAGAATCGACGCTGGGATTAAATCCCTAGATCCGACGGTTGGGATAAAACCCTAGATCCGACGGCTGGGATGAAACCTTGGGATGAAATCCTAGATCCGATGGTTGGGATTAAACCCTCAGATCCGACGTGGGATAAAACCCTAGATCCGACGGTGGAGATTAAATCCCTAGATCCGACGGTGGAGATTAAAGGAGGCTTAAGCCCTATTCTATAAATAGAGGCTTAGGTTGGGGCGTGAAGGATTAGGGTTTGGCTTGGAGGTGGGCGCTAGGGTTTGGATAAAAAGTGGGCGGCAACTTCTTCTTCCTTCTAGTTGTTGCCGCCCAATTTGATCCATCAATACTTGGCCGGCGCCCCATCATTAAGGCCTTTCTCTTCTTCCTTAGCCGGTTCTCCTTCCATTGGTGGCCGTGGTCTTCCTCCTTCCTTTCTCCTGCAACTCTTCTTGAAGTTGGCCGGCGCATCATCCATTGCTCCTTGGCCGGCGGTTGCACCAAATTCCCTAATTTGGTGGCCGGTTCTAGATAGGAAAGGTATTTGTGAGTTCTTCTCTTTGTTCGCAGTGGACAAGGTAGAGAAGAAAGCGATCTAGAAGGCTTCTACTCGTGGAGGAACTTCGTCCACACGTCGTCCACGAGAAGGATAGGACACGGTAGAAGATCGTGAGGTATAAAGTTATTTTAACTTTATGTACAGATCTGAGCATGTTCTTATTTGTTTTGATTATGCATGTGTGTGTATGAATATATATTGTATAATCATGGACCTCGAAGACAAACACAAAAACCGGCGATCCATCCGTCGTCTCTTCCGTGGCTAACCAACTAGAAGAGTTGTGTTGCTTGAACAACTAGTTTGTTCAAGCGACCACTCAAGTTGTTAGCACGACGACGAAATGGTGTTGTTAAGGAAGCTCATCCCATCTTGATTAATCCTTTCATTAGTGAAAATTTTAATCCGGGGACATGGGAGCCAATGAGCCTCCGAAGCATCCACCCAACATAAGGAAATTAGGGTTTTGCCTAGCATTGCTTGGGCGACAAGCAACCTTAAGGAGGAAACCCTAATTAGGGTTTTGGCTCCTTAGGTTGGGCGGCCAAGGTGAGGATGAAGAGTGGGCGGCAACTTGTGGAAGAGCTTGTCTTCTTCCATGGAGGTGGCTAGCTCCTAGATCCCTTCTCTCCACCATGCTTGGGCGGCAAGGAACCCTATGGAGGAAACCCTAATTTGATTAGGGTTTTGTCTCCTTTGCATGGGCGGCCATGGATGGGAATGAAGAGTGGGCGGCAACTTGTGGAGGAGCTTGTCTTCTTCCATGGAGGTGGCTAGCTCCTAGATCTCTTCTCTCCACCATGGTTGGGCGGCAAGAAAGCCTAAGGAGAAACCCTAATTAGGGTTTCCTCCTTAGATTGGGCAGCTAGGGATTGCAAGGAAGTTGGGCGGCAACTATAGGAGAGGAGGTCTTCTTCTTCTTAGGGTGTGGCCGGCTCCTTCCTCTATTCCCTCCACCGTGGTCGGCGCCCAACATATTCCTTTTCTCCTATTCACTCCATCTTGGCCGGCGGCACCAAAACTAGGGTTTGTCCCTAGTTCGGTTCCTTGGTTGTTTCCATATTATTCTCTCTATTCATGGGGCTGGCGGCATCAATCCTTTATGGATTGGTGGTTGGCTCAAGCAAGAAGGGAAAGAGAGTTCTTCATTCTTTGGATTGAAGAAGATCTAGGATGCTTCAACTTGTGGAGGATCTTCGCCCACACGAAGTCTACAAGGAGGTTAGGACATACGATAGAAGATCAAGAGGTATAAAAGTTTTATAACTTTTATTATTGTTCTTTGCATGTTCTTATTTGATATGCTAGCTTATGTTCTTTATGTTAGTATATGTTGATTATACTAGTTTACATTTGCATGTATTTGTATAATCATGGACTCCGATAAGAAACACAAAAACCGGCAATCCGTCCGTCGTCTCTTCCGCGACTAACCGACTAGAAGAGTTGGGTTGCTTGAACAACTAGTTTGTTCAAGCGATCGCTCGAGTCGTTAGCACGACGACAAATTGGTTGTGCTTAGGAAACTCATCCCCTCCGGATTAATTTTCATTAGTGAAAATTTTAATCCGGGGACATGGGAGCCTATGAGCATTCTGAGAAATAGCACGATTGCCAACAATTGGTATCAGAGCCACGATTTCCGGTTTTGTGTGTTTTGGATTCGGTTACTTTTTACGCACTTATCATATATTGTGTATGCCGGATAATAGTAGGATGTGCGTAGGCTAACTTTTTAGTTGCAGGCATAAGATCCAACTATTATGGCTATATATGTGTGTATGTGATTGCATGTGTGTGTGATTGTATATTATTTGAATCCTCGGGGTTGACGAGGCTAAATTAGTATTTAATTTTTGTAATTGAATACGACATTGTTTAGCCACTCTTTATTTTATTTTACTTTTGATCTAGATTTCATGTACACTCCCTTGTGGAGTATAGGATCGATGGATGTAAAATAAAATAGGTTTTATTCTCGGCTCGGATCTCCGGATGGCTCGTACATGGCGTAGGAGGAGCGGACGAGGTGGCGACACGACGGGACGCATATTAGAGAACAATGCCATAATAGTTGGAAAAATTCTGATTTTTCCATATTTATTGCTGATTTGTTTTATATGCATGTTGTGTGTGCTTGAAAATTCCTCATTTGCAATTTACTAAGTGGGAGAGGGACATTTTAATTAATTCCCGTGACCTCCATTACAATTTGACGTGTGATGCAACAAACTTGTGTGTCGGCTCTGAGTGCCTTCCTCCCCGAGGACGGGTTTGTTTGCGGATCACTAGGTCAAATAATGGTTATAGAAAATTATCTAGGAGCATGTGTACTTCCACAGAGGTAAGGCACATAATCCAAAATAATTCCCTTAGTATCGTGTAATGGTGCACACTTAGATGCAAATAAAAGTATCCTCCCCATAGGAGTCACTGCTTTTATTTGTAGGGCCAAAGAGGAACCGACTATTAATTTTATTTGTCAAAAAGTAAGGTTGACAAGATAATAAAATTAATGGGTAAAACCCCCTCTTACAAATATTGAATTCGTATACGTCCACACAGAGTGGCATATGATATTCTCGGTGTTTTGAGGTGTTGGTTGATTTCGGAATTTTATTGTTTTGAGGAATCAATAAAATTTGAAATCTAAAGTTTTGATCATTGTGATTCTTAGGATTTTCAAAATGACTTTCAGTCCACTTATTTTGATACTAAAGGAAATAAACTTACTGTACCCAAATAATGTTAATTGGAAAAGAATCTAGATGTTGTCTTATCTGCTAAGAAGTACAAGTATACACTCTTCAAAGAGTGTCCTCAAGCCATGGTTGCTCAAAAGGTTTCTACTTCTAAGCCGAAAGGCAAGAAGAAGGAGAAACAGGGTGGAGCAAACGTGGTGGGAGGATCTCAGGGAGGAGTGAAGAAGCCGAAAGGCAAGTACTTCACTTACTAGCAGGATGGACATTGGAAGAAAGACTGTCCCAATCCAAAGAAGAACAAAGGTATATCCTTTGGTCCAGTCGTTGAAATATGGTTAGAGGCATTATCTACCGGCACCTGGTGTGTAGATACGAGAGCCACTAATCATGTCTGCAACACTTTGCAAGGGTTCCAGGAAACCCGACGACTAACTAAAGGGGATATTACCATTTACTTGGGCAATGCCATGAAGATGGCGGATATTGCAGTGGGAGATGTTTTATTTATCTTTTGAGAAAAATAAAGGTTTTGGTTCTTAAGAATTTCCTTTATGTACCCTTATTTAGAAAGAATTAATTTCGGTTTCTAAATTTGTTCTAGATGGATAATCTATTTCTTTTGATGATAGATATGTTATAAAAGGAATAGGGACATTATCTATTCAGGTACATAGATAGGAAATTTATAACTTGAACCACGAGCTCCCACGATGCAAATAAAAGTTATTAACTCATCTTCTAAGTCTAATAAGAGAAAAGAACCTTCGAAGATGAACCAAACATATCTTTGGCTTCTTAGGCTTGGTCACATTAACCTAACCAGAATTCAAAGGTTGATAGCTGATGGACCTTTGGGTTCATTAGTGGTGGAGGATTTCCCAACCTACGAATCTTGCTTGGAGGGTAAGATGACCAAGAGGCCTTTTTAAGGCCAAGGGGTATAAAGCCAAAGATGTGTTAGAAATGGTTCATTCTGATTTGTGAGGTCCTATGACTATCTAGGCAAGAGGTGGTCTTGAATATTTTGTCTCTTTTATAGACAATTATTCAAGATATGGATGACACTTCGATCTGATCGTGGTGGTCAGAACCTCTTGGGAAAGTATAGAAACTACTTATCAGAGGTGGGGATTCAATCCCAATTGACTGCACCTGGTACACCCCAGCAGAATGGTGTAGCGGTACGAAGGAATAGGACTCTTATGGAGATGGTTAGATCGATGATGAGTTATTCTGACTTGTTTTGTAGTCCTAGAGATCAGAGGGTGATCGTTAACACGAACGCCAGATTTCTAGAGGAAGACTATGTGATAAGCCACAAGCCCAAGAGTAAAATTGTTCTGGAGGAGTTAAAAGGGAAGTCACTTCTTTAGTACCACCAGTACAAGAGGATATACCACATGTCACTGCACCGTGTGTCACAGAGGATACACAGATGATACCTCGTCATAGTGGGAGGGTTGTGAGACAGCCTCTCAGATTCATGTTTTTGGACAAATCTTCTGATTTGGTCCCTAGCAAACATGAACCTGATCCCTAGACATACGACGAGGCAATCCAAGATATAAATACAGCATCTTTGCAAAGTGCAATGAATACTGAGATTGAATCTATGGATTCAAGACAGGTCTGGGAGCTCTTATGCATAGCAACTCATATGGATTATGAGGTGTGACAGATGGATGTCAAGACAGCATTCCTTAGTGGAAGTCTTGAGGAATCCATCTACATGAAGCGACCAGAGGGATTCATTGCTAAGGGCAAAGAGCGTATTGTATATAAGCTTAATCGGTCCGTTAATGGACTGAAGCAAGCTTTGAAGTCTTGGGACATCCGCTTTGAGGAAGTAAATCCAGTCTTATGGATTTATTCAAAGTTTGGATGGGTCTTGTGTATATCAGAGATGTGACGGAAACATAGTGGTATTTTTGTACTATACGTAGATGACATTTTGGTGGTTGGCGACAACATCGAAGTGTTATCAGACGTAAGGGTATGGTCGTCCAAACAGTATGATGAGAAGGACTTGAGAGAAGTGGGTCACAACCTTGGGATCAAAGTTGTGATGCTTATCCCAAGCTTCATACATAGACATGGTTTTGGATCGTTTTAGCATACAAAACTCCAAGAAGGGTTTTCTACCCTTCAGGCATGGAGTTCCTTTATCTAAGAAGATGTGTCCTAGATCATCTGAGGAGATAGAGGAGATATAGGCAGTTCCTTATGCTTCGACGGTAGGAAGCCTAATGTATGCTATGTACGAGACCAGATATCTGCTTTGCCGTAGGCATGGTCAGCAGATATTAGAGTAATCTAGGACAGGGACATTGAACTGCGGTAAAGCATATATTGTAGTGCCTGAGAAGGACTAGGGATTATATGCTAGTTTACCGGGCAGACCAATTACTCCCTGTGGGTTGCATGGATTGCGATTTCCAATCAGATAGGGATAACAGTAAGTCTACCTCAGATTTTGTATTTACTTTGGGAGGTGGAGCCATTGTATTGAGGAGTGTCCAGCAGAAATGCGTGGCAGACTCCACCATGGAAGCTGAGTATATGGCAGCCTCTTAGGCGGCCAAAGAAGTTGGGTGGCTCAGGAACTTTCTGATGGACTTGGATGTGATTCCTGGTTTGCCCAGAACTATCACAATTAATTGTGATAATAATGGTGCAGTTGCAAACTCGAAGGAACCACGAGCCCATAAGGCTAGTAAACACATAGAGTGCAAGTACCACCTGATACAAGAAATTATAAAGGAGGTAGAAGTTGCTGTCGCCTAGGTTGCATCAGAGGATGACCTGGTAAACCCTTTCACTAAGGCCCTTCTAGCGAGAGCTTTGATAGGCATGTGGAGGGAAGGGGAATCAGATGTATGGCAGTATGATGACAGCATAGTCTTTTAGTATAAGTGGGAGATTGTTGGGATGTATACTGAAAGCCTAGCTCTTTTGTATAAACATCTTTATTTTGAAATAAGAATCATATGATCATTGTTTGCACGTTATATTTATATGTGTGCATATTGTCTAATATTTTACATTGTAGATAACATGGTGCCTGGGTGCGGCACAGAAGATCATGTTATCAGTCCCTTGTAGAATATAAGTAAAGGCTCACAACCAAGATGGTTTTGGACAAACCATTGGCATGGTTGTAGTGTAGCTTGGTATTGTTTTGTCTTGAACATAGAGTTACACTAGTACACTTAGGTGTATTGAGCAGGACCGACATAGAGGTGATTCAATTTATTGCTGACTACATAATTGAATCGGACCTCGGATATTATGTTGTATATGCTCTTAATCCCGATATAATAACGGGCACATGTACTTAATATTTATTTCTTTGATTTACCAGAGGGTGAGATTTCTATGGATTAAATCAATATGCCCAGTAAGTTGGGAAATGATATTATTTACATGGTGTGTCGTTGATTATAGGAGGAAACCGTGTCCTATATATTAGGTTGATGATGTCCCCTTGAGGAGCTCATAAGGTTCATCATGTAAACCCTGCAGGTTGACTTAGTCAACATGATGATAAGGTTGAGTGGTACTACTCGAGGAGTTAGATGTTAATTGATTGATGGTCAGTAAATCAATCAATTGACGGACATTCGATATCTTAAACACGGGGAGATGGATGTACAAATAATATATGGAGCCCATATTAATTTATGGGGGTTGGTGAGGTAGTTCGATGATGATCCTCTAGTTGAATGGAACATTATTGATGGATCAAGTTTGTGTGGTTTTGATCCATCGGGTGGCCAAGACCCAACTCCTCCTCATGGTCCCTATCGTAGCCTAATATAAACCTCATGAAGTCTAGATCAAATGATGGAAAACAAATCTCTAGATCCGACGGTTGGGATTAAATTCCTAAGAACCGACGGTAGAGATTAAATCTCTAGATCCGACGGTTGGGATTAAATTCCTAAGAACCGACGGTAGAGATTAAATCTCTAGATCCAACGGTTGGGATTAAATTCCTAAGAACCGACGGTAGAGATTAAATCTCTAGATCCGACGGTTGGGATTAAAACCCTAGAACCGACGGTTGAGATTAAATCTCTAGATCCGACGGTTGGGATTAAATTCCTAAGAACCGACGGTAGAGATTAAATCTCTAGATCCGACGGTTGGGATTAAAACCCTAGAACCGACGGTTGAGATTAAATCTCTAGATCCGACGATTGAGATTAAAACCCTAGAACCGACGGTGGAGATTAAACCAAGGCCTAAACCCTAACTCTATAAAAGGGTGGCTATGGGTTGGGCGGCAACAAGTTTTTTTTGGTTGATGATGGATGCTAAGGAAATTAGGGTTTTGCCTAGCATTGCTTGGGTGGCAAGCAACCTTATGGAGGAAACCCTAATTAGGGTTTTGGCTCCTTAGGTTGGGCGGCCAAGGTGAGGATGAAGAGTGGGCGGCAACTTGTGGAGGAGCTTGTCTTCTTCCATGGAGGTGGCTAGCTCCTAGATCTCTTCTCTCCACCATGCTTGGACGGCAAGGAACCCTATGGAGGAAACCCTAATTTGATTAGGGTTTTGGCTCCTTTGCATGGGCGGCCATGGATGGGAATGAAGAGTGGGCGGCAACTTGTGGAGGAGCTTGTCTTCTTCCATGGAGGTGGCTAGCTCCTAGATCTCTTCTCTCCACCATGGTTGGGCGGCAAGAAAGCCTAAGGAGAAACCCTAATTAGGGTTTCCTCCTTAGGTTGGGCGGCTAGGGATTGCAAGGAAGTTGGGCGGCAACTATAGGAGAGGAGGTCTTCTTCTTCCTAGGGTGTGGCCGGCTCCTTCCTCTATTCCCTCCACCGTGGCCGGCACCCAACATATTCCTTTTCTCCTATTCATTCCATCTTGGCCGGCGGCACCAAAACTAGGGTTTGTCCCTAGTTCGGTTCCTTGGTTGTTTACATATTATTCTCTCTATTCTTGGGGCCGGCGGCATCAATCCTTTATGGATTGGTGGTTGGCTCAAGCAAGAAGGGAAAGAGAGTTCTTCATTCTTTGGATTGGAGAAGATCTAGGATGCTTCAACTTGTGGAGGATCTTCGCCCACACGAAGTCTACAAGGAGGTTAGGACATATGATAGAAGATCAAGAGGTATAAAAGTTTTATAACTTTTATTATTGTTCTTTGCATGTTCTTATTTGATATGCTAGCTTATGTTCTTTATGTTAGTATATGTTGATTATACTAGTTTACATTTGCATGTATTTGTATAATCATGAACCCCGATAAGAAACAAAAAAACCGGCAATCCGTCCGTCGTCTCTTCCACGGCTAACCGACTAGAAGAGTTGGGTTGCTTGAACAACTAGTTTGTTCAAGCGATCGCTCGAGTCGTTAGCACGACGACGAATTAGTTGTGCTTAGGAAACTCATCCCCTCCGGATTAGTTTTTATTAGTGAAAATTTTAATCCGGGAATATGGGAACCTATGAGCATTCCGAGGTATAGCACATTACCAACAGGAATGGTATAAAGAGTGATATTGTAGACTTCGTTGCACGATGTTTAGTCTGCTAGCAGGTGAAGGCTGAACATCAGGAATCCGTTAGATTGCTCCAGGAAATTCCGATTTTCGAAATGGAAGTGGGAGCATATTACTATTGATTTCATTCCGGGATTTCCCAGAACCCATAAGGACATGATGTGACTTGGGTGAATCGTGGATCGTCTGGCAGAGTTGTACTTCCAAAAGATTATCAGATTGTCTAGAGGGCCTTTGAGTATCATATCCGCTATTTACCTTGTGATTTTGGCAGGGTTTGCATCAGACCATGGGTATAGAGCTTCGACTCACTACAACGTTTCAATCACAGACTGATGGCCAGTCTGAGCATGTCATTCAGACATTGGAGGATGTATTGAGATCTTGTGTCATGGATTTCAAAGGTAGTTAGGAGGACAATGTTCATTTAGTAGAATCTGCCTATAACAACAGCTACCACTCTTCTATTCAGATGCCCTTTCGAGGCTTTATACGATAGACCCTGTAGAACTCCCATGTTGTGGGAGGAAGTCGGGGAACGACTGCTATTGGGGCCATAGAGCATCCATCAAGATGCAGAGTTGGTGCGCGCCATCAGACGATGGTTATCTAAGGCGTAGGATCGACAGAATAAATATGCAGACCGGAGGCGAAGGTCTTTGGAATTTTTAGAAAGGGATCATGTATTTCTGTGTGTTTCACCTATGAAAGGGGTAAAATGATGTGGGCTAAAAGGGAAATTAGTTCCACACTATATTGGCCTATTTGAAATATTGGCGTGGATTGGAGGTGTAGCTTATCGGTTGGTTTACCTCCGACACTAGCAGGTGTTCACCATGTTAGTGAAAGCCCTAGAGTCAATCATGTGATGATTGTTGTATGGACTTTATTGTATCATATTCCTATTTATAAAGGCATGGTTATTATATTTACTTGTATTGGTGCCAAATAACTAAGTATAATAACGTCCTTGAGTAGTAGGTTCTTATCTATATCAATCGATTGGTTGAATCGATAATGAGATGATATAAAGAACACTACTCTTAATCATTCCTAATCAAGTATTAACATTCAGGGACAATGTTAATGCATAGAGATTAGCATGTAGGTCAACACGATGACTTGATCTCACAAGTCATGGATATGAGATATCAAGTTGACACATGGGTATGCATTGAAGAATGTATACTGAATGAACCGCAATGAGAAAGTATCATGGATCATTATATGAGTGTCATATACTTTCTCATGTGGCTATTAGTATGACTTTTAGTCCTTAGAACTGAAGTCACCATGGTTCCCTACATAAGGAGTTGCATACTTTAGCTTCGTTAAACGTCACCCGTAAATGGGTGGACTATAAAGGCGATTACTGGGTATGTAACAAGTTATGTGGAGGGATGTGAGTGATGTAGATAGGATCTATCCCTCCTATATGACAGGGGTGACATCGATATTCTTGATAGAGTGAGACCACAAAGTGCATGACTATGCCCAAATGAGTCAATATGAGATATTGAGCTCATTTGATTAGAGTGAGTCTACTTGGAGTTCAAGATATAGATTGTACCAAGGATGACACGGTCTATGCCTCAATTGGTCAATCTATATGTAAAAGATAGAGGGACATTGTCACATATTGTGAGAGTTACAATTAGTAGTCACAAAGGTGATGTTGGAGCTCAACATTCTTGTAACTTGGGTAGCAATGATATATTGCTAGATACCGTTCATTGCTTATGTTCCTAAATCGGTTTAGGAACATTGACAACGTTACAAGAACCTATAGGGTCACACACATAGGGCAATTAGACGAAGATTATGTTCATATGATGAACCATGAGGATTAGGTTCATGGGATGAACCAAATTGGATTAAGAGTAATCCAAATTAGACTAATTGAGTTAGACTCAATTTGATTCAAGTGTTGAATGAGTCTAATTTAGATTTGATTCATTGAGTCAATTTAAATTAATGAATAGAGATTCATTAAATCAAATTGACATGAATCAAGTGGTTAGATTTGATCAACCATGGGAGATAAGAGGTCAAGTTTGACTTGACTTGAGATGGAAGATGAATGATCAATTTTGACTTGACCAATTGCCATGTTATGGTGACTTGGCATGGGGGTCGGCCAATGATGATGTTCCACATCATCATGGACTTATCATGTGGTGCCACCTCATGAGGGAGACCAAGAGCCATTGGCTCTTGGAGTTACATGCATGCATGTAACCCCCCAACTTGAAGTGGCCGGCAACTTTTCTTCATGGTGTGAAGTTATTTGGTGAGTAACTCCATATTCTTCTTCCTTGGAACTTCTTCCTCTCAAGCTCTCTCCCAATCCTCATCTTGCCGTGGACATCAAGGGTGCTAGCACACTCTAAGGTGTCTTCTCCACCATTTGTCCGTGTGGATACTTGTAGAGGAGTGTACACTTGACACTCTTCGTGAAGGGAGTTGCTTCGGAGGCTCATTGGCTCCCATGTCCCCGGATTAAAATTTTCACTAATGAAAGAACTAATCCGGATGGGATGAGTTTCCTAAGCACAACCAATTCATCGTCGTGCTAACAACTTGAGTGATCGCTTGAACAAACTAGTTGTTCAAGCAACACAACTCTTCTAGTTGGTTAGCCGCGGAAGAGACGACGGACGGATCACCGGTTTTTGTGTTTGTCTTCGGGGTCCATGATTATACAAAATATATACTAATGCACACTTGTATAATCAACAAATAAAAGAACATGCTAAGAACAGAAAATAAAGTTGTAAAACTTTTATACCTCACGATCTTCTACCGTATGTCCTATCCTCCTCGTGGACGACGTGTGGGCGAAGATCCTCCACGAGTAGAAGCCTTCTAGATCGCGTTCTTCCCTTCCTTGTTTGTTGCGAACAAAGAGAAGAACAAATCAAAAAAACTCCTCCTTTCTAGAACTGGCCACCAATCAAAAGAGCTCGATGTAGCCGCCGGCCAAGGAGCGAATGGATGAGCGTCGGCCAACTTGTTGCAATGTTGCCACCGGCCACCTAGAGGTTGGAGAAGCGCCGGCAACCAAGGAGTGAACGCCGGCCAACCTTGAAGAGAGGTTGCTTCCGGCCAAGGAATAAGAGAGGGACCAAGAGGATGGGCGTCGGCCAAGTCTTGATGGAAGAAGATGGGCGCCGGCCACTTGTCCAAGAGTTGCCGCCCAAGCCAAAGCTTCCAAACCCTAGCCGCCCAACCTAAAACCCTAACTCCAATTGAACCATTATTTGCCGCCCAACCTAAGCACTCTATTTATAGAATTGGGCTTAAGCCTCCTTTAATCTCCACCGTCGGATCTAGGGATTTAATCTCCACCGTCGGATCTAGGGTTTTATCCCAACCGTCGGATCTAGGGATTCATCCCAACCGTCAGATCTAGGATTTCATCGCAACCTTCGGATCTAGGGTTTCATCCCAACCGTCGGATCTAGGGTTTTATCCCAACTGTCGGATCTAGGGATTTAATCCCAACCGTCGATTCTAGGGTTTCATCCTAACCATTGAATCTAGGGATTTAATCCCAACCGTTGGTTCTAGGGTTTCATCCCAACCATCGGATCTAGGGATTTAATTCCAACCGTTGGTTCTAGAGTTTTGTTTTACATCCTTGGATCTAGATTTCATGAGGATTATATTAGGCTACGATAGGGACCATAAGGAGGAGTTGGATCTTGGCCACCCGATGGATCAGAACCACACAAACTTGATCCATCAATGATGTTCCATTCTACTAGAGGATCATCATTGAACTACCTCACCAACCCCCATAAATTAATATGGGCTCCATATATTATTTGTACATTCATCTTCCCGTGTTTAAGATATCGAATGTTCGTCAATTAATTGATTTACTGACCATCAATTAATTAACATCTAACTCCTCGAGTAGTACCACTCAACCTTATCATCATGTTGACTAAGTCAACCAGCTGGGTTTACATGATGAACCTTATGAGCTCCTCAAGGGGACATCATCAACCTAGTATATAGGACACGGTTTCCTCCTATAATCAATGGCACACCATGTAAATAATATCATTTCACAACTTACCGGGCATATTGATTTAATCCATCTAAATCTCACCCTCTGGTAAATCAAAGAAATAAATACTAAGTACATGTGTCCGTTATTATATCGAGATTAAGAGCATGTACAACATAATATCCGAGGTCCGATTCAATTATGTAGTCAGCAATTAATTGAATCACCTCTATGTCGGTCCTGCTCAATACACCTAAGTGTACTAGTGTAACTCTATGTTCAAGACAAAACAATACCAAGCTACACTACAACAATGCCAATGGTTTGTCCAAAACCATCTTGGTTGTGAGCCTCTACTTATATTTTACAAGGGACTGATAACATGATCTTCTGTGCCACACCAAGCACCATGTTATCTACAATGTAAAATATTAGACAATATGCACACACATATAATAAATATATAAAGTGAAAACAATGATCATGTGATTCTTATTCCAAAATAAAATGTTCATACAAAAAGAGCTAGGCTTTCAGTATACATTCCAACAATCTCCCACTTATACTAAAAGACTATGTCGTCATCACACTGTTATACATCTGATCGCCATGTCTTCCACATGCCTATCAAACGCTTTTGCTAGAAGGGCCTTAGTGAATGGATCCGCCAGGTTATCCTCTGATGCAATCTTGGCGACAGCTACTTCTCCTCGCTTTACGATCTCTCGTATAAGGTGGTACTTGCGCTCTATGTGTTTACTCGCCTTATGGGCTCGTGGTTTCTTTGAGTTTGCAACTGCACCATTGTTATCACAATAAATTGTGATAGTTCTGGGCAAACCAGGAATCACATCCAAGTCCATCAAGAAGTTCCTGAGCCATACAGCTTCCTTAGCTGCCTCAGAGGCTGCCACATACTCAGCTTCCATGGTAGAGTCCGCCACGCATTTCTGCTTGACACTCCCCCATACTATTGCTCCACCTCTAAAAGTAAACACAAACCCCGAGGTAGACTTACTCTTGTCCCTATCTGATTGGAAATCCGAATCCGTGTAACCCACAGGGACTAATTGATCTGTCCGGTAAACCAGAATATAATCCCTAGTCCTTCTCAGGTACTTCAATATATGCTTTACCGTAGTCCAATGTCCCTATCCAGGATTACTCTGATATCTGCTAACCATTCCCATGGCAAAGCAGATATCTGGTCGCGTACATAGCATAGCATACATAAGGCTTCCTACTACCGAAGCATAAGGAACCGCCTTCATGTCCTCTATCTCCTTTGATGTTTTGGGACACATCTCTTTAGATAAAGGAACTCCATGCCTAAAAGTTAGAAAACCTTTCTTGGAGTTCTTCATGCTAAAACGAGCAAGGATAGTGTCAATGTATGAAGCTTGAGATAAGCACAACATCCTTTTCTTGCGATCCCTTATAACTTTGATCCCAAGGATGTGTCCCACTTCTCCCAAGTCCTTCATGTCAAACTGTTTGGACAACCATACCCTTACGTCTGATAACACTTTGATATTGTTGCCAACTAACAAAATGTCATCTACGTATAGTACAAGAAACACCACTACGTTTCCGTCACATCTCTTGTATACACAAGGCTCATCCGAACTTTGAATAAATCCATATGACTGGATTACCTCATCAAAGCGGATGTTCCAAGATCTAGAAGCTTTCTTCAATCCATAAATGGACCGATTAAGCTTACATACAAGATGCTCTTTGCCTTTAGCAATGAATCCCTCTGGTTGCCGCATATAGATGTTCTCCTCAAGACTTCCGTTAAGGAAAGCTGTCTTGACATCCATCTACCAAATCTCATAATCCATATGAGCAGCTATAGATAAGAGAATCCGGATAGACTTAAGCATAGCTACCGGCGAAAAGGTCTCCTCATAATCGATACCCTCTTTCTGAGTATACCCTTTCGCGACAAGCCTAGCTTTGAAGGTCTCAACCTTCCCGTCCACTCCTCTATTTCTCTTGTAGATCTACTTGCATCCAATGGCTTTTACACCATCGGGTGGCTCTACTAGCTCCCAGACTTGATTAGAATCCATAGATTCTATCTCTGAATTCATCGCTCTTTGCCAAGATACCGCATCTCTATCTTGGAGTGCCTCGTCATATGTCCAGGGATCAGGTTCATGTTCACCAGGGACTAAGTCCGAAGACTCTCCCAAAAACATGAATCTCTCGGGTTGTCTAACAACCCTCCCACTACAACGAGGTGCCTCCTGTGTATACTCTGTGACACGCGGTGCAGTGACTTGTGGTATCTCCTCTTGTACCGGTGGTACTGAAGTCGGGACTTCCCCTGTCAACTCCTCAAGAACAATCCTACTCTTGGGCTTGTGGTTCATTACATAATCCTCCTCTAGAAATATGGCGTCCGTGCTAACGATCACCCTCTGATCCCTAGGATTATAAAACAAACCATATTTCGTTCCCTTAGGGTAGCCAACAAACATGCACACTTCTGTACGAGGTTCCAACTTACCAGTATCAGCCTTCAGCACATGTGCTGGACTCCCCCATATCTGAATATGTCTTAGACTAGGCTTTCGCCCAGTGCACAATTCTACAGGGGTAGAAGATATTGATTTGGATGGAACCAAGTTCAGAGTATACATTGCCGTATCCAGTGCATACCCCCAGAACGAAACAGGTAACTCAGAATAACTCATCATCGATCTGACCATCTCCATAAGAGTCCTATTCCTTTGCTCCGTTACACCATTCTGCTGGGGTGTGCCAGGTGCAGACAATTGGGATTGAATCCCAGCCTCTGATAAGTAATTTCTAAACTCTCCCAAGAGGTACTCGCCACCACGATCAGATCGTAATGTCTTGATACTTTTACCTTGACGCTTCTCCACATCAGTCTTGAATTCTTTGAACCTGTCAAAGCATTCAGACTTGCGGCGCATCAGGTAAATGTATCCATATCTTGAATAATCGTCTATAAAAGAGACGAAATATTCAAAACCACCTCTTGCCTGGATAGACATAGGACCGCACAAATCAGAATGAACCAATTCTAACACATCTTTGGCTCTATACCCCTTGGCCTTGAAAGGCCTCTTGGTCATTTTACCTTCCAAGCAAGATTCGCAGGTTGGGAGATCCTCCACCACTAATGAACCCAAAGGTCCATCAGCTATCAACCTTTGAATTCTGCTTAGGTTAATATGACCAAGCCTTAGATGCCAAAGATCTGTCTGGTTCATTTGCGAAGGTTCTTTTCTCTTATTAGACTTAGAAGATGAGTTATTGACTTCTATATGCATCGTGGGAGTTTTCGGTTCAAGAGTATATAAATTGCCAACCAATGTACCAGAACAGATAATCTCCCTATTCCTTTTTATAACCACCTTGTCATTAAAAGAAACAGAATATCCATCCATAAACAATTTAGAAACTGAAATTAAATTCTTTCTAAAAGTAGGTACATAAAGATAATTTCTCAAAACCAAAACTTTATTCCTATCAAAAGATAAATAAACGTCTCCCACTGCAATAGCCGCCACCTTTGAAGCATTGCCCATGAAGACGGTAATCTCTCCCTCATCTAGTCATCGGGTTTACTGGAACCCCTGCAAAGTATTGCAGACATGATCAGTGGCTCCTGTATATACACACCAGGCACTGGTAGATAACACCGCTAAACATGTTTCAACAACTAAACAAGAAGATATACCTCTGTTCTTTCGGCGAGGACAGTCCGGCTTCCAATGTCCAGTCTGCTTGCAAGTGAAGCACTTGCATTTCGACTTCTTCACTCCTACCTGAGGTCCCACTGCCACTTTCTTCGCTCCACCTTGCTTCTTCTTCTTCTTACCTTTCGGTTTAGAGGAAGAAAACCTTCTGAGCGACCATGGCTTGAGCACTTTGATGAAAAAGCCCCTCTTCCGCCTGGAGTTCTATCAGAAGCTCCGCCAACGAATACAACCTCTTGTTCATGTTGTAGTTGAGGTGGAACTGCTCAAAACTCCTAGGCAAAGACTGGAGAATGATATCGACCTGGGTTTCCCCATCGATCTCATCTCCGAGGACTTCCATCTCATTAAGATGAGCCATCATCTTGAGAACATGATCCCTAACGGGTGTTCCCTCGATCATGGTGGTCATCATCAAGTTTCTCATCGCCTCCTGTCTAACCGCCCTACTCTGATGTCCGAAAAGTTCCTTGAGATTGAACATCATGTCATAAGTTGTGGCCATGGCCTGATGCTGATGTTGCAGCACATTTGACATAGATGCCAAAATGTAACACCGCGCCATCTCATCTGCCTTGACCCATTTCTTATAACGTTCTTTCTCCTTTTCATCAGAGTCATCAGTGGGCTTAGGAGGACATGTTGGGTGGCCGCATCGGAGGCTCATTGGCTCCCATGTCCCCGGATTAAAATTTTCACTAATGAAAGAATTAATCCGGATGGGATGAGCTTCCTTAGCACAACCTATTTGTCATCGTGCTAACAACTTGAGTGGTCGCTTGAACAAACTAGTTGTTCAAGCAACACAACTCTTCTAGTTGGTTAGTCGCGGAAGAGACGACGGATGGATCGCCGGTTTTTGTGTTTGTCTTCGGGGTCCATGATTATACAATATATATTCATACACACACATGCATAATCAATACAAATAAGAACATGCTCAGATCTGTACATAAAGTTAAAATAACTTTATACCTCACGATCTTCTACCGTATGTCCTATCCTTCTCGTGGACGACGTGTGGACGAAGTTCCTCCACGAGTAGAAGCCTTCTAGATCGCTTTCTTCTCTACCTTGTCCGCTGCGAACAAAGAGAAGAACTCACAAATATCTTTCCTATCTAGAACCGACCACAAAATTAGGGAATTTGGTGCAACCGCCGGCCAAGGAGCAATTGGATGAATCGCCGGCCAACTTGAAGATGAGTTGCCGCCGGCCACCAAGGAGAAAGGAAGGAGGAAGACCACCTGCCACCAATGGAAGGAGAACCGCCGGCTAAGGAAGAAGAGAAAGGCCTTAATGATGGGCGCCGGCCAAGTATTGATGGATCAAATTGGGCGCCGGCAACAACTAGAAGGAAGAAGAAGTTGCCGCCCACTTTTTCTCCAAACCCTAGCCGCCCACCTCCAAAAGCCAAACCCTAATCCTTCAATCCCTTCTTGCCGCCCAACCTAAGCCTCTATTTATATAATTAGGCTTAAGCCTCCTTTAATCTCCACCGTCGGATCTAGGGATTTAATCTCCACCGTCGGATCTAGGATTTTATCCCAACCGTCGGATCTAGGGTTTAATCCCAACCGTCGGATCTAGGATTTCATCCCAACCGTCGGATCTAAGGTTTCATCCCAACCGTCGGATCTAGGGTTTTATCCCAACCGTCGGATCTAGGGATTTAATTCCAACCGTCGATTCTAGGATTTCATCCTAACCATCGGATCTAGGGATTTAATCCCAACCGTTGGTTCTAGGGTTTCATCCAACCATCGGATCTAGGGATTTAATCCCAACCGTTGGTTCTAGGTTTTGTTTTACATTCTTGGATCTAGACTTCACAAGGATTATATTAGGCTACGATAGGGACCATAAGGAGGAGTTGGGTCTTGGCCACCCGATGGATCGGAACCACACAAACTTGATCCATCAATGATGTTCCATTCCACTAGAGGATCATCATTGAACTACCTCACCAACCCCCATAAATCAATATGGGCTCCATATATTATTTGTACATTAATCTCCCCGTGTTTAAGATATCGAATGTCTATCAATTAATTGATTTACTGACCATCATTTAATTAACATCTAATTCCTCGAGTAGTACCACTCAACCTTATCATCATGTTGACTAAGTCAACCATCTGGGTTTACATGATGAACCTTATGAGCTCCTCAAGGGGACATCATCAACCTAATATATAGGACACGGTTTCCTCCTATAATCAATCAACGGCACACCATGTAAATAATATTATTTCCCAACTTAGGGCATATTGATTTAATCCATCTAAATCTCACCCATCGTAAATTAAAGAAATAAATACTAAGTACATGTGCCCGTTATTATATCGGGATTAAGAGCATGTACAACATAATATCCGAGGTCCGATTCAATTATGTAGTCAGTACTAAATTGAATCACCTCTATGTCGGTCCTACTCAATACACCTAAGTGTACTAGTGTAACTCTATGTTCAAGATAAAACAATACCAAGCTACACTACAACCATGCCAATGGTTTGTCCAAAACCATCTTGGTTGTGAGCCTCTACTTATATTTTACAAGGTCGATAACATGATCTTCATGCCACACCAAGCACCATGTTATCTACAATGTAAAATATTAGACAATACACACATATATAATGAATATATAAAATGCAAATAATGATCATGTGATTCTTATTTCAAAATAAAATGTTCATACAAAAGAGCTAGGCTTTCGATACATTCCAACAATCTCCCACTTATACTAAAAGACTATGCCGTCATTACTCGCCATACATCCGATCCCCATGTCCTCGCACATGCCTATCAAACGCTACCGGAAGGGCCTTAGTGAATGGATCCAGTTATCCTCGATGCAATCTTGGTGACAGAACTTCTCCTCGCTTACGATCTCTCGTATGAGGTGGTACTTGCGCTCTATGTGTTTACTCGCCTTATGGGCTCGTGGTTCCTTCGAGTTTGCAATCGCACCACTATTATCACAATAAATTGTGATAGTTCGGGCAAACCAGAATCACATCCAAGTCCATCAAGAAGTTCTGAGCCATACTGACTTCCTGTGCCACATACTCGGCTTCCATGGTAGAGTCCGCCACGCATTTACACTGACACTCCATACTATGGCTCCACCTCCAAAAGTAAATACAAACCCGAGGTAGACTTACTCTTGTCCCTATCGATTGGAAATCAATCCGTAACCCATGTGGACTTATTGATCCGCCGAAACCAAAGATATAATCCCTAGTCCTTCTCGGTACTTCAATATATACTTCCAATGTCCCGCTCCAGATTACTCTGATATCTGCTAACCATGCCCACGGTAAAGCAGATATCCGATCTCGTACATAGCATAGCATACATAAGGCTTCCTACTGCCGAAGCATAAGGAACCGCCTTCATGTCCTCTATCTCCTTTGATGTTTTGGGACACATCTCTTTAGATAAAGGAACTCCATGCCTAAAAGGTAGAAAACCTTTCTTGGAGTTCTGCATGCTAAAACGAGCAAGGATAGTGTCAATGTATGAAGCTTGGGATAAGCACAACATCCTTTTCTTGCGATCCCTTATAACTTTGATCCCAAGGATGTGTCCCACTTCTCCCAAGTCCTTCATATCAAACTGTTTGGACAACCATACTCTTACGTCTGATAACACTTTGATATTGTTGCCAACTAACAAAATGTCATCTTCGTATAGTACAAGAAACACCACTACGTTTCTGTCACATCTCTTGTATATACAAGGCTCATCCGGACTTTGAATAAATCCATATGACTGGATTACCTCATCAAAGCGGATGTTCCAAGATCTAGAAGCTTGCTTCAATCCATAAATGGACCGATTAAGCTTACATACAAGATGCTCTTTTCCTTTAGCAATGAATCCCTCTGGTTGCCGCATATAGATGTTCTCCTCAAGACTTCCGTTAAGGAAAACTGTCTTGACATCCATCTGCCAAATCTCATAATCCATATGAGCAGCTATAGATAAGAGAATCTGGATAGACTTAAGCATAGCTACCGGCGAAAAGGTCTCCTCATAATCGATGCCCTCTTTCTGAGTATACCCTTTCGCAACAAGCCTAGCTTTGAAGGTCTCGACCTTCCCATCTACTCCTCTCTTTCTCTTGTAGATCCACTTGCATCCAATGATTTTTACACCATCGGGTGGTTCTACTAGCTCCTAGACCTGATTAGAATCCATAGATTCTATCTCTGAATTCATCGCACTTTGCCAAGATACCGCATCTCTATCCTGGATTGCCTTATCATATGTCCAGGGATCAGGTTCATGTTCACCAAGGACTAAGTCCGAAGACTCTCCCAAAAACATGAATCTGTCAGGTTGTCTAACAACCCTCCCACTACGACGAGGTGCCTCCTGTGTATGCTCTGTGACACGCGGTGCAGTGACTTGTGGTGTCTCCTCTTGTACCGGTGGCATCAAGTCGACTTCGCCAACTCCTCAAGAACAATCCTACTTGGGCTTGTGGTTCATTACATAATCCTCCTCTAGAAATCAAGCATTCGCTAACGATCACCCTCCGATCTCTAGGATTATAAAACAAACCACCTTTCATTCCCCTTAGGTAGCCAACAAACATGCATATCAGACGAGGTTCCAACTTACCAAAGATCGCCTTCAAAGACATGTGTCGGACTCCCCATATCCGAATATGTCTTAGACTAGGCTTTCGCCACCCACAATTCTACAGGGGTAGAAGGTACCGATTTAGATGGAACCAAGTTCAGAGTGTACATTGTCGAATTCTAGTGCATACCCCCGTAATCTAAACAGTAACTCGTAATAACTCATCATCGATCCGACCATCTCCATAAGAGTCCTATTCCTTCGCCTCGCTACACCATTCTCACTGGGTGTGCCAAAAAGTGCATAATTGGGATTGAATCCCACCTCCGATAAGTAACTCCTAAACTCTCCCAAGAGGTACTCGCCACCACGATCGATCAGAATGTCTTGATACTTTTACCTTGACGGTTCTCCACATCAGCCTTGAATTCTTTGAACTTGTCAAAGCATTCAGACTTGCGGCGCATCAAGTAAATGTATCCATACCTTGAATAATCGTCTATAAATGAGACGAAGTATTCAAATCCACCTCTTGCCTGGATAGACATAGGACCACACAAATCAGAATGAACCAATTCTAACACATCTTTGGCTCTATACCCTTGGCCTTAAAAGGCCTCTTGGTCATTTTACCTTCCAAGCAAGATTCGCAGGTTGGGAGATCCCCCACCACTAATGAACCCAAAGGTCCATCAGCTATCAACCTTTGAATTCTACTTAGGTTAATATGACCAAGCCTTACATGCCAAAGATATGTTTGGTTCATTTGTGAAGGTTCTTTTCTCTTATTAGATTTAGAAGATGAGTTATTTACTTCTATTTGCATCGTGGGAGTTTTTGGTTCAAGAGTATATAAATTGCCAACCAATGTACTGTATCAGTATAATCTCCCTATTCCTTTATAACCACTTGTCATTAAAAGAAATGTAATATCCATCCATAAACAATTTAGAAATCAAATTAAATTCTTTCTAAAAGTAGGTACATAAAGACAATTTCTCAAAACCAAAACTTTATTCTTATCAAAAGATAAATAAACGCCTCCCACAATAGCCGCCACCTTCAAGCATTGCCCATGAAGACTGTAATCTCTCCTCGTAGTCGGGTTTCTCGAACCCCTACAAAGTATTGCAGACATGATCGTGGCTCTCAGATCTACACACTGCAATCGTAGATAACACCGCTAAACATGTTTCAACAACTAAACAAGAAGATATACCTTTGTTCTTTCGAGGACACCCGCCTTCCAATGTCCACCGCTTGCAAGTGAAGCACTTGCCTTTCTGGCTTCTTCACTCGCTGAGGCCTCCACCTTCTTCGCCTCCACCTTGCTTCTTCTTCTTCTTACCTTTCGGTTTAGAGGAAGAAACCTTCTCGAGCGACCATGGCTTGAGCACTGACGAAAGTCCTCTGCCGCTGAGTTCACAGAAGCTCCGCCAACGAATACAACCTTTTGTTCATGTTGTAGTTTAGGCTGAACTGCTCAAAACTCCTAGGCAGAGACTGGAGAATGATATCGACCTGGGTTTCCCCATCGATCTCAACTCCTAGGACTTCCATATCATTAAGATGAGCCATCATCTTGAGAACATGATCCCTAACGGGTGTTCCCTCGATCATGGAGGTCGTCATCAAGTTTCTCATAGCCTCCTGCCTAGCCGCCCTACTCTGATGTCCGAAAAGTTCCTTGAGATTGAACATCATGTCATAAGCAGTGGCTATGGCCTGATGCTGATGTTGCAGCACATTTGACATATATGCCAAAATGTAACACCGCGCCATCTCATCTACCTTAACCCATTTCTTATAACGTTCTTTCTCCTTTTCATCAGAGTCATCGGTGGGCTTAGGAGGACAGACCTCGAAGAGTACAAATTTGTACTCCTTCGTAGTTAAGACAATATCCAGGTTTCTTTTCCAATCAATGTTGTTTGGACCAGTAAGTTTGTTTTCTTTTAAAATCACAGCAAGTGGGTTGAAAGCCATTTGAAAATCCTAAAAATCACAATGATCAAAATATTAGATTTCAAATATTATTGATTCCTCAAAACAATAAAATCCCGAAATCAACCAACACCTCAAATCACCGAGAATGTCGCATGCCACGCAGTGTGGACGTATACGAATTCTGCATTTGTAAGAGGAGGTTTTACCCATTAATTTTATTATCTTGTCAACCTTACTTTTTGACAAACAAAATTAATAGTTGGTTCCTCTTTGGCCCTACAAATAAAAGCAGTGACTCTGATGGGGAGGATACCTTTATTTGTATCTAAGTGTGCACCATTACACGATACTGAGGAAATTATTTCGGATTATGTGCCTTACCGCTGTGGAAGTACACATGCTCCTAGATAATTTCCTATAACCATTATTTGACCTAGTGATCCGCAAACAAACCCGTCCGCAGGGAGGAAGGCACTCAGAGCCAACACACAAGTTTGTTTGCATCACACGTCAAATTGTAATGGAGGTCGCGAGAATTAATTAAAATATCCCTCTCCCACTTAGTAAATTGCAATCGAGGAATTTTAAACATACACAACATGCATATAAAACAAATAAGCAATAAATATGGAAAAACAGAATTTTTTCCAACTATTATGGCATTGTCCTCCAATATGCATCCCGTCGTGTTGCCACCTCGTCCGCTCCACCTTTTCCCGTGCGCAAGTCACCAAAGATATCCGAGCCGAGATAAATCATTTTATTTACATCCATCGATCCTATACTCCATGAAGGAGTGTACAAATTGTCTAGATCGAAAGTAAACTAAAATGATCGGCTAAACAATGCCGTATTTTATTACAAAAATTAAATACTAATCTAGCCTCGTCAACCCCGAGGATTCAAATAATAAATTTTTACACACATCCATTCACATACACACACATGGCCATAATAGTCGGATCTTATGCCTGCAACCAAAGAGTTAAACTACGCATATCCTACTATTATCCGACACATATAATATATGAAAAATGCATAAAAAATTAACCGAATCCTAAACACACAAAACCGAAATCCGATGGCTCTGATACCAATTGTTGGGTGGCCGCATCGGAGGCTCATTGGCTCCCATGTCCCCGGATTAAAATTTTCACTAATGAAAGAATTAATCTGGATGGGATGAGCTTCCTTATCACAACCTATTTGTCGTCGTGCTAACAACTTGAGTGGTCGCTTGAACAAACTAGTTGGTCAAGCAACACAACTCTTCTAGTTGGTTAGCCGCGGAAGAGACGACGGATGGATCGCCGGTTTTTGTGTTTGTCTTCGGGGTCCATGATTATACAATATATATTCATACACACACATGCATAATCAATACAAATAATAACATGCTCAGATCTGTACATAAAGTTAAAATAACTTTATACCTCACGATCTTCTACCGTATGTCCTATCCTTCTCGTGGACGACGTGTGGACGAAGCTCCTCCACGAGTAGAAGCCTTCTAGATCGCTTTCTTCTCTACCTTGTCCGCTGCGAACAAAGAGAAGAACTCACAAATATCTTTCCTATCTAGAACCGGCCACCAAATTTAGGAATTTGGTGCAACCGCCGGCCAAGGAGCAATTGGATGAATCGCCGGCCAACTTGAAGATGAGTTGCCGCCGGCCACCAAGGAGAAAGGAAGGAGGAAGACCACCGGCCACCAATGGAAGGAGAACCGCCAGCTAAGGAAGAAGAGAAAGGCCTTAATGATGGGCTCCGGCCAAGTATTGATGGATCAAATTGGGCGCCGGCAACAACTAGAAGGAAGAAGAAGTTGCCGCCCACTTTTTCTCCAAACCCTAGCCGCCCACCTCCAAAAGCCAAACCCTAATCCTTCAATCCCTTCTTGCCGCCCAACCTAAGCCTCTATTTATATAATTAGGCTTAAGCCTCCTATAATCTCCACCGTCGGATCTAGGGATTTAATCTCCACCGTCGGATCTAGGGTTTTATCCCAACCGTCGGATCTAGGGTTTAATCCCAACCGTCGGATCTAGGATTTCATCCCAACCGTCGGATCCAAGGTTTCACCCCAACCGTCGGATCTAGGGTTTTATCCCAACCGTCGGATCTAGGGATTTTATTCCAACCGTCAATTCTAGGATTTCATCCTAACCATCGGATCTAGGGATTTAATCCCAACCGTTGGTTCTAGGGTTTCATCCAACCATCGGATCTAGAGATTTAATCCCAACCGTTGGTTCTAGGTTTTGTTTTACATTCTTGGATCTAGACTTCTTAAGGATTATATTAGGCTACGATAGGGACCATAAGGAGGAGTTGGGTCTTGGCCACCCGATGGATCGGAACCACACAAACTTGATCCATCAATGATGTTCCATTCCACTAGAGGATCATCATTGAACTACCTCACCAACCCCCATAAATCAATATGGGCTCCATATATTATTTGTACATTAATCTCCCCGTGTTTAAGATATCGAATGTCCGTCAATTAATTGATTTACTGAACATCAATTAATTAACATCTAATTCCTCGAGTAGTACCACTCAACCTTATCATCATGATGACTAAGTCAACAAGCTGGGTTTACATGATGAACCTTATGAGCTCCTCAAGGGGACATCATCAACCTAATATATAGGACACGGTTTCCTCCTATAATCAATGACACACCATGTAAATAATATTATTTCCCAACTTACCGGGCATATTGATTTAATCCATCTAAATCTCACCCACTGGTAAATCAAAGAAATAAACACTAAGTACGTGTGCCCGTTATTATATCGGGATTAAGAGCATGTACAACATAATATCCGAGGTCCGATTCAATTATGTAGTCAGTACTAAATTGAATCACCTCTATGTCGGTCCTACTCAATACACCTAAGTGTACTAGTGTAACTCTATGTTCAAGATAAAATAATACCAAGCTACACTACAACCATGCCAATGGTTTGTCCAAAACCATCTTGGTTGTGAGCCTCTACTTATATTTTACAAGGTACTGATAACATGATCTTCTGTGCCACACCAAGCACCATGTTATCTACAATGTAAAATATTAGACAATATGCACACATATATAATGAATATATAAAATGCAAATAATGATCATGTGATTCTTATTTCAAAATAAAATGTTCATACAAAAAGAGCTAGGCTTTCAGTATACATTCCAACAGGACAGACCTCAAAGAGTACAAATTTGTACTCCTCCGCAGTTAAGACAATATCCAGATTTCTTTTCTAATCAATATAGTTTGGTCCAGTAAGTTTATTTTCTTTTAATATCACAGCAAGTGGGTTGAAAGCCATTTGAAAAACCTAAGAATCACAATGATCAAAATATTAGATTTCAAATATTATTGATTCCTCAAAACAATAAAATCCCGAAATCAACCAACACCTCAAATCATCAAGAATATCGCATGCCATGCTGTGTGGACGTATACGAATTCTACATTTGTAAGAGGAGGTTTTACCCATTAATTTTATTATCTTGTCAACCTTACTTTTTGACAAATAAAATTAATAGTCGGTTCCTCTTTGGCCCTACAAATAAAAGCAGTGACTCCGATGGGGAGGATACTTTTATTTGCATCTAAGTGTGCACCATTACACGATACTAAGGGAATTATTTCGGATTATGTGCCTTACCGCTGTGGAAGTACACATGCTCCTAGATAATTTTCTATAACCATTATTTGACCTAGTGATCCGCAAACAAACCCGTCCGCAGGGAGGAAGGCACTCAGAGCCAACACACAAGTTTGTTGCATCACACGTCAAATTGTAATGGAGGCCGCGGGAATTAATTAAAATTTCCCTCTTCCACTTAGTAAATTGAAATTGAGGAATTTTAAAGCATACACAACATGCATATAAAACAAATAAGCAAGAAATATGGAAAAAATAGAATATTTTCAACTATTATGGCATTGTCCTTCAATACGCATCCCGTCGTGTCGCCACCTCGTCCGCTCCACCTTTTCCCGTGCGCAAATCACCAAAGATATCCGAGCCGAGATAAATCATTTTTATTTACATCCATCGATCCTATACTCCACGAAGGAGTGTACAAATAATCTAGATCGAAAGTAAACTAAAATGAATGGCTAAACAATGCCGTATTTAATTACAAAAATTAAATACCAATCTAGCCTCGTCAACCCCGAGGATTCAAATAATATACATATAATCACACACAAAACAATCACATACAACCAAATAGCCATAATAGTCGGATCTTATGCCTACAACCAAAAAGTTAGCCTACGCACATCCTACTATTATCCGGCATACTCAATATATGATATGTGCATGAAAGTAACCGAATCCAAAACACACAAAACCGGAAACCGTGGCTCTGATACCACTTGAAGGGAGTTGCTTCGGAGGCTCATTGGCTCCCATGTCCCCGGATTAAAATTTTCACTAATGAAAGAACTAATCCAGATGGGATGAGTTTTCTAAGCACAACCAATTTGTCGTCGTGCTAACAACTTGAGTGATCGCTTGAACAAACTAGTTGTTCAAGCAACACAACTCTTCTAGTTGGTTAGCCGCGGAAGAGACGACGGACGGATCACCGATTTTTGTATTTGTCTTCGGGGTCCATGATTATACAAAATATATACTAATGCACACTTGTATAATCAACACATAAAAGAACATGCTAAGATCAGAAAATAAAGTTGTAAAACTTTTATACCTCACGATCTTCTACCGTATGTCCTATCCTCCTCGTTGACGACGTGTGGGCGAAGATCCTCCAAGAGTAGAAGCCTTATAGATCGCGTTCTTCCCTTCCTTGTTCGCTGTGAACAAAGAGAAGAACAAAACAAAAAAACTCCTCCTTTCTAGAACCAGCCACCAATCAAAAGAGCTCGATGTAGCCGCAACTTCGTTTCGGTTACATTATTGCTCCTTTATATCGACAGACTTCATATCCTGAGACATCTTCTTTTAGGCTCTTCTTCAGCCATTTTCTTGAATTGAAAGATACTCTTAGTGAAAGCCCTAGTTAATCATGTGATGATTGTTGTATGGACTTTATTGTATCATATTGGACCCTGTTTATAAAGGCATGGTTATTATATTTACTTGTATTGGTGCCCGTAAAAAGTATAATAACGTCGCTAGTTCTTACCCTAACTCCAATTGAACCATTATTTGCCACCAAACCTAAGCCCTCTATTTATAGAATTGGGCTTAAGCCTCCTTTAATCTCCACCGTCGAATCTAGGGATTTAATCTCCACCGTCGGATCTAGGGTTTTATCCCAACCGTCGGATCTAGGGTTTCATCCCAACCGTCGGATCTAGGATTTCATCCCAACCTTCAGATCTAGGGTTTCATCCCAACCGTCGAATCTAGGGTTTTATCCCAACCGTCGGATCTAGGGATTTAATCCCAATCGTCAATTCTACGGTTTCATCCTAACCATTGGATCTAGGGATTTAATCCCAACCGTTGGTTCTAGGGTTTCATCCCAACCATCGGATCTAGGGATTTAATCCCAACCGTTGGTTCTAGAGTTTTGTTTTACATCCTTGGATCTAGATTTCATGAGGATTATATTAGGCTACGATAGGGACCATAAGGAGGAGTTGGATCTTGGCCACCCGATGGATCGGAGCCACACAAACTTGATCCATCAATGATGTTCCATTCCACTAGAGGATCATCATTGAACTACCTCACCAACCCTCATAAATTAATATAGGCTCCATATATTATTTGTACATTCATCTCCCCGTGTTTAAGATATCGAATGTCCGTCAATTAATTGATTTACTGACCATCAATTAATTAACATCTAACTCCTCGAGTAGTACCACTCAACCTTATCATCATGTTGACTAAGTCAACCAGCTGGGTTTACATGATGAACCTTATGAGCTCTTCAAGGGGACATCATCAACCTAGTATATAGGACACGGTTTCCTCCTATAATCAATGGGACACCATGTAAATAATATCATTTCCCAACTTACCGGGCATATTGATTTAATCCATCTAATTAAATCTCACCCTCTGGTAAATCAAAGAAATAAATACTAAGTACATGTGCCCATTATTATATCGGGATTAAGAGCATGTACAACATAATATCCGAGGTCCGATTCAATTATGTAGTCAAGACAATTGAATCACCTCTATGTCGGTCCTGCTCAATACACCTAAGTGTACTAGTGTAACTCTATGTTCAAGACAAAACAATACCAAGCTACACTACAACCATGCCAATGGTTTGTCCAAAATCATCTTGGTTGTGAGCCTCTACTTATATTTTACAAGGGACTGATAACATGATCTTCTGTGCCACACCAAACACCATGTTATCTACAATGTAAAATATTAGACAATATGCACACACATATAATAAATATATAAAGTGCAAAAAATGATCATGTGATTCTTATTCCAAAATAAAATGTTCATACAAAAAGAGCTAGGCTTTCAGTATACATTCCAACACTTCGAGATCCGACAAAGCTTTTGGACAAGCGGGATAAGCTAAGGGTGTCGATATGAGGGTAACGCTCTCATCTTGTAGATCTAAGGTAGATCTAGGTCTCCTTAAATACATACATGATTTTATTTTATATATATCTTCGCACGGATCCATGGCCGGGCTTCCGAGGATTCCGCAACGCAAAAAGCGATTTTTGCGGCTCGGAAAGTCCAACAGTGGTATCAGAGCCACTACGAAGCATGTATGTGTTTTAAATTCGTAGTTTTTGTATCAGATATAAACATTATAGATTTTTAAGTTTCTGTAAATTTCCTATTTTTATAGATTTTTTGGGTATTTTTCTCGAAGAGTCGAAGCAACAAGTGTTGGGACATTTGTAGGCTTCGACCACCGAGAAAAACTCTCCGAAACGGCGAGTTCTCGCTTTAGGTTTTTGGGACAGCGACTTAAGTCACTGTAAGATCAAGAAGAGACACTCACAAAGTTAATTTTGTGAGTAGGGGTGCTTCCCCTAACCCCGAAAGGGGCATTGTCCCGAGATCGCGCCCGGAAACCGCTTAGCGGGACCGTTACGGAGATGTGACTCATAAAATGGAAAAAAAATAGGAAAATTATAGAAATTTTTGATAAAATACATAATTTAGAATTATGTATAATTTTGTGATGGTCATGGCCCAAGAACCCCAATATGATTGTTTGATAAAATGTTGTAATTCATAATACGACTTACGTGCCGTTTTTGTGGTTATGCATGTTGTATAGGGTATGCAACGTGTGCGTCATGCCTCTTCTTTTAAAATTCTAGTTGTAAATAGTTTTAGACTCGAATGTAACTCGAGTTTCATGTTTGTAATGTACAAAATGGAGCGGTGGAAGGTCCACTAGTAGACGGAGTTACGAGACGGGTGCCGACGACACATGGCGGTCAAAGGAGGTGCTTGGAGAAGCTGCTAACTCTAGGTTGACCGTCCGATCTTCTCATTGGCTTGAGAAGATCATAGTAGGGCCATGACCACATCATAATTAATATATATATATATATATATATATATATTTTTGCTTGTATGTATGTGATGCATGCTAGTAAATTTTGCTTGTATGTATATGATGCATGCTAGGATATTTTTCTTGTATGTATATGATGCATGCTAGAATAATGCTTGTATGTATGTGATGCATGCTAGTGTAGGATAATAAAGGCCTTGATGCATATATGATACACATTCATGATTAGATTAGATCCTAATCGAATCAACTCGAAAATGCCTACCAAGTCTTGATACCCATCACTACCTCGATCATTTGTAGTTGTTGAATCTACCAAAGCAGAGCAACGCATATTATCTTGGTAGGGTGAGGAGGGACAATCATGGTCCCACCTATCACGGCTTGGGTTAGAGTAAGCTCAATTAGATTGAGTAAAAATTAGTTAACTCAATTGAATCGAGAAGAACTATAGGCATATTTCAACCGTTGGAAAGATAGGATAAGATCGCATTTACACTAAATCTTGGGTGATTTAGTCAAAGCTAACTCAAGGTCTTTTGTAAATGTGGGTCTTGATTTTATAAACAAGAGTTGCATAGAGATGTAATCGGTAATGTGTTACCTACTGATCATACTAAGTCTTGGGCGATTTAGCCAAAGCTAACTCAAGGCGTAGTATGATGTGGATCTTGTCCCACAAGAATTATAGCTAGTTTGTATGAATCTAGTAATGTGGTTTGACCACATCCATAACACAATTCTACAATAGTCCTATAATTCAGTGGGAGCATCATTTGATTAAAGGCCTAATTAAATGATAAAAGGAATATGATATTAATTTTCTATATTGTGTATGTTGTAGATTACTATGTCGACAAACACGAACACTCTCTCCCTGCGTTCTGTCCTTGAGAAGGACAAGCTCAATGGAGCAAATTTCCTAGACTAGTACAGGAACCTGAGGATTGTTCTCACCCAAGAAAGGAAACTATATGTCCTGGAGCAGCCCATTCCGGAGGCACCTCCTGCCACTGCCTCGCGAATTGACAAAAGAAGCATCAAGATGATGCATTAGATGTATCATGCCTCATGCTCGCGACCATGAACTCTTAGCTTCAGAAGCAACACGAGTTCATGAATGCTTATGATATGGTTGAACATCTTCGTCAACTATATCAAGGACAAGCAAGACACGAGAGATACGAGATCTCTAAGGCATTGTTTCAGTCAAAGATGCAAGATGGGACTCCCGTAGGTCCATATGTACTCAAGATGATTGGGTACTTAGAAAACCTACAGAGGTTGGGATTCCCACTTGGCCAAGAGTTGACCACTGACTTGATCTTGCAATCTTTTCCACAAAGCTACAATCAAATTGTCATGAATTACAACATGAATGAAATTGATAAGCCACTGCTTGAGATGCTCAGCATGTTGAGAACTGCTGAGCTCAACCTTAAGAAGGGAAAATTTGACTCCATTTTGATGGTGCAAAAGAAGAAAGGCAAGGGCAAGCCTAAAGGTAAGGGAAAGTCTCAATCCAAGGGCAAAGGCAAGGAACTGAAACCGAAAGGACGGGTGGCCAAAAAAGGGGCTTGTTTCCACTGCAAGGAAGCTGGACACTGGAAGCGTAACTACAAAGCATACCTGGATGATCTTAAGAAGAAAAGAAGTGAGACTTCTACTTCAGGTATAAATGTTATAGAAGTCAATCTATCTATTTCTTCATCATTGGTATTAGATACCGGATGTGCATCTCACATTTGTAACAATGTGCAGGCACTGAGAAATAGCAGGGCATTGATAAAGGGCGAGGTGGACCTACGAGTAGGCAATGGAGCAAGAGTTGTTGTTGTTGTTGTAGGAACTTATGATCTATCTCTGCCCTCTGGGCTTATACTAGAACTAGATGAATGTTGTTTTGTGCCTGCTTTGACTAAGAACATAATTTCAGTTTCTTGTTTGGACAAGAAAGGATTTACATTTATAATAAAGAACAAATGTTGTTCAGTTTATTTAAATGATATGTTCTATTGTAGTGCACCTCTAATGAACAGACTATACTTTCTAGACTTAGAGAGCCCCATCTATAACACAAGTACCAAGGTTCAAGTCAAATGAGTTGAACCAAACCTATCTCTGGCATTGTCGCTTAGGTCACATAAATGAGAGTCGCTTATCCCAGCTCCATAAGGATGGGCTGTTGGACTCATTTGATTTTGAATCATATGAGACATGCGAGTCTTGCCTTCTAGGCCAAGATGACCAAGACTCACTTTAGTGGACACAACAAAAGAGCAATAAACTTGTTAGGACTTATACATAGTGATGTATGTGGCCCTTTCAATGTTGCTGCTAGATGTGGTTACAGGTACTTCATTACATTTACTGATGACTTCAGTAGATATCGTTATGTGTATCTGATGACACATAAATATGAATCGTTTGAAAAGTTTAAAGAATTCAAGAATGAAGTACAAAACCAACTTGGCAAGAGTATTAAGATACTTCGATCAGATCGAGGTGGTGAATACCTTAGCCATGAGTTTCGTGACTATCTAGCTGAGTGTGGGATTCTATCTAAACTTACTCCTCCTAGAACACCACAGTGGAATGGTGTATCCGAAAGGAGGAATCGTACCCTATTAGATATGGTACGATCTATGATGAGTCACACAGATCTTCCTATATCCTTTTGGGGATATGCTCTAAACACAACAGCCTTCACACTTAACCGTGTACCATCTAAGGTTGTGATAAAGACACCATATATGATATAGACAGGGAGAAATCCCAAGATGTCTTTCATGAGGATTTGGGGTTGTGAGGCTTACGTTCGACGTCAAGTCTCAGACAAACTGGGACCCAAATCCGATAAGTGCTATTTTATTGGATATCCCAAGGAGACGAAGGGATATTACTTCTACATTCCCAGTCAGCACAAAGTGTTTGTGGCAAAAACTGGGATTTTTCTAGAAAGGGATTTTGTTTCTAGAAAAACTAGTGGGAGTACGTTCGATCTTGAAGAAATTCAAGATAAGGACCATAGCACTAAGGCCTTGATGGAGGTTGAACATGAACCACAAAGTGTTGTGGGTGATGAGATTGTTGCACAAAGAGTTGTGGAACAACCACTTGTTCAAGTAGACCTACCTCTTCGCAGGTCTGATAGGGTACGTCGTCAGCCTGAGGGATACTCATTTCTCTTGTCTGACCATGATGACGTAATGCTCATTGAGAATGAGGCTACCTTCTATCAGGAAGCTGTGATGAGCCCAGATTCTGAGAAATGGCTAGAGGCCATGAGATCCGGGATGGAATCCATGTACACCAACCAAGTATGGACTTTGGTTGATCCACCTGAGGGCGTCAAACCCATTGGGTGTAAGTGGGTCTTTAAGAGAAAGACTGACATGGATGGACTTACGCATACCTATAAGGGCCGATTGGTGGCTAAAGATTTCAAGCAAATTCATGCTATTGACTATGATGACACCTTTTCTCCAGTGGCGATGTTTAACTCTATTCGGATCATGCTTGCTATTACAGCGTACCACGATTATGAGATCTGACATATGGATATCAAAATCGTGTTTCTGAATGGAAACTTGCTCGAGTATGTGTACTTGACACAACCTAAGGGTTTTGTAGATCCACAACATACTGGGAAAGTATGCAAGCTGCAAAGGTCCATTTATGGGATAAAGCAAGCTTCTCGGAGCTGGAATCTTTGATTTGATGATGCGATCAAACAGTTTGGTTTTATCAAAAATGAAGATGAACCCTGTGTCTACAAGAGGGTTAATGAGAACACAGTTGTCTTCCTTGTATTGTATGTGGATGACATACTACTCATTGGGAATGACATCCCTTCACTACAGTCTGTGAAGACTTGGCTGGGGACGTGCTTCTCAATGAAGGACTTAAGTGAAGCAGCTTGTATTCTAGGCATCAAGATCTATAGAGATAGATCTAAGAGATTGCTTGGCCTAAGTCAGAGTACATACATTGATACGGTATTACTATGGTTTGCCATGCAGAATTCTAAGAAGGGACTTCTACCGATGTCACATGGTGTGAGTCTTTTGAAGACTCAAAGTCCCTCTTCTAGAGAGGAGAGAGACCGTATGGATAAGATCCCTTATGCATCTGCTATAGGATCTATCATGTACGTCATGCTATGTACTCGTCCTAATGTCCTGTATGCTTTGAGCATGACGAGTAGATACCAGTCAGATCAAGGTGAGTGTCACTGGATAGCAGTCAAGAATATTCTTAAGTACTTGAGAAGGACTAAAGAATATTTCTTAATATTTGGAGGCAATGAGGAGCTAGCTGTAAAGGGTTACAACGATGTCAGCTTCCAAACTGACCAGGATGATTATAGATCACAGTCAGGGTTCGTGTTTTGCTTGAATGGTGGCGTTGTGAGCTAGAAGAGTTCGAAGCAGGACACAATTGTTGATTCTACAATAGAGGTCGAGTATATCGCTGCATCAGAGGCAGCGAAGGAGGCAGTTTGGATCCGCAAGTTTATTACTGAGCTTGGGGTGGTTCCTAGCATAGCAGATCTTATAGAGCTCTATTGTGACAATAATGGAGCGATTGCGCAGACTAAGGAACCTCGCTCACACCAGCGGACCAAACACATACTACGACGCTTCCATCTCATTCGAGAGATTATCGATAGAGGAGATGTGAAGATTTGCAGAGTACACACAGAGGCTAACATCGCAGATCCCTTGACCAAGGCTTTGGCACAGAAAAAGTATGATGGTCACACTAGGTCATTGGGTATTAGATACTACGGTGATTGACACTAGTGCTAGTGGGAGATTGTTAGTGAAAGCCCTAGAGTCAATCATGTGATGATTGTTGTATGGACTTTATTGTATCATATTCCTATTTATAAAGGCATGGTTATTATATTTACTTGTATTGATGCCAAATAACTAAGTATAATAATGTCCTTGAGTAGTAGGTTCTTATCTATATCAATCGATTGGTTGAATCGATAATGAGATGATATAGAGAACACTACTCTTAATCATTCCTAGTCAAGTATTAACATTCAAGGATAATGTTAATGCGTAGAGACTAGCATGTAGGTCAACACAATGACTTGATCTCACAAGTCATGGATATGAGATATCAAGTTAACACATAGGTATGCATTGGAGAATGTATACTGAATGACCCACCATGAGAAAGTATCATGGATCATTATATGAGTGTCATATACTTTCTCATGTGGCTATTAGTATGACTATTAGTCCTTAGACCTGAAGTCACCATGGTTCCCTACATAAGGAGTTGCATACTTTGGCTTCATCAAACGTCACCCGTAAATGGGTGGACTATAAAGGCGATTACTGGGTATGTAACAATTTATGCGGAGGGATGTGAGTGATGTAGATGGGATCTATCCCTCTTATATGACGGGAGTGACATCCTTATTCTTGATAGAGTGAGACCACGAAGTGCATGTCCATGCCCAAATAAGTCAATATGAGATATTGAGCTTATTTGATTAAAGTGAGTCTACTTGGTGAGAGTCATAATTAGTAGTCACAAAGGTGATGTTGGAGCTCAACATTCTTGTAACTTGGGTAGCAATGATGTGTTGGTAGATACCGCTCATTGCTTATATTCCTAAATCGGTTTAGGGACATTGCCAACGTTACAAGAACCTATGGGTAACACACAAAGGGCAATTAGATGGAGATTAGGTTCATATGATGAACCATGAGGATTAGGTTCATGGGATGAACCAAATTGGATTAAGAGTAATCCAAATTAGACTAATTGAGTTAGACTCAATTTGATTCAAGTGTTGAATGAGTCTAATTTAGATTTGATTCATTGAGTCAATTTAAATTAATGAATAGAGATTCATTTAATCAAATTGACTTGAATCAAGTGGTTAGATTTGATCAACCATGGGAGATAAGAGGTCAAGTTTGACTTGACTTGAGATGAAAGATGAATGGTCAATTTTGACTTGACCAATTGTCATGTTATGGTGACTTGGCATGGGGGTCGGCCAATGATGATGACTTATCATGTGGTGCCACCTCATGAGGGAGACCAAGAGCCATTGGCTCTTGGAGTTACATGCATGCATGTAACCCCCCAACTTGAAGTGGCCGGCTACTTTTCTTCATGGTGTGAAGTTATTTGGTTCTTCTTCCTTTGATCTTCTTCCTCTCAAGCTCTCTCCCAATCCTCATCTTGCCGTGGACATCAAGGGTGCTAGCACACTCTAAGGTGTCTTCTCCACCATTTGTCCATGTGGATACTTGTAGAGGAGTGTACACTTGACACTCTTCGAGATCCGATAAAGCTTTTGGACGAGCGGGATAAGTGAAGGGCGTCGCTATGAGGGTAACGTTCTCATCTTGTAGATCTAAGGTAGATCTAGGTTTTCTTAAACACATACATGATTTTATTTTATATATATCTTCGCACGGATCCGTGGCCGGGCTTCCAAGGTTTCCGCAATGTAAAAAGTTGTTTTTGCGGCTCGGAAAGTCCAACGCACCACGTATTTCATGTTTCTATGTTGAGGAAATACATACCCCTAGCTGATCATGTTCTAAAGGAGATATCAATTCCACTTCGGCCTAATGCAACTTACGGGGAGATTCTAGTGCGAATTCTTGATCGCAAGGAGTGACAGTTGCGGAATAATACCATCTGATTCGTAAAGGTTGGATGGTAGCATCATATTGATAAGGAGGCAACATGGGAGCTGGAAGATACTATCATAGCTCATTACCCTTATCTGTTCACTTGAGGTATATGGTTATTTCGGAAATTTGCTTGAATTAATTTTCGTATGTAAGTACGAAATTTGAGGACCAAATTTTATTAAGTGGGAGAGAATGTAAGATACGACAAAAAAAAATCATGGTTAGGACTTTAATTAAAACCTAGCCTAGGTTTTAATTGATAGGGGTTAATTAGAGCTAAGGGGTTAGGCTTATAGAATCTTCAAACCCAACCCGATACAAGGAAAATCTATCTGTTTCCTTTCCATTAACGCTCCATTCTCCCGTTTCTTCACCGCACGCATGCCGGTTACCTTTCCTTCGGTTTCTCTTCCTCTCCGCCGAACCCATTATCCCGAGTGTTACCCCATTCATGCGACAACTCTCCCTCGCCGCGACTTTTCTTTTCCCCATTACTTCCCCGATCGGTCGTCTCCTTCTCTCTCGATCGCGATTCTTCTTCTCGACTTTCCTCTTCTCGCGAGCGCACGCCACTATGCTAATGCCCTTTTTCCCGCCGTCACGCGACCAGATCCGTCGCCTAATCATCGTCGTCGCCGGTGTCATCACCTCTACCTTCCGATCTCGGCGGCAACGAGCTCCTCCAGTCATCGAACTTGCCTAAGCGCAAGGGACAACCTCCACGGCCACTAAGCCACCTAGTCGTCGGTACCTCTATTCTGTCACCAGTTGATCTTCACCCCTTCTCTTCGCCGCCACAAGCCTCCATCGCACGCGGTCGTTGGTCGCCAGTTCATGAGCCAGCAGTGGTGATGCCGTCACCGCCATTACTATTCCTCCTGCAATTGCATCCCCTGAACGAGGTCTGATTTGAAGCATCAATTGTTCCATTGTTGTGTCAGAGCTGGGGTTGCGTCTGCGGTTGGTTTGGTGTTCAATTGGTGGGAGACGAGAAGATTCTAGCTGATTGGATTTTTGGGTGAACAGCTGCGGGAGGTTTTCTGGTATGTGACTGTGAGAGGGAAATTACCGATTGTGCATGAATGGAGGGGCTGTGAAGCTGTGTCGGCTGTGATGAGTAGATGAAGTTATGCTAGGGATCGAATCGGGATAAGCAGTGTGTGGTAAGCCTTGATCTAAAAATGGAATCAATAGATACGATGCTAGTTTATATATATGTTAGCTGTGGATTCTTGATTTTGTAGGTAAGAAGGAAAATCAGATCAAGGGTTGTGATTGAACAAGTTGATCATTCCAAATTTGGAAACCTCAAATTGTTGAATCTAAAAGTTGAGTAGCTGGGATCGATAAAGGTAAGTTGATCTGGACGATTGATGATGGTATGCTATGAATTACAATTTATGGTATGATAATTATAGTAGATGTTCTAGTTGAATTGATGTTTAATAGCTAGCGAACGATGTTGTTCTATTGGAGAATACTAATTGTGGATTGATGGTAATAGTGTTAATGGTGGAGTTAATTGCAGTATGGCGATAAGATGAATTGTGTAGTGTTGATTTTCGACTCGTAGATTGTGATATGAGTTCAAAGTAAAATTAGATCTAATCATTCAGATTATGATGGACTTAATTGTGTTCTATGCATGTGCTGGTATTTGGTTCGATGTAGATTCAAGAACGTGAGGATCAACAACACGATTTTTATATGAGGTGGGTAATTTTCTACCCTTGTCAGGTAGTTGTAGTTGCATTCAGATTTAGACATATATATTATCATATTATATGTTCATATTATCTTGACCCTGCTCTTATTTATCCTTATGCTTGATACTTGTCGTTGGCTATATATGCTTAAATATTGATATCACATTTTCCTTTATCATTATTAAGGAGTTACAGATGTGATGTAAGTAGATCTATAAATGTTTAGTAGTGTGTAGATGTTAGCGTATGGATGATGACCTGATTTTGTAAATTGGGTAAAAGGTCATCCATGGGTAGGTAATGCTCTAAATGTAGGATTTATTCCAATAGTCGTATGTTGCATACTTATTACTAACCATGTGTTGTGTAATAGTCAGGTGAATCGTGATTAGTGTGTCGCTATGGACCTTTGGTCCTAGCTTGTTATGATTAGTTGAGTACAGCTCTCTATAGGATAGAGAGTGCATCGATCAGTTGAATACGGCTCTCTACAGGATAGACAGTCCGTTGATCGGATTGGTATGACTCTCTGTAGAATAGAGAGTCTGTGGTGGATGTATGTATGCGTGACTGTGCATTCATATCATTTGCATGCATACTGACGACATAGTCTCCCTTGTGGTTAAGAGGGTTGTCAGTCATCCTGCCTCCCAGGTTACTCATGGAGGAGTAACTGGTGTGAGGGCAGAGCATTTGTGTTGGATCGAAGTGGATCGCTAGAGGGGGGGGTGAATAGCGATAAAAACTTTTCTTTTAAATCGTTCGATAGACAATTAAACGCAGCGGAAATGTAAATAAAAACTAAATGAGACAAATAGTTTTTTTACTTGGTTCGTAGCCTTCGGCTACTACTCCAAGGCCCTAAGGTCCTAGACCGTGTACGGAGGGCAATTCACTAAAACACTCCTCCTCGTTGGAGGTAGGAGTTTTACGATTACAAAAGCCTTCGAAGCAAAAAGATAGAGAGACAAACCCTCTCTTCTATTAAAGTAAAATGCAACGAAAAGCCTCGATTAAAAAGAATTTCAATATTGAAAGAAATAACAAATTAAGATTATACCAACAACTAAACAAAAGAAACTTTAAGCTAGGGTTGTTGGCAGCACTTCGTTATTGTAGAGTCATCGGAGAGTTGCAGCGTAACGGAGGCTTTTGAGCACTTAGAATTGGGGATGAAACCCTAGGTTTGTCCCACCTTTTATAGCCTTTAAGCCCCTCAATGAATGGGTCTTCAACCAATCACAAATGGGCACAAAACTCCTTGAAAAATGGTGATAAAGCTTGACTCCTCGAGGCTGATTTTTGACCACCGGTTGAACTGGCCGGTTGAACTGGCGCTGGTTGAACTGGCCAGTTGAACTGATGGCCAAGATTTTTGACTACAATAAAGAGTTAGCTCAAAATATAAGTGGATTCGATGGCCACTTGCCGTCCGATCTCAACATAGACCTTCCATGGGAAGTCTTGGGTCGGATCGTCGCCTAAGATCATCCCCGTAAAGAGGATACGACCTCACTTACGCTCGCACACACGAGCTTACCTCGATACTTACGTGTCGCTTTTGCTTCCGGCCTTCCACTCGATTCCTTTGGCTCCCTCCGAAGTAACTCGAGTGTCGCCCGACCACCGCGGCTTCCTCCGGGTGTCGCTAGCCTTCAGCTCCAGCATTGAGACTTTTCTGCACACTTGATTTAGCTCGTGAGATAACAATATAAGCTTAACTTTATATCGTTTGCTATAATCAAAACTTAGGTTCGACTTAGGTGCCCACTGCACCAACAATCTCCCCCTTTTTGATTTATGGCAAACCCACATACAAAGTTAAGACAAAAATAAGTATGAGATTATGCATGAATGAGTAGGAGTATATAAAAATTCTTTTTCAAGTGCTCCCCCTTGAGGAATCCTCCCCCTTGACCGAGGGTGAGTACTTGAGAAAGGGTTTTAACTCTCCTTCTTGATATGTGCTACTAAGAAAAGAATTAAATAAATTACTTAATATTGGCCATAGTGTTTAAAATAAGTTTTAAGTTAAGAAACCAAATGATTTCTTAACCTTGGCCTTTTGTTAAAAGTTAAATAAGTTTTCAAAACTTAAAGTTAACTTTTGGTTTAATTATGAAGTAAGAGTTAAGTTATCAAAAAAAAAATTTTGACCCCTTAACTTTTGTACTTTTTCTCCTTTTTCTCCCCCTTTTGTCGTATATCGAAAAGAGTAAGGGGTGTGTGGAAAACAAAATAAATGTTAAATTTAAAGTCCAATCATGTTCCACATTTTTATTTTTAAAAATAATATACTGAAAATAAGTTTATCTATAAAATGCTCGACTCATATTTGGCTTGATTGATATGAAGGATCAACCAGTCCTGGTCAGAGTCGGTATGATTATACTCCGTGGTTCATAGCGATGCACTAGCTCTACATCTGGAACCAAGAGTAAGGTCCTAACATCTCACGCCCATCTACGTGGCTAAGTACACAAACACATTAGTCCTATGTGTTGTGAGATGTATTGGCTCCTTAAATCTATAGGTGCATGATATCTAAGGTATGTCCTATGCTAGTTCCATGAAAAAAAAGTAAGAAATAGTAGTAAGAAAATATAATTTGCAAGTTCCTATTCTATTACGCACATGCCTAATCTTCGTCTCAAGAGACTAAATTCGCCGGGTAGTGGTTTAGTAAATATGTCCGCTAGGTTAGACTGAGTCAACATATTCGAAGTTGTATGGAGCCGCTGGCTACATGTTCTCGAATGAAATGGTGTTTTACCTCTATATGCTTTGTCCTTGAATGGCATATAGGGTTCTTAGTTAGATTTATCGAACTTATGTTATCTACAAAAATTTTAGTTTTGGTGAAGTCCAACCTAAAGTCTCGGAGAGTGTGCTTCATCCAAAGAAGCGAGTTACACACTCACCCATCGCAACGATTCTCGCCGGTGGTAGATAAGGCAACACAATGTTGCTTCCTACTGCACCAACTCACTAGACTCGAGCCGAGTAGTTGACAACAACCACTCGTGCTCTTTCTATCGAGTTTACTACCGGCATAATCCGAATCGGAGTAGCCGATTAGTTCAAACTCCGTAGATCTAGGGTACCAAATACCAACGTTAAGTGTACCCTTAAGATATCTAAGGATACGCTTAACTAGGGTTAGGTGAGACTCCTTAGCACGTGTTTGAAACTCGCATACTTACGCGAATAGGATGTCGGGTCCACTCATAGCTAAGTATAGGAGACTTCCTATCGCTCCTATAGTACTTTAAGTCAATGGACTTACTTTCTAGGTCTTCCTATGTTAACATTTATCGTCATTGGGGTGTTTATTATCTTAGCGTCTTGCATTCCAAATCTTTTAATTAACTCCTTAGTGTATTTTTGTTGATATAGGTATATATCATCCTTAGTTTGTTTAATTTGTAGACCTAAAAAGAAACTTAACTCGCCTACCAAGTTCATTTCAAACTCACTTTCCATGAGTGAAACGAACTCGTTTAGTAAGGCTGAGTTAGAGGTTCCAAAAATTATATCATCTACGTAAATTTGAGCTATGAATATTTCTTTACCTAAGGTTTTACGAAGAGAGTTGGGTCAACTAAGCCTTGGTTAAACCCTTTTGACTTAAGATGGATTGAAAGTCTCTCGTACCAAGCTCGAGGAGCTTGTTTAAGTCCATAGAGAGCTTTCTTAAGTTTTAGAACATGGTCGGGTTTATCTAGATTTTCGAATCCGGGGGGTTGGCTAACATAAACTTCTTCTTTAATGTATCCATTTAAGAATGCCGACTTAACATCCATTTGAAACAGCTTAAATCCTCGATGTGCGGCATAAGCTAGCAACATTCGAATGGATTCGAGTCTAGCTACTGGGGCATAGGTTTCGTCGTAATCTAAGCCTTCGACTTGACTAAACCCTTTGGCGACTAACCTAGCCTTGTTTCTAACTACTTCACCTTTATCATCAAGCTTATTTCGAAACACCCACCTTGTTCCAATTATCGTTTTGTCTTTAGGTGGTGGTACTAATTCCCACACTTCATTCCTAGTAAATTGAGCTAGCTCTTCTTGCATTGCAATAATCCAATCGGGATGAAGAAGAGCTTGTTCAATTGATTTGGGTTCTATCTTTGAAATTAAGGAAATTTGACTAAGGTTCCTATAGGATGCTCTAGTTCGAACTCCTAGATTAGGATCTCCTATCACTTGATCGATAGGGTGGTTAGTCCAATCCTAGATTGGGTTGGGTTTGTGTCACCTAATGCTTGATCAATGGGGTGACTTGGTTGAACATTAGTTTGGTTGAGTCATCTATCACTTGATCAATAGAGTGACTTGGTTGACTTAGGTTAGATTAACACTAGACCCGATCTCCGGATCGAGTTAGGTCTAGTATGAATCGGCTCGCTAATTGGGGTTGGGGTTTTGTAGGTTCATGTCCTTCATCAAATACTACATTGATAGTCTCCTCGACTCTAAGGGTGTCGTGGTTATATACTCTATAAGCTCGACTTGTAGTCGAGTATCCTAGAAAGATTCCGGTCGTGGTCTTGGATGTAAATTTCCCTAGGTAATCCTTAGTGTTTAGGATATGTACCTTACACCCAAATACCCTAAAGTACTTGATGTTAGGTATTTTATCGTGATAAATCTTGTATGAGGTCTTAAGGTGCCTCTTTACCATAAGGATTCTATTTTGGACATAGCATGTCGTGCTAACGCTACTTTACGCCCAAAACCTATCGGGTAGGTCATATTCGTTCAACATGGTCCTAGCGGCTTCTTGTAGAGTTCGGTTTTTCCGCTCCACTAGGCCATTTTGTTGAGGGGTCCTAGGGCAAGAGAATTCATGGTGGTATCCATTTATGTTATAGAAGTCGGTGAACCTTTGATTTTCGAATTCACCACCATGATCGCTTCTAATTCTTTTAACCTTAAGGTTTTTTTGATTCTCGATTAATTTGAATAAATTGATTAATTGATCTAGGGTATCATTTTTATGTTTGATGAACCTAACCTGTAAACTCGAGTAGTCGTCAATTATGACTAAGCAATATTGACTTTTATTGAGTGACTTGGCTCCATGTGAATCGAATAGATCCATATGCAGGAGCTCAAGTACACTTGAGGTTCGTTCTTGGTTAGTTAACTTGTGTTGTGTCCTAGGTTGTTTTCCTTGTTGACAAGCATTACAGATTTTATTAACCAAAATGTTAAGGTTGGGTAAGCCTCTGACTAGGCCACTCTGACTCATCTTGTGGACGAGTCTTGGGTGCGAGTGACCGAGTCGTCGGTGCCACAACCATGATTCCTCTTCTTGTGTCATAAGACATTTGGTTGAGGATTTGATTAAGTTAATTGTATAAATGTTATTTGTCCTAGTTCCTTTGAGTATTGTTTTAGCTGTTTCATTTGTTTTAATTACACATTCATTTTCTAAAAATACGACCTTATAGTTATTGTCACATAATTGGCTTACGCTAAGCAGGTTATATTCAAAATTCTCTACAAGTAATACATTTTTAATAACAAAATTTGAGTTAAGCTCGATATCACCTGATCTGATGATTTTGAGCTTGACGTTATTCCCAAAGGCTACCGATCCTTGTCGTTTGAATCGAAGCTTCGCGAATTTGAGTTGATCCCCGGTCATGTGTCGGGAGCAACCGCTGTCTAACATCCATTTCTCCTACACACAAGGTGGTTGGATTGGATGTTAGATTATTATATTTTTTAAAAAAAAATTGGTTGTAAGTTGTTTAAGTAATGTTAGATTTGGATTTGACCCTAGGCTTGTCAAGTTTACCTTTTCAAGATCATGACTTCCAGGTCGTGGCGAGGCATAGGGGCCTTCTTTTATCGGATCATCGACCACTTTCTTAGACAAAGCCATTTTCAAGAAAATGATGACTTGACTCACCTAAAATTATTTCCTCGTCTAACTAGTTATTTTTGAAAAGAGGCTCCCCGAGGCTCAATCTTTTCGAAGGATTTTAGTTGATTATTTGAAAAGAGGCTCCCCGAGGCTCAATCTTTTCGAAGGATTTTAGTTGGTTATTTGAAAAGAGGCTCCCCGAGGCTCAATCTTTTCGAAGGATTTTAGTTGGTTATTTACGTGTTCTAAGTGAGTTCACGAAAGAAAAAAAAAATCTAAGCATGCAATTTCTAAGTTAAAACACAAACATGTTTTGGCTCCCTAGACCGCTGAATCGGTTCGGTCTATCCACATAGTGGATTTGGTCCTGGGAACCCAAAGACGAGTTGGATCCTAGAGTTGAAATCAAAGTGGTCTTAGGGACCCATGCTTGGACACATTTTTTATGTCTACTTACGATTGACATATACGACTTATTGGTCGTGTTTGAGCTAAACCCTAGTCCGGCCTTGTTGTACACGACCCTTTGCGATCCAAGTAGGAGGTCAAGTCCTTTGGATCCCAAAGTAAACCTTTCCAACGTATTCCTAAGATCTTCGACTTGACTTTTCAAGAGTGAGTTCTCAACTTTGAGTTTTTCAACCCGAGTTGAGTCCTTCTCTTGAACTCGACTAGTCGAAGAGGTTAGGGAGACCTCGTGTTTGAGGAGTTTAACTTCCTCAACCAGGGTCTCGACCTTGGACTCGGACTTAGCTAACTTCCTAGACAAAAACCTAACCGTATTATGTAAAGTATTAAATAAGGTTCGACTCACCTTAAGGGTATCTTTTGAACCGGATGCGTATCTGTGGCTTGACTTGAAGGTAGCTTCGTAGTCCGAGTCATCCTCAGGTTCTGACTCAAGTTCAGGTTCGGTCTCCGCGTCGGACTCAATCGATTTCACCATGAAGACGTGGTCTTCATCTTCTTCGGATGACGCTTCTTCCCATGTCGCATTGAGGGCCTTCTTGTGCTTAGGTGCTTGGTGGTTGAGCTTGGAGCACTCGGACTTTATATGTCCAAACCTGTTACACTCATAACACCTAATATTAGAACTTTTAGGCTTACCTTGGTTGGGTCGAGTTGTGGTTCCCTTTCGTCCCTTGGCTATCCTTCGAGCTAGGTTCATTAGTTCGGCAGTCAATTCCAGGTCAACTTCTTCTTCGGACTCATCTTCCTCCTCGGTTGGTGGTGGCTTGCTTGCGATTTTCTTCTTCTTTGAACCTGCAAACAAGGCTATACCCCTCTCGGTTTCCGAGTTGGACTGCTCATGTAATTCAAAATCCAAAAAGAGTTCATCTAATCTAAGTTTAGAAAGGTCCTTGGAGACCTTGTAGGCATCGACCATGGATGCCCACAAGGTAGTCCTCGGAAAAGAGTTTAGAACATACCTTATAAGGTCGCGGTTTTCGACCTTTTGCCCGATTGCGTGTAGGTTGTTGACTATGTCTTGGACATGGGCGTGGAGTTGCGTCGCGGACTCGTGTTCCTGCATTTTTAGTGTGTACAATTTATTGAACAACAAATCACGTTTGCAAACCTTAGCTTGATCCGATCCTTCGTGTAACTCGATCAGCTTTGTCCAAAGGTCATTTGCGCTAATGAAGGAGCCGACGCGATTTAACTCCTCCTTGAACAAGCCGCATTGGAGGATTTGTGTTGCCTTGGCGTCGGCTTCGACTTGTCGTTTTGTCGCAATGGTCCATTGATCATAATCCAAGGAGTCACCCACTTCATTAGTCGGAAGTGTGAAACCCGTTTGGATTATGATCCACATCTCGATTTGGGTTTTGAGAAAGCATTCCATCCGACCCTTCCAATAACGGAAGTCATCTCCATTGTAAAACGGAGGTCGGACGGTGCTAAAACCCTCGAGATGGGCCATTAGAACAAAAGACAAAAAGGGACGAAGACGAAGAAACTAGCAACGACAAAAACACAAAACAAAGTACCAAGACTCGCGTCTTGGATTAGTAGTGCGGGAGTAAATTTAACAAAGCGAAATAAATCAGAAATAAAAGAAAAATAAATCTGTGAAAAATGGCTAGATTGGTGGTTTCACCAAATCTTAGCAACCCCCGGCTCTGATACCAATTGTTGGATCGAAGCGGATCGCTAGAGGGGGGGGTGAATAGCGATAAAAACTTTTCTTTTAAATCGTTCGATAGACAATTAAACGCAGTGGAAATGTAAATAAAAACTAAATGAGACAAATAGTTTTTTTACTTGGTTCGTAGCCTTCGGCTACTACTCCAAGGCCCTAACGGTCCTAGACCGTGTACGGAGGGCAATTCACTAAAACACTCCTCCTCGTTGGAGGTAGGAGTTTTACGATTACAAAAGCCTTCGAAGCAAAAAGATAGAGAGACAAACCCTCTCTTCTATTAAAGTAAAATGCAACGAAAAGCCTCGATTAAAAAGAATTGCAATATTGAAAGCAATAACAAATTAAGATTATACCAACAACTAAACAAAAGAAACTTTAAGCTAGGGTTGTTGGCAGCACTTCGTTGTTGTAGAGTCGTCAGAGAGTTACAGCGTAACGGAGGCTTTTGAGCACTTAGAATTGAGGATGAAACCCTAGGTTTGGCCCTCCTTTTATAGCCTTTAAGCCCCTCAACGAATGGGTCTTCAACCAATCACAAATGGGCACAAAACTCCTTGAAAAATGGTGATAAAGCTTGACTCCTCGAGGCTGATTTTTGACCACCGGTTGAACTGGCCGGTTGAACTGATGGCCAGGATTTTTGACTACAATAAAGAGTTAGCTCAAAATATAAGTGGATTCGACGGCCACTTGCCGTCCGATCTCAACATAGACCTTCCATGGGAAGTCTTGGGTCGGATCGTCGCCTAAGATCATCCCCGTAAAGAGGATACGACCTCACTTACGCTCGCACACACGAGCTTACCTCGATACTTACGTGTCGCTTTTGCTTCCGGCCTTCCACTCAATTCCTTCGGCTCCCTCCGAAGTAACTCGAGTGTCGCCCGACCACCGCGGCTTCCTCCGGGTGTCGCTAGCCTTCAGCTCCAGCATTGAGACTTTTCTGCACACTTGATTTAGCTCGTGAGATAACAATATAAGCTTAACTTTATATCGTTTGCTATAATCAAAACTTAGGTTCGACTTAGGTGCCCACTGCACCAACAATTTGTTGTGCCGCACTCTACCACTATAGATGGTGGTAGTTGGAGTTGCGTGCAGTTGTCCTGGGTGCATGGCACTCGACCACTCATTAGTAGTGTTAGTCGAAGTGGCCAGCAGCAGGGACCACCATTGTATAGCGAGCTCTTTACACTCATATGTTACTCGATCATACTACCCACTCGGCCACTCTAGAGCAGTGGTTGGTGTTGAGTTGGGATAGTTTGCAGGGTTTTGTCTCCGGAACCGAAGCTCTTATTCCACATGAAGGTGGAGAAACTTCGCATCCCACTCAACTCGGTCACTTGTTCATGGCGATCCCATCGATATCCCCGGATTAAAAAATTTAATCCTAGACAAAAGGGATCACCCAAGCAACCGTTTCATCGTCGTGCTATTCGATTAGAGTAGTCACTTGAACAAACTTATTGTTCAAGCAACCAACCTCTATTCTACGAATAGCTGCGGAATAGACGATGTACGGATCGCCGGCTTTTGTGTTTATGTTCGGGGTCCAAGTATATTTAGCCACAATGACGTGGTGGCCATCACCTCATCTTGTAGTAGTTAAGATCAACCCTCAACCATCAGAGTGGATTTAAACTTGTGGACAGTGGTTGCATCTCGAGCAATAGAGGCCATTCTCCTCTTCCATCATTGGCAGCGATCCATATTCTCTTGCAATCCTAAGTCGAGAGTGGAAACATTAGGGTGGAGGATTATTGTTAGCTATAATTAGGTGAAGAGAGGGATCTGAGGACGGTAACTTCCATATACAGCTTGAGCAAAGGCAGATCAATGTTGAAGAAGGAGAGGTAAGGTTTTCCAATGTTGGATTATGAAGTGTATATGATTAAGTCACTATGGATTTGGTTGTGATGTTAGGTGGCAGCTATGGTTGAATTCATCTTGTTATTATAGATTGCTACTTCAACGGTGAATCAAGCAGCTGGATGATTTTGGAAGTGGGTTGTTCTTCCTGTTAGTGAAAGCCCTAGAGCCAATCATGTGATGATTGTTGTATGGACTTTATTGTATCATATTCCTATTTATAAAGGCATGGTTATTATATTTACTTGTATTGGTGCCAAATAACTAAGTATAATAACGTCCTTGAGTAGAAGGTTCTTATCTATATTAATCGATTGGTTGAATCGATAATGAGATGATATAGAGAACACTACTCTTAATCATTCCTAGTCAAGTATTAACATTCAAGGACAATGTTAATGCGTAGAGACTAGCATGTAGTGTTGGGTTTCCGGCACCGCGGCGAGTGTGTGTTCGAATATGTTTCGTAAACATGTGCACAGCGGAAGAAATAAAAATAATAAATCTATATTTATTACAACACACACATCACACGCATGCATAGTACAACATGTGTAGACATAACCGTAAATTTAAATTTTGCAATAAAAAAAAATTTAACTACGTATACCTTACGTATCACGTGTAGCGGGAACGGCATCAACCGGAATGAGCCTCGCTGGAATCGTCTCTATCCGTGTCCACACCGAGTATCTTCGGGATGACTTCACTAAGTCACGAGCCTCGTCTTCGTACGGGTTACTAGCCTCGTGTTGAAGACGATGTGATTGAGAGAAGATCACGATCCGAATCCAAATTCGGATCCAAAGACGAGTCCTCAAAACTCGCTTCTCCGGAGAGGTATTCGTCAATCGTTTGATGAATCCTTCGTCCTCCACCTATGAGGATTACCGGAGATCGAATCCCCGATAAGTAAGGCCCTGTCGGAGCTCCAAACGTCGTCCAAACGATGCTCCGACGAGAAGGAAATAAGCTGTCCAGAAAACTGGACAGCTTTGGAGGAGACCTTGCGCCGGCCAAATAAGGAAAGCGACTTGCTCACCTTGTCGCCGGAGCCAAGGAAGATCACCGGAGCTCCTCCGGAAGCAGCTCGACGCTGGAAAGAGGGAAGGTCAGCACCTTCTGGACGCCGGCCAAGGAGCTTCAAGGTGGGCGGCGGCAAGGAGGAGGGTTGGCGCCGAAATATCCAAGGGGAGGAGGTAGGCGGCAACTTAAGGCTAGGGTTTTTGGATTAGGGCTTAACAAACCCTTAAGCCCTCTTTTATAGAGAACTAATTCTCTTAATGGTTATTGGATCATAACCATAAGGCCCGTTAACCCTCTCCATTAATATAAGTTAAAATAAACCAAACCATGATGGTTTATTTTAAGTTAAAACGAACCGAACCAACTTTGGTTCATTCGTTCAAAATAAACCAAACCCTTTGGTTTATTCTCCTCCATTGGATTAGAACCAAACCATTTTGGTTCATCCATTATGTCTTCATAAGACACGGCTCATCCACGCTTCCATTGCAACTGAAACGATTTCATGCTCACTTCTTGTTTGGTCCAACCAAACTTAGTTTCTCTCGGTCTGAGAATTTCATTCTCAAGCTCGTTTTAAATCCTTCGGATTACGCTCGTTGTGCGTGTGACCAAATAGGTTCTCGGTTTATGTTGGCCGTCTATAATTAACCATTAATTATAGAACGATCATGAGTTGCACCTAGTAGTACATCATGATCCTCAATTAACCGAAAAGATCAACGGTTGATCCAGAACTATTTCTGAAACCCTTCAGCAGCTCGAATTAATCATGCCCCATTCCCTTCACTCATCTTATACCAACTTGGTTCAGGACATGGTCTATAGTGTCAGTCCCCACTAGGCTGACTATGTCACACCTAGCCCAAGTATCATTTTCTCGTCCTACGGATTCTAGTTACTGCACATGTATCGAAGAGTACCTTACTCTAAACATGTAATGCTTTGGCCAAAGACTTTAGTAACAATCCGACGAGAGGCCATGGGTATACATCTCCTCGCAAAGAGTGGTGAATCCTTTATAGGCTATTCAAACACCTTCGATCACTTTGACTTATACCCAATCATCCCGGGTCCACATCTCCACAGAGATGCTTGCTTAAGATGTCAAAGCATAAGTCTTTATGATCAAGATGACTTGAATACCACAAGTCAAAGGAACATCGCACTTAAGCTACAGTAAGAACTTCATTGACATGTCTATATATGCAGAGAACCAAATGAAGTCTTACGGCTGGTCACTCCAATGAACTAGTTACCATAACTAGCATCCACGATTAACTCCGGACATCACAATGTCTCCAGCCAGTGAGAATCAGCTGCTTGGATATACCAAGGAGTATACCTCGTGCTAGTCTCGACAGAATTGATGGTGTCCAAATCCATCAATTCATCGACTAGGGATAATTCCGATACATCACAATTACACATGTAGAGATACTCACTAGTTGTGATCCAATCACAAATTCTCTCATGTTGTGAGTCGTATCGCGGACATTCAGTAAATGAGTTTAAGATCCAATCAAATACATGAAACCATGTATACTCAAATAGTGAATCTTCATTTATCATATAAATGGTTCATACATAAGGCGATTGCCTTAGGACATCTCTCATATTTTACTAACATGTAGGTCAACTCGATGTCTTGATCTCACAAGTTATGGATATGAGATATCAAGTTGACACATGGGTATGCATTGGAGAATGTATACTGAATGACCCGCCATGAGAAAGTATCATGGATCGTTATATGAGTGTCATATACTTTCTCATGTGATTATTGTTGGTGCAGTGGGCAGTGGGCACCAAAGTCGAACCGGTATTTTGATTATGGCAAAAGGCTCAATAGTTAAGGGTATATTTGTTATCTTACGAGCTCAATTAAGTGTGCAGAAATGCTAAAGTTGAGCGGAAGGTCTGCGACACCCGGTGGGAACCGAGGTGGTCGGGCAACGCCGAGAGGACTTTGAGGAAGCCGAGGTACTCGGGTGAAGACCGGAAGCGAGGCTACAAGGTAAGCTCGTGTGAAAGCGAAGCAAGGTCGTTAAGCGTAGATCCGACCCAATACCTCCAATGGAAGGTCTAGGTCGAGATCAGATGGTTAGAACCATCGTACTTTATATTTTAAGCTAACTTGTACTGCAGTCCAAAACCCTTTGACTACACCAATCGCTAGTCAAGTTCCAGCCTCGAGAAGAGCTCGAATTTCAAGGGGGTGAATTTGGACTTGACTCGTGTTTTGGTACAAAGGGTGATGTGGCATCAAGGTGGACATCCAAACCATCACCAAGCTTCCTTGTGGTGGACGCCCAAAATAAGGTGAGTTGGCACAAGATGGTTGGCTCATGATGTGGCACAAGTTGAATGGCTCCAACAAGTTGGCGCCCAAGGAGGTTGGAGGTGGCACAAGGTGGTTGGATGAAACACCTCATCCTCAAGTTGGCGCCCAAGGAGGTTGGAGGTGGCACAAGGTGGTTGGATGAAACACCTCATCCTCAAGTTGGCGCCCAAGGAGGTTGGAGGTGGCACAAGGTGGTTGGATGAAACACCTCATCCTCAAGTTGGCGCCCAAGGAGGTTGGAGGTGGCACAAGGTGGTTGGATGAAACACCTCATCCTTGAGTTGGCGCACAAGAAGGTTGGAGGTGGCACAAGGTGGTTGGATGAAACACCTCATCCTTGAGTTGGGATAAGAACCTCACCTTGGACACTACCTATGTCTAAATTCATAGATCAATATCCATAAATAGACATGTTCAAGCCAAGCAAATGACAAGAATTCAAGAGCTCTCAACACGCCGTCGTAACGCCGCTACTACTACTCACATTTGCTACGACGAAGTGCCGCCGACAACGAAAGCTACATCTTCTACTTATAAGAGTTGTCGGTATATTTATTTAAGTTCTACTTCTTTAAATTGTCTTTGTGCTTTAATCGTAACAAGGAAAGGGGGAGTGTCCCTTTGCCTTGATTTCTTTTTGTAATCTTTGCTCCTACTTCCAACGAAGAGGAGTGGTTTTAGTGAATTGCCCTCCGTACGTGATCAAGGATCACTAGGGCCGTGGATTAGCAATCGAAAGATTGTGAACCACGTAAAAATATCTTGTCTACTTTATATTTCCGCTGTGCATTCTCTACTTGCTTTTTACTTATTGCAAAAGTTTTTAACGACACCGTATCGCTATTCACCCCCCCCCCTCTAGCGACACTTTCGATCCAACAATTGGTATCGAGTCGGGCGCTAAGATTCGTGAAACCACCAATCTAGCTTTGTTTTTCTTTTTTTACAGATTTTTATTTATTTATTTCTGTTTTCGATAATCATTTCACTTGCTTATCTTCTCCTACATATAGAATTGCATTAGAGGCTTTAGGATCCGGATAAGGTTGTCCTTGGGTTAGATCCGAGTAAGGTTATCCTCCGGAACTTCAACGACATTCGCATTTGATTGTTTATTTCTTTTGCAAGTTACATTTTATATATCTTTTTACTTCTCAAGACTACTAATCCAAGACGAAAGTCTTGGAATATTCTTTCCGTGTGTGTTTTGCAAGATTCTTTTTCGTTCTTCTTCTTGTTTTTAAATGGCCCATCTCGAAGGGTTTAGCACCGCCTTGACCCGTTTTACAACGGTAATGACTTTCGTTATTGGAAGGGTCGGATGGAATGCTTTCTTAAAACCCAAATCGAGATGTGGATCGTAATCCAAACCGGTTTCACACTTCCTATTAATGAAGATGGTGAATCTTTGGGTTACGATCAATGGTCAAATTCCATGAAAAACAAGTAGAAGCCGATGCCAAGGCAACTCAAATCTTGCAATGTGGGTTGTCCAAGGAAGACCGCGTCGGCCCTTCATTAGTGCAAAGGACTTATGGACCAAGCTAGTGGAACTACACGAAGGCACCGACGACACGAAGGTATGTAAAAGAGATTTACTTTTAAATAAATTGTATAACTTGAAAATGCAGGAAAACGAGACCGCAACTCAACTACATGCTCGTATCCAAGACATCACAACCAACTCCATGCCATCGGACAAAAGGTCGAGAATCGCGACCTTATCGTATTCTCTTAACTCGCTTTCCTAGGACCACCTTGTGGGCATCCATGGTCGATGCCTACAAGGTCTCCAAGACCTTTCTAAAATTAGGTTAGACGAATTGTTTGAACTTGAATTACATGAGCAAACTAACGTGGTCGCCGAGAAGAGTATTGCGTTAGTCAGGGTTCCAAGAAGAAGAAGCCCGCAAGCAAGCCACCCCAAGGAAGAAGACGAGTCCGAATCGGAAGTAGACTCGAATAGAATCCGAACTAGTCAATCTAGTTCTAAGATGATCAAGAGACGAAAACGACCAACAACTCAAGGTAAGCCTAAACCTAATTCAAATACTTCTAATTTTAGATGCAGTGTCTGGGTCACATCAAGTCCGAGTGCCCAAAGCTAAAGAATAACGCATCAAAGACCAAGAAAGCGCTAAACGCTACTTGGGAGGAGTTGTCGGAGGAAGAAGGCGATATCCAAGCTCTAGATGGCCAAGCACGACTCAAATCAAGAAGAGTCCGAGTCCGAACTGGCGATGAGCTTCCATTCAAGACAAGCCACGGATCCGTATCCGGTTCAAAAGAATCATTAAGGGTAAGTCGGTCGTTACTTAATACTTTGTATGGTGCAATTAAATTTTTAAATAAAGAAACTGGCTAAGTCCGAGTCAAGGTCGAGACCCTGGTGAGAGGTTAACCTTCTCAAACATGAGGTCTCCCTAACCTCTTCGACTACTCTATTCAAGAGGAGGACTCAACTCAAGTTGAAAAGCTTGAAGTTGAGAACTGCTTTGAAAACACAAGTCGAAGACCTTAGGAACTACGTTGGAAAGGTTCACTTTGGGATCAAGGGACTTGACCTCTTACTTGGATCACAAAGGGCCGTGTACAACAAGGCGGACTCGGGTTTAACTCAAATACAACCAATAAGTCATATATGTCTATAGTAAACCAACATAAGAAAAATGTCCAAGCATGGGTCCCTAAGACCACTTTGATTTCAACTTTAGGATCTAACATGTATTGGGTTCCCAGGACCAAATTCACTATGTGAATAGACCACTCGATTCAATGGTCGAGGGGAGCCAATACAAAATGTATTTTGTTAAGTCTTAGAAATTGCATGCTTAGTTTTTCCTTTATTTTTAGAATGGTTAGATAGGACTCATAACCAACTAAAATCCTGCGAAAAGATTGAGCCTCGGGAGCCTCTTTTCAAAAATAAACCAACTAAAATCCTACGAAAGATTGAGCCTCGGGAGCCTCTTTTCAAAAATAACTAGTTAGACCAAGGCGTAGTCTCAAGTAAGTCGAGTTATCAATTTCTTGAAATTAGCTTTGTCTAAGGAAGTAGTCGTTGTTCCGATCAAAGAAGGCCTCTGTGCCTCGCCACGACACGAAGCTAATCTCTTGAAAAGATTACTTGATGAGCTTAGACTAAATCGAATCTAACCTAATGTTGGTTAATTTAAATTCATTAAAATTAATCAAGTAAAATTGAAAGTCATCTCACAATAACACATAGGAATAACATGTTTTGATCATGTAGATATTGGTGAGATGATTTAGGTTAAAACTTACAAACAACCCTTTAGTAATTCCAATATCGATCCAACTACCTTATGTGTAGGATCAATGGATGTTGGGCGATGTTACTCGACACATGGCCAGGATCAACTCAAATTTTGAAGTTACGATTCAAGCGACAAGGATCGGTAGCCGGAAATAGCAACAAGCTCAAAATCATCGGATCGGGTGATATTGAGCTCAACTCTAACTTTACAATTCAAAATGTCTTATTAGTAGAAAACTTTCAATATAATTTACTTAGTGTAAGCCAATTGTGTGATAACAATTATAAGGTCATATTTCTAGAAAATGAATCGTAATCAAAATAAATGCAACATCTAAAATAATACTTAAAGGAACTAGGAGTAGCAACATCTACACAATAAATTTAACTCCTCAACCAAGTGTCTTATGACACAAAGAAGAGGAATCTTGGTTATGGCACCAAGACTTGACACTGCACCCAAGACTCGTCCACAAGATGAGTCGAGTGGCTTAGTTATAGGTTTGCCTAAACTAAACAACTTGGATAATAAAATATGTAATGCTTGTCAACAAGGTAAACAATCTAGGACACAACATCAATTAACTAATCAAGAGCAGACCAAAAGTGTTCTTGAGCTCCTACACATGGATCTATTTGATTCACATGGAGCTAAGTCACTCAATGGTAGTCAATTTTGCTTAGTCATAATTGACGACTATTCTAGATTTACTTGGGTTAGGTTTATCAAACATAAAAATGATACCCTAGACCAACTAATCAATCTTTGTAGTTAATCGAAAATCAAAAGAACCTTAAGATTAAAAGACTTAGAAGCGATCATGGTGGTGAATTCGAAAACCACAGGTTTACTGATTTACGTAACCTAAGCGGATACCACCATGAGTTTTCATGTCCTAGAACCCCACAACAAAATGGGTTAGTCGAACGGAAAAATAGAACCCTACAAGAAGCCGCTAGGACAATGTTAAACGAGTATAACCTACCCGATAGATTTTGGGCAGAAGCCGTTAGTACGGCTTGCTATGTCCAAAATAGGATCCTTATGGTAAAGAGGCACCAAAAGACCTCGTACGAGATTTATCACGATAAAATACCGAACATCAAGTACTTTAGGGTATTTGGATGCAAGGTACATATCTTAAACACTAAGGATTACCTAGGGAAATTCAAATCCAAAACCTCTACTGGAACCTTTCTAGGATACTCAACCACCGTGAGCTTATAGGGTATACAATCACGACACTCTTAGAGTCGAAGAAACCATTAATATAGTTTTCGACGAAGGACACGAACCCGTTCAATCCTTAACAAAACCAACTAGCAAATCAACTTATAGCGAACCCGACTTTGATCTTGAACTTGAATCTCGTCCTAACCCAAGTCATCCTATCGACCAAGTGATAGATGACTCTAACCCAAGTCAAACTAGAACTCACCCAAGTCATCCTATCGACCAAGTGATAGATGACCCTAACCCGAGTCACACTAAGACTCAAACAAATCATCCTATCAATCAAGTTATAGGTGATCCAAATTTAGGGGTTCGAACTAGAGCTTCATATCGAAACCTTAGTCAAATCTCGTTAATTTCCAAAATCGAACCCAAAACTATTGAACAAGCACTTCTTGATCCCGACTGGATTATTGCTATGCAAGAAGAGCTAGCTCAATTCACTAGAAATGAAGTCTGGGAATTAGTACCACCACCTAAAGAAAAATCAATTATTGGAACAAGGTGGGTATTTCGAAATAAACTTGATGATAAAGGTGAAGTAGTTAGAAATAAAGCTAGGTTAGTCGCAAAAGGGTTTAGTCAAATCGAAGGTTTAGATTACGATGAGACCTACGCCCCCGTAGCCAGACTAGAGTCCATCCGAATGTTGTTAGCATATGCTGCACATCGAGGTTTTAAATTGTTTCAAATGGATGTCAAGTCAGCATTTTTGAATGGATACATTAAGGAAGAAGTTTACGTCAGTCAACCTCCCGGATTCGAAAATCTAGATAAACCTGACCATGTCCTTAGACTTAAGAAAGCCCTATATGGACTCAAACAAGCCCCAAGAGCTTGGTACGAAAGTCTTACCTTAGAAATCATATACCTATAGATTTAAGGAGCCAACACATCTCACAACACATAGGACTAATGTGTTTGTGTACTTAGCCACGTAGACGGGCGTGATATGTTAGGACCTTACTCCTGGTTCCAGACGTAGATTCAGTGCATCGACATGAACCATGGAGTATAATTATTTAAAATTAATCAACTCCTTCAAGACTTATTGATCATTCTATATCAATCAAGTCCAACCGGAGTTGTACATTTTAGATGAACATATTTTCAAGCTTATTATTATTTTAAAAAAAATATATATTTATATTGGGAACTTGCTTGGACTTACAAACCCTCAAATATATTTACAAACTTTTTGAGTTAAGGCAAAAGGGGGAGAAAGTCACAAAAGTAAGGAAGAAAGTAAACAAAATTATTACCTTTTATATTAAGTAATTCCGTTTACTTAAGCAACTATTAAGGGGGAGTAAAAATTATTTTTCAAGAACTCACCTTCGGTTAAGGGGGAGGTTACCTCAAAGGGGAGAACTTGAAACAATAATATTTCTCACTCATGCTTAATCTTTATGCTAGCTCATTCATACTTAATCATTATGCTAGCTCATTCATATTTAATCATTATGCTAGCTCATTCATATTTAATCATTATGCTAGCTCATTCATATTTAATCTTTATGCTAGCTCATTCATACTTAATCTTTATGCTAGCTCATTCATATTTAATCATTATGCTAGCTCATTCATATTTAATCTTTATGCTAGCTCATTCATATTTAATCTTTATGCTAGCTCATTCATGCTTAATCATTATGCTAGCTCATTCATATTTAATCTTTATGCTAGCTCATTCATGCTTAATCATTATGCTAGCTTACTGTTATGCTTAATTTTTCCTTAACTTTTGTGTCGGTTTGCCATGAATCAAAAAGGGGGAGATTGTTGGTGCAGTGGGCAGTGGGCACCAAAGTCGAACCGGTATTTTGATTATGGCAAAAGGCTCAATAGTTAAGGGTATATTTGTTATCTTACGAGCTCAATTAAGTGTGCAGAAATGCTAAAGTTGAGCGGAAGGTCTGCGACACCCGGTGGGAACCGAGGTGGTCGGGCAACGCCAGAGGACTTGAGGAAGCCGAGGTACTCGGGTGAAGACCGAAGCGAGGCTACAAGGTAAGCTCGTGTGAAAGCGAAGCAAGGTCGTTAGCGTAGATCCGACCCAATACCTCCAATGGAAGGTCTAGGTCGAGATCGGATGGTTAGAACCATCGTACTTTATATTTTAAGCTAACTTGTATGCGGTCAAAACCCTTTGACTACATAACCTGCTAGTCAAGTTCCGGCCTCGAGAAGAGCTCGAATTTCAAGGGGTGAATTTGGACTTGACTCGTGTTTTGGTACAAAGGGTGATGTGGCATCAAGGTGGACATCCAAACCATCACCAAGCTTCCTTGTGGTGGCGCCCAAAATAAGGTGAGTTGGCACAAGATGGTTGGCTCCCATGATGTGGCACAAGTTGAATGGCTCCAACAAGTTGGCGCCCAAGGAGGTTGGAGGTGGCACAAGGTGGTTGGATGAAACACCTCATCCTCAAGTTGGCGCCCAAGGAGGTTGGAGGTGGCACAAGGTGGTTGGATGAAACACCTCATCCTCAAGTTGGCGCCCAAGGAGGTTGGAGGTGGCACAAGGTGGTTGGATGAAACACCTCATCCTCAAGTTGGCGCCCAAGGAGGTTGGAGGTGGCACAAGGTGGTTGGATGAAACACCTCATCCTTGAGTTAGCGCCGAAGGTTGGAGGTGGCACAAGGTGGTTGGATGAAACACCTCATCCTTGAGTTGGGATAAGAACCTCACCTTGGACACTACCTATGTCTAAATTCATAGATCAATATCCATAAATAGACATGTTCAAGCCAAGCAAATGACAAGAATTCAAGAGCTCTCAACACGCCGTCGTAACGCCGCTACTACTACTCACATTTGCTACGACGAAGTGCCGCCGACAACGAAAGCTACATCTTCTACTTATAAGAGTTGTCGGTATATTTATTTAAGTTCTACTTCTTTAAATTGTCTTTGTGCTTTAATCGTAACAAGGAAAGGGGGAGTGTCCCTTTGCCTTGATTTCTTTTTGTAATCGTTGCTCCTACTTCCAACGAAGAGGAGTGGTTTTAGTGAATTGCCCTCCGTACGTGATCAAGGATCACTAGGGCCGTGGATTAGCAATCGAAAGATTGTGAACCACGTAAAAATATCTTGTCTACTTTATATTTCCGCTGTGCATTCTCTACTTGCTTTTTACTTATTGCAAAAGTTTTTAACGACACCGTATCGCTATTCACCCCCCCCCCTCTAGCGACACTTTCGATCCAACAATTATTAGTATGACTATTAGTCCTTGAACCTAAAGTCACCATGGTTCCCTACATAAGGAGTTGCATACTTTGGCTTGGTCAAACGTCACCCGTAAATGGGTGGACTATAAGGCAATTACTGGGTATGTAACAAATTATACGGAGGGATGTGAGTGATGTAGATGGGATCTATCCCTCTTATATGATGGGAGTGACATCCTTATTCTTGATAGAGTGAGACCACGAAGTGCATGACCATGCCCAAATGAGTCAATATGAGATATTGAGCTCATTTGATTAAAGTGAGTCTACTTGGAGTTCAAGATATAGATTGTACCGAGGATGACACGGTCTATGCCTCAATTGGTCAATCTAGATGTCAAGGATAGAGGAACATTGTCACATATTGTGAGAGTCACAATTAGTAGTCACAAAGGTGATATTGGATCTCAGCATTCTTGTAACTTGGGTAGCAATGATGTGTTGCTAGATACCGCTCATTGCTTATGTTCCTAAATCGGTTTAGAAGCATTGCCAACATTACAAGAACCTATAGGGTCACACACAAAGGGAAATTAGATGGAGATTAGGTTCATATGATGAACCATGAGGATTAGGTTCATGGGATGAATCAAATTGGATTAAGAGTAATCCAAATTAGATTAATTGAGTTAGACTCAATTTGATTCAAGTGTTGAATGAGTCTAATTTAGATCTGATTCATTGAGTCAATTTAAATTATTGAATAGAGATTCATTAAATCAAATTGGCTTGAATCAAATGATTTGATTTGATCAACCAAGAGAGATTAGAGGTCAAGTTTGACTTGACTTGAGAGGGAAGATGAATGCTCAATTTTGACTTGACCAATTGCCATGTCATGGTGACTTGGCATGGAAGCTGGCCAATAATGATATTCCACATCATTATGGACACATCATGGGGTGCAACCTCATGAGGGAGACCAAGAGCTATGGCTCTTGGTATTACATGCAAGTATATAACCCACCATGAAATGGTCGGCCACCACTATTATGTGAGTGCTTTAGTGTGAGGTTAAGGGGATTAACTTCATCTTCTTCCTTGCTCATCTCTTTCTCTCCCAATCCTTCATTTTCGAGACTACCAAGGAGTGCTAGCACACTCTAGGTTATTTTTCCTCCACCTATTGATTGTGTAGATACCAGTAGAGGAGTGTACACTTGATACTCTCGAGTTCCGGCAAGCCATTTGGATGAGCGGGATAAGCGAAGGGCATCGCATCAAGGGTAATGCTCTTCTCATGTAGATCTAAGGTAGATATAAGGTTTTAAACATATATATGTAATTTTTGTTATACTTCGCACGGATCCATGGTCGGGCTTTCGAGGTTTCCGCAATGCAAAAAACAGTTTTTGCGGCTCGGATAGTTCAACAGTGGTATCATAGCCACATGCGAAGCATGTATGTGTTTAATTTTTGTAGTTTTTATATTAGATATAAAAATTATAGATCTGTAAGTTTCTGTAAATTTCCTATTTTTATAGATTTTTTGGGTATTTTTCTCGAAGAGTCGAAGCAACAAGTGTTGGGACACTTGTAGGCTTCAACCACCGAGAAAAACTCTCCAGAACGGCAAAATCTCGCTTTAGGTTTTTGGGACAGCGACTTAAGTCATTGTAAGATCAAAATGGGACACTCGCAAAGTTCATTTTGCGAGTAGGGGCGCTGCCCCTAACCCCGAAAGGGGCATTGTCTCGAGATCACGCCCGGAAACGGCTTAGCGGGACTGTTACGGAGATGTGACTCATAAAATTGAAAAAAAATAGGAAAAATTATAGAAATTTCTGTAAAATATATAATTTAGAATTATGTATAATTCTGTGATGGTCATGGCCCAAGAACCCCAATATGATTGGATGATAAATGTATTGTAATTCATAATACGGCCTCCGTGCCATTTTTGTGGTTGTGCATGTTGTATAGGGTATGCGACCTGTCCGTCGTACCTCTTTTTTAAAAATTTCAGTTGTAAATAGTTTTAGACTCCAATGTAACTCGAGTTTTATGTTTGTAATGTACAAAATGGAGCGGTGGAAGGTCCACTACTAGACAGAGTCACGAGGAGGGTGCCGACGACACATGGCGGTCAAAGGAGGCGCTTGGAGAAGCCGCTAACCCTAGGTTGACTGTCCGATCTTCTCATTGGCTAGAGAAGATCGTAGTAGGTCCATGACCTCATCACAATTAATTTATATATATATATTTGTTTTTGCTTGTATGTATGTGATGCATGCTAGTAAATTCTGCTTGTATGTATATGATGCATGCAAGGTTATTTTGCTTGTATGTATATGATGCATGCTAGTATATTTCTTTGTATGTATGTGATGCAAGCTAGTGTAGGGTTATAAAGGTCTTAATGCGTATATGATACACATTACGATTGGATTAGATCTTAATCGAATCAACTCGAAAATGTCTACCAAGTCTTGATACTTATCACTACCTCGATCATTTGTTGTTGTTGAATCTGCCAAAGAAGAGCAACACATATTATCTTGGTAGGGTGCGGAGGGACAATCTTAGTCCCGCCTATCACAGCTTGGGTGAGAGTAAACTCAATTAGATTGAGTAAAACTAGTTAACTCAATTGGATCGAGTAGAACTATAGGCATATTCCAACCGTTGGAAAGATAGGATAAGATCGCATTTACACTAAATCTTGGGCGATTTAGCCAAAGCTAACTCAAGGTATTTTGTAAATGTGGGTCTTGATCCTATAAACAAGAGTTGCATAGAGATGTAATCGGTAATGTATTACCTACTGATCATACTAAGTCTTGGGCGATTTAGCCAAAGCTAACTCAAGGCGTAGTATGATGTGAATCTTGTCTCGTAAGAATTATAGCTAGTTTGTATGAATCTAGTAATGTGGTTTGACCACATCCATAACTCGATTCTGCAAAAGTCCTATAATTTAGTGGGAGCATCATTTGATTAAAGGCCTAATTAAATGATAAATGGAATATGATATTAATTTTCTGCATTGTGTATGTTGTAGAGTACCATGTCGACAAACACGAAGACTCTCTCCCTGCGTTCTGTCCTTGAGAAGGACAAGCTCAATGGAGCTTCCTGGATTGGTACAGGAACCTGAGAATCATTCTCACCCAAGAAAGGAAACTGTATGTCCTGGAGTAGCCCATTCCGGAGGCACCTCCTGCCACTGCCTCACGAACTAACAAAGATGCTTACAAGAAGCATTAAGATGATGCATTAGATGTGTCATGTCTCATGCTCGCGACCATGAACTCTGAGCTTCAGAAGCAACATGAGTTCATGAATGCTTATGATATGGTTGAACATCTTCGTCAACTATATCAAGGACAAGCAAGGCACGAGAGATATGAGATCTCTAAGGCATTGTTTCAGTCCAAGATGCAAGATGGGACTCCCGTAGGTCCATATGTACTCAAGATGATTGGGTACATAAAAAACCTATAGAGGTTGGGATTCCCACTTGGCCAAGAGTTGGCCACTGACTTGATCTTGCAATATTTTCCATAAAAATATAATCAAATTATCATGAATTACAACATGAATGAAATTGATAAGCCACTGTCTGAGATGCTCAGCATGTTGAGAACTGCTGAGGTCAACTTTAAGAAGAGAAAATATGACTCCATTTTGATGGTGCAAAAGAAGAAAGACAAGGATAAGCCTAAAGGTAAGGGAAAGTCCCAAGCCAAGGGCAAAGGCAAAGAACTGAAACCAAAAGGAGGGGTGGCCAAAGGAGGGACTTGCTTCAACTGCAAGGAAGTTAGACACTGGAAGCATAACTGCAAAGAATACCTAGAAGATCTTAAGAAGAAGAGAAGTGAGACTTCTACTTCAGGTATAAATATTATAGAGGTTAATCTATCTATTTCTTCATCATGGGTATTAGATACCGGATGTGCATCTCACATTTGTACCAATGTGCAGGCGCTGAGAAATAGCAGGGCATTGACAAAGGGCGAGGTGAACCTATGAGTTGGCAATGGAGCAAGAGTTGCTGCTGTTGCTGTAGGAACTTATGATTTATCTCTGCCCTCTGGGCTTGTACTAGAACTAGATGAATGTTGTTATGTGCCTGCTTTGACTAAGAACATAATTTCGATTTCTTGTTTGGACAAGAAAGAATTTACATTTATAATAAAGAACAAATATTGTTCAGTTTATTTAAATAATATGTTCTATTGTAGTGCACCTCCAATGAACGGACTCTACTTTCTAGACTTTGAGAGCCTCATCTATAACATAAGTACCAAAAGGTTCAAGTCAAATGAGTTGAACCAAATCTATCTCTGGCATTGTCGCTTAGGTCACATAAATGAGAGTCGCTTATCTCAGCTCCAAAAGGATGGGTTGCTGGACTCATTTGATTTTGAATCATATGAGACATGCGAGTCTTGCCTTTTAGGCAAGATGACCAAGACTCCCTTTAGTGGACACAGTGAAAGAGCAACAGACTTGTTAGGACTTATACATAGTGTTGTATGTGGCCCTTTCAATGTTGCTACTAGAGGTGGTTACAGGTACTTCATTACATTTACTGATGACTTCAGTAGATATGGTTATGTGTATCTGATGACACATAAATCAGAATCCTTTGAAAAGTTCAAAGAATTCTAGAATGAAGTACAAAATCAGCTTAGCAAGAGTATTAAGATACTTCGATCTGATCGAGGTGGTGAATACCTTAGCCATGAGTTTCATGACTATCTAGCTGAGTGTGGGATTCTATCCCAACTCACTCCTCCTGGAACACCACAGTGGAATGGTGTATCCGAAAGGAGGAATCGTACCCTATTAGATATAGTACGATCTATGATGAGTCACATAGATCTTCCTATATCCTTTTGGAGATATGCTCTAGACACAGCAGCCTTCACACTTAACCATGTATCATCCAAGGCTATGTTAAAGACACCATATTTGATATGGATAGGGAGAAATCCCAAGATATCTTTCATGAGGATTTGGGGTTGTGAGGCTTACGTTCGACGTCAAGTCTCAGATAAACTGGGACCCAAATCTGATAAGTGATATTTTGTTGGATATCCCAAGGAGACGAAGGGATATTACTTCTACATTCCCAATCAGCACAAAGTGTTTGTGGCAAAGACTAGGGTATTTCTAGAAAGGGATTTTGTTTCTAGAAAAACTAGTGGGAGTACGTTCAATCTTGAAGAAATTCAAGATAAGGACCATAGCACTGAGGCCTTGATGGAGGTTGAACAGGAACCACAAAGTGTTGTGGGTGATGAGTTTGTTGCACAAAGAGTTGTAGAACAACCACCTATTCAGGTAGACCTACCTCTTCGTAGGTCTGATAGGGTACGTCACCAGCCTGAGAGATACTCATTTCTCTTGTCTGACCATGATGATGTTATGCTCATTGAGAATGAGCCTACCTCCTATCAGGAAGCTGTGATGAGCCCAGATTCTGAGAAATGGCTAGAGGTCATGAGATCCGAGATGGAATCGATGTACACCAACCAAGTATGGACTTTTGTTGATACACCTGAAGGCGTCAAACCCATTGGGTGTAAGTGGGTCTTTAAGAGAAAGACTGACATGGATGGACTTACGCATACCTATAAGGGTCGATTGGTGGCTAAAGGTTTCAAGCAAATTCATAGTATTGACTATGATGAAACCTTTTCTCCAGTGGCGATGTTCAAGTCCATTCGGATCATGCTTGCTATTGCAGTGTACCACGATTATGAGATCTGGCAGATGGATGTCAAAATCGCATTTCTGAATGGAAACTTGCTCGAGGATGTGTACATGACACAGCCTAAGGGTTTTGAGGATCCACAGCATACTGGGAAGGTATGCAAGCTACAAAGGTCCATTTATGGGCAGAAGCAAGCTTCTCGGAGCTGGAATCTTCGATTCGATGATGCGATCAATGTCGGGATGTATACTGAAAAGTCTATCTTTTGTATGAACATCTTTATTTTAAAATAAGAATCACATGATCATTGTCTGCATATTTATGGTGATGCATATTGTCTAATACATTACATTGTAGATAACGTGGTGTGTAGTGTCACACGGGAGATCATGTTAATGGCTCCTTGTAAAGTATAAGTATAGGCTCACAACCGAGATGGCTTTGGACAAACCATTAGTATGGTTGTAGTGTGATTTGGTATTGGTTTGTCTTGACCATAGAATCACACTAGTACACTTTGTGTGTATTGAGCAGGACCGACTTAGAGGTGATTCAATTTATTGTTGACTACATAATCGAATCAGACCTCAGATATTATATTGTACATACTCTTAATCCCGATATAATAACGGGCACATATACTTAGTATTCATTTCTTTGATTTACCAATGGGCAAGATTTATAGATTAAATCGATAGGCTCGGTAAGTTGGGAAATGATATTATTTATATGGTGTGTCATTGATTATAGGAGGAAACCGTGTCCTATATATATAGATGATGATGTCCTCTTGAGGAGCTCATAAGGTTCATCATGTAAACCCTGCAAGTGGACTTGGTCCAACATGATGAAAAGGTTGAGTGGTACTACTCATGGAGTTAGATGTTGATTAATTAATGGTCAGTAAATTAATTAATCAACGAACATTCGAGATCTTAAATACAGGGAGAAAATGTACATATAATATATGGAGCCCATATTAACTTATGGGGGTTGGTGAGGTAGATCAATGATAATCCTTTAGTGGATTGGATTATCATTAATGGATCGGACTTTATGTGAGCTTGATCCATTGGGTGGCCAAGATCCAACTCCTCCTCATGGTCCCTATTGTAGCTTATTAATACCTCATGAAGCCTAGATCCAATGGATGAAAATAAAACTCTAGATCCAAAGGTAGAGATTAAATCTCTAGATCCGACGGTTAAGATTAAATCTCTAGATCCAACGGTTGAGATTAAATCCCTAGAACCAATGGTGGAGATTAAAATAAGGCTTATCCCTAACTCTATAAAAAGGAGCCTTAGGGTGGGTGGCATGAAGAATCAAGAGCAAGGTGGCTTAGGGTTTTGGGCGGCAAGGAGGATTAGGGCTTTGGGTGGCCACAATTAAGGAAAGATTTTCCTTTCTCTTCTTCTTCTTGTTCTTGGTCGGTGCCCAAGCTTGCTTCTCCCCTTTTTCGCCGGCGTTCAAGCCCTCCTTCTCTTCTCCTTTTCCAGTGGAAACAAGACTTAGGGTCTTCCCTTGGAGTCTTGGCCGGTTTCCATCTTATTCTTCATCTCCTTCTTGGCCGGCGGCAAGCACCAAGCTTGGAGCTTGGTGGTTGGTTGAAAGAAGGAGAAGTGCTTTGTTTCTTAGTCTTCCTCTTGTTCGGAGTGAGCAAGGAAGGAAGATTGGTGATCTAGGAGCTTCAACTTTTGGTAGATCATCGCCCACACGACGTCCAAAAGGAGGGAGGACATACGATAGAAGATCGAGAGGTATAATACTTGTCTATTTTCTTATGTAACATGTTTATCATTGTTTTCAATTATATATGCATGATATATTCTATTTTGTGGATAATATAACTTGGACCCCGAACATAAACACAAAAGCCAGCGATCCGTACATCGTCTATTCCGCGGCTATTCATAGAATAGAGGTTGGTTGCTTGAACAACAAGTTTGTTCAAGTGACTACTCTAATCAAATAGCACGACGATGACACGGTTGCTTGGGTAATCCCTCTTGTCAAGGATAAAAATTTTTATCCGGGGACGTAGAAGGGATTGCCATGAACAAGTGACTGAGTTGAAGTGGGAAGCGAAGTTTCCTACCTTTAAGTAGTATCAGAGCCACAGTTTCCAGATTTGTGTGTTTAGGATTCGGTTACTTTTATGCACTTTTCATATATTATATGTGTCGGATAATAATATGATATGTGTAGGTTAACTCTTTGGTTGCAGGCATAGGATCCAACTATTATGGCCATATGTGTGTATGTGATTGTATGTGTGTAATTGTATATTTTGTTGAATCCTCGGGGTTGACGAGGCTAGTATTTAATTTTTGTAAATTAGATACGACATTGTTTAGCCACTCTTTCTATTTTAGTTTACTTTCGATCTAGATTTCATGTACACTCCCTCGTGGAGTATAGGATCAATGGATGTAAATTAAAATATTTTTTTCTCAGCTCGGATCTCCGGATGGCTCATACATGGCGTAGGAGCAGACGAGATGGCGATACGACGGGAGACATATTGAAGACAAAAGCCATAATAGTTGGAAAATTTTTATTTTTCATATTTATTACTTATTGCTTGATATGCATATCGTAGGCTAGAAAATTCCTCAATTTCAAATTACTAAGTGGGAGAGGGATATTTTTTAAAAAATTCTCACGGCCTCCATTACGATTTGACTTGTGATGCAAACAAACTTGTGCGTCGGCTCTGAGTGCCTTCCTCCCCATCGGATGTGTTTGTTTGTGGATCACAAGGTCAAATATGGTTATAGGAAATTATTAAGGAGCGTGTGTACTTCCCCATCGGAAGGCACATAACCCGAGATAATTACCTTGGTACCGAGTAATGGTGAACGCTTAAATACAAATATAAGTATCCTCCACATCGGAGTCACTGCTTTTATTTGTAGGGCCAAAGAGGAACCAACTATTAATTTTACTTGTCAAAAAGTTAGGTTGACAAGATAGTAAAATTAATGGGTAAAACCTCCTCTTACAAATGTAGAATTCGTATACGTCCACACTATCGTGGCATACGATATTCTCGGTGTTTTGAGGTGTTGGTTGATTTTAAAATTTTATTATTTGAGGAAACAATAATTTTTTGAAATCTAATGTTTTGGTCTATGTGATTCTTAGGTTTTCTTTCAAAATGACTTTCAATCCGCTTGCTGTGATACTGAAAGAGAATAAACTTACTGGACCCAACTATGTTGATTGGAAGAGGAATCTTGACATTGTCTTGACTGCTGAGGAATACAAATATGTACTCCTCGAAGAGTGCCCTCCTAAGCCTGCGGATGATTCTGGAGAAAAGGACAAGGAGAGTTAGAAGAAGTGGATCAAGGCCGATGAGATGGCGCGGTGTTACATTTTGGCATCTATGTCAAATGTACTAAAACATCAGCATCAAGTCATGCCCACTGCTTATGACATGATGCTCAATCTCAAAGAGCTTTTCGGACACCAAAATCGGGCTGCAAGGCAGGAAGCCATGAGGAACTTGATGACGACCACCTTGATCGAGGGAACACCCGTGAGGGATCATGCTCTCAAGATGATGGCTCATTTAAATGAGTTGGAAGTCCTTGGAGCTGAGATCGATAGGGAAACCCAGGTCGATATCATTCTCAAGTCTCTACCTAGGAGTTTTGAGTAGTTTCGCCTGAACTACAACATGAACAAAAGGTTGTATTCATTGGCGGAGCTTCTGACAGAACTCCAGGCAGCAGAGGGGCTATTTCGTCAGAGTGCTCAGGCGCATGCCATGGTTGTTGGTGCAGTGGGCACCTAAGTCGAACCTAAGTTTTGATTATAGTAAACGATATAAAGTTAATCTTATATTGTTATCTCACGAGCTAAATCAAGTGTGCAGAAAAGTCTCAATGCTGGAGCTGAAGGCTAGCGACACCCGGAGGAAGCTGCGGTGGTCGGGCGACACTCGAGTTACTTCAGAGGGAGCCGAAGGAATCGAGTGGAAGGCCGGAAGCAAAAGCGACACGTAAGTATCGAGGTAAGCTCGTGTGTGCGAGCGTAAGTGAGGTCGTATCTGTTAGTAATATATGAGAGATGTCCTAAGGCAATCGCCTTATGTATGAACCATTTATATGATAAATGAAGATTCACTATTTGAGTATACATATTTTATGTATTTGATTGGATCTTAAACTTGTTTACTGAATGTCCACGATACGATTCACAGCATGAGAGAATTTGTGATTGGATCACAACTAGTGAGTATCTCTACATGTGTAATTGTGATGTATCAGAATTATCCCTAGTCGATGAATTGATGGATTTGGACACCATCAATTCTGTCAAGACTAGCACGAGGTATACTCCTTGGTGTATCCAAGCAGCTGATTCTCACTGGCTGGAGACATTGTGATGTCCGGAGTTAATCGTGGATGCTAGTTATGGTAACTAGTTCATTGGAGTGACCATCCGTAAGACTTCATATGGATCTCTGCATATATAGATATGTCAATGAAGTTCTTACTGTGGCTTAAGTGCGATGTTCCTTTGACTTGCGGTATTCAAGTCATCTTGATCATGGAGACTTATGCTTTGACATCTTAAGCAAGCATCTCTAAGGAGATGTGGACCCGGGATGATTGGGTATAAGTCGGCAGTGATCGAAGGTGTTTGAATAGCCTATAAAGGATTCACCACTCCTTGCGAGGAGATGTATACCCATGGCCTCTCGTCGGATTGTTACTAAAGTCTTTGGCCAAAGCATTACATGTTTAGAGTAAGGTACTCTTCGATACATGTGCAGTAACTAGAATCCGTAGGACGAGGAAATGATACTTGGGCGAGGTGTGACGTAGTCAGCCTAGTGGGGACTGACACTATAGACCATGTCCTGAACCAAGTGGGTATAAGATGAGTGAAGGGAATGGGGCACGAATCATTCGAGCTGCTGCAGGGTTTCAGAAATAGTTCTGGATCAACCGTTGATCTTTTCGGTTAATTGGGGATCATGATGTACTACTAGGTGCCACTCATGATCGTTCTATAATTAATGGTTAATTATAGACGGCCAACATAAACCGAGAACCTATTTGGTCACACACACAACGAGCGTAATCCGAAGGATTTAAAACGAGCTTGAGAATGGGATTCTCAGACCGAGAGAAACTAAGTTTGGTTGGACCAAACATAAAGCGAGCATGAAATCGTTTCAGTCGCAATGGAAGCGTGGATGGGCCGTGTCTTATGAAGACATAATGGATGAACCAAAATGGTTTGGTTCTAATCCAATGGAGGAGAATAAACCAAAGGGTTTGGTGTATTTTAAACGAATGAACCAAAAGTTGGTTCGGTTCGTTTTAACTTAAAATAAACCATCATGGTTTGGTTTATTTTAACTTATCTTAATGGAGCGGGTTAACTGGCCTAATGGTTATGATCCAATAACCATTAAGAGAATTAGTTCTCTATAAAAGAGGGCTTAATGGATAATTAAGCCCTAATCCAAACCCTAGCTTGGAGTTGCCGCCCAACCTAGTTGTGCCGCCCAACCTCCATTGCCGCCCAGCTGGTTGTGTTGCCGTCTAGCTCCATGCCGGTGTCCAAGCTTCATCCGGTGAACCCTCCGGCGACCCTCCGGTGATCTTCCTAGGCCTCGGTGAAAAGGTGAGCACTTGGCTTCCTTGTTTTGGCCGGCGCCTACTCCTCCACCAAGCTATCCAGTTTTCTGGACAGCTTCTTCTCCTCTCGTCGGAGCATCATTTGGATGGTGGTTAGAGCTCCGACAGCGGCTAACTTACCGGGGATTCGATCTCCGGTAATCCTCTGAGGTGGAGGACGAAGGATTCATCAATTGGTTGACGAATACCTCTCCGGAGAAGTGAGTTTTGAGAACTCGTATTAGGATCCGAATTTGGATTCGGATCGTGATCATCTCTCGATCACGTCGTCTTCAACACGAGGCTAGTAACCCGTACGAAGACAAAGCTCATGGCTTAGTGAAGTCATCCCGAGGAACTCGGCGTGGATACGGATAGAGACGATTCTAGCGAGGATCGTTCCGGTTGATGCCGTTCCCGCTACACGTCATACGAAAGGTATAACGTAGATAAATTTCCTTTTATTGCAAATTTAAATTTACGGTTATGTCTACACTTGTTGTAATATGCATGCGTGTGTTGTGTGTGTTGTAATAAATGTAGATTTATTATTTTTATTGCTTCCGCTGTGTTCATGTTTACGAAACATGATCGAACACACACACGCCGCAGTGCTGGAAACCCAACAGTGGTATCAGAGCCCAGGTTGTGTTTCGACATAATCATAAAAATGGTTTTGCGATAGTCATAATGTATTTCTGGAAATTTTCTAATTTTGGAAATTTAGAAGTATTTATGGAAATTTTTCAATTTTGGAAAGTCTAGAAGTATTTATGGAAATCTTCCACTTTTGGAAAGTTGGAAGTATTTATGGAAATTGATATTTTACATAAATAAAATATTTGATTAGATTCTGAAAATTTGTTTCCTAATTTAATCATGATTTGATTTGGAAAATCAAATCTTAAAATATTTTATTTCCATAAGTAGTTTTAATGATTTAGGAAATTGGTTTCCTAAATAGATTTTCCTTAATCAAATAATTCCATGAATAAAATATGTGATTAGATTTGGAAATTTGTTTCCTAATTTAATTATGATTTGATTTGGAGAATCAAATCTTAAACATATTTTATTTCCATAAATAGTTATGACATATAAGAAAACATATACATGACATAATTGTATGTCATGTAATTGCATTAGATGCATAACATAATGTCATGCGTGTCGTGACATGTAGATGTATGCCATGTATGCCATGTCATGTAGATAATAGTTATTTGCATGCAAAGAGGATGAGACATAAAACCCTTAAACAATATTAAAGCCTACACCTTCCATTAATATGGTTAGAACCAGAGTTCCGTTTCTTGTTTGGGTTGTTGGACTCTCTCCAAGCCAGGCTCGAACCCGAACATGTTCAAACCATGGAATAGTTTAATACTAATATGGTAAGAGTCAGAGGTCAATCGTTAGCTTTGGTTGTTGGACTCTCTCCAAGCTGGGCTAATTGGTTGAATGCGCTCTAACCATATTAAAACTATTTCCCGATTAATGGGTTGGCTTTAACCTGGAGCATCGGCTTGTTGGACTCTCTCCAAGGTCGATGTAAAGGGAGGTGAAGTTGGGTGCTATGCATATGATGCATACTTGTTAATGTGTTAACAACCCGATGTATGTGTGAACATTCAATTAGTTGATAGCACATTGTGATAGTTGCATATACGTGATATGCAATCGGTATAGTTGATACCTACCGTCGTAGTTATGAATGGCTTGTTGGACTCTCTCCAAGGTTGTTCATAACTATGATGGATATCAGCCCATTCGGAGATGGACCTACAATCTGTCGAAGTGATTTTGGGGTTTTTTAAATTCGAAAAAATGAATGGGATTTATGAATGTATAATGATGCATTTTAAAAATCATCTTTCTCATATATGCTCGTTTTGTATTTCTAAAATTGATCATGTTGTCTTTTAATTTGCGTTCCATTTTGGATTCGAATAAATTGACTGGGCCGAACTTCTTGGACTGGCTTAGAAACTTGAGAATTGTTCTCAAGGTGAAAAGCTTGTGTATGTCCTCGAAGCGCCTCTTCCCGCCCATCCTAGTGACGATGCAACTCCGGACCAATTGTTGGTCTATCAGAAACATGTGACTGATTCTGAACTGACAAGTTGCATCATGCTAGCCGCGATGGAACCCAAGCTACGAAAGCAGCATGAGCATATGGATGCTCATATCGTAGTCCTTCATCTTTATGAGTTGTTTGATAAGCAAGTGAGATTCGAAAGGTTCGAAGTCTCCAAGCTCCTCTTCACCTCTGAGATGCAAGAAGGTTCATCTGTGGTACTGCTCAACATGCTGAAGACTGTGGAGCCTTCTGAGAAGCATGAGCAGGGGATGGTGTTGTTAGTTGATTCCTCAAAGAAAGGTTCTAAGAGGGAGTCAAAGGAACAATAGAAGGGGAAGAAGAAAAAGGCTAAAAAGGTAGAACCAGCTCAAAAGGGCACTTGCCATCATTATGGCAAGTAGGGCCATTTGCGAAGAAAGTGCAAGATTTATCTTGAGTCCGTGAAGAAGGATAAGGCATCGTATGCCCCATCTTCTTCAGAAATCTTCTTTATTGATTGTCATTCTATTTCCTCAGACACTTGGGTATTTGATACTGGGTGTGGCTCACATATATGTAATGACATACATGGGCTAAGGAATAGAAGAAGACTCGTCTAGGGAGAGTCAAACTTACGTGTTGGGAATGGAGCAACGGTTGTTGCACTCGTCATCGGAACGTATTTGTTGGAACTCCCTGTAGGACTTGTCTTAGAACTAGACAATTACTTTTATGTTCCTTCGTTGATAAAGAACATCATTTCTATTTCTTGTTTAAATAGAAATGGGTACCATTTGACTTTTAGTAACAATTGTTGTTACATAACTTTGAATGGAGTTCTTTAAGGGACTGGAACTTTAAGCAATGGTGTTTATACGTTGGACGTATCCAGTGATATTTTCAATATCGAAGCGAGCAACAAGCGTGCTCAAAAAGATAATCAATTAGACTCCTACATGTGGTATTGTCGTCTTGGCCATGTAAGCAAGAAATACATGTCCGAATTACACCGATGTGGAATTCTGGAATCGTTTGAATAGGATTCATACGATACATGCGAATCATGCTTAAAAGGCAAGATGACTAAGTTACCTTTTACTGGAAAAGGTGAACGAGTGGGAGAGTTACTAGGTCTAATACATACTGATGTATGTGGACCTATGTCAACTCAAGCTTTAGGAGGCTATAGCTACTTCATTACCTTCGATGATCACTCACGGTTTGGGTATGTGTTCTTGATGAAACACAAGTCGAAGCCTTTGAAAGGTTCAAAGAATTCAGAAATGAAGTAGAGAAACAACATGACAAGAGTATTAAAATACTTGATCGAGGTGGTGAATACTTAAGTCGAGTTTCTTGATTATCTAAGAGACAATGGCATATTGTCTCAATGGACTCCGCCATATACACCTGACATAATGGTGTATCGAGGAGCGTAATAGGACCTTGTTGGACATGGTCGGTCAATGATGAATCATGCGACTCTTCCCAAGTCCTTTTGGGGCTTATGCGCTTGAGACATTGTTTACTTGTTAAGCAGAATGCCTACAGGTAGTCTCAACTACTCCATATGAGATATGGAATAGTAAGAAACCTCATGTATCTTACTTGAAGATATGGGGTTGTCCTGCTTATGTAAAGCGTATGTCGGACAAATTGGATGCTAAGTCGATAAATGTCTATTTATTGGATACCCTAAGGAAACAAGGGTTACCAATTCTATCATCTGTGGAACAAAAGGTGTTTGTTTCAAGGCATCTTTGTGTTTCTAGAGAAAGAGTTTCTCTTGCAAGAAAGCGATTGGGAGTGTCGTCGAGCTTGAGGAGGCTCGAGAGACTCAAATAGACATTGATGAGATACACAGTGAAGCACAACTGACGTAGCAACTCATAGTGATGAGCAATCAATTTGGACCTATTGTAACACCACATCTTCGTAGATCACGGTAGAACATAATATTCTGAGAGATATGGATTTCTATAAGTGAATCGAGCGGCGTGTTACTCATTGATGATGAGAGCCTACAGTTATGAAGAAGTCTTGACAAGTTGAGAAAGGGATAAGTGGCTTGGTGCCATGAAGTGGAAATGGATTCCATGTATGAAAACCAAGTTTGGAACTTGGTTGACCCACTGAAGGATAAAGCCTATAGGGTGCAAGTGGGTTTTCAAGAAGAAAACCGACATGGATGGTAATGTGATTACCTATAAGGCTAGATTGGTGGCGAAGGATATAAATCAAAACAAGGTGTTGATTATGGTGAAACCTATTACTTTGTAGCTATCTTAAATCCATTCGGATGCTCTGGCCATGGCTCATTATGATTATGAGATATGGCGGATGGATGTGAAAGCACTTTCCTTAATGGAAACATGCTCGAGGGGCGTGTATATGATACAATACTGAGGTTTCACATCGGTTGATAAAACCAAGGTATGCAAATTGCGACGGTCCATTTATGGATTGAAGCAAGCATCGAGGCTGGAATATCCGTTTGATGAGACAATCAAAAGTTTGATTTCTCACAAAATCGACGAACCTTGTGTGTACAAGAAGGTTAGTGAGTGCGATCGTGTTCCTAGTATTGTATGTCGATGACATACTACTTATAGGAAGCGATGTTTCAATCTTCTGATCGATGAAGGTTTGGTTATCCAAGACATTCTCCATGAAAGACACAGGAGAAGCAACCTACATCCTCGGGATTAAGATCTATAGAGATAGATCGAAGCGGTTGCTTGGTCTTTCGCGGTCTACATATATAGACCAAAGTGCTAAAGAGGTTTAGCATGTCGGAATCAAGAAAGGTTTCCTACCCATCGGGCATAGGGTACACCTTTCGAAGTCTATGTGTCAGCGCCGCGAAGGCGAGAGGATTTGCATGAGTAAGATTCCCTATGCATCCATAATAGGATCTATCATGTATGCTATGTTATGTCACGAGGCCCGATGTATCGTATGCTCTGAGTGTCACGGCGGATACGATCGATCGAGGAATGGATCATTGGGTGGCTGTTAAGACGATCCTTAAGTACTTAAGAAGTACTAAGGATGTGTTCCTAATATATGGAGAAGGGTACATGGTGATACGTGGGTATACGGATGCCAGCTCCTGACAGATAAGGATGATTCCATGTCTTAGTCTGGGTATGTATTCACCTGGAATGGAGGCGCAATGAGTTGGAAAGGTTCCAAGATAGACACTATAGCGGATTCTGCCACTAAGGCAGAATACATTGCAGCTTTGGAAGCAGCAAAGGAAGCGGTTTGGATCAAGAAGTTCATCTCTGAACTTGATGTGGTCTCATCAACGATCCAAACATGTGCTTCGCCGCTATCATCTTATCAGAGAGATCATCAGTAGGAACGAAATACAAATCGAGAAAATTCCCACTGAAAGGAACTTAGCGGATCCCTTGACTAAGGCATTACCTCAAAGTAAGTTTGAGGGTCATGTTAGAGCTTATGGTCTTGGATACCGTAGCGATTGGCATTAGGCCAAGTGGGAGTCTGTTAGTAATATATGAGAGATGTCCTAAGGCAATCGCCTTATGTATGAACCATTTATATGATAAATGAAGATTCACTATTTGAGTATACATATTTTATGTATTTGATTGGATCTTAAACTCGTTTACTGAATGTCCACGATACAATTCACAGCATGAGAGAATTTGTGATTGGATCACAACTAGTGAGTATCTCTATATGTGTAATTGTGATGTATCGGAATTATCCCTAGTCGATGAATTGATGGATTTGGACACCATCAATTCTGTCAAGACTAGCACGAGGTATACTCCTTGGTGTATCCAAGCAGCTGATTCTCACTGGCTGGAGACATTGTGATGTCCGGAGTTAATCGTGGATGCTAGTTATGGTAACTAGTTCATTGGAGTGACCGGTAGTAAGACTTCATATGGTTCTCTGCATATATAGATATGTCGAAGTTCTTCTGTGGCTTAAGTCGATGTTCCTTTGACTTGCGGTATTCAAGTCATCTTGATCATGGAGACTTATGCTTTGACATCTTAAGCAAGCATCTCTAAGGAGATGTGGACCCGGGATGATTGGGTATAAGTCGAAGTGATCGAAGGTGTTTGAATAGCCTATAAAGGATTCACCACTCCTTGCGAGGAGATGTATACCCATGGCGTCTCGTCGGATTGTTACTAAAGTCTTTGGCCAAAGCATTTCATGTTTAGAGTAAGGTACTCTTCGATACATGTGCAGTAACTAGAATCCGTAGACGAGGAAATGATACTTGGGCTAGGTGTGAAGTATTAAGCCTAGTGGGGACTGACACTATAGACCATGTCCTGAAACAAGTGGGTATAAGATGAGTGAAGGGAATGGGGCACGATTCATTCGAGCTACTGAAGGGTTTCAGAAATAGTTCTGGATCAACCGTTGATCTTTTCGGTTAATTGGGGATCATGATGTACTACTAGGTGCCACTCATGATCGTTCTATAATTAATGGTTAATTATAGACGGCCAACATAAACCGAGAACCTATTTGGTCACACACACAACGAGCGTAATCCGAAGGATTTAAAACGAGCTTGAGAATGGGATTCTCAGACCGAGAGAAACTAAGTTTGGTTGGTCCAAACATAAAGCGAGCATGAAATCGTTTCAGTCGCAATGGAAGCGTGGATGGGCCGTGTCTTATTAAGACATAATGGATGGACCAAAATGGTTTGGTTCTAATCCAATGGAGGAGAATAAACCAAAGGGTTTGGTTTATTTTAAACGAATGAACCAAAAGTTGGTTTGGTTCATTTTAACTTAAAATAAACCATCATGGTTTGGTTTATTTTAACTTATCTTAATGGAGCGGGTTAACGGGCCTAATGGTTATGATCCAATAACCATTAAGAGAATTAGTTCTCTATAAAAGAGGGCTTAATGGATAATTAAGCCCTAATCCAAACCCTAGCTTGGAGTTGCCGCCCAACCCGTTGTGCGCCAACCTCCATTGCCGCCCGGTGGTTGTCTTTGCCGTCTAGCTCCATGTCGGCGTCCAAGCTTCAGCCGGTGAACCCTCCGGCGACCCTCCGGTGATCTTCCTAGGCCTCGGTGAAAAGGTGAGCACTTGGCTTCCTTGTTTTGGCCGGCGCCTACTCCTCCACCAAGCTGTCCAGTTTTCTGGACAGCTTCTTCTCCTCTCGTCGAAGCGTCATTTGGACGGCGGTTAGAGCTCCGACAGTGGCTAACTTACTGGGGATTCGATCTCCGGTAATCCTATGAGGTGGAGGACGAAGGATTCATCAATTGGTTGACGAATACCTCTCCGGAGAAGCGAGTTTTGAGAACTCGTATTAGGATTCAAATTTGGATTCGGATCGTGATCATCTCTCGATCACGTCGTCTTCAACACGAGGCTAGTAACCCGTACGAAGACGAAGCTCGTGGCTTAGTGAAGTCATCCCGAGGAACTCGGCGTGGATACGGATAGAGACGATTCTAGCGAGGATCGTTCAGGTTGATGTCGTTCCCGCTACACGTCATACGAAAGGTATAACGTAGATAAATTTCCTTTTATTGCAAATTTAAATTTACGGTTATGTCTACACTTGTTGTAATATGCATGCGTGTGTTGTGTGTGTTGTAATAAATGTAGATTTATTATTTTTATTGCTTCCGCTGTGTTCATGTTTACGAAACATGATCGAACACACACACGCCACGGTGCCGGAAACCCAACAGTATCCTCTTTACGGGGATGATCTTAGGCGACGATCCGACCCAAGACTTCCCATGGAAGGTCTATGTTGAGATCGGATGGCAAGTGGCCGTCGAATCCACTTATATTTTGAGCTAACTCTTTATTGTAGTCAAAAATCTTGGCCATCAGTTCAACCGGCCAGTTCAACCGGTGGTCAAAAATCAGCCTCGAGGAGTCAAGCTTTATCACCATTTTTCAAGGAGTTTTGTGCCCATTTGTGATTGGTTGAAGACCCATTCGTTGAGGGGCTTAAAGGCTATAAAAGGAGGGCCAAACCTAGGGTTTCATCCCCAATTCTAAGTGCTCAAAAGCCTCCGTTACGCTGCAACTCTCCGACGACTCTACAACAACGAAGTGCTGCCAACAACCCTAGCTTAAAGTTTCTTTTGTTTAGTTGTTGGTATAATCTTAATTTGTTATTGCTTTCAATATTGCAATTCTTTTTAATCGAGGCTTTTCGTTGCATTTTACTTTAATAGAATAGAGGGTTTGTCTCTCTATCTTTTTGCTTCGAAGGCTTTTGTAATCGTAAAACTCCTACCTCCAACGAGGAGGAGTGTTTTAGTGAATTTCCCTCCGTACACGGTCTAGGACCGTTAGGGCCTTGGAGTAGTAGCCGAAGGCTACGAACCAAGTAAAAAAACTATGTCTCATTTAGTTTTTATTTACATTTCCACTGCATTTAATTGTCTATCGAACGATTTAAAAGAAAAGTTTTTATCGCTATTCACCCCCCCCCCTCTAGCGATCCGCTTCGATCCAACAATTGGTATCAGAGCCGGGGGTGCTTAGATTTGGTGAAACCACCAATCTAACATTTTTTACAGATTTGTTTTTCGTTCGTTTAAATTTTCCTCCCGCACTACTAATCCAAGACGAAGTCTTGGTACTCTTCGTTTGGTTTTGTTTTGCAAGTATTCGCTTTTGGAGTAGCCGACGGTCAAACGGGCATAACTTTTCGTACAAGTTGACCCACGACACAGTCTACCTACCAAATCGAAGCCCTCGCAGAGATCTACACTTCTTACTGGGGTTTACCCCCGTAACAAGTTGTTTTCATCCTCAAAAATCGACGTTTAGTAGCCTTTCGGGGACATCGAAGGTTGTGAGTACTTACTTTTTATTTAGTTTCTTATTTCTTTGCTTAACTTTCTATTTTTCGTTTGTTTCTTTTTATTTCCCACATTACTAATCCAAGACGCAAGTCTTGGTACTTTCGTGTGTTTTTGTCGTTGCTAGGTCTTTTTTTTAGTCTCCTTGTTTTTTTGTTCTAATGGCCCATCTCGAGGGTTTTAGCACCGTCCGACCTCCGTTTTACAACGGAGATGATTTCCCTTACTGGAAAGGTCGGATGGAATGCTTTCTCAAAACCCAAATAGAGATGTGGATCATAATCCAAACGGGTTTCACACTTCCGACTAATGAAGTGGGTGACTCCTTGGATTATGATCAATGGACCGTTGCAACAAAACGACAAGTCGAAGCCGATGCCAAGGCAACACAAATCCTCCAATGCAGCTTGTCCAAGGAGGAGTTAAATCACGTCGGCCCCTTCATAAGCACAAAGATCTTTGGACAAAACTAGTGGAGCTACACGAAGGGACCGATGAAGCCAAGGTATGTAAGCGCGACCTCTTATTCAATAAATTATATAATCTAAAAATGCAAGAACACGAGTCCGCGACGCAACTTCACGCCCGAGTCCAGGACATCGTCAACAACCTACACACAATCGGGCAAAAGGTCGAAAACCGCAACCTTATAAGGTATGTTCTAAACTCTTTTCCGAGGACTACCTTGTGGGCATCCATGGTCGATGCCTACAAGGTTTCCAAGGACCTTTCTAAACTTAGATTAGATGAACTTTTTTCCGATTTTGAACTTCATGAGCAGTCTAACTCGGAACCCGAGAAAGGTATAGCCTTGTTTGCAGGTTCAAAGAAGAAGAAAATCGCAAGCAAGCCACCACCAACCGAGGAGGAAGACGAGTCCGAAGAAGAAATTGACCCGGAGTTGACTGCCGAACTAATGAACCTAGCTCGAAGGATAGCCAAGGGACGAAAGCGAACCACGACTCGACCCAACCAAGGTAAGCCTAAAAGTTCTAATATTAGGTGTTATGAGTGTAACAGGTTTGGACATATCAAGTCCGAGTGTCCCAAGCTCAACCACCAAGCACCTAAGCACAAGAAGGCCCTCAATGCGACATGGGAAGAAGCGTCATCCGAAGAAGACAAAGACCACGTCTTCATGGCGAAATCAATTGAGTCAGACACGGAGACCGAACCTGAACTTGAGTCAGAACCTGAGGATGACTCGGACTACGAAGCTACCTTCAAGTCAAGCCACGGATACGCATCCGGTTCAAAAGATACCCTTAAAGTGAGTCGAACTTTATTTAATACTTTGCATAATACAGTTAGGTTTTTGTCTAGGAAATTAGTTAAATCCGAGTCCAAGGTCGAGACCCTGGTTGAGGAAGTTAAACTCCTCAAACACGAGGTCTCCCTAACCTCTTCGACTAGTCGAGTTCAAGAGAAGGACTCAACTCGGGTTGAAAAACTCGAAGTTGAGAACTCACTCTTGAAAAGTCAAGTCGAAGATCTTAGGAATACGTTGGAAAGGTTTACTTTGGGATCCAAATGACTTGACCTCCTACTTGGATCGCAAAGGGCCGTGTACAACAAGGCCGGACTAGGGTTTAGCTCAAACACAACCAATAAGTCGTATATGTCAATCGTAAGTAGACATAAAAAATGTGTCCAAGCATGGGTCCCTAAGACCACTTTGATTTCAACTCTAGGATCCAACTCGTACTGGGTTCCCAAGGACCAAATCCACTATGTGGATAGACCGAACCGATTCAACGGTCTAGGGGGAGCCAGTACAAAACATGTTTGTGTTTTAACTTAGAAATTGCACGCTTAGATTTTTTTTTTGTTTTTTTTCTTTCGTGAACTCACTTAGAACACGTAAATAACCAACTAAAATCCTTCGAAAAGATTGAGTCTCGGGGAGCCTCCTTTCAAATAACCAACTAAAATCCTTCGAAAAGATTGATCCTCTGGGAGCCTCTTTTCAAATAACCAACTAAAATCCTTCGAAAAGATTGAGCCTCGGGGAGCCTCTTTTCAAAAATAACTAGTTAGAAGAGGAATAATTTTAGGTGAGTCAAGTCATCATTTTCTTGAAAATGGCTTTGTCTAAGGAAGTGGTCGATGATCTGATAAAAGAAGGTCCCTGTGCCTCGCCATGACCTGGAAGCCATGATCTTGAAAAGGTAAACTTGACAAGCCTAGGGTCAAATCCAAATCTAACATTACTTAAACATAAATGCACTTAATCAACTTAATTGGAAGTCATCTCACAAAGAACACATAAGTATAACATGCTTGATCATATAGACTCTGGTGAGATGACCTAGGTTTAACAACTTACAACCAATTTTTTTTTAAAAAATATATATATATATATAATAATCTAACATCCAATCCAACCACCTTGTGTGTAGGATCAATGGATGTTAGACAGCGGTTGCTCCCGACACATGACCGGGGATCAACTCAAATTCGCGAAGCTTCGATTCAAACGACAAGGATCGGTAGCCTTTGGGAATAACGGCAAGCTCAAAATCATCGGATCTGGTGATATCGAGCTTAACTCGAATTTTGTTATTAAAAATGTATTACTTGTAGAGAATTTTGAATATAACCTGCTTAGCGTAAGCCAATTATGTGACAATAATTATAAGGTCGTATTTTTAGAAAATGAATGTGTAATTAAAACAAATGAAACAACTAAAACAATACTCAAAGGAACTAGGACAAATAACATTTATACAATTAACTTAATCAAATCCTCAGCCAAATGTCTTATGACACAGGAAGAGGAATCATGGTTGTGGCACCGACGACTCGGTCACTCGCACCCAAGACTCGTCCACAAGATGAGTCAGAGTGGCCTAGTCAGAGGCTTACCCAACCTTAACAATTTGGTTAATAAAATCTATAATGCTTGTCAACAAGGAAAACAACCTAGGACACAACACAAGTTAACTAACCAAGAACGAACCTCAAGTGTACTTGAGCTCCTGCATATGGATCTATTCGATTTACATGGAGCCAAGTCACTCAATAAAAGTCAATATTGCTTAGTCATAATTGATGACTACTCCAGGTTTACCTGGGTTAGGTTCATCAAACATAAAAATGATACCCTAGATCAATTAATCAATTTATTCAAATTAATCGAGAATCAAAAAAACCTTAAGGTTAAAAGAATTAGAAGCGATCATGGTGGTGAATTCAAAAATCAAAAGTTCACCGACTTCTGTAACCTAAACGGATACCACCATGAATTCTCATGCCCTAGGACCCCTCAACAAAATGGCCTAGTGGAGAGGAAAAACCGAACTCTACAAGAAGCCGCTAAGACCATGTTGAACGAATATGACCTATCCGATAGGTTTTGGGCAGAAGCCGTGAGTACGGCATGCTATGTCCAAAATAGAATCCTTATGGTAAAGAGGCACCTTAAGACCTCATACGAGATTTATCACGATAAAATACCTAACATCAAGTACTTTAGGGTATTTGGGTGTAAGGTACATATCCTAAACACTAAGGATTACCGAGGGAAATTTACATCCAAGACCACGACCGGAATCTTTCTAGGATACTCGACTACAAGTCGAGCTTATAGAGTATATAACCACGACACCCTTAGAGTCGAGGAGACTATCAATGTAGTATTTGATGAAGGACATGAATCTACAAAACCCCCGGCAACCCCAATTAGCGAGCCGATTCATACTAGACCTAACTCTGATCCGGAGATCAGGTCTAGTGTTAATCCTAACCTAAGTCAACCAAGTCACTCTATTGATCAAGTGATAGATGACTCCAACCAAACTAATGTTCAACCAAGTCACCCCATTGATCAAGCATTAGGTGACACAAACCCGACCCAATCTAGGATTCAGACTAACCACCCTATCGATCAAGTTATAGGAGATCCTAATCTAGGAGTTCGAACTAGAGCATCCTATAGGAACCTTAGTCAAATTTCCTTAATTTCAAAGATAGAACCCAAATCAATTGAACAAGCTCTTCTTGATCCCGATTGGATTATTGCAATGCAAGAAGAGCTAGCTCAATTTACTAGGAATGAAGTGTGGGAATTAGTACCACCACCTAAAGACAAAACGATAATTGGAACAAGGTGGGTGTTTCGAAATAAGCTTGATGATAAAGGTGAAGTAGTTAGAAACAAGGCTAGGTTAGTCGCCAAAGGGTTTAGCCAAGTCGAAGGCTTAGATTATGACGAAACCTATGCCCCAGTAGCTAGACTCGAATCCATTCGAATGTTACTAGCTTATGCCGCACATCGAGGATTTAAGCTGTTTCAAATGGATGTTAAGTCAGCATTCCTAAATGGATACATTAAAGAAGAAGTTTATGTCAGCCAACCCCCCAGATTCGAAAATCTAGATAAACCCGACCATGTTCTAAAACTTAAGAAAGCTCTCTATGGACTTAAACAAGCTCCTCGAGCTTGGTACGAGAGACTTTCAATCCATCTTAAGTCAAAAGGGTTTAACCAAGGCTTAGTTGACCCAACTCTCTTTGTAAAAACCTTAGGTAAAGAAATATTCATAGCTCAAATTTACGTAGACGATATAATTTTGGAACCTCTAACTCAAATTTATTAAACGAAGTTCGCTTTCACCATGGAAAGTGAGTTCGAAATGAACTTGGTAGGCGAGTTAAGTTTCTTTTTAGGTCTACAAATTAAACAAACTAAGGATGGTATATACCTATATCAACAAAAATACACTAAGGAGTTAATTAAAAGATTTGGAATGCAAGACGCTAAGGTAATAAACACCCCAATGGCGATAAATGTTAACATAGGAGAAGACCTAAAAAGTAAGTCCATTGACTTAAAATACTATAGGAGCGTAATAGGGAGTCTCCTATACTTAACTGCGAGTCGACCCGACATCCTATTCGCAGTAAGTATGTGCGCCAGGTTTCAAACCTTTGCTAAGGAGTCACACCTAACCCTAGTTAAGCGTATCCTTAGATATCTTAAGGGCACACTTAACATTGGTATTTGGTACCCTAGATCTACGGAGTTCGAACTAATCGTCTACTCCGATTCGAATTATGCCGGTAGTAAGCTCGATAGAAAGAGCACGAGTGGTTGTTGTCAACTTCTCGGTTCGAGTCTAGTGAGTTGGTGCAGTAGAAAACAACACTGTGTTGCTTTATCTACCACCGAAGTCGAATACATCGCGATGGGTGAGTGTGTCACGCAGCTTCTTTGGATGAAGCACACTCTCCGCGACTTTAAGTTAGACTTTACGAATACTAAATTTCACGTAGATAACATTAGTTCAATTAATCTTACAAAGAATCTGATATGTCACTCTAGGACCAAACATATAGAGGTCAAACACCATTTCATTCGAGAACATGTGGCCAACGGAGCCATACACCCCGAATACGTCGAATCGAAGTCTAACTTGGCAGATCTATTTACTAAACCCCTACCCGAAGCCGAATTTAGTCTATTAAGACAAAAATTGGGCATGTGCGTAATAGAATAGGTACATGCAAATTATATGTTCTTACTACTATTTCTTTAATTTCATTTTTATGGAACTAGCATAGGACATACCTTAGATAACATGCACCTATAGATTTAAGGAGCCAGTACATCTCACAACACATAGGACTAATGTGTTTGTGTACTTAGCCACGTAGATGGGCGTGAGATGTTAGGACCTTACTCCTGGTTCCAGATGTAGAGCTAGTGCATCGCTATGAACTACGGAGTATAATCATACATACTAACCGACTCTGACCAGGACTGGTTGATCTTACATATCAATCAAGCCAAATATGAGTCGAACATTTTATAGATGAGCTTATTTTCAGTATATTTTTTTTATATAAAAAATGGGGAACATTCTTGGACTTTAAATTTAACACCTTTTTGTTTTCCACACACCCCTTACTCTTTTCGATATACGGCAAAAGGGGGAGAAAAAGGCAAAAGTTAAGGGGTCAAAATTTTTTGATAACTTAACTCTTACTTCATATTTAAACTTTTAACAAAAGGCCATGGTTAAGAAATCATTTGGTTTCTTAACTTAAAACTTATTTTAAACACTATGGCCAATATTAAGTAATTTCGGTTACTTAATTCTTTTTCTTAGTAGCACATATCAAGGGGGAGAGTTAAAACTCTTTCTCAAGTACTCACCCTCGGTCAAGGGGGAGGATTCCTCAAGGGGGAGCACTTGAAAAAGAATTTTTATATACTCCTACTCATTCATGCATAATCTCATACTTATTTTTGTCTTAACTTTGTATGTGGGTTTGCCATAAATCAAAAAGGGGGAGATTGTTGGTGCAGTGGGCACCTAAGTCGAACCTAAGTTTTGATTATAGTAAATGATATAAAGTTAAGATTATATTGTTATCTCATGAGCTAAATCAAGTGTGCAGAAAAGTCTCAATGCTGGAGCTGAAGGCTAGCGACACCCGGAGGAAGCCGCGGTGGTCGGGCGACACTCGAGTTACTTTGGAGGGAGCCGAAGGAATCGAGTGGAAGGCCGGAAGCAAAAGCGACACATAAGTATCGAGGTAAGCTCGTGTGTGCGAGCGTAAGTGAGGTCGTATCCTCTTTACGGGGATGATCTTAGGCGACGATCCGACCCAAGACTTCCCATGGAAGGTCTATGTTGAGATCGGACGGCAAGTGGCTGTCGAATCCACTTATATTTTGAGCTAACTCTTTATTGTAGTCAAAAATCCTGGCCATCAGTTCAACCGGCCAGTTCAACCGGCGCCAGTTCAACCGGCGCCAGTTCAATCGGCCAGTTCAACCGGTGGTCAAAAATCAGCCTCGAGGAGTCAAGCTTTATCACCATTTTTCAAGGAGTTTTGTGCCCATTTGTGATTGGTTGAAGACCCATTCGTTGAAGGGCTTAAAGGCTATAAAAGGAGGGCCAAACCTAGGGTTTCATCCTCAATTCTAAGTGACCAAAAGCCTCCATTACGCTGCAACTCTCCGACGACTCTACAACAACAAAGTGCTGCCAACAACCCTAGCTTAAAGTTTCTTTTGTTTAGTTATTGGTATAATCTTAATTTGTTATTGCTTTCAATATTGCAATTCTTTTTAATCGAGGCTTTTCGTTGCATTTTACTTTAATAGAATAGAGGGTTTGTCTCTCTATCTTTTTGCTTCGAAGGCTTTTGTAATCGTAAAACTCCTACCTCCAACGAGGAGGAGTGTTTTAGTGAATTGCCCTCCGTACACGGTCTAGGACCGTTAGGGCCTTGGAGTAGTAGCCGAAGGCTACGAACCAAGTAAAAAAACTATTTGTCTCATTTAGTTTTTATTTACATTTCCACTGCGTTTAATTGTCTATCGAACGATTTAAAAGAAAAGTTTTAATCGCTATTCACCCCCCCCTCTAGCGATCCGCTTCGATCCAACAATTGGTATCAGAGCCGGGGGTGCTTAGATTTGGTGAAACCACCAATCTAACATTTTTTACAGATTTGTTTTTCGTTCGTTTAAATTTTCCTCCCGCACTACTAATCCAAGACGAAGTCTTGGTACTCTTCGTTTGGTTTTGTTTTGCAAGTATTCACTTTTGGAGTAGCCGACGGTCAAACGGGCATAACTTTTCATACAAGTTGAGCCACGACACGGTCTACCTACCAAATCGAAGCCCTCGCAGAGATATACACTTCTTATTGGGGTTTACCCCTGTAACAAGTTGTTTTCATCCTCAAAAATCGACGTTTAGTAGCCTTTCGGGGACATCGAAGGTTGTGAGTACTTACTTTTTATTTAGTTTCTTATTTCTTTGCTTAACTTTCTATTTTTCGTTTGTTTCTTTTTATTTCCCACACTACTAATCCAAGACGCAAGTCTTGGTACTTTCGTGTGTTTTTGTCGTTGCTAGGTCTTTTTTTTAGTCTCCTTGTTTTTTTGTTCTAATGGC